>OU612022.1:15010000-20010000 GCA_914767945.1 Eilema depressum
TGCCTACTAATACTATGTGGTTCAAGTAAGTTAATAAGTGCGAACTTCACTTCACTGGCAAGTATCTACTTAGGTAAGTACCTACTTGTTAAAATTTGTAGGTACTATTGGCAGCAACAAAATAATGAAATAGAATAAACATACCTAGCTTTTTTATACTTAACTAGCTGCCCCGGCGAACTTCGTACCGCCATATTTTCGGCCCGCGTGGTATTCAAATCCCGTTCCCGCTGCACCCTTATCACTTAGGGGGATGAAAAATAGATGTTGGCCGATTCTCATAGATACCGGATAAGCACAAAAAATTTCATCAAAATCGGTCGAGCCGTTTCGGAGGAGTTCGATTACGCACCCCGTGACAGAAGAATTTTATATATTAGAAGATACAATAACAATGACAAACAAACATCTTTGTCTAAACAAAATTACGCAATTATCTCAAACTTCACGTTACTGGCAAGTACCTACTTAGGTACTTGTTAAAATTGTACTACTGACAGCAACAAAATAATGAAATTTAAAAATTATACCTACCTAGCTTTTTCATAATACATTAACAAAGTTAAACAAACATCTTTGTCTAAACAAAATTAGGCAATAACCTCAATTCAGAGAGCTCTGTACCTTCTTTTTCAATAATTTTGTTAGCCTATGTCACCGACTAGCAACCGCACTGTGATTGGTACATTGTTATCATTAAAGTCCAAGTGACAAACAATAGCTGTCTTCTTCTTTTATATTGTATTTTTCATGTCCTCTCTTTTCAATCCATTGGTTATGTAGGGAAGTGTAGATGAATTAAAAATGTGTGTGTGTGAGTTCGGCACATTTTTCTACGTTGATTTGTAAGCATATGACATGTCTATGTTATGAAATGTCTTTGGTTACGGTATTATGTTATTCGCGCATTTTACCGGTGGTATGTTTTAATCACATAATTTATACTGTTCAGTAATGTTATTCAAATTTTGCACGATTATTATCTTATAATGTTATATTATAGTTATTATCTGTAGCGATATTATCTCTGTATATTTTTTTGTTGCAATTGTTGATATAGAATGATACAGATCTTAAAATTTCGATAACAATTGCATAACAATTGAAAATATTTTTTTTTATGTAATTCCTTTAATTTTATTGTGGTAGATACGTTAGTAAATTTACGATTTTGTATTACCACTAGACAGACTGACAATTTAAGAAACATCGACCGTGCCTATGTTCTTGATAAGATGAACAGTTAATAGATGAACTGTATCTGCATACTGTGTATAGCAAAATAAAATTCTGGTCTACTCCATACAATTATCATAATATATGTTGTAGAAATATGCAGATATAACTGAGCGGTGATATTACGTACGGCTTGACATTATTTTCTTACTTTTATCTTCCCCAGTCTTCTTATTCCCTTCACCCTATGAATTTGTGCAAGACCGCATACATCAGTATCCGCAGCAGACGACGTGTTGCTGCGACGTGTCGTTGCGACACCTCGGTTTCTATGTATTTCTATGAAAAACGACGACGGATGTGTCGCTAGCTACGGAAGGTATTCAACAAAAAACCATGAGACTTTTTTATAAATATTACAAGTGAATGTATACGCATAATCCACGTGGTGTGTTGTGACCTTGTGCCCTATCTTGTAAAAAAAACTGTCCAGTATTATATTCGTGGTTATTTAGCTAAAAATAGACTGGCCTCTGATTGATAAAAAAACGTTTACAGTTGATAATGTCGTGTAGGCTTATCTGTTCCTGTTTATGTGAGGAAATCATCTTATGAGGTACACCTGACCTTGCTAGGTCTATGTCAATAACAAGCTATTAGCAATTACCGAGATTGATACGGACAAGGTTTTACGCATAAAATATAACACCTATAATTGGTTATTGATAACTTAAGCTAGTTTTCTTTTAGGACCACACTTAGATTAACAATGAAAAACAGTTTTTTATTACTGAATCCATACTAATTTTCTTCTAATGAAAATGGACTTCTAATGAAGGACTATGGCTATACCCATGGTATCAATTTCAGTCCGAAAACCCTAACAAGCAATAGAAGTCCTCAAAAAGAGAAGCTGTAATTTTTTTTATATAGGACACGTCAATTTGACTTCGCCTCGCCTGATGGTAAGCTGGTACTCTGAGGTGGACCCGAGGTATCTTACTAGCCGAGGAACCTTCCGTATTGTGAAACGACGGGTTGCTAGCTAGGCTACCGTACGTTAGAATAAAGTTTATATATCCTTATACAATGATTTATTGCCCTTTCAAAAGCAAACTTCCTTTCCGCTAGTTGTTGTATAATTAACTGGCGTTTATACACTTTATTAATTTTTAAGTGAATCGTGAATTTATAATATGTATTACAGTTGATTCCTTTGGCATATATTTAGTTCAAGAAACTGAATGATATTGTTCTAACGTTTTAATACATTAGGAATTACAAAATATTTTCGGAACAAATTTCCTGTAAATTCTCTTCTATTTTTGTCTTCAAAGGCCAGTTCTGTTTCAGTATTTGAATTTGAATTAATAAGCAATTTTATGAAACAATCTTATAAAACTAGGGTAGCAATTCTGCTGAAAGTTTCTAAAAGTAAATTCGAAAATTATAAGCGCCTTATTATCTTTTATGATGAATATTCCATTGACAGCATATGATATTGAATGCAAATTAAGTCTTATATTTTGTAGTAGCCAAGCCGACCAAACACGTGTAGCCAAGCAGGTCCACACAGGTTTCATTCATGCATCTCACCATTGATACGAGTAAAGGTTTGATTCGTCGGCACAAGTAAACTGAGTTTTGAAATTTATAAAATTAAAAAAAAAATAGTAAAAGTTATAGATTTTATAACGTAAGGAAATTCAATTGCTAAGCCGTAATTCCTACGTCTAGACCTTTACCTCGCCTTAAGACGGAAAGACGGAGAAAAGAAAAAAGACTGTTAGGCAGTTCCGCAAACCCTGCACACGCACCCAATTCGAATGTGAATTGCCAATCACTTCGACCTTCAAACATGGAGGCAAACATCGAAGCAAATCTCTCGCTAGACACTAAACTTGTTCTGAAAAACCAAACCGAATTCGCCAAAAAGTTCCATAAAAAAAAATTCATGATAGGTTCGCAGACTGGTAGAGTAGGTCTAGGTAATATTCGGAAACAAACAGATAAAGAAATAACAAAATCTTTTCTTCAAGCGGACGAAAACAACACCTATAAGGTGCACGCAATGAACCTAGAAATGCAAAATGAATGGTTGACCCTAGGTGAATTTTGTATTCCCATAGCCTTAAAATGGCGTACCATAATATACGACTGGTCACCGGCCTTACTTAAATTTTACGTAAATGCATTTCAGTTGACCCTCCCCGACCAAAGCAATCTAGTCAGGTGGGGAAAAGCCACAGATAAAACATGTAACTCATGTGGTGAAGCAACTGGTACGGCTAGGCACCTGCTAGTGGGTTGTAGGACGTTATTAGACTGGGGTCATTACTCGCGCCGACATGATAAGGTATTAGAAATCATACGTGAGGCTGTAAGTTTGGCGGTAGCTAGAGCGAAAAAAGGACTAACTACAAACCAAAGAAATGACATTATGTTTGTAAAGGAAGGCTGCTCAAAGAAATCATCTCAAAAGCCATATTCAATTTTAATAACTGCCGTTGACTGGACAATACTCGTAGACACGTATGAGAAGCACTATAAAATACCGGAGGATATCTGTGCCTCATCATCCAGACCCGATATATTCCTTTTTTCACGATCGCATAGGCGTGCAGTGCTTGTAGAACTCACAGTACCGTGGGAAACTAATATACCTAAAGACCACGCTATAAAGACAAACAAATACTTTGACTTGACTAACGAGTTAACCAAAAACGGCTACGTGGTTAAACTCTACGCCGTAGAAGTAGGAGCAAGGGGAATTCCAGCTAAATCCCTGTACAACTTACTTAAAGACCTCGGATTGCCAAGAGCTTCAGTAAGCTCTTTACTAAATCGAATATCAAAAGCGGCATTGATAGGATCTTACCAAATTTGGATAGGTAGGGGGGGGAACACTACTGACGGTGGAAGTGAGCGCTGATGCATCACAAGGTGGCCACCCTAAACCTACATCTGGGTCGCAAGTCCCAGTCGCCGTCACGGTGTTCCTCTCTGTATCACGCTATGGACCCGGCGACCGCACGGTGAATCCATGGAGTGCTGAGAATCGGATCTCTTACTAGCAGGGTATATTGGGTCTTCGGGGTTCAAGCCAATGGTACTTGAAAATGATTACACCTGCTTATTGGTGGGTAAGGCTCTGACCAAAACTTGCATCTCGAAGTTGGGACCTCCCAACCATTTGGGACCATTGACCTCAAATAGTGCTCTCGTAATTTCTGGAAGCGAGGACCCGAGGCTCCATAGTGCAAGCTTTAAATGCAACCGGGATTGGAGCTAGGATAAAGACTCAGTGTAGCTCTATAGGGTCCGCGATGATCTCATTGCGTATACTGCATAAGTTCACACTGTGGACTTCCATAGAGGTTTGAGTAACTTGATTCACTTAATACCGCGGAAGTTTACGTTTATATTATTATAGTTTAAATGTATAATTTGTTATAATCGACTGTGACTACAATTAAAAAATGAATATTCAAATGCTAATAAATATTCATTCGCTTTATTATCTTACATCGTTGCGTGTTATTTAATTAATTTTTGGATTAACTGTGTTTAGTTATGAGTACACAAGTTTTTGTGTACTACCTGAGGGTAGTCAGAGCTCCCATTTATTGTATCTAACTATCCTTATAAAAATATATATAAAATGTTCTGCGGCCTTACCATAAACCTTAAACAGGTCAATAATTGAACTGCTGTCATTCTACCAACTGCAAATGTCACTTTGTAATGTCATATAAATATATAGGACTAGCTTTTGCCCGCGGCTCCGCCCGCGTGGATGTCGGTTATCGCGACCAAACATAGCCTATGTCCTTTCTCAAGGTCTAATCTACCCCTATACCAAATTTCATCAAAATCGGTTCAGCGGTTTAGTCGTAAAAGCGAGACAGACAGACAGACAGACAGAGTTACTTTCGCATTTATAATATTAGTAGGGATTACAAAGTAACATTTGCATGGTATGGGCCCAGTAAAGAATATGAACATAAATAAGGTGCGATTCAGGCCGAACGGGTCGCATCGCTCTTTTACGAAACGGACGCTTTTTTCTTTTACGCATGCTGCAGGAGCCGTACGCGTGCTACGGAAGCCGTACTCGTGTTACAGAAACCGTACGCGTGCTACGGAAGACGTCCGCGTCAGTCGGAGGCGGACGTGTGTAATATTGTGCACCTCTAATTTCCGTTCGCATTTCGCAACGACTCCGAATGGCCCTAATGCATGCCGACCGAGCCGTTTTAGTAAGGAGTCCACCTGGACCGTTCAGAGCCGTCCAGAGTAGTTTACCTTTAATGAAATGTGAATGTGACGGAAATATGAACTTTAGCTCCAGTAGGTATACATCACTTAAATTTTCTTTACCGCATTATAAAATGCCGTCTGACCCGGTTAGATGCTAGTCGGTTAGTCTGAATCACACCTTAACCTTTTCACCACATCATGATATTCTGAAGACGTCACTACAGTAACGTAAAAATATATTAAACAATTAAAAAGCTCATTAAATATGCTAATAATACATTAATTATTGCAAGCTTATCATCTCTTAGTAATAGCGCAAAAATTAGGAGATTATTTTAATTCATATATTATTATTTTACATATATTTACATAAATATGATATTCATCTCCGATTAAGATTAGATTCCATATATCTCATTTATATCTCATCTATCTGGATTAGATTGTATCGCAATTTATGAAGATTAGTATTGCCCCGCAGTTACACTCGCGTAAGTACCACTGAACGTAAAACAACTGTTTAAGAATTCTAGACTATCTTGCAAAGCATATGAAAATATAAATTAATATTAAATACAATAACTAATAAAAGAATCAATGGCAAAAATATCGGCCTACACATTTCCTTCGCTAATGAGTGATAGAATAATATACAAATAACGTAGATCCTCGCAGTAGATAACGGAATAATAAAAATATGTTAATATAATAATTATTAATACAATAAAATTTACATTAGGTTTACTTTAATTTGTATGTACTTACGTATTTGCATATGTAGATACGTATATTATGTATATAATTTTATATCACTTCTATAGGTATTGCATTTATTTGTAAGTACTTTCTCCACTTTTTCTCTTTTCTACATTGATGACCTGTGTAGAGAGCGTATCTCTCTACTAAGTCAGGGGACTCAGGGGTGCAATTTTCACGCGGTGTTAATATTTGTATGCATGAATATTGTGTAGGTAGATATTTGTAGGTATTGGTCTGGGAGGTTCTATGTAAAGTTTATTATATGTATTTAATTTTATTTATTTTAATAGGTATATGGTCCGTCAATTGACTACCCAAAAAGCTGAGGTACAGTCCAGGAGATACGAACCACGATTTCTGATGCTAACTAGACGGCCTTGACAGACGGCTTTCACGGCCCGCTTAAAGGACCCGGTACTGTAGGAAGAGGGGTTTCACGTGTATACGTGCGCGGGCATAGCATGCCAGCTCTTCGTTTAGTTTATATAAAAATATGCGTGATCACACTGAAATTGATAAGGAAAGTTATTTGATTATAGATATACTAACCACAATTCACTTCAACTATGAATCAGACGATAAGAAAATTGCCGATGGACATGTTATCCTTTCCTCTATAAATAGCAAATAAAGTTAAACTTAAATTACTTATTAGGTACAAGGCTAGATTGTGTACCATTCAGTTACATCACAATGAAACCTAAAATACTAGCCCCAGATTACATCATCGCCTATACAATGCATTTTTGAAGCATTTAAGTATTTTAAGTTATAGTTTCCGTTACCCTTTCAAATAACTTGCTTTCATTATAACTATTAACGTCGCAATATATCATAAGTTACTATCTAGAATAATTAATAAAGCTAGATTATATTAACCTTATGGTCCGACTACACAATACTTACTTGAAAGCAAAATTATTTGCTGTCAAAAGCAACGCATTAAGTGACCTCGAAATATAAAACGGAAACATACATTAAAGTTATTATTAGAAAGATTAACCAATACCCAACAATGGGTGGATTATTCGAAGGTAATTTGGTTATTTACAAAGCATAAAAATAGAACAAAGTGAGCAATTTATGTGTGACTACAGAAAATGGCTTGTTGAAACGCCATGTAGGTACCTAACTTATTCTTCTAGACATTTTATGAATGAGTTAATCTCGAATTTACGATTAAATCAATGATATTTAATTATTCATATCTCCAGTTCTACTTAAACGATTGCAATCAAACACACGTAAAATTTTTAAAATGGATTTCATCGCGAACAAACATTCTAATGTAAAAAATTATTATATTTTAGTAATAGATAGGTAGATAGAAAGATAGATAGATAGGGCCCATGTTTGACTACTATCTCACCTATTGGTGAGTGATGATATGAAGCACGCTTGCCTAGAAGCAACCTATTCACTCTAGACTCGAAGACTCCAATGGCGCTTTTCGGAAACACAGACTCTGCCAGAACATTTCAAAACGAGATTTCATTTCATTTTCCAATGACCCCTCAAGGCTGAGAGAAAAGATCCCCGATGGACAATTTCTTTGACGAAAATGTGTAGGTATCACTTTTTTTTTAATATTAGGTAGTAGCCGAAATTATTAACCCATCCAGCTAAGTCAAATTGCTTGTGTTAGGACTGAGTTCTCGGCGGTAGTGTTATGGCCAGGATTCGAACCCGAGACCTTTCGATAGTAAGGTCGATTCCGCCACTAAGCTACCAATGATTCTAAACTTCTCCGACTTTGGTTTATTATACGCAATTAGTCAACGAAATGTCTGATAACCAAAATGCATTTTTAATTGTAAATACCTACTTTAACTTCATAAAAACTTTTTCAACCACTAGCTCGCTCTGCGTTGTCATATCAAGTTTATAGAAAAATAGTATCAAAAGAATCACTCCACAATATACTTTCAATTTGAAGGTGAACTTGAACTTTAAAAGGCCATAATATGTAAAGTTCAAGCGATTAATTTTACGCCTTCGATAGAAAGGTTTTATTATATCCGTTCGCAATAAACCAATCGATTGTTCAATCAATCTAAGCCTTCCGACGTTTAAGGACATTACGAGTTGTAGCACTTGTAGCATGATAAGTCGTTTAGCTATACTTTGTATACAATGTTCTCGTATTCAAATGAAGTAGATTATATTTTAAACATGACAGAAGTCGTGAAATGAGTTGTCGTATGCAGTAGAACTTCCTGAGATGAGGTGATGTCTGTGTACACGAATAGACCTCTACACCACCTTGTGAGCTATGCACTAAGTCTATCACACTGCCACTGGTTCTATTGAAGCAACCAATGGTATCACCGAAACAAAAAATGCCGTAAAATTTCACAGAAGAGTTTTTATACGTTAGTGAAAAAATTGGAAATATTTTTACTTACCAGAGTTTTAGACGTAAATCTGTTACTCTATTGTAATGATATAATTAATTTACGATTTCGAATAACACAAATCAATTTTATTTTCTTTTTTTCTTTTATATGTAATTTTATATTTTTGTAAGAATGTATTTGTATAAGGTTAGTAGTTGGGTACGTCGGGCAAATTATGATTGTGTCCATTCTTGACGTGTTTAGATATTTCCGTCCCGTCCTCATCACTAGAGTATTCATGACGTACAATTTCAATTGATCTTGATGAATAGTATTATACGTATCATATTACAAAAACACTTCGAGTAACGGGTCGAGGTAGGTTGAAGTGGTAAGTATGCCCCACACCCGGGGGCGAGTTGGGGGCTCTGTGGTCCCTACACCGGAAGAGGGCCAGATCGAGAGATATGGCCCTGGGTCGGCCATCTCACGGCTACGACAATCTCACCTCCGGCAACTGACGACCCACAGATGGCGTGCGTTTTAGTCGGTTCGAGTCCGACATAACCTCCTCCACCGGTTCCGGCGGGGGAGGTATGCGTGGAGATTTTTCGCACGATAAAAAAAAAAGTGGTAAGTATGTAATGATAACAATTATCTTCACTTTTGATTTCGATCTAAGACTATAGCAGTAAATGTCTAAAGCCTAATTACAGTGTAATTAGAACCAGGTAAGGTATTAGTTGGAATCGTTATTGGGTTCATTTTGCCGAGTATTCTATCATAGAGCAATCTTTCCTTTTTGTAACATACGGTAATATTCATATTCAGATAGAACTCTTCTCTACGTAAATTTCAATTTGATGCCTCCACAGATTCCTGAGAAAATGTCTTGGAAGCTAGACGGACAACAAAGTGATCCTATAAGGTTTCTGTATGTTCCTTTTAAGGTGCGTAGCCCTATGCAAGAATATGGTAGGTACAAAAGGCTTATTAGCTTAAATCTGTGAGAAAAGAATCTGGCAAAATACAAGACCACCATTTTTTATCCACCAGTAGCTAATTATAGTGGTTGTTTACAAATTTTTATCGGCGAGCAAGAAGCTACAACTAATTCACCAAGAATGAAGGATGACATCATAAGCTTGAGTAATAGAGAAAATGTTATGGTCGCTCTACATGTTGACGAACGCGTTGTCCAACACCTGTTGGCTTTGTGCCATTCTATCTAGATATTGTGCGATATTGTGTGATATTGTGCCATATTGTACGATAATGTACGATATTGTACGATATTGTGCGATATTGTGCAATATTGTCGATATTGTGTGATATTGTCGATATTTTGCGATATTATGAACGTTCACCAGCGTGTAGAGCGGACAGTACAAGAATAAATAACGTGCAACATATAATTTCACAGCCTTGAACTTGACCGCCGAATGCAATGCGGTTGAAGTAACAATATCGACAGCTTTTGTAGAGGCAAGGTGAGCCGAATATTAACTACAAAAATATCCACTTGATCAGTATTTCTGTGCCTACCTCAATATGTTACGCCTACCAAATATAGGTCATGTACTAACACATTCGGCTTATTATCGATGATATTAATTATTTATAGCACGGAACCCTTCGTATGCGAGTCCAACTCGCACTTGGCCGGTTTTTAGTTTTATTTTTAATTTGTGGAGGAACAGGGATTTTTGAGAATGTTGTTTAAATGATCTCTAACGTATTGCCTTCACTTTCGCGATGCAAGATCGGTAGTTCTGTAATAGTATGAAAGCAGTCCAGCTTGTAGTCGCTAGATGGCGCTGGTATCGTCACAAAATGTTATGTTTTTGTAACTAGATAGCGTACTTTATCCTCCGTAGGATATCCATACTTAATACTACATATTATAAATGCGAAAGTAACTCTGTCTGTCTGTGTGTCTGTCTGTCTGTTAGGCTTTGACGCCTAAACCACTGAACCGATTTTCATGAAATTGGGTATGAAGGTAGATTAGAACTTGAGAATGACATAGGCTATGTTTGGTCGGGAGAACCGACATCTACGCGAGCGAAGCCGTGGGCAAACGCCAGTAAGTTTTATAACATTGTAGTGTGTATTCAAACGTTAATAAATACAAAGAAAAATCTTTTCATTTTTTTATTCGTCATCGGTACTCGATCGACTTCCTGAATTGGTACGGATACATTATAAGTTTGCAATTAGATCTTGATTTATGTTACATAATAAATATTTAGTAGCTAATCCGTTTTAGAATATAGAATAGACCTTGGTAGCGAAGTGGAGAAAAGGGAAGAAGTACCATTATTGCATCCAGCATTAGCTTAACAAAAGCTTTTTTGAAAAGTAACTCAACACTGTGCGAGTTTCTAACTCTAGGAAATGGTAACTTTAGTAACATATACACTATAACTATGGTTGCTTTCATAGCGCTAATAGTACGAGGCGGGTGCATTGACGCAGCCTACGTATCACAGCGAATATAAATGAGAAAACGTCCACAGAGTTGGGAATAAAGTTATAGCGTTGTTTTTAATTATAATACACATCAATGTGACTTCACCTAGTATTATTTTCGTGCATAAAACCTTCTTGGACACCATCTCATCAGGGCAGACCTTGGGTATAATCTAGGATGAAAATCCCTAGCAGGAAGGAAATTCCCAGGAGGAAGGAAATCCCCATAGGAAGAAAATCCAGGAGGAATATAGATGACAACAAAGATCAGATGCTTTTTTAAGGCCTACTTATGGACCTTGTTAAGGGTTAGATATAGGAATAGGGAAGGACATGTCGTAGTCATCTTAGCAATCATCCCAACCCTTCGGCCGTCTACGATACCAGAGCTACGTAACTAGTTACTAACTAAACCATGACGCAAGTATTAGTATTTTCTTTTATTGGCGCTATAGCACCTTGGTTCTTGAGAAATTTCATGTTTCTAGCTGAACGGAAATTACCCGTAGTAGTATAATTTGGTACATAATGGACATATTTTGATGGCATTTACTTAGAAGTTAGATTTTTCACAGCTTCAAGGTATTGCAAATCTGAGTAGGTATTTAGCAGTGGCGAGGGATCGCTATAACACGATTCCGGTCGGCTTATTTTTGCAAATATGTTAGAGACCAATAAATGGATCACACCACGTGACAAACTAGATTAATAAAAAAATCATTGACTTTCGTTTTGAAATTTTTTACCATTCGCCACTTCGGTATTTAGTATGAATTTATATGGTATTGTATATTATGTATATTATGGAGCCTCTACGCATTCCTGAGAAAAAATTATATCGTTAACTTGGAGTATAACTTGAATGTTACAATTATTCTAATTTTTGATAATTTACATAAACATCAAAAATAGCAAATGGGTGCAAACGATTAAGCAATGTTTTACATAATTTTGCATTGGCAAGCAAATAAAGTGGTATACCTACATATATAATGTTAGTATGTGTTACACACATTTTAATGACTCCATTATAGCACTCCAACATTTGCAACTGTAGTTGCAAACATTTAAGTAATGTGTTTATATTAAAAAAATCACATTATGACTGCCTACGAATATAATATAGCGCATGTCTAAGGCTTGATATCTTTTCGGAGTAGTTAAAACGAAGCTATAGCTTTAATCCTGTCCTACTTCCTACTGATATTATAAATGTGAAGATGTTTAGATGTTTGGATGTTTATAATTTAATCGCGCTCTAACGGCTGATCTGGCTGAAATCTGATAAGTATAGGGTTAGATTATATAGATTGAAATAATACATACGCAAATTTTATCCCAAGAATAGCCCACGGCTAATGGAAACGAGATTAAATTTTCACGTGTTTGTGCAGCGGGCATCAGATAGTAGTTTTAAAAGCACAAATGGTTTTAACTACTCCATATGGGTTCGATAAGTTATCTACTCTATAAATATGTTGTGCGAGAGAGAGAACGCTCTACAAAACCGAAGCATGCCGATCTTAATCTGAATTTCAGTTTTTCATGTAGCGGTCGGATTTATTCAAATTCAGATAAAAATGAATAATAATTATAATAATAAATAATATTACAACACAAAGAAAATTAAACAGATTTTAACTCCAAACTCTAATTATTTATTACAGTAGTAAATAGCAAAAATAATTCAGGGTTAAAATTATTTTTACATAGTGAATATTCTTTTACAAAAAATGGGGGACCACATGAAGATCTTCAGAGCCCAAGTTAACCTCACCGCAGGCTTCACCCTCACCCTCATCAGTTCATAAAAACCAAGATAAACCAATCCATAAGAAGGAGAAGGAAATCCGATCATGGACTCCATAAGAACTCATAAAACTTAGACGGTATATTTTGAACAAAATTTTATTCACTTGTCTGTTCATTCGTAGTTCTACCTGAGTGAGAGTTGAAAGGTCATGTTCAGTCGTTTAAAACGTGATGAAAGGGGTTGCAGAGATATACGATGCAACATAGCTGTAATCATTGCTTCTTTTTTAGTTTTCATTTTGTTTTGCTTGAGAAGGTTTCTGTTAGATTTTTATAGAGTTTTATTATGGTGCTGTAAATTCTACTTCAAATTATTATAAATGTGAAAGTTTGTAAAATATGATTTGGATGTTTGTAACTAAATCACGCTCTAACGGCTTCCAAATTCAAAACCAAGTTTCGACCCGATCTGGGGTCGAAATTAGGTATAGGGATAGATTATAGTTTGGAATACTACAATTTTTATACCGGGAATAGATTCCCATAGTTTTTTTATACCATAGTTTGCGGGCAAGGTGAAGTCGCGACAACTTCTTTTATGCGTAATGCTAAACTGCGAATCGACAAAGTATGTGGCAGGACGGCTCTCAAATAAGGCACAATACATCTTGAACAAAACTATAACGACCAACATAGATCAGGCTTACACAGGTAGTTAAGGTTCTTCTGAACCAACCTATTCAAGTCACACTGCTCTGAATCACGTTTGTAGTTATTTTTTTATATCTATAACCAAAACCAGAAGTAAAAGCATTTGAAGTTTTGTCTTTCGCAATTCAGTTTTTCATTCCTTGACTGTATTATTGTTTTACTTGTAGTGTAAGCAAATGTCCTTCACGCGTTTTTATATAATTTTTTTGCTTTCTTAGTTTATTATTAGAGTGAATTCCATTTTTCATTTTTTTTTTTTGTTTTTTTTCTTTTTTTCATGATAACGTAAATGAAGAGTACGTCAAAAAAAGAATCCATCACATTCATAACATAGATAGGTAGGTATGTATATCGAATATATAAAAATCCCGAATCACGGTGTTTGTGGTCGAGCTTCTCCAAAACGTTGATATGAGAATGTATACTAATATTATAAAGCTGAAGAGTTGGTTTGGCTTAACGTACTAATTTCAGGAACTACCTACTGATGCTACCCGGGGGCGAGTTGGGGACTCTGTGGTCCCCACACCGGAAGAAGGCCAGATCGAGATATATGGCCCTGGGTCGGCCGGGGTGCGAGGGGTATGTCTACTATAACCTCACCTCCGGCAGCCGACGGCCCACAGATGGCGTGCGTTTTAGTCGGTTCAAATCCGACATAACCTCCTCCACCGGCTCCGGTGGTGGGAGGGGAGTATCCGTGGAGATTTTTCGTAAAAAAAAGGGAACTACTGATGCGAATTCAACAATTATTTTTGTGTTGAATAGTAGGTTTTACTGGAGGGGACGTAGTAAGCCTTGCCGAAGAGCGATACCTATGCTCGGGCCCTCTCCATGAGTAGCACTGCCGTGAAACCAATTACTACATCACGATGGCAATCCAACGCCGTCGTCGACTCGACAGAAGAAGAAGTAGGTTTACTGGAATAGCGGACTCCAGACTCCGAGGTGAAAGCTTCAGATGCGAATGAGATTAACGCTAGGATAAAGAAGGAGTCGGTTTCTTCTTCTTCCTCTTCCTTCTTCTTCTTCCTTCCTTTGAGTAGTAGCGTGATGATTTACAAAGCGGAGCAATAATCATAAATGTCAACAAATCCAGCAGATTCTATTAGGATTTTTTTCTAGTTTTGCCCCTAATTCAGCTAACTTATACTATTTGAACAATATAATTTACCCGTCCATCACCGCCGTCGTGTCGTTTTGATTGACGCGACGTCAAATCATTTTCATGAAGTGTCATGTCATATTATTTCATTCTGCATTTTTCTACTTGAAAACAAGTTTACAAGTACTCGTATCATAATGTTAGTTGACTTTTGTCGTTGAATTTACATTCAAGTCATAATGAATTGAATGTACGTATGATAAAAGCGTGTTCAAAAATCAACAGGTTGACATTTGAGTGACTTACAACATTTCTATGGTCAAAAATAAATATCTTTTGACTGTTTAGGCTGAGTACTTACAACATAATATTCTTTTCAGTTAGCACTGTCTAAAGCAGACAGAAGCTATGATCAATGACAATAGAAAACCAGTTTAGATTATTATCGGGCATATTCATTTACTAAATTATAATTTGAATTTTAAGATTTATGCAAAATATTTTAGTTCTGATAACGTTATGACTGACTTGTTTAAAGTAGATACATTGTGGACGAGCGCAGTTATTATTATACTTGCTGTTGTCCACGGCTCCGCCCGCATGGACGTCGGTTATCGCGACCAATTATAGCCTATGTGCTTTCTTAAGGTCTAATCTATCTATCTGCCAAAATTCGTTAAAATCGGTTTTGTGGTTAAGGCGTGAAAGCGTAACAGATAGACAGACAGAAAGAAAGACAGACTGAGTTACTTTCGCATTTATAATATTAGTATGGAAGTATGGATATGGATTTGTAAATAAAACACATTTTAGGCGCCAAATTTTTAGACTCCTTTGAACCATCCAAAGATCGAACGGGTGTTTTTATGATAGGGAGATAATTTGTTATGCTTGTATTACTTAATAATAATTTCCATCGTAACAGACTAACTGCGGCTGATACTTTTCAGGAGCCATGATCTCAGGGAGACTCATTACGCTCCGTCGTTGTATATTGTTAACTAGTGTCTTATTAATTCAATTATAAACGCCTACAGATAGGTATCTGCTTAGTTCATGGCTTTCTTGAACCGTGTCCGTATCGTTTACATTTCTTAGTAATCAATACGGATACAGTTAGGCAAGGTTTGAACAAAGCACATTTTCCTACTTATTTGGTAAATTTAAACTAGTAGCTATGTTATGTTAAGAATTCCGTACCTACCTACTTAATAGTAACGGAAATAATTATGGAAGATTGCTGTTCGCATTTTTAGGAGTAGGAACTCCGAAATAAATATTTGATAGTGACTTTGTGCAGTAGGTGCAGCGGTCATTGAGTATTCCTTTCGCTATGTAATTAAATTATTTCTCAAGGTGATACGGATTTGCTACCGGGATCTCCAAATTACAACCTTCTAACACCTAAACCAAGTGACTGTGATTGTTATTCATGAGTGAAGCCAAATAGATTTAGAATATCATTGTACATACCAGTGGCCTGGCAACCGGCTTGTCTGGTCAACGATTTGTAAAACATAAAAAGGAAGCTGTTGCTCACGGCCTCCCCCGCGCGGAGTTCTGATCCCGTTCATCTTTGATAGAAGCATGATGTTATATAGCCTATATTGGCACCTGATAATGTAACTTTCTAATGGCGAAAGATATTTTAAAATGTTTCCTGTAGTTTTTGAGTTTATAATTAATTTACATACAAAAATACAAATCTTTCCTGTTTATATTATCAGTATAGATTTTTTTCTTTCCTTTATTATAGATTTAAGATTATTAATCTTATTAATCTTATTTGATTTGGAAAGATCTCAAGACAGTTTTGTTGCAATTATTATTAATGAAAGAAGACAAAGAAAAACTAACTCTTCAAAGGGTAATACCATTGACGTACTGGGTTGTGCAAAAGTAGAAACAGTACAAATTTGGATTCGGGGGCCTCGGCCACGGGGGCGTCGACCACCGGGGGCGTAAGCCACGAATCCACAATTTTTATCTCCATTCTTTTAGATATAACACGAATAAATTCGTATAAGATTTTTTTATCAGAAGAAGAAGATTTTCAAAGATAAGAAAGAACAAAAAGAAAGGTTGAAAACCACTATGAATCTAGTTTCTAAATAAACCACAAGTTTTTGATATTGCCTTTCATGTATCGCCTTAAGGCCCCGGCCACAACTCCACGGCACGGCACCGTCCGCCGTCGCCGTCGACGGCGACGACGGACATTGCCGTGCCGTGGAGATGTGGCCGGGCCGTAAGGGAAGTTTTGAAAAAGCAGGGTCTTCAACTGCCCTAATCACTATGGTCTTTGCAAAAAACATTTTTTTAACAACACAAACGCGTACGAGTTAGGTTATAAGCAGTTAAAATATTATCAGCAGAAAGATAATGATGTGCTTTTTGCATCTTCCGTAATACAATAAAACTTTATTTAGACTTTGTTTGGAGTTTATAGTACTGCCAGATTTTGTTTTATTATACCGTTTTTACGTATGATAAATTACAAAACGTGAGATCTGGTGTATATATTTCGACAATTTATAATACCGGATTATTCCGTTAGATTATTAAAAAAATGGGTACCGTGTGCTATCAAACTTGGGTTATCGACCCAAGTTTGATAGCACGCAGTTTTGGCGCCAAATTCACCATATAGCTTTTTTTACATTTTATATACCCAAGAACATTTGGGGCGATGAATACTTTTAATTTGACACATCAATCATTGAAATCCGTGAAGTGGTTTAAAAAGTATGAGGTAATAAGGAATATTACCTACAAGATTACATACATACATACATGCATACAAAATACACGCAAAAAAGAAAATCCTTCTTGGCAGTCGAGTAAAAAAAAGTTTTTACAAATTCCCATTGACAAATAGGTATACACACAATAAAAAGTAAGGACAGCATGAAAATGCCCAGAACTATTGCTCAACCTCCCTACCAGACTGTCGCCGAAGCTGTCTCCAGTGTGTCGGACTTTTGGAGTGCTCGGTGCCTTAGATGGTTGACCTTGAATATAATGTGTTGCTGAAGTATACACGGAGAAAATAAGATTCTCTTCTTTATTTAATATATGAAAATCAATGCTTGTTTGTCCGTATTTTACGCGCTGCCGTACGTTATTAGTTGCTGTTTTGTACTTCATTTTAAATATTCAAGCAATTGCCAGCTCTATAGCGCTAAATGTTTCGAGTTAACCGAGGCGTGACAATCAACAAACTCAAGATAAAACCATTTTGACAGATTACTAGGCAATTAGACAGATTTGTTTTTTTTTTTCATTGTTAAACATTACAAAAAAAAAATTAACTCCAGCATGAACTACTTCCTACTACATTGTGACCAACTACAAAATGAAACTGAAAACCTGTCTGTCATTCTGTCTATCCCAGTTTATCAAATACAGGAACGCTTGAGCAAGTTGAAATTAATATTAGATGTCTGCAATGCTACCAAAAGATACAGTTTCTACCGATAGGCAGCATATTTTAACATTCGCAGAGAAATCAAAATCTATAGGCATCAATACTACCCGATGAACTGAAATCATGAAATTTGACAAGAAGTAAAGTCTCGAAGCATAAGCCAAGGCAGAAGTTCGAAAAACGTAAATAGCTACATCATGTAAAGAAATTACTTTAACTTACTTCAGTTTAACTTCTATGCAGTTATTATTGGGGTTATTTGTTTAGTAATTTGTTTATCATGGGGTTATTTTTACATTATATAAACTTATTTTTTCTCATAATATGCTCTCTTCAATTTTAGTAGAACAAGATTACAATAATTTAGATAGCTCCCCCAATGAGCAGTTGGTTGAACATTGTCTTTTTGAGGTTATTTTTACATTTTAAAGGCAAATTTTTTCCATAATGCTCTCTTTAATTTAAGTAGAACCAGATTACAATAATTTCGATAGCTCTTTTGGGATTTTTTTTTACATTTAATAGCTCATTTTTCTCATTATAGGTATGCTCTTTTCAATATAAGTAGAAGTAGATTACAACAATTTCAATAACGGGTATAGCGATAGTTCTCCCAATAAATCAATTGTTAGAACAACATAAACATGTTCCAACAATTTAACTACAGATTATGTTCTCATAATTTGATTAGTGTGAAAGTTTTTTGATCTCTATTCAAAATGCATCGGTTATAGTCAGTCATCCAGGCTGAAGAGTTCTCTTTGTTCTGGTTATCGCGCTTGGGTACTAGGTCTTCCTCATCAAGTCAATGGCTAACATCATTTCGATGTCATCACATCATTGTCAGCCCAGAACTGGGTCACAGCCACGGCAACGTCCATTGCCCTACATATTTTTTTACTCTTCTTTTTTGTTTTCTTTTTAATCTTCTTATAATAATAACTAGCTTTTGCCCGCGGCTCCGCCCGCGTGGATGTCGGTTATCGCGACCAAACATAGCCTATGTCCTTTCTCAAGGTCTAACCTACCTCTATACCAAATTTCATCAAAATTGGTTCAGCGGTTTAGTCGTAAAAGTGAGACAGACAGACAGACAGACAGACAGACAGAGTTACTTTCGTATTTATAATATTAGTAGGGATAAAGATCTTGTCTTGAAGGGGAGAAGCATTTTTCAAGTCATATGATTGATTATCTAGTATAGATTCTAGTTGCAATTCAAGCAGCGGTATTTGGGTTATTCCCAGTTGCCACCACTGTCGACGCCACCACTGGTGACAAATGGGATTTGGTAAAATGGTTACCCATCTTAAGACTGACTTGGATAGAATTCCTTAACTTTATCGCATTTTAAAGAGATTTACTTCTATGGCCGAAGCCTTAACTACTGGTGCACTAATTTTATATTTTTAATTAGGTTTTTATATGTTTTCAGATGTATTTGAAAATATTATTAATATTATTATGTATTAAGTGAATCAACAAATTTATATAATTAAAAATAATATCTAATTACACATAGTAATAATTACACAATTTCAGTATAATATTATTGCTAGTTTTGTAATATTTAGTGGAGATATATTTATTCAATTCATCCAAAATATTTATTACGGATTTGAAGATCCATAGTTTTGTTAATAACGATTATGTCTTATTCTAGAGCTAGTATTCAATACAATCAATAACATAATCAATAACAGAAAAATCAATAAAATCTATAAAGTTAAAATCAACTATTGAAAATCAAATTATGTATAGGTAATTATAATCACAATTATTGAAAACAATAGAATTAAACTCGATGGTATAATATAAATAGACGTTAAAAACCAAATTAAAATAATTTAAATAATAGTACATTATGGTACAAGTGAGCAACGTTGGTGATTACCGCCGAGGCGCCATTGAGACCCGAGCCGCCAGGCGAGGGTCTTAAGACAGCCGAGGACGGTAATCATCATGCTCACACGTGCCATACGACGTTTTACAACACACTTGCGAATAAAATAATACTACAAATACTAAATAAACAATACTACAAATTAATTCGTTTTCCTATGCGCGCGCATTTAACAATGGCGGTCGACCATATTTAAAAAAAAATGAGGTTTGAACTTAACTTTTTTTTACTCTGTTTTTTTTTCTGTAAAAAAAGTTAAATTTGAGCGAAAATTTTGTTTATTACACAAGTATTACAAGTTAAAATTATTTATTTAAATACGAAAATGCATCAAATGACCATAAAATAGGCGTATTAATTTATTCGTACTATTAAACACGTTATTTTTTGTATCATAACTTTTTTAAGAACATAGACAATTATAGACACTTCCTATAAAATTTAAAAAAGAATCTATAACTCACTTTTGTGAATAATAGTAATGAAAAAGTCACAGTTTTATAATAGGTTTCATTCCGTGCTTAATTGCGGTAAAATAATATCACTGTTATGAGCAGGTGTGTTGAAAAAGTATTTTTAGTATAAAAAATTCAAACTAATAATAAGAATTATTTCAACACTAAATAGCAAAATTTATATCTTTAATATCTCAGACTCTAGACGCTCTCTCAATAAATATTTTAACAAATGACTACAAACCGCAATGGCCAACTAAATTAAAATCTTTTTTTATGCAGGTCTTATATTAAAATGAAGTAGATAAATATTATGTTATCTCAATACAACCGCGTGATAAAAGTCATACTTTGATCTCAGTCGCAGTCACTGCTAGTGTATGTCCTGTTGCACTTGAATCTGCGTCGAGCTGCCTATCTAAGTGAATGACTCACCTTTTCTGTATTCATCATCATCTGCATATAGACGTATTCCTCTGATTGCATCCGTGGCCAAGATGACCTTGAAGCTCAGGGTCCGCCTTCCGGCTCTTCCTCCTCCACTTCGCACGTCTTTTTTGTATTATTTATGAAGAAGTCTAAACTGCAATTCACTGTATTAACATTCAGAAAGGTGACCCGATGGGGTTCCCAACGACGCCTGGCAGGCGATATGTCCCCATGGCATAGACATTCTAACAAACCTCCCCATAAGGAGTATTCCTCTTCGATAAGAGCTCACATCAAATACCTAAGTAGTAGGTTTGTCGTGTAGTATGTAAAAACGTTGGTTTTAACAGTAGTCAAAGTTAAACGCACAAAATTTTGGAATATTTTTTTTGTAATCGTATTAGGCTCCCAGAGATCACAGGTCTCATATAGGACCACCGTCAAATATATTAGAGTAGTTCTGTATTTCTGCTAATAATTATGTTTTATTATAATAAAATAATTATGATTATAAAATATTCTTTTAATATGGAAATTAGATTGTTTAATAGAATCTTATCACAATTAGCAGTTATTATAATTATGTACATAATTGTTACATTATTGAAAATTGACGAAGCTTTTGTAAACTAAACAAGTAGTTTTTATAATCAGCATGACACACTCATAATAAGCAAGTAAATAGGCATTATCAATATTCAAAATAATAGGACTATAGACAAAATTCGTCTATTCGTTCGTTTATTTTTTTTACGATGACCGGTGCCCCGTTTGGATAAGGCTTTAAGTAAAACCACAGTGAATATAGAGCAACAACATATAGGTACTTGTATGACTCGTATTGAATAGAGATATGAAAGGAACGAGAGCGCGGGGGCGCGTTCGTATCTATGCAGCTATACGATACAGCTTTTATATAAAAGAAGCGCCATGTTTCGCAACCATTTGAATTTGGAATCTCGGCGCGATCCTACGGAGGGAGCGTACTGGAGAGCCAAATCATAATAATAAACAACTACAATTTTCGCGCCAAAAGTGACAGATCTTATTGTTTTATTTACGTAAAATAATAATATTATATTACGATACTATAATAATTATTAATATAGTAATTGCTAAATATGGCTGTTACAAGTGCACGGGGTATTGTGAATGTCAAGGAGAAGGTGAAAATTTTTGAACGTCAAAATGCAAGGATTAACAAGAAATACACGGTAAGTTTAAATTAAATTCATATTATTTAATAGTCTCGAATAACTTTATTTTTGTTAGGAAGTAGGTATAGTGCAATCATATACATAGACTCTCATAATAATTTACTTATGGGAGCAACACAGGCATCGTCTAAAAAAGGCATACCGTATTAATTAATGCAACAATATTTATATTGCATAATTATAAAATATAATATAAAATTCTGGTTGTCTTGGTTTTTAGATTTACCTATTTATGAAAATACAGCTAATTAGGTACTTTAATGAACATATAAGTATATACTTCATTAATTAAAAATGTAATTAAATATTAAAGATATACAACATAAATCATGCAGTATTGCTAAATAACATTGAATTTAAAAGTAGGTTAATATTTCGAATTATCTAAAATACGCAATTAAATTTGCTGCTTCCTCAAATTTACGGATAAGCATAGACTTACAATACGAATACAGTTATTTACTATACGGCTATTTATATACGTGGAAACGATTTACAGCTATATTAATCAAATAATCAACAAGTTGTTTATTTACACGTATTAGTTGGAGCTGTATCTATCTATCAATATTCAATCGTTAACTTATTTGTGTCAAAAACTGAAATTGACATAAGTTGTAGATAATCTTATTCGCAATCAAAAATGTTAACAATCTTTTGTAAGACCTATTGTAGATCGCCAGGTAACACAAAAACCATTTGAACCCATTTTTCCAAAATAGTGGCTATGGGACAAGGGTTGTAAAGGTTTAAACTCAGCCCCCCTCTTGATATCTAAAAAAGAAAATTGCATCCTCTGAAAAACGCAACTCCATTTCTGTAATTTTTCAATGGCCCAAATAACGCAATTTCCACCAACCTTAAGATGCCTGATAATTCAAATATTCCATGTTTTCCCACTTTCCCACCATTAAATCCCACTAACGTACAGTAATTTTATCACTTTGACCTCAATTTTTTACAACTATCGAGAATTTTTTTATATTAGATTTTTTTTCAAAACATATTATTCTATGTATTTATTTAAATTTTGAAAATTGTATTATGATTACAAACAAAATAAATATACATAAAAACACAAATGCACGACACAAATTCTGGATCCGGAGGATCACGTCGAAACCACGTCCCCCCGCCCAAACGTACCCATCAGGCTGGCAGCGTTGCCCCTCTGTATGGCTAGGGAGATATTCTGTTGCAGGTATTGGCCCGAGCGCGGATCACGCCCCTCCCTCCGCATACGGCACCCCAAGTCGGCCACGAACTTCTTGGCCTCGAGGCCCCATGGACCGGCCGTCTCCACCGCGAACGGGACAAAGTCGTACCCCGCGGCCTCCAGGTCGGCGTATTTGCTGTGTTTCAGCAAAGCCGCCGACTCGGCTCCCGCACCAGCCACCCTCTGAGTAGCCGTAAGGTGACACGACGCGAAGGTGCAAACACACGTGGCGTCCCAAATCAGGGAGCGGCCTCTCCTCCACGGGACCAGTGTCAGCCCGTCCGGCCGCTTCCCGTCGGTGCGTGATAAGCCAGGGGGCTCCAAAACGCAGGGGATGCCCGCTGCAACCAGTGCCTTTCTTACAACCTCATTTAAGGCGTGGTGCCGGGGCCTTCGTCCGGCGCTTCGGACGCAACTTAGACCGTGCAGACCATTCGCCTCCACCCTTGCCCCACAGACGCAAGTGTGAGGCTCGCACACGGCGCAGCCAAGCCGGAGTCCGGCAGCCACTCTGAGGGAGTCGTCGTCCAGCAGCGTGCCCAGGTTAGGGGATGGTAGGGCCTGCAGCCAGGCACCTGACTCCGGCTCAGAAGAAGCGTTAAGACGTGCCAACTCGACACCCGACGCCCCGTCACGCAAACGAGCGAGAATGCACGCCCCAGACACGTTATCCCAGCCCCTCTGCTCACCCGGTCTCGCGGGCGGAACAGATTCCGGATACAATCTGGTCCAGGTCTCATGGGCTTCCCTGAAATAGGGGATATCAATGCCCGCACCCACGCGCGACAGCAAACTGCGGACTAACCGCGAGGCCCCATGAGAGGAAGCGAGAAAGGCGATCGGGCCACACTCCCGCAAACGACGCACTCCAAGCCCCCCGAATCGGATTGGCAGGCTGGCCTGGCACCACTGCCGCTCACTAAGGTCGACGTTGAGGGTCTCTTCGACGATGCGTTTGAGCGTCTCGTCGAAGCGGAGGACCTCATCCGGGAACTCCCACGTCGGTGTTGTCCGTATGACATATGTCAGCTTAGGCATCCCGAAGCAGGACCTCAATAGCGACAAGGAAACGTGAGCCGGGAGATGGCGAAAATGCTCCGCCAGTGATGCCAGGACCCGCGTCCGGGCGGCCAAGTCATCGGGCATACCCTCCGGGAAAAGCGGCGAGCCCAGGAGGCATAGCGAGTTCCGGTCCATAATCCTGAGTCCGGGTATAAGGGACATGAAGTTCATGCTTGATTCCGCTGTCACTGGGCCACAGGGGTACAGCTCACACTTCTCAGGGTTTATTTCCAGGCCCAGATCTCTCAAGGCGGGGAAGAGCGCGGCTACATCCCGCAGCACCACGTCGGGCCTACCGCCGATGGTTCCATCATCCAAGTACCATACGTTGAGGGGGCTTTGTAAGGACTGTATGGCTTTATGAATGGCCATGCTAAAGATTAATGGACCTAGGGGGTCCCCCTGTTGCGCCCCAACCTGTGACCATATCGTCGTTTACAAATTCAGAGTCTATTTTGAGAGCTTTTTTAAGGTATTGAATTAGTTATTGAATAGATTATTATTTAAGCAGGTACTGATTTAACCAATACAAAAAAGATATAACCAATATAATAAGGAGTTTGAGACATAAAAATTGGATGAATATTATTGTAGTTTCAAATTAAATTAAAAACGTTCCTTATTAGCTAATTGGACTCAAATTTAGAAAATATTTATAAGTATGAAGAATATATTTTTTGGGCAAATATGTAAGTGGTAATTGGGGAAAATATGTAAGGTAATTAGCTAATGATAAGAATTAAGTATTTAGCAACCTTTTTTGTAAAACAAACATATTTTTTTATAATTCTTTACCTCGCCTTTACCCCAACGAAAACAGACGTAATAATCACATTGAAACAATTCCCGGCAGAATAGAATTTGGGCCACCCCATCTCTTCCCATGCGGTGTCGTATAAGGCGACTAAGGATTAGGACTGTTTAACATCAGACTGAGAACGACTGATCAAACAGAAAATAGTGCCCAGAATACGGCAAGAAGCTCACCTCCAGGACTTAATACAATTATTAGTGAAATGTAGGTGTTAATTCACCTCTGCCTAACCCTCCGGCGATAAAGGCGTGATTATATGTATGTATGTTTTAAACAATTCACTGCCTGTATTTTACCCCAACTAGCTGACCCGTCCCGGTCCACACGGCATAGTTTCAAAAAACATCCTGTAACCTGATTGACTGATTACAGCGCCACTACTTGGTCACTTATTAGTATTATGACTAATATGCCTTTTACTTTCATGCAAGTGCATTAAGCAGGATAGTTTATTATCTACTTACAATTTTCATGACTTTACGAAGACTAGGTATTAGCAGCGAAAGCTATTTTTAACCGACTTCGAAAAAGGAGGAGATTCTCAATTCGTCGGAATATTTTTTTTATGTATGTTCACCGATTACTCAAAGACGCCTAGACCGATTTGCATGCTTTGCTCTCAGCCGAATAGCTCGGGTAGTACCGGGTAGGGAAGTAAGGGCTTGCTACTTTGCAACCGTGCACTCTCTACTCCAATATGGTACAGAGCTGTGAGGACGCGCTGCTGATTGGGAGCGAGCGTTCCGAATGCAGAAGCGTGCTATTCGAGCGATGGTAGGAATTCCACAGGACTCTTCAGCGAAACCCTACTTCACCCAGCTAAGAATCCTCACCCTACCTTCGTTGATTATATATCGGGTCGCAATGCATGTTAGGGCAAACCTTGAGAAGTTTGAGAAGCTGGGTGATGCGCACGCGTATTGTACACGAAGCCGTGAGAAGCTGAGAACGATGACTCGGTCACTAGCGAAATCCGACAGGACGACTCATGTCATGGGGCCGCTAGTGTACAACAAATTGCCACCTAGCGTGACTTCCGCTTCAAGTATTGTCTCCTTCAAGCTGCGATTAAGGCAATGGCTTATTGAGCAGGCATTCTACTCATTTGACGAACTTGTCACTGAACGATTTATAAGTTAATAGATATAATAATAATTAAGAATAATAATTTGTTGACATCGTAATTTTCATTTGTATTTTTATTTTTTTTTATTTTTTTTGTTTGACTGTGAACCTGACATGTTTAAATTATTAATTATTATTCTGGATATATTTTGGACGTGAATTAATTCAGTAATCTAATCAGTTGACATTGTAATTATTTTGACATTTTTAATTATTAGACATGATACCTGACATTCCGTTCTACATTGACATCTTTTAAATTGTGACATACCTACGTTACATAAGGGTGTTAAGTTATTGTTTATTTATTGTATTATAATTTACTGACATTGATATTATTTTACTCATTGACATTGTTAAAATTGTGTACTAACTCGATAAACACTGTGCCTAATAGGTACCTGATGAATATAATAATTTAAATAATATAATTATGTTTGTATGACGTGTAATGTTCTCATGAATAAATGACTTATGACTTATGACTTATTCTTTTGTTTGATAGGTTATACTTCCTAGGTGGTCCCATGTAAATTTTATCAAAATCGGTCAAGCAGCTGAAATATCAACAAAAATCGGTTGAAGTCGATTTTTTAAATTTTTAATTTGGTGATTAATATGTTTAACCTCAGACACACACTGTACAATAGTATGATAAGTAACTTTTACTATTATTCCTGTGGATCGATGCCAATTTCTACTGGTGAACAATTCAACAACAATAAAGTTGCATGCAAAATGCTTATCGACATTGTATGAATAAACTTGCAGCATAGTAACAGAAATGGACTCAAGATGGAATAACATTTTTTTTTTCTAATTATCAGGCTCTTCTAAAAAATAAAAGTTCCATTGTTTTTTTTTGCTTTCTTCTTATTCTTCACTTCTTCTTCTTCTTCTTTCACTTCGCTTCACTTATTGCTTTAAAAAATAATTCAAACCTTTTCTTTTCTTTTATACCGCATCGATCGATATTGCAAAAAAACGGTAAATGCGAGTTGGACTCGCGAATCAGTTTCGTACACAACTGTATCAAGGAGTTTTGCCTTTAACGGTGCCTTTTGCATGTTGAAATTACTACAACTTACAGCAAACTGAAGGTCCGATGGCCAAAACGAGTCCTAGAGTGCGGGCCAAGAATCCATAAAAGCGGATGGTGAGACGTCCCACCTAGATAAACTAAGGGCCTGGTAAAGGTAGCGGAGTTGAAGTAGATGCCGAAGCCTATCCAGTAGTAGATTGCAATAGTGCAAGTTTAAAATAATACATTGTTATCATATTTAACGCTGTAAACGTGTTATCAATTTTTTTTTCGAAGTCCCGTAAGAATCGACCGACCGACGATCGCTCAGTAGTCTTGTATAAATTATTATTTAACTTTATGCAAGAAATTGAAATAAATCTACATAATATTATTTTAAAGATTACTATCGCGATTTATCTTTCTATGTACTACATAAATTGCGATAAAATTCGTTATTTGTTTTATTTCAATAAAATTATTAATATTTATTTAAATCTTGAAGAATACTTTGTATAGGAATGTTTTTGTACTTTAACATTGAAAGTAAATTCTATCCGGTTAAATAAATTCTTCAAAGCATTTAGATCATAATTTTGTTTAGACTCCGCCTTACTTAGGTATACCTACTGAAAATAATGCGAACTCATTTCCAACACAAAAAAATAGCTTAACTGGAGGCTATATACTATCATCGAAACGAAGTTAGGCGTAAAGTGGTCACATTTCGGCCAATAAAGGTTAAATCAGAGGATTTTTTGAATTTGCTGTTCTTGAGCCTTAACTATGAACTGTAATATCGAACCTCCTCTTCGTAAATGATACAACAACAAGTACTCTAATTGAAGTAAGCCCTTTAAAGATTCACCTATACCTTGAATCGCTATCAATATTAAGACTCATATTCAAACTTCGGGATGAAGAAAGGGCCAGGTATCGAAAATATACTTTGTCAAGAATATTCATAAAAATATTAATGATCCGAAACTGCTGTGGAAAAACTAAAGATCGGAGATGATTCCGGATTCCAAAAATAATGTTTCAGCTAATCATTCACAGAATTCTGACCAGATCAACAAGGCATTTCTGGATGTCCCTGGTGGATGTAATATCACTTTTTACGAATTTATCAGTCTACTTTTCAATTATAGAGAGTGAGTCAATGAATAATTTAATCATGAACATTTAATTTAGTCGAAGGCACAGAATTAATGGTATTATTATAATTTAATGATCAAGAAAAAAACTTATGAATATTTTTTCATGATTATTAACGTTTTGGACATAAAATTTCATTTTCACTATTTAATTTGTCTGTCTTGCAGTTTGCAGTATTCTTGAATTTCTTTCTATGTTTACTCTGTTTCTACTTCGTTTTAGTATAATAAAAAACAATAGTAGTATTCACTATATATCATCTTGATATGACTGTCATAAAACTAATATGAATAAATTAAAGAGCTATGACGCACTGGGTTGCATTTAATCAACTCTCATATTGGTCGTATTTCAGCGTCCGGGCATGTACTGGAATTATTAAGTTCGTGACACAGTATGGCGGATCTACTTACTAGAGATATTATAATTTGCCTTGAATCTATGTGATCTACATATAAATATAATTATGAATGCCATTCAATGACGTTTCTAATTAAATAGTAAATAATTCTTGGAACTACACAATGGTAATGTAGAGATACCGTTTATTTTCAAAGGATCAATCTGGCTAGTTAAATCATGTCCGGGTAATTCCCATAAATTATCTAATATGCGGTATTGGTGATGTATGTAAGAGCACGGAATTCAATGAAAAAGGAAGTTTACCGTCGCGTAGTCATGATTTTTTTTATGTATGTTCACCGATTACTTAAAGACGCCTAGACCGATTTGCAAGCTTTGCTCTCAGCCGAATAGCTCGGGTAGTACCGGGTAGGGAAGTAAGGGCTTGCTACTTTGCAACCGTGCACTCTCTACTCCAATATGGTACAGAGCTGTGGGGACGCGCTGCTGATTGGGAGCGAGCGTTCCGAATGCAGAAGCGTGCTATTCGAGCGATGGTAGGAATTCCACAGGACTCTTCAGCGAAACCCTACTTCACCCAGCTAAGAATCCTCACCCTACCTTCGTTGATTATATATCGGGTCGCAATGCATGTTAGGGCAAACCTTGAGAAGTTTGAGAAGCTGGGTGATGCGCACGCGTATTGTACACGAAGCCGTGAGAAGCTGAGAACGATGACTCGGTCACTAGCGAAATCCGACAGGACGACTCATGTCATGGGGCCGCTAGTGTACAACAAATTGCCACCTAGCGTGACTTCCGCTTCAAGTATTGTCTCCTTCAAGCTGCGATTAAGGCAATGGCTTATTGAGCAGGCATTCTACTCATTTGACGAACTTGTCACTGAACGATTTATAAGTTAATAGATATAATAATAATTAAGAATAATAATTTGTTGACATCGTAATTTTCATTTGTATTTTTATTTTTTTTTATTTTTTTTGTTTGACTGTGAACCTGACATGTTTAAATTATGAATTATTATTCTGGATATATTTTGGACGTGAATTAATTCAGTAATCTAATCAGTTGACATTGTAATTATTTTGACATTTTAATTATTAGACATGATACCTGACATTCCGTTCTACATTGACATCTTTTAAATTGTGACATACCTACGTTACATAAGGGTGTTAAGTTATTGTTTATTTATTGTATTATAATTTACTGACATTGATATTATTTTACTCATTGACATTGTTAAAATTGTGTACTAACTCGATAAACACTGTGCCTAATAGGTACCTGATGAATATAATAATTTAAATAATATAATTATGTTTGTATGACGTGTAATGTTCTTATAAATAAATGACTTATGACTTATGACTTATTCTTTTGTTTGATAGGTTATACTTCCTAGGTGGTCCCATGTAAATTTTATCAAAATCGGTCAAGCAGCTTATGAAATATCAACAAAAATCGGTTGAAGTCGATTTTTTAAATTTTTAATTTGGTGATTAATATGTTTAACCTCAGACACACACTGTACAATAGTATGATAAGTAACTTTTACTATTATTCCTGTGGATCGATGCCAATTTCTACTGGTGAACAATTCAACAACAATAAAGTTGCATGCAAAATGCTTATCGACATTGTATGAATAAACTTGCAGCATGGTAACAGAAATGGACTCAAGATGGAATAACATTTTTTTTTTCTAATTATCAGGCTCTTCTAAAAAATAAAAGTTCCATTGTTTTTTTTTGCTTTCTTCTTATTCTTCACTTCTTCTTCTTCTTCTTTCACTTCGCTTCACTTATTGCTTTAAAAAATAATTCAAACCTTTTCTTTTCTTTTATACCGCATCGATCGATATTGCAAAAAAACGGTAAATGCGAGTTGGACTCGCGAATCAGTTTCGTACACAACTGTATCAAGGAGTTTTGCCTTTAACGGTGCCTTTTGCATGTTGAAATTACTACAACTTACAGCAAACTGAAGGTCCGATGGCCAAAACGAGTCCTAGAGTGCGGGCCAAGAATCCATAAAAGCGGATGGTGAGACGTCCCACCTAGATAAACTAAGGGCCTGGTAAAGGTAGCGGAGTTGAAGTAGATGCCGAAGCCTATCCAGTAGTAGATTGCAATAGTGCAAGTTTAAAATAATACATTGTTATCATATTTAACGCTGTAAACGTGTTATCAATTTTTTTTTCGAAGTCCCGTAAGAATCGACCGACCGACGATCGCTCAGTAGTCTTGTATAAATTATTATTTAACTTTATGCAAGAAATTGAAATAAATCTACATGATATTATTTTAAAGATTACTATCGCGATTTATCTTTCTATGTACTACATAAATTGCGATAAAATTCGTTATTTGTTTTATTTCAATAAAATTATTAATATTTATTTAAATCTTGAAGAATACTTTGTATAGGAATGTTTTTGTACTTTAACATTGAAAGTAAATTCTATCCGGTTAAATAAATTCTTCAAAGCATTTAGATCATAATTTTGTTTAGACTCCGCCTTACTTAGGTATACCTACTGAAAATAATGCGAACTCATTTCCAACACAAAAAAATAGCTTAACTGGAGGCTATATACTATCATCGAAACGAAGTTAGGCGTAAAGTGGTCACATTTCGGCCAATAAAGGTTAAATCAGAGGATTTTTTGAATTTGCTGTTCTTGAGCCTTAACTATGAACTGTAATATCGAACCTCCTCTTCGTAAATGATACAACAACAAGTACTCTAATTGAAGTAAGCCCTTTAAAGATTCACCTATACCTTGAATCGCTATCAATATTAAGACTCATATTCAAACTTCGGGATGAAGAAAGGGCCAGGTATCGAAAATATACTTTGTCAAGAATATTCATAAAAATATTAATGATCCGAAACTGCTGTGGAAAAACTAAAGATCGGAGATGATTCCGGATTCCAAAAATAATGTTTCAGCTAATCATTCATAGAATTCTGACCAGATCAACAAGGCATTTCTGGATGTCCCTGGTGGATGTAATATCACTTTTTACGAATTTATCAGTCTACTTTTCAATTATAGAGAGTGAGTCAATGAATAATTTAATCATGAACATTTAATTTAGTCGAAGGCACAGAATTAATGGTATTATTATAATTTAATGATCAAGAAAAAAACTTATGAATATTTTTTCATGATTATTAACGTTTTGGACATAAAATTTCATTTTCACTATTTAATTTGTCTGTCTTGCAGTTTGCAGTATTCTTGAATTTCTTTCTATGTTTACTCTGTTTCTACTTCGTTTTAGTATAATAAAAAACAATAGTAGTATTCACTATATCATCTTGATATGACTGTCATAAAACTAATATGAATAAATTAAAGAGCTATGACGCACTGGGTTGCATTTAATCAACTCTCATATTGGTCGTATTTCAGCGTCCGGGCATGTACTGGAATTATTAAGTTCGTGACACAGTATGACGGATCTACTTACTAGAGATATTGTAATTTGCCTTGAATCTATGTGATCTACATAATAAATATAATTATGAATGCCATTCAATGACGTTTCTAATTAAATAGTAAATAATTCTTGGAACTACGCAATGGTAATTTAGAGATACCGTTTATTTTGAAAGAATCAATCTGGTTAGTTAAATCATGTCCGGGTAATTCCCATAAATTATCTAATATGCGGTATTGGTGATGTATGTAAGAACACGGAATTCATTGAAAAAGGAAGTTCACCGTCGCGTAGTCATATTCAACATAATTCTTGACGTGATTGGCTAACAACTGATATTTATTATTTATTCATACACAGCTAGTGCTGTTGGTCGCGGCTTCGCCCTCGTTAATTTTCTTATCCCGCAACCTATGTGTAGTATTCTAAACTGCAATCTATTCCAGTACCAAATTTCAACCGTTGAGCGTGATCGGATAACAAACATCCAAACATCTAAGCATCTAAACAACTTTAAAATAAAATTACATGAGGTACATACATACATACATACATACATACATACATACATACATACATACATACATACATACATACAATCACAACTTTATCCCCGGAGGGTTAGGTAGAAATGAATTAACACCCACTTTACACCAATCATTGTATTCGGTCCCACGTAATAGGGGGTGAGCCTTTTGCCGTATTCCGGGCACTATTGTTGACTCGAGCCATGCATCTGAGGCTGAGTCTGGGCTGTATATATCTGTCTGATGTTAAACAGTTAATGTAGTTGCTTTGGCAACACTTTTTGTCGTAATAACTCTTGACTTTATAATTCTTATAGGTACCAGAGAAATGGACTCCGTTCATTGATTGCTTAGATTGTAATCAGGAGCAGAAAAATGTACTTTTTGATACAAAAACTATGATAAAATTATACCTTGGAATCGATCAACACTTTCAAATGCAAAAATCTACAATTCTTTCACTTTTAGCCGGGTTAAAAAGAAGGAGGTTCTTTATACCTGTATCTTTTGTTTTACGTATGTCCATGTCCATTGATATTTTAACTTAACTATTATAAACTGATTTTAAAATTCCTGTTGCGTTGGATTTGGTTTACATCCAAGTAGGGTCCATGTAAATTTTATTGTAGATACGTATTCCAGGGCATAGTTAATATGAAATAGCACAGATAACAAAATTTGTAACGTTCAAACTATCATTACAATATTTTAATTTGAAGTTTCTGCATTCCACCTTCAACGCAGTCATGATCAAGGTTAAAATGCGATTCTTTATTTATGTAATGTATATTATTAAAAGGTAACGTATAGTCATAAAGTCGTTTGTCGAGTTTGTTTAAATATAAAATTTAACGTTTCTTTTGTTTAGTCATTATGCATTCTAATTCTATGCGATGAAATATTGCTAAATCACTGTGCATATGCATGTGAAAGTTCCTTTACATTTTTTATTTTTTATTTATTAACTTACATTCGCAATTAGATAATTTGACCGTGATAGAAATATTATGTATAGGAGAATATCTTTTTAACTATGAACTTAAATTTGTTCATCAATCCTAAAATAGTTTATTATGAAGTTTTCTATTGTTCAAGAGTTCACGATATAAAAGTTTGTACGGAACCTTCAATGTGAGAATTAGACTTACACGTGTTTTATTTTAACGAGCAATTTGGCATTCTCATGGGATCACTATTCTGTTTTTAAGTTACTGTTGTCAATCATGGCCTTATATTTACTGGACTATATGTGAAATAGTCACATCAAAATCACTTTCTTTGAAAGGAGATAAAGAGAGAGTTAACGGTCAGGGTTTTCGATGTGTGGGGTGTCAAACGAAGTGTACCGCTTCAAATGAATACAATGACTTTGAACCCACATATTACCCAGGATATACATTATGTGTAAAGATTTACCAGCCCACATCTATCTAAGACTAAGACATTCATTCAAAACAACTTCAACTAAATTCAAATTAGGTATATTTTATGCAAAATTATATACCTAACAGCAAATTTATTTAATAGCCTCATTGTAATGTTAATTAATGTTAAGCACACAATCCATAAACAAAAAGTTTATTTTTAAAAAGCTATTCATCATGAATTAAAAACGGTTAAATTTAAAATTCAAAATGGAACTACAAAAGCTCAAAGTGACGTTGTATAGTAGATGTCTATACGAGTAAATTCCACAAGTTCAGGTTAGTTCAGGAATTATTATGGACATTGGACAAACGGACAGATGATGATGATGATGATGGTGAAAAAATAGCACCAATACCACTTACATATTCATAGAACAAAACAATAACATATAATAATACTGCAAGATTCAAGCTACACGTTAGTTAAACTAAAACTGTAAAATAAAAGAACGAAACTTGTTTTAAATTTAAATATTTTGACTTGAAATTAAAATGTGAATTTTAATTGTGATGAAATTAGGTCACATAAGAAAATTACCGAAGCATTGCTTCTGACGTTTTCTTTACATGTAAAAGTCGGTATTACATTATTATCACATAAATTACTATCATGAAAGTGCGTGCAAAATCTATATACATAAAAGCGAAACACCACTCACTGACTAAAACACCTACAACTTGGGCAAGTAAGTTCCTTATAGGGCATAGTTCCTTATAGGGTAGACATCCCCTAAGAACGAATTCTACGAAACTCCACCCTTAAGGGGGTAAAATGAACTCACGCGTATAAAGTCGCAAGCGGCCGATAGTTTTTTTAGAATCAGTTGGGTAGAACTTTTTCAGTTAAATAAAATCCTGTAAATTAAAGTCAGTTTTTTTTAAATTTAATATCAACAACCGGTCTTCAATTAAAATATTTAACATTCCGCTGATTGAACCTAGCATAAAAATCAAAGCCAGCAACTCTTGGAGTAACGTTGTCTCGCGGAAGTAAACTTATATTAGAGACCGTATAAAAACGATAAACGTATTCAGATAGTTTCGCTCCACTCCGCTCCCGCATTAGCCTTCTAACCTAATCTATCCAAGTCGGAATGAGCAGCTTTCTCAATAATCTATCACTAACTGTCTGTTTGTTAACTAACATGTTTTTTAATTAATCAATATTCAATTTGTAAAATGATGTTTTATATAATGATTTTTTTCCAAATAAATATTTTGTGTAATGAGTAGTTTATCCTACTAATCCTACTAATATTATAAATGTGAAAGTTTGTGAGAATGGATGTGTGGATGTTTGTTACTCTTTCACGCATAAACGGCTGGACCGATTTGGTTGAAATTTGGTATGTATATAGGTTATACCCTGGATTAACATATAGGCTATATATCAGCGATGAACGGGATCAGAATTCCACGCGGGCGGAGCCGCGGGCAACAGCTAGTTAAACAATAGTTTGTCAAATGAAAATTTGCCATTCGTTTTTTGTCAAATGATAGGACACCGCTTTAAATACATAATACGAGTACGATACTAGTTTATAGCTGCACGTGTCAATTAATAAGATTGCAGATAATATTCTACTACTCTAGTTAACTAGTATGATCAACACTTGTGATAACTAAATTGAAGTTAATTTCAATAATATGGTCCTGTTGAAAGTTTATGTGAATATTATCATCATTGAAATAAAATAAATTTGGACAAATTTTATTTCTATCCCTGTGATCATAACCGGTCAAAGGACACAATTTTTTTGGAAAATAGTGTAGATACAAAAATGACACAAAAGTATCGTGATAATACAAAAAGTATGTTTCCAAGATTTTTGAACTCAAATAAAACCGAGGGTAGTGGTCCCTCAGCTTTGACGCAGTCTTTTTTTGGCCGGTACTTTTAATTTTAAACCGAAAATGTATGAAGCGCGAATCCTTTAGTCAACCATGTTCAGTCGCACGCAAAAGGGCAGAACTTTGTATTGCCTAGTAATATTCATACATAATTGTTTTGTAATATACCTATTGTTTGCCATTAAGTAAATTATAAAAAATAAATATCACGATTTTAAGAAAACATCTGTATTAAATTAAACTAAGAAATACTAAGTACTGAGTCTTAAACTAGGAAATGGTACTTAACTAGCATTGAAAACGTTTTTAAAGCATACTCGTCACGTGCACGTGTGCAGCATAACATAAATGAAACAAGTAATTTAATTTTTTACCGGCGCGCCGGTAAAGTGGTTGTTCTTTTATAATTTTAATTACTTTATTGTGTAGGTATATTCTTTTTTTATACAGTCCAGAATAACAACGAAACATAATTTTTACAGTTTGGAATACTCAATTAATATTACGTTTCCATGAATAGAGAGAATTCTTAAAAAAAAACGAATACAGTAAGCTGTTTTGGTCTTACGCAAGGCAATGGACCTCGTTCATGATCAGTGCCAAGGTTCCCAGAGTTCGATGTTCGGTGCGTGCCTTTCGCTAAACAATTAATAGTTGATTATAAATTGATTTATTCTTATTCTGTCTGAATGTCAAGTTTACTTTTGTTTTTATGAATACTGACTCTGAGTATAAAAAATGTTCTTGTATTTCAATACAAAAAATTCTCGGTGTAAATCGGAAAGTATAATTGTACCGGTTTCCTGAGTGTACATAAAATGAAATGTGTTCAAAAGCGTAGATAAGTACTTGGTAGGACCACGTTGCGTTCTTAGTATACATTTTTCACGATACGGAGACGCCTGCCATGCGCGCCTGCAGAGGGTCCGGGGAAAGATGGGGATACAGTAGTACCAGTACCACACCCGAGGCATTTCAATGGCCCTAGGTCAGATACGCCAAAAGCAATTTCACCCTTGACAATTATTGATGATCCAAAACGGCGTGCGGTTTTAGGCGGTTCAAGTCCGACATAACCACCCCTACCGGGTCTGTCGAACCCGGTTTACCGTACTATAAAAAAATATTTTTTTCTATTAACTTATGTACCTACCTATTATTAGATGTATTATTAGAATGTACCTATACTTTGAAGATTTTTTTTGCATAAATGCAAATCACGTGCGTATGTGTAGGTACACTTGTGATGTTCGTGGGCAACATGCAGCGACAGTAAAATCAAGGCATCATGCAGCGACGGCATGGTAATTTACTGGCGATTCGCTTGTGTTGTCGTGTACTGGCAAACACTCTAGCTGAGCAAGATGGGTTTTTTGGGTTACGGTACGCCAATCAACCAATCATAGATTAACCAACCACTGGCCCAAAGAGCTCACGTTATTGGTTAATTAATCATTTTGATAGTATAAATGTGCGAGCTTTCTGACGTTTGTTCAAGAAGTTTGCCAGCACCTATACACGCGTGCTAACAGTCTGTTCAAAAAACTACAAAATATTAATACGGCAATCGAAACTAGCTATAATTATCGTATACTGACATCAATCAGGAAATAGGTTAAAAATTGATGTAGGTATGACAAAAAGTTATTTAATTCTTCATCGCCAATTAATCCAGACTGTTTCTAAAATAGAGGCGGAAACAGTTTTAGAGCTAAATGCTGTATTAGCGCTAAAACCAGTCTTAGTTTACAGGACGTCATAGTCCTAGCACGATTTGGTCGAGAGATATGTTTTAGAAAGAGAGAAAAGAGAGAACAGAGGGAGATATGTTCTCGTCTCCTCAATATGTCCATCCTAAGACCATCCTGGCATGGCTAACCTAACCACTTAGCCTTTGCAACGAGCTTATACATATGGTATATTACCTATTTATCAAATACAATGTAGGCATATTTTGTATGATAATTTTTTTTACTACTTTTTTACCGATTTGCAGTATATTTTCGGTAAAGTTTGTGTGAATTATGTTTTTCATGTAGATACATAATTATATTTTTGGTCGAGAGATATGTTTTAGAAAGAGAGAAAAGAGAGAACAGAGGGAGATATATGTTCTCGTCTCGGCCGACTAGAAAGAATTGTTTTCTATCAGTCCTGTCACAGGTTGTACAACCGAAATCTTTGATTTTTTGGGGCCTAGTATAGACCCCAAAAATCAAAGATTATAAACGAAGCCCTATAACTAAGACTCCAATATCCATCTGTATGTCTATCTGAACTCCATAACCTACTGGCCACATTGAATCAATAAGTTCTGCAGTTATACCAAATTGTATGAAAGGACTTTTCAGGCCTTCTACTACCCGTAACGAATGCCACATAAAGGTATGGTAATCGGGACTGACGGCTTATCATGCTCTTCAAGCTTTCACTGTGTTAAGAATATGTCCATCCTAAGACCATCCTGGCATGGCTAACCTAACCACTTAGCAACGAGCTTATACATATGGTATATTACCTATTTATCAAATACAATGTAGGCATATTTTGTATGATAATTTTTTTTACTACTTTTTTACCGATTTGCAGTATATTTTCGGTAAAGTTTGTGTGAATTATGTTTTTCATGTAGATACATAATTATATTTTTGGTCGAGAGATATGTTTTAGAAAGAGAGAAAAGAGAGAACAGAGGGAGATATATGTTCTCGTCTCGGCCGACTAGAAAGAATTGTTTTCTATCAGTCCTGTCACAGGTTGTACAACCGAAATCTTTGATTTTTTGGGGCCTAGTATAGACCCCAAAAATCAAAGATTATAAACGAAGCCCTATAACTAAGACTCCAATATCCATCTGTATGTCTATCTGAACTCCATAACCTACTGGCCACATTGAATCAATAAGTTCTGCAGTTATACCAAATTGTATGAAAGGACTTTTCAGGCCTTCTACTACCCGTAACGAATGCCACATAAAGGTATGGTAATCGGGACTGACGGCTTATCATGCTCTTCAAGCTTTCACTGTGTTAAGAATATGTCCATCCTAAGACCATCCTGGCATGGCTAACCTAACCACTTAGCAACGAGCTTATACATATGGTATATTACCTATTTATCAAATACAATGTAGGCATATTTTGTATGATAATTTTTTTTACTACTTTTTTACCGATTTGCAGTATATTTTCGGTAAAGTTTGTGTGAATTATGTTTTTCATGTAGATACATATATTTTTGCACAACAAATAAAGGCACCCTTTCCGGACTTTATTTCCGCATTTATATACGTTTATTGTACTTAGTTGCACCGTTATTTTACTTTTTAATACCCAACTCATCTAAAACAATTTTGTTATTGAAATATGTTTGTAACAGACAACAAAAGGAGCATGCACCTGCTAGCCAGTGGGTCCCTTGCAAATTAAAGTTGGAATATTGTAATAGGTGCATTTTCATAGATGCCCTAAGTTATAGCAAGGAACTCGGTACGATTGGAACGAATCATAATACTATTATAATTTAAGTAAAATATTTTTAAATACATAACAAGTTATAATAGTAAGTTTAAAAATATAGTTATTTAAACTATGACGTGATTCTTTATTTTTTCTTATTTTAAATCTTTATGTGTAAGACAGTTACGTTTTATCATTTTTGTTTTTTCATTTTAATGTTGTTGCTGTACATATTATCTTTAGGTATTTGTTACATTTTAATTGTACATTTTAATGTGTGTTGTTTATGGTCAGCGTTGCCAGAATATAACTTTTGTAACATTTTGCAATTTTTGACCCTCTTATGTTATTTCTGTGTTACACAAATCAAAATTCTAAATTTTACTTTTGCCGTATCGCATACCTACTAGAAACAACGATTTATTTATTTTTATTTTGATAACACTGGTCAACAAAATTTAAACTGTCACACGAACTTTTTTGTATATTTTCTATTTATTAGATGCTGTGATAAAAAATATACGGTTATTTTTCCTAGTAGGTATGTAAATATAAAGCATTATTTAAGCTATCTTTATCTTAGAATAAAATAGAAGGTAACAAACTCAGAAAATTCAACGCAAGCGAATTTGCGGACACAAAATATATAAATCAAAAACCAGTTTTCATCTGAACTACATTCAAATTACGTAATTACAATGATTCGCTAACCTAACAGTATGTAGACACACATCATAAATTGGTCATTGCCACATTCTCACTATGTCAAGGTCACACATAGAACTTGTTTTAATATCAAACGTAGCCATGTCCGCGTTATATTACGAACTAGGAAGCAGAACAGGTCTGATTGTCCAGTCATTACGTTTAGACACTAAACTGCTCTACAGTAAAAAATACTGCAAATATCTAATTATAGACTATGTCATAACATGCACTAAATAAACAAACACAACATGAATATCGAGTGTGTTTTTATAGCGGAACTGCGTGATTTTAATAAAATTCTATCTATGTTCATAGATGATTAATAATTCGATTGATCGATTTAATTACGAATGCGACATTCTATTTGCATTGATCTGAAATCTAATTAAATTACAGAATGACCTATGCCGTCGATAAGATAGGTATTCCCATCGACGGCATAGGCCATTCCGTAATTTGCATTCGGCATTCACGGCATCTGCGTGGACTTGATTAGGTTTCAAAGGACGTCATTCAAAACGTACCCAAAAATTAAAGTGCCGGCCAGTAAAAAAAAACTATGTGATCTTACGGCCAATGATCTTTTAAACATTTTTTATTACTACTAAAAACGTCTACGACCAACTTTTAGACCCAAAATGGATCTCCGAAAATCCTAAAATGAGCATTTTACCTAATAAAGGGAAGTTTTCAAAGAAATTTTCACTAAAATCTACAAATTTGTCACCATCGAACGCAATACTGTGCTGAATAACCCTCAAAACGCAACAACCACTTATCATCATAAGCATCATAAACTGAATTTTTTTCTTTATTATTCATCAAGTACCTCTTAGTATCACGGCAAAGTGGGATTGATAATCTGGAATAAGCCTCCGCGTAAGTACAGGCTGCAGTCTCGACAGTAACACGCCACAACGCTCTGACCTCAATCATGGCGTTCACGGCACTATCATTCCCAGATTTCTCGGGTAAAAACTTCGGGTTGTATTCGGGTGTCTTATAATATGTCATATTAATTATCGGTTTCCAAAACCCATTGATGGGTTCATCTCTTTTACTTATATTTTCTCCGATAGGTTTTACAGGAATGTTTGCATCCGAAACCAATACATACACCACGGATTTGAAATCCGAAGGTACCTTATCCCTAATCAATTCTAATTATAGCGCCTAATAATAAAAATATCAATTCTAATTGTAGCGCCGCAATTCCTGGGCACACCGCTCACCATCTCCACAAGTACTTATCGGGATTCTTGGTGTCGATATCTCCAGCGACGTCCAATACCGAAGTAATCTGGAAGACAAGGTCAAGTTGGCATCAAAGAAACTTGGGGTGCTCAACAGGGCGAAGCAGTACTTCACTGCGGGGCAACGACTCCTCCTTTATAAGGCACAGGTTCGGCCCCACATGGAGTACTGCTGTCACCTTTTTGCCGGAGCGCCTGCGTGCCAGCTTGACCCTTTCGACTCGGTACAAAGACGGGCGTTGAGGCTCGTCGGCAATCCCATACTCACAGGCGATGTGGAACCACTCGGTCTCAGGAGAGATTTTGCTTCACTGTGTGTGTTTTACCGCCTATACAATGGTTTGTGCTCAGATGAATTGTTTGACATGATGCCCACAGCTACATTCTATCATCGCACTTCTCGTCATAGACGGGGAGTTCATCCTCACACATTGCGACCGGAAACGGTGCGCACTGTGCGGTATGAAAGGAACTTCATCCCTCGCACACTCAAGCTGTGGAATGAACTCCCCGCGATGGTTTTCCCAAGCGACTACAATATGGGATTCTTCAAGAAGGGCATTAGAAGGTTTCTTCAGGGTCGGCAGCACGAGTGTGTCGCCCCTGGTGTTGCATACGTCCATAGGCCACGGTAACCACTTTCCATCAGGTGGACCGTGTGCTTGTCTGCCACCTAAGTGGTATAAAAAAAAATAAAAAAAAATATGTAAATTTTTTACGTCCAGATAAGTCCTGGTATCAATAACTAATTCCTTAATATCGTCTTTAATGAATTCAAACACTACAGTTAATAATTCGAGAACCCTATCCATTTCAGAAAGATTTATCAAGATACTACCCGCGGTGATATTCAGATCACTCTGCATGTTAACATTTGCATGTCTTAAACAATTCTCAACTTCTTTATTTTTTTGAATAATAAATCTCTGATTTTCATTCTCTAATCTGGACCTAACAGTTAAACTATCACAAAATTCCTTAACTTTCAAAAAAAAATTATCTACTACCCCATCTGGTACTTCGGGAACGACACAGGTAACGACGCAACAAATGCGACTTTCTTGAATTTCTTAATTTGTTTCTTCTTTTTCTTTTCTTGATAAACTGGACCACCACTTGATGTAAGTTCACTCAATTCACTACTGGACAATTTTGAGAAATTATTTTTATCTTTAAATTTAAGTTTATTACAATTTTTTGTGAATTCACTGAGTTTCCCGACCACAGGTGCCGGCGAAACTTTAGTGTGGTTCCTAACCTTAACACCTAATATACGTTTGAGACCTTTATTAAAATTTACATCCAGTACACTATCAAGCAACGCTGCGGTACCCTTACTGAGTGCGGATATAACCCTTTTAGAAATTAATTGAGTGTCGACGCTTTTTAATTTCGCCCTAAACCTATGCACACCGCCCTAAACCTGAGTACACTCAGCGTCAGTTAGAGCTTGCGTTGGTGGAGATATTACTTCTTTGTTGACAATACATGATCAGATATTCCCTGGGAATGGATTTCACCATCACCGTTACGATAACGTAATTATGTTAAGCGATGAGTTGGACCTTGAATTAGATGGAATTATGGTAAGTGAAAGTAAAAGAGTACAAAAGAAGAAATCATTTGACAAATTACGACCAGTTTTGGAGACGATGATGCCAGCTGCGCGGAGGCCTTCACAGTTCGAATCTATCATCGCATTAAATAAACGTAACATGGTGGTTCCTGAGTTGGATGGTATGGTTGGCGCTCATATCTTAGGTGAAAGATTAGTGAATCAATTTATGAATTCCTACATCTCGGAAGAGAATCAGTGGACCCTGGCAGAATTTCAACGAATTCCAATTATTTAGAGAGATGGACAGACGCATAGAAAATATAAACAAAATAAATTTTAAAGTTTTTACTAGAGTCACAAATGTTCGCTGTTCGCTGATAGCATGGGTACTGTGTTGCCACCGTGGTTGTTTCAACGCCTAATGAGTGAAGGCGCTTCGATGTTAGAAATTGATATATCCAAATATGATAAGAGTCAGGGATTGGCTGCATTGGTATTCGACTGTATGTTGATGAAGTTGTTGGGTGTTCCTGAGTTCTACACCGGATTGTGGTATAAAGCGCACGCTCATTATACTCTGCGTGATCTGGAGAACGGTGTTAAATAAAAATATAAAATATTGTAATCAAAATAAACGAGACTAAAACCATCTAGTCTCATCTGCTAGCCGGTGCACCTGTTGCATTGATGGAAGCAGACTCTGGCGCAGGGTTTCCTTCCAGGATTGAGAGATCAAACGGCAGTGACCCCTATAAAAACCGTCTAAGCCAAACCAAGGACGAGAATGAGTAAATGGACCTTGAACTCCAGGGAAAAACATTGGTTGCAACCGAGAACTTGGTGATAAAATTTGGGTAACGACTGTCATGTCTGTGTTGATTTCAAGTCTACAAAATGAAGTTTTTCTAATGTGAGAACGACCACAAAGCTGAAAAAGTAATGCAGAGCAATGGTTGCAAACGTAAGAAAGCATATCGATGGCTAACGGCCGAAAAGGGATAACCGCCACTTTACAAATTTTACAGGAGAGTGATTTAAAGTTGAAAATAAACGAAAAAAATTCATAACAAAAGATGTATAGGTTCCGAAAGGCTGAAAATCTATATTTGTAGCGTTTATTGCACTGTCTATTGACTGGCGTTGTTAGTTTTTTGAAATTCAGGCTAGAAATAGTAGTATCTGTCGGTTACCCCAAATGGTCTTAATTTTACAAACAGCAAAAATGTCGTAAATTAAGTACAAAAATTATTAGCTTCTATCAAAAAATGATGTAACCTCACCTCATGTTTTATTTAAATTGAGGAAAAATAGCGCAAGTGTATTTTCTTAAGAAATAAAATTGTGGAAATGTGGTATAACCAGCTATCGAATGAAAATTCACTGAATGGAAAATTTTAGGTATCAAGTATTTTTTAAGAAACTACGATAATTAGACTATTATGTGTTTCTATGTACTTTTTAGTTAAAAGTATATTTGAAGGAGAATATATTTCAGGTTTACCCGAGACGTTTAAATAATAAAACTATATAATTTTATTAATCAGCTCAGTCTATAATTGACTAAAAATGGCACTTTCTAATTAACAATTTCTTGTATCATATATTCGCCGAGATCATATTCGATTTCGAATAGACTCAAAACTATTACAACTCAAATAATAATAGAAACCTTAATATCAAATCAAGATAAATGTTCGTTATAGAAAAGGCTGATTTTCGAAATGATATGAGATGTTTTACTTTCTAGAAATTGTGAATTATCTATACATTTTTACATCGTGCCAAAATGGCTCGCATGCGCACGTGGCGCTTGCCCAGCTGTCACCCGGCTTGGGTCATTTTTTTCGAGAGAATGATACCAACAACCGCCAATTTCAATTATTTTAGATTGACTAAACGACACAATATGCCAAAATTCTTTAAATATCGGGAGGGCTAAAAAGGATAAGCGACAAAATATTATTAAGTACTTGCAGGGACAAAATGTAGTAAACGACTATAATATGTTTAAAAAAAATTGCCAGAAAGTATTAAACGGATGTCAATGAATAATTATGTAGAGGCAAATTATCATAAACCCATATTTCTCCATTTTTATTTCCAGGCGAAATAGGTTAAAGGTAGATCATTAGAATATTACAGAAAGTCCAAAAAGCATAAGTTCGTTATTCTCCGATATTTCGTAGATCAACCACCAAAAAAAATATCTCGTCAAAATTTTGGTCGTTTATATAGAAAAAAAAAGTCTCATATCTATAATTTTACAATTGCTTAAACGACATAAAAATTCGCTTAGAAACACGTAACCCGGATCAAACGACGCAGAAAAAAATTACGATTCTGACTATGTATATAACTCAAAATCCCAAAATATGTCGCTTATCCCTTTTCGGCCGTTACCTGTTGCATTGATGGACGCAGACTCTGGCGCAGGGATTCTTTCCAGGATTGAGAGATCAAACGGCAGTGACTCCTATAAAAACCATCTAAGCCAAACCAAGGACGAGAATGAGTAAATGGACCTTGAACTCCAGGGAAAAAAATTGGATGCAACCGAGAACTCGGTGATAAAATTTGGGTAACGACTGTCATGTCTGTGTTGATTTCAAGTCTACAAAATGAAGTTTTTCTAATGTGAGAACGACCACAAAGCTGAAAAAGTAATGCAGAGCAATGGTTGCAAACGTAAGAAAGCATATTATGCAATTATGCATTCACTACAGTAACGTAACTTGTAGCGAGGCTGAAGGGCAGAGTTCATTGTACTTGTACCGCAAAAATTAACAAAAACGCCCGACAAAATTCATAAAAAATAAGGCCAAAATCCTGGATGATTAAGGACATTTTTTTTACTACTTAGGTGGCAGGCAAGCACACGGCCCACCTGATGGAAAGTGGTTACCGTGACCTATGGACGTATGCAACACCAGGGGCGTTACACTCGTGCTGCCGACCCTGAAGAAACCTTCTAATGCCTTTCTTGAAGAACCCCATATTGTAGTCACTTGGGAAAACCACCACGGGGAGTTCATTCCACAGCTTGAGTGTGCGAGGCGAGGGATGATGTTCCTTTCATACCGCACAGAGCGCACCGTTTCCGGTCGCACTGTGTGAGGATGAATTCCTCGCCTACGGCGAGAAGTGCGATGATAGAATGTAGCTGTGGGCATCATATCAAACAGTTCATCTGAGCACAAACCATTGTATAGGCGGTAGAACACACACAGTGACATTCCAGAACTTATGGCTCACAGAAAAAATATAGGATACATACTGTTCATCAGGGTCGGATAAATATTTTATGGCATTTAGGGGTACTAATAACAGGTATATTGCACTAACCAGTAATCAGAGAAGCCTGTTACAGGTGAACCTGCTGGGTGGTGGCGACAAAGTCTTCTCGCACTTTCGCCATAGTAGCTTAATTTAATTTAAAGTTTATTGACTAAACATTTAAGTCCAGCTTTTTGAAACCGATAGCATGAGCGTACTGTCTGAAGCTCTGTCTGCAAATATTTAAGTCATTTTTGAGAATAAGTCCATATCTGTTGGAACAGGCGCATCATGACGGTGAGCCCTGGCCATATCTACGAGGGTGAGAATACCTAATATTAGCGTGACCCATGATGAGTTTACAATTATTCTTGACATTGATAGAAACAGTTATTTCAGACAGGTTGACCGGGTTATTGGGCCGAGAGGGTTTTCAACTAAACAACGTAAATTTGTTAAAAGGAGACCAATAAAATCATTAATTTGCTCGGAAGCCTGGGGTCAGCTCTTCTATCCCTCAATCGATTTGTTTATTTTACACTAGCTTTTGCCCGCGGCTCCGCCCGCGTGGATGTCGGTTATCGTGACCAAACATAGCCTATGTCCTTTCTAGAGGTCTAATCTACCCCTATACCAAATTTCATCAAAATCGGTACAGTGGTTTGGGCGTGACAGACAGACAGACAGACAGACAGACAGACAGACAGACAGACAGACAGACAGACAGAGTTACTTTCACATTTATAATATTAGTAGGGATTTTAGGGAAAACCTGCGCCAAAGCCTCGTTCATCCGTCAACGTATAATACATATATATTATGCATAATACATAATTATTTAATCTTTAAGGATTAACCGTTGTAGTATACTTTTTGTATGAAGTGATTCATGCCTGACACGGCCGGGGCACGGCGTTGAAATGTCGGCGGATATTGTTTCCCGGCTCCGGCACGGCCCGGTCCCGTTGTAACATGAACATATTATACGCCCGGTGTAACAGGAATGACTGGCTCTGTCGGCGCACGGTGGACGTGTCCCGGCCGGGGCACGGCATGGTCGCGACACGGTGTAGCGTGAATGACTGGCCCGGTCGGCGCGCGTTGGACGTGACCCGGCCGGGCACTGCCCGGTCGCGACACGGTGTAGCGTGAATCATTCTATAGTCAGACATGCAGTTTGTCATTACGCCCTAATCATCGCTTACGACATCTCCTTAACATCATAATTACATACACGTCTATTCAGACACGTACAGCTGATGGATTATTACTACAATGAAAAAAAAATGTTGACGTAAATTGTTATCAAACAATGAAAGAACACTAGTCGATACTATAACCCCACAATAACTTACGTTTTCTCACGGAAGACTAGCCATAATTGAATTATTAGTAACTCACGACACGGTTGCAAGTGTTGCAACGTTCAACTCTACTATTATACATACATACTCGTAGGTACATAATAATTATATGTATGACATAAATTATAACACAGTCGAAATAGACAATAACATAGTTATTATGTTTGATGTACAACATGTAAACGCACTACATATATCCATATCGGTCATATAGTTTGTCAGTCAATGTATTATATCAATGTTATGGTTACATTTATAGCAGTATTGGTCGCTGTATAACAATAAGAAAAATCGTCTCGTTTGTTATCAATGCAATAACATACAATGCTTTTAAATGTAACGATAACACTGTTTGATACTTGGCAGATTATCAAAAAATGTACCAAAATAATCAATTTTTCATCTAGCTTTTATCATTTTCTCTGAAAACGTCCCGTATCATCCCTGAAGTACCTACTAGGCGTCTCATACGTTTGATGCACAACGTAGGGTTCAAAAGTGGTAAAATTGTTATCATTTTGTTATTGTAGGAGGGACTATTGGGACATTTTTCAAATAAGTCGGTGGGGGTAAGCGGGAATAACCCAAAGACAACCACCCACCATCTATTTTCCCTTGCACGCTTCTCGAGCTTTCATTTTTATCATTAAACTTTACAAAAGCCCGCCGGTTTCGAGTACTCCTAACCAGCTATGTTATCCAACATATTATGTAAATTAATATCTTATGAACAAATGTTCTAAGTAACATAATATCTGAAAGGAAAAGCACCGCGATGTTAATTGTCTATCGACTTCTTTAGGATGATTTTGCTTTGCAACCAGCCGTCACTTAAAAGCTTATGCTGTTGAAGATATGATACATAATACAATTAAACTATAAATTATTCAGTTTTTGTCCACAACTTGTTAACAAGCTCCTGATTATCTGATACTTAGGCGGAAGTTATTATTTTATTGTTAGGTGATACAATGGGCAGTCATACACTGTATCGAGTCGATAATAGTCCTGATATGGAGACAGGTCTAACAGGTGCTTTATGTCCGGTATACTACCGCATTAGTTCGTGATATTGTCATTGCTTCCGTAACTTATATGGACTTGCATTGTTTATTACTGTATATGAACTAGTTAGTTTCTAGGCTAGGCTAGAAAATTTCCTAGGATGTAATACTTCCTACTATTATTATAAATGTGAAAATATGTGCGAATAGGTATGGATTTATGATACATATTCATATAAAAACAGGTGAACGGATTGAATGGAAATTTGGTACAGAGATAGATTGTAGTCTGGAATAACACATTTCATTCCGGAAATATGTTCCTGTGAATTCGAATGGGATTATTTAGTTAAGAGGGTAGAGCCACGGGCTGTATCTTTAAATGTTTTAGTTCAATGCGTTAAAAAGTTATTACTTGCGTAGAAGGTAAATAACTTGTCAGAAAAACAAAAACTCGTCTACTAAAAAATTACTATTCCTTAAGACACCAAAATTTTGAAGTATTGTAAGACAAAGGAGATGGGGAGGCTTTCATACATTCTTGGGCCAAAAATGTAATAAGATGAGGGTGGTATCAATTAAGAGCATATAAATTATTAAACCATCCCTGAAAATTCTGCAGATTTTGGATATCTGAGAGCAGAGTTATAAGAGATTTAGTAAAAGTGAGGTTATGCAAGAAATTGACATTTTAGAACTGTGATTTCTGTGGTGTTTTAATAGAAAGTGGTCATTTTTCTTATCTTAAAATACTTTTAAATTGTACTGTATTATATTTTACTCAGGGATAATGTACTAAACTTACAAAGAGATTTTAAAGATATGGAGTACAAGGATGTTATGTTAAAAAAAAAACACTTTAAATAATAATGATCTTTTATTCTTCTTCAATAATAATTAGAGTATTGTCTAAGAAGTGCGCAGGTGGAAATATATTACCTTATTTACTTCATTTTCTATGCCACAATTCACACAGAGATCCATGTCAAAATCCAAAATACCGAGCAAAACTCAAACAAGTAAACAAGTTTATCATTGTACTTTAAGGTAACCAGGAGCAAGCTAGAAGTCCGTAAAGAGAAATCACTGTTAAGGGAATATAATCAAGAAATCAACTGGAAATACTCAAAACGCAGAAGTCAATTGATCATTGGATTTAAACCAATAAACTGATACAGCATACTGATATAGCATACTTTTGTACATATTTTATATACAATTGTATATCCCATAAGCCGTGTAAATATACAATTTTTCGATAAAATAATTAATTTTGAAGATTGAATAAATAAACTGATTGACTGAAAATGGAGCTGTCAGCTGTCACAGCTTAAAAATACAGTTGATAAACACAAGAAATAATTAATCGATTAACGGAAATCGATTCAGAATTTATTTTTATTACACTATTATTTGGTATTTTAAATGGTTATTATTATTATTATGATTAAGTTTTGTTCACTCTGATTGATTTAATAACAAATTGTGATGCAAGTGTTTAAATACGCAATATTGTTTAAATAATTTTTAGTAATCGATATTTTATTTTGCTAGTGGAATAAACTTAGTTTTAAGATTTCTCGTCTTCCAGACTTTCAATTGAGCTGGTTTTTTAATATTTTGAAATAGAAAAAAATACAGCTTTTTTTAAGTCATATCTCAACTCATTACAATTTTGGCCCAGAAGTCCCCGTCTCCTTTTGGAAATTAACACAGACGAAACGAGCAAAAACTGGTGGACCTCAAAACAATGGCTCTTTGAAATACAGCAATAAATGTTATAGAGGTGTTCTCCTTGTAGAATATTATTATTAATATTCTTAGTTGCAACAATAAACTAATTAGTCGGCAACTTCATATCTACATACACTTATACAATACACAACACGTCTATTAATATTCATCTATGGATAACTCACAACAAGCAAAAAAAAATATAAACTACTCAACAGTGGCACCAGACCTGGCTGACTGATGACTTGGGCACGAGACCATGGATCCGATGTTCACCCTAAGGACTGGAGCGGAGAAATATAAGGCGAAGAACACACCCCTGCATTGCTATTCTTAGACATGCAGAAGGCTGTGTTGTGAATGACTGTGTTCCTCGTGAGGGTGTCATGCGTGCAAATGGTCTCACTACCATGAACGCCCAAGATCGTGCGAAGTGGAGTATGAAGAGCCGGAATGCGGGCTCTGAACTCCGAGGTCATCTTGAGCACGGATGCAATCAGGAAAATACGTCTCCATGAAGATGATGATGAGGGGCGAAAGGTGAAAATTAATTAAAAAAATTATAATATGTATTGAAATTAAAAAAACATTTCAAACATTTCAGTACAGCACCACATTGTTCATTATAAAAAATTACCCGTGGCGAAAATATATGCATTTTTATTAAAGTATGTGTGTGTATGGAACATCCGTTTATATTAATATATAGGAACAGCTTCTGTATTGTAAGTCCACAAGTAGTAATAAAATATATCTACATAATTAATCCGACAACGTAAGCTATAAATCTTAAAGTTATGTGTTAATTACCGCCCTGCAAACGTAAAAAAACAAAACTCTTCCTTAGTAGCAGGGTAATTATAATGGTAAAGGACGTAAATAATTTAATTCATTCAATAGATATTATTTTTCATGTGCAAACCTCCGGGTTCCTACCACCGCATTGCCAAGGGCATGGTGAAGCTTTTGTGCAAGTAAAAACAAAATGTAAACTAGTATATACCTACCTACTTTCTGCTGAGTAAAAGACGTAATTTTTACTTTAGATCCAGATAAAGCTGAGTGATTGTGGTTCATCTGTACCTAAGTAGATTTTGTCGCGCAAAATAACTCCGCGCGGTCGAAATCGCGGACGTAACTAGTTAACTAGGTAATAAATAACCTATAGAAAGAAATCATTAGGCATTGATTTATGTGTGTTTACTCATAATTAGATTAGATTAGATGGGTAAGCAAAAAAGTAATTAATTTCTAATTTAGGGTAGTAAATAATTTTTTTTCTTTTTTACTGTACAAGAATTTATATTCATAATGTGGACTGAAGTTCAACCACTATTGGGTAACTTACATCACCGGCCTCCCAACATTTATGAAGTGCTGTGGATAAAATTCAGGTATGTCCCTACAATCTATACTTATAATTATATTCATAATGTGGACTGAAGTTCAACCACTATTGGGTAACTTACATCACCGGCCTCTCAACATTTATGAAGTGCTGTGGATAAAATTCAGGTATGTCCCTACAATCTATACTTATAATTATATTCATAATGTGGACTGAAGTTCAACCACTATTGGGTAACTTACATCACCGGCCTCCCAACATTTATGAAGTGCTGTGGATAAAATTCAGGTAGGTATGTCCCTACAATCTATACTTATAATTATATTCATAATGTGGACTGAAGTTCAACCACTATTGGGTAACTTACATCACCGGCCTCCCATCATTTATGAAGTGCTGTGGATAAAATTCAGGTATGTCCCTACAATCTATACTTATAATTATATTCATAATGTGGACTGAACTTCAACCACTATTGGGTAACTTACATCACCGGCCTCCCAACATTTATGAAGTGCTGTGGATAAAATTCAGGTATGTCCCTACAATCTATACTTATAATTATATTCATAATGTGGACTGAAGTTCAACCACTATTGGGTAACTTACATCACCGGCCTCCCAACATTTATGAAGTGCTGTGGATAAAATTCAGGTATGTCCCTACAATTTATACTTATAATTATATTCATAATGTGGACTGAAGTTCAACCAATATTGGGTAACTTACATCACCGGCCTCCCAACATTTATGAAGTGCTGTGGATAAAATTCAGGTATGTCCCTACAATCTATACTTATAATTATATTCATAATGTGGACTGAAGTTCAACCACTATTGGGTAACTTACATCACCGGCCTCCCAACATTTATGAAGTGCTGTGGATAAAATTCAGGTATGTCCCTACAATCTATACTTATAATTATATTCATAATGTGGACTGAAGTTCAACCACTATTGGGTAACTTACATCACCGGCCTCCCAACATTTATGAAGTTCTGTGGATAAAATTCAGGTATGTCTCTACAATCTATTCTTATAATAAATCTGTAGCAGGTCGGATTCTGTACATTGAAAATATTTTGAAAAGAACTATAATATGGCTATCTATAATCGATACTGAAGCCGAAAATGTATTTTTTTTATTATTTTTGTCTGTCTGTCTGACTGTCTGTCTGTCTGTCTGTCTGTCTGTCTACCTGTCTATCTGTCCGTTTTAAATGCGTGCAAAACGTCCGAAACTACTTCATGGATTCAAACGAAACTTGGCACGTTTAAAGTTCATATACCGAGGAAGGTTCTTAGATAACTTTGATCCTGAAATTCACCAAGGTTACCTTTAGAGAAGTCAGAATGTAAAATTAGCTATAATTCATTAACGCGTGGCCCGATTTCAATGATTTCTTTTTCATAAAAAAGAAGTTACTACAACGACTGTCCCACAAAAATATCATTACGCTAAGTCTCTTAGGAGCCGAGCAAAAGCCAAATTGTCAGTCAAATCATACAAAAAAAAATACAAAGAAAAAATATTATAACAACTGTTGCTATGGTACTATCGACAAAGTTGTAACCTTGCCACCACGCCGTACGGTCGCATTTTGTGTGCAACGATGACCGACCCGGCAAGAGACCTGAGATAGATCCATAAAAAAAATTGTTTGACTTAGTATAGAACAATGACTACAGTGGAATACAATTTCTTGGCCACTTTGGTAATAAAAAGTAATAGATAGTGTATGAGCATCGTGGTTTTTTGACACGACCATCCATATGAATTCACCCCGCCCAATGGTAAGCTTATGCCAAAGTCTCAGGTAAGAGGGTCATCATTGCAGACACCATTAATATCTTATAACAGTGGCCCTCAGCTTGACGGCCTCATCAGATGCGTTTTCATAATATAGACATAGTTAGAGACGAATATCTTATTACCCCAGTTCTATCCGACACCAGGCAGGGTAGTGAGTATACTTATTTGCCACCGTGGTAATGAAAATAGTAGTGTTTAGGTAGATAGGTTTTTAACCATCCATTTGCGGATGCAAATGGATGGTTAAAAACCTATCTAACCTATCTTTGCGCAGTCCTTGTAAAGTGGATACTTTACAAGGACTGCGCAAAGATTGAAACCCACATCATGTGTGACAAGAGCTTCTTCTGTTCTTTCGGCTTTTGGTTTCAACTCTCTCTTTAAATCGGAAAAAAATGTGTTTGTAAACACTAATAGAAATGGTTTGTTGTTGAAAAAAAAAGAGATTTTGTCTCAAATTTCAAATGAATGCTTTTGCGTTTCATTGATCAACAACGTAATAGGCGTGGCGAGGTGTGCTTGCGGCTGGCAAACGAATACATTTGGAAAGTACTACCTCCATAGCAACAAATGTGTTATATTATGATATTTTACGAACCTATTAATTTACAAACGTTAATAATATTAAGGTACTTTAGCTCAGACTAAAAGAATAGTATAGACAGCGCCCTCCGAACAAACACTTGAAGCGAAACATTTTCAATTTGTGCGTGTGTGACTCGGATTTCCGTGTACCGATACCACTAACGGTGTGTGCGTAATGTTGCCGGCAAATGAAAAAGTCTTCCAGAAATATCTATGTACCTATTGGACATATGGAATATATATCTGTTATAATAAATTTTATTATCCCTACTAATATTATAAATGCGAAAGTAACTCTGTCTGTCTGTCTGTCTGTCTGTCTGTCTCACTTTTACGACTGAACCGCTGAACCGATTTTGATGAAATTTGGTATAGGGGTAGATTAGACCTTGAGAAAGGACATAGGCTATGTTTGGTCGCGATAACCGACATCCACGCGGGCGGAGCCGCGGGCAAAAGCTAGTTCTATATAATTTAGACTAATGATTATTAGAATGGCGAGCTGATGTCTCTGCCTACCGCGGGAGGAAATAGGCATGTGCGTATGTATGTGATGTATGATGAACACTGAGTAGGTAAAGACACTTTAGATTCTATCAATGTAATAATCCGTCTACGCATGACGGAGCTAAGCACGTATAAACATAAACAAAGTAAATATCCGAATCCTCCCCATTTTATGTCGGATAAACAACAGTATCACAACACACAACAACAGGGCCTTGATTCTACTAAAGCACAACCACTGTCACACCACAGAGACTGCGAGAAAATTCCTTTTGATTTTAGCCTTTAAAGTAATGATTTTAAAGTTTAAAATTAAGTGGCTTTTTGTAGAGAGTGAAAGAAAGCGTGTAAAGTAAATATTGTCATTTAATATTGGACTTTAATTCTATGGTAATAAAGTCTAAAGCTTAATGCCAATTTTTGCAGAGACTGTGGCACGACAGTGGTTTTGCTTTAGCAGAATCGAGGGCCAGTTGAAGTGCTCGTGGCCAAGTGCGCTCACTTTTCACTAAACGATCAGTGGGTTAAGCTATATAGACGCGATTGTAATTTGGATGGGTGACCTAAGTTGTATTTCATTTGAGCGCTTCAATGCCTCGGACGGCACGTAAAACGTCAGTTAAGAGTGAATATCCCAGAATGGTGTCCTATCATTTGACAAAAAACAAATGACAAATTTTCATTTAAAAAACAACGATTGACAAAATTATACTTGATAAATGTATCATTTGACAAACCATTGTTTAATAAACTACTCATTAGACAAAATATTTGTATATTTTTATTTGCCTTTTTATTGTTATCTTTTATGTTAATAAGAATCAAAAATATAAGATCATAAAAATTATCATAATTTAGATGCATGTTGCACGAAGGTAAATACAAAAATCTTATGAAAAATGATATGTGAATTTACATATTAGGTATGTAGACAATGTAAATTCGTAGTTTACAAGAGCAAAAACGTTTGAGGTTAGTTAAATACTAAAATTACTAAAGAGACTAAAACACATTTTCAATTGTGTTTGCGTGTTTAGCTTAAAACTACATATACTTTGTATAATATTATTCTTCTAGAAGTTATAGTTCTTACCTAAGAACTAAAATATCATAGGGAGAGGGACAAGTAGTGTGGTTTGACGTCGTAAAGAGATGACTTTTTTATGGTTGATAGGTTCGCGTTTAACCACTATTTCACCTGTTTGTACCACTACCCATGGAAGCCCACATCATGCGAAGTGGTAGAGGAAAAACTATAACACGAATATCGGGCAAGTCTTTAATATCATATCAGATAGGTATACTCGTAGAATGTATTAACCATTTCAGATATTTCCTTTTAGTCCCTATTTATTTTGCAATATTAAAAATTAACTGAAAATTTACCATCGAGTTTTTTTAAGCCCTCTCCTCCCCTGGATGTAGAAAGAATAATGCTAAATTGTATTAACTGCTGAATATTTTTACCTACTTAAAAACAGTAGAATTCATCGACATGTGTGTGCCGATTTTAAAAATTATTTTTTGGCAGCCTTCTCTATTATTGGTACTGCTGTTAATAATATAATGCGTGGCCGTATCGCCTGCTTAACACTTGCCGATATTATCAGAATCTGATTTATGATCAAATTATCACATTATTATAACCGGCGCTAGCGTTAATAGACCTTTAATTAAGTCTTTTGTACAATGTTCAGTAATCGTTCTTGAAAACACAATGATTTGAACACGAAGCTTACTATTAAAAATTATTTTTAAATCAGAGCGTGCTTGATAATGAACATCACAATGTTGCAATTGCATTTAATGATCTGATTAAGACGAATTTCCTTAAACCCGTTAACGCCCCATTTTGCCGCCTTTGATCTCAGGTGGTGTTACCCGCTTCGGAATGAAACTTCCAAAAATCGGTACATGTTGAGTGCTCTACGTAAATGGCATCAACTGCCAAAATTTCCGCAGGGATTTAGGCTTTCCGTTTATGAATCAGACCGTCAGTCAATCATGATACGATACAATATTACCTATATTATGCTCAGATATGCAATCTTGCGGGTTATTTCTGTATACGTAACTGCAAAAACAGTTGACCTAGATCACTGTTTCGTTTTACGAGTATATTTGTAAGTAACACTTTAGATTATATTTTACATTTACATAAACATTCACCGATTTATGTTCAACTTAGCAAAGACTTGCACTAATGCCAAGAATACTGACGAAGCCAAAAAGTTACACAATGCTAGATTTCTTTCCCCTTCTCTGGGTCGAATGTATCGTAAGTACCTATGTCTCCAGTTTCATAATCAAGGAATACTCACTCTTGAGCAGTCGTGTTCCATACTGTTAGGAGTGTAACCAGGGCAGGACTTATTTTCCCTTTTCATCACTTTAGGTCTGTTCCTACCAAGAGGACGACGGATAAATCAGAACATTCATGGAGGTCGAAGATCGTTTACCCGAAAAATATTCTATGACAAGTCCATTACCTACTTATTATTTTATTTCTGCCTTTATGAGATTCTCGTCATGTGGAATAGTAGTATCGAGCATTTAATAATAAATCTATCAAGCTTCTTATTCAATAGAATTATATATTGCTTTGTTAACGTTAAGGATATAGCCTTTTAATTCTTATTCATGCATTTAAATCAATCGTGAGTTGTTGTCTACATATACATTATATTCTGATAGACTATGAAATGTTGTTGGTACACCGAGTACCTTCATTCAGACAATTGGATACTTTTATCGATTAATAAAACCGTTTGTGGTTATATTCTAAAGAATATTCGACGCTTCTACTCTCTAATTATGTTACCTGGATCACGATCTCGGAGGCAATCCTCCGGTGTATAAGTTGTGATTATATAATTTACTAGCTGTTGTTGTCGGTTATCGCCCATGTCCTTTCCCAAGGTCAAATCTATCTCTATACAAAATTTCATCAAAATCGGTTTAGTGGTTTAGGCGTGAAAATTAACAGAGGTACTTTCGCATTTATAACATTAAGTATGGATAAAGAACTATAGCTTTCGTTTTAACTACTCTCAAAAGTTCTAAATAATATGCGCTGTGCGATAGACAGTACGCTATGCAAAACCGAAGCAATTGATCTTACCCGAAACCTCACTCTACTTTACCTCACCTCACACTTGTATATTTAGTATTTTTTTAAATGTATGTATGCGTATGTAGGTATTTATTGGGTAAATGATAGATAATACTAAGTAGTAATGTTTTGATGTACACCGCAAACTACCTGTTCTGGCATAATAGTCCTTATACTGGTTATCTAGAAGAGATCGCAGACCTGCGATAAGACCGCCCATTGTACAACTCTCTATCATGTACACGTATCTAATGTACAATGTATCCTGTGTTTGGTGTGCAATAAAGAATATTTATCTTTATCCTAACTTATCTTCTTCCCAAACGTGATTAATCAAAAGCAGTAGGTACTGTACATATATTGATCCAAGATTATTACACTGTTGACTACAGTTTATTATTACAAGTACTGATCTATTAGTGACGTACTAAATGAAGCTGTTAATTAAAACGTCCTTTTAGAAACTAGTCTATGAGGCCATGGACATCACAGACTGATGATTGATTATCATACAATAATTGAACTAGTACTACATACTTTGTTGGCTAAGAATGAGCAGTGTCGACTACCATGTAACATACTGTGAGTTCAATTTTATTTATTGTCACTCGCTAATATGGGAAGACTGTATGCAGTGGATGCGGAAGATGATAGCATCTTCCGCATCCACTGCCTACAACTGCAATCAATGTGCATCCTATGGTGCAGCCTATATCCAGCAGTGGACTGCAATAGGCTAATTATTGATTGATGAATATGTCTATTTGTATTTTCTAAAAATAACTCTCAGAAAATAACTGTTGTGGCACACCACAACAGTCACAACTCAGGCTTCGAATTTTCTCTGCACTCGTCGAAAAATCGTGATCCCAGACTGAGTATCGTGATCACGTCTCGTGGCTCTAACTGGGGGCGAGGATCTTGGCTTAGCCGCCCGCTTACGTACAGTAAGGAAGAAAACCTCTCAAAAAATTACCCCGAATTCCGTGTTCTGGTGCGTGACCAGGGATGCATAGCTGATGGTTAGTTCCGGACAATGGCGGATGGCAAGATACCTATGGACCTCTCGGTTGGGTTATAAATGTACGCTTACTGAGTACTGAGGGGGCTCTGCCCAGGTCGACTATTATTCTCCCCCACTCGTGGGAATAATACGGAAATTGATGAACAAACCAAAACTGAAGTTAGTATGGAAGACCTGCCGGCAGGTTAAGATGTAGGGAAGGTCGCAGATCAAAGCAATGGCGAGCTTCAAGCGAACAACCAAGCAGGGGTGGTGACCATAGTGGCCAAACCGACCGTAAGACGATGCGCAAGGCTAGGCATCGATAAGCACGACATCGACGCGGAGCTCGCGAGCTCCAAATTCTGGAAGTTGCAGAAGCGCGACCGCTTCGAGGAGATGACAGGGGAGGGGGTTAGACGACCCTACTGAGGGACCTTTTGCCCCGAAAGTCTCCACCGCGGGAAGGGGACGCTCGACCGTGGGTGTTTTCCGCTCTGAATATAGGCCCACCCGTAAAGCAGAGATGGCGCGTCGTCGTCGTGACAAGGAGTAGCTCGCGATCGAGCATGCAGAGCAGCTCGCTACAAAGCAGCTGTCCAAAATAGACAAGAATCCACACTCTGCGGTGGAGCTGTTAAGGAGGTCAAAAGGCAGTGTGGCCATAATTATGAAGGTGGCCACCAAGTCTGCCAACCTCGAGGGGACCAGCTCTCTAAGACCGCGGCTTCTGCACTGATGGAAGCAGTAGAGGTGAACAGTATGATAAGGGACGATGTGGTATGGTACAAAAGAAAGTGACCAAAGTAGAAGAAAGGAATGATTCGCGGGAGGAGAACAAAAAAAGTTCTTAATATCACGGTTCATCAGATACAGTCTGGTGACAGACAAAAGGGCAGCGGAATCTCAGTAAAAAGCTAACATTTATTACCCGTTGGGTACGAAACCCTAAAAAGTACCTGGCGAGCTTAATTGACAATAATTATGGAAGTAGAAGAAGCGAAAGCTGTATGCCAGGATCGTAGCTAGTAGAAACATATCTCTGCATACTGATCGAGGTATGCAGAGATATGTTTCGCATGAATCGCATGACTAACGTATGCATGTATGAATCGGCTTATGTTGCGAAAAATATGTCGCATGTATGATATGAATTAATTGTCCTACGATCTCAATTGTTTATTGTATTTGAAGTATAACACAACTGCATAAAGGTTTCAATATAATGCAATATTATAGGTATAACTTGATGGCATTTAATCAAGGCGACATAGCCGGATACAAACACAATTTGCAAAGGCTATATGCAAACATTGTTTACTTTCAGATATTGTCTAGTCTTAGACAAACACTTATTAAGTCCGTTATAAATGCAACCATCAACTTTTTTGTATATATAGCATAGTTTTGTATAGTTAAGTTATGTATATTTTGTAAGTATTTGTATTTTTTTTTTTCTCCATATTTTTATAATAACCTAGTATACCTAATTATTGTAAATATATGCAAAAATTATTTTTAACACTTAATATTTTAATAAAAACTATTGAAATGACCATCAACTGAATCAATAAATGCAACCAAAAAAAATCTTAAAACAATTCTTTGTCTTAAGATAATCTAATAGGAAACATTGCATTCGAACTAGGTACATTCTAAAAATCATATTGGATTAGATTCCGCTCGAAGGGTATTCAAGTTGGTGGTTTCGTCTCTTTGACCTCCCTCCGATATATACATATATATATATATATATAAACCTTCCTCTTGAATCACTCTATCTATTAAAAAAAACCACTTCAAAATCCGTTGCGTAGTTTGAAAGATTTAAGCATACATAGGGACGGACAGACAGCGACAGCGACTTTATTTTATAATATTGTAGTGATAGTGATGATGATGATAGTGAAATGATAACGTGTACTTCACCAAAATTTCATTCCTTAGGGAGAAAGGACGAATGATAGAGCGATTGTATTGTAGGAAGTTCCTTAAATAGAAAGTACTATAGGTACTTTTGAAGGTACGAGTAAGTAATTAATTAGTAAAGGTTCTTCTGATAGTTGGAAATGAAATGGGGGCACGTGAATGATTTTTGAATTTGTTCCCGGGTGAAGCCGGACCCTAAGCCGCTAGAATTTTATAATTGTTAATAAACAAATTCACTATACTCAGTTGAATTAAACAATATAACCGTACTGTATACTTATTATCTTATTGATAGTTTCGTAATGGCCCATTAAATTGCACCCAAGAGCGCAAATACTAGTATTTATTTAGTAATGGTGGGTAAATTTATTAACCACACCTAAGAATTACATAAGCAATTGTGCCGATACTGTTGTTCTAAATTGATACCACACTATACAGCTTTGTGACTAGGGTTGTCTAAAAATTTAGAGGTCAATTCGGCAGTTCATATCCGGTTTTTTTTTTGGGTGGTGAAAGGTTTACGAAAATAGATAAATATTTTTGTAAGTCGTTTTACTTACTTTGCATTGTTTTATTGTAGTGGGTTTCATTAAGTTTTATTGTATTTTGATTGATTACTTGCATAAAAAATTGCTTATCTACATGTCTAGGTCAAAATTTTCCTAGCGTTTTTGCCAATGCAGTTGCGATCGGTTTTCAATCTAACCAAGAAACGGCCGGATTCGGATATTTTATACTGTACACTGACAATATATAAGTTATTTATAGAGCCGCAACTACCTAGTACCTACCGTGTTTCGTATGGCAACCGGGACTGACTGCTTAACGTGTTAAGAAAGGTCACCCATCCTAAGACAAACATTGAAATGTGCTGCCGGCTACCACTTAGCCACGAGCCTTTCTTTTCTTGGCCACCACTGCTGACAACAACTTTCGTAACATAATATAAAGTCAGGACTTTCTCAGTGAAGCTAAACTGAGTTTTTCACTGAACCACAATTTGCTAACACAGCTTAAATTGCAAATATTAGACGCATTCATATTCATCCCTAAAATATAACTAGAATGCAAACCTATTGGTTAGGGTCATTGACATAGGCGACAGAATATAACTACACTAGCTTTTTCCCGCGGCTCCGCCCGGGTGTATGTCGGTTATCACTACCAAACATAGCCTATGTCCTTTCTCAAGGTCTATTCTACCCCTATACCAAATTTCATCAAAATCAGTTCAGTGGCTTAGGCTTGAAATCGTTACAGACAGGCAGACAGACAGACAGACAGACAGACAGACAGACAGACATACATACAGACCGACAGACAGACAGAGTTACTTTCGCATTTATAATATTAGTATGGAGTATGAATATCATCATCATCATCATCATTTCAGCCATAGGAAGTCCACTGCAAGTCCAAGTATGGATATGGATGGATAATAATTATTGTCATCTTTTTGTTGATAATCCGTTTAGCATTATAATTTTTAATTCACCTACTTATTTTTAACGATTTGGTATAATCTTTTGAAATTTTGCACTGTTAGTTTTATCACAACCTAATAGGATCACGTAAAATGATTATTATTTAACCGTTGAGCAACATGTACGTTTAGTGATTTATCTGTCCTGTCCATGACACAGGTTTCAAGATTTATATCTTGACAAGTATTCTCGAAAGCTAACATGAATTTACTCATTTAACTATGGTTTTAGTATGAGTAATATTCAATCAATTTTTATTTATTTAAGTGAAAATTCGATCTTAGCCGGACTAGTCAGACTAACCGAACCAACCGAACTAACCGAAATAGCTGGACTAGCCAGACAAGGCAGACTAAGCCGACTAACTGAACTAAACGGACTAGCCAGACTACGGGACTATGACGCTTTTTTCCGACGCCGACGCGCTCCGGGTAGTGTGATGTAGATGATTCACATTGTCACTGAATAATCTGAACTATAGCATTGTAATTTATTTTTAGGTGTTTCATAAAAACACTGACAATGTAACACAGGAATTAGAATAACCTTACAATTATGATTTATTCTCACAAAATATCAGTCAAGGTATTTGTAGGTTACACGGATCACAGGCGAAAGGCTATCAACGACATCTGATTAGGATAATTACAACATTCTGATTAGGATAATTAGAGATTACTTAAAAATTAACAGAAACTCTTCTAGCTCAGGGTTTATTATTTCACTCGAAACAAATAAATTGGTGTCATGACGTCGACGCTGTATGTAATTTAAACCAATTTAATAAAAATGATTTGCTAAAAAATAATTTTAATTGCAATACTATATTATTATTATAAAGAGGGGAAGTTGATGAGTTTGTGACGTAATCTCTGGAACTGAACAATTTATAAAACACAAAGCCACATTATTTGTAAGTGCCATTGCCTTTAAATCATCAAGCTATCGAAGAGGGTCAGTAGCGGGAACAGGATCAGAAGTCTAACGGGTCTGCTTTGGGTTGGAGTGGTTCGCCCCGGCCATTTAAAGGAGCTTATCTCTCGCTCGGCGGGAGAAAAAAGACCTCGTCTATTGAGACGACTAACAAGGCTCATAAATTTTATGCTCGGCGGCCAGATCAACTCTGTGTAGAGTCCTTACTTGTATGGAAGGACGGGTAGGGTGATGCATATTGCGCGCGCATACGCCATGAGTGATGAGAATGCAGATTGCGTGGTAGTCAAACTGGATATCTGCAACGCCTTTAACACACTAGAGAGGGACTCCCTGTTGCGCGAGATTTGTGATCTGGCTCCTTCTATCTATCCCTTACTTCACCACACATACCGCTGGCCCTCAAATGTGTTCTATGACATCTTTGTCATAGAACGCTGTGCCTCAGCTTGTGACAGTTTGTCACAAGCTGAGGCACAGTAAGGCAAACTGCTCGGGTCCCTCGTGTTCGGCTTGGCCATTCAGAGAGTCATCAAAGAGCTTGAATCACCACTAAATGTCTGGTACCTGGACGACGATGGCACGATTGGTGGCAAACCGGACATGACATATATCGCGGTCTGGTATCTCTTGTTTCGCAGTTCAAGGACTTGGGTCTTAAGGTGAACACGAACAAGTGTGAGTTCTTCCCTTGCCATAAGTAAACGCAAAAATCTTCTCCAGAACAGAACACTCAGGAATGTCCCGAGGACTTGTCGGCACATGAAGCTTTAACTTAGTTGCGCATGTGCTTCGCGCTGCCAAAGCTTACATACCTGCTAAGAACAACCCCTACTTGGAAGTGCGCAGCGAAAATCTTGTCTTTTGACGATACGTTGAAGTCACTCGTGGAGTCTGAGCCCTAGTGGGACTCAGCCTCGTAGTCAATCAGATACGGGGGGAGGGGGACGCACAGGACGTTGGCATATCGGTTGCGGGTCTTGTTGCTAGTATACTTCACTCTGACAGCGTCGGGCCTAATATCCTCTTTGGGTCCGAGGCGTGGGAAATTTATTTTGATCGACGCTCAATAACGACGCATGGCTCCCGGCCGCTCCTCATTTCCAAAAGTCTTGGGACGAGGCGGTAGTCAAGCTGGCACATAAGCAACGTTTGGGAGGAGCGACTGGAGCAGATCGGGTGGGACTACCCGCTTTGTCACAGCCGGAGGCTGGGGCATGGCTGCAGGCACTGCTCTCGCCTCACCTGGGTACTTTATTGGACGATAACAGAATCGGCAGAATATGAGATCTGGCCTCCGCCATTTTCATGGATCTAACTAAGGCATTTGACTATGTGGATCACAAAATTTTACTAGATAAGTTATTTGCTTATGGAGTTAGAGGAAATGTGTTAGAATTGATAAAATCCTACCTTAGTGACCGAATACAGACAACGCAGATTTCTAGAATATGTAGCTCTACTAAAAAACTAACAAACTACTCGTCAGAACAGAGAACAATTGCATTTGGAGTACCTCAGGGTAGCGTGCTAGGGCCGCTTTTGTTTATTATTTATATAAATGACTTTCCACGAACAATAAACTATAAGACTGTACTCTTTGCAGATGATAGTACAATTGTATTTACTGGCAACAACAAAACACAAGTTGAACATGAAATGAACAATACTTTGAGCGATTCTATCAAATGGTTGACAGCAAATAATTTGAAAATAAATTTAAGTAAGACCTGCGTAATGACATTTAAAAATAGGACTAACAAACTGACAAACTTGGACGTGCGATATAACGGAACACAGATAGAACAGGTACAAGGAACAAAATTTTTAGGACTAAATATAGATGATGGTCTGGATTGGAAGACTCATCTTGAAATATTATGCTCCAAAATAAACCAACATTCCTACTCTCTATATATGTTGTCTAAAACAGCCAGTACATCGACTACTATAACAGCGTACTACGGATATGTGTATGTGGATATGCGTATTACGGTATCATATTTTGGGGCAATTCAAGCAACGTTGAAAGCATATTTAGGGCCCAAAAGAAATGCATAAGAGCTATATGTAAGTTAAAAACTCTTGACAGTTGTAGACCTAGTTTTATTAGCCTGAAAATTTTAACTTTGCCATCAATTTATATTTTGGAAACCGTATTGTTTGTGAGGAAAAACATGCAACTCTTTAGAAATCTCAACAGCAAAAGACATCACTTGAAGATATCTTGTCCCGCAAATACGACAGCATATCTGAATAAAAGCATATTCTGCATGGCTCCTAGACTATATAACCATTTACCTAATTCTGTTCTAGAAACAACAAATTTCAATGAGTTTAAGAGCAAAATTAAACACTTATTGCTGGAGAGATGTTGTTACTCAGTGGAAGAATACCTAAATGACAAATTGTTGACATAAATATACTTATATCCATTATTTAATAAATCATTTCGAATAATTCAATTAAATAATTTCAATGAAAATTTAATAAATTTAAGTATATTTATTGTGGTATTGTTTGCATGACATTTATATCTATTTTTATTTTTGTATTGACTATTATTGACATAAATATAATTAAATCAAATATTTCATTAATCATTTCGAATATGTAATTCAATTAAATATTTCAGTGACAATTAATTAATCAACATATTTTTTTTTTTTGGTATTGTAAAAATGACATGATATTTTTATTTTATTTTTATACATATTGACTACATTAAAATTTTATTTATATTTTAATTTTTTATGAACTCGATAATAATATTATTAATGATAAATTTAATGAATTATAGGTAATAGTTATATGTAATGCATGTTCATTTTAATGGATACTGTTGCATGCCGCGAGGCCAAATGTAGTGAAACTTTATTGAACAACTTTGTACCAACCCTCTACCTGCATTTGCAATATAAATAAATAAATAAATAAATAAATAAATGTATTTATCTTCCTTTGATTGTTATCTAAATGAACTAAAATTATAATTTGTCTGACAGAATCGGCAGAATATAAGATCTGGCATTGCAAGTGCAATAGAAACATCTCTTAAATTATTTTTATTGTATTGTTGTTAGATGAATGTGATTTGAATTTATAATGTCAATATTAAGCGAAGGACTGCAATATGAAAATAAAAGTGATAATTATGTTTCTAGTATTAAGATTTTTAAATTATATATTAATACTGACATTAATTTATTACTTTAATCATATGATTTATATTCCTTGACACATTTTAAAACATGTATGATAAAATCGTCACTTCGATCTGACATCACAATATAAGCATTAGTTTAATACCATATTCAACTACAAAGAACTAGAAAGCAATTTTAATACTATCACCATCTTAGTATTGTTCCGATTTCATCCGAGGCCTTCACCTCTGAGCCTGGGATCCACTTTCAGTCTTTTCCTCTTCCAATTTAGGCAGTCTTTGGTAGGTACCCCTGACACTGAGTACATTGGCAAGACTCAATAAGTCAAGCACTTCCAGTCAGCAAGGAAGGATTTATCCTTCCCTCCTGCCTGGGCCTGATGAAGTGGCACGACCAGATAACCTAAGCCTAGAAAATAAACTTCAACTCTAAAAATACCTCAGATTACGTGATCCTCAATTATACTCACGCTTCCAAAGCAAACAAACCTTAATAAATCTGCTTAAGCACAAACAAAACAATAAATTGGTATCGTAATTAAATCTTTGTCAAGTCCCAAGACAAGGCTGCAACGACCAAAACATAATTTAAACCATTTATCCATTTAGATCTACGCTCCACGCAGTCCACGCCTTGGCATTCCATTGCTTCTGGTATGACACAATTTATACTGTGACAATTGTAACTTCGAATAATTTATCTTTATTTATTGTACACTACACTAACTGGTGCCCGCGTGGTAGTCGGTTATCGCGACCAAACATAGCCTATGTCCTTTCTCAAGGTCTAATCTACCCCTGTACCAAATTTCATTGAAATCGGTTCAGTGGTTTAGGCGTGAAAGCGTAAGACAGACAGGCAAACAAACAGAAAGACGGACAGGAAGACAGACAGAGTTACTTTCGCATTTAAAATATTAGTATGGAAGTAGAGGTAGAGATATTTCGAGGGTCCAGTGTTAAAACCCAATAAGTAGGCAAAAATCGAAAATTGACTTTTTTGGTCCATCTTAGTCGATTTTTTACGCTCTTTCTAATGGTATTATCCAATAAGCGGAATTCGCGGTAGAACTCAAGTTACTTGGTTTAATAACCCAATAAACCAAGGTATTTTTTTTCAAAACTGTAAACTAGAACACACTAAGTAGATTTATTGGGAGAAAAAATATTTTTATGTCACGCTTAAACCAAATAAATGTATTTATTTTCATTTAGTGTATAAAAAGTTTTACTAAATCGCTTTATAACATGCATGGTGAAAACCAATATTTCTATTTATCTGGTTTTACCTTTATCCATATGATTATTAAACAAAATAAAAAGAAGAGGCCGAAACCATTATTTCCATTTAACGGGTCTTACCTTTACTTTAATAGTTAAGAAAGTTACCAAAAATAAAATCTGAAATAAAACAAACTAATTTATCGGATTTCATTGTTCGATAATTTCAAAAACAAAAACAGAACTGTATAGTTAAATAGATTTACTCACTTAAGATTCTTTCAATATTGTTTGAGGAATAACCCAATAAATCAAAATAAGTACATACAACTTCACTCATGCCACTCACACCGCACGCGTAATTTGGGTGGATTGCGACTAGTGGTGAACTCTTTTTTTATATAGCACACGTCAATTTGACTTCACCTCGCTTGATGGTAAGCTGAAGAGAAAGTCTCGGAAACGAGGGTCACCATTATAGACACGTACCATGCACTCAGCTTGACGGCCTCATCAGATGCTTTTTCACGCCCTGCATATAGGGCAAGGGACAGGGACTATAGAAAGCGGGAAACACGTGTACTGGTAAGGAATTCCAGGTTAATGGACAAGAGAAGGAGTCGCCGAACCACTTGGTTCTTTATGGAATATTCTGCACCGTATGCGGGTGACATTTAAGTCCTGCATGTGTTGTCCTGTGTAGGAAAGGAGAGGGTGGTACTAATTGGAAGAGCTCATCAGAACATTCACCATGGTAGAGACAGTTAACACTGCCAAGGATGCAACATCTCTGCGCATCTGCACATCGTCGAAGGTTTTCATGACCTCAAGATTCTCAATAATGCGGAACGCACGTCGCATCTAGTACCTAAGTACTGCTATCTCAGAGATGCGAGCAGTATTTCGCGCAGGAGCGCACTTGTGTCTTGTACAGAAGACACCGCTACTCCGGTGTGAAAAAACGTCTCACTTTGTTCAGGACTCCGAGTTTACGCGAGGCTGTTTTGATGATACTTTCAATGTAGTTTTTGTTCTTTAGTTTGCAGAGAACATCCATACCGAGGATATTGAGATTTTCCTGCAGTAGCAGAGGCGTGTTCTGAAGAGCGGAAAGGGGAAGGAAAGAAGATACCATTGCTGTAAACGCTCATGTCTGCGTCTTATTTCTGCGTCTCATTCTCAGAGCCCCATTGGGAAATGTGGTTCAAGACCCGGCATGCTCAGTGGCGATAAGCTGCCTTTTTTCCGCGATATCGGACTGCTTTACCGCAAGATGTTCGTGATAATTCCCGTGTAAGGTGCTATCGTCTGCATAGCAATGAATGCTGCTGATGGACAGCATGTCGTTGACATGCAGAAGAAGGAGAGTGGGTGATAAAGTAAGTGGCGGACCCCTGCGGTACGCCAGCATTTACCTGCAAAAACTCCAAAATTTGTCCATCACAAAGGACGCGTATACGGTGCTCCTGTAGGAAGCTAGCAACCCAGACGCACAGTCTAGCAGGCAGACCAAAGGTTGGTAGCTTGGAAAGAAACGATTTGAGCTAGATTCTATCGAAATTGCCAGTGACTCGTCATGCTTGTCCAAAGCTTCACCCTAAAGATGGGTAACGTACGCCAGAAGATCACCTGTTAACCACTTCGGCCTAAAAATGTATTTCCTGTCATTAATTAAGGAGTGATCCTTTACGCATCATCCGTGACGCATGAGCTGTATGTTGATGATGTGCTCGAATACCTTGCACAGCCTTGAGGTGACGGCTATGGGACGATAGTTGGCTGGGTATGGGCGATCCCGCTTCTTGGGAATCGGCTGTACTGTACATTCACTTCTTTCCAAGCCGATGACACTGTATCCGAGATTAAGGAGAGTCGGTACAGCCGCGTAAGCATTGGAGACAACTCCGTTGCACGTTTAAGAAGAACCATCGCTGGAATAAGACCCGGCCCGCTGATTTTCTAGATATCGAGTGATTGCAGTACTTTACGGACATCGCGCTATGCAGGAAAGGCTGACAGAAGTTGGCTTGCACAGCTTCGGCCAGTCGCCAGTAGCCATGGCTGCCCATGGGATGCGCCATTAGCACTTGACCAAACCGTGCTGTGCGCTCTGACATATTAAGCCCTCTTGCAGACATTTGTGGCTCTGTTGTACTCCACCTTAAAGTGACTCATGTTGGGATAGCACGAGGCGCGCGCCCTTACGCAAGCGCGGTACGCAGATTGTTTTGGATCAACAGCCTGTCCCAGTGTGAAAAAATATGAAGACATAATATTATACCAAACAACCAGCCCGCAAAAGTGACAGAGTGATTTTTATTTATTTTTTCAATAATTTAACTTAATTAATCCTAAGAAATTAAATACAATTAATGTTTAATTTTATCTCTCTCTTTGGGGTAAAACCCAATAAGTCACTACCTCATGTATCTAATTTTCTATTAATTTAAGAATCATGAACAATGGACAGTTTAAAATTGTTACAGTAATAAGTTAACTAAATATACTTTTACCACAAGTACTTATTGTGACGATATTATGTGAAAATCATGGGTATATTTGTCTTTGAAACTTTAACATTGAATAACTCGAAAGTTAAAATTTCATACTTATTGGGTTTGAGCACTATACCCTCGATTTATTATTGGATATGGATTGGACTTCATCCTTCAATATGAAACCTTACGTGTAAGTATGCTATGCTAACTTTTGTACACATCGGTTGAAATGTAATTTGTTAGAAATATATAACAGTAACATCATACGGTAACATCATCAAAGTAATATTCAATAACATCGATATCAAAATCTTAACCTAATTTATCATCCATCTCTATTCGACAGCGACACCTGCGACACGTCCGTCACTTGCCGCTCGTCCAACAAAACTGATTTAGGATCCTAATTTAGTGAAAGTGTAATCGCGAGCTCCGGCGACTGAATTTCTCGTCCTAAATCGTTTCCTAAATACCGTTTCCTAAATTTAGGAAGGTGTAATAGCGCTTTTAGTTATTTAGCTTTAAATAAACCAAGACAACCATGTAATTAAATATTGAAAATAGTAATCTGCAGTAGACATTTAGCTCTAAGAATTACACTAATCAATCCTTCTGTACGGTTATTCGATAATAGGGATTCGATGTCAAAACTCACTGCAGAAACAGCCTGAGACGTGAAAACTCACTTCGGATATACCAGCGGGTTTGCTGATGCCGATAGTGATTGTGAAAAAGGACTGATACCGTGACCAAGCTAAACTGACCTGCAAGTTGATACAACTGCTGATGGACAGTATGGTCTGGCGCAGGTTTACCTTTTACCGCGCCCGCAAAGATAAAGCACCAAAGCTAAATCACAAAAGGAGCAGAGCGAACTCCGGGCTCCAAAAGTGCAAGCTTTAGCTTTATGCTCTCTTGTCTGAGTGTGACCTAAGTGGTATAAAAAAAATCGTATAATGATAGAAAATCCATCGTAATTGAGGAATATAAGTCAAATGGTGATAGCACCGATGCTAATCTAGAACTTGTGTGCATAGCCCTAAATCGATTTTCGTTTCTTTCCAGCTCGGCGACGAGCTTCCGGACCAAATTTCGGAGCTCAGTCTGCGAAGTATGTCACAACCCTCCTACTCCATCTGCAAAATCACATCAAATGACAAGGATCGGATGCTCAAGTACCTGAGAAGGTAAACACGCTCACGTATCCGTCTCTCCTTTTGTTTTTCGGATTTTCTACTTTTTTGGCTTGTTTGGCTCGGCAGCTGCCTTACCATCGCACCGGTGGATTGGGTGCGCGCCCTGGTCCTGTTAGACCCCTTTCTCTTAGGCAGTTGCCAGCCTTCTGAGAAAATGTCCTCCGGTTGGCTGGTCGTCCCTTCCTGCCCAGGGCCAGGACTGGATGAGCAAGTAGCTACCGGGGTGACGCTGCGGGGCCTGCTTTGGGAGGAAGGTTGTGGGGCATAAGGGATTTCCCATTATGTATGTGGCTGCCGTCACAGGTACCCATAGATGGAACCACTGAGCTTCCCACCATTTTTGTTTTAGTGCTCAACCTGGTGCCCGTATATAACACCACTGAGCTTTCAGATTGAGCCGGTATACGATATAGCGAATCAAAACACCGGGGTGTTTTGATTCGCTGTATCGTGTGCTTGCCTTCCGTAGTACCTGCAACCGAGTTGCTAAGCTGCCGGTTTTGGCTAAGTATGCGCTGAGGGCGCCTATAGTGTAATCGCCCTCCCTGGTACCCGTAGATGGAACCACTGAGCTGCCAGTTTGGGTGGTGTGGTGAGTTATGTGGGTGCGCCTGTCAGTGGTGCAATCGCCCTTCCTGGTACCCGTAGATGGAACCAATGAGCTGCCAGTTTGAGCGATGTGGTGAGTTATGTGGGTGCGCCTGTGTGCAATCGCCCTTCCTGGTACCCGTAGATGGAACCACTGAGCTGCCAGTTTGGGCGGTGTTGTGAGTTATGTGGGTGCGCCTATAGTGCAATCGCCCTCCCTGGTACCCGTAGATGGAACCACTGAGCTGCCAGTTTGGGCGGTGTGGTGAGTTATGTGGGTGCGCCTGTGGTGCAATCGCCCTCCCTGGTACCCGTAGATGGAACCACTGAGCTGCCAGTTTGGGCGGTGTGGTGAGTTATGTAGGTGCGCCTATAGTGCAATCGCCCTCCCTGGTACCCGTAGATGGAACCACTGAGCTGCCAGTTTGGGTGGTGTGGTGAGTTATGTGGGTGCGCCTGTGGTGCAATCGCCCTTCCTGGTACCCGTAGATGGAACCAATGAGCTGCCAGTTTGAGCGATGTGGTGAGTTATGTAGGTGCGCCTGTGGTGCAATCGCCCTCGGTGGTACCCGTAGATTTAACCACTGAGCGGCCAGTTTGGGGGGTGTAGTGAGTTATGTCCATGTGCCTGTGGTGCAATCGCCCGCACTGGTACCCGTAGATGGAGCCACTGAGCTGCCATTTTGGGCGGTGTGGTGAGTTATGTGGGTGCCTATACAGGGCTTGCAGCCGGGGCTGCTGAGCTGCCAGTTAGGGCCAAGTGTACGCTGAAGGCGCATGCCCAGTCATTCCCTTGGCTGGTGCCTCTAGTTGGACCACTGAGCTGCCAGTCTTGGGATCTGTGGTTATTTGGTGTGGTTAGTTGGCTCGACTACTCGACCTAATTCGAGGGGCACTAGGACTATCAACGAGATATAGGAGTGCAAGGCCGGCTTATAGAGCGACATCGGGGGCTCGATCGGGTTTGCACTGGGGGCATAAAGCTACCAACAACGACTGATCAGCCCTCACTTACCCCGTCAGCATGACACGATACTCATCCGTGGCTGTACAATATGTATATAAATATGCTCGCAACTTCGTTCACGTGGAGTTCTTTTTACCCCCATAGATTTTACGAAACTCCACCCAGTTTCGAAAAATCCATTCTCAGCAGGCTGTAGTCTACCCCTATAAGTAATCTACCTGCCAAATTTTAAGTTTGTAGATGTTATAGTTTCTAAGATTTCGTGATTAATCAGTAAGTGGTATTTCGCTTTTATATTATATGGATTCGTGACGTTTTATTCAGATAGAAAGAAAATTTGAGTGGGCCTAACTTCCAAACAAAATGAATTGACTCTTTGTAGGTAAACGTTGCTAAAAATAAGTCATCGTTTATTGTCTTGCACTTGAAAAGTTTCTATATGCATGTGTCGAAGAGACTAGTATGATCGAGGTTACTTCACACTTTATTAGACTGACCTATTTATTTAATGGGCATTACATATTTCAAGTACTTGATATTTATTGCAAAACCTAACTATATATTGCCTAGTCCGCCATATACCAGTAATAATTAGACTTAGTTCCATTAACGTGATGTACACGCTGATGGTATTAAAAATATTTTTCAAACGCAATTAACTTCATGGGTAAATAATAGATAATTGTGATTGTGTTTTGCTTCTGACATGATTTAATCACCATACGTGCATTTTATCATTAAATATGCAAGGGCTTACTGAAGGTCACCTACTTGACTTTGAACTCTACAGATTCCGTCCGCTTGAGCAATGACGTGTAAAGATCGCGGAACTCCCGCATTTGTGGCAACTTTAATGTCCGTGAAATGTCTGATAAAACGTAGGGAAGTGGTCTTCTTTAATACGACGTTTTGTGGTAACCTGACTATATTGGTAACAAATGTCTGGCCTTATCACGTTCGTCGAGTCCTGGTAGTCCTGAAGATGAATATGGAAAAGTGCAAGCTTGGCATCTAAAGGGATGACACAAATGCCCATGATCATAAAAGGGATGACAAAGACCATGCAAGCGGAGGAATAAAAGCCAGGAAGCGGACCCCAGACTGCTAGGCCTCAGTTGCAATTGGGACTCAACTATGAGGTGATGATGACGCAAGCACTTACTGAAATTTAGTATTTCAATAAAAATTATCCAACTTTATCAAATATGGTTAGACATGTCGGGATTGAAACTAAGGGGAGTTGGGGTATAGTGGTTAAAGAAACTGTTGGCAGATATAAGCCGAAAAATAACAGAAAAGCCGTTGACTTACTCAAAAAGTCAAAAAAGCATAATAAGTTAGCTATTACGATTCAACACGGTCAGTGGAGTTCACTGTGCCGGATTCGAATAAGGCCGGGCTATTTTTAGCTCACAAAAAATTGTTGACAATTTGTCATTTTTTTACAACTCCTAAATCGACTCCAATAACAAACATAATTTTACCACATTACACATTTTATGTAAATCTACTCCGAAAAAAGACGACAGCATGAGAACATAAAAATAATCTAGTCGCCAGTTATGTTGTAGGTCACAGTATTTTGATTTTTATTACTTATTTGTTTTTCTCCTATTAACTCCAAGTATGGTTACATGTAAGTCTATATACGAGTAAGTATGTTAACCATTGATATAGACTTTTACTGACTTATATTAATAAATATATTTAATTTGGTATCTATGTATATGAGTATGCATTCACCAAAAATTATTATCGTCAATTTAAATAAATTCACAAGCTACAAAGTCGGAAACTAACAAAAGCGCTATCTACCACACCTTCCTATCACAGTTCCTAACATTGCTAACAAGTACTACAAAATATCAACATATTACTTTTATAGGTTTTTAACCTAGAACCATTTATAGATAATATTTACCATGTAAATGTGTTTGGAATTTTCTGGATCTAAGGTAACCGTGAAAAAGTTTTAAGAGTACAATAGTTATGAATGTCACTGATTACAACGAAATAATTCGGCACTGGTAAGTGACGAAAATATGTACGAGTAATAAGGAAGTTAACTACAACCCAACTGCTAGGACCAACCGCAGTAAAGTTCAATTTATCAAGGAACACCAACAGGTAATCAGGGAAGAGCTAGCAGCACACTAGAACTGCCTTGACCTAGAAATCTCTAACCTCCCAAACTGCATATTCTGCCAAAGATTCATAAGCCGAATACTCCTTGAATCAATGAACACCAACAGGTAGATTAATTAGTAAAGAAGTAGCATACCTGCTATGACCTGGAAACCTGCAGCCTCCCAAATTGGTTAAAATCCGTCGTGAGTCAAATTGACTCACATATGAACTGGCCAAAACATGTGGCAAGCATCTTGCAGCCTTTAGGGGGAGGACAACATCGTATGTGAAGGAATTCATCGTCAAACATCCATGAATGAATAAAAATTGATTGTCAGTTTCGACTTGGAATTTTTATTCACAAATACTACTTAGAATATTGTATTTGAAATGAACTGCCATGGAATATGCCGACCTTGTACAACACTGAATGAGTACTACCTACAGATAGATGGAGTAGCAATGGCCAGAACGCTAGCTCCAGTCCAAGTAAATTTGTGGATCGTTTTGAAGTTTAGCGTTAGCCTGGAAACGGAATGTCGGTGACACTTTCTGTGTATTGGAAGGGTATGAAAATATTGTACAACACTACGTGGCTCACTCCACATGTCCTAGAACCATTCGCAACCGTCTACTTGCATGGTGATTTAAATTGTCCATTATTTTATTCTTGAACTTAATTGTATTGATACAGGCATCATCGGTCTGATATTATCATGAATGTAATCAGGCTGATATGTTTAAAAACATTCATAAATCTAGCCTACAAAGGTGGGTTCACCCATGACCCCGGAAATAGATAAAAAACGATCGGCTCGGGTACCTTATATTGGTCATCTTTCCTACAAATGCGCCAGACATTTATCTGAAAGCAAATCCGTCTTTTATACCACTCACAACTTACACAAGTTACTATGTAATAATAAAGATGTAACCCCAATCGAGCAAAAACGTGGCATATACGAGCTAACATGTTCCACGTGCAACAAAAAATACACTGACTAAATAGGTGTTTCTTTTGCAAATAGGGTCGCGGAACATGTCAGAAGCTAGAGACTGAGAAAAACCGAATTAAATTTCGCAGAACATCTTCTCAATGAAAACCACTCCTTTGACTCAAAAGTCAACTTCAAAGTTCTGCGACTTTGTGATATAGGCAGAAAAATGAATGCCCTGGAAACTTTAGAAATAAATAGAGTAGGTACTAAATGCAGATAAAAACACAATACTAAACCAGCAGTTGGATTCCAGGCAGATTTCAGCAGGGGTACGTGCTAGGGTGCCCAGGGTTCACCGTGAGGAGGTTTCCTCGCGGTGCACCCTGGGCAACGGAAGCGGCAACTCCTTCCTAAGATACGGGGGAGGAGTTGCGGCTTCTGGCCGATATTCTGCCGAGGTCGGAACGACCTGAGAGAAGGAAAACTCGAAAAAAACCCTTTGCCAACCTTTCTAGCCAGCGTGACAATAGTAGGCTTATATTCCTCTTAAAATGAACAGACGCCAAAGTAAAAGGCCTAGAGTTCCCGGTGGTCCCACTATTCCCAGCCATGGTAGCGGTTCGGGTAATAGCGGGGCGGAGGATGCTAAGAATCTCCGGGTTACGGAAGGCTACTGTAAACAATTACTGCTGGCAGCGTATAACTACAGTACACTGCGGCTGGAGGAGCACCTCACCGAACTCGAGGTGGTACTAGGTCGCATAAACTGGTAAATATTGGGACTGTCAGAGGTCCGAAGAGAGGGTGAGGACACGATAACCCTTGAGGCAGGCGACCTGTTCTACTTTAGAGAAAGTGAACCGGGTAGTGTACCTTATCCTAAAAATCACGAACAGTCGTTCGCTGAAGGTGATACAGGTATATGCGCCGACCTCATCCCACCCCGACGAAACCGCCGAGGCCGCTTATGAGGACATTGCCAAGGCAATGAATCACACCGCCAAGGCCACCTACAACTTTGTTATGGGGGACTTCAATGCCCAAAGTGGGAGTACAAGAAAGCGGCGAGACGAAAATCGGACCTTACGGAGTGGGGTGCAGAAATCGCAGGGGGTAAATACTAGTCAACTTCCTCGAGTTACAGGGGCTCTTCTTAATGAATAGCTTCTTTAAGAAAAATCCCCACAGGAAGTCGGCTTGGCAACACCTGGACTTTGCGATAAGGAACGAGATAGACTTTTTCTTAACGGACAGACAAAACTTAAAACTGTGGATGGCAAAACGATTGCCTCAAGGTTCGAGATTCTCGAAGAGATCGAGAAATTCTATGGACAGCTGTATGCATCACGGATGAACAAACCGACGGGACACAGCGATGATGACAGAGCCCCACTCACTCGCCACTATCGAGCAGTGCGAGATGGAGGTGGCTCTCAGGTAACTGAAGAACAAAGGTGTCCTGGTGATGACGGCATTACTACTGAGCTCTTGAAAGTAGGTGGCACTCCAATCCTGAAAGAGCTAGCAAGTCTATGTAATTCCGTCATATTAATAACTTTATTCGTTCATACATCAATGATTTTGGATGCATTACCATCGTGGCAACAACACTGCACAAGCGACACCCTTTGTGCCCTTACTTTGGCATTCATTAAGGAATTGAATGACGTCAATACGATGTTAACCAAATTAAGACTTCCACAGTGTTAGAACTTAAACGGGAACTTATTTTAGAAATAAAGATATTCTATTTTATGTAACATTATAAATTTTACGAAACGCATTTTTCAACAGATTCTTTTTCCGTGATGAGCCCATGAACTTGGCAGTGAACTTGCTAGAAACACCAGAATCGCGATGCCTAGAGCTGGAAGAGTACGTGGCCAGTTCGTTAGAAGACGGTGTTTCGTTGGCGGCTGTCGATGAGGACGGCAACTATGTTGGAGTCGTTATCAACGGCATCAGCAGGAGAGAGGTATGAAAACCATTCATATTTTAAATCAGCATCGAAAATAAAGAAATGCAATCGAACTTTTAGGAAACTAGCTTTTGCCCGCGGCTCCGCCCGCGTTAATGTTGGTTATCGCGAGCAAAAAGGCTTATGTCCTTTCTCAAGGTCTAATCTATCTCTGTACCAAATTTCATCAAAATCGGTTTAGTGGTTTGGGCGTGAAAGTGTAACAGACAGACAGAGTTACTTTCGCATTTATAATATTAGTATGACTTGACTTCTAAAACCATTGATCATACACAACAACATGAAATGAACCACAAGGTGAGGTTTGAGATGATATCTTTCATAACATGTAATAAAACTTTTGGGAAAGTGCCAATTTCAGTAAATTGGCACTTTCCCAAAAGTTTTCCCAAAAACCCTGCAACCCAGTGGTTGCAGGGTTTTCACATGGGCAAAGGCGATAGTTTATTCTAAAAATAGTAACTATAGGTATATATGAAAATAAATGCTGTAGGTACATGTGAACTCAGTTAAACGTTTCAACGGATATAAATTTTTTAATTTCGTAATTATTTGCCAATTTTAAAGTAGCGTTTAGATACAACTACAGCGTTCTTTAAAACGTGAATTTGCATACTATAATTTCGCCAACACTATTTTTATTTTGAGCCAAATCCCATCACTTCAAAGTATAGTAATTATACGCACTATTTAGTATGCTAAAAATATAATTAAAAGTTAATAAAAAAGTAATTAATACAAATTCATAATATTGCATTATTCAACGGTTACATGAAGTATCATTAAAATTTTAACAGAGTGCATAATCGTGTAACCGGTATATTATTATATTACTATTATATTATAATAATTGCAAATAGACACATGTAACAAAACTTAGTTATGTTCGCGTAAGCATTAGTGTAATTATAACCAATTTAAGATAATTTTAAGTCCATTTATTATTATATACAATGGGTCTATTTTATTATAGGTATGTATGGCAAAGAGTCCGTTCAACACGATTCTTACTGTCTTCTCTTTCGAGACTTTAGTCGTAAATTGTTATGTAACTGGGTTTCATGCGAGTGCATCACATTGCCAAAGTCCTGGCATAAAGTCACCTTATACGTGCACTGGCCGATACAAAATTGAGAATTTGAAATAAAATTGAAGTAAAATCCAAGTAAATTCTACTTCATAACGAGCTGAAGCTACCTGTATTAGGTTTGATAGCAGGCGGGACCCATTTGCAAATTGCACCCGTCTATAGCTGTGTCTATAGACCATGGCAAACGATTTTCATCAGTTGGGAAGTGCGCTTGTCGGCCAATTACGTGGTTTAAAATAATGGGTAGAAAATTAGTGCAAGCTTCGGATGCAACTGGGATAACGCTAAGATGATTGATAAGCTTAATTTCTATTCATAAATAGACTTTTGCTTGAATTGTTCATCCTTTACAGATAAAGAACGCATCACTACATAGCATAACAAAAATGTTCATCGATTGGAATGACAACGGTTAACTTGCAGAATTTTCATTTCGCGATTCAGGATTAGTAGTTTTGGAACTTCAGCTGAACTTGAATATATGGTGCTAAATATATGCGGCGAAAAAAGTAGTTTTACTACATTCAGTAGAAAATGCATCTCAATCAAACTTAGAAGTGAACAATCTAGAATCGCATATAAATCAATTAGTATAAACTGAAGGACGAAAAGGAAAGGGTTACGCTTGACGGTTTGCTGCGCTCTACTGCCTCAGACAGTTCAATGCCTTAGATTATCTCAGTGACTTGATGACATTTGTTACATTTACACAAAAAGTGATACAAACTAATCACCAATAGGGTGCATCACCAGTATGCCAGTGGAAAGTGACAAAAATGATACAAGACAACGTGCGGTTTTAGTCAGTTCCAGTCCCACTAGCAGGGGAGGATTAAAGTAAAACTGAAGTAATAATAACAATGTAATAATTATTTACATAAATTCATTACTAGTATAAAAAACAATATCTGTATACCTATATACAAAGCTGCAGGTTAAGGCGTCAAAAAATTCCTCCCCATCGACGTCAACTGGGAGGGTGGCCAGAAGGCTGGCGGCATTGCCACGTTGAATGGCAATGCCAATCCTTTGTGCAAGGAATGAACCAGCCCTAATGTACCTAATTTAAATGTACATATAATGGAAAATTGTTAGCTATGAACCAGGGAGCTCTATCTGCCAACAAATCATGAAACAGTTTGGCAGAAGTCATAATTTTAAACATGTGCATTTTTCCGTGAATAAATTTTATTTCATAAAAAATGGTACAAATAGTACATACTCCTATTTCCTACTAATCCAACTAATATTATAAATGTGTAAGTTTATCGGGGGCTGAACGGATTCAGCTGAAATTTGATACAGAGATAGATTATATTCAGGAATAATACTTAGGTTACTTTTTATCCCAGGAATAGGTTCCCATGGGTAGCGAGAGCCGCAGATATCGGCTAATTTCCAGATAATTTTCTCATTATTCAAAATATTTTACTAACATCGCTAACGTTGCGAAGAAAAACTGCATCAGAACTTCATCCATCAATCAAAAGGTGTACGGGCTTCCAGGAGAGGTCGGCTTGGACTCCGACACACCACTCCGACCACCACTCCTCCCAAACATCCAACCGATCCAATCTTTCAATCTATTTTATAACATTGCTAGAAATAATCTTTTTCACCATCACTTATTATTTTTCCTAGGATGTTGGGCACGAGGATAAATCGGCTGACTGTGCGAATCCAAAGTTCAGGCGGATCCTCCAAGTGCTAGGCTATCTAGACCGTGAGGCTAAGATATGGGAGAAGGTACCACAAGACTGTAATGCTGTGATGGAAATTAGAATCACATCAACGCATACCGACTGGAGAGGGCGTGGTGTCATGGGCGCGCTATGCAAGGAAGCTGAGTGAGTAATTTGATTTTTGTAATTTGCTTTATAACACCAAAATCGAAAGGTAAACTGCAATCATGCGGTAGCTAGGGCTTAAAAGGGACTAACCACATACTGAAGAAATGACATTGTGTTTGTAAAGGAAGCCCTCCTTTACAAACACAATGTCATTTCTTCAGTATGTGGTTAGTCCCTTTTTAGCCCTCAAAGAAATCACCTCAATTACCCGTACTCAATTTTTATAGCTGCCGTTGACTGGACAATGCTCGTAGATGCGTATGAGAAACACTATAAAATACCGGAGGATATCTGTGCCTCGTCATCCAGACCCGATATATTCCTATTTTCACGATCGCATAGGCGTGCAGTGCTTGTAGGACTCACAGTACCGTGAGAAACTAACATACCTATAGGCTACGTTATAAAGACGAACAAATACTGACTTGACCAACGCATTAATCAAAAATGGCTACGTGGTTAGACTCTACGCCGTAGAAGTAGGAGCAAAGGGAATTCCAGTTAAATAACTGTACAACTTGCTTAAAGACCTCGGATTGCCAAGAGCTTCAGTAAGCTCTTTATTGAATTGAATATCCAAAGCGGCATAGACATGTCATATGCTAACAAATCAACGTAGAAAAATGTGCCGAACTCTCACACACGCATTTTTAATTCATCTACACTTTTGGTGTATTAACTTTAGAGTAATAGTTCGTGCAGTGTCTATAAACATACGATAGCGTTTTCGTTATTTTTTTAAGTCACTGATGCTTCCGCTCAACGTCCGACCGGCGCCGCTCAGCACGCGGTACTAGAGGCAAACGTTCCAATTGACTCGTTTTCGGATCTTCACGATTTTCGCGTAATAACATATCTACTTCTTTTTATATAATATCTTTGGATCCTACCAAATTTGGATAGGTAGGGGGGGACACTACTGACAGTGGCTCTAAACCTACATCTGAGTCGCAAGTCCCAGTCGCCATCACGGTGTTCCTCTTTGTATCACGCTATGGAGCCGGCGACCGCATCCATGGAGTGCTGAGAATCGGATCTCTTTAATATCTGACAGCCGGGAGAGACGAGATGTTTACTGGAAAGACAGTTGACAGCCGCGGGCAACGGCTTAGCAAGCCCTGCCCTAGAATTTATCGCTAGAAGTCTAAAAAGAAATATACCTCCAGGACAATCCAAGGAGGGGGGGGGGGGTGAAAAAATTTTCCACCAGTGGATAAAACGAACGACTATGGCGAGAATACGGACTTGATATGTGCAACGTGCGGGAAAGTATACAAGAAGAGAGCCTGGTTTCTGAAGCACTTAAAATCACACGATGGTGTTGGAGCAAGACAGTCGTCTGTAAGTTATTCAACTATTGCCACGGATAGAGTTGACCCTCATATATCCCAAGGTGAGCCAGAGTGTGACACAAACCAGGAGCCCATTAAAATCCGGGCCCGTCTTAGCATTCTCTCTCCTGGAAAGCCCACAATCAAAACTTAGCCATCCTGTTAGAACATTCCGGAACAAAGCAGGATCTAAACAGTCAGGTAGATTTTTTTCCAGGTTAGCATTTTATTATCTTACGCGCGAAAGAACCGAGAAACGGTTTGCTAAAGCCATGGGCGATAATCAACTTAGTCATCAACAGAGACAGATACTGAAATTTATTCAAGGATCTCTGTTCAAACAATAAATGAAAATGATAATTTTATTAGAGCAAAACATGAGGTGAAGTTCGATGAGGACCCGTTTATGTACTCGAGGAATATTTTTAGCGATAGAAAGCAAGATAGGCTACCGCTAAGTAACGATTAGATCCATAGCTACTATAAAAGTAATTATGAGGTGCCTAAATACAAAAAATTATACGGCGAACCAAACGCGCAGAAACCATTATACCCTCATTTCACATTTGACTGTAACCCACTTAACTTGACGAAATAGAACACCAAATCAAAAAGAAACCAACAAAAGCCGCCCCAAGGCACAGATTAATAAATAGTTACTACGTAACAGATACATCACTCCCATACAAAAGTGAAAATACCCACGCTATATTTACCTACAAAATTTTAATAATAATACCTGTTGCTCAGAACGAGAAGAATTCTACCTTAAACCCGCACCCATAGAGTCGAGACCGTCTTGCCCGCCGCGCCGTGCGGGTGACGTCATCGTAAGAATGCGCTAGGGTTATATCTATGATGATTATTGTAATAAAACGAATTAACCACATTTTTTATTAGTCAATCCAATATGTTTTAGTTTTATATGATTTATATTTTTTTCTTCTCGGAATTTATTACATTTTATACCTAGTCGAAAATATCTAAATCGCGTAAATATGTAATTTTAATAAAAAATATAAATCAACGGTTTATAACATTTGTAATAGGTACGTTGCTACTTTATAGGCCTTAGTGTACCTATAGGTAGGTATACTAACAGTAAGGTATACCTACTGTATTTATAGTTTTCTCATAAGATTTTTCCTAATTTTAATGCATTTAGATTAATCATTTTGTTCAAATCAGTTTGTTCAACCATTGGTATAAAATTACGAAATAATATACAGTAGGTATAGCTTATAGACGCTTATTCCTACCCTAAAAATAACGGACATTACCTACTATTCTATTAAGTAAGTATGTACTAGGTAACCTCAGTATTAGAATTACCTATAAAACAACACTTATATACCGGACTCAAAAAACGTCTTAATTTACGATTTACATACTTATTACTTAGGTACTTATGTTCAAAGAAATAGACTTAGGTATATACCCATCCACTGCACATTAATTACGTGGTTTCGGCATTTCGAAGCGTAAGCGCGGGAAACATGCGGTGCAGTGTGATGCGACTGATGCGAGCGCTCAGGCGCGCGTTCGGCACTCGGCAGCCCTCTGCCAGTTTGTACAGTCGACTGTACGCCAAGCGGTAGGTGTTTATCGCGTGGCCTTGAGCGAGTGACGGAAGCCTGCCCAAGGCCTGTTGGCATACCTTACATTATCTATAAAAAATGTCCATCTGTACGTAAACATCTTCTGAGCATGTTCAATAGGATCTAAAGAAATCCCAGCGGCGTTCGGTAAAGCTAATTTTGTGCTCATTCCAAATAAAGAAAATAGTAACAAGTCCAAAAGACGCTAGATCAATAGCATTAACCAACACAATTTCTAAAATTTTCTATCGTGGATTCCATTCAAGATGGCAAATTCCATGATCAATAATGACTATTTCAGACCAAATCATCGGAAAGGGTTCCTACCCGGAATGCTATCTGAAACATAATTCTTTACTGGCGGAAAGTTTAAAAGATGCCAGATCAAATGAAAAGCAAATAACCTAGAAAACGCTATTGGCTCAGTACAATACGAGCTTATGTTGTTTGCAATACAACGGTAAAGGGTTCCCACCCGGAATGCTATCTGAAACATAATTCTTCACTGGCGAAAAGTTTAAAAGATGCCAGATCAAATGAAAAGCAAATAACCTAGGAAACGCTTTTGGCTCAGTACAATACGAGCTTATGTTGTTTGCAATACAATGGTATCACTTTCCGTCCAGCATTCGGGAAGTAATAATTATCCTCTTATTATGGTAAACTAAAGTTTGTGGTTAATACTAAAGACGGATACACGCGCCCTTTAAATTATAATGTGGGTTTGTTCTAAGGTTGCTGTTCATGACCTATAGTTTTCAATATAGTATTAAATATTTTAATAGACAACATTTCCACACATGACAATAAGTGGGGCTATCGGTTTAGGCTAAACGGTAAATATATGGAGTCCATCCTCGCATTTGTGGACGATTTGGCAATAATGACTCGCAACCCAAAACAGTGCCAGGACCTACTGCGTAGAGTGGATGAATTCTGTACATGGGCAGATGTAATGAGAACAAAACCTAGCAAATGCTACTGTCTATGTCTGGGTAGGCGGGGTACCAGATTTATTCCATAGCCCGCCCGCGTGGATGTCGGTTATCGCGACCTTTCGTCCTTTCTCAAGGTCCAATCTACCCCTCTACCAAATTTCATCAAAATCGGTTCAGTGGTTTAGGCGTGAAAGCGTAACAGACAGACAGACAGAGTTACTTTCGCATTTATAATATTAGTATGGATTATGACCCAGGGCTTAGTATAGGCGGGGAAAACGTTTACTAGTTTACAACTATATCTGAAACCTTTTTAAATTCCTCGGAAGAAAGATAGATTACAGAGGTTGCACTCCAGCTTTAGACGAATTAATTAATAGTTTCATTATCGATATAAAAAAAGGTAGACCAACAACCAATAAGCTTGGATCTATGACAACTATTCAACCTCGCGTCTTAACTGGCCGTTTCTTATAATAATGTTCAATAATCGATATATTCACACCTATTGTGTATATCGTTAAGGTGGTCAAGGTGTCAGCTATTGTAATTCGAGTCTAGGTATTTTCAGCATGTTTTTCAGCTCAGTAATGTATGAGCGGGCAGTCAGTAATGTATCTGCATATAAGCCACATCTAACTTCAAGTCTAATAAAATAATCATTAGACGAATAAATAATATATAATTAGCTTTATATCTTAATTAATAATAATTGTAAATTATTTCAAAATAAAACAACTGCTTGTCTACAAAATGTACGATTTATGTTACATAGTAGAAACGGAACTGATAAAATCTTATCCTATCCTCATGTTTACGTTAAAACTATTTAAATGCAGTATAAATCTTATAGCTAAAAAACTACTACAGATCTATTTTTTTCCTTTATTAAAATGCTCAGAATTTTTTAAACGTAATTTACTTCATAACATAACGTGTTAAAAACTTAATATTTTATTAATTTAGTAATTATTCCGGTATTCCAATTTGTGAGTATAATAATTATTTTGCATTTATTGTTCCAAGAGGTCTTTTTTCTAGTGTTGTGCGTGAAAAAGTGAAAAATAATGAACAATATACATCTATAGTACAAACTTAGTTACATATGATTTATGTATGTAGGAAACGCCAATATTTAGCTGTTGCCCTAGCAGAAGCAGGCACATAATGGCGGTGCATCCTGTTCCTATACTCTCCACTTTAGGAGGGGGGGGGGGGGGGGGGGGGAGAATCAAATCCCCACAAATGCGTCAGGGTCACCAACATCGGTGACAGGGGCCGCTCGGGGTCTATATTTTCTTTTATCTAGGGTACATAATGAACCTCTTAGGCAAATGGCAATTCGTTGGCTGGCGTATTGTAGAATAGATCCCACAGGATCCCTATATCAGTTAGCTCTGAAGAGGTGAAGGCCGTGGGGCTTAAAAAAGCCCCAGCTGAAGCTGTAATCTCAAGAGCAAAGGCCACCCTTATGTATGGTAAGAATGGGAAGAAATTAGCGCAGCCTAGGCTCGAAGGTGAAAGCCTCGATTACAACCGGGAATACCGTTTAGATGATAATGATAGATGCCGTTTGAGCACTCATACCTATATTTTATTAGCCTTCCGCCCGCGGCTCTGTCCGCTTGGATCTCTTACCTCTGGTTTGACTCAACCAATCGCAATCAAACAAATGCAAAATTTTAATTTTCACCACTTTCTAATAAAATAAAATCGGCCAAGTGCGAGTCGGATTCGCCCATGAAGGGTTCCGTAGTAGCAAAGGCGAAAATTGCGGTTTATGACGTATTAAAAAAAACTACTGACTGGATCTCGTTCGAACCAATTTTTAGTGGTAGTTTTCATGGCAATTTATATCATATATTTTTTTTAGATTTATCATTCTCTTAGTTTAGAAGTTAGAGGGGGGGGGGGGACACATTTTTCCACTTTGGAAGTGTCTCTCGCGCAAACTATTCAGTTTAGAAAAAAAATGTGTTATAAACCTCAATAGAATTTTTAAAGGCCTACACGTATGGGTTTGATAGAAAAAAAAATTTTGAGTTTCAGTTCTAAGTATGGGGATCCCCAAAATTTAATGTTTTTTTTTATTTTTGTGTGAAATTCTTAATGCGGTTCACAGAATACATCTTCTTACCAAGTTTCAACAGCATAGGCCTTATAGTTTCGGAGAAAAGTGGCTGTGACATACGGACGGACAGACATGACGAATCTATAAGGGTTCCGTTTTTTGCCCTTTGGCTACGGAACCCTAAAAAGACCGCAGCAAAATCCGTTTAGTAATTTTTGCGATCATCGCGAACAAACGTTTCCAATGTCCCTAGTCCCTACATATAATAATAATGTCGATATTTTACATTACAATGCTAGACAATAATTTATTGTACTATGCGTGACTTTTAACAAAGGCCACATTATACATAAATAACAAAGAAACAACCTAACTCATCTTAGAATTATTATTTTCATACATTGTGAGTACCTATAATAACATAATAAAGCAATTACTACATGCAGGCTTTGTTTATCTTCCGGTCAATAAACGCAATAAATGAAAATTCATTTTAATTTAATGGTTAATAGTTTTATACGTATTTAGTTTAACTTTAGTATTGAAGCTAGTAGCCTAATATACTGTTGATGGTAGGCATTACAATGGGACGATCCCCAGATATTTTTATTATTTTAATTTAAAAAAAAGGAAGGTCAGAAGTATTCGAAACCGGCGGGCTTGCATGAAAGGATTAATGACAGTAGAGGAAGCTCGTGAACTATGTGAGGATAGAGTTAAATGGCATCTGGAAGGTAACCATATAACTACAGCGACAGCCAAGCTTCGCTGAGGGCACTAGGCAAGATCGAAATCACCTCAGCGGTTGTAAACGAATGTAAAAAGGCGCTGGAAAGACTGGCTAGAACAGCTGATATAACACTCGCCCGGGTACCCGGCCACGAAGGCAACACGGGTAATGAGACAGCTGACGAACTGGCCAGAAAAGGGGCTAATGAAGACCAAGTGGGCCCTGAACCCAGGCTGCCAATAGCCCACAAAATAACCAAAGGAGTCTTCAGTCAAAGTATCGTAGCAAAGACCAACCGGAGATGCAAATCCTCGCCTATCATGAGACAGTCGAAGAAGCCAACTGACGTCACTATCAAGGGGAAACATGAGGCTTGCTATAGAAGTGATCACAGGGCACTGCCGACTGAACAGGCACCTGACACTAATAGGAGTAAAGACTGATCCCATATGCCCGGAGTGCATGGAGGCAGAGGAAACCAGCTTCCACCAGGTGGCCGAATGCCCTATGTACTCGCATAAAAAATGGGAGATAATGGGAACGGACAAATTGGAAATAGAAGACCTCGGCGATCTGAAGGTGGGACAGATCGTAAGTTTTTTCAAGGAAACAGGTACGAGTAGGTTCGACGTAACGCCGTGATTGCCGGACACCCCCAATCCTCTACAGAGGAGACACAGGGGAAATGAGTGAAGTGGCCCGCACCAAAGGGTGGATCACCCTTCCGGTCAACGGCGTTCCCAGCTGGAAGTAAGTAAGTAAGTATTAAAATGGCAGGCTGTTGTCTCTGCCTACCCCGGAGGATAACAGGCGTGAGCGTATGTATGAATGTATAAAATTATCCAAGTTAGTATACACGATTATGGTACGAGAGCTAGCAACGTCAGGAAATAAAGAATTTCAGGTCGGACAGTTTTTAGACAGGCTGTCACTCTCCTGGATGCTATAAAGAATATCTGACCAGCGGCTCTTTAGTTGGTACAATAATAGGTACAATTTAAATCAATATTGATATTAAGATAATTTTGAGACTTTACAGTCAATATCGTTCTGACTGTACATGTGGTTTATACTTTTATTTGTTTTTTTTATGGTGTGGGTAGGTACATAGCTATAGGAAGTACGTACACAACGGCCTTACGCGACACGCTTGTAGTTTGTTCCTCATTGCAATGTAATTGACATTAACTTAATTGATTTAAAACGGATCTACGCCACCATTATATCTCCTTTAGTATGTTATTTATGTCACATTCATAGGACAGAAATAAAATTACCGTACATTTTAATACTGCCTACTACTCTCCATACTACTACTCTCCTACTACGATCCACTCTATGTAGAGTGGCGATAGTGATAGAAAGTTCTTCATCAGATATCGTGGCTTCAATTCCTGCTTATTGCAGATATTTTTTATTTAAGAACACGTTTATTTGCATTATCATGTCTATTGTACGTCAGTGGTTCCCAATTAGTGGTACATATACCCATAGTGGCAAATGTACCCCTAGTGGTACATGTACCCCCAGGGGTACGCGGGAACGTATCAAGGATTACGCGCACCAATCTCTTAAATAAATTATTAAAACTTTTAAAAGACAATAATGCAATAACAATAGCCTAAAAAGTATTCAATTTAAATAATCGATCAGTGTAGGTTAGTCTAGATGCACTAGTATTCCGACATACAGAAAAAGAAAACTTGATAACAAAGAATTATCTCTAAAAAGGAAACAGGTATATTAAATGTGCTTTTTACAAGCTCTGAAGATCCCAATTCCCCATAGCCGCAATGTGTAGTTTATGCAGAAACTATCAAATCATTATTATGAGCCATCCTTGCTACGTCGACACTTACGAAATCGACATGCGAATTTGAAAGATGAATCTTGGTATACCGCCGTTTGCCCGAATTTTATTTACCCTAATATCATTAGCCATAATAGTCAACAGCCATAATATTAACAGACATAATATTCATTTGCCCTACTCTTATTTGCTATATTAATCACGTGCTAGAATCTTTGTTTCCCATAAAATCACTTACCATAACATCATTTGTCAGAATCATTGTAAGCCCTAATTATCACATGCTATAATTATCACATGCCATAATTATCACATGCCATAATTATCACATGCCATAATTATCACATGCCCTAACTATCACATGCCATAATTTTCACATGCCATAATTATCACATGTCATAATTATCATATGCCATAACATCAACTGCCATCGACATTGTGTAACAGTGACAGTGTGTAACGGTTATATCAGGTGAAACTGGATGCAATCGGGACTTTAGGGCACCCTGACTCGGATAGGTTAGGTTAGAAGGGGATGGCGGGGTCGTTTGAGCGAGCGAAGCGAGCGAATAGACCCCGCTATCCCCTTCGTGGTTATTTTTTTATAAACCACCCAGAAGTAGTTTGGTTAGGTGCCATTTGAGTTAGGTTAGAACTGTGACCATTAACCCATCCACCCATCACCCCCATCGACATCGACAGCCAGAAAGAGCAAGAAGAAAATATTATGTCTAATAATCATTATGGCGTTTAAATATTATGTCTAATAATCATTATGGCGTATAAATATTATGTCTAATAATCATTATGGCGTTTAAATATTATGTCTAATAATTATTATGGCAAATAAAAATATGTAAAACAATACGTATGGCACTCGTATGTTATGGTATTTAAGTTTCGGGCAATTAAAAGTATGTCATATGTCTTTTAGGTCAAACAAAACATTCGGGCAAATGAAATTCGGGTAAATGAAATTCGGGAATATGATGATTATGGCATATAATCTTCGGTTAAACAATAGACAACCATGAATCTTTATCCTTCTTTCTTTAATAAAAAGATAGCTAACAAAGATAAAAATCAATTGGGATGCTTTCTTCAAACACGAATATTAACGCCCTGTAAGCCTATTTTCGAGTTAGTTATGTATTTAATTGCCAAGCAAGCAAAACCTAATACAAATTGGGGAAACCCGTATTCTGCCTGCAGCAAAAGAGATACTGGTAGTAAAATGTATGTTCGGAGAAATTGATGTTATTCATATATTATCAAATATCACTGTCTCTCGTCGTATTGTAGACATGTCAGTTAATCTCAAAAACCACTAAATTCAACCAGTTTTGCAAAGTGATTACTTTGCCAGAGAACTTGATGAATCCCCAGATATACTCGTATCAGACTTGGCTCAACTTTTAACATACAAAGGGTGTCTCAGTAAGAGCACACTTTTTAAAATTGGATTTTTTTTCTCTCATACATGTGGCAACTCTGAATTTGACAGCTGTCACCTCTGTTTATTCCGATTATTAAAAATGGAGCGCTTTTCGAAAGAACAACGCGTTATAATTGTGAAACCTCATTACAATAAATTTGGCCAAGTGCGAGTCGGACTCGCACATGAAGGGTTCCGTAGTAGCAAAGGCGAAAATTGCGGTTTATGACGTATTAAAAAAAAACTACTGACTGGATCTCGTTCGAACCAATTTTTAGTGGTAGTTTTCATGGCAATTTACATCATATATTTTTTTTAGATTTATCATTCTCTTAGTTCAGAAGTTAGAGGGGGGGGGGGGAGGACACACACATTTTTCCACTTTGGAAGTCACATTTTTCCACTTTGGAAGTGTCTCTCGCGCAAACTATTCAGTTTAGAAAAAAATTATGTTAGAAACCTCAATAGCATTTTTAAAGACCTATCTATAGATTTCACACGTATGGGTTTCATGAAAAAAAAAAAATTGAGTTTCAGTTCTAAGTATGGGGACCCCCAAAATTTAATGCTTTTTTTTTATTTTTATGTGAAATTCTTAATGCGGTTCACAGAATACATCTTCTTACCAAGTTTCAACAGCATTGGCCTTATAGTTTCGGACAAAAGTGGCTGTGACATACGGACGGACAGACAGACAGACAGACAGACGGACGGACAGACATGACGAATCTATAAGGGTTCCGTTTTTTGCCATTTGGCTACGGAACTCTAAAAATGGGGAAAGTTAGGCTGAAATCGCAAAATTACTTTTTCGAAAAAAGTAATTTTCTCCGATGAAGCGCATTTCCATATGAATGGTTTCATGAATACATCAAATTGTCGAATTTGGAACTCAGAAAATCCTCATGCAATCATTGAGAAACAAATGCACCCACAACAAGTAACTGTCTGGTGCGGATTTTGGTCAGGCGGCCTGATTGGAACTTACGGTGACTGTGAACGGCATTCGTTACAGGAATATGACAACGGACTTCTTGTGGCCTCAACTGGAAGGCATGAATCTGGAAGGCATGAATCTTTCAGCCGGATGGCGCAACCTGCCACACCGCGCATGAAACAATCGACTTATTGCAGCAACGATTTCCAGAACACATTATCTCACGAAATTCTGATGTCAACTGGCCACCAAGATTGTGTAATTTAACACCGTGCGCTTTTTTCTTTGGGGTTTTGTGAAATCTCGGGTTTATGCGAATAAACCCGAAACAATTCCTGAGCTCAAATCGGAAATCCAACGCGTCATCGATGAGATACAGCCACATGTCTCTGCAAAAGTCATGGAAAATTTCATGAAAAGAGTAATGGCCTGTCATCGGAGCCGTGGGGGTCATTTACCGGATATTCAATCGGAAGATGTCTTCTTTAATTAATGATATGGAAAGAGTTTAAAAAAAAAATTAAAATTTAAAAAACCTCCGACCCAAAAAGAACCTGAAAAAAGTAAAATAATAACTATTACATTATGACCTACCCTAGGGGGACCGCCGTCTGACCATCAGGCGGGTAGCGGTCCCCCGACGAGACAAATGACAAACGGGTCAATACTTAGGGTAGGTCATTTATATTCATTCCAAAAAGGTGCATGAAGAGTTCCTATTTTGTCGTGCCCTTCTGATTCATACTACCGGGAAGGTCATTTTTTACATGGTTGACGGTTTTATAAAAGAAAACAAATTAGATTGGTCGAAATGCGTAGGAATATACACTGATGATGCCAGAGCAGTGACTGATCGATTTACAGGACTTGTAAAGCGAATACAAGATGTAGCCCCAGAAGCAAACTGGACCCATAGTGGTATTCATCGAGACGTTTTTAAAATAACTAACCCTTAGTCAAATAATAATTATTCGATAAAATACTGAATGAATTACTTATATAAAAATCTTCTAGTTCATAAACATTTCCATATTATCATAATGCATGTAATTAAATTAGCATAATAATATGCAAATTGTAATTAGCGTTTATGTAAATTAAAGCTGATTATTTTTTTATTCGATAGTTGACGCGCCTACCGATTAGATATGAATAAATAGCTGTTAATTATTCCATTTTAATAGGTTGTTTATTTCAATAATTAATATGAACATATTTTTTCATTGAATAGGTATTAAACAGGCCGCTGCCCGTGACAGGTCATAGTGACAGTTTGACATGATAAATCAGTGTATGACATAAGTCAAAATATAAAGGTTACTAAAATAATTATGATGCTAATTTAATTTAATTATATTATTAAAGTGGCAGACAAGCACCCGGCCTACCTGATGGAAAGTGATAACTTTGGCCATTCTTAATACCGATATTGAGGAAATTGTCTGTGTCTACCACTTTTATAACTATTAAAAACTGGTACATCTGAACAAAATCAATCAAATCTGTTTTTAAATTACCTAACAGTCCGACCACTCAATTCAGTCTATCAATTTGGAGAATAATGGTCCAAAGACCAGTGGATAATATTTTGTCATGCGGTACTTAATATTTACATGAATTTAGAATCTACTTAGTAAATTAATTGTTGTGATTCTGCTCATATGAGTGGCTATTTTATGAATTTTACAGGAATCCATTGAGATCTACTGGAAATTCATAAAGTTACTCGTTTTTAGCGGCATCGCTCAATAGATAAAAGTAGGTAGCCCGCTGTCAGAAAATCTGGCTCCCCCAGGGAAGTGTTCTCGCACCCGTACTATTTAATATCTTAACCAATGACCAGTCCCTTTAATATCTTCACCGATGACTTAGCACTGGCGACACAAACCAAAGCCTTAGAAGAAGCCGAAGTACCGAAGGAAGAAGTTCAACCGAAACAACTGGCTGCCTCACAAGTACGACTTGGGGAGCAGAACCAAACGACCTTCGTACAACTACATTGACTTTAAGCTTTACAGCGGGTGAATATACATGTCCGGTATGGCACATGTGCTGATGCGGGGTAGGTGAATATCGACCAGAATGAAACCTGCCGTACGATTACCAGTTGTCTGAAGCCCACAGCACTCCCATCTTACGCTACGCGAGTGTAAAATTACTATGTAAACTAATCAGCAACACCCGATACAAACTAAACAAAATCCAGTGGATTTATATAGGTAACAGTCACCTGGAGTGCAGTGCTGGATTGTCACGTGATGATTTTGATAAATATGACCGAATTGCCTATTTCCAAGCGCAACGTACGAGGGGAATTAGTGCTTTGAAATAGTCACGTAAGTTTAAATCACCTACGCAAACAGTAGCCTAGTGCCCCTACCACGATAACTTCCGGACAGTTATCAATCTCTCTGAGAAAGTGCTGACCGAGGCGGCACTTAGCTCATTGGAGAAAGGGTTGAACTTTGCCCGTACACCTAAGCGTGCCTTACGAAGAAGTAATAGATACGATTGAGGAGGACGGAACAGGATACCAGTTGATGACGCTGAGGTACTCAGGCAAGAGGTTGCACTAACTCTGCGTCGAGCAAAGATCCCACAGTCGAACATGACTGCCGATGAACGTTGCGAACTTCGTGACCTACGAGACGATATGACAGGATACTGATCTTGAGGGCAGATAAGGGAAACGACACAGTAGTTATGAACATCCCTGAATACGACAATAAAATTCATCACTTATTAAGTGACGAAACGACCTACAAGAAGGTCAACAACCCGACTGCCGCTGGGACCAACCGCAGCCCGGTTCAGTTTGTCAAGGAAAATGCAGTGACCTAACGCTTTTTCTAAAATAAAAGTCGTCCATGTTATGGCTAAATAATATCTGCTATGTGCAATAAAAGCGACTTCGGAGATTATCCAGTACAAAAAGAGAAAGAAAGAAAGATGTAATGAATTGCATTTTTTTTTATTTTAACATTACAAACAGACACTTCAATTTTGTATGTTTGTAAAGATATGAAAAATTAATAGTTTGGATTTTAGCGTTAACACGCAATTCCATCATCGATGATGGAAGACGTGTGTCTTTGTATGTACGTTCATCCGATGATTTTTGAGTTTCCAAAAATCCCGTTACGCAAGTAATTCTCTAAAAAATAGCTTGCGTAGAAAAATTCTACACAAGCTAAGGAACGCATATTATTACTAACTTGAAAAATGCCCGCAGGTTTATGAGTTCATAATAAAAAAATATATTTCGTATATAATTATTATATCCTGTAGTTATTATGTACTGTAGCGTATCACATAACCATTAAAGTAAACTAAACAAGTGCGTACCTATAACGTTCTACAAGTTTGATTGTAATAATTTTAATTATTTAGTTCTAAAGCAATTTAATTTAACTAATTTACTTTTTTATAACATTATTAATACTTGTTTAAAATATACAATTAATATTTCGAAATTGAGTGAAATTTTAATTGTTTCAAGAAATTAGCAAGGCATAATAGAAAGTCATAAAAATAAAAGACATACAAAAAGAGGCCCTGAAAAGTGAAAAATAACTCGTTTAACAGATTTAATATAAAAATATAAAAATGCACCTAAGATTTTTAATATACAAGTCGGTGAAAAAAATAAAAAATTGTACATTCGGAGGAAATTTGATTGAGCAGTAAAGAGTTACTGTGTGTGTGAAATACATTTATTTTGGAAATCTTTCTTCCTAGTTACCTATAAATCTTGTAATGATTGAATAACTTATTTTTGCTAAGGTTAAATACATAAATTTTATGACCTGTGTAAAAGTTAAAAGCTGTATACAGGAAGCCAAATTAATTAATTTAAATAAATTGGAACATTAAGCGTCATTTAGACGGGGAGATTTATCATATCAAAATGTTTACACACAGGCAACACTAATTCTCACCTACGATGATATTCATATGAGATTCGCAAGTGACAATGTCAAAATACGATGTTTCGATGTTTTAAATTCTGCTTAGATGGACTCTATCAATATTCAATTGGGAGGCAATTCTCGCCAGCTTGGACAAGCGAGCGGCTATTGATTGCGGGGGAGTCACACTACTAGACAAAGTACTGAACTATTACAGCATATTTTGTAAATAATACGCACAACAAACTACTCACTGATTCACTAAACAATAATACGTAACAATAGTTCAATGTTATGTTACGCATAAACGTATTCCTTTATGCAATTGTTACAACACATAAGAGACAAGGACAGGCCTTATCACACGACACATCTAATTACAATTGAAACAATAATTCACGACGGAGATGTAAGTACTGCAGTTATGAACTTTGAAGCATCTTTATACGTAGATGCAATTCCTCATGATAATATTACAAACTATTTTTATTAACTGCTAGCTACTCACCGCTATTCTACCCGTATGGAACACTTATTCTAAATTCGACAAAAATTCTAAAAGCGACATTCTCAGTTACCAATACACACCATATATCATCACGCTACTATCAGCGATAAATGGAATCAGAATTTCACGCGGGTGGAGCCGCGAGCACCAGCTAGAAGATTATAAAATGTTATATGAGAACGACTAATTACTCTTGAAATAATGCGCTGCCCACATGCGCAGTGCATTATTTATTGCGTTGCGTTGTAGTGTATGTATTTAGTGCATATTATGGTGAACCGCATATTATGCATTGCAGTCATAATAATATGATGACAATTATAAGATACGAGACATCTTCATAAATAAATGCACTCATGCAATGCTATAAGTAATTAAAATCCAAGTCGAATAATATTATTATTTTAATTGAGAAAAACATGAGAAACGTCTAATTGAAAAGTTAATACGTTACCTATATATTAGGTAAATGAGTACCTTGTAGTATATAGTTTATTTCGATACATTTCTACTGGTGAAATCCATTTTTAGTTACACCTCAATGATCCTAGCGCTTCTACTTCAAGCAGGTTAAAATCACAATAATTATCGCCCAGATTTCTGTGTCAATAAAATGCTAGTTTGGCGTTGTAGAATGTGAATGTGTGCGTGTACATAATCTCACTGCCAGAGATACCCACGACCGTGAAGTACCTAGACGAAAAAAAACAGGAAAGCAAACCCCGTGCAAGCATCGGATGCGACTGGACCTCAACGCTGAAGTAATGACCTCTGCCCGCCCAAACAAGTGCCAATTTGTGAACCTGCGTATTATAGAACGATGCATGTATGGGTATGGGTTTTGACGTATATGACAGTCGTAAACGTATGTCCTAAAAGTCTAATCCAGTCGTAGGGGCTGCTACGTCAGCGGTCGCAAGTTTTTATTCAACTAGCAGTTTAGTGGACAGTTAGTAGACCTCGCGAGCACACTTCTTTTTCCAAAACAACCTGTGAGAAATTATGTCCTTGATGTTTCAATCAAAACTCATCAAGATCCGTTCATAAATAACGGAAGTTTTTCCCATTATCAAAATGCTCTCGACAACAGTTGTTTTTTAAATAGTGCCAAATCTCCACTGCCTACATAATGTATTACACAAGTTAGCCTTATCAGTAAACTGCAGTAATATATCTTACCTAGACGACAAGGTACGCTGCAAGTACTATTATTAGCCACTATTAAGTTGCATATAATAGGGCACGCAACTAGGCAGTAATAAAATTATGCTGTATTATCCATAATATATTATAGTCTTGACCAGATTATATCTAATTTGCATAAATTGCATTAGCGTTTATTGTAAGACCATTAGACTTTAGTGTTATGTAATATATAATTAAATTACAATTGATAGGTATTATATATTCTACTAGCAGTGCTCGCGGCGCCGCCACCGTTAATGTCGGTTATCCCGATCAAACATAGCCTATGTCTTTTCCCAAGGTTTAATCTACACCTGTACCAAATTTCATCAAAATCAGTTCAGTGGTTTGAGCGTGAAAACGTAACAGACAGAGTTATACCTATGTACTTATATATATATATTTACTTATATATTAGTATGTACTTATATATTAGTTCTGGAGTTTTTTTTCTTTTTATACCACTTAGGTGGCAGACAAGCACACGGCCCACCTGATGGAAAGTGGTTACCGTGGCCTATGGACGTATGCAACACCAGGGGCGTCACACTCGTGTTGCCGACCCTGAAGAAACCTAATGTCCTTCTTGAAGAACGTCATATTGTAGTCGAACCATCGCGGGGAGCTCATTCCACAGCTTGAGTGTGCGAGGGATGAAGTTCCTTTCATACCGCACAGTGCGGACCGTTTCCGGTCGCAATGTGTGAGGATGAATTCCCCGCCTATGGCGAGAAGTGCGATGATGATGATGGAGAGAGAGGTTTTGCGAGGAGGTGACGTAAAAGAGGCGATGGAAGGGGAACAAAAGATGCATGCCTATCCATTCTTCTACGTTTCCCACTGTCCGAATATCAATTTTATTGGTCCTTTGAAACAAAGACGAGGTTTTTTTTTATACCACTTCGGTGGGATACGAGTTTTGGTTATTTTCAAATGGCCCGCGTCCATTCGCTTTGGGCCGTTCAGACTACGTCACGTTTTTGTTTACGGTCGAATGACCCGAGGATCACTCGATTTGGACCGTTCACTTATAAATCAATCATCATCAGCAAAATCTACAGTCCATTAAAGATTACTTAACGTTTTATAACCAACGGGTTCTCTTTTCTACTCTTTCTTTCTTATATTTTTTGATTTGGCTTTCTTCTTTAATTTGACTTAACTAGACTAAACTTTTTTTTTGTCTTTTTCTAGTTTCATTTTATTTTTGAAAAATCGGTATTTTATTCCACTTAGGTGGTAGACAAGCACACAGCCCACAATTTAGAAAGTGGTTTCTGGTTTAATTTTATATTAAAATGTATTTATTGTATTATATTTATCAGTTAAAACTGATTTATCGAAAGTTAATTCGAGTGAACCGACCAACTGCATTGCTAGTGTTAAACAGCAATATTTAAATAAGACGACGGACCAATAAACAAGGAGAAATATGCAAGAAATGTGCATCCATGACCATTTTCGAAGAGAGTAATGAATTACGCAAAAATATGCTTTCACAAATACGACATTGTAATAAAAAACGTTTGAGCATTGCTTACTAAATGACCACAGGATAGATCATTGATAATGCTGCTTACCTCAAAGCTTAACCGAAACCAAACCCACCACCAAAAACCAACAAATATATCAAAACCCATTTCAACCATTCATTAAAGAACGGAAATATCACTGGACAATTTTTTTTATATCGTTTTCTACTGAACACATCTGTGTACCCATGCAGAGGGTACAGGCGTGATATTAAGTTGTGTGAACAATGCAAACCATCCGGTAGCAGCAATTGCCGTTGATGTAGGAGCATTTATTGAGGAGTTCTTCTGTCACTCTCCGAAACACATCATAAGAATTTGGTAGATACTAGTACCATAGCAGAATTAACGTATCGCGAAGAAAATAAATTAAATCAAGCAGTAATGCTCGAACCTTTTAGTTCACAATATAAATCAATGCTCAAACCAAAGATACAAAATATGAAAAACGTCATAACAAAGCCCCAAAAACAACACACATTCACAAAACTTACAAAACAACGATGATTTTCAGAATAATTTTAACCGACTTCTACAAAAGGAGGAGGTTCTCAATTCGGATGTTTATATTTTTTTTAGATATTATTTTTCACAAAAGTTTTGAAACATTTGCTACGAATCTGCAGAATCCCGAGTATTCTTTTAAATTGAACCTCGAATTAATTTTTATTGTGTATTTATTTTACTTTATTATATATTACTTTTATTGTAAGTATATTTATTTATTTTATTCATGATTTATTTCAGGCAAATACACTCATACTCGGAACTAAATTAGCGTAATATATTCTCAAAGAGTATTTTATACTTCGAAGGAATAGAAAAGTGAACCCAGGCTCTAAATTGCAAGTAGAACTGGCGCTTGGATGATGATGATTATGACGACATTTTTCAATTTTAGCCGCAGAAATGTTAACTTAATTTTATGCCGGGGAAATTAAGTTAACATTGAAAGAATGGAATACATTCCAATTATGGATCGGTGTCTTTTCATCCCCTTATATTCACCCCTCATGATAAAAGTTGTACGTGCCCATCGGTCCCTCGGTAGGAGACGATACCAGGAAACACTTTAGTATTGTGTGACAACTCCAACTCGTCTATTTCACACAAAACACGCCGTATGATTGCTTCCTACTGTTTAAAAAAAGTTATTTAGTACGTGCAACCACGTCATATTACATTTGATATGACGTGTAGGACTCAGGGTCAAATAATAATCGTTCCCATTATAAAAATCATTCATTTCCTTAGACGTCGTAAATTCTGTACTTACCCTCTGAGACTACCACAGTTTTCGAGTTCCGCTCTTATTGAAGCTCTTACTCGTAATAGCCATAATACAAAACAGCCATAAATTATACTTACTGGTTCTTTATTAGGCTCGACCAACCGTAACGTAACAATACAAAAAAGTTGATTTAGTTTTACCCCAGTTCCATGTTAATCATTTGAAACCCACTGTCTACCAGTCTACTCACGTTACGAATGGTTTGAAATTCATTGGCAAGTAGAATAATACGCCTGGCTTATTATGCACGGTATAGGAACGTGCCTGGCGAGCATGTATGAAAGTAGAAGAAGCGAAAGATATATTCCAGGATCGTAGATAGTAGAAAACTGTGGTCTCTGCCGACCCTGCTGGGAAAGAGGCGTGATTGTATGTTTGTATATCAATCGCGTTCAATTAAAGAATAGATATTGATATCTATCTATCTTCGGGACCCGGTCACCTCATCTGCAAGCCCGTTCATCAGCTGATCGGTCCCCTTTCAACTCGGGCTTGGGGGTCAGACGGGAGTCATTCAACACAATCATAATAATATTTACATGTATTTAACTAGACTACATTATTATACTAGATATGGCATTATTTTTGGATTTTTAACAAAAAGTTCATTGCCATTTCAAGGTTCATAGTCTCATCAAAATACTTTTGTTTCTTTGGATTATCTTGAAAATGAAATCAGTTAAATTTCAGTATTTTTCTATAAAATACAAACTTTTACCTCCATTTACCTACATCATCTTCATCCAAATGACCGATGGTTCTGGCAACCGTTTTCCTCTCGGGATTGGAAGGTCAGGTGACAGTAATTTCTATAAAAACCGTATAAGTAAATCCTTCAGGAGGAGGAAGGAGTCAGCGTACCCCAGGCTCTGGTTTGAAAGCCTCCGACGAAACCTGGAACAACGTGGCAGCGTTAAGATGATAATGATGATTGAAGGGAAAACTAGTTAGGCAATAGCCTCTGTGGCGTGGTGGTAGGGAACGCGACTGCAGCGGCGCAGGGGGTGTATGTTCGATTCCCACTCAGTGCAAATATTTGTAACAATGAATATATAGCTACGCTTCTTTCGCTTAAGCTTAGATGCGGATTTTATTTTTTTCACGGAATCTTACTTCCTTTTTACGCCTTATTACATCATCTAATGGCAGTAAAAGTCTCGTTAATCAAGGCCATTCCTGAGATTAGCCAAGTCAAAAGAACAGACAGTAAATTTTTTTGTATAAGTGTCTAAACAATGATCATTATGTAGGTATTTACTAAAAAGATTAGTTTAAGACTGAAAGTACTGGAAACTTCAATTTGATCTATTTGAAAGATAATTACGGTAAAATGGGGTGAGTTGGAATGATTTCAAACCAAATTTTAGTGCCCCTTAAGCCTTTATTCCCAGGTCTTCGATCAAAACCGAAATGATTTTATTAAAGTGCCGTCGGTTCTTCTGTCATTCTCCGAAACTCATCATGGGAATTTACAGAATTTGGTAGATACCATGATAGCAGAATAAACTTATTGCGAAGAAAAAAAACTAGTTAGTCGGTTAATACTTATTTTGCTGTTATGTTTGAGTACGAGTGAAATACAAACATGTTTGCGATACCAACTCATCCCGCGTTTAGCGTGATAAGGTGGGTGGGACTACCCACACAGTGGGTACAAGGTACACCTTCTAGAAAAATATAGTTATTATATGAAAAAAAAAAAATTTAGTTATTATTTTTGTAAGTATTTGTAAGTGTTGCATACGTCCACAGGCCACGGTAACCACTTTACATCAGGTGGGCTTGTCTGCAACCTAAGTGGTAGGTATATAATTTTTTTTTTTCTTTATCTGATAATAAATTGATACCTAAAATCAAGATAGTCAATCTACCAATCAATCACTCTATCGCAGCCCACTGCTGGACATAGGCCTTTCCTAATGTACCAATACTACCTTCATATTTTTATATGTTAATACTAGCTTTTGCCCGCGGCTCCGCCCGCGTGGATGTCGGTTATCGCGACCAAATATAGCCTATGTCCTTTCTCAAGGTCTAATCTACCCCTATACCAAATTTCATCAAAATCGGTTCAGTGGTTTGGGCGTGAAAGCGAGACAGACAGACAGACAGAGTTACTTTCACATTTATAATATTAGTAGGGATTTATATCAATGTTGTTGCCCCTTGACACCCCACCATACCTTATAATTTGTAAAGTATGCTGCTGTTGTATTGAAATGCATACGAAATTCGAAAAATTATATTATCAGTGTTGGTGGTAAATTTTATACCACTTAGGTGGCAGACAAGCACACGGCTCACCTGATGGAAAGCGGTTACCATGACCTATAGATGTGTGCAGCACCAGGGATGTTACACCCGTGCTGCTGACAATAGCATACTTTACAGTAGCGAACAATATTTTTTTTCCAAAAGGAAGCTAGTGGAAATAAAAACTATGCTTGATCTAATTTGTCATGTAGTATTGGCCAGTAAATCCAGGTTATAAAGACCCCTCGCCGCTGATACTTTACAATGACCTTCAAATAGCGTATACCTAATATTGAACATTAACTGAACAATCATTGAGAAAAAAGTTCTCATTACATCGCTTGATTATTTTTGCATTAGATTAGATAAGTATAAAACAAAGTAAGTAAACTACACAAAGAATTTTGTTACTTACAGTTTTCACTGCCATTTTGATCTATTTTTTCAACACTTATAACGTAGGTAGTTTACGTAGCACAAGTAGCTTACAAATGAGTAAAATTAACTAAGCGCAAAGAATTATTCTAATTAAATGTTAAATTTTATGTAAACATACATTATTGATAACACACTTGTACTTTTCCACAATATTTATTGTTCTCCTAACCGGTTTCACCTCACGGCATTCTCAAAGGATTACATTGATGATTAAAAACATTTGGCTTGTTAAAAATTACGATATACTAATATTTCATATGTAGGTAGTTTTTAAAATGATGTATACCAGTAACAACTTTTTCCCCAAAATTTGGGGAAATAATTTTTAGTTCAGCCTTATATTATTTTTGTAAAATTAACATATTAAACATAACACAATGTCAAAATTACATTGACTTTGACTTTGAAATGTCAAATACAAATGGATCATATATTATGTCAAATAACAATGTCAAGTTAGTATTATAAAAGTTAGTTAGTAAGTTTTATAATACTAACTTGACATTGACATCAAAATCGGTTCAGTGGTTTGGGCGTGAAAGCGAGACAGACAGACAGACAGAGTTACTTTCACATTTATAATATTAGTAGGGATTTATATCAATGTTGTTGCCCCTTGACACCCCACCATACCTTATAATTTGTAAAGTATGCTGCTGTTGTATTGAAATGCATACGAAATTCGAAAAATTATATTATCAGTGTTGGTGGTAAATTTTATACCACTTAGGTGGCAGACAAGCACACGGCTCACCTGATGGAAAGCGGTTACCATGACCTATAGATGTGTGCAGCACCAGGGATGTTACACCCGTGCTGCTGACAATAGCATACTTTACAGTAGCGAACAATATTTTTTTTCCAAAAGGAAGCTAGTGGAAATAAAAACTATGCTTGATCTAATTTGTCATGTAGTATTGGCCAGTAAATCCAGGTTATAAAGACCCCTCGCCGCTGATACTTTACAATGACCTTCAAATAGCGTATACCTAATATTGAACATTAACTGAACAATCATTGAGAAAAAAGTTCTCATTACATCGCTTGATTATTTTTGCATTAGATTAGATAAGTATAAAACAAAGTAAGTAAACTACACAAAGAATTTTGTTACTTACAGTTTTCACTGCCATTTTGATCTATTTTTTCAACACTTATAACGTAGGTAGTTTACGTAGCACAAGTAGCTTACAAATGAGTAAAATTAACTAAGCGCAAAGAATTATTCTAATTAAATGTTAAATTTTATGTAAACATACATTATTGATAACACACTTGTACTTTTCCACAATATTTATTGTTCTCCTAACCGGTTTCACCTCACGGCATTCTCAAAGGATTACATTGATGATTAAAAACATTTGGCTTGTTAAAAATTACGATATACTAATATTTCATATGTAGGTAGTTTTTAAAATGATGTATACCAGTAACAACTTTTTCCCCAAAATTTGGGGAAATAATTTTTAGTTCAGCCTTATATTATTTTTGTAAAATTAACATATTAAACATAACACAATGTCAAAATTACATTGACTTTGACTTTGAAATGTCAAATACAAATGGATCATATATTATGTCAAATAACAATGTCAAGTTAGTATTATAAAAGTTAGTTAGTAAGTTTTATAATACTAACTTGACATTGACATTGTGTTATGTTTAATATGTTAATTTTACAAAAATAATATAAGGGTGAACTAAAAATTATTTCCCCAAATATTGGGGAAAAAGTTGTTACTGGTATACATCATTTTAAAAACTACCTACATATGAAATATTAGTATATCGTAATTTTTAACAAGCCAAATGTTTTTAATCATCAATGTAATCCTTTGAGAATGCCGTGAGGTGAAACCGGTTAGGAGAACAATAAATATTGTGGAAAAGTACAAGTGTGTTATCAATAATGTATAAGAATAACTTCCACCAAGTGCCATCAATCAACAGTATGAATAGTTTATGTAAACAAATTGAAGGTACACTGATAAAAAATCTTTAGCGTGGCACGGTAAAACCAGTAAAACGGTCTGTGTTGCGGTGAAACGATTCGCGCTTCAGCAATACCAACTTTAATTGAATCTAATTAAGACACTTTTCTCCGTAAGTATAACCGCTAGAAAGGACGCTTTTATAAAAACACAAAAGCGTCCGACATAATTATGTGGATCGTGTCGTGGATAACAATAATAAAATTATAAAAGGGCCCAAGCAATGCATTGATTTGACGCTCCAAGCAAATCGTCGAAATGGTATCTAATCAAGTCCCGTACCTACGATGTAAATTTTTGCCGATTTCAATTTATAGAAAAAAATTAGGGATTCCATTTTTTCGCATAATGGTTTTTGTCCTAATTTAAATTGTCATAACAAGTTAGGCATAATTTTCTTTGTCATAATAATAGTGTGTCATAATGAGCAGTTTTCCAGTAGGTATAATAATCAGTTGGTTTTTAAGTCATCAGGAGATGGCGCTAGCATAGCTTTTGGTAATTTTTAATGTACTCTGTGGTTTGTTTGTGGTATTTTTTCATGAATTTGCGATGTTGCCAAAGTTTAATTTCATTTACCCATATTATAATAGATAAAATATAATAAAACGCTTAATTCTTTTCGCGTCACTGTCTGTAATTTAAAATAATAATATTATATTTAAAATAATTGTATCAGAAAAAATTACAGGATATTTAAGTAAAGTAAATCATTACAAAACCGAAGAATTTTTTTTCCATAAATTAGGGAACACTAGATGTGACACCACACTCTTCTTACCAAAAGTGCCGGCTGCGCCATCTAGAGCGTCTATAGGAACCCTATAAATACCTACTGGAAAACTGCTCATTGGTTTTTAGCATACTATGTTATTAAGCATAAATATTGTATATCCTAATGTTTTTATTCATAACTTTGATATGCATAAAGTTGTAAAGCATATTGTTTATTTGTCTAATAGTTATTTGGCAGATTTATTGAGAAAGCCCCTGATTCCGACTTGGATAGATTAGGTTAGAAGGCATTAGGCCTTCGTGGTTATTTTTTTTTATAACCATGTAGAACTTTATTTAGTCAAATGAACATTCTGGCTTAAAATAGTTATGGTTACGCGTCGTTATGCTTAAGTAAACTTATGCTTTGGGATAGTATGCTTATAAAATATTATGCTTATAGTAAATAGGATTTAAAAAAATATGATTAAAAAGTTATGGCCAATGAGTATTATGCGTAAATAATGTTAGGACAAGTAACATTATGCAATGTTAAATTATGACATAAAATTTTAGGAATAAAAATAGAGAACCAAAAAATTAGTCTAGTAATTCCTATGGCCTCTAGTTGATCTTTAGAACGAAATTGTGGCACAGCACCAGAATGAGGCGGGAATGAATTTTGCATTTTCATGTTTGAAGCGGAACGCAAAAACTAGATTAATATTGTTCAAAATTTGAGCGAATATCACTTAAAAAGTAGCCTAAGCATCGGACTAAATATTTAAGTAATAATATAAATAAATTTTGATAGAATCCATCAAAACAGTTTCAGTTCAGAGTTAAAGATTAGTGTCGTAAGTTGTAAACAGTTTTATTTCAATGATCTGTATGGGAATTATGGGTAATGTCTTCTGTATGAAAGAGACAGATGACAGTTACAAAAGATGAGTAGGTATGGTTGCAGCTGGTCAGGTTATATTCTTTTGCAATACCATTTTTTTTATTCCGTACAGTTAAGTTAATCTAGTGCTAGTCAAAGAAGTTGTTCCTTTATATTTAATATCATTGGCTTTAGATTTTAATTGAAGAAGATATAGCTTGATTTCAATTTCTTTTTCAGACGTCTAGCTGTTCAGATTGGTGCTAGCGTCATGCGTGTGGACACCACCTCCGCTTTTTCGGCTGCAGCCGCTGAAAGGCTCAAGTACAAAAAAATCTACTCAGTGCGGTACGCTGACTTGGATTTTGCACCGCAGTGCGAGAAACCTCACACTGAGGCTAGGGTTTATATCAAGGAGTTGTAAGGTAAGTACTCATGGCCGGTTTCGGAATTGAGAATGAGGTTTTAAATCTCTTTCAACGTTCATCATGAAAACGTTGTGTTTCAAATTGTATCCGAGGCATTCACGGTCACGGCACGGTCTTGCGCATCCATGGTAATTTGGGTGTCCATACTGACCCTCTCTCAGCGAAACTGTGATCGTTCAGTGTAGCGTTCAGTGAAAAGTAAGCATTGAGAGAAACATCAATCTCTCAATTCAGAAGCCGGCTATTACTATCAAAATTAAAAATCGTTCTAATCCGAAGCGTATTGTAGGTATATGTACTCGTAGGAACCCAAGTAAGATCTTCGTCCATCTGCTTGCCGAATTAAAAATATTTATATTTTAGCGAAAAAAGGTCTTGTTGGACACATACCTACCAATATAGTTGCATAAAAATAATGGTCATAGTTACTTAATGAAAAATAAATTGTTTCTAATTTCACTAACTTGCTTACCAAAAATATCCTTCAATGAAACGTACAATATTTATGAGGTTTATGTTATAATCATACTAACACCATTTAACTTTAACAGGAGTCATGCCAAAATTTGGATTAAGTACCTTCAGAGCGCCAATTTCTCGATAAGTTCTTGGATTACGAAAATATTTTTTTTTAACGCAACACAGTTTTGTTTACAGGCGCGGTCCGAGGGGGGGGTCACAGGGGACATGACCTCCCCCCCCCCCAAACCATGCACGTCATATTGAAAGTCCCAGTTCGAGGGGAGGGGGGTTAAATTTCTTAAGGAATTTCCGAAGTGACCCCCCCCCCCCCCCCCCCAAAACTTCAAGCTGCGACCGCGCCTGTTTGTTTAGTTTGGCTTCTACGGTCATGACTGCCGCCTGACCACCATGAGAGAAAAACCGGCGCTAGGACCTCGTCCGTCAATTATTAAACTGCTTTTGTTGGCTGGGGCCCGAAGACTGTATGGGGGCCCATGCACCCATACAACGTAAACGTACCCCATAAATTGGATGGGATCCCTTTCGTTAACATAAAATGTTTTGGCATAATGAATTTGGCATATTTTTTTGGCATAATTTTACTATGTAATTATTATGCCAAAACAATTATGCCAAAAGATCATTAGTCTAAATTACCATATGCCAAAATAGGTTATGGTTATTTTTTTTCCTGCAAATGGATAGTGAACCAAATTGGATCTATATTTAGCAAACTAAAAACAATTAATTAAATAATATTTACTGTTTTTTTTTTTTCAGATCTACCCAAGAGGAACTGAGCGTAGAAGAAGAATATCTAACGAGTTATTCGCACAACATCTAAAGAACAATTACAAGACCTAATCTACACTATAGCATGCACACAAATGATGTCATTAGCTAGTGTAGACACGACTTTATAATCAAAGAGTGTTTCTTCAATAATTTATGAAACTCCCTGTATTTTGCTAGCTGAATGTCTAGGAATCTCCGTTTAGTCCTACTAGATTTGGCTAGATCTAAATATGACAAACCATCTGTTAACAATATTAAGAGAGGCTATCAACAAAAGACTATAAGAGCTATCTCCGATTAACCGACTTCAAAAAGGAGGTTATCAATTCAGATGTATTTTTTGGTTTCAATCATCAAACCAATTACTGAAACCAATTCAAAATATGTGGGACAAAATATGTTTGACAATAAGGTACAGTCAAAGACAGTAGTTTCTTAAATTTCTAATTTATTAATCGGCTTTGCTCTTAAATCCTCTGTCTGTCTGTCTGTTCACCTAAACTACTGAATCGATTTTCATAAAGCTTGAGGACATAGGCTATCAGTGGCGAGGGGTAACTATAAGGGAAACAAGATAACGTTAATTTTTTTTCTACCATTCGCCACTGTAGACTATGTTTGTTCAGGATAACCGACATCTACGCGAGCGGAACCGCGGGCAACAGCTAGTATTGAATGAAATTTTGAAGCATTTATTAAGCTAACTATTCAATTGCCTGTAAGGGAAAGATCGCGGGTTCGAGTCCCGCCCGAGGTCGGTTTTCTTTTCTCTTTCATAAACAGCTAGTATTTCATAAAATAATATTTATGTACCTACTTAAATATTTACCTTGCTTTGGATGTTTCTATAAACTTACTTACAAAAAAATACGTATGTAAGTTTGTTTATCACGCTATGCTTACTTTGGGTGTATAGGGCCCACTAAGATCTTTGGAGCCCAAGCCAACCTCACCTGCAAGCCGGTACACCTGCTGAATGACAGACGAGGCTCTGGCGGCTTACCTCTCGGGGTTCAGAGGTCAGAGGACGGTCACTCACATGAAAACCCTACAAAGCAAAGGGAGAAGTAAGCGGATCACGGGCTCTGAAGTGAAAGCTTCGGATGCAACGGGATCAACGCCAAGATCTATAGTCTTTATCATCACTGATGAATGATGATGGATGATGATAATGATGATGATGATGATGATGATGATGATGACGACAATGGATCTAGATAGCGCTGTGTAGAATGCTCTAGACTAGAATCAGTATCAGTGATAATTTAACAAAGTTATATTGTCAAACATATTTTGTACAGTCGGTTTAACACTCTAGATTCGATAATAGCAAGGTATGACGTCACGCCTTAGTATTACATACAAAGTTCTGACGTTTATGTCAAAATAATTTGACATAAGAGGCATATTCGATAATATAGATCAATGGATTGAACCCATTGTACCAATTAGTACCTGTCATGTACCTTGTAGGTACCTCTTATGTAAGGCAGATTAGACTTGCATAAATAGTGCTATCATTTAGTATTAGATTTCATCTTAAATACCTATGACCTTAGGATTAAAATTACTTGTATAAATGTAAATATGACATGACATCTACATAATATATATTGCCTTTAACATATTGTATGGCATATGAAAGATATCCCATTTATAATTCGTCTTCTACAGGATGTGAATCCACGATTCACTCCATAAATATAGTATGCTATACTGTATTTAACCAATTATGGCGAGATTAATCGAATGTATTATATTGGCGTATTGTAGCCAGAGAATCGAAGGAAGCGGGTTCAAATCATATATTATATGCGTAAAATGTGAACCCACTCGAATCATTTTACGTACGCAGACGAGTATGTTCAGTGTACGACGATATATATTAATGTATTTCACATTATTTGTATCATGTAGAAAACATAGCCTGAAGAAATAATCATAGCAATATTCTATTCGCTTACAATACTTATTGCTCGCATTATTTAAGAAGGCGCTCATACATACTGCTGCTATAATAATTGTATCAGGCGCATTTCAAAACCTGTCAAGTTTTTCAAGTCCTTATAAATTAGTGTAACTTTATTAAATGCATGATAAGATGAGATGATTCACTAATAGATAAGGACAATTAAATACACCTATATGAAGCTGATTTAACTATCACCTACAATAATGAAAGAAAAAGTAGTCCACGTTTTCTTTAGCAGAAACATAAGGAGCTGTAATGTCATATACCTACCTACTATCCCTGAACACAAAATGAATACACGGGGTCAAAAATATCAGCTATGTATGTTTCCTTCAAATATAGAGACATAATAGTATGGATATGACCTTTAGGACTTCGGACCCAGAATATTTCAAAATATAGCTCTGTGTTCCTATTTTCGTACCAATCACTGAGTTATTGCAGGTAAATACTTAAATCAGCTTCCTGTACATAGATAATTTAGGTAATTTACATCATTTTAATAAGAACTTATATACCTAACCTCAAAATATTTTGCGTTCAAATTCAACTTAACTGGGTCCTCACGTTTGAATCGATGAAATTCATTAATAAAACGTGATAACACAGTTCAATTTGAATTGATCGCAGTTATTTTCGTAGGTGGTCTACTACTATGAGTAGACTGTGTCATGTCAATAAATTATTACTTATCTAGGTATTTGTGTTGTAACAATTATTGTGTAATAGTGTAATGTAAAATTAAATGAATATAGAAAAATGTGGTCTTTTTATTTAATTTTGTTTTACGCTTAATAGATTCGCATAATATTCTCACTAGTTAGGAAGTGTTATTGAGGCATATGGCCGAAGGTGAAGTAGTAGCACCTAACGCTTGCATAGAAGTAACCTATTCTCTCTAGTCTTGAAGACTCCCAGACAGTCCGGTAGCATCTTGGATGGCGCGGACCTGCGATGCAAATGTGAGGTCACTTCTCACCCCAACTATTACCATGTCCTGCATGACCAATATGACCATACCTACACATGCACACTGGAGGAACTCATGAGCGCCTCAAACAATGCCATTTACACAGGTAAAACACAATTTGAAAATCGTAACGCCATCGGCACGATAGAAGTTCACAGTTTTCCGCAAACATAGAGTCAGGCAGGGCATTCCACTCCTAAATAAATAGTTATAATGTGTTTAAGGAAAAATCTGCGCCTTATTATATTCATGGGTTGCTAAACTTGCTAACCCTTCAAGAAACATCAAGGATCCTACGAAGACCAAGCCAATGTCACCCAGAAGCCAGTACCCCTGCTGATTGATGGACGAAGCACTGCACAGACTTTTTGTCGATTAGTAACCCATAACGTCAAAAGAAACCAGGTAGGGAAAGGAGGGGAAGGAGAGCGTACCCTGTACTTTAAAGTAGGTACCAACGTTATGCGTAGGTAGGTACACAACGGCGTGAATGAATTAGCAACAGCAAATTAGCCACACTAACGCATTATCATGAGTCATTATAGGTAATTAACGTAGGTGCTTGATTAAAATAATACACAATGATAAAGGTACAAGGTCGAGCTCGCAGAATATAAAAACAAGGAGAAGTGCCCCCAGCCCTCGTAGTGCCATAATGCTGTGAAGATGATCAGCATAATGTTGCGCACGTTTAGTTACCTAAGAACTGACATTAGCTCTCTCTGTTGAAAATTATAACCAATCATGTAATTTTTATGTGTGGTGTGACTCACGTAATCAATCATATAAGCAACTAGCTGTTACCCGCGGCTCCGCCCGCGTGGAATTCTGATCCTGTTCATCGCTGATATATAGCCTATATGTTAATCCAGGGTATAACCTATATACATACCAAATTTCAACCAAATCGGTCCAGCCGTTTATGCGTGAAAGAGTAACAAACATCCACACATCCACACATCCATTCTCACAAACTTTCACATTTATAATATTAGTAGGATAGTAGGAAGTAGGACTTTGGCGTCATATACCTACATACTAACGAGGCTTCCTTACGAGGGGTATACTTCCTCTTGTAAAACTTTTTGTCCTTTTTATGTTCCTTGGTCCTGCCAAATAGTGCCTGTTTCAATATGCGCTCACGAATTTTTTTAACGTAATAATAGGGAAGTTAGTGACCTAGCCCATCCATAATAATCCAATGAGACCAACTGGGTGACTAGGTAGTCGACAACATGTGTATGTTTCGAACGCATAATATATGGCTGGCTGAATGACAATATCCAGGCGCCATGCATAACGTTATTAGGAACCAATGTTTAAGCATATAATGCAAAAAGGGTGACTAATATAGGAACAGACATAGCAGATGATTACAAGAGAACTATGTGCAAAAAATATTAGCAATATCTTCATTGTCACAATGATCACTTTTATTTCATAGAAGTAATTTTTTGCGATAAGTAGTTAAGTAGCTACTAAAACGACTTAAAACCCTTGTTCAGCGTGTTCCTACTTAGGTACTACAGACTATAACACCGTGTCTTAATGCAAGTCATGAAAGTCTATGGCCTGTAGGTTACCATTGTAATGGATATTATTGGTGCTTACGGTACCCCTCGGACTTCACTTATAGCTTCTTTAGATGTGAAGTGAAGTGATACAGGCAGAGCCTAACTACATAGGTACAGTAGGTACCTACTTTTATAAAGGAATTGATCGTCACATCAATTATTGTGGAACGAATCCAAACGCTGTTAGTTATTGTGGTGGTAGACCATACAACATACACATTATCAACGCTGGAGATCTGTCTGCTACTTTATCCGAGCGCGAGTGTAAAGTCTCCCTCAAATAATTTGGTTTTTACGAGATCGACTGCCGTTTGAAAAGATAGGTTGCGTCTGTACCAAGTCACTCAATCAGCAAGGTTGGTTTCAGCCCTGAATATCTTCATGGAACCATATAGCCAATATCTTTATTAGATCAATAGCTATATATACCTTAGGATTTATGATTATGATTTTAGTAATTTTAGATTAGATTATTTATTGATTTTATATCACCTAAACCTATAGGTAAACCGCCTTCACAGCTATTACAACAAGGACGAATTAAAACTTTATTATCTTTCAGATAAAGCCGAATATTGCGTGGATCTCTATGTGACTACTTAAATAAACACTTCACAACAGATAAACGTTTTGACAATAAAACATTGTGCCAATGACGAAAGTGTTGTCTCCCCACCACGAGGTTCGAATTTAAGGCTCCTACTTATCGGGGTGCTTGGTCCGGAACCTCCAAGCGGTGCACCATGGGCGATGGAGACGGCTCTACTGCACTGCACACCCCTGCGGGCAGTACCGGCCGCGGCGGGAGTGGCACTGTAGAGCCGACAGGACTGCTCAGAGGTAGAATGTAGAGCAAAGGCAAGGGACGAGCTGTTCGGCTACGAGCCCGTACGACCTATAGTTTGGCGATCACCTATATAAAAGGGAGTCTTAAAATGCATTTTAAGACCTTTTGAGGTAGTACTGGACGTAGCCGGCTGCTCGCCAGCGGAGATGAAAGGGTGACAGGTGCGGCCGGCTGTCACCCCATAAAAATCTCCACCCACAGGCAAAGCGGTGCGGTTCGGTGGGAACATCGTGCTTCCCACATCCAAGCGAGTCATCTTAAAACCGAAGGGCCCAAGGTATGTATTTTTCTAACACCCTAGCCACGGTAATAGAGGGCCGAGACGGCGTATGGTTATTCTATTCAGTAAGTACGAGTCCGACATAACCACCCCCGATGACCGACGGGAGTAGGTATACCCCGGAACACGTATCTTGGACCTAAATCACGAGACAATCGACGAACCCCAGAAACGAGTACAGCGTGTCTAAAGCACATTTTGAGCACATATAGGTATTAGTATCCAAGATATACCTATGTCCGGAGCAATACCTATTACATTACGAGAATATAATGTTATTATTTAATCATTGTAAGTAATATTTAGACACCGAGCAGCTGTTATTTTAATACATAATATTACAAGCATTTGAATAATATCAAGTTCTGATAGCAGCGGTGGGTCAATGGGTGGCACTTCGCCTTAAATAAACTTTGCAATGCGCAAGAGCGGACGCGAGTTCATAACATTATCTGATATTCTGGTATCGTTCGCGCACGTATACTTCGATATATAATTACAATATTAACCTAAAGGTGCACGCCAAACAATAGAAAGGCGTAACATTCTCACCGAAAAAGTGCAGTGAATTGAATCCTAAGAACTGTTCTTAGCATAATTTTGTAACTCAGGTAAGCAGCTAAGACGTAAGTTATGCAAATGAATCGTTATACCGCCAGACTGTTTATTTATAATTACATAACCTCCTTGTTTTTGTGAGCTGCCGTGCCGGTAAATGTGACGCATTGAGTTTTTGGCGTTATAAAATAAATAGGTAGATAAATATAATTTGGATCAAAACTATTTATAGGTAATACGGTATATACTTATACGGTTATTAATTTATTTATACACTGAAACCTACTAGGTAATAGATACCGCAAATTGCTATCATTCTGAGAGCATTGACCGCTACTGCCAATAATAGGTATTTTTAAATAGACGCGATATTTTTAACATTATTAACATGAGCATAAAATGTTAACACATACAGATTATCATCTCCCTAAGTGTGTAGAATGTGCAGATACATATCTTGCAGTCATTTAATCTTTCATCTAATCTTATACGGCGCTATATCTTATATTATCTCTGTTGAATAAGATAATATACGCACGTGGGTAGGTACCTACCTACTTACTATTTAGATTGTATTGCAATGATTTATTTCCCGCTGTTCAGTTTTTATAATTATTTGGGTGATGTAATGATGTCGTTGTCGACTGTGCTCGACGCACGGATGTTAAACATACAACAATAACCGGAAATTTAAGGCTAAGCTCTATTCAATAGGAGCCAAACCTAAAACTCAACGCTTAATATTCAATTGGAAAAAGACACTCTTTTTTTTCTTAGGTAGGTATACTTTTCACTGTTTTTCTACTTCTTACACTCTCCTCCCGCAAGTCATCTTTCTTCTTCTTCATCCTGGCGTTAATCCCAATCGCATGCGAAGCTTTCATCTCGGAGTCCGGGGTCCGCTTTTATTGGAGTTTGACCAGTTGTTGTTGTTAACTTTTTAAGGCACCAATCCAATTAGATAGATACCTATAACGATTGCCATAGATGTTCGTATTACGACGGCTTAAAGTGCTCTCCGAGGATAACCAGACCAATGCAAATAGCCATATTCATATTTGCACTGAGCGGGAATGGAACCTGCGCCCCCTACGCAGCAGTCGCTTCACTACTGCCACGCTAGAATCTATCAGCGTATGTCTATTGGAATATTTTTTTTTTTGAAACAAATAAACACAGCCTTAGCTGTATCTACCTACTACTTTATTCACGATTGTATTGTAATGTTCAACCGACGTTTGACGTTAAGCTGCTTAGTCGCGGTTGCCGTTTGGATGCCGCTTGATGGTACTTCATCTGAACACTTCTGTGCTTCGAAGAGCACGTTAAAACATTATGTGATCTTCTAATGTAGGTGTAAGAACCTCCTATACCTACAAAAAAATAGTATTTTCCTCCTTGTAACTCATAAGAGTCTCTTTACCTGTCTTTTGCTATTCAAAGTCAAGGCCTTCTGCGATGTTTTTGAATAAATTCGAGGTTATATCATTTTCCTTGCCACTCCGTCTAGATCCAACGTCAAATAAAGTTATGGATTAGACCGAACGGACATCTATACCAAACCATAACTATCTGCAGCTCCAAAAAATTCAGCGATGGCCAATTCATGGATGTGGATTCGTGACGCCGCTTACACAAATCCACAAGTCCATTGACCTCGGTTTCCCTGCAACATAAGTGGTGTACCTGAAAAAATTCACCCGGAGAGGATAATTGACGAGACTCAACTTCAATTTCTCTATTCAGAAACAAGTTCTTAATTCTTGCAATGATAGAGTCGTGCTAAAATATCGATTCGTTGCCGAAGCAAATGTTAACTCATTGAGAGACGGTTTCTGCACGCAATACCTACTACCGACCTCTATCTGACAATAAATACCTGCCTAAGTATACCTCGGAATACGTATCTTGGACCTAAATCGCGAGACAAACGAGACCCTAGCGTGCGCGGATTGTGTTGTAATAATCTATGTTTGGTAAATTTGAGCTCGTCCACCGCAGTAGCTCCCCGTGCTATCCTCAAGGGTGCTTGTACACGGTACATGTAGCTGGAGCAAGTAAAGCGCGAGTCGCTATACCCGCACATGTTTTTCAACGGTTAGTTTACGATGCATATAACCCGCGCATGTGCATCGACATGCTCCAGCTACTTGCACCGTGTACAAGCACCCCAAAAGATAGTACAATTTCTGTGCGTATACTTAGAGGACATTTTAGGTCCAAGATATATCCCGAGCAATACCTACCTATTGTTTGATGACGAACGAAAACAACTGAGTTACGACGACTTCTCCACACTTCATTCATGTCGTTTTAACAAAATATCCTATTAGCCTAGTTGACTCGTGCATGAAAAATCGTCTGTCAGAAGTACAATAGTACCTACCTATTGAATGTTGTTCTATCATCAGGTAAAGAACCATGGCGGAACAAAACATTGAAATCAAGCCGGTGCGGGAGGAAGATTATGATGACGTCATGGCCCTCATCCAACAGTAAGAGTACTTAAGTATCTTAATATAATTTACACGGTGATTAAATCGTAGGAGCGAGATAATATTTCGGAGCGTTTGCACACTGGGTAAATTATGGCCATAAAGTGTAGATAATTAGAATTAAATGGTATCAAAATCTTTTTGTTGCTACTCACCCTTGATGGGTAATTTACTTCCTTTTAACGTGTCTGCGAAGAGTCAAAAGAAATATTCTAGAGAGAGGTATTCTATCATTATCATGTCTTGATGTAGCATCATCAACCTACAGAAGTTCTTGCCACAGATGTGCTAAAGCATACTCAATACCTTGCACAGGTACCTACATAGGATGGTCCTGGAAACTTATGGAAACCAAACCGTAGGAGTAAAAAAGCTACCAAGATTAGACACACACAGCCCCGATGGTTCATATTCATTCAGAACTCTGGCAAAATTATGAAAATCAATGAATGGACCAGAATGAACGGACGTATTTATATTATTATGTGTACCACCGCGTCGACGACCTGTGTGGTATAACAGTAGAGCTCGCGGTTTCAAGTTTCCTACGCTATTTTCAGTCCGTGTAAACTATAGACCGGCTCTAGATAGAGACAAGTCCATTTAGGCATGAATTATACATTAAAGCGATACAGTCTAACGATCTTCGTTCCTTGTGGTAAATGCATACCTAAGGCAATATCAAAGCAAAATCTTGCGCAGAGCAAAATCGAGCTGGAAGATATACGATTATGCTTCGATTATGCCTAAGCGCCTTCGCTCCGTTAAGCGGGTGCGGGTCGCGGGTGCGTCCGCCTGTCCGTCGCGTGTGACAGGTATCCGCCTCACGCAGCGCTGCTCTTGAAATAACATGAAACAAGCACGCGAAGCGGACGTACGCGCCGTGCGCCCGCAAAACACAGCGAAGGCGCTTACGCCTGTATATATTTCTCCGTAGGTATAATTCACGTTTCAGGGTTCGTCAGAGATCGATTTGGTAAAGTATGTGACGAAAGCACGCTCATAAGAGAACTTAGGAGTACCTAACGACCTGAAAAACTATAACTTACACACCAGTCTACTTAGTTCTTGAACGATATCTCTGATTGTACCTTCTCCAACCTTGTAAGAGTATAATCGTGATAAGACTATTCTTCACAATTTAATTCGCACCTTCTCAATTTCCAGAACATTCCATATCGACGAACCGATGAACAAATCTGTCGGATTGTGTGTCGATGGCCCATGTAAGGAGCTTGATGACTACTGTATCGAGGCACTGGGTGAGGGGTTATCGTTTAAGGCTGTTGACAACGATGGGAACGTTGTCGGTGCCATGGTTAGTGCAGTCTGTCCCATGAAGAAGGTAAGTGGTAACATACAATGCATTTTGTGCTTTTATAAAAAAATAAAACTTTCATCCAGGCGCCAATACGGATGCAACCAAAGTTTGTATTTTGGAGTTGTCTGTTCTGCTACTTCTCTTTTCTCTAATTTTGTAGATTTTGGAGTTTATGGGAGCGACTTCAATCTGTCTTCCCAATCCTGATCTTAGTAGTAGCTGCCCATACACATTCCTATGAGACTTTTTTTGTTCATATACAATACAATGCTCCTACCAAATCCCTAAAACTAATTAACTACCTAATGAATCCATAACCTCTTCTTTACAGATTATTGAAAATGACAATCCTTATGTAAAAATGGCGCAAGAATGTAAAAATCCCAAGTTCCAGAAGATTCTATATCTATTAGGGATAAGAGAGTTTGAGGCCAAGATCTGGGAACAGTTCCCTAATGACCAACAATATGTGGACGTGAAAATTGCCGCCACAGATCCAAATTTCAGAAAAAGAGGCATCATGAACAATTTGTTAAAAGCAACAGAGTAAGCAAATCATTTATTCTAGTCTAAATATCTCGGGACACGTATCTTGGACCTAAATCGCAGGACAAAGAAGGCCCTGGCCCCGTGGATTGTTTTGTAATAAACTATGCTTTGTGAATTTGAGCTCGTCTATCGCCGTAGAACCCCGTGCTATCTTCAAAAGACACCCAAGGAATGTGTACTGCGCGTATGCAGCACATTTTGAGCACATTTTAGTTCCAAGATATCTATATGTTCTGAGCAATATATAGATACTGGATGCTATTTTTCCATATTATAGGTATTAATCAATCAAAAAGTCTACGCTTTAGCTTGATACGATACTTCGCATTATTAACTGATGTACAGTACGCCCAATTTGCGAAAGGCTGATCAATGTCAAATTCACTAATTGGCTGTTATTTTTTTTTTTTTTTTCAAGTAGCAATTGGGTTGCTAAAAGCATGGTTAAATAGTATAATTTGATCGTGCTGGTTAATCAGCTATTTTAACCGAAACGATGATCAAATTAAACTATTTAACACGTAGGTATATAAGGCAACCTTTGGCGCACAACGTGTTGCTAATTCAGCAACGTCGCGCAGCATTAGCAGCTGACGAGCAACATGACCCGCGGCTAATGTTCGACGATTGATCATGCGTGGACAGACACCATTATTCCGCGTTATTCTTAAGATAGGATTCCGATAGTAACTGCATACGACAACACTACAGAATGTACGCAGCAGATACGCGTAATTCATTGCGGCTTCTCAATGGTTAGTTGTAGGTATCACAGTTTAACAAGTATGGAGTAGGTACCTACGCTTTAACTGCAGCATGCGTCGGCAGTTGTCGTATGCGGTCGGCTTCAGAATCATACCTTTAGCGCCTTCGCTCCGTTAAGCGGGTGCGGGTCGCGGGTGCGGGTCGGACAGGTATCCGCCTCACGCAGCGCTGCTTTGAAATAACATGAAACAAGCACGCGAAGCGGACGTCCGCGCCGTGCGCCCGCTAAACACAGCGAAGGCGCTTACTGTCAACAAAGACGCGTAACAACGCAGCTCCCTTAACATAACTCTCTTGACATCTTATTATTGCAGAAATGTGGCAACGCAACAAGGAGTTGGACTGCTTCGAATGGACACTTCGAGTGCCTACTCAGCCATGAGCGCCGAGCGACTAGGCTTCACCTGCATAAGCTCCGCCCAGTACAAAGACATAAAAATGGACGGAAAACCCATCTTGCTGCCTGAACCACCACACCTAGAAGACAGGGTGTACGTGAAGCGTATCAATACATAGAAAGCGTTACTTTTTAGTAGAGAAAGCTGAAATCGCACCAATCACAAAACAGTTATCGACAGTTTGTTGTAGTTTTAAGATCTTCGCAATTGTTAAGATATGATTCTGAAGGTGAACGCATACGATAACTGCATACGCAGCAGTAGGCACATGCTGTAACTTGCATCTCGAATGATCGAAGTGAGCTCGATAGCTGAATCCGCGGTGATTGGTCAATCGCTCAAAATTCGCGAAATTGACCAATCACCGCGGATTCAGCTATCGAGCTCACTTCGATCATTCGAGATATTTGTTACAGCATGTGCCTGCAGATAGGCACGCGTAATCGGCGTAATTCATTACGGCTTCTCAATGGTCCGTTTGATCCCTATCGGGGGTTAACAAGTAATGGGTGCGCTGTATTTGCTGCATGCGTCGGCAGTTGTCGTATGCGGTCGACTTCGGAATCATACCTTTAGACCGACTAAGGCCATCAAGCCTATTTATCAACCCACAGGTCTAATAATAATGATAATATTCTAGAACATTTTGAATATAGACTCCAAGAAAACTTAGCTCAACTAGTTTGTAATATGGGTTCTAGAAGAATGATTATATAAGTACGTTATTATGTACATGGACCAAAGCAATAGATATTCATGGATAAAAAGTGGGCAATGTACTTACGGGAATCAAACCCGCACCCCTTGGCGTAACAATCGAATGCACTAGGCACGGTCAGATTGCCACATGACATTTGTAACTATTAATTGGGCATATTATTTTTATTCAGGGTAGTTACGCAACCCTGACTAGCACTGGTCTACATCTGAGTAGATCTGAATAAGGACGTGCCCAATGTTATAATCAGAGAAAATCTAACATGTCTTTCCGATTTTCCGATTTCTATCAAAATTTTTGCCTGTGAACAGTATCAAATACCTACATTACTATTTGTGATATAACAGTTCGAATTATCTTCATTTATCTATTCACGATAGTCACAACACAGCCGCTTTAGATATCAACCAGTATTAACAAATATGTCGATAACACAACATGTCCAACTGCAATATCAAATCTTGGATCTTATCACGTTGCTAAGTAGCAGGTGGGTATGTAGGAGTACTGTAGGCACATGCTGTAAGAACGTTTCGAACGATCGTACGAACTCGCCAGCTAAGGCGGCCACCCACTTACAGTCCGCCTGCAGTTTTTCGTCTGTCCGGCGGCCTGCAGTCCTTATGTCATCAATGTTATCATAATTTTATTACCTCAGACTAAAATAATAACATTATTTTATTCTTTTAGTCTGATGATATTACGTATAAAATGCCGACGGCCATAGACTGTCCGGCCTTTAACCGTAGTACCTACTATTACTTAGGTATTCTGTGCTTTAACTGTCTTTGCTGACCGGAATCGTCAAGCGGCCACACACATTATTATCCGTCAGTCCAAATTCATATACGAAACTGTAAGTGTGTGGGCTATTGCGCTGAACTGACAGACCGATATCATCCGGTTGTCGTTCGATAAACTGTTAGTGGGTGGCCGCCTTGAATCCGCGGTGAAATTTTAATTACGCATTATCATTAAATGTTGTTATTAATTATTTTATAGTATAATTATAGTTAAGTACTTATTTTGTTTTTAAATAATTAAATTATCATGTTGACAACTATTTTTTATTTCGCCATTCTAGATTTTTATCGTGTATCTAGCCGAATATACAACTTCAAAAGCATTTAAGCTAGTAATAAAATTTTACGAGAATACTTCTTCCAGTTTAACCACTATGGTCTCTACAAAACAGCCATTTGCAACACCAGCAGTCTCAGCTTGGCTAGTTTCGTGGGAAATTCTAGTCGTCTCTCGACCAATGAAATGATAGACAAAATGAATCTGTCATGTGACCAAAAATGTGCCAATGCCATGACCAAGTGCATAGTCACGAGGCGAGGGTTGTTGATAAAAATATGAAGAATATAAACTAATGAATGAAAACAAAAGTATATTTTACGTTTCTATAGCATCCACAATATCTACGAACAGGCAAACGTGCAAAAACTAATTTCGTTATAGTCATAAAAGATATTTGAGGTTCGTAACAAAGTTTACCAACGAAAAAAAGACAGGTTAATTCGTTGTTAACAAAGGACTGACATTATTCTCTTGATGATAGCGTACAAAGTCTCAAAGCTGTGGTTGATTTCGTCCAAAGAAGAAGAAGTCCACTCCTCAATAGTATCTTCCGGAATTCCCATCTCCATAAGGAAAGTTTCAGCATCTCTGCAATATTTGTAAACACGATTGGAATTATTGTTTTTAGAACTGGTCACTCCTAAACCAGAACAGAAAATTCGAAATTGAAAAGGCGTTCTTTTCAAATTTTGAAAGAGATTACCTAATCTTTTCTGTTTTTTTTATTGCAATTTTTATTATTTGTGAAGAAACATTTGCACATTATATCATAGATACATAATAATATATGGTAGGTACAGTGATAAAAATAGAATTTATAAAAATAAATAATAGTACCGAGTAAAACGGAGTTTTTGTTGATTCCCGATAGAGTAGAATAAGGCCCGCCCATCTCTTCCTGTGGGTGTCGTAGAAGGCGACTTAAGGGACAGGGCTGGTCTCCATCCGACAGTAAACATACAGCCCGTGACTAAGTGCCCGCTTGACGGCAATAGGCTCGCCCCCTATTACGTGGAACCGAAAATAATAGTTGGCGAAATGTGGGTGTTAATGCACCTCTGCCTACCCCTTCGGGGACTTACAGGTGTGAGTGTGCATGTATGTAGAATTTTTTAAATGAATTCTTTTACAAAATTTTAAGCAAGGTAGGTAAGTATATTACCATATATTTAATGATTCCGTCTAGAACTAGTTCAAAGTTTCATTTGAAAGAAAATAACTACAGATACTTTTCTGACCATTTTATTTCTATTCACCCTTCTATCCCCATTCACCCAGTTTTACGGTAGGCCAAGCAAAGACGTTCATATTTTAACACGCTCTCCCCTTTTAAGGCCGTAAAGATGAGAACTCTTGAGCTTGGTATGCTTAACTGAAGTGCGTTTTCAAGGGCACTTCGCTTCTCGTACGGGGTGTATATGTCTGAAGTTTTACAGGGACGTGAATACAAATAATTTCATAATTGGAAGTTTATATTAGAATAACGAGTGTAATGATTTTTTAAAACATTAGTATGCCAACTTTTTAATCGCCGTCGCCCCAAGATGGTTTTATAGGAGAATTTGGAATGCTTAAGGCAAGGCAAGGTTGCGGGTTCAAGTCCCGTCTGAGCGTTTCAACTATTTCCAATCTTTATCGAATTTACGAGTTATTCTGTGGGTAGTTGTCACAATATCTTGTAGGTTAGTTTCGACATTCGATATTTCTCTGTTATCTATCTATAACTATCATTAAATTAAGGTCGATTCTGCTAATAAATTACTACTATAATAGTTACAAAATAAGGGAAATTAAGTTAAACATTGTATATATTCAAAATAAATATATTTAATCTATGCTACATACTACAAGTCTACATAAAAATGTACACAAAAACGACTTGTGGAGGATTATAGAGGTAGTTGGTTAGCACCTTATCAAAAATATCTATTTTATACATTATAAAATGAGTCAATATGTATATTATCTAGAATTACCTACTTATGTACAGCACATTAACTAATTTTTTTAAATAAGTCCAAAGTGATAGCTCTAGCATTGCAATTTTTAGCCTTTGTCTTGTTTGCTTAATGGTATATTATTATATAAATAGTGTATAATTATAATCGGTATCATGTTAAGATTCTAGTAGATGAAGAAGAGCTGATGACGCTGCTAGTTCGAACAAATTAAAATCCAAAACAAATTCCGTCAAAATTTAAAGCCATCTAACCAAATTAAAAAAAAATACTGCTACACAACGTCATAAAACTGCAACTTATGTTTGAATTTCGATTTGTCAAAAAATATTCCAATAAATCTACTTCAATTCACACAACTTACAGTACAGCTCTCCGACTACAATCCGCGTACAAATTGTAACTAACGAGTATTATTAAAATTTATTAAAATATTATTGAAGATAATCAATCGTTTAAAAATCGAATTTCGTAAATAAATTCTTTTACAACCCACAAAATGTATAATATTTTTGTTACAATGTATCATAAAATTTATACAATATCCATAATTATGCAATACCATACCTATTATAATACGAACATTAATGAGATTTTTGGACTTCTCAGGTCAATATCTACAATGTACAATGTTTACAACAGACTAACTAACAAAAAACAAGTCAAAAAAATCAATCACTTTTTATCGTTCACTAGCGCTTGGCCTAAGGATGCTGTCGCCACAGTTGGGTTTGCCGCAGTCACAATTTTATCCAATAAAAGACGCGTTTGCAGCTGAAATAAAAAAGTTTTACACTGAGTAAGTATCGGAATAAAGCAATTGTTAAAGGCGATAAATAAATCGCGATAGAATTGTGATTTATTTGTGTTGTTTTATTAATTACAATGAGCCCGACGACGGTTCGGTTGATTTTCATCAGCCATAGTCACAGGGAGACAGTCAGTGTAATTATCACTCTATCCACTCACATGCTTTTGAAATATATATTGTGACAATTCCAGTAGTAGGTATATAATATTGATAGGAGAATATTTAATCAATCTATGGGAGAACTTCTTCCAACCAAGGCTTGAATTCACTATATTTTGAAGTATGTGGGCTGGGTACCTTAAAAGATACCGTTATAACTGTGTACCATAACCAAATAATTGAATTTAGACTGTATGTTAGAACATTCATTCTACAAATATGGTTTAGGTTCTACAAATGAACAGGGTGTGAAGTTTCTCCAAAACACTCAAGACAAAATAAATGATTTGTATTTGTAACAAAGGGTGGAATCCAACGATTAAGCAAACGACGACGTTAGAACAATCAATTCACTAATCCTACATCATAGGATCACTAATTTCTGGCAGTGAATATATTATGCCGTGTTGCCACAGCACAAATTATTTAATGTATTTTTTTCTTATCTCAGTTAAATCAACAGAAATATCAAGTATTCAAACAAGTTACTGATGATAAGAGATTAGTTTTACCTCATTTCCGTTGGCCAAGGCAGCCGCACGCACGGCTTCCAGTTCTTCTGCCAGTCGTTGTGAATTTTCTTGAGCTTGCCTGCGCTGTGCTATATACATGTTCCTAAAAAAATAAACATTAATTATAAATAGGCAGTTTATTATAGTAAAACACTATCAATAAAAATGGCAGTGTTCTTGTTGTTCTTAGATTTGAATTCTGGCAATAAAAAAATGTTCATTTACCTGACAACAAAACCCTGTAGCAATACGCCGATTAACGCAACTCCTGTACAAAAGGCGATGATGATATAATTTGGTAATCTTGTTGAAGTTGTTGTTTTGTGGTAAGAACTTGCAGTTTCGTTTGCTCTATTTGCATTAGTTTGAGATGCATAGTAGTAACTGTATTGAGGATTTTTACGCAAACTGCAAATATAAAAATGATGGTATTAAATATTATGTGTCTAATAATACGAGATCTAAAGTAGAAAGTAATCATGCATTGTTCAAGAAAATGATATATTAGTCCCATATTCTAGAATGGTACTTGGTTCTGAATCTTGATTTATCTGAGAACAGATTGTGTAGACAATCACTGTCAAATCAGCCTAGTCGGCGCCAGCTAATAAGTTCCGTGGCAAAACTAAGAACTAAAATGACATCGCCGCCATACTGTGTGTTGATTGGTTCAGGCCATATTACATTACTGTCATGGCCTGAACCAATCAACACACAGTATGGCGACAGCAGTTGCGATTGTTACGCCGCCTCCTAGGGTCTTATTTCTTGGCGCGTACTCTAGCATGGCAGTGTAGACATATCTCTTCTCTTCAACCAATGAAGAAAATGAAATATGTCTACATCATGACGTTTTCCTCACATGATACCTTTTTCATCGATTTCATTGATGAGGAGATATCTCAATTTTGTCGATGTCGGCCATGCTGAGTCTGCTGTCCTCAGATAATTTGAGATTCGGACTGCGTGTTATTCTATAACAGGGGCCCTAGAGTTGGCTAGTCAATTATATACAGAATACAACCAAAATTTTGCTAATGCATAAGCATGACTAAGGGGATTATTAAAAAAACGTTTATAAACCTCACCAATAGTCGTTACAGTGTTATATATTCATAGTTTGTGGGAGAATATCAACTTACTTATACGGCACATGTGTTCTATAGACATAAGAGTTGTTGGTTTCTATCGCAATCATATTGTCATACCGGGCACGACTGCTGGGTTTGCCTAATACGTTATATGCTTCTACAACATGGACAAACTTTTCTTGTGCTTTGGCATCTTTGTTTTTGTCTGGATGGTACTGGAATAAAATACATAGCATTTGACTGAACTATTGTGGCTTCAGCGGGTGGTATTGTAATGATATTGTTGGCGTAGCTGGGCCTAAATGGCGTTGGAGGGCCCAAGATCAAGAAGTTTACAAGTCCCTGGATTCTTCAGAGGGTTCTGGTGGGAATAACAAAAACGTAAAATTAAAAAAACTGTATTTAAACCAGAATTAAAAGACTTTTCTATTTTTATTTAATGCATTGTTGTAATGTTTTGAAAAATAAATTAAAAAATATATAGTGGAATGTAATCTACAGCTTATGAGATAGTGAATTATTTTTATGTAGGGCATATCTGATGGTAAGTTGAAAAGGAAGTTTCATGGATGTGAGTTACAACTACTTTAACAAATTTTGAGATATATTACTATTAGAACTATTGAGATATTTACCATGTATTGTTTAGAGTTGCCGGTAAATATCCCGATAGTTCTAATAGTAATGTGAACGACCATGAAAGTTTAAATACCTATTTTGAGATAATAGTTTATCACTTATTTACTAAATAAAAAGTATGAGCAAAAACAAATGTTCGTAGCTTAGTGGTTGAGGAATCAGCCTTACGGTCAAGAGATCCCAGGTTCAAGTCCAGCGCATTACAAGGAGGGATTAATGGGATTGGCATTTTAAGATTGCTAGAGCTATTTTCAATTACTTAACAAATACTACACAACCTGTGTGTGTACATACATGCATTTTAATAAAGTAAGGAATGTTGAACCTACCTAATAATAATTATGGTTAAAATAATGTGATAGGATGCAAATATATATTATATTTGTATGTTCTGTAACATCTAACTAAAATAAAATAAAATAAATAATCTATTTAAATAAAATACTTCATGAATGATACATTGTCTACGTACAACAATCTCGGTAACTTTCGCATCATATTAAACTATTCTACTCAGTGAAAAATGTTCCAATTCCATATAAACTATCATTATGTCATTAACACAATATGTACATACCTCTTTGCTCAATTGAATAAAAGCCTCTTTGATGTCTTTGTCCGAACAGTTTCTCCGTAAATTGAGGATATCATAATGATTTCTTCTACCAATACTAGAAATTATATAAAATTAGATATTATACATAGAAAATCTGCATAAAATTTGACAGCGTTTAAAAATGCAATTCAAGATCTATTTGCGTACTTACCTGTACAATCTTAGTAATGATTTTATTGACTTAATGTTCAGAGTTTGTCTAATTAAGAACATTACGAAATACACTATTTAATTTCACCAAAAATGTTTTGAATGTTCATGTTATTATTTTGCAATTTCCATTTTTGTCTTGACTTGACAAACTTCAAACAGGCTGTGTTGTTTCTGTACTTTCTGTCAGCTGCTGTCAGCCGTCAGCTCTAGTGTCAGCATTTTGACATAACACTCTAGAGTCTATGATTTTGATTAAACACTACTTGTCTTGACTTGACATGAACCTGTTTCCTTGATCAGCATAATAAAAAGCTAACCTTACTAACACTTGTGTTGTCCTTTTTCAGTGACCGACAAGGATAAGCCCACGGAGGACAGAATGATTAGTAAACGGAGATGTCCCAGTGAAATTTCTCGTAATAAATACGCGTCGCCAAATGCGGGTGAGAAGAAGACGCGGGGGGCATGACGCCATACCTCGTCCCCCACGCGTCTCTTCCCCTAAGTCTAAGCCCCTCCCACTTTTTAGAATGCCATCTAGTGTGGCATACCGAAACCGAATAGAAATAATGCATGCAATTTCCATTGTAGTTTGACCACTCGCCACAAAGCGCTGCACAGAATTCTAGAATAATCTATGTGTTTAATGACAGCGGGACCACTTACATATTGACCACTATATATACAAGCTGTTGCCCGCGGCTCCGTCCGCGTGGAATTCTGATATAAGGAATATAAGGACATAATGATTGGGTTGCATTATTGGAGTTTTAGCGCCTTCGCTGGCATAGGCGGGTGCGGGTCGCGGACGTCCGGCGCAGGCGTCCGCGCCGTGCGCCCGCCTGTCCGTCGCGGACGTCCGCGACGGGCGTATACCAGTATAATTTCAATAGCGTCGGTGTACAGTCGATAACTATGGATCATTTATTGATAATATATTACTTAGCCAAAAGACGAAGACGTGAACAAAGGCGTCAGCCAATTAGCCTATATTATGTCACGTCTAGATTGTTGTGTGGAGAATTTGTAACCAAGTTTTCGTATAAGAATGTACAGCTATCATAATTAGTTTAATGTAAATCAAAGACAATTTTGCACGGTTTGTCAAAACTGAAGAGAAAGAGGCGAATTCCTTCACGGAATTTTTGGTTTTACTTTACACAATATACCTATTAGCAGGGCTGGCTCGCGGCTCACTTGGTGGTACAAGTGGTGCAATGCATCCGGGAGCAGGTTCCTGCTTTTGCATTTTATATTGATATGTTGTTCTATGAATAATATAAGACTGACCTTCAAAATAACATTCTATTTGAGTTTCGTTTACCAAAAAATTTCAAAGGTATTTGCCGTAAAAAAGCGTTCAGTTTGCAGCTAAGGATTATTCTAAGTTTATTGCAACGACTGTACAAGCACGGCGCGTGTGACACGGATAACGTAGCGGCGGTCGATGATTTTGTTGAAACAGACCCGCTCGCGTGCTCCGTCGCGCGGACACACGGCGCGTGCCCCGCTGCCCGCGTGGCGGGCCCCGCCACCCGCGTCACGTGTGACGGGTATCCGCCTTACGTAGCGCTGCTCTTGAAATAACATGAAACAAGCACGCGAAGCGGACGTCCGCGACCCGCACCCGCCTATGCCAGCGAAGGCGCTAAGTACGGATCCCTAACTTTTCCAAAAAGGAAATTAATAAAGCAAGAAAATAATGTAGAAAAATAAAAAAATGATGCTATTATATTGTAAAATTTTCACTTAAGTATTTCTGGTATACGTATATACAATTAGGTATAGCAAATTTAGGTCGTAATTTTTTAAAACCCTTTTTTTTATAGAAGTCATCTTTATTGAAGGGCCTCGAACAGATTCTGGAATATTTTGTGGGGTACCTACCAGCTGGAAGGTCTATTTAAAATACGTACCTATCCACGCATTTCTTTATTTCTGGGTTACTGGGAAATCTAAAATTATATAATATAATGTTGACAATTTTATTGGCTTCCTAAAAATAATGTGAATATAGTGGTCTTACTACTATGATGCACACCATTTATTTTAAATAAGGCCATCTGTAGAATTATAGCAGAATCATTTAGCCCCCCTAAATGATTTGGGCAGATACCGACAGATGGCTTAATTTTTTTATTTTCAATTTTCAATTTCACCCAAATATAACGTAAGAATAAATAAAATAACAATTGCGGAATTACTAATGAAGTCCGGTGAAATTATTGTGGTGATTTTTTAAAGAATGAATTGAATTGTTGTTACAACATTATATAAGTAAGACAAGGTTACTTATTTCTTCTCTCCGCTAGATGGTTCTGTAAAGACATTTTTTTTCTAAAAATAAAAATAAAAATATAGCGGACTTACTGATGAAATGTTATATCATCAATATATTTAAACATCTTATCTCTACAATTTGTACACCCTTGGACCGCACACTTCATTCTTAAATCGGGTCAAAATTATTTTTATCGTTGAACTTTTAACCAAAAATGACAACCGATCGCAACGACGTGCCACTAGAACTGAGTGGTGACGTCACAGAACTGACGTCTATATATAGGAGTCCTTTTGACAGTATGGAAGCACGCGACTCGATTGCCTTTGCAACAACTCCGCTATCATTTCCTTCTCCATGGATAAGCCCAAATTACTATGTAGGTCATTGGCACATAAATACCTAGAGACCTCTATAAACGATTAAATCTACTCTCCACCTTGAGGTTGGCAGAATCATCGGTGCCTAGATAACCGATGCTAGGAGCCATTTAAATAAAATAAGAAGAAGAAGAAGATAATAAAAAGCTCTACTACGGGACATTGGCGGAATTGATGCTGAAAGCACAGAGCCATTAATTAAGAATTGAATTAATTGAATACCTTGATCAGTGGCTAGCTCATGAACCACATCGCTAGCATCGTTCATCCACTCGCATCTGCCTCATCTTTCTTTCCTATTGCTCAGTTCCAAGGGATAATTCTCATGAGGCTAAATGTTATGTCAGTTATGTAGCCTTATAGGTACCTTCCCTGAGAACAATGAGTTTGTAGCATAGACTTAGATACTAGTTTGTAGTGTAAAAAAAATTCAGTGCTTGGCTTGATCTATGTGTAGTGTAGAGTGTAGGTGCTCATTTCAACAGACTATCCACATGAATCCACATTCTACATCCACAATGTAAATTATATACTTACCGAAACTATAAAGTTATAAAATATAATCTGACTTTCAATAAATTAAATTATACCTAAAGGACTTGTATCCAGTTATTAAAAAAATAACTGTAACTTTAAGTCGCGCGCGAAAACGGCGAAATTTATTAAAATATCAAACTAAAATAATGGGTTGTTCGATGACCATATTTATTTTATTAACATTTTTACTCGTGTTAATGGCCTATTATACTATTATTTTACTGACTAGAAGAAAGTAATTCCAGAGGTAAGTAAGTGTTCCTAAAATTTTTCTTGTGGCTATGTTGTCCTGTTGCTGCCTTCTATAAAATAAAATTGATCTAAGAATAGAACCTTGAATGAAAGCTAAGTTAAATTCTGCTAAGTTATCTACTACAATTTTACATCATTTTTAATAGGTATGCGACGCATGTTCTATTAAGTTTGTCATCAGTTTTACTTTTATACACTTTTATATAGGTAATCACTATGATGTAGGTAAGTTATATAGAGATATAAGATAGTGAAAATCGCTTTCATGAATAGCTTTTTTATTGCTTATATTTATCAGTCCTACCCTATAGGTAATATATTTAAGTAGTTACCTACCTTACTGTTCAACTTATGTTCAACAAAGACCTCCATATTCAATAAGTAGAAAAATAAAATTGTTTTTACTTAGGGGGTAAATTTAACTGTGGGTGGGGGAATAGAAAGGTTTTACTATAGGTAGGTAGGTACCTACTACTGCTTGTTGTTGTAACCTACGTGATAGAACATTCAGCATAGTCGGGAACTCGATCCAAGTGTTGAAGGTTCCAAGGTACGACCGGCCTGTAGCCGGTACGGACATTTGCGAACGTCGCGAGGGAAGAGCACGGGCGGGTGTGAGGAATCGGCATCGGGCGTTCGCGTTTCAGTGTACGCGCGTCAAACAACGCGAGTGGTTGTACGGTCATGCGAGAAGCGGCTGGAAGAATGGCCGAGCTCGAGTTCGAAGCGCCACTCGCGCAAATCGAAGATGCGGATGATTGTCTATCTACTGCTGATTACCCACAGAAAACCATAAATGGCAACGAGATTCGTCTAAACAACATTAACAATTTGAAAAGTGAAAAGGTCAAAATGAAAACCGACTCCAACAAAATAAACGACAATGAAGAACCTAAACCCGTGAAGTGTAAACAGGACAATATGCAAAATGGTGAAGGAGACAATTTCACGGAGACTTTCTCCGGTTCTCTTGAAGATTTGGTGAACACTTTTGATGAGAAGATTACCAAATGCTTCGGAAATTACGAGGAAAGCGTGGAAAAGCTAGCCCCGGTTCAGGTTCGCAGCCAGGAAGAAATAATGAACGAATGCCAGTAAGTACTTTATATAATACTGACGTATTTAACTTTTAATTGGGGTGTTTGATTACATATTATATAGGTAGGTATATCAGCTACGTAATTATGTAGTCATAGTAAAAAAAATAAACGAAGATAATTGATTTCAAAAATATATAAGTCTGATTTTATATAAAACTGTACAGGTTATGGAAGATTTTACTAGAGTATTATACGATTAAAAAGAAAATATAAACAAAAAAAGGGCGGGCTTTGCGCATGGCTTTTGAGGCGGACATATCGATCGATGTTTTGGTAGAGGGTGCGCAGAGGGTGCGTACCGGCACGATGACGCATCGCACCCCCGCACTCTTCCTCTTTGTTTCCAACCCCAACTTATTACGTCTTCACACGCAATTTTGTTATTACATTTATTATGCATGCTAAATATGGACTTGACAACTGCTTAGCTAATTAATTAACATCATAATATTGTGCAAGATAAACGTCTTTTCCCTTTAAATATAAGTAAACTAGTATAGGTATAATAAGCGAAGAAAATATAAACTACATAATGGTTAATACCCAACTTATCAATTTGTAGTGTTACTTATGAGGCATAATATACCTACGTACATGTCTTGTATATTGTTTGCGGATTCACAATGAGGAACCCTGGGTGTCTCTTTACTATTTTCTCATGATCCGCTCATAAAGATAATGGTAAAAGTCTCTCACACCTGCCCATTGTATTGTAGGAAAATGTAAAAGTTTTTTGTTGTCCGTCTCTCGTCTTTCCTTCTTCGTACCTCATACGTTTAATATGTTAATAAGATTTAATTACTGCATGGTTTTCTTTATTATTATAAATTTTACTCTGGTAATGTTTCTATGGAGTCATACAAAACATCAAAGGAAATGAAAACAACTAACATCATGTCTATCGGTGTGCTAAACGCATAAAGTTATTACCTGCTTTTACAATTCTACCAATTGTAAAAGCAGGCATATTTGACATTAATGTGCTCTCTTTTTCCTTGTTTTACATCACCTAAAATAGGTTCATATCACGACCATAAAAATTGAAAATACCAATTCATTTCTGAAATGTCTCGTGCGAAGTGGTATTGTTAACACACTTTTATATTTTATGTCAAACAAAATCTTTTGGAGTCGATCCAGATGACCTGAATGCCAGACGGCAGGAGAACTACGTTAATTTTAAATGGGAACAATTTGCAAACAACTTAGGGGGTGTGCCCAATTGATAGTATTCTAATTTTGCTGATGGTATTCCATTTATAATGTATTGATTCTTCTAACGTTAAGTTTCAGCAGTATTTTGCTTACGTAGACCACTCAGAATAGTTTCAAATAATAATTGACGAAATGTGTCAGCTTGAGAATTTAAGGCCCATATTTCTGAAAGTCCTGAATCTTTATTTTCATCGACAATCTATATTTTTCTCAAATATAACTTAACATTTAAATATGTATAAGGTCCAAGTAATAACTTGAATACATTGTGACGAAATTTTAATGCAAAAAAAGTGGTTCAGCAACACAACAGGTGTCGTTTGCATTGATTCCGTTGTGATTCGACCCCAAGTGGGCGCAGATGTCGTATCCACCTTGCGTTAAGGATATCGTCGAAGAACACCTTGTCCAAAAATGCCTCAAGGACTGGCATATGGTGTGTTTATTTATGCAAATCAGGATATTTTATTTTGAATTTATATTTAGGAATTCATTTTGGCTTCTGCCTTTACTTTCTTACATATATCTACTAATATTTCTACAGTTTTGTATTGCGAAATAAAAGTTAAGAAATTTGATATTTATAATATTTTGCTTTTTATTGTTTTATTACAATTCAGTATTTATTTACGTAATTGGTTTACGTCGGTATCGAATATTATACACATAATAGCATACTCAAGGCCAAATAAGCTAGCGGATGCTACATAATGCTGTTGTGCTAAATTTTCGCATCATCAACCAAATAACACATTCAATGTTCAGCAGTAAATTAACCTTATTATCGTTTAAAACGTATTCGTATCGAAACATTGTTTTTATAGCAACCATAATAACAGACCAATAACTCATTAAAGTATGATTGACTTAATTATCATTCATTATAACACTTGATAATTCCGCCGATTCCGCGTTGGTGTCCAGCCTGAAAAATATCTATAGATAATATTCCAGTCTAGTATACATGTTAATCCAATCACACATTTTTTCTACTTATCACCTTTTAATAAACTAGGATGTTTAGTAATAGTGTTGTCTGTCTAATTTTTTAAATAAATTCATCAAAAAATATCTCTTTGCAAAGTTGTCTCCTCTTAACGATAATAAATTGGTCTTGAATCTATCAATTATGAGTAATTGCAAAATTTTCTATTCTAATAATTTCACTCGCCATATTTTGCATGACCATCAGAAAAGACACACATGATGATAAATAAAAATTGCTATTATCGTAGTTGTTTTAAATTCTATACTACACGCTTGTTATTCATGAATGACGAACCGAAAACATTAGCATCGACATACAGTTAGTACGAGAGCCCACGACCAAAACCATGTCTCATAGCAATACGGCAAAAACCCTATAAAATCGTTAGATTTTATGATTCTGAACCCGACTAGGTGTGTAGTAACGGTCGAAAGTGTAGCAACTGCGTGGGAGGCCATTTCTGCTGTGTCAAAAAAAAAGGCAGTCGGTATTATAGCAATACGTCTGATAGTGAAAATGTACATAGATTTTATAATTGTATTACGAAAAAGTTTGTTTTCAGACATTTTGTGCGTAGCACATAGCCTGAGCGCATTTTTGAAAATGTCAACAAATTTAGCCGACCTGTATCATAGCAATACGGATAAAAAAAAATTTAACTTTTCGTATTGCTGCCATGATTACCAAAAACCTGTTTTCAGACACTTTAAGTGTAGCATATACTCCCAAAAACGAAAATAAGTACGCAAATGTTTTTTTTTAATTTACAGCCTTCATAGATATTCAAGAATCTCCCTTGTCTATTATATGTACTTTGACAGATGACAGATGTCATTACTTATTTCTTTTGTAAAAGTTACTCAAGTGTGCTTTAAATAAAACCAAAACTATCAAATCAATCAGTATTTAATTTCAACAGCCTCAGCGCTTCTTACGCTCCTGCCCCTTTCTTATACTATTACTATTATACAGCTCACTCGGCAGCTGCTCCAAACGTTGGAACGACGCTCACTTACCATAGTTGTAAAATATCGGACCTGAGTTGTGTGTTTTGTAAAGAAACAACGATTGATAAAGAGAAAAAATTGATTTATTTCAGTCCTTCAACTTCAATGTTACGGTTTCGGGTAAATTCTTTGTTAATTATCATGTAATGAATTCAGGGTCGCAACGTATTCATTGGTTTGTAACAGAGAATTCAAGATGCCTCAATACGATTTTTAAATGATATCTGAGTATCGAAAAGTTGTCTGATAGAAAAGATGCTACACTTAATTTGTCTGATATAAATTTTTTGCACATGTGGACAACTTATTTTATCATGTCCAACAATTTTCAGACATATTGCTATGATACCGATCGGTAAAATTTGTTAACATTTTCAAAACGGTCTCAAAATTTAATGCGTTCACATTTCCGTCTGAAAATTGTTTTGTTCGCATCAAATAACCAAAATTTACTAATAAAAAAGATTTTCAGACGTATTGCTATGAGACATTTTTTTTGTCTCATTTTTAATTTTTTTAAGTGATTTTACGGGTTTGCGCTACACCACTAACGTCTGAAAAATATGTTTCCGGTATCTCAGAACTATCATTCAACTACAGTCTGCAAATCAGACATATTGCTATGATGCAGTTCGGTAAAATTCTTTGACAATTTTGAAAATTCGGTCAGATCAAACGCTACGCGGAAAATGTCTGATATTGGTTTTTTCGAGTTCAGGATAATCGTATCTATCGATTTGATGCGGTTTTGGCTGTATTGCTATGAGACAAAAATTTTGGTCGTGGGCTCTCGTACTAAGTGGCACACGACGCACGTCCGTCTATAACGTGCATCGCGTGTCTCTCACTAGCATTAGTTTTGAATACTAAATAAGCAATATTTATTTTAATTCCACTGATTTCACATCCTTTAACCGTGATCCAATAATCAAGTAGTTAATTGCATGAAGCGAATTACAAATTACTGTTGATATTATAAGGGAGAAAATCAAGGATTTTATTGTGGTAGGTATATTCATTCGAAAATATTTAGGGATGGTGAGGTATAAATGAACTCCTTTAAATGGGACCATGAGAATTATAACTCATTACAAGTACGTCATGTTTGTATACAATTTATGCCCTTGCTACACAATATTAAAAAGAATACATTTCAAAAGTCTATAAAGATTGCAATTTAATAATTGCTAGCCCGTATTAGTTTCTTAGCGATAAGTTTGCGTGTCTATCATAAACGTGGTTAATTGTTGCGGCCTTCTCATAGCAAGCTTTCTAACATTAACAACTAATATGCACGATTTTTATCACATATAATATATCTTTTCATTAAATTGCTGTGGTTGAACCTTGTAAAATAAACACAAAATAAATTGTAAACAAATGTACCTAATCTAAATTGCATGTCTAAAATAACGGTTAAAAAACAAAGTAAAGTTTTATCAGCTTTGTCTTGGGGGTAATGTGACCCAGATTTCACGATGGATACATTCAATTAGCATACTATCTATCTGATGCAGCCCGATTGTTATTGGTCACTGACAAAATCTGACCAATAAAGTCTTTCATTTCTTTTGTAGCTACTTAAAATTGCACTTAGACCTTAGACGGAAGACCAACGAATAATTTTATCATAACTAGATATTCATGTTAAAATCTATATACACTCTGTAATTTCAAGCAATTTACGTCACTTTACAGTAAAATAATAGTGTTATTAAAAATGACAAGATGTTCCGATAGGACCCACATGTGGGTTGAGTTTGGGTTAACGACCTGCGATTCGCAACTACCCACATAATGTTATCGCCCCTTTCTTAGATGGCAGTATTAAGAATGCACACGAAGTTTTAAATATTTCTATCCATGGTCTTATAACTAAATCTAGCAAATAATACACTCAATCCTCAATGTAATCTTGTTAGAAAGTCAGTTTCGTTGATTAACACCTATAGCAGTCCAGAAATTCCCATACTATTTTCTACCATAAAACGTATAACTTTATTGGTACCGGCGTCGTCTAAGAATATTATTTTTAATTGGTACAGGCTTAGTAATATCTATTATTTTATGAGCAGTTTTATGGTTTTGAAAGAGGTAAGGTACCATTAAAACTGTTACTGGCATCGTATACTTGTTCCCTTATTTAAGCGTTGAAAATTATCTTGGTGGCGTCATCTTGATTTCTTAAGAAACTTTAAGGTCGTCTTCGTTACTGGTCTGTAGAAGGCGCACGTGGTATAGGTACCATTAATCACTATTCCAACAGGCTAGTTAAGAATCCCATCCGTAGATATGGATGTAAAGACAAATGGTTTCTTGTGACTGAATGACGTGAAATATAAATTGTTCTAAAATTTTGACACTTTAGTAAATTATTTAACCTAGCTCAATCACAAATTCTAAATTTTCACTTATTTCAATAGATACCTACTTCAGATTTCAATGTTACTGGTATAAAACGGATTTATTACTCCAATATACTTTTAATCATACTGTTGAGTTACTTTCAACGATCATAGAGATATCTCGTCATGACTTTTAGAATCTTCGTTGCTTATTGGTAATACGTGGGTGAATACCAATACGGAAGAGGATGTGTTTTTGATATAGTCAGCGTTTACTGTGTTAGCTTTATAATATACGAGACTGCGTTTAAGTAATATTATAAATATTATAATTTTACGTAAGTTACTCAGACAGATTTACTTCATAATTATGCGTCACAGATTGTAACTCTGTGTTTTCTTTGCAGCATGTGTAGCCAAAATAAACATCTATCGGCGTACATAGTTTCGCCCAATAGGTACACAATTTATGTACTTAGGTACACGAAAAATTTAACCAGCATGTTCACGTCTATGGCGTCATGAAATCATTATTAATATCTTCGACTCTATCCATTAATGAAATCATTTTTAATATCTTCGACTCTATCCATTAATGAAATCTCACTTCTGTCTGCACATTGAGCACAGTTTCGCCTCTCAAAATCTTTTATATTATTATAGTCCTCGAAACAATAGCCATTCTTTCACAAAGACTTAAAAGAGTTGTGATTATACAGTGTGATGTCATGGGGCCTAGAGATTATCTTAATCGTTTTATCAGCTTCATTTTCTTACTAAACTTATGTATGACATTTTAGTAAACCGAACACGTCAGAACAAATATCATATTTTTTTTTGGTTTTATGTAACAGTATAATAGGTACGCGCTGTAGATTATTCTAATTTTAATTCAAGATGCAATTATGTATCTTACTGAAATCTGCCAAACAGTTTCAGCATGAAGGAGTTATAAAGACAATGTAATTAATAATACTTATACCTAATATTCCAAATGATTACAGAAACTAGACTTATGGTATTCTTCAAATATAAAAAGTGAATCTTCACAGACACCTACATATTTATATGTGTGGGTTAATAGACTTCTGTTGAACAGTGCAAAACTGTTTTACATTATTTAAACGCCACCACAGATATCCGCATAGATATCATTCACAATGGCTTCATTAAAAGTTGTATATGGCAACAAAAACAGTAGCAGGCGTAGTCCGTACTAATTACACGGTCGAGTAAACCAGGTGCAACAACCATGGCTTTCAGCGTAGTGATTTTGAATACAATCTCTTAGTTAACCACTTGTTAATGGTTGGGTTCGCACAATGCAAATACAATAGATTCATTTGTCGGCACGTAATTGATGACTCTGTTACCTGAACCTGAGAGTTCAACTAAAAAGGATATTTCATTAATATATGTTATTCTAACATATCCTAGAATTGTTATTCTATCATATTATTGTTATTCTATCGCATCAGGTAGAGCTGATGTATATGACACGTCAAGTCCCATACATTTGGCATTCTATTCTACAGAACGCCAGACGACGAATTGCCACTTGTCTAGAGGGGCAGGTGAGGTTGATTTCGATTCCAAAGATTTTAGCTCATCAGCTCTACCTATATATTTGTGAACATATATTGATGATTAATGTGCGAGATTCTAGCTTTCGTGACAGGGTTGGGCTGTCCGCTGTGGGAGGGCCCCACAGCGGACAGCATTAGACATTATATGGGATTTATATTGTTCTAAATATTTATACTGAAAAAATAATGTAAGAATGACTCCACGTCTACAAAATATAGCATCGGACTTCTAATACATTTCATTAAATTATATCTTTCTTCGTCAGACAAACAAGGATATGTTAGAATAACAATTCTTAAAACAATAATGCTTATCAAATATTCCATTTTGACTCATCGAGACCCAGCCCACGGACTTGTAAATATGAACTTCGATAATTTCTTATATTATGGATGAACTTCAATGAGCCTACGATCAATCTTTACTGTAAAAACCAAATAATTATAAAATAGAACAAGAAGACTTTGTCTATGAAGTATACCAGGTACTAAAAGTATTTGTAATAAATAAGTAAATTCCGATAACTGTATCCTCCTCGTCAAGTGCGTACGTAAAATATTACATTTGGTCATATAATTATAATGACGTAACAACTGCCAACACACTTATTTTATTGAGCATAGCGCGTAATATGCTGTATACTACATTGTCATTATATGAGTGAGACCAGTGCTGTGCTGAGTCGTATGACGCATCCTGGCCATATGTCGCGATTTCCTTGAATTCGCCAACTCAGTGCACCTTACATTTTGCCAGTTTAGCGTGGATTCGATCGCTTGGTCTATTTATATCATTGGCGTAATTAGCTTCACTGTAGCTGAAATTATCGATACCGCTAGAACATTAATTATAGCCTTGAACGTTCATTGTACCGATGGATGAATATTTTGGTGGTTTGATTTAATATTCTGGCATTCTTCAAGGTTTTTGACCCCCTGCGTAAACCTAAACCGTAGGAAAAAATAATGAAGAAGGGGTCTTCATTATTATTTGGTATGGGTAATGTTCAGTTTCTTCTACCAATCTTCACCATTTATCGACAGCGTTTGCTGTCAATCTACAGCGTAAACAAACATTTGGTATCCATTCTATTGAAGAGCTTCTCCATCTGTCATCACCACATAATATAGGCCACTATTCTGTCGAACATGATTTCAGTTTTATTACACAGGCACCGTATTTCAATTTATTTACGCGGTCTCATTATGTCGAGTTTTATTGTTCCACTGAAGAATGTAAAGTTTACACTCCCTATTCCCTTTCCGTGTAGGGACTTGGAGTTACAAAATAGAACACATTTGGTTACGGTTATTTGAAAATTACGTTTACGGTAACATAGAAATAGATTAAAAAAATTAACTGCACTTTTTTTTACTTCTGACTTTGCTGTGGAATGCAAAACCCCCTCGCATGCTAGTAGCAAGCATAACACATTTTTAAAACTGCAGCTCGTTTAAATTTTACACTATAGATATGCGCAATGGATGCCGGTGATCATTTCAATACGCTGACCTTCCATCAATTTAAAATAGATTTATACTCTGCTGTCTGCTCACAGTCACACGACCCACGCTGTTGTTTTGAGGTGATCTCACATATGTAGTAATATTGTATGAAATATCTTTTTCAAAGCTATAACGAACTCAGTAAATGCATAAGCAAAATCTAAAATATGTACACTTTTAAAGAGTCTACTCATTTGCTCCATATTAAACCTGTAAATATCTACCTACATCTTGAAGTTACTGTTCTAGTACATATGTAAGTAAAAGGTACATTGTTCTTGAGAGCTCAGCGGACTCAAATGGCGTTACAATAATAATATTATGTTTTACCTATTTTTACGATACTTTTTGTGAGGTTCTCGAAAACTGTATTTTTCGGTGATTTGCAACTCATGCTTGTATGGAAGGTTACCAACGAAGACATAAAACATATTTGTTTGTATCCATCGTAACTCAAAGTTGAATTTTAACTGTCTTTGGACTCAGCGATAGTAACAAACTTATTTACCTACCAAATATTTGATACTACTGTTTAGCCAAATGTAGACACATATTCAATAGACATCTGGAATATCAATAAAACAAACGTAGGCGTCAAATCAGACGGTTTGTACTAAACACGCACATGCTCCATTATAGTAGGCGATAGTCTATACCCAGGCGAGGTCTTCTCAGACCTCTCAATGCCACCAGTGAGTTTGAAATTAATTAAAATTGGTGAACATCAAGGCTCGTACCTCCCAACTTACAGCTTTTTTGCCAGTTTTTCTCTCACGGGACTTTGAGTAATTTACTTTCCACATTTTGCAGTAAAGTGATTGATGGTTGTTGGCGAGATGCAACCCACATACGCGATAGTTTTTGCGCAATTCTCATTACTACCTATACCTGGCTCTCTACCGGTCCCTGTCAACCGTTACGCAGTATAACTGTTATTGATGACTGTTTTGGTTGACCACAGTGACGACAATTTAGTCTATCGACAGCTTATGATCTTGAAGCAAAACAATAGTGATGCTACAAACATTACACTCAGCACTATAGTTTGTAATTTAGAGTTTGGCTCATGTAAAAATCATCTTATCGAAAAAAAAAATGCATGTGTGAGCTTAGCGCATACAAGAATATAAGAAAGTCAATATTGACTCATTATAAGAAAATTTCTACGTACATTTATATATTTTAAAACGAGCAACGTGTATATTTCATGTATCACGGTAACGGCTTTAACAGTCTACCAAATTTTACATAAATATTTAAGTTTATACCAATGTATGCCTTGTCTGAAATAACCACGATATTAAAAGAGCTAAAAAATTCGGTAACTATAATATATTATTTTGTAAAGGTATTCCCAAATAACACCGACTGTTCTTCGTATAAGCCATAAAATTGTTTACACAATAGCACCACTGTATTTTTTAAAGTTCTAACTTCAATATTAATGTTGGTTCTTTCCAATGGGATGTATTACTTCACACCATTCAATGTTGTTTATAAATAAAACTCTCGCCTTATGATTATTTTTGCGAGATTCACGTCATCCGGTGTTTGTATGTCTGCGTGTATGACTAAAAGTGTAACTCAGTACCAATCATGCTGGTGAGTAACCACTTTGGTGAATTAGAAGCACTTATTATAGCTATCCGGCGCGAAATGGAAAATATTTGCTGAATGTTATTAAAATTAACACCAAGGACAAAACAATTTAAAAGACATAAATAATTGACCAAACAGGTGATTGTTAAGATACCCGCAATTTTCTAAAACATGATCAGTGGATAAATTTTTACATCAAGATCTTCTAAACAATTAGTTATATAAAAAACACTACAGGGGCCCTAGACAAAGTGACATTCTATTGATGGAATCGCTCTGAAGCGAACCATTTTTAAGGTTTTAACAATGGATTTCGGGACATTGCGGTGGTTATAGTAATAATGATAAGTTAAATAATGTATTTCGAGTTACAAAGACTCAAATTTCATTAAAAAAATATAGTTATATTAATGATTTATGTCAGTCACTTTGTCTAAGGCCCCAGGTGCGTTAACCAACATCCGGTACTAAAGAGTGGGCTGAAAAATGATGCCAAACATACGCAACGTGGTCAAAAGAAAATAAAGAATTGATGTCGCCCCATTCGAATCTCTTGACGGTCCCCTGCCTCGCTTCCTTTCTTTAGAATCAATTTAAACGCATATTCCAAGACAAAGCGAATACGTGCTACACAAAGCTTCAATAATAATAATCTTCAAAGGCATGATTTATAGCCACACTGTAAAATTCAGAACTCCATATAGGGTTCTAAGGACCAATTTGAGACGCACATCGATATGTATTGCGACATCCACTTCATCCTCGGAACGTAAGAGCGGTCACGCATACTGTTCATCCCTTTTACTCTTGTATCCCGAACTACTCGGAAAATCCATCTCCTCGTAAGGTTTTCAAAGGTAACGTTGCTTTTATAATATAGCTGCATAATATCTGTCGTTTCCTTTGCACATTTGTATATTATGTATTGTAGAAGTTCTAATAAGTCATAATAGGTTTGTAGTATGAATGTAATATGCCCCTGGGCACCCAAAATAAACACCTTTTGACTTAGCAACTTGCTCCTCGTACTAAAACTAGCCATGCTAATCGTGTCTGACTCTGGCCTGAAATAGTATGGAATTTTCGTGCGGTACGAATAATACCAATGTCAGTACGTAGGAGTTATTTTTAATCGGCATATTCGTTAAAGTTGATACGAGGATAACTAAGATATTATTGAGATAATATTGTAAGAATGTTATGTCAAGAATACCGTATTCACCCTATTGCATTTTACACTTAATTAGATATATCCATTAACATACATAATTTTATTCAAACCGCAACATGCACTATTGCATATGTACCTAAGTATTAGTTCTATTTTTAATATCTCAATGTTTTGCTGCCTATGTTAAAATAATGCTAATAGCAGAGACCAGTTGACGTGAAGAAAACTGTTTAAAAAACATCATATTGTTGAGAACGAAATTTAAAAACTTCGCTGTCGCCACTAATAAACTGGTTCGTATATTCGACGACGACGACGACGCCATGTTCTTGTTTGCATAATCTTGCACACTGCCAATACTGCACACGTAACGTAACTCGTAAACCATTTTTTTTAATATGCATGCACACTAAATTTGGATGCAGAAGTTGGACAGTATTATGTCAACCAAACTTCCTCAAATTATTCGAATGCCTTAAGACGACGAGGATATTTTCGTTCTAACAACGCATTAGCGGTTGACGCCCTCCACAAATTAACCATTAACGTTTTTCACAAAAGTTAAAACTTTAAGTTAACTGTATAAGGAGGTAAAGAAAGTCAGGTCGAGTCAGTTGAACTGGATTGTACATTCTCCGACAGCGGACGGCGACGACCGGTTTGACCGGCGCGAATCCTGGCGCTAACACCACCCATAAACCGACCGATTATATACAAGAAATCAAGTCAAGATATAAGTAACTGTTATGATTATTATACTCCTACGTATTTTCATATTTCTCTTACAAAACTCCATAATAATATTAACACTTGCAATATTGTTGGAAACAAAACACAATATTTATGTAACTTTCTCGATAAGGTCAGGTACAAGTATTTATTTTTACAACACGTGCGAATACGCAATAAAAGCATTAAAGAACGCGAATGGCCATCGCGTAATGTAAGTCAGCTGAGAGAAAAATTGCCAAGCAGGTATCGCAACGCAATTTCCTTCTGTCATATCCATGTAGGTATATCTACGAAGCGAATGATCTATATAAAAACGGAATCATTTTGTTACGTAAGCACTGATTTGAGTTTGATGTTTGATATTGTATAGCAGCGAACACATCGATCTGTTGATAATGTCTATTTTATAATAGTAATAGTTATTTAATTGAAGATTGTATTGCTTTCGTAAGCAGTAGAACATTACTTCCCGTTTGATTGTATAGTCGAAATGCCCTAAGGGGATTAGGCAGTGTTGCTTATAGAACGTATGTGAATTGCGTCATAGAAAAAGTATATAAATCTCATTGAATAGATGTGTGTAGTACAAAGAAGCACTGCAGTAAAATGCTATCGCGTGCGTAGCCGAAGCCTCTTATGTGCTGCAGTCTCTTGTCACTTCGCTGTGAATCAGACTCACATGACTGTACTCGTACTACTTATGTTTACTACAATATTCTAAAGATAAAATTCTAGAACAAAACTGATTAAGAAATAACCGATAATACTGAAACTGAAACTGATGGCTATTGCTTATTATTATAAGAACAAGATTAACAAAAATGTAATCCTCATTCAGTTGAAATAAAAGCGGAAAATTGAGGCAAAACTAACAAAATCTGGGTTTTGAAGAGATTTTTATTAGATTTTAACTATGTACTTACATTTCGTACATATCTTTTCGCAATTGCAATCTCATTACCTTAAAATGTATCCATCGGTATTCCGGTCATTCGCTTTTAAAATATAACTTCACTCTAGTTGTTAACATTACTCACGTTCGATTCCAGAGCAGTAGTTAACATATCAGTGAGCAATGAAATATTTGTTTACAGTTTTATACAAATACCACTCGTAGTAGCAAGAATTTATTCTAGCCGTGCAAAGCCAAAAAGTATTATGTAACATCTGGACATGTTGACCTTTTCTGTGTTCGCCTTTTGTTTGTAACGCCTTTTCGTTGTAAAGTTCTTTAGACGGGCACTCAATTTCCAGGACAATAAAAAGGTTCTATTGATTTTTCATTTTGTATCTCTTCACCTTTTTTGTTATAAAGAGTTTCGACCCGACCTTAGGCGTTGGTTCTTTGTTACTTTTACATTCTACGCTTCTACATACGAGTATATCAGGTCCGGATATAAACAAGGTTAACTTTTTAATTATTATTTAAAGTCTTATTTACCTCTCCATCTGACTTGCCTGCTTTTTTGTTGAGATTTTATTTTGTACTAGCTTTTGCCCGCGGCTCCGCCCGCGTGGATGTCGGTTATCGCGACCAAATATAGCCTATGTCCTTTCTCAAGGTCTAATCTACCCCTATACCAAATTTCATCAAAATCGGTTCAGTTGTTTGGGCGTGAAAGCGAGACAGACAGACAGACAGACACACAGACAGACAGACAGAGTTACTTTCACATTTATAATATTAGTATAGATTAACGAATCTAATAACAGAATCAGTGTGATTATATTAGTCATTATTGTCATCATTATATTCTATATCACACATCGGTTACCTTTCTGACCTATGCCTATATCTTTGGCACACTTTATTAATACAAATTTATCTTTTACTTGTTGAACGGTAAAAGTTTAATCAGATGTCTGATTTTGATGGAATTAGTATGTTTCGATAACCTCAAAAATTAGGTTAAGAAAAAAAAAACCATTTATAAACGCTCTAAAACTAATTCTGACAGACATGAATTCAAATATTTAGGTACACATCAGTCTTGTTTGTTATTCGCATTTTCCTAATTTACACACGTAGGTAGTTTCCTACTAAGACAGGACACAAAAAATAAGACACAAATGAAAAATGGTTGGTATGCAAGTAAAATCGTTGCCACGAACTTAATTCTGCAGAAACTGTATTAGATAAATAAACATAAAGCGAGGTCATTGTTCTCATCAACACAGCGATAAAAGCTAGTATTTCTAGTTACATTTCCTTTGTGTGTTTTCCAACCGATAACCATATCTCGCTAAAACTTCAAAAGACCCGCTTGTTTATAACCAACAAAGGAGACGGGGACTTCTGGGCCAAAATTGTAATGAGTTGAGATATGACTTAAAAAAAGCGGTATTTTTTTCTATTTCAAAATATTAAAAAACCAGCTCAATTGAAAGTCTGGAAGACGAGAAATCTTAAAACTAAGTTTATTCCACTAGCAAAATAAAATATCGATTACTTACTAAAAATTATTTAAACAATATTGCGTATTTAAACACTTGCATCACAATTTGATATTAAATCAATCAGAGTGAACAAAACTTAATCATAATAATAATAATAACCATTTAAAATACCAAATAATAGTGTAATAAAAATAAATTCTGAATCGATTTCCGTTAATCGATTAATTATTTCTTGTGTTTATCAACTGTATTTTTAAGCTGTGACAGCTGACAGCTCCATTTTCAGTCAATCAGTTTATTTATTCAATCTTCAAAATTAATTATTTTATCGAAAAATTGTATATTTACACGGCTTATGGGATATACAATTGTTTGTAAAATATGTACAAAAGTATGCTGTATCAGTTTATTGGTTTAAATCCAATGATCAATTGACTTCTGCGTTTTGAGTATTTCCAGTTGATTTCTTGATTATATTCCCTTAACAGTGATTTCTCTTTACGGACTTCTCAGCTTGCTCCTGGTTACCTTAAAGTACAATGATAAACTTGTTTACTTGTTTAAGTTTTGCTCGGTATTTTGGATTTTGACATGGATCTCTGTGTGAATTGTGGCATAGAAAATGAAGTAAATAAGGTAATATATTTCCACCTGCGCACTTCTTAGACAATACTCTAATTATTATTGAAGAAGAATAAAAGATCATTATTATTTAAAGTGTTTTTTTTTTTAACATAACATCCTTGTACTCCATATCTTTAAAATCTCTTTGTAAGTTTTCGTACATTATCCCTGAGTAAAATATAATACAGTACAATTTAAAAGTATTTTAAGATAAAAAAAATGACCACTTTCTATTAAAACACCACAGAAATCACAGTTCTAAAATGTCAATTTCTTGCATAACCTCACTTTTACTAAATCTCTTATAACTCTGCTCTCAGATATCCAAAATCTGCAGAATTTTCAGGGATGGTTTAATAATTTATATGCTCTTAATTGATACCACCCTCATCTTATTACATTTTTGGCCCAAGAATGTATGAAAGCCTCCCCATCTCCTTTAAATTTAAACGATGAGACTAATTGTTTTCCATTAATTAATGATTATACGCAAGTACCTACGTTAAATTCATACATTACATCAGTTTAGCCAGATAAGGTGTCCTGTTAAGGTAAAGTGCTAGAAATTGAATAATGTTAACCTTTATGTTTACAATTCAAAATTTTATGAATACGTAGATAGTTCAAAATCTTGAGTTGTTTACCGCAATAGAGTTATGAATAACAAAAACCAAAGGAAGGAACTTCCAGGGCCTGAACTATGTTGGTTAAAGTAAACAAGTAATTTGTTAATAAATGTTTACAGATAAGATTTCAAAATACTCTAATGAATAACAAATATGAGGCGTGCCAAGGGCGGTACTCCTACATACAATATCGCGTCCATGCACACACAGATAAAAGAAACGATGCGCGCACGCACAATTTTAATGCATGCACGATCGATGTTCACTCGTCTTGACACTCTTGACGCAGCTATGAATGTCAATCAATGACTATTGATACACGGCAACCTCATTAGTGACGAAGCAAATCATGATATGGTGTTTTTGGTACCTGTCACGCCGATCAAATTCCAAAATATATTTCTGACTAGCTGTTGCCCGCGACTTCGTCCGTGTTAAGTTCGGAATGACTCGAACCCATGTCACAGAACAGATAATTCAGTTAATTCGTTATTATCTCAATTATTTGTTATGAAGAAAGTCTTCTGCCAGTGACTGAATAATACATACAGGCCTAAACTACCGAAAACTACGAAATTAAGACAGGCTCCTTCTATGGGCTTAGCAAACGCTACGAAATGGTTTTGAATTTTTTTACTTTTTGCTTACCAAACTTTTTGTATCAACATTTAGCAATGTTCATTAGTTATAATGCTCAAAATATCCTCCCTTCCTCCCAAATCCTCAGAACACGCTACTACTACTTACGATCTGAACAGATAAAACTGCATTGAGAGCGTCATGAAAAAATCTTCACGAAAACCCGGAGCCCTGCATATAAAGACGTTTTTACACGCCGGAACAGTGGTTCTCCTATACTGAGTCAACGGCTGGTTGATTATTCTGGTTTCATATTAAATTTTACCAACCATAGCCACATCGTTGTTCGTTGCCTTACACGCAGGTGAATGGGCACAGTGGGCAAGAGAGCAAATGCGGCCTTGACTGGGATAGGGCCTAGCAGGCGCAGGGTAGACTTGCAACTGGTCAATATGGCCTCATTTCGCCATATTTCCCTTGCACTGACCTAATTGTGTCCGCAGATGATTATACTTCTAAGTTGGCAACAGAAGTTGAGACTGATGGTGAGATTTCTGTTTGATCTGATGAAATCTGCCGGATCTGGATGTTTCTCTGCACACATTTTTGCTCACTTTCGTATAATAGGAGCAGCGGTATCTTTTTATTATACACAGTTTGGCTCCTTGTGGTCACTGTTCTCATCTATGGGATGGCTTTGCGCGGTACGTATAAGACGCAATCGATAAGATTGCAGAGCCATGCATTGATAGGTTTCAGGTTACTAATATTTTAGAATCTCTGCAGTTGCGTAGAGAATTTGCCTTTCTGACTACCATACATTTCCACCATACCACGGCGAGTGTTCTAATAAGCTCTTCATACTAATCCCTTCTTCTTACTTCATATCCAAAATAACACGTACTGAGCTGTGGTGTGACACCACATACGGGTGAAATAATACCGCCTCGAACCAAGCGGTTCGGAACTTCATTTCTTTATTGCACGGTAAAAATCTGTATTGCTCTACACACATCCATGTTTCCTTCTTCTTATGATCGCGGATTCTTTCACGTCGCGCTTGGGTGTAAAAAGCAAGGCCGTCAAACGTCTCTTGAATGGTGGCTTTATGGTTTGGTGCATGGTGCACTGCTTCGTATTGTGAGGTGATAATAAAGGCAAAAGAGGCGACGGAAGAGGTACGGAAGAGGATCACTACTCGGGCACTCCCCAGAATACGCAACGGAAATCAGAGAACGTGCAACGATCTCCTTGCTCCATGAACGCGGATTTGATGGCGATGAGACGGGCCACCCGTTACTCTAGCCCAAGCAGGGCCGGGACGGTGGTGCGATGTGTTACACCCCAAGAGTCCCTGCTATCCACGAGTCCAAGGGTCCCTGCTATCGGTTCGATTCCGACATAGCCGCGTCTGCGCTAGCCCTGGTGTGGTGGTACCCATAGGAGATACCGGATATAAATGGATTGAATAATATTATATAAAAAACCGGTCAAGTGCAAGTCGCGCTCGCGGCGCGTACCGAGGGTTCCGTAGTTAAGCTACATAAACCACAATATATTTTGGTTGCGTTGACTTTGTAGCTCGTTTTTTGCGCTCGTTTTCAAGGCGTTATTGACTTATGTATGTGGCTTGATTTTCACTTGCATTTTTCCACCTCCACGAATTCCTACAGACATTCGACAGACAGAGAGATGGGCAACGAAGTGATTCTATATCCTAGGGTTCCGTTTTGTTCTTTTGAGGTACGGAACCCTAAAACACATAGTATGTTGATCAAAATCCTGAACGAAGTGGAAGGAAGAGCTAATTTTGAGTAACGGAAAACCTTAAAACAGAAGTCGAAGTTCTGAAACGTTGACGACCACTTATTCACAATTGGTCAATTGCGACCGAGTGGTGCTGCCTGGCCAGTGCTAATGTCAATGCTTCTTTTGAATTTTTAAAGCTGATTTAAGTTTCATGACTTTGCGGGCTGGTGGGATAACCTTCTCTGTCTCCGAAATGAAGAATTTCGTAAAGATCTACCTTGTATTATTAAGATTATTATGTAATAAGTTAAGATCGATTTTGCTTTGCTACTCCTGTCATACAGCCTATTTTTATCATGATGTTATTGTATGAACCTACCTATAGATAATAATGAGAATAAAATTAATTAATTTAAAACAAAACTAATGCATAAAAATAATAAATTAAATAAGTCAAACAAAAAAATATTGAAAAGCTATAAACAAAAAACCGTTTCAGATGGGTTCGAACCTGGATCAGCAACATTGTAAGTCCACCGCAAACCGACTAAGCTACTAATACCATGGGATATTTGTGCGAAATAAACGTTCATATATTATACGTTCATATATTATATTTTTATCACATTATAGTGCCTCGTTCCCTATTAGAATAGCGTGATGATATTAATTTTCAAAATATCATGGCCCGTCTCATCGCCTTCAAATCCGCGTTCATGGAGCAAGGAGATCGTTGCACGTTCTCTGATTTCTCTGTCAAGACTCTTGCTAAGCTGAAGATTCTGCAATATGTAACCTGGCCTGACTTTGCTGAGATGCAGTTACGCTTGCCTCTCGAAGTTCTTCAGACTCCTATGATCGAAATAATCTCTTCTTTTTAGCATTTTGCTACTATTATTGTTTTGATCTATTCACACAATTTACAATTATTAGGCGTGATTTACTATTATTGACACAACTTTTTTATTTATGAACCGATTTTAATAAAAAAAAACACTAAATGTTAAGTGAAGCCTACCACAATCAATTAGTGAAAACCGCAACCAAATTGGTTCAGCCGATTCTGAGATTAGCGTGCACAAACGCACAGACAAACAGACAAACAGATAAACAGACAAAAATTTCAACGAACGTTGTTTTGGCTTCTATTACGTTAATAAAGTCCCCCAATAATAGTTTTTCTCATTTCCATGCCATGTACAGACACCGATCGGTTACAATTTTATTATATGTATAGATTACAAAAGTTTTGAAGTGCTTGCCCTTCATCACACTTTATTTTGATGTCGAAGAAAGAGAACTAAGAACTATGGTAAAATTGTAAAACAAAACACAATACTTACCAATACAAGTTGAATGTATGACTGGAATTTACATAGACTGATATAAATATCTAGAATTCTAGATATACAAAGATATTGTTGACAGAATTCATTTGAAGCAATGCAAACTAAATCTTCTAATATATAAAATTCTTCTGTCACGGGGTGCGTAATCGAACTCCTCCGAAACGGCTTGACCGATTTTGATGAAATTTTTTTTGTGCTTATCCGGTATCTATGAGAATCGGCCAACATCTATTTTTCATTCCCCTAAGTGATAAGCGTGCAGCGGGAACGGGATTTGAATACCACGCGGGCCGAAAATATGGCTGTACGAAGTTCGCCGGGGCAGCTAGTAATTTAATATAATTCGTCTACGCAGAAGGTACAGTACCTATTGTACTGATTATTTATCTAGTCTACGGCATGTTGTATAAACTTTTCATTGTGTAGTTTATAATTGTATATTTGAACAATAAAGATTGATAGATGGTTAGTTTTGGTTAGTAGTTAAGCGACGATAAAAATCTCAGTGGCCCGTTAACGAAAGTTATTTTAGTTTATAGTGTCCTTCAGACGCATTGCCCTAATTATATTCTAATAGTTTTAAAAGCTATAGGAATAAAATTGTTCAACATAACCATATTGTACTAGGTACCAACCGTTAAAACTACTTACCCAACCATAATGCGTGATGGATAACTTTTATTTTTATCACACCAAAAATAAAAAAGTAAACTAACATTGGAAAAGGAATTTCGATTCCTTGAAGGATGTTGGAATTTAGAAGAGATAAGTGATTTGTAGTTTTCATCATATTTTAGAATAAGTAACCATAGTTAAATAGCCCATTACATAAAGTTACTATATAGGTACAAAATAACTGAAATGCTACTGTACGCAAGTGATAATGAACACGAGTTAACTGTCATACAACAAAACGCATAACACATTTATATAATCTTTCACTATAACGCTTATAGGCGTCCTATTTGAGTCCAATAAATATGTATGTGATGCGGCAAATTGCACATCCTAATGCCACTCTTCTATACATTAACTTCCAATTGCTCAGGCGTCATGGTGGCGACCTACATTTTTACACAAATTAGGACACTTACGTAGGTAACTTGTTATGTCCTTCGTCACTGATAAGATGAGCAACGTTCAAACATGTATAAATTATATTGATAGATTTATAACAATGATGAGGTAGGAAAAAGGGTTAATTACGCCGGCGATGCCAATAATTTGCGCGTGCACTATGTAGGTCGGTTTATTTATTGATTTCTTCGTATTTTAGGGGTGGAAAGGCCGACATCCCGATGGACTGCCAATAAGTAAAGCCCATTGTTTCCTAATACTCTTAGATCATGTTGTAAATCATTTAAACGTAATTACCGCAGTACCGAATATTTATAACGTAAATATTTGTACAACATCCGCTGCAAACATTTTAATAACCGTTTGACCTACAGAACTGTCGTTAAGTTTGATTCAACATTGATTTGAGCCCACATGTTTATCAACCTTGCGAAGTAGAGATATAAGGTGCGTTATTTGTATTGTAAGTCGAAAAAATCATCTTCATACAAGTCTGAGTTGAGTTTAGATAGATATTTATTTTAACGATGACTAGTTACTTGACAAATTACGTACAGAATGTTGAAATTGAGTGTAGTATAACCTATTGTTGCTTTTCAAAATACATTCTTATTGGTTTGTGTTTTCATCCCATAAAAGTAGTAGTTTGGTTTTTTGAATCATTAACAATTAATTCATCGATACAAATAACTTCTATACAAATATTGGTGTAAAATGTACGTAACTAGAGATATTGGACAGATACATACAATCACAACTTCAAATACTTATTATAATGATTGTGTTGAATCTTGATACAAACTATACTGACAAATAATGTACCAGAGATATCAATGAATAATGTTCCAGAGTTAACGAATTGGTAAGCCCTTTGTGTTAACAGCAACCCGATTCTGTTATCTAAGTCAAATATTAATGGAAAGCACTTTGCCATAGTTACAAACAAAAGCCGTCGCTGTTCTTACTCAACATAGTAAACTCGACGGCGGTATATGTGGTCGGCTCCAGGGACACCAAAGGCCATATGCTAATGCGTTACTCTTGTCTTGTTAAATGGACAACTTGTTGTGCCCACGCCCACACTAAGAGCTCCCAACTTACGGACACTTTTACTTTCGAAACATACAGTCATGTAAATGTTAAATATCAGTTATAAAATACCTGGCAAAACTAATATTTTTATCGTTAATTATAAACGTAATTGCTTTATGAAAATTAACTATGTAGTTAATTTATTAAATTTCAAACGCAATTAATAATTTTGTGAGGAAATATAGCTAAAAATATACATATCTGCTACATAATTTAAACTATTTTAAATTCATATTATAGGTACGTTTATTTATTTTAAATTCATATTATACGTACGTACATTTTAAGTAAATGCTAAGTATGGAGTATGTATACGATTAAGTAGGTATGTGCCAGAGATAAATATTAACAAACAGACTAACTTTCCAACATGTCTCTGGACAGGACAACCATAGGGACATGGACTAAGGCGAATTCCAATACACAATAAAAGAATATTATTCCACATCACGACAAAATATGAGTAGATCTAATCAAATATATTTTTCCCACTGCAGGGATACAGGGCTGTACCTATCTTAAAAACAGGTTATATACTCACGAATTATAGATGTAGTTTCACAATTTGGGCAGACAATTTCATATTTGCATTTGCAATATCGCTTACTCAGGTAAAGCATGAAAAGACAATCCAATTAATTTAAATTACTATGAATTACAAATTCACGTATCTACTACTTTCTAAAATAAAATTGTAATTATAAGACTGTTCGCAATATAAATGGATTAGATATATTTGATGAATAGATTTTTGGATTACAAGGTGTTGAATACCCACCTATATTGAAAATTTTCCTGCATCATCCAATTAAACAAGCGGACTTTCATCTTACATTCCTAAAGATAAATTCGAAGTATCTCGTATCATTAATCAGACTAAAACGGCCCTATTCAACCAACGTATCGTCTTAAGTAACCAAAAGGAAAAAATATTTACTGCTTCCATGAACGTATCATCCATCCACCTAAGTAAAGTTCCTTCTAAATATTTTGTTCTCGTAATCGAATTTGTTCGTTCTTTTTATAAAATTATAAATCAGGACCATATTTTCGTCCGTGACTTTAACACCTAGCCATTAAGGTTACGCCTCGTAAGTTATTTTTAAACTTTTTTTTATGAAGGAAGTGGGCAATAAGGTTAGTCAGGCCACTACCTGCTATATGGATACACGGTGCCTCGCACCTTCTTCACACAAAAAATATAAACATGGCCCTCTATTTTTGGAACCAATACACTGTCTTACGAGCTAGTGAACCGTAAATTATTACTTCGACGTCTTGCTTTCTAGCACAAGGTACGTTTTTATGGCATTCAAAATGACGTTTACGTACCGCACGTTCCGAATGAATGCAAATTCGCAGTAGTACTTTGCAACTTTGTTGAATAAGACGCACTCAATTTTGAATTTATCTGTCCATGGGTAGATTCTATTCGCGTCAGTCGGCCCCATTCACACATCTCGGTTAGTGACATCGTCGAGTAAAATTTAAAAAAAAACTTAACGCGAGTGGACGCTCGGCGGGACTGATATAAAATTCTAAATTTAAATTTTGTCGTTTCTGAGACGTCATTATGCCACTCCATTTTTTATTACGCTGACACCATTTTTACGATACGTAGTACCTAGCTAATGTGCATAACTGCAGTAATCTGCATATATTTAATTAATTATTATCTACTGTTATTCTTAAACCTCTAAAAGAACTGCGATAACGGCCTCTGACATTGTAAAGATTAAAATGAACATGTATTGCTGTTGGCGGTTATTAAGACATTATCTAATCAATCTGTTGACCGAAGCGCCTCTTGGTTGCACATAATCATCCGTCCATTAAAGCGTAATTAAACTCAGCTATCTCTCTAGAATGTTATTATTACTGTAACAGTACCTTCTTGGCAAGAAAGTACTACGAATACAGCCATTTGTCTAATTATGAGATCGGATAACGGCACAATAGCGTGACATAGTAGGCTTATGAATTTAATGTCTTGCATGAATATCGCGTATTATACCTGGCACAAAATGTCAAAGCAATAAAGACAGAGATCTCGTGTTCTAGAAAAAACATAATTAAACAGCAAAAGCTCATCAACATTCACTGTTCTTATTCTGGTGCCTTTGTAGTGATATGATCTTTTGTTTTATGTTTTCGTTTTTGTTCACCTAGACCCACTTTACCACATATTATTTATTATGTGTGTAGTCTTACTTACGTGTACATATTTGTAGGTGTTCTCTTACATTTGTTATCTACAGAATATCCTATTACCATACATTACAATGAAATGGAAAAGGTGTTTTTATAGTGCTGACTTAGTAGCTCCGTGGTTAAAAAACAATGTTACTTATTATATTATAGAGTCATGGTCTTCTGGTCCTGCAAGAAGTATGTCCTATTTACTTTTAGGCTACCATCTAGTTGAATTTTTTCTAGTATGAATAGGGTGATCTGAATACGTACCTACTTGCTTCTCCACCATTGATTTTTAAATTTATATTCACTGCATTTTGTGTGGCAGTGAAATTTTAATCTCTAGGTAAGACTTCTGGGCTTGGCTCTGTAAAACTGGAATATGCTCCACTTTTCCCTTTTTATGCAAATTACTATCACGGGCCACACTTTTGTTGCAGGATTTGGATGGCAGCAACTCTAAAATTTGCCCCTTTTTTTGTCTTTAATGTCCACTGAACACGGCCTTACTATTTACCCTTCATAAATAGGCAAAAAAGTATAGGTATTCACAAAATCCAGTGACCTAATCAGCAACAATTTATCTCATGGCAACCCCGCAAGGCGCCTATCGGGCGGGGTTAGTGGGGTGAACTGGCTGCGGTCGACGGGCCACAGATCGATAACGCATCGCAGTCCATACTTGGTGTGTAGCCTTCGTCGTGCAATTCACAACAGTCTGCTGCGGTTTTTGCTCTTGTTTATATAAGCTGTACTATTTTTCATGATTTGAAATGTATGATTTTTGTAAAAATAATAGATTATTGTTAATTTATTTTGTGATTACAGTATTCGTTGGGCGCCACTTTTACTGACACCACAGATGAAAAAATGAGACAGTAAATGAATTAACGTTAGAAACCTGTAGCTTATCATAAAATGGACGTTCGAGGTTACGTACTTACGTTCATAGCCCACTTACCATCCGCCATTCTTGACTCTTGTGCTTTTTTGCTAAAAGAAATATTCATTGCGCTCAAGTTTGTTAATGCCTTATCTTTACCTATTAGAGATACTGCCAACCTTTTATAAGCCTAAAAAGTTTCAAAGTACATAGTTGCGTTGCAGCTATGAATTTGTATAGAAAAATATAAAATTCTCACAAAACAGCGACCGTGACGCAAGAGCATTTTGTTTTTTCCTAAGTAAAAGCTTCCTATCTTTATCTTAATACCGATTACTGATGTTCAATATGTTCATATTAGTAAGGAAACATAGAGATTATGTAGATTTCGATAAACCCACGCACACGAGCATACTTCGCTACTAAATCCCCCTTGCTGCGTGATAACCAAAAATAACATCATAAGTCTGTTTCTATTACCTCCAAAATGAAAACACGAAATCTAATTTATTCAGATGCATCGCTCGAGTCAGTTTTTTTCTGTCTAATATTAGGTGTCACAAGAAACACAGCTTTCATAATAAATAGCACGTAGTAATAAATTCTATAAGATCGTTTGGTAAATCACATCCTCAAAGTAATTTATTGACTGTAAAGCCGTGGAACAACTGCATATACGTTCAAGTGCCTAGAGGCGCCCGAGAAATCAAGTGAAAATAAGATGATGCAGCTATATTAAGGTGTCGCTCAAGTTCCGAAGGTGACTAGAATAATATATTATGGTTAGAATAGGATAGAATCAAACATTAATTAATAGATGATGCTATCGCAATATTATGTGCAATCAAATTTCAACCAATAGTTTAGGTTAAATTTGTGAAAAGTGTCTTCTCACTACTATTTACGTCTGCTTGTTCTGAAAAACGAATGTACAGTTGACAAAGAAGATACGGTGGCAACTTTACACCCAACTTTATAATGATGCTTGCACTTCATTCTCGTCGAGGTTAGGCGAGGTAGCGCGAGCACGAGAGTGTGGTGGGAGCCCTCGCATCACATCGCCGCGCCTCGCCTAACTAAGATGTTTGCCGTTCGCGCCTCGCCTAACTTCGTCAAACCTCGCCTCGCCTAACCTCGACGAGAATGAAGTGCAAGCATCAAAAAGGCAACCGTATCTCCTTTGTTCACTATGTAGCTACCCTAAAATTATTAAAAATGAACGCAATAAGATTAACACTCTCTCATTGACACGTGGGTAATTACATAATTGAAGATCTGCCGCGAGCGCCGACTGAGAACTAATTGCAGTAATTTGTCATATACTTTTAACATATTGTTAGTTAGTTGTACAATGTAATATAACTGTAGTTAGAGGCTTATTGAGGTTGTTCAACAGAATACTTACGAGCTCTAGGTATTATTCTTTTGTTAGAAACAGAGAATAGGAGAAAATTTGAAAGTACTAAACGATGTAGGTTCGTAGGTTATTAACCTTTAGCTGATATTGTAATCTGTAAATCAGCACATCTCTAAATCTCAATAGAGCAAACTGTAATATCATTGTCTCTTTGTATTATGGTGTTAAAGAACAAAGCCCTTGTACGCTTTGGTTGGTCCATTCTGTAGATGAAGATGTATAATGAATTCTTTCACCATCACTCGGCACACATAGATTAGAAGATACCTATTGGCTGTTAAGCTGTCCATGTAGTAAATGAAACAGTTTAAGATCTCCCTTTAAAATAATTTTATAATTATGTAAATTCTGTATCTGTAACTCCAAACATGCAGAGACCTAAAAATTGTGGATAAGATTACAATATAAATAGGAAATTAACATAAATTCTAACTACACATAGGAATTATTAACCAATTATTAACCAATTTCAAGTGTTGGTAGTCAGCCTTCTACGTCGCAAAATGCTTTAATACGCTGCCCAAATTGTGCTCAAGCTCGTTTTTTCAAAGGTGAGCGTGGTTTGAAAGTGCATTTTGGGAGAGTACATAAGTCTCAAAATGTACTTTCAAGCACAACAACGTTACCACAGCTACATAACAATCAAATTCCCTTTTGGCAAAACCTAGCAAAATTAAAAAATTCTGTACCGGTTTTAAAGAGGATTCCCCGTGGTGCAAGGCCTTTAGTAGCCCAAAATCTGGCAAACTGCATTGGCCTTGTAGTACGGGAGAATTCTACCAGAGCTTGGGAACAATTATTCACTTTCTCCTATAGGATTTTACACATTTCGAAAAATCAGGCTACTCCCAAAAGTTTAACATCACAAATTAAGGACAACTGTATTTCGACCAGCACTTTCGACCCTAAATTCACCGCGTTCTACAAAAATAGTTTATCCCAGTATGTAGAATCCAAATTGAGAGAAGGTGATATTAGTGGAGCAGCTAGGTTATTATTTAGCAGCGACGTAGTGGCGCCTTGCTCTCCAGATACTCTTGCAGATCTGAAGAGCAAGCACCCAGCGCCAGTTGATGACCTTTCCTTCCCCGATGCTCCAAATTTTGACTCCGATTTTCTGACCGTAACAGCCAAGGACGTGTTATCCACTGTGGGCTCCTTCCGGAGTGGTTCTGCTGGCGGGCTCGATGGCCTGACTCCACAACATTTGAAAGACCTCCTGAGTCCAGCCGTCGGCGATGCTTGCGGAGCGCTTTTGAAGGAGCTCACAGGTTTGATGAACCTCATGCTTTCCGGCAATGTGGATGAAGCCATCATTGATATCCTATATGGCGCAAATTTATGCGCCTTGCGGAAAAAGGATGGTGGCGTTCGTCCCATTGCTGTAGGCTGTACTTACAGGCGTATGGCAGCCAAAATGTGCTGTAAATTTTGCAGCACAGATATGTCAAGTAAATTCCAGCCCCTACAACTAGGCTTTGGGTCTAGAGGGGGCTGTGAGGCTGCCGTACATGCCCTGTCCACGTACCTTGGCTGCGGTGAAGGGGAGGTCATTCTCAAGGTTGACTTGAAGAACGCCTTCAATTCAGTTAACAGGGACACCTTGTTGACACAGGCCAAGCTAGAAACTCCCAAAATTTTTAAGTTTCTTTGGCAGTGCTACAGACACCCTTCTAAATTGGTTTTTAAGGAAAATATTTTAGAATCAGCGGTCGGGTGTCAACAAGGTGACCCGCTTGGGCCACTCATTTTCAGCTTATCAATACATCCAATCATTAGACAGCTAAATTCGAAATTTAACATCTGGTATCTAGATGACGGTACTCTAGGAGGAGATATAGACACAGTACTTCAAGATTTGACATTTCTGAAAGATAAATTTAAGACTATTGGTTTAGAACTAAATCCCTCAAAATGTGAAATTTACGTTAACGATAATATTGACAAATCTTTGGCAATTTCGAAATTTAACGCTTTGGCCCCAAATTTAAAAGTTCAAGATAAAAGTACACTCCGGCTCCTAGGGTGCCCGATTTTCGAAGATGCCTATGATGCCTTCATTGAAGAAAGAATACAAAATTTTAATGAAGTTTCGGACCGTCTCCTCCAAATTAACATACATTCGGCTTTTACAATCGTCAGATATTGCCTTTTCGTCCCCAAATTCACACATGCGCTTCGCTCATCACAATTTTTTAAACATTTGGCACTTTTAGACAAGATGGACAAAATTATTCAAAATACCCTATGCAAAATTTTAAACGCCGATTTGAACGACCGAGCCTGGCTCCAAGCATCTCTCCCGGTTCGCCGGGGTGGGCTCGGCGTTCGTAAAATTTCCGACGTGAGCTTACCAGCATTTTTGGCTTCGATCCATGGCACAGAGGAATTAACCAGGAAAATATTATTACCCACACTGGTTAATTCTGAAGTGCCGGGTAAAACCGAAGCCATAAATGCTTGGAAAATGTTTTGCCCAAATTCTGTTTTGCCCACCAACCTATGCTCCCAGAGACAGTGGGATGAGCCGCTTTGCAATATTTTAAGACAGCAATTAATTAATACGTCCTCTAATGTTGCAGAGCGTGCTCGCCTTTTGGCTGTGGGAGAATGGGAGTCTGGTGTGTGGCTTCAGGCTCTTCCGTCGTCCAACATTGGCACCATGTTGGACGACACGACATTCAGAATTGCAGCCTGTCTTCGTTTAGGTGCTCCCTGTGTTGCTCCTCATCGTTGTCACTGCGGAGAAGCAGTCGACAGTCTCGGGCACCACGGCCTATCATGCAGCAGGAGCGCAGGACGCATGTCACGTCATGCACATTTGAATGATTTAATCCGCCGGGCTCTTGTCACCGTCGGCGTCCCAGCCATCCTTGAACCAGTTGGTTTAGTGCGCGATGATGGCAAGAGACCGGATGGCATGTCTTTGGTGCCTTGGAAGATGGGCAGGCCTTTGGTGTGGGACGCAACATGCGTCGACACCCTTGCGCCTTCCCATCTTCCAAGTACGACGGGCTGCGCCTGTGCTGCTGCGGCATCTGCGGAGACCCTCAAACGGCGCAAGTATGATAATATAACCAACAATTATATATTTGAGCCGTTTGGGGTCGAAACGTTGGGTTCGTGGGGTCCGAGCGCACGGTCGCTTTACACGGAAATTGCAAAGCGACTGGTCGATGCTTCGCGTGACCAAAGGGCTGGCCTGTATTTTGCCCAAAGGATTGGCATTGCCATCCAACGGGGTAATGCTGCCAGCCTTTTGGGTACGTTACCAGTCGACATCGATGGGGAGGAATTCTTCGACACCTGACCCCTTTTTCCTTTCCCTTTCTTTTTTTTTTTGATCTTGTAAATATTTTTATTTATTAATTTAATAAAATATAATAGTTAATTGTAAAAACAAATAAATACTCATATAATTACCGAAAAAAAAAAAAAAAAAAAATCTAATTATAAGATCAAGAAAACCAATTAAAGAAATTGTTACTTTGATCGATATTAAGCGATAATAATCTAGAATCTATACGAACATGAATTAATTATCAAGATTATATCGTCGTAACCACCGGGTAACAAAGTCTCTCAAACTCACTGCTCACAATACATGCAGGTTGGGTGTCCAAGTTTTTTTATTATTTCCTATATGGATATACATGAATACTTTGTTGGGTATCGAGTACCTACCTGTAATATATAGTTTTGGACGAAACCCCAACAGTTTTTATCAAATTCCTCTTAAAATGTATAATGTTTATGTTCATAGAAGACTTGTAGAATTATGTAAATTAAGCGCTGTTGTGAATCTAATCTATTGCCCAATCAAGCTTTTAGTAAGTTTGTAGCTCATGTTATATTAGGAGGTCTTTGACTATATAAATACAAACAAAGGTGACCATTTTGATATTTTTAATACAATGGATAGCCGATAAAATGTCATTAACCCACCTAGTACCCATTTAATTACTCGCTGCTTTATCATCAAACAATTGGGAAAGGCAGCAGGTTACGGCAAAGGGCAGGTATTCAACAATGAATTATAGCCTCTTAGCCTCGAGGGAAGACTGCTGACAATAGCTTATTTATAACGCTGTAATGTCAACAGTGTAGTCCTATTAAGGTAATAGAGACTCTATAAGTATATTCATAAGATGTAAACTGTATTGAATTGCATAAATACGTGGGAGTTAAAAAATGTCCGCAGAGCCTATCTAAGCTATAAAATTCTTTGATGTTTATTGTCGATTGTTCGTGATAAGTGTTTACTAACAATTTATCTAATGACGATTGATGAAAGCGGACAATGAGTCTCTAGTTCATTATTCAATCAATAAACGTTTAATTTGCATGAAAGAAAGCATAATTTATTGCAATAAACTTCAGGTATATTTACTAGGTAGACAAACTTCTAAACAGTCGTGGTATGTTAACACACACGTCTGATAAGTCCTTCAAAGTACTACACAGAACAGTACAAGCGATTATATTGCTTTATATTTGCTTTTCCGTATCTATACAGGCGCGGATCCACTAGGGTGGGCAATATGGGCATGCCCACCACCTTAATAGACCTGTGACGTCACTTTTTTTATGGTTTATTGAAAAAAAACCAAACAAATGAATCATGAATCACGCGTGATTTGGAACACAGCGAATAGTGCAATAGACGATATACCAGCATTTGTTCATACTGTTACAATATCAGAAATTACACACTATTATTGCGGCTTTTTTGTACGCCTTTTTAAGGAGCATAGGTCTGAGGTGTAAGTACATTCAATCAATCAATCAGTTAGTATATTGCAGTCCACTGCTGGATATAGGCCTCCCCGAATATGCGCCACGTCTGCCGATCCTCCGTCTTCCGCATCCAGTCTGTCCCAGCCACCTTCATCAGGTCGTCAGTCCATCTGCCTAAGGGGCATCGCACCTTTCTTTTTCCTTCTCGCGGTCTCCACCCTAGGACTCGTCTGCTCCAACGGCCATCAGTCCTTCGACAGATGTGGCCAGCCCACTGCCACTTCAGCCTGCTTATTCTGCGGGCTATGTCGGTAACTTTGGTTCTATTTCGGATGACCTCGTTGCGAATTCTATCCTTCAAAGAGACTCCAAGGATAGCTCGCTTCATAGCCCGCTTCGCGAATTCTAGGTCATGGACTAACCCCACCTTCGGTGGTAATGTTTAGGCTCCGTAGGTCATAGCAGGCAGGACGCACTGGTCGAAAACCTTTGTTTTGTGGCATTGCGGTAGGGGGGAGGAGAAGACCCGACGTAGTTTGCCAAATGCTGCCCACCCCAGTTGGATCCATCTGGCTATTTCTTTCTCGAAGTTGTTTTTACCGAGCTGGATAACCTGCCTCAGGAGATATATTTTTGAACAACTCTCAGTGTCACCCCTTCGATTGCAATCGATTTGGTACAACATGTTCGTTGAACATAATCATGGTGTTGTCCAAGTTTACACCCAGGCCAACTTGTCGAGAAGCTCCATTCAAGCTGTGCAGCATTTCGCCCAGTTGTTCCAGCGACTAAGCAACTATGACGATGTCGTCGTCGAACCGAAGATGCGAGATGTACTCACCGTGGATGTTGGTACCCCGCCAAAGTCCAATCCAGAGCCTTGAAGACGTCCTCCAATACGTTGGTGAATAGTTTGGGAGATATAACATCTCCCTGTCTCACTCCACGCTGGAGGCTAATGGGTTTCGTCTTCTGGTCTTGGAGTAAGATGGACATTGTGGCAGTGCCATACAAACATCTCAGCATCTCGATGTATCACCAATCTACACGACACTGCTGCAGGGCATCCAGCACTGCCCAGGTTTCGATTGAGTCGAAGGCTTTTTCGTTGTCCACAAACGCCACACAGCGGCTGATTGTACTCCTGCATCTTTTCTACAATCTGCCGAACAGTATAGATGTGGTCCACGGTATTATAGCCTTTTCGAAACCCGGCTTGTTCAGGTGGCTGGAACTCGTCGAGCTTATCCGCGAGGTGATTTGTGACGACTCTTGAGAACAACTTATAGACATGACTCGGGAGTGAGAACCTTTTTTGAAGAACAGTACCACCGCACTCCCGCTCTGTGCCCTAGGTGTTAGACTTGCCGGATGATGGCATTAAAGAGACTTGCTAGCTCTTTCAGGATTGGTGCGCCACCTGCTTTCAGCACCTCAGTAGTAATTTCCGTCATCACCAGGGCATCTGTTGTTCTTCAGTTGCCTGAGAGCCGCCTCTACCTCGCACTATTCGACATCTGGTATCTCCTCGGTGTAATGGCGCGTGAGTGGGGCTCTGTCCAGGTGTGTCTCTGCACAGGTCTTCGTCGCTGTGTCCCGTCGGTTTACTCGTCCGTGCTGCATATAGCTCAGTTTTAAGTTTCGTCAGATGGGGCCTTCCCAACTGCTGAGCGAACACTTTTGACCCCCCTATATCGCTCGATTGCCTCCTGGATGGAGCGAGTGTTGGAGCGTTCAAGGTCGCGTCGTATCGGCTTTTTGATTTAAAGTTCGGAAGTCTCAGGAGAGAGCCTGGACTCTTGCTGTTTGCGTTTTCCGGGAAACAATTTTTGAGACACTTCCTGCAATGTTTTGACCACTATGTCGGCCTTCTCGTCAATGCCGCTAGGTTCCCAGCATTGCGAAACGATTTTGAAGTTCCAGTTGGAACTTTTCGGACCCTAGAGCTACTTGGAACGGCGTAGGTAAGTTGACCTTATCATTCGGAATCTTTCAGCCTTTATGTTGATATTTAGAGAGCATCGGATAAGTTGGTGATCGCTTCCAGTTTGAAACTTGTTGATCACAAAGACATCTCTAAATATGTGCGTAACTACTGTCCATTATGAAAAAGTCTGTCTCGTTCCTTATCGCAGAGTCCCGGCGTTACCAAGTCCACTTCCTGTTGGGGTTTTTCTTAAAGGAACTATTAATGAAAGCTACTCGAGGAAGCTGCCTAGCATTTGCCCCTGCGATTTCTGCACCCCACTCCATAAGGTTCGATTTCCGTCTCACCGCGTTCAATTCAACAGGTCAATGTGAGACCAACACCGCCAAAGACACCCCCCCCCCCCCCCCCCAGGCGTATTTAACATGCTTGACATGAGTTCGCACTACGACTCGCACCTGACCGATCTTCAGGTACCTGTGCCCACAACCTAGTTCCGCGTCTGGATCCGCGCCTGTATCTATAATGGAATGGTTTATCATAAGTTCTTCCAAGTCCTTGGTCTACTCTGACGGAATTTGATATGTTTCCTTGATTTTTCAGTATGTTTTGAACCCATAGTTATTACTATAGGTATTCGAGGGTATTATTAAATTTACTGTCAAAACATGTGATCATGTTGAACTACCGAACTAGACATTTGCAGTTTCCGTAGCACTAGTAGCCAGTAGGTAAATGAGCATGAAATTGTAAAATAAAAAAAAAGCAAAAAATATAAAAATGAAATGGTTTATAACACTAGCTAAAGATAGATTAGCTACATACGTTTTAGGTATACACACCTATGAAAAGAGCTTCATACTATAAGAGCCATGGAAATAATACTGTAAAAAATATAGATGTAAAAATTAGTCATCACTTCATCAGTCACATCACTCTATAAATAGCAGGTAAACGCTGTATTTGTTGTGACAACAACACTATCATAAAAACGAGTTTGCAAATCAAATGTAGGTAGGTACGTGTAGACAATTTTAAAAACGGTTTTGTAACGAATATCCTTAATATGATAGAGAGAGGCTAGATTGCAGAATGTGAATCACTGGGCTGCCTAATGCAATTACTTATTATGTGCTAATGCGATGGATCAATCAAATAACTGTTTAAAAAGTACATATTGTAGTAATAAATTAACTCACTTACTTACATAATTTTATAGTATCTACCTACGTAACTACGTATCTATATAAGTACTTACTATTTGAGTTCTAAGTGACTATTATACCTAAATACTTACATCAATGCTTATGCCAATTGCCAATTTAAATAGGCAGATATTGTTATGTTTCTCGTCTGATAAGACTGTCTTCTTGTTAGACGAGGGCGCAATATCATAAACTACCTATTAAGGAAATCATAACACAACTGCAATGACAAACGGTAGCTCCCCAACTCCTTACGTGGACCCGTTATGACGATTGACGGAGTGGCGAGTCCCCCAACCTTTATTCTTAATCGACGTTGGGGATCCTTGTCCCGTCGCAAACATCGGTGAATCAGAACTGCAGCGGTAGAATTGACACTAGACTTGGTATTTTATAATGATATTTTGTACATATAGATAGGTATGTCGGATAGCGATGACAAATTAACCTCAATATCTCTTATCTCTCGCCGGATGACTGCAAACGTTGTTGATACAACTCGCAAGTCGCGAACATTGATCTCATTTCTGCACTTATTAGGTACTTTATTCAAATTACTCACATTAAATTTATTGCATGATTTTTTGGTGCTGTGATTAAGTATGTTTATCAGTTTATGACGCAATAGTCAACATATTACATGCCTTATTTAGATACCAACTCGTTTTTATTTACAAGAACATGTGGGTGAAGGTGAACAAACTAAATAGTTTGAATCTACCACCTAGCCACCTTGCGTCTGACTTAGCCATTACGGATTAAACAAAGTTGGTCGATTTTTTCCTGATGTTAAGAACTTCATGTTCAAGTGTCCTAATGAAGCCTGCAGTTTCAGTATTTACTGTCAATCAATTACCCTATTGTAGTCCACTGATGGACACAGGCTTTTCCAAATGTGCGCCATATTCAAATAGGACTGGTAAACAGGTATTTCCTTGGCGTTACAAACATAAAAAGTCGGCAGTTATATAATTTTATAATTGCTGCAGGTGACCAATACCAACCAATTAACAGAAAACATTTTCCCATGCATGGGTAAATTTATTACGAAATTTTCATTACCAAGATTGTTTTACTCTAATAACCCAGTTCAAGCAAGTTGCTCTCAAAGTTAACATGGACTGAATAAAACATGTTCGTGTCGGTCTTTATTTTCGCCGCCAGACTCCTTTATGGGCAGTTAAAAAATCCGTGGACCAAAATCCAGTTTCGCAGGATTTCTCGGAACTGTGAAACCTTAGCTCCTGTGAAAGAGGAAACAATGCTTGGATGTTTTTTACTCCCTTTCTCGTCTGGTTTCTGAACTTATGTTAAAGGCATAAATGTACTTAGAGATTTGCTTTTACATTTTGAATTGAACCTTTAGCACACGCCACATGAGTGCTTTAAAATCTGACTGTATTAAAAACGGGCTCACTTAAAATCAGGCGAGTGGAAATAATACAAGAAACACCAATTCATGAATTTGATTTTGTTACATGTGACAGTAATTGAATGAAAGAATGACTGCTACTTATCAATAGTATGAATTAAGTATTGCAAGTATAATTGGCGTTTATTTTAAATTTGGGATTTCTGCATGCTTGCACTATAAACGGGATTATTTAAGTTTATTCCGCATTTCTCGCTTTTTTACACCATGCTCCTAAAATTGCCTTTTATTTACACTTTTTAAGGATGCCTAGAAGATCACCTTTTTATGTAAGTAGGTAGTTAAGTAATCTATTAATTTCGCTTAACCAAACGTAAACTTGAATAACTTTACTATCCCATTACCCACATAATAGATTCAGCAAACATAATCTCCTTTATTGCTGGAGACTACTCCAGAAAATTGCTTGCTTATTTCACATCTCCTACGCTAGTAGGAGATGTGAAATAAGCAAGCAATTTTCTTTTACTCTTATTTACACTTAGCTAAATCTAAAGCTTAGCTTGAAGTACTGTTATTAGTTTCAATATAGCCGCTCCAGCCGCTTAAACCAGGCTGTTTCCACACTTGAATCTCGTACGGAAGCTAAAAGTATTGGTGCTTGCGAAAATTTATACGGATGTTCGCATATTAGTACTGATACTGAAGGTACCACGATCTCGCCATTGCTTGTTATCTAATATCCATAATTACCTGTTGTTTCCACGTTGAATACTTCCTGAGGCTGTGCTGATAGCTACTACAGAGGGTCGTTATTACCATCTCTACTACATTAATTTGTAGGCACAATGCTACTGTTATCGTGTTCTGAAATGAGCTTATATATACTTAAATTCAAAGTAATGGTTGTATGTAAATATCTCCTTGGTCGACTGTTATACTTACCTAAGTATTTACTGAATTAACAATAACCATACCCAAAATGTTTATCATTAACTCTATAACGTCACTGAGGACTGAGGCGTGTCAGACTTTTTGATTGAAATTAAGTCAATTTCATGCTTACCTGGCGGTAAACTGTTCTAACTTTATTTTAATGTTTTGGAGAGTAAGTACAAATAAAATTTTAATGACTTACCTACGTACTTACTTTAGTTTACGCATCGTCAGCGAAGCGTATGCGTCGGATCTTCATAAGCATTTCACGCCTGATTTGTTAGTAAGTAAGGCTCGCTTCTGAGAAGTTAATATTATATTCACCGTAAGCACTATTATATGGCCTGACTCTTTAGAGCTTTTTATAACCAGCTTATCGCTTAATATTCGTCGTCTTTATGAATAAAATCAAAATTACGCGTTTTCATAATATCCATATAGGTTAAGTATTAAAATAAATATACTTATTAATTTAATTTTCAAATATTATCATTAATCCGCTGTTTCCGACCTAGTACGTTATTCGTAAAATTGCTTAATTTTCTGATTGAATGTACGTTCTAGAAGGCTTGTTTTCTCGTTAGGTCCCTCGGATCTAGATAGAAAGTTTCATTGCTCTATAAAAACGTACGTGACATTATATTATTGCCAACCTTCGCTGTAATTGGATCGTCCCGTTTGTAGTCACATATTCCCTTCTCCAGAAACCACGCGATACTAAAACTGAATTGAATGTAAAAACTCATACTGACAGAAAGACTAAAATGTAAACCTGAAATTTTTCATTGTTTTAGTATATTTTTAACACAGACGTAGTCTTTTGTTAGATATGACTATACAAGATGGACATGATACATGACCTTCCACAAGGACAGCCGCAGCTAACGACAATGTTCAACAACTCAAATCTTATACTTATGTGTGTTTACTAAGTAAAAAATCATTATGAATCACAAACTGCGTGTCGTAAAGATTACCGTACATCCTATCACGGTACATAGCTCATTTATCACAGTCATTATTACTACAATTAAACTTTAATCAAATGTGGGTTTAAAAGTTTACTGTTCATTTCCAAATAGTCGTTAAAACTCTTCGATTTCATGATATGAAGTCGTACTATTCTTATTTTCTTTTACATCGTTGGTAAATAAGAGTCATATTATTTTCTACCCAACAGCTTAGCTTAGCCTTATGCAGCGAGGTCATGTGGTTGATTCAACTGGCATGATTAAAAGTTGATAAGCTCTTTAGTAATTACGTAAATACTAGTTTTAATTACATTTATCTGGTTAGATATTTAGGTCTCGATAAATCATTCAAGTAATGTTAGCTAAATATTATGCTTTAAGTAAGTAAGTAGGTAAGCCAGAAGCAGGCACTAGGGGGAGTCCGGAGATAATAAAGATATCTTAAAGGCAGCAAAAATACAGTCAAATTATATCTACCGAAGAACTCTTGAACTATCTGGAAATCTGGTAGGTACCTACTGTAAAATGATAATAGTGATGGATGATTGAAGACACTTAAATTAAATTGCTAAATCAATCAAATCAATCAAGTTATTTAAAGGTAATCAGCAATATACTGCTTGCTGTACCTACTTATGCAAAATGAGATCAACAATAGTGACTTCTGCAATATCAATTTCAATGCAATGACACAAAACTTTTCTAAGAAACAATCGGGACACGTTTCTAAACATGGCCATCTCATATAGGTACCTACAAGGGATCTTAAATACCTATGTATTATTAAATGAATAAATCGTTTAGATCATTGAACAATTTTTGTAACATGCAACACCAATTAAACGAAATTGAGGCGTCCTTGCGACAATGACGTGTGAAATATAATGGCTATGATGTGTATTAAATGGTGTAACAGATATAGCTAGCTTTATGGTGCGTTTATGATTTGTTACACCATAAACGTTTGGTAATCGTGACGGTCGGTATCTCGTACTCAAATTCTTAAGCCGAATCTTCTAAGCCTATTACGTCTATTGTAAGTTGAGATTAGGATTCCTTTTTTTACGTTGCTTGTTGCCCCAAGCCCGTCTAGAGAGTATGTCGAACTTTCTTTATGAACCGTGAGCACTGACAGTTGTAAAACATCGTATATAACCAAACTATTCGTCTAAATAATGTGACTGAATCTTAGAGTATTCTTAATGGGCCAATGTCTAATGCTAGTTTTGAGTTTTGACTGACCTTTAATGTTGCACTGCTAACGGCAAAGAGTGTGGCCACATTACCACCGCACGGTGCTACCACTGTTAAATAATGCGATGCTGACGTTGTGCGCTTTTGATAATATGCACATCTGTCATTTTGCACTTTAGACCATAACCTTATGCTGCTAATTGACGATAAGATCACGTACCGTTTCAATTTCAGTTCAAACATGCTGTAGTCTTGTAACTATAGCCACAGCTGCACAGCTCTCTAAAATCTCCATAATTATTAGCAGGGTCAGCAGCCTCAGTAGGCTAGAATCGTATTTCTCGAGTCCCTAGACCTAAAAAATTCCAAAACACCTCATTTAATTGGTCAAACGGAGTCGAGGGCAGAGGTACTCGGGCGTTGCTGACCGTTTGATCGTATCGCCTTCCCCTAGGCGAAATTACTGACCTACAACGCTGCATTACATTACAAATGTTATTGTGTGACTTGTAGGGCCTTCTCTAGACCTACTTACTTCCCCAGTCGGGTACAAAACTGATGACTTCGTTGACCTACATCTCTAAAACGTAATTTCTCCAGTCTCTATAGTAGAATCTTGGCAAGTAAATAGTCGGAAATGCAAGACCCGAGTACGTACATATACAAATCATATTTGCTAATATGAAAAGCAAACTCGGCTTAACGGTATCTGCCATAAAAGGTGAATGGTGAAACCGTACAGCGCACTGCACGGGCCATTTTCGACGATGATGCTTAGACTTTTTTGGCAAGAAATAGGACTTGCGTTGTCGCTTTTAATATGTCGCCTACGCTATACTCAGGAAGTAAACTTGGAGCGTTCATCAAGCGTATATTATTGCAGTTAGAACTGTTTGAATGATTCAATCTAATACACAGCAACAATAAGGTGTCGTAATTGAACTTTTATCAAAGTTTCCAGGTCAACCGTGTCAACGATATGGATTAAAAAGTTAAGAAAGTGCATTCACAGAGTTGCAGGGTTTAAGTACTTGGTCATAAATAAACAAACTGATTAGAAATTTAACTAAACGAATGTACCTACTCGTACGTATACGCATACGAATACGCATAAATTGGACAACTATTACATGAATAAATTACATTATGTAGGTATTTTGGTGGTATGATAAGTTTAGTCAGCAGCAGTTATATTACGATTACCGTAATACTCGTAATTTATACACAATGTACTTCCATTATGTGAGTATATAAATTACATATACATAACTAGATTCATTTAATGAGCACTTAATAAATCTGTTTTATGTTTCACTTTCTACGTGTTTTTGAGGTAGCTGAAGATGTTTGTTGGTGTTTACGATAATAGTTTACTGGTTCAACATTGCAACGGCATTTTTTGCGGCTAGTATCGTCTTTACGACGACGAACTAGCGATTGTAACATGGACTATTGAACATAGTGAGTGATTGCTTTCGTTTGAAACATACAACTTTTCACCTCGATCAACGAGGTGTAAAAGTAGTAGGAAAGGTGTTCCATTTTACTGAGAGTTTTTCCTTTCATCCTGGTCGTGCTGTAGTCGCTGCTATCCATGGAGTAGAATCATCTGTGTTGAAAATAGGTTACCATAATGAATAATGTAAATTTGAGTAATCCAGATTAGCGTTTACTTATATTACGGCTTAATGTATTGCAATCTGCTCATTTGATCAAAGACGGACGTAGTCTAGTATATTATGTATAGGCCACCGTTTGACCAACCCGTGACCCTGACCAAAATCAAAGTGACTGGGAACTCAAAACTCTGAAGAAGAAAAGATTTATTGAAATTACAAAGATGACGGCTTGGAAAGCGTTGCCAAAGCCCGGGACACAAGCTGTCTGGGCTTATTGCCCTTTCATTATCAAACATATTATTCTCTTGACATTAAATGACATACTTAACCACTTCCTCTGAACTACCCCGCTCGCGAAGAATAGTACAAGTCCAGGATCCTTCTAATAGAACTCAAGCATGAAAAATCGAATGACGGCTAAATACGTTTGGGACATGCATGGCAAATACAGATATTTTTTAATATGTTGAAGAACTTAAAATGTAGACGGCAACCAATATCCCAATGTTAACACTAGCTGGTTCTTAATAAGTAAGGTGAACACATTTCACAATTTCGCAAGTACCTCTTAAAAGACTGCAGACTAAATATTTACACGTCTAGGTAGCTCCTAGTGTTTTGTCTTTATGTAAACAGTGCTGTAATATCTAAGTATGTTTAGATAACTGGTAGTGTATTTGCAATTCTAGTGCTGTAAGGTAGGGTTGCAATACTTGCAATAATTATATTCAAGGGGTTTAGACAGTAATATTTTAGGACGGCATTATTTTGTTCATAAAGGTATCCTTTTGTAGGAAATGACTAGTAGGTAGTTACCTAATCGTGTCCAGTATAATCTACTGGGGTTTAGGTACTATTTTCTTAATGTTAGCTTTTGATTTATAACTTAACGTTAATATTCATTCGTAGATGTAAAGTTTAAACTAAGGTATCTGTAATCTCTGTAAGATTCGGTCAAAATCATAATTAAAGATTAATGTGTTACATTAATTTGAACTTCAAAAGTAAGGAGGTACATACCCACCGGTCTATTGTGTGCTTATACTGAGTAAATGGGTTACTTTCACCCTAGAAAGTTTCCATTCCACTAACGAAGTTTACTAACCCACTCCAGAGGTTTCACGAATTAGCTTCTTCTTAAAAAGGATGTTTGGGTATGCCCAAAATACATCGACCTACACCTTCACAAGAATAATAGGTACGGGAAGTATCTTGTTGACTGTCGCATCTCGCATCAGGAACAAGCATTTCTCGTATAGATTACGTCTGTAGGAAGCTATAAAGTTTGAATATACCTACCTACCCATAGGTACATTAGTGAAAAGACGATGGTAGGTACCTGATTATAATTAATCTGTGAATGATTTAAGAAGTGCGCAAAATAATATTACGAGTGCCATTACAATCAACACAGATGGCCACAACGTGATGTGACGCAATGCTAACGATAGTCGCAGACCTCTCGCTGATCTGCTGATGTCGTTTTTATAATAACAGATACGCCCCCGTACGTTAGTCATGAGCATGACATTAAAAAAATACTGATTTGAACTTCACAATGGATCCAAAATTGACATGATTTTCATCTAGATAATTATATTCTTGACTTTAGTCTAGGTCTAGCATCTTCAAAAACGGTAAACGGTAACTTCCTACCGATGAAAGGTAGGTAATAGTTTCGGGTATGCTGATTTGTTGAATTTCAAACTTTGGACAGATTCGTAGATAGCTGCAACTTCGTTTTAATCATGTCTAGTGAAACATTGTGTGGAGTGAATATTTACATAAAACGTCTAAACCTTAGGAGGACTTATAGTACGTAACTAGGCACGACTTGCAAAAAATGATTATATCTGTAACATACCTAAGCACATAATGGTAGGTAATTGACTATAACAAAGGCACGTATCATGTCACACCAGCTGTTAATCTGGGTTAGATGACCAAATATGTCACCTTGCATTATAAAAACAATAGAGCACGTAACTATATACCCATGTTCGTCATAGTATGGCTGAAGACAGAAACTAGTCCTTTTCCAAATTACGGTAAGAGAAGGCAAATTTTCAGAAACTTTTTAGGCACTTATGATATTTGTAAAAGTGACGTACCTATCTAATAAACAAGCTATCGCACTTTTGGGCCCATAGGATATTTTTGACAAAAAGAATGTCTCTTAAACTGATCGTCTAAGTTATAATTACAGACCTAAAGTGGCTGTCACCAAAAAGGTCATAACCTTTGCAATTAGAAATAATGATGAATATAATTAGTATTCTATCTGGAACCTTTGCAATTAGAAATAATGATGAATATAATTAGTATTCTATCTGGCTCAAGATCGTGAATTCCTCTGAGTGTCCATTCATTTTTATAAATATATATCATAGGGTCATACATTATTTTTTCTTTTATTTCTGATACACTTCTTTTTCATTTTCCGAAAAAGGAACATCTATCTTGGTTGGTGTCGTTCCGATGCAGTACAAGCAGTAACATACACACGTAATATAAACTGACAAATTCCTCAATTGAGCCATGAGCACTGGCGTGCCGCGAGATCACAAATTAGCACCAATTTATCCCTCCGGCTGACTCACCCACGACGCGACGGCTAGGTGTGTATATCATACACTGTCTATAAAAGACACCACAACAAAAAGAACAAAATAGATTCAGAACAACGTATGTGACATTTAGCACAGTTGTGCCACATTTAAGCCTACAGTTATAACGGAAAGCATTCGTAACACCACAGAACAGTTAATCTTAAAAGGCCTACTCCATTCTAAATACACAGTAATTTGTACAAACAAATCTTTCAATGCTCAAGACAGTTCAATCAACGTTGAACTCATATTATCCGTGAAGGCGATCAAAGAAGATCGTGACTACGGAATGAATTCTTTCTAAAGAAATTGGAGTGTAAAAGCAGAGATGTAAAGGTATTAGAATTGTACCGATGACACAATAGAACTTTATTAGATCAGTAGATGCCAGCAGAATTGATTAATATTCTACAATCAGTAGTAGAATCTACTAAGGTATCTACTTGTGGTTACATAGGTACACTTAGATGTCAAGATAAAGCAATGGCGCGTATAGTCGAGATATCTTAAGGTAGGGTAGGTACCGAGTGGGACTCGTCTCGTCAGACATTATGTCATTAGCTATGTCAACATACTGTATGACCCTGACTACTATATCCCACGCTGCCCAGCTTGCAGTCTCAACCTGCAGAATATCTCTCGAACTCCACGTCTGAGTGTGAACTACATCATATCACTTTACATCAAAACATGTTGGAGAGTAAATATCATGAATTTCAAGATTTTTTATTTATTAATATGCTAACCACTACCTAGAACAAATTTTACTTCTTGCGGAAGTTAGAATGAATGGATATTTTTATTACTCAACCACTGGAAGGATTAGAACGGTTGAAAGACAGAGATATTTAAAATAGCACATATATGCTACTTTATAAGAATTCTTCGGAATTCTTAAAAGTACACAGGTGGAGACGCAGGCAACAATTAGTTAACAAATAAAGTGAAGTGAACTAGACTATAACCTCGGTAAGTACTTACGTACGTAGTAGTCTACAGACCTTGTTTGCGAATAATTGGGGGAGCCCGGCGCAATTGACCTCTTCCCACCGTCACGTCAACGGGAAATCGATATAATGCTATACTGCTCTTTGTTTGATGCTCTCTTTCTGTTTATACGTTTATAGTATTTGAGATTACATAAATATACTCAATACAATTATTGCGTTCCATAATGTGATACAGATTTCAAATTAAGGTTAAGTTACAATTACGGTCCCTGTGCACAGTATAATTTTTGGAGAATTTGTTTATTATCCTGCTATCTTCATAGATTTTGTTATTGTACACAATTTCGTTTCAATTATTTCATGTTATTCAAAAAGATCGATGGGTACAATATCGTGAAATCAAATTTATCAGTATCGTTTCGCATGTTATCTATAAAGACATTGCACAAAGTGTGCATTCAATTTTCTTATCCATATCGATTTCTATATTTATAATATTTATCAAAATGTTTATTATTGCAATGTTATATAACAACCTAGAAGACTGTATTATAGCCTCCGCGGAATATATGAGAAATGATTCTACATTCATATCATAAATATTATATCTGATTATATTTACGTAAAATACTTAAGCACATTTCCAAGAACTCGTTGAATTCCTTTAAATAACGGAAATGATGCCTTTACAGACAAGCTCATTATAATGCCGTATAAGTGTTATACAACAAATAAAGCAGTAACCACTAAATAATGAACATTTTAACGTTATAAGTGTAATAAAATCCATCATAATAATTAAAAATAGACTATAGGTACGAGCCTTCGCACGATCTTAATTTTAGAACAATGAAACAACGGTCATAAAACTTCGTCTAATTGAAGATGAGCCATAATCTTAAATAGTTTATAAGCGTAACTAATTCCATTGAACAATCGCCGTAAGATGGATGTATTGGAAAAATTGGGTCACTCTCGGGCGAAGCTCGGTGGCTCAGTGGTCAGAGCGTTCCCCCTGTAAGGGAAAGATCGCGGGTTCGAGTCCCGCCCGAGAATTGATTTCGCTTTTTCCAATTTATTATAATTTGTTTAGTCTAGCAAACTAATTGCTTTAAAATTATCTCAATACATATTGTAGATTAGGATATTAGAACCTGTCTTCCTGTATCAATCGAACGGACACAGACACTCTAAACTTCTCTATTTTATTTTGGTTAAGACTAAAAGTTTTGATTTTTGTCTATGATGATGCTGTGGTTAGGTTTTCGTCAATAGCAAATAATGAAAATGCTGGTGTAGTATATTTCTCAATATTTCTCAATTAAATTTAAAAAAAAAATTACAACATGTCTGCTCTGCCAAAACCAGCTAATGTACCTAACAATAAATAACCCACACATCAAAATCTGTTCCGGAATTTTCAAGTTTTATGGGTTCGAAAAGATTACACTGCCAATTTTAAGCAGTAGGTAATTTCTGTTGAAAGAATGTAGAATATTAACAAAATGTTTTTCTTTTTTTCGCAGAATGTGGTGGACGATCACTGGCAACTTCGGCAACATTCTACCGATTGACTGGACTAAGTCGTTTTCTAGAAAGATGCATATCCCCACCTTGAACCTTAATGACAAAAAGGTATGTAGGTATTTAGGGTTATTGATAAATAACAACTGCACTAATGTGTACCTTTATATTTATGTTGTGACATTAAGCAGTCCGTTTTTGACGAATGTTATGTCACTTTCGACGTGAGAAGTGTTGGACTCGAAAAAACTTTCTCAAATTTATGGGAAAAAACTGGTTCCGAGTGTTCGAGTTTATCGTGGCGCTTTCGACCTTTTGTTCATGAAAATACTCTCATACCATACCAAGCAATGTTTGAGTGTCTGGGTTAGACGAACATACTGTATTGATTCAGGGCTGCAGCGACGAAAACGTACCACTTATTTTGTCTTGTAAGGTTCTCTAGTAGGCATCCATGCTAATAATATAAATGCAAAAATAACGGCTAAACCGCTTAACCGATTTGCGTGAAATTTGCTACAGAAATAGGCTAGAGCTTGAGAAAGGACATAGGCTATATTTGGTCTCGATAGCTGACATCCAGGCGGAGCTGTGGGCAACAGTTAGTACGTTATAACTATATGCAGTACCTAACTAGGTACTACATCGCATTAAAGTCTATAAATTCATACCTCCCTAACCTAGTAACCTGCCTTGTAAAATAAGTTGATATAAATATTCACTGCTATCTGCTATTCACTGTTTTGCAAAACAGACTCGCTTGCTATCGACTAAACGAGTTATGGATGGTTTACCGTTGCTAAGGGTACCGATTTTAGTTCCGTAAATCCAGTCTAGTGACGCACGTTAAAGAATATGCCTCTGCATATATACCTCATGTCAACAGGGTCGGACTGAACTAGCAAAGGCCCAGGTAGCTCTATACCTACTATTCATTTCTCTCTGTATGAAACTTAAACATAGGTAGGTAGGTAGGTAGGCAGGTTAAGCTTTTAAGCTTACCTTTAGGTAGGCAAGGTAAGAGCTCGCCCAAGTCAAGATATGACTTAACTAGTTACCAGTCAGATCGTAGTGTCAAACTGTCCAAGTGACTGCATGGCCAGTTTGCTATAAGGTTTTAGGATATGCAGGTATGTAATCAGCAAAAAAAATCTTGATATTTGGTTAGTTGTTTCGTGAGGATATACCTACCTATAATATTCTGTTCTGTCATTAAAACTTAATACATACAAGCGAAGATTGAAATACCTAACGTCAGTTTATTTAAGCAAGTTCATTATTCTATTGAATTTGTTATTTAAAACTCAGTACCTAGGTATGTTATTTTTTTCTGGTAGTATTGTTATTTTCTAAGGACCGCGTGTTCATGTTAGAAATGTAAAATCGATAGGTTTTCACCTTGCGATCTACAAATACTTGTAACGAAAGTAAGTATATTATAATTTGGTCGTCTTGTTAATCAGTAAGCTTATTAAGATTCCATTCTACAATAATTTAAAGGAGACAGCAAGTCTGTTTACCTTCTTACAACTATACTATAATAATATTATGACGATTAATTTTGGCATAGAGATGCTTACAAAACGAAAAATAATAAAATAATACAATCTCCTAAACGACACGACGTCCAAAGTTGTACCTAATAATTGTTTATTCTGTAAATCTGTACACAACAGAGGCACTCACAAAACATTTAAAATCAAAAGAATTAGACTAACTTATGAGGGCGGTGTCGCGGGCAACAGTTAGCGATAATATAATAATAGATAACACGCAGTAATGGAAATCGAATAGAAGAATAGACACAATAAAGACAATAACATTGCTGAATATTAGAGTATGTTAATACATACCACAACATAAAATCGTGGAATCATGACAACATCGTAATTTAATTTTCTTATTACGGTCATGGGGGATTCTCGTGTTTACTGGGTATAGTGTAACGTGTAGATTTATTTTCATTCGCAACCTTAGACATGAATTATACAAAAAAGGCTTAGGCATATACCTAATCAAAGCAAATTGGGACTTTGAGGCGTGTCGATAAGTACGATTTTGCTTTGATTATACCTTATGCCTATGATATTTTTGTAATTCATGCCATAATAGTGCATAACTGAGCGGTATACAGGGCGTAATGTAACGTGTTGCAAAGCAAGCATTTGTGCAGTCAGTATGGAACAACAAGTGAGCAAAGAACCCCATGTATATGCAGCCAAAGAAATAAGTGTAAGTATAAATCAACCGCGGTAGCCTAGTGGTATGGGTAATGGACTGCTGAGACGAGGTCTCGGGTTCGATACCAGGTATTACCATGGCACACACCAATGACTTTTCGATGCTTTTCGAAGTTATGTGTGTATTTATCGCAGGTTTATAAGTGCCCGGTTAATGGCAATAGGCTCGCCACCTATTACATTGGGACCTAAACATAAACGGCGAAATGTGGGTGCTAGCACCTCTGCCTACCCCTTCGGGGAATATAGGCGTGAGTTTATGTTATGTTATAAACCTTTACATGTGTGTGTATGTAAAAGTGTATACTTATTTCCTTGTCCCTGTAACTTGGATTTTCGGAACACTGTGTATGCTCGCTGCGAATGTTACATTACAAAATTACACCACTACGTTCACCATGTTAATTTTTTTTTAAACCCGTACATTAGGTATTTGGTATCTTAAGAAGATTTTTTTAAATATTCGTTTGTGTTCAAGTTATCACCTGAAGTCTTTTTTTCTAGGGTTCAATGACACCGGACGATGAAATTCACAGTTCTGAAGACGAGGCGGTCGCATCGGATCTGGATATGCACGCACTCATCCTGGGTGGTTTGCACCAGGACCACGAATGCCCTGTCAAAACAGCTGATGAGGTTAGTAGATTTTCTTTCTTATGTAGGGCACGACGAAGACTTCACCACGTTTGACGGTGACCTAAAAGTAAAATCTCACGAATTTAGACAAGGCTCATTAGATGCCTTTTGAAAGGAAACACGTATTTGGTATATTTATGCCAGTTTTTTCTGGAATATTAACTGTGTGAATGACTAGGATTGTTTGATGTAAACTGATTCATCAAGACTCAAGATAATACGACCACTACATACGTCAGCTTTTGTGGTTGAATCACAAGAACATTACAGACACGTGACAGAAACAATAAAGACATACGGGGCCGAATTTGAAGGACAGACCTAAAATTAGAATACACTAATACCTACTAATATAATACAAAAAGACGTTCGCTATAGTTGTTGCGTGTGTAACGGAGAAATAATGCAGGTATCACCACCCCATCTCATCCGAAGACTATTTATAAGACTAACGAAAAAATACGCAGACGATATCACTGCGAGAGAAGGAAAACTCGAAATAAATCCCTGTACCAACCCGTCTGGCTAAAGCCTCCCAACAATGGGAGAGGCCTATGTCCAGCAGTGGTCTGCGACAGGCTAAATAATTTATTGATTGATATAGTTGTGAGTTTCGCTTCAGATACACAAATAAGATATCATTTAGCAAACTTGTGTTTTCATAATTTTCCTTCCCACAGGTCATTCAAGAAATAGACGATATGATGCAGGACACACCGTCATCGGAGGGCGACATCATTGAATACAACGAAGCTCTGGAGAAGGGGAAGGAGGTGCTCAGCGCGCCACTGTATGAAGACAGTGAGTATTATAACATATTTCTGGAAGATACATAGTGTTATTGCCAGGATTGCCAGGATTGTTAGTGTTATTGTTACAGCCAGGACTAAGTACTATTCCAAAAGTCTTTTGCGATACAGAAAGGAATATGTTCAATGGAAGTCTTGCTACCTTTTTTAATTCGATTTTGATGTTTTCGTTCCTTTCTCAATTTTTCTCGTAGCTACTATCAACAATCAAAATTAATTAGATTATAGTAATAGACAACTTTACAAAAGCAACATGCTCTCACATAGATAAAAAAGTTCTGACTTGAACCGTTTGCCTCTGGTACAGAGTTCATCTATTTGGTACGTTAGATAATTATGTAACATGTGGATAAATTGGCTGAAGCATGTATGATACAATAGCTAGAACAAGTAAAATAAATCTGGAACCTAACCTAGCAAGTTTTAAAATGTAGATTTTTCTAAAGAACGTTTAGAAAATCTCATTCCCTATCCTATCCGTAGGTACAATACATGCGTAATACATAACAGAGCTCGTGGCGGCCGATGACTACTTGCCATGATTCATATTAATTAGATCCAGTTTATAAAAGTGAGACTATCGTACCCATATAGATCTACTAGAACTTGTTCCAACATCACATTAATTGGAAGACTCAAAATAACTTCTTAGAAGTACACCCAAACTGGTTATACTCGTACTATCAAAAATATTCTATTGAACTTAATTGGATTTTCTCTTACATATTAACAGTTCGATACTAATTTGTAATGCAGAACGCAGTGATTTATTGAATACAGTCATAAACGAGTACTTCTTCTTATTTTGAATTATTTTTTTTGCTTAATCTAGAAAGTCTATGTAAGAAACTGGACAATCTGCCACAGTTGCAGTATTGAATTCAGTCTGTAGTGTTTCTTATATAACAACAATGAGAACCGGTCTTATTTACATTTTTTGTTGTCCTTAATAGGCGCCTTACGAACTATGTTGTTTTTCTCCCACAATAACGTAATTGATCAGTCATTTGTAAGTTTTTGCCATGAAAATAGTAATTTCTGAGTCTGCGTTTTGCACGGAGCGTGAGAACCGTTCAACAATGACACAGTTATATCACTAGGAGTTGACGAAATTTCGTTGTTATGCTTCTAATTTCATTCGTCACGTTTGTACAACATGTCATTATTTTCTTAGAAGGTTTACGTAAATACCGTTTCTCATTATAAAATGCCCATTTAAGGAACCGTTTTTGAGAAGAGAACTATTAAAATAACACTACCAGCAATAAAACTGACGTAATTGACTTTGTTTATACACTATCCAAGCAAAATTTCGTGAAATCTATCCAAAGGAAATGTAATTATTTTTTATTGACGTTCAAACCGAATTTGTTTATTCGTTTAGTGTGAAAGTAGATATAAATTGACCAATAAAGCTCTCAATTAACTACCTACTATGATTCGATGCGGCAGTCCAATCGAGCACCGAATCTTTTGGTCCAGTGCATTCACCCCTGTGCCTGCGCATAATTTGGCTCATCACTTTGTTTTTGCAATGTCTATACGACTATACCTTATATACTTCCCGTCATTGTTGGCTCAAGATCAAATAAAACGATTGATCCAAGATTTTAGATGTTGCTAATGTTTAATTTTAGTGAGAGATATAGAGAGAGAGAGAGAGAAATGAGAATTTAGGTAGATCACAATTTCGGTAAACTTAAGGATAAACGCTAGAAGGTAAAGAAACTTCTAATACTGTTGTAGAAAGTATTGAACGTGATATGTTTAGTAAATAGGTACTTAAGTAATAGTGTCTTATACGAAAGTACATCATGAATAAGGTGTATATAATTACTATACACAGAAACAATACGTAATATTTATTACAGGATCTACAATAAATAAAAATCTTAGCAAGTCACAAAGTAAGCTTGAAATTTACGATTACGTTTACTAAGGCATCATTTGGGTACTTCCAGTTTACTATACCATGCGTCCCCATCCCCACTGGTGGGGCAAAGTGTAATTTTAAAAAAATGTATATCCACTTTTCCCCACTAAATTCATGCAGATGGGGAAAAATATACCCGTTTAAATTACTGGTGCAATCGTCCCCACTAGGGCTAATAACTTTGAATGGGAGAGGTGTTTTTAAATAAAATAGAAATATGATTAATTTTGTTTTATTCGCTAGTTTAAACATCAGGTATCCAAATAATAAAAATTTAACTTGTAGGTAAGGTACGAGGAAAATATTCAACATACTAAAATTCTTATATTATTTCTACTACAACAATTTTATTGATACCTATCGAATAAATTTATTTCCAGTCACACATTATTTTATTCAAATCAGTATCGTAAGATACAATCTGTGGATACAATGCTAAGATTATTACTTTTACTTTATTATATAATCTACAAATTATACCTACTGCTAGAATGTATCGTATTATAAAAAATGAAAGAAATAAATTGCTTGTTACCTGCACAAATAATAAGCAATTATCTCTTTCTTTTATTGGAGGTGACAATTAGGTGCTAGAACGGATACAGAGTACAAGGAACAGTTGAAATAATATTATTAGTAGATATAGGGCACTGGGTAACCATAGTCATCATCATCTTCATGGAGACGTATTTTAAATAACCTCGTGTCGTGTTCCCGGCAGTAAGTAGGGTAGCCAGAGCTCACTGGGGAGGTTTTGTACTGTCAGTTGGAAGACCAAAGGCTTGTCCTGCTTCGCTGACGGCACAGAATCTCTGTTCTTATAGGGTCGGCGCGGCGGCACGAGTGTCACTCCCCTGGTGTTGCACTCGTCCATAGGCCACTTTCTATCAGGTGGGTCGTGTGCTTGTGTGCGACTTAAGTGGTATAAAAAAAGTTTAAATAATATTTTTACGAAGTACCCAATAGTTCAATAATTATAGTTACGGAATAAGAATTATCTTCAGTTTGGAAGTTGTATGAAACCGCGATTGTTGAAAATCCTTCAGCCGTGCTCTGTCTTTTCCGTGATGATCTAACAAAAGAATCCATTCATGTTCCGTTACTTATTTCTTTCTTGCTTCCGTTTCCTATTTTTGTAAGTAACAAAATATGCAATGATTGAAAAACATATTTTTTTTGGATAATATTATAGAATACATGTGTAAAGATAGACAAGGCTAATCATGACTGCTCCTCTACATTATTTTTCTTTTTACAAACTTCTTTTTTCTCCTGCGTCATATTCTTGTGTGTCGCTACAAATCCTATTACTGTTAACCTGCTTCATTTCCAGATTCCATGTTGCTCCTGATCCAACTTGAAAACTGTCAGTCACACTCGCCACCATTGCACTATCGAGGCAGTAGTAAAGTACTGCTGAGTCCTAATTCTAACATAATTAGGTACTACCTATCCAAATGAACAATCACATTTTAAGGAAGAAACTCTGAATATAGATCATTTCATTACAGAACTGCGCACGTTTTCCCTCACACAACTGAACGAGATCTTCATGGAGTTAGAAGTCCTCATTCGTGAATTCTCCGAGACCCTAATCGCAGAGCTAGCATTGCGGGATGAGCTGGAATACGAGAAAGAACTGAAGAACACCTTCATCTCGCTGCTTCTCGCTGTTCAGAATAAGAGACGTCAATATCACATTGAGAAGAAGAAGAGGCCCCTGCCGCCTAGGTCACCTAACCTGAGTTCAGGGCCTTCGGAGTCTAAGGTATGTACCAACTTGTATTTACACCACTGTGCAAAGAAAGAAGTGTGATGTTTTTGGGGTCACGTTTTTCACATTTGAATTTTATGAATTTCCTTTTATTTTATTTAGGACCATATTATTTATTAGAGAGATTTGATAGGTACTTATGATTGACCCTGTAGATTGAGTCTACACGAACGAAGAATAAGTAAATACTCTTAATACGTCAAAGCAACGATTACCTTAATTATGTTTTACAAAATTGAAATCGTAGTTATTTAATTTACTATATCTTATGTTTCAGTACCTGACTACGGTAATACCGTTTCACCTAGACAACGGACCTCCCGACAACCAGTCGCTTCAAGTGCTCATTAAGAGTAAGTTTCTCCTTTTTTGTTATAGACTATAAAATATATTATGTTTTAATGAACTATTTCCAGAAACATCTTAATTTTGCTTAGGTATATTGAACAAAAAAGAAATAAGTATTAAAAATTCGCCATGTCTACTATAAGCACAGTCGTTTGCAACTGCAAATATGAGAGCAAGCGAAACAGATACCTACTATAAAAAAGTTCTTGCACGATTTATGTCTTACTACTAAAGTCTCTAGTTAAAAAAATAACTAAAGAGTCAAGGCATAAATCATTTACCTATGTAGGTATAAATGTTTTTAACGACATGAGACGACACTGTTAAAACTTCCAAAAAAAAACTAGACTAATGTTTAGCAAATACACCACTAATTCGAACGTGAGAAGACTCTTTGATCATACCATACTTATTTATAATGTTTTTGTTAATTTTATTTCAGTTTTGAAGGCGATCAATGAGGATAGTCCCACCGTACCGACGCTCCTAACAGATTACATCTTAAAGGTGCTCGTTCCAACATAGATTCAACGTGAACTTAGCCAATTGACGATAAGGTCCATTTACACTGCGACTATACGCTACACACTTGTCAGATTTCACTCAATAGGTTTATGTGGATCAATGTTCTACTAGTCACTGCTTTAACTGTGCTATTTGTTATAAAACCTCAAGATGGCTTGTACGTTATTTTGATATGTCCTTTGGCTTTAAAAACACACCTTACACTTATCCACACTGTCATAGAAAAGTGCATTGAGGTAATTTTGGCGACAGGTTTAGTGCTAAATCTTAGCATAATGGTACGCAACTGGATATATTTGTTCGTTAATGGAAATTCTCGTCGTTGCGACAGTAATATTTCAGGTTTTTTTGACTGACATGCAGGCAGCTTAAGTAGCTTTACTTTTTCCAGTAAAAAAACGAGATAAATATCTATATTACATTTTTGACATTAAGACGAACTGACAGTGAAATGAGATTACCACATTTCTCACCTATTCTTAGAGCTAAAACTTACAAATACGTAATGAAGTTTTACGTGTCCAGTATAGTAGATTATGTTATTGAAAGAACAATAGAAACTGGAAGATTTTATGACATTGACAATTTATGTGTATAAATATGTTTTGACGAATGTCGATGATGGTGCCCTAATTATTAACAAACTGTTACTCGCGGCCCCGCCCGCGTGGTTGTCGGTTATCGCAACCAATCGAAAAAAAATGACGTATCATTTCTCAAGGTCCAATCTACCTGTACCAAATTTCATCAAAATCGGTTCAGTGGTTTAGGCGTGAAAGTGTCACAGATAGACAGAGTTACTTTCGCATCTATAAATATTAGTATGGTTAAAGAAGGACATCGTATGCCTTTAGACCTTCTGTAGCATAGTCGTGTAAATTGCAGCAAAATAAAACATAACACAATGTGGAATGAACATAACATAAAACCTCATCGTAACAGAACAAATACTAACCAGTAGTGTCGACGACAGATTAGCCAAGACCTCGTTTACCATTACATCACAGTGCACTATTGTTTCGACTAGCTTCTTAGCGTAAAAGTCGCAGTGTGAATAGACCATAACGCGTCCGACATTACAACATTCGCACCTAATACTTCGTTTATACAGGACATACTTAGGCCATATCGTTGTTTATTAATTTCACTTAGAATTACCTAATAGTAATTGGTGGCACTTTATTGACGAGCGACATAAGGTGCTGATATATTCGGTGTGTTATAAAATTGATTTTGTAATGCGTGACTGTTGAAAATACAAATATAAATAACTGAAATTCTACACAGATTACTACTAGTGATTCAAACGTCAGATAGAAAAATGACCCAAAATGTAGTAATCGAAGTTTACAGAACAGATTAAGATAATTATATAGACGGATAATCCCAGATTAATAAGCGTAATAAGCAAGATTAACTAGGATTTTTAATAATCTGGGTTTTTTTTTTCTGTTAATCCGTGGATTTTTTGTTAATCTGGGTTTTTTTGTTTGCGAACAGGGATTGGGAATTCCGTATTGGAAAAAGACGGATTAAAAAGATTGTTATTTTGATATTGATTGGGTGATGTCACATTGACAAAGAAATTCAAATAATTGAATGAAATTTTAAAGTATGCTAACTGCATATTCAAATTGATTAAGAATGGAAAAAGTGAATCGCTCAGGCGTTGTTTAAAAATATTTGTAACATCATTCATTGTTTCCGATATCGATATCGATATCGATCGAATATCGATAGATGGCTGTATAGGAGAATTCGGGATACTTCAAGCGAGGCTCGGTAACTTAGTGGTCAGAGAATTACTTCTGTAATCGCCCTGGTCCCAGGTTCAAATCCCGCCTGAGCCTTTTTTTATTCTTAATCGAAATTCAAATAAGTATGGAAGTCCATGCTGCTATTACCCTTCGGCCGTCTACGAAACCAGCAGTGCAATTCTGTAAGCGCACAACGACGAGCACAACGTTGCGACAACCTTGATATAGATTGTCATTGGTCGATCTCCAGTGACGTCACCGACTCCGACCAATGACAATGTCTATCTAGGATGTCGCAACGTTGTGCTCGTCGTTGTGCGCTTACAGAATTGCATTGCAGAGCTACGTAACTAGTTACTTAAGAATGTTTAGTCATTTCTAACAGCACTCATAGTTTTCATTATCAGGTATTTAATTATCATTATAGTGTTTAAAATCATTAAGTAGCAATCTGTGTAGAGAGCAAAGGTTCATTAGATAATTTATTTTTGTATAATGGAGAATATTCAAGCACCTTTATCGTTCTGTCTCACACATTTCAAAATAGAATACTATTTAAATAAATAATAAAATATTCATCTTGTATATGCATTATGTAAAGAAACACATTTTATTATTAGACAATTGATAATACTTATTATTATTTGCAATGTTGTGTTGTTTATATTTCAGCAATTTGTTTGTGTTGAAATGTTTAAGCCATACCATACAATACTATTTTTATGGTTACATCCAAATGTAAAATATAATATTTTGTATCAACTGTAATTCTCTTAGATTAAAAAGTAACTAAGTGAACTTATTTAGTGACTTTTAACTCTGAGGGAGCAATTATCTTTATTTGCATAAATGAACTGTGATATCACTAAGATAGTTTAATTAATGCTTCCTTTTAAGGTTTACTATTTGTTATTTTGTCTCTCAAAGCTTAGAATACCTATATTTATTTTAGATTTTATTGTCCTACTACATCAATTGTCGCGAAATGTGGATTCGTGTGTAAATATTTTAAAAAGATAATATTGAAAAGTGGAATTGTCCTCTCAAATAAAATATTTAGCTAATTTAAGATTTAGGTACACCGATGAGGCTTGTAAATAGTGTTTAATAACAGCTTCTTTAGTTTAAAGCTTATTAATTTTATCTCATTGACTATTAATACGGGTTATTCCCACTATTCCCCACCGAATTTCACCCCACTGGGGTCAACTGGGAATTGAGACTGAGAACTGGGAAAAAATGTCCTAGTAGTCCCCACTCGGTAGTAAATGGGAATTAAAGTTTTAAACCCAGTGACTATTAAGATATTTTTTCAAATGAATGCCCAGTTACCCCGTTGGGTCAAACTCGGTGGGGTATTGTGGGAATAATCCATGAAAACACCGGTTTTATTATAAGAACATCGAATTTTTTTCTTGTTTATTTTACGGTTTTAGCATAGCTTGTAGTAATAGTATGCCCGAAGTACCAGCTAACTATGATTTTTAATAATTCCGATAAATAGACGTGTAACATTTAGATTTAAGTTGTATCTCTAGTCTCAACGTGTCGTAGTCATAATTTTGTTATTAATTTAAGGGCCTGTTTCAACATGTTTCAAATTGAGAATAAAAATCTACTAAGTGTAAAGGACTTTACACACTTTTGAGGTCTAGAGACTATAGCGTTATGGACCTCTTCTATAAAAAAAAATAGTATCTAACTATTAAAAATTGAGAATAAAAATCTTATCTACTAAGTGTAAAGTACTTTACACACTTGAGAGGTTCAGAGACTATAGCGTTATCGACCTCTTCTCTGAAAAAAAAATTAGTAGGTACTATTAAAAAAATCATGTAAAAGAGTGGAAAAGGAAGTGTATTTTAAATTGTTTGTATTCTAAAATACAGAGATGAGTAAACATTACACTTACTTTTAATGAACCTGAACTGTTTCATGACGGTCACCTTCTTGGTTTGACTTTTAATGATAAATTAACAAGCTTGATAAAATGTCCTTTACGCGCTTAGAATACATCAAATCTAAAATCGTTCCTCTATAATTCTTCTGAAAAGAGAATTTTATAATGATCACCTGGAAGATAGATCAGTCATCATCATCATTCGATCGCTAATCATGGTTGTATAGGATGATAGTCAAGTGAAGAGAGTTATTGGTATGACTACAGTCCATTTCAGGCAAGCTTGAGTCAAGTGTATAAAATCATTGCATGTTGTAATAATATATTGTTGTCATTTCTGAACGCATTGTATTATATGTATCAAATCTGTTTGCAAAGTTCTTAGTGGCGAAAGCTTTTGTCGCACATTAATAATACCTATCACCTATTTGTTGTGCATAAGAAAGAATGATCTGGAAAAGTAGGTACTCATTGGGATCAGAATGGAGAAAATATCTCATAAAAGTGTGAATAGTTTTATGTAGATACACTCTATAACAAAATGTAATTTATTAAGGTTAACACACACTGCGCACGTAAATGTTTAATTTCTGAAGATGCGGAATTTTTGTCGCACTTCGGTATTGAAAATTAATTGTATCTTTAACTGTACCGTGCGTGTACTACGGTTACCGATTTGAAAAAATATTAATAAATTATCTAGATCCATTGAATATAATATTCTTCAATACATTTAAAAAATATAGACATATTTTTTAAATTTGAAACAGTTTATTCTCATTTTTATAATAACGCCGTGTGTGTTAAACACCTTTCGGATTAGGTAGGTACTATTTTTTATTGGTTTTTCGAATATTTTCAGTCACTGGAACTGAAATCCTACTATACTACACGTAACTGAACAATTGAATGAATGTTGTAATAATCAATAAAACTAGCAAAATAAACTTAAACTTACGCATTTCATGAAATAAACACAATAATGTTAACGGATCATTGTAACCTGACTGAAACATCAGGCTATTTAAAAATGATCGCGTTGATCCGTGTTAACATAATTGTACAGTATCAAAATAGTGTAACTAAAAGTTGTAGTGTGCCTTGACCTTTACACCTTATTCACACTTATAACATGACTTCGATTTTATAAAAAAAAGAATAAGGGAGTGTACACATGAGTATGTAATTGATTGTAATGGGCTTGTGAAATAATAATGTTTTTGTCAACGCATTGTAAGTACCTGGTCGAAATAAAGGAGCTTGAACAAATCACTTTTTGTTGTTTATTTTATTTTTATTCTAATTACGTACCCAGAGTAGTTACAGGTCCCGTAACTAAACGTAAACGATATTATTTTTTATTTAAAAACTCAGTTTATTAATATTTTTCTGTTTAGAAACTTATTTTGAGGACTAAAAACCGAATTCGAACCACTAGGTAGTTAGCCTAGTTTATTTGTTCAATAGATATGCGTTTTTTTTTTTAAAGTCGCGTACCTACCTGTAGTAGGTACCTATAGTCTGTTAGGGAGACACCTATGATGCCACGGACAGACACAGATAAACACGTTAAACTTATAACGCCCTTCGATTTGCGTAAGGGTTTAAAAATAAAGAGTATCTAATAAAGACTGCTCTTTGTCCACCTGCTCTTTAGATGATCTCATTATTGATTAATTTTTATCTATAATGAGTGATTTATAATTAATAATAGCACACAGAACAGGCGAAAGATAGTAGGTAATCTAATCTAATAATAAAATCAATGTTTGTTTGTTCGTATTGTGTCTAAGTATGCGCTGCCGCACCGTTCATCTGATTGCGATTAAACTTTGTTAACTTGCACGTGTTTGTAAACATCTATACAAATAAATAAAAATGAAATGTATGTTTGTAATTTGTAACGAATTTTAAACATTTTTCCGTTTTTCTGTCTGTGTAAACGGCTGGACCGTTTTGGGGGTATTTTTACTGGCAAATTGCTGATATTATAAGACATAGGTAACTTAGACCACTTTTGTATTGGATTAAAAGTTAGGGAACCGCGCAAATTATCTCAGCCTGCATCTGGCTGGCGCAGGGGCACGACACCCTTTCTGAGGCAAGAAAAACCTACACTGTGGTACCCAACGCCGAGGGACCACCTCAAAGCCCAGAGAGTAGATGGCCCGGGGTCAGCCGGGAAGCCAGGGAATTATCCTGAAGGGTCACTTTACACCCCGCTAATTGAGACGGCGGTTAAATTTATTCAAGTAGGTACCTACGACTAAATATCTAGACTGCCTGCACGACAGACCGCACTGTTAAGCAGCTCAAGAAAGATCTCAATATTCGAGAAAAGGAGCTCATGGCAAATTATTTTATGATCACCAACATACCCAAGTCAAATGCGGAAAACCCGACTCTCCTGGTGCGGCTGGAGGCCACTAAGATAGGAGTGCAGTTCGAAAAAAGTCAGTCAGGCGGGGTGCATCGGCGGGCGTTTAATTAGAGCGGTAAGCAGCGAGGATGCTGAACCATCGCGACCCCGGGCGCTGATGATGTGGTTTGCGCGCCGCCAGCAGCGTAACGCCCTGCTGAATGGCGCACGAGCACGTCGCGTTGCCACAACTGAGGAGCTGGGGGTGCCGGGACCAGTAAGGGTAAGGCGCATCTTCATAAATGAATGCTTGTCCAGGACCAACCAGGGGCCTTAGACAAAGTGACATTCTATTAGCCAAAACGCCAGTGGAATCGCTAATTGTAGAATGAAATTGACATAAATCATTAATAAAACTATATTTTTTTTATGAAATTTGAGTCTCTGTAACTCGAAATACATTATTTAACTTATCATTATTACTATAACCACCGCAATGTCCCGAAATCCATTGTTAAAACCTTTAAAATGGTTCGCTTCAGAGCGATTCCATCAATAGAATGTCACTTTGTCTAGGGCCCCAGCTCTTGTTTCGAAGGCCGCAAGCGGCAGCAGTACACCATGGCTGGCGATTCGTAAATGACGAAACAGGGCCGTATTCTCGCCCGCCGTGGGCCGAAGGATCCCACGCAGATTACTGGAAAGATATACTGTAATTATTGGAAGGTAGTAGTCATTCGCTCTACGTGCCCAAATCACCTTGCTATTGCTAAACCAATTGCTGAATAACATCATGAGTAATAATGAAATATCATATCTAAAAGTCTTCCTTCCTTAATATATTGCTAAAGTTCATCAATTCTAGGTAGGTACATAAATTAGTTAAATAGGTACTATCATATCAAATATAATCGGTTATGATTAAATCCCAACTAATTATCTACTTGATAAGGTCTAAATAAGTTATTATGATATACTTTATCATTCTTCACATTAAATAAATCATAGGTATAGCTATATAAGCATGGCGTACCTAGTAATATCCATCAGTGATACTTACAATGCGTGCTGTTTTACTGTTCGGCCTATTGTTGGCCTCGGCTTCCGCATTTGTGGAAGTAGGAAAAGGATATCATGAGGAGATCGGTATCCCTCTAGCGGCGCAGATTAAAGCCTTCGAAGAAGGCCAGGTTCAAAACAGGGTCGTGGGAGGTTCACTGGCTCCAGCTGGTGCTCAACCTTTCTTCGTAAGTACCAACTTTAAGATAATAAAACTTATAAGTACTTAAATGATAATAATATTTAAAACTGAAAAAGTCTGAACAAAAAAACAAATTATTGCGATAAAATCTCCAAAGCTTGTACAGTCAACAGCAAAAGTAGATGATCAAAATCAGAAATTCAATACTAATGAACGGAGTTCACGTCAGAACTGTGTGGTGTCGAAATGATTCAAAAGTATGTGATTGTAAATTATTCCAAACATTTACTATTAGTATTAATGCCATATATTCGTGATCAGTTTTGACTCCAAAAGTTATAAACTCAATTCGCATCAGAACTAACAAGTAAAAAAATATTTCAAATTACTTAACTAAAAAACAAACATAGATAACAATTTTCATTGTAGAACAAAAAAATTATAACTTTAATTATTATTAAATGATCTTTATTTTTTCATTTATATGAGAATAATTATTTTATTTTTTATACTACCCAGTGATAGTCGATCGGTCAGCCCACCTGATGGTAAGTGGTAACTGTCACTCATGACACCTGCAATTCATGTAACAATGACGAACCGCAGGTGCGCTATCACTATGAGGACTAAGATGAAATGCCTCATGCCTCAGACAGACGCACTCAACGCTAACAGTGAGATAAAACCACAACAAGTCAATATAAATAATGCCCTAAAGATAAAAATATCAATCTACCTTCCGGTTTTAATATATTGTAGCCGACTGGGCAAAATTAATTATTGAGTTATGATTTTGTATCGCATCAGCTACTTTTGAACATTGACTTAAATTCACAAACATGTAAAAATAATAATATGTATTGAATTATGGTTTTGTATCACATCAGCTACTTTTGAACATTGACTTAAATTCACAAAAATGCAAATATAATAATATGTATTGAATTATGGTTTTGTATCACATCAGCTACTTTTGAACATTGACTTAAATTCACAAACATGCAAATATAATAATATAATATATTGAATTATGGTTTTGTATCACATCAGCTACTTTTGAACATTAACTTAAATTCACAAACATGCAAAGATAATAATATTTATTGAATTATGGTTTTGTATCACATCAGCTACTTTTGAACATTGACTTTAATTCACAAACATGCAAAGATTATTATTTTTTGAATTATCGTTTTATATCATCAAAGTAGCTGACCTACTTTTAAACATTTGACATAAAAAGAAAACAATTAAAATATTAAAGTTTCTCAAGTAGGATATGATTTTTAATGAACATATGCCTTTTTCGACGTTCCACGTGGATGACGTCGCGGGTTTAAGCTAGTTTATATAATAAGTATGGATGAATTATTTGCCTCATGATTACGTGGCCTCAGTTTCATAATTTAATTTTTGATTTTCACTGATCACTAGTTTTGAAATATTTTTTTACTTGTTAGTTCTGATGCGAATTGAGTTTATAACTTTTGAAGTCAAAACTGATCACGAATTTAAGGCATTAATGCTAATAGTAAATGTTTGGAATAATTTACAATCACATACTTTTGAATCATTTCGACACCACACAGTTCTGACGTGAACTCCGTTCATTAGTATTGAATTTCTGATTTTGATCATCTACTTTTGCTGTTGACTGTACTTGGGATCTTAAGTTGAAGGTCTCGAATATGAATAGGATTATCACAAGGATGATGATGGATGATGATGATGCTGACAATATTGTAGTATTAGGGACTATTTTTTTTTTAATAAGTATATTACTTCTATACTTATAAAGCGTAGATAGATACTAAACCAAGTACAAGGCATATGAAAGCATCTGGACCAAAGCTGGATGCTTTCATACTTCATTACGAAGAAAACATAGAGTCCAAAATTTATATTTCGCAAAAATACTTAACACTAATGAAATTCACACCTCTTCATGCGAGCAACAATCCTAATTACATGCAAAACTTGCGACTAGGAGTTTAGGGTCCGCTTTTATCGGTACCGTTACTTTGTTTAGTTTGTTTGTTCTGACTTCTGACTTTAAACGAGTAAGTAACTATCTAGAGTATCTACTATGTCTCGGCTAACAGCTACCCATCTACCTAACAATGTCCACACTCCACAATCAGTTGTAGGTAAATATGTCCATAAATCGTGTGAACAGACAACTTACCTTTTTAGTTGGTGTCTACCCACAGACTGTAGGCACTAAGTTACGGAATGTGACAGGATGCTGAAATTAATTTTGTCCTCAGGGTGGTCTGCTGATTAGCTTACATGGAACCACTGGCCAGTCAGTTTGCGGCTCATCGCTGGTGTCTGCTACCCGGTCAGTAACGGCCGCTCATTGCTGGTGGGATGGCGTGAGGCAGGCACACACGTTCCAGGTTATTTTAGACAGCACCAATCTGTTCTCTGGTGGTGTTCGCGTGTTTTCTAGCCATGTCATCATGCACTCACAATGGACGCCCCACAACCTGAACAATGATGTTGCTATTATTTATTTGCCGTTCAGCGTCACATCAGGTGAGTCATTTACATCATAGCTAGTGTTGGTCCGATACGACCAAAATCGGGGCAGATGGCAAAACTAATCGGAATTTAAATCGGGATGAACAAAAGATACCTACTTACTAAGGTGATAGGCGACCATCGTACCGTAAGAAAACCGCAGTGACTTCATCATTCTTATAGGGTCAGCAGGTGAAGTTTCGGATGTTTCATGTTATTCCTCTAGACTTGCCATGATTGATTTATCGGGACATTTATAGTCTGGATTAGGTGCAAATCGAGACGCGTCCTCAGACCCTTGAAAATCGGGATGTCAAACTTAAATCAGGATACTTGGCAACTCATTAAGCCATCAGTGGCGGACTCTTGGCCGTCCTAGACCATGTAATACCGAGTAATAAACGGTAAAATGAGTCTAAAGAATGACGGTAAAATGACTCTGAAATATCGAAGCACTGAAAATAAATTGCAAGATACGCATTGAAACCACCTGACTGTTACATAACCTATCTATAGCTATGTTTTGATAACCATGCCACACGAGGTATCAATATGTAATTAATTAGTAGAAATGACCTCGACAATAATTAAGGATATCGATATGAATATAATAATAATAACAACAATTAACACCGGCCCACTGTTGCCGACCTCAGCGGGGCTTTCGTGCTGACTCTCCCTAGCTTTGAGGGAGGCGTGTTTATAGCCTCAAACCTCAAACGAATGATAATAATATTCTAGTGTTTACTATATAACGATACTAGCTGTTGCCCGCGGCTCCGCCCGCGTGGAATTCGGATTCCGGTCCAACTTTAATGTATGGAAATCTGCCCGATTTATTGACATTTATGCTCACTGCTCCGCTCCCTTTAGTAGTAGCGTGATGTTATATAGCCTATGTTACTCCCAGATAGTGTAGCTTTCTATAGGTGAAAGAATTATTGAAATCGGTACAGTAGTTCCGGAGCCTATTCATTACAAACATACAAACATACAAAAATAGGTACAAATCTTTCCTCTTTATAATATTAGTGCAGGGGCGTATTTACCCTAGGGCCAAGGGGGCCATGGCCCGGGGCGGCAGGTTGCGAGGGGCGGCGGAGCCGCCCCGAGCGTCTATTTTTTTTTTATACCACTTAGGTTGCAGACAAGCACACGGTGCGGCCCACCTGATGGAAAGTGGTTACCGTGGCCTATGGACGTATGCAACACCAGGGGCGTCACACTCGTGCTGCCGACCCTGAAGATCTGATCTGGGCGCTTTAATCTTGACTCTAAAAGGCGCCCAGAGATAGACGCTCGGGGCGGTTTCGCCGCCCCTCGCAACCTGCCGCCCCGAACGTCTAGCTTTGGGCGCCTTAATCTTGCTCTAAAAGGCACCCGGAGATAGACGCTCGGGGCGGCTCCCTCGCAACGTGCCGCCCCGAACGTCTATCTCTGGGCGCCTTAATCTTGCTCTAAAAGGCGCCCGGAGATAGACGCTCGGGGCGGCTCCGCTGCCCCTCGCAACGTGCCGCCCCGAACGTCTATCTCTGAGCGCCTTAATCTTGACTCTAAAAGGCGCCCAGAGATAGACGCTCGGGGCGGTTCCACCGCCCCTCGCAACCTGCCGCCCCGAACGTCTATCTCTGGGCGCCTTAATCTTGCTCTAAAAGGCGCCCGGAGATAGACGCTCGGGGCGGCTCCCTCGCAACGTGCCGCCCCGAACGTCTATCTCTGGGCGCCTTAATCTTGCTCTAAAAGGCGCCTGGAGATAGACGCTCGGGGCGGCTCCGCTGCCCCTCGCAACTTGCCGCCCCGAACGTCTATCTCTGAGCGCCTTAATCTTGACTCTAAAAGGCGCCCAGAGATAGACGCTCGGGGCGGTTCAGCCACCCCTCGCAACCTGCCGTCCCGAACGTCTATCTCTGGGCGCCTTAATCTTGCTCTAAAAGGCGCCCGGAGATAGACGCTCAGGGCGGCTCTGCCGCCCCTCGCAACCTGCCACCCCGAACGTCTATCTCTGGGCGCCTTAATCTTGCTCTAAGGCGCCCAGAGATAGACGCTCGGGGCGGTTCTGCCGCCCCTCGCAACCTGCCGCCCCGAACGTCTATCTCTGGACGCCTTAATCTTGCTCTAAAAGGCGCCCGGAGATAGACGCTCGGGGCGGCTCTGCCGCCCCTCGCAACGTGCCGCTCTGAACGTCTATCTCTGGGCGCCTTAATCTTGGCTCTAAAAGGCGCCCAGAGATAGGCGCTCGGGGTGGTTCCGCCGCCCCTCGCAAAATGCCGCCCCGAACGTCTATCTCTGGGCGCCTTAATCTTGCTCTAAAAGGCGCCAAGAGATAGACGCTCGGGGCGGCATTTTGCGGCGAAACCTTGCTAAAATTTTCTTAATCTTGCTCTAAAAGGCGCCAAGAGATAGACGCTCGGGGCGGTTCCGCCGCCCCTTGCAACCTGCCGCCCTGAATGTCTATGTCTCTGGGCGCCTTAATCTTGACTCTAAAAGGCGCCTATTAGAGTAAATATTACGTATTTTTTTTTTTTTTTTTAATTTTTCGGAGCTTACTTAGTTACAATATGACTATGTCACTCATTATTTTAATTGCATTCAAATTAGAAAACCCTAATTAACATTTGCGTTCAAGTACGGTGTAACTGGGGCCAAGAAGAAGACGGCAGCGCCTTTCTCTCGCAGGGAGACGCTACCGCCTACGGTTAATTCCGGCCGAGGTGGTAGCGGGCTGTAAATGGCTACTCATAGGGTTTCCACATATCCTTATGACTAGCAGAGAGCACAGATAAGAGCAGCTAAGGGGCGGCTGGTTCCCCGAGACCTGCGGGCGACAGGTGCGGTCGCCTGTTACTCCAATATATTCAGGCCGGTAACGCGGCGGTGAAACCCGTACCTTTCCGGGGTTCAATGGGGACACCGACTACCCACACCCGAAGGAGCTATCTTAAAAGGTCAGCCGGGTTGCGAGGGAAATATCTAATTGGGTAACTTTACACCCGATAATTGAGACCCGACAGAGACGGTGTGCGGTTTTAAACCGAGACCGCATGTGGCACTTCACGAGGAATAATCACCCCTCGCAGACGGCCATAACTAGCACCAGGACCTGCGGCGCTACTGTGATACCTCTATCGCGTTATCGGCAGCGAAGACGTGTGAGAACCCCCTTCGAGCATCACCTCATCCGAGCTAATCTTCTCCTTTTGTCGAGTCGATGACATATGTCATATTTTGTTTGCCCAGTGTGCAACCACCCTGATGGCGTTCTCAGAGGCACCCATGAGTTCCTGCGGTGTACACGTGCTTAGGCATGCAGCACATGTTAGCGCCTACCTCACTGTAGTTCCGCATTCACACCGTGGTGCCTGGGTCCACCTTATCTGAGAAACTCCATCTGATTCGGTTTTCGTTACTTCGGCTGACCTGCATCCGAAGTCTATTTTAGGACTGCCAGGTGGTGTACGGGCAGCCTCTGTACCCCCCACACATCAATTGGCCAGAAAGGGTTCGTAAGTAAGAGAACCAGGTATGCCCACTTCAGATCCAGTGACCAAATACGTCCAAGGACTTGGGTAACTCCAGCTGTGGCTTACTTGGTTGCTTCTGATTTCGTGCCGTCACCATCCAGTCCTAGTCGATGTTCCACAGAAGCGGCCCCAGATCCGCGCCAGCCGGAACACCCCGCCACATATCTCACTTACCAAGCCCTGTCCTACATGGGTAGATACTGGCTTTCACCGATAAGTAAGCCCCGACAATGACGCGAGGATAGAGAGGCACCCCGTGCTGAAAGAGTGCAGCTCTGATGCAGCTCCATGGCAAGGTGTTAAAGACGTAGGCAACAATAGACACTGCCAGCATCAACTCGCCGTGCCATTGCTTCTTCCACCAGGGCCCTCAAGCGCGTGTTGGCATCCACTGTGCTCCCGACTATAACCAAATTTATTGTCTACCAAATTCGAATTCACTCCTGTAAGGCGCTCGATGTGGCACTTCACGAGGAATAATTCGTTTAAAACACCTGCATGACTGCACACCTTGTCCATAAATACAATGAGCCGATAGACAGACGGTAACTTTGCAGAAGAGGACCAGTTTTCCTGTCTTTCAAATTTTCGGAATCCGTCTCTACTTGAGGCATATGTTATAGAGCCCTTGAAAACGGGATCCGAGTGACTTCAGAGCCTAGAGTGCTGCCAGGTTCCAAAGCGGTGCTTTTGCTGTTGCCTTTGAGCCATAAAACATCATTCTTCACAAGCTATTGCTGTACTCAAATGATTTTTGGTTGCGATATCATCTTCTACGTAGGGCGCTTTAATGGAATAGAATGGAAATATTTCCCCTAGAAGGGATTCTGGTTGGGAGCCTGGGTTAGTGGAGAGATCGATGGAAGTCACTTCCCTCGCACCATAAGATAGAGATCTCACGAATCAGGCTTGAAAATCTCCAGCAATTTCTGACGGACCACTTTTTTGTGTCAGCCCCTTGGGCGCAGGCTAACGGTGAACGCGAACGTAACATAGGGGCAGGCGCGCTCGCAGCTTGAAGTTTTGGGGGGGTTACTTCGGAAATTCCTTAAGAAATTTAACCCCCCCCCCCCCTCCCCTCGTACTGGGACCTTTCAATATGACGTGCATGGTTTTCGGGGGGGGGGGGGGGGGTCATGTCCCCTGTGACCCCCCCCCCCCTCGGACCGCGCCTGCATAGGGGGCGGCAAACCTAAGTGGCCCGGGGCGCCAAATCTTTAAATACGCCCCTGTATTAGTGTAGATATATGTCACAGCCAACAAGCTTAATCAGCCGTTCAATTAACGTTTAATAAAAGATTTAACAAACTGGCGGACTATTTCGGCGCACGATAGGGCACCACCCCGAAATAAGACACAAAGTTAGTGATAGTTTTTTTCCAATGTGTGGGTGGGTGCTTTTAGAAAGCCACATTGTCGACTGTCATATACGTCAGATCCCATACTTGTTATTCTAGTCGACGACCAACGAATTACGAATTGCCACTTGTCTAGGCAGTTTGTAAAATGTTGTCCTCCTACAGTCATTGCCATTGTAACATGGTACGTGTCTGTAATGGTGACCCTCTTTTCAGAGACTGCCTCCAGCTTACCATCAGGCGAGTCGAAGTCAAATTGACGTGTCCTATATTAAAAAAAAAAGTTGTAACAAACAATACGTGTTATCATTATCAATATCATTCAGGCCGTTATTTGAGCGGCTCCGTTTGGCTGCGACTGCGACACACAATTTATGTGTATTTCAAATGTAAGCATAACTTAATATGTAGCTTGTAATATGGGTTCTTTGTCCGTCAGGCAAAATGATTAAGCCTAAATTAGTTAAAGTTTTAAAAGTGGACCCCCATCTGCAGAACTAAACTTAATCAATGTTCTCCAAATTTGGCATCGAGATAGCTAGAAGGATACATTTTCCTCTAAAAATGGCAATTTTCTATGACAAAAGTGAGAGGAGCCGCGGGCTACAGCATGTATAATATTGTTTATTCTATATTTATTGATTTTTTTCAGCGAGAATCCAACCCATAAGTATACCTACGGCCTCAGAAACTTGGGAACAATTCACTGGTCAATGGGCAACGGCTACCGGGTTCGGCAGAACCCACGATGGTTAGTATTTCCAGTACCCATAATTACTACTTACTAAATATAGGTACGGTGACTAATTCATAGTAACGAGTAAGGTTTCTAAGCTTGACAACGTGGCTAAGTATTTACTAGCTGTACACTGTACAGTCGGCATCTGATTGATATCAATGGTATTCAGATCATTTTGAGTACTTTCCTAGTCAATATCGATAACATGCTCGCGTCGGCGTGTTAGCGTCGGCAGCTTAGTGGTTAATGATCTTAGCTTTACGATCGAAAGGTTCCGGGTATGAATCCTGGCCATTATACTACCGACGACGTGAACCCACTCTTAACAAGCCGTTTAGCTTAGCTGGAGGGGTTATAGGGGTCCATGGTATGACAGCAATAAACAACATTTTTTTAGCAGAATCGAGGACCTGATCATTCGTACTAGTATGGCCCTTTAGCGGTCAAGTTACTTAATGACGAAATAGTTATTTGTTATACAAGAGTGCAAAGTTGCTTTTTAACCGCGTGCTCATTTTTGATGACCGAGCAAGCGAAAGATTCTAAATTTGAATCACGAGCGTAGCGAGTGATTCACAAATTAGAATCTTGAGCGTTAGCGAGGGAATCAAAAGAGCACAAGGTGAAAAATCTTTGCACTCGAGTGCAACACGTAACTTTTCATCCCACCTCAGCGAGGAAATAATGAAATGCTTCTCCTTCCTAGCGTTAATTCCCAGTCAGCATCCGAAGCTTTCACCTCGGAGTCCGGGGTCCGCTTTACCAGTCTTAACTGCGGATTTGGCTGGACCTCGATATTTGCCGTGAAGCGACTGCCATCTGACCTCCACAACCCAATGATGACATTAGGCGATATCGAAGCATTGCAGCCAGACCGTTGTTGTTGAACTTTTTAGGGCTCCAACTACCCGTAACGACTGCCATAGTTGTTCGTATGGCATCCGTGACCGACGTGCTCTCCAAGGCACGACCAGACCAATGCAAATACCCATTTTCATGCATAAAAAATATTTGCACTGAGCGGGGATCGAACCCGTGCCTCCTGCGTAGCGGCCGCGTTCAATACCACTACGCCATGGAGGCTGTATAATATGTGTATTAATACTAGTAATAAAATACAACAAAATAAAAATTCAAAAACAATGTCAACAATATGACGTGAAAAAAATTGATGCGCGCAAAGCAAATTAAAAATAAAGTACACCAAGGAGGTTACGAGTCTGAGTTTCTCATGAATTAAAAAAAAGTTGTATGATAAATTCGGCACCATAGAGGTAGAAGTAAATAGGTTTAATGATGTTTTGAGTCCACAAACCACTTACACACGATGTTCTAAATTCAAATTTACTTTACCTCTCTAGAGGATAAAAACGACTTTTCCGCTCAGTTATCGAAGAGCAAAAATAGTCTTTCCGAGATGGTGGGATGAAAAGGAAATTGCTATTCATAGCGCTGGTACCAGGGCGGCCCTGCAGAAGCGTATTTTTTTTGCTAGACGATATCTACCAGTATGACATTGTCGGACACTTTTTATATTACTTTTGTATGATTACAGCTCAACCAGGTGCGTCTACGGTACTGAGCCGCGTGAATCTCCAGGTGATCAGCTTCGACCAATGCCGTTGGGTATTCCAACCCGGTGTAGTTGTAGAAAGCACGCTTTGCACCAACGGCGCTGGATCTGTTGGTATTTGTGGAGGAGATTCCGGCGGTCCTCTTACACTAAACTATAATGGAAGACAGGTTTTGGTAAGTTTGAATGTATCCACTTGAAGAGATATTAGAGGAAATCGGGTTGGGTGTGGGAGGTAGGACAACGGTATTCCGTCCCAATCGAACAGTTCAACAGGGGAAGTAACTTCGTCCTATAGAACACCACGGCTATAATAACGTTCTTTGTTTCTACTCGACTTCGCATGATCTTCAGTGAGTCTGGTAGCGAAACCACTGCTAAGTGAGCATTTCTTGGACCCGACGCGTCAGTTTGGGTTTGGGACATTGGTTCCTTTATGGGTTGTTTGGTTCATATAGTGCGACTTTCCTACTTAGGTATATACAAGAAGAGATGAGCGAGAGAAACTAGGACTATCGATTCAACGATCATAATACAGTCTAATGAGATTTAGGTACTATTTTTTTAACCTAAACATAAAACTTAATGCAGCCAAATATAATTTCAGATTGGCGTCAGCTCCTTCGTGGCGGCATCGGGCTGCCAGCTTGGTTTCCCATCCGCATTCGCTCGTGTTACCAGCTTCAGGAATTTCATTGTACAGCATATGTAAATAAATTAATATATAATCATGTGCGTTTTACAAAAAAAATTACTACCACCCACCTTGAGAGAAACAAAATAAAACTTCTTTTTTCGCATGGAGAAGGAAATTCGGTTTTTGATCAACTGGCTAGGAACATTCCTAAAGAATGTAGATATTTCTTCTATGAACAGAATTACTTGGGTGTTTGGGGGTCTTGTTAAGATCTTTGGGGCCAAACGAACTACGAGGCTCTGGGACAGGCTTTCCTGTAGAGGTTTGAAGGCCAGACGATAGTAGCTCCTCTAAAAGCCCCATAAATCACATCTAGAGGAGGAGAAGAAGTATTCGGTGGCTGCGTCGGATGCAACCGGGAGCAGCGCTAAAATGATGATAATGAATCACTATAATTGCAGTGCAACATAATCAAAGGATTGTACCTAACATCCAGAAATTGAGCTTGAAACACTTCTTGAACTACGAAGCCAGACATTGGAACTCTTTAACAATGAACATTATGAACATCTACACGGACGAAACCACGGGCAACGGCTAGTAATAAATAAGTTAAAACGGAACCCTTAGAATGACTTCGTTGTCCGTCTGTCCGTCTTTATGTTACCTTTTTCTTGGCAAATGCCTATTGTAAAACCTTTAATCATACAAGGGTGAATTTCCCAAATGGCTTTTTTTTTTGTCTTCGGTGAAATTAGTATTTGAAAAAAGGAATATTGTTCTGAATTATTTTTTTTAATATTCAATAGGTTGTTAATGAGTTGTGGCAAAAATATATTTAGGCTAGGACTATATATAAAGGTAGAAATAAATACATAAACCTCTATTTTCTTCAAATCGGTGCTGTCCCTCTACTTTTTTTACAAACAAAAAAGCTTATACACTAATAAAAACAAGTAAATTAAGTATAATAAATTATTCTATTTCATAGAATATTAGTTTTATTATTAATTTAAGTCATATTCCATTATATAATTAACGAATATTATTACTGAGAGGCACAAACGTACTTGTCCTGCGAAATGTTCTCAAATCGGTGACCAAAAGTAATTTACACATAACTTTATATCGACGAGTCCGACAGTGTCCCCACCTCAATTTTATTTCTCTCGTTAGTGCCTGCTAGTGCGCAGTCAGGACGGACGTATGTTAAATCACTGCATATTCCCGCCAATAATATAAGTACGCCATTTTAGTTGCTCCCGGACAATTATTTTATACTATCGGTGGTGGCATCTTTCTAGTGTAGTAAGCAGTTTTATTATTGTTTTTTGGTTCTAATAGAGGTAGAAAGTGAATTAGCTTCATTGATTGTTATTGAATTTAACCTAGATATTATGCATTTTTTCTAATATTCTAAAAAGTGTGAAATTTCTCACGTCGGTGTTCGCATATCGGTGTAATCGGTGGTCTTTATTACCACGGATATGATAATTTACACCGAAAATGATAAGAAAAGATGAATCGGTGTCTTACACCTAATATCGGTGTTTTGATTCATGATCAATGCACAGTTTTGTCACATCGGTGGATTGCTTTATCATATCGGTAGATATTTTTTCATCTCGGTGAGTCGTTTTATCATATCGGTTGATCCCGTGCGATTTCGTTAAGTATACAAAGGAAAAATGGAACATACAAGAACATACATATAAACACATACATACATAGGGGGGACTTCAATGCCAAAGTGGGAATACAAGAACGCGATGAGAAGAAAATCGGATCATAAGGAGTGGTATGCAGAAATCGCAGGGGGCAAATGCTAGTCAGCTTCCTCGAGTCACAGGCATCTCTTCTTAATGAATAGCTTCTTTAAGAAAATACCCCATAAGCAGTGGACTATAATAAGGAACGATATACTAATAGACTTTTTTCATAATGGTACCTAAGCACATATTCAGAGATCAACAAGTGTGATCAACAAGTTTAATACTGGAAGCGATTACCGAGTTATCTGAGGCTCTCTAAATATCAAGATTCCGAATGATAAGGTCAGCCCTCCCACCTACGCCGCTCCAAGTAGCTCTAGGGTCGCAATATTGGAAACCTCTAGGGAGGCATTGACGGGAAGGCCGACTATTTTTTTTTTTATTTATTTATTTATCTTTGTTTGGGAAACCAACAGCTAAAAACTACAAAATACATAAAATAAAATATACATTCCAGACAGCCACAACAGTATGTGCACATTTAAGAGTAGGCGACAGACAGCCAATTATAGGTCTCCACGTATAGAAATAGTACAACATGTGAACATAATAATGCATGAATGCTAGTAACGAATAGTGGTCAAACCATTGCATTGTGGGGCTCCAATCCTGAAAGAGCTAGCAAGCCTCTTTAATTCCGTCATCCCGCAAGGGCTAACACCTAGGGCATGGAGCGGGAGTGCGGTGGTACTGTTCTTCAAAAAAGGTGACAAGACCTTGCTGAAGAACGCAGGCCATCTCACTCCTGAGTCATGTCTACAAGTTGTTCTCGAGAGTCGTCACAAATCGCCTCGCAGGTAAGCTCGACGAGTTCCAGCCACCTGAGCAAGTCAGGTTTTGAAAAGACCATAGTACCGTGGACCACATCCATATACTGTTTGGCAGATTGTAGAAAAGACTCAGGAGTACAATCAGCCGCTGTGTATGGCGTTTGTGGACTACGGAAAAGCCTTCGACTCTATCGAAATCTGGGCAGTGCTGGATGCGCTGCAGCGGTGCCGCCTCGATTGCACATCGAGGTGCTGAGATGCTTGTATTACACTGTCGAAGAAGAAGACAAAACCCATTAGCCTCCAACGTGGAGTGAGACTGGGAGATGTTATATCTCCCAAACTATTTACCAACGCATTGGAGGACGTCTTTAAGACTCTGGGCTGGACTGGGCGGGGTATCAACATCAACGGTGAGTACATCTCGCACCCTTGGTTCGCCGACGACATCATAATAGTTGCGGAGTCGCTGGAACAACTGGGCAAAATGATGCACAGCTTGAATGGAGCTTCTCGACAAGTCGGCCTCAGTGTAAACTTGGATAAAACCAAGATACATAATCTTGGTTTTATCCAAAACGAACATGTTGTACCGAGAGCAATTGCCATCGAAGGAACGACACTCGAAGTTGTTCAAAAATAGGTATATCTATCTGGGGCAGGTTATTCAGCTCGGTAAAAACAACTTCGAGAAAGAAGAAGCCAGAACAATCCAACTGGGGTGGGCAGCATTTGGCAAATTACGTCGGGTCTTCTCCTCCCCCTTGCCGCAATGCCTTAAAACAAAGGTTTTCCGACCAGTGCGTTCTGCCTGTTATGACTTACGGTGCCGAAACGTGGCCACTGAAGGTGGGGTTAGTCCGTGACCTGAAAATCGCACAGCGGGCTATGGGAGCAAGCTATGCTTGGAGTTTCTTTGATGGATAGAATTAGAAACGAGGTCATCCGACATTACAACCAAAGTTACCGACATAGCTCGCAGAATAAGCAAGCCGAAGTGGCAGTGGGCTGGCCACATCTGCCGATGGACTGATTGCCGTTGGAACAGACGAGTCCTAGAGTGGAGACTGCGAGGAGTAAAACGGAAGGTGGGACACCCCCTGGCCAGGTGGACTGACGACCTACGAAAGGTGGCTGGGAAGGACTGGATGCGGAAGGCGGAGGATCAGCAAACGTGGCGCATATTGGGAGAGGCCTATGACCAGCAGTGGACTGCAATAGGCTAATTGATTGATTTGTGTTACCAGCTTGTAAACGTTCTTTTTTAAATTAATTATATATTATAAAAAAAGAATAGAAGAAAGTAAATATAATAAAATAGGTACCTATATAATTTCAAAAAATATAATATTTTCATTGGATCTTCAAGAACTCTATTCTCGTCGGATATGATCTTCTTCAGGTCAGGCATTCAGTTTTAAGTCACTCTTGTAAAAATAAGGCACCTACTATTTCCTTTTTGATGTTCGAAGGTGGATAGATTATCATTTCGGTGAATATTTTATCATAATGGTGGATATGTATATAATTTCGGTGGATAAACTTATCAAATCGGTGTACAGAAAAAATAATCGGTGCGGGTTTGTCATGTCGGTGGAAACCAAAATTAAAACTGAATTTTCTCCATAATCTTAAATGATACGTTGATGATATTAAATTTGGGGATACATGATTATCACAAAGATTACATAAAACCTTAAAAATATACAAAAAACATATAAATGAAAAAGTTCACCGATATGATAAAAAAAATGGCATTTGTTGAAATTCACCCACAAACATGTTCCTAAGTCAAGATTCTCTGTGAAAAATTGACACACCTGGTTGCCGTCATAATAATACAAATTAATCTTGAGAACTTACCATCGTTGAATATCAGGTTAGCAGGTAAGTAGATCATTGCGATACCATTTAGCTTTCTCGAGGGGTTATGTTGTGGATGCCTAATGGCATGGGTGGAAGTTATACGAGTACCAGAACAACAGTGACTTGCCACGACTGCCGTTCGCCGTCGAACCAGCAGTAGGCAACCGTCACTAAACGGTTGACCGACAGTAATGAAGCACCACACGCCGACTGATCGCGTTCATCTAGCCTAGCACATCAATCACCAAACCAGCCTATAACCACTTTTCATCAGGTGGGCCGTGTGCTTGTCTGCCACCTAAATGGTATATCGTCACGGCTACGAGTGCTACACCCGCTGGCCACCTAGGGTACGCTCTCAAGTCTCAATTATCGAGGTATAAGATTACCCAATAAGGCATTCCCTTTGTAGCCTGACTGATCCTTAGCCATCTACGGTTTTTAAATGATCCCATCGTAAGCCGGCTCAAGCTCAAATCTCCTCTCAGGGTCAAATCTCCTATACTTTCTCTTCCTGAGGTGGCTCATCTTGATTTTACGAGAGGAACTGCCTTGTAATCCTCAAGCCTCATGATGAAAGGTTGCACCAAAGCATCGTGTGCGTGTGATGATTTGTAAAGATTTTAATCAGATTTATTTTATTTTATTAATGCATTGCATTAGTTTTGTTCAGCTTTCAAAGTTCAGCCGTTTCGCAGTCATAGGTACTGGAAAGCCGACCCCAAAGGAGTTGAGAAAAGGTTCAGTAGATGATGACTGCAGCAGCATTAGTACCTAACTTTCAAAAAATTAAAGTTTCATCAAATTTTAGATATAGGTAGGTACCTTATTATAATAGTAGGTACAAATACCTAGTTATTCACAAAGAAAGGTTAAGCATTACGGGGAGCTAGTGATCCACCAATTATCCTAAGTCCACCACGTCCTGCCTCTGACGGACGAGACGGAGACTCACGGGGTTGGAGGACAGATGGCAATTGTTCTCGTAAAAGCCAACCTAGCCAAATTATGGAAATGGGGAACTACTGTGCAATTCTGTAAATATACAGCGCCGAGCAAAGCGTTACGACAGTCTTAATAAAGATCGTCATTGGTGGGACTGGGTGACGTCACTGAAGGTCGACCAATGGCAATCTCTATAAAGGCTGTCGCAGCGCTGTGCTAGATGCTGTAGGTATGTTTAGAGAATTACCCTGCTGGATAGCGGACATCAGGCTCAAAGTACAAGCTTTGAATGTGTCGCTCCGATGAAGTGAAAAGTCCTGTCGTCGAAACTAACAAATGCGAACCATTCTGTCGGCGAAACATCCATACGTGAAACGTTCTATCGACGAATCTCTCAAAAACGAAACGTCCTGTCGGTGAACAGTCCAAAGGCGAAGCGACTGTCGGAGAACGGTTGCAGAATCGATCCTGATTCCTGGGTAGGTACCTACATAAATGAAACAACTAATATAGAAATGAAACATATTTTCAGAAAGACCTTATTTTTGATGTTAATGTAAATTATGACAATTTTAAACACTTTTCAACATTCGTATGTAAGTTGGTGAAGGTTTTGTTTAAAAGAATATTAGCAACCGAAATTACTAATATTCCCATTTACCAATTAAGCTATGGTAAAGGTCAAAATAAATGCAAGTCAGTATATTATCGTTCGTTGTTGAATTTATTGGATTAATGTTATAAGAGCTCTATGCCGGTGACTTGGCTGATCCAGTCGAGGTACATCTGTACCCTCGTGAACACTGACGGCAGATCGCTGTTGCAGCCGCTGGGGCCCACGAAAGAAGCCACACCAATCTACAAAAAGAAGAGAAGGAAGGCTCAAATACAAGTACTTACGCTTCCTAAAATTGTTACCCTCTGTCCCTCTGTAAAAAATTGTAATGATGCATGATGTGATGAGGGTACTAGATTTAAAAAAAGAAATTGTCAATTCGGCTTTTATATATCATGGAGAGCAAAAAATATATGAGGTCCCACGGTCCCACCTAAACGTTTGGGGTCAAATCCATCACCTGCAAGCTGATACCCCCTGATGCTAGTAGACCCGCTGATTAGCGGATGAGATTCTGGCGCAGGCTACCCTCTCGGGATTGAAGATCAGACGACAGTTTTTTCAACAATATTAGCAACCGAAATTACTAAAATTGCCTCTAACCCCTCCAACTAAGCTAAATTGCTTGTGTTAGGAGTGCGTTGACGTCGGTAGTGTAATGGCCTGGATTCGAACCCGTAGGGTTAAGGCTGAACCTTAACCACCAAGCCACCGATGCTTTCATAAAAGCCGTGTAAACCAAACCATAGGAGGAAAACCGGTAAGTGGACCCTGGGCTGAAGTGCAACGACGTAGAATAGAAGTAATCACTAATAGGTCGTGGACGAGGAGTTTAATGAGGGAATACCTGATGAGCAACGAATACACAAACACTTACCAATATATCTTCACCGTCTTCATTGGGATCGAACCTATAGTTTATAGTCATGGGACCGCCATTGTCACCCTAGAAACAAAAAACAATATAAATAATAAAAATAATGAGTGTAAAAGTTCTTCCTAAATGTACCTAATGCTAGCACTTCACTCTCGTCGAGGTAAGGCGAGGCGAGGTTTGACGAAGTTATGCGAGGCGAGACAACACGACCCCTCTTCACTCTCGCCTTTGTTCAGTTCTCTCTGAGCTATGTTTCATAAAAATCGGTTTAGCCATTTGAAAGATATGAGGAGCGAAAATGGCAATGAAAAATTTAATGTTTTCAAATATCCGTGTTGTTTCCTACTTTAAATTATTCGACAATAACATTCATCTCGACCAGGCCAGGCGAGGTTAGGGCTCCGACTTACTCTCTCGTGCTCGCGCTCCCTCGCCTAACCTCGACTAGAGTGAAGTGCTAGCTTATGGCGAAACAGCCCCCTTAGACAAGTGACAATAAAATATATGTATGAGATTTGACGTAGGTATATGACAGTCGTCACCGTACCTAAGTAATAAACTTCAAATCTCATACATTTGTCATTGTATTCATAGATTAATATAGGTACTTAGAGATTGTGTTCTACAACACCGGTCAACGAATTGCCACTAGGAGGGCTTCTCAAATAGACCAAGCGCAAAGTTAATGCGCGCGTTCCTATAGGTAGGTACCTAGGTACTGTGGCGTAGCGGTAGTGAACGCGGCTGCTACGCAGGAGGCGCGGGTTCGATCCCCGCTCAGTGCAAATATTTGTATGCATGAATATAAATATTTGCATTGGTCTGGGTGTTTCTATGTATAATATGTATGTATTTACAAAAAAAAAAAAAAAAAAAAAAAGTATCTAAGTATGTATATCCGCATTCTAGATTCCATAACACAAGCTAATTAAGCTTACCATGGGTCTAGATAGCGTTGTGTAGAATGTTGTACAATATTTATTTATTTATTTATTTCCTACTTACCTACGTGTACATTTTACACTGAGCAAAAATCGAATTCGAGACCCCCATGATCACATGCCGACTACTACGTCTGATGCTATACCGACCACCACGACATAAAGGTCTCTTTTTTAAGTCCATCTGGCTGATCTAACCATTTCTTCTGTTATAAGTAAAAACGCAATAATCTAATATGTCTTTGCCCTTTGTAGATGGCAGATAACATCTATCATGACAACCAAACACGATAACAATGAAAGGAGACAATCTAACAAAACACCGGTTATTAACCTTTCATATCGTCAGCTGAGCAATTGACTACAAATAACAAGGATTTCTATGACTAGATACCTACCAGACAAGATGTTTAGAACAATAAAATTGTCACGGTGTGTAATGAATGAGAGTGAGTGTCGTAGTTCGTAGTTAAGCGATGTACCTAAGTCAAGCTGACTGCCACCATTGTAACATGGTACCTACGTGTCTGTAATGGTGACCCTCTTTTCAGAGACTTTGCCTTCAGCTTACCATCAGGCGAGGCGAAGTTAAAATGTACGTGTCCTATATAAAAAAAAAGTGTTTTTGACACCGATCAGCACCTCTAGACAATCAATCAATCAATCAATTAGCCCTATGGCAGTCCATTGATGAACAGAGGTCTCTCCCAATGTGCGCCACGTCTGCCCATCCTTCGCCCTCCGCATCCAGTCCGTCCCAGCCACCTTTTTCAGGTCGTCAGTCCATCTGGCTAGTAGGCGACCTTCCGTTTTCCTTCTCGCGGTCTCCACTCTAGGACTCGTCTGCTCGTCGTCGTTATCATTTTTAACCCCCGACAAAAAAGAGGGGTGTTATAAGTTTGACGTGTGTATGGGTGTGTGTGTGTCAGTCTGTCTGTGGCATCGTAGCTCCCAAACGGCTGAACCGATTTCGATTCTGTTTCTTTTGTTTGAAAGATGGTTTAGTCGAGAGTGTTCTTAGCTATGTTTCATAAAAATCGGTTCAGCCATTTGAAAAATTATGAGGAGTGAAAGTGGCAATGCTAAATCTAATATTTTCAAATATACCGTTGTTGAGTATCAAATGAAAGGTCATAATTTATACATCACGATTCAGCAAGTTTTACCCCGCGTTTACATACTGCCGCTCGCATTGCTCATCGTGTTGTCAAATATTCGCGCGATTAATGCCCTAGCATTCACACACTCCCATCATCGCGTTGGTCCGCATTACAGTATTCGCCCTGCAACGGAGACGGACGTAAACGTATGGAGGACAACGCTGTAGCAGTGTACGCAATAAGCTTTTACAGCATAGCGAATTAATTAAATAGATTATTAATAAAAACTATCACTTTCAACTACTATACACTTTCCGTAGATCGATATAAATATTTTTAAAAGTAAATATTCGAGGAGCAATAACGAAAGTCGTGTTTTATTTAGCTTAGCGCCATCTAGCGGTCTCGTATAGTTCATCGCGCTAGTATTTGCGCAACATACGCGGCAGTACTCGCGGCATGACGAATATACCATTCACACCACGTCTCTGCCACTTCCCTCGCTCTGCCGCGAGTATGTAAACGTAGCATTATTGAAATCGGTTATGAGGTTACCTGTAAAAAGCATGAAATAAAAAAAAATAAAAAACCCCGACCCAAAAAGAAGTAAAATAATAACTATTAAAATAGGACCTACCCTAAGTATTGACCCTTTTGTCATTTGTCTCGTCGGCACAAATGCATAGCATAGACAGTTCTTTCGAATATTCGATACCTACTAATATCGATAGTCACGTGTAGAATGTACTAGAATATATTTATTTATTCTGCGAATTATTTACATGTGAGACTGCAAGTCACATTTGATTATAATCAATAGATATTAGGTATCATCTATTGTATTTATTAATATTTAATAAAATAGTATAGATATTGGTTATCGTAATTGGAATCGCATAGGCACTTACCTATAAATCCGATCATTATAATCACAACATTAAATCAAAATGATGTATTTGTTTTATTGTAAATCCGATTTTAAATAATTATGTATTACCTATGGAGATAAAAGTATTTGTTTTCACATGTCGTATCGTATGACAGTAGTAGGTACCTACGTACCTACCTAGTACCTACCTAGTACCTACCTAGTGGTTCCCCCCCGTTTCACCGAAATTTTTATGTCATAATTTTGTTTCGCATAACAACGCATAGCATAAACTTCATTTCGCAGAAAAAGGTTTGGCATACACTCATTCGTCATACTTTCATAATGCATAATTTTGTAAGTCAGAATCATCTTTTGGCATAACTTTAAAAGCATAATAATCAAAAAGTAGAACCGTGCATGCAGCAAGCATCAGACATGCAGCATGCTTCAGGCATGCAGCATGCAGCAAGTATCATGCAGCAAGCATCATGCAGCAAGCATCATGCAGCAAGGATCATGCAGCAAGCATCAGGCAGTAAAAATGCAGCAAGCATCGTTTCTGTCACAGCTCCGGCGCTGCGGGGCTCCGGCGGCCCCACACGAGCTTATCGTCGCAGATGGTTGTAACTCCCACCACCGCAGCTTCGGCTCGCCCCTCCGCGCCTTCGCGGGCTTAAATAACACTCTAGGGGTAGGGCAAACAAGACTACGTGAAGTCGGATTTGCAGCAATTCAATTCTGTCACTAACTTTTTTGTAACAATTTTTAACTTTTCTGCCAACTGAAGAGTATGCCATTGCTAATTCGGATATATGACCATTCTGCCAAAATACGATTCTATTAAATAAATCGTTAATGTCTTGAAAATGTTCGATTAAATAAAATTGTGCCAAATGAGTTATGCCAAATGAATTTCGGAGTATTAAGTTTCTGCCAGATAGAGGGAACCCCCTACCTAGTACCTACGTACTTTGTACATTGTCAGGGATGGAACGAGTACCTAGGTTAGTTAGTGACCACCAGACCCGTATTTCAGAACGATTCTCAGTTCTGAGTCTCGATTTTCATTGACAGATTTAACAGATTGTCAATGACAATCACCAAAATGGCATGACTGAAATGACATCAGCCCCCCTAGACAAGTGGCAATTCGTTGGCCGGCATTGTGGAGAACAAGACAAGTGAAAGCAGTCGCCACCGTTATGTCAAACGTCAAATTCCATACATTCGTCATTCTATTCTACAATACGCCGGCTAACGAATTGCCACTTGTCTAGAGGGGCAGTACTGAGTATCCTTCTCGGGAATACGGGCCTTAGGGTAGTTTAGACACAACATAATTTTCCGTAGCCGACCGCATACGACAACTGCCGACGCACGCAGCAGATGCGCGTAATTCATTGCGGCTTCTCAATGGACGCTGAAGTGCTGCGAACAACAGGGCTAGCTCTGTGTTATTCTGCGGGTGAGTACGCCTGTCCCGTATGGGGTCGTTCCGCACATGCTGGGCGGTGGATGTAGCACTAAATGAGACCTGCCGGATAACAACTGGATGTCTCAAGCCGACTCCGGTACGGATGCTAATATCCACTAGCTGACATAGCTCCTCTCAGCGTACACAGAGACGTGGCTTCATCTATGGAGCGAGGCAAGCTGGAGCTGGATCAATGACATCCTATGCACGGCCATCATCACGTGCCAAAAAGGTTGAAAAGTTCCTGGGCATGCGTTGCTCCCGCGGATGGCGATCCCTCCAGGGCCAGAATAAAACTCTGGAAAACGCGGAGCCCGCCACCAACCCCTTTCGTCCCGCTGTCGGAGAGTCTTCCCCCCGGCCATGACCTTCCCTGGATCAGGTGGAAGTCCCTAAATAGACTTCGAACACAAGTCGCCTGAAGCAGAGAGAATCGGTCTAGGTGGGGTTTCTCAGATGACGCGGACCTGGGGTGTGAGTGTGTCGTAGCTCCATGGCCCACCTGCTAACGTGTGCTCCATGCCCATCTACCTGTACACCGGAGGACCTAATGAATGCCTCCGAGAACGCGATCCAGGTAGCAGCATACTGGGAAAACAGAATTTTAGAGTAGAAGCGCCATCGATTCGATAGAAGATAGAAGAAGAATGGACCCCTACCTATATCAATGGGTACACTGTATCTGCTGCATGCGTCTATCGTTGTCGTATGCGGTCGGCTTCGGAATCATACCTCATGGACTTATGGATGCCGATATTGTTGTCTAATGCAAAAGGGCAGGTATAACACTGTATACTGTATCGGCACCGTAATAGCACCAGCTGCAACGGTAAATCAGTGGACGCGGGTTCAATCCTCGCTCATGTATTATTATTATTAGTATGAATGAATATGTGAATGTATCCATTTCCACTGCTCTAGCCGTTCCTTGGCTTTCTGGAACCCATAATACCTACCTACCAACATAGTCATAAAAGTATAGGTAGCACCTACCTTGCAAGTACCTGCGTTTCCTTGCGATGCGCAAACAGTGTTCTCTGGGAGCTGGTCGAAGTAGGATCTGTTGCAGAATATGTTTGTGACCACCACCATTCGCTTCTGTCGAAGCGTCGGCGACACAAATGTTACACCTGCAATCAATACAATTTGAACATTGATCGAGCCTTATGTAAACGGACTTAAAACTTGAAAATGCTAACTTGGGATAGAACTGAAATGATGATGCTGAGGATTTAATCAAGTTACCTTCGGCAGCTATGCCCCATCCAGACACAATAGCGGCGGCGCCGGCGAAGTTGAATGACGATATGTTGCGGTACGGCAGACGTGCCGTATTCACCGTCTCTGTAAATAAAGTAGTGGTAGGTGCTCGCACTAGTTAATTCCCGATGGGACTGGCAGAAGCGTCAGAACATCCAAATTCAGCCAGTTAGTTTTAAATTGTGGGTGGGTCTGTGGGGGTCCGTAACTAAACTTGGTGGGTTCTCTGTCTGTTTATTCCGAGTAAGTAAGTAATCTTCAAAATGGCTGTGCTGACTGACAGAATTTTCTCTGGTCTATTGGTGATATAATCAGGCTCATTATAACTCAGGCTTCTAATATCTTAGCGTATTTTTATTTTAGAGGAACATAATTTAAAAAGCACAGCCTCCGTGGCGTAGCGGTAGTGAACGCGGCTGCTACGGAGGAGGAGCGGGTTCGATCCCCGCTCAGTGCAAATATTTGTATGTGTCAGTGCAAATAAGGCATGCTAAGCTTGCTTGCACATCCATGGAGTATACCATTAGAAATCTGGTAATTCTGATGTGTAGATAGAAGGAGGTATAAGTACCTGTAAGCTGTATGACATTGGCCAGTCTCAACAGCGCGATGTCATTGTCCAAGGTCTCTGGATCCCAGTCGGGGTGTATCACCAGCTCTGCCACGTTCACCACGCGCCGGCCGTGCTCGTAGCGATCATACAGCGAGTGAGCGCCCAGAACCGCCTCAAATTAAACATAATTCTGGTAAATCGTAACATTTTTAATACACAATGACTGTATGATGCTTGCACTACATTCTCGTCGAAGTTAGGCGAGGCGAGGTGACACGAGGTTTGCTAGCACTTCACTCTCGTCGAGGTTAGGCGAGGCGAGGTTTGACGAAGTTAGACGAGGTTCACTCTCACCATTGTTACACACGTACTATTACGTAAATACACACGTTATACACGTTATTTCACGTACTAGTACGTTGTACGAATTGTACTAATACGGTGCGTACCGGCAAATGTCCGATTAAGCACAAGACTATGGCATACTGATTGAACGAACGCCAGAATGTGGAGGCTGCGCCTCGCCTCGTCTCGTCTACCCTCGCACCTCGCGTCTCCTCGCGCGAGGCCAGGCGAGGCGACGCGAGGCGCGGCGATGTGACGCGAGGGCTCCCACCACACTCTCGTGCTCGCGCTACCTCGCCTAACTTCGACGAGAATGTAGTGCAAGCATGAAATATTATTGTTAATTGTTCTTGAATCAATAAACAAACAAACATAAAAATAGGCGACTTTTAGTATTTTATCATTAGACAGATTGTGGTATCCACAGAAGTGGTACCTTATACTTAAACCTACCTAATCTAATAGAATAATATAGGTAACTACCCTACGTACGAAGTAGAATTTTATTGTCATGTTCAGAAATGATACCTATGCCGTTTTATCTTGTTTCGCAAACGAAATAAAAAATCATCATCACCAAGTTTACACTTTCGATCCTAAGGTCCGAGGAGGCATCGATAGTTTTTAATTAGTTATTAGATAGTTATGTCAGCTTTTCTGGGATCGACTATCGTCTGACTTCCCATATTCTGAAAGTTAATTTGTTAGTCATTTATGGGAACTATGGGAAAGAAGGCGGAGTCTTTTAAGATAATTTTGTCCTATTTAAAATTTCCTTTGATATCGCTTGTTATCGGTTCTTTTAATATTGTAATGAATGGAAGTTATTGACATTTTAACTGTTTAGATAGGTATATCTGATAGCGACTGTACCTACATAAATATTTTAGGAGTTTACCTCATACAGCCTCATACCTAATGTCAGTGATTTGTAGACCAAAGAAAAAGCACAGAACAGATAAGAAAAAGTTTGGCATCTACCTATAGACATTTTCAAAAAAGTTCAAGGTGTGTAGGTACTAATCCCCTTTGCTGACTGTACCACGGAAGCCTGGAGTAGATACCTACCTGTACGTGGTTGACCTCTTCTGCATCGTGGAAACAGCAGTGCGCCGCTGTGAGCACCCACTCCTGGTGTATGAGGGAGCCGCCACAGAAGCCCAACTCGCCAGTCGTCCCCACTCGGGCATACAACGCTACCTAAATTGAGTTATGTTATGATAATCATGTGTGAAACTTTTTTTAGGTAATATTCTTACCCGGTCTTGCCCGAAGTATAGTAATCTCATGGACATTTTGAAGGGAAGACTCTCTCGGGATTCGGGGAAGGCATTCTACCAGTAATGCTGGGAGACGAAAGTGACGAAACACTACCTACATAAAAGTCTAGTAGGTCACCCAAATATTAGATTTTTGGATGACTTTTTTATAGGACACGTCAATATAACTTCACCTCGCCTGGTGGTAAGCTAAAGACAAAATCTCAGGAAAGAGGGTCACCATTTAGGTACAAACACCAACAATGTTACAATGGTGGCATTGGTGGCCCCCAGCGTGACAACCCAATCATATGCTTTTTCACTCCCCGCTTATGGAACTTTAGAAAGAAGGAAATACATGTGTTGGTAAAGAATTACAAGACTTGGCACTTTTATTTACACTACAAGGTGACGCAGATCAACAAAGATAATCTTGTCTAATCTTCACCGACAAAAGAACGACGTCGCCTGGGAAAGATATGTACCTACCTATGAATCAGTTAGTCAGGAAAGAAGTATTAGGAAGTGCCGTAGATGGGAGTAAGATAAAAAAAAAAGAAGGTAGACCTAGGCGGTATATCCATTCCAAGCGAGCAGTCTGACTGGGGAAGTACCTCCGCCCTACAGAATACCGCGGCTAAATAACCTCATGTTGTGTTCCCGGTAAGGTAAGGTGAGGTAAGGTAAGGTAGCCAGAGCTCACTGGGGAGGTTTTGTGCTGTCAGTGGGAAAACTAAATGCTTATCCTACTTATCTTTTGCGCTGACGGCACAGAATATCTCTGCTCTTACAGGGTCGGTAGCACGAGTGTGACTCCCCTGGTGTTGCACTCGCCTATAGGCCACGGTAACCACTTACCATCAGATGACCGTGTGCTTGTCTGCGACCTTAGTAGTGTAAAAAAATTGGTACTGCTTAGAGCATCATTATTATTAAATACATCTTTTACTCTTCTGTCTATAGACACTTCACAAGCTTTCTCCGCGGTAATTCCACCGGGTTCAAGTAGGTACTTTTGACCTGCTACTTTTTCAATATATATACGAGGGCGGGTCAATAAGTCCGTGACTTTTTCAATGAAATATAGGTTTTTAGATAAAAAGTTATTTTATTTTTCAACATAGTCTCCTTTGCACTCTATACACTTAGTCCAAAGTTTCTCCAGTTTTTTTATACCTTCTGAATAAAAAGATTTGTCGAGGTCATCAAAATAGGCATTTGTTTGCGAGATGATTTCATCGTTAGAGTCAAATCTCTTTCCGCCAAGCCATTTCTTTTAGTTTGGGAACAAGAAATAGTCACTCGGGGCTAAACCTGCAGAATAGGGTGGGTGATGGAGAAATTCGTAGCCCAATTGAACATCTTCTAACATCCCTGCGAAATTGTTCCACGGTTGCGTTTGTGGTCGATTGTGAGCAAACGCGGCACCCACCTTGCGGAAAGCTTTCTCGTACCCAAGTGTTCATTCAAAATTGAAACCACTGAGCCATATGAGATGCCTATGGCTTCCACAATCTCTCTCACTTTAAATCTCTGATCGGCTAAAACCATATCGTGATTTTTTTTATGATTTCGGACGTGGAGACCTCAACTGGGCGTCAAGAACGTTGCGCATCTTCCGTGCCTGTGCGACCACATCTGAATTCAGTAAACCACTTTTTACCATTTAAATAGATGGTGCAGAGTCCCCATAATGATTACCAAGCTTAGCCTTGGTTTGTGCGATGGTTTTTTTTCGCAAAAAATAATGCTTAATAAGCACTTGAAATTCACTTTTTTCCATTTTCTTCTCCAAAAGCGAGCTAGTCTGCTATCAACAACTGTGAAACACAAACGAAATGACGTAGCTTGTTCAAATTTTGACAATAGTCTTCTGAAAGATGCCTGTTGACAGGAGCAGAGTTTTTATTTCAATAAAGAAGCGGGAAATTTAAAAAGTTACGGACTTATTGACCAGCCCTCGTAATATATGTATTAGGTACTTTAATTCTTCTGAGCAGTAGACTGCCTGACCACTTACATGTTTGCAATATCATTTGCGTTATTCGTTCTACGTGCCCAAACTCCTTTAGCAAAGGCTTTTTCACATGAACTGAACTAGGTAATTCGCTCAAAAGGGCCTTTTTCGACAACCAGTGATGTTGGTTATGTCAGATTCGAACCGATTAAAACCGCACGTCGTATTGGTTCATTTGTTGTCGAAGATAAGATTGTCTCTGGCATATCCCTCGCACCCCGGCTGATCCAGGGAATCTGTACAGACCTGTTACAACTATTATGAAAAGAAACCTACCTGAAAAGGTCTACTACTCTGTTCAGATTCAACTCCGTCGCTTATCCTGGCACTTCTACACCCAGCATCATCACATTGTGTAATCACACTTGTAACTAACACGGAACACAGATATATTAATTTGAAATACATTCTCACTGAGCACTAAGGTTTCCGCTAAACGAGATCGATGGTAACAGTGATCTAATGTGAGAAAGTATTCCCTTCAAGTGTTAAATGTGTCAGTCGATATCTTGACGGTGATGTCTCGATAACGGGATTCGTCACTTGATAACAGGAAATACTTTTGACCTAGTCTCATTGATAGTATTCAACTGGAATGTGACAACTGGAATGTAAGAGTTTTCATTGAAGACCTGTCCCTCGATTCTGCTAAAGCAAAACCACTGTCACACCACAGAGACTGCAAAATGTTGCGTTTTTTAGACTAGTCCAAAATTAAATAAAAAAGTTTCATGACACTCTCTCGTGCACTCTACAATAAGCCACTTCATTTTAGACTTGACATCATTACTAAAATAATTGTTTTTTTTACAGTGTTCGTGGTATGAGTGGTTTTGCTTTAGCAGAATCGAGGGACTGCTAGTCTGCCGACTGCTAATGCTAACGATTTTCGAAATGTGTGAATAGGTTTCAGTGGTTGTACCTGTGTCGGGCGAGATGTTTGGAAGGTGAATTACCTACTGATATTTTAAAGGGATATAATAAACCGTGCGAAAATAGTACATTATGGTACAAGTGAGCAACGTTGGTGATTACCGCCGAGGCGCCATTGAGACCCGAGCCGCCAGGCGAGGGTCTTAAGACAGCCGAGGACGGTAATCATCATGCTCACACGTGCCATACGACGTTTTACAACACACTTGCGAATAAAATAATACTACAAATACTAAATAAACAATACTACAAATTAATTCGTTTTCCTATGCGCGCGCATTTAACAATGGCGGTCGACCATATTTAAAAAAAATGAGGTTTGAACTTAACTTTTTTTTACTGTTTTTTTTTTCTGTACTTAGAGAAAAAAAAAAAGTTAAATTTGAGCGAAAATTTTGTTTATTACACAAGTAAGTATTACAAGTTGAAATTATTTATTTAAATACGAAAATGCATCAAATGACCATACAATAGGCGTATTAATTTATTCGTACTATTAAACACGTTATTTTTTGTATCAAAACTTTTTTAAGAACATAGACAATTATAGACACTTCCTATAAAATTTAAAACAGAATCTATAACTCACTTTTGTGAATAATAGTAATGAAAAAGTCACAGTTTTATAATAGGTGTCATTCCGTGCTTAATTGCGGTAAAATAATATCACTGTTATGAGCAGGTGTGTTGTAAAAATAATAAACGGATGACTAATAATGAGTTACTTTAAATACTGAGTGGGCGACTAAAATACTGAGTGACCCGTGATACAGAAAGTGTGTTGCTAAATTGTGAAGTTATGAGGATTCGAGTATAGCGCGCCCCAACTTGGATAGGTTAGGTTAGAAGGCTACCGCGGGAGCGGAGCGGAGCTCCCGCTTTAGCCTTGGTGGTTATTTTTATATAACCATACAGAAATAGTAGCTCACTTAGTATTTTTGTACGCCACATTCAGTCATTTTGACACCCATAAATTGAATAAAATGATTCTTCACTATAGCTGCCAACCAATTATTTTTACTACCTGCTTCTCGGATTAATTTGTCGCCGCGTTAAATACATGCCTTTTTTAAATACTAGTAGAAATAGGTAGTATTCCTGTTAACCCCTTCAGCCAAAATAATTATGTATTATGTTAGTAGTGGATTCACGTTGCTAAGGTTCGAACCCGCATACTTTTGATCTCAAGTCCGACGTCTTAGCTATTGTACACCTTACTACTACACTTCACTCAAACTCATTTTATAGTAACAGTGCTATCGTCTGAAAGAAAGGAATCTAGGACATAAACATTATTGTGCCGACATCAGAGGCCCAGACGAAATAGAAGGAGGCAGGCAAACTAGAAAAAGGTGGTCTGACAAACACAAAGTAAATAACAACACAGTATTATTTGAAAACATCATTTATTTTATATTCTCATCAATAAAGAAAGTTCTTTAAAATAAAATAAGTATAAACATAGTTTTACTAAACATGCAGTGAAAGATTGCGACTGCCGTCCAATTTACACTACCTTTAGACACGAATAGAACTAAAAATGTGTGTACGTTATATTATAAAATGTGAAATTTAGTTATTATATTACTTATAAAATTAACGATTTGTGAACATTGGCAGTAAAATAATCTTAAAGGATGATTAATAAGAAATACGTTATTTCGAAGCACTTACGAGGCGATCAAGCATACTTACAAGTTGGATTACGATTAGTCGGCCTGCCGCCGCCGCCCGAACCGACTCCAACCGACTTCTAACATCTACTCGCGCACTAACAGCGAGAATCTAACACGGAATCTGATAATTATTTTAAATGCGGCATTCGCGAGCGAGCAGCGGCGGCCCGGCAGAGAGAAGACACTTTATAATGGAAATTAATTCTAATACAATTTTATGTATGTAGCTTACGTTATGTCGTAACGCTCCGACGATGCAAAGCTGTCGATAATATTAATATAACGTCAATCCACTGGGAAATCGTCTATCGAATGTAAATGCGGTTACTCTCGTCGTCCTAGCTAACGTTAACATTTATCAAATGCGGTCAATTTCCGTCAATATTATTGGTCATATAGATTAAAACATTTTTATTACAATTTGAAACATTAGTAAATCGCACGACATACATTTCTAGTTCAACTGAATTTACATCACACTATCATCTTTTTAAATATAAATAATTAAAATATATATATTCTCAATCTGAATTTAAACACTAAAATCCTCTATGTATAAATAGCGACGCTTTAGAATTTTATAATAATATGTATTTTATTTACTCACAATGTCTCATACCATAACAGTTACACGATCGAGGGGTGGGATCATACATACTCGGATAAAATCTATTTTTAATATCTTTAATCGATACAAGTATCGAACAATAAATACGCTCCACGGCGAACGATCGAACACTCAGATACCGAACAGTCTCAAATAACTTCTCATACGCAACAAAATAATAATAATAATAACATTCAACTCTGTTGACAGTCGATAGAGCCGCGAGTCGACATAATTTCGTCATTAGCAAAGCTTACGTAAGCAAGCGTCGTGAGAAATGCGCGGCGCCCGTCCGACCGGCGCGTGCGTGGCGTGTGCGTGGAACGCGCGACTGTCGCGCGACTGTCGGACGACTGCAGCGCCACCGCACACTGAACGCGCCGCGAGGGAGCCGCGCGTGCGTAATGAGGAAACTTGCACCCACATGTTTAACTGAAACAGAACGACTTCAGTTAGCACTTGACGAACAGTCGGTCTGAATTTCACCACTGAACATCGGTTTTCACGTTTCTCCCGATGGAATATTCATGATAACGCAGTTTAGTTCATCTTGATCATGGTGAAATACAGCCTTAGATAGCACACGCAACGCAAGTGATATATTTATAAATACTCTCACTTCGATGCCAGTTTACGTTATTTGTGAGCATGCACATTTTAGTAGCAGCCACCCTAGACAAGTGGCAATTCGTTGTCCGATATATTATGGAATAGAATGATGAATGTATGAGATTTGACATACGTTAACGACTTGTCATAAACGTCAAATTCCATACATTTGTCATTCTATTCTTCAATATGTCGGCCAACGAAACTTATCTAGGGCGGCAGTCCATTATCAGAACATGCAAGTTGTTAGTGACATGATAATATTATAATGAATCATCATGATATTATGGTATCTGTGAAAATTATCTTATATCGCGGAAAACATAAAGAAATTGTAAAAGTTATAGTGACTTTATTTACTCTCATTTTGAACTAAAATTTTAATCGCTTTTTAGCATTCTTATTAATCGTAGAAGAAATTTGCATATTTATTTTGTTTTTATTACTTACTCATTTTAAATTTTTCTATTTCGTGCTAACATACTTACGATTAAATTTCGTGTTAATTTTAAAGCCAAAAATTAAATCAATGAGATCAAAATTTATTCGAAAAATAGATTGCCTTCGATATTTCTATACATTTTAATACTTATCATTACTATGGTATCACGCATCACTGTCTCGTTTCGCGATTATTACTATAGTATCACATTCTCATTTCGCATTCTTACTAGAGGGTATATAGTAAGGCAAATGTGATATGATACAATATGATGTAAACACATCTTTCAATACAGTCAACGATAATAATGTAGGTGTAACTTATCCCTTTCTTTCGCAAGCAAAATGTAAGGGTCTGTTCACGCTACCGCAGTCTAAGTGAATCTAAGCAACATAACTAGTCTTAGTAACGTAATATCACTTTCGATAAAATACATGCGTGATACGCTTATATATTAGCAATAAGCGTTTTTAGTGTTGGCTTTCATTGTGACGTGGGTTGGCTTCGACGCGTTTGGATTTTGTGTTAGCATGAATCGACCCGACGACTGAAACAGTCGATTGTTTCAGTCGAGTTCGTTTATATTATTTAGTTTTACTACTGGCATGATAACATTATTGACATGCATTTAGAAATCATTAATGATTACATGGATATAAATCATAATGTGGTTATGGCTAATAATAATACAAATATGTGACTGTGTAATCTAATGTTCTATTGAAATATAAATAATAGAGAGTTTTACCATAAAATAAAACTTACCTATTATTTTTTCATCAATATCCGGAATCCATCTTGAGTCAAGCACCTGTCTTTCTTACCCGTTGTCAACGTATTTCCGGTCCTCTCTCCGTATTTAGCGCCCTCTATAGTGACTTTTTGGTATTAAGCGCTCTTGGCGGGGAACGACCGCCATTATTGTCATTATTGCACTCATGATGCACCAGGTAGCCCTTACCTGGATTCCGGATATTGATGAAAAAATAATAGGTAAGTTTTATTTTATGGTAAAACTCTCTATTATTTGTTTTGTATCAATATCCGGAATCCATCTTGAGTGATATGTTTGTTATCTCCTGGTGCGCTTAATCCACGATGCTATAATGTGTAGGAATGGTAAGCTATTAAATAAATAAAAACTTGTTACATTTTCAACTGAAGCACATATAATTAAGTAATACTTCAATATGAATTAACCAGTAAATTCAATTAAACATTATTAATCTTAAACAATGATTTAATTCACAGCCTCAAAATAACTTGATAAGGACACTGAACTATTAGAATTTATTGTACATTCCTTTAATTCTCTTTGATAATAGTTTTGGAATGTATGAATCATTTTCCAATTCCCTGTTGCAAGAATTTGATCAATGGGAAAATTTTCCACAAAATTTAGTGAAGCGACTGCTGATCTTACTGACCCGGGAGTAGCATCGATACCAGCAGCCTTCAAGAGTGGTTTCACCCATCCACCGATCACAGTTCTAGATGCCGGTTTAACGTCACCTATAGCTGTGATAAATAAGTGAACTATATTTCGTCTACGATTAGCAGTCAGTTGTAACAATTGTCTGAGCCAGAAAACCGCATTCAATTTTTTATCAGGATGTTCTCTAAGCCTCCAACCGGACTGTCTATGGCTGATGCTATCAGTTTTAGAACCAAATGCTGGCCATAATACAATACTTGTCTCCTCATCTATCAAGCTGTCTTTATCAATCCGCAACAATGTTAGATCATGAACTCGACGACTAGATGATAATAATAAAAGGGTTGCTGTGTGTCTCGATACCTGATAGATATTATTTTGATCCACATTGTATGTACTCATGTATTGCAATAACGATTTAGGATTCCAAACTGGCGGCTTGGCTGGTTTCTCCCGTGCAACAGCAATTGCTTTTAACATATGTTTGACAAAGAAATTAGAAGATAAATCGATTTTAGATGTTAAATGAGTAAATGTTGAAATTACTGACTTGTGAACCAATATAGTTTTATATGCAAGTCCTACGTCCGTATGAAGGTGAGCTAGATAACGAGCTACCTGCTCGGGACGTGGGTATTTATAGTTAACCGAATTAGAGTCACACCACCTAACCCATCTGGTCCAGGCTGGTCTGTAAGTGTTAATTGTTGAATCCCTCCAGCTGGTCATTAGCAGGTTTCTCTCTTGCTCCGTCCACTCTTGTAACATATCTTGCCACCCAAAATCAGCCATGCTTCTAATTGAAGGTCTTGAACTTGGGGCGGATGCATCCCCGTTTGTGTGTCGTAAAGTACCTGACCTAGATTGGGAATTGGGTAAGGCGGGCACCGCGCTCTGATTTGAACATCTGCTCTCCAAAACACTTTGTTCCATTTCGGGGCAATCAATATGTAGAGCCCGCTGGCTTGGTTCAGATGGTTGAGTACTCTGGGTATGAGGTTTGGAGGCGGAAACAACCACGCTAGTTGATAATGCCATTGGTGACAAAACGCATTGTAGCGATGTGCTTTCTTGTCTTTCACGTCTAGGGAAACGTACCTTGGCACTACGTGAGCTGTCTTTGATGCAAACAGGTCTATTACCGGTGTGCCCCACATCTGGAAAATCTGTGTTGTTGCTATTGATGTTAGATGCCATTCGGGACAAGTCTTTTGACGAGAAAGAGCGTCTACTTCGATATTGAATCGACCTGGAAAGTAGTGCGCTATCAGATGTATATCCCTTTTGTCCAACACCTCGAGTAGAAGTCGCGTTTGTTTCAATAGCTTTTTGGACTTTGTTCCACCTTCTTTGTTTATATAGGATACTACTGTCCGATTGTCGGTCAGCGCTTTTTTCAACCGATATTGCTCTTGATGTATTGCTGCGTGAACTGCGAACATTTCTTTTTGATTTGCATGCCAAGACTGCTGGTGTGCCTTCCAGGATCCCATAAACTTTATGTCGTCGAGCTGTGCACCCCATCCTATGTCGGACGCGTCTGTAGTTAGCAAGTGTGTCACCGACTTGAAATGTATTGGCATGGATGACCCTATAGCCTAGTGCCACCATATCATCTCTGAGCGTACTGGTTGAGGAATACTCACGAGATGAAAAGGGCTTTCCTTTGGCAGCTGTCGACTGTAGTGTTGCAGCGTACGACAGTGAAGCCGGCCTCTCCGAGTCACAAACGTAGCAAAATTGAGTCTCCCCATTAGTGTTTGATACTGTTCGAGGGACCATTTGTTTTTCTGGAGCTGTTGCTGAAGTGCTCTGCGCAGCGATAAGCACTTTTGCTCTGACAGGGACTTTGCGTTGCGTTTTGTGTCCCAAGTTATGCCGAGAAACTCGAGGCATTGAGTCGGAGCAAGAACAGACTTCTCGAAATTGAGAGTCCAGCCCAGTAATTTTAAGATTTTGATGGCAAATGCTATGTCTTCTTCTAACTGCTGTTTGGACTGGTTCGTTATAAGAAAATCGTCTAAATATACTACACATCTGATATTGTGACCTCTTAAAAATTCTGCCACCCAATTTGTTATTGAAGCAAACGTTCTCGGTGCAGAGGCTAGGCCGAACGGCAAGCATGTCATCTGGAGTAACTGATGTTTGTTTGGCTCCGGATGGTAATTGAGCCTTAGGAACCTTCGATGTTGCTGAGCAATCGGTATATGAAAATATGCCTGGCTCAAGTCGACTTTTGTCATCCAGTCTAGGGGTTGTAAGAAAGTGGGTACCCGAAAGTGACTGAATAGTTGGAAGGGCTTTGTTATTACGAATTGATTCAATCGCTTTAAATTGAATATAGGTCGAAAGGAGCCGTCTAGTTTTGGTATCAGGAAGAACGTCGATAGGTAACTGGGACTTCGCTCTGCATGTTCCAGTATCCCCAGCTTTAACATAACTTTTATTTGTGTAGTCATATCTGGAGAAATTTTTGTCCGGTAGCGTTGTAAGATTGTGGTATTTGGGAATATAAGAGGCGGCTTTAGAATGAATGGTATGCGTGCCCCGCTTAATAATTTGCATATTTTTTCTGGTGCACCTAAATTGCTCCAAACACTCGGAAATTGTTTTAGACAGCCGCCTCGAAATACCTGATAGTCAATCGTAATATTTCTTTCTTGATGAAGAAGTCGCCTGCGATTTCTTCTCTTTGGGTTTGGCGCGACGGTTGCGGGTAGTTTGGCGAGATTTATTACGCGTTGAACCTGATGGTTTCCTTTTAATTGGTTTGTCCCCACGAAAAAACCCATTATTTGCATTTTGACTGGTTGAAGTATTTGGCTTCCGATAGTTGTTCACGAATTGAGATTGACCCACTTGCTCAGTTTTTGAGATTAATTTATCCACCCTCCCAATTTTTTGAAGGTAGGTTTGAATAGACTCTTCGTTAAATAGGTAGTTCGCGCTAGGGGGAATTTTGTGTAGTACATCGCGGTGAAAATTTCACCAATTTGACGCAGTAAAGCCTCTCGACGTACGTGAATAAAATCTGCTCTTCTACCGCACACTATTTGTAATAAATCATCCGTCACCTTACTATAGGCAGATTCTTTTGAAAATAAGGATTCAATTTTTTCAAATAACGATCTAGGAGTTAATATTTCTTTTGATTGATTAGACCAATCTACTAACGTTTGTAAGGTACTTTGCAATTCTGCTTTTTGACAAAGTAACGCATTCGTTAAACCAGCAAAGGAACGTTCTAATAAATACGACCGAGAATCTTCCTTTAGCATTGCCGATTCAAAACGTTTCAATTCATCGTTAGTCTTAAGTTCTACAAAACCGGGGGTAGCTAAATATTTTTTCTGTGCATCAGAAAATCTTATCGCATTCCAATTTTCGCAATCAAAACGTTGTAATTGAGTTAATTTTGTAATAAAATTAGTATCTGCCTTTGGATAAACAGGTTCTTTAACAATTGTACTCAGTTCCGACAATATTTTAAGTTGATTATTTTTATTCAATATCCCAGGATCTCGTAAGACTAAATCATTTTCAGTAACCGACACAGTGTTCGCAGGTTGAGTAGTTACATTAGACACAGAGTAATTTTGTGAAATAAGATCAGTCAAAAAAGCCACTTGTTGTGATAAAAATTCAAATTGTTCATGACTTACAGTTTCGGAGTGCTTTCTCGACTTACGCTTTCTTCCGCTCGATCCACTGCATATCGAAGAGCTGCTATCACCCTCGCTACTCGAAGACAAAGAACGAGAACGTTTTTTCCGAACCGGAATTTTCTTTATCAGTCCCGGGGACTATACTATTACTTGCCATTACTAACGGCAAACGGAGAGATTTTAATTTCAGACTTGAAAATAATAAAATTTTAGAAACTAAAATTATAATATAATAATTATAATGTAATACGTATAAAGTTTTTTCGCAAAGTATTTTAATGTACGCTGACAACCGAACGGCGCGAAAAACGACGCTATAATGACAATAATGGCGGTCGTTCCCCGCCAAGAGCGCTTAATACCAAAAAGTCACTATAGAGGGCGCTAAATACGGAGAGAGGACCGGAAATACGTTGACAACGGGTAAGAAAGACAGGTGCTTGACTCAAGATGGATTCCGGATATTGATACAAAACAAATAATAAAATAATTATCATTTCATCATATTTTTTTGTTGCTAGGTATTGTTTAAGTTTAATTCAATGTGTTCTGTTAATAAGCGCTTTTGCTTTCTTTCTTCCATTTCAATCATTTATTCCAAATAACGAAGACTTTACTTGGAATATGTGATTGAAATAATGAAATAATTATTATATTATTAGTCCACTGCTGGACATAGGCTAATCGATTGATTGATTGATTGATATTATTAGTCTCTTAGCGTGTTAATGGTGCAATGCATGCATGGGGATACTACAGCTAGATGGGCATGAGTTAAGGCGCGTATAGCTCAGAGAAGAACTGCACTGACTTCTTCTTGAGGGTGAAGAAGGAGCGTCGCTTGGGCTCGGTGTTGGCCGGCGCGGGAAGTGTATGAGAACGAGGAGCTGGTGCTTGAGTACGAGCACGTAACGCTTCTAGCCACGCGCCCATCTCCTGCTCGTCGTGCGCCTGGAGAAGGAATTCGGCGCCTGCCGCCAGTCTGAGAAGGAAAGGTATGAGTTATTAGGGCGGCTGTACATTGTCGAGAGCACTCGCTATGTCTCATGAGGTGTCCCCGAGAGGTGTCGTATGAGTGCACTCGGCAAGCAATATCTCGCGAGAATGTACAGAACAACAGTAATGGCAGCAGTACACTCTTGCTATGTCTCGCCCGAGAGCTTCAGTCCAAGAGGCTTATTTATGAGTGATACAATGTACACTCTCGTACGAGTGCATACGGCAAGCACTCTCGCGAGAATGTACAGCCGCCCTAAGTTTTAATTGCTTCTAAAACAGCTGGTTAAGATCAAATGGTAGTCATTTAACACATAAAAAAATGGAATTCGGTCGCTTCGTAGCTTCGTAAACCGACCATCAATCACACGCAACTATTTGTAACTATCATACAAAGATCAAATACTATCATTTAAGCTAAAACATCATAAGGAGCCAGCCTAATACCGTCTATTGCTCTATTAGATACATTTTCAACCTGCGAGAGCTGCTAGTAAAAAAAGACAGAACACCTTTCTAAAGCCGAGAATCGCACGGCACCCTTGCTACCAGTGGTCCCTACAACCCGAGTCCTACCGGCTTCACATGGCGCATGACCAGCATCAAAAACTTTTTTACCTTTTTAAAATTTTCACCCTTCGCTAGTGCTCGCTAGTACTAAATGAATGCTATTCTATACCTTAGACGGAACACATGCTTCTTCTTCGTATAGTTGGCGGCGACTTCGACGACGGCGCCGTTGAGGTCGAGCGGGGACTCCCCGCGCCAGTACGCGTCGGGCGACGCCTTGTACGCCTTCTGGTCCTTGAAGAACGACATTCGACCGTCCTTGGCTACCACGTACACCTTGTCCCATGACCTGAGAAAAAAACTAGTTTTAGAAGAAGTTGGAAAAGTTAGAAGAAGGAATACTATAATAGCGTTAATTCCCGTTAACATTATTGTTTAAGGTAGTTCAACTCTAAGAATCTATAAGTGCATTAACACCCGTATTCACAAACAGTACTGTGAGGTCTCATAGTGTGCTCGAGCGCATAGGGCTGGTAAAATTAATTCACAAACATCACGGAGCAGTATCTAACGCAGTGCGTTCCCTCAACGAAGTATCAGAATTTGTCGTTCTTTGCACAGTTTTGGTAGTACGCATAGCGAAGTATTGTTTGTGAATACGGGTGTAAATCACCCTAACGTTTCGATCCGTATAGATCAAATAATTACTTAAAATCCAAAAAAGAACTGTTTAGAAGTAGCAATGTGTGAATAAACGTTACTATTTTGTGACGGTAATTCAAAAAATGTCACCCTCAAATACATTACTCATTATCATTTCAAATAAGTACAGATAAACAGTCAGAATAGTGTGACATAAACTATTTTTCATTGACGGTAATACATTGCACGTTCATAATCAATTTATTTCTTTGCATGCAATGTTATAAATCCATCAGTAACTGGAGGTAAGTATACCTGTTGGAAGCTCGTTTGGCTGCGGACTCCCACTCATGTTTGCGCACCAAGGTTCCCTCTACGCCTTCATCTTCGCTCGCGGGACTAGCACCCTCTGTATACAAACATCACATCGTACACAACGTCCAAAAACTGTACGAATCCACGAAATAAACTTATGGAATCCAGACAGTTTTTGTACTTCAACATGAATATCTTGAATTCTGATATTATTAGGCATCTGATTTCCGACATTTTATTTAAGGCGAAGAGAACGTATGCTTGTATGAAAGACAGGATCACGCAAGTTCACGCTCTCATCAATTTCCGAAAACAAAAGTTATCTATATGATGTGTCTTTTGTGTCTGAATTCCAAAAGATCTCTTCACCTCAATATCTTAAAATTAACATCTAATGATGCTCCTAAAGATACATTAATTCTAAATAGTGAAAGGTTTGATACGCAATCATGTCTGAACCTAATAATTTTGAATGAAAACCAAAGGTGTAAGGAGTCTATTTATTCGCTAACTTCACACAAGGAGTAAAAATGACATGCGCTAGACAATCACAGCAGCACACACAAAGCATTCGTCGCGGAACATAACACATATGGCAAGCAGACTTCGATAGATGGAGCTATAAGCATCGTAATATATTATTATCTTTATCTTATCTCACCGTTGGGCAAAGACTTTACACTTTTTTCATCTAAAACTCAATTTAAAGTGTTTGTACTATCGTTCTTCGCCTCAACCATACCTTTTATGTAGTCACGATGAGCTTAAACTATCCCTGCTGAACCTCACTATAGTCAAAGCAGAACAAATCAGTTATTCATTTATATTGATTGCTTTAGTAAGAAATCCAAAATCAGCAGATTCATTTCAGTTGCATTAAAAGTATGTATTTGGAGTGGATTCAGGAACCACTGGATCGTTTCATCATTACGCCACCACGGCCTTATAACGATATTATCTATTAATGATAATAGAACCAGAGAACAATGTATTCTGTGGTAGAGCTCAACAGTTTCATGCCTATTTAAATTATTCAATTTTTTATTCTTTATTTTATCAGTATGCAAATCGTGAAACATTCAACAATGAAAGTTCACAATAAAGTTTCCAGAAAGAAAACTATGTATTACTTTCTCCCTCACGATTGAAATTGTACCTACATCATTGTTTAAAAAGGACAAATCCATCTACCAAAGTCATGTACGCTGAATACCTTCGTCATCGCTATGATGCGATCCTGTGAGCAGTTTCTTCGCAGTGCGCCACCGGAAGCTCCTGAATGGCGACTTGCTTCGGGACCGCGACTTCACCTTACCGGAGCTAGACGGAGTCGCCGGCGTCGAGCTCGTGCCGGGCGCTGTCCGCGTCAAAGGATATCGGGACAGGATTGTTGGGTACGTGCGCAATTTTATATTCAAGGTCGTGCGAGGGATTTTTAAAGGACAAAGGTGATTTTAATGAAGGAATGACGTATATATTTGTAAAGGTTGAATGGAGGAAACGGGGAGAAAAACAAAAAATAATGTGAAAGCAACATAAAAAATGTAATTGCGTCGCAGCGAAAAACAAAAGCGCATTCATGCTATCTCTTTTTTTTTTTAATTTAAAATGACATTAAACAAAAAAACACATGATTTAAATAACAAAAACACAGATGTTATGAGGCCATGCATCGTTTAACTTATATACACTGAGATATTAAAGTACCATTTCACTATGTTTCAACAAAAGGTTAATATAATTAAGAATTAATACTCTACAGGGCATGATTCAAATTCATAATACGTGATTATTACGGTACACGATTTACTCTTACAAAAAATATTACTTGTAATCAATTTTGATTTGTATCTAATATGCGAGTCGCGAAATCTTAAAAAAATGTTTGAATTTGAATCATGACAGAAGTAATAGGAAGATCAATTGACAAGTAAAAAGCCTTGGTATCATTCAATCATCTATCAAGTGAGTGGACCCTACAGACTATAATTTTTTTTTTGTGGCCCGTTAGTATTGGCGCCAAATAGAACGAATGATCTCATTCAAAGTAGCTATTTCTAAACTACTAGTTTTTTCCACAGATGAAACAAAGTCAAAATCGCGAAATTTCTGCATTCAAAGTTCGTAAAGGTATATAAACAAAAACAAAACACCCCTAAGACTGGTCTAATCTCAACATGTTAACTACAATATCATGTTACTTTTCAAATTGATTTAAAAAGAGAAAAAGCTCTTTCTAAATCGATTTGAAATCGATTTGAAATCGATTTGAAATCGATTTGATAAATGCTTCAAAATTTCATTAATCTTGTTACTCGTCAATAAAGCAACCTCAAAACGTATACAAATACATTACCATCTACAGATACTCACTGGAGAGGCGTGCAGGTTTGGCGGGCGTCTGTTTCGACGTCGAGGGTCGGAGGTCGGACTGGGAGTCACCCGCCAGGGCCGCAGGTGACGCGGGGGGTGCGGGGTCAAGTACGGGGGCGGGGGCGAGGGCCGGCTCTGCATGCGTTACAACTACGTGCTAGTTACGTCTACACTACGTGCTTACGTACATGCAAGCGCAACGTTACGTATCACTACATGTCATGCTCGCGACTGTGTACACAGGAATACTGGATAGTGGTAGTTTGATAAAGAATCGTACTATTCAGCGAACAAGTGCGCGGTTTACTGGGCTAGTAAATTAACTTCTAAGTAAAACATTCAGCACAGGACCGATCCTTCAGCAAGTGTCTGCGGATGTATATGTATAAACACATTTATAACACCTCACGTATTATTCATCGTGTTTTTGTTTTCTTATCTAATAATCTCTGGCGTTTAGGCAGTTTGATAATCTCCCAAAACTCGAATAGCCCGAGGTAGAACTTAAAACTTCATAATATGATCGCTGAATGTTTGTACAATTCGAATGCAAAATACTACCTATATTCAGCAAAACTGATATTACATAATATTATTAAAATTAACATTTGAAATAAGTGTACACAGTCGCGTGAATACATTAAACAAAATACATGCTACAGAGACCTCATATTATTTCAATATTCAAATCAAATTCAGTTATTTATCAGCATTACTAGTTATAGAATAGTCGACATTCCTGTTAACGTACACCCTACCTAAGGTTTATCTATTTTTTTTACAGGTTTATGGAAAAGCAATTTAGTCGGATTGAATTAAACAAGCAATATATTCATGGAAAACCAAAACCCCGTGTATAAGTGAGTGTGTAACAGTAATATTCATTAAATATAGAGTATATTCTGTATAAGGAAGCTATATAATAAAGCAGGTGCATAATATATAGATAGCTATAGACAGTGAAGCGAGTAAGTACGCACAGGTGATGCACCTACCTTGGTTGTAGACAGCTTCGTTTGTACAAGAGATCGAAAGCGCCGAACACAACATTACATAACATATAATATTGAGAACATACAGATAGCTGGCGATGTCGGTTTCACACTAGACGGGTGATGCGAACGTAATATATTCGTAATGTTTTTACTTTAAATTTTTATTAAATAACTTATATGCCGTTCCAAACTATCGATTTTTTTATTAAATGACTACAAAAACACATACGACCTTCCTTCATACTTATTACTATTAATAAAACTAGTAACGGATCTTATTCTATATTTTATGTTTATTTTTTATTAAATTCTTTATTAGAAATGTTAGAGAAATAATTTAGGTAAACTAATTGTTTGGAACAGGCAAATAATGTAACATAAACTCTATAAAACTAAGACCAAAAACCAAAAATGAACTCGATCACCACACTAGTATGGATTCCAAGACACGAAAGTTCGTTGTTAGAGTGAGAACAGATGTAGAACAGACATGAGACAGTATCAAACCATCACCGTGATTAGCTTTATAACAACACGTTATGATGTAATATAAATAATATATATCATAAAGATAGATCTAAAATTATAGCCATGATGGACACAACGGGGCATAAAACAATCTGATAGACCGTTAGAGCGTCTTCACATTATCCGACCCAAAATCGGTCTCGGGCGCTAATCCGATTTCGGAAGAAGCAAAATATATGAAATATGTATCTGTCTTTCGTCGTCCGACGATTGGATATTGTGAAAACGCTCTTATTTTGAATAATTTTAAAAGTGTCTTACACCCCGAGTGTTGATGATATAGTTTGATGATGTTTTGCACTTCTATGATAATGAATTTGCAGAAAATAAACCATCACCTTGTAGAAACAGTTCGTGTAATGCGTGTCGTGTGAATAATATTGAAATCGTGCAAGAAAAGAAAATCGTGCTATATACCCCCAACTACGGTTTACGTAAAAAGTAACCTACAAAATCAACCTATAGGAACGAAAATTCTTTACGTACAAGAAAAGCTTTCAAGCTAAGGAAATTAATCACAGTTAATCTAACTCCCCAGTGTAACTAACTATTCCGAGCGCAGTGTAACCCGAAAGAATACAGTATACCCATTTGATAACTACCGTAGAAGCTCATGCCAACAACCGGGTATATGTTTACAACGGTAGGTCTATAATAAGCGCTCTTATTACCTGGCTGGGAATGCGGTCGCTCTTGGGCCTTCTCAGCCGCTTTAGTGGATGTTCTCCTTACGACTACGCGTGTGCATGTGTGGACAACACATCGGTAAGTAACGGCCCTTTGTCACACGCGATACTCGATCGACTAACCAAACCGTGGTACGATTCGATAAACTAATCGACTTGGATTGGTTTTAGATTTAGTTAGTCGACTGAATAAGCGATAAAAAAGGGGTAAAATGTTTACACATAAAGCGGCAAGCGTTGCCGTAAGCCTTTTTGGCTAGTGCATTATGTGCTTTGGTCTTTTTTTTTCATAATTCTCAATTTATCCTAAATGTATTTTACTTAGTGTTACATATAATGCAAGCTGCATTCACCAGTTGCGGTGAAAGTTAGTGGAAGTCTTATAATAATTAACTATATAGATCTCGTATACTGAACAAAAGATATTTTGTTCCACAGTGCAAGAAGAAGACATTACACATGCGTGCTTACATTGCAATCCGTGTTTCGAAGTGATGTTAATTTTTTATTAAAAATATAGTTTTTTTGTCTGTGTTTTTGAATAACTAGCCGATTTTATCAAATAACAACCTAGAATACAATAACAATAAAATTATCTGGGATATAATTCTAGTCCAAATTACGACATTGTTTTCGAATAATTGTCAATGGCCAGGAGGAAGTAAAACGTTAAAAAATGATACACTTTCTTAGCGATTTTTTTAACTGAGAAGCATATAACTCACATAAATATTAACTTTTCACATTTATTTTGATTTTATTAGACGTAAACTCCCCTAGGTTACACTGACAGATGTTTCATACAGGAGTATGAAACATTTCTTAGCATACTCGAGACTGTTGTTATTGTCACGCTGTGTATACAATAACGCTTTGTACCCTTAAATGTATTTTCAAATTATTATTTATTTGCATTCCATCCATTGGACGGATCTTCTGTCTAAAATTTCCATTATCCGTTTATATATCGCGATACATCCGTATACCGTATACATCGCGATTCCTTCAACCGTTTCCTCCTGGCCACTGACATGACGTCACACAATACGAGTCCCTTGTCCTCCCGTCGTCTCCCGAGTATACAGTATGTATCGTACCTTGTGGCTGCGGTTGTTCCCTCTCGGCCTGCGCTGCGTCGATGGCGTCCTGTGCAGCAGCTGCGGCCGCAGCGGCTTCCGCAGCTTCTCTTTCTCGCGCTTCTCGCTCGGCTGCTTCGGCCGCCTCCTGGCGTCGCTTCTTCTCCTTCACTTCGAACTGGAATTTACACAACGACGTTTAGATTACAGTGAAATGATACGTTATGTGAGTAAAGACTGTGTTGTTTGCGGGAATTAACGTGATCATGGTACCACAGTTGATAATGCTCTTGAACTGGAAAATCAATACATACCCTACATGATTCCGTTAATTCCCATAAAGGCATCAAATTATACTCTAGGAATTCACGATATCGAAATTAAGGTCACGTGTCAAGTTAGTCCACTGCCAAGCTTTAGCGAATATTAGAAACATCCCTACTAATATTATAAATGCGAAAGTAACTCTGTCTGTCTGTCTGTCTGTCTGTCTGTCTGTCTGTCGGGCTTTCACGCCTAAACCACTGAACCGATTTTGATGAAATTTGGTATAGGGGTAGATTAGACCTCGAGAAAGGACATAGGCTATGTTTGGTCGCGATAACCGACATCCACGCGGGCGGAGCCGCGGGCAAAGGCTAGTTGAATATAATTTTCATCAAAAAGATAGGTATAAATCTTTTTAAACATGCACTTATATCACTCAGAGGTACCATTATGGTCGGGGAAGACAAGATGATAATGGAAAAGGATGAGGTAAGGCTCTTGGTACTCTGGCATAACATACAAAATGCAGTCCCCTTTGGACTGCATCTGACTGAATGCATAATAAGAAGAGGAAGTAAGATTAAGCCTCCATACCCTGACAAACTATACCAGTTGCAAACGCTTTGCAAATCCTCACTTTTACGAAAATTGGCCTTGATAACATTAACATCAATCAGCGTATTAGGACTAAATCGTTGTAATATTTACTATTTGTTTCGGACAAATTGCACCTGTCATTCCCAACTCCGAACCAACCCGTTGCAGTCGGTGTTTACGCTTCGGCCGCGACGGTTGCGACGGAAGAATTTTTTACCTTTGGTGGCTGGTTGTTATAGTAGAATGTTTTCTTTTATACGCAACCAGTTGCCAACTAAGAATTTTTTAACAGTGTAGTTGCGACAAAATGTCTTTAAGTCTTAATACGCAACTAGACTATTATATAATATCACTAGCGGACCGGACAGACGTGTCCTGATATCAAAAACATGTACAAGTCGCGTAAGATTCAAAGCCAGTTTAGTTTATTCATGTTAGTGTGAAAATCAGCATTATTGGCCAGGCACATACATAACAGCAAACACCACACTTACACAATCCAAGTAGTTATAGTACCATGCACCTTCGGGGAACAGTAGGTTACGGGTTTGTGTGAGTAAGAGGAGGGATGAGCTCAGAGGTATACTCTTGACCTCCTTGCCTAAGTCATTGACAGCTTTAGAACTACTAGTCAGACCAGGGAGTGATAATACAGCTACTTCGCCTTGTAAATCACTCTCTGAGCGTTTTACTTTCTTTGACCATTTTCTAAGTATTCGTTTTAAACTGCTACTCGATTTTAAAGAAGAACTACTCTTATGTTTTAATAACGATACGTTTGGATAAACATTTAAGCACGATAAACGCTCCCAAAGTATGAAGTCTATACATTGTAAGGAATCGTCAGCCTTCTCAGTCTGGTCGGGGTATTCAAAAAAGACTGAACTGTATATGTCAGGAGATAATACAGGTGAGTCTAGTGGGGAGTAATTAGGTGTGCTTGTCTCTGATATTGTTGAAAGACAAGTGTTGTTCACTACCGTCCAGAGATAAGAATCATTTTTTTTTTGGTCGTTCTCATAGCTTATGCTCAGTACTCTAGCTTTGACTTTTTCTGGCAAAGAGAATTTATCGCTGTCTATGATAATGTCTTGGATTATTAGGCTGACAGGTCGCTCGGGTTTGTTAATGGTTATTCTAAGTGGTGATTGAGGCGGGGTGACGGGTGCAGGTTCATACGTAAAGTCGGATTCATCACATTGGTCCCAAGGTTGTGCATTAGGCCACAGTACCGTCTCACGGAGTTCAAGCTAGTAGTGATAAGAAAAATGTGATTAGAAATTAATAGAAAACCGTACCCATACAAGCAATATTACAAGTGCAAGACTAAATTGAAGGGAAGCTGTTACAATGAAAAATAAAATATGTAATTTTTGTGAATTAGATTCTATCAATAATACAAAGCGACGACCTATTTTACATTTACTATTGACTAGTATACTTATATTATACTCCAACATCACGCAATTATACCAATCTTGAAGCAAGCAGTCGTGGCAAATAATTACGTAGTTGCATAAGATTGATCAAATCATTCATACTCATAAATGTGTGAGCTTCAACCGACATTACTATAAACTATGAGTAAAGGTATGATTGAGCAGCCGACCGCATACGACAACTGCCGACACACGAAGCAGATACACGTAATTCATTGCGGCTTCTCAATGGTCCTCGTTATATAGGAGTTTAACAAGTAATGGATACGCTATACCATTACTTGTTAAACTCAGATATGTATAGTGAATTTATTCAAAGAACCATCCACGCCTTAGCTTGCCACTTATTCTCGACGAAATCACTACAAAAAATAGTCACAGATAGATAATAAAATTTCTAATGCTATAATACATACGGTGGTGAGTCTCTGCAGTGCAGAGAAGCGGTCTTCTTGTGCGGCAGCAGACTTCTCGAAGGCCTCGTGTTTTTTGATGAGGCTCTCCACCTCGTCGATGGTATGACCAAGTTCCTGCGACATGAGGTACGGCTCCTGTGCTATCAGCCACGCCTCGGCTACGGCCGCGTCACGGGCGAACTGGTATACTTCCAGAACTGGAAAGAAAAGGTTGTTTAGAACATTTTCATATGATATCAAGTTTAAAAAAAAAACGATGTCCTTATGAGCAAGTATTATGGAAGCCCTTTATAGAGGCGTGTGTCATTACGTACGCTACTAAAAAACAAGTGTATATTGTTTTTTTATTTTTGTCTTGAACAAAACCCCTTCAGACTAAACATCTAAGTGGACTTTACAGAGATGAAAACAAAATTGTACATCCAGACTACATTCGATGATTTTGAAACTATAACTCCGCTTTTAATGATTAAAATGCCATCCGATTTCTTTCAACATTAATAAATAAATAAATAAATATTGTAGGATATTCTTCACAACGCTATCTAGACCCAAAGTAAGCATGGCTTAACCTGCTTGTGTTAAGGGTTCTAGAATGCGAATAAACATACTTAGATACATTACGTATAGTACGCGCCAGTTAGTGTGGCAATACGAGTGGAACAAAGTCTTACGAATACGAAGTAACAAGAAAGGTAAATCAAAAATATTAAGAATTAAGAATTATTACATTATCTTTTAACATTGAAACTGTCGTTTTTGTAAATTTCGTATACCTACACCACTGTATGGGGGAATGTAAATGACTCGTATTGCCACACTAACTGGCGCGTACTATAGCTATTTCATTCACAACTTACATAGACTACAATTTATTCCGATACTCTAACGGGATCAGCAGATACGCGAGTAAAACTGCAGAGTGATGGTAATAAATAACAAACTATAATACTAACTAAGCTGTAGGTTCTCCCAGCGTTCCTCCCACCGGCGTAGCAGAGCATTCCGCTGGTTGGTGAGCTGCTGCAGCTTCTCCTTGATCTCGGCCGACGCGTAGTGTTGCCGCGCCAGGAGCTCCCGGCCCAGGCTTATACACGCCGAGAAGTTGTCTTCACGAGTATCTATCTCCGCTTTGAGAGATTGGTGGTTGTTCATTAGCAGTTCTACGCCGCTCACGTCACTATGTAAAATAATAGAGAATACAATACAGCATACGATAATATCAATGACATTATGAGAATACGACACGATACCCTGCAATATTAGTTTATTGAAATTGACAGATGGTACCAACGGTGGTGTTGGTGTGCAAAGGTCATTATAGGGGTCACCGGCCAGATATAGTTTTAACCACGCGTTTACATACTGCCGCACGCATTGCTCATCGTGTTGCCAGAAATATTCGCGCGATTAATGCCCTAGTGTTCACACACTCCCATCATCGCGTTGGTCCGCATTACAGTATTCGCTCTGCAATGGAGACGGACGTAAACGTATGGAGGACAACGCTGTAGCAGTGTACGCATTATGCTTTTACAGCATAGCGAAGTAATTAAATATATTATTAATATAAGCTATCACTTTCAACTACTATACACTTTCCGTAGATCGATTTAAATATTTTTAAAAGTAAATATTCGAGGAGCAATAACGAAAGCCGTGTTTACTGATTAGCGCCATCTAGCGGTCTCGTATAGTTCATCGCGCTAGTATTGCCGCTCCTTTGACTCGCGCCGCCTAGCCGACATTCGCAGCAACATACGCGGTAGTACTCGCAGCATGACGAATATACCATTCACACCACGTCTCTGCCCACTTCTCTCGCCACTTCCCTCGCTCTGCCGCGAGTATGTAAACGAAGCTTAAGACAGATTACTACGGTGCGAGGTTTCACGGTTGCGCACGCAGACACGGACGCATTAATGATGCCTATGACAAACATGTCTGCAGTATCACGGACGAGCTTCTTACCACGGTGCGTATCTGCACCGCCCTTAAACGCGGACGGGTAACAGCTATTGCTCGGGACATATCTTGGACCTAAAATATGCCCAAAATGTCTTATACAAGCGCAGTAGGCGTTTCTTGGGTGTCTTTTGAGATAGCACGGTTACGGCGGTGGACGAGCTCAAATTAATCAAGCATAGATTATTTCAAAACCAGGGCCTCGTCTGTCTTCTCTAAGTTTTCAGGAAGAATATGGTATAAGTGGGTTCCAATCAACCATATCATTTTCATTTTCTACCCCGAAAGAAGACCCCATGTTAAAAAACTAGATTGATTTTGCAATCTTATATGATATCTAGGTAGAACCTAGATATATTATCATAAATAAGATTGCAAAATTGATTAATTTCAAAAAACTACTTTTCAGTTATGAAGTTTCAGTTCAAGGGCATGGATTGAACTGTGATTATGAAGATTTAGTAATTTCTTTTTTTTTTTCAAAGATATAACTGTGCACAGCCGCATTTGATTATAAATATTTACTCAATTTACAGTCAAACAGTCTGACCTTTATTTATGGTCTCGTATATTGTGCATTTTTTCTTATTACAATCTATCTCATTACTGATATATTTGCAGTTATATACGAGTGTGATACTGACCGCGGTTTCTCTCCAGTGTTCATCTGTCGCACGACATCGTCCATCCACAACGTGAGTGTGCGAACTTGGTTCAAGAAGCGGTACAGGTGGTCCGCGTCCTCTAACTTGGCGGTCCGCGCTCCGCACGCGGCAGACAACGCGGCCCAGGCTTCGCGGACTTCCGCCTCGCGACGCGTAATCTCCGCTGCTTTCTCGCCCGCGTACATCGCGCCTAGACGGGCGCATTCCGTGCGGATTGCCTCGACCTGTTGTCAATAAGATATACACAATCAATTCTAGTTCCTATACTAATTTTACAGAAAGGATAATCTAGTTCTCTGAGTTTCTTGCTAGGCCGGCAGTCTCTACTTGCCGTCGCTATCTTTGCTTACAAAATCTTAAGCAAAGATAGCGACGGCTATCGGTATGTTTGCGTCGAACCCAAGTCTGGACCAATTGACATACCGAGAAAAATTTTTGAGGAGTGGTAACAAAAATTCGGTAAAGTTTGCCACGACATTCGTTCCAAATACCGAAAAATCGTTTACTTTCGATATAGACTCGGGAATTTCGGTCGCTATCTAGTTAACAACCGCTATCGGTCGAATTCGGTCGCTATCTAAAGTACAGACTGCCGTCCCTGGTATGTTCTCAGTAGAACCAACTTACCGAACCAGCGGAAGAATCGTTTTTAAATTATTTATTTTACTTTATTTACTATTCCTAGAATCACTTCTTGACATTATTGTAATATTTTGACATTTGTTCTTTATGTGCCTGAACTGAATAAACGAAATTGATTCTTGTTTCTTTGACGGATTATCCATCGCGGATCGTACGTATCGGAAAGTCAATATATGTTATTGCAGCTAAATAGATTAGTCATTTATACGCAATAACATGTATTGGCGTTCCGACGCGGAAGATCCGTGACGGAATTTTCGTTCCGTCAAGTGTAGTGTACTAAAATAATCCTTTAACTTATTTCAGTAATCAATTTGCTGTCGACACAGTACCTGTTGGTGGAGAGTGCTGAGGTCCTGCATGAAGTTATGGTGTTTCCTCTGTAGCGCGCTGACGCTGATGGCATCCCTGCCTAACTCGTCACTCACGCCTCGCGCCTTCTCGTTCACGCGTTGCAGCGTGTCCTTGCAGTCGTGGAAGTACTTGTGCAGTTCGCGCGATGCGGCCAACATCTGTACAAATGTTACACGAGGTTGGTAGGTAATTTAGTACTACAGCTTTCTCTGCCTCCATCTAGAAGTAGATCCATGATGGATTCAAGGACAGATGGAAAGGTGTAGTGCAGGTGTATCAAGTTTATGAGTAAAGAATTAAGTGAAGAAGAAAAGTTAGAAATGCTGAACCTACCTCATCATCATGTGGATAAACAATCAACCACTTTAAAGGGAAAACTAAATGGAATGCTCAAATGCGCATTGTATCCATGCATGTATGTAATGTGCGTTATGTTTGCAATAAATGTATTTTCTTTCTGTCTTTCTTTTATTGTATGGAGTCAGGGGCGTATTTACCCTAGGGCCAAGGGGGCCATGGCCCGGGGCGGCAGGTTGCGAGGGGCGGCGGAGCCGCCCCGAGCGTCTAATTTTTTTTTTTTATACCACTTAGGTTGCAGACAAGCACACGGTGCGGCCCACCTGATGGAAAGTGGTTACCGTGGCCTATGGACGTATGCAACACCAGGGGCGTCACACTCGTGCTGCCGACCCTGAAGATCTGATCTGGGCGCTTTAATCTTGACTCTAAAAGGCGCCCAGAGATAGACGCTCGGGGCGGTTTCGCCGCCCCTCGCAACCTGCCACCCCGAACGTCTATCTCGGGGCGCCTTAATCTTGCTCTAAAAGGCGCCCGGAGATAGATGCTCGGGGCGGCTCCCTCGCAACCTGCCGCCCCGAACGGTTATCTCTGGGCGCCTTAATCTTGCTCTAAAAGGCGCACGGAGATAGACGCTCGGGGCGGTTCCGCCGCCCCTCGCAACCTGCCGCCCCGAACGTCTATCTCTGGGCGCCTTAATCTTGCTCTGAAAGGCGCCCGGAGATAGACGCTCGGGGCGGCTCTGCCGCCCCTAGCAACGTGCCGCCCCGAACGTCTATCTCTGGGCGCCTTAATCTTGACTCTAAAAGGCGCCCAGAGATAGACGCTCGGGGAGGTTCCGCCGCCCCTCGCAACGTGCCGCCCCGAACGTCTATCTCTGGGCGCCTCAATCTTGACTCTAAAAGGCGCCCAGAGATAGACGCTCGGGGCGGTTCCGCCGCCCCTCGCAACCTGCCGCCCCGAATGTCTATCTCTGGGCGCCTTAATCTTGCTCTAAAAGGCGCCCGGAGATAGACGCTCGGGGCGGCTCTGCCGCCCCTAGCAACGTGCCGCCCCGAACGTCTATCTCTGGGCGCCTTAATCTTGACTCTAAAAGGCGCCCAGAGATAGACTCTCGGGGAGGTTCCGCCGCCCCTCGCAACCTGCCGCCCCGAACGTCTATCTCGGGGCGCCTTAATCTTGACTCTAAAAGGCGCCCAGAGATAGACTCTCGGGGAGGTTCCGCCGCCCCTCGCAAAATGCCGCCCCGAACTTCTATCTTTGGGCGCCTTAATCTTGCTCTAAAAAGCGCCCAGAGATAGACGCTCGGGGTGGTTCCGCCGCCCCTTGCAACCTGCCGCCCCGATTGTCTATATATCTATATATGTCTATGTCTCTGGGCGCCTTAATCTTGACTCTAAAAGGCGCCTATCAGAGTAAATATTACGTATATTTTTTTTTATTTTAATTTTTCGGAGCTTACTTAGTTACAATATGACTATGTCACTCATTATTTTAATTGCATTCAAATTAGAAAACCCTAAATAACATTTGCGTTCAAGTACGGTGTAACTGGGGCCAAGCAGCTTGGGCGCCGAAGACGGCAGCGCCTTTCTCTCGCAGGGAGACGCTACCGCCTACGGTTAATTGCCGGCCGAGGTGGTAGCGGCGCTGTAAATGGCTACTCATAGGGTTTCCACGTATCCTTACGACTAGCAGAGAGCACAGATAAGAGCAGCTAAGGGGCGGCTGGTTCCCCGAGACCTGGGGGTGACAGGTGCGGTCGCCTGTTACTCCAATATATTCAGACCGGTAACGCGGCGGTGAAACCCGTACCTTTCCGGGGTTCAATGGGGACACCGACTACCAACACCCGAAGGAGCTATCTTAAAAGGTCAGCCGCGTTGCGAGAGAAATATCTAATTGGGTAACTTTACACCCGATAATTGAGACCCGACAGAGACGGTGTGCGGTTTTAAACCGAGACCGCATGTGGCACTTCACGAGGAATAATCACCCCTCGCAGACGGCCACTAGCACCAGGACCTGCGGCGAGAGGTTTCCCGCTCTGACGGTTGCTTAAAGAATACAACGCGTGAAGTGGCATATACATGGAGGAGCCCAGGCAGAGGTGGCATTGCAGGGGTCGGCTCCTGATCTGTATGTCTCAGGAACTCACCGAAGCAGTCATAGCTGGGCGCATTGCGTCAGCTGGTAGGAGAAGCTACTGTGATACCTCTATCGCGTTATCGGCAGCGAAGACGTGTGAGAACCCCCTTCGAGCATCACCTCATCCGAGCTAATCTTCTCCTTTTGTCGAGTCGACGACATAATATGTCATATTTTGTTTGCCCAGTGTGCAACCACCCTGATGGCGTTCTCAGAGGCACCCATGAGTTCCTGCGGTGTACACATGCTTAGGCATGCAGCACACGTTAGCGCCTACCTCACTGTAGTTCCGCATTCACACCGTGGTGCCTGGGTTCACCTTATCAGAGAAACTCCATCTAATTCGGTTTTCGTTACTTCGGCTGACCTGCATCCGAAGTCTATTTAAGGACTGGCTGGTGGTGTATGAGCAGCCTCTGTGCTCCCCACACATCAATTGGCCAGAAAGGGTTCGTAAGTAAGAAAACCAGGTATGCCCACTTCAGATCCAGTCACCAAATACGTCCAAGGACTTGGGTAACTCCAGCTGTGGCTTACTTGGTTGCTTCTGATTTCGTGCCGTCACCATCCAGTCCTAGCCGATGTTCCACAGAAGCGGCCCCAGATCCGCGCCAGCCGGAACACCCCGCCACATATCTCACTTACCAAGCCCTGTCCTACATGTGTAGATACTGGCTTTCACCGATAAGTAAGCCCCGACAATGCCGCGAGGATAGAGAGGCACCCCGTGCTGAAAGAGTGCAGCTCTGATGCAGCTCCATGGCAAGGTGTTAAAGACGTAGGCAACAATAGACACTGCCAGCATCAACTCGCCGTGCCACTGCTTCTTCCACCAGGGCCCTCAAGCGCGTGTTGGCATCCACGGTGCTCCCGACTATAACCAAATTTATTGTCTACCAAATTCGGCCTCACTCCTGTAAGGCGCTCGATGTGGCACTTCACGAGGAATAATTCGTTTAAAACACCTGCATGACTGTACACCTTGTCCATCAATACAATGAGCCGATAGGCGGACGGTAACTTTGCAGAAGAGGACCAGTTCTCCTGTCTTTCAAATTTTCTGAATCCGTCTCTACTTGAGGCATATGTTATAGAGCCCTTCAAAACGGGATCCGAGTGACTTTAGAGCCTAGAGTGCTGCCAGGTCCCAAAGCGGTGCTTTTGCTGTTGCCTTTGAGCCATAAAACATCATTCTTCACAAGCTATTGTTGTACTCAAGTCTCAGCCCCTTGGGCGCAGGCTAACGGTGAACGCGAACGTCACATAGGGGCAGGCGCGGTCGCAGCTTGAAGTTTTGGGGGGGGGGAGGTCACTTCGGTAATTCCTTAAGAAATTTGACCCCCCCCCCCCCCTCCCACGCACAATGGCCCAAAAAGGAGGCTAAGTGCGGAAAAAAGAGTCCCCTTTCCATTCCATTCCCCCCCCTCCCCTCGTACTGGGACCTTTCAATATGACGTGCATGGTAAGGGGGGGGGGGTCATGTCCTCTGTGACCCCCCCCCCCCCCCTCGGACCGCGCCTGCATAGGGGGCGGCAAACCTAAGTGGCCCGGGGCGCCAAATCTGTAAATACGCCCCTGTATGGAGTTTAAATCTGTATATTAATAGCAAGTATATAAAAAGACAAAGCGGTGACATCGGTTCTGGAAGAAAATTCAAGCGATAACACTTCTATTCTTATTATTCGTCGTATTCTAATCTAATTTGTGTAATAACAAGATAAGTTACTTTCAAGTAATGAAATTTGCAACATATTTTTTCTCTCAAGTTTACAAGACGTGAAATTAAGAGGACTGCTATACATAAATGTTTTACTGTATGCCTAGAAAAGGTTACATGGCGATACCTATAAGTTTGGGAGTTATATTATGTTTACGTGGTGTCTATAAGGTATACTTGGGCCTAAGGTATAGCAATAAGGTCATGTCCCTATTTGGGAGCTCGTAACTTCCTAGTTAAGCACTATTTTAGATTAATTATTCGTCGGTTCCTCACCTGTGTCCGGGTCTCGATAAGTTCGAGCAAGTCTTGCCAGGTCTCCTTGAGCCCCTCCTTCCACTGCGCGATGGTGGCGTTGTCGGAGTGTCCCATGGCGATCATCTGGTCGGCGATACGCTCCGCGGTGGCCACGCGCTCTGACCCAACGGATTGGGTTTCGCGTGCAAATTCCTTGAAACGCTCCCATAGCAACTGCAAATGTATCAGTAATGAGTTACATGGCAATAATACTAAGAGAAAAAAACACAGTGTACATTCTCAAACCCACGAATCTTTATTATTCCTAGAAATTTTAGTCTTTATTGTGGCGCAGAACTCTGTCTGTCTGTCTATAGGGATAATAGTGAACTATGGCTAGAGTATACAGAATTCTGTGGCCAGGTGCTTAGGTGTAAACTTAGAGGCTAATCTCCAAAAATACTAACCATAGGCTAGATAATCTAAATAACTTATCTGATGTCGACAAAGCAAAACAAAAAAACTTATGTACCGAATTATTACTTATGCATGCAGAAGATTATAATATTTAAAATACAATAAAAGTTCCCATTGTGGCCTGGCAGATCCTATATCCGAATATTGTATCCGGTCCGTATTTCTGTGGTTGTTACCTTTCCGTTTTTGGGTAAATAAGTCATTTCATTACTAACCGTGACATGATCGTAATCCTGTCCAAGTTCCTGCGAGCTAGCAACGAGTTCTCGCTCGGTGATCCATTGCTCGAGGTCGTCGACCTCTCGCGACAGTTGGAACAGACGGAGCGCCTCGTCCAACTTGGCGCGTCGTTCACCCGCCAAGTCCTTCAGACCCGCGTACAGTTTGTCCACTTGGGATTGTTTTACCGAGATTTGTTCGCTGTTGGAGAGTAAATGGTAGTGTTAGGGATATTTAACAGGCGTCCTCATAAAGTTATTGTTGCAACTGTATATGTACAATAATTTTCCCAATATAGACGTCGTAGCTACTTTTAATTGATCATTGATCAATCAATAAAAAAGAATAATATAATTTATGAACTAACGTTGTAAAATTGCTAACAGCTTCTTTACACGTAATAATAGTACGATTATGTAACATTAATCATTTTGTTTCAATAAACATGACATTTCGCTCATCATTTTCAATTATATAAAAACTCCATATTCAGGACGAGACTTGGAACTCACTTTAGTCGAAACTGCTCCAATTTTTAACTAACTTACAAAACCCTAAAAACTTGAAACCCATATTCTTTTTCTTTGTAGGTATTTGACCTATATTGCTTTTACAATAATAACATTCCATTTAATGACTTTGACCTACTTTTGAGTTGAACATTTTTCATTCAAAACAATTAAATTTCTTTAACAATTAGGTCCAAGTTATGGCAGTTGCATATTCTATCCTCTCATCAGTGTAGTCTTTTTCCAGCAAAAAAAAAATATCCTGATATTATTTTCATGAAATGAATACAAACCTAAGCGGATGTTCATCAGCAGTAAGATGCCTCACAGTCTCCCCGAGTTGTCTGATAGTGTGTGCGTAGTCATCTACGGCCTGCTCCAAGATCTCGTGTTTCTTCATCAGGTTTTGTGCCGAGATCTCGTCCTTCCCGCGGTCCTCCACCATCATGTACAGTTCCTGTTCACTCATCCACGCCTCGGCCTCGTTAGCATCGAATAGATACTGTTGCGCCTTCTCCCATTGAGACAGTTTGTTCTTGCGTTCTTCGATGGCATCTAGAAACGAACGAAAGTATATAAAATACCGGGTGATTTTTCGGATAGAAAAATTTTGGACAGTTTCAATTGCAAAATCGTCTGGAAGTATTAATTTGGCGGAAAAAAAAAATTACAACCCCCATACATTATTTCTTTCACCTGTACAGTCAGCGTCAGAGAAAACAGACCCCCTCATGCTTTCATATCATTAACAAGGGGGGTCCCTTTTCTCTGAAGCTTACTGTACATTCCCTTACATTATAAATAAAAAAATAAAAGTATTTTTTTTCGACATATCATCAATAATTTCAGAATTTGATATCGAAACTGTGTCCAAAATCTTTTTATCCGAAACGACTATAACATCAGGTTGTATAAGCTTAGAAGAGTTAAAACCCGAGTGGGGCAACTCTCAATCTCATGGTTAACTAACGGAATTAACTTTAACTGCTGATTATTATAGAAAAAAAAACTCACCTTTCAATTCTCGCCATCTCGCCGTAAGTTCCTCGATGAGTTGCTTGAACTCGGGCGAAGCCTCGTGTTCCTCATCGATGAGCTTCTGTCCATTGGAGATGACAGTCAAAATCCTTGGTTCGTGGTTGTCAGTCTCAGTCTTCAAAGATTGATTCTTCTTCTGAAGCATTTGCACGTTGAATAGAGAGTTACCATAATCCGTGCTCGTGGCCAAAGGCATCTTCTCGTGAATCCATAACTTCTCATCCTCGATATCGCGACGGAATTGGAAGGCTTCCTTCTTCTTAGCAAGATGGCGCTGTCGCACCAACAATGGAGCCTTCAACTGCTCGAACCTCTCCTCAACCTTAGTTTTCTTCTCTTTGATTTCGTCCATTTTGTCAGGTACAGTCTTCTGCAAGTATTCAGCCTGAGTTTCCAGTTCGGTGACCTGCTTGGCCTTGACCGCCATCTGCGTTTCAATCATCTGTTGTTTCTGCATGAGAATGTTGACTGAAGCGAGGTCGGTTCCTGTATCAGTATTTTCAATCTGCTTTTCGAGTTCGTTCATCCATGAATCGATATCGTCACAAGTCTGGTGAAGAAGGACTTCGCGGTTCGCGTCGAACAGACGTTCGCCCTTCTCCTTTGTGGTCGTTTGCAGGTTCTCAAACTGATCTTGCAGTTCGGTCATCTTTGGAGAGATAATTTCGACGAATTCTGGTTTCTGTTTCATGAGTTCTTCAGCCGCGTTCTGTACAGCGAAAAGACGTTCCTTGTTAGCCGCGATTTCGGCCTCGAAAGCCTGATGGCGCGTCCATTTCGAGTGAATGGTTTTCGCTGAGCGGTACGTGTCGTCCTGAGCTGTAACATTCTTCTCCTGAACCCATTCTCCAAGTTCGTCGCAATCCTGAAGGAACTGGTGTAATTGGAGTTGATCTTGCAGTTTCTCCATTTGTTGGAGTGCCTTTTCCCTATTGGTGTTGCGGCGTCCATCGATGTTTTCGGCCTTGCGTTGGATTTTGTCGGCATCATAGTGTCTTTCCTCGACAAGTCGGTTGGCGAATTGGACGACCGAGTTGATTTTGTCGTCGTTTGCCTCCATGGTGGTAAGGAAGGCTTCGTGTTCTTTGATCGTGTTCTCAGCCTGTTCCAAGTTGGTGGGTGGTTCGGCCTTGGCTAACCTGTAAATGGAGATAAAGATCAATTAGCTGTTACAAGGTTAAGTAATACAGACCTGCAGGCACATGCTGAAAAACATTTCAAATGATCGAACGAACTCGAGAGTTAAATCCGCGGTGAGATTTCAATTTCGCATGCATTAAATTTGGTGACGTCACGTTGTCGAGCACATAGACATATTATTATGTACATCATTGTCGACTTGTGCTCAAATCACCACATTTACAGCATGCGAAATTAAAATCTCACCGCGGATTCAGCTGCCGAGTTTGTTCGAACGTTCGAAACGGTCTTACAGCATGTGCCTGCTGTAAATACTTGTATCTCTAGAACAAACCTGTGTTCCTGGTGTGACAGTAACACCTCTGCCTGGCGAGCGTCACGCTGCAATAGCTGTAGTTCCAGACTTTGCGTCAACAGCTGTTGCCGATTCTCCCACATCTGTTGCAATTCGGCCCAACCTTCGCGAAGAGCCTTTAGACGCTCACGCAAGAACATGTACTGAGGATCGTCTTGTGTTGACGGCTCCTAATAGACAAAATGCCAGTGTTAAATCGCAAGGGTAAGTCTGACGTGTTTTTGCCATTGATTATCGACCATTCCCAATAACCTATCTATCGCCAGTTTTGACATTAGAAAGGATACATGTAGATATGTTATTGGAAACGGCCGTATAAGTATAATGTTGATACTGACGGCAGTGATCTTCTCTCCGTACTCCATCATCTTCGCGTATTCGTCCTTGTAGTTATCGATCTCTTCCTTGATCGTCTGGTGCTGAGACAATAGCTTCTCGGCCTCCGCCAAGCTGGATGGAGTGTCTATAAGACAAAAAAGTCAATAAAATATGTCTTTTCTAGACATGGCTTTATTATATTCTGAGATTAGTCCATTTATGTAATACTGTTTTTACATAAATGGACTATCTCAGAATATAATAAAGCCATGTCTAGAAGTGGTTAAGTTTTTTTTTATCAAATAAAACATTTTAAAGAATTTTCGAAGGATAATTTCGGTAAGTTTTTAACTTGGACCATAAAGGGTCCAAGGTGCATGATTAGGAAGTTATAACTAAACTCAAGTAAAAAAAAATGTAATGGCATAAGTTTTAGTTACCTTCTGAAGCAACATCGGTCTGCGTCTTGGTAAGCCAAGCCTGGAAGTGGTCGACGGAGCGAAGGAACCTGTGCAAATCACCGGCCTCTTCCAATTTCGCGTCGCGCTCTTTGAGCTATCAGATAAAAGATAAATGAAAACAAATATCAATAATGAGTGATTAACGATGGAGTTACAACGTTACTCTTTCTATAAACAACATCAGAAATAGTGTCACATCAGCGGCGTAGCATAAATATTGAACGTCAACTGTAATTATAAACCTATCCGCTGCGTCGAGCGGAATCCACCGCGGCCGTCCATTGTGGGCACATTCGGCGGTCTACGTAACGAAAAGTCATGTGACGGATGACCTGCTTAACACATCGTTGCTCTATAAATTTGCAGGAAACAGCATAAAAAGGAAACATAGTTTACCTCAAAACACATATCTTGGACCAAATCGTGAGACAAAAGAAGCCTTGGCACGCGCGGTTTTACAATAATCTATGCTTGGTGAATTTGAGCTCGTCCACTACGTATCGGTATCCTCAAAACACAATCAAGAAACGTGTACTACGCGTATAGACCACATTTTAGGTCCAAGATATATGTCCCGATGTATATTCTCCTAAGAACTGACCATCTGCGTGAGCTGGTCCCAGTTGTGCGTGATCTGCGTGACTCGCTCGCGTATGAGCGCGGCCTCCTCGGGATGGTCGTCTTCGATAGCGCTGGCCTCGCTCTCCAGTGAAGAGATTCGTGCCTGGATGGCCGCCAGGTCGCGTTCCATGCCCGACAGACGACGCTGGAGGGTCATCACACCTGGACAAACATCATACGTTCACTATTGACTTCTTCATCCGGGTGTTAATCTCGGTTGCAGCTTAAGTTTAGATTATGGATGCTTGGGGTCTGCTTTGTGAAAGGGAGAAGTAGGTCCTCCTTTCTATAATTTGATTTAGTAGTGATTGCTGTCTGACGACTTAACACCAAAAGGAGATGAAAAGTCTGTCAATTAACATACAGGAAAGGTTGGTTTTGGCCCCGGATATCTTCGTGGGACTCTATACACTTACTATTGCCGTCACTCAACTATATTAGTATCGGTCAACAAACCGTGATAAACTCCTTTGTTTATATTTGCCTAATATTTCACGGAGTAAAGAATGAATCTATACACTGGGACTAATTAAAATGCAATAGTTAGTGAACAAATGTTTAGAGAATATTAACATGGGCACATTGCTTCTACGTTATTCGAAATGGATAATTTAAAAACGCTTGTAGATATATTTTAGTAACTATACTTACATAAATACTTATAAATTGCTATCATTGTGAGAACCTACGAGTGTTCCATTAGTTTTTTCTTTAATTCACTATATCCTATAACTCTAATTTAGGTTAAGTGTATTTTTACAACGGCGCGGCGTAGAAACCAAAACACTACAACTTCCAGAGCTGTGAAACTACTAGCACTTAAACCACAAGAAACTTGATACTTGAACATACACCTGATTCAATCATTCATTGAGGAATGACAACTATAGTTTTACAATTTCAGAATGATTTCATTCATATCATGATCAAAAAAACGAAAATATAATTTCCACAATTTATCTGTTATAATACGTATTATGTTCTTGAATAATTTTGGAATATGTTTATACATTAAACAGTAACACACAGCAACCCTAAGGGACAATTTCCACTAAAAGAACAGCGACCGGCTACGACCTTTCCTTTCCTTTCCTTCAAATGACTATGAACTTTTTCTCCCGTAGATAATATTCAAAATGGTTTGTGATATATTTTGCTGCTTTTGCTATTCTTTCAGTGTGAATTGACCCTAAAAGATCTTCAATCCTTTTTCTACACTATTGTACTTGTAAACTAAGAGCGGGAGCACACGATGCGTTGCGTCACCGCACCGTACTTACCGTTGAGATCCATCTCCAGGTTGTCGGTTTGCTGAAGGATCCTCTTCTTGTCTTCGATCCAGGACACGGTCTCGCGACACTCGATGTGGAATGTCTGTACTCCTTGTGCGGACTTCAGGTCATCCTTCTTTCCTTCCGCCTATAGAGAGGAGTTGTATGAAATAATTAACAGTGGATCACATGTATGACAAAATATAAATCGAAACTTCGTATGCAAGTTTCAAAGACATTCGTCATCATTCTCCGAACCTATTACCAACTCAGTTGGGATAAGTCTTCATCAGAATCTTACCTTCTCCCTGAGTGAACTCCAGGCACCATTGAGAGCGGCCTGTCTCTCCTGAATCTTAGCGGCCTGTGGATGTTCCACGTGGATCAGTTGCCTAGCCAACTGGTTGACAACTGCCACGCGAGACGCGTTCGCGTTCATTTCCTTGTCAAAGCCATCGTATCTGAAAATAATTGGCATATTAAATGGTGACCTCAAAATGTATTTAAGTAGATAGGTAGTTTGACTATTTTTCTCCAATGTCTGGTCGCTAAGGCGGGAAGTTAATTTATTACATTTTTAACTCGTTCAATTTACTTCTGATTAATTACGATCCGACTTCCAAAGAGTTCACCTTCCCCTAGGATTTCCTGAATATTGTTTTTTTTTTTCTGTTCGGTCCGTCAATTTGACTCTGTGATTTGACTGAATCCCGCCAGGTTACTGTTGATCGTAATATACAGAAGATACATACAACATTCTGATAGGACTCTCACTTGCTACGATCCTAGCATACCTTTCGCGTCTTCTACTTTCAAATTTCGGGTACTACAAATGTTTCAATAGTGGGAATGTAAATGGGATTCGTACCTGTGCTTCATAATCTCGACGTCATCAATATCCTTAGGTGGTAGCATAGTATCAAGCATGCGATCCTTCTCGGCGATCCATTGGTCGGCGGCATCTGCCTCGGCCAGGAGTTTGAACAGAGATAGCGCGTCGAGCAGACGTTGCTTACGTAGACGGGCGAGTTCGGCCAATTCGCCGTGACGGGCGTCGATGGCGGACAGGCGATCGCGGACTTCGGCGCTATTGGCGTCTACTGGGGATAGCTCTTGGGCCTGGGGAATAAGTAGGTACAGGTTAGGCTATTGAATGTCATATTTAGGCCGTGCGCTGCTTCATGTACGTATGCGGCCGTCTGTTTTGTGTAAATATTGTCACGCTAATTTTATTCAAAAAATATACACGGTTTGGACGAAAGTGTACGCAGTGCGGGCGCCTACAGTACACATATAATGCAGTAGACGCTGTTAAATAACTTTACGATAATGGGGCCAAATTACTAATATTATAAATGTGAAACTTGAAAGTAACTCTGTCAGTCTGTCTGTTACCCTTTCACGCCTAAACCACTGAACCGATTTTTATGAAAGGTACAGGGGTAGATTAGAGCTTTAGCAAAGACATAGGCTATGCTTGGTCGCAATAACCGACAGCACCAGCTAGTATTACATAAAGGAATAAAGGGTAAGAAAGTCATTTGCGCAGAAATCTGGTGTCTTCAATAACCAATACATACATACATACATAAAGTCACGCCTCTTTCCCAGCGGGGTAGGCAGAGACCACTGCTTTCCACTTGCTACGATCCTGGCATACATCTTTCGCTTCTTCTACTTTCATAATTGTTTTCATACATGCTCGCCGGTTTCGAGTACTCTTGACATTTCCTTTCTTTAATATGTCTTCAATCTGTCTGACATACGTATGTCTAGGTCGACCTCTACCGGGTTGCCCATTCACCCTAGCTTCATAAATCTGTTTCGTCAGTCTTCTTTCGTCCATTCTCTCCACGTGTCCGAACCATCTAAGCATCCCTTTCTCTATCTTAGTCACTACATCTTCAACCATACCACAACGTTCCCTTATTACAGTGTTCCTCACTCGATCCGTCATCTTCACCCCAGCTATACTTCTCAGGCTTCTCATTTCCACAGCATTCAATTTACTTTCATACTTCTTCTTCAAAACCCAACATTCACTACCATACATAAGTGTAGGGACGAGCACTCCTCTATGTACAGCCAGGCGCGCCCCTCTCGATACATTCTGGCTGCTCATAAAATTCAATAACCAATAACTTATGTTTATTAAATTTTAGCTGGCAAGAGTGACGGAACACTGTGTGGTTTTAAACGGTTTGATACTAGCATATGTGAGTGTGATCATAATATATAGACTCATAAACGTAGGTACACATGTGTGAAAATGTAGAAATAACATATTATATTATTGTAATAACTCGCCTGTTGCTTGAGCTGTTGGATGACATTGGCGTAATTCTTGAGTTCATCAGTGACATCCTTGTGTTTCTTCAACAAACTCTGCACCTGTGCTTCATCGACGCCAGTGTCTTCGGATGAGACCAATCTGAAACGAAACACATACATGAGTATTCATAAACTAAAAACATAAGATATAATTTTTACATCATTTTCGATTGTTGCATTTGCCTTTTTGCGTAGAGTTAAGATGAAACCGCACTATAGCGACACTTCGGCGGAGAGACGCGTCGCTTGAGCGGAGCGGAGCTGCGTTACCAAACCGCACTGTACTGCAGCGGTGCTACAGTTAGCGGCAAAAAATTTCATTTGTTGGTTATTGCTCGGGACATTATGTCTTGGACCTAAAATGTGCTCTATACGCGCAGTACGCATTTCTTGGGTGTATTTTGAGGACAGTATGGGGTACTACTGCGGTGGATGAACTCAAATTCACCAAGCATAGATTGTTACCAAACAACCCACGCGCACCTGGCCTCGTATTTCTAAAGATTTAGGTCCAAGATACGTGCCCTGAGGTATACCTTTGGTTGGTGGGTACACGATGGACGAAATAAGCGATGAAGTAATAGCGAAAACTAAAAACTAAAATTTTTGCCTCTTTGGATAACAAAAAGCAGTCGACATGGGTGCAAAATATTCCAAATTCAATGTAAAGACGGAGAATATTACACTCTTCATCCAAGACTCATAAGAGACCCTGAACAGTCTCATATTTCCTTGATGACAAAAGAGAAGTTTTATGAATATAGCTGTTTTAGGCTGCGTTTCCACCAGAGATGTGCGATAGAAATGTGTCGTGCGAGGATGTCTCGCTGTGCTGTGAAAATGTGTGGGGGTTTCCACCAAAGCTGTGCGATGAAAATGTGCCTACGAGAATGTGTAGCGGAGCTGTGACAATGCGCATTAATGTGTGGTGGGAGGATGCGTTGCGGATCTGTGAAATCTCTTGCTCCGCTGAGCCATTTCCACCAGAGCTGTGCTGACCGAGGCGAGGTAAATGAAGCGATTCTATTGGTTCTTTACAAACACATCCCTCGCTACGCATCCTCGCACATCTCTGGTGGAAACGCAGCCTTAAAGTGTACTAATAGGTCGCGCCGCGCTTATATGTCTGCAAGGCTATATTTATCCCGAGAATATTAAAGTAAAGAGGGGTTAAAAAATTGCTAAAGAACAATCATGTGATTAATGGACAGCCTCTAAGCATCTACGCATTATATCACAGGTGTAGAAAAAAACAGTCCAGTTAATTTGTAGGGTAGAACCGTAGAAATATAGTCAGAACTTGATAGTTACGTACCGCAATGTATCCAACATCCAGTTATCGATGTCATCTGCATCAGCGAACAATTGGTGATATCGTACTGCCGCATCAAGACGGTTCTTGCGCAAAGACACCAAGTCCAGAAGGTGGTTCCATTGCGACAGAATATCACGAAGACGATCCTGTTGGACACAATATTAGTTAGTGGGATATGGGTTTATTTTTATTAGAGTAAACTGGGATTCTCCTTTATCTATAACCAATATAAAATATAACTTATAGGTTTGTATCGGTAGATAATTGAAATGTAATTAAGGTTCTAGTAACAATTTTCAAAATATACATTTTGACTAGCTTGGGAAGTGTTTTATTATGACCTATTATATGCTTAAATCATTTCATTCAAGCGTGTCATTATTATATTACGGATTAAATTGAATGCGTGGGCGTATCATAATCCTCGTAACTGGTCCCCGGTTGCATCCGAGACTCGCTTCAATGCCCGGGCTCACTCCTTTTGATTAGAGTTAAATGCCGTCTGATCTTCCATCCTCGAGAGAGTAGGCCTGCGCCTATAGCCTCGTTCATTAATCAGCAGGTATTGAAATTGGTTTGGCTTCAACGGTCTCCGTAAGGCCCAATACACACCCATATATTACTTCAGGACACATATCTTGGACATCAATCACGAGACAAACGAGGCCTTGACGCGCGTATTGTTTTGTAATAATCTATGCTTAGTAAATTTGAGCTTGCCTACCGTAGTACCCCGTACTATCCTCAAAAGACACCCAAGAAACGTGTACTGCGCGTTTTAAGCACATTTTAGTTCCAAGATATGGTGTCCCAAGCAATATGCGTAGGCCTTATTACCTGTATCCGGTCGGCACCGAAGTGTCCCTGCGAGATAAGTTCGTCGCCGACGGCGGCCACGCCCATGAGTTGTACGTCGTGAGCGTGTACGTCTGCTTCTAGCGCCTTGTGCTTCGAGATCAACAGGTACACTGGAAGAGGAAAACTTTTCGTAATGTTTGACATTTTTGAAAAGGAAATCGGTAGATCTCCTCCTCTCGGTCTCCACCGTCACCCTAAAGACGGTAGTATAGAGGAATTTGGATTGGCTTCGTGCGGGCTTCGGTGGGTTAGCGGTCAGAGCATTCCCCCTGTAAGGGAAAGATTGCGGGTTCGAGTCCCGCCCGAAGTCAATTCTTTTTCGTTTCTAAATCGATTTGAAAAGTTGCATAACAAATGCTTCAAAGTTTCATACAATTTTTGAAGTGAACACTTCTTTATTGAAAGTGTCTTGGGTGAGCAATATCATGGAACTTGAATCGTTATGTATGTCTGGTCACCGTCAGCAACGATACAATTTTATTCACAAATTACTTAATTTTTGAAATAAAACTACTTTTTAACGGAATTTATCGAGGAAAAGTAGTTTTATTTGCAATAAGTGAGATTCGCGTAAACTTCAGAAGACGGTATTACTTAGTTTTTATTAAATTCCATACGACCAGTATTACCCATTTGATAAATTGTAACAATTCACATGTGACGCCTCTTTGAAGTGAAAACTTTTTAGGCGCGTTGACCTCTTCTTTTTTTGAAGTAATTAAATACATCTGCTTTCACTTCTGTCGGCATTTGCAGAGTGTTTTATAAATTGTGTTACTCTTATTTTGCAGTCATTTTATCTATTAACTGTAACGTGCGGTATTGATACCAACCTGTAGTAAGATCATGCCCGATGTCATCAACCGAGACGATCTGTTCCTTCTCCTTGATCCAGTTCTCCTCGTCAGCCATATCCCAGTAGAACTGCCACAGTTTACGGCTGTCCTCCAGGCGCTTTCTGTTACGTGAAACAAAATATTTGAATACCTATCCATTATATTATTATATCTATACAGGTAATCATATCAATCAATCAGTGAGGCCCTTATACTCAAAGCGATTTCTCAGTTGAGTTCCAAAGTTTGCACCTTTGCCCAAGATCCACTTATTGTTTTTGATTGATATATCAGGTTTTCTGGGACTTACCGATCGGCTTACCAACTGCCGTCTTACCAACCCTGAGTGTTTTGTCAAACAGAGATGGTCAGGCGTACAAGCGTTCCGCGTTCGAATATCTTATAATTACGATTAACAAACGCTCGACCGCATGAGCGCATTCTGTCTGAGAGATCTCTGATATATACGCTTATGCCAGAGCATCATCTGTAGTTTAGTAGATGAACCGAATATCAAGTGAAATAAGCTTGGGCCCTAAAGGTATTGCTAGAGCCCTGTACAGCTTTAATACAACAAAGTCTTGGAAGAAGAAACTTACCTTCGCTCAACAGCCAGGTGCACGAGCTCAGCGTACGCGTTCTCGAGTTGTTGGATACGTTCCACTGTGATCGCAGGGTCACAGGGTCGGTATCCACCTTCCTCCTGTTCTAGGAACCGCTGCGATTGGCCCACTACCACCTGATGGACAATCATATTGTTAAAAAGTTACCAACTTCAAGAATCGTAATATATTAGTGTTGACTATCATATACCTAGGCATTCTAGCTTATATTTTCGATTGTTTTTAGTAAAGTTTGCGTTAAATACTTTGACTTAGCAACTATTGACTTTGACTGTACTAATTATAGACGTATTACTTATCAGAATTGAGAATTTTTGTAAGAACAAAAGTTGGAGGTCTTATCAAAATTAACCTCATAGAAAATTAGATTCCAGGCCAAAAATGGGCCAGGTCTTTTTTACCCGACTACGGCAAAAACAAAGGAGGGGTATTGATTACTACACTTGTAAAAACGGGCCAGGGCCCCTGGTCTATCTACAAGATATTAGTAAGTTATGTATTGTTTTATTAATGTTAATCGATAATCGATTGAAAATTTTTGATTAACCTTTTTGCCGAGGGCTTCCGCTAAACAATTGAGTGTACAAACCTTGACTCGCTCGCCAAGCACATTGATGTCAGCCTCGACTAGCGCGTGCTTCTGCAACAGATCCTCGACGCCCATCAGATGTTTGCCGTAGTCGTCCGTCAGGAGACGCATCTTGATCTCTTCCATGGAATCCAGGATGTATAACATTTCCTGTGAAGAAGACAGATTGATTATTAATAGTGTCAAAAGCATAGTCCACAGCGCTTTATCAACAACTAGCTTTTGCCCGCGGCTCCGCCCGCGTGGATGTCGGTTATCGCGACCAAACATAGCCTATGTCCTTCCTCAAGGTCTAATCTACCCCTATACCATATTTCATCAAAATCGGTTCAGCGGTTTAGTCGTAAAAGCGAGACAGACAGACAGACAGACAGAGTTACTTTCGCATTTATAATATTAGTAGGGATTGTTCACATACTCACGCCTGTAAATCCCCGAAGGGGTAGGCAGAGGTGTATTATCATATTATCTATTTTTCTTTCGATTTTCGGTCTCACGTAATAATCAGTAATTGTGCGGGATTATAATATATGAACCATAGAACTGTCTAAAATGTTTATTCACCAAATTAAAATATGTCAGACGTGCAATCGGCATCGACTGTCGCTTTTAAGAATAGGCTATTTGACAACATTAAAAATATACTACAAATTATGGTCATCCTATTAGAAAATAACGTTAAAAGACCTACGAGACTATAATTTACTCTCAAATATGTGTATTTTATGAAAATTTCAATTATAAAAATGTTATATTTTGTTGATTTATTGTCTATGGCAAAAACGCTCGTGATTGGTCAGAGCTCTGCGTGACGTCTGCGTCTCCAGTTGTATGAGCTATTATTGTTTGTTTCGGTGTTATTATTTGCTTTTTCCTTGATTATCGCGAGTTTTATGGACATATTTTGTGATCAAGTTCGAAATGGATACAAATTTTGTGCGAGTATTGACGTCACTGTAAGTTGCTGTTATCATCAGATAACAGCAACTTACAGTGACGTCAATACTCACACGCATCGCCATTTTGATTAAATATAGCGTTTTTCGCGCACTGTTGAAAATTTAAACTTTATCATTGATTTTTTAACATAATGCATTGTTTTTTTACAGAAATATTAATGTGATATGTTTATACTGTAATAAACAATCATTTAAAGTGGTTTTTGAACATTAGTCAAATAGCCTATTTACAAACGCATTTTATTTATTTACGCCATTATTGTAATGTTGTCTTACTTTGCCATGTCTGATAGTTCAAGTAGAATGTAACAATGAAAGGGCAAAAAAGTCAATAAAAACATGATAAATGCCAACATCAGCTACACACACCACAACACAGCTAGTGGTCCCCTGATCAAAATCAATCCCTTTGGAATGGATTGCTTTTGAGCAGGATCCCACTAGGTATAAACAAAATGGATTGATCTTGATCATGGTACCACTAGCTATACAAAAATCATTCATTTACCTGGAAATTCTGTTGCAGTTGCAGTGAGAGCTCAAGCCTAGCGCGACGGGCTCGAAGCAACTCGAGTAGGTATGCCCACAAACGTAGGACGTTGTCGCGACGGGCACACACACGCTCCATGTCATGGTATCTGGTTGAAAAAGTTATATTAAAGTCTATCTTCTTCTTCGTCTTAGCGTTAATTCCGAGCAGCATCCGAAGCTTTCACCTCAGAGTCTGAGGTTCGCTTTATCAGTCTTAACTGCGGATTTGGCTGGACCTCGATATTTTCCGTGAAGCGACTGCCATCTGACCTCCACAACCCAATGGTGACATTAGATGATATCGAAGCATTGCAGCTAGACCGTTGTTGTTGAACTTTTTAGGGCTCCAACTACCCGTAACGACTGCCATAGATGTTCGTATGGCATTCGTGACCGACGGCTTAACGTGCTCTCCAAGGCACGACCAGACCAATGCAAATACCCATTCTCATGTCTAAAAAATATTTGCACTGAGCGGGGATCGAACCCGTGCCTCCTGCGTAGCGGCCGCGTTCACTACCACTACACCACGGAGGCTGTATAATTATGTGTATTAATACTAATAATAAAATACAAAAAAATAAAAATTCAACAACAATGTTCAACAATATGACGTGAAAAAAATTGATGCGCGCAAAGCAAATTAAAAAAAAAGTACACCAAGGAGGTTACGAGTCTGAGTTTTTCATAAATTAAAAAAAAGTTGTATGATAAATTCGGCACCATAGAGGTAGAAGTAAATAGGTTTAATGATGTTTTGAGTCCACAAACCTAGTACACACGATGTTCTAAATTCAAATTTACTTTACCTCTCTAGAGGATAAAAACGACTTTTACGCTCAGTTATCGAAGAGCAAAAATAGTCTTTCCGAGATGGTGGGATGAAAAAAAAATTACCTCTCAGCCTGAAGCTCGGAGCAGACGGCCACAACGGCTTGCACACGTTCCTCGTACGCAAAGATGTCCGTTTCGATAGCCTCGTGTTTCTTCGCCGCCGCCTCCACAGCCGCCAGGTCGAAGCCGAAGTTGTCCTGGCTGACCAGCCGTTGGTTCTCAGACAGCCATGTCTCACGCATCTGGGCTTTGCGGTTGAATCTATACAAACATACCAAAAAATGTTAAGTTTGGTACCGGCATTCATGGATGCTGTAAAGTAGGCGAAATGTCGAACTAAAAGTAAATAATAACAAATAAATCGCGATAGAATCCTGTAAAAAGTGGTTTTATTTCAATGAGTAAAATTTGAGTAAAATTCAGAAAGTATTAAGTTTGGTAGGTAATATTGTTAACTTCTTCTTCTGTCGAATCAATGGTGCTTCTACTCTCAAATTCTATTTTCCCAGTATGCTGCTACCTGGATCGCATTCCTCCGGTATACAGGTAGAGGTATGCAGCACACGTTAGCAGGTGGGCCATGGTCACACCCCCTCATTGCTAACTTAATTCAGGTTGAATTAGGGGTCGGCAGCGCGAGTGTGACACGTCTCTGGTGTTGCACACTTCCATAGGCCACGGTAACCACTCTCCATCAGGTAGGTCGTGTGCTTGTCTGCTACCAAAGTAGCATAAAAAAATAGGTGCAGCAAAATGATCGATGTCTTTTACCGAATTTCAATAACTATTATGATTACGGTTCGTTATAAAACAAAGCTTGTTCGAGCATATAAAGCTCGCTCCACATCAACTACCTACATTCTTCAAGTAAAAATTTGATCTACATCGAAAGATCAAGATAACATATTTTGACACTAAAATTATCAGGGCCAGACCGTAAGGTCCGGTGAAGAGGACCGTAAGGCTAGACCGTAAGGCACAGGAATTTTTTACCGCCGAAATTGCAAGAAAGTTTTCACCAAGCATTAGGCGGGAAAATTACTACCCAAATATATAAAATTTAATACGAACACACGAATGCCTTGTAATTATTAATACTGCGTGTATACCGCGGCGGCTTGTTTCTTTTTTATGATGTAAAACGAAATGTCACCTGAATAATATATCACTGAAATGTCAGTATCGCCTAACCAGTCAACCTGAATGATATTATCTAAATACCATCGGAGTAAATAGGAGTAAAATAGTTATACGACTTTTTTGGAATATCATTTATACAAAACCATGATGATAGAATACTCAATGTTATATTCAGTTAGCATGAGAGTGAAGATCTTAATACCAAGTCAAGTATTAATACCAAGATATTACGAACAATGCAAACTGTTTTATTGCTTTACCTAAATTGACTTTTCGGAACATCGTTTATACAAAACCATGATGATAGAATACTCAATGTTATATACAGTTAGCATGAGAGTGAAGATCTTAATACCAAGTCAAGTATTAATACCAAGATAGTATGATCAATGCAAACTGTTTTATTGCTTTAAATTGACTTTTCGAAACATCGTTTATACAAAACCATGATAATAGAATACTCAATGTTATATACAGTTAGCATGAGATTGAAGATCTTAATACCAAGTCAAGTATTAATACCAAGATAGTATGATCAATGCAAACTGTTTTATTGATTTAAATTGACTTTTCGAAACATCGTTTATACAAAACCATGATAATAGAATACTCAATGTTATATACAGTTAGCATGAGATTGAAGATCTTAATACCAAGTCAAGTATTAATACCAAGATAGTATGATCAATGCAAACTGTTTTATTGATTTAAATTGACTTTTCGAAACATCGTTTATACAAAACCATGATGATAGAATACTCAATGTTATATACAGTTAGCATGAGATTGAAGATCTTAATACCAAGTCAAGTATTAATACCAAGATAGTATGATCAATGCAAACTGTTTTATTGATTTAAATTGACTTTTCGAAACATCGTTTATACAAAACCATGATGATAGAATACTCAATGTTATATACAGTTAGCATGAGATTGAAGATCTTAATACCAAGTCAAGTATTAATACCAAGATAGTATGATCAATGCAAACTGTTTTATTGATTTAAATTGACTTTTCGAAACATCGTTTATACAAAACCATGATGATAGAATACTCAATGTTATATACAGTTAGCATGAGATTGAAGATCTTAATACCAAGTCAAGTATTAATACCAAGATAGTATGATCAATGCAAACTGTTTTATTGATTTAAATTGACTTTTCGAAACATCGTTTATACAAAACCATGATGATAGAATACTCAATGTTATATACAGTTAGCATGAGATTGAAGATCTTAATACTAAGTCAAGTATTAATACCAAGATATTACGATCAATGCAAACTGTTTTATTGATTTAAATTGACTAATCGTCCAAACTAAAGGTTTGTAATTACAGGAAGGAGGGAAAACCAAGTTACTAAGAACATTTTGAGTAGGTACTTTGCTAGTCAAGACCAATCTGATTAGCTAACTGTGAAGAAAAAAAACCTTAACAACCAGATCCTGTTTATGTTATCCTGTAAAAACATGAGAATTTAAAACATTAACATCTCTCAATAGTTCTTACCTCGCAGCCAGTTGCTCCAGCTTCTCCTGCCTGATCAGCTCCTCTCGGAGTGCCAACTCCCTCTCATGCTCAGATTTCTCGAGCCTCTCCCACGCGCGGTTGATGTCGTGTATCATCTTCCCCTCCTTAGGAGTGTATGGCTTCTGGTTGGCGGCCCGCATACGAGACTGGAGTGTGAAGAGGAGAACTTCGAGATTGCCCTTCTCTACGAACCTTTAGAAATAAAAAATATATTAGAACGGTGATAGTAACAATGGTCGCGGAAGGCGGAGGATCGGAAGAGGTCTATGTCCAGTAGAGGGCTGCTATAGGCTAATTGATTAGTAGTAGCAAAAAGGTATGTTGTCTTAGTTGAAAAAAATACTAGAAATTGCGATGAAATAGAGTTTTAAAACCATCCATCATTATCATCCCAGTGAAAATCCCATCCAAAGCATACGCATCTCTTTTGTCGACTGAACACGCGACAAAATACATAAGTATACACCATCACATTCTTCTGCCTAGCGTTAATTCCCAGTCGCATCCGAAGCTTTCACCTCTGAGTCTGGGGTCTGCTTTACCAGTCCAACTGCGGATTTGGCTGGACCTCGATATTTTCCGTGAAGCGACTGCCATCTGACCTCAACAACCCAATGGTGACATTAGTCGATATCGAAGCATTGCAGCTAGACCGTTGTTGTTGGGCTTTTTAGGGCTCCAACTACCCGTAACGACTGCCATAGATGTTCGTATGGCAACCGGGACCGACGGCCTAAATTCTCATATTCACGCATACAAATATTTGCACTGAGCGGGGATCGAACCCGCGTCTCCTGCGTAGCGGCCGCGTTCACTAGCGCCACGGAGGCTGTCATGTAAGTATACACCATCACATCTTCACATGTAAAGGTGTGTACTTTTTTTATTTTTTTTATACCACTTAGGTGGCAGACAAGCACACGGCTCACCTGATGGAAAGTGGTTACCGTGGCCTATGGACGTATGCAACACCAGGGGCGTCACACTCGTGCTGCCGACCCTGAAGAAAATCCTTATCTATTATTATTAGGGTAATGAGTGCACTTACTTGGGTGGTTTTTCTACAGTACGATAGTTGGAGAACTGTATCAGTTGTTGGCGTACTCCCTCCAGTGAGTTGGCGAATGTTCGGTCGCCCAGAGCCTCGATCGTACGCTCGATCCATTGAAGCAGATCGCTGAAACATTTATACAAAAATTAGTGCATTTATATTCCGTATTTTGGTATAAAAAATAAAAGTAGAAAATTTGAGTGCCTAATTTTGTTGACAGATATGAATGTATGCAAAAATTCAGCTATCACACCGAATTTTCGCATTGATGACGCATTGGATTCGCCACAGCATGTGATTAAGCTCTAAAACCAATATACATATTTGGGTTTTTTTTTTTTTTTTTTTTCAATACAATATTAGGTAAAATATTTAATAAGAAAGGCATCACACAATTCAAAATGTCGTGAAGATATAAATCTATGGATATACGATGTTATTTCACAGTGTGCCCTGACTATTTCCTACTAAAAAGCGGCTCATATCAAAAAGAGGAACAGCAGGTCTAAAATGGCCGCTTTGGATGTTTCATTTAATGATCATCTTATTGTCAGATTTCACTAATCGTAAAATGGTTACTTTTGATGAATCATATTATAATGAAGCTCATTTATGTTCATCATCTTTTTTGACAGTTTTGTATGAAAATGCGTAAAATGGTCTAAATATATGAGTCATTCATAATAGAGATGTTATATTAGGTTACGATTTTGATATTCACGTTATTGAATATATTACTTTGATGATATTATGTTATCTACTACCAAGGTCACCTTGGTCGGTCCGACCGATTCCTACACCCAGTGTTACCGCTTTAGGTAGACTTTTTCCCTAGATCTAGTGAAGTTTGGATTAGTTTAGGGACTATTTACTACCTCCTCCATAGCACAGACTAGTTAAGGAAGCTAGGGATTAGTGCAAGCAATTTTCGACCTTAATGACATGACATGGAATCGAGTTTTTTTTTATATTCGTGATCAGTGTCATCAATTAGCGCAAAAGGACACGTAATTAGGAAAATGTCGTTAAGGTCGAAAATCGCTTGCAGTCGCTGTTTTAGTATCTTAATGACAAAAGCATATTGTAGTAAATACCGTAAAAGTATGATTCGGCGAGTCCTTATATTTTTTTCGTCATAGCAACACCAATAACAAATATGAAACATATTGCAGATAAAATATGAATGACACATTAAAAAGTGTGGCCATTTTACGGTCTATAAAATATGTCACCAACTAATCTGCAAATGAATGTCATTTTTAGATGAAACATCCAAAACGGCCCTTTTAGACCTCCAGTTTATAGTAGGTGAGATTATACACCTAAAAAAACTGCTTTCGAGGCTATACAAGTGACAGCAGTATACAAAAGAATCTCAACTATCTCATTACGAATACAATCAGAAATTCCAATATAACAGACAAACATAAAAATAAATTCAACTTAAATAGTCTCACGTCTCCAGTCGTTCCAACTCGAGCAGCTATAAACAAACAAAGCTACAACATCTGTGTTTACCTAGTGAGCGACTCGTATTCATGCATCATCTTGTCATTCTCCATGGCGATGCCGACGACCTTGCCGATCCTCTTGCCTTGCACCGTCTCCTGCTTCATCTTGCTGAAGTAGTGGTAGTACGTTACCACGTATGTGATGATTGACTTCTCATCTGGATGGTCGACAGCAATATCTAAAAATATAAAGTTGATTAAAATCTGGTAGCTTGAAGTTGAGCAGTCGGCTTTATGATCGAAAGGTTCCGCGTTTGAATTCGAACGCGTCGGTATTGTAATAGCCGGCATTCGATCGCGTAAACCAAAACAAACTATTTAGTTCAAATTGATTTAGAAAGAGAAAAGAGAATCGACTTCGGCGGGACTCGAACCCGCGATCTTTACCTTATCGGGGGAAAGCTCCGACCACTAAGCCACCGAGGCCCGCACGAAGCCGATTCATATTCCTCTATACATCCGTCTTTGGGGCGACTAGATTTTAGTTCATTTAGAGGTTGGGGGAAATATTAGTAAAAGTAATTCTTTAAACTCCTCATACTTTGTCAATGGTAATCGTGATATCTAGGGCGAATTGCGCTGGCCTTAGATATGCTCTCCAAGGAGGTCGGATGGAGACCGAATCATTTATTGAACTATGAAGAATATCAGCTAGAACAAAACTATCGTAGTAAGTCTTCATATCTTTGTGCTGACGGTCTGAGAATGTTTGACTAAGAAGTTATGTATAAGACATGTACAAAAAAACAAAAAAATTGAGGGTAAACTCTTGCAATCTTTTCTTTTACTTCATTTTTATTTTTTACTTTATTCAAATAAAGTAAATATGTAATAAACTGTGTAACACTTAAATTCTTTTATTAAAATTTTATTACCAACACTTAATTTAAATTAATTATTTTAAACTATTAGGAAGTGCAAAAACGTGGGAACTTGCATATTATTTACACGTCCATCATAAAGTAACCGTTATTTATAACAAAAATGAGATCTTTTCAGTTTTTTTGGCCGCTCAACATACTAATATTCTTATTAAGATAACCTGCTTTTGTTAGAAACAAGATCATGTTAGTCGCATAGAGAATGGGATTTGAACCTCTTTCTATTATGGCGCCTATACACGCTGGCCGAGCGATGACCAACGCCAACGTGTAGATAGTCTTTTTTTCCTTGCCTGGTCATCGCTCGGTGTCGCTCGCCTAGTTGGCCGAGTGAAGCCAGGCGTCAACGTGTGTAGAGCTCATTTGGGGTAACGTCTTCGCTCGCCGTCGCTCGTGATCACTCGCCTCACTTCGGATTGTTTTCGGTTTGTATCCCTACGTCATCGTCCCGGTTGCATCCAAAGCTTGCACTTCGGAGCCCGGGGTCGACTCTCCTGCACCTGATTTCTCTTTGAATTTGGTCTTAAAGGAAGCTACTGAAAATATCAATTAGCAAATCTATGGAACTTACCTTCAGCATCCAAAAGTTTAGTAAGACCAAGTTTCTCTTCCGCAACATTGAAAGAATTGTTCAAATTGTGTATCGGATTACTCCTGTGCAGTTTCTCGAACTGGATCAGGTCGGGCCTGTGCTTGTGGATGATGGCATTGAACGCGAGGCCGTCGCGCCAGGAGGTGGTGAAGTTGCGAACATTTACGTTGTTGTAGCCAGCTGTCTTCATTTGACACCATAGTAGTAGAGCATCCTTAGCGGATTTTGTCTCTTTGTTGTCTGTTTCCTCGATAGTGATGTCTTGGATCTAAAATTATTAAAAACTGTTTATATACCTTTACAACCCAGGAAAGGTACAACATTACCATTTTTTTTACTGTTGATTTATATAGATTATACATTGAAATAAATATTAAAATTAATGTATTTGATAGTAATAGCCAAGTATGACGTCATGTGGTTATTCTGATTTCATACAAATACAGAAGTTGCCATTTAAGGTTTACAAAATGTTTACCGATTTGACTTACAAGGAAAAAATAATAGTGGAAGACGTAAGTTCACAGTGTGTGTATAGTGATTATATGGCGATGATTTGTTATAATGGTATACTTCCTTCCTTAGTTAAATCAAACTTAAGCTGGGTACACACAAACCTAAGGAAGGCGAACGAGCGCTTACAAGCGGGATTTAGTAATCATTACCGTAAGGAAATATTGTGGTACAATGACTAAGGTATCGGACTAAACTTGCAATCCTGCCTGGGGTTTGGAATGTCACCAAATTTTGTATAACAATAGTGAAATTCTGGGCCAATTTACACAACACTTTTCAGACCCAAAATATGCTTGCTTGTGGACACGGATGAACATACTTTTTTGTAAGATTTAAGACTGTCTATTCGTACATACAACATATAGTCGAGTACATATTACATAATAGACAATATTATTTGTTGATATTTATTAAAGGTATATAGCCTATTCTATTCTGTGTTGCAATCAAGCGCAAGAAAGCGGCAATCGAAACCGCGAACCTTGCACTCGAGCAATCAACACTACAACAAGAGGTAAAACATTAAAATAATTTTGTAAGGTTTACCTGGAACCGCAGGATGATAGTCCATATCAGACCAAGACTGAGTCTAGGGTTGCCGTCGACGATGTCGTGCGATCCCATATTCTCCAAATGCACGCGCTGTTCGCGCAAGAACTGCAGTGCTTTGTCCACGTTCTCTAGACAGTGGATACGCATCTTGCCTTTTGTTGGACGAGGCTGTACGTGCAAAAAGAAAAGTTAATAATACCACCCATATACCACCAATAAACATAACCCGTAAGAGTCCTGGACATAATTAAGCCTCTCTCAGAGACCTAACTGCTAACATGCTGGCCAGATGAGTTGATAAAGGGGTTTCGTTCTCTTTTGATATAGTTAAGTTTAATAGACAACATCAAGTCAAGAATTTAGAGAGATTTTGAATAACGTGAAGGAGTAACAAACATACCTACTGACTAAAGCAATTTATATTAGCGCGATAGTACCTAGTTTAAATACATGCGTATCAACAAAAATATTATTTTTTTAAAGATAGGTACGCTCTCAAAAGATTTAATAGCTTTGAGCAATGCAATGGTTGGAGCAGTTAAGCTTATAATATTCTTATGGTGTTTAGGAGTAACTATGGTAGTGAAAACCGTGGTTCATTATGTGAACTCTACCTACTCTCTGCATAACTATTCCCTCAGAGATACATTAGACGCACACACCACAACGAGACGTGATAATGATGAAAAGTGGACGCATGATGTACAGTCCACGACAAAGGTTACTTAACAATACAATATTTACAAACTATTTTTAAATCGGAATACAAGTACCGAAGCGAAAATGAAGCGTAGTGGTTAAAAGAAACGGGAAATTACACTACCGACGTGAACCCACTCCTAACACAAGCAATTTAGTTTAGCAGGAGGGGTTAATAGTAATTTCGGTTACTAATATTCTTTAAAAAAAACAATGCTTGATTAATAAGTAGTTTTAAAATCCCCTGAGGACAAAGTTTTGTCTACTATCTATTTAATGAAAGATTTAAGAGCTAAAGTGATCAATAGATTATAATATGTTTATCAAAGTACTCTTGACGTGGACTGTACGTCAAGACTTACTCAATACGATATCATTAATCATAGTCATATAGAAACAACGCGTGGTAAACTTTTCTATGTGAATGAATAACTTTACTGCTTTGAAATTCGAGAGTACAATTTTAGACACTATGAATTCATATTGGAAATCTTGACATGACTATCAAGAAGCTGTGTTGAATTGAGATAGAGGCGCAAGAAGTCATTTTAGAAGTTTTTGATGAGACATTGTGATGAATTAGAATAACACAAGCCTGGATAATATAACGTAGAGTGCAAAACATAACAGCGAATAGGAGCCTCATATTGAAGTCTAACAAACAGGATACCCATATAAGGATAAATAATAAAGTAGAGAGAGCAAAGCATAAAATATTCCGTAAATTTTTGTTCAACGTACAGAGAACCCGCTCTGGAATTTCAAATACATTTAGGCTTTGCCGTCGCTGTGGCTGTGCAAAGTCCGGTTTTGCCAGGCTATTGTTTAGTTTTTATACACACACTTACAAAATTTCATAAAATGTATCCGACTTTATCAGAATAACCTGGTGTGTTCGAAGATTCATGACACACTTGTAACATAAAATCGGTGATTTACTAGGATGTGAAAAGGAAAATTAAAATAATTATGCGCTGGCGGCCATTAGTCAGTTACAAATTAAACTAAGTATTATCTAATCTGTGACTTAGTTTGAATCAGTATTTGATGCCTGGAGGCATTGATATAAATTGTTACCCTGGAGGAAATATGAACAGTTGACGTCAAAGTCAACCTTCCGTATTCATAATATACTTTTAGGCTGGATTTCGCTACTTAAAAATGTTTAACTAAACTGGGTTCTCATGTTTTACCCGATGAAATGAATTGAGTGCCTTAAAGTAGTTCAGTTGAACTCGGTCGCAGTTCCTATCTTTGGTGAAATCATTTATTAATGCACCACCATCTAGGGACCAACCAGAGGCCTACATACTATCACTAGATCACACTACCTTACAAGGACAACACAACACTGATACGAGTAGAATGTAGGCAGGGCTAGTTTTTTCCCTAAAGTGAAAACTGCGAAAACAAAATAATCATAAAGTATCGACTATCACCAATAGAAAAGAATATGAGGTTATAAACTACAGAAGTGGCTAAGTAGCTTTACGGCTTTGGTCTAGTTAGCTTAGTTTCTTTATAGGTCCGTAACGTTCATGATATCGTAAACCGTGGTGGTAAAGGTTTCTAGTAATTTATATGGTCGCAGCCATATTGTTAAATTATCCAACAAATTGCAGGCCTAGACCGTTTACTAAACGTCGGCATTCCATCAAATATTTTTTTACTATAGTTACCTACTGTAGTGTTTTAAGGGAAAATTAATCAATTATTATTTTTGATTTTTTTATTAGATGACTACTGACGATAAAATCAAAGTACGTAAACATAACAGTATTTTTTTAATTAATAATTTTAATCCAACACGTCAATAAAAACGTACGGTAGATAATTTTGTTTTTTTATTATCCGTAATTGCCCTAACGGATAATTTTTAACTTGTTCTTATGGCTACTAACATAACATGGCGAAGTGAGACTAATTAATTCAATTAAGTTTTAACTACAAGCCTTTATACCTAGCCGAGGCGGCGGTATACGCACCTGCCCTATGCGGGACAAGATGGGGGCATTTCGACGGCTCTGGGTCAGCCGAGGCGAAATATATATGCCAGAGGGGGTCAACCTCACCCTCGGCAACTAATAAACCAAGACGATGATGTGCTGCTTTAATCGGTACGAGACCGACATAAGTCGCATACACCCCCGGCGCGCGGTCCGGCGGGAGGGTATCCGAGGGGATTTCCTCACTATAAAAACATCTAACTCTAACTACACCATCATCATCCTCGTAGCGGTTGCTCAGCTGCGTGCCAAGTTTGTACTTTGGAGCCCTGGGTCTAGCTTATTGTTTTTGATCCTCATCTAGTGGGTTCTGTACGAGGCTTCAATTTACTGGTACGAAAATAACGAGGGAGGACCTTATTGAACCTAACGTATCCCTCATTAATATGTGCCTACCTCATATTAGCTATACACTACCCTATGGGGGAAGAAAATGCCTACGGCATTTTGTCCGCCAATGCACATCGTGCATAAAAGCCCATAAACGCGGTTTATGGGTCCTTCGTCACAATTTTATACTCCGTGTACCTACATCACACACAACAATAATTTTCGAAGAGCTACAACAATAATTTTCGAAGAGCTTCAACAATATCCAACATCTATCATTCAATGTGTTTAGTACCTACACCAGTTAAACCTAGACTAGCTTCGAAGACCGTTAAACCTGTTTTCGATCAATCTTTAATTCGAGCTACGTCGGTAGAAGGAATGCGATGCGATTGTTTGAGATGCGATTCAAGAGAGAGATCTTTTTTGGGATAAGTTCTTGTTTGCGATGGACCTACTACATAATATGTATTATAAATTGATAGACAAAACGACTAATAACTCTTAAGGCCAACTCAATCGTACTACCGAAAGTAGGATGGATGTTTGTTACTCAATCACGCCAACGAATCTTGATGAAATTTCGAATAGAGATAGACTAGTCTAGAAAACCTTTTTATCCTCGGAATAAAATCTCAGACAAATAATGTCTGTAGGAAACAAATAACTCACCAGTCTTTCTCCTGAGAGCACCTCCAGCAGCTTGATGAGCTGTTTGCCGTCGCGCATGTCTACGTACAGGTCGCCGATACGGCACCCGACGCGGACCAAGTGCGAGTTCACCCATTTTTGAAAAGTTTTCTTTTGTACACTTTCTCGTTCGTCTGTAGAAATAATGAAAATATATTAATACTTACAACTTACACATTATTACTAACAAGCAGACAGGAAAGCCGAACCCAACTGAGTTGGGAAAACGTTCAGAAAATGATGAGATTATTTCCACAAATCAAGAAGCAGCAATAGCAGATATCCGGATCGTTATGATATTTTCAATAAATTTTAAGAAGCAGGATGATTTGTTACTACTAATTTGAAAAAAAAAGTTTAACAAACGGACCTGAGTTCCCAGTAATAAAATAGTACACATAATAAACGCTCATAAAAATAAAAAGAACAACTAAAAAAATAAAGTAGGGAATGTTAACACATTAACCGCCAGTGCGGGCGACCGCGGTGCGGCGACCAGAGCGCTGGCTTCGTCGGAGGAGTCTTCGGAGGACGAGGCTTGCCCACCTCGCCGCCGGCCGACATTGTAATAACTTGAACTGGACAATACTGGAGTATTGTCTTCCAGGGTGTTAGGTTCGGAAAATAATATGTGTAATTCGAGATGTGGATCAAATAGCATTCGCACGCTTCAGAGCGAAACAGTCTAGATGTGCAGGGTGATCCATAGGAACTAAACTACATTGATTTAATAAGTCTGTTAAGCTTAGCAGTATCAAAACCATGTTGGTTGTAAGTATTTGGTATTCGAAGCTATGTATATTATGCGTTAATTCAAACCGTTATTAAAGTTGAATTCGAAAATATAACTATTGATTTATTCATCCGTGGTATGTACACAAATATTGATACCAATCGGCCTAAAGGTTCAACCACAGATATCCGAGGGTTCAACAATCTATTTTAAACACAATAATCGCTATACACAACATGTTTACGATACTTATTTCATGGTCACGTTAAAGCTCAAGTATTTAACATTGTGTATTACTATATTATTAAAATCGTTGAAGAATCACAACAACCACTAAACTGAAACACTCAAAAAACTAACATTTAACATTTTATTCCACTATAACAAGCACAACACTATTAAAAAAAAACACTGTTAGCACACAAAACACTACCAACCTCTAAGTTCGAGCACGACTTTATCATAATACACATCTAAGCCGGGCACTTCAATATCAACTCCTTTTTTTATTAAATCGTATCCTTCTGTGGATGTCATGACACCAACGACGAGAGGCAACTGAACCAATAGCACCAGGCGAAAGACGGGAAGAATTAGAGCGACAAAATTCAACACTGGACAAGGATATTCGATACCGTTGAGCCAGATGTCGACAACTCTTGGGCAGGTTTTAATTATTAGCACACGCGTACCTACACGTTTACACTAATAAGAATGGTTACACCATCTGTATTCCACTAAAACTGAGCAGACGGACCATTTTTGACCAAACATGTCGCTTAGTTACCTGTGAAACGTTAAAATGTGATTGGACCAAGAGAAGATTCGGTTGAAAGAACAGATAACGACGATAACGGCACGAAATATCGAATAATAAAAGATATTGTTGATAGTTCATTCACAGGGCGAGTTTGAACTTATGTAACACCGAATATTTTTAACCAATAGTTTGTAACAACAGCATTTTATAAGGAAAAATAGATGGTGTGCTCAATACAATAATATTGATAAACCCTATTGCTATTTCTGTATATTTCCTGCATAGTAAACTGGCGTCATCGTCAGTGTTGTGAGTCCCTGAATAAATCAATTTACCGTTTAATCCAATATTAATTGTATTGTAACTAATTAATTACTGATAAGTTTATTTACTGGTCATCGACCAGCTCGATTAGAGTGGGTTAACATTTAGACCGCACCTCTATTTTATCAACTAAATTTGTTTACACTCAAAAATGTACTGTGCAAAGTTGTTAACCCAATAATATTCGATCTGTCAATAAAACCATACTGTAGTCATCAAACGCAATTTTTATGGTATTCTACTAGTGTGTTGTGTAATGTTACGTCGATAAATCTAATGCCGGGTACAGATCGACCGAAAGAACGCAAACAAGAGTACCTAATTCGCGACCAACCGTTCGCTGTCAATATCGTAAAGTCGCCGCGCCGTAAATATCGTTACGATGAAAAATCCCACTCACTTGCGTCACATGAATTGACTTGCCGTGACGACCAATTTCACAGTTTCACTTGTTAGCAATCATTCATGGTTCACCTTTGTTTACCTGATGTGTGCCTACGTGTATGCGAAAATTTACCAAGGTCTAATATTGATGTAAAACCAGAATAGTTCATTTAGAATTTAATATTTTATTCTTCAATTTTCTGCATGTATCAGCAATCAAGTGAAATCTTATCAATGAGTCGGATAAGGAGTTGACATATATTCATATACCAATAGCAATGCATGTACGTCATAAGTTATTTCAGAATTGAACGATAACGTGTACCGAAGTACCTTAAAGGTATAACAATTAATATTGTTGAATAGAAGTACCTAAATGAAATGTTCAGGTATAGTGTGCTTTTAACTTTAAACACGAAAACAACATTTATTCAATTTAACACAGGTTTAAATTTGCATTATTATGTCATTGTAATGTATATGTTATCATCATCATCATCTGCATATAGACGTATTCTCCTGATTGCATCCGTGGCCAAGATGACCTCGGAGCTCAGGGTCCGCCTTCCGGCTCTTCCTTCTCCACTTCGCACGATCTTGGGCGTCCATGGTAGTGAGACCATTTGCACGCATATCACCCTCCACGACGTCAAGCCAGGACTTCTTTGGCCTACCCCTTTTACCTGGACCCGGCGGGGGTACCATTGCCAGGCATTTGTTCCCCACGTAGCCTGGTGGTTGCCGCAAGACGTGGCCGCACCAGCGAAGGCGGCTCTCTTGCATTTTATCCGCGATGTCACGGACATGGAGGCTGCCGCGGATGCGAGAGTTCCGTACGCGATCTTTACGCGTAACGCCGCACATCCACCGCAACATTTTCATCTCCGTGACACGCAGCTCTTGCTTATGTCGCTCGAGCAGCGGCCACGCCTCACAACCATACAAGAGAACAGGCCTAATGATCGTCTTATAGACCTGCCCCTTCAACCTGACTGGCATTTTAGGATCACAGGTGACGCCAGTCATTTCTCGCCACTTGGCCCACGCGGCAGCAATGCGTGCCTTGACGTCGTGGTCGATCTCACCGGTCACATGAAGTACAGATCCCAGGTACTTAACCTGGTCCGTGCGCTCGACCAAATCATCGCCTATGCGGACGGGTGTGGGATCTGTGGAGTTTAACGCTAAGTATTCTGTCTTCGCTACATTTAACTTCAGACCGCCGTTCTCAAGCGCTTCTTTCCATCCTTTCACGCGTCGCACCAATCTGCTCCTGTCCGCGTCCATGAGCGCAATATCATCAGCATACATGAGCAACCACGGAGGCTGCTCATGTGAGTTTCTAATGCTGTCCGACAAAACATCTAATACCACGCTGAACAGGTAAGGACTAAGGACGGATCCTTGGTGTACCCCGACGGTGATGGGGAAGGCTTTCGAGTCGCCAACAGCAGTTCGAACCACGGAATCGGAATCGTAGTACATGTCTCGTATGTTACTCATATGTTATATACATGACATAATAATACATATTATACATATTTATGTTCATGCCATGAACTCATGATTCATGCTTTTTGTAGCTGTGTTGTTTCAACTATTTCTCCTCCTACAGTCCCGGGTCCTTTAAGCGGGGCGTGAAAAAGCATCTGATGAGGCCGTCAAGCTGAGTGCCACCATTGTAACATGATACGTGTCTGTAATGGTGACGCTCTTTTCAGAGACTTTGCCTTCAGCTTACCATCAGGCGAGGCGAAGTCAAATTAACGTGTCCTATATAAAAAAAAACCGTATTAATTAATATAATTCTCAAAGATTCAAGGTATGTAAAGAAAAGCAATCAGTAACTTGTTTTCCTTAGCTGCCTACTGTACTGTGTGTGACGATTTGTAACACAAGTACGAGTAATTGCTGCACCAATGGCCTAGACATATTAATATGTTCTATCACAATAATAAGGCCGCAATGGCGGCGATATGTTTAATGAAGAGATTAAAAAGCTGTAACCGTAGTATATCGAAATTAACTGTAGCAAAAGTTTCACCATCGATATCTTATGAAACCTAGAGGCTAGGTACGGTCAATACATGTATAAACAAAAAGACAGGTTGCACTTACAGGCAGCGAAAAGAACTGTATAGGAGCTGGTATGTTAAGACTAAGAGTATCGAAGATCTTACAAAGCTTTTATGCCTCTTCTACTTACCAAAGCCTACATGCCTAGTTGTCGGACAGGAACCTTGAGTACCCGAAATCTTTCCAGAATATAAAATTTCTCCCTTTAATATTGCTCGGGATCGGGACACATATTTCGGAGCTAAAATGTGCTCAAAATGCGTCTATACTCGCAGAACGCGTTCCTTGGGTATCTTTTAAGGATAGCACGGGGTGCTACTGCTGTGGATATGCTCAAATTCACCTAGCATATTATTCACCAAAAAATCCGCGCGCGAAGGCCTCGTTTGTCTCGCGATTTAGGTCCAAGGTACGTGTCCTGAGGTATACTACATGACCAGTCCGACACCGCCCATCTCGCGATTGACACGTCTGATACGTCGAGCTTTGTGTGCTACGGTAATTTATAGTAGTAGTGAGATATAGAGCAAATTTTTACCTGCTAACGCTTTGATGCGCGATCGTTCGAATAGCCTCGAGGACGAATTGCCGCCATCGTACTCGAACTCGTCGATGATCTCCTGTCCGTGGCCGATGGATGGGTCCCACCGGGACACCGATATGTCGGTCGTCATCGCGACCAACAGCTACCTCACCAGCACGCCACGCTCAACTATCTGGAACAAGACAAACATTTCATTAGATTATGCGAGCCGCTTCCAACCGGTCTTATTGGAGATCTATAGGGGAGGCCTATGTCCAGCAGTGGACTTCCTATGGCTGAAATGATGATGATGATGATGATGATGTTAGTAAATAGCCCGAAGGTGTAGGCAGGTGCACTAGATTGATATTTCACTAGCTGTAACTTATGGCTATGGTTAATAAGAGTCGAGCTTATTGTCGTCTACTAATTGGGCAATGGAGTGAATCACGTATGTATATTGAGTGGGAATGGAGCCTTTTAATTGCAATTCCAAGGCTTACGTCATTACGCCACCACCACTGTTTACGTTAGCAGGTCAGACTACCTAGGTTGTGAGTAACTATGAATGGCTATGGAGATGAATATAGCTCTACATTCTCTCCAGGGAGACCTCTATTACATTTTATAACGTATTTTATGAACATTAACTGATTAAAAGACCTTGAAAAACTAGATCGCTATTTAAATAAAATGACCGTTTCGTGCTATTACACAATATTAAAATAAAAACACTGCCATAAACAACTTCTATGTGAATTTTATATTTCGAAACCACGATTCGTATTGTAAAATAGGCCTGTGAGAAAAAAAACGGCACAAATTAACCTAAAAATGTCACAATACTAATCAATGATAATAGTACATTATGGTACAAGTGAGTAAAGTTGGTGATTACCGCCGAGGCGCCATTGAGACCCGAGCCGGCAGGCGAGGGTCTTAAGAGAGCCGAGGACGGTAATCATCATACTCACGCGTGGCATACGACGTTTTTCAATACACTTGTGAGGAAAATAATACTAAAAAGTCATTTTATATAGTAGAAAAAAAGTTTATTTACAACGCAAACTTTCATACTTCTTCACTATTTCGTAGAATGGACCGTGTATGGTGAATGACCTCGGTATTTTATTTTTCGTCATAGGTATCTTCACTTAAAGCATCTGACCATGGTTCTCTATGTCTTTCACAGTTATATTTTGTTAATTCTTGTATCCTACATGCACCAGTTACACCAAATATTAAAGCGACCTGAAAAAGATGAACAATAATTTAAGTTCAACACACAACTCGGCAGAAGTCGCGTAGTTAAAATAAACCAAAAAAGTGAATAGTACATTAATTTAACTAACCTTAGTAGCCAGATAATGGTTATCTGGAGCATCTTTTTTGAATTTTTCAATATCGTTAGATGATTTTTTGCTTCTAAATCCATCGGATAGTCTCTTTAGATAAGCTTTCAAATTAGAGTACGTTTTTAAGTCCACTCCATTCTTTGTTCGGACGGTGTTTATACTTAGAAGATAATTCTTTAAAGTATGCCATGAACACATTTTCTGAAAAAGACTACGTATTCTTGTTGTTTTGCCATTGTATAAAATTTTTGTACGTTAATAGATATTTTTCCTTGGAGTTTTCAGGTAGTAAACTTTCCATAACGTTAAGGGCTTCACATTTTATATTGGGCGGTGTACAAAATAAATCATTTTCTTCACAACTAGTACATACTTGTAGACATTTTATAATAAATAACTATAATTTCGACACTTAAAATGAGTTGTGTAGGTAATTTTTTTCCTATCGGCGGGAAATATTAATAAGTTTTCGAATGCGCGCGCATCTAACCACAGATTAATCTAACAATGTATCGGCCATAGACTAAAAGAATGAAGTTTCTTTTTTTTGATAGCGTTTTGGACTCAACATGGGGAATTTAAAGTTTTTTGTAGACAAAATAAAATAAAAAAGTGAAAGTTTTATTTAATAAACATGTATAAGTTGAAATTATCTATTTAAATATGAAGTTGCATGATGGATATCAATTTATTTGTAGGTTACTATTGAACACGATCTTTTTGGTTACCCAACTTTTTTTAAGAAACTCAACCAATAAAAAAAAAAGAATCTATAACTCACTTTTGCGAATAATAGTAATGAAAAATTCACAGTTTCATTATAGGTGTACTTACGTGCTTAATTGCGGTGAAGTAAAACGCCAGTTACGAGCAAGTGTATTGAAAAATTATTTACTCAATTACTTTGAATGTCACTCGTGAATAATTAACTTTCAAACTAATCTGCAACACTACATTTTACAATCCAACACCGATGATATTTCACAAAACTGCATTGATACAACATAAGACAAGTGTTCTATACCACGTATTTTTGTTATTCCACATGACATCATGCCCGCCGGCCGGCGATAAGATTAGATAACTGCTTTCAAGACTAATAGCCACGCCTAAAGTTAGTCGATGTGTCGATTTATCAAATAAATTAAATAATTCAAAATATAAAAAATATAAAACTTCCATTGTATGTATATTTTTTCTATGTGTGCATAAATATTAAATAAATAAATAAATAAAATAAATATAACTAGAAATAATCGAAAACAGACCTTTCTGCATACGAATTCGCAGTGTTTCAACGATATAATACCATCAGCTCCTGTACTATACATATTAGATAATGTATTTCAGGTAGTTAACCAGTGAAGATGTTTAAGTTAGCATATTCTGAGGTAACAACATCCTGAAATGTTATATCAACTAGCGTCAAAGCAACTAATTATAGACATATCGTTAATTCTCTCAGTATCCCGTTAATATCTACTGGAGTAAACGCTTTAGCACTTAAAGGTATGATTCCGAAGGTGACCGCATGCGACAACTGCAGACGCACGCAGCACATACACGTAATTCATTGCGGTTTCTCAATGGTCCCCTTTATCCGCATCGGAGTTTAACAATATCTGCTGCATGCGTCGGCAGTTGTTGTGTGCGGTCGGTTACGGGATCATACCTTAAGAAGTGTGAGGACTTGCAGCAACAAGATGAGTTTCGAAATTAAAAGTGTTATGTGTAAACAAGATCAATAAGTTGAGGTTGCGTAACGAACACTACTTGGTGACTCATTACATTTCTCATGAGGAATCCGCATAAACTTAACACACTTGTTTATCAATAGGTTCATAATATCAATGTTGCTTACAGATGAAATATTACTCACATTAGAGCTATTATAAGTGGTTGACCTTGGATAGCTATTGTAACTATTTGTATCTAACTGGTTGAATTTATTGCAGAAGAACTAAGGAACACAAGAGAGCGCCATTTTCGCACATGCTAGAAATGAAACTCTATGTAAACAGGTAATGACACTTCCATTTTAAATTAATTGCTATTCTTTTTAATCTTTGGTAATCTGTAATTACAAAAAAATGCCATGAAATTGAGCCCCTATTAAAGTTAATAAAGTAATAATTGATAACCATAAAAGCCGGGTCGATCTAGCTATCAGAAGTTAATGAGTCGGTTTACTAGTAAATTTGGCAAATGATTTGTCGACGAAGTTGGGTAATGAATGATAATGATATTGTACGATTTAGTCCGGCAGTGAGTACGACCTTCTCGCATAATAGGTCTGTTGATGAAGGTCCATAGGCTGGGAACGACAATAGAAATGTATGTCGAATGAGTCCATATGACTTGCAAACGTAGTAAGCGTCTGTTCATCAAAATATCAATGAGGTCTAGGTAATAGACTGTTGTACAACATAACATGTTAGGTAAATAATATTAGTTTTTGGCTAAGATAGTTCAGGTATTTTATAGTTAGGTAGAAATGTAGTTAGTAAATTAATGTAGTTAGTACACAGAGTTGCTTAAACTGCCGCTTCATTTATTCAACGAATTCAAAGAAAAAGAAATGAAACGACGAGCACACAGACAAATCAAATGTTTCATGAAGCAGTAATTCAAAGTAGCGGAAATTACGATAACAGTGTAACTATGAGCAGTTTCGTCATAGTCTAACGTATATTATTGATTTTGTATAGCGTCTCAGTATTCTTAATTAAGCAAGTTAGAAAACTTGTGCGTTATGTAAGGATCCTATTCGTCCCATATTCCCATAGAATACAATGGTGGATAAGTACAACAAAGACAACATTTCACACAAGGTTTTTGCTATAAACAATGCAACTTATCTCTTGTGAAATCACTCGAGATTCCGGGGCCATGAAAAAATATATAAGCTAACTAGTACTTAAAAATTATTCATCTCAGCCATATTGCTGAATGTATATTCTAAATTAGACAGATTAAAGAAAGGAGCATAAAAGAAAGAAACGAAAATAAGTTGAGAAACCGATTAAAAGCCTACACTATTTTTAAACATAATTAATTATACGAAAGTTGTTATTAGAGAAAAGTTAAGTGTTTATGCAGTAATAGGTAATGACAAAAGAGAAAGTAGCAGCAGGTAGCAGCTCTATCAATATATCGTTGTTCCCAAAATACAAAAATGCTGAGAAAAGAAAATAAGGTGTTGCCAACACACCACCAGTTTTTATTATCCAGGCATTGAAAACAAAGATACTTTGACCAGATACGGTTACATGCAAAAATATTAAACAAAGTTAAAGGACTACTTTGAAATAGCTATACTATCCGTAAATAAATAAAGTAGTACCTAACGACGATCGTCTTCAGACCTATAATGTGGCAACTGTCATAATAATGTCACTCACCAGTCTCACCACGATGTTTTGGTTCATACAATATCAGTGTCATTATGATATTGTAGAAGGAGCAGAATGATCAAGCCTTAGGCCTTCTGACCCATAGAACACAACGAAGACTATCAAAAGTTTGAAGGACAGTTTTGACGCAAGCAAACTTGATAAAGGAAAGATAAGTATTTTTCAAAAGACAACCTATAGTAATAACACTTGCAATACTTACTACACTGATATAGGTAAAAGTATTCTTAGAAGTTAGCAAGTATTATAAAGTATCGATAACAATTACTACACTTGTACCAAGAGTTGCACACTTTCCGTCACGTAGCGTAGTCGTCACGAAGTTTCTATTTACATAATTAACATTCTATTTATAATCACTCATTCAGAAGACGCTATTTACCTACATACGCTGTAATGAGGACAATTGCTTGTACATGATTAGCATTAAAAAGATAAAAAAGATATAGATACTTGTTAACATTAATGTAAAATCGGTTGAAGGAAAAAATTGGCAAAACTTTCCCAGAATATACATATAAAACTCGTTAACAAAGAATTTACGAAGGAGACAACTTTTACTTGTACCTACTTAAAAGATAATATATATATTTTCTTCAGTAATATTTTTATAAGTACGAAAGTATATTTTTGAAAAGCAAGAAAAATGATCTACAATTCTTCTCTTCATCGAGGAGATATTCTTTCACGAAGAATATAAATAAATACTATAAATAGGTAGTCAAACCAGTAATGACGCATTGCTTTCTCAGTAATGTCATTTTACTTTTCCCAAATCCTAACCTAACGTAAGGCGAAGGGTTAAGATTTCAGATCATCTTAGTATTAAACTACACAAAGTAGTAAAGGTATAACACAAACTGAGCTTCTGTCTATAAATTCTGTCAAGAGCTAATGTTAAGACTATTAATTGTTCAAAAGAATTTTAGTCAAAATGGTGGTTGCAAAGATCATCAATCGTTTTACTCAAATGTTTTAATTTCTCCTACAAAATGTATGCCCGATATTATGAATCATGTGATACAATTTACAAATCAATGTTATACGAGTGGACATGCTCGATTGACGCACGGTCATAATTGAATTCTGACTGATGATTGCTGTTGCTAGCTGATGTGAAACTAAATGGCTATAATCTTGGCCTGTTCTTTTATCGAACATGACATGAATGATTTTAAATAGAGAACAAAGCTTTGATAATGAAAAAATTGGAATGCAATTGAATTAATGATACAGAAATATAACACGAGATTGCTGCAGTAGATAGTGTATAGCATGATTGGAAAAGATGTGAATAATATATTAGTTGAACAATAAAAATCTGTAACACTGATATATTTTCTCTTCCGCATTTTAACAAGAGAAATATTAATTAAATTATTTCAACAGAAACACCAATTTCTTAATACATAACATCTCTCTTTTTAACCGACTTCAAAAAAGGAGGTTCTCAATTCGTACGCAATTTTTTTTTTTTTTTTTTTGTATGTTTGTTACGCGATTGTGAAGCCAATTCTAGACGGATTTTGAAAATTCTTTTTCTGTTCGTAAGTAGATTATTCCGAAGTGGTCCCATTTAAATTTCGTAAAGATCTGATGATGGGTTTCCGAGATTAGACCAAGGAACTCTTCAAAAAGTACCAGGAAATCAGCCGCGATTGCTGCAATGGCATATTATTGCAATGTTTCTGCCATTACACATCATAACATCACGCCTGAGTCCTTTAAAGGGGTACGCAGAAGTGTTCAGAGTATTCAGCTATATTTCCGGTGTATATGCATTGATTTTAAAAATTATTTATGAATAATGCTTTAATATTTTTTTATTTAGCGTGGCCGGTTCGATCTGTAGTGTAGCGTCAGCAGCGTATGTACAGTCAGGTCACTATACATGCGATGTACAGTCGTGAGACTGTACAAACTCACTAAAAAGAGAAAAATAAATTCATTTTTAACAAAAAAGTATAACCGACTTCAAGAAACGAAAAAGAGGCACTGAAAAGCGAATAATAACTTAATTTACAGACTTACTGATTTATTAGAAGTCGGTGCCAGCCAACTTTGTTTGTTGTGTCTGAACTACATTACTATGATGCAATCAATTGGAATATGGCCTCCCTTGGGCTAGGCACCGACTTCTAATAAATCAGTAAGTCTGTAAATTAAGTTATTATTCGCTTTTCAGTGCCTCTTTTTCGTTTCTTGAAGTCGGTTATACTTTTTTGTTAAAAATGAATTTATTCTCTTCCTCCTAGCGTTAATCCCGGTCGAAGTTATATCGGAGTCCTGGGTCCGCTTTTTTCAGTCTAACTATAATTTCTTCCTAACATCTCCTAATATTATGTAATTTATTCAAAATTTACGTACATAAAATTCTTCAACAAACTGTTAAAACGTTTTTACCCCCTGCCTGGAGTTCCCAGCTTATGGCACAGTGACTTTTCTAGACAGAATACCGAACATTTGGGGCTGTTATACCTCCTTAATGTTACATAACATTAACATTACAACAGAAAATACTTTCTAACTAAAACATAAATATTTATTAGATTTCATGCTCACTGAATTTTCAAATTTACGTCGCAAATAGAGGCACTTAAAATAGCTATTGAAAATGCCATTCCTAATTTATACTTAGCTACAGAACTGTGCCCGTGTGACTATATAGAGTTTTAGATTAAACGCTAGCACGAATCAAAGAGGCAACTAAACTCGAACAAAAGCAAGTGTATCGAATAGGCAAGTCGTGCGGGCAATGACCTCGGCTGGCAGACATGGCGTCGACGGTACCCCATAGCCTACTATTGGATTATTGCAGCATGGCTTAACGTGTACTGCAGTTATGTAGACATTGAGAAATCATTAACATGAACTATGGAATCTGCCTATAGTTCTTTTACAGATTTCTCAATGTCTGTAGAATCCCATATATGTATCTATGGAACATGTTTCAAGAAAGAAGGGCTTGATATACCTAGTAAAAATGTAATTGCTATTCAAAGTAAAAGAAGAGTGGAAAAATCTGCTATAACATTGAACTCTATGAGTGTTTTTCCTGATTTAAAATATATGTATTTTTAAGACCGAAATCTGATGGCCCCAAGATTAAAAAATCCTTGTTGAAAACGTGCTGACGAGAGCTATTATGGAGACAGACACATCAAAGCTTTATCTCTAGAACATCTAAGCGTTTGCCTAAGGCCCTAAACGCTTTCATCATTAGCTGACACCAAGTCAAAAGGACGCAACTCACGCAACAAAGCAGGTTCTTAAAGAATTCTGATCCTTATTTTCCCCTTTGTATTCTGGTGAGATTCACGGTGAGGTTCACGAGAATAACGTTGAAAATGGAAGATATCGTGGCGGAATGATATTATAATCAAGTTTATTATACATTAGCTGTTGCTCGGGGGTCCGCCCGCGTTTAATTCTGATCCCGTTCATCACTGATCGTAGCGTGATGTGATGATACATAATATACATATATGTTTGGTTACGATTTTCTGCAGGGCGAAGTTACTTCCACAATCATCGTCTAAATAATAACGGGAAATCCCGTTATGCTCTTTCTTGACTTCATAATATTAAATCAATGCCCTTTTACGTAATAGCTACAACAACTTGCTCTGGTAGCAAGCAGATTTGGATATTTTTCTTCCCGTTGCAAAAATACAGACATTCTCAAATAACTCTTGAAATGATGATTGATCTATTTCGGGGCCTTCAGAAAAATAGAGTAAATGAACATAAAGAATAATGAATGAAAGAAGAAGTGTAGATCATAATCCTCAAAGGAGTCAGGCGACCACATAAATCAAACGCCACCCATGCAGTCAATCAACTTCCACAGCTTACACTTTGATCGCTAATAGCTACGATATTACAACCTTCAACATTTAGACGCATGATTTAGGGCGTTGCCTCTATCCTTGAACTCATGTTACACACCTAAAACTATAGCACTTATCAAGGTAGATATAAAGGTCAATTTCGTGGAATCGAACGAAATTACTTCGGTACAGAGAGTCTGTCAACAAAAGACGTAAGTAATTTCTTCGCTTTAGATTGGATTACAAGAACGACATTGTGCCGTTAATCTATAGCTGGCGAACATACCATGTTTTTTGTACTAGAAGTAGGTAATCCGTAACAATTACTGTAATTAAAAAACAGATTACCGGTTGAGTTATTTTCCGATATCATTCTGTCAATAGGAACACCATAGGTTACAATCGGCTATATCACCTGCACTGCAATTCACTTAGCGAGCACAACGATGCGAGTCGCAATGTTGTGCTCGATAGAGATTGTCATTGGTCGGATTGGATCACGTCACTGGAGATAGACCAATGACAATCTCTATCGACGCATCGTTGTGCTTGTTTAGTGCATTACACAGCTGTACAGGTGGCAGAGAAGGGAAAGAGCAGAATGGACAAAATACCAACACAAGCCTTCAAAGAAACTAAAGCACCTAACTAACCTTCAACTTGTGATCCTTGCTTACAAAAAAGTAAAGGCATAATATCATCAATTTATGACCCTAATAAAAGAAGCGAAGAACAAAATATTAGAGAATTCAATGATGCCGTTATGTTCGTTATCTGGAGTCATAAACACGGTTGCAAGTGGCGAGACAAACGAATAGACCGGGTGGAGGCATCATCTACCCACACTCCACTGGTACCCAGCCCTCCCCTTAATGTTTACCGCGTCTAGTAAATGACTAGACGACACGCAATCTGCACCGCGAGGGGACACGCAAACGACTGCCATGCCGTCATACATTCATAAGTGGTTAGACCGCTTTGGGCGGCGGATATCCTAATTCCTGTGTCAGATTGGAATAGCATGCTAAAATACCTCATTAAATCGCGGGCAAATTTTATACCTCTAACGTGGCAAACCCATCAGCCGATGGTAAAAATGTAAGTCAAATGTGCATGATACTATTTAAAGCAGGGTAGGCCCCTACTTTAAATAGTATCATGCACATTTGAAGAGCCCCGAAATTTCTCTAGGGAATTTGAGAAACCGCGATTTGAAATTCCTTGCGAATTGTACCAAGACCATTTTGTTTTTAAGGTGTGACCGTGTGAAGGTGCTTTATGTGATTGCCAGCGATCATTTTCAGAAGGCGAAAATCATCGTTAATCTATTAGATTTATAACTTGAATATTCAATTATATTTTTATAAATGCAAATTGACTTGAAAATTGGAAAATCGCAGTCAAAGACGAATTTTAATAATTCGAAGAGTTGATTTTCAGGATTGTAATGTTTCCGAATTCTTGAAGTCGACCCAAATGCATTGAAACCTGCCAAGAGAACATGAAAATTTGTCCAAACGCCAAGGCAACATGACAATTAGCCCATTGGACCACTGACGTATTTTTTGTAAAAATATAATTAAATCTCGCAAAAGCACAACCCATTACCCTATCATACATTATCGAGAAAAAAAATCCAGAATCTTAGAAATACTCAAATGCTTCTCCTGTGAAATTGTTGTTAGATGGTCGATACATCTTCTAATAGGTATGTAGGTATATAAAAATCAATGCCACTTTTCGTTGTTATTTTATAACTCAAGAACGGCTGAACCGATTTGGCTAATTTTAGTCTTGAAATATTCGTGGGTGTCCAGGGAAGGTTTAAAAGATGAGAAAATAGGTTCAGCGGGAACGGGAAAAATATGGCGGTACGAAGTTCGCCGGGACAGCTAGTAAGTTACATAACATACTGTATTCCTCAAAATAGGTCAATGGTAAACCAGACTTTTTTGTAAGTACATAAACATTGATACCAATTCATTTTCAACATTGCAATTATAACTTCACCCGTATTGTGTTTAACCTTCTTCAACATATTTGCATGATAACGATATTATAATTCCAAAAATGTTTGTTCAAATGAGTCCGACAAGCTGTACCGTAAATAGATAAGACATATGTACTTATATGGCACAATGATAATTCTTAATGTATAGTCTTGACATTGAAACTAAGTCTCCATTTAAACACAATGTGATAAGGTTTTTTTCCCCGTATTGTGTACGATTTTTCTGGCCAAGTTCAGTACAAAAATACTACAATAGATTACGTTATGTTCTATAAATAATTTAAGAGAAACGTGAATTTATCTGCTGTGCTACGGTCTATTAAGGTAAGGTAGAAGACGTTTCCAAGGCTTTCATAGCTACGAGTACATTGTACAAATTAATGGGTCCGCATAATAGTTACGACTTGCCATCAGAACATTCAAAACTAAGTGCCTCAAATAGTTACATGACCGCTTTTTATAGTATGTATCTACTATGGTGGTTCAGTACGATATGTTATTATATTATAACCTTAGTGGTTTTATTATAATGAAAGAATTATTGATCTAATTTCAGGTGAAATTACAGATTCTGGGGAGAGACTGGGGCTTTATTCTCTATCGAGTTCAGTTCAGTTCAGTTGATAACTAAGTACCTATACCTGCGTGGTTTGTGTGGCTAAAGTCAGTTCGCAGTAGATAAAGTATTCCCAATATCAGTCCAATATCTCAAGCGTAGCCAACCCTGAAGTACTATGAATAACCGTTAAACTTAAAATACGTGTCAGGTCAACCGACACGGTGAAGGGTTCCGTAGAGGGGACGAACGGTCAACTTTAAAATTCAATGTAGCTAACACAGTTAATATTAATTCATAACATATTATTTATTTTGCATAGTGTGTGTGTGTGTGTGTGTGTACCTATCCGAAGATGAATTTCTAGGAATAGTACGAATAAAAGTGAAAGAGGGTGACACCTTCTACTTTTATTTACAGATACTTAGGTATAAACTGGAATAAATTTAGGTATATGAATAAAGAATTTAGAGAAAATAATGACAAGTACGTTAGAAGTAAAAGTCAAACCAGCGTAATTCTAATTATCTAGATAAAAAGTAAGAGTTTATTAACTTTTACTTTTTGTGTAAATAATAAACACTATGAAAAATGTGCATATTACCGTTATATTTATTACCGTTATTATGTAATGAAAACAACGAGTTGAACGATTATAACAAGCTTATTAAATAAATAATGCTTGGACTCCTCAACAGTGGACGAGGCTCAAACAAGCGCCATCTGATAAGCGGTCACCGGTGAGGTGACTGCTATGCTCTTAATTCAAGGGGGTATCACTTGCACGTTACCGATCTCAGACCTTTTCTCTAAGGGTTTCTGACAGGCTGGTAAGTAGGGTACTAAGATAAGTACCTAAATAGCTATCCGCAGATCACTATCTGCAGGTAGAGATAGCGATCTGCGGATTCGACAGACCCTTACCCTATTTTTTTCGACGACTTATAATATTGACCTAGTATTTTAAAATTGGTTGATTAAGAGCAGATTCCGTAGTGTTGATATTTGATAATAAACTGAGTTCAATTTAACTTGATCGCAATTATTTTTACTGATATTCCGTCGATCCCGATTATATGTAACCGGCTAACATTCCTTACTTATTATTAGATAAATCATGTACTGATCCACTAATCAATCATAATTATTTTTATCACAATTTCATCAATCATCAATATCATCATACATATTATCTTTTATTAAAACCTACATTTTTCTCACAGACCTAAGTCTGACTGTTTGAACCGGCAACATTTAAAGGAAAACTAATTTACCGGTTCCGAGTGTTCCGACACAGGTTCCGATGTCTATGGCTTAGCTTATTAGAAATTATACGAAATTATCATTAGAATTGAACAAAATAACTCGTTTACAGGACGTCTACTTTTTTATTAAATGAAGGAGCAAAAAGCGTACAGCTGCTTTGATAGAAAGTAATTATAGTAATCAATGGATGTTTCTACTGCAATACGAGTAAAGTTTATAATCATAGTACATTTTTATCCAATCACAAAGAAACGTCTAGATTTAGATACAAAAAACCGGCCAAGTGCGAGTCGGACTCGCCTATGAAGGGTACCGTAGCAGCAAAGGCGTAAATTGCGGTTTATGACATATTAAAAAAAAACTACTTACTGGATCTCGTCCGAACCAATTTTTGGTGAAAGTTTGTATGGCAATGTACATCATATATTTTTTTAGATTTATCATTCTCTTATTTCAGATGTTAGAGGGGGGGGGGGGGGATTACACATTTTTCCACTTTGGAAGTGTCTCTCGCGCAAACTGTTCAGTTTAGAAAAAAATTATATTTGAAACCTAAATAGCATTTTTAAAGACCTATCTATAGATACCCCACACGTATGGGTTTGATGAAAATTTTTTTTTGAGTTTTAGTTCTAAGTATGGGGACCCCCAAAATTTAATCCTTTTTTTACTATTTTGGTGTGAAATTCTTAATGCGGTTCACTGAATACATCTACTTCATCATCATCATCAGCCATAGGAAGTCCACTGCTGGACATAGCCCTCCCCTTAGGGCATCGAGCCCGGGTTTACTCGACTCGAAAAAACCCGGGTTTTCCGGGTTTTCGGTGCGAAAAAAACCCGGGTTTTTGAAATCAAAACCCGGGTTTTTTCGGGTTTTTTTCTTTTCATTATTTGATAAGTAATTATGAGTATAGGACGCAAAGGGTTCGGCCGAGTTGCTTTTTACCTACAAGATTGGGTAGGAGAAGACGACGGGGGCATCGCGAAAGAAGAGAAAAGCTGAAAAGGTCGGATGAGCAAGGGAGGAAGGGAGGTTTTGAAGGGCATCAAAGAGTTCGCTTATAGTAAAGGGTGGGTCATTATCATAATGACTCCCATCAAGATAATTACGCATCCATACTCGAGCGAACTCTTTGATGCCCTTCAAAAGTTCAATCCCAAGAATGCTCCGCAGGCGATGGCCTCACTGCACATATCTGCACCATTGAGGCCAACCGCTTGCTCTTCGTGAAGCTGCTGGATCAGTACCTTCACCACGGCTACTTTTCTAAGATGTAGGAGAAAGCTGTAGTGGTGGCACTGAGTAGCCAGGTAAGGACTTGTACACCGTCTCCATGGTCGATGGTCTGTCGTTCGTCTTGGAGTAGGTGTACGAGAAGATGCTGGTGGCTCGTCTCAACTTTATCCGCTGTTGAAAACTAGCCCTCGCCAGATAAAGTTATTTCCACTTCTCTCCGCTCAGCTTCGGAGAAAACGGATCAAGCTGAAAGGAAAGCAGATGTCTATTTTTCAGCGGCGCGGAAGAGTGGAGAAGTGTGTAGCAGGGCGGCCTGCGGCGGTTGGCTTTGCCCCGCTCGCAATTCCCGTTCCCCGCGCCTCGGTCACCAGAAGGCGTCATTTGATTGATGGCCTATGCAAAACACAGCTCACATCTCATCTCCTTTCCGCTTTGATGGAAATAATCTGCCAGTTTCGCAGCTCTTCTCTCTCCTCTTCGCTTTGGTGGAAACCAGGCCTGAGACTGGAGGGGGAACAGTGCCCCACAAATTTCAGACGAGTTATTAGTGGCTTCCTTAGCGACATACAGGAAGGTAAGGCTTATATGCAGTCGTGGAGTGCAGAGGCTCTACGGAGTCCTGGTGCGCCCAGGGTTCAATTGGCGGAACAAACTAGACGGTGGAGTGGTGCACGTACAGTGGACGTGGACGATGTGGTGATTGTATTAAATAGGAATAGCGTCCTGGAGAAGACAGGTCAAGCTGCTTTCGAGCACAGTAGAAATGACTTTTAATATTAAAACATTTTTTTGTGAATTGGAAAGCACGGTTTAGTTGACCGAGCGAGCGAATCTCCGTTTCGACAAGGTGACCTATTTTGCTTTTATCAGTATCTATCTATGTCTGTAGTTATGTTAGTTCCGATCTGCAGGGCGCATTTCTTAACCAATTTTCACCAAAATTTGGCACACAATACATGTTCTTTGAAACACAACTTTTGTCGAGTGCTTTTTTTGACAGAAGGGAAAATGGGGGGAAAAGGGGGAAGTTTGCTGTCACGTTTTGAAAGATCCTTGATTATTTTTGGCTGAAACATCAAGGACATGAATGCACACAACAAGCTGTTGTGAAAAAAAAAAAACAATCGTTTGCATCTAGCGCTTTTTAAAAGCTCGGATCGTCATTATTTTTTGGTGAAACATCCAGGGCTGTTTAAAATAAGAACGTATCGTTTTTTTTGTTTAGTTCTGTGAAGAGTAGACCTCGCGAGCACCCTTTGCCACATTTCTCTGGTAGTTTAGTCAAATCTGGTACCCTTAAAAAGAACCTTACCCGTTAGGGGCATAGCTTATAGCTTCTTTGTAATTTAAAAAATAATAATAAAGTGGACCAAAAAGCTCGAAAAAAACCCGGGTAACCCGGGTTTTGAATAGGTTAAAACCCGAAAACCCGGGTTTTCAAAATTGGCTCGGGTTTCGTATGCCCTATCCCCTATAGATCTCCAATAGGACCGGTTGGAAGCGGCTCGCATCCATCTACTTACCAATTTTCAATAGCATAGGCCTTATAGTTTTGGAGAAAAGTGGCTGTGACATACGGACGGACAGACATGACGAATCTATAAGGGTTCCGTATTTTGCCATTTGGCTACGGAACCCTAAAAAGTGAATGTCGAAGACGGGACTTGAACCCGTGCCCAGTCCCTTAAAGCGTGAATGCTCTGACCAACTGAGCTACGTTACGGGTTCAAGACGTCTTGTACAATCTTGTGTAAAATTTCATGAAAAGAAAACTCTATCAGTTTAAATAATCTACAGTAGGTACTAATCATAGGATTATGTATGACACTGTGCTGAGTGACTGAGTGTACTTTACGATGTTAATGACAACAAAATTATAACCGGAACGTTACTAAATCGACAACAAATGTACAACAAATAACAGTTACGTTCGAAGTACTCTTGCCGTAAAACCGTGCTAATCGTAGCTCATGGCATAATTATGTGCATTCATTTTCATTTCCCACTCCACGACCGCAGGAAGCGGTGCGATTTCTATCATTTCCCTCCCGTCCGCATGTCGTGATGATCTGTCACGGAGCTCTTATCTTCTAAGCAATAAAGTTTATTTTGCCATTAAATAGAAATAGCTGTACTTTTTTATGCACGGATATGTTTACGGTCCGTCACATTCACAGTACGTCAAACGGGGATGGCGTACAACTTGCTAGTTTATGCTGCATTTTCTAACCGCAGTCGAGCGCTTTTGTTTGTTTTTTTAATGAACCTTGGATTGAGATTCTTACTTATACTCGTAAAAGCTTCACGAAGGTTAAATATTTCGTAAGCATGATATTATGTTCAAGCGTTGCTTTAGAATTACTGACCAATATTCGTAATAATTCGAAAGGTTCTCAAAAGTGACATAGTACAAATACTCGTAATAGCTATAACTAAAAAGGTCTCTGAATACTCATGGATCTTTATTATTCCATTATATTATTGGTATACATCGAGACCTGTCTTGGACTTAAATAGCGAGATAAACGAGGCTATGCTTGGTGAATTTGAGCTCGTCCACCGCTGTAGCACCCCGTCCTATCCTGAAAAGACACCCAAGAAACGTGTTTTGCGCGTATAGAGGACATTTAGGTCCAAGATATAATAATATGTCCCGAGCAATAAATATGTTAAACCAACACAAAATTATTGTGGTGACGCTATAAAATCTGCAATGTTATGACACGCTTTCCAGCTTCCGGTATGTTCTGACATCACACAACCGATTCTAAATTTAAAACCATTAACTCAGCGAAGTGTTCTGTAGATGAACTCAACTATTCACCGAATAGCTCACACAAAATTTGATTTGGCTCAGTATTTTTAAAGGTTTTTCATCACATCGAACGATTCAATGTGTTTTTTTCTGGCTGTAGTACTGGCAGGTAAGATATGTCTAGATTACGTGGCCTGAAACTGGTAGGAGCGGACGGAGCAGCTAACAGGCACTTCCCATGCTGGTGGCGGTGCGCGGACGAATCCATTAACCCAAATATAGAACCGCGCCCGAACTGTGTCACGTGAGTCAAACTGACAACTCTACTAAATAACGAATTATTTTAATAAATATACTGTTAATTAGATGTCCTATTTCTATCAGTATTTACCGATTTGAAATAAAGTTCAAAAGTTTTCCCATCGTACTTTATAAGGCACGATTGCAACCAGAGGCATATTTGCCTTACAAGTAAACTTGTTTTCAAACCGCATTACTTTTTAGGTAACATCAAGCTTGCAAAGTAGAGTTATGGCCACCGAGTTAAAATTGTATGGCCGGCGATACGGTAGCGGTAGCCAATGTTTTTCACGCAGTTTCACACTGGAGTTAATTTTGAACACACAAAGAGTACAGCACGCTGCCCATCCACGCTCTCACGGGTAATTAGGTGCCGTAATCAAAACGTCCCTCGCGTTAAAAACATTCCCCCTCTGAAGCGAACCACAACCGCCTGTTATAAATAATAAACAAAACCATCACTGACACGAAACATGACTACGGCCCTACGGGGCAGAAACAAAAGGATATCCGGTCTACTTACTACCTGTTTAAATGGAGATATTCGTAATTGTTCTGATTCAGATTGCTAATTTGATGTGCTGAGGAATATGGACTCAAATTTTTAAGTCAAAAATGAATGATAACACATTTGGACGCCGACGCTTGAAAGGCGTCCAAGAAAAATAATAGGAACGAACTAATGTTTAATAGATAAGTAGGACAGAGTGACCATAAATTGTATAGAAATATAGTCTTGGGTGTACTTATCGATCGCTCGGAATTAGAACTAGGGTTGGCGTACGAAGGGATGAGCTTGCATTTTCTCGTTGATTGAAGATTGAAGGTAGTTTAACAAAAAAAACTGCGATCTTGTTTAACTGAAAAACTTTGTTGTGAATAAATAAACTAAAAATTTCTTATTTTATATTGTTGCACCGAAGCTGTAGTACAGACGTGTATTGGCTGCACTGCACTCAAAAATTGCCGGATACGTTCTAAACATTAGTGCTCCTGCAGAGAGAATTTACCAGACCCAGGTATCGAACACATGATCAAATGATTGAACGAAAATACGAGTTACAGGCACAAGATTATATGAAATAAGTGCTGTATGACTTTTGCTCAGTAATTTTATCTTGTTACACATATTGATGATGATGATGATGATGAAAAAAAAAATTAAAAAATCTTGTATCAAGTAGTATGTACAATATGTACTTATTACTTGCTCTTGAAACCTGTAGCTTTGAGTTTGGCGAGTAATGTCATTAATGAAAAATGACTAAGTATAAAAATGACGACAATTGTTTTTTTGGTAATTTTGACTTTTACCAGCTTTCAATACATCGCATGAGGCAACCCTAATAGATACCTCGCCTACCCTTGAAGGGGTGGTGCGGCAATTCGGCAAACGTCACTGACCGGACATTGGATTTGGATAACACGTAGGCATAGTTTGTTCACGTTCTTTAGATAGCTCGCCTGTACGAAGATATATATATTTATAGACTGAGTGAAGAAACTTTGCATTTCGAGGTCAATGATTTCAGAGTTATTTTCTGTCGCAATGTTTATGTCTATAATAATCGGGCATGGTACAGATGGTATACTACGAAGCTAAACAATAGGTCCGGAGTTAGTGAGAAAACAATTTAACAATTTAGTAGAATAAATTAGATTATTAAAGGATTATTGTCACGATAGATACGATGGTAGCACCATCGCCTAGATAGGAGTTGGAGTCATTGAATGTTGCGTGGGAGTCGGCACTGAACTTTGTAGAGTAGGATGCGGCTCATTTGTTACCAGAGAAGTTTATAATATACCACTAACGTCAGTTTAGCATTAGAGCGAGATTGAGCAACTTTTTGCTATCAACTTTTTCTTATCAGCTCACATTCACCTATTTTTGTGTTTCTACAGAAAACTGAAGCTGATTTCGAACGGGCTATCGTTGAACGGGCTTCATTCAAAAAGATAACTTTTTTTGACAACACTTCTGGTGCTTCCATTGTACCACACATCAAATACAATGTACGGCTTCTGGTAAATTGTGTTTTCGGACCGAAAAAAAAAATATTTTTCTGGTTTTACCTTTTTAATCAAATAATTCGTAATTTCAAGTACTTAGTACTTGAAATTACGAATTATTTGATTGGAAAATCATAATATATCAGCATTGACGTAGTTTCAGCAACATTGCCAACACATGACCCTATTGTTTAAAATAAACTTTCGGTCGTGATCGGAATATAGGTACAGTACACTCATGCAAAACGAATCATCTTTACGTCGAAGAGAATGTTTGCGGTGGAAATATTATTTCAAGACGTATTCTAAGTATTGTTGGCAATGAAACGAACCTTCTAATAAAATTCACATAGTATGTGTTAAGTTAAGTTTGGCAGTATCATACAATCATCTTCACACTGATAGTATGACATAAGCGTGGTGACGTCACTGGGCGATGGCAACTGCGGCGAAGGCCAGGTCGTTGTTTGTGTGCGACAGACCGGTTTCACAGCAGCATATGCACTGCACGCCAGTAGCCATTACCACGAAGGAAACATGCGGTACGTCTACACAAACCGAATCGAATAACTACGAGAAAAAAGGTTAAACAACGAGTTTGGAAACACATTACAATAATTACTTGACCGACTTCGAAGTATGTTTAACTTCAAGCGGCAGAATGTTATTTGTAAATGCCTACTTGGTTGCTTTTTGCTTTTCTCTCTACAGACGGCGCACTGTGCAGTCGCCACGCCTACATGCAAGGTTCGCCTCGTTGGAGCGATGACGCTATCGCCTATTTAGGTCAATATAACTCGCAGCGTCCATAAAAATTATAAACAGCCTAGAGTCAACAGCTTGGCTTATTGTCTTGAGACTTTAAAGAAACGAGGCCCCGTAAAGTGCCTCTAATGGGGTTTGATCTTATACTCTGTCAGCGTCACATCATTTAAAGAAAAATATGAGGACTTCACAAAGCAAATACAGACGAAGTTTAAGCGCCATGGAAACACATATTTTGATACTTTGCCAACATACATAATGTATAATTTATTATATAAAATGTTTATAGACTACATACAGTATGGAATCTCAGTATGATTCTGTATGATAAATTTGAAAGCAAAAATGGAAGGGAGTACATAAATGTCTAATTGATTAACAAATGGGTGGTCGAGCCGCACACAGACAATCATGACAGTAAGTATAAGGTTTCAAGTAATACTATCCTTTAAAACATGCATGTTACACAGTGTTACAAAATGGAATTACAAAATATGTACATGTTGATCTGCAATACCAAATGAACTCCTGCAAACATTTTTTATGATGGACAAATTGATATGACCTTTTTTAAATAGACTAGTCTTCAGTGAGTTTATCAGGAATATCATTCAAATGAGAACCAAGCATAGTGGATAAATGATTTTCCTACGAGTATCAACATACTAGACATATTTTTTCTTTTGGCGCATTCTATGCTACTCCGTTTGATGGTTTATGAATGTTCAAATTTTAAAAAATCGAGATATAATATCTTCTCTAGATTATACAAACGCACACACAAGAACCCTCGTTATGTCTTCAGACGTGGCTCGTCGCCGTAGATTCATCCAATGAGGGAATATCTCCTGCTGTGCTTTCCAATTTGCACTACAAATCAAGAATTTTCTTCCTTAGCGTCAGATCTCCCGGACTACACTAACTAGCCTATAACTATTTAATGTTCGCACACGGAGAGAAGTTACTGACAGAGATTTACGAGGCGAGCGTGAATGGAGATGCGGGTAAGCGACCTAGGCGTACGTACGTATTTCGATAAGATCGTAGACGTTTCAAGAAAGATTAGGTTAGAAGTCTTAGAAAAAACCGGCGAGCAAGTATGAAAATATCCATGAAAGTAGCAGAAGCGGAAGTAGCAAGTGAAGTCGTGACTGAAGTATGAATGTAGTTATTACTTCTAGATATATTATGATATAAACATAATGCAAACAACGGTACAAAACATTCATTCTCAGAAAAGAAAATAGGTAACCATTGTGTGGACGCTGTTTGTGCTAATAACGCACTATGAATAATTCACAAGCCATAACTGAGCAATGGAATTCTTTGTGCAATGCAGAAGCACTTTCCATAATACACCGGCTACAGAGAAATCTATACAACGATGTTGCCTAATCAAAGAGCTTCTAAAAATAAGTTTGCTTGAAAAAGAATTGAGTGAGGATATGGCAGCCAGTAATAAAAATGATATTATCGGATGTTGTGGGCAATAGGCAAGTATTGGTGTCATAGTACCGCTCGCTACACTTTGTGATATTAAGATCTCTTGATCTCTCTCATTGTTCATGATAACGTAATTTATTTCCACTATTGCAACCACTTTTTTATTTTTTTACCAATAGATTTTTTTTATTTGCTTTCCGAGTCTTATTTTTCGTAGGTAATTTGACGGAATAAATCATTGACACGATACACGTTGATCAAAATCGAACGAGCTGAATCGCAAACGGGCCATATCGCGAATCGTAGAGATTTTTATAAGCGGGACGTAACGAGAAAGGGCCTAAACCGTCCTAATGCAATGTTTTCACCGGTTTCCCTTCGTACCAGTATCAACACCAGTATTGTTTTAAAATTAAGCGACTAAATTTTAAGCCAACCTTCCACAACCTATTGAGTTAAATTTGAGACTTTTTTTTCCGTGGGACATTTTGCGAATGTAACGTTATGCGACTAAACCCTTTTAGGTACACAATAAAGTTGGTTTGGATGACAAACCACAGTGAGCTAGGTGAAATCGTCCTATACATATACAAGTGAGTTCACAAAGCTAATGGATCAATCATGTTTATGCACTCCATGATAGGAGTATCGAATTAAAAAGTTTTCTGAGAGAAATTAGAAGATCCTTAACTATGATTAACATAAGGAATAAGTTTAAGGCTTGGCAAAGAACTAAGAATAACTGATTCAACCACGGAAGAACACTATTTAATTTCATTGCCGATGCAATTCATGTCTCCTAACCGTTGTAAACATATTGCCAATACAAATTACTATGGGAGCTATACGACAATATTAAATGAATGATAAATAACGTTTTCGTCATTACTACGATGATCATCGTTTCAAGGTTTTAACGTACTATACTAAGTACATCTTGGAAACACATGAAGTGTGTAAAGACAGAAGTAGATGGCTGGCTATGTATAGCGAATTTTTAATAGAATCATACAAACAAAATCATCAAAATCGATCCAGCAGTTTTGTGTGTAAAGTAAACACACATCAAAAATTTAATGAAAGGATTTCAAATGTAGGTCAAGAGTTAAGCTGATTACGGCTTGCATTTCTGAGAAGGAAGTCGAAACTGGGGGATAATGAACACACTGTTATGATACAAAATTAAGCTTACAAAATGAACTTTAGTCCACACAGTGGCCTCGACGATATATTTAAAATGTATGATGCAATGCACACATTACAATATTAACGGTAAACAATACACAATAAACTTTGTAATGAACAACCAATAAGATGCACAATTTAATGACAGTTCCATTTTAGACGCATTTTATTATTGAGAATCCATGGAGAAAAAGTCGGAAAGCTGACCGCAGTCTGCGGGATGAAGCCTCAAATACAACCGGGATATACAATAGCAGGATGATGATGATGATTGAGATCCTATATGTATATGTTTGATAACCCAGACAACATAAAATATCTCACTTTTAAACACTAACAACCTTAGGCTCAATTAAAAAGAACTCGATTAACCCCAAAAACAACTGTTTATTTCAAATTGCAGTCATTGTTTCAACAACATTGCGAAACTATTACATCACACACAATTCATTCATGAGTCCAATATAGAGGTGAGCTTAGCGAACAATCTGACTTGATTGCATCAAATTGATGTTCAACAACCGGCAGATTGTTCCGGTGAATCAACCTCCATTCAATTTTCATGACATTTAAGTATGCTAAACACTGTGTCAACAGTTACACACGGAAATGGTGGATACGACATTATTACCATATTTTTACTAAGTGCCATGTGCCATGTAGCTAAGGCCTGCATTTGTCGCATGTCTCTTTTACTATTACTCTTCAGTCGAGCGCCATACTGGTTGCATCCAAAGCTTGCACTTCGAATCCCAGGGTCCCGCTCTCGTTTCCACAATTTGGTTATCCTGACTGTTATGAGAGTGAATGCCGTCTGGCCCCCTACTCAAAGGCAAGAATGCGTCAGATTGTCCGTCACTACATCTGTTACCGCCAATCTGTATAATTCAGGTATTTTATACAATGTCAGCAAGTGGCCATTCGTCGGCCGGCGGCGGCGTTCTGTAGAATAGAATGCCAAATGTATGGGATTTGACGTATATGACAGGCGTCAATGAATGTCAAAAAATCCAAAGTTATACATTCGTCATTCTATTCCATGATACGCCGAGCAACGAATTGCCACTTGTCTAGGGGGGCTGGGCAATATATGCCATAGAATAGAATATAATTATGTATAGAATGCCCGCTGTTCCACCGGCAATGTGTGAAATAAACAGATCATGGTCTATATTTGAGGATGGCTTTGCGGCATTTCTATTTTTGGATCAATATAAAAAAATAACCACGAAGGCTAATGCGGGAGCGGAGCGGAGCTCCCGCATTGGCCTTCAAACCTAATCTATCCATCTATATTGCGCGGAGTGGACACTGCGATATAGGTTAGAAGCTAGCTAGATAGCTCCCGCATTAGCCATTTATGTTTTTTGATAAAATTTCATACATTACCGGCTGAGCACCTATACATTGCCTAGGCATTATATAGAATACCGGATTATATACCTACTCGTATATTGCCGGTAACATAAATCTATTAAGGTGTACCGGCTTGCAGGCCGTTTGGCTCCTTACAACCCCCTGCCGTGCCGTTAGAACTGCTGAGAGGATATTTTAGTTTCATGGAATTATAGAAAATAATCTTCTAGTAATACCATTAACTGATACCCAATATAAAATAGTAGTATACTGTAATACGGCGAACTCATTTGTGAACATTTTCTACTTAAGTATAAACTAAGTTTAAAATAACTTGTTATACAGATACAGTTACAAAACTAATTGATATTACATAAAACCAGAGATAAAAACGCAATAATATGTATTTGCAAATAATGTTTAAAGTCTTGATGTGCAATCTTAATCTAACAGATCGCAACGGGTCAACCACATACATTTAACCGGTTCTTTCAAGAAACCATAAGACATGTATTCAATGTGTAGTAAATACAATTTCTATCATAAGATTACATCTGCAAATGTGTGAATGTACATTTAGATATCTAGTCTTGCGGTGAGCAACCGCAAAGTCATTTTTATGTGCAACTAGCCTAAATTTTATGGTTAATGCTTCTCCTCCAATTGAACGTAATATAAGTCATTGTATATTGTTGTAATCTGCCTTAATAAACAAGCAATCTGACGCACGCAGAAACACGTTTACGAATCTATTTGATAGTTCCTAAGAGCAAGGCATCAAAATCATACTCTTCATATTTTTGATATTATTGGTTTGTCTGGCTAAGCGTGAAATTGGGACCCCAGAAACCTCGCATTATTTGATTTAATGTCTTGTCTCAACATAAGAAAGACATGAATCTGTTGCTGCAGCAAGGGAGCTGCGTTAAAAAAATCATAAACCAATTAACTCTCATAATTATTTCAAACTAAAGAACATCGATATATGTATATGCAATAAAAGTCCTACAGGAATCTATAACTATGTCCTTTCAAAATCTAAATCAAATTCGTCTAGCTGTTTATCCGCGATTACAAGAACTTTATAAACTTTCACATTTCTAATTTATTTGCAATAAGCTCAGTACTTAACTTGCAACGAGAAAGGCGAAATATAGGAATCAATTTTCTCTATCATATTCTCCCTATCTAAATAAGTTTCGCAGCTCTATAGTTTGATCACACGTGTACTTATATATAGGTACTTATGTAGATGGTGTACAGAAAGCGGTTGTTACGTGAGTCGGCGAGTGCAAGACATGGACTGGATTCGAGGTCAACGACCCCGGTAGAGCGGGACTCAGGACTCTACCACCGGAATATTAAACGCGATTTTTCATTGCTGTTATAATGTCTTACTATAGAATAAATAAAAATGTTATGCCTTCATTGACTAACGCTTTTTATGATAAATTGAACAATACTTTAAATAGAAGCAGCTATTGTTATAAGTAATTAAAAACCACTTTACGACCACAGATATGATAATAGTTTGGTTTTTCAGCCATTAATAAACATATTTTCTGATAACTGATTCATTTATAAATTCAATACTAACTCTATGGTAGGTAACAGTAACAGTTAAAAAATCGAACAGGAAATAAAGGTACGATTAATTTACGCATGTTGCAACATAGTCGGTTACTTTAAGAATAATGTTACAAAGCATGTCGAATAAAATGATAAACAAAGAGGTGAGCAACAATGGGGCCTTTTGAAAAGAGTAGAAAGCTTCTGATCGCGCGTACCCCCTCTGTTAGCACCATTAACGCTTTTGGTACTCAACCGTGAAAGGGCCGCGCACAGTTAAAATTTCGACCGACAACTCTAGAATCTCGAGATTCAATCAAATATGAACTGCGAGGGGATCGCGTTGATATTGTAGTAAAAGGTTAAAACAACAAGAGTTAATGATGCTTGAGAACGCTAAGGGCAATGAATACCGTTTTAATTTTAAAAAAGGAAAGAGGTAGGCTGTAGGCTTTACATTTTCTAAAAAGCTCTCGGACAATGTTATTTCATAGGCATAGGGAAAAAGGAAAGGAGTAATTGTTTCAAGCTGTTGTAGATGACTAGAAGCATTCGTAACTATCTCCCCTTCTCTCTAAAAAACTCAGCAACCTGTTTTTTGTACGACGGGGATTTCAAACAGAAAAATACCCATAGCTAGTCAAGGTAGAAGGACCGTCCAAAGAAAGATGTCAATTAGGCAGAAAAACATTTTAGAGAAGGGAGTGCAGATGCAGAGTGAAGAAGCTCATTGAGTAGGCGATTATAAGGATTCGTAGGACCATAGGAGAGTGAGGTTTCCCCAGGATCTTAAAATGGAATTCTCGTAATCATCAGTCTTTAATAAAATACGATTAAAAAGATTGAAAAGCAAGTGGAAAAAATAGTCCCCAGTCCAATGTCGTTAATTCTTGCGAATTGTAACGATTTACAGAGATAATAAATAACTAGATGCCAAGAATTGCTAAACTGACTTGGTAATAAATTTTAGCAGTTTCACTACGCACCTGGCAGTAAGTTTCCTTCTTATGACATTTGGCTTATGAATAACGCATTTTGATAACTAATAGGATAGCCTACTATGGCGTGATAGACTTAATACTTGAAGAATTCATAGATGCAATGAAAAAACCGACTAAGTATGAGTCTTGCCTACAATGCAAATGCAAGTGCATCTAGTTTTGGTTGATCCGTTTAGCAAATAAATTGATTATTTGAACAGAATCGATGGTTAAAGATCTCAAACGTCGCCGAGCAGTCAATATTTTTGAACTCAAATTGGAAAAGTCAGACATTTCCGTAGTAAATCGTACAGTATCGTAAGAATAACTTTCCACGTAAGCCGTCTAGAGGAAAATCCATTTAAATAATACTTCGTGAATCGTTAGAATTGAATTTAGTTGAGTTAATATTTTCAAGGGTTTTATAAGTTGTGTCGGAATGAGGTACCTTTGTCCAGTAGTTCACAGCTCTATTCTCTGTGTACTGCCCATAAGTTCCTATATTTAGATTTCTATAAAAAGTACTAGTGGATTCCTGAGAAACAGTGGCTTTGTGTTCGGGAAACGTTGTGATGGCAGATATATTATACATCTATTTGCCGTAATTATGTCATATCAATGTTTGGTCCAACATAATTTATAATGCAATTACTTACGTTATTAATGACTCAGTTTATTTCTATCACGTTCAAGGACACATTATGTCATCCTACGTAGGTAGTTGGTACTCACCTGCGAACAAAAATTATCACTTGAGAATAGCTACATAGTCATACTAGTTAATTGATGTTCTTAATTGTAAAACCTATTTATAACAGCTCGGAATAATTCGTTAAATCATTATGTCACATGTCTTTAGGGTCAATTGAAAGGTCGTTTGACCAAATGGGGGAGGAGATAACGCTGTCAGCCAGTCTCGCCGCACACTTGATAAACAAACGAAATAGTTTTAACAACAATTTAAACCATAGAATATATTATATAATATAAAAAGGTGTTGTCTCATAGCTATCGGTTGTGTACCAATGCTGTACAGATGTTCAACATATTTCGCACCATGATTGGCTACTAACTGTAAACTTACATTTACTTTATGACTTGTTCTCTAGGATGTGTCACTGGTTTGCGTCAGATTTAAGGGCATTTTCTTTTAATTTTACATCCTATGATTCAACCGTCGTCTTCGTGAGACCGGTAATGCAGATTAAAAACAACACGTAAAATACATAAAAGGTCCCATGCCAAAATTATAAACCACAAGAACGAAATTCTGATAAGAAAGATGTGCAAAGACCAGTTTCAGGGACAATTCAAATGACAACAGAAGATAAAGAATAATGTACGAACGTTATCTTCAGACTTGAGATAATATTATGCAAAACATGCAAGATTCGCTTTTCAACGAGTGCGAAGTACCTATACACTTGACGCCAAAGTCAACGATCATCATGCAAATATAGATGTCCGCCGCCCACAGATTCGGTCTAAAGTTCTAAACATCAATAAACTATGACGATATTTTCTAGTCTCATCCGACTTGATAATGTGAGGACTAATAGTCACTGAATGCGAACAGGTCGAATGACCTCACCTATTATTTTTTGTCATTACAAGTGCTGTATTATCATGGCAAGCATGCCTCGGACACTGACTCACAGCGGCCCCTAGACCTACATTATCATGTAGCCTCACAACAATAGGGCGTGGCGGTGTATATCCCAAGAGATTCTTTAAATTTTTAACTATTTCTATTAATACTTTACTGCAGACAATCTAATGTTAACAATATGTGTTAAGATAGCTATGACATCATAACAAACAAGATAAATTAATGGTCAAATGTATGATATCATACGATGTAACACCGTTTTAAGTTTGACATAATCTTTTAAGGCTCATTTCATGATTTTGTAATTATTTAGTTTTCTTGGGCAAATATTTTAGCAGTAGTATCTGAACCATAAAAAAATGACGTCACAGCGTAACGCGAATTCAACTCCGTATAGTTGCCAAAATACATAAATCAGATACCTACACACGTACCGCGTAGATAATAATGATGAGTTAGATAAAGATACGATACGTTATTATGTATAATCCTAACATTAACCAGTATCGGACAGTTGATCAGAGTACGTCTGCGCGAGTGACCTCGATGACGGCAGGGGGCGGGGCAAACCGCTCTGCAAATAACGATAGATTCTGAACAATCTGAACGCACCCGGCGAATTCTGTCTGGAGAATCCGTCTGGATAAAACTATATAAACTTTAAGAGGTGTAAGATTAAAACAGGTCAAAAGATCAACAGTTAATTAAGATTGTGGGAGAGCAAATTGTTGTAATGACACTATTGTGCCTAGTAATTAGCTGTCTCTAACAAGATAACAGTGACTCTAAACGGGATAAAAGAGTTAAGTTAAAATAAATAAGTTCATTTACTAAAATTTTGATTAACTTAAGGGAAATAAAACGTCTCTTTCATTGAAAAACTAGCATAAAGCGCTGGTGAATAGAACCACAGATTCTTCATATTGAAAGAGAAGAGAACTGATAATGACACTATACTGGAGGAGTTTAAAATTTTAACATATATTTTTTAACATTACAGATCTTTAAGAAGAGATAATGTTGATATTTCCGTTTTAGTGCCAATAATATAAAAAACACAATAATTATATGGAACACCTTAGCCGAATAAAATCGCCATGAATGACATCATCGCAAAAACTAAACTATTGATCTTGAAATAACACTCGACTGTTAACACCGGAAACCTGTTACCCTAAACGTAACAGTGCCTTCCATCATAGAATTTGTAACAAAATACATACCAGTGGCTAACGAAGACTATCTCATTTCCGTGATTCCATCCAAACGCATAAATCCACTACACTAAGGTTTTATTCGAATCTAAAGGTACGAACACACGGGTACAGTTTGGAATAATCCGAATTACACGGCACACAAGCGCGTCGCGACTCCAACTCGACAGAGTGACTGTGGGCCGAAATATCGATCGGGCTCCTGGCGCCGGCGAGCCGCATATCCCTAGTACACGCACGCCCCTCCCACCAGTATGCCACCCCTGTATAACATACCCTTTACAATGGGGAAATATTGTAATTATTTTAAACTGAAATCCTAAATACTGTTAGACGAACATTCTCATAGTTATACAGTTTTATTATGTTTAATTCCAAGTAATAAATATAGTGCTTATTTATTTTGCCAGATTTATTTAACTGCGGCAGAATTTTAAGAATAGAGTACATTTTCGGGTAAATCTGTGTCACGAGTACTTTTCGGGTAAATCTGTGTCAAGAAGTCGGGAACACCGAATCATCCCTCCCTCTCATTGAATAGACCGACCTTGTGGAACGCACTAAGCAAACCGCGTTACCCCCTGTAGCTGTCGACACAGGAAACAACATTTATAGAAAACTAGCTTTTGCCCGCGGCTCCACCCGCGTGGATGTCGGTTATCGCGACCAAACATAGCCTATGTCCTTTCTCAAGGTCTAACCTACCTCTATACCAAATTTCATCAAAATCGGTTCAGCGGTTTAGTCGTAAAAGTGAGACAGACAGACAGACAGACAGACAGACAGAGTTACTTTCGCATTTATAATATTAGTAGGGATTAAAGGAAGGTATATACCATAAGGGATAATGGATAAATTATCATAAGTATGGATATTAAGTAAGTGGAATAGAAAATGCTTGCCCTTGAATGGCCCACTTAATTTGTTGTTACATTTCTACATTGGGAATTGACAGGATCCAATCCAAATATTTTCGGGTCAAATTCTCAGGTTGTAAAAATTTGATTAGGGTATCTGTAACTCGTATGAGCTGAATGAACGACGGTATAGTGCAAATATTACGGAAGTGTTTACTCTTGGGTCATTTCAATAACCGTAGTAACCTTGAGAAAGGTTTTCCTGTAGGGAGCAACTTCCAACTTGGAGGAAGATAAGATAAGTAAGGATACATTCCTTGTGTGTACATGATTTTTTAATTATTACATTATTTAGATTATGGACGAGCAGCAAGTTGCTGGTATGTCCACTTCACGGTGCGTCACTTCTCTTCACTTGGCTTTTTCTTTACTACCTTGATAGAGCTAGCGCGATTGTGACGGACACTCGCAGATAACTGATGTTATGAGGCGCAAATGAGGCTACTTTTGTTTTAAAAAAGAATATGGATGTCACGCAAAAAAGTAAAACTTAGATCTAAGTCAATGCTGATGAAGTCGCAGTCAGCTAGTGTATGCTAATATTTTTTTCAAGACAGTCATCATATCATAAGTATTAAATCATAACCCATAACTTCGATATTAATCGCAGGCATGGTTTGGCGTTTCGTCGCCTTCATTGTACTCAGACTTATTTAGGGTTATTCAGACACACATCTGGAATGATCGGATAGGATAGAAGGATACGGAAGACGAAGGATCGTGTGAATTTGTATGCTATGGCGCACATTGGGAGAGTCCTATGTCCAGCTGCCAGTAGTTGACTGCTATAGGCTAATTGATTGATTAATGATTACACATTTTACATTCAGAATCATCTATACCAATAATAAAACCGTAGAGTATGTTTGAGCGCCCTTATCTATAAAACTAGGTATATGTGCAATTTTAAAACATTATGCATACTTGAGGAAAATTATAGGCTGTATAACATCACGCTACACGCTATGACCTTTGGGAGCTGATCTATAATAAGAAGAAAAGGCACTGGCGAGTAGGCGATATGACGAGGACGACGAGATAAACAGAACCGAGTATGGTGGATGAAACCGTAACTTGAACAGAGAAGTCGAAAGGGATATTATTCTTGGCACTGAATAGAAAATCTGCTACTCGAAGTTACATGGTGGTCGTTATAAATAGCGATGCAATAATTGAAATACAATCTTACAATGTTGATGCTGATGTAACCCAAGATACGTGACCTGCACCCAAAACTTATAAGTCACGTTTTCTTCGCAATAATATCTGAAAACAAATCATTTTTAGCTTGAATATGTATCACAAGGCCTTCTGTAAACGGTTTTGACTCGATAAGAACGCCTATGTTACTAGAATTAGAAGACCTCGATGATCTGATGGTGGGACAGATCGTAAGTTTTTGCAAGGAAAGGAAAAGGAAAGGTAGGTTCGACGAAACACCGTGATTGCCGGACAACCCCAAATCTTCTACAGAGGAAACATAATGGGTCATTTCTAGGCATCGAAGGGCAGATCACCCGTCCGGTCAATGGCGTCACTTGCTGACAGTAAGTAAGTAACGCCTATGCTCCATGACACTTCAGGGATCGGCAGTGGCGAAGAGTCTTAGTCACGTTCCTGCTTAGTCACGTACATGTTTCCTGCCAGCTTAATTTTCACGATTTTCCCTTGTACCATCGACTTTCGTCCAAGTATTGCCCACAAATAGGTAATGCATTAGCGTTATGCAGAACTGAAACCTTTATTAGACAAAACGTAAAATAATAGTTACTCATCTTTTACTAATATTAATGACTAGCTGTTGTTCGCGGCTCCGCCCGCGTGGAATTCTGATCCCGTTCATCGCTGATAGCAGCATGATGATATAATAGGCACTGTAGCTTTCTAATGGCGACAGTATTTTTGAAATCGGTCCAGTAGTTTATGAGTTTATTCATTAAATGTATGGACCATGATACAAAACACATGACTACAGATACAAACATCTATCAATCAACACATGTATCCTATTGATCCATCTGTTAAGAAATGTCGTTTTATCAGTTTCAGTAACTCATTGTTTTTTATATGGTAAGCTTCATGGATTGCTCATGGGATGATTCCGAAGCCGAACTGCATACGACAACTGCCGACGCACGCACGCAGCAGATACGCGTAGTTCATTGCGGCTTCTCAATGGTCCATTATCCGCATCAGAGTAATGGGTACGCTGTGCATGCATCTGTCGTTGTCGTATGCGGTTGACTTCGGAATCATAACTTTACATGGATACAATTTGTTGAAATGAAACTGTGTAAAACCGCACAAGCGTCAGTGCACAGAACTTATTCATAAATCTTAGTGGTATACGCTTTCTAGATGACAGGCTCCTGAGATGAAGGCGTCTAATGCAATCAGCACACAACGCCGTGAAGATAATGAGGATGTGAATCGTAATTTAGACAGGTGGCAGACAAGCACGTGGCCTACCTGATGGAAAGTGGTTATCGTGGCCTATGGTCGTGTATAACACTAGGGGCGTCACGCTCGTGCTGGCGACCTCGTAAGAACCTTCTAATCCCCTTCTTGAAGTGCCACAATGTTTTCACTTCAATTATATTTTGTGCCTATCATGCGCCCTTTACGTTTTGACGCTCCTATCTAAGACCCTACACCAGAATCATTAAATTAGCATAATTAGTTCTGTTCTGTATGTAGTTACAACCGGAAATTCCAATATACCTAAATCTTCATAATACAATAACAACATACTGTATAACAACAGCAGATATAAATGATTACGATCCATGTATGTATAGTGTGATGTAATAAAAGGATAGCATTTCCTTTGCACTATGTGAGTATTGCTTAAGGCATTTCCTCTTGTTCTGAATGCAGTCCACACTGCACCATGTGTTTATGCCTTGGTAAGACTAGTTATTAAAAATGCTGTTTGAGCTTCGTGAAACAGCAATGTATGACTGTTTACTTAGTGAATATGTCTAATTGATCATTACTTTTAACCTTGGAGATTCATACAATGCTTCAGAGATTTATTGCTTGCCATACTTAGTGAATTTGCTAATGGTAATGTTCAAATTTGTTAGTTCCTGAAGGTTATATAGATTAGCAGTATTAAGCTGTATATATAGATACAAAAAGAAGTTGCGAAAAAAAAAACAGAATGTGCAAAAAGTTTTCAGTACGTAGCTACAGACTACAGTGATTACAGTAAAACACTATTTATTTTTTTATTTATTTACAGGACTGTGACATTAAAAATGTTAAATTTGTATGAAGACAAATCTATGCAGAAAAAAAAATGATGGGACATTGAATCTATGTACTTAATTAAATTTGTAAAAAGATATGTTTCAGAATTGCCTGAAGACAGGAAATTTAGAGTTCATTGCACAAGACGTAGTGATACTGAAGCAGTGATTAGGGGTCTGCCTTATTATTGAGAGGGTCTGGGTTCAATTTGTGGCAGTTACACTAGTAATGTGAACCCACTTTGGGGATCCCATGGTCTCAAGAGGAGCCGGGGTGCGAGGGATATGTCCAAGACAATATCACCTCCAGCAACAAACGGTCCAAAGATGGCATGCGTTTTAGTTGGTTTGACATAACCTCCCCGCTGGAGCCGGTATCCATGGAGGTTTCAATAATGAATGAATGAAACATTTAATTCAAATAAAACTGCATGAGCACTAGCACTATACGACTTATGTACTATCTAGAATTTATTAGTAAATACTTGAATGCATAGTAACAAAACATAACTCCTTTCTTACATTGCCACATTGATAACATATCAGGTGCTAAAGATAAATAATTACTTGTAGCAACTCCCCACCTTAGTCACACTCAAAAAGCTACAATAATTTGATTATATAAGCAATTGGAATATTCCCTTCCCGGATCCTTTAAATTAACTATTTAAAAGCATCAGATGAAGCTGTCAAACTGAGGGTTACCATTGTAGAATTTAGTTGTATCTGTAGTGGTGACCCTCACAGTTAAGACATCCCCTTCAGCTTACCATTGGTGAGTTGAAGTCATATTGACATGGTCTCCATAACAAATTGTTGTATTTTTCTACAGTTCTAAAATTGTGAACATGTCTAATTGCAGTGTAATCTTCATTTTCTATTACATTATTTTGATTAACTGAAAGATTCAAGAAATTTTTATAATTCAAATATTGCAATGCACTGTTTTGATATGTAGATCTTTGCATTTTTTGTAGTTCTGGGTCCCGGACTAACAGATACATGTATTATGAATTGACAAGAAGTAAAAGAGGTTAGTGATACAATCGGCTACTGGTCAACATTGATAAACAAACATGAGTAATAATATAAATTTTCCTAATAATCAGAACTTAATTTTATTGCAAATAGTACCTATAGTAAGTTGTTTATCCCCATTCAAAAATAGCACACCATTCATAGTTTACTACTCAGTCATTCATGATAAACATTACTAAAGAATGAATATGGAGGTAATTTTAAACTATTCTTGTTTCATATTTTATTATTCCATCTACTTTCTTCGGTGCTGGTGTAGTTATCTCACAATCAAGGTGATAAAATCTCCTAAAAAAGCTTCTTAGCTTTGCCTACTTGGTTACAAGATAAGTTTTATAAAAAACTAATTTGAATTTTGAAAATAATGCAACAAAAATATGAAATTTAAATTACGCCAAATTTAGTTTCGTTTTATTGAGTTTAAATATGCCTACGCTACGATCTGCGCTCAACGCTAGGCGTTACCCAAATGAAACAAGATACCGGGAAGGAGCCAGTCACTACTTAGGCCAATTGAAAGCAATTAGAGTAAGAAACCAAGCCCAAAATGTCTTGTGATAATAATTACATCATTCTCTGGGCATTTCTTTCTCATGAATAGAGACCAAATTACGAAAAGAAAGAGCAAAGGGCACTGATACCAATCTAACTAGAATTCGAATGCTTGCACAATCAGGCGATCAGATTCAGAGGTGATTCTAATTAGTTTTCTGAAATAACTATATTACATACCTGCTTTTAAATATCCAGGGATGCTTATTAAGCACAGTTACACACATAAATCTGCTGCACACACTAAATATCACTTAGGATGTGGGAACCGTAGCAAATTGTACCCAATTTAATCCCACAACACTAACACTAGGCGAACAGTTTGTATACCGACTTTCAGAATTAATAACATAACACTTATGATAGAATCTTATAAATAGTCGCTATTCATGTAGAAATGGTTGGAATATCATCCGTGACTGCGAGTACGAACACGGCATCGAAGGCGAAGCGAAAGACAGACCGCGAAAGCATCTACCTTCGCGCCTCTCATCTCACAGATTAAGTATTTTACTTGTATTTGCTATTGCAGACATGACATGACACGCGACTCTACAGACTAGAAAAAAAGTGAAAAACCGGCTGAATTTGATAGTTTGATTTTGGTAAGTAAGTAAGTTAACGTGTATTAATTTTAATTTGGGAAATGCTTATAAAAATTGAGGTTAGATCAAGACTGAATTTTGAACATCTTTGTATTGTGAGAGTTGGCTTTCTGATGTAGATGTGCTTTTATTTCTTTATTTTAATAATACAGAGTTAGGAGCACGAGAGTGACCTATTTTAGAACTATTGTTTTGTGAATCCGCCTTTAAAAAAGACTCGTAAGCTTTAAATTTAGGGCTAAAAGGCTCGAGCCTTTTCGACCGCTAGTCCTGAGTACAAGTAGATGGGTTGTGAATGTATAACTACTCAGATTCATTAATAAAAAAAAACAGGCAGACCTATTGCATTTAAAAAAATCAACATAACACATAAGACCTACGTAGTGTGGTTAAGTAGTCTATAAGAAATAATTATAGAAACATGAAAGTCATTTAATACGTATAAGTAATAAATTAATTAGTCTCCAAGGTAAATGGACTATTTAGGGATAATAGTTAACAAAGGTAAAATATAAACGCAGTGAGAACTTTGACGTATCATAGTGACCGTCTGCATTTTTTTCATAATCTTTGTTATTTATGACATCATCTACAACTTGGTCGAGTGACGTTCACAGTCGTTGCCCGATCATGATACTTTGTCTATGGTTGGATTTAAAATTAGTTTTTATGTAGAGTTAAAATTTTAAATAACCTTAGCATGTCAGTTTCTTTGAAAATCAGATTTTTTTTAAGTTGCTATGAACTCTATTGCTATTATATAATATACAAAGTATACGGTAAGTAAGTTGAGGGAATGGAAATAAGTAATAGTTTATGGTTAGGTACTTGGTTCACCACTATAACCATAAACAAGTTGGTAAGGAGGAGTTTCGTTTTCGTTATGTAAGATGGCGTTAGTATCGCAAAGTAACAAACATTCTAATTTTAAAATATTGAACATTGTTAAAAATAAAAGGTGCATTTATTGTACATAATTATATGTATGTACATACCTAATTAAATTACAGGATAAATATTTTTAAATTAAACACTTAACGTTGACAAACTTCACAATAATTTTGATGATCAGCCTATGGATGGTCTCACCGTCTCACGCAATCAAAAAGTAAGGCTGCGGTTCCAATGACGTGGAGCGGAGAAAGATTAACCAATAAGATTACATAAACAACACCGCTCAGCTGCAGGCTGTAGGAGCGGAGTTTTATGCAATGCTATTGGTTAATATTTCTCCGCTCCGCGTCAATGGAACCGCAGCCTACTAAGACCTGGATGCAGTGATTTTCAACCGTTTTGTGACCTCACAACAGTTTGGTTTGACGAAGGTTGATTGGTTTGACACAGGGACACAGCTTGATAACAAAATGCATCGCAAAAAATGGCGTGAAAAAGACGCGTTGAAATGACACCTGCTGGGTCTAGGTGAGTAGGTAGGTATGGAGTTATACCTATAGTCTAAAAATATAATCTAAAAGCCTCGGCAAACTGCATAGTGTAGTGTGCGCACTTTCATACATCGTCGCAGTCGTAGAACAAAGACGGATGTGACTTTTGCTAACTTTACAGGAGAGCACTTTAAAGTTTTTCATCTATAGATGTTGTCATATTTTGAAAACTACTTATTCAATCTTTCTAAAATTTTGATATGTTGCTATGAATTAAATACGTTATAACATGACATACGCAACATATTTTAAATATTGCGTTAATTAGTAAAAAAGTCACATGCGTCGTTTTTCTGTGGACACAAAGGTGACGAATAATCTGATACGTCGTTATTTTACGGACTATCTTTGTTTAAAAAGTGGCGTACAGTACATACCGTCACTTTTTAAGGGAATCCTTTCAAAATTTTGTGACGGATTTGGATTAAGAAATGAAAAAGAAGCTAACTTTGAAATGTTTTACTTACGAAATTATTAGTACAAAATTACTAAAAAAAAAATGCATCAAAATTGCAATAATTACTGCTAATTCTACTTAATAAGAAGACAACCTACAGACTAAGATCAATCACTTTAAAACAGTAATTAATTCTTCAAACCTTTAATTTAAAATTAATAAACTTAACTCTCATAATTGCAATAAATTTATTTGAATTTGAATTTGAATTTGAATAAGAATAAGAACTTTATAAAAAAACAATCAGATCTTGACTAAAATCTGTTTTTGGCATTTTTAATCAATAAACCTAGATAACATAAGCATAACCAGGTAGCAGAAACCCAAACTATTAATCAATAATAATTATACTTAATCATAATAATTAAAAGTCTCAAGATAAAGACAGAAAATAAAAAAGTAAATAGAGTAAACAATGAATTACTTATATACTCGTAAAAGTATTTTTTTGGTATTATTACGATTTTTTTTATTACACTTAGGTGGCAGACACGGCCCACCTAATGGGAAGTGGTTACCGTGGCCTATGGACGTATGCAACACCAGAGGCGTTACACTCATGCTGCCGACCTCGAAGAAACCTTCTAAGAACCACATATTGTCGTCGCTTGGGAAAACCACCGCGGGAAGTTCATTCCACAGCTTGAGTGTGCGAGGAATGAAAATGTTGAAAATGTGTTCCTTTCATACCGCACAGTGCGCTCCGTTTCCGGACGCAATGTGTGAGGATGAATTCTCTGCCTGTGGCGAGAAGTGCCATGATAGAATGTAGCTGTGGGCATCATGCCCACAGCTACATTCTATCATGGCACATGGATTGCCGACGAGCCTTAACGCCCATCTTTGCACCGAGTCGAAAGGGTCAAGCTCCGCAGGCGCTCCGGCAAAAAGGTGACAGCAGTACTTCATGTGGTACCGAATAAAGGAGTTGTTGCCCCGCACTGAAGTACTGCTTCGCCCTGTTGAGCACCCCAAGTTTCTTTGATGCCAGCTTGACCTTGTCTTCCAAATGACTACGGTGTTGGACGTCGATGGAGATATCGACACCAAGGATCCCGATACTCGAGGAAATGGTAAGCGGTGTGCCCAGGAATTGCGGCGCTACAATGAATGGAGTTTTCTAAGCGGTGAATACACATACTTGTGTCTTAGTAGGGTTGCATTGGACTAAGTTTAGTCGTCCCAAATCGGATACTCCAGAGAGAGTAGTCTCGATTTGGGAAACAAGTTGTTCGCAACTTTCCTCCACTTCTGACTTAGGGATATTTGCACGGCCCATGTAATACGTGTCCCCGGTGCTGTCACAGACAGCATGTCATTGATATGCAGCAGATACAGGTCGGGGACAACAAGGAACCTTGTGAAACACTAGCGTTTATGTTGATGCGGTCCGAGTAGCTGCCATCGACGATGACTTGGATACTTCTGTTAGATAAAAAGCTGGCAATCCATTCGCATAGTCCTTCGGGTCCATAGCGTGGCAACTTCACAAGAAGAACTCTGTGTGAGACCCGATCGAGGGCCTTCGCTACATCTAGGCTGACCGCTAGTGCCTCATCCCGACTCTCGATGGCTTGCGCTCTGCGGTCAGTGAGATACACCAGGAGGTCATTGGTAGAGCGACTGTGACGAAAATCGTACTGTCGGTCGCTCAGGAGATCGTTTCCCTCAAGGTATCTCAGGAGCTGCGTATTAATCACACGCTCCATCACAGAATCTGTACCAATAGTGTACACTGATAGACATTTCAACTCATCTGATTAATGTTGGGAGCAAAATGGATCATTACAAATTAGCACGTCTGTTGATTGGCTGAACGATGTTCGTCGCACGCCAGTACCATACTGCTGTGCGACGAACATCGTTCAGGTGTAAAAAAAAACCTTAATTAAAATAAAACTATAGAATAAGGTTTCTAGGAACAATTATATCATTGTATAATCTAAGGTAATGTTAGTATTTTGGCTAATTAATGTAACATTTTTGAAATATGAAATAGAATAAAGACGTATATTATAATCTATACGACGAACAACGTCGGTTCAGTATATTCGTCGTCCGCTTATCCCTAGAAAAATGACGGTTTATAGCATACGCCTACTATAGGTACGTAAAACATCGACGTATTTTATTATGCGTCACTGAAAAAAATCATAATAAAAACAAACAATTTTAATCATGGATGAACTGAATGATGTTATTTTAAAAGATAAAAGGTAAAAACAAAGACATAACAAAATATATTTTAGTATCCCAAGGACAACGACGGATTTGACAAACCGCTGTTCTAAGACGTCAAAATTTATATTTACTTAAAATAAACAAAAAATTATGTAATTTATAGTACATTGTGACCAAACTTATCCGTTGACGACTGTTCCTCCTGACGTGACCTTATCCTAGAACATCGACGGTAATGTCAATGCGTCGGGAGCGGAAAGGGCGCGGGGGGCAGGGGACAGCGACAGACAACGGTGCAAGTATCAATCCGTCATTGTTTTACGTTAATTAATCAAAACCGTCAGTATTCAACTCTGTATTTGGTTCATTTGTAATGAAATTTGATAAAATGTTTTATTTTTTTTATAAAGTACCATATTTTAAGTTAATTAGAGTAAAAAAAAAAATTTTGCAAAAAGTCAAATCCGTCGTTGTTCTAGGACTGCGACGACATGTTTGTACTGATTTATATCCCGATCTAAAATCTGCAGTTTGCGGCTATCGGCCGATAGAAAGTCTGTAGTTTGCGGGGGCACTATAATAAATATGTATAAATAAAATTCTTTTGTACTAGGTAGTTATAGACGTCTAATAAAAAGTCAACACAATATTTTCATATCGTTTATTGATTTATTACAAAATGTATAAACGTACAAAATATTCATACAATCTTTCACGATATACACATTTTATCATTACATCACAATTACACACTCTTTATTTCGAATGTTTTATAATATAGATTATATTTAAAATTTAAATCTAAACATAATTTTTCGAGGAAGTGCTAATGAAATTAATTATTAAACTTAGTCCCATATAGGTTTGTAAGGTATTACGTGACTCTTTACTGAGTTTTGCTCAGTCTAAACCCCTAAGAGCCTAAAATAATATAATTATAGATAATACTTAGTCCAATCAGTAACTTGGATAATAAATGCCGGCATACACCTTGAACAAATATATATCAAAGTTCGCACATGTGTAAAATTCAACGCGCAACACGTGTTGCTCAACAAGCTTAACGTTGTGCAACATGACGCGTAGTTCGTTATTTGTTCGATGGTTGACTATGTGTGAGTGTGTGGACAGACAACATTGTTGTACATTGTTGCGCGTCTTTGTTGCAATATTGTGCTACTTTGTTGTGAAACATTCAGTAGCAACAATTTTGTCTATTAGATACTAACCATAAGGAAGCGAGCCCTTTAAGCCCGTGATTGATTTAATCTAATCTATGATTGGTTAATTGGCGCTCCTCGGTTGAGTTAGAGGAACATTGTCAAGAAGTTTGCCGTTGCATTATACTAGGTATTTCCTATACCACCCCTAAATAGTAAATATACTTAAATATATTAATAAATAAAGTACCATTGCATTCCTACCCGAACATTTCAAAAGCACCGCCTCAAACGACAATAAAAATGTCGATAGTATTATTAAAAATAAATAGCACATTTAAGTACAAGAAGTAGACAAGCTTTGGGAGGTACTTAAAGCACAGTCTTCAATTTAAATAGATCACTAACAAAATATATTTTCACAGATGGAGACCATTAAGTAGTTCTTAACAAGAAAAGCCTCATATTTTTTATTTCAAATGCCTCCTTTACAATTTTAAATTCCAATCAATTAAATGTAATGATGAAAAATAATTTCTTTTACCTGTATATTCAATTTTGACCGCAGAGCAAACACAGAGAGCAGGTGCGGTAATTAATTTTCTCTGTGAAAGAACGAGTTATATTTTACGAGGGTGAGGAAGTGGTGAAAAGGGGTTAAAATATGTTGCCCTCTTCTTTATTTGACTTCTCTCAACAATAAAAAAATCAGTAGTTTTATTAAAACTACTGATTTCTGCTATGAGAGCTGTGATAAAGTGAAAGCTGACAGTACACTGACTAAAGTCACGCCTACTATGATGACGTGACAGGACACAGTTACCAATGCCGCCTCCTCTCTGTGTTTGCTCTGTGATTTTAATAGATCACTACATAATAACTAGATCAAAAAGTCCTTCAAAACTCATTAATTATTGTAACAGATTTAGTTGTAATTACGACCTGCATTATTCCTGGACTTATTTGCCCGTGTTTTTCCATCACTAGTGACTGTCATATTTATAATAGTAGTTAGAATGAATTTGAATACTGTCTTATGCTGACCAATCATACCTTACTTTCAATTAAAAAATCTTTCTATCTAGTTAAAAGAAAACTACAGTCAAATGACTCAGTATTTTTGACATCTTGAGGCTAATTTAACACCTCTTCGAACTCAGTTGTGACACGAAGTCGTCTTATAGGAAAACCAATCAAAAGGCTCTGGAATAAGGCCAGTTATGGCTTGACGACGAATGGTGATCTAAGTAAGGACTATCAGTGAGGAGAAGCTTGCTACCACTTAGCCCAGAACTTGAGCTCTCGCTTGAGGAGAACATACTCTTGCTTCCTGTGTAGAAAGAGAGCGACGTATTCAACGGCTCTCTTCCAAGACGCCGTCTTGCTCGCACCAATGAGATGAAAGCTACAGCTATTGCGCACAGGAAAATGATCCCAAGGACGCAGAACGCAAGAGCCATTTTTCCTGGAGATAAGCAGATGGTCTTGTCTCCAGGTGAGAATCCTCGGACAAATTCGTCTTCTTCCGACTCTATTCTTCTTGAACCTGCAACAAAATACAGTGAAATTATAAAAAATTGTAACTGTAAATTGTTGTATAGTAGACATACCTAAGACTACTACTAACACTAGGTACCTACACTTTGATCTTAGCCTAAAGGCCGAGAAGCATTTCTACATGAGAGTACATCCTTTATTATTCGCATGGAAATCGTCATGGCTACATCTACACTTACCTAAAACGATTTTAAAATGGCCTATAATGTTATTATGCCTGAGACTATTAAACTAGTAAAGTTGTGCAATAGTATAACGAATCAGACATGACTTGCTTGATACTAAAAGAAAATCATGCCTACAAAATATCAGTCAGTCAGGACTCTTGCATGTCAGAAATAAATCACGTGCTTTTAAGATGCATGATAAAATTTCCTTACAATCAAATCATATTACCTTTACAATCCGAAACTTACCTCGTATTGAAGCTTCATCTTCCAGCTCAATATTAGGAGCATGCACTTCTATGCTATTATACACCTCCAGTCTATCAATGACATTTCCTTTGGCATCTTTATCGAGTCTCGCCTTCCTGAGCAGTCCATCTCTGGTCTGCTGCGGTTTCTGCAGAGCCCTGCAGTCTACCGGCGGGCATTGTCCTTTGCACAACTCGATCCCACAAGATAGATGCAACTTTGCCCTATCAGGGAACTTGAAGGCTGCAAATGTAGTGATCGCATGCTGATACGTCATTATATTCTTGAACATGTTGTCAGGGTCAGTCTTAGCTAGTTTGATAGTGATGCTCTCGTCGATGTTCTTCTGAGGATCAACCGGTTCTAAATCGGAGAAGTCGATTTCTGTGCTTTTGTGTTTGTGGTGGTGGATGAAGGGCTTGTTGAATATCGATTCATCGATAGGACAACCAGCTTCATCTAAAAGTTTCTGGGATGCTTCTCCTAGGCCGTCGTGAGCGACGCAGTTGGTTACTCGAAGGCCGACACCCTCTGAAAATTTTTATTGAGTTTTTTTTATGTAGGTAAGTAATCTTCGCAATTTACTTTAAGTGTGCGGAGTCCTGGACTCCTGCTAAGATTTTCGAGCCTAAACCATACGACATACAGGCATACAGCCCATATCCCTCCTCCATATAGCCTTCTACCTACGTGGGGCCGTAACAACTTACAAAGTAAAGATATTATTTTACATTCACCCCATCAATTGACTACGCACCCTGCTGGATGGTAAGCAACTAGGGGGTAGTACTTATAGGTGATAAGTATCACCATTCCAGATGCTGACATTGAGGGACCCTAACCTTAACGGCCTTGACAGAGATGCCTTTTCCCGTTCCGCTTGAAGAATCCGGGATTGTAAAGAAGAGGGAAACACATGTGATGTACGCAGGCATACCATTCCACTTTCTGCCGTGCGTGCAGTATTTCTGATATACACGGTAATAAGTATATGTGTTACCTGGTAAAGTACACTGTATGAGTAACTTAGTGGGCTGTCCCACTTCCACTGTAGCGGGCTCTGTGACTGAGGCCGCTGGTGCTAACTCCATCCAGGCCCTCGCTGCAGCCATCAGCCATTCTCGCTGTTCTAATTCGGCCGCGTTCGCGAAACCTTGCCGTTGGCGGCCTGTTCTGTAAATACACAATTTTGCAAATAATATTCAGTAGTTATAAATATTCGGAATAGGAAGGATGTGTTACTGTATGTATAATTGGAATAAAATACTACTGCACTAGTAGAGAACCGACTAGCAAGAAAAACATACTTGCTTCGAAATTAGCTTCGGGTCTACAGACAGCAGTTGCTCCCAGAAAAATCGATATAGCTACCAAGCAATAACAATAGAGGAGGAGATAAAGTTATTACATAGAAATAAAAAAGGACCCAGAATAGATCCTTGTGGCACACCTAAAGCTTCAATTTAAAGCTTACCAAAACTGCATTAATTAAAATTAAATTAAATCGGTGCACTGAATGGCATCAGGAGCGCATCCTGAATCAACATTCTGAAATTGTTCCAGTTAAAAGCACGCCAAGAGTCAACAGTACAAACAAAAATTTTTGTAAGGATTTTATAAGCATGTCTTTTTATTTTAAACATGTTTTATAAGCGTTTATTTACAATTTAGCCACATAACGTCTCTCCATAAAATATCTTTAATGTAATGACCTCAACGGGTAAAATAAACGGTTATATTTCCAGTCGGACACTAGCAACATCCGTGTGAACATAAGTAATACAGTATTTCAAAACGTACCTCGTTTTCTTCGCCTCCCTGCCGGCCATTTCGCGTAATTTGTTGTTGATTACGTTCTCTAACGCCGAGCTGTTGATGCGTACCGCACGAGGTTGTAATTTGCATCTGAAATTCAAAACAAAGTAATGGTGATTTAACTTGGTATGTTACCTCTTTAGACGTAAACACTTAATAACACCGTTAACTGTGTGTAATAAGCAAGCCGCCGCGCCGCCGGGCGCTGAAGCGTTGCGCTGCGGCCCGACGCGGATTGAGTGATGATTTGAACAAATCATCAATTGCATTCACTTAATTGCTGTTTATACCTATGTTAAGCTTCTATGCGTGTCCTTAATACACGTGTTTTTCTTCCTTCTTTCTTCTCCTTTCTTTTTAGGGTTTTTACATTTACAACATTTATTATTAGGGTTTTTACCCTAGAAGAGTTAGAAGAAAGTTTTTACAGGGTCTGTAGCGTGAGCGTCATGCCTCTCTGGTTTGCACCATGTTTGTCTGCCACCTAAGTGGTATAAAAATAGGATCACTCTGCTAATCTAGTTTAAGTCGGTCTGTTCCTAACGAGTAAGATATTATTTATCTACTTCGAATCTAGCGGACGAAATAGATCTAGGTATGGTGTTTGGGACATGAACAGGTGAAGTTTGAAACTTGAATATTATCAAGTTTGGTACATAACCAAAATCATGGACGTAGAACCATAAACTGATTAACTATTATTTATAATAATTTGATGGATGGCAATGATAGAATACTTTATCCGACATGTTCTGTTCTCGTAGGATGAATGACTGAACATTCAATCTTAGACGCAGCTACTATATTCAAGGAACGTGATTTTATAATGTCCTCGTAGAAACCACTTTAATAGCCTATGAGTCAGGTTTCTTCGATCGTTATGTAAGGATACTCTTAAATGTTTTATTTTTAGTCGAAGCCAGTTCGAAGTCTTTTACATTGTATGTTGCATTACACAACGCTTACTTAGTCAATATGGTTCTCCGAGGAAAAGGGAAGGTCAATGATCTTATAAGTATTAAAATGAGGTATCTAGACCAATAGCCACCTATCTTATCTCAGTGGGTGTACGGACCCTACCTTTGCACCTAAGCCAATGTCACCAGCTATTCGGTGCACTTGCTAAACAACGGAATAGGCTCTGGTTTTCGACGAGGTCAAACAACAGTCACTCCTGGAGAAGCCCGTACTCAGAGCAAACCTCGAACTCAACCGAGAAGTTGCAAGGAGAATGATGCAAGGCAACCTGTCGATGGTGCTCACCTTATAAATAGCTCTTGGTCTGAAGATTGCTGCAGTTGCCTGTCCATTTGTACCACCAGCTCCACGTTGTAGTACAGCTGCTCATCTTCCGCGAGCTCATTTATTGTCCCGTTGATGGTTGACGTCCGCACCCCGCAAGCGTTCGACGGCAAATGTAGAGTAATCTTATGTTGGCGACTGCCTGAAATTTAAATAAGTAAATAAGTTTTAACAGATTACCCTAACACCACGGTAATTAAGAATCGAGACGGGCGTACTGGTTTAGTCGGTCCAAGTCTGACCTAACCATTCTCGATGGCCGATAAGGGTGATGTCTGAGAGATTTCTGCACGAAAAAAAAAGGGATTTTAGCGATTTATTTTGTTTCCAATTTCAAAAATGTCGCTGGACTCAAAGAAGCTATGGTTATTTCACAGTATGATAATTGGTATTGTGCAGTTTCAAAAGAAGGAGAAAGTAAGGAAAGTCTGTGAAGCGTCAGGATTAAGGCGTCGACGACGGTACGATTGAGTTGTCCCAGGTTCGGGACATTTCATACGCGAACCCTGACTACTAGCACAAATAATTTCACTTAGTTGATGCGGTTAGGGGTATTAGGAACTACTTAGGTAGTCATTTCAATTACATTTTTTTTTAAACTCCCAAATCGTATGAGCATACCTTGGACTCTGCATTCTCTCGAGAAATCTTTGCTGAACACGAGGCCCTTGAAGGGTTGTGCCATCTCTAAGTGCACTGTCATGGAGGCCTTGTCGCAGACCGAGGTCACGCCGGCCACGTGGTTTGGCTTGGTCTGACACTGGCCCTGGGTCGCCGCCCAAAGCAGTAGTATTGCACGCCACATCTTGGCGCGCCCTGCAAAGAGAGAAATAGGATTCGTTTTTATATCCGCATAAAATATGGGTTTCGATAAACAGTAAATTTTTGTTTTTTGGAGAAAGCGCTTTAGACAGCATTAATGTCATCTGGATAAATTAGCCAGTTAATTGGCTACTTAGACCGTTAATTAAATGCCAGCTGTAATAAATTGTTAAATTAGGTACATCTATAAATAGAACAGTGTTTCCCAGATGATTGAACGTGATGCAGTTATTTAAACTGGAATCACTGACAGATTATTTGGTTTCTTTCATCTTTTATGACTATGTGATTGATGTCATTGTCAGTGTTACGTGCGTTATCTCAAATAACCTAAAACCAGTATTAATAATAAATCCCCTGTATGGCCGATCAGCAATGTGTAGCAAAAATCTCGTCAAAATCGGTTCAACCAATTCGGAAATTATCCGAAACAAACCAGACAAACTATTTTAAATTTAATAATTTGAATAGATATTGAACGTTATGATTGAAACCTTTTAGGAGTACGAGCGTGTGAAGCTATTCAAGTGTAACTTCCATACCATCACAGTAAACAGGTACAGGTGCATTCATTACGTAATGGGCTTAGGTTCATAGAACCGAGTCTTAAGTGCTATGATCTGTGATCTAATAATAAATGCGAGGGAGTAGTGACGGGGCCGGCTCACGGCTGACCGCCCGGGTCTCCGTCCAACGTGCTGTATTGAACGTCGATATCAATTTGCGGTTAGTAACGCGGTTAGTGCGGCGGATATGAAAGCAACTTGAGACAAGGTAGTATACACTTTATCTAATATTATTACGATGTGGAAGCCAGAATTTTTTTCATGTTGTTATTCCTTATAGAGTCAGTTCGGCCACAGCATGTCTGTGTCAATGGATGTGATGATAATTAAAAAAAACCGTATTTTTGTTATTAAGTACCATGTCTCCATTCATATACAATCATTAAGAGTGCGTATAAAGCTAGAAAAAAATCAGATTTCACCCGCACCCCTCACACGTCCCGCTCTCGCCTGTCGTCGCTCCGGCAAGTCCGCCACCTATTTTGTGTGGCAGCGACCCGCCATTCTTGTACGAAGGCGTACAGTATGCCCAAAATAATCAGATAAAATTGTCAAAATACGAGTTGCATCATTAACAATCTACTTATACTTTGAAAACACAATAAATTTATAATTTTTAGTGATAGATAAAATTTAAAGGTAAGTAAAATAATCATACTGGCTTAAAATATAGTGGTGGTTCATCAAAAATTGAATGCATATTTTTTGAAATCGTCAAATTATATTCATATTAAGACATTTTTAATACGATAGAAAATAATCCTATTAATATTTTTTGGTATAAGGAATATTTGACGATTTGGGAAAAACAATGCTTTTGGTTTTTGTTTATCATCACATCTAGCGATGTGCCTCTATATGTGATATTTATATATACCCAGATTTTTTTTTTTGCGAATTCAATTACTTTAATACTAATCCTGAGTCGGGTCATCCAACTATACTTCAAACTGAAACATTACTTTTGTTAGAAGCAAATAAAATGGAGAGGTAAGTAATAAAATAAAATTTTAATACATTTTCACTGTGTTGTTAGTTTTAATTTGTTTTTTTTTTAGATAAAAATAAATCTCCCTAAGTGCTGTAACGATTCGCTGAATAATTTTACAGGTAGTGCAGAAATAATATAAAAAAGTAAGTTATAGAAATATTTATTTCAATAATAATTAAAAATTCTTACTTATATTATATACTATCAATTTTGTTATAGGTGGATAAGAATTGCTTTTGGATGAAATTTTGAAGATTTACAATGAGAAAAAAAAATCGACTTCGGGTGGATTCGAACCCGCGATCTTTCCCTTACAGGGGGAATGCTCTGACCGCTAAGCCACCGAAGCCCGCACGAAGCCGACTCAAATTCCTCTATACTTTCTGTCTTTGGGGTGACGGTGGAGCCATCTACCGATACTCATACGAGCTATCGGAACCGATGAATGATTTTACAAATTTTTTAAACATTGATTTTTGATGACTCCGCCCAAACAATTGAATGAAATTTTGAAGCATTCATTTATTATGCTGATTGCTCAAATCGATTTACAAAGAGAAAAGATAATCGACTTCGGGCGAGAATTGCTTGGTTTACATTATTTATTATGGTTATTTTGTTTTTCAGATACCATCTCTGACTTATAGATACTTCTTAAAAACAAACAATATTATGTTATATGTAGAAAACGGAATGGAACGAGATGAACGCTGACGAGCGAAAAGGATATAAGATAAAATTTATATAAAAGATTGGCAATAAACTTGCGAAGTTTTATTTCATGTAGGAAAGCTTTACCTGCATACTTATCTGTTTTGCTGTTTAGCAAAACAGATAAGTATGCAGGTAAAGCTTTTTTTTCTAAAATACTGCAATATACTTTTATAACATACAGTATTTTCTGGAAATAATCAATCCTTATAGAACGACCCAGGATACATCTGTTTTGCTGATTACACCATACAAAAAATACAATCTTTAACTTTGCAGTAAGCACAGCTCTTTTTAATTTATTATAAAATAGAAATTATGTGGAAATTCAATAACAGAAAACTATTTTAAATCGTATAGTGGTTTACTCTCGTGCAATCTATTGCTTCTTTGGTTTTTTCTTTTTATCTGTCTTTGGCCAATTATACATAAATTTGGTTCAATATTACTGACGAACATTGTGTATAATATATGGTTGCCCTATTTTATCATTATACGTACGTATAAGAAGCTAGGGCTGCCTGAGAGTAATGATCCCTGACATAATGAATCAAGGCTGGCTAAAATGTACCGCTCATACCGCTTTCGTGCAAAATTTCCATCACAATAATTTGGATCTAGTTCTCTCAGAACTTCAACTTTCTCTAAAGGTTTAATGGGAGATCTGTAAAAATAATTGCAAATTAATGACAAATCAATCACATAAGCATTGCATTGCTATTTTAATCTACTTGTAGATAATTTGATATAAATGCTAAATTGACAAAAAAGGGACTTGAATGCCAGAGACGCGGACATTGGCGTTCCAGCGCTCTTACTCTGAGCTATCCTTCCACGGGCGGTCTTCCGCGTTCCGTGTGGTCAATTTTGGATACTTACCATGCTGTTTGAGTTTGTGAACATTTGGTACTAATGTGAATGACCATGTTAATCTCAAATCATATCATTCTACTTGTACATGTTCATACTAAGTTGCATATTTTACTGAAATGTTTTCTGAATGTGAGAAAAAACAATTGCAATAAACTAACAAAGTTGATGAAAGTCTTTTACGCGATTCGACCGGATCGGATTCATCAGCTTGTTTGATATTACGAGCTGAAGCAACTCTGAAATGTATTAAAATTTATAAAATTGAAAAATGTATAAATACTTTCTCAATATATAATCATATTAGTGCTATAAAAATAACATTACATACAATAAACGGTTCTCTATTTTTATTCCTACAATTTTATGTCATAATTTAACATTGCATAGTGTTACTTGTCCTAACATTATATACGCATAATACTCATTTACCATAACTTTTTAATCATAATTTTTTTAATCCTATTTACTATAAGCATAATATTTTATAAGCATACTGTCTCAAAGCATAAGTTTACTTAAGCATAACGACGCGTAACCATAACTATTTTAAGCATACAAATTAAATTGACTAAATAAAGTTCTACATGGTTATAAAAAAAAATAACCACGAAGGCCTATTGCGGGAGCTTCGCTCCGCTCCGCTCCCGCATTAGCCTTCTAACCTAATCTATCCAAGTCGGAATCAGGGGCTTTCTCAATAAATCTATCACTGTCTGTTAAGAAATTATTATTTCTTTTTGATCATTATGCCAAATAACTATTAGACAAATAAACAATATGCTTTAAAACTTTATGCATGTCAAAGTTATGAATAAAAACATTAGGATATACAATATTTATAATAATATACGTTTATTTCAGAATTTCTTCCATCGATTTATTTATTTATGCTTATGATGCTGATGCTTATATGCTGATTTATTTATGCTTAATAACATAGTATGCTAAAAATCAATTATGGCACACTATTATTATGACAAAGAAAATTATGCCTAACTTGTTATGACAATTTAAATTAGGACAAAAACCATTATGAGAAAAAATGGGATCCCACAATAAACACGCGAGTGGTCAAAAACATCTATTTGATTTGCATATACTATACCCGAGCCGACATTACTCCAGAGTTACCTAGCAACGGTGGATATTTAGTAACAAACTAAAGAAAGTAAAATAATATAGGTATACGTACCTTCGAAAATTAGCCATAAGTTGAATTCTTAGTTTCTTATGTTCTCTTTTAGAGTGTTTCTTTTATATTTTTTTATTTGGCTCATTTTCAATGAACTTTCTTGACACGGAAAACAGAAATACAGTCCTCCCGTCTCAACGGGGCGAGCCCGACTAGTTGATGAAACAACAGATGGCCGACACCTCGCGTCAGGTGCGATACAAAGAGAGCTTTAAGCGCGGAATAAGAACATCGTAAGCGACAAATTAGTTTTTTTTTAATTACTCGTAAAATCCACATAATTTTTTCAAAGTGAATGTTGAGTCACTTGGTTATATAATTTTACACTTTTTATTCAAATATTGACTCAGTTGTATGCATAATATTGGAAATAAATTGATTTTAGTAGTAAATTAGGCACAACTTTGTGATTTTATTCTATCGATAAAATATTAATATTTTATGTTTTCACCATGACCAGTCCCTTTCACATATTATAACGTATTTTCTATTAAAAAAACCCAGCTCATTTGTGGCTTACTTTCGGGTATGAAAATCAAAATCTACGATCGGCAATTTAGCTTTATACCCCCTCTTAAGAAACTGTTATATCAATGTTACAAAGAGATGCTTCAATTCTAATTATTTGAATAGGATATTAATATTCGCGCAATAAAATCGCACAACGGGCTATGGAGCGAGCTATGCTTGGAGTTTCTTTGAAGGATATAATTCAAAACTAGGAAATAGACAAAGAACTAAAGTTATCGATATAGATTGCGATCTATCAAGCTGAAATGGCAGTGGGCTGGTCACATCTGTCGAAGGAACGATGGCCCTTGGAAAAGACGAGTCCTAGAATAGAGACCGCGAGCCAGATGGATTGACGATCTGAAAAAGTGGCTGAGACAGACTGGACGCAGAAGACGGAGGATCGGCAGAAATGGCGCACATTGGGAGACACCTATGTCCAGCAGTGGACTGCAAGAAGCAAATTGATTGAAAAGAATATTTTATGATAAGGTATCTACAGAATAACCCAGTAATTGTGCAGGTTCCGATAACAATCGACGTTATATTTAACTATCTGTTTTTTTATATACATATTTTTATGCGAATAAGGCATCGTACAGTGATGGGCTGATGGGCCATTAGTCAAAACTGATGGCTGATAGCCCATCACTGGAACTTGTTGATCTAGTAAATCCAATTAATATAAGGGCCCTTTTCCTGTCATGTGTTTTTGTATCGCTTGCGTGTCTGGTCCACATGCGAGTACTGCTGCATCTTATAGTTTCGTACATACTTTTTACTTTTTCTATCATGCGTTCTATATTGCCGCACTTTCATTTTTATGCGGATGACATGGAACTTAAACGCTCGTGATAGGAAAAATGCCCTAATAGTTACTGCCCAGCCCCCCTAGACAAGTCGCATTCTGTTGGCCGGCGTGTTACACGCACGCATTTTGATATTTATTTTTTTGCTTGGGTCCCAAAAAACATAATAGACTCCATACATCTAAAGTAGATAGGTACTTTCGGTTTTTTTTTGTAAAAAAGATGATCGATAAGTATTCATCTGTCTAGGTTTTTTACTTAGATCGATTAATATGAGAACTTAGCTGACTTTACAGGGACTTCTCATAGTGGCATCGGCAATGACAATTATGAACCAGAACTACTGGTTTGGAATCCTCTTCCATATGCGCAGGTATGTTTCTATTTTTGCTATCTAATGTTAATGTTCAAGCTACTAATGGCGCAGCGGATCTAGCTTATTAACTTAACTCTTTATTTTTATTAAATAGACCTATTGTTAAAATATTTATATATTTTTTTAGAGAATATTATCAACCGAAATTATGTACTCTAAAATAGAATCACGTCGATAGTATAATAGCCAGAATTTGAACCCGGGACCTCTCGATTGTAAGGCCGACTTCCTAACCACTAGCTACCGACGACGGACGCTTCAATAATTATCTAATAGCCACTAGATAGGATAACTAAAATAAAACATATTGAACAATGTACCTAATGTCGGTACGAGATGTAAGAGTAGGTAATTTTAGACACGCATGTTATCTTGTACCTACCTGTTAACTATTTGTTGTCTTGTCCCTAATTAGAGATATCTAGAGAGATCGGGTTTCGAGATCTAGAGAGATATAAACTTTAAAAAAATAAAATAAAAGTACTTACTTTTTTTTTTAAATGAATGGCTCTGTGCTTTTAGCATCAATTCCGCCAATGTACTTACTTACTTACAACCTACGCTAAAATCCAGGTCATGATTTATCTACGACTTGACATGTTCAATACCATCACAATGTAATGTCGGTACGAAATAATCGAATAATTATAGACTCACATGTTATCTAGTAGGTACCCCAAGTACTTACCTACAACCCAGTCATCCCACGCTAAAATCCAGATAATTCCCATAACCCTTGACTCTAATAAATAACCCTACATCAGTGTATAAAAGCGGTACTTTAAGCCCGAGCATTGCGGCCGTTGAACCACAGATGCAATAGTGAAGTTACGGCTTAATCTGTGGTTTTTAGAATATGGTCTCAAAACTTTAAGTAATTTGAACTGAACTCATTTGGGGATGAGGTCATAGTGGCAGAGAAGAACAAATCACGTCTTATCATTTTTCTCATAACAAAGATAGACTTCAAAATACGTAATAATGTTCTCAACCTGACTACTAAAATAAAAACATTCTCAACTTCAAGACTTTGTCCCCACACCGGATGAGGGCCGGATCGAGAGATGTGGCCCTGGGTCGGCAAGTCAGGATTATATTCCCCGTTGAAGTTATTCTTATAACTGCGACTAAGGCATAATATGTAGATAGTTGTTAGTACTTATGCAAATTAAGTGCATACCTACTAGGTTCAAACCTAGTCCGAAAAAAGTATAATAATTTTGAACAGGGGCAACAGCAAATGACTTGTAGAACAAGTTTTAGGGACTCCTTCAAAACGTAGGTACATAGCCTAGACATTTAAAACAGTGGTGTAACTAGTCCGCTAAAAAATAAAATATTTGTCAAAGAAACCCTTCTTGTTCTTCGAAGTCGGTTAAAAACTGAATCCATTGTATTCCATCACCCAAGCGTTTTACAAAAGATTTATAGTTTTATTCTTCTATTATCTTAAATGTATGTTGTTGGAATTGAACAGTTATTTCCGCCGTTTCCGTTCTACGTTGGCAACCCCGATGGTACAATTGCAAATAGATTGTTTAAATGAATTGGGTCTTTATGATCTATGTCGCGAGATTAGAAGATAAAAGAAGCCTTCACTTTCGAGTGTCACGCATGCTGTAGTACCATTGCGGTACCATTGTAGTACCAATTAATTAACGGCAATCTGAATCTTTCTCTTTTAGCATGTGATTTATGTGAGAATCATAACCGATTGTCGGTATCTAGCGAAATTTAATCGGTTCATTCACGATAGAAACCTATTTGTATAATAATTAATTTTGCATAGAGTGAAGCGCTTCAAGCCTTTCGTAAGTCGAGTAATAAAATTTCTTGGATGGTAGGTATTTAATTACAAAGATTTGAATAAATGCGAGCGGGACTAAGTTACTGGTATTTTATTCGTTTAGATTTATTATTAATCTAAGCTCATTCGTTATGGTTTTAGATCTCAAAGAAAAACTCTTTGGAAGACAATGTTAAGTTAGGTTCTGCACTTGGATTATTAATATGGTTCTGCGGAATGGAGTCGGGTGGACTCCGGACTGGAACTTTTGTATGCAACAGTGATAGATGCTAGCTCGTGGCTAAGTGGTAGGTAGGTACTGTTTAACCTTGAAAGATATTAAGCATTGCACGGTTGAGCGATACTAACGGTAGCCAGCCAGATACCTATTTTGAAGTTTCTGACACACGTTGACGATTGTCATAATGCCAAATCCCATACATTCATCATTAAATTCTACAATACGCCAGCAAACGAATTTCTATTTGTCTAGGGGGGGGGGGCTAGTATCGCTCAACCGTGCAATTCAGCCGTGCAAGTGCAACTGAACACCTTTCAAGGTTAAACAGTTGTCTAGGTGGGCAGGTCAGTCTCGTTACGGGTACACACCACGCACGCCAATTGACGAAGAACCCAATATTTATTTCTATAGGGAAAGTACTATAATTAACCTTTATAATTAAGTAATTGCTAAAAAATTAAAATAAATTGTGATCGAGTCGAACAAACTGCAAATCTCACTTAAACTATAACGATACAAAATTTCTAAGTTAAAAATATTTCTCTCACGTAAGTTCGGTAATAGGTGCAGAAATTGTCTCACTTAGGTATGCTAATGCTAAGTTATTTAGGATAGAATGAATAATATTATAGATACTTAAGTAGTTTAGTTATATGTAGTTATTGCATAATGTTGATGTTATGAGGTTTTCACTGGTACCGACATAACCTCATGCATAATGCGATATTCTGGTTTTACACTACTAAGAGACCAAGAAACCGCACACAGAGACGCGGCAGTGCTAATGGTGAGCCTCTTTGATACTCGTAATGTAAATACATAATCACTACATAATTTTTATGAAACAAAGGTCCCCAGGTATGACAGCCTCCGTGGCGTAGCGGTAGTGAACGCGGCCGCTACGCAGGAGGCGCGGGTTCGATCCCCGCTCAGTGCAAATATTTGTGTGAATTAAATATGAGTATTTGCATTGGTCCCGGTTGCCATGAGAACATCTATGGCAGTCGTTACGGGGTAGTTGGAGCCCTCAAAAATCCAAAAACAACGGTCTAACTGCAAAGCTTCGATATCGCCTAATGTTAACATTGGGTTGTGGAGGTCAGATGACAATCGCTCCACGGAAAATATCGAGGTCTAGCCAAATCCGTGGTTAAGACTGGTAAAAGCGGACCCCAGACTCCGAGCTGAAAGCTTCAGATGCGACTGGGAATTAACGCTAAGAGGAAGAAAGGTCCCCAGGCGCCTTGAAGTTTGGGGGGGGGTCACTTCGGAAATTCCTTAAGAAATTTAACCCCCCCTCCCCTCGTACTGGGACTTTTCAATATGACATGCATGGTTTGGGGGGGGGGGGGGGTGTCATGTCCCCTGTGACACCCCCCCCCCCCCTCAGACCGCGCCTGTCCCCAGCGTCTTTCTGTCTACGCACGATAAACTTAAAAAGTATTAAACGAATTTTCATGCAGATTTCACCAATAGATAGAGTGATTCACAAGGAAAGGAGGTCTTGAGTTACCGTCGTTTATATGCACCAGTGGCGTATTTACGTGGCCTCTTTAGGATCCTTGGCCGAAACCCTTCCCAAAATCGGTTACCCTTATGATCTACTTCATTGGAATGTATGTCAAATTCTCTCTTATCCCACCACTGCTACGTACGCCCCTTTTGAGCTTGGCTTAACTACAATGATTCACGAAAATCTCAACTTAGATCCTCTGCAAGTGCAAGTAAAAGAAAAAGATAAACTGTCTTGGTATCCGTAATTAGTTGATCAGACTTATAATTGGACACGGAAGGCGAAGGATCGGACACCACGGTGCACATTAGGAGAGCTAAATATCCAGCTGTGGACTGCAAGATGTTAATCTTATTGATAGTTGGAAATATAAACTTATCCCCTAATTACTTTGTTTTAATACGTCCAATTTAACAAAGTGGCAGATAAAAAGCAAATATTTAAAAAAATGGATATAACTAATATGAACTGATGTTGTTCACGTAGCGGTACAAGTTGTTAGTATCTACTATTACTTCGCTACGCGACGCTTCTGTTTACAGTTAAAACTGCAACTCAAAAGCATTATCACAGACGCACAAACAAACAATTATATAAAACAGCTATGTGGTGTTGCGTAATTTACAATTAGAGGGCAATTACAACTGTATACGAATGTGCGAGCGGTTGTTCTGTGGGATCTTCTCCGTCATCTTTAGACGAGCTTCTTCACTGCGACAGTCAGACGTGTGAAAACAATTTAAAGTACTCATAGTCGACTAATCCGTTGACGTAATTATAAGGTGGTGTAATCGAATAGAAATTTAAGCCGGCAATTTCGCGGATTTCGTACGCAGCTTTTGTTTTGACTATGATTGTAACACTTGTTAAAGCAATTAGGTACTTCTGCCTCCCTAGATAAATGGCAATTCGTTGGCCGGCGTATTGTAGAATATAATGACGAATGTATGGGGTTTGACGTTAATGACATAGCGTTGACAACTGTCAAATAATACGTCAAATCATATACATTCGTCATTCTATTCTACAAAACGTCGGCCAACGAATTGCCACGAATGTCCCATACATTCGTGGCGTACATTTGACGTTATTAATCCCATACATTCGTCTTTCTATTCTACGTTCTACGTTATGTGTTCTGGAATTAACCTTGAGTTATTATTTTATTTCTGATATAACTGCGTACCTATCTTAATATTGTGAATGAAAATTAAAAGGTACTTATCTTATTTAAGTTTATTAACCTTTCTAATGAGTTATCTTATTTATGTTTAACTGTGAGAGCGAATATTTTTCATAGGTACCTACTATAAAAAAAAAGCCGAGGTGGATATGCGAGTTAATGATTCCAGCGTTATTACGATTTTGATTTTAAATGAACACCTATATTAGCCGTGGTTCCCGGCAGAGTAAAATTTGGGCCACCTCATCTCTTCCCATGCGGTGTCGAACAAGGCGACTAAGGGATAGGGCTGTTATACATCAGACAGATATATACATTATACAGCCCAGACTCCGTCTCAGATGCATGGCTCGAGTCAACAATAGTGCCCGGAACACGGCAATAAGCTCACCCCCTAGTACGTGGGACCTAATAAAATGATTGGTGAAATGTGGGTGTTAATTCACCTCTGCAGAACCCGTCAGGGATAAAGGATGGAAGGAAGATGAATATGTATGTAATGTATGTATTATTAATTTTATGTTGTTTTTAGGAATTTTTTTTTGAAATTTGCCAGATTTTCTAGTATGCGCCGCTACTGCCCTAGTCGCATATCTGAACTTATCTATCTAGGGATCTACTTACCTATAAAATTATGGCTACGTATTCCACAGATGATACAGAATAGCGATATCGATATAAGAATGAGGCCACAAATGCCGTAAAACCGTTCGTGTTGAAGACGAGCAGAATAAACTTACTTACTCCGTACTCGGATGAAATGGATTAAATAGTAATAGAAGTGAAAGCAAACTTATTGACCGTGAGATCTAGCTTTCAGATGTTTTTATCAGATTCATTGCTCTGCACTCCATAGCAGAATGCCCACCTACACCTATATTCTATAAAAAAAATAATAGCCATACACTTAGGTACCTAGATTAGAACAGTAACTGGCCTACGTAGTAGTTGTGTTATAGCTACGGGTATAGGTAGCTCAGGAATTTTAGACAAAAATTCCTTGAAACCTAGGACTAATTCGGTTTCTTTGTTCCCGGAAGGTTTCTTTGCTTTGAAAGGTCCCCTTGGACATATCTGGAAAGTTCCCTATAGATCCCGTGTACGCTCCCCACTCCCCCCCCCCCTCAAACATCTCCCTGAATGTAGTTTTTTCTATTTGTCACAAAAACGGTGAAAGCTACAAAAAAGTTGTCAAGGAACAATATAATTCATTGTTATAACCGTCCATCCGTCTATACCTAGTATCCGCTATTTTGATGCCCTTCCCCTGGGGAATTAGTATTACTTTGTGATTGTGTGTATGTATAATTTAGAAACACAGTTTGCTGCAACCAATGATTGCTCTAACTCTTTCTTATACAATGCTACTTCATGAACAATTTTATCACAAAGAAGTCCCGACAAAACTCTCACAAGCGCCAGTTCAAATTAATAAAATAACACAAATAGTCACGCATTATCATTCCTTATATCATGAGAACTGAGAAGTAACGGGACTCACAAATCGTAATAATCTATTTCTTAGCCGCTACGCCTATTACATTCCCATCTGGCGGCAATGATCGCCATTGACCGACAGCCGGACACATTAAGTTCAAATGCGCGCCTCCAGGTGCGAGGCATTTTCTAACAACAATTTGAATACTTACAACAAAACTTTCAATGTTTTGCTCTCAACAGTCTCAACAATCGACAAACAGAAATTATTATTTCCACCATTCAATTTATGTTGCTTTTTAAATGCACCTATAGACCTCGTCGTAGACTACCTCGTAGACTACAGGAACTAAATAATAAACTTAAAAGAAATGAACTAATATAAAAAATGATTTGTAGAAACGATACCTAATTGATAATTTTAGATCAATTTAGAGTCACTCTTCATTTTGCTTGATAAGCAAAATATGAATTAACATGTAAAAAACTTATTTCGTTTCAGTCAGTGAGATGCACGCTGCTGGATGATAGAGCTAAGAAGGCGAAGTGCAGTGTACAGAAGTCCACCATTCCAGATGCTATGGTCCAACAGCCTCAAAATTGGCAATACTAGGTGCATTAGCCTTTTACGGAGCCCACGTGAAGAAATGAGATACCTACCTAATGGTTAGTATTCTGTCTCTACTACCCACGAACGGTCTGCACAAGTCCAGCTGTGAGGCACTAATGAATAGTGGATGCCTATGTTTTCCTATAAATATTGATTTAAGAAACCGTTAGGCATTTAACAATATTTGACTTTGATATATTTATTTATTCGGTATAAAATATCTCAGTTGAACCGTTAGTTCTTGACCTCTAGGAATCTTAATAATGTGTTTATTATCATTATCATAGAGAAACATTTCGTAGATCACATTTAACAATTGACCTCAATGGTTTAGGCTTAACATTTGGAGCCTCATAATATTTAGCCTAAGGCCTAAACCATTGAGACGTAAACCTAGTTTTTCGGGTTTTACAATTCTTTCAATAAACAATCAGCGCCCCCAGACAAGTATTTTCAGTATTTCAGTATACTATTTATTCATGAATAATTTTTACACTTTGTTTACATGTTTACAATAAATAGTAATCCCATCAAAAACAATACTTGTAAAAAAATGCCAAGCCTCGCCGCCCTCGGTTCTTCTACCGCAAAAAGTTGTGAGATCCATGTAATACCAAGTCGGTTATTTTATTCAGTCCCTACTTCAGAGACCTTCTGTCCTAAGTTGTTACGTAATAAGCTTTTATGTTTTGAATATAATAAATTGACTTGGCCATCGCATGAAAACACAATATATAGCACATCACAATAATTACATTAAAAAAGATTGTTTAGTGCGATTGCCAAGTCAATTTATTATATTCAAAACATAAAAGCTTATTACGTAATAACTTAGGACAGAAGGTCTCTGAAGTAGGGACTGAATAAAATAACCGACTTGGTATTACATGGATCTCACAACTTTTTGCGGTAGAAGAACCGAGGGCGGCGAGGCTTGGCATTTTTTTACAAGTATTGTTTTTGATGGGATTTCAGTTCTTTTTGTAGATTACCTTTCCGGTTTCTCTATGTCGGACAGTCCCAGTCCCAGTCCCACTCGCACTCGCACTCCCACTCCCACTCCCACTCCCACTCCCACTCCCACTTCTTCACTTTTCGTCATCATCAAGTTTATTCAGTTACTAGTTTAGGCGTGAAAGCGTAATACTAACAAATAACAGACGCTCAGATAGTTACTTTCGCATTTATTATAATACTTCGTTAGACTGATATTAGTATGGATGGATTCATGTAAACTGAGACGTTCACTGCAAATGTAACTTTGTAATCCCATATATTTATATGAGACTAGCTTTTGCCCGCGGCTCCGCCCGCGTGGATGTCGGTTATCGCGACCAAACATAGCCTATGCCCTTTCTCAAGGTCTAACCTACCTCTATACCAAATTTCATCAAAATCGGTTCAGCGGTTTAGTCGTAAAAGTGAGACAGACAGACAGACAGACAGAGTTACTTTCGCATTTATAATATTAGTAGGGATTACAAAGTTATTTATGCAGTTGGTGAAATTGCTGAAATTAAAGAATATTTTAATTTTCCCTTGAGTTGTACACTAAACACTACTTATCTTCTAAATTTGAGGCTTCTACGTTTGCTAGAAGTGCCTTAGAGTTTTGATGATCGGTCAGTCAGTGAGTGACAAAATTTGCAAAATTTGCAAACTTTGACTAGTTATAATTCTTAAACTACTGGTTCAAATTGAATGAAATTTGAAAAATAAAGTGTTTTTACAGTGCCTACTTGGTAACCGAAGATTCAGGCTTCTAGGTTTATCCACAACGAAGTTCTACGGGGTCGAAAATGGCCTGAAGTGCTTCGAGAAAATAGTGTTACAGCCGTGCCGCTCTTTTTTGCTCGACTTGGCGGGGGCACTGCCGTGCCCCCAGATAATAATAAAGGGATAGTAGTATTAGTAGTATTACATGCAAATTATACATAAGTAGCAATAGTAGCATAAGTAGCAATTCCTCGGCCGGCGTATTAAAGAATAGAATGATAAATGTATGGAATTTTCGTAACGTATGTGGTATGTCGTAAACGTATAAAATGTAAAGCAATGTCATTAAAGTCTCAAATTAAACGAAAGTCAGTCAACGAGAGTCAACGAAAGCGTGTTATGAAAATATTGTTATTTAATTAAGACTAAGTTTATAGCAATCAAGTCTATTACCGTTGTCCTCAAATCCCATACATTCATCATTAGGTATATTCTACAATACGCCGGCCAACGAATTACTACTTGTCTAGGGGGCAATTCAGTCATATTTTGCTAGTTATATTCAGTCAATCAATCAATTAGCCTACTGCAGTCCACTGCTGGACATAGGCCTCTCCCAATGTGCGCCACGTTTGCCGATCCTCCGCCTTCCGCATCCAGTCCGTCCCAGCCACCTTTCGCAGGTCGTCGGTCCACCTGGCTAGGGGATGTCCCACCTTCCGTTTTCCTACGCGCGGTCTCCACTAGTTTTATTAATTGGTTCCATATCATAGGCGAGCCTTTTACGACCATATTTGGTCCTCTAGCTGAGATGGATATGGGTAATAGCATATGTACGAGATAGGTACTGAATATTTATACTATTACAACAACTTGTCAGGCAGATAATACAGGTGATGTAATTCAATCCCGTCATTATTTCCAAGTTCGTCGACATCTTAGTTCTTTATAGCTATGATCGGTTTAGTCAGCCGAGACCGCGGGTTGATACCTACCTAATCGATTATTTCAAATTAAATACTAAATTATTATTCTTTCGTAATAAGAAAACATTTTTAGTATTCTTAAGATGTCTTTTGAAGCTATCTGGTGTTTAATTTTTTGTGGATCCTCTAATTTTATTACACATGAGAATTAACACCCACATTTCGGCAATCATAAATTGATTCATAATTGGCGAAATGTGAGTGTACACCTCTGCAGATATTTGCCTACCCCTTCGGATATTTACACCTATATGTACCTGTATGTGAATTATTTTTCACTTGGGTTCTACACCCATGGGCACAGAATTTTTTTTGTCTCTCTTTACACTGCGATCTGTCGCCAAAGGGACATTTATCAGTGGGTTGGTTGGGTTTATGATTGGCATGCTCGGTATGCGACCTAGGTCGCATCCAACTTTACTTCATTGTTACGATTTGAGTGTGTCTTGGCCCAAGACACACTCAAATCGTAACAGTGAAGTAAAGTAGTAGTAAGACTCTTAGGGCATCTTCCGTAGGAGTAAGACTCTTGGGGCATCTTCCGTAGGAGTAAGACTCTTGGGGCATCTTACGTAGGAGTTAGACTCTTGGGGCATCTTCCGTAGGAGTAAGACTCTTGGGGCATCTTCCGTAGGAGTAAGACTCTTGGGGCATCTTCCGTAAGAGTAAGACTCTTGGGGCATCTTCCGTAGGAGTAAGACTCTTGGGGCATCTTACGTAGGAGTTAGACTCTTGGGGCATCTTCCGTAGTAGTAAGACTCTTGGGGCATCTTCCGTAGGAGTAAGACTCTTGGGGCATCTTCCGTTGGAGTAAGACTCTTGGGGCATCTTCCGGAGGAGTAAGACTCTTGGGGCATCTTCCGTAGGAGTAAGACCCTTGGGGCATCTTCCGTAGGAGTAAGACTCTTGGGGCATCTTCCGTAGGAGTAAGACTCTTGGGGCATCTTACGTAGGAGTTAGACTCTTGGGGCATCTTCCGTAGTAGTAAGACTCTTGGGGCATCTTCCGTAGGAGTAAGACTCTTGGGGCATCTTCCGTAGGAGTAAGACTCTTGGGGCATCTTCCGTAGGAGTAAGACTCTTGGGGCATCTTCCGTAGGAGTAAGACTCTTGGGGCATCTTCCGGAGGAGTAAGTCTCTTGGGGCATCTTCCGTAGGAGTAAGACTCTTGGGGCATCTTCCGTAGGAGTAAGACTCTTGGGGCATCTTCCGTAGGAGTAAGACTCTTGGGGCATCTTCCGTTTCAGTCTGCGGATTGAAGGATTGTCCTCCATCAAGACATTGGCCAGGCTGTTAACACAGAATAAATAATATCTATGGGGCACCATCAAAGTCTTTGAAGCCCAATCCAATCTCATCTGGCGCACTGGCACAAATCAGAAGGAGAAGAAGCCATGTCGATGTGGGCAGTGGAGCAACGGCGGCCGCTACCGTAAAAATCAAAATAAATCAAATTATGGAAAGTAGAAGTATGTAGTAAAGTGGAATGTGGACCTTAGACTCCGATCGGCGTTCGGGTGATGATGAAAGTTCAAAAGGTATTCCGAAGTTTTACCTGCTGACCTTCAGCTGAGCTGCAAAAGCGAAGCAGTAATAACGTAATACCTACGTAAAATGTTTTGAGAAAAACGTATTAAATAATAACTACTATCTACTTATTTATTATTTTAAAACTGGAAGAGCAACGATCTTTGATAAAAACAACTTATATTATAAACTGTGCCATATTTATTGCCTTATTAACACAGTTTATAATCTGAGCCGATGTCTTTGGATAAATATGCAGGAAGTTCACCTAGTAGCGGATAGAGATTTTCCTTATTAAATATATAATAAGAATAATGTAATATAACATAATGGGTACCTACCCATACTATAGTATAGTTTTTGTTATATTATATGTGTTATAAAAAGATAACATAATATATTGCACATCTTGTACCTAATCAATTCATATTAGATTCTCAATGATAAATTTGTCTTCCGTACACAAATATTGTTCAATTAGTTCTGATAATTGACGCTCTACCTGTACTACTTAGCATTGACACTAGACTTATAGTGGTACACAATAATGAAAAAAAGTTAGATAAAAAAGATAGATGAATACTTAATTAAGTTCACTTGTAAATGTATTTTTATCAATAAATTGAATAAGAAGAAAGTGTTCTAGTTCCATTCAATTGATGTACTTACACTTGTGATTCAATATCAGTCAGCAACTACTTACTATGGGAAAACCTGAATAACTCCTCTGATGGCTAACGTAAGCAGTAATGTATTTCTTTGGACTAACTTGGCTCCGGTTTATGATAAAAACTGAAGGTTAGGGATAGATAGATTTTGTAAAACTACGATACCTAACTACATAAAAATGTGCCAAATTAAAACCTCTACAACTCTACAATAATATAGCTAGCAATATTTTTGGGTCGCTGGCCATACGCTCAAGCATTTGTACAGACTAGCACAGCACACTGCTGAGAATTTCCTAACAGAAAACATTTAAAAAACTTACCCTAGCTTGGGAATCGAACACTAACGACCAAATATTTAGAGATCCGTTCAAGCATATTAGAATTTAATTTTTAAAATTGAAGTTGTTATTGTAAAAACACCTAGATTCCTCGCTGAGATCGTGGTATCACGACGCGACCCCTGGGTCAGAAACATTGTATTGTTGATAAAATTGACGCTTCGTAATGAATTATACAAAAGCCCTACAGAATGCCGATCCAATGCACCGACTACCCAACCACGAGAGAAAAGCCTGTGTCAGTTTGACAAACGTACGAGAAATCGGGTAATTTTATTGAATCTGCCATGTTTTTTATTCAATCTGTCAATTATTGACTGCACCCCGCTGAAGTTAAGAAGCTAGACAAACTTCAGAGATACTGGCCACAAGCTGGCCACCGTTTCAGATGCTGTCGGTCCTAAAATGGTGGTCCCTACTATGAAGGGAACAAACACTTTTTCATGACCCGTTTGGTTTATAGAGCATCGGATTGACTTTTTCTGCTTTTTTGTCTGGCATTTCCTATGTATCTACCAACGAGATTAACTTTACCTACAGATGTTTTTTGTGTCACGAGGTAGCCAACCTCATAAAATCATGAATCATATTTAGAACGGAACAACAGCAAGCAATGTGTAACACGAAAAAACGAATAGTGACACAAAATGAGATAAATGTTCGCATTATGTCGACTTTGTCATTAGCCGAAATGCTCATAATTTGATATGCCGTTACAGAAACGGTTGCTGTCTTTGACTTGAATATAAGTTTTTTGATAAATCTTTGTTGCGCACAGCAGGGGAAAGTAAAAACGAGTACAGACAATGTTGATTGGTAATAAAAACTTCAAGAAGTACTTTTGCTTGGTCATTTAAAGCTGTCTTACTTAGGTAGGCAAAGATATTATCATGAATATATGTCGTGCTGTAAATAAGTTCTATAAATTGTAGGTATACTTCAGTGCAGCTAAAATGATGTGGATACTTGCATTCACTTTTGCCGTCAAATGATTGACTGACAGAGATCGCAAACCGCTATTCTTTTGGGTTGAGCTAAAAAATGCATGTGATATCAAAATGTTGGTAAATAAAAACAAATAACTAAATGAGTAAGGTAAGGTCAAAATGACTCGAAACCGGTGACATGATAGGTTTAATGGTATGGCAGTAGAGGCAGTTTACAGGAGAGAAAAAGTTGTGAGTCGGTATAGATAATATAAATACCGGAAACTTTGAGTTCTGTATGTAACTTAGGTACTTTTACTATTGAAATGGATAGGTTTAATAAAAAGTTTGTCGCAGGTACCTACAACAAACTTTTTATCCAAACCTATCCGTGTGGTGACTGGTGACAGAGGAAGAATATAAGTATCACCACCCAATCTCCAACGAAAGACAACATTCGGAGGAGATTGGCTGGTTGATTGATTGGGCAGGAGGCGACTAAAGGAAAAATAAGCAGACGATATCACTGCGAGAGAAGGAAAACTCGAAATAAAACCGTCTAGCCAGCGTGGAAACAGTGTAGGCCAAGGCCAAAGCCTCCCAACATGAGAAGAGGCCTATGTTCATCGGTGGACTGCAATGGGCTAATTAATTGATTTGACCACAAACTTATTACCTATTTCATTTCACGATATCACTATTTGTATTACTATCAGTAACTTGCCTCTTGCAAATCTAGCATCAGTCTACAAGTTCAAGCGCGATGTTCCCACAGCCATTGTAGCAGTTTTTGTGCAGTAGAAATTAATCAATGAATTTCTCCTTATTGTTCTACCACTTGTGTAGATGCACTCGGAGTTAAGCATTGCGATAGATTTGCCGATATTATTTAAGTAATGGTTAGGTAGATCATCAACGTGCGAATTGAGCATAATTGAGTGACAAGCACTTTACGCTTTATTCGCGGCAAAAGTAGGTATTTTTTTAATAATTAGCTTGATTGTTTGTATAAATAAATGTGTATATTTTATTATTATATAATTATATAATTTTATTTTATTATTTTTTATTTTATTTTTTATTAATTTAATAAAATATAATAGTTAATTGTAAAAACAAATAAATACTGATAAAGTTTACTATTTATGCAATTAGTTTATAAGTCAGTATTCATACCGCGCATCTATAATGTAGGTTCCATTACAGTAGTGAGTAGAGAGACCATATTCCCCAATGTTGACTAAAGATTAGTTTGAGCACCCGTTTCACCGAAGGACCATTTTATTGAATAAATTTCGTCGATATAAAAACGAGCAACACATATTTGTAACAATTTAGCAGAAAATCGACATCGTAATCGCGCATCTCTAAATTTTGTACTTTGCGGGCAAACACACGCTGATACAATTAAAATAACGGTTATAAAATAACAAGCAAAAATGAGTATCTATAGTCTGCCATAGTACAGTTTTAATTACCAGAAAATGAATCAAAGATAAATTAAAAAAAAATATTTCCTTTTTTATTATCTTTGCTAAGTCAACATGAGATCAATTAAATTCGATAACGATCTTTTTACAAGCGACGTCAAGCACAAATCACAACCTGTTTCTTATAACATTTCACTTTATAACAGTAACCCAAAAATTTTTAGCAATATAGGGTGGTGGCACCATATATCGGCCATGTCAACATTTTTTGACCTTTGATTGATTGTATTTTTTTGGTTTATAGCATTTGCTTTCTTGCGATGCCTTTTTCGAGTAGAGGGATACTGAAACTCCATTACTACATTCGTAAAATTACCAATTCTTTGTTATTTTTGAAAATATAGATGTTTTTTTCCGGGTATGTCGATTTCCCTTAATATCGGCCTCTAATACCCTAATTTCTGCCGCCTGTGACCCTAATATCGTCATACCTTTTCCAACGTGAATTTAGGTCAATAAAACTAAGTAAAGTAAAGTAAAAAAATATAACGTTTTATATTCCAATTCAGGTTCAAATTATTTTTTTTAACGCTTATCTATCATTAATTTGTCTTTTCTTTATATCTCAGCCTTGAAAATTACAGTAATTGCTGTTATTATAAACTAATGATCATAATGATTAAAAAAATTTAAGACAAATGAAGATTTCCAAAATATATTATTATAAGAAAAAATATTATTTAATAAAGTCAACAGAAAACTTGACTTTCTTTAAAGGTTTTTTCAATTTAAATGCACTAAACAGTGACGGCAAGTAAAATCTTCTTTAGCCACATCAATATAATTTCGCCCACGATGAACTGTACACTTTAAGTGGAACCATTTGTATACATAAGTCATGCATTTAATATTTTTGGCTTCATCTTCTTCGACATCACTAATTAGTTCTACTTCACAGCCACCATAAAGAATTTTCATCTTTTCTTCTTAAAAAGGTAAATCATGAGGTCAGTTACGCTGTTCGTTAATATTCTCTTCTTCTATTTTAATACTCTTCTTCTTCTATCTACTAGTTTTATTTTATTTGACTGGTTCATGTTTTATATTCTATTGTCCAGATTTCTCTTTCTCTCTGTATCTATTCTTCTAGGAAGTCTGTCTTGTAAAGTGATCCTGAAAATTTCGTATTGTCGAAATGCTACTCTTCTTCTACTTCATCCTATCATTAATTCCCAGTCGCAATCGAAGCTTACACCTCGGATTCTGAGGTCCGCTTTGCCAGTCTTAACTGCGGATATGGCTAGTCATCGGTATTTTCCGCGAAACGTCTTCCATCTATCCTCCACAAGCCCAATGGTAACATCGAAGCATTGTATTACTGCCTGCTTCTTTGAACGGCATTTACTCCATCTCTTATTCTACTACGGTCATAGAAACTATAGGGATCATAGAACCTATAGGGGTCATAGAACCTATAGGGGTCAGAGAACCTATAGAGGTCATAGAACCTATAGAGGTCATAGAACCTATAGAGGTCATAGAACCTATAGGGGTCATAGAACCTATAGAGGTCATAGAACCTATAGGGGTCATATACATACATATACATACAATATATTTCATTTCATTTCATTTCATAGAACCTATAGGGGTCATAGAACCTATAGGGGTCATAGAACCTATAGGGGTCATAGAACCTATAGGGGTCATAGAACCTATAGAGGTCATAGAACCTATAGGGGTCATAGAACCTGTACGGGTCATAGAACCTATGGTCATATAACCATAGGTTTGAAACCTTTCTCTTTTTGTTGGGACATCATTATGGCATACCTACCTGTTGACTAAAATTAAAATACCTAAGTATTTGTTCATTATTCACCACGTCCCTGTTTTACAATAAACACAACAAGTTCGAAGGTTGTAGGAAAGTAAGTACCCTATACAAAATAAAGTGGCCGTTATTACGCATCGATTCTCTAGAAATCGGCCGTAGCTGGTAAAAAAAGTTTTTAGGCGGCCGATGTTAGGATCTAGTCATCAAACAAAGCTGTTATTTCATTTTTAACCTTATTAATGTTACTGCTAATATATAAAATAGCTAAACCTATAGTTTAGTGTTTTCATGCATTTCCCCAATATCGACCAGGTGGCCGATATTGAGATTTATCCAAAATAAAGATCCCTAATCTCGACCCCCCGATTATTTCATAAAAAGTACAAATAAATTTAAAAACACACTACCTAAACGGTACTTCGACTGTTTTTCTTTATTATAAAATAATATAAAATACCATAGGTATGTTTAATTCCATTCAAATACTTATCAACGGAGTGCGTTGACTCCGGGATTTGACTCGGAAATGCCAACAAACGACACAAGTCGGTACCTGCGCGTGCTCTATTGCCACCTGAACGTTCAAATGTGGAGGTACCCGCACCAAAATATGGGATGTTATTCGTATGGACATAGAGTCGCTTTTTGCATAAAAACGATCATAATTTTAGGGTTATTTTCATAGTTATGATCCATTTTTTCGAAAAGGCCGATATTAGGACGTGGCCGATACTAGGAGACTTCACCCTAACATAATCGTTACTGTAAGACGCAGACCATAGGAACTGGTACGCAGACGGCAGCACCATTGGATCGTTGTAACAGTTACGCGTTCCGTTACACATAACGATACGATGTAAACTGCGCCTGTCGGGAATGCGGATGAACGGAACGTGAACAAAGGCCGTATGTTGGTGATGCCTGTGCTACAAGATCTGATAGCGCTTTCTTAGTCCCTTAATAGGATTTACGACGTCGGGAACACAATGAAGTCTTTGTTTAGCAGCAATTTATTGAATTTTTGTCTAGTGTAGATCCGAACATGGGATGCTATACATCTTTGAGGCTCAAGCCAACTTTTCCTAATTATAGGTAGTTTGGTACACCGAATAAAGGACGAGGTTCTAACGCAGGCTAGACCTAGGCTGTTTGTGACGTTAAAATTACAACTTTTCATTACATTTATGACTGGTGTGTCTTCCTTCCTATCTGATTGATTATTTAGGGAATCGCTGAAGCTACCTAGCGGATTTTTTTTCAGGCTTATCAATGTCAGATAGCTAATATTACAGGCGGAAGTCTAGCTACTTATTTTCTATTATGGCAAAAATTAACCTATAAGATAAGATAATATAAGCGTACGCGGCCGAAGTCACAGGATGAGCTAGTATGCTACAAACTCGGTTAGTATGTCCCCATAAAAATAATAATAATCGAATTCCACATGACGCAATATGTTCTGCGTGTAAGGTTGCATTTAATTTCAACGTGCGTGGAATATAATTTTATTAGGCTGGCCACACTGGGTCGGCAGATGGTGGCGCGTAAAAAGGAAGGATGATGGCTGTCAATTGTCAATAGTGTCAATGGTTATAAAAGTAGATGTTTGTTAATAATTTTATGATTATAAGTTTGAAGATTGAGGTTTTTTTGGATCGGTGACATCGTGCTTGCCACAAGTGCTCGTCAATTCCGAAAGAGAAAAAAACTGATAATAGTGATAATACTGTGTTGTTGAAGTACTTTATTGCTTTTGTATTGTTTCTGTGTGCTTAGTTTGATTATATTTTCTGGGTAAGTCCTAAAATTAATACTTACAAAGAGGATGGATAACCATCCTCCCGATCCTGGAGGGGATGAAGAACGTCTGAGGTTGCTCCTAAGTCGATCTTCCTCCAAAAAGCGCCCGAATGATCAACAGGGAGATTCCGGTGCAGCAAAAAAAACCATACTAAATCCATCTGAATCTGCTCCCTCCGTCCAAACGACTTACATCCACCCGGATCACGCTGATAAGCCTACTACGTATTCAGATTCGGACACTGGCCCATTTTTAGTACATGTCACAAGAGACGTCGGTGATTCATCATCAGGAACAGTTTTTAGTGCAATTAAATTTGGCCATTTTCTTTCTCGAAACAACATTAAAAACATTGTACTTGGCGGCGTAAAGCGAGTTGGCAGGAATAGAGGTTCCGTAGAGTTTAAGTCGTCCACGGATGCAAATAATTTCTTAACCCATCCCGCACTACTTAGGGCTAAATATGCCACATCAATTCCCTCTTTTGCTTGCTCCCGTATGGGAATAATAAGACAGGTGCCGGTGGAATGGACATTGGAGGAGGTGGTCCAGTCCATTGAGGTTCCGCCTGGCTTTGGATCCGTTATGAAGGCCAGAAGATTAAACAGACGAGTTACTAGCGGCAATAACACCACATACGTGCCTACGCAAACCATAGTGGTTACTTTCACTGGTCAGAGACTGCCTCCGCATGTTTATTGCTTCCATAACTCTTTGCCCGTTGAAATTTATGTCCTTCCAACTATCCAGTGTTATAAGTGCTGCAGATTCGGTCATGTTACTTCTCAATGCAGATCGTCTCCGAGGTGCTTCTTGTGTAGTCAGGCCCATGAGGGTTCAACTTGTTCAACCTCAACCCCCACTTGCCTATTTTGCTCAGGTCCCCATTCTGCTAAAGATTCTTCCTGCCCTGAACATTCCAGACAGAAATCCATCAAAATTACCATGTCCCAAGAGAATGTTTCTTACATGGAGGCTTCTGCCAGATTCCCTCATGTTAGAAAGTCCTTTGCGGACACTACTAGACAGTCACTATCTCCAAATTTGCATATTTCCCAGCCTAGTTCCCAACAATTCCCCTCCCTCAGTTCCCATCAACTTCCCTCACCCTTCTCTCAAGGCCAGTCACAATCTTATAGAAAAACAGTCTCTTCTCCACAAAGACAGTACAATCCAGCTTCGAGTCCTGGCTATAACAGACAGGCTCATAATCTCTTAACTCAATCTCCTCCTTCTTCCATGCCTAACGGCTCCGCTCTCTTAGGTGAGCAATCACATTCTCCTTCTAATGATAATCTCCTTGACCTTCTTCTCTCCACCCTCATTAATATGCTTACTAGGTTTAGTGATTCTGAGCTGCCAGACAAATATAAACATAAACTTTCTCAGCTACTATCTCTTACTAGTCAAATTCCCTCCCCTCCTTCAATGGAACTGTAGGAGTATCCATAATAAAAAGAACGAATTAATACACTTAATTAATAAATATAAGCCGCTCATTGTTGCCATTCAGGAAGCCTGGCTTAAGCCCAACTCCCGTTTTAGGGTGTCTGGGTTCGCCTGCTTTCGGGATGACAGGAATGACGGACATGCTGGATCCACTATGTTGGTGTCCAGAAGTATTATATTCACTCAAATTCCTATCCCTCCTCACAGTGACTCATTCCACATTGTTGGCGTTAGGTCAATGAACATTTCTTTCCTTTCTGTTTACATTCCTTACCCTGATCCTTCCATACTTTCAGACCTTACTACCATAATATCTTCTATCCCTCCTCCTGTCGTCATTTTGGGTGATTTCAACATCCACCATACTTCTTGGGGATCATACCAATGTGATGACCTATCTTCTTTATTCCTTGATCATTTGGATTCTTTAAACCTCTGCATTCTGAATAACGGCAGTGCTACTCGCAGACCAACTTTGTCTCACCCAGGTCCTTCTGCTGTTGATCTGTCTCTGTGCCCTCCTTCTCTTTCTTCATGTCTTTTGTGGCAGGTCCTAGGAAACTCCCATGGTAGTGATCACTTCCCCATTTTCGTCTCCCCAATTACCAGCCAAATACAAAACCCTACATTCAATCCTCTGCTAAAATACAACCTGTCAAGAGTAGATTGGGAAGTATATTCTAATTGGCTGGATCGTGAGATAGAGCTATTGCCAACTCCTGACCCTAGTAACTACCATTCTGTATATTCCCATTTCAAGAGTGCTCTTCTGATCGCTGCTGACAAGTCATTTCCACTCAAGAAGTCTCCAAGGAATAACCTACCTTCCCTGCCTTGGTGGGATCAATCCTGTACGGATGCATGCAAAAGGAGAAAGGATGCTGAAAAAGCATATACGAGAGAAATGTCCCGGTCTAATTACTTGGATTATCAAAGGGTGGCTGCTGAAACAACCAGACTTCTTTCTCAGAAAAAACGTGATGGTTGGCGTAGGTTTTGTGAGAATTTATCCCCGCGTACCCGATCGTCGATAGTATGGAAAAATATTAGAAAATTTAAATACTCCATATCATCCAACCACATTGCCTCAAATGACTCTTCTGTCTGGATCCAGGAGTTCGCGCAGAAATTGGCTCCCCCATCTGTACCTACCTCTGCTGAGTGTATTATTCACCACTCCTCTCCCCATTCCAGTCATCACTTTGATGCCCCTTTCACTCTTAACGAACTTCTAGCTGTCTTAGATCCACTAAAGGACTCTTCACCTGGGGTAGATGGCATTCCATACTCCTTCATTGTTCAGAGTAGCTTATCTGCTAAAAAATTTTTCTTAAGTATCCTAAATCTTATTTTTGGCTCTGGTATCTCTCCAGAGGAATGGAAATCCCAAATTGTCCTCCCTATTTTGAAACCCGGCAAACCCTCTGAAGATGCCTCCAGTTATCGCCCTATTGCTCTATCTTGCACAATGGCTAAGATATTGGAGCATTTGATTAAGAATCGTTTGGAATGGTTCGTGGAAAGTCAGGGACTACTTTCTAAAACACAGTTTGGGTTCCGCAGGGGTTTAGGCACTACCGATAGCCTTTCCATCTTCACTACTGATGCTCGGATAGCTATGTCCAAAAATAATTTCTGTGTTGGTTTATTTTTGGACATAGCATCCGCATATGACAATGTTCTTCTTCCTGTGCTCAGGCAAAAGTTGCTTAAGCTGAGTGTCCCAGAGAAGATTGTAAACTTTGTTTCGAATTTCCTCTCTGGTAGGAATATTCAAATTAAATACCAAAATGCTATCCTCCCCCCTAGAATCATTTGGAAAGGTCTCCCTCAGGGCTCTGTCTTGAGCCCTCTTCTCTACAGCATATACACAGCTGATTTAGATGTCTCCGTTACTTCTTTTTGCAACATCCTGCAATATGCAGATGATCTAGCTCTGTATGTGTCCACGGAGCAAATGTCGGATGCGGTGTCAAAATTAAACTCTGCGATTTACTATCTTCAAATTTGGCTTGCAGATCATGGATTATCTCTATCAATTTCGAAAAGCACGGTTGTTGTCTTCAGCCGTCGCCGATCCATTCCCGATTGTGTGATCTCTTGTGAAAACCAAATCTTTCCTGTTAAAGAAAATGTAAAATTTTTAGGCATGATTTTAGACTCCAAGTTGTCAGGGAAAGAGCATATAAATTATACCGTAGAGAAGTGTGAAAAAAAAATAAATATCATACGATCCGTGGGCGGTGTCTGGTGGGGTGCTCATCCCTATTGCCAGAAACTGCTGTATAATGCTTTGATTCGAAGTCATCTGGATTATGGATCCTTTCTTCTGGAACCCTGTAACAAGGCATCCCTTAATTCACTAGACAGGATTCAGTCAAAATGCCTCCGCATAATTCTGGGTGCCATGAGGTCCTCACCAATAAATGCTCTGCAGGTTGAGTGTGTAGATCCTCCTTTGTTTTTGAGAAGGCAATACCTCTCCGATAGATACCTGTATAAGACTTCCCAACTTGCCTTCCACCCTTTGATACCTAAACTACATTCTCTGTCTGAATATATCTCTTCTGGGGGTTATTGGTCTCATAAAGATCATCCCCGTCTATTCAATTCTTTCGTCAATTATGTTCGCCTTCCTTTCCCCTGTTTCCAATCCAAATTTAATCCCTTATTTGATGTTCCATTTGAATCAATAATTTTCTCTCCAGATATTGTTTTAGACTCTGGCATTAGTAAACAGTCAGTGGATGCTGAAGGGATGCTACAACGGCTAATTAGCCGAAAATGGCAGGATTCCATAACCATATACACAGACTCCTCTAAGTTGTCGGATAGCTCCTGTGTTGGATCTGCTGTTTGGATTCCCTATTATAACATTATTTTATCTTTCAAATCTCCCAACATTAACACCATTTTTACTGGCGAAGCTATAGCCATTCTTGAGGCATTGCTATATATAGAGTCCCATAATATCAACAAATCGGTTATTTTTACAGATTCCAGGAGTTGCTTACTGGCCGTCTTAGCCAACCAATTCGCCTCTAAATCCAGATCACCCTTAATTTTCCAAATCAAGCACTCACTTTTTAGGTGCCACAATAGGGGCCTTATGGTCTCTTTGGTATGGATTCCAGGTCACAGTGGAATCTTAGGCAATTCAATGGTTGACTCTCTAGCCAGGACTGCTTCGACTAGTGGATCTCGTGAACAATTCAGAGCCTTCTCTCAGGACTTACTTTCTCTCGCCAAAATATGTATTACATCTCAGTGGAATGGGCATTGGTCCCAGTCCAGCTCTACTAAGGGAAGACATTATGCTTCAATCCAAAACGGCATCCCTTGCAAACCTTGGTTTTTTAAATTCCGCAAAGCTTCTAAGAGGGCAACTTCGGTTATTTGTCGTCTTCGTTTAGGCCATGTCTGTACAAATGTTTTTTTGTCGAAGATAAGGATTAGGGATAGCTCTCTTTGTGAGTGTGGTTTGGACGAAGGAACAGCTGATCACATGTTTTTCTCGTGTACTAGGATGAATGGTTCCCTGTACGACCTCCTACCCCCAAATGATGTCCCTCTCCCTGCCAACATTAACACCCTCCTGACGTATGTCAACTCCCCACTAATTTATATGTTATGTCACTTTATAGATCTTAACAATATTAACTTGTAAAACTGTGTTCGTTTGCTCTACCACATAACACTTTGTTTGCTTTAATGATGTCTCTTCTTTTCAGGTACTTCAACACACTATAAACCTTTTGGCCGCTTTTCCAAATTCACTGTTTGTATGGATAATTTTACACTTGTACTTTCACACGTTATTTTGATCAGTATAAAAACTGAGTTGTTGGCGGAATTATTGGGATCGCCATAGAACAAACAAAAAAAAAAAAAAAAAAAAAAATAAGTTTGAAAGTTTGTTGATGAATAATATGAAAGTTTTGATAACCACTAAGTTTAATAACCGATAAGTTTTGACAACCGTATAAGTTTTGATACCTACTGATAAGTTTTGAACCAGATAAGTTTTGATGATATCTGCTGGTTTTGAACCAGATAAGTTTTGAAGATATCTACTAATAAGTTTTGAACCAGATAAGTTTTGATGATACCTGCTGATAAGTTTTGATGATATCTGCTGGTTTTGAACCAGATAAGTTTTGAAGATATCTACTAATAAGTTTTGAACCTGATAAGTTTTGATGATACCTGCTGATAAGTTTTGATGATATCTATCTACTGATGCGTTTTGAAGAGATAATTGTACCAAGCGAATAAATGAGTTTTGTTAACCTGATCTACGCTGTTTCCTTCTGAGATACCTAACATTTCAGAAGTGGGATGGAAACTGTAAGTACACGCCTATAATAATTCTAGTAGCTATACCAGAACAATGTATACAAACCTACCAGATACCAGAACAATGTACCTACTTTCGATATTGTTTGTGTCCTTCTATAAAAGAGAGCGCGTGGCATCATCTGCAAGGTGGACACGTTATAAGATGTGTGCTGGACTTGGTAGCTAGCTACCTATTTGTTAATCTGAGATGCTAGCTAACGTATGTATAAGTATAATGTGATGGGTAATTGAAGCTATGACCCTGACAATGGAACTTTATTTATGGATCCAACGGGGTGTGCGAGCATTTAGAATTTGTTTCTATGGTCATTACCTACACTGATGTAAAACGGATAAGCTGACTAATTAAATAATTATTTGATTGCATGCATGACATAAGTTGTATTAGTGGGTATTTGACATTATTATTGATATTATTATTGTTAAATTTAATATTTCATACACTACTATAACTAAATAATCTCATGAATTAATTCATATAGTTTGCATAAGATGACAATCGTTGAGCGCCAAAATGATTGCGTATGCGTATTGCACCGCGTTCACAGACTATGTAAAAAAAAAAAATTCAGCTGAAGTTGTATCGGAATGAAAAAAAATAAAATAAAAAATGTTTCATAATGATACAGTTATGATATATTAAGTATATTGTCATATTTAAAAAAAATATTTTGATATTCTGTGCGTAGAGACCATCTTTAAAGTTTCGTTTTGATTTTTAATGTTTACGTTTCAGTATGAAATTGGATAAAAAAAAAACAGACTTCGATGCACCATATTCTTATCAATGGAATTCACTTATTCAGAGACACATCGTTTCTTATCACATGAAGAAGGGGACAAAAAAAAAAAAAAATTAAAAAAAAAAATATAAATGCATGGGGGTTCATATAGGGGTACATTTATCTGGATAATTTTGTGTTAGGACTGTGCCCAGTTTTCGAGATATTACGATTTTTGTAGTAAGACATTTCTATAAATGGTACCAATTGTTGATGACTAATAAAAATTAATCATGTTTTAATTGATTTCGAGTTCGAGAATGGATAAAGAAATGCAGATTCTGGCTCCATGAGGCATGAGACCGTCGTGCTCCAGTCGTAGACATTCCAGGCGCACTAGCGCTCAAAGAAGTAGCTGCAGCGGTTGCCGAGGCCGAAAGAAAAAGAGCGTGCCTTGGAGTGGGAGCGAGCGAGCGGAGAGACCTTCGGAAAGAACGTGAGGAAGATGAACGTCGCAACCGGCGGCGAGGACAACGACGAGAGACTCCGATTGGGGAAACCAGCGGCGAGTACCGCAGCCGAAGCATGCTGCAGGGCGGTCGTGATTCGGCGTGCTTCGGTCGTCGCACAGAAAGGTTATGTAGCTGTACCCATGATATACTCGAAACTATTGACTAAGTATAGTCAGTGTGATAAGGTAGGACACAAGGCAGATGTGTGTAAACCCGAGCCATAGGGTCGTAGGGTCTAACTCAGCAACTTATGAACGTCACGTCACCTCACTACCTAGTTCGATGAAAAGCTTCTAAGGTATTACCTATACCTTTCACACACACATACCACACGTACACCTTTTTATTATCCGACTGCGCGTCGCAAAGGAGTGGTAATGTGTTTATCAGCCTATGTATGTAATTTCCTTTGAAGCATTATACAGACTAGACGCCTGGGCCGATTTTTATGATTCACACGTCAATCGATTCCTCTTAGTTCGGCGATTGTCACTAAAGACATGACGTTAGTGAAAATTCAATATGGCATCTACTGGACCGCTGGACGCCATAAATATTGTGGAAATGAAAGTTAACAAACCATGTCAAGTAGGGTATCGTTGAATAGGAATCCAATAATCATTTTTAGTTTCCTCTCACCATTTTTCGATTCTACTTACCATTTAGCTAATACATTTCCAACATGGATGGTAACTGGAAATTTTCATGGTTTTTGTAAATCGGATTTTGTTACTCAGCCACGATAATAATCCTGCATCAATGTAACGGTTCGGCAACTGTCTCGTGTTATCAGGTAGCCCTGTCGAGTTGTTTGTCAGTGGATGGTGTGACCGCTGCCGTGATGTTGTGTAGGATCGTAGATGATGACTTACTGGAGAAACCTCGACTTATTGGTCAAAATGTCTCTGTACAATCGCAATTTGTAGTTTAAGGATGTGTACGAATTACGATTGCCTCATATCGATATACAACTACTTAGCCTAGTTGATGAGATGGAACTGTCTCGATGCGGTATGGTAAACCAGCTGTGGATATGACGGAGGCCACAATGGTTTGTGTTAGGAAACGGTTTGCTGTATTGAGAGGCCAACATGCTGTGTCAGCTGTGAATATGTCGGAGGTCACAATGGCAATGTGGTATGTTGGAACTGTCTCGATGCGGTATGGTAGACCAGCTGTGGATATGACGGAGGCCACAATGGTTTGTGTATTTGGAAACAGTTTGTTGTATTGAGAAGCTAACACGCTGTCAGCTGTGAATATGTCAGAGGTCACAATAGCATGTGGTATATTGGAACTGTATGGTATGCGGAGGTGTTTACCAGATGAAAGATGGGTTTTTATCAGTTATGTAATCATAATTGATTACACCCATGCATTGTGGCTTGCGTTCTGTCAAAAGATTTTAGTGTGTCGCAGCGGGCAGAAAGAGTACAGAACGTCGATAGGTTGATAGATTCAGATACCTGCTCATGAAGATTTAGAAAAATTCATTTAGGCAATTTGATTCCCTATAATGATAAAAGTAGGCTCCTGCGAACTGGAGTCATTAGACGTGTTTTACTTTCTTAAGAAGTTTAGAGTGTACCTTTTAGAATATCCTTTCAAATTACCTATCATCGATTGTAGTGCCTCAGACTAGAAGAATTCTCTTAGTCTGAGTGTAGTGCGTTACAGTCTAAGTTTGTTAAGCGTGATCTCTTATCTCGTATAGCTCGGTGGTCGTTGTTATTACAGGAATTTGACTGTTCTTGGAGTATAGAGCAGGCGCTAAGAAGGGACACGTTGAAGCTCCGTCAAGAAACTCCATTACTGTATGAGCGATACAAAGAACTTCGAGCAGTGTCTGAAGTCAGTTATGGTCATTGGTGAGGAGAATTAGTGGCTTAAAATTAGGAGACTTGGAACTGCGTTGTGTATGCAATATCTTGAAAAATGATTTTGCAAAAGGGGCTAGAATATTTGAGACATTTGCGGTGAAGAATAAAAAGAATACTTCGCTGTGTGTGATAAGGTGATAACTTGATAAGGAATGTCTTAGATTAGTACTTCCAAAGGAAGCAAGGTGGCAGATTTGTAAGAGAAGTAACGATGTCGTTTGATTGTGTGAGAAGTAGCCAAGGTCTTCTACATCCGATAGAAAAAGTAGAGATACCGGTTCATACCTTGCGTGCCCAATTACCAACTTGGCCTCTTTGTGAAGTCGAAGAAAGGTTATAAGTACACATCATAGCAATAGTCGACTAATTTACCAAGTACTTATTTATCAAATCGGTTAGGAACACAAACGAGGTGAATGCTATTACAATATTACAGGATATTTTTGATACGAGTACATTTAGAACACCTGATGGTTCTTGTTTCCTAGAGCGGGGAAAGATGCACGTGTTGAATGCGTAGCCAGCCCACGATCTAACGGTCAGGTCGAATTTTGTGATAGGACGATCCTTGATTCTCTAACCGCTCAAAATCTACACGGTGATGATAAAAATTGGGACGCTGAATTCAAATGGATCAAAGGATCTAAATGGGCCTAAATAACGCAATATAAAACACAATAAGTTCTTTTTGGTGTTAGGATGAACAGTGAGTTTCACCCCTCGTTGAATGAAGTGACTAGAGAGATCTGTAAAAATTCCGACATATCATCCATCCGTTACACTGTTAAATGTAATATCGACAAGGCTCAGGCTGCTCAAACTATGATAAAGGTAACTTCCTGTTCGAAAGTATGAAAAGCAAAAGAAAAACAACGGTTGCAACCGATCGTAGGCAACCATAGATTCATGTGACTTCTGTAGAGCTTGACAAAGCGATAAGGACTTATTGGATAGCTAGTATGTGCCTTGTTATTAGTAAAGTGTGGTTTCCTGTATTTTTGTACTGTTTTCGTGACATTACATAGCTTCGGAATTTATTGTAATAGTTCGTGCCAAGTGTGGGGAAACAAATACGTTTGACTTACCTGACCTGAAACGTTTCAAATTGAATGCCTGGGCTATCTACTATGTTGGAAAAATTCGCTATATGATTAGGCTTCAACCAAATCTAAAGCTACCTATAATAATATGTAATAATAAAGCTTCATTTATTCCATGCACTGATTCATGTATAAATATTATGTCTAAAGACGTCCCGGACAAGACGAGTGAGGAATTTGGATTGGCTTCGTGCGGGTCTCGGTGGCTTGGTCAGATCATTGCCCTGTAAGGGAAAGATCGTGGATTTGAGTCCGCCCGAGGTCGATTCTCTTTTCTCTTTCTTAATCAATTATAATAGCTAGTATAATAAATGCTTCAAAATGTCTAAATATTCTATTGTAAATTCCCTTGGAGACATTTGTGTTAATTTATAACAATGCTTCTTTCCGGTTGCCGTTGGAGCAGGAAAGACGAGTCCTAGAGTGGAGACTGCGAGAAGGAAAACGAAAGGTGGAACGTCCCTAAGGCAGATGGACTGACGACCTGTTAAAGGTGACTGGGACAGACTGGATGTCGAAGACGGAGGATCGGCAGGCGTGGCGCACATTGGGAGAAGCTTATGTCCAGCAGTTGACTGCAATAGTCTAATTGATTGAATGTTTCTTTCACCGAGTGTAAGGTTCCACCAGGTGCGTGCATGAGGGCATGCACGTTGTTCAGGATGGTCGAGTGTAAGGTTGCATTTAATTTCAACGTGCGTGGAATATAATTTTATTAGGCTGGCCACACTGGGTCGGCAGATGGTGGCGCGTAAAAAGGAAGGATGATGGCTGTCAATTGTCAATAGTGTCAATGGTTATAAAAGTAGATGTTTGTTAATAATTTTATGATTATAAGTTTGAAAGTTTGTTGATGAATAATATGAAAGTTTTGATAACCACTAAGTTTAATAACCGATAAGTTTTGACAACCGTATAAGTTTTGATACCTACTGATAAGTTTTGAACCAGATAAGTTTTGATGATATCTGCTGGTTTTGAACCAGATAAGTTTTGAAGATATCTACTAATAAGTTTTGAACCAGATAAGTTTTGATGATACCTGCTGATAAGTTTTGATGATATCTGCTGGTTTTGAACCAGATAAGTTTTGAAGATATCTACTAATAAGTTTTGAACCTGATAAGTTTTGATGATACCTGCTGATAAGTTTTGATGATATCTATCTACTGATGCGTTTTGAAGAGATAATTGTACCAAGCGAATAAATGAGTTTTGTTAACCTGATCTACGCTGTTTCCTTCTGAGATACCTAACATGCGGTAACATGTAGATAGAAGAAATCCAAATTACATAATCGTTAAAACATTCAAGAGTAGTGAATCTTTATAACTCTCGTTCATTTTTTGTTTGGATGCTTTGATTGACGTAATAATAACACATTCATCCTCATTAGAGTGAGGCAGTAGGTGATGGTGGCCAATCACAAACAATATCTGGATCTTAGATAGTGATAACATAGAAATATATTCTATTTGAAGTAAGTTGCTGACACAGAGATGGAAAACTTTGCGGATGATGAGGAGAGATGACTTTAACTTTTGAAGGCTCTGACTACCCGTAACGACTGCCATAGATGATGGTATGGCGACCGGTACCGACGGCTTAACGTGCTCTCCAAGGCACGGAAACCCCAGACCTAAGTAAAAATACTCATGCATACAAATATTTGCACTGAGCGTTGAGCGGTAATCGAACTCGCGCTCTGAAGCTGCTAGAGCAAAATGCTTGCTGTGGATGGTTGCGAATGGTGTAGCTATGTGAATAGCAGAATGCAAACATAGCTTAGTTGAATCAGTTTCCACCAGTGCTATGCTATGTGAACCAATGAATATTGGTGGATATCAAACGCATCCATTGCAACGTATCTTAGCACATCTTTAGTGGAAACGCAGCATTGGACATAAAATATACCTACGTGTGTCATTCAAACAGCTGCGCTGCTAACTTCCGTTTTTCTTTCATACTTACATCAACGATGATCAGTAGGTACTGAGTAATAGTAACTACAGGTAAGTAGTAATTGAAAGTTCTGAGTTCAATACTTTCTGATTCGATTTTCTCTAACCAAAAAACACGATTGCGTACGTGTGTAAAAGTACAACACAGTTTTGATGTAGATAATGGACATCTGCTCGTCATTATAAAAATTGGAAGCTCATAATATACGGAATAGAACTGAAGTAGGTACATCCGTGTTCATCACAGTGCCAAAGTGCCGAAGCATCAGAAAGCCGAGAATTATAATTATCAGTAATGTTAGTAGTGTTGGGTATAAGAGGATCCGCCTAAGCCAATAGGAACTGCTAATTCGCAATTTTGACGCAGTCTTTCCTCTCATGGTTGGAGGTTCAGACCCTACCGTAAAAACAAAAATAAACCGACTAAAAACAGAAGAAGTGGAAGAGCGGACTCTAGGTTCTGGCTAGTATTGCTTAAGTTTTCAAGGCGTTAACCAAGTCGGTTACCAATTAGCCACGAGCCCCTCATTACGAATTTTGATTATGACAACATAATTACAAAATACTGAAACATGAACAAGCAGAGCATGCGCAAACCTAACAATAATTCAAGTTCAAGAATGCGGCAGTACGAGGCGTGCTGTTCGCATCGAGTTAGAAGCTTCGTGATCGCTCTACCTCTCAATACGCCTGCAGTACTACACATGCTGTTTGCAAATACTTTTGGATATTTTAAACTCTATCCCTTTGTGCCAGAGTTGCTAATCGCTATTCATTAGTCTTTATAAAATGAACTTCTTATGCCGCAATATGGCATTAGTTATTGTTTCAAAAGCGTGTCCCACCCACCCACTGTATATTGTTTTTAGGTAGTTAAAATTTATTAGCCAGTTTTTTTTTATTAGATTCTTCACCATCATACTTATTAGCTTTGTTTCTTACTGTCAGCTTCGACCAAAGTAAAAAAAATCTTTTACTTTAGTCGAAGGTTGTCAGTGGCTTTGATGTTGTAGCCTAGAGTCTTATTCCTTTTTCTTCTTTTGGTTTGATTTGCCTCTGCAGGAGCGACTGCTGTCTGACCACGGAAATGGAGTGGGCCACCTGAATCATGACATTCAATATCAACGATCCACATAACACCAAGATTGGAGCTGTACTAGCACTTATTTGTCAAACGTCAACATCGTGATTCTATGTTATCTAATTATGCCTACCAACTAAATGCGCAACTTTGCAGTCGTTTTATACGCATTAAGAAATATTAGAACCATTTCATCCTGCATGTACTAACTTATTCGGAGTGAAGATGACAGCAATATTCGATGTAATCTGAAGTAGTAAGCGAGACAGAGAGATGTCTACCACATGTGAATCCGCCAGAACGCTTTCACTCTCGAGGCTCTCCGATTGTTATCTAACCGTCCGTTGTGATGCTCGCCGGAGCCGGGAAAATGTCACCCACAGCAATTCATTTAGACTTTGTTATACTTAATTCAAGTTTAGGTACTTCATCATTACTAGAATTTGCGTTACAGAGATTATGAAATGCACTTAAGTTTAACCGTTTGTTAGATCACGCTTTACTTACTTCTTTTAAAATATCTAGACATATTTTAAAAGTCAGGTAAACGTTCTTTACATTGTCGAATTTTACTTATCTGAATTTTTATTACAGTCTAGTTTGGTCTGGTCTTATGCTAATGAGCATTTCTCGACGAAGTGGAATACAGGTAATTTAAACTTAACCCGTGTCTTTCATACAAGGCGGATAAGGGAGAGCTGTTCACCATCCCACGGTAAAGATATCTACAGCTCATGGTTGCTTGTGTGGGACAGAAAACATGCGAAGACAGACGCTGGGGTTCGTAGACAAATCCTGAGTTACAGGCAGTGTGGAACCTCTCAAACTTAAGAGAGATTATGCCTCTCAGTGCGTATTCTGCCGCCTATTTACCTACCTAATGGTTACCTACGACCACGTTCTGTCATCGCAATACGAATAAGCGGACCGCGAGCTCAGTTCGTGATAGGAAATTATAATTATATCTGTAAATCACAAAAATTGGTCAATAGCGGGCAGTAGTTACCTACATTCGACAAAGTGATAGCGCAAAGTACGGTGATCCGCCTATGATAGTTAGCGAGGTGACCACTTATCCGGCCACTGGTAATTGAGATGAACCCTCAATTTGTCAAGTTATGCAACTGTGTCAAGCGCGTGCCGCGCTCGTTTAAATACAACAATGGCAACAGATTGTCAATATTTTATTACGGGTATCACATGTCCCACTCACTACAACATAAACTGAGTTTTATGGAGTTATTATCAATGTTGTTGTTTGTTAATGTTGTGTTACAATATTAACAACACGAAAGAAAATTTGAAATGATTACAAAAATAAGAAATAACAATAAATAAATCTTCTCACTAGAAAAGGTTAGGTTAGGTAAGGTCTTCTGTTAGTTCCTGGAACTCTAGAAGGATGGGGTGGGCTCCTACTCCTATATATAAAACAGAGGATCGTTTTATTGGAAGTACCTCGTCTCCGAAGGATCGCGCGAAACACAGACTTCCACAACAAAGCGCTTAGAACACGGACTTCTACATAAAAGCGTCCGGAGCCCGGACTTCCACAACAAAGCGTCCGGAACCTGGACTTCCACAATAAAGTACCCGTGTTCCACGTGAGAAAGATGGACCTATATAAGGTGTATTGCTACATCTTTCTCACCCAGAAAACGGAAGCTTGAAACTCTGTGTTATTTATCTTTGTAATACACTTTTATGCCGAAGGTTTACGTTACCAAAATAACAAGTACCTAGTAATAAAACGCAACATAATCCGATGTAATAGTTGTTACATTGCAGTTTGTAATACTCGCGTAATCTTACGCAACCTTTACATACTTGCCACAATACACAAAAAAAACCGCAGCAACTTTGGCACTTATCTTTGAGCAGTTTATTTACTGTAATATTTTTATTTACAGAGAAAGGATAAGATATTGGTTCCGGTTGAGATGGTTTTGTACCTTTCGAAGCATTATGTAAAAGTCTCTTTATTTTAAAAGTTGACGTAATATGAAGGATATGGTAATAATTTAAATAACAGAAAAAAATAGTCTTTTTTTTTTCAAATATACTGAAATTAAAAATAGATATTATGTCCATTAATACCTATGGGAATATTTTAATTTTTAAGGGAAGAAACATTAACATCTAATATTAGTTAATATGTATTAAGTACTTAAGTAGTGTCGATTTAGATTCGAAAAAATGAATGCTCAGACTCGACTTGACTCGTAGTTAGCGTACCAATTGTTTTATAATGTCATTAAATAGCTTTAAGTGTATTGAATAAGGCACTTGTACTTTTCCATATTTTTTCTATCTAAACTTTTGAGAATGCCGTGAGGCGAAACCGGTCAGGCTCAAAAATATTAAACAAAGTGTGAAAAAGTACAAGTGCCTTAAACAATATGTGTTGTGTAGCAGGTTCCACCAAGCGCCATCAATCTACAGTAAGTATAAACAGTCAGTTTTAAGTGTGTATGACAATGGACTGAATATATTTGCGCTAAAGATGTAGAATTGGTTCCTAATTTAATAAACTGCAAAGCTTCAATTAAAAAAATAAAATTATACATTGCAGTCATCATCACGCCAGTCCTGATTGATGTCTAATTAAAACCGTACCGCTAACTTACTTCAACACCATTCCTATCACGTATCAGTGCGGTATAACTTCCATTCGTATCACGCATATCAATCAAAACTCATATCACAAAGGAATAAAGCTCATAGTCGCATAACATGATGTGATACAAAATCGATTGATATGGGTGCCGCGTGCCCGACTTGCGCCTGTGACCTAAAGAACCTTGACTTTGGTGAAAGTCGGGAAAGGTAGGAAGTTGGATCAGATGTAGGTGCTATAGGAGCTAATGGTTTTGGTATGTAGGAATTTAGAGGTGTACCGTGCACCAGAATTGGAACGAGAATATCGGTGTGTAATGGAACCAAACTTAAAGGTCGAATTTCACTAGTGCAGAATTTGCTGTTTGAGTTGTAAATAATTTCCCGTTTGTGGCTGCGGGGGTGTAAGTGCCCCCAAGACCTAAATAGCATATTTCCATTATTCTCTTCTCCCTCCTAATCGTAACGTAGACTGCATGCACCTTTACAACTTAGGTCTGCTATCACATAAGAATAGGTCCTCCAAGTAATCAGTGATTTTAAGCAAAAGGTAGATATATAAGTAAGTACTGAATCTGGAGGAGTTGGAGATGGAAGAAATCCAATTTCATCCTTTGCCAAATCAGGAGATAACAGAACAAAGTAGGCTATCAGTCTAGATGCTGCAGTTAATTCCATTGATGCGCATAATATTAGATACATTCATTTTACCAGCCCATTAACTAAATCTTCTGATCACACACGTTCCAAATACCAACACATACAATTTAATTTACAAGTCTTTACATTCAGACAGTAGTAAGTACACAAAACAACACAGTTGCACAGTGTAAACATCTCCATAAAAGTCATAAATAAAACGTGTTTAGCAATAAAAGCTGTGTAGTGAGCTTGGGCCCTTAACTAGGGCACCGTTCCGTTAGTTGGCCGTGACCGCCGTCACTCGACAGTTCCCGGCATTACTCGACATTTACCGGTATTGCTACATTTTGCTACTGACATCAAACATTAGATATTTGTTGAGAAAACTTCCGTGATTTATTGGAGGCGTGAGAACGCTGAACGTTAAACTTTGCAGGTATTTTGGTAGACAATACCAAATTGGCGACTGCGTATTAACCAGCGGGAACAGTACCTACATAAAAAATTTGCCGCGTTTGTCAACACTGTTAAACATAGAACAAAATATTCCCAGTAGTTAGCGGGGTATTGATCAACGGGAATTCGAAAAGGAGGAGATTTCTCAGATTAACTGGAGTGATTCACAAGAATATGCTTATAATTGAAACTCTCATAGAATCTCAGTTTTTAAAACTATAAAAGTAAGAGGTTCTATGTTCGTCTGCATCTAAGTAATGTTAAACAAAAAAGTCTTACGCAATTTTGGTTTCAGTTCTTATTCTGCACTTGTTGGTGTTTGGCACTGTTTTTGGCTACAGAAGTCGGGTTTTCTATTATAATTGTTCGATTTACAACTCCATATCTTGCTTCCCTTGCATCTTGACAGACATATTCAAAAACATTCCCCGATATAGGACAAATATGTCTACCACAACCCGAGTAAGGTAAATTTCAATTATTTGGATTAACATAAACTTTAGCAGTGGGGATTTCTATATCGCAGTGACGTATGCAAGTTATGAGTAGAGCTCGGAGAGATGTAACATGATGTAACCAGCCCTATTCTAGGTCGCGAACCCGAGCGTGCCGTTACTCGACGACCTCTTGGAGGCATTGACTTCGCGTTAAGTTACTGCACCTAAGTTTAATTTTCAAGTTGTGCAGTCTATTATTTAATTGACAAGGACGGCTGGAAATGTAATTAAAATGATTTTATTCATCATATCTGTGCTCGGTACAGACTTGACTTGCCTAATGGAAATGGACCCGCTCCACAAGGACAATATTGATTGGGATTACCATTCATCACACTGATATAGTTAATGCGATTGGGAAATGTCACCAAACTAGTTTTTTTTAAGATCTCTAGGATAAGTAAGTTTTCTTACATTGTTTTCCTTCGCTACATTTACTTCAAAAATTCAGAGGAGTGGTGACCGCGCGTCAAACTCGAACCACAGTTTACCAAATGGTTTGAATTTTGATCAACAGTAAGCTGTTGATCAATGTAAGCATTGAAATGTAATTAATTAACGTACAAAAATGAGAGCTCCGTCACTCTTCTCCAAACACTATATTATAATAGTAGGTATACTTTTTCGCATTACATAAAAATGAGAATTAATATTTTTACCTTAACTTCGCGATTATCCGTTTCGGGTTTCTTTTCCAGATTACGTGCGCAAAGTATTATCCACATTGTCTGATCACTTTGTGAGAATGGAGTCCCCAGAGAACATCCCTACAGAAAAATCCAGAAACACTGACTGACAATGACCCGATAATTGAAGCAACATCATATCACAACAACTGCATCGCTACTGCTCTATCGAGAAAATCTTACTCATTGTTGAAAATAAATAATTCAAATGGTCCGCGGAAGTTTTATTAACCTCTGTGTAGCTTAGTTTCGTTGATATTTAAATATAACGGCAAATATAACAGTTATTAATACAAACACGTTATATTTTACGAATTTAATGCAGCTCGCTAGCGGGTCAATGGGTTTTTGATATTCTATTATTAAAAATGTATTTAGTTCTAAAGTCTCTGTGGGATTTAAAAGTAAAAATAATTCTTGCATAATTATCTAGAGTTCTAGGATACTATGTGGTTGTGTATACAGTGTGTGGTTGTGTTGGATACAGGAATGTTTTATGATTTTATTTGTAAGTACGAGTATAACGTCAATATCTTGTATAAAACAAAATGTGAAAAGTAACTACATTAATAAAAGATAAGTAAGTAGGTAAGTGAGTAAATAAAAACTTGCACTACAATATAATAAATTCAAACGAGTCACGTTCAATTTCTGACCCAACAGTCTTTAAATCAGCGACCCAACAATTGCATCAAGCATTACGCCATAAAGAAAACTCATTAGGTACACCGGGTCCAATGCATTTCAATCTATGCATTTGAATGTTCAAACAATTGCCAACGCGCAAGGGAAATGAACTTAAGTAATCCAAACATATTCGAATGTGAGAGGAGAATTCCTAAACATGTTTTGCTAGTCTGTGCAACGACTAACAAGCAATGTCCGCAGAATAAGAGGCTCACCAGCATTTATGTTCATCTAAAACAAGCCACGACGCCCTCAGTTCCGTTACAGTTAGGAAAACAGCACCGTTATATCCCACAGTAAGTAACGACAAAAACGGTGAATTAATTCTAGAATAATGAACATTTTTCGATCATTAAGCGATGCTGAGATACTGATTGAAGTGTCGGGACTCGGGACACAAACGTCCAAAAATGCGAATCTGTGAGTGGCATTTCTTTCGTCTGTCAATTTTCATAACAGTATTAAAATTATAATATGTTAACAATCAAGCCTCTTTCCTATTGAGGTAGGTAAGGTAGCAATAATATATTTCCATTTGCTACAATTAGGTACTTCGTACATACCGCCTTTCGCTTACAAAATTACCCGTGTTAGAATTAGATATCGTAATTTTTTAACGTTGGGTTTAGGGTTCAACACGCAAAAAGTGTTCATTTCAGTTAAATTACGTTTATGAAACGCGTGATTTCAAAACATGCGAAATTAAAATTAATAAATCAAATTGTAAATGAAACAAACTATGAGTGATTCTGAAGGTATCTACTACACGAAAACGTAAGAGGGTTTGCGATTAAAGATACTGTAGTGAATACCCAAGGTTAATTTGCGTTTTTTCATTCTAATCGAATTGAAATCACCCATTTAGAAAACGTGGCATTACGGAAACGATCCCTAGAAGACCACAGACCTACATAAAATGCTAAACACACTCAAGTCAATAGAATCTTGAATGAGTCTGACAAAGTGAACTCAACGGCATTCGACATCCAACGGTGTCCATTTCCCGTACACATATTTCTCCAAAGCGAACAAGCTAGTTAGCAGTGCCTATGTAAACTGAGATCTGGTTGTGTTACCGTGTCTGGACTCTCGTGGAGGATAACAGTACTTCCTATATTTGCTCATTGAACCGTCAATTGGAATTTGTGACGTCTTGGTCGCTGTCTGCTGAACCTTGTAAATTTTATAGCGATTTGCTCTGTTGTACAGTCATCGTCAAACAGTCAGTGTTCTCATTATTAGAGAACTAACTGTGTCCCCATCCGTTCGTTTGCATGATTTTAGATTCGGATTTTTATATTTTTCCATGCCCTAATATTTTTCTAGAGTAAAAGTAACCCAAGTTACGCCTTAGCATCCAGCTATTTGCACTAAAAATCCGCCCAGTCACTTTGGAGATTACCCTGAACAAAAAGACAGAAAGACAGACAGATTTTAGCACATCAACCATGATCAAATTGTTACACACATTGGTTGTGTTAGTATCACACCACAGCCAGTTTGACTTTTCTTCATTTTCTTTCTCTTACTCCAATGCTTTCTCTTCGTTTATTATGTATATCAAAATGTCATAACAAATGTCAACTTAACGCAAGTTTTGGTAAAATTGAAGTACTTAATAATTAAGTGAACTCAGCAAATGAACTAACCTGAACACTCTTTGATTGTCAGTGGATCATTTAATACATACATCTATAATACATTTATTAAAGATGTATTAAATGATCCACTGACAATCAAAGAGTGTTCAGGTTAGTTCATTTGCTGAGTTCACTTGACAATCTATTAGAGAAATAGACAAAAAACCGGATGAAAGACATGCAATTCCAATACACATTTTATACTGTGAGTATATATAATAGTTAAACTCTGAGTAGGTAAACTACAATGAGTAGCTTCTGACACTAGAATGGAATGGCGTGGCGCTTGATTTGAATGCATTTTTTTTTCTTAGCAAATGTCAGCGTAGGGTGGGGCCATGGTGGGGCTAATGTTACGCTCCGTTAGTCCAACCTCGCGGAAGACCAAGTTAACGTTAACACGCATTCAGGTCGACATACCGGTTAAAAAAGTAAATATAAACGTATTTTTGTACCTGTACCGGAAGTAATAAGTACTGATGTAACAGAACAATTAATTAATTGCAGATTATAAATATGTAGGTACGATCGACAAAAGAGTAATAACGCTCACACATACTTACTTTCAAAATAGAACGGATGCTACAGGAAATTACAAGAAATCTAATCTAATAGCTATATAGAAACACAATGATTGTTGCGTTGTCGTAGCCGTTAGTCCTGTTATAAAACTTTGTCAAGTTAATGCTTGCAATTTCGCGAAGATTATAGGCAAAGTACAATTACTGGATACGGCAGGTGGTGCAGCAATCGAGTTTTAGGATTCCTAAAGAAATTTGCACGTACTAACTCGAGATGAGAACAAGATTATTTATATAAGTTAACGGACTCAGGTTACTGTTTCTGATGTTCTCGAACTAGGACTAATGATTCTACACCAAATAAATAAATAAATAAATATTGTAGGACATTCTACACAACGGCAACGCTATCTAGACCCAAATCTTTCTGTAAAAGTGATATTCCTTGTTTTACCCGGTTTGGATCCGATTTGATCGCCTTAAATTTTGTAAGTCTCAGTCTCAGTAAAAAAGATTTGACCCAACATATTTTTGGCTGAATTATACAAATAATTCAGTTTCACAGTTTCAGTGGAAAATTCTCAAAGTGGTTTAGTGTTACATGGAGATTTTTTAGAAATTACTAAATAGTCATTATTGTTGACATAGATTAACGATCCGGAGTGTCTCGTGACCTTAGGTCAGATAAGTGGACCAAACTATCAGCATGGATTAGGAATGATGACAGTGACCTCGGGTCACGGTCAAGATACATATCGCGTGCGCAAGTAACCTCATTATCTAGATTAGCACAGCTTCCAATTTCCGCTAAGATGTGAATGATGTGATCAAGAGACACCTTTGTCCATGGTCCATGGGCAAAGGTGTTCACAATTTTTTTTCTTTTGCCTTTAAGCCCTTGCACAAAAGTCCATGGACCATGGCAAGGGTCTTGTGAAAGGGCATAAAGGCAAAAGAAATAATTGAAGAAGATATCCCAACAGTCACGGAAACAAAGATATGGATGGTTATTGTACTGGGCGTCCCTTAGTCCCTTGAAGACAATTCGTTATGTTCCTAACTTGAAATGTTTTTCGACCTGATATTTCCTCTTCAACTGACATTAATCAGAATTCATAATTACTTACTTGTTAAAAATTTCCACGCTGCGCGCTTTTATCCGTCTGAAAAACTACTGGGCGGATTTTCATAAATTTTTCGTAAATGAACGAAGTAAAACATGCAAAAGGTTTACATCATTTTTTTCATAAAAGTTTCGTGTTAATTACATTTAATATAACAATGACTGATGAAGAAGAAGCTGTCGGAAACGAGTAGGTATGTATTATAAGCTTCATTTTTGTGAAATCCAATCCTTATTAGGTTACTAGTTACTTCGTGCATTTCACTGCCATTTATTTGAGTAGAGTAAATGCACAGTGCAATGAGGATATGGGTGGAAGTCTCCTTGTTGTATCACTTGTAATTCAAAACAATTTGTAGCGATAGAACTGAAATTATTGTACGTACACAAATTAGAAACATATAGACCGCATTTGACCGTAGGTATTTTGCCATTCTAATTAGCGATCGATGTCATAAATACAAGCTCTTCGTTTTTTCTTTACAAAATAATTTATTGCACTCCTACAATAATATTATTTATGAGGGTGTTAGGGTTAATTAATAAATTCGCAACCAAACTAGGTTTCGAGAGCTTATTATAATATTAAAGTTATGGGTGTTGTAGAATCTACATTGAAAAGTGTCCAGGTTGATAGCGAATTTATTACACTCATAAATCTTTATTTTCTGGTGTTTACCGTAGGTTAGTAGCTAAGTATCAATATGTTTATTGCGAACTTTTAAATTATAATATACATCTTAAGGTATTCTTACGCATCAGCATCATCTAGGAGAGTTCTTAGTATAACATTAAGTATTATAATTAATTTAATTACGATTTAATTAGGTATGCCAACTTTTCTGTTAAATTTAAATAGACAACATTTGTTTACATTACCTACTAAGTAATTGAAAGCGTGTTAAAAGTCGGAAGTGTAATGCGTGTTAGTAAGAAGAAATTGTTATGCAACGTCTCAGTCTAATTCTCATCTACTCTTTTTGAATATTTAATTATGTTCCGAATACTTACATTTTACAAATTCTACAATAATTTATTCCGGTGCATTATTTTTCTGGTACCTACACACCTGTATGCCTACTTAAAAAGCAACTATTACTTAAAACAAATATGAACGGTTTGGATGTGCCTACCACCTCTGGAAAACAAACTTTTCTTACGTACGAGTTACCCTTTGCTATATAACTGGGATTGATTGGATTGATAAACCGAGGGCGCATGGTGGCCTTCACTTCACCATTTTCTTCAAAATTAACAAAGGAATATCACCATGTTTTAACTTTACCTCGTAGAGATTTGAGGAACCAGTATGCTAACACATATTATCTACTTCATCGTCCAAACGTAAGAATAGAATTAGATATTATTTGTTATTTGAAATACATTTTAATGGAATCTATCGAAGTCGGAGCGGAATCGGTCTATGAGAGTCCGAGCACTCCGAGCGGAGACGGAGTCAACTCGCGACCATGGCTGCTGAAAAGTGGCCGAAACTTCGGGCCTCAGAAAGTAAATAATAATATATCAGTATCGCGATAGAATCCGTTAAAAAGTACCTACCTATTATAGTTTTATTTCAATGAGTGAGATTCGCGTACAGACAGATACTCACAAGTAAGATTAATTCTCAATGTAATCAAACATGAGCTAAAAAGATACAGACATAGGTATCACGATACATCAAACTCACTTTGAACGAGACTTCTTCGATTAGAAACGTGTATTACCTGCCATTAACGTCGCAAATCGTAAAAGCAAGAACATCGGCAGTTCCTTCCTAAATATCTACTGTTCACGCGATAAATATATTCTCTCGTTTACCGATAAAGGCCAACAAACTGTTTCTTACACGATCGCATGCGCATGATAGAACACGCGGAAGAACTCGCTGTGTAGCGAACTTGCAATCCCTATTCATACTCAGGTGCAATCAACCCTAAACTCATTGTTCTAAGTGGTCCGCCAATATCACAAAAACTCCCTCCCCCCTCCACAGGTCTAGTTAAACTGGTGTCTCAGGTGGAGGTGGTGCATTTACAGGGGTCTTTATTAACTGGGCGGTGCGGTGGATGCACGAAGGCAGATAATATATAAATCGGAACGAAAGGTTTATGTTCGCGTTATAATAATGGGTTATTGAATAGGTAGATCGATAAAGTCTAGTTTACGAAGTTGTGTGGTTTAGTATAATGTGATATTAATCCGTACTTTCATGGTACATTTACACATGTTATCAGCAGATAATCTACTAGAAAATCGCTTGGGTATAAATATCAAAGATTTTCAAAGGCGTGCCGTTCTGTTGAAACCTTTTAAGAAGTGGTAACAAGGTGATTACAAGTGTGTTAATTAACATCCAAAGATTTAAGTCGAGTTAACAAGAATTGTAATCCTGATGTCCGTGGAACCATATTGTGGAAGGAAGGAAGGAGTAAGAGAGTTGATGCAGTACATGCTTTGGATGCAACTGGGATTGGTGTGCGGATAAAAAAGGGAGATACCTTATTCGACTTTCAAGATTTGCCACTGGCTATACCTAAGTTTATTGTAAAAACAAATTCCTATGTACTTAACTATAAAGCGCAAAATGCCTTACGACCTACTCCTGTGAGCAAAATGTGCAATTCCTGTTCAAATACTTGAACTGCGCTGGGAATGCGTTCGTGATGCACACAATAGGTAAGCAAGTACCTACGTAAAAACTGAATAATTTTAAAGGCAGCTCACTGTAGGGTGTCAGCAAAAACACTCGGGAAGATCGTGTGTCGGTGTCGACATACCGCAGGCTACGCGCAGGCTTGCTCTATCCGTCTCCATGGGATCACCGTTACACGAAGCAGGAATGCTACATTTCGTTTCGGTACTAGAAATTGTTGCTGTGCTTCACTAAATAGGTATGTGTTTTTGTGGTTTCCAAGAATCTACGAAGAAAATTATAGCGTTTGGTATCCGGAAGGTAGTTTTATACACGGCCAGATACAAAACTCTGCCTATGGAGTTTTATAGCAGATTTTGTAAAACAGAGTGGTCAATTTGTTAGACCCTAGATCGTTAATTTACCAACCTCTGTAGATTAAGTAATTGCACCAGTACCTAATTAGGTACTTCATGAAGTTTTTAATGAAACAGTTGCTATCGTCAGTCCCTTCTGGTGTTCAGTGTTTACTGAATTAAAATTATTTTCCATATTCATTCTGATTCTGATCGATATTTTTTATTCATTTAGTAATAATATGAAGCAATTTTATCTTAATGATTAGTGCGATGATGTGGACAAATGACTACGGAAGCAATATCCATCGCAGCGATGGGTTAGAACGGAATATAAAAGGCAGTGGAATATAATCCATCGCGGCAATGGATTAGAGTGGAACAAAAAGTAGAAACAAATCCATGAATGGATTTGTTTAGTGGATTAAAGTGGAATAGAGCATATCTTCAATTCATTGACAGATGATCAAAACGGAATAATGCGATTATACAATCGTCGAAATAAATATTCGATGTAACAACTGCCCATTGCACAACATAAAAGCATCTTCTTTCCAATTAGCATATCTCCGTACACATTTAAAATTTACAATTACTTTTTGCGTGTTACACGGAAACGCTTGATTTTGACCAATTTCTTTTTAATTAAATTTGATTTGGTTTTATTCCTCACCGTGATATAACGTACCAACATAGGTTATTAAACGAAAAGACAGTGGTCATACATAGGTACTAAGTTTAAAATATTGTGATATAAAAGTTTGGTAAGAAGTGGTAGTTAATATTCTGTGGAGTGATAGTGATGTGTTCGGAACAGTTAGTAATGGCTGCAGGGAGCTCTGTCAAGACCATTGGCCGAGCCAAACCAAGTCTACAATTCAGTTGACAGCCGATACTCTTTTCGAACAACGACGCACGGAGCGCAGATGCAGCGTTGTCAATAGGAGCAACCATAGATGAAATATGTATCAAGCAACCATTAAGGACTGGTTTGGGGAGCTGTTCTAATATGTGCCGTTGTACCCTGAATATGCTCTGTGAGGATCAACCTAAAAGTTTGAAGTCTCACACACACTTTAGGAGGCATGAATAACAAAAATGATGCATATCATAATGAATGAGTCATTTAAAAGGAAAGTGAATATAAGAAAGACAAAGTAAAGAATTAAAAAAAAAAAAATAAGATCTAAACTTCAGTTCCTGAAGCCCTTAAATTCACTAACTATTAATTCAAGCACTAATTCACTTTGAATTGAATTAGTGCTTGAATTAATTGACTTAATGACCATTTTCTGCATCACAATAATGAGATAATCGGATAATCAATAAAAAAATCGAACCCAAACGCAGCGTCCTCCTTCCTTGCGACCTTGTCTACAACAACATGCACTATGTCAGTCGTGATTACACAGGATTATAAACTCTATCATCAAAGCAATAAAAACTATGTAAAACAGTACCTACTGTCGTTATATGTACGTCTTATTACGCAACATGCGAAAGTGTGCATCCGACCGAAACTGAATGTTGAGTGCATAACCCATCTCCATTTCAATGGCATTACGTAGTCTTTACTCAAGTTAATAAGTAACTTTAATTCGGTTTTGTTGAAAGATCGTTAGAATTTGAGTACGGTAATTAAAATGCGCTGCTATCTTAACTTACTGGTGTAATCATGATGATTTACACCACTCTATTGCGATCTACATATATTAAGTATGTTGAAGTTTGTTAAAGTCTATCTGTACTTATTAATCTTACGCAAAAGTCTAACGAAGCATAAATTGTGATAGATCTTACTAGTCCAATCTTAAAAGTTGTTTATCCATAAGTATATTCGAATAAAAAGTTTTTATTCCAATGGACTGGACGACGGGAGTTGAAATAATATTTCTTTGGATACATTGCGACTTTACGAGCTGATGCTTGCGGTTCCATTTGCGTGGAATTCTGGTCTTGCTCCCACAACCCATGGGAGGCTAACCGAGTGATAAAAAGTGTCCTATATCTTAATCCCCATTATCACTGTACCGAATTTCAGCCTAAAAGAAGCTTTTAAACAAATTGACGCAAAAGATGCTAGGAACTGAAAAAGGGATCCAGAACCAAGCGTGCAATATGGCGATTTAAATAATAGACCTGACGTTATCTAGGCTGTTTCGTAATCCTATCAGCATGAAGACGGTGTTTTAAATGTGATCGGTAAAAAGTGCAATAGTTACGCTAATTTTATTGTACATACGGAATGAGAAGAGCATCCCACGTAATGTAAATTTAAATTCACCAGTCGTATAGGAAGTAGATGTTCTCATGTGTAAGTTAGACAAATCGTTCACGTAACTGTGTAAACTCATCTATTTAAAATAGTTTTACTAAAACAAATGCTTAGGCAAAATCTAGGTTAGGGGATTGAGAAGGAATGCTCAAAGGAAATCTTTTGTCACTCAGTAATAATATAGTCATATCCCAGAATTTATATCAGTATGTCACAACTGAGGTAGAGTACCTACTAGGATTACGTTTTAGAAAAGAGTCTTTTTGAGAATAACTTCGAAATCGGATGATGATGTTAAAAAAACGTGAAAACACACAAAACGTATAGAATTTAAAACCCATTCACACAAATGCCTTTTCGTAACATAAGTGGATTCATGATAATCCATTTGAGACGAGAAAATAAACCTATTGCAAAAGGCTTGTAATAATTGTATTGCCTAACAATTAAGACTATTTCTGTAGACAGTAATAATACGTTTAACTACTGACTATTATAGGCAACTCATCCTATACCAGACAGACTAGCTACTTCAAAGATAAACGATTCCACAGAACCAACACAAGAAAACCCACATTACATTGCTTTTTATGGAAATTACCAGGTGATCTGGAATTATTTACGCAGTGTACATCAAATTAGCTGAACAAATCGCTACCGTGTAAAACATCGTCCATGAACTCATTACTTTTGTGCAAAATTAGACGCGGCCGAAAAAAGTGAACGTAGAAACATCTCTTCCTAATTATCATAAATGTTGCATTTGCAGACGGCCTCACATGTAAGGCACAATTCGTCTTCACTTTCAATACATTGTTGAATATTACTTAATAGATATACATGAAAAGAATTAGTTTGTTGACCTAGAGTTGTTACTTTAAGTGTTGAAGCTTAAAGGCACGCAGCTAATATGTTATTTAGATGGAAAAGTGTCGTAACGCAAACAATGTGAAGAATACAATAGTATGTGTTAGTTTAGCTGGATAGTACAATGGTTGAAGGTAGTTTAGTTCGCCGGATCTTTTGCAAGTCTATATCGGTTCGTGCTGCATCGTTCGACCTGATTACTTAATGGGTTTAACCTAATTACGTTTACTTATTACATACTAAGTAGTGACATGTCCTTCATCTGTTTAGGTTTGCTAATTGACCGTCTAACTGACTAGTTCTTTATTGGAAACTTCTGTTAGTTTTAAGGCTGTGTATTCTGGCGACGACATTGAAAGCTACGAAACCATCAATAAATCTATCTACACTAAGTACAGAAAATAATTACAATAGATCATCATTTATTTATCTTATGAATGAACAGGTAATTAAAGATATTGCAGTGCTATTATTTATGCAGTCGGCTTAAAAGAAGCTCAATGATGATTCACAGATAAATTAGCCAATTATTCTATGGCTGGATGTACTTTCAGTATCCGTAAATTGTTTGCTTCTTAATTGTGTAATCACTTAATTGTAATTGTAATTTACCATATAGGTATTATCACAGCTTCAACAAGTCGGCTTAAGATTACTTATCTTAAGCCGACTTGATAAAATTGAGTGAATTGAAATAGCAGCATTCATCTTTTCTCACAAACCGTAGTTTAAATGCAGCTAATTTGGGTCCATCGTGATTTGTAAGAATGCAAAGCAATTCATTTTCCTATGCCTCTATTTCACCTTCCTTTTCCACTCTATCCCCAAGCAAAAAAAACTTATCTCCTTTCATCTCTACTCATCCTAATTGACTCGATCCTTCTCTAATATTGTCTTCATCTCTTTCTTGCTTGAACAATACAATCAGAATGTACCTGCTTATTATTCTCACCGTATTACTTTTATTTCGAACTTAATCGAATGAGGAAATGATGACCATAGGCAATTGACGGTTCGGTCCAATTGATATTTTGTTGCGGTTTAGCTGCGCGTGAGTGTATGCAGGTAATTTGTAAGTATATAGATGATACAGTAAAAACGATCATTAGTATGTTTACTAAGTTTCCTTTTCCTGTATCTGGAGGCGGTGTGGTGAATAATAAACGATGAACCATTACCTCCTCCAGCAGAACGGAACGAGAAACTTGATGCTTTGTCCGTCTTACGTATTTCTCTGGTTTATTTGTACACAATGGTTTACTGGTACTGGTATTGGCACTAGTACTTGATTACCTAATGTGTGACTTAGGGTGAGACTCGTAGACCGCACGGACAATTTCCTAAGCGAGGTAAAACTTAAGTGCTGTCTATGAAGCTAAAGTGCCGGTTATGAGTCTGTGGGTGAGATAATTGACCGCACTTAGATTTTGCTATTATCTTCGCATTCCTTAGAAATATTTCCGTTGCTTAGCAAAGTCTTTAGTGTGGATAGTATTTTTTAGAACAAATAACTTAAATATTACTTAATTATTTTATGAATAATTGGCAAAAATATGCCAAAATTTCGAAAATCTATTTTCATTTTAATGTAAGTGCACTTCATCGATTATTTATTTATGGATAATTAAATTATCTAGTGTTGATCAAATTTGGAAGCTGACTGGGAGTTAAAACCGGTCCAAGTCAGTATTTTTATCTAGATATTTCATGTTTTGTTGACTATTTTGAGAAATATAAATAAAGTAACTACTTGTATGATGCTAAAACCGATCCCAACTGAATTGGGAAAAGACTCAGAGAATTTGCAGCTATGTGAGATAAGATGCTTTTATAGCTACACACCGACTGATCGAAGTGAACTAACGGCTGTGACTCATGCCTTATCGCCCACAACCCACAGGCTAATAGACCACACTTAGATTTTACATTTATTATATTATCTCAAATAGGCCTCTGTCTTATCTTCAGTTGGTTCCCCAGAAGCAACCGATTCACTCGTGACTTGAAAATTCCAGGTTATATGTAGCTATCCATCCGTAAAAACCAATTTATATTGTTTGCAATCATTCGACATGCTTCCATAACTTTTATCTAGATTTTCTCTTCACTCGGTCAAGTCTGTGAGTTTGTATTATCGGGACGAGCAAATGTAAAATGAGTTACTAAACTACTTGCCAGCTAATATATCAAGGCAAGTGTAGATAGCATTTTGTCTATCACATATCTCTATTCGCAATTGGAGAGCGCTTTTAATGAGGCAAGGATTCAGTGGATTGCCGTATACTGTTCAAGTATAAATGATAAAGTAGCCCCTATATCTGATACAGGTGTCGATAGACGTTCCTGCACACTGTGGATGATATAAGACAAATAGGGACCTACCTAAAGAACTGCAATATCAATGTTTGTTTCTTCCGCAGTTTCACCTTGTAAATAATTGATTTTGTTTTCTTTTATTTTCTTAATTTGCAAGCAAGAATTTTACGTAGGTATATAAAATGAAAATAAACGTTAATGCTACTAAGTTTTTCAAAATTTAAATTATGATTAACTAATTTTGTGTGGCTTGCTTTGTAAATTTTATTTCCAGCACAACGATGCGAGGCGCAACGTTGTGCTCGATAGAGATTGTCATTGGTCGGATTGTATCACGTCATTGGAAATCGACCAATGACAGTGTCTATCGAGCACATCGTTGCGACTCGCATCGTTGTGTTTACTTAGTGAATTGCACAGCAGCCAACGGGAACGAAGCCTAAAAGGAGGGGTGTTTGACCTGTACGATGACGGACATACATAATACATACAGTGTAGTATACAAAGGAATATACTTCGTAACTAATTGGCGATTTATATATTGAGAGAGAGTCACTGGGTACAGTCGACAAAGGGGATATGGGCACAATTTTCCGTACAACTTTATATGAAAACGTGCAACCGTATCTCCTTTGTTGCCTGTACATTAAAATTATAAGAAATCAAAATAATGCATGCAAATGCATTGTATTCAAAAATTACAGTAGTTGGATTTTTACAGTTCTAGTATCATTATCTACTTGTTAAATAATATATGTGGATATGTTTTTGATATGCATAATTGTGGCAATCACCAGTGTTCATATTTTTAATTCCATTTTTATTAGGAAATTTCTTTAAGAATGCAATAATTGTCGAATAAAATTTGGATGCCTATGTTTTGGATTGCACATACAGCGATCATGTTAATACTTTTCATTGCACATTTTATTTGCAAACACCTTTATTACTGCGATTTTTGACCATTGCAAAAATAATAAAAAGAATTACTTTCATAAACTATAATATCCTGCTACTTTATAAGTTTCTCATTTTTAGCTCACCATAAATTAAGACCAGGCTCGCGTAATCTGCTCACTGGGCATGTCGGACCATTACCGAGGTGGATAACAACCGCTCAAACGGAACTATGGTAATTAGATATAAGAACTTTGTAACGTATCTTATAAACTGACTAGACGACCCACCCCGGCGTCGCCCATGGCATACTTCGAAACCCCATAATGCCCGCATTTTATTAATCTTCAAATAATGTATGGGAATCTGCCAGATTTGTTGACATTTATGATTACTGCTTCGCACCCCTACGGAGTACCTATTGTGATGGAACCTCTAACCTTCTTCGAGAAAAGGGCTATTCAAAAAATATTTTTTTCAATTCGAATCAGTAGTTTCTGAGATTAGCGCTTCAACCTAACAAACAAACATACTTTTCAGCTTTATAATTTAAGTATAGATAATTAAGATATACATTGTAGCTGATTAGGTACATACATGTATCATTCTATAAATTAAGTAATTAATATAATAGTCATTCTATGGCATTCCTATGATATTTATTACACTTCTTACAAAGAATTTCTATAATTTATTAAGTTGTTGTGGCTTATGTGCATGCAATTAATTTTTTTAAACCACCTTGTCTATTATTGAGTTATATTATAATTAATGGGACCGTATCTTTCATTATACTTATGAAAAGTTAGATTGATGGTATTTTAAATAAACATGAACAAAATAGTTTGACCATTATGATAATAAACTGTTAGATATAAAATATTTTGTTGAGATTAGTTTTGAAAAAGTACTTGATTAGCATAAACATGCAACTCCTCGAAAGAATGTGACTGTTAATATAGTTCTTGTAACTCTTGTAATCTAACGGATACCCGACTGCAGCAGCGAGGGTAATGTTCTACACGTATGTAAGTAGGTATGTTATTTTCTTTGTTTCCTTCAGCAGATTTACATATTTTATAAATTATGAATAGCACGGAATAGGAAATCCGTAGTATTATTAAAACTATGACGGGATCTAAAAAAAAGTAATACGCACATTTATTACTATATACTTAGTTTGAAGACGACAATAAACGTAATTTAATCGTTAGGTATATAGGTTAGCTATATAGGTATATAGGTTGGGGGTCGTTAGGTATACTATTAAATTTTACAGTAGATAAATAGGTTGAAAATTTCTGAACCATATTTCAACGTTAGACACTATTATCAAAGCTTTTGACTACGTTAAACATACGAATCTTGTAAAAAGTCATTCATCAGGCAGTATGGTGTTGAAGACATGACGCTGAATGCAAAAAAAGTTGATGGTCTGGCTTTGGGGGTCTGGGAGGATTAGTTACAGCCTTCTTCTTCCTCTTAGCGTTAATTCCCAGTCGCATCCGAAGCTTTCAGCTCGGAGTCTGGGGTACGCTTTTACCAGTCTTAACCACGGATTTGACTAGACCTCGATATTTTCCGTGAAGCGATTGTCATCTGACCTCCACAACCCAATGTTAACATTAGGCGATATCGAAGTTTAGCAGTTAGACCGTTGTTTTTGGATTTTTGAGGGCTCCAACTACCCGTAACGACTGCCATAGATGTTCTCATGGCAACCGGGACCGACGGCTTAACGTGCTCTCCGAGGCACGACCAGACCAATGCAAATACTCATATTTAATTCACACAAATATTTGCACTGAGCGGGGATCGAACCCGCGCCTCCTGCGTAGCGGCCGCGTTCACTACCGCTACGCCACGGAGGCTGTCGTGTACAGCCTATAAGGGCCAAAAACTGGTCCTTGTGGTACACCTATAACTTATAGGTGTACCACAAGGACCAATTTTTGGTCCTTTTCTCTTTTGAATTGATATGGACTTTGTTCAATTTATCGAAGATTTAGATTTTTATTCTCTTATTTTGATACGTACATAGTTAATTGCTTAGGTACTTCATTCTAAAAGTAAAAAAGACGAGAGTTATATATGACTCTAAGTACCACCTGACGGGGCACTTGAAATGATGTTCTGGTTAACAAGTAGCAAGCACGAGCGCTAAGTGCTTACTTACATGCTAAGCATAACAATTTACTATCAGTACACTTAAAGCCGCGTTGACTCGGTCAACGTTCTTTACTGTACACAATCTATATAGAAACGCAGAAATTGAACACGGCACGACCAATTTACAGGATTACTTTTTTGTTGATTTTTTTTTTAAATTAGTTATAACACTTATAACCAAAATCAAAGCCGCTTAAAGGTATGATTCCGAAGCCAACCGCATACGACAACTGCAGACGCATGCAGCAGATGCAGCGTACCCATTACTTGATAAACACCGATACGGATAAAGGGGACCATTGAGAAGCCGCAAGGAATTACTGTATCTGCTGCGTGCGTCTGCAGTTGTCGTATGCGGTCACCTTCGGAATTATACCTTAAGCTAAAAAAATACTTTATACGTAGATACATTATATTATATGAACATAGTTACATACTTATTTAATTTTATATATAAAACTATGCCATTAGAATAGGTATAGACTTTGGCTAAAGATATCAATTTGAATAAGGATTCTGATTATGATAAAACTGTATGTGTGTGTTTGTTTGTTGTTCGATTTTGATGAGCCTTTTTATTTTTAAAAGATAATGATTTTGATTACAGAGTGATGTAGGTACCTACCTACCTACTTGTATTTAATTTCGCTACATGAACAATGAACACGAGAGCGTAGCACGTCATGCAAGGGCTATTAACACGTAAATGTCTGTAGATAGATATTTTCATCTAGGCAGGTATCATTTGAATTAAAGAGCCGATTTAACCATTTTTTATATCCCCAAAACCTTCTAGTTGACTATCTTATGGGCCAATAATAGCTATGGAGACGGGGAGCTTGGACAATGAATGCACATGTGACAATTTTACTCGTCATATGCGGATGAAGTTAGGGAAATTTGTATTGGTAGCTTCCCCGATTGAGCCAGTCCATTTGTGCTAGGAAAAGTAGCTCTACAATCAGAAAAACCTAAGGTTATATAACTGTACATATCTTATTCATTTCTTCAAGCATACATAACTCAAAACGGCAGTTTTATTACTTCTAAGTTGCCTCCAAATCAACCTCTTTTAGGCAAAAAAAATAAAAAAACATTTTATTTCGTAATGATTTCGTAAGTATAATGATGATGGACGCCGGTGATAAAATAGTTTTACAACGCGAGTGAATCCCGGATAAGAACTAGTATTATCTAAGCGTACGTAGTGAATAGTAAGTCTATGGTTCGAATTTATGACGTCATTAAACAGGATAGCTGCCATCGTACCGACTAGTGTCCATAAATTACAGCCTATCCGGGCCATCCGTTTGAAAAGAGGTACAGGAAAGTTTTGAATGAATAATATATTTATATGGGAGAACTGCTATCAATCACTAGAGAATTTAAGAGAGCTGGCGCTTAAATTTTAAAGACTTTTGCTTGGTGTACCTACCTACCTAACATGGATTATTCACCTCTGACTTTTAACTTGCCCTTTTGGGGACGAAGAGGATCTGGCATAAGTACCCATCTAAAATTCTTTCATGCGGAAATCACTTCGGAAACTCCTCAGGATAGAGACTCAAGTGTCTTTCGATCTGTAGAGCTCGTGAGGCATGGAGCGAATCAAGACGTCGGAGGTTGCTCAACTACTTCTGTAGGTACTCCATGAGCGCAGGCCTAGGGATGACAAGGTGGAACCGCTTGTCACCTTAGCAAAAGCAGGCTGGGCGTGATGCACACTCCTCCCCCTTTTCCAGGGTTAAGATGGGGACGTTGTTCACGTACTCAAGGTGGCCATCCCGACCCGAAGCCAGATATGACCCTGGGTCAGTCGGGGTGCGAGGGATAATTAGGCTTTAGGCAATCTTACACCCCGGCGTCTGCAGACCTGAGACAGCGTGTGCTTTTAGTCGGTCTGAGTCCAACATAACCACTGGCCACTGCCGATGGCCGATGGGGGTGGTATTCTTGTGGAACAAGGTAGGTAGCTAGGTATATACTTAATAACATCATTTGCTCTGAATAGAAACACAAAAGATCCCAAACAGCTTCAAGTTGTTGTCAGTACGATTTTTCTTAAGTAAACATTTTTTTTCGCTTATGAAATTTGTAAAGCGTAACGTGAAATAAGTAAGATTAAAAAAATTGAAAACTTACTGATGAAAAAATCTTTTGAATTCGCCACTAAGCACGTAGCTTTCGCCAGTTTGTTCATTCAATACAAAGATTTCTTATTTTATCCCAAACACTAAAGAAGCGAAGGTATCAATGGCAGCGTAAAAAATAGAATAAGTTTAGTACCTATCATTCATTTTTCAAAACTTTGAAAAAAAATTCCCGTGAAATAGAATAGGTAATACAACCTACAATGAGTTACAATGATGGTCAGTGGTCACTCTATCACTCTCATCCATTGGTCTCTTGTCTTCTTTAGTGTTATCAACTTATCACACACGGCAACTAAGAGATGGGGCTGTTCACCATTCGATAGTAAAATTATAGTCCAGTTGAATGAAATTTTGAAGGATTTATTATGCTGACTATTCAAATCGATTTAGAAAGAGAAAAGAGAATCTACCCCGGGCGGGACTCGAACCCGCGATCTTTCCCTTACAGGGGGAATGCTCTTACCACTAAGCCACTGAGACCGCACGAAGCCAACTCAAATTCCTCTATACTTCCGTCTTTGGGGCGAAGACGGTGGAGCCATTTATTAGACGGTTATAGTCCAGTTGACAACAATGGACTCACTCCCTAAACAGAACACAAAACAGTTTACGAAATGTAGGCGTTAATACACTTTTGCCTACCCCTTCAAGCAAACTTAGACGTTTTAGTAAAACATTTCCTTGGTTCCGTCCGTCGACCGTCCGCATCAATTCGCATTTATGTATCAGTTATTTTTTTCAGATCCGCTGTAAATTCCAAACAAGTTTATGTACCTACCTACTTATTTAGTTATTTTCCAGGGTACCTATCGCTAATTGGATAATTTTGTACCACCGGCAACAGCACCACCCATCTATATAACGTTTATTATACTAACGAGTCCGTCGTCTCTCGGCCGACATGAGTTATCTTCGTAATTTGACATGAAAGAAATTCCTACAAATAATAGCCAATTAGTTTTACTGAATGCCATGCACAGAACCAATCATTCACTGGGATATTTAACTGATAGGTAGGCATAAGATGTTAAAAAATCATTGAGTTTGTTTTGATATTTATGGGGCAGTGTGATTTTCTAAACATACTAAGAATATCTGGCACCATAAGGGCATTTCATTCAGAATATAGCGAAGTCCTTAATAATTTTTGTATGCACATAATCTACAACAGTGTAACCAATCAGTGTAACCATGGGTCAGAAGGGTAAATAAATCTCTGCAAATGAATTCTAAATAATATGTTGTGTATCTGTCATAACGTCCTGTTTTACTTACCACTGCTAAAATTAATACAGTAGGAATCCTTGCCTCCACATCGACCTTTGTTTGCAGCACAGCACTAATTTACAAGTAAATTAAAATTTAACTGTACAAAAATATCATCTGTGCACTGATTATGGTTTTAGAACGTTCATTTCACGCGCGCACGTTTAAACTTCGAACGCGGCAACGGTGCATGCGTCAACGGCCAGCGCACGACGCGCTCATCTATGAACTGAATGTTTTCTTTCAAATTCGAACTCCTTACTCCCCCCATCTTGGTTCTTCGGCCACAGCTTGTAAGCTCGGGCACCTGTCCGACAGAGTGAACTCGGAGGCACCGGGGGCCATTAGAATAAAAAACAAACGCTATTAAAACAGTTTATTTTATTTAATAACTACGTTTTGACAATAATCATTATAACAGTTTCGACATTTACCTATTTAAGTTTGACTTAATAATCCACTAGGAAGATATACAAGTTGATGTTTTATTGTTTTTAATTAAATTAATTAATTAAAGACGCTAAATATAAATTCATTTCTTAATATTTAACATTTAGTACGTACTGCAACAGTCAGTAATTTGATTTATACATTGCTGATATTTGGTCTGTATCTAAATAGTAAGCAGATAATAATTTTATTCTTAAAATAGTAACAATGAAATTACGATTCATAATATGTAATCCAAAAATTATGATTATCATAATCTTTTTTTTTAACTTTATGACACAATATGATTCCAAATACTAGCAATATACATAACTTAGAAATATGTAAGTAAGTAAGTGTACAAAGTAACAATAAAGATTTAAATCACAAGCTAACACAGATAGATAATCTGAATTTTGACTGTAAGCAGCTCTAGTGTGATTTGGATACTGTGGTTTTGCAACCGATATAGGTAACTGCATTGTGCTGGAAACATGACCCCAGCATTTAAAAGGGGTCACCTTACAGTCTGTACCCAAAGATAATTTACAAATTGTGTAGGTATATATTTTGGTCGACAACTTCGATCATCTAAATCAGCGTTTCTCAAGCGTTATTATTTATTATGCCTTGGCTCAGTTATTTTAATGTTACCCTGTCATGACCCACCACAGCTTTTAACACTTCCTAGTGCACAATATAAAAATCAAAATCTACACTGGACTTATGAAGGCCACCATGCTATCACTTCTTAGTGCAACAGAGTGGAGCGAACATTCGCGTTGATACAGAGGCAACACGTTTCTCATGAAGAGACGTGTTGTTTCTGTATTAACGCGAACGAATATGATTCACTGTAAACAGTGTTTTTATATAGTGGCCCAGTGAAGGGTCGCGACCCATAACTTGGGAAACGCCGGTCTAGATGACAATAGTATTCAAATCGCATAGTTGCAGTTCGCTTGCAGCCCAAATGCGGTTAGCATCTAGGCTACTAGAGAGCTGCTTTATAGACTATGTAGAGCTGTACTTATTATAAAAAGCAATAAGTACTCAAATAAAATCTGACTGAAATTATGATAAAATGAACTGAAATTAACTTGAAATAAAGTGCATATTATAATGTTCAGTCCAAGATTGGTCTAAATTCGCCAAAGTTATTCGTAATTCAGTCAATGAAAAGGTCACTAGTTATCACAAAATAATAAGCATATTATAATAGATTTTGAAAATCTAAGAGGTTTTGTTGAGACATTGTATTTTTTCAAATACTGTTTGAATTTTGAGCCCTAAACGCGAATCGTAATTAATCTAATTTTGGCAGTAGGTACATAGTTCATACTAAAGTTATGATATGGGAAAAGTCACTCATTCTCCTAGTGTATATGTGCAACAATATGATTTTTTTAGTTTCGTTAAATAATTCTTAAAATGCACTAAAATGTATATCGTTATAATAATCACCAAATTAAAAATTTAAAAAACCGACTTCAACCGATTTTTATTGATATTTCATAAATTGCTTGACCGATTTTGATAAAATTTACCTGGGAAGTATAACCTATCAAACAAAAAAATAATTTTGCAAATCGGTCCAGGCGTCTTTGAGTAATCGGTGAACATACATAAAATAATACAGGACTACCTCAAAAGTAAACCAAAACCAAATTAAAAATCAACGCATATACACCGGAAATATAGCTGAATATTCTGAAAACTTCTGCATACCCTTTCAAAGGATTCAGGCGTGATGTTATGATGTGTAATGGCAGAGACATTGCAATAATATGCGATTGCAGCAATCGCGGCTGATTTCCTGGTATTTTTTGAAGAGTTCCTTGGTCTAATCTCGGAAACCCATCATCAGATCTTTACGAAATTTAAATGGGACCATTTCGGAATAATCTACTTTCGAAAAAAAAAAAGAATTTTGCAAATCCGTCTACGCATGGCGGAGCTATGAGCGAACAAACATAAAAAAAAAAAAAAAAAAAAAACATAAACATCCGAATTGAGAACCTCCTCCTTTTTTGAAGTCGGTTAAAAAATATTCTTTGTCGTTTACACATCAATTCTTGTTATACTTCACGACAGTACTGAATGACAGTACTGAAACTTTGTAGATTCCTACCTATTCACATCACTATTTTTTTTCAATTTCTACACCTCCCAAGCGGCTTGGGAGGTGAGTAGACGACATGGGTACGGTATAGTGTGAAACTATTTAATTAAAAAGGTTTTACTTCACTCTTCATATCTGTTACGACACAATCTATCGCATCTGTTTGCCGTAAATATAGTTATTAAAAATAGAGAGCCCCAGGGCTGCGCGGTCCTGGGTTCTTGCCCACAGTGACCAATCGAAAAAAAGATATGAAGACCCACTCACCAGTAGTGGGAGAGCCTTACCTTTTTTAAGTTAATGCTACATTAATTTTGAAGAGTAGCTATTTACGTAGAGATAAATATTTTATACCAATCGTTAACAATTTTAACTTCAGACTGTATATTTTTAAGTACGTAATAAAATTTCTAAGTAGAGGTAGTTTACTAGTAAAACTACTTTGATATGTTTGCGTCCTACCTGTTATGATTTACGGTGCCGAAACGTGGACCCTCACAGTGGGCTTAGTCCAAGATCTAAACGTCGCGAAGCGGGCTATGGAACGAGCTATGTTTGGAGTCCCTTTGAAGGAGAGAATACGCAACTACGTCATCAGACAAAGAATAAAATTACCCACATAGCTCGCAAAATAAGTTAGCTGAAGTGAAGGACCGATGGCCGTTGAAGCAAACCATTCCTAGAGTGGAGACCGCGAGAAGACAAACAGAAGGTGGGAGGCCCCTTAGCCAGATGGACAGACGACCTCAAAAAGGGGGCTGGGGCAGACTGGATACGGAAGGTGGAGGATCGGCAGAAATGGCGCACATTGGGGGAGGCCTATGTCCGGCAGTGGACTGCAATATTGGCTGATGTTTGCCAAGAGACATTTAGGTACAATAGCATCACTTATTTGAACTTAAAATTAAATTCTGTACCACTTTAACTGCTAACAGATGATTGATTATATGGATATTTTATTTATTTTCTTTTTATTAAAACAGATAATGTAGTAAATTATCAACTCTCTCGGTTGAATAACTCAATGTCTTTACCGTGATGTGCGGAACTTTGACACTAGTAGCTACTGGTTAATTTACAATACCCGGCATTTTTGGTTTGCAGTCGCGTCGCAGCTATTTTGTAGAGCGTTCACTCCTATGGTAAATCATACTGACAATTTGTTTGATACCTATATAGTAGAGCAGTTAGACCATATACTGTATAGACACAGCAGTGCTAACAAATCTCGTTGTGCTACCAAAAAATCTGGTATGGTAAGACACCTGTCTTACCGTACCCGACTTATGAGTTATGGTTATGAGTTACGAGCTACTTCTATGAGCTATTTCTAATGGCGTCCAAAACCGACAGTAGATATTATTCCGTCCACGTCGTTCCGCCATCGATGTGGTCCGCGTCCTCGCCGAGTATCAGGTTTTCACTAATAAAAAGGCAAAACTCAGGTACCTTATTAAAAAATCTATAACAAGCTATTACCGGAATCGCCCCATTTTGTTTGTGTCAAAAGCGAAGCTGTATTTTTAAGGTCTCTTTCAAAATGTCCAACTTTCTTTGCTAATATTAGAAATGTGTTTTTTTAAGTTAACTTGTTACTTAAGCATGCGAAAATTATTGGGTATATTTGGCTGGAATTTGGCACAGGTAAACCATCACCTTAAGACAGAATACTTTCTTATTGCGGTAATAGAATTCTGTGGGGAAAAATTACCTAATTTTAATGTATAAGCATAAACACACACGAACGAAGTATATCAGTATATTATTATCCTATATACATGAAAATGAATTGCTTATTGGTTCCGCATTATATTCCTATGCCATTCACCAGACTGATGAGACCTTGGCATTTGTAGTGAATGTTTTTAACTCAAAAAATAAAACTAAAATCTTAATTGTGTCTTGTATTATTTACCTAGATATGAATATACCATTATGGTACAATCACATCACATAAATAGACACAGAATCGGATCCGTATCACGAACATTAACATTAAGGGTCCTCTAAACGTAAACAGATTAATCTGCGGATGTTAGCGGCGGACGCGTCCGCCGACGCGTGTACGGGGTGATTTGCTCGTCTGTAAGTACGAGTATTTAACGTTAAATGTCAACCACAGACACAGAATAAGTAATAGTACCCACAGACGAGTTAAGTTTGCACGTCGGCGGACGCGTCCGCCGATGACGTCTGCGGATGAATCTGTCTAAGTTTAGAGGAGCTATCCGACTGATTCTATCGGTACACACACGTTTTCGTATGAAGATTTCGAATCGAGTCAGTTTTAAAAATATATGTAATTATGTATTAACATTAAGTAAACCAGTTTCTACATTTTTTATTGCTTAATTGCATTTAAATAGTATTATTATTAAACGGCTTTATACACATTGCCCAAAGACAGTTAGCCAAAATGAAGGCAAAAATAAAGTGTAAAGTTTTCAGCATTCATGTAGATATTATAGTTACTTTAAGGCCACCATAACTATTAAAATCCTGAACATATTCGGAATTATGAGGTATGGTTAGAATCCTCACACATCCCGACTGACATTGACTACCTATAACTTTCACGAGGCAGTTTATTTTTTCATGACTAAGCATAACCTTCAGGCCATCCGCTGCCTCATGCGTGTACATGCAGGCGGCCACCTGTTCCGTGCAGATAATAAAGGTGCTAATTTCGTGTAAAAATACGATTTGCCCGAAACTTTATGCAATGTCGGTGCCTATATTGTGTATATAGGCAGTGGACTGTGTTACTTGGACATTTTGAAATAGACATAAAATTATAATATTATATCCAATTATGTGTTAATATACAATTTCGTGCATTTTGTAATCCATTTTTTATACGCGACTATACAATGCGTCAACAAAACCACTTAGACTTTACAATTTGACTAACAACTAATAGAATAATTACGTTTCCTCAATGTTCGGGTTTTCGGAGAACAGCTGGTTATCATTGTACGTCCTGAGGTACTTCTTGGTGTAGAGGTACAGCATCAGACCCCACTTCATCATCATGAATGACCACACGAGACGGATGATAATACTAGTACTTATTGGCATCACATCTGTAGACAAAGAGAAACAAATGAATATCCTTCTTGAAGTAAAGAACATTCTCAGAGTAATCTTAATACGTATTACTGCAGCTTGGCCTGGTGGTGAGGTGTAAAGGGTGGCTTAAGCCAACATCACCTGGGAGCCTGTTGTACACATGCCAATTGACGAAGGAGGCGCTATCGCAGGCTTTCTTCTCGGGGTTGGCGGCTCAGATGGCAGTCACAACCGTTAAAATAACCAAAATAATAATTAAAAGGAGAAGTGGAAGACCGGACATCAGGGTCATCAAGTGCAAGCTTTGGAAGAATTTGTGATTGGCGCTCGGATGAAGAATAAAAGGAGCAGTGTAGCATTAGACGTCCTGAAGTCACAAACACTCTCGTGTCTGTAAAACTTCCTTTTGCCTTTAATTTATTGGAATTATTTCACAGCCATTCACACATGAAACAAAAATATCAGAGCGAGGTATGTGAATGATTCCAGCTTGAACCAAATGGCTGAACATCTCCTCCTTTCTTTGTCACAAGCTTTCGTCATCACCATAGGTTCTTGTAGTTCGTAGAAACAGGATTAGTATTGCATACAGGTGCAGTGGCTAGCAACATCTAGTACCAATGAAACCAAAATTTGATGATGAAGACGCCCATGCCCTTTACATAATGGTAGTGTTTAGACTAGACCTATATTTTGCAGTGGATGCCCAATAGAGCTGAGATGAATATTATGGAATACTTACCAGCCTTATAATAAATCTCTAAGAACAGGTAGAATAATGTCAGAGCCGCTCCAGAGACGAACCCGACTACGCCAAAATCGCCGATATACTGCAATGCTTTTCTTGAAAAGTTGACATGCAATGACTCTTTCAAGTAGTGGCAATGGAGCATCAAAGCCAGTGATGCGTGAATACCTATAAAAAAAAATTAAGTTGGTCAGTCAGCTTAACCTGTCAACACAGTACGTGTGGGTGGCTCTGCAGACATTGGCGTTCGGCGAACTTGTCAAACGTATGGACATTAAGCTTTTGCCTTGCACCTATTTGCCGACGACGCTCGCGTAGGCCAACGCTCGGCCGGCCAACATGTACCTATAGCCGACATAGCCAAGCCAACCGCCGCGCGCCGGCTTGGCTCACTGCTACGCAAGGCGAGTTCTTCCGTTGCTTCTAAGTATCCTCTCTCTTTGTTTTGAAAGCATGTGTAGTGCAACATAGAAAATACTTTTTGACTGGCTTTTCCATAGAAAAGACTCCCGCGCTACGCTGCGTGTTGCGGGGCAGTGGCTAATTTATCGCCAAAAAACTATATTGATGTCAATACAAACATGAAAGAGACCCGATTCTCAGCACTCCATGGATTCACCGTGCGGTCGCCGGGTCCATAGCGTGGTACAGAGAGGAACACCGCGACGGCGACTGGGACTTGCGACCCAGATGTAGGTTTAGGGTGGCCACCTTGTGATGCATCAGCGCTCACCTCCACCGTCAGTAGTGGTTCCCCCCCCCCCCCCCCCCCCCTACCTATCCAAATTTGGTAAGATCCTATCAATGCCGCTTAAGTATGTTATTATTTTTGTAAGGATCAATAATAGTTATCTTTATTAACTAATCTTTTAGTTCATAATCAGTTTAAAATATATCAACTTGATCGGCCGATAAGACCACACACTGACACACATAACTAAAACTGTATTGATTGCTATGCAATGTTAGTAGAGATGATATTGATCGTGCGAAGTGGAGGAGGAAGAGCCGGAAGGCGTACCCTGAGCTCCGAAGTCATCTTGGCCACGGATGCAAACAGGAAAATTTTATCCCCTGGAATGGGTGTCTCCATGGGTAGCGGGATTGGAATTAAAATGTTTTGCGGGCGGAGCCATGGACTTCAGGCCATTAAGTGGGGATAAATAATATACTGGGAAAAGGTGACTTTTAAAACAATTTTCCCTGCCACTTAACATATTTATAGTTGTCAGTATAATAAATGTTTATTATCAAATGCCATTGCCTGGGCCCTATAGGTATAAGTTGAAAGATAGTCTAATTAAATAAAAAGCTAATTTAATTATGTTTCAATACCTTGTTGCAAATAAAAATACCTACAATATAGCGATAAACAGGAAATTTTAAGCAAAATATGATATCTGCTCGCATATTGACCATTTTACAAATACATTATTACTATCTTATTTTTGCTTGCCGTTTCAAGGTTATTGGGTGAATCACACAATGTACATATTATATAGATATTGAGTATAATTTATATATTGTAAGATATCGGAGGAGAAAGGCTTCTATGTGATATGTCTTTCCAAAAAAATGTATCTAAGGATATTTATTCACATTCTAGACTTTGTGTAGAATGTCGTAGAAATGTACAATCTCTTTCTGCATATAATGTTATTAGTTAACATTTGGGTATCAATAAGTCTTTTGTATGATATTACTTATCACTTAGATTTGGAGCGCTGATGTCTGACGCATGAGTAACGTTTTTTATCAGGCGAGGATGTAGTAGTTAGGTAATTGACAAAAAAAAAACAATAAATTTCAGTCCACAGCTGGTGATAGACCTCTTTATAGGGTTATCTGTGGAGATTACCCACTTAAAACATCTCTAATAGGGTCACACTATGGTGCACATTTGGTGAATAAATTGTTTACTTAATAATGATTAAGCATGTAACTCGTATTTCTAAAATTAGCTTATAGCAAATACAATAAGATATATTATGTTATGTGGGTATTGTTTATCTTCTTCAGAGTCCTCATTAAGTCTTTTTTGTCATATCTAGTCATACTTCAATCTGTCTGCGTATTTGTTTGCACTTGAATGAACTTACCAGATAGTAGCGCCCACATTCCGGCTTCTACGTTTGCATAAACAATGCAAAAACATATAAATGCAGAAAAGCCCAATATAGCTCCTATTGCACTTATTGCTATATGAAGTTTAACACGCAACATCTTTATTGAGATGTAACTTCTACGCTTAATATATTTATGTGGTGTTATGAAAACCAATTAATGTAGTTTTATTGTTCACAATTTCACAACAACACAGCTGGAAATATAATAAATAACTTGACAGCAACTGTCAAATGTCATTGTCAATCAGATATTTTTTTTCATTTTTTACATAGTAGTGATGCGCCACTTTTATGATCTCGATTTCGGTGAGATATAAAGACATGTGAAATATTAACTATTTAGTAATAAGTTATTAATAGTTTCAAAAACATGGGGGCCATTTAAAATTTAGGTGTTCAAAAAATTATATTGGCATCTTTATTAATAGATTTTTGTGGAATTTGATTAAATTAACATTCAACTTATCACTTAACACGGTCGCTTTACACGGAAATTGCAAAGCGACTGGTCGATGCTTCGCGTGACCAAAGGGCTGGCCTGTATTTTGCCCAAAGGATTGGCATTGCCATCCAACGGGGTAATGCCGCCAGCCTTTTGGGTACGTTACCAGTCGACATCGATGGGGAGGAATTCTTCGACACCTGACCCCTTTTTCCTTTCCCTTTCTTTTTTTTGATCTTGTAAATATTTTTATTTATTAATTTAGTTTTGTTTAAGTACCTGTATATATTTAGAATACAAATAAATGTATACTTATCACTTATCACTCAACTTATGTCACTTATGTCATTGTCATTTATTAATGTTAATGTGTTAATGCCATTTGCCATTGGCATTTACGTTGTTGTTTGTTTATGAAAATAATTGATTATTTAATGAGATTAAGTTGTGAGAGCTCAGAATACAGAAGTTGAGAGCAAGTTATTATATCAAAACGCCTAAACTGTAATCTACCCTTATTTTATCTTGTATAAAATATTAAATTTAATGTTCCATACAGACCTTCTTAGTGAAGGCTAGATAATGAGTCGAGTTAGTCAGGCTCAAATGAAGAAATTATTAGATTTATTAAGTGAAACCGGCGTACTAGTTAACGGCAAAGTAGTGTATTCTAATACCAATAAGCAGAATTTTTGGAAACGCGTTGCTATACAGCTGAACTCGGTAGATGGTGGAGTTTACAAAAATACTTGGAAATGGTGTAAAGTAAGTTATCTAATTCGAGCGCCTACTCTAGTCATGTGCGAGAATCTATTAATCTATAATATTATTATAAAACTGAAGAGTTTGTTTGGTTTAACACTCATTTCAGAAACTACTGGTTCCAATAGGAAACTCGGTTTTGTGTTGAATAGTCTATTTATGAGGTAGGTTATAAGCTAATATCATGACGATGCGATGCTACTCAAGAGAGTGGAATAGTAATTATTCAAATATAAAAGTCAATGAAGCCAGCTGATTCCCATAAGTATTTTGAAGATTAATGAATTGCAAGCATATGTGGCTCATGTTCATAATATCAATCAGAGCTCTAAAAATAACCTATTATTGTTATGTTTTAGATGTGGGCTGATTGGAAGAACAAAACAAAGAAAAAAGCAAACATAATATTGAGGAGAAAGAATTACAGTTTGGAGCATCCATCACCCTCACTGTCTTCTTTAGAAAGAAGGCTTCTTAAGCTAATCAATTATCCTTTGGATGATAAAGCTGATGCGCTGAGATTAGAAATGGTAAATTGTTCTTACAACTTACAGTTGCTATAGAAAAAGTTGCTGTAATAAATAGTATAAATTAAAACTTAAAAAAAGTTCTCAACAAGCTCATTTTAATTTGGGTAAAGATGGCACTGTGTAACATTCCCTAAATGCATGTATCCAACTAAAAACAATAAGGCTGGTCTGGTAGAAAATGATTGATTCACTCCTTCAATGTACTAGAATAGAAATAAATACTATGGCTACTAAGTTATGTGATATTTTTTTCATGTCTTGTTAATTCTCAGGTTGCCAAAGTGGAGATCCCTGAAAATCCACATGATTTCAACATAGAATTTTTAAATGAAGACTATAACGATTTACATAACAAGGAGAAGACATCGTCGGAAGATGAAGACAGGGCTTCTGACTTTGACAAGAATGGCAGCAAATTCTGTGATGTGAATGATGTTTTACAAGGTAAGATACTTATTTATTACAAACAATAAAATGCACATTACTTGTTACTAATTAATTATCACCAGGGTGTATGCTCCACCAAGATCTTTGGAGCAAACCTACTGAGCCTTAGCCAACCTCATCTACTAACTGGTACTTACCTACTGATTAATGAATGACCTGGCAGGGGGGGGAGTCACATCCTTCAAAAATACCTTTTAAGAAGGCTTTTTAACTTGACGATTGGGGGGAGTCATGTCCCCTGTGGCACTCCCCGCCCCCCTCTAGACCGCGCCTGCCTGTAGTAGATCCTTGAGGGTGGACATAAAGTACTCTGTTTTATGGTTTCTTACTATACAACTTCACCAAGATAGTGTGTAATTTTTGATTCTTCATAACTACCCTACACTACATGTTAGTCTGGACTTATGTGCACTGTGGATAAAATTTTGCACCATCTTTAGTCTTGATGTATTTTTTTTTTTCAGAAGACAATATTGGAGGATTAGGAGAATCTTCAGACTTAGATCACAAAGTAAAATTAAAAAGAAAATCATTCAAGAAGAAAAAGCTTTCATTAGAAGAATATAAAGTAAAGACAACATTGAATTTAGAAAAGGATAGAGTACAACAGAAGAGTGAAGAACTAAGACTGAGGGCATTAGAACTAAAGTTGAAAGGAGAAGAGTTGAGATTGAAAGAGATAGAAATGAATAAAATCAACTATTTAACTAATATTGAAGAGGAGAAACTGAAATGTTTTAGAGATATATCTTCTTCGTTAAAAGAGTAAGTATTGGTAACTTAGTTTTTAATGTGAAAGCTTTGATTTTTAAGTCTACTAGCTAGTCTGAAGTAATTACTACATTGTGTCTTCAATCAGTGTAATAAAAGGAGGCCATTATAAATTAAAAAATGTAGGTCCATGTGTCATCAACTGTTTTATGGGGTTATGTAGAAACCTCTTGCTGTCAACCCTTTATAAACAGTTTATAAAGGGTTGTATTGTATGACACCTATGGGCAGAGGCAGGTTTATTTAGTTAGCTGAGAACTAAAGCTGCTGTTTCAAGACTAATAAATCAGTCAGTCTCAAAGTTTTCTTGAATATTATCATTAAGAACATTATTATTATAATATTATTTCTATTTCAGATTATTGGAGCGAAGTAGAACTGGCAACTTGAGATTTCATAATACTCTTTAATATTCTAGGCAATGTATTATTGTAAAAATAAAACATATTTTCCAAGACAAGAAAGAATTTTTATTCATTCGTTTTTCAAATTTAACAGTTAAATCCTCCATTACTTCCGTTAGATATAAAACTTTTTATAGTAGCAACAATACAAAAATTCGAGGAATACTAAAACATTCTAAACATCTCACAAATCAACGAGTGATTATCTATTTATTATAAAAAAGGACCCAAGGCCAGCATAGTTTTGAACAAATAAAAACTCAATAAATAATCTTTTAGAACATAAGTTTTGTGCTCTCTAAATAATAAAATAAATAATAGCTATCTTTCCCATCAACTCTTAAAAATAGATAATAAAAGCTATGCTTTGCCCAACACTGTGTAGTATTTAGGCGCTGTTTGGACAGACCCAATTTTTGCTTTAAAATAATCTTTAAAATTATCTCACTTATCTATATCAACTGTCTATGTCTCGAAGTGATCATTTAGTACCAACATCAACACTCACATATAGGAAATATATAAAAAGACAATAATGAAACAATGGAAAGGGTGGAGCAATGATATCCTACTATTTTCTGCATTGCCTTCGTCCACGTTTCTCTTGCGGCGAGTGCTGCCTCTATTTTTTTCGAATCATCTCCTATATCTTTAACTCCCGCCACCCACCACAGGTTCGCATGAGCGGAACCAATAAAGTCGCTTGTGTTTATAGGCTAAGGCAACATTAAATCCAAATCAAATCTTTGCCTTAGTTAAAACAATAAAATTGACATTTTCAACCTTTACAACAATCACAGTAAACATTGCACATTGACAAATTAACAATGCAATTATTGAAATTAATAAATCACATTCAATTAAAATTTTTAGATACGAGTTTCACGTTATAGAAGTAGATAATACTTCACATCTTCAGCAGCTTCAAGTAATTAGGCCTCATTTTACTCAATGTAATTGCGTCTAGTTCTGATACCCTGTGTATTCTAAGATGACTTTTCATATTGCCTCGTTGAGCATAACCTCGTCCACAGATAGGACATTTGAAAGGTGTTTCTCCTGTGTGCAGTCTCATATGTTCTTTTAGGTAGTCTTCATGGTAGAAACAACTGCCACAAACACTGCATTGAGCTGGTCTTTGTCCTGTAATTAAATTTCTGTGTTAGAAGCACCTACTTTTACTGATGAGTTATGTAAAGATTGTAGCAATAAGAGCATGTTTGTTTTTATTACTAGATGTAAATTATCAGCTTGTAGCTGCTTGTTCATAATAAATAAATAGGGATATACATACCAGTGTGCACAGACCTCTCGTGTATTAGAATAGATTTCTGACACTTATAAGACTTATCACAGAATTTACATGTATATGTTTTCTTTGGCTTCAAATGTTTGTTGTGAACATTTCTAAAATGACTCGTCATCTCCCCTCTAAAAGCAAAACCTTGGCCACAAGTGGCACAAATAAAATCTCTAGATGTTTCGTGTTTTCTTTTCATATGTCTTTTTAAATAATAATCAGATACACAAACTCGGGGACATTTTGGGCACTTCACAGGGTTCTTGAAATGGACTTTCTTCTTATGAATATTTAATTTTTCTTGAGTTTTGAATACATCTCCACAGAGGTCACATAACTTTGGCTCTGGTTTCTTGCTTATAGTGGGCACATTGACTTTGGTCTGAGGTCTCGGTCTTGGTTCAATGGTGTTTACAATTTTTTTTAATGTTGTTTGGCCAATTGTCATGCTATAAAAACAAAAGTATTTAATGACCAGTTCAATTTACTATAAATTATTATAATATTATTATATAATGAACAAGTAGTTAAAAATAATATTACCACCATTTTTCTCCAGTCCATAAAAAGTTACCTTCTAATATAGAAGACGCTATCTTATTACTCCTACAAGTTCTAGACCTATTCTCTGTTCTACTTCTTCGATGTTTAGTCTCTTTTTTAATTGGCTCCTTCTTTATTTTTTTAAATATATTTAAGGGTTTCTCATCTTCTAAATCATCAAAGTCATCATCAAAATGGTCGCTTTCTAATTTTATCCCTTTTACTTCTATTTCTACATCAGAAAGAATATTATTACTTTCATCTTCATACTTAGTTTCTTTTTTAATAATTTTCATACCATCTTCTAATATCTTACTAGACTCTCGATACTTATTTATAAAACTGTACAATGTTTCTAAGGTGGTATTGCATGGTGTGCATATATGACGTGGAAATCCATTGATGTCTTCAATCTGAAAACAAGTTCAACTATGAAATTCATCAACATTTCAATGTGTTCATATGAATTATTTTCTGACTAAGTATATACTTTTTCGCATTGTAAGCACGTGGCTAACTTATCGTATACATTCTTTTCTGTCTCGGACTTCTCAAATATTGGATATGTGGCCCCACTCTGAAGACAGATTCTACACAAACTTGAACTTATATCATCCATGGCATTACTAATTCCAATAAGAATTCCTGTTACAGAAAAGATTCTTGAAAATAACGAATTGCTATGGTTTGCTGGTAATAGTCTAAAATTGAATAAATAAAATGCACCCAGTTTAATCACAACCACAATCAAAATCAAAATAAAAGCAATGACATAAAAAATGACGTTTTAATTTTTTTTATTATTAGTGACTAGTGTTGGCCCCCGTTAATCGACCAATAGCTGCAGTACTGAAACTATTAACTTACTGAAACTGAAACGACGCTGAAACGAAACCATATCGGTCTATGATTTCTACGATTTTTGCTGACTGGAAGTTTGAATTTTCGTATTAACAAGAAAAAGTTAATAATTCACTTTCATATCACGACTTAAAAATCGACTAAGAATTCACTTATGTACTTTTATTGAGCGAGATCACAAGACCAATCATAGACAATATTTATCACTTGTCTTCTGTCATCAGGTGATTTGGGTTTGCGAGTGAAAAAGTCCTAGAAAAGGGATAAAAACGCCAATATTTTCCTAAATCAATATGTCGGGAAAAGATAGATTAGCGATTTTCCCTTCTCGGGGGTAAGTGTTCTCCTTAACATTCCTGTTTAATTATTTTTGTGTAAATTCTGCGTAGAATTCTGTCGTATCTACTATGCAATTTGTCCTGGTTTTAGGGCTCAGATGTTGATAAAGGGCCGTCTGGCTGGAGCAGTGAAGGGCCATGGTCTCCTGAAGAAGAAAGCTGACGCCCTCCAAGTGAGGTTCCGTATGATCTTGAGCAAAATTATTGAGGTAAGTGACAATTGTCTACAGATCATGTCCTATTTAGTGTATGTATAACTAAAATAATCAATGTTTCAATTAAGAAATAAGAAATTTATCAAAGTGAGATTTTTATGTGTGTATGTAAGTTAAGAAACAATGGTGTCTTTATGCCATTGATGTTTTTAATGTGTATAATTGAATAATTTTTTTAACTCAATATTTACAGACAAAAACCCTTATGGGTGAGGTGATGAAAGAAGCTGCATTTTCACTGGCTGAAGCTAAGTTCACAACAGGAGATTTCAATCAAGTGGTACTACAAAACGTCACTAAAGCTCAAATTAAGATTCGCTCCAAAAAAGACAATGTTGCTGGTATGTCACTGCTTTGTATTTAATTATTTTAAAAAACTCGGCAAAGAAATTTTGCTTCTGTCAAATTGCTAGTAAAATTTTTAATTATTGCATAGCATAATAATACATTTTGTAGATAAAGCCATTTCCATCTCAGAAATAGAATTTAAAAAAGATTATTGTTTAATGCATTTTTATCAGTATTATAGATAATTCCAAATACTTTTAGGAATAAGATAATGAAAATTACCTCTAAAATAACCTCTAAGGGGAGCCACACACCAATGCAGCAGTACAAAACAAATTGCCCTACATTTACACAGATTAAGCTTCTTGACCAGATAATAATAATAATAATGTCCTTGCAGCTTTGATGTGTGGTCCCTCTTATGTTATGATTCTGAAGCTGACCACACAAGACAATAACAGATGCATGCAGCAGATACAGCCATTGATTACAGTATCCATTACCTTGTTAAACTCTTATGCAAATAAAGGGGGCCATTGAGAATTGAGAGGTGCATCAGCAACAGTAGTTTGTGAATTTTGATACTGTGTGACATCATTAATCTTATCAATCAATCAATCAATTAGCCTACTGCAGTCCACTGCTGGACATAGGCCTCCCCCAATGTGCGCCACGTTTGCCGATCCTCCGCCTTCCGCATCCAGTCCGTCCCAGCCACCTTTCGCAGGTCGTTGGTCCATCTGGCTAGGGGATGTCCTACCCTCCGTTTTCCTACGCCCGGTCTCCACTCCAAATAAGAGTATGATATTAACCTTATATCATACTCTTATTTTAAGTTGAATAAATGATGAAATTGATATTATCTTAAATCATTATAGGTGTAACACTCCCAATCTTCGAGTCTTACCAGGACGGTACTGACACATATGAGCTGGCTGGTCTGGCCCGAGGTGGTCAGCAACTCACCAAGCTGAAGAAGAATTTCCAGAGTGCTGTCAAACTGCTTGTTGAGTTGGCTTCCCTGCAGACATCATTCGTGACCCTCGATGAGGTCATCAAGATCACCAACAGGCGTGTGAATGCTATTGAGCATGGTGAGTACCTGGTTCTTGACTGTACTTTTCATATAGATCTTTTTTTTCTTATGTGTGTTGTATCAATATGACTCCAGTCAGGATTAGTAGAATGAGGGTCACTATTGCAGATACAAATGCATTGTAGCCTCATTAGACAATTTTGCACACCCTGCTTAAAGGACCTGGTATAGTAGGATTGTCTAGATTCTTTCACTCTGCCTGTATTGCTCAGACACTCCCTCTGTACTAGAATATTAGTCAGAAGCTGTCATAGTTTTTGCAATATCTGTTGCCTACTGTTATCACTGGTGATTTTCTATCCTTACTTCATTTAAAAAAAAATCGTATGGCCTCGCTGGATGTATGGCGTAACTAGCACCTACCACTTACGCACTCCTACCTATGCTGTACAAACAACAGACAAGCAGTGCTAGCTCAGTTCAGGAGAGCCTTTCACAAACTGACATATTTACGGCGCAGTGTGGAGATCTAAACTCTTATGTTAGTGAAACCATTGGAATGCATTTCATCCTCTTCAACCCAGCGCTTCTTGGATTTACCCCTCCTACCGGAGCTGGGCAGAGGTGGCATGACCAGTAATTTGTTACCCACGTAGTCAAGCAGTCGCCGCATAGCCGATAGACCGATTACAACGATTGGTGAAATGAAGGTGTTTATTCACCTCTGTCTACCATGGATAAAGGCGTGATTATAATGTATGTAATTGATGTTTACAGTAATCATTCCCCGATTGGAGCGCACTCTGGCGTACATTATTTCCGAACTTGACGAGTTGGAGCGTGAGGAGTTCTACCGGCTGAAGAAGATCCAGGACAAGAAGAAGATCATCAAGGATAAAGCTGAAGCGGTAAGTTGAACATGCGACACGGCATCGAATACGTGAAAACGGAAATTAATTCGCAAATACGGAAATTATCGTGGGCGAGAATTTAGTGTTTGCTTGTGTGTACTTTGATACGATAATGGTATGGCGGGGAGTTTTGCCGCCAAAGCAAGAATGAACGATCGCGGTGTTATTTTATTTTCCAAAATTAGTGTGAGTTCGAGTTTTTATGTGTAAAAATGGTGGATTTTTAGACATAACGTCTTGGAAAACGCGCACAAGAGTAGGAAAGTGAAATATTACAGTGGATTGTGACTTCTCATGTTGGTTTCAAATCTCCGTAGAAGCCTTTAGTAAAGTTTCCACCACAATCATCATCTTCTTCATCATCATCGTCATCAACTCAACATCATCATCAACATCATCCTCATCCTCATCCAAATAATGATAATAAAATATCAAAAAATGAAGACATGGCTCAAAGGTCTTTGAAACCAAGCCAAAATCATTCCCAAAAAAAAAAAATGGTATGGCGATTATGGGTGTGCGTTGTTTTATAGCTAATTGTTTTATAGAATTTCGTTTCACATAAATTTTTTCTCATATTTTCGTTTCATAGAATAATCAATAGAATACAGAATACTTACTTTGAAGATTTTTAAATCATTGATTTTTGTTTCACATAAAGTTTAATGTTAGAATAATCATATCACAGAATAACAAATCGAATATTCTTTATTATCATAACATACATTAAATATAAAATCGTTTGACATACCACTCAAAAGATATAAAACTTATTTGCGCTAAGATAATTCGACGGAGCCCCGTTCCGCGGGGCTCCTTTTCCTGGGTGGTTATAAAAAAAAACCACGAAGGCCTAAGGCGGGCTTAGCCTTCTAACCTAACCTATCCAAGTCGGGGTACTCTGAGTCGGGGTGTAAACTATAATGACGTGTTCTAATTTACTTGCGTACGATTTTTGGACCGAAACGTGCGAGAAACACGAAAACTCACATTTCGGAATAATTCAGTTTTCAAGAAATCTTTACATTTTATTCGTCTCCACAGAAAAAAGCTGCAATGAAGGCCGCCGGTCAAGAAGTTGGCGGCTTCGCAAACTTACTGGACGAGGGCGACGAAGATTTGTTGTTCTAAAAACTCGCCTCCCGTAGACTCCTATATCTAGACAGTTGTTAGTAGATTTGCGGTCGAGTCAACCGATCCGATGCGCGAGCCACACAAAAATATACCTTATTACAGGAGTTTTTGATGCCATTTCGGCTTGTTTCCTGACTTGACTGCATATAAATGATATTACAGTGTTCATTGCGTTGTAAATACAGTATTGTTGTATCGCTGTTAAATGTATAATCTATCTAAGTGAAATAATTAAATCAATTTCTATATATTCTATCCTGCTGTATGGCGATGTCACAAAGAATCATTGGCGTTCGCTCAGTTGTTACGTATTAAGCATTCCACCATTTTGTTTTATTTTTTTGAAGCTTTTTCCGAAACGCTGTAGTATAAAATCAGTATAAGTACACCTTGATAAGTATTTATGATTTCTGAATCGTTGTTGGATAACTAATAATATGTTAAGTAAGCACATATTGTAAATACAAGTTTGTGAAGCGAAATATATGATTATTATTATTGATTTAATTAGTTGTTATTATTTTAGCACTAGAGTGGAGACCATAAGATCACACGCCCCCTTGCTAAATGAACTAACGACCTGAAAAAGGTAACAGCAGCAGAATCCTTTTGAAGCGGTGGATATGGTTTGGCACAGCTGATCTTCGCCCGGTCAACTCGTATTGGTAACTTACCAGGAATGGTGGCTTACCAGGAAACCTCTATAAAATCACTCTAATCGCACGGTTTAGCGCGCCAGATAGTCTCCGAGGGAATTTCCGAAAAAAAGTTGTGAATTCATATGCCTTTCCTTAAAACGAGTGAAGAGACTCACCACAGATATAAATGGTCTTAGTATGAGATGAGGGCCCTGCCAATGTGACACGACCAAGAAACAATCCACACTATTCTTGGAGATAGCTGCATGGACGCTCCAGCTCCGTGAATACACTCTGTTAGAGATGGGCAAGAGAAGCAGTGTCACCGAACTTTCTGATGAGTACTTTTTTATACCACTTAGGTGGCGGGCAAGCATACGATGATGGTAGGTAAGTGTTACTGTAGTCCACGGACGTGTGCCACCAGGAGCGTCACAATCGTGCTGTCGATTCTGTAAAAACCTTCCAATGCCCTTGAAAAATCCCATATTGTAGCCGCTTGGGAAAACAGTAGGAAGATCATTCCACAGCCTGAGTGTCCGCGGAATGAAGTCCCTTTCATATCGCACAGCTCAAACCTTTTGCGGTTGCTACGAGTGAGGGCGAAATCCCTGCATGTCGCGAGCAGTGCCAGTGTACCTAATGATAGAATGTAGCCGTGTGCACAATTTCGAACAATTCTTCTGAACACACAATAATTATGCTTGCCTCCACTCCTGAACCAAGTAGGCCTCAGGAGAGACTTCGCTTAGCTGTGCGTGTTCCACCGCCTGTGGTCGACTCTGTCCAACGAATCAATAGCAGTCCAGAAAGTGATGAAAATGACCACCTCTAAACTGAAGACAGCAGTGACTGAGGTGGTTTTAAAGAAACCTGTTACAGTCGTCTTAGTTTCATTTATTAGGCTTATTACAATTACATTTAACAAATATGATTCGAGTGTTACCCTGCACCATAGGTATCTATGTGCAATAAATACACATATTTGCCTGTGAGATAGTAGATTCTTAATTGAAAAACCTGGACATTTACATTAACTAAAATAGTACTAACACAAATGCCGTATAAAACACTTATAATCTAACGCCTTCTGGGTGCTAGGAAAAATCTGTTGCCGTGTTTGTCTAAAAGACCGAATTCAACTGCGTTTCTCAACATTGCACTAAGTGACTTGCCTGTCCTCTTCGGGTCGTCCTGACTTTGATAGTGTTTCTTTAAAAATCCGATTACTCTTCGAGAAGTTAGACCTGTTCGTGAAGGTATTTTGTGGAATGCCCAGAGTACTATGGCCGCTGGGTTAGACTTCTTAAGACCCAGTTTAATTTTGTGGTAAGAATGGCGTCTAGAATGGTGATTTCTCTCCAACTCGCTACTCAAGGTATAGTTGCTGTAGTTGCTATGCGAGCTGATTGTTCTCGTAGGACTTCGGCATCTGCCGGCGTTGACATGTCTAGATGACTTTTTCATTGTTAATTTCGATGTTATTTAACGTTTTTTGATTTTTTTTACATTTATTTTATTACTTTTTATCAAAATTTTGTGTGATTGCCAAATATATAAACAGTTTGATGATTGTTTTGACTTTTGACCATAGAATAATAATAGGAGCAACGTCAGGGAGGCTGCTCTTTTATTCCTACCGTAGATGTCTAAAATCTTGTAAATGTTGAAGTAGTAGGTATCTGCCATTGAGTAAGTATGTCTGTGGTTTGCAACTTTAGGATAGCGTTCTACAATGTAATGAAAAAATGTTATCTAATCTAACTTCGAGAAATGCGGCTAGCGTGATAAAAATTATGCTAATAGCTAGCATAATTTTTATCTTTGGGCTAAGCTACATAACGAGATTTTGGGTTCGCGAGAGAGTGGCTTTTGGCAATGTATTTTAACTATTATACCTACCTACAGAAATTCATTCAGGATAATTTTTAAAGCAATTAGTTTGCTAAACTAAACAAATTATCTCAATTGATTGGGCGGAGTTATCAAAAATCAATGTTTAAAAATGATTGCAACATCATTCATTGATTCAGATAGTTCGTACGAATATCGGTAGATTACTCCCACCATCGCCGTAAGATGGATGTATTGGAAAAATTGGATCACTCTCGGGCGAAGCTCGGTGGCTCAGTGGTCAGAGCGTTCCCCCTGTAAGGGAAAGATCGCGGGTTCGAGTCCCGCCCGAGAATTGATTTCGCTTTTTCCAATTTATTATAATTCATTCAGGAGCTATGGAGAGAGGCAAATAGATTAGATGTCGAATTGTGTAGATCCTTTTATAGACTTTGTAATGGCGTGGCAAGCAAGTGGCGACTCTCAAATCTTTTGCTAGGTGCACCCTAACCTTGTCTTTGCAGCACGAAAGTCTCATGCGGAAGCCCAAAGATGGCACTAAAGGTACTTACATGAAATGCTCCAAACAAATATTGTACACAGTATCAGTACAGTACCTAAATATCCCGCTGGATGTCACTAGAGCCATAGAATTTTATAATAATGTTTTATGATTTCTCCGTTTGTTATGAAATTTAATTAACCTTTATACTACCTATACTTATTATGTTGGTATATCCGTGGCTTTAAAGTTTTACTTGAGAGCCCGGGGTCTGCTAACTCAGTTTGGTTTAATTTCTATGGCTTTTATAGGACGGACTGCCGTCAGATCTCCTGCTTCAGAATTTCGTTTGATCTCCTGCGTCAGTGAGTCAGCAGGTGAACAGGCTTGTTGGGGAAGTTGGCTCAAATTAGGCCTCGAAAATCTTAGTGCGCGTCGTGACACCAACCACTTACACCTATACCTACCTACCATAGTGTTATTATTGTTACTTAGGTTGGTCAATCACTTGTTCTAGGTCACAAAACCTATTACATATTAAAATAAAGCAGTGGTGAAGGGTGAAAATGTTGAAAAGGGAAGCTGGTGGAAAATATTTTCTCCCTATAGAACAACAATAGCAATTTTCAGAGCAATCCGGCAGGAATCGGGTTATAGGGACTGTTCGCCACTGCAATAAAGGACATCATTGATAGATATGCAATAAAATATAATTATTAGGCATCCACCAAAAACCTAGAGAATAGTTAAATACACTACGAATTCTAAGAAAAGTCCTTGCTTTGTTCGCCGATGTTGACGTTGTTACCGAAGCAATCGTGAGATTGATCGGGCGACTAGTCGAGCTCGCAGCGGGCTACGAAAGGCACATATCCGGTAACCGGAGTAAATTATTGCAACTTCATTTACTATGACGCCGGGCGTATTTTGCGCGATGAATGTAGAATAAGCTTTTAAGCTATTTACCGGTAAGTACCTACTTACTGGACGAAGCTTTCGTGCAGCCCCTCGAGATTGGGGCGGTCAGGCGGCAGTCACTTCCTAAGAAGCTAAGTCACATCAAGAGGAGAGAGCATAGGAGAGCAGATCTTGGGCTCCAGAATACAAGCTTTGGATGCAACTGAATAATGATTACCTATGTCAGCGGTTGAAAGTCAAAAAGTGGTAAGCGCAATCGACTTTTATTGAAAAAAAAAAGCCCTATAGCAATTATCATAAATACCTTACAGCAGAATGATTTTCCTGTCTACTCTAATAGTTGTCACTTACATCCTTTAGCCTTATAACTGTCGAATTATGAAGTAAGTAGAAATAGTACATTCAATGTTACCTACTTAGGCATTGCTCGGGATATACCTACCTATATCTTGTACCTAAAATGGTGTACGTTACCCCAGCAAGAAAGTACCTCGTAGAGTAGGGTTGCCATAAGTGTGGGGACCCAGACGGGGACATTTGAAGAAAATTAGTAAAGGTAGAAAAATAGGAACTTTTATTACAACAACTTTTAACACTGCCATTAAACAAGCGTTAAACAAGCGGGCAGCGACCCGGGCTTCCTATGTTTTCTGAAAGGCGAAAAATTATCAGAATTAACTTCTGATAATTGTACAAAATATTTGGACGAAATCAACATTAAGTTAAACATCATCTTCATGTAGACGCTTTCTCCCGATTGCATCCCTGGCCAAGATGACCCCGGAGCTCAGGGTCCGCCTTCCGGCTCTTCCTCCTCCACTTGACACGATTATGGTAGTGAGATCATTTGCACGCATATCACTCTCCATGACGTCAAGCCAGGACTTCTTGGGCCTATCCCTTCTACCTGGACCCGGTGGGGGCGCCATTGTCAGGCATTTGCTACCCACGTATCCTGGCGGTTGCCGCAAGACGTGGCCGCACCAGCGAAGGCGGCTCTCTAGCATTATTTTTATCTGCGATGTCATGGACATGAAGGCTGCCGCGGCTGCAAGAGTTCCTCACGCAGCATTTTTATCTCCGTGACATGCAGCTCTTACGTGCTTACGCTCTTGCTCTCACAACCATGTAAGAGGACAGGCTTAATGATCGTCTTATAGACCTGCTCCTTCAACCTGACTGGCATTTTGGGATCACCCGTGACGCCAGTCATTTTTCACCACCTGGCCCACGCGGAAGCAATGCGTGTCCTGATGTCGTAGTCGATTTCACTGGTTACATGAAGTACAGATCCCAGGTACTTAAACCGAATCATCGCCTATGCAGACCGGTGTGAAATCTGTCGAGTTTAACGCTAAACTTTCTGTCATCGCTACATTTAGCTTCATACCACCGTTCTCAAGCGCTTCCTTCCACACTTTCACGTGTTGCACCAATCTGCTCCTGTCCGCGTCCTTCAGCGCAATATCATCAGCATACATGAGCAACCACGGAGGCTGCTTATGTGGTTTTCTGATACTGTCCCACAAGACGTCTAATACCGAGCTGAACAAGTAAGGACTAAGGACGGATCCTTGGTGTACTCCGATGGTGATGGGGAAGGCTTTTGAGTCACCAAAAGCACTCCGAACCACGGAACCAGAATCATGATACATATCTTGGATGGTGTCAATGTAGGTCTCTGGAACTCCCTTAGCCCACAGTACCCACCAGATCACCGCGAGAGGAACACAGTCGAAGGCCTTCTGCATGTCTAAGAATAGGCAGTGCAGGGGCGTGTTCTTCGCCCTGTATTTCTCCACCACAATCCTTAGGGAGAACACTGGATCAATGATCCCGTGCCCGGGACGAAACCCATACTGACACTCCGAGAGTGTACTCTCCTGTCGGATCCAGGAGTCGATTATCTGCTCATAGAGCTTCATGGTGTGGGACATTATCTTTATACCGCGGTTACTACCACACTCCTGCACCGATCCCTTGCCTTTGAATACTGGCGTAATGAAGCTCCGTCTCCACTGGCTCAGGATCTCACGGTGAGAAGTACGCGGTTATACAGATTTGTTAGAATGCTCACACCACGAGCACCCAATGCACCCATTGCCTTCCAAGCCTCGATGGGGATTTCGTCGAGGCCGAGTCTGTACTTCTGCAGGCGTTATCGGTGGCACTAGTCCTTGTCCTTGTTGGAAAGAGGTCTGGTGGATGCACCTCTTGCTGCTTATTCAGCATGTCGTTGGAAGTATGAGCGCCATCTGTCCTTCATCGCGTTTTTCTCGTAAAATCATTGGCCCCGGGGTCTTTATTACTCATTAACATGTTCATGTATGGAAAAATATCAGCGCTTTCGTCGTTCTATCTACGTATTAATAGCCTAGCTACTTAGTCGCGTATATTGTAGGTATATTACTGTTTACCAACCAAGTCCAGCTCTCTAATATAATACTAAAAATGTTTAACCGGGACAATTTGCTTATTGGCCGGGACGCCGGGACACCAGGCCTCAAACGGGGACATGTCCCGGCGTACGGGGACGTATGGCAACCCTATCGTAGAGTGACATGAGTGGCACGTATAATTAGAGCGTTATATGCTATACATGTGCGCCGCATAAAAAAATTTGTGCGTGTTGTAGTTTTGGAAAAAAACGGAGAAAATGATTTCTGCTGCGGTAACGTTGTTCCAGCAAGAAAATTCTGAACGAATCGGAAAATCGGAGAGAGAAATATTATGCATGGGCAGAGACCTTATATTTGTGCTATGATGTGCGCCGAAAATGAAATTTGTGCCTCTTCAGGTTTTCGAGAAATTGCATTTCTTGCTGGAGTAACGTTTCGCATAATCGTGTATCTCTGAAACCATTCTATGTGCGGCTGTGCAGTAAACATATACGAGAATCTCTTAATTTGTGCTTATTTCTGGCAGAATTAGATTTTACAAAACATTTATAGTTTTCAAGTATTTTCGCTTTTTTGATAATAAAATAAACCTTCGCTGCGCCTACATGATAAAACTTATGAGCTCGCTGAAAACTTTATTCGGTCCTCCTTGGCGTGTATAATAACCATAAATGATTTCAAACGCGTGCATTCACTCGTTATTGAATAATATTACTAAAAGCCAAACCGACGGCACTTCAACTTTGAGGTCGCCGCACAAGAAAACGGCCCAAGCTAAGATCTGTGGGTGTAAGCTAATAAATAGAGCGTCTAGTCAATTAACTTATTGCAAAATATCAGCTTGAAATGTTTCGCATTTAAATTGTTATAAATATAATACTAAACGTATAAGCCACGACGGAATAGTACAAATTGATGACCTTCTTAACTTTGTTCACGAACTGGTTGTAAAGTGTTGTTCATGAGTACACTTACGTAGAAAATAACTAACTCAAAGAATAAATTTACTATTGAATAATCTGAATGTTAGTTTTTTGACTTTGCACATTACTAAGTACAAGTACATTCAGTATATTTGTTGATTTTAGTCTTATTAAATACTAACTACTTCGTTTTTTTTAATACTATTAGTACTACTTAGGTCGCAGACAAGCACATGGCCCACCTGATGGAAAGTGGTAACAATTAATATGCACAAAAATCAATGTGCACTAAAAGTCGAAAATAATTGCGTATTCGTAATTAATTATTCTACAACTTAATAATCAACTTAGTTTTCCTACTTATCAATATAATATTTTTTAGAGTTCTCTTAAGTAAAATGAAATGAAAAAGATATTTGACTACTTATAAGTAAATCAAATTTTTATTAAACAGATAACGAAATAAATAATTGAACAATAAAAAAATCTGTCTTTTATAAATGAAAAAAATAATTAGGATAATATATAATTAGTTACAATAATTATTATTTATGGAGTCGGTATCAGCCAAGGTAGGTTCGTAACTATATACATACATAGTTACAGGTAAGATGTATCTATTCGTGTCGCACGCGTTCCTTGACGGCAGTCAGACAGACGAGGCGAACGGCGAGAGCGGGGTCGCGGGGCTGGAGGGGAGCTGCTGGCCGGGACGGGCGCGACACGCCGTGCACGCGCCGCTAGCACTGTGATGTGACGACGGACGGTATCGCTTTAACGCGTTAAATGTTGTTAGTTTTGTTTAAATTAGGTAATTGTTTTTATTTTGGTTTGGTTCTGCTCAATATGTAACAATAATTTATACCTACAGACAGTACCCGATTTTGATAAAAAGGTGATTGAACATTTTATTCCAAAAAAATGTCCTCGTATTTAATGTAAGTATAAAAAATCAACATATTCCTGTAAATTGCTGTTGTATTGCAATTTCTTATCTTAATAAGTAGGTGCATACCTTTTGAGCAAGCAAAGCGCACCACCGGTTTGATGACCCACCAGCCGCAAACACAAATAGTTAAATAAAATTATTTGTGTACCTAATCAGTGGATTAGGTACACAAATAATTTGATTTAACTATTTGTGTTTTCTTATTTTGGGTAATTGACCTGTGATTTGATGTTATAATAATAAGAATGAAGATAATAATTTATATATCAAAAATGTGTGTCATTTGATATGGTCATGACTTTAATTTAAAGTATATTTGAATTAGCTTCTAAAACTAAATCACACAGTTGCCAATAAACGTTTGAACGCGACTGTTCGGACAACAGCTTATGATAAAGACGTTAAAAAAGAAGGTCATCGATATGTACTATTCCGTCGCTTTTTGTAGTCATTTTAATTTGGTTGGATAATCAGTCATTGCTTATACGTTTAGTATTATATTTATAACAATTTAAATGCGAAACATTTCAAGCTGATATTTTGCAATAAGTTAATTGACTAGACGCTCTATTTATTAGCTTACACCCACAGATCTTAGCTTGGGCCGTTTTCTTGTGCGGCGACCTCAAAGTTGAGGTGCCGTCGGTTTGGCTTTTAGTAATATTATTCAATAACGAGTGAATGCACGCGTTTGAAATCATTTATGGTTATTATACACGCCAAGGAGGACCGAATAAAGTTTTCAGCGAGCTCATAAGTTTTATCATGTAGGCGCAGTGAAGGTTTATTTTATTTTCAAAAAAGCGAAAATACTTGAAAACTATAAATGTTTTGTAAAATCTAATTCTGCCAGAAATAAGCACAAATTAAGAGATTCTCGTGTATGTTTACTACACAGCCGCACATAGAATGGTTTCAGAGATACACGATTATGCGAAACGTTACTCCAGCAAGAAATGCAATTTCTCGAAAACCTGAAGAGGCACAAATTTCATTTTCGGCGCACATCATAGCACAAATATAAGCTCTCTGCCCATGCATAATATTTCTCTCTCCGATTATTCGTTCAGAATTTTCTTGCTGGAACAACGTTACCGCAGCAGAAATCATTTTCTCCGTTTTTTTCCAAAACTACAACACGCACAAATTTTTTTATGCGGCGCACATGTATAGCATATAACGCTCTAATTATACGTGCTACTCATGTCACTCTACGAGGTACTTTCTTGCTGGGGTAATGTACACCCTAAAATGTGCTCAAAATACACGCAGTATAGGTACGTTTCTTGGGTGTCTTTTGAGGATAGCACGGGGTGCTACTCTGGTGGACGAGCTCAAATTCACCAACCATGGATTATTACAAAATAATCCGCGCGCGCCAGGGTCTCGTTCATCTCGTGATTTAGGTCCAAGATCAGGGCCGGTCGCAGCTTGAAGTATTGGGGGGGGGGAGGGGTCACTTCGGAAATTCCTTATGAAATTTAACCCCCCCTCCCCTCGTACTGGGACTTTTCAATATGAAGTGCATGGTTTTGGGGGAGGGTGTCATGTCCCCTGTGACCCCCCCCCCCCCCCCCCCGCCTCGGACCGCGCCTGAAATAGGTAGATTAGTATGTTGAATTGTGTAGTTCCTTTTATAAACTTTGTAATGGCGTGGCAAGCAAGTGGCGACTCTCAAATCTTTTGCTAGGTGCACCCTAACCTACTCTTTGCAGCACGAAAGTCTCATGCGGAAGCCCAAAGATGGCACTAGAGGTATGATCCCCCCCCTCGGACCGCGCCTGTCTAAGATACGTGTCCTGATGTACCTATACTCTTCGCAGTAACCGTTAAACGAATGCGGTATTCATTCTACGTAAATAATAATAGTATTGAACGCCCACAAGTTAAGGATAAATAAATATTTGTCCTTCGAAATCATACATGAAAGTAACTATTATTTAGAGAACCGCCGCACTAAAAGGCGCCAAATGTTGTATTGGGACTCGTAATATACCCACAGTTACACCGAATCACGAGTAATGTTTAGGTCTTATAGAAAATTTCTCATGAACGAACCTGTTGGAATATTACCCGTAGGTAACACGGAGTTAGTATGCTGGATACTGGATACGGATTCCACCACTGCATCAACCTTAATTTTGGGTACAATCGCGTAAACCAATCTTTGCGAGTAACATCTATCCAAAAAGTAATTTTTATCGTGTAGCGAATAACCAAAACCACTAGATAAGCATAGATTAACCATTTTTTTCAGAATTTATGGGGCTCTCCTGACTCTCCAACTAATCTAAAACACAATTTCTTAGATTAGCTACCGAGTAGCGGTAGCGTAACTAGATAGCGGTAACGATAAATTGACATAATAATTAGGACGAGTGGGTTCAAGTCAGTCAGTAGTGTAATAACCAGGATTCGTACCTGAGTCCTCTCGACTGTAAGGCCGACTCTTCAACCACTGAGCTATCAATGCTTCAAATTCAAATTGCTAACAACTTTTTTTAATGAATGTCTCTGTGCTTTTAGCATCAATTCCGCCAATGTCCCGTAGTAGAACTAAATATACTAACGGAGGAGATAGAGTGACCCAGAATTTGACCGGTTGACTCGAGTATTTTGTCTATATTTTCAACTTTGTCACTTGTCTGACCAATTAGGTAACGGCGGGAAAATGTTACGCTACGTGTCCATACGCGGTATCCAGCTTATTTTGAATCTGTGGCAGCAACTGTGGCAAGTGGGGTGCTCGGGTGCGCGGTAGGGGAAGCGCGAGGGGTGCCGAGGGTGGATGTTTAGAGTGTCGTTCCCTGTAAACGTCAAGAACGATCACCGTCGAAACGAAACTGAAGATAGATTTGAGGTAAAACCGGTGTAAAGAGCTGAAAAATCGGTTTTTTAGTCGCCTCTGAAATTTTGAATGGTGAGCGAATTAAATATTTTCCACTTTTCCAATGGTAAAATGTGGTGTAGACTTTTTTATAGTGCGTAAATTTCCTCGGATACTCTATTATGTCGGACTCGAACCAACTAAAACTGCACGCCGTCTTGGGTCTTCAGATGCCGGAGGTGAGATTGCCATTGACATATTTATCTCTTGAATGCCGGCTGTCACAGGGCCAACTCCGATTTCGAGATTACTCCCTCGGGGGTGAGAACTACAATTTTATAAATTTTTTACGTTCAATCCGAAGTTAATTAACCTTTATAAGTAGATAAGTAATTTAAAAAATAGGTCACTGTTTTTTACACTCAATTTCCGGCAAAACAATAGTAGTAAACAAAGCAAGGAGATCGCATAACCTTACGGAAAACAGCACTAAATAAATTTTTGATCAGGAGTCACGGGATTAAGCTGGCAACTTTATACATTACCACGGGTATTTACTTTTATGACTTCATTGCATAAAAGCTGTGTTGCTTGCATATCGTATAGATTTTATACTACTTTTACCTACTTAGGTATATTTACAGTCATTTTGATATTTTATTACAAGCTATAAGATAAGATAAGATAAGATAAATACGCTTTATTGCACACCAAACATAGGATACATACAGTGATTTAATATGATAGAGAGTTGTACAATGGGCGGTCTTATCGCAGGTCTGCGATCTCTTCTAGACAACCATATATTAGTATGAGTAAATCTTGGCAGTAGATTTTAGTTAGCTTCCTAATCTAGATTTGATTTAAAAATTTGTAGTTCTTTACATCTGGTTGAAAATTCTATAATTTGAAACTATTACCTATAATAAGGGGTGTTTTCAGGGCTCCACCAAGATTATTAAAAACCGTATCCATAGCCACCACAAGGAAGAGAAGCACTAAGTGGATCCCAAGCTTTTAGGTAAAAGTCTCCGGTGTAACCGCAATTCTTGTAATGCTAAGATATAATACTGTATATTTAATGTAGGTAGGTACTCAATTAATAAATTACAATTATTTACATAATTAAAAAAAAACAATACATAATATAGGAATCTATAGGTATACAAAGCTGCAGGTTCAGGCGTCAAAGAATTCCTCCCCATCGACGTCAACTGGGAGGGTGGCCAGAAGGCTGGCGGCATTGCCACGTTGAATGGCAATACCAATCCTTTGTGCAAGGAATAAACCAGCCCTCTGGTCTAAGATATACCAGCGCTCTGAGATATGATTGATACTATCCAGCTGGTCTGATGATGGAACTAAAGTAATAATGGAGATAGGTGAATAGTGACCTCCTAAGAGCCTCGTCCATCAATATTATAATATGTACCGGCTTGTTGTTGTTTAGCTTAGACCCCGAAGTATTGTTTTCCAATTTTATTATACCACTTAAGCACAGATAACATAATACTAAAACTTAAGTGACAGTCAAGCACACGGCCCATCCGATGGAAAGTGGTAGCCGTAGCCTATCGACATGTGCAACACAAGGGGAGTAATACTCGTGCTGCCAACGTGACCCCGAAGTTCATAACGGCGCCGTACACTCGCTAAATTGCTTACCCACATTTTCCTGACTATAATATTTTATTTAGCTAAGTATTTATATAAATGTTAGGCTATCCACGTGTTTCCCGGACACAAAGAAAGGATCACCCTATATTTTCCCGTGGGTGTCGTTCAACTAATCATCTTTCAAAAGGTCAGCGCACATTGCCGCCCCCGGCGTATTAACTATCGCAAATTCGCATGAAATGGGAGGTAATGGAGGGAATATCGCCTCCTTAGTCCTCAGTACGCTCGATTAGTGATTGAAGTTCAATGTCATTTTACCTCATACTAAAGTCGTTACTTGTCCTCTCTAGCGCAGCGGTAGAGTGCTCACTGCTAAACAACAGGTTTGATTCTCGCTCTGTGAAAATATTTCTTCTTCATCCTAGCGTTAATTCCCAGTCGCATCCGAAGCCTTTCAGCTCGTAGTCTGGGGTCCGCTTATTTGGCTAGACCTCGATATTTTCCGTGAAGCGATTGCCATCTGACCTCCACAATGGTAACATTAGGCGATATCGAAGCTTTGCAGCTAGACCGTTGTTTTTGGACTTTTTAGGCCTCCAACCACTCGTAACGACTGCCATAGATGTTCTTTTGGTAACCGGGACCGACAGCTTAACGTGCTCTCCGAGGCACGACCAGACCAATGAAAATACCAATATTTCATGAACACAAATATTTGCACTGAGCGGGGATCGAACCCGCGCCTCCTGCGTAGCGGCCGCGTTCACTACCGCTGAAAATATTTTGTATGTATGAATATTATGTAGTTATATTGGTCTGGGTGTCTATCCGCATTCTATAATTCAGTACAAACTAGTGGTGCTACGTATAGGTCTTGATAGTGCTGTGCATCATGTCCTGAAAATATTTACGGTAGGTCTAGTAAGCAAACTCTTTAGCGTTATCTTTGATGTTGATTGGATATAACTAGATAAAAAGAATCTAAATTTATGAATAAATTTAATATCTTATCTCTCAGAAAACACTAAATTCTAATTATATGACTCATGCTTTTTCACCTGATCCTTATTCTCAATCAAATCATAAAACCAACCAAAAAATAGGTAATGTTAAAAGCCCGAATCAGTGCTTGTTCTATAAAATCCACGTTTGTTTCCGATGAATAAGGAAACAACACAATACATATAACGTTGATCCGTCACCCACACACATATTACACACACACCCCTACACCCTCATTTAGTCCTGGGCCAGAGAAGAACAGAGTTTTTCGTGCAAACCCTCGTCATGTGAAGGCTAACTTATTTATTTCATCCGGATAATCGAAGAATTATTTTCAGATAGGCACCTATTCTTTTCGTGAGGATAAAATACAGCTCAAACGCTGGGTTGGACCAGGAAATGTTTTAAACTGAGTATAGTGTGGCAGTTTTACGGGAATGGAAGGGATAAAAAAGTTTATGTTGATTATAGAGCATACTCTATGAATTCCTTTTACGATTATATAGTCGATCTGTGTCTCGATTTGTCGCGTCGCGCGTCGCTAGTCAATTGATGGACAAAAAACAAAAAAAAATACATATCACAACTTTTATCTCTGGGGTAGGCAGAGATTAAAACCCGCCATTTACTTGAGTCTACTGACATAATCTTACGCATTAATGTTTTGAAATTCATGCTTTGAATTCTGGTCGGAACGGAAGACCAGAAGACCAATTCCTCCTAATAAAAAACTGTTCATAATTCAGTCTCGATCTAATCTCAAACTCCCGAATGTGAAAAGCGTTCACGACTTCAATAAAAAGAGAACCAATTCTCAGATAAACATTTTTTTGTAATTAAGCCTCGATCTAATGTTAAAAACGGCCACGTTGTCAATATTGACCTATTTTTTAAGTCACGTCATTCTTATAACAAAATTATCAACAGACAATAAAACACTGGCTATTGCATACTTATGTCAATAAATTATTTAGCAATACTACCTCAACTAGATCCGTAAAACACTCTCTAAACGACTCTCTTATCTTATTCAAAACAGCTTCCACAAAGACTGCGAGATAATTTGGCATAAATCTTCAACGCTGTCATAAAAAAGCAACACGTTCTAAGACCAACGACAATACATTTTGCGCCGTGTTACCCGATGTTCAGCACACATCGCGGCGCTTGCATGTTGAGAAAATTAACCCGCGACTCGTTGATGCATTTATCGGCCGATCAGTTGGGCTTTTAGTCGCGCCCGCAACTCGGTTCATGGAAATATCTTGTAAAGGTTTTAGGTGAACTAATTTGTTTGATTATGGTGTTCTGTTTGTACTGCAGTGGAAGATATTCTTACTTAGCGATGTTTGTTTGAAAAACCTTTGATAATGTTATAAAGAGAGAATTGTATCTAGCTCTTACATATTTTTGTTTTTAATCTTTACTTTAGTAACTTTTCAGTTTACTAACCTTTTCAACTTACCTGTTAAGTAGATTTGGCAATGACACTTTAGTTAAAAAATTAAGAAAAGAAAATGTAATGCAGCAAAAGAGAAGTTTACCATAAAAAGAACTAGATGGCGCTAGCGGTTCATTATTTCACGTTTGTGAACTCGTTATTTTATTTGTTTGTTTATTTTGGACAAGAAGAGCATTGATATTAACTCAACCATGTATTTTACTATTATGCCTATTATAAGAATAACCTATTGTTACTTGAAGGACCATCGTTGAGTATATTTTTTGGGTAAATAAATTTCTATATTATAATGTTGCGTCAATGTCGGACAATTCGTGAACTTTGGCATAGGATTAGCCCACGTTTCGGATTCGTTTTTTATGCGCGAGTAGGTACTCTCAAGGGCTTTTATTTGGAAGAAATAAAATATTCATTTGTATGGACAAAGTCAGGTTATTTGTGGCCCAATTATTGACATTATTATCTACTGATACAAGTTGTTAGTAGTACTGCAATCTACTGCAATCTACTGCAACCTGAATTACTGTCCTATGACAATAAAACCGAAGAAAACACGGTCGTAATTAACGATTCTGATGGAAATGAATTCGAATGGGAAAACTATAAAAACGAATCCATATCATTCTTCAAAATCGATTCAGTCATTTAGTAATTAGGAACACAAACGTAAATAGGTATAAATAACCATAGGTAAATACTTCTACCTATATCTATACTAATATTATAATGCGAAAGTAACTCTGTCTACATCTATCTTTCTATCTGTCTGTCTGTCACGCTTTCACGCCTAAACAACTGAACCGATTTTGATGAAATTTGGTACAGGGATAGATTAAATCTTGGGAAAGGACATAGTGTATGTTAGGTCGTGATAACCGACCTTCACGCGGGCGGAGCCGCGGGCAACAGCTAGTCCTACATACAAGTCAAACGAATAACTTTTTTATTGATTTCACTGCAATCGGGTAAAATCCTTGTCGGAAATTTGTCACCAATTTCTACAGCTAAGACACAGCTAAGAGCCTTATATAAGCGGTTACGAAATCTATCTGCAGACTGAGAATATAACTGTATTAAGTAAGTTATTTGCTCCGAGCGACCAGAGACAAGAACTCTGTCTGTTTGAGTCTCAGTTAATCCTATCAGGGAAATTGATAACTGGGAGGTGGCTTAAGGTATTTGTCTATTGCAAACTGGTTTACATGATCTTGCAAGATGTGTAAATATTGTTGAAAATTTGAGGAAAGCTTGAAGTCAAAGTAAGGAAATAGCTCAGACTAACGGCCGTTCCTAATAACCTATCTACTGCCAGTTTTGACATTAAGGTGCGTACAGATTACGTAACATGTTGTATAACTTGTGTTATATAACACGTCCACATTATCTAACATTGTTTTATAACTTTGCAACATTGTACTAACTTCAGTGTCTACATTACTGAAACATGTTATATAACATTGTTTTATAACATGTTATGCTATAAGTATAATTTGTACGCACCTTTAGAAAGGATAAAAACGTCATCAATCTCTATGGTAACGCAATTCATAGTAGCAAAATAACAATAGGATTTGACAAAGGAACTAGCTCTACCTTTACTTTTAACTGTAGATATGTTATTGGGAATGGCCGTAACAGAATCAACGGAAAGAACATAACTATCGATTGAAGCTGCCTAAAGTAATACCACAGTACGGTAGACTGGGGTAATACTTGAAGCGTCGGTAGCTAAGTGATTAAGGAGTCGGCCTTACGATCGAGAGGTCCCGGGTTCGAATCCTGGCCAAAACACTACCCACATGAACCATTAGCTTAGTTGGAGGGGTCAAAGGGAATATTAATAATTTCGGTTGCTAATATTCTTTAAAAAATGTCTTTAGCTTACCATCCGGCGAGGAGAAGTTAGGTATATTGACGAGTTGTATATAAAAAAAGCTTTTTCCTTTGAGTGCCGATTTTAAATCAAGAATTAGCTCCAAGAATTAATTCCTATGTATCTCGGGAACGGAAAGTGCTTGAAACGAACGGAGCCGCGGTAAATAGCTAGTACATTCATAAGCAGTACTTCGTACCCTAAATAAATAAAAGATATTTGATTTTGAAAAGAAAATGGGAAAAAAGGCAGGAAGGGAGGTGAAGCCTCCGGCGCTCTAAAACAGGGTCTCGATTCTGCTAAAGCACAACCACTGTCGCACCACAGAGACTGCGAGAAAATTCCATTTGATTTTAGCCCTTAAAGTAATGCAGTTAAAGTTTAAAATTAAATGGCTTTTTGTAGAGCGAATGAAAGAGTGTAATGAAACTCGTTTCATTTAATTTTGTGACTGTAAATCTAAAGAAATAAGGTCTAAAATTTAATGCCATTTTTTGCAGTCTCTGTGGTGTGACAGTGGTTGTGCTTTAGCAGAATCGAGGGCCAGGTCGTGTGAAGTGAGGCTTACTGCTAGCTGAACGATATTGAGAGGGTGGTCTTCCTTTAAAGAACGAGTCTATATGGTCATCAAGGATCAATTTCATCAATGTTTAAGGGCTGTTCTTCAACCGAAAGTAAACATACAGCCCATGAATAAGTGCCCGCTTGGCGGCAATAGACTCGCCCCCTATTACGTGGAACCAAAAATTACAGTTGGCGAAATGTGGGTGATAATACACCTCTGCCTACCCCTTAGGGGATTTACAGGCGTCAATATATGTATGTATGTCTATATTTCTATGCAAAGAAAGTCATGGATGTTCTAACTCTAAGGACTGTACAAGGGTTCCTCTGCTGCTCTACTTGGCTCTATCTCCGCTCTATGTCAGAAAATAAATAGGAACTTAACAAATATTTATTTTATTACATTAGATAGGTCTTTAGATACTGTTTAGTAGCCAAATTCGTAACGTACTAAGTATACTGTTAGTAGCCAGTTTCGTAGTAACCCTACGTTTTCAAAACGCGTGAAAAAATTAGAAAAAAAATATAAAAAATCTGTCGAATCAAATCGCAAAAATCTGTCGAATCTGTCGAATCGTCAATGTGTCGAAATAAAACCTGCCTACATTTGCGTGATATAATATAAACTTATTATTATTCCAATTAGATTTTGAATAATTTATGAGCTTTGGAAAGTTTCGAAATCACACGTTTTAAAAACTTCTATTTGAATCAGGCCATACGCTAAGTTGGTAGTGATTGTGACCTTAACGAAACGGGTTATGCGCACTTCGTCCCATTCGCACTTCGTCCTCCGTTCGCAAATGGTCCCATTCGCGGTTAGTCCCATTCGCAGTTGGTCCCATTCGCGGTTAGTCCCATTCGCAGTCGGTCCCATTCGCAGTTCGTCCCATTCGCAGTTGGTCCCATTCGCAGTTCGTCCCATGCATGTACTTTGTAAGGGAAGAGGTAGGTTTAAGGATCGAAGTGGATGGGATGAATAAAATATCATCAAAAAAATAAAAAAGTTCAAAATCCCGAATGTACGAAATACCGAAGTACGATATACCGAAGTTTAAAATCCCGAAGTTCAGAATCCCGAAGTTCAAAAGCCCGAAAATGAGATTTTGATACGTTACCGATGATAGGCGTCCTGGTTTAATTTTTATAGTTATTTTTTACAAAGGGGATAGTTTTAAAATGACTTCTTCGTTTCTTAGTCTACTTTGGCTAATTTCGTACATCGCGTCGTACGTTACTATAATATAAATATATGTCGGAGGTCATTCTCATGCCCTTTTAACCTATATGTTTCCATGTCGAAGCGCGCAATGTCTACCCCGCGCAATCCGACTTGGATAGATTAGGTTAGAAGGCTAAGGCGGGAGCGGAGCGGAGCGAAGCTCCCGCCTTAGCCTTCGTGGTTATTTTTTTTATAACCACCCAAAAATTTAATATTCGGGATTTTGTACTTTCGGTATTTTATACTTTCGGTATTCTGAACATTCGGTCAAACGAACATTCGGGATTTTTTAATTTCGGTCTTCCGTACGTCGCGACCAACGCGTCGGTATATGAAATTCGGTATTGTAGCTTCGGGATTTTGATATGTAACCTCTATTTAATGATATTCTATTCCATCCTACCCACTTCGATCCTTAAACCTACCTCCTGCCTTACAAACTACATGCATGGGACGAACTGCGAATGGGACCAACCGCGAATGGGACGAACTGCGAATGGGACCAACCGCGAATGGGACTAACCGCGAATGGGACCAACTGCGAATGGGACTAACCGCGAATGGGACCATTTGCGAACGGAGGACGAAGTGCGAATGGGACGAAGTGCGCATAACCCAACGAAACAGGAGCAACATGAAGCGAAGTGAGCTTCGTTGATTATGTAGAAAATTAAGTTTAACGATCATGGTTAAACACGGGCTATTGTACTAGTAAGTTGTTATTATTAAGTAATTGACTTATTATGGTACATAATGAATCAATTACTAGTACTAGCATACTAATTATTAAAATTATATTTTTACCGTATTTTGCTCGAGGTCCGCTCTGTTACTCGTCCTTGGGATAGTTTATCTTGATTTTCCGGGAGCGACTGCCATCTATCTAACTCTCCAACACCGGTAAGAAAGCCTGCGTCAGACAAATCAATCCTTCATCATCAGTTAGCCTATTGCAGTCCATTGCTAACCTGTCTCTCCCAATGTGCACCTTTTCTGCCGATCTTCCGCCATCTGCATGCATTCTGTCGCAGCCACCGTTTTCAGATCTTCAGGCCATCTGGCTTATTCCCATGAATACCCCCACTCTACCGGAACCGGCAGAGGAGGTTATAGGTTGTGTCGAACTTTGACCGAATAAAACGCACGTCGTCTGTGGGTCGTAGTTTGCCGGAGGTGAGATTGTCTAAGACATATCTACAGGGGCCCTAGACAAAGTGACATTCTATTGATGGAATCGCGCTGAAGCGAACCATTTTTAAGTTTTTAACAATGCATTTCGGGACATTGCGGTGGTTATAGTACTAATGATAAGTTAAATAATGTATTTCAAGTCACAAAGACTTATATTTCGTAAAAAAAATTATAGTTATATTATTGATTTATGTCAATTTCATACTACAATTAGCGATTCCACTGGCGTTTTCGCCAATAGAATGTCACTTTTTCTAGGGCCCCTGATCCCTGATCGACTTCTGGACCTCTTGCCGTTTGCCTTCTCGCAGTCTCCACTCTAGAACTCGTCTGCCCCAACAGTCTGTAACAAGTAAAATTATATTCTCAAAAGGAGTTTTGAATTGTGTGCTATTGCGAATCACCGTGTTGGTTCCCGGTGAAGTACAATAGGGCCACCCCATCTCTTCCTGTGGGTGTCGTAACAGACGACTAAGGGATAGGGATGTTCTTCATCCGAGAGTAAACATAGAGCCCATGATAAAGTGCCCGCTAGACGGCGAAAGGCTCGCCGCCTATTACGTGAGAGCGAAAATCATAATTGGCCAAATGTGGGGGTTAATTCACCTCTGCCTACCCCTTCGGGGGTTTACAGGCGTGAGTATATACATATTATATGTATGAATCAGGTATGAAAACAGTAACAATAGACACAGAAATGCTCGAGTCTCGCCGCAACAATGACTCGAGCGAGCGAACGGGATGCAAGATACTTACCGCCATTTATGGATTACGAATGTAAGCCGATAGTACGGTACGCCCAAACCTTGGGCCAAGCCTAAAATATACTTAGATGTTCAATATACGATATGGATACGACATATGTGCAAATACTGAAACCGTGAAGCATCCTGGTCCGTAGGAATAGAACCAAATTAAATTTAAACTTAAATTCCCTGATTTATAAAATCCGAAATTTTCTAACAAAATAATTATTAAAATAAATGTAGAAAATGCAACCATTTGTATAAGTCGTTAAATAGTTTCATCCATTGCTTTAAAGTCATTGACTGTGTCATAAGTCATTAATAAATACGCACACACCTTCACACACACACACAACAACTTCACACACACACACAACAATAGGCATAGTAGGTAACTTACTTGAACAGCTAAGCGGCAACATGCGATTCTACAGAGTGCTCAAAGTTGTTCAAATTCTATAAAATTAAAACTCTAGTTTCTGCCCTTAATACTGGACCAATTTTGTTCAAACTTTTCCTGCTTGAAGCTTAGGGGGTACCAAGTATATGGTTTCAATTATTGCCTATAATTGTCGTATCCATATTGTATAAATAACTAACTGTGTCCTGCGATTTCACCCGCCAAAATCAGGTCTAATTCCTCAGTTTTCTCAACTTTGTTTCTTATTGCTTGGCTCCTAAGAGTCAAAGCGTGATGTTATAATATACCTATAGCCTATAACCTTCCCCGAGAACCAGGTTATCGAATGCAAAAATCGTGCAAGTAGTTCTAGAGATTAGTGCGTTCTAATAAGCAAATAAAGTGTTCAGCAGTTTTTCACCAAAAAAAATCGATTGCTGCTGAAAAGATTGAAACAAGTTTAATAATACGTAGGCGGCATCCATTATTTTGCCAATCATAAACTGAAACAAAATTTTATATATTACCTAATACATTTTATTTTTTATACATAAACACTTAAAACATTATTCTCGTCTGCGCAGTCGAGTAAAAAATGAAAGCATAATTTCGTTAATCTAGTGACGACTCGTTGAATGCATTTGCCTTAAAAAAATGTCCACATGCTTTTATTATCTGTCTCCGGCATCAAATCTTCGTTATTTGCAATATTTCACGGAATTTAAAGCGAAACAGAGAAAAATTGACATGTCACCGTATAGACTGCTCCATAATCTTTAACTATTTAAACCTAACCTCATGTAATTAAAACGAGAGCATTCTATAATGTACTTTATTACCTAAGAGATAGAGTTGAATATTTATTAAAGGGCTGTCTGTGTCCCTTTCCAGTCAGGTAATAATAAAATAAGAGATTACATCTTTGCGTAAGCAACAATAGGGCTCGCTGTTATTTTACTAGGGTTGTTCGTACGACGAAAAAGCTGACTTATCTCGTTCAGATAAAGTACATTTTGGTGTGTGGTTATATAAATTTGATTATAACAAAGTTGGATTGTTGTGATAGGTAATCGGTTGTTATAAAACCGTTTAACCAGTGCCAGCCACCTGTTAAGTATGATTCTGTTGCACTTAGAATAGTAATATCTATAATTAGTAAAAATATTAACCGTAATGTATTATTATTAACCTACCTACCTCATCCTACAACTGATGATTTAGTGTTACGGTGGCTTCGAAGTAAGACTTTCTTAAGGTGATTACATACGCGAATGACTTTAACCATACAAATGCTCAAGGTCATTCGCTCATATTTGAACCGCAAAAATCAGTAAAACTAATTTTAATAGATAACTATATAGGCGACAGTTACTAACTAAGAAGGTCACGCCATGCTAATACACTTATTTAACATATATGTGAAATTTTAGATTATTTGGAAACATATTGTAGAAAATATTTGGTTTCATAAGAAAGAGTAGAGTTATGTTCAGAGCCTCTTTTCAACAATTTTCTCCTTTTTTATTTAATTTATGAAAAGGTGAAGTTACTCTGTATATCCGGTAGTATGCAGCCATGTGAACTCCAGATCTGTAGGTTTTATAGTTAAAAAGGAAAACGGTTTCGAAAATACCGATTTTTCGATGCTGATCTGATTCGGGGCCTTAAGGCGAAGAAAAACACAAGCTCGTTGCACCTTTAGAGGAGAAAGTGTATGAGAGAGATTCTAGATTTCATTTTAAAATCATAAGAAAAAATTCTAGACGTACAGTTCCCGCATATCTTGACCCCAAGTCGCAAGAGAAACGAAGCCTTGGCACTTGCGAATTGGTTTGATATAATCTATGATTGGTGGATTTAGTCCCCCGCCGTAGTACCCCGTACTGTCCTCAAAAGACACCCAAAAATGCGTACTGCGCATAAAAATTACATTTCGTGACGTCACTGTGATCAAGATATTTGACGGTAACTGTACACGCTGTAGTAACATTCATATTTGCTTACTACTTTGTTACCAGCCCCCCTCTAGACAAGTGGCAATTCGTTGCTCGGCGTATGATGGAATAGAATGCCAAATGTATGGGATTTGACGTATATGACAGGCGTCAACGAATGTCAAAAACGTCAAATCCTATACATTTGTCATTCTATTCCATCATACGCCGAGCAACGAATTGCCACTTGTCTAGAGGGGCTGTTTCTAATTAGGTTTATAGTACAAGTACGAACTTACAAAGTAGGCGAACGTAATCGAAGTTAGTGTCGAAAAAGTTTTCATAACACGATAGGTACATTTCTATATATTTACAACTTTGACTTCCAAAGGAAAACAAGCAATACAAACTTTGGTTGAAAAGTGTAAGTTATGTGTTTTAATATCAAAGTCAAAGCTCGCTTCTCGTTTCTACTTTAATAATGAATTTATTCAAAGAATCCCTCTCGGAGATAATTTCATGAAAACTAAACGTCACTTCGGTGACGTCACTTGGGTGATCAATAGATGGCCGCCAGTGTCTAGTCTATCATTTAAAAATTCTTCTTCGTCCTTGCGTTACTCCCAGACCCAGTTGCATCACCTCGGAATTCTCTGAGACCGAGTGTGTTTGACTGAACTTCGATCCTTCGAGCATTCTCAGAAATGGCTTAACTTCGATATTTTCGGAGACTAACATCTGACCTCCACAACCTGGTTTTAGACCACCAATAATGTTTGTTAAAAAAATTAAGTAATTAGACATCATCATCTGACCGAGACAAAATTAAGTAATTATAAATCATCATCTGACCGAGGCCCCCAATCCTAGGTTTGAAATTCGGAGCTTTGGATTCGCTTATTCCTTATATTGGGGATTAGGCGAACGAAACCTACAAACCCCTTATCAAAGTTCATTGAACTACTGAGAAAATAAATTCTCAATAGTTCCATGGAACTATTTGTTGGTGGAACTAGTGAGAATGATCCAAAATTTAAGCTTACGGTTAAATATATAGGGGGCGATATGATCAATGCTTTCATAAAATAAATCTATCTATAGTTATTATTATCTATATAATTGTAAAGTGGTCGTGTCTGTACATTGGAGATATTTAAAAAAAAATACTTGGGTTATGTTATGTTAACGATACTGATCACGAAAATATTTTTTTTAAATTTCCTGTCTGTTTGTCTGTTTGTCCGCGATGGACGCAAAAACTACTCGACGGATTTTGATGCGGTTTTTTTTGTTAGAAAGGGCTTACTCCAGACTTAAAATCTTACGTTTGTTTGATCGCAATCGGTTGAGTAGAACCCAAGATATGAGCAAAGGTCGCGTTAACCGAGATGCACGCGGGCGGAGCCGCGGGCGGAAGGCTAGTACTATTATATAATTGTAAAGTGGTCGTGTCTGTACATTGGAGATATTTAAAAAAAAATACTTGGGTTATGTTATGTTAACGATACTGAACACGAAAATATTTTTTTTGAATTTCCTGTCTGTTTGTCTGTTTGTCTGTTTGTCCGCGATGGACGCAAAAACTACTGGACGGATTTTGATGCGGTTTTTTTTGTTAGAAAGGGCTTGCTCAGACTTAAAATCTTACGTTTGTTTGATCGCAATCGGTTAAGTAGAACCGAAGATATGAGCAAAGGTCGCGTTAACCGAGATGCACGCGGGCGGAGTCGCGGGCGGAAGGCTAGTGATAAATACAATTGGAACTAGATGCTCGCTGCTTGTAGGAGTTCATTTTACCTACTTATTTATTTGGGTGCTAAAAAGAGAACCTTGCTGGCAGGTTTACATTTTCGCGTGTTTGATAGAGCTAAGAGAGAGAGAGAGAGAGACGTTTAAGTCAGAGGCTCTGCAACCCCGAGAGGTGAGCTTGCATCAAAGCCTCTTCCATCAGTTAGCAGGTTTACCAACTTGCAGGTTTTGTTATAATTATAAGGTTGGGTCCCGAAGTTCTTGATGAGACCACACATCACTCTACACATAGTATTAAATCACTTAAGTGTAACACTTTGTAAAATGTTGTTACTTTTATAAACTTTTACTTTCTTTTCTGACAAGCGTATGTACAGTACAGTCAACGACAAAAGTTTACTAACACAAAAATATTTGCAAACCTTTTTTTATTGGAATACAATGTATCAATAAATTGTTGTACATGTTGTAAATATTTTTATGATCTCCAAAAGACAAAGCTCATATATTTCATGTTTTGTTCATTATTTTATGTGAGGTTTACAATTTTATGTGAGGTCACATTACGGCCGCAATGATCAATAAATTAGAATTTGTTAAGCCATAAGTATTTGTCGTTAATTGTACCTACCTGCCAGTGGCGGATCCAGGGGGGGGGGGTCGTGGGGGTCATGATCCCCCCCTGGGCGGGTCACCTACTAAAAAATATCCCAATGTCACTGATAAATTTTAAAAAATACCACGCATATGAAGACTGTCTCTTTGTACCTAATTGTATTATAATTTTATGAGGCACCAAACATCAGTATGAATATTTTTCGCACGATTGAAAATTTCAATTTATCGTGCAGCACAGCCGATCAAACGATGGACTTGAATAGTTTTCGGACCTGACACCCTGTCCGCTATGTTAAAGAAATAAGCGCGAATGACTAACCAGGCCGGCAGTCGAAGGCAGGAGCTGACAGCCATGAGATCCTTTTTCGATTCGGGCAACAATTTGACTTGGGCTCAGCTTCAAAGGCCCCGTATTTATGTTACTGTTTGCTTACAAAAACTTTTTGTGAACTTGGAAGAAGCCTTCCTTTCTGGATCCGACGTAGGTAGTCACCAAAGCACCCGTGCCCGGTAATCACCTGCGTTAGCCGGTACGAGAGGCAGCCATGTGGCCTCTCTAGTCACTCCCCCATAGGATGGGATGGGCCTTACTACCGCTATTGCCGCGGGCCCAGTAGTTGTGGCCAGTGGCCATCTTCTGCTGCAGCTGGCTCATATGCCTGGTCCTTTTTTTTTATCGTGCGAAAAATCCCCGCGAATACGGCGATGGTTCGCTGCGCGGATGCGTGGGCTGCCGGCGCGGCGGCGCCTCCTTCTGCGAGCAAATAATGCTCGTGAAGTGGGCGGCGGAGTGGGAGCGAAGACCTTGCGGCCCGCGAGGAGCGCAGGAGAATCGCTAACCGCGCGGCCCGCAACGAGCATCGACAACTCGGGCGTCGGAGGTCGCAGAATGACCTCCGTCCCCCATGAGCGCGAGCCTGGGGGTGACGGGTGGAGCCGCCTGTCACCCTAGCAGAAACAGGCCGCGGCGGCGACGCACATTGCGTGCCTCCCCATACCCGGGAGCGAGTTGGGGACTCTATGGTCCCCACACCGGAAGAGGGCCAGATCGAGAGATATGGCTCTGGGTCGGCCGGGGTGCTAGGGATATGGCTACGACAATCTCACCTCCGGCAACTGACGGCCCACAGACGGCGTGCGTTTTAGTCGGTTCGAGTCCGACATAACCTCCTCCTCCGGCTCCGGCGGGGGAGGTATCCGAGGGGATTTTTCGCACGATAAAAAAAAAAGTACCTGGGATCTATACTTCACGTGACTGGTCACATCAACCGCGACGTCAAGGCACGAATTGCCGCCATGTGGGCCAAGGGGCGGGAAATGATTGGCGTCACATTTGAACCTAAAATGCCAGTCTGGTTGATGGAGTAGGTCTATAAAACGATCATTAGGCCTGTCTTTTTACACGGCTGTAAGGCGTGGCCGCTGCTGGAGCGACATAAGCAGGAGCTACGTGTCACGGAGATGAAAATGCTGCGGTGGATGTGCCACGTCACACGTAAAGATCGCATGAGGAACTCTCAGATCCGCGGCAGCCTTCATGTCCGCGACATCACACATAAAATGCAAGTGGTGTGACCACGTCTTGCAGCAACCGCCAGGCTACGTGGGTAACAAATGGCTGGCAGTAGCACAGCCACCGGGACCAGGTGGAAAGGATAGGCCCAAGAAGTCTTGGCTTGAAGTCGTGAAAGGTGACATGCGTGCAAATGGTCTCATCTCACCACCATGGACGCCCAACGTCGTGCGAAGTGGAGGAGGAAGTGACGGAAGGCGGCCCCTGAGCTCCGAGGTCACCTCGGATTCGGAAGCAATCAGGAAAATATGTACGATAATCATGAAAGGGGGAGGCGCGCATCGCGCCGCCAACGCGGCCTGCTTCTTCTAGAGTGTCAGGCGGTTCCCCCTGTCATTTCCAGGCCCGTGCTAATGGGGACCGAAATGTTGAGTGACCTACGTCGCCCGAGTCCTTCGCGCATTATGTATTATGCGGAATGGGAAACAACTGAATCTTCTCCAGACCCGTTCCCCCGCCTCCTCGAGCATTACTTGCTCTCTGATGGAGGCGGTGGCAGCCGCGAGCTTACGGTTTTACGCCATCACTGTAAGCAAGCGAGAGAGAGTGCTTACCGAGAGAACTTCCATCCCGAGGGCCGCCACAAGGACCCGCTTCGGCGTTTCCCATGCCGGGTATTCGGTCCGCGTATGCAGCCCCGTGTCCTCGCTTGCATCACAGTGATGACACCCGGGCGTTGGCTCCTTCTGAATTCGCCGCAGCTAACTTCCGAAACATCTATATCCGGTGATCATCTGCATCGACCGCTACGAGAGTTCCCCATTGAAGCCTTTCTAGCCAGTTCTCCATAATGGGTGATAGTTAGCTGCGGCTAGCTAGTTCACCGTGATAGTGGTGGTAAGAAATACCACCACTATCACGGCGTGCCCTGCGCTTGGTTGTCCAAGTCGTAGTTTCAACTCCACCATGTCCCGATAAAGCTGGGACTTCGTAGCCTCGATTTCTCGCCTTTTGATACGGATTTAGTACCGAAGGTGCTCTGACATCTCTTTTCGCCATAGTCTCCTGTAGGAGTCCTCCAGCCCCCTCAAGCCAGAGTGCCAGCTGCGTCCTTCAACTTGGGGGCCAGCAGCTTAGCCGGGTTCTGGATCGTATTTAACAACAGTCGTTCAAGGTATCTTACTTTTCTCCTCTCACCTCATTCCTCCTCCATTATTTCGTCATGAATTTCATACACATTTATTTTCATTGTATTGTTCAATGACATTTTATTTGGAGACTAGACAACCCCCCCCCCCCCCCCCCCAAACTATGTCTCGGCTACACCATGACCCCCCCTGAATTGAAAGCTGGATCCGCCCCTGCTACCTGCGCTACTTGAGCAATGGTCAAAGTTATGAGCTTTATAAAGATACGCTCCATGATGATGACCTATTAAACGCGTCGACACAAGTTCAAATGTAAACGAAATAATAAAAAAACTTAGAAACGGATACGACCCAAGAATGCACAGCGATAGTGATGTGAGTCACCCCATCAGTGACCACCTCGGAGTTCTGACAACGCCATTATAACCAGACCCCTGTGCAAACAAAAAACACCTTTATTCCAATAGCTATAAAGTTCTTTTACTGACCCAGGGTACCCCATTTAGTTTTTGGCCAAATACAACAATAAATTTGCGGTCGCGGAATTCAATTTGGTGAAAACGATAAAGAAAATTGAACCTTATTGCAAAGAGTTGAACCAGGGAATGAGTAGCGTAAAAAGAAATCGTTCGATAATGTACAGTAAATTTAAATTGGTTGTTTAACATAAGTTTAGACTACATTCCGAGTGTAATGGTAAGCTGTGGCGTACTGTTCACAATGTGGTATCTAAACGTTTATAAATCAACAATTAGGCGGTATGGTTAGCTACCATTGCTGTTATGAATAAATTATAGAGTTACCAGGTAGCAAAATTTCAAAATAACATAGTACTTCAGTAATTTAAGTAATGAACTACATGCCACCCGTGACCCGCCACGTGCAACATTAATATAGAAATAATTAGATGAAGTTTATTGTAACTAAGTTAAGTTTAATGTAAGTACAAAAACATTTATATTGACCCACCTTGTATTGTAGGGTTGAACGACATTGGTCAAATCTGATATTCGTCAAATCGGCATTGTAAGTGATATTTATTATTAAATTAGATTTTTCACAAACTAGGATACGTTAATTCCTATGACTTTACCTCGCCTCGTTGGAAAGTTAAAGAACATGTCTGAGGAAAGGTGGTCACCATTGCAGACACCAACATTGTTAAAACGGTGGCCCTTAGCTTGACGGCCTCATGCCTCATCAGATGCTTTTTCACTAGCCGCTAAAGTACCCAGGACTGTACAGTTAGGAAAATGAAAACACGTGGTATGGCAAAGAAAATAGACACTGAACCGCTTAGTTTCTGATGGAATTGTTTGCACCGTTTGAGGATGTGAGATAAATGAAAATAATCTATTTTATCTTTAAGAGACAACCTCATTGGTGATGTTTAAAAAAAAGAAAGGTATACTTTGATGGGATCGTACGCTGTCTAAAGCTGCGTTTACATACTCGCGGCAGAGCGAGGGAAGTGGCGAGAGAAGTGGGCAGAGACGTGGTGTGAATGGTATATTCGTCATGCCGCGAGTACTGCCGCGTATGTTGCGCAAATACTAGCGCGATGAACTATACGAGACCGCTAGATGGCGCTAATCTCAGTAAACACGACTTTCGTTATTGCTCCTCGAATATTTACTTTTAAAAATATTTATATCGATCTACGGAAAGTGTATAGTAGTTGAAACTGATAGTTTTTATTAATAATCTATTTATTTAATTCGCTATGCTGTAAAAGCTTATTGCGTACACTGCTACAGCGTTGTCCTCCATACGTTTACGTCCGTCTCCGTTGCAGGGCGAATACTGTAATGCGGACCAACTCGATGATGGGAGTGTGTGAATGCTAGGGCATTAATCGCGCGAATATTTCTGGCAACACGATGAGCAATGCGAACGGCAGTATGTAAACGCGGGGTAAAGGACTGAAGCAATTCGGGAGCTATTGTGTTGGCCTGCCCGGGAGGAAAAGGAGCAAGTGTGTGTATGTATTACAAGCTCATATAAAAAGGACGGGTAATGGTCGCTCATGTATAATTAAAGAGTGTAAATTTTGTACGGCCCAATGTATGACCGTACTTTTAGCATTATTTTAGGCTTTGAAATATTATAAAGTACCTATATAGTCTTATAACTATATTTTGAATTTCTACTACATCAGTTATACCCTGGGACACGTATGTTGGACCTAAATCGCGAGACGAACAAGGCCCTGGTGCGCGCAGATTGTTATGTAATGAATGATCTATGCTTGGTGAATTTGACTTCGTTCACCGCCGTAGTACTCCGTGCTATCCTCAAAAAACATCCGAGAAACGTGTACTGCGCGTATAGAGCACTATTTTGAGCAAATTTGAGCACAGCTTAGGGTCAAAATATATGTCCCGAGCAATAATACATGAACATTGTCGAATATAGGATTAAAATACAGTCCCGATCTAATGTCAATCTCCCAAAAGATTGAGATTCCAGTTTTTCAGTTTCTGAGGTCGCCAACTGACTTTAAATAGATACCTATATATTATAGTCACAGCTATCCACGTGGTGACGGAGAAAGAATTCAAGTGTTACCACCCCATCTCATCCGAAGGGTGTCGTAAGAGGCAACTAACGGTAAAATACGCAGATATTTTTCTTGAGAGAAGGAAAACTCGAAATGAATTCCGGTACCAACCCATTCATGCGTGGAAACAGTAGGCCAAAGCTTACCAATAGCACACCAATAGTACCAACATTGGGAGAGGGTCCAGCAGTGGACTGCGATGGGTTAATTGATATAATCACAGCTATCTGCAAGTGAGGCTGTATTCATCCCTCATTGGATAGATCAATTAAATGGGAAATTATAGGGTGCCGTTACGTAGCACGAGCATCATTATCTTCCAAATCTATATTGAGGTTAGATTAGACCGAATCGGTGCGGTTGATATCCTTTTTTTATCGCACAAAATCCCCACGGTCCCCACGGATATCCCTCCCCAGTTATGTTGAACTCGAACCGACTAAAACGCACGCCATCTGTGGGCCGTCATCGTCAGTTACCGGAGGTGACCTCACCTCCGGGTGTGGGGAACATGGAGTTGGAACACGTTGCTTCTGCTAGGGTGATAGGCGGCTCCACACATCTCTCCCAGGCCCGTACTCATGGGGGACGGAGGTCATTCTGCGACCTCGGACGTCCGAGTTGCCTGGTATTTGCTAGAGACCATAGATATCGAATTGGGTACTTGCCTCTCTACAATGTACGGATGTATATTCATAGTTTTTTCTGTATTATATATAGAAACACCCAATACCAATAGACATATTCATATAAATATTTGCACTGACCGGGAATCGAACCTACGACTTCCAGCGTAGCAGTCGACCGCTTTAACGCTATGCCATAGACTCCATAGAGGTAATCATACACACCTCTACCTATTCCATCAAGGATATGCAATCTCATCAGTCTTTTAGACTACACCAATCTGTTTATTTAGCAGATAAAGCGCAACCTATGAATGCTTAATACGGCACCTGTGCTAGATTTTTGCAAATTGCCTCCTGCAATGTAAGTAGCAGCCGGTGTACTTTTCACATCTTTAAAATGCAGATGAAGTCTAACACCGGGGAGAGGTGGAACGAGAGGGAACACTACAGGATAGTGAGGTAAATAAAGGATAAGTATAACTGTACTTACTCTAACAAAAGTTTCAGATTCAAAATTAGACAACCTTCTTGTTCTCTCCAAAGTTAATTACTTACTTTACAAACTTATTTACGAATAATGAGTGTTCTAATTTCAATTTCAGAGGTAAAGATTATTTTTAATTTATTGTCTACCTGTTCTGGGCCCCGAAGAATTTGGTGGAGCCCTATGGCCTATACACTTTGTGGGTATCCATACCATCCTCAAGTTTAGTTCTTCCCCTAATAATAATCTCCTCTTACTTGTCTGCTAGTAGAGATTTTTGCAAAAATCTAAATATATACAACTCAAAGGGCTGACTGACTGACATAGTGATCTATCAACGCACAGCCCAAACCACTGGACGAATCGGGCTGAAATTTGGCATGCAGGTAGATGTTATGACGTAGGCATCCGCTAAGAAAGGATTTTGATTAATTCTACCCCCAAGGGGATAAAATAGGGGATGAAAGTTTGTATGAAACTTTGTCAATTTTAAACCGATTGCGTTGAGACTTTGCATGTATAAAGCTACTATGACGTAGACATCCGCTAAAAAAGGATTTTGATTGATTTTACCCCCAAGGGGATAAAATAGGGGATGAAAGTTTGTATGAAACTTTGTCAATTTTAAACCGATCGGGCTGAGACTTTGCGTGCATAAAGCTACTATGACGTAGGCATCCGCTAAGAAAGGATTTTGATTAATTCTACCCCCAAGGGAATAAAATAGGAGATGAACAACATTCCGAACTTAACGCAGACGAAGTCGCGGGCAACAGCTAGTAAACAATAAAACGACTACATCGCTAAATTTTCCACAATCTTACTTCAATTATATATGTAGGTACGTGCATAAACTTCAAATAAATAACTCAAGGTTGCAAATACACTTGAAGAAAGCGTATACTTAATAGTTTTCTAGAGTTTGTCAAATAAAATACATACATGCTTACTAAACACAAAATTTTCATATAAATATGTAAGTAGGTATAGGACCGGTTCTCACGTTCACGTAATATCGATTTGTAGTAGCCGTACGCTGCATTTCGTTTGGTTTGTTTTATTATAGGCTTTATCCTTAGAGTATACATTATATATAGAGCGCGCGTATCACTCAGGTCTTTAGTGCCGAGTGTTAGCAGATACTTTGCGTACGTTTCATGCATTACCGAAAATATTAATAGATGCACTTATTAATGTAGTTTGTTGTTATGAAGTTTTTTGTTCGATTTGATATGCATGGATAAAATTAAAGCCAACATACAAAAAAATGGCGTCATTTTGCGTTATTTTTGCGTCATTATAACTACAAATATACGTTGTTGTATACAATTTGATTTAACATATCGAATTAAATAGATATTAATTGCGAAGTCATTTTGACGGGTATTGTTTTGCTACTGATTGAGGTTGAGCCAGGAGCCTCGGTACTGTTCATACCCGTGATAGCAGTTCATACTTGTAAGGCGCGCTCTATAGCAATGTATACTCTAAGGCTTTATCTTACTTAATTTCTTTACTCTTTCTCCGTTTTGCCATCTTCTGTGTAAGTATAGGTCACTATAATATTCAAATACTGAGGCATAATAAAAATATCTAAAAAATAGTAGTAATATTTAATATAAGTACCTATGTATTTTTAGTAGGTATGTACCTATTTTTATCCTTTGAATGAAAGTTTGAAGCATTTATTATGCTAACTATTCAAATCTATTTAGAAACGAAAAAAAATCGACTTCGGGCGGGACTCGGGATCTAAATAGCGAGTTATTCCGGTTAGATCCCCTGATATGATCCCCTGCCGATTTTTATCCTTTATAGCAAGTACTTACATGTTGTGTTGGTCTCCTGTGGAGAACAATAGGGCCACCCCATCTCTTCCTGTGGGTGTCGTAGAAAGTGACTATGGGATTGGACTGTTTTGAAACATTTTTGCAAGATTGACTGGCAGAAAATACCCACAGCATTAAGTCCACCTTTGTACAATTATTTTGTATTTATGCAATAAAGAATAAATAAAAAAATGTGGATAATACACCTCTGCATACCCCTTTCATGCCGGGGGGATTTTCAGGCGTGAAAATATACTGAAATAATTATATTTACACAGGCGAGCCTGTTTAAGTTTTCTTATGTCAAAATTTTGGAGTAGAAAGGAATAACAAATAAGTAACAGAGGCGAAGTCTAGATTGGATTGGATTGTTTCAAATCACAGTGACAGTGAAGACATTGAGGTTCCTAAGTTCTAGTTATTTGCATTTTTGATTAAATCCATTAGAATTTATAAGTGCGTTGTTCTACTTTCATTGTCCTCTAAGAAAGTAAAATACTTTAGGCTGACCTCCGAAGTAGCTCAAAGTTATTTCACATCTCGGATCTTGTATAACTTATTACTTCAAAAAGTTTTCTAGGAGAAGATATAAAGTGTTTGTATTGTATTTTGTATTAGAACAAGAAGACACTATTTAATACAAGGTAGGGAATTAGGCCAATTAACTATAGCCAATGAACGCTCACAGTGCCCGAGTTAAGTAGGGACTCGGCAAGCATACAATCCTAGAGCTGGCATAGTATTTTGAGTATATATGTTTGAGGCAAGCTGAAAAATTGTCCCACAACTTTCTCCCCCCAACACGAAACTGCAAATCTGGCTGGTCCCCTAATCCCCTAAATTTTTAAAATATTAAAGAAATAAAAAAAAATATTTAAATAAAAAACAATCCATGCGCGCCAGAGCCTCGTTTGTCTCACGCACGTATCATCCAAGATAATGTGTCCTGAGGTAAATCTGATTATAGCTCTTTCTTTCTTTCTTTATCTCTAATCTCGCTCTCATTTTTCTTAAAATTCATGCATACAAAAATAGTCGAAAATACAATGCATGGTGAAACAAATAAATCAATGGTAGGGAGCCACTAGGTACCTACAATAATCTGTAAGTGGATAATAAAATTGTTTGCTATCTAAGCAACATATAACTAGTTAATATAAATAAAACAATGAGTGGCACGGTTCCCTCACCTCAATAGCACAAAGCTCCATTCGCCATTGCTGATATAAATAGTTGCATTAATATTTTATTCTAGCATCGTTTACCAATTCCTATGCAAACAGCTAGTTTGTGCATAAGCAGCGCCGTACCGAATACTAATACTATAATTAATTTGCATAATACACTACGAACTTGCTCATTGTACGGTGTAGCAGTCTTCGTACGAAAATGTGAATTTAAGGCTTACTTTTAACCACCAAATCTATTGATCTATATAATAATTATGCATATATACTTATACAGTTACGAATCTTGTTCATTGAGGTAAACAGATACCACATCTTTTGACTAGCAAGATCCTATTATGTATACCTTTCGCTTTTATACCTTTTGGGTGACTATCTAGTCCACTCTTTACTAAACGTAAGGTAAGTCTTATATCTATGAAATAAAGAATTGTGACGTCATTATTTTTAACTGTCAAATAATGCACTATTATAGGTTGGGTGAATGATTAAAAATAAATAAAAATGATAAAATAAGAACAGACGCAACTTTTACCGCTCTTTTACCATGTAACAAACTCAGGAAAGTACCCAAGTCCTTTCGTACAGATCACCCGGTTGGGGGACAATCATCTTGCCAGTGACAAACTTCAGCTGTGCAGAAAGCTCAGGGCATATAATCTGGTCTTCAACTGCATCAACGTTGAAGCATGAACATCAACCTATAATTTGGTATCTATTGCTGAGCATACCTAATAATTCCTGATAATCAACCCGTGATTTAATGATATCCGTTCTATCTTGTGTAACTGAATATTGACCCCAATTCTGACGTTACCATCTCTAAACTTAAATTTCTCTAAAATTTTCTTATTTTAGATAAGCGATTGACATTTCTAACTGTATTCTGTTGTTATGTCAAACTAAATTTAGTGATGGCTAAGCACAAGACAGCACTAAATTTGAATATGACGTCGCTAAAACGAGTGTTACAACTATTAAAAAATTAAGAATGAACGATAAAGATTTTCATAAAATCTGTAAAAACTTATCTTAATAAGTCTTTAGAATGCCGACAAATGATAAATTAGTGCATATTATTGATCAAATAGTAAACAAACTGTGATATTTCTCAGTCTTAACCAAGCAAATACAGTTTTTCTCGGTCCACGTACCTGGCAAGTTCGCGGGGTCCGCTAGTTATTTATAAAATCCAAATCAATCGACGATTTATAGAGCTTTATAAAGGCTTTAAGCGTATATAGAACGAGAATTGGCATTATTTTAGATGATGTCTAATTTTAGTTTTGACATTTCTTATTTTAGTGCATATACGTACAACAGAATACCGTTTAACCAAAAATGACAGTTGAGTACTTTCTCTAATTTTAGTTGTGTCAAGCTAATTTTAAGTTAGTTGTGTGTTCTCAGAATACGAAATTACATTTTGACAGGACTAAACTGACATTTAGAGATTTTTAGCTTATTTTAGTTAGCTTGTGACAAGACAGAATTGGGGTCATTGTTACACTACGTCACTAGGTCTGTTGGAACAATCGATTCCTAGAGTGGAAACCGGTAAACAGAAGGTGGGAAGTCCCCTAGCCTATCTGGACCTAGACTGTCGACTTGAAAAAGGTGTCTGTGACAGATCCAGTCTGTCCAGGGACCAGGTGCTACATCGCACATTTGGAGATGACAATCTCAAGCATTGCAGTAGGCTAATTGATATAATACTTCGAATAATTACATGCGACTGTTTGTCCTCTAAAGGTAGGTAGATTAGTATTAAGGATTTATTTCCATTAGGAAAAACGAGCGGGAAAGTCTACGGAACATACTTAAGTAATTACTGAAAGAAAATACTTCATTGAAAAATTCCTTAGCGTAACCAGAGGTGTACTCGTTACAACAGAACATTATAAGTAATCTTACTTTGCGGTGTAAGTGGTAGAAACTTCGTTTTATTGTTGTTTGTTGTTGTAGTCTTGTAATAGCTACAGTTAGGTATTTAGGAAACCACTTCTCATTTTATTCGTTAGATAGATTTTCGTCTTCTTCATCGTAAATGATTCATTTTTCATTGTCGATGTAAGTATCTCCCCGATCATTCGCCCGCATGGAATTTTGTTCCCGTTCCCCTTACCGTGACCTTTCTTTAAACCTTCCAACTTTTGGAACAAGAAAAAATTAGTGAATCGGTCGAGCCGATCGAGTTTTTCGTTTAGCAGCATTCATTTTTATTTAGTACAAAGATAATAAGTATAATAAGAATGTAGAATATAATACAAAATAATAAATACGTAGAATAAAAATGGCCCAAGTAGCGAACCCTGTGGAACACCCATTGAAACCACTGATCCCACTAAACGTGTACCGTTAACATCGACCCTCTGAATTCTATTGTTCAATTTTCGATGCGACTGTGCAAGTGGATGCAGGAACTTAGTTCAAAATTAATTTTACACCCGTCGGCTTAGTAATGGGCGACACTACCTTGCGCATGTTTCAATATTAAATATCTTTGTGTTTGAAGGAACACTTTGAAGGTATTGCAAGTTTATTGAAATAAGGAATTATTTGAAAAGATAAAAATTTAAGAAAGAAATTTGAATAAAAGCTGATCTCATTTTTAGTTTAACAAAACTTTCTGAGTGCGTAACTTTACGATTAAAATAAAGCCTAAGTAGAAGTCAAATCACGTAACTTCATGTGACGCGAACTGCTTACCTACTATAAAACTTTTACTAACAGCATTGCTAAAAAGCAGGTTATTCAGCAGAAATACTAAAAATCAATTGCGACAACCGGGCATACTTTCATGGGCTATTCGTTTACAGTCGTGGTTTATGGAAAATCATTCTTGTTCCTACTTATATCAATGACATAGACACGAATAAGCTTTTATTATCATAATATAACTATACGCTCTTAATAAAATATCATACTTTCTCTAATTAAATGACGTAATATCTTTCTGATTTATTCACAATTTAGATGAGAGACAATCATTCTTGACAAGCTACAAATTACAGACTAATGTTATTCATGTGTAAATATACTATTAGTACGCTTACTTGGACCATTAGTTCACCGTCGTGCGCTAGATGGCGTTAGGTTAGAAGTGAGTTGCTGTAGTCATACATAGAAAATAAGAGTTAAATTCGTAGGACGGTTATTATGCCTGAAATGCGAGGTTTATCTACAGATGAAATAACTTAAATAGAATAAAATTGAATTCTAGATATTGAAAATGTAACTGGAGCAATTGAAACCGTTAGAGAAATAGGTCAAAGAGGAAAATGTACGCGAGATTATGTATGTATAGAACTTGTTACAAATGTTTAGTTAAGTAAGTGTAAAGGACTGGTCACGGGTTCATGTCCCGTCTGAACATCCAGTTCTGCCAATGTTAATCAATTGTCACAGACAATCTGAATTCTAAATAGACGGAATCTAAAAGACAATAGTATGCTAAAAAGCATTGAATAGGTACCTACTTACGTGGTGTATCATAAAGCTATTTTTAATAAAAAGATGAAAACAGGCCGTCAATATATATATTATAGGTAACCTAATCAAGCACAATACAAAAACAGATGATACAAGAGCAAGTAAGTAGGTATGCATGTATGCATCATAGAAGTTAGCGTCGAAGGACCCGATTCTAACCCGATTCTCTTTCATCTAAAGAAGTTTACTACATCAATGTCTAATTCAAAAATAAATCCTAAGCTTAGCTTTATTTATCGACGATCCAAACAACAATAATCAAGAAGTGAAAGAAAAGTAGTTGGCATAATACATGGATACCATTGCGTCGCGGGCCAAGGGTATTGAAAAATACGAGTATCTTTTTAAATGGCCGCTTTTTATTTACACTATGTAAGGCTCGACCGAGATGGGTTTTTCGTTCTAGGCCGAGACCGAGACCGAGAAAAAAGTAATATCTCGGCCGAGACCGAGAGCCGAGACCGAGAATAGACAAAGCGTGAAAAAAAAAAATTAACTGTTTTAATAATCAAAGTGAAATAACATTATGTTATAACATAAAAAAAACAATTTTTCGGCATTTTCGCCCTTCAAAGAGTGTCTCCTTTCGTCATACAATTGTCCAGCTTTGCTAAACAGTTGTTCACTTGCTAGTATAAGTAATGATCTTGCTTTCACCAAACCAGTGTAATTAAGTAATTAATTTACAAGTATCAACAAGTCAACAAGTAGTCACAGCAAGTAGCAAGAGCAACACAACACTTAAAAGAACTTATTTAAATTTACTGTGTTTAAACATACTTACTATAAACTTCCATTCATTAATATTGTAAACATAAACAATTATCTAATTACAAATGACAAATACTGCTCGAACGGGGCGAAGGCGGCCGGCCGCAGTTCGCCAGCCGGGACTTCAACCAATCGTAATTAAGCTCTCTCACGCATTTAAACACCAATCGACTTCGCGCTGCGGTGCGTGGCCACGCGTGGTAAAATTTGAATTCCGATCCAAACAAAGTTACAATCTCGGTCATGACCGAGAATCTCGGCTATAATTAGCCGAGAACCGAGACGAATTTCTCGGTTGGATATGTAGCCGAGAACGCCGAGACCGAGACCGAGACCGAGATCTCGGTCGAGCCTTAACACTATGGTATGAATACATTAGAAAAGAAACAACATTTTTCGACAAAGTATTATATAAAAAGAAGTAGATATGTTATTGCGCGAAAATCGTGAAGATCCGAAAACGAGTCAATTGGAACGTTTGCCTCTAGTACCGCGTGCCGAGCGGGGCCGGTCGGACGTTGAGCGGAAGCATCAGTGACTTAAAAAAATAACGAAAATGCCATCGTATGTTTATCGACACTGCACGAACTATTACTCTAAAGTTAATACTCCAAAAGTGTAGATGAATTAAAAATGTGTGTGTGTGAGTTCGGCACATTTTTCTACGTTGATTTGTAAGCATATGACATGTCTATGTTATGAAATGTCATTGTTTTTCGAGATTCTTGTCGATGGTGCCAGTATGTAAGATTATAATTTTAATTTGTTAAAGATTAACAAAAATATTAATATATTCACTAATTCACACTAAATTATTATCATAAGTAATATTAATATAGTAGATATCATATCATCAGCAGTAGCATTAAATTTAGTTAAAATGTGTATTTAAATCGAATTTTATACAAAGAAGTGACAACTTGATAAAACTTATTTCATAATTGTGTAATTATGAAATGGTTTTTAAGTATTAAGTTGTTAGGTACTTATTTCGTAATGCAGGTAATTTATTAGTTACGCATAGCCAGTTACGTTAAATGGAAAAAAAGTACATAGATGTATTAAAAGTATACCATAAATAAAAAAAGAAAAAAAGGAAAGAAGAAAATATTTTTTATTCACCTAGCAATATACAGTTCAACAAGACAAAAATACAACAATAGGTATGCATAAAAAATAGCCAGGTAGAATAAATCATTACTATAAGTAAAGTAACAATTAGAGGGTAGATTAGAGGTAGATTTGACCTATCTATATTACAGTTTATACACATTTCATTATATTTAAAAAGTAATTTATAAGCAATGGATATTATGCATTTTAATGTATGCAGATTAAAACAAATAAAGTTATTAAATCAATGAATTAATGATAATAAAGGAAATCTTTGTAAACGAGTCCAGCAGATATACAAAATTTATTTGTTCAATATTTCCCGAATAGTTAGTTTTCCTTGTCTCTTTCTTAATTCCTCTTATCTAAGTAGTTTATTTATAATCACGAAATCAATATTGGCTTTATTTGGACACGCGGTGTGGATTCCTCCGCCCCCATGCATGTGTCAGTGACCCGATGCATCTATGGCGCACTGAAACTGCGGTGCCGAGATGTAGGGGACAATACTGAGGAGCGATTTGGGCTTGATGGATGTTATTATGGGGTTTGGGTGACTGTGCTTTATTCGATAATGTTAATACGATAGTTTGAGTAATACTTACAAGTTTATAGATTTTTTTCAAACTAATATGATGATTGGAACTAGAAAATAAGCATTTAGGAAAAATTATTAGTAAAATTTGGGTATGACTGTGTAGTAAACATGGCCGCGTGTTTTATGTGGCATATTCGTAACGGATCGCACTCAATATAACAAGCTCTCTAATCCTTTAGCTAACAAGTCTTATTTTAATATCTAGTCCGTAGATTGATCGTACCCCTCTAGATAATAAGAAGATAAGGTGAACTCCAGAAGATATGGGCCACCATTTCAGATCCTAAAATGGTTAATTGCCTCGATATGTTATGTTCATGTAAAGCTTGTTTAAAGAATCCAGCATTGTAAGAAGAAGGAAACACGTGTGAGGGTAGAGCATTTCAGTTTTTTATCGTACGTCAAAGAAAGGAAGTGCCGGAACTGCTTGGTTCGATATGGGATTATTTCTACAACGCAGTCCAGCAGTTTTAGATAAAGAGACGGTGGGATTAGTTAAAAGAGCTCATGTCAGAACACTCGCCGTATTATGGGTGGTAAAATATAGTCAGAGAGATAATTTGCCAACTGTAGAGGTTCTAAGGTGTTATTTATCTAAATATAGTAGAGTGAATGATGAATGTCTATCATGACGCAACAGCTAACTGTATTCCAGATTTTGTTCAACATCAAGGTTTTCTGGATTTCTTTCTAAAAGACTTATTCTCGTCAAAACCGTCAGATCTCAGATCGCTTATTTTTGTTAAATGTATGTTCAAGAAGCATTAGGCTGCTGAGTTTTGGACACGAATTTGTATCGTACGTAAACGTATGAATAGGTCTTACGTATGAGTGCGCACACTGAATAGGTACGTTTTTCTCCATCAAATAGGCAGTGTCCCGGGGATATCGCTTTTGTGAAGATTTATTTAGTGCGTGTGGAATCTGTATCTATAATATAGATCTCTTCGAAGAAAGCGGTGGCGTCGTTCCTGTCGCAACCGATTGAAGAGAGACATCTATGTATCTTCTATACATTATATAATTGTAAATTGGAAATGTTTATCCGCGATGGACGCAAAAACTACTGAACGGATTTTGATGCGGTTTCTTTGTTAGAAAGGTCTTGGGTCAGACATAAAATCTTACGTTTGTTTGATTGCAATCGGTTGAGTAGAACCGGGGATAAGAGATACAGCGGAAGGCTGGTATTTAATAAAAAGATTTCAATTCAAATATTCAGCTAGCACTTCGTCCTTCACTCAGCAGGTGTCTTTGCAGGTTGAGTTGGTCTGAACTATTTGGGAGAGCCCCATGCACCCTTTGAAGTAAGGAAGTAAAATGCACGTTTTAATAAGATATCTTTATTCTTATCAATACATACTTACATTAAATATTTGTATTTTATTTGCATACATAACTTAGTTACGGAGAATGTCATTTAACAAGTATTACGGCAGAATATTAAAAGATTCTTGCGTTGGCTTTTGGATTATGTACTCGTACATATTGTGGCTTACTGAAGTCATCACTGTGTAAATTATATAGCATTTTGTTCATCTATGAGAACTTGCTGTAATTTTGATCGTACCATTAATTTACGATGTTTAGGGATATCTTTTAAAAATGGTAGGAGACTCATTAGAAATTGTGCGTCAGGATCGTGCGCAGTTTCTTGACAACATTTTGACTTCTCCTCTTCTATAGTTACTCTTGCATCACATTCATCTGACTGACGTTTTTTAATACTTCTTTCCAATGGATTTTTGCATGATTTTGGAATTTGTTGGTCACTCTGTGCCGTAGAAGGGGTGGGAAGTGATGATGGCGCATAGTTGGAACTTATACTGGCATTTGCGCTAACTCCTCCATCAGAAGCCTCACTTGGATCTTGCACAGTACTTACGCTAAGATCCCTCCGAGATATTGTACTTCGGAGAAACAGCAAACTTTTAAAATATTGCCATTTAGAACTTGGTTCTGTATCAGCTACTTGACCAGACTTTAGATTGTGCGCCTTTTTGAGTTCTTTCCCGAAAGTGTCTCGTAGTCCTCGCCACTTCCTTTTTAACTCATCAACTGAAAAAAAAAATGTTATTATGTCACGTTCAAAATATGGACATCTCTGCCAGATAAATCGAATAACGTTCTCAGAAGGCTGGCAGTATTGCCACATTGAATGGCAATACTAATTCTCAAGCGTTGATCAATCGCTTTAGGCAGAAGAGATGTGAGACGCGAACGGGATGCGACCCTTTGTTTTACTGCGTCCCTTGCGCGTCCGCTTCTATGCAAAATGTGTAGAAGCGACGCGACACACGTCTTACGTCTCTTCTGTCTGGCCCGCGCCTTAGATAGACAAAAAAAAGTATTACTCACCAGATATATCCATTTCATTAGATATTTCTGTCCATGCTATGCGCTGATGATCTCGTAAGTGATAACTTGGATCACTTTGATCCCATAAACACCGGTGTTCGTAAACAATGTTAATAAACTGTTCTATATCCATATTTAAAGCGCGAAGCTGCTTTAAAACCCCGGCATTGTATTTGAATACGTCCGAACGTCGGACCTTCAGACACGTATACGTACGACTAGCTCGCACCGAGTCGGCGCGCCCCGGTTGCGGGCGTGCGTCGCGCGTCGAGGTCGACGGTCGTCGTCCTAATTGGCTACGATCATACGAGCAAACGATGCGATTTCGTCATAAATCTCTTTAGAGGAAACTAATTGAAGCTCGCAACGCAAATCATCGAGTGAGAATAGGAAATTTTTATAACGGTCGTACGATTGGGTTTGGTTGTGCGACTGTTTAATCATAGCTTGATAAGTTTTCATGTTACTTATTGTTTATTATGATAAAAATAATAATAAAAAGCAATTGTAATTTCTCTGATTGATTGAAAAAGGATGTATTTAAAAATAGGTACCTACCTAAGTAATCTACGTTTTTAATTTTAATTTCATCTGCAATTTTCAAAGAAATATAGTTTGAAAATAACACTTGTGCATTCTGTAATAACCTTTGGGGATATAGGTGCCATATCCCGACGGCATCACGTGGTAGGTATATTGAAATACGATTAGGATTACGAGAGTTTGTTCATCGCACGAATATTTTTGTATAGCTACTCGTACGATATCGTTAACCACTAACTGACAATACTTTAGCAGGTACTTGGAACGTAGGAATATTTCTTGATTCGTACGGAAGCGTGTCTACAGTGTGACCGGCTTTACCCTGCGCGTTTGTTGTACCTAAGTATTATGTAGTACCTATTGTGAATTCTCTTTCTAGGATTCCGTACACAAATATTCTAAGACTCATGTGTTTATCCGTGTCTATCCGACTGTTACCCCGCGTTTACATACTGCCGCTCGCATTGCTCATCGCCTTGCCGGCAATATTCACGCGAATAATGCCCTAGCATTCAAACACTCGCATCATCGCGATGTTCATCGCGTTGCCCAACACTCGCATCATCGCGATGTTCATCGCGTTGCCCCGCATACAGTATTCGCCTTGCGATGGAGATGGACGACTTTAGTTAAGTGGACACCTAACCGAATGCAGTATAGGCATTTTATTAGGCTAGGCTATCTACTTAGATACTTAGCTAGTAGGTAATCAGGCTAATTTGGTAGGTAGGTAGGTACCTACCTACCTACCTATTTTAATTTGGTAGGTAATTAGGCTAATTTGGTAGGTAGGTACCTACCTACCTACCTATTCTAGTTTGGTAGGTAGGTACCTACCTACCTACCTATTCTAATTTGGTAGGTAGGTACCTACCTACCTACCTATTTTAATTTGGTAGGTACCCTAGCTACCTGTTTGGTAGGTATACTTAGGCTAATTTGGTAGGTAGGTACCTACCTACCTACCTATTCTAATTTAGTAGGTAGAGGTACCTACCTACCTACCAAATTAAAATAGGTAGGTAGGTAAATTAGGCTAATTTGGTAAGTAGGTTACCTACCAAATTAAAATAGGTAGGTAGGTAGGTAGTACCTACCAAATTAGCCTGATTACCTACCAAATAGGTAGGTAGGTAGGTACCTACCTACCTACCTATTCTAGTTTGGTAGGTAGGTACCTACCTACCTACCTATTCTAGTTTGGTAGGTAGGTACCTACCTACCTACCTATTCTAATTTGGTAGGTAGGTACCTACCTACCTACCTATTCTAATTTGGTAGGTACCCTAGCTACCTGTTTGGTCGGTATACTTAGGCTAATTTGGTAGGTAGGTACCTACCTACCTACCTACCTATTCTAATTTAGTAGGTAGAGGTACCTACCTACCTACCAAATTAAAATAGGTAGGTAGGTAATTAGGCTAATTTGGTAAGTAGGTTACCTACCAAATTAGAATAGGTAGGTAGGTAGGTACCTACCTACCAAATTAGCCTAATTACCTACCAAATTAAAATAGGTAGGTAGGTAGGTAGTACCTACCAAATTAGCCTGATTACCTACCAAATAGGTAGGTATGTAGGTACCTACCTATTCTAGTTTGGTAGGTAGGTACCTACCTACCTATTCTAATTTGGTAGGTACCCTACCTACCTATTTGGTAGGTAATCAGGCTAATTTGGTAGGTACTACCTACCTACCTACCTATTTTAATTTGGTAGGTAGGTAGGTACCTACCTACCTACCTATTCTAGTTTGGTAGGTAGGTACCTACCTACCTACCTTTTATATACATATGTATTACCTATATTATTTAATTAGATCCGTAGCAAGCATTTCAATAAATTCTATTGATTTTTCGTTGGACCATTCGATTGGTTGCGTCATTGTCATGATAATAAATTCGAAGTAATCCTGCGACTGTGACACGCGCGTACACAACGAGCGCTCGATGCGAAGTGTGCGCGACGCGAGTATGTGAATGCTTCATCGCGCTAGTATTGCCGCTCCTTCTCGCGCCGCCAAGCCGACACTCGCAGCAACATACGCGGCAGTACTCGTGGCATGACGAATATACCATTCACACCACGTCCCTGCCCACTTCTCTCGCCACTTCCCTCGCTCTGCCGCGAGTATGTAAACGAAGCATTAGTGGGCTGTATCTCGCAGTTAATAAAATAGGCCATAAGTTGAAAGAAGTATGGGTCAAAAGCACTTAAAGCCGGTGGAATTACATGCAAAGTTAAAAGACAATATAGGAGGCTCGTGAAATATGTAAGCGCACATAGAAGCTGATGGTGAGCCGCTATCTACCCATCTTCCTTCATAGAGGGAGAAACCCGTGGGTATGATCGTTATAAATGAGCATAGGTAATATGGATTTCAGGATGTATCCTCCGACTAATTTGTTCGTTTTTAATTTTAAACGAAAAGTTTTCACTTCAACCAGTTTGAATTTAAGAAATGAATCCTCCGTAACTAACTAGATATGTACATACGTATTTCAATTGAAGTAACTTCCTTCACTGAAAGTTAAGCTGTAGAATTAATTAATCTTCCTTATAATAACATTTTGGACCGAACTTTACAAAAGCAAGCCAGTACTACTGAAATTGAGATTTGTAATTATATGAAAATAGTAAGACTTGGTTGAGTTTAATTTATGTAAAATTTATATAGACTCTCAAGCCTCCACCGGAGCTAGATATGAAATCTAAATACCTAAATATTTATATTGACTCTATATGTTCCACTAAGTATACTGTGGCCTGTGGCGTGGCAATATTAATATTGTAAATGTATTTTACAATTTCATTTACATTGTAAGATAATCCAAAGTCAATATCTATGTACAAAAGCAATTCGCAAACTAACTTAATAATAATATAATCCCTATTTCACGAACGCAAACCGATTGTTCTAGCATACAAAAATTGCCTAAGGTGAAAATCAAACCCACAACACTCCATACTGCGGCGTTGAGGAGATCAACACATAATACGCTGCATCATAACTCATAACATTTCTATCGTTATTCGACCAAAATGGCGCCAAAATCAACTTAAAAATGTTTCAATGTTACTCTATGGTCAAAAGATTTCAAACAAATAATCGAATTAGGCGCCATATCTCCTAAATCTTGCTCATATTGTCGTAATCATTTTACATGGCAATCATCACGGTGCCCAATTCTCAGTTATGGCCAAAAAAGCTATAATCCATCCCGTATGTCCACCCTACTTATGGTTCTATGGGGTATCGATTATTCCCCGCGCCCGCGTTCCCCGCTTTGCACCGCCCCGCCCGCGTCCCTCGCAGATCTCACCTACAAGCCGGCATTCCCACTTATTTCTAAACTTTCTTGTTTAAAAAAGAAACTATTTGCAGTTGTAATGCAAATTTTTTAAACCTTATTTTATCTGTGCTACTGTTTGATGTGACAAAGTATGTTAAGGTGTAGTTAAGTTCTTTAATAATACACCAGCATTGCAAATAATTTTAGTTTAGCTGTTTATTACTGTATAATAGAGTTAACTATTATATTTATTTATGTATAATGGAGTTATTTATTGTATTTATTTACGTATAATAGACAGTACCTAGTCACAACTTAGCTAGCATTCATTTATTTTTTCGTCCATACCGTTCGATTTACTTGATTTACCTACCTTGATTGTTAGTCTAGAGTCTAGACTCAGATTCATTAAATTGTGTTATAACTTATAACAATCAAGGTAGGTAAATCAAGTAAATCGATTTTAATTTTCATTGTTAATTTTAATCCTGGTAAACTTTACTCTAGACTCTAGAGTAAAGTTTACCAGGATTAAAATTAACAATGAAAATAAACTAATAAGGTGAAGAACCCTCAGTTTTAGTGTAGTGGTGTGCTTCTGTTATTTGCGATGGTTTACCCAAATGAGTATAATTATGAAGGTTCACTGTGGTAGGGCGTTGCGTTGGCTGCAATCATATTTTCCTTATTTGCTATCATAAGTTACACAGTAAATTAAAAAGTACAGAGATTTCTTATTGAATAATATTTTGATTATTAAATGTATCAAACACATCTACTTAAATCTTTTTTTCGGATGGGCAGAGACACTAGCTATTTTTAACCCTACATAAGTAGAGTCGGCAAGGAGATAAATATAAACTTTTCCATAACAAGTTGAATAGTAAAGATGTATAGCTACTTACCTCCTTTGTCGACTGTACCCAGTAGAGCGCGAACCGACAACGGTCAACTTGGAACTTATTGAATTAGAAGGTGGAAAAATTAAAGGAGGCCTAGGTATATCGATATCGGGATAAAACGAGGACATCGCTTGTACGGAAGGATTTGGGAGAGAGAAAAGCAATAACTCAAGAAGCCAGGGTCGCGTTCCTGAAGCCCAACTGACAGTTGTCGGAATGCCCGGGCCCTCTACTCTAGCCTATAACTATATTTTCAAAGAAATAAAATATTTTTAGTTCAATAAGTTAAATCGTGTATCGTTTGTGGTAGATATAGAGTAAGTTTAATGTTTTTAATTTAATTGATTTAATTGCCTTCGATGCTAAGATTTACATTGGGTATGTGTGCATCGTGATCCGTACAAACCCTTCGTGGCCCGCAATGCAAGAGCATTATTTATAAGTTATTATAATATTATATTGCTGATAAATGCTTTGCTTTAAACTGTACCTATATCTAATTAGCTGACCCTGCGAACATCGTACCGCCTAACAATCGATTCTTGAATTTTTTAGACTTTTTAATACTTTTTTTAGGCATCTTTTTATTTTTTCTCTACGTAAGAACCATTCTCGTACTTCAAGGAATATTCTAAAAAAGAATTAGTGAAATCAGTTCAGCTGTTCTCGAGATTTGAGCTTACCAATACATTTAGCGATTCATTTTTTATCATAATTATAGATGTAGGTAATGGAAAATACATTGTCTTTCAATTACCTATAACATTATTATTAAAAAGTCACATTTCCAACTAGAATAGTGTAACTAGCAACTTTGAATAGTCTGAACTTAATAATTGGCCCTTTGTGGCGTAGCGGTCGAGTGTTCCACTGCTACGCCGGACGTCGCAGGTTCGATCCCCCTCGCTCCGTGCAAATAGTGGTAGGTACCTACGCATGAATGTTTTTCTGCATTCGTCTCATGTATATAATCTATGTTATACGTTTGGAAAAACTAAGTTTCTTCATTTATTTTTTAATATTATTTAAAAATGTGGATAGTGTACTTAACATGTAACTTGATTTACTTAGTTGCGATGATAGATTAAAAAAACAATTTGTATTCTATTTTCAAATGGCCATAAATACGGGCGTGTCTATGACAAGGGTCGACACTCGTAGAAGCGTGCAGACAGTATGACACGCCACAGATAACGATTTTATTTTTGTTTCAGCTGTGTAACTCGGTTGTAATGGAAGTAGATGAACTTATTTTGACTAACTTAAGTAAAATGTCTACTATTATTTATGAGGCAGTCATTGTATTTTAATTTCAAAGTTTTCCGTGCGCGTATGTCGCCGTTCCTATTAAACTAACTACTTAACACCTTGCCAGTCGAAATTCAACAAATAAAAATATCAAATAGAGCTGGCAGATTCATTTCAGTTGAAACGATTCCATTTACAGTAAGTAGAAAGTAAGTAGATAAGTAATTCGGCATTCCACAATACCTATTATGCAGTATGGAACTGGCCTAGTAGGTATGGAATGCAGTTTCAGTATGTTTAGTCTTTCTACTTTATTTTAGAGTGAAACTTCATTTAAAATGTAAACTTGAGTCAAATTAACATTTTTATTTTATTTTTTATTTATTTATTGGCTTCAGTAAAATTATTTAATGGTAGCAAATAATGCCACGCTCGATTTTTTACTACCTACAAAATTCGCATGTATTTAGACGACTTTGCGTCTTAGATTATTAATATCATGCGCGGTATCTGTTTATTCTACATCGGTGGTGTAGTGTAGTATGTGTAGGTCCGTGAATCAATAGCACCCCATCACTTCCTGGCTCGCCGAGGTACCGCGTTGGGGTAACCTCATCCACCCAACAGTAACTCATAGTGAGTTACCACTGGGTGGATCAATTCAATATTTGCTGGCATAGTGTCGTTTATATCGCTAATATAATAGTGGCAGCTTTCCAATAACTGGCTTTTCATTATGCTTGGTGGTGGATCAAAAAGATTTACATACCTACACCTACCTATTAGTACTGAGTACGGTCACAGATAACATAATACTTGAATTTTATCTTAGTAAAGAACATAGGGAAGAGATTTTTTAACTGATCAAAATTACTCATTGTTAAGAGAGACAAATAACTTGACCATTTAACAAGTACTTGACAGTTTAACAAGATCTAATAATTCCTAAGACAATTTTCTTGCATCTTGGTCTTGCGTTTCGGATTTCCTCATACCTACAGTTAAAAAAATCGCACAAGACTAGATTGTTTTTTTTTTTTAATAGACTCAAGTCTAAAAAAGTAAAGATAGTACCAATCGTGCTGTAAATTATTTTGATTCCATGATTACCTGTAGGTAGAGGCTTTATTACATCTGTCTTCTCTTAAGTAAATGAAGATAGTAGGAATTTGCAGGAGTTGACTAATGACATCGATGGTATACAATCGATGTCATTGGTCAGCTCCTGCATTATCTCCACTCTACTCCACGCATTTAACGCATTTGCACTGCCTTCGTACGTGAATCCAAAAGTGACGTAGGTACATACACCTACGTAGTCTGTTTATAAGACAGCGAGAAAATTAAAGTACCCGTGTAAAACGAATTAAAAGCGCTACGCAGAGAATGCGTTCCAAAGTTTTTAGGTTGAATTAAAATAACATTACGCTAAATTAAGATCGGCTTACTTATGCAATAAGAAGCGTGCTATAAATGATGCTGTAATGTAAACAATATCTATGCATCGTTCCTGGATAGGTGAATTTTTTAAGGCAATAGAAATTGTAATGAAATCCTAGGTATCCTACTTCTAACTAAACCCTTCCTACGCTCTACTATCCTTACTACCTTTCTAAACATGAAAGTTTATGAAAATGTGTAGATGTTTATATGTATACTTTACTTATTATGGTTTAAAAAATGTTTTTATACGAACCGGTATAATTTATAAGTGAATTGAACATATTATTCCAGTTTGGTCAAACTTCACTGGTGAAATGTAAGTTTTATCAGCTGGTTCAGTCATTTAGAAGAAAGTTAGTAACGGTCAAGGTTCAAAAGGATTTTATAAATAACATTATTAAACCTTCGGGGATAAAGGTACCTATATATGTATTAATATGGTGTTTAATATCCAAAGAAACCTGAAAAACGAGTTAATGAAGTAACCTAACCTGTGCATCTAATTTCAGAATCTTATTCATATAGTTCATAAGCTTTGTCCCAAGTGACCAATATCTAATTCTTTATTTATTAAGACCTACGGTGTCTAACCTTACCAAAGTCACTGCTTGGCATTACACTAACGTACCGTGACAGAACACAATTAGTACTGGAATGAAACACAGATGGCGTTACCTGCATCAAAGGTCCGATGAATAAATATTTGAAAATAGTGAATTGATTATAAAGTAATGGCGTCTAATTATAACGTTTACGAGGCCATACATATTATAGCTTTGTAATGAACTTGTCGGTACTCTAGACGCGTCGTCTAGGCATATGAAGGCCAATTTATCGTAATCTTAAACTACAGACCGAAGTAATTTGTGATCATCAAACATATACCTAATCCCATATTTGTATGGTTTAAGTGTAATCTCAGTTCAGTTATATGACGATTGCATAAAAATATGAAACCTGTCGTACCTACTTAGGTATATGAGGATATGACTCTATAGTTTCTATTTTAGTTGTATTGTGGCCCGTTTCAAATTCGAAATAAATGACAAAATAAATTTAACATTCTGCAGTGTTACAAGTAGTATATTAAAGTCAAAAAGGAAATACAACATAATTATCACTTTACTTATTTGTACAAGTCAAATATTTTTGGATATATGTACCTACTATTTACGAACTACCTACTAAAATTATATTAGCTGAAAATACAGAAGTTGTGATCCATTTCATATCAAATCGTAAAACTAGGTCAAATTTTACCGCCATCGACAGATAAAATAGGGAACTGTCAAATTTAATCCCACCAGAAATATTTCATGTAAAGTAGCGCGCCAAGACTCACAAGCTCATAATGCTTTCACACTGTTAAAAAGTTATGAGATGTCATTGTAGCGCCATGCTCTTGAATATTTTAGGCGGGAATTTTTTGAAAGAAAGATTAGTTCTTTTTTTAAATACTATTCTTTATGCTTAAGCTATTATTCCTTTTTTCATAGATCAATCTCTCGAGTCTCGATGGCTTTGTTCCTTATTGGTATATTATTACAAGACATATAGGTACAAATACTCCCACCTGTTAATCCCCGAAGGGGTGGGCAGAGGTGTATTTAACACCCACATTTTGCCAACTGATTTTCGGTGCCACGGTATATTATTGTTAAAAATATTATTTATGGAATATTAAAACAGAAGTTATAAGTCATAAGTCATAAGTCATAAGTCATTTATTCATAAGGATGATCATTACACGTCAAAGTATCATTCACAGTCGTTACAGTAAGTTTGCTAGTTATCATTCCACTCTTAAATTACTATGTAATAAATATTCTTTTGTCAAACGTAAATTATAAGTGTAAACATCACAATATACAAATGTCACAATATTTTCGATGCTTTATGAATGAAATCCCAGAACCATTCATCTAGAATTATTGAAGTTCAATTACTTTTTTAAACATGTCAAATTTTAATAGGAGGTCACATTGTACAGTCATGGCTAAATATTCTACATAATGTCAATAATAAATAGTTAATTAATTAACTTAGTCATTTCACTGTTCTCAGTTCTTCCAATGATTAGGATTGACGTTCAAGTGATCTGATGTAACTCGCCTACTGTAAGCTGTAAGTTCTTGATAACGATAGTTGTTATTAAGTAACAATTTATATCCATGTTGTAAGATGGTCTATTGAATGTAGGAATTAGCTTTGTAACGGGAACGGGTTACTGGGAATTTCAATTGGACTTCCAGGTTTCTAAATTTGGATCTATCAAATCACTCGGTAAACAAGGCATCAATCTTAAAAAACAGACGAGGCGCGATATTACGGTTCTCTTGAAGCGCAGCAATACTTATGGCGCTGGGAGGGGCCGAACCCCGCAGCGAACTCGCAGAATCACCCGCTCTGGCACTAAGTATGCACCATTGCACCTATCTACACTACATATTTATCTATTTCATTTTCTATTTAGTTCCAGTCTCCTTAGACAAGTGGCAATTTATTGGCATATTGCAGAATAGAATGATGAATGTATGGATTTTGACGTATGTGACAGTCGTCAACATAATTATGTCATAAATGTCAAATCCAAAACATTTGTCATTTTATTCTACAATACGCCGGCCAACGAATATTGCCACATGTTTTGGGGGCATCTCTGTTTAGTTATTTTTAATTTTTTATTATTACTACGAAGTAAGTATACTTCCCCCCTTTGTGCTAAGAAAAAGAAATAATTTCATTGCCTTTTGGCTGTTATGCTTAATAATATATATAGGTTCCGTTGAAGCTAGAGAAACGGGAGTCAGATCAGTTTATAGAGCATTACATAGCGATCCAGGAATGGTACTTAACTCATTTTTGACAAAATACGACTTACTGCTCTTACTGTTAGCGCGGCAGAATTGCCACATGTTTTGGGGGCATCTCTGTTTAGTTATTATTAATTTTGCGACTAAAACTGCACTGATGAAAATGAAACTGTATAAAAAAATCGTCGCAAGTTTGTAGAAGAACTTATTTATAACTACATAGTATATAACCCTTTCTGTATCGGTGAATAATGGGCGGTAATTCACACTCACAATATTGATGTTTGTACGATTTGTGAGAGTAGTGGAAATATTGGCATCTAATCTTCCTTCCTTTAAAGAAGAAAAAAGGGAAATTAAAGCAGATTAGAAAAGGTCTAACCTGCCTTCATTTTCCTTTTTTCTTCTTTTTATTTATCTTAGGCGCTGACGGCACTAAGTCTTTCTGTTCTTACAGGGTAGGCAGCGCATGGTGTTGCACTCGTCCGTATAGGCACAGTAACCACTTTCCATCAGGTGGACCGTGTGCTGGTCTGCTACATAAGTGGTATTTATATAAAAAAAATATTTCGCCATTCATTATTTAAATATTATACGATACCTACCTATATTTTGTACATCAATGAAAAACGCCGTGTTTTAATGGCGTTTTAAGGGCTGTGTTTGCAATAGTCGACATCTACGTCACAGTACGTCACATCTGCGTAGACGAAGTCGCGAGTTAAAGTAGTATGACTATAACTTATGTATATTTTACGTCAATTCACGTGTGACATCAGCATGCAAAACGCGTTTCGTGTCAAAGGTATGGTTTTATTGGATTTTGGGCGTAATATAAAAACATCAAGGGCGAACTTAATAATATTGAGGCTGGATATATATGACGTCTATTCACGTATGCGTACGACGGTACTATAGGGCTGTCATACGTTTGTTTCTCGTCGAGTTTGTGTAGGACGTCCCTAGGCGGGAGGAATGGGCGTGCGCGGGGGAAAGATGGAAGGAGGCAAAAAGCTCGGTGGTAAATAAATTAATGAATTCTTTAGTCATTATTGTATTACTTATTGTTTAAAGTAGAATTTGGATTCGGATGTGATTTTTCGAACTAAGATATAAATCCTTTGCTCTACCTAGGTCACTATATTTTTAACCATACCTTCTTCTAGCTACAACTTTCGAAATATTATTAACCTATAACAATATTTTAAGTTATTTTCTGCGCTTCACTTTTCTTAATTATACATTTCTCTTTCTCCTTATCTCTATTTATCCCTCTATCTCTGTGTCTCTTTCTATAAAACTATCTTACGGATGCCATTTGATCGAGGGTTCGATGAAGTACTTAGTAATACCTACTTATGTACCTAAATATATCTCAATCGAATCGATTGAAAAACCCAAGATGTTGTCTATGGCCGATATTATATTAGTGACAACCCTACAGAATAGTGTGCTGGCAGTTGGCAGCCCTGAATACAAGTATGTATTGAACGTATTACTTACACTAGTTACTCTTCAAAGGCTTCAGTACTACGTTGAGGCTAATTGTAACATATATTGTGTTTACTACACTGTAATTATAACCGGATGGTGGACTAAAATAATAGTGTATTTGAACCGCAATGTGTATGGCGGGATATTGGTTTGCCCATAGATAATTAATTATCTAGATTTGTCTATAGTCGTTCTGAACCAAATTGAATGTTGAATGATAAATCTGCTTCTTTTTAAAGTCGATTATAATAAGAGTAACTTTATCTTCTCTATATTCTCTCCTATCACGTCAAACTCTTACTTGACTTGTCAAGAGTTTGGAGTATAGAGGAGAAATGTTCTAGGTAGGTTTAATTTTCGACGGCAAATATTTGGACTTTAGCTATCACTGAAGTACAAATATTTGCTGTCGAAAATTTAAAGCTGTAAAAAAATTACGCACAACAAATTTTAGTGTAAGTAACTTGTTAAAACAAACTAAATAAGACCCTGATTTAAGAATTTTACCAGTAAGTTTTCGTCATTGAGGAGTTTCATAGATATGCATTAAACATCAGTATTGTGATAGTGGTTTTGCTTTGACATAAAATAAGCAGAATCGAGGCCCAGCTTGATGATGTCAAATTATTGTATGTATAGTCAACCAGATGTCACGAACTTCAAACCAGATGTCACTGTCAACCTTCAAGGTTTCAAATCGATACAATAATTAAATAAAGTGACTAACGCTTTGGTATGAATATAATTACAGAACTTACAGGTGACAATGGGGCCTGGCAAAGATAGAAAAAAATGGAAGGAGATGGAGGAGGCCTATACTAGAAAAGAGAGGTACTTAATAAGAATAGCTAGAAACATCAAATAATAATCAAGAAAAATATTGACAGATTCATAAATTAAATTACCTATCAAGGATTTATTTAATTCATGTAAACCAAATGTACCTAAACTGATTTATTAAGAAATTAAATGGTTATATTAAAAAAAGCAGGTGACAAAAAAGAGCAAATATTGGCGAATGAATTAAATTTTTGTTAAAAAATTGTCTCTCTATTCTAGTATTTATTCAAAATAAACCAATTAATTGAACATGTTGCAAACTTGAGTATTAGAATTGAAAGTCTACGGTAAAGTCTACCTCTTGAGTCTTAAAAAAATTAAAAGTAACTTAATTGTAACTAAATCTACAGAAATATATATCTAATACCTAAACAATTCTTTGTTTCCAATACGCACTGCGACACACCACATAAGTACATACACCTTTACGTAAGAGTATTCGCGTCTGTACTTACATTATTATTCGTTCAAACAAACATCTTTAACCATTCAACCGTTCATTCTTTGACAAATTCTTTTATACTAATTACAATGGCATTAAACAACTTAATGACCCTTTAGAAACCAACATAAACTCAACGAGTAAGCGTGCTGTTTATCAATTACTTATGCACAAAAAATTTCACTACGAAAATTCTTATTATAAAAACGAGCGCCCGCTACATATTTTATTTCGTGCGAAACGCTCGGGATTATACGTTGGCTACAGAATACTCAACTTATCAACTTCGGAGTCGGTCAACCAGTCTGCTTACCCTACGCCCCGCTAGTTCTACACCTGCCACTCAAACAAGACCTCCTTCACCCCGCTTTGTTTCACTACCGAGCTCCAGAAAGCAGAACGCAACAATAAATTCAAGGATCTTCTTCTACTGGTTGATAAAACAACCCACCGTAAGATTTTACGAAAATTAACTTTAAGGGGCACTTCAATCTAAACCTTTAGGAGATTAGGGTTTTCGCATAAGTGTATACATTAGGAGGGTTTTGGTCACTCGTGTGGTTTCGCTCGTCTTTGTGTAGTTCAACCACGATGTTGAATTGAATGGAATCGAGTTCATCGGCTTCCAAATACAGATCATTGTTGTATTATGAAACCATTACAATATTGATTACTTCAATTGGACTGTTCCAATCGAGTGTGTACAAGTGATCGTTCAAATGTGACTCAAAGAGACATTTGGATTTGGAATAAACGTATCTTTGCGTCTTAAAAGCTTAATTTAAAAAAATAACTGTTTGATAGGTACAAGTTGTACTTTTTAGATTGTGGTCTGTGGTTATATTTACATTTTATTATGTTAATGAGAAAAAGTACTTAAATAATAAATAATAATTAATTTATCTATTCTAAAATTCTAAGCATTTAGATACCAATTAAGCATTGCTTCCTATTTCTCCTCTAGAATCTAGAATACAGATAAACTTTTTTGCAAATATATTAAGAATTATTCAGATCACTGCAAACATACTATTTCATGATACAAATATTATTTTCAGTAACCAGTCTACCTCTATACCACACAGGTCTTCAAATGTAACGATATTGAGATGAGATATGACTCAATAAAATTTCTAATTCTGATTAACACGAGTTACAAGTGCCAATTAACACCCTAGTTAACTCAGGTAACAAATAAATAAGTTGGTTTCTTTTACAGATAATAGAGCAAACATGATGACGTGATTGGGCATAAATTTAAACCGAGAACAAGGATAAAAGTCAGTTAGCAGCCAATCATGGTAAGTAAATGCTCAGACCAATAAAAAAAAGTTAAGGCTACGGACTTTATATCCTGTGAGACATCCACATCCGTACCCATGTATACCTGTGCCTTTAAAAACACTACCCGTTTTTGAACGAACGAAAGAACAGATAAAAGTCTATTTATTCTATTGTTGATTTTAGCAAACCCGTCAAATGTTTAATGTCGGCACAAAAGAATCTATAACAGATGTCGAAGCTTTACTTCTCTTACAAGTGAGCTTACAAGTTTGTTCTTTATATTTTATTACCGCCAAACAATGGCTGTTGTAGATTGTTGTTTGCAAATGTGGTATTATTCGTTTAGGGCTGTTTATTACGGACTTAGGTATAGATGTAATCAACTTATGATATATGACGCATACAGTTAACCATAGATCGCTACACAAGGGCTGTGGTACTAAGCCTCATAGGTATTTCAGAACGTTTCTCAGTCTTGAATCTCAATGTAAAACTAGTACTGCGGAAAGATTGTCATCTTCAATCTGTCGATTAAAGTTAAGATTCAGGCCTGAGTACTCGTCATTCTTCATCATAAGTCTTCCATGAAATACGAAGATTGTTAATTTTTCATAAACACATATAAAAGTTTTATAAATTTTCTTCTTTGCAACTCTGAAAACTATCGTTTCTATCCGTTGCTGTTCAGAGTTTAATATCATTTTGTGTAATACCTTCCCTAAAAGAGAAATTTTTTGATGAGTTTTTATTTGCTAACGATCCGGAACGGCCACCATTCCTATCTTTTTTACAGTGTAAAATTGCATTCCATCAGACATTTCGTCATTAATAGTAACAATCCCTTGAGACGATAAGAACCGAGATCAATTAAAACTAAACTGCGTTAAAACCATCACTTAAGTAAAATACGCATCCATTGTGTCGAATCACTAATGGCGCGAAGTTTACTGCTCTGACGGTTTCAGTGCCGGCTTTGTTTGGCTAAGGTTGTGATGACGAGCATAGCATTCCTTAGCATCCCTGCCGCCTCGCCGTGCCATCGAAGAGATGAGTAACGTAATTTTAGGTTTTTACTAGTAGTTTGACCTGCTGCGGTCTCATGTATGAATAGGTCTATTTGCATTCTTCTTGTATCGTTGCATTGTTATGGGTGTTTCATGTATAATTATGTACATTATTTACAACAAATATATTTAATAAAATTTTGAAGCATTTATTATGCTGACTATTCAAATCGATTTAGAAAGAGCAAAAAGAGAATCGATTTCGGGCGGGACTCGAACCTGCGATCTTTCCCTTACAAGGGGAATGCTCTGACCACTAAGCCACCGAAGCCCGCACGATTCTCTTTTCTCTTTCTAAATCAATTTAAATACATTTAAGAATATCTACCTACCTGTTACCTGTATTTAAGGCCTAGTGCCTATTCTGCCGTCGTAATTAAAAAGGGCACAACTAACATTTTGTAAATATTGAGAAAATAGAGATTAATTTTTTTTTTTGTTTTTGTTGAAAAATACCCCACTAAACTATATTTTCCAAAATTCTGCGAATGGTAATACTTGCATTTGTATAGTACGTATATGACCATAGCAAACTTTTATTATAATTTTAATGCATATAATTGATAATTAGCATAATTCGTTTCATCTTAACATAAAAAATAGGATAAAATCAATCATGTTACGTTTAAAAGGCATATACAAGGAAATATGCCTTTTCAATGTAAAATTTTGAGTAACATTTTTGAATTTTACAATGAAAAGGCACTTTTATTAAATTGTGCCTTTTCATCGTATTATTATCAGTTACGATGAAAAGTAAAATATTAGAAAATACTAAACTTCTCTACGAATAAAATAAAGTAGTTATAAGAAAATCAACGTTTATTTCAAAAAAGTTTACAAAGATAATATATCTTGATTCTTAATTCATCATTTTCATCATTTCAGCCATAGGAAGTCCACTGCTGGACATAGGCCTCCCCTATTAGATCTCCAATAAGACCGGTTGGAAGCGGCTCGCATCCAGCGCGTTCCCGCGGCCTTGATAAGGTCGTCTGTCCACCTTGTGGGTGGATGTCCTACGCTGCGTTTGCCGATACGTGGCCTCCACTCGAGAACTTTTCGACCCCATCGGTCATCAGTCCTCCGAGCTATGTGCCCTGCCCACTGCCATTTCAAGTTGCTGATCCTCTGGGCTATGTCGGTAATCTTGGTTCTTCTACGGATCTCCTCGTTTCTGATTCGATCTCGCAGAGAGACTCCGAGCATGGCCCTCTCCATAGCTCGTTGGGCTACTTTGAGCCCACTCATAAGGCCCATAGTGAGAGACCACGTTTTAGTGCCATAAGTCATCACTGGTAACACACACTGGTCGAAAACTTTCGACTTGAGACACTGAGTTATGTCGGACGAGAAGATATTACGCAATTTTCCGAACGCTGCCCAGCCGAGTTGGATTCGGCGACTGACCTCTTTCTTGAAGTCGGACCTACCTAACTGGACTACTTGTCCTAGGTAGACGTACGAGTCAACAACTTCAAGAACCGAGCTCTCAACAGATATTGGGGTGGGTACAACATGGGCATTACACATAACCTTCGTCTTGTCCATGTTCATTTTAAGACCCACCTGTTGAGAAACTCGGTTGAGGCCATCGAGCATTGTGTTGAGATCTTCCATCGATTCTGCCATGACTACAATATCGTCGGCAAACCGGAGGTGAGTGATGTATTCGCCATTAATATTGATGCCGAATCCTTTCCATTCCAGGAGCTTGAAGGCGTTCTCCAAAGTGGCCGTAAACAGTTTCGGAGATATCACGTCTCCCTGTCTTACTCCTCTTTTCAAAGGGATCGCCTTCGAACTCTGTTCCTGTACTCGGACCGACATGGTGGCGTTATTATACAAACACTTCAACACTTCGATGTACCGATAGTCAATATGGCACCGCTGGAGAGACTCAAGCACAGCCCATGTCTCGACCGAATCAAAGGCTTTCTCATAGTCCACAAACGCTAACCAAAGTGGCAAATTATACTTTTCGGTCTTCTGTATAACTTGCCGCAGCGTATGGATGTGGTCTATGATACTGTAGCCTCTTCGGAAACCGGCTTGTTCGGAAGGCTGGAAGTCATCAAGCCTGCGCTCGAGACGGTTCGTAATGACCCTTGAAAACAGCTTGTAAACATGACTCAGAAGCGAGATGGGCCTGTACAATAGAACAAGGTAGTTAGAAATAAGTAACAAAATACAATCTTACCAGAGCGTCGCGCCGACAGGCGTGGACTCGTCTTGACACGTCAGGCACAACTGGCGCAATCCGCGCAATCCTACGCATACCTCGCCCCCTTCACTTCAGCACTCTCTTCACAGATGTTAAGTAGGAAAGGCATTTCCGCTAGTGTGTATATTTTCATATGAAATTATAAGGTGTGGAGTAAATAGTAAAGGCATAACTGCCAGTTGTGCCTTTTCTTTTACGTTTCTTGCTACGGTATTGGTAAAAAAATTGGCACAAATACCACATAAGCCCTTTCTATATTGAAATGCATCGATTATGCCTTGTCAATTAGAAATGTTAAAACCATAATTATAAAATAGAAGACATATGTCACAATGTGACCTTTTTCCTTACAAAAACTTGAAAAATGGTGCATTTGTGCCCTATAAACTTATGCTGTCTCTGTTCATTTTGTTGCTAAAAATACACAAAAAATTGGGCAGATAGACCTTTTTTTCCTGATTCCGAATATGTATATAACTCAATTTGGCATAAAATGTTAGTTGTGCCCTTTTTAATTACGACGGCAGTATTATACTACCACATTTTAGTTAAGCTCTTTGGTCTCTTCATGAATTCTGGAAAGAAATCGTCGATATAGGTACCCCGTACGTTCCGAATTCGTTAAATTAGTTTTATTTCAATAATTGAGTAAAGCTCACTTTCGATGTAGATAGCACTACTCGTACCCTACCTACAATATTTATTATTATGTATTTAATTTGTACTAATAACAATGCACTACATACAAAGGGTTTTGAACCTCTAACCTCTCAGCTGTGAGGTCGACGCCTTACCCATTATATTATGCTACCGACACCGCCCAAGGTCACCACGACACGATTACACGTCACAAATCGTCAAATTCGCAGACATATTTAAATATTTAGGACTTAACTCACCACATGATATTACTAAAAAGAGGAAAATTATATCTATTATAAAAAAAATCCCTAAATGTTTTGCTAAGCGCAAATCTCGAGAACAGCTGAACCGATTTCGCAAATTTTTTTTTAGTACATTCCATAAAGTACGAGAGTGGTTCTTACGGAGAGAAAACTTAAACAAAAAAAAAATAAAGAATCGACTGTTAGGCGGTACGAAGTTCGCGGAATCAGCTAGTAATAAATTTTTTTTTTTTTAAAAAACAAGCCTTTCGTTGAAAACATAAGGATTATTTTTGCCACTTGTCTAAGGGGCTCTTTAAAAAGATATTTTTCTAGCTAGGTAGTTCAAAACAAATAATACTTAGGACAGGTTACGTTATAACCTCTACCTACCTTATGAGAGTTATACACACGTATCTAAAAACCTATAGAGGAACCTATAGAAGTCGTTTATTTTGAACGTAAAATTTTTAATCCTTTACGTCCCGCAAAGAAGTGGTTAGAGTAAAAAATGCGAGAATTACTTTCACTTTCAATAGTCTTTCATTACCTTTATTATATGAATGGTTTCTTTACAATATGGCGTGCTTTCGAGGGAATTTGGCCACGCACCTGCTCGGCCATATTGGTTCTATGCTCAGGTAATGAATCTTCACCGACGAGGACAGCTGACTATCTTTGTTTTATATAAATTGGAGTAGGTGTATACTGTTCAATCCTATCGTACTGAAATGTGAAAATGTGAAGATGTTTGTTACTCAATTACGTTTAAACCGATGAACGAATTGGTCTGAAATTTGATAAGTACAGGGATAGATTATTATCTGGAAGAACACATCATAGACTATTTATCCTTGGTATAATAATAAATGAATATTCTAAAACATTCTACACAACGCTATCTAGATCCATGGTAATTGGTAAGCATAGCTTGACTTGCTTGAGTTATGGAATTTAGATTAGTTTTATTGCATTTTGCAATCTTCAATCTTACACCCCCGGCATTTGAAGACCCACGTCGCCATGCGGTTTTAGTCAGTTTGCATCCGAGGGAACCTAGGTGGGTAAATATTAGTTTAAAAACGCCATAATTGTAAAAGAAGACAATAATGCTTTGTCAAAGCTGTACATGTACATTTAACAAAGTTAACAGCTTGATGTTGCGATGTTCGAATTTTACTATCCGAAAGTGATTTGTAGAGAATAAAAATATTTTAGTTCGTGTCGTCCGTCGTCAAAGTTCAACGTAAAATATTAGTACCAGTTGCCCGTCTAGATGGCGCTACACGACTTATTATCTTGAATGCGCCTTTTCTGTAATGTAACAAAATAGGTAGGTGCCTACCTACCTATTTTATTTGTCTAAGATTGTTCACATAGAAAGATGATTGTGCAATAATAATAATGTGCGTATTAATAAAAGGAAATGGACATTATTAAGTATTATATTGATGTTCTAATCTAAAGAGACGAGAGAGAAGTGTGGACTTTTTAGCAATTTCATTATTAATATGCCCATAACCTCCCACGATCAGTGGAAGGTTATGGGCCCCCTTAAAACTAGACAGACTTTTTTGTTAAAGTATAAAAATCCCGTCTCGGGAAACTACACAAAATAGATTTCCATACTTACATAATATATTCACGCCTGTAAATCCCCAAAGGGGTAGGCAGAGGTGTATAACACCCACATTTCGCCAACTATGATTAGGGGGCGAGCCTATTGCCGTCAAGCGGGTACTTAGACTAGATCATTAAATGGAAATTTGCACTTACACCTTGTGAAAATGTCTCTTTCACATAGAAACCTCTAGAATTATACCGAAGTTCCCAAGGTTACAGGCCTTGAATTGAATCAATTAAACACATGGTGTTCCATCACTGCGACCATATGGGGCGGAACTCCCGTCAATATCCAGGGCCGGATCTAGGGGGGGGCAAGCCGGGGCACGTGCCCCGGGCGGCAGCATCAGGGGGCGGCAAAATCAAATTTTGCAGATGAAAGGCCGCCCCCTCGGAGGCGGCCTTACCTTATTTTATTTTATTTTGCACATAAGTACACAGGCGGACTTAATGCCATAGGCATTCTCTACCAGTCAACCTAATAGGTGGTGCAGAGAATAAAAAAGTACCCTGGACCCCGTATAAACGATGTCTCCACCAGTGCTATTCAGAGGAGTTGATGGCTCCCTGTTCCCAGTGCAGCCGACGAAACACGTTCCACCGCAAACTACTGAGCTTCGGTCGCCTATGGCACCCAGTGTGGATGACGACGACGACCGAGGTCACTTGGGTAGAACTAGAGCTGGCGGTGGAATGCACAGAGCCAAGAAGTAATAAAACGGCCCCGGACGAGGTGCGCAAACTCTTTGAAAGAGTTATAGGGAATTGCCTCATCGGACACCTCTCCAGGTTGTGGCCGGAGATGGCGAATGGCCAATATCGCTTCAGCCAGAGGCGCTCCACCGTAGATACCATCATGCGCATGACGGCTCTGGAGAACGAAGCGGTGTCCTTGGACATCGCCAATGCGTTCAACACCTTGCCCTAGACTTACCTCAGGGATGCGCTCGTGTATTATGAAGTGCATCTCTACCTTCGCCGCCTAGTCGGGGCGTATAATCTGACGGAGAGAGCCATCATCTACCTAACAGTGACCGGCCTTGGTCGTCATCAAATGTCATGCGGTACTCTGCAGAGATCGGTCTGGGTCGACCCCAGGGGTCGCTCGTGTCAACTCCTGTGGAACATCGGATACGACTGGGTGCTTTGCAATAAGTTCGGTTCGCAATAAGGTGTAAAGCTTCAGGGTGAGCATCTCCGAAGTCTGGTCTCGAAATTGCTATATTAGTAGTGAAGCTTGACGTGAGAGCAGGGACGGGAACCCGAGCCTCGAGAGACGTCATGGTGGAGTAGAAGGAACGACTTGGGCAACCGAGCGCAAGGCAAGCCGTGTTATCGGCGGTAAGATCCATCATGGAGGACTGAGTAGAGAGGCGACACGGACGGAGCCTGCTGTACCGGGTGATGCAGGTGATCTATCTCCAAGAGAGGGAGAGCGTGAGCGCGCACGGCGCGACGTGCCGCCCAGGAAAAGATGGGTTATACTTTTGACTCAAAATAAAATCCTATGGGATAGAAGACACCCCCCCCCCCTCCCCGGTGTCCGAGGGAATTTACGCACGGCGAAAAAAGGGCAGGGGCGGCATTTTTGGTTTTTGCCCCGCCTTAAAAAAATTGAAGATCCGGGGCTGTCAATATCATAAACAAGGGTAGAAAGCAATTTCGCTGTATGGAAAATTATTAGCTGTTATATCAGAAAAATATTGTATAAAATACGCCTTTATAAGCTTCGTATGGATGTAACGGAATCTTTGAAATCGATTTATGTATACCTACATAATACTAGCTTTTGCCCGCGGCTCCGCCCGCGTGGATGTCGGTTATCGCGACCAAACATAGCCTATGTCCTTTCTCAAGGTCTAAACTACCTCTATACCAAATTTCATCAAAATCGGTTCAGTGGTTTAGGCGTGAAAGCGTGACAGACAGACAGACAGACAGACAGACAGACAGACAGACAGACAGAGTTACTTTCGCATTTATAATATTATATATTTATAATATTATATATTATATATATTATATTAGTAGGGATTATCATCGGGAACTACACTTTTTATATTAACTAGAATTTCCACATAACTCCGAGGTAGGCAGAGACAACAGCCCGCCATTTGACTCTATCCTTACATACTTCACAAGCTTCAACTGTCATTAACTGTTGCAGGTGTCGAGCGCGCGCACTAACCAGCCCCTCTAGACAAGTGGCAATTCGTCGGCCGGCGTTTTGTGGAATAGAATGCCAAATGTATGTGATTTGACGTATATGACAGGCGTCAACGAATATCAAAAACGTCAAATCCTATACATTCGTCATTCTATTCTATTCCATCATACGCCGAGCAACGAATTCCACTTGTCTAGGGGGGCTGCTCCAGGAGGCGCCACTAACGCGAGCCCTCCGGACGTTCAATGCAGTCTCGCTTGATGTTGATCTATTTTGTTGTTCTCTGAGTGAATTCACAGTTACAACACTAACAGTTGTATCTTATAGGTAGACAATAATAACGTATGTATGTATATTATAATATCATCATCATCACTATCACTACATATTATAAAACTAAGTCACTGTCGCTGTCTGTCCGTCCCTATGTATGCTTAAATCTTCAAAACTACGCAACGGATTTTGAAGCGGTTTCTTTTAATAGATAGAGTGATTCAAGAAGAAGGTTTATAAGTATAATACATGCATAATATTGTAGAGAAACACTGATTAATCGGGATCAGAATACCACGCGGGCGGAAAATATGGCGGTACAAAGTTCACCGGGTCAGCTAGTTAAGTTTATAAGATAGTCATGTAAGTGCATGTTTAGGTTGCCATCTCTGTCGTATTAGGAAACCCTGTAAAGATAGACGTAGAAGAGATAATAAATAAATAAATAAATAAATAAATTGATTAATTAATCCTTTTATGCAAGCCTGTCGGTTTCGATTTCCATTGACTACAAAATCTAGTTCATGATGTAACTTGATTTGAATTTGATTCCAATGGTGCAAAATATACTATCCTCAGAAATTTGTATCCAATGCAGTCTGATTTCCTAGTAACACTCTCGGGGCAGAGCGAGGTCAGTTCATTTACAGTGAACCAGCGGGATAAACTAGTGACCTAATTCTTCAATAAATTATTTACCCCTATGATAGTACCGTATTATGCTCGTGTAGGACACTACGAATAATGTATCCTAGGTAGGACAGAAGCAAATGGTATCTCTGTACACTTGAATCTTGAATGTATGGATATGAAAAATTTAAAATTCTGACATTTTCTCACCGAGTTCTTTAGCTGGAAAACATATTATATGCTTCACTATTTCTGTTTAGCCCCCTGGCAGAAGATTTCAATCAATCAATCAATCAATTAGCCTATTGCAATCCACTGCTGGACATAGGCCTCTCCCAATATGCGCCACGTCGGCCGATTCTCCGCCTTCCGCATCCAGTCAGCCACCTTTTTCAGGTCGTCAGTCCATCTGGCTAAAGGGCATGTCCCACCGTCTGTTTTCTTTCCACTCTAGGGCTAAAATAATAACCTAAGGATAGGTTAGCGCTAGAGGCATACTTCAGTGAGCCTAGCGAGGCCTTCTAAATAGCCACCTACAAAATGTCCCCATTGAAAATCAGGTCTTTGAAAATCTATAATAATATTAGAAACAAGGAAACAGATGAAAATACACGTAATTTTTCTTTATAAAATTTTACAAGTCACACCCAAACAGGAAACAAACTTTTCTTCAAACTTCAAGTTCGCAAATTAATCATAACATAGCATGAAACTTTAAATTGCAGTTTAAAAAAATAAATGATCAAATAATGGTAATCCATCACCTGCAATATTTTTGGTAAAAAAAAACTCGTTTTATAACATTTTGACTTGACAGCCAATTCTTGACAACCCAATTCTAAAATTCTTGCTTGACAACCCAATTCTAAAATAGTTTGAAGCTGATAAAAACTGGTGCATAATTAAGAGAGATTTTTTAGATTAATGCTACTGTTACAAATTCTGCCGCATCATTAAAACCTGGAATTCCTTACCAGTTCACGCGTTTCCCTCTTCCTACAGTCCCGGGTCCTTTAAGCGGGGTGAGAAAAAGCATCTGATGAGACCGTGAAGCGTATGGACGTGTGCAACACCAGAGCAGTCACACTCGTACTGCCTTGGCATAGTGCGGCAATTCATTAGGTATAAGTATTTTTTTTAAGAATACATATTAGCAACCGAAATTACTAATATTCCTTTTAACCCCTCCAACTAAGCTAAATTGCTTGTGCTAGGCGTGGGTTCACGTCGGTAGTGTAAAGGCCAGGATTCGAACCCGGGACCTCTCGATCATAAGGCCGACTCCTTAACCGACGACGGCGACGTAACAAACAGCTATATACGCGGGGTGACTGAAGATTATTTGGTAGTTGTCACATATTTTGAAAGGTAAGCACAGAATAGATGTGTTATTTATCTGAAAGTATCTGCATCATGACAAATTGTTGGTTATTTACGCAGAATGAGCTCATTGTGTCGTTAAGTCTTGCTGTATTTTGCTGTTAATCGTAATAAATCGCGGTAGAATCCGTTCAAAAGTGATTTAATTTTTATTTCAATGAGTGATTTCACGTAAGCTTCAGACAGTTTTAATTTATTTATTTATTCTTAAACAATCAGTTATCGTATTTAAAACAAATTGACAACACTTATAAGGCATATTTTATGACACAAAGCAGTGCACCTGTTCGTACGTACCTCTACTCTAATCGTCCATGGTGTCCGAGGGGCGGAGCCTACCACGGTTTATGTCCCATCTGGCGCGAGGGTAGTCTGCCGCGCGGGAAAATAACAAACATGGCAGCTACGTCATACACGAGGCTCTCTGGTTTATTGATATTGTACTCGATAGTTTTTAAAACGGTTTTTGATTTAGCTTCCCTGATAGGTATTAAACGCAACTGGTGTTTTGCAGTTCAAGTTATGGGTGAACTGTTAGGTATAAAGTTATGGTTTGTGGTACGGTGTTACTTAACTATTATATTATTATGTGGATTTAACAATTGGTTATTTGAGTGTCAAGTGAAATCAGCTTCTTTTTATTCAGTAAGTTATATGGGGGTTCAATGGAAGTTTTTAGGAAATAAAGAAGTATGACAGTACATTGCATTATTGTCAAATATACTTCTTATTTCAATTTAGAATCGGGACACAGCATGTGATTAACTCAAAATATGTCTTTCTGATTACACTCATGTCATTGTACTTGCCATTGACTATAAATCGAAAGATTTGGGTATACATATGAGGCCCCAGCTAGACCTCTCTGGAGCCAAGTCAACCACACCAAAAAAAATATGCACATTTTGTTTATTAACTTTCAAAGGATTAAGAACAACGATGCTCAATAAATAAGGATTTTTTTAACTACTTTTGTCGTTGACTGTACCACAGAATAAATAATAGTACTACGTAACTGTACTGCCAATATCACTATGGAAAAATATGAATCGCGTTACCTTGACTGCTCCCAATTTCAGCTAGGCACTCCTTGAAGATCCAAATACGGTTTCCCTACCATATTTGGTGCGGTAATTTTTAGATCAAGACACTCTTCGAGGTCAAGATATTAGAGGGTACTGTACTAATAACTTACCTAGATGCTCATCCTACGACATCCTACTAATCCTACTAATCTTCTTATATATAAAAATCAATTGCTGTTCGTTAGTCTCGCTAAAACTCGAGAACGGCTGGACCGACTTGGCTAATTTTAGTCTTGAAATATTCGTGGATGTCCAGGGAAGGTTTAAACGGTTCAAACGGGCTAAAAAAATATGGCGGTACAAAGTTTACCGGGTCAGCTAGAGTTATATATAGTGTGAAAGTTTGTGATTTTTTTTGGATGTTTGTTATTCAATCACGCTTTAACGGCTGAACGGATCTAGTTGAAAATTTGGCACATGGATTGATTACAGTTTGGGATAACTCATAGGCTTTTATCCTATGAATGAGTTTCCATGTGCCGCGGGCTGCTGCCCATATAAAATAAAGAGGAAATGTGTCACCACTGTAAAAATATTCAGCAACGTGATTGATTTATACTTTAAGGAGTGTGTACGGGACGTTATCCTGTACATCGACTCCAGTTGTGGAGTATGTGGTTGTGGTGTTTGTTGTGGAGACCCGAAGGAAAGATAGCCGAAAGTAAACGAGTAAACGTATATTGTAATGTTAAGGTTAACAGAACTACTAAATGGCCGATCTTTCCTGGATAGAGTTCACTGGTGGTCGTGATGATAGTCTCTAAGATTATTGGTTTGTGGTCGATATAAATACACTATTGTGCAACAAATAGTGACGCGCGTCGCCGGTTCGGCCTGTAGTACAGCGTCAGCAGCGCATGTACAGTCAGGTCACTATACTTGCGATGTACAGTCGTGAGACTGTACAGAGTGTAAATGTAAATTAGCTGCCTAGCGTTGTTTCTGTTATGTAGCATCCGGGGTTTCCATTTCTAAACCCTGGGTCCACTTACTCCTCCTCCTTTTGGTTTGGCTTATACGGCTTTTATATATTCGATACGGGTAAACGGCACCATTGAGAAGTCGCAATGAATTAAAACAATAAACAATTATATAATATTATCACATTCATTCACTCGTTAGTCAGCAGTAATACGAGATTTAGGTGAAGTTGACTTGTGCCCAAGTCATATATCGATGATCATAGTAGGGTCCCAAAATACCACTGATGAATAGTCTAAACTCTAAAGTCTAAAATGTCCAAATGAAAAAAGTTACAAAAGTAACTTAATTAATTATTCGGAAGCATGATTACGATACCTACTAAGTTTAATACGATATTCGATTAAAACAGTTTCGAATGTCAAAAGTTTCGCTATCATCTAAACCAGGTAAGCCAAACTTTTCCTTTCATGTTACATTTATTTACAAACATTATAAAATACCAGCATCCGTTTCTCTTCATTTTATACCTGTCTTCATAATCGAGTTAAAACGCTTCTTCTTCATCCTAGCGTTAATCCCAGTTCGAAGCTTTCACCTCGAAGTTTGGGGTTCACTTTACCAGTCTAACTGCTGATTTGGTTGAACTTCGATTTTTCCGTGAAGCTCTATCTGGTCATCACAACCCAATGGCGATATTGAGCGATATCCAAGCAGAAGCAATGAAAACAAATATTCATTTAATTTAGCAATTACTTGACACTGGCATATACTCAAAGAGTGAACCATATTGAAGGAAAAAAAATATCGAGTTCAAAATTTGGAATCTGCCATTCTTTGCCAAAAAGTTCACAACTTAAAACTGTTACCGTTTTGAAGTTGCAAAGTCTCGTGTGCGTTGTAGACACGAGTTGTAGACTTCGAGTTGTTAGTTGTACGTTAAGTTGTAATTTAAAGTGGGTACAACGTTTATGTTTCAAGGTTTTCTCGGATATTCCCTATAAAGTGTTACCAACATACTACCTAATTGTCTTTATTGCGAATGGACGTGCTCGTTATTTTAAACTGGACATGCGTGCGATAAATGATTTTTGTTGTCGGTCATTCGTCATCATCCGAACGTCAAATGAGTTTTACTCAATCCTCCTTTTCGATTTGGTTCGTTTATTTTCGTATGAGAGCCCCATGAGAGCGACTCTCTAACTCCGATAGCTCTCTGAGGCACGAAAATATCCTGACTAGTGCAAATAGACAATACAAATATTTGCACTGAGCGGGAATCGAACCAGCGCCTTCTGCGTAGCAGTCGAATTCACTACCACTACGCCGTGGAGGCTGCTGAGATTTCTTGTATACGCGTAGAGTGCCTATAAGATAGCATAGCTACCAAAATTAGCACATTGTTGCTGGTTGAGTAGTGATATATCGCGATATATTTTTTTTGTCCGCATAGCCAGTCTAGGTCGAGTATAAATTCCACTCTCTCTTTCAGATAATGTACGCGAACCGACAGATGACATTCTCAAGGCCAGCGGCGAGCATTAAACTGAGTTTAATAGAGTAGACAAACAAGATGTCGATCTAAAACACTCATGATCGAGTCGTTAAGGGTGGTCGATTGCGGAAGTGGGCGGAAATGCCTCGCGCGGGGTCGCCGGCGCATCCGACCGCGGTCACTCACCCCGCCCCGCGGCCTGCGCCTGAGTCGAGCGGCGCGCAAGGCGCAAGCCGACATGCGCGCGCGCCGCGCACCGGTGTGCCAGCTGCCGCGCTTACTTTTGAGGCTTTTTGTTTTTTATTTGGATTCAATATGGCAGGAAATGAATGTAATTGTTACTGGATTGGTGGCTGACAGATTCGGGTGCACAGTACAGTAATACGTATGCAGACGTTGAGTATAAAATATGTCTACTAAAAGTTTGACGTTTTTATTTTCAAGTGTTAGGTATAGTTTTTTTTACTTTTCATAATTTGAACCATTTTTGCATGTCAAGGTCAAGAGAACAGCGAATTTTATTTCAGTTTTTCTCACTTTGGCGCTAGTAGTCATCAAAATAGTTAATGTAACCAGGGGCACTTAGGTAGGTAATCTGTGTCAAGGGCTTGATTTATAATAACCACGTTTCCAAAACTTGTGAATAGATACGATTAGAAAAGAAAACGCGGTGGGTAACTTTAACAGGTACCTGTTCCCCATGATGTACGGCCTCCGTCCTCCATGACCGCAGGCCTTGGGGATCACCCCCAGGTGCAATCGACTTAAATACAGCGGCTCTACCTATGAAGATAGAGCCGCTGTATTTAAGTCGATTGGAGTCCCACATACTTAATTGTATATCACTGGTTAAGATAATCCTACCTAAGTTAAAATATTTCTGTGTGTACAAGTTACTAACTGCCGCATTGGGGCAACCTGTAATGGTAATTACATATTATGGAAAACTAGCTGCCCCGGCGAACTTCGTACCGCCATATTTTCGGCCCGCGTGGTATTCAAATCCCATTCCCGCTGCACCCTTATCACTTAGGGGGATGAAAAATAGATGTTGGCCGATTCTCATAGATACCGGATAAGCACAAAAAATTTCATCAAAATCGGTCAAGCCGTTTCGGAGGAGTTCGATTACGCACCCCGTGACAGAAAAATTTTGTATATTAGAAAATATTTAAATAAAAAAAATAACTCTACGGTTTAGAGTGTAACATAGCTCCCCCTACGGTCGGCACGCCGGACAGGGGAACATTCGTAGGGATTACATCACGAAATTCTATCAATTTACTTTAAATTCGTAAGTGTTGAAATCATACGCGGCAAACTATCCATAGAAAAAAGTTTCGGAAAACAATTTGATATAGAGAAAGTAAACGGTAATTTGTAGGTTATTGGATCATCGCCACCGTGAAATATTTATTTTTGCTTTGACCTTTACGCGGTGGCGCGTTGGTGAAGTCATTCCAATACTTTGATGGAGCGAAAATAATCACCCACTGCGTACTCACCTACCTATAGACGATTATTTTCACTTTACTACGAGTACATGCCTACTGAACCTTTCTCCTATATTGAGTACCTACTAAGAATGTAGGTATCTCTTTATTCACATAGATTTTTTTAAAATCTTTCTACGAGTAGTAGGTATCTCTTTATTCACATAGATTTTTTTAAAATCTTTCTACGAGTAAACATCGTTTATTTCCACAAATGGCGGTGAAGTTGCCAGATTACACGGTACCTACTATACTTATTTGTTTAAATAAATGATGTACTGCAAAATTTTCGGCATTCCTCAAATTTTACATCTTTTTAAATTTTCATCAAATAATTTTACAAACATCGGACAAATTTTAGAACCGGACTATAATCTAGCAGTTTTATATTTCCTGCTTTTCTTTAAATATCTATTAAATTTAAATGCATAAAAATTTCGAAATGCCGCAAAAACATCTTTGCAGTAATTTTTTTTTTCGGAAAATAATATAAGTTTTAATTTAACCCCACTTTACCCCAGTTACTTATGTAATTCTATATTTGTTAATTTGTATAAGTACACATTTGTGTTTATTTTAAAATGTGTATTGTAGGGTTTTTGTAAGAGCCTCATCCGTCAGTCGGCAGGCGCAACAGCTAGGAGCTGACCTGGATTTGGGTCCCACGATGAGGCTCCCATACACTGTTACATTGCCTGTATTCCGACATTTCCGACTGAACAGGCACCTGACACTAATAGGAGTGAAGACTGATCCCAGATGCCAGGAGTAGATGCCGAGGAAACCAGCCTCGACCTGCTGGCCGAATGACCTATATACTCGCTGAGAAGATACGAAATTATGGGGACGGACACAATAGTATTAGAAGACCTTGAAGATCTGAAAGTGGTTAAGTAAGTTTTGCAAGAAAACAAGTAGGTTTGACGAAATCCCATGATTGCCGGATATCCCACATCCTCCAATAGGAGAAAATATGGGAAATGGGTGAAATGGACCACACTGAGGGGCAGATCACCCGTCGAGCCATAAGTAAGTAAGTAACAGGTCAGGGATGCAGGGCAGTGTTGCCATTGTACAATATGTTTTTTTTTAAGGAGTGAATGGTATGTATAGTGTGAAGTGATATTTGCTTTTACTGTTATGCGTGCCGCAGGGTCGAAATTAACATATTTTTCTTTCTTATTTTTCGAACATTTCCTGCAAGTGGTATAGGCACAGGAACAAAGTGTTCTGAGGTATAAGAGTCTCTGTTCCAATGTCATCTCATTTATATCTCAGTAGCAGCTCTTCGCATACTAAAATTGCATGTTTACCCATATAAAGTCCAAAGGACTCATACGTGTGCTACAATGTATAGTAACAAATATTTTATCAGTCACGTTCTGGGCGTAATTTAGGCCTAGTTATGCGAATCGCGTGAAAGCCATACATAAGATGGACATTGGACATTAAACTTAGTGCGGTATTACCCTATATTTATAACCTGAGCAATGACCTTTAGGTACAGTATTTATAACAAGAATTTGACCACTTTCATTGCAGATTGCTTACGATGGCCGTGTTGGTCCCCGGTGGAGTAAAATAAGGCCACTACAACTCTTCCTGTGGGTGTCGTAGAAGGCAACTAAGTGATAGGGCTGTTCTCCATCTGACAGTAAATAGGTATACAGCTCATGAATAAGTGCCCGCTTGACGACAATAGGCTCGACATAGTTGGCGAAATGTGGGTGATAATACACCTCTGCCTACCCCCTCGAGGATTTATAGGCGTTGGTATATGTATGTTACGATTGCTAATCACTAGCTATAATCGGTTTCTGAACTCACTTGCGCACTTCTGAACGATAAGTCAATCCTCGACCGATAAATAAACCTTATTTAAGTTCCTGAACACAGATGTCGCCGTTTAACAATAAAAATATTCCTTACACGTTAACCAACTATCTTTCATACAAAAAACATATCGCTAACAAAAGTGGTTTGAAAATCAACACGATACAAAGCAAAACGAGTAGTAACGACCTATATACAAATACCGTAAGTTGCTTCTAAACGATATGTTTGTGTTTATAATTTTATTAACCATTGAATGCTGGATATGAAACATGGAAATAAGAGTGTTAGCTTGAACGTTAATGTATAGAATATATTCGGGAAATGACATTATGATTTCGCATGCGCTACGGTCGTCTCGAGGGCATACGGCAACTTTGGATCATAAAAGTTATATATCACGGTGAGCTTTATTTGAAAAGAGACTCTAAAATCTAGAACAGTGAATTCAAAATCGGTTAAGCACAATAGCATGCTGATCATTTTGAAAATGGAACACGGCGAGTTCGACGGCGATCGGTCGCAATCGGGTGCCGTCGTCGCGCACGTGCACACGGCGGGAAATGCGGGAATGGGACTTCATTAAATGTAGGGCTGCGTCGTATCTTCGATATCTTGTCTTTTACCTTTTCCTTTTACTCTCGACACTACTCTCTGAAGAATTAGTTTTACGACTTCTGAGTTACTTACTACTTTTACAACAGAAAACTACATGTAAACACATAATTGTGTAAACAAAGCAAGATGTTGAATGATTTGTATTTTGATTAGAATTCGTTGCTGACGGAATATAATTGAATGAATAAATAACGAATTTTGTTTTTGTGGAATGTTTATTTTATTTCAACTACATTCATAAGTGTTTTGTTATAAAAATAATGAAACGAGTAGCTCGTTTTATGCAAAATGTATTTAACAAGTTTTATATTATCAGATTACTATCAACATTTAAATTGTTTGACGCGGGCAGAGGTTTTAGAACGCTGTTAAAATCTACGATAGATTTTATTTTTATTATTCATTTAATTAAAAAAAAACCCCACTTATTAAAGTTAAACATCTAAGGCTAAATTCACCGATGAATACATTAGTTACTTATAAACGCGTTTAATTCTATTGTGGCCAAATTTCACTAACGAACACTTGTGTAACTAAAGTAAGTTTTCATGTTCTGTAGTTTGAACTAATCGGTGAGACCCAACCTAAGAAGGGAATCTAAGAAAGAAAAGAAGGGCAAGGCAAACTTTATAGTTCATAAATTCCTTTACATTTTTTCAAAGGTATACCTACACACTGTATTCAGATAGTTATCTACTGAATTCAAATTGTCCCGACAATAACTCGTATCATCAAAACCATTGTTTGATCATAAAGACAATGTTTGTCCAATCTTTGTCCCAACATTATCAGATGAACGCGACGAGATGTAATATATTTGGGCCAATTTGGGCCAACAGTTGTGGTTTGGGTGATGATTTCATTCGTTTGTGAAAGGTGCTTTGTGTTATTACATTCAAACCTTGGCTGTAAGACGGTAGCGACTTCATTCAATCACATTGCATCTTCCTTTTAAATAGATAAACTATTTTGAGATGCGGAGAGCTCAGTTTGTGAATTCTTTGTTTTATACAGACGTCTGTATATTTCATTGTGTTGGTTTGCAGATATTTATTTGTATAATGTGTAAGTATATGAAAGACTCACAGTTAAAAGATGTTCTATGAAATACAAAATGAGCATTTACTTCTAGTATTAAATAATAAAATAAAATAGATACTTAATTCCAAAAAAGGAAATAAAGGCAAACAGATTAAGTACATATGTAAGTATATAGTGGAGTAGTAGAGTCTAGATATTTTCCTGAGACTTTGCCTTCAGCTTACCACTAGGCGAGATAAAGTTACACATATTAACATGTCCTATATAAAAAAGACTATGGGTACATACCTCCTAAAGTTGAGCAGAATTATCTATGACTTATTATAACACAACTTATAGTCTGTCACAAACTTTTGATTTGATAACGCAACCTGCGGTTCTAAAAAGGCCACATTGAACCATTCCGCTAAAAAACAATAACTTTATGAATTCCCAGTAGATCTCAATAGATTCCTATAAAATTCATATAATGGTGACTAATATGAACACAATAATTCATTTGCTAACCAGATTCCAATTTCGTGTAAATATCGCCGTATGATAAAATATTATTCAAATATGGTTCCAATAAAGTGGCCTTTTTAGACGTGCTGGCTAATACTAGAATTTTGTTGAAGCCATGCGTAACCAACGAACAATTGTGGTGCTAGACACATTATCGTCTGACTTCAATTGAAGTTCTAGACGCATTACTAATTATAACCACTTCAGTGACACTATCGCGGTAAGTAGTGCACTATCCGTTGGCTTCGCGATGGATATTAATAGGTTGTCACACGCCTTCGGGTTGGTTGACCCAGTTCAATCCAGGGTACAGGACAATACGAACTATCTATGTGTAATTGTGATAATATTTCTGGATACAACTATAGAAATATTTGGAAAATAACAATAAGTATAGATATCCGATTCTTTCATTTTGTAATTACATGCATTATCGCATATCTAAGTACCTACACATAAGTATTTTTTTAGACCAATGCAAATAGACATGTTTAAGATACTATTATTAATATAATTATAAAGTTTATACGTCTATTGGAGATGAAAAAAAAAAATACTTGGGTTATGTTATGTTAATAATACTGAACACAAAAACATTTTCTTTTAGAAATTTTCTCTGTCTGTTTAGTCTGTTTACCCCCTGATAGATGTTAAAACTACTCAACGGACATTGATGCGTTTTTTTTTAGAAACGTTTTAGTCAGGCTTTAAAACTTTGAAATGAAGGTTGCCGTCAGATTTTTAAAACTTTGAAATGAAGGTTGCCGTCAGATTTTAAAACTTTGAAATGAAGGTTGCCGTCAGATTTTAAAACTTTGAAATCAAGGCCTGAAAGGAATCGCTGCCAGCGATAAGGGCGCCCATAGTAAATTAAACTGTATACTTGCTATTTACTAGTGTAATTGTTAATCTCTTGGTGTAAAATAAAGAATTATCTATCTAAAACCTTAAGTAAGTTTGATCGCAATCAATATGACTTATATGACCAAAAGTCACGATTACCGATATCCAGAGGCTATTAGTGATACTGGTAATACTGGTAAGGTAATACATAATATAAAAAATAATATAAAAACAACAACTTTTTGAGATGATACAGGTTAATATTTGAAGAGTGTCGTGTATATTTTTATGCAACATATTATGCACACATATTGAGCAAGCTTGAGTTTGGTAAACACATTTGTTGTGAGTCGCTGCAAGCTGTGAAAGGTGGTTTAAGCTGAACGTTATCTAGCTAGGTTGCATGATAATGCCTAGAATACACTATCTTTAGTGTTAAGTGTGAGAATATGAACTTAAGACTGAATTTGAAATGGGTTTATTTCAATTTAAACTACAATAGCACATCTATACTAATATTATTAGGTATAAAGCTAAAGTGTTTGTTTGTTTGGAATTGAATAATACTTTTTGTGTTAAATAATCTGTTTATAGAGGAAGTTATAGGCAAAGGAGCGGAGTAGTACTCGGGTCGGCTAGTATTTTATAAAATTTAGTTATAAGGGTGTACCTAACACTGTATAGTGGCCAGGGTACTGCCCATAGTACCCATACCAACATCGTCCTAGATCAAACTATAACCTCACCTATAACTTGATGCACCTGCTAAAGGCTAGGCTTTCCTGTTCGGGTTGGGAGTTCAAACGGCAGTCACTTCCAGAAAAGCTGACATAATAATCAAAAGCAACCGACGGCCCTTCACGATTATGAACGCATTTCTATGTGATATTTCTTGGTTTATTATTATCATGATCGAGGAGCAACTTATGTCACGATATCAAGGTCGCAATACCAGTCAGGAATTCAGCACACATTAGTTGTAACACTTAACATTGTACCTGTTAACGACAGACACTAAACGAACGTGTGTACGGGGCATAACAATAAAGTTGCATTTATTACGCAACATTGGAATATCTAGACAACTAGACTGACTCCATTATATAATTCTCAGAAATTAACATTGGATATTGTAATCTCTACTAATATTGCTAAGAAAAAAGATTTGTTTGTTTACACAATACATAGGTTTACACATTACATACATAATATGTGGTTCTCTATTTTTATTCCTACAATTTTATGTCATAATTTAACATTGCATAATGTTACTTGTCCTAACATTATTTACGCATAATACTCATTTGCCATAACTTTTTAATCATAATTTTTTAAATCCTATTTACTATAAGCATAATATTTTATAAGCATACTGTCCCAAAGCATAAGTTTACTTAAGCATAACGACGCGTCCCCATAACTATTTTAAGCCAGAATGTTCATTTGACTAAATAAAGTTCTACATGGTTATAAAAAAAAATAACCACGAAGGCCTAATGCGGGCGCTTCGCTTCGCTCCGCTCCCGCATTAGCCTTCTAACCTAATCTATCCAAGTCGGGATCAGGGGCTTTCTCAATAAATCTGCCAAATAACTATTAGACAAATAAACAATATGCTTTACAACTTTATGCATATCAAAGTTATGAATAAAAACATTAGGATATACAATATTTATGCTTAATAACATAGTATGCTAAAAACCAATTATGGCACACTATTATTATGACAAAGAAAATTATGCCTAACTTGTTATGACAATTAAAATTAGGACAAAAACCATTATGCGAAAAAATGGAATCCCATAATATGCTCACGGTTGTAAATCCCCGAAAAGGTAGGCAGAGGTGTATTAACACTCAAATTTCGCCAACTGTGTTTTCGGTCCCACGATATAGGGGGCGAGCCTATTGTCGTCAAGCGGGCACTTAGTCATGGGCTGTATGTTTATTGTCCGATGGAGAACAACCCTATCCCTTAGCCGTCTTCTACGACACCCACAGGAAGAGATGTGATGGGGTGACCCTATTCTACTCTACCGGGACCAACAAACTGTTTGTTGTCTGTTGTCTGTAATGAATAAACTTGAAAACTATCGTACATAAATGTATATTTTTGACGTTTTGTAAGTGCTGTTTTGATGGTCTATACAGAATAAATGATTTTTGACTTTGACTTTGACTTGACCAATTTCAAAAAATCTCGCACCATTGGATTGCTGCATTATTTCTGAGTAACATAGCTTAGTCTTTTGTTTTCTCCTGTAGGGATTGATTGCCGGTTCAAGTCCCGTAATCACTCCCCGTAGTCATTTTTTGAATTCAAATCCAAATTTGAGTATTTTATTCCTACGATTAGGACTTAGGCGGGTGAAACTGCAGGGCGATGCTACGTATCTTGGACCTAAATCGCGAGACAAATAAGGTCCTAGAGCACGCGGGTTGTTTTGTAACAATAAACTATGCTTGGTGAATTCGAGTTCGTCCACCGCAGTAACACCCCGTGCTATCCTTAAAAGACAATCAAGAAACGTTTACTGTACGTGAGATATATGATCCGAAAAATTATATAATAATGTTAATAAACAGAAAACTTCACGGGACATAATATTTTCGTTGTAATACTCCGTATTTGGTAGGTAGGTACTTAGTTCAAGGAGTTCTCAGTAAACTTGATTCTTTGAAGGAAAATTTTAAAGGTCGTACCCGTAAATTAATTACGTAGTCTATATTTAGAGATAAAAGAAAACAGTACCACTTTCTTATACCTGGATGTATGAGGCTCCAGATGAATAATAGTCTCATCCGTTAACCACCATGGGTCCAGAGTAAATGACAAAAATAAATAATAATTTAATTATAAAATGGACCAGGGGACGAGTGGGCACCTCAAAATTATGAAGGGACGAATGGGCACTGGGAAATAATTCCAGGGGACCAGTGGGTACTAACCCAATGTAACGGCTTTCAGGTGAGGTTTGTTTGAGGCTCGAGGATTTTGGTGACGCTAAAAACAAAGTTAAGAAACAGTAGGTAAATAAAACGCTTCCTACAGTAAGTACATGAGTATTGACACCCACATGTCGTCTACAAGGTATTTCTATCTCATGTAACAGGGGATGAGGCTTTTGCCATTAGCAGAGCGCTTTTTCATTTACTGTAGATCAAGGAACTCTCATCTAGCGATGCGCGACTATGAATAATTTCATTCGAATTTATAAAATAAATCACTCGACTCATTCGAATCGTTCACAATGTTAGTAACTAACCTCATCGAGTCAGCTGCACTACTCTCATCATCCTCCTAGTGATTTTTAAGCTGCGTTCAAAAATTTTCACATTCCTATGCAGCTATTCTCGATCAGACAGTTTATCCAACTAACTCCCTCTCGTCATAATCTAGGTACCTATGTATTTTTATGATAAGTCGAATTGTATTTACTTATCATATATCCTGTTTAATCCGAGATCCCAGCTCCACAAACGCAAACAAAAGCAATTCACTATTTTTGTAAGGCAACTAATTAAATTAGAATTTATAACATTATCTTCTACATCGAATATAGAAGTCAGTTAATCCCCATTTATTTATTACAAATCATAGCCTGCTTACATAAAAATAGTTGGGTGAGCCCACCTCCTTTTTGCTCCAGGGTCATTCCCCGGAACGCACGAATCTTTAAATACCCAGCAAATCACGTAAGCTAAACTGGAATTCAATCAATGCTCTTCATTTAGCCATGCAGTTAACCGTGGCCGATCATTGTATTATATAAAATACAGTTATACAACATCTTTGCATGGTGTATAGTATTTCGTAAAAAATATTTCACACGTTGTAGTCTAGTGACAATACGTGTGAGAAATATGTTGGTTGCTTATGTTGTAAATAATAAACGAAAATTAATTAATTAATTAGTAAAACTTCTTACTGTCTACTGCTACTAGAAGTAAGCAGTTAGACTTTGACGCTTATTCTTACTGCAGTAGCCTACAATCCCGGGTCCTTTTAGCGGGGCGTGAAAAAGCATCTGATGAGGCCGTCAAGCTGAGTGCTATCATTGTAACATGGTACATGTCTATAATGGTGACCCTCTTTTCCGAGACTTAACTTTAAATTACTGTGTTACTAGTATATCCACAAAAAGAGTGCAATGTTAAAGAAGAACGAGTTATTTGAACATATGATGATGCTCCATACATCCTCGATTTTGTTGATACCAATGAGGTTAACCTTTTAGGGTTTAATGGTAGAAAAGTTCTACTATCCACCTCCTGCATCCATCATTAGATCAACTCAATGTCATAGTTTATTATCATCCGAAAGTCATAATATACTTAGAAATTGATACGACAAATTGATCATACAACAACTAAAAGTAGATAGGTAAAGTCAACAAAGGATATAAGTGCTTTTATATCACTTAGGTGGCAGACAAGCACACGGCCTGCCTGATGGAAAGTGGTTACCATGGCCTATGGACGTATGCAACACCAAGGGCATTACACACTCGTGCTACCGACCCTGGAGAAACCTTCTAATCTTCTTCTTGAAGAACCAAATATTATAATCGCTTGGGAAAACCACAGCAGGGAGTTAATTCTACAGCTTGAGTGTGGATGGGATGAAGTTCCTTTCATACCGAACAGCGCGCACCGTTTCTCGAATTTTGAGAGAATGAGTTCCCTGCCTTATATTCTTTGTCGAGTGTATATACTTAGGTTGAAATCCACTTCCACGATTTCGTTACAATGTTTCTTACAAACTTAATGAGTACAGAAATTTGAAAACTTCATTGGAAGTAAGTGAAGAAGTGAGCAAATTACAAAACTAGGCTCAGTAATATTGGGCAAGGTTACCGCTTCAGATATTTCGTAATCAGTTGTGTTTGTGGCGGACCTTCTTATAAATTTCGTTATGTTTGGACAAGTTTTTCTGTTAAAGTTTATTCCCCGATGAAACTGAAGATAAACAAAATGAAAATTAAAGCTAGCAAAGTATTAGATTTAATTTTCGGTTCTCTTATTTTATTTACATCTTGAAGTAAAAGTAATTGCTTTTGAATTGGCACATCCGGCTGAGAAGAGTTTACATCTCAAAAATACGCCTGTTAACAAACTTGTTTCCATCTTTTCAGCATCAGTCGGGTTTTTTATTTTCAACTAGCTGACCCGGCGAAATTTGTACCGCCATATTTTTTTAACCCGTTTAAACCTTCCTTGGACATCCACGAATATTTCAAGACTAAAATTAGCCAAATCGGTTCAGCTGTTCTTGAGTTTTAGTGAGACTAACGAACAGCAATTGAGTTTTATGTAATAAAAAAAATATATTTTTAATTAGTTAAGTACGTGTTAGTGCTACATATTGGAAATTTTGATTGCAGTTTTAAGGACTACTAAATTGCTCTAGCCAATATGATTCTCAAAACAGAGTAACCACGACAGTGAATTCGCCTACAGTCTAAAATAGGCCTAAATATTGTAACTGTATTACTTAGGTTAATATTTGTCATGCGGATAAACTAGAATTTACTTAGGAGATGTATTGTTGTGATTGTGATTCTGCTCATTTATGAGTGACCATTTTACGAGTTTTATAGATTGAGATCTACTGGAAATTCATAAAGTTACTCGAGTTTAGTAGAATTACTCAATGTGGCCATTTTAGACCCGCTGTTCTACGTTCATACGTGAACAATATTTAGGTAAGTAAGCGAGGGTTGTTTCAAGAGGACTGAGGGAACAAGGGTGTGCGGCGCTGGCCAAGCGCATACCAATCTTTTAACGATACAGTCAGGAACCTTATTAGGCTTGACCAACTGTAACGAAACTACGCGTGTTCGTATTATCCGACACAATTAAGTTGGTGTGGTTTTACATCAGTCCTATCTTCTATGTTATACAATTAAAATCCGCCGTCTAATCACGCTAGGACTGCGTTTGAAACACATTGTCAAGTCGAATAATGCTCCTGTTTTGATAACCGAATGTAATTTCCGTTCATCGTACATATCCATCTCTTGTTTACCTATTATTTTTAAAATATTTATGTACTAAAGAAAGAATTTATATTGATTACTTTTAATAAAGAATGTTGAGTGGATCTTTTCCTGAGTAAGAATGAGTTATGATAATAAATTATATATGTTGTTTTCTTCTTGGTCCGACTTTTTAAGGTTAAAAATGTTATGTTTTCCTACACTGGCACCAATTTTATTTTTTAATATACAACAAAGAGAATGGGATTTTATTACGTTTGGGTAAGTATATCCTACCTATCCAACTAAACTCCTACTTAAATTTAGATGTGATAGTAAGCGAGCATAAATGTGTGCTGATGTATGTTACTCTTTCACACGAAAATGACTGAAAGTATCTGGATAAAATTGGGCATAAAGTAAAGATAGACTATTATATGGAATAGCACATTTTCTTGCGACGGGACTAGATTTCTGTGATTGAAGAACAAAAATTGTACAGTCATAACTCATAATATAGTCTACCGACGGTGAGTAGGGTAGCCAGAGCCACAGAATAAGTAATAGTACTGCCAGAGCTCACTAGAGAGATTTTGTGCTGTTAGTTGGAAAACCAAAGGCTTTGTCCTACTTATCTTTTGCGCTGACGGCACAGTATCTCTCTGATCTTACAGAGTCGACAGCATGAGTGTGACTCCCCTGGTATTGCACTTGCCAAATGCCAATGGACCATGGTAACCTCTTACCATCAGGAAGGCCGTGTGCTTGTCTGCGACCTAAGTAGTATGAAAAAAATAATGAGAAAAATACCTCGTGGGTACATCCAGGTGTACAAGGTCCAATATCATTGTGTGTCAATGTAACGTAAGTCCTTATGGTAGGTTTATTTCCAACAATTCATCAAAAGCGTCCACATACGACCTCTGACATCACCGGCGCGGCGAATCAATCTACTCGGCAAAAGGTCTGACCATTTTATATGCTAAATAGCTTTTACCTTCGGCGTCTCCCACAAATTTCGATTGTAACAAATTCTCTAACGGAACGGTTATTTATGTGATTTGTGACAGAAAGAAATCGAGGGCAAACATCCTTTTTGGGAGAAACCAGTTGGAGTACCTACCTACTTACATTTTTTCAATAACTTCTGCCCCTCTAGACAAGTGGCAATAAAATTCGTCGGCCGGTTTTTTGTAGAATAGAATGCCAAATGTATGGGATTTGACGTATATATGACAGGCGTCAACGAATGTCAAAAACGTCAAATTCTGTACATTCGTCATTCTATTCCTTGATACGCCGAGCAACGAATTGCCACTTGTCTAAGGGGGAAGTGCGGATAAGCTGTTTAGAACAATAATAGCCTAGAACCTACCTATTTAATAAGGAGATTGGTCACAACTGTATTTGCGTCCCCTATTTACCAGTCCGACTGGAGAAGTACCTCCACTCTACAGAATACCGGGGCTATAATAACCTCGTATTGTGTTCCTGGCAGTGTGTAGGGTAGCCAGAGCTTACTGGAGAGTTTTTGTGTCAGTGAGAAGACTGAGGGTTTGTCCTGCTTTGTATTCTGCGCTGACGGCACAGAAACTCTAACAGAGCCTTTATTATTATTACATGTTATCTGTGACTGTAAGTATGCTCACATTCCTCATAGGTTGTAAAAAAGGCTATAGTAGCGAGGTTCATTCATCGAGACAGCAATCATGCGGGCTTGCGGGGCGCGGGGCCCTCCTGCTCACGCCACGTTACTGTCTGAGCAGGGGGGCCCCACCGCTCCTTGTTTTGCATCTGTCTCGAAGCCCTAATGTAACTACTAGTGGATTTTCTATAGACTTTTCTTTTTATTGGTCTGTTGTTATATGATTGTTCAGGGTTTAGATCCTAAATCGGGTATAGTGGTAATTGGTGGGCACTAGTTCCAGTGTCAGTTTGACTGAGAGGGACCATTTGTGCCCAAAAATTCGTGGCCCAAGCTAAACTTGTCAGCAAACTGGCACACCTGCTGCTTAATGAACCAGGGTTTGATGCAGACTTTTCTCTTAACGTTAGAAGGTCAAATAAGTCTGCCACCTAGATATAAAATAAAAGTCACTACCAAAAAAGTCAAGATAAACTATCAGTGGCGAGGAGTCATTCCTGCTGACTTCCCAATGATGCATTACAAATTAGATCAAGGCTTTTTTTAACGGCTTTTCTTTTGAAAAAATTTACCCTGGATGTTGGAAGAATAGGAGGGCGAATCCCTCGGGCTCCAAAGTGCAAGCTGCCGGGATTATTGTACCTAAGTATCTGACATGAACATATAGGAGTATTCTGAAGTATATTATCAAATCTAGAAATCGCATACAAATATAATACAAGCGACTTATCAAATTAGTATAGCGAGGAAATAAATTGTGTAAGTAGATTTGTATCGCTTCTTCAATTGACAGACGGTGCACGCCACTCCGTGGCAGTCCGACGTACCAAGGTCTCAGACCAATTGCGATCAATAATCTGCTGATTGGAGTGAATGTGTGGATGTATTACAAAAGATTTGCGGTAACTGCCATGTATGGAGATTAGTGATTTAACCTTAGATATGTACTGGGTGTTAGGGAAATGCTTGCGAAAAGAGGCGATGGTATGACTTGCAAAAAATTGGTCTATTTTTTCGATTTAAATACGTTTTTTGTTGAAATAATGTTTTTTTTTTAACATTTTAGAGAGAGAGAGAGAGAGAGAGAGAGAGAGAGAGAGAGAGAGAGAGAGAGAGACAGAGAGAGAGAGAAATATTTTTTACATTTTTCTCGCTCTGTGTCTTATCATAATGTCCCAAAAACAAAATAGTCATAAGTCAATAACAATTAAATTTTTTCCGTCTTTCCACCTAACATACTCGTATTAACATTTCAATGCAATAGAGAGTATGTTTTTTTTATACCACTTAGGTCGCAAACAAGCACACGGCCGTGGTTACCGTGGCCTATGGACGAATGCAACACCGGAGGAGTCACACTCGTGCTGCCGACCCAGTAAGAACAGAGAGATTCTGTGCCGTCAGCGCAGAAGTCAAGCAGGACAAGCCTTACAATACACACTGATGAGGTCTAGAAACTTATTACAAACTTCTTCTTCATCCTACTTAGCGTTAATCCCAGTCGCATCCGAAGCTTTCACCTCGAGAGACTGAGGTCCGCTTTACCAGTATGACTGCGGATTGGACTGGATTTCGATATTTTACATGAAGTGACTGCTATCTGACCTCAATAGCGATATTGGACGATATCGGAACATTGCAGCAGACTAGTTGATGGACGTTTTTAGGACTCCAACTACCCGTAACGACTGTCATAAGTGCCATAGAGATGTTCGTATGGCAAACATAATACAAACACAGGTATCTTCATATCGAGCAAATAAGTACAATGTTTAGTCCTCTATCTTCTTTGATAAATAATTAAACCCAACACAATTTCCGGCATGGAGTTTCAATTTGGAACCGCCCGAACAGAAACTTCGACTAAAGAAAATCGAATCCAAGTTTAGATTTTGGTTTAGAGTTAACTTTGATTTGGGTTCACCATCTGCCTCTGTTTTATTGAAGTTTACAAATTAATAAGATTCAAATGTGTTTTGATAGCTTACTTCTTTGAGGCTTCTACTCGGTTAGAACTAGATTTATCTTTTGAGCAATTTGTCGAGTGGACTTATACCCTAACCCTAACACTATATTAAGTACCTACTATATGTTCCAGAATTAAGGTACTTAGTTATGAATTTCAATTTACATGAGGACAGATAGATAGACAATCTGTCAAATCGGTCAATCTGTCTATACAATCTGTCCTCGGAGACATCAAGCTTCAGGACAGAATGTCGTTCTAGAATATGGGCCCTAGACTGGCTGTACGGAACAACAAAAAAATATGTCACGAAAGACTTCAACGGGTGCAACAACTTTTTGGAACTAACTAGGTAACTATTATAGGTACAGATGACCCTACAAAAAAGCGTGCTACGAATCACTACATCACTATCATCATCACTACATATTATAAAACAAAGTCGCTGTCGCTGTCTGTCCGTCCCTATGTATGCTTAAATCTTCAAAACTACGCAACGGATTTTGAAGCGGTTTTTTTTAATAGATAGAGTGATTCAAGAGGAAGGTTTATATGTATAATACATGCATAATATTGTAGAGAAACACTGATAAATCGGGATCAGCATATCACACGGGCGGAAAATATGGCGGTACGAAGTTCGCCGGGTCAGCTAGTATAATATAAAAAATAAAGTATATTCAAGAACTCATTTATCTAGTAGTCCTGTTCCAAAGCCGAAATTTAAAGTTCATTTCCATCTCATTCAGGAACCAAAGACACAATCTTTGTTCACAACAGCCTAGGTAGAGTCGACAAAAGAGATATGGCACTTTTAACAACTTTAAATGTAAAGATGCAACCGTATCTCCTTTATTTGTCAACTATACCTAAACATAAAACTCATTGAATCCAGTTATAGCTATCAATCAACTAGCCTATTGCAATTGCAGTCCACTGCTAGACGTAGGCCTCTCTCAATATGCGCCACGTTTGCCGATCCTCCGCTTTCCGCATCCGGTCCGTCCGTCCGTTATAGTTATAATTTTTAGCTATAATTTGTGTATGAAGTATTAGTTCGGTTAGTTTTATTTTAAACTAGCTGACCCCGCGATCTTCGTACCGCCTTTTTTAAAACATTTCTCACTGTAAGAACCATCCTCGTACTTCAGGGAATATTCTAAAAAAAGAATTAGCGAAATCGGTTCAGCCGTTCTCGAGATTTGCGCTTAGCAACACATTTAGGGATTCATTTTTATATTATAGATAATACTATTTTGCACTTTGAATTATCCAGTTATGTACAATAAAAATGTCATAGATAACATCACTCATTAAATTAACAACCATTAAGGACTAAAGGGATATTTAAGTAATCATTATTGAATGTATAAAGGCTTCACGTAGATACGAAATCCCATCGTATCGATAAACTACTTACTGTGATGAGAGAATGATCCGTTAAATTGTTAATACACCCACATGCATTTCTAACATATTGAATTGAACCACTATGGGGCCTTCCTTCGCATGTTATATTCATAAATATAATACCATGTTTATTTAAAGATGGCTTTGAGGTTATGTGTGCTAAGACGCGGAGGTTGGAGAACGAAAAGAGATTAATTTTACAAATGAATGATGAAAAGGATGGTTATAAGCGTAGGTGCGCGCTTACTACCAAAACCTTCAGATGACTTTTCAGGTTATTCTTCTACTCAGAGGTATTCTAAAACATAACAGTACTTCAAATGCAAGGGTGGTCGCTATGAATTGTACCATTGGATTGTTATGGTTTTAGCTTAATTTCAATTTGAACCTTAGTTCCGTCATGTGACGATCACATTACAATGTCAAACGTGACGTATAAACAGGAAAGGCGAATTACTTTCTTTCACATTACATTTTCATTTACAAAGCCAAGCGGTTCAGTGACTCTCTCCTTTGCCGTACCATTATAACCTAGAATTCCTTACGTGTTTCTTTCTTCCTATAGTCCCGGGTCTTTAAAGCAGGGCGTAAAAAAAGCATCTGATGAGGCCGTCAACTGAGTGCCACCATTGAGACATAGCACGTGTCTGTAATGGTGTCCCTCTTTCCTAAGACTTTGCCTTCAGCTTACCATCAGGCGAGGTGAAGTCAAATTGGCATGTCTTATAAAAAAAGTCGAGTAGAATACAGATTATATGCATTTTTTTGAACTTTCGGTCACAACTCTATATTGTCACATTTCAGACAATATCGGAAACTTTGTTACGAGAACCTTTTATGACATTTTGTGAGTTGTGAGATTGGAATTAGGTATGACCATAATTTGTATGATCTTCCGATATCGCAGACATTATTGATTTTAGTCGGTTGTATTCCAACATCACCCAGGTATCTACACAGGCAAAAAACGAAAGCTATACTTATTTAATACGAATTATTCCCTTCCATAACAATCACTACTTAATCTACCACAACCGCAGAAATTCAATCTTCAATTACATTTCCTCTGAGAAAAAACTTAGCGAGTGGAACAAGTAACTGAATGAACATCACTTTGTATGCGAGCGTTCTACGCCGCTTGCTAACCTTTCGTACGGTACAGTTAGCACCAGCTTAAATGTCAATATTACTTCGACTAGTGAATGATTAGCTGTGGCGAAACGGGAAAATTTACAAAGGGGAAGGTGGTAAAAAAAATCTTATCTCTTACAGAACGACCATAGCTATTTTGTATGAAATTCTAGGCGTTCGAATGTATATTATTAATTAGAGTATTAATCTAAACATCAGCACGGTTTTCCTTTAGGCCGGCAGGAGTAGGGTTGTAAGGACCCCTGTGACTATTACGTACTGAGCTCGTACATAATATTCTAAAGTACATAACTACATGTCTATGCACCGAAAGTAAATATCGCTATATCTAGAACCACTGCCCGCACTGCGGAACCCATAACACAAGCTAGTTACGCTATGCCTTGGGTCTAGATAGCGTTATTAGAATGTCAGTGAACCAAAAACCGATATTATTAATTCCAATATTCGCGTGTTACCCAACACTGTACATGAGCCTCGTATAATCCGTTACTATACTTTCAAGCGTCAGTTTGAAGCCTATTTTAACTTTTTATCAGGGGTGGCTCACCTCTCTCGACCGCTGTTAACCCTTACTGAATATTTATATTGGAGACCCCACGCCCTGTTCCCTTTGAGACGTTCGTTCTATACAGTAATCTGTTTACTGTTAAAAATAAAGGACGTTTTATATACTTTGTGAAGTTCATTGATTGAGAAAGGCTTCGGTCTTCGGTGACGTTTATTGCCCTTGTCGTCTGCGCTATCTGTAATTATATTAGTCTTAAAAAGTTCGTGATAAATGGCGGTTAATGGTTTTATTTCTGACTTCTATGCATTATCTTTTAGACTTGAATTTGAAACAATTATGACACTAGACAAGTCGTTGACAAAAATAAAATTATGTCATGGTTCTTGGATGAGGTCGATATGAACTTTGAATAATTTCAAACTGGACGCAGAAAATAGGTATATAAATTGGTTCAAAATTCGTTCCCACCACTATATTATATTGGTTAGACATTGTCTGTTTGCTCTACTACCTAATTCTCTAAAATTGATCGCCACACTATGAACAAATGTACATATTCCACCAAATGACAGCGAACGATATCAGTTAAAACTAAAATATGTACATAGACAAGCATACGACATTCCGTTGATCAGCCTTAAAATATAAATAATTCTGTAATGTGCCGGCTAGTTGTTTCACTAGTCATCAACAGATGGCGCTACTGTTCAAATGGCGATATAGATTTGTGGTACGTTCCGGTTTCGTCATTCGATCTGGCGGGCATAATAATACGTCACTAACTTTTGTAACTTTTGTGTTCTATGTTACACGAGTACAATTATGTTACAGGAATTAACGCAATCAATGTAGGACATGTAGGTACAATACAATTATATTATTGTGAAGGCTGTGTAGATACCTATCTATATTCATATGCTGTTACCAGGATTATGTTAACACGTTGAAAGATAGACTTCATTTGTGTTTAATAGACTGTCTTTTGAAGTATAATGAGTGTTAAACAAGAAATTAAACTTTGAAATATTTTTTAACTTTTACCCCGAATTTTTAGCGGGACCCCGTTCACTCCATCCAAATTGTATGTAGGTACCTAACTACTACTATAAATAGTATGTATACGATAAGATGCAAGGCATTCCATAAATAGGTATCATTACAGAGCGTACCTATCTCATCGTCCATAAAATGCGCAGATTTCTTATTACCTTCAATACCTGCTACAAATACATTCCATTCAATAAATAAAGGTAGGTAGCCTAGGTAGGTACCATCGAGGAAAATGAATAAGTATTTAGTAGTATAACAGTCTTCGTAATTTGTTCGTATTACTCGTGTAATGACAACATGGTTCCGGTGCCGCGGTGTGGTTCGTCATCAGTCGTTTGCTGGCTGTCATGAAATAATAACCTGCCCAAATTCAGTGGGTATTATGTCAACTTGCTAAACAATCAATTTTTCTTGAGTCTGATCTTATGTACATCAGATTGATCTTGACTAGCAAAGTACTCAAAATGATGATCTTAATACCAATAATATTGAGTCAAGTCAAATGTTTTATTGATTTAATTTGTACTATCGTCCGAACTAAAGGTGTGTACGAAATAACAGACCAATCAGTCAACAGGAAAGGGGAATTGACAAGGTATTGAGATCATTTTGAGTAGTTTGCTATTCAAGATCGATGTGATGCTGACTGTACAATGACTGAGTTATGTATGACATCACTCCAAAGTCGAACAAACAACAACTAAACCTTCATTTACAACCTTTTTGGGTAACTCTTCACGTTGTTTTCAATGTGCGACCGTAGTAATCGCTTCTAACTTAAAACTATTTCGAATGTAGGGATAAATAGACTCTTTATGGTATGTTACACGTACACCACATATTTTTTCTTTTAATTAAGTTAGGCAGTAATTTCACGATGTTTTTCAGGTGAAGACTTGACATTGACTGGGACTTGCCATAAATAATTTTATAAGCGTTTATTAAATTTTACTTGCTACTGTTAAAATTGCAGCGATCCTATTGAAGAAGCCATTATCTCATGTTTAAAATAGTAGAATACAAGGAACCATCTTCTTGTTAAGAGCCATTTAGACACAGGGTTGGGTTGTTGGGAGTATTTCCTCTAGCTAGAAAGAGACCAGTCGCGGGTTCAAGTCCCATTCTGGATGTTAACTTTTCAGATTAAAATCCAAATGATACTGCTCGACCTAAGAATCAAACCAATACCTCACGATTGCATGCAAAAAACTGCAAGATCAATGAGAAAGATATACCTACATATACAAATTAGAAATGTTATCCAGAAGATAGTATGTACTAAAGTTCAGTTCAAATAATACTTTTCAATATCAAATTTACTAGCATTTGGCCCACCTACTTTCGGTTTTATGGCTCCTACGTTGAGCGAATATTTGTGTACCCATCTTATGGCCCGAGGCGGTTCCCTGGCATTCACCCGGGTCCCCAATATAGGACGAATGATATCCGGTAGCGTGCAAACAATTTTGATTCCTAACACAATTTATTATTATCATAAATACACTTTATGTGTTGATTATAAACATTTAGTAAGACGGTAACAAAATTAAGATAAACAATAATCTACTTTGGAGTGACTGAAGAGGTGGTTGAGATTGACTGGACGCAGAAGTAAGGGATCGGGAGCAATGCACATTGGGAGAGGATATATCCAGTCAATCAATCAATCAGCCTATCGTAGTCTACTGCTGGACATAGGCCTCTCCCAATGTTAGGCTTTGGCCTACTATTTCCACACTGGCCAGATGGGTTAGTACAGGGTTTTGTTTCAAGTTTTCTTTCTCTCGCAGTGATATCGTCTGCGTATCGTTCCATTAGTCGCCTCTTACGACACCCTTCGGATGTGATGGGTGGTGATACTTGTATTCTTTTTCCGTCATAACACGGATCTATAAACCTGCTGATTGTTTGCGTATGTGCTATTAATTATAGCTCATAATCTACCTCTGTACCTAATTTTATCCAGAACCGTTCAGCCGCGATTGAATAACATACCTATATCCACCCATCCATTCAAAATTACGCATTTATAGTAAGTATAATAATTGTGAATGCTTGTAACATCAGAGGTGTCACACTGTATCGACAGCTGCAGTGTGAAAGAGGAAGACAGGGGAGGAAAAGGGACAAACGAAAGGAAGGACGTAAAGCCCTCTGGCGCCCTCACAAACCGTCCGAATAAAATAATACTTAACGTCGATATTATTAAGTGAGAGGATCGCACTTACCCAGTTGAGATTGGAACGTACACTTATTACGTAATACGCTGCCAGAATTAGATAAGAAACAAAGAAAGAAAACAAAAGAAAATATTTTGTTTTTCATTAAAACTAAAAAAAAAACAAAAAAGTCACCCCGCGAGCATAGCTGCTGTAAAAGTAGCCGACACGTCGTCGGGTTAAATGTAAAAAATACAAAGTAAATCGCGATAGAATCCGTTAAAAAGTGGTTTTTATTTCAATGACTGATATTCGCGTAAACTTCAGACAGTAGGTACCTACCTATCATAAATGTCAAGCAACACCATCATGAACATCCTTGTACGTTAGTCACAGTCGTATGGCCTACTAGGCCTCACCTCGGAGTCCGGAACCAGGGTAACTCATACAGGTTAAATTGCCAGACTTGTTGCAATGGCAATATAATAATAAACCATAGTTAACAGTAATAGTTACCATTATTGCACTAAAAAAGGAGAGTTCAGTATTTTGATGGACGTTTTCGCAAGTCGAGGATAATGGTTGCACAGATTTCTAAATTATTAACTTGAAGGATTTTTTTTAAACATTCATTCAAGTTTTTAATTAATTATTAATTTTAATTATTAATTTCTAACATAAGTTAAATGGTTTGAATCGTGCTCGATAGATGGCGTTAGGCTCACCAATGCAATACAATTTCAAGCAAACGTATCGTCGCGTTGAGAGTGACATAATATTTATTATTATTATTAATTTTAATTAAATGTTGCGGGGAAATATGCCTTAAAACATCAGCTATCTAGTCACCAAAATCGGCCCAGTCTCTTTGAGAAGACAGAAAGGAGACAGAAAGACAGTCTGCAAATTAAAACCTACCTACCTAGGCTATTACGGCAAACATTCTAATGACATGACGTACTGTTGTGACGTATACCGGTACAGTCATAACAATTTCTTATTAACAATAGGTACGTACACCTTTTAACACCCACTTATACAATTTCAATGTTTTACAACATCTGCAGGGCTTTCCGTGACGTCTGTACCTCTTTAGTGTACCTATTGGCTGGAAAAATGTGGAAAATAGTTAATTAAATTAAATTAAATTATAAAATAATTTCTTTATTCAAGGAACACAGGTTCATATCTAGGGTTAGTCAAAATGTCTTCTTACTTTAGCTATGTTAGATAATATATGTATGATACAGACAGAACTAATACAAAAATGTAAATAGGTAACAATTTTATGCAAGGGTGTACTATTTCGAAGCTGTCGCGCAAGATTTCCTTTGTTTCCTATTTGTGCTACACAATACCACAGATTACCTAAATACGACACAGTGTAACAGAACAGCCCCCCTAGACAAGTGGTAATTCGTTAGCCGGTGTATTGTACAATAGAATGACGAATGTATGGGATTTGAATTTGACATTTATGACATACGTTAACGACTGTCATATACGTCAAATCCCATACATTCTTCATTCTATTCTACCATACGCCGCACCAGTCAACGAAACAATTATAATAATAGTGTTAAAACGGAAAAATCATTCACCGGGATATTTAGCATGTTATTTATTCGGCATATCAGATATTTCGGCACTGTTATCAAGCGCCATGTTCACGGATGTACCGGTAAATGGTAAAAACATGGTAAACACCCCGGTGAGTGTTACACTAACGACCATGTGAATCCAAAATCATACATTACGCACTTACTGCTGTTAAGTATTTAAAAAAAAGCTGTGTTTACCAAACGCGTCACGGTTCCTTCCACTGCGCGTCACGTCGCCACCGCCCGTCGGCGACGCCTCGCCTAAACCAGTTTTAAAACCATTGGCTGCGTAGATACATCTGTCACCTTCAACTTTACAACATTTCTATGACGTTCAATTGCCGGGAATTAAGTGACGTCACAGTTATTTTTTACGTATTTTTTCTCCACTGATCTATTTTTGTATAGGTTGGTTACAATTTTAAATAAATTGAATATGATCCAAAGTCCGGAATCACTGTATTTTGTTAAAATGACACAACTTTTAGCGGCAAAAGTGACATGCCGAGAAAAAGTGTTATAAAAAGTAAAAAAAACTTAACTATGGTATTTTTTTAAGTAGCCAGTTAGCGTCATCTATCTCTTTATGTTTATCACGATTACTTATATCGAATCTGTTTTTGTAGTCGGTTGCGTCCGAGATAACATTGATAATAATGTTTCCTACACTACAAGTGATAATAATAATATTACAATGATAACAAATAACCAGTTCTAACGTGCTACTCATAAAGGTACGCACTTGAGCTGTCAAGTGTCAACTTATATCTATATTCATTCTTAATAATTTTAAATTTTGGTTTCTGCAGCAGCATCGCCACAATCTCGTCAATGTCTAGTACCTATAATAATTATTTAAGTACCTAATAATTATCTAATGGCGGGACGCGACGGTGTGATCGCCATAATAATTATAGCATCGACATTAAAGTTACCGAAACTACATTCGTATATAATGTCACAATGGGTCGAGTTATGCTTATGCTTCTATTGTTTGTGTAATATTTGAAATACCTAGTTCGAAATTTAAATCCAAATTGGTATAATATTTATTTTAAAATAATAAGCTTCTATGCCCCGCATTTCGCCACAGACAATTCAACATAGACTATAAAAATCAAAACTGTTCTATTGAAATTAAAATGTTTTCAAAAATCGAATTGTATTTATTTTTTTACTTCATATATAGCTAATAGTGTACAAAAATGTAAGTATACAATAACTTTACACCATAAAACTATTAACAAGATCATCTTATCTACAAAAACGTTCCGAATAGCTTATCGCGGCTACCTGCTAAGCGCGCAAGTAGGCACGTGGTGTGGACAGGCCCAGCCACCCTTACAAATTATGCCCACAGCCCCAACTATAGCAAGGGGCTCGTATTTATGGCCTCAGTTCGTCCCGAGACGAACAACGGCCACTTCTCTTGACCTCGAGAATGTTCAGTGGGAGATTTACAGCAATTTGAACCTTATTAACTGTTGCTACAAAGCCGCAAGATAAACTGAACAAGCTTTAGCGTTGTGATAACAATATTATGATTGGTATAAGATCGTGTTTTCTAGTAAGTATCTACAGTATCTACCTACAATTTTTTATTAATAAAATTACTTAAGTGTAGATTTCTATAAGTGCGTGAGAACAATTTGCAAGACTGAAATTTAAGTTGCATTTTTGAAATGTTTGGATCAGATTATTATTATACTTACTAAGATTCTTCTCTCTTTCTATAAACCTAGGATTTTTGAATGCTTTAAATTTTATCAAATAAATTATCTAATGGGACTTATTGGACATCATAGTGCTATCGCATATTAATTTCTTGTGACTGCTGAGTCCTGCAGGACCAACAGTAGTGGAACTACCCCATGAATCTCAGACCCTATTGCCATCTCTGAATCTAGTATTAGATAGGTAATCTGTGCTACTGCCTTGAAGCCTTATCAAATAAATTGTAAATATTATTACCTACTTAAATAAACAGCCCGCTTTAGCATAACCACAGATAAAAGAGTAAGCAAACATTAAAAAAACGGGCAATGCGTCATTCATAATAGTAATACCTAATTACTTATTTGTATTTCATAATAATAATATTATTATTTATCCATATAGGTACCTACCATACATAATCCATAACACAAAATAAATCCTACTTAATCATTTCCGCCATCTTGTGAATATTTAAAAACATAAATAATAAAAGGGAAAGTACATGTCATACAAGCCCAAGGATCGTACACAAAACGTCATTGACCGATAAGATAAAAGGCTTATTGATAGCCTTCACAACCACATAATTGTTATTATTAACAATGTTGTTCTAACAATTAATACACAAACAACGGCAAATGTTGGCGCAAACGTTGGCTGTGACGTCGATACACGCCAAGAAATACAAGCTCGTGGTAGGAAAACGAAACAACATGATTATCAACGCGACCGCACAGCTGGTCCCTGGGACACGATACTGATTCGTATCGAACAGATACACTCAATATACATTGCCGAGTTTGTTAACAATGACTTCTGTACGAGAGATACAAAACCAGCAATGTATTCAACACATATAAAATTAACCGTTGGCGCGGTAATGTTACAGTAAAGGTCATCATACGCACTCATTCGAATGAAATTACACACACAAGCGAACTTCTTTCGACAGTTTACACAAAAAGAGAACACTTCTATGAAGATCGTTTTACTTATCGATGACGAGAATCTATTTATTATCTGTGCACTTCCTGACCTAGAGGGAAAAGGAAAAATGCAACAATTATGTTAAAGAAACAAATGAAAATAATTACACTTGCATTAAGATTAAGTAGATTATGTATCACAACATATAAATTAAGACATAATAATCTGATAGCCATTGACTCCTTTGTCATTTCATTTCCTATCACGCGTGCGCTGCGCCGTTATCAAGTTCACAGATAATATAGGTTTGTACCATAGAGTTTAGAATGACATAGATAGATGTGGATATTACGTAACTATTTATTAATCTGTGATTTCCGAACGCACCATCAAATGGTGCGTTCGGAAATCGGAACTCGGAAGTAAAGTGAGAGTTCGGTTAAAATCGACTTCTGTAGTGTAGTGAATGCTGTGAATGCTACGCAGGCGCGGGTAACAGGTTCGATCCCCGCTCAGTGCAAATATCTGTATACCTATATGAATGGTTTTTAGCGTTCCGTAGCCAAAATGGCAAAAAACGGAACCCTTATAGATTCGTCATGTCTGTTCGTCCGTCTGTCCGTCCGTATGTCACAGGGTCACAGCCACTTTTCTCCGAAACTATTAGGCCCATGCTGTTTAAACTTGGTAAGTAGATGTATTCTGTGAACCGCATTAAGAATTTTATACAAAAATAGAAAAAAAGCATTCAAATTAAATACTTAAAACTGAAACTCAAAAATTATTTTTTCTTCAAATCCATACGTGTGGGGTATCTATAGATAGGTCTTTAAATATGCTACTGAGGTTTCTAACACCATTTTCTTCTAAACTGAATAGTTTGCGCGAGAGACACTTCCAAAGTGGAAAAATGTGTCCCCCCCTCAAACTTCTAAAATAAGAGAATGATAAATCTAAAAAAAATACATGATGTCCATTGCCATGTAAACTGCCACCAAAAATTGGTTCGAACGAGATCCAGTAAGTAGGTAGTTTTTTTTTAATACGTCATAAACCGCAATTTTCGCCTTTGCTGCTACGGAACCCTTCATGGGCGAGTCCAACTCGCAATGGCCGGTTTTATTCAAATTTGCATTAGTCTGGTCCTGTCTCGGAGAGCGCGTTCGGTTCCGGTTGCCATACGGACATCTATGGCAGTCGATACGGGTAGTTAGAGCCCTAAAAAGTCCAACCACTGGTCTAGCTGCAATGCTTCGATATCGCCATTGGGTTGTGGAGGTCAGATGGCAGTCGCTTCACGGATAATAGGGAAGTAAAACAACGGTAAAGCGGACCCCAGACTCTGAGGTGAAAGCTTCGGATGCGACTGAGAGAAGATTATACATTAATGTAAAATTAATAAAATACATGCGTATTCGCGCGCGTGTAACCCCGCGTTTACATACTGCCGCTCGCATTGCTCATCGTGTTGCCAGAAATATTCGCGCGATTAATGCACTAGTGTTCACACACTCCCATCATCGCGTTGGTCCGCATTACTCAGTATTCGCCCTGCAACGGAGACGGACGTAAACGTATGGAGGACAACGCTGTAGCAGTGTACCTACGCATTATGCTTTTACAGCATAGCGAATTAATTAAATAGATTATTAATAAAAACTATCACTTTCAACTACTATACACTTTCCGTAGATCGATATAAATATTTTTAAAAGTAAATATTCGAGGAGCAATAACAAAAGCCGTGTTTACTGATTAGCGCCATCTAGCGGTCTCGTATAAGTCATCGCGCTAGTATTGCCGCTCCTTTGACTCGCGCCGCCAAGCCGACATTCGCAGCAACATACGCGGCAGTACTCGCGGCATGACGAATATACCATTCACACCACGTCTCTGCCCACTTCTCTCGCCACTTTCCTCGCTCTGCCGCGAGTATGTAAACGCAGCATAATACCAATACTTTCTTCAGGTGTTTCGTAATTATGGCTGCTGAAACGCGAAACGTCAGCATCAGTGTAAATAATATAAAAAAAAATCAAATATAAAAACCCTACTCAAATCGAATTTTCCCATTATTTTCTTATTAATTTTCATCCGGTTTATGATTTGCAAGTGGGTACCGCCTGATATCTAACTTGTTTCGATCTTTTCAGCATCAGTCGGGTTTTTATTTTTAATCATTTTATATTATTTACACAGATCCCGACGTAATGTATGTATGTATGATGCAACATATAGTGCAATATACACTATGGTGTATGCCGTAAATGCTGTTTCAAATTGGATTCAACCAACATTGTAAATACCTTCAGAACCTCTTCCTATAAAACCACATTTAAACAACACAGTGGTTGTTTAGTATTGTATTTCCGGTGGGGAGCAACGTCGCCTGAGCCCCGTGGGGAGAGGGAGGGCCCGTAATTCAGACACCTTCGGTATTGAAATCGTTTGTAGACGCTGTTAAGTATACCTATAGCCTATACATACTTAACTAGACATCTTAATAGTAAAAATTACAGAGTATATTTATGTATACAGCTGCTACAGCTACATATTATAAAAAAATTTAGGTATAGAATATTTGACATAACAGCAGGCAGCAGCTGTATATACCCTATGTAATATTTTCTTAGGTAGGTATTTAAATACCAGCTTTTTAGTAAATATATAACACTAGGAATAGCAGTTTTGTCTGTGTGTTTAAATTGGCTTATTTCTGGAACGGCTGTGCCGATTTCCACTGACAGATAGCTACGGGTCTGAAATTGGCACATTGAGCAATAATTCTGCTAAAAACGTGTAATTTTATGTATTTACAATAGATTTCAATAATTCTTATAAAATTTGTAAAATGGTCAATGAGCAGAATCACAACAATTCATTTACTAAACAGATTCTAATTTCGTGTAAATAATGCCGCATGACAAAATATACATATTTATATCCTAATACGATTCCAATGAAGTGACCTTTTTAGACGTGCTGATGTTATAAACCGCAACTTAGGCTTCTTTTATTTAAGAAAATATTTCCGGTTTCCGCGCAAAAAAGTTAAAACCCAAGTATCTAATATATAAAATTCTTCTGTCACGGGGTGCGTAATCGAACTCCTCCGAAACGGCTCGACCGATTTTCATGAAATTTTTTGTGCTTATCCGGTATACATATATGTGAATCGGCCAACATCTATTTTTCATCCCCCTAAGTGATAAGGGTGCAGCGGGAACGGGATTTGAATACCACGCGGGCCGAAAATATGGCGGTACGAAGTTCGCCGGGGCAGCTAGTGTATCTATATAAGTCCACAAGGACTACGTCACGTTCATAACTTTTTTTATTTATTTATTTCTACGAAATTACAAATATGTATTACATTTTGATTCAACTGTTTGATGTACAATTCTTATTCAAGTAATGATCAGCTGGTACTTAAAAAAGGAAATTCTGTGCTATAGGTGCCAGCTAGTAATTTATAGTAGGTACAACAAGCCTTCCGCTCGCGTGCATCTCAGTTAACGTGACCCTTGCTCATATCTCAGGTTCTACTCAACCGATTGCGATCAAACAAACGTAAGATTTTAAGTCTGATCAAGCCCTTCCTAACAACAAAAACCGCATCAAATTCCGTTCAGTAGTTTTTGCGTCCATCACGGAAAAACAGACAAACAGACAGGCAATTCAAAAAAATATATTTTTGTGTTCAGTATCGTATTTGTGTTCAGTATCGTTTAACATAACTTAACCCAAGTATTTTTTTTTAATATCTCCAATGTACAGACACGACCACTTTACAATTTACATATTAGTATAGATAATTTTGTTAACGACATCATCACCATGTAACACAGGATACGTAGCTTGGTGTTAAAACATTTCTTGTTAGTAGTACGGTAGACTAAGTTTCAATTGTCTGTTAAGATGCCGAATGTGTACCATTTTAAGTCCCCCTCTATTGGTACAGTGGTGTATTGGCACATCCCCCTATGATTTAGTGCAGGGGTCGGTGTGACGTCCCCTCGTCGACTGCTAAGAAGATATTTTTATGTATGCCGTAGATTCCGTAGAATTTAGTGAATTGTATCGGGTTAGTGATTGCTTTACGAAATACTAATTCAGAGATTATTTTTCGGTAGTGGTGCAGTGATAGAAAGTGTGACGGTTGCGTGAGGTTTTGGATTCTAATACCAAAAACAAACTTCTTTACGAAGTTTCTCATTTAATTTTATAATATTAGTACGTAGGGATTATACAGATTGCTACAGATCAGGGCAACTTGGAAAAGTTACTGAAATGAAGTGAAATGAAGACTAGAGTCTCGTAATTTTACAGCTAAAACAACAATGTAGTAGGTAATGCCTTTAGTCAGGAGTATTCATTTTGTATGCCTCCTCATATTATTAAGCTTAGAGTATACATTATAAATAGGTATAGAGCGCGCCTATCACTCAGGGCTTTGGCGCCGAGTGTTAGTAGATACTTTGCGATGGTATAGCGCACCTATAGTGACGTTTCATGCATTACCGTAAATATCAATAGATGCACTTATTAATGTAGTTTGTTGTCATGAAGTTTTTTGTGCGATTTGATATGCATGGATAAAATTAAAGCCAAAATACAAAAAAATGGTGTCATTTTGCGATATTTTTGAGTAATTATTGCAACAAATATACGATGTTGTATAAAATTTTGATTTAACATATCGAATTAAATATTTATGGGTATTTTGATGGGTATTGTTTTGCTACTGATTGAGGTTGAGTCAGGAGCCTCGGTACTGTTCATACCCGTGATAGCAGATCATACTTGTAACGCGCGCTCTAAAGCAATGTATACTCTAAGCTAAGTTATTAAGTCTTTACGTTATTTTACGGTCGACAAAGGAGATACTTTAGAGGCGCGATCGTATCTTCTTTGTGATCTTTCTCGACTGTACTGTACACAAGACTTTGCCTCTCATTGGATTGCAACATTCCTCTGTGCACTCACGGGTTTGCTAGAAGAGAACGCAACCTTGAGTTAAGTTCACCTTTGTGCATAATATTTCACTGATTAGTATACTTACGTGACTTTTAGGTGTAAAATAAAGAATAAAAAAATAAAAACTAACAAATCCTACCAACCCTCGGTCATCGCCCTTCCAAGTCTGCACCAGACCATGTGGTATGAAGAATAATATTGAGTAGAATAGAATAATAACATTACTTTATTAACACACAATACAGTAGGACACGGTGAATAAGATTAGTAAAAGAAAAACAAAGCAAAAGTCGTCTGTGTGTACGCAGGTCTACATGTTGGTTCGCTATAAGAATCGTTATAGTTCATTCAATTGTATCAATATTTTTTAGAGGATTATCATTCCCACCAGAAGGTCCGACTTCCATAGAATTGATCTACAATAGCGCCAGTGGGTTGTGGAACATACAGAAAAGTCGATTTAACAATCAAGAAAATAACAGCGGACGGAGGGCTCACGCTTACCTACGCTTACGCTTATTTATAGGAAGTATATTTCCAAAAAACGGCGCGGAAACGGCCACAGAAATGAAAGGCCGGACCCCATCTTCGGACATGAAGACCTTCCGCGCCTCTGCCACGAAGAGAGCTCGGCCGCAGCTGTAACTAGCAGATCTTAGTGCAACACTGGTGTAGATGTTTATGCAGGGGCAACAGCAGCCCCATAACAGCATCCACAGCATCTGCCGCAACACATTTTGTGTAATAAGTATTGAGAGTACCGTGAAAATCTAAAATGACAAGATTCTAGAAGTTGTGGAAAATAAACTAGATGACTTTTGTTATTATTGTTGTTTTATAAAATATGCTCCGGAGTGGTTGAAATTAAATGAATGACTTTGGCTTTGCGTGAAGCTTTTTTCGTGTATTAGTTAAACAAGTAACCTAATAAAATCATTTGGCTGAGTCTAGGTCAGTTATCTTAAACGGGCTGGCTGACATTCAATAGGTATACCTCAGGAAAAGTATCTTAAACCTAAATCACACGACCAACGAGGCCCTGGCGCGCGCCGATTGTTTTGTAATAATCCATTTCTATTTTTATTATGGCAATCTTTGCCGATGTGGGTATCGGCAATTCAGCCATTGCAATAATCTGTACTTGGTGAGTTTGAGCTCGTTCCCCGCAGTAGCACCCCGTGCTATCCTCAAAAGTCTCCCAAGAAACATGTAGCATGCCTGTTGTATGCAGTACCTACGACGCGTATAGAGCATATTTTAGGTCCTAGATTTGTGTCCCAAGCCCCGAGGGCCGAGTAATAAATATAATGTAGGTATGCTTCTCAGACTAGCATTTTGCTATGGGGCTTCACAGTCCGCGAGTCCTATGCATTTTGTCTATGTTATTATTTTAGTCTGAGTTATGCTTCTTTTTAACATAACATCATTGACTCTACAATACCATTTAGAAAGAGAAAAGAGAATTGACTTCGGGCGGGACTCAAACCCGCGATCTGGCTTCATGCGGTCTTCGGTGGCTTAGTGGTCAGAGTATTCCTCCTGTAAGGGAAAGATCACGAGTTCGAGTCCCGCCAGAAATCGATTCTCTTTCTAAATCGATTAGAATAACATAATAAATGCTTCAAAATTTCATTAAATCTACAATACCATTTTATTAGTAAATATTTAGTTGTGCTTGTTTATCGCACATACAGAGTACACCGGATATCTACCTGAAGTAGACAAAAGACAGCGGGCCCGTCGACTAACTGTCCATCTGTAGGGAGACACTGCTCACCTGCGACCTCGTGTCATGGCAGTCAGCCACACCTGACAATGCTGTCTTGTTTGTTTTGTGGAACGATTTTAAGGGTAGATTATGTTAATGGTCATATTTTATCTAAATATAAAGAGGCAATTAAGTTGAAAACGTGTAAAATCCTAACTCTGGACACGTATCTTGGACCTAAATCGCAAGACAAACGAGGCTCTGGCGCCCGCGGATCGCTTTGTAATAATCTATGCTTGGTGAATTTGAGTTCGTCCACCGCAGTAGCACCCCGTGCTATCCTCAAAAGACACCCAAGAAATGTGTACTGCGCGTATAGGACACATTTTGTGTACATTTGAGGTCCAAGATACGTGCCTGGAGTTACTTCCTATTATGTGTAAATGTATAAGTTTGTGAAGGTGTTTGTATGTTTGGATATTTGTTATTCAAATACGCTCTAACCGTTAGAGTGTAGTTGAATCCGTCTAACGGCGGATCTGACTGAAATTTGGAACAGGGATAGACTTTATGGTCTGGTATAACATGTAGACTATTTTTATCCTGGGAATGTGTTCCCACAGGTTGCGGGAATGGGATCAAAATGCCACGCTTGCGAAGTCGCAGGCTTCAGCTAGTAGTAGATACCTAACTAAAAAACTCACGACACGACAGTCATTTATAACATAAACGTCAAATTTGTATGCATGAATATGGATATTTGCATTGGTCTGGGTGTTTCTATGTATATATTTACAAAAAAAATGTATCTAAGTATGTTTATCCGCATTCTAGAACACATAACACAAGCTAGTTAAGCTATGCTTACTTTGGGTCTAGTCCTACAATACTTGAAAAAAACAACCGTCATCTATCCCATACATACATCATTCATCGTTCTATTTTACAATACGCCGACGTATTGCTACTTGTCTAGGGGGCAGAATAGCAACAGTCTGTCTGTCTGCCCCAGCGAAGGTCAGTGTACTTATTTGTAATACGTTAACGGTGACGTATCAACAGTACTGGCAAAAGCTACGTACAAAAAGCGTTCGGCCATGTAAGGCAAGCACGCGACACTACAGTCTACAGACCGATTGTATGTAAACTTAGAGGTTTAAACCGCTGCTTTTCATTCTACGCGAGCGGCAATGGAGCTAACGGGACCACTGTATGTCTCGACAATAGGAATATTTTGCGAGTGTCATTTGTAAGCTATCGATACTGATGAAAATAGAGGATATTCCATTTGATTAGGTAGCTACTTAACTAAAGGTAGTTAAACAATCTTGTAGCACAGGGAGATGTTAGATTAGAGTCCTTGTGAAACATTTGAACTAAGTATGATGATAAAATACTCTGGTTCATAACAATTGAACTGTATGACCGGTTGTATACCTCCTACGGTGATTGTTCCGTTAGAATATTACCTCTTTTTGCGATTCTTTCATTATTCCATTACCTCTTTCGGTGATTCTTCCGACATAGGCTGTCGTTATTACCAGCCTATTTTGGTGATTCTCCAATAGGCTATTTTTCAAGGTCGTCCGATTCTTCCCAGTACTGCTGCTTCCCAGTACTTGCTTAGTTTGCTCTGAGAAAATATGACTTGCCAAATAAGATATTGCTCAACTGAATTAAAATCATTAATCTTAATGCTCGAAGTATGTCAAAATATAAACAATCAAATTAAATCTAAATTTATAACTTTTTAGATTCCTCATTAAATTCCAAATTACTTTTATTATGAACTATACACGTGTAAACGCAACGTAGACCGAGATAACGCGCAACTAGCGAATGACGTCACTTGGAAGAAAAATTTTGTATGGAGCATTTTCAGGCGGCTCGAGAAATTGAATTTTCAAAATATCTTTAAAATTATTTGTCGTAAGACTATTTCACTGCAGCAGTTCAGTATCTTAATCAAGTGGTCATTTTTCGAGAGTAAAAACTCAAATAGCCAATGCATATTTTACCTCCTATAATGCATCTCTTATCATCTCCTACCGACTGTTGTTAGAGAAATCCATAGATTTTTTTTAGAAGAACTCGTATTAAAAATGATAGAATGGTTCGAAAATGATAAGAATGGACATCAGTATCGTGTTTAGTGTGATAACATTGGGCTTATCAGCTGCCATGTGTCCAAACAACGTATTCTAGGATAAATGGCTGCCACTAGATATGGGAATAGTTCACTTATCGGTCTGTAACTGTAAATCTATATAGTTAGAAAATTATTATGACTGTACGTTAGGGTTAATTAAAAAAAAACTTTTTTATACCACTTAGGTGGCAGACTAGCACACGGCCCAGCTGATGGAAAGTGGTTACCGTGGCCTATGGATGCATGGAACATTATGGGCGTCACTCTGGCCCTGCCGACCCCGTAAGAACCTTCTAATACTCCTCTTGAAGAACCTCATACTGTAGTCGGTTGGAAAAACCACGACAGGGGGTTCATTCACATTTCACAGTTTCAGATAGTTCATATTGGTAAGGTGCAACTTACTATGTAATTTTATTTTAGAGAAAATATTAAGGTACTTACAGTAATAAAACAATTTCTCTAAATTTGTAAACATTCCTCTAAAAGTCTAAACCCCTATACACACGCTGGGGTTATCAGAGATTAAAATAGTGTGGTGATTGGTTGTCAACCCCTCGCCTATTAATACCGACGACGACGGCGTAAAGTTGCCCCCAGTCGACTTGTAACTTGCATGTGGCGATAAGTAGCTGACGGCGTTCAACTTTATTTCATTTTATGCTGTAGGTATTGCATTTTACGGATTTTGTCGCTGATGTTTTTGACGTTTTGAAGATTTTTTTTTATACCGTCAAGAAGTCGAACGGGTAGCCACTCCTGTAAACACCACATAAGCCAAACCAAAAGGAGGGAAAGGAATAAGTAAGGAGGAGGGCCAGTTTCGGTTATATCTGAAGGTTGCTCGTTTGAGCAGGGGGACCATTCACCTATTCCTCCTGGTTAGTTTATCTTGACTTTTACGAGACCGCCTGCCTTTGACCCCACTATCTCGAGAGGAAACCCTACGCTAAAGCCTCTTTCGATAGTCAGTAGGTGTAACGACTACAACCTATCAAGTGGGATTGGTTTGAACCCCGATGGTCTTAGTACGGACATATTATACTCTTAAGATACTGTATTTAGTAATTCTAGTATTCCCTTGAAAGGTTTGTCGGTAGGTATGCTACGCAACACATACCTACCGTTCCTAGCCCATATTACATAAAAGGGAATTATAATGTTGGTAGACTACCAACATTATAATGTACAAAGAGTAAAATGGTAGATCTGTAGCCAAATTTATCGATTATTGTCTGTAAAAAGGACAGATTTCTTGTCATACGAAAATAGGGGCCCGCTAAGCAAGGCCCCGTTGAAGTCGCTTGAGAATAGGGATTGTCCGCAAAATAGTAAATCTGTAGCCAACATTTTTGCTCCATTACGCCTCCATCGCAGCTTTTGCACTTACAAACTACCATCTAACATAAAAAAATCTTGGTGCGATTTCTTACATTGTCATTTATTAATTGGATTAGATTGATTAAGTACTGATTTCGTCCATAAGAAATAAATGGAACCATAATACCTAGAGTTGGTCTCAATTCCTAAAGAAATAGAACTTCTTCAAATAGGGCATAAAAAGATTATTAGACCGTCGATATCAAACGGGTCTGACATCCAAGAAAATTACTTTCTAACGAATTAGAGACAATAGATAAATTTATGTCAATATATTCTAGATTGAATAAGCAGATGTGTTTCAGCAACCATGTTTTTCGAACCACGTAATATAGGACCAATTTCCTAGTCGAAAAATTTAAAAAAATGCTGCTCATTGCGGAAATGGAATCGAACATGACCCTCATACAATGCAGCAACATTTGTTACTGCAATATATGATGCTATGAGGAAGATAGGTTTTTCTTTTTTTTATATTAGGTACTTATCTAGTATCTGAAAATTATTGCCTGTAAACCCTCCAGTTAGCAATTCAGCTTTAGTTGCTTGTATTAGGGGTGGGTTTACATTGGTAGTGTAATAACCAGGATTCGAACTCGGGACCTCTTGATTGTGTAAGATCCTTAACCATATTATAGTAGAGCCCCACTTCTTGAGTAGAGAGCAATTATCGAATAGGCCGAGGAATTATCATCCTCTTACTCAACAATGACTTACGATTCAGGAAAATACCGGTAACTTTTTGTAAGTGAGAAAATACAATGACATACACAAAAACAACACAGTGATTTTTTGCAACAAGATTCCAAGCAATATCTATATTTACAAATCGGTAATAGATAGGTACGTAAGTGTGCTCATTGAGTACTTGAGTAGGTACTTTACACACGTCCGTCATGTTTGAGCGTGCTAAAAGGTAAAATGTACTAAAGACCTTGTTATTAGTGTAAAAAATACAATAAAAATACACAAAAACAACACGGACAAAATACATTCATCGGAGATTCCTTTCAATCTATATTTATAAGTCGGTAATAGATACGTAAGTGTATTTATTGAGTACTTTACACACGTTCGTTTTGTTTGAGGGTGCTAAGAGGTAAAAGATACTATGTGGGGAGGCCGGAGGACCTCCCACGATGCTACCGTATAAAGAGAAGCATGAACACTGGGCAAGGTAGTAATTGATGTGTAAAGGAGGTCAATAGAATACTTTAATAATTGAAAAAACTATAAATGTCTGTTCTAAAAACCAACATAAGTGTTTGACTGATTCTGAAGAACCCCTTTGTCTCAATGGATGATAAATAGATTTGAATGATCCCACAAAAGCCTAGTTAACCCAAATCAAGATAAAAAGAAGAAAGGAGACCGGAATCTTCCTGCATTTAGAAGGACGGTGCATTGATGATATACCTACTTACAAGTATTATTTTTGTAGATAACACCTACATACATATTATTTTACATAATTATGTGCGAATAAAACAATACAGGTACAACTTGCAACGTTCGGGGTCCTATTGGAACATTTCGAAATAATCTCATAATGAATTAGAAACGATCAAACTTTTATATTTTAATGACTTGACTTATTGAAGCGTAAAAGCGGTTTTCGACTTATTCGATCAGATAGATAGGAAATTAATATTGTACACAAACTGCATACTTAACTCAAAACATCAAATTATGGAGATGTTCCAGACTGTTCCAGTATCATCCTGAGCCTACGATATGTAGATAGGTAGGCACTTATCTAACTTTAGATTCGAATAGATTAATCTATTTATTTCATTCTTCCCACACATTAACCCTACCAACTATAAAACCTCTAAAAACATTCTAATACCCAAGTTATTACAAGTTTTATTACTAATCAGAGTGCGTAGTTTATTGTTTGTCTCTCTCGTACACTATTATGTGTAAAAAGCGGGATTGATATTGAGTTAATTACCTGCCCGGCCCGAAACGTCCTTTGTCGGACGACTCCAACTGAGTTCATTGATTCCGTTCTGCGCCCCCTTGCTCCTATAACGCAAACCATTTTACATGACCCCTCTATCTTCACCAAACACCCACATTTTGTTAACAGTTCTGTAAGCAAGAAGGGGGCGGGGAAGGTCAGCTTATTTGGTTGTCGAATGCCAACAATTGTGTTTGTGGCAATGGCCTCTACGATCTGTTGTTAAATTTTGGACTTTAAAACAATGGAATAGAATGCAATTTGGAATGGTAATCGAATGTAGATTTTTAGAATACACTTTTTGCGTAAAGTTGTCAAGAAAAACGTATGAGATTAATTTACGTAACGTTAAAAATATTGTCGTTTGAGATTTTCTAGTGATAGGGAGTGACGTCACAGCGCCGACGACGGGTCACTGGCTTAGTATCCAAATCATGTCACTGGTTCATTGCTGTTAAGGCAATAATAAAATTTAGGCAATACATAGTTCTCTGCCTACCCCACTGGCAAAGAGACGTGACTGTATGTATATGTGTATGTATATCTATGTTTTTATTATTTATTATAATATTATTGCGCGTGAACACAATCACTAATTCAATATAAATAAATATTCGAGGTCTTTCTACATAGCGCTATCTAGACCCAAAGTTTACATAGCTAAGTTAAGCTATGGTATGTTTACTTATGAGTTTTAGAATGCAGATAAACATACTTAATTAGGTATATTTTTTGTAAATACATATAGTACATAGAAATACTCATACCAATGCAAACATAATCAGCAGACAAACGCTCTGCCTCCTCACTACAGAGGTTGCCCTTCTTTCCTACGATAATAACACCATGTTACTCGGGACTAGTGTCCGACCGAAACTGGTTATTACGACCGAAACCGAAACCGAATTTCGGCAACGGTCTCAGTTTCGGCCGAAACCGAAACCGAAACTTTCTTATAAGGATCATGTTTTCAGAGAAAAATAAAGAAAATGTATTATAAAATAAGTATAAGTGTTAATTTTATACAGATAACCAGGTAGGTATCTACTCGTTTAATGAGCAGTTTTCCAGTAGGTATTTAAAGGGTTCCTAAAGACGCGCTAGATGGCGCAGCCGGCACTTTTGGTAAGAAGAGTGTGGTGTCACATCTAGTGTAATTTATGGAAAAAATGTTCTTCGGTTTTGTAATGATTTACTTTACTTAAATATTCTGTCATTTTTTCTGATACAATGAAAATACCACTAACAAACAACAGAGTACATTAAAATTACCAAAAGCTATGCTAGCGCCATCTCCTGATGACTTAAAAACCAACTGATTATTATACCTACTGGAAAACTGCTCATTATAAGTGTTAATTTGTAAAAAAAAATAATTATTATATTGGTACCTACTTAATTATGTTTGTTTACATATTATAGCATTAGCGAAAGAGATATTTTAGACCTAAAATGTGCTCTAAATGTACTCTATACGCTCAGTACACGTTTCTTGGGTATCTTTTGAGGATAGCACGGGGTGCTACTGCGGTGGACGAACTCAAATTCACCAAGCATAGGTTACTACAAACCAATCCGCGCGCGCCAGGGGGCCTCGTTTGTTTCACGATTTAGGTCCAAGATACGTGTACCGAGGTATATTTATGGCCCGTTATATTCTAGAATGGTACTCTGTTCTAAATTTGAATTTAACTGAGAACAAGTTGTATAGGCAATCTGTCAAATCTGTCTATACAAATGAGCAGTTTTCCAGTAGGTATTTATAGCGTTCCTAAAGACAAGCTAGATGGCGCAGCCGGCACTTTTGGTAAGTAGAGTATGGTCTCACATCTAATGTTCCCTAATTTATGGAAAAAATATTCTTCGGTTTTGTAATGATTTACTTTACATAAATGTTTTGACATTTTTTTTTTTGATAAAATTATTTTAAATATAATATTATTTTAAATTACAGACAGTGACGCGAAAAGAATTAAGCGTTTTATCATATTTTATTTTATCTATTGTAATATGGGTAAATGAAATTAAACTTTGGCAACATCGCACAAATAAACCACAGAGCTATGCTAGCGCCATCTCTTGATGATTTAAAAACCAACTGATTATTATACCTACTGGAAAACTGCTCATTGTGGTCAGTCGTTCTAGAATCGGGCATAAGAATTCTGTCTAAGTTACTAGAGAAGTACTGTCTCCCAAAATACAACAAATGTTCAGTTTGGGCACCAGCGTAGTGCTTAAGTGTGAATATCATAATATGCCTTAGTTTTAAGACTATTACTTTTGTACCTGATCTTCTTGAGTCAATAAACAATTTCTATTTTATTTTATTTTCTTACTAGCTTCCGCCCGCGGCTTCGCCCGCGTGGTGTGTTGATAAAAAGTAGCCTATATGTTAATCCAGGGTATAACCTACATACATACCAAATTTCAACCAAATCGGTCCAGCTGTTTATGCGTGAAAGAGTAACAAACATCCACACATCCATTCTCACAAACTTTCACATTTATAATATTAGTAGGATTATTGTTTTGAACCAAAATTGTGTCACAATTCAGGGGGAGGCGAATTGATTAAAATAAAAAACAAACCACATAAAAACGCTAGTTACTTATCTAAATACGGCTGGTTGTTCTTTCTAAACTAAACCACAGAATACTTAGATTAGATAATAGTACTGACGTAACATTGACTGACATTAACTTTACAGTTTTTTATTTTACTTTAGACAGTAGGTAAAATTACAGCCTATGCAAGGTGCCTGCTTGACGGCAATATGCTTGCCCTGTATTTTTTTTTTGTAAATAATATTAACAACCGAAATTGCTAATATTCCCGTTAACCTTTCCAACTAAGCTAAATTGCTTGTGCTAGGAGTGGGTTCACGTCGGTAGTATAATGGCCAGGATTCGAACCCGGGACCTCTCGATCGTAAGGCCGACCTCTTAACCACTAAGCTACTGATGCTTATATACGGCAATATGCTCGCCCTCTATCAGTGACGTGGAATACGTGGGAAAATCTAAGTTAGCGAAATGTGGGCGTTAATACACCTCTGCTTATCCCATCCTTCGGGCATTTACAGTCGTGAATATATGTATGTTTGTTCAGAATTCCAACTGATGAAATTTAAACGTTGTTAACTCATTTGTCTAGTTTCTGCGTACCATACCATTTCTCCAGACGGCTGTTACTCCCCAATTTCCTTGGTACTCACTAGGTAACTTTATCCTAGTCCCGGTAGCTGTGGCGAAGGGTGAAAATTTTTAAAAGGGAACCCGGTGGAAATCAAATCTTACTTTAAAAAAAATACTAGGCACAGAAACATAGAACATAACATAAATAATAGGCACAGAAACAGACATCAGATCACGTCGGGTGCGAGGGATATGGATACGACAATCTCACCTTCGGCAACTGTCGGCCCACAGACGGCGTGCGTTTTAGTCGGTTCGAGTCCGACATAACCTCCTCCTCCGGCTCCGGCGGGGGAGGTATCTTTGGTGATTTTCGCACGATAAAAAAAAAGACATCAGATCACTATGACTATAAGTTATACTTACAACAATACCTACTTAGTAACTACTGGCTCTTGCCCGCGGCACAGATTACCTCCCGCGGCTCCACTCGCGTGGATGTCGGTTATCGCGACCAAACATAGCCTATATCCTTTCCTAAGGTCTAATCTATCTCTGTACCAACTTTCATGAAAATCGGTTCAGTGGTTTCAGCGTGAAAGCGTAACAGACAGACTGACAGTTACTTTCGCATTTATAATATTATTAGCTTTTGCCCGCGGCCCCGCCCGCGTGGATGTCGGTTATCGCGACCAAACATAGCCTATGTCCTTTCTCAAGGTCTAATCTACCCTCTATACCAAATTTCAATAAAATCGGTTCAGTGGTTTAGGCGTGAAAGCGTAACAGACAGACAGACAGACAGAGTTACTTTCGCATTTATGATATTAGTATGGAAGTATGGATTACCTCAATCAAGTTCGTCATCCACCATGCGACCCATTGGAAAGCCGCCAGGAATCGGGTAATACGGAGTTTTCACCACTGCCCGATAGGTAGGTACCTCATGCCCTAGTAATGGGGTGACCCAGTGACGTAGAGTAACGAACGATCGATATAATACGGGCCAGTATTGTCTGCATCCCTTCCGGACTAATTAAGCTGTTCTATATCTGACAGCCCAGCTTTACTGGCGTGGCTCAAAAAAGTGGCCTGTAAATGGTAAAGGGCTTATACGCTATTACGTGGTGTGGAATACTTACAGAGACTGATCAAATGTCTTCTGCCTAACCCTTTTGAAATAATGTGGATGTATGTATAATAATTAGGTAATAAGTGAAATAAACAGATTTTTTTTATATTTAATCCGTTAATTAATTGCACCCCGCTATAAAGCTAAAGGTGACACCCCCTAGCCAGATGGACTGACGACCTACGAAGGGGGGCTGGGACGAACTGGATGCGGAAGGCGGAGGATCGGCAAACGTGGCGCATATTGGGAGAGGCCTATGTCCAGCAGTGGACTGCAATAGGCTAATTGATTGATTGATTGATGAAGCTAAAAAGTTGAAGTGCAGTCCAGAAGATACGAACCACCATTTCTGATGCTATTGACCTTAAAACAGTGGTCCCAGCCTAGATAGATGCTTTTTCACACCTCGCTTAAAGGACCCGGGCCTGTAGGAAGAGGGAAACACATGCGCGGCAGAGCATTCCAGCTCTTTATCGTGCGGCAGAGGAAGGAGGCCTCAAACTGTTTGGTGCGAGGTGGAATGGCTCCGTCCTCGATGAGCGAAGGTTCATGAAGGACGAAGGTCATTCAGTGAACATGTATTCTACCCCAAAAGGCAAGAGGCGTGACTGTATACATACAATAATACATACATACATACAATCACGCCTTTATCCGTAGAGGGTTAGGCAGAGGTGAAATAACACCCACATTTCAACAATCATTGTATTAGGTCCCACGTAATAGGGGGTGAGCCTATTGCCGTATGCCGGACACTATTGTTGACTCGAGCCATGTATGTGAGGCTGAGCCTGGGATGTATAGATCAATCTGATGTTAAACAACCCTATCCCTTAGTCGCCTTGTACGACACCGCAAGGGAGGACATGGGGTGGCCCAAATTCTACTCTGCCGGGAATCACTTTTTTTTTTTTATATAGGACACGTCAATTTGACTTTGACTTGACTGAAGCCTGATGGTAAGCTGAGGGCAAAGTCTTGGAAAGTCTTGGAAAGAGCGACGCAATGTTACATTGTTACATCAATTTCAATACGCTTTGAAAGTTACCATGTAAATTGAACTCTTAATTAAGTTTTCCGCGAAAGCCTGTAAATAGAGGACAGATAATAATTATCAGACGTTTTCAATGCTGGCAATACTACGAATGGATGTAATTGCAGGAAATGCAACGTTTTAATTACCAACCCTGCGGGAGAAATTATTTCGTGTTCATCATCATAGCTTGGAATAAATTAATATTGATTAATAATGGAAAAAGTGAATCGCCCAGGCGGGAACCCGCGACCCGTTCCTTTAATGGGGAATGCTCTGACCACTGAGCTATCGGGCCCGACCTGAAGCGTTCCAAAATCATCTATACTACCGTCTTGGGGCCACGGTATGGACGCAAATTTATATTTATCAATCAATCAGTAAGCCTTACCCCAGTCTAATGCTGGACATGGCACATAGGCCGCTCCAAATGTTGGAAGGCTTTGGCCTACTGTTTCGACGCTAGCTAGACGGGTTGGTAGGTACAGGATTTTATTTTGAGTTTCCTTTTTTGTAGTGTCAGTCTGCGTAAATTAGATATGGCATTGGAGATCTTTGAAAAAAGAAATGGCGAAGTGCGAATCGAACTCGCGCATGAAAGGTTCCGTGCCACTATCTAGCTAGTCCCCTTAAAAACACCTTTGTTGTATGGAGCACCCTTAAATATTTATCTTGTTCTGTTTTTAGTATTATTGCAGAAATTCATCATCTGTGAAAAAAACATTTTATGGAAAAACAGCCTGGAGACAGACAGACAGATAGATTCACAATGGAGCCGTAGTAATAAGGTTCCGTCTCTACCCTTTGGATACGGAGCCCTAAAAATACTTAATGGGGTAATGTAAAATTAATGTAACGATTTCGATCAAGTAAAGTAACGATTCTGAACACATTTTCTTGTATTCTTATCTGTTTGTTCGCAATCGTTCCAAACAGCTTGTCTAAGCATACATAACAGAAGTAATTGTATATAAGTTAACATTACATTATTGTGTTTTGTGATCCTAAACAAACAACACAGGCCGCTGGAACAGTACTATATATTATGTTAACACAATTTATATAATACCTAGGTATACTGTGAGCGACCCAAGAGAATAATCAATCTACGAGAAGTCCTAGTGTAGAGGTTTTTATATTACTCGTTCTTTTAGCCGTTATTCGCGTTTTATTGTATTATATCTTAGTGGTTTGTCACTGTAAGGAGATTTAATATACTTACAAACGTGTACGTGTGTAAAGTCACCGACATATCTAGCAGAATAAGCTGAAGTGTCAGTGGGCTGGCCCCATCTGTCAAAGGACTGATGGCCGTTGGAGCAGACAAGTCCTAGAGAACGCGAGAAGGCAAACGCAAGGCGGGACGCCTCTAGCAAATGGACTGATGACCTGAAAAAGGTGGTTGGGACAGTCTGGATGCGGAAGGCGGAGGATTAGCAGAAATGGCGCACATTGGGAGAGACCTGACGCCACTGGTGTTGCATACGTCCATAGGCCACGGTGACCGCTTCCCATCAGGTGGGCCGTGTGCTTGTCGGCCAACTAAGTGGTATAAAAAAAAGAGACCTATGTCCAGCAGTGGACTGCGATAGGGTAATTGAATGAGATTGTTTATTGAGGCAAGCGATTGAATAAATAAAATCACAGTTTGATCAGGTCCACTATAAGGTCCATCAATATCCAAATCATATGCGAATGGAAACCCCGTCGAACTGCTATAGCAATTAATTTAATTAATGATGTTTGTATGTTCGACGCGCTAATCTGAAGAGCTACCAGGTCCATTTGAAAAATAGTTTTTCATTAAGTAACCCGTTTATTGCTGACCGTTACACGCGATAAATTCAACATCATTTTTAACTCACATTCTAATTGACGGTGATTGGCGAGTCCGGAATTCAATGGCTTCTTTCTATGTAAGTAGCTTCTGCAAGACTGGTTGTACGGAACAAAAAAATTGGTTTCACCAAAGACCACTACTTGATCAGCAACAATGTGCTACTTTTCGTAGCTGTCACACAGATGACATTACAAATAGGCAGGCTATGTCATATTCCCATCAGGTGGGCCGTGTGCTTGTCTGCCACCTAAGTGGTATAAAAAAAAGAGCCTGTCATGCTATGAAGTGTAAATGTAACTTTGTAATCCTATATATTTATATAAGATTACAAAGTCATTTATGCAGTTGGTAGTATGCCAGCCGTTCAATTATAGACCTGTTTTAAGAGCTCATGGTGGGCCTACAGGTAGGCTATGAAAATTTATTCATTCAAATCTAGTTTCTGCGCTTCGTCCCAAATTCGAAATTTAAAATTCATTCCCGCCTCACCCAAAAACCGTGTCATTTTTAAATATTTTTTTTAAAAGTTTGTCTAGCATGTACGTGTATAGAAATAACGTTCAGAAAAAAAGACTTGCTAAATCTTTAGTTTAATGTCACACTATATGAACTCCTGCCATTGCCCACTAACTGTTCAAGTTGTTACTGCACTAGCGGTACTCACTTACTGCTATAATTCTGCGGACCATCGAGCGGTCTCAACGGCATGCGTCGGTAATTTCATTGTCACAGAGTATCCAGGGCTCACCGCAATTATGGACTAGGGATCACACCCACCCAATTGCATGCTAGTACGGGTATAGTGATTTTGTCGGTAGTTGATAGTGACAAGTTGATAGTAGTTTTTTTTTCAGTGCGGAAATTCCCACGGATAAGCACGTGCCCGAAGGGAGCAGTTATGTCGGACTCTAACCGACTAAAACCGCATGCCGTCTTAGGCTCCAAATGCCGGGGCGTAAGGTGGCCCAATAAAGCATTCCCTCGCACTCAGGCCAGCTCTGGGAAATTCAGATTCTACCTTTTTTCTTGGGACAGAAGGCAATCCCTCTCTTTAGGTGTATAAACCAAACTAAAGGGAGGAGAATAGTAGTAGGTAATAGTGGTAAATGAACTCCGGTTTTCAACTTGAAAGCCTCGGATGCAATCGGGAACAGTGATAAGATTGTTAGGTAATAATTTACATGTCTAACTAATTATGGAGACACAGTGTGAACGAAAGAGTATTTGAGACAAATCTTGATATAAAAGCGAAATACCACGCACTGATTAATCACGAAATCTCAGAAACTATTATCACCTACAAACTCAAACTTTGCAGGCAGGTTTATTATAGGGTGTAGAAATCTGCTAAGAACGGATTTCAAGAAACTCCACTCCTAAGGGGGTAAAATGAACTCCACGGACTGATCTGTACGAAATCGCGGGGCAAATAATTGTTTTTTTGGCAAGTTATGTATCAAACAAGTCTACAACTTGTTTCTTGGTGAAAACGAGAGGTTAGTAGTTAAGAGTTCGTGAACAAAGTTGCAAAATAAGTTTTTTTCTTTGCTCTTTTAAAGTCTTGCCAATCCTTTGGGGATTTTTACATATGATAAACCTTTAGTCTTTGGTTACCTCTATCACAGATTACTTAATAGTTGGTACCTTTATGGCCTAATATTTCTTTGAGATAAACTTATCTCTAAGAAATATTACGCGTAGGCATTGTAACTTTGGTTTGCGACTGTAAATCTAATATTCATATGGAAAGAGAAAAAAATATTTGAGTTTCAGTTAAAATAGATGGAATTAGTTTGAATATGCTTTCAACACACTTGCCCAAAAAGTAGGCTTATTCCTATACAAACACGGACTTTCGAAAATGGAAGATCTCCACTAGTCGACAGAGAGTACCCCATAATAAACGGTTGCCATGTTACGGAGGATTTGAAAGTTGCTATAGTCTTAACATTTTTCCTGTAATATAACATAACTAACTAAAAATTTCTCCAAAACTCTCTTCTTTCCGGTTTCCACTGGTTTGTGAAAATATTTAGTTGTTATATTTAATTCAAATGTTTTACTTAATATGAAACTTTGATATGAAGCGGGTGAGACCTTCTAACAGAATATCGATTTACATCATAACAAACTTTACATAAGGGTCTATGAACTCCAACCGTTTTATGTTAGGATTTGAAAATGGAATCTTGAACTTCGATTGCACGCGTTTTGTCTTTTCTTGTTTTTTTTTGTTTAATTGTTTTTTGTTTCTTCTGACTTCATGTTAAATACCTTTAACTAATTAAAAGAATCATATTTATGACTTTTTTTTTATATCTTCATAGCAATTTTCCGGTTGCCTCCAAAGTTAGCATTCAGGAGCCTGGGGATTCGTGTTGATTTTTTCGAGAGCGACTGCCGTGTAACCTGCACTCACAAGAGGAAAGCCTTCGCCAGAGCCTCGTTCGTTGTTAAGCAGGTGTACCAATTGGCTGGTGCAATTGGCTTGCTTGAGCCTCAAGGTTACCCTTGAAGCTCTAGTATCTACGTACCAATATTGGTATCGACTAAACTTTGAAGAAAAAATACTAGGGAATATGGTGGATAAGAGGTCTTACTCTGTAAGCAGAGTAGTGAGAGACTTTACCAGTTTCATGTTGATTAAAACGAAGTTGATATAACATGACAATTAGGTAACTACTTTTATTATCATCATCACTCTTGAAATAATGAATAGCTACCAGTATTTATATAACCTTAACAAAACTGACAAAAGAATCAATTATCTTCATTATCACATTATAATACCGATAAAGCTAAGTAAGTAAAATGAACTTTGTAGATACTTCACAGTAAGCGCCGAAAATGTTGAATAGAGTAGAGCTGGAATTTACAACAAATTTTACAGCAGAAACAAGCCTCGGGTGCGAACACTCGGGGGAATATTGTTACCATACTGCTACCTAGATGGCGTTAGCTGTTCAAGCAGTTGAAATGGAATTCATCGGAGGCTTCAAACGGTCATTATAATCGCGCCCATTGTCACGTTTTTATACAGAAATCGGTCCCGAAACTAAGAATCAAATAACAATAAGAAGAATTTGGACAGAATACAGACTCTGTTGGAGCGAATTTTTTCTTAAATTCAACTCTGCGTCGAAGTAAGTTGGATAATGAATGGGCATTTCGATATTGAGTACACTTTCTTTTTCAAATTAATTTAATAAACCAACTAACTATATTTTCAATTGAGTTGCTTAAATGGAGTACCTACGCACCTAGTTTTTGTACATACAAATACTGGGTCCAACTCCCACGTGAAATTGCCCTTACCCAGGTAGGTATTTACTTTTAAGGGTTGATTGTTGACGAATGGAGAAAACATCTAAGTACATACCATTACTTGTGAAGTCAAAGTCAAAGTCAAAAATCATTTATTCTGTATAGACCATCAAAACGGCACTTACAAAACGTCAATAATATACATATATATATGTACTAAAGACTAGCTTAGCAAATGGACCACCGGCACCGGTTCGAAACGCGGCCCCGGCCTGAGAAGACTCCGGCAAGAAACTCAGCGGGCTTTCTTTTTTTTTGGTCTATTTACAAAAAAATAATTGCCTGCCTAATCGATCAGGTTGCTAAAGTTCAAAATGTACACGTGCAGTAAGTACACGTTTTTTGGGTGTATTTTGAGGATACGAGTAGCACGGAGTGCTACTGCGGTGGACGAGCTCAAATTCACCAAGCATAGATTATTACTATAATTAGGCCGCCGAGGATCAACGTTAATTCATTGTTTTAAGCCTATGGTTAAGGATATGTATTTGATTGTATTGTATGTAGTTGATTGGTAAAGGTTAAGTATTGGATTGTGTATTTGAATCGAGCGCCTCTCGCCATCAAACGTCACAGTTTGGCGAGAATATTATTATGTAAATCACATGGTGTATATTGATATGGAATAAATTAAAAAAAAAAAAAAACTCGTATCATAAAAACATCCGTGGGCACCAGGGCCTCGTTTGACTCGCGATTTAGGTCCAAGATGCGTGTCTCAAGGTATAATCATTAATCATAATCACTCACTAACACGTGGACCCAGTTTTATTCTGCCAACTAAGTATAAAAATACATGCAGAAACTACGTTTACTTAACCAATTAATTAATAAGTACTGCTAGGATTTCACTTTTCGTACCAAATGACTTTTTGTGCTATAATTATCACAATAAGTGTCAATACATTAATTCTAACGGCTTAATTGGTAGTTTACTGCACTTACCATACCATTATAATTTATTATATACATAGCGCAGACAAAGCAGGACGAGACTTTGGTCTTTCCACTGACAACACAAAAACTCTCCAGTGAGCTCTGTCTAATTTTCAAATCCGGGAAAGCCTGGCTGAGGTAGGGCTTTACTCTCGGGGTTGGAGGTCTGAAGGCAGTCGCTCCCATAAAACTGGTACCTATATAACCAAAACCACATAGGTATAACTGGGAGCAATACTAAGTAAGATGATGAAGATTAATTAGGCAAAAAAAATACTATAAAAAACCAGTTAAAATATAGAAAAAAGAAGCTAGCAGGAATTGTGTTTGAAGAAGCCTTTCGCCACTAGTGAGGTACTTCCCTTTCTAATTCCTATAAGGCCATTGTGTCGCGTGACACGAGACAGTTTCCTCGCGGCCACTGCAGCCAGGACAACGGAAGTCCTTGCTCCGCGGTCTCGCCGATAAAACTCATAGATTGCTACTTCAACCCCTATACTGGATCACTGAGACCTAGTAGCAGAAATACCTACTTAATTTGTAATCACATTAAGTACTCGTGCTCAGTAATACTATAATGGTGGCCCTTAACTTGACAAAGAAAGGCAAATAGAATTGCTTCAAGGAACGAGCGGTTGAACATCTCCATTATTTACTGCATCATAAAGACTTGGAATTCTTCACCAGCATACGCGTATCCTACTCGCAACAGCATACGCATATCCTGCTTCCGGGTGCTTTGCTGGAGACAGTCAAACTGAGAGCCACTTGATCAATCGATCAATTAGCCTATGGTAGTCTATTGCTGGACATAGGCCTCTCCATTGGAAGGTTTTAGCCTACTGTTTCCACGCTGACCGGATGGGTTGGTACAGAGTTTTATTTTGAGTTTTCCTTCTCTCGCGGTGATATCGTCTGCGTATTTCTCCGTTGTATTCTTTCTCCGTCACCACACCACTTTATGATATTATTTAAATCTGCACTGATAATCCTTATTCCCGAGTCTTCTCTTTTAGTTAGCCATAGACGAAGTGAAGTTATATTAGTGCGTCCTCTAAAAAAATCTTTAGAAAATGTATAAGAAAAAATCTTACAACAAATAATGTTATTACTGTTAAGGACCCTAAATTGTGCAAAGAAATCTGTTGAATTTAGACTCCAAACTAATCTGTTATCACATTTACCAGGGGTGGTTAATGAGCCAGGGAAATTTTTAGTACAGGCAAGGGGTAGAACAAAAGATGTCGAAGGGGCGAGCCTATGCACGGCAACGAAAATAACAACAGGCGTATTTAGACGGGAGAAGTTTGAAGAATGGAAAATTAGTTAAAGTATTTGTTGACTTAGAAAAGTATACCATGTCAGCCATATGTAGGGTGGAATGTCTACTAGCCAGATGGACTGACGACCTGAAAAATGTGACTGTGATGGACTGAATGTGGAAGGCGGAGGATCGGCAGCTATAGCACCAATTGGGAAAGACCTATGTCCAGCAGTGGACTACGGTAGGCTAATTGATTGGTTGATACCATACCAACTAAGACTCCTTGAGTCAGTAACTAAATACGACCTAGATAATGTGATTACATAATTTTATGAAAAAAAAAATTGAATTCACCTTATTCAGCTCCATGATTCGTACTGGCAACCGGGTACAAGTACAGGTGGTTCCACTGTTATGGCTCCTCTACACGTAGACAGAATCATCCGCAGATGTCATCAGCAGACGCGTCCGGCGACGTGCAGAGGGGGCGATTTTCTCGTCTACCTCAGATGAGCAAGTCCGTCTTACATCTGCACATGAATCTGTCTGTTTATCTGAAAACCAAAACTAACGTTTAAGCCAAACATAGTTATCTAAACTAATGTTATTTTGTTGTTATTTACAAAGTATCTGTGTTTTCATTTCGACTTCATCTATATCGTTTGAACAGCTCCATAATCATATTGCATTTTCATCAGTAAACATATGCAAATGTAAGCAAAGTTTCAGCTCAATTAAACAGGAAATAAGTGGGTCACAACTTGTAAGATTTTATTACAGACAGCGGGACAGATTAATCTGAATGAAAGCTTGTAAAAATATGTCGTTAGACTTTAGAGTAAAGAGAAACAAAATACTGAAACGTATTTAGTCGAAACTTTCATTACTTGTACACACATATATACAAACATTCACGCCTGTAAATTTCCGAAGGAATAGACAGAGGTGGCCCATGATTTTGTTCCTTAATAGCGGGCGAGCCTATTGCCGTCAAGCGGACAATTTGTCATGGCCTGTGTGATTACTGTCGAATAGAGAACAGCGCTTCTTATTCCTAACAGCGCTATCCCTTAGTCATCTTCTACAACACTGACACTGTCAGATGGGGTGGATTCTATTCCCCCGGGAATTAACACTAACACTAAACTCAGCTACTGTCTGGAATAGAAAAAGTCTACACACTTAACATTGAACTGACGTGACGTGAAGCGTGACGCCATTCTCAATGCCGTCGGAACTGCATCTGCCAACTGATCTATTTGAGACCCGTCCTAGTTTTTTTGGTCTAGGTCTCAGGTCGATTTTGTATAAATAGTCATCATCTTGACAGCCGCTGCTGCTCTGCTGGAGGCGCGATTTCGATCCCCGACTTGTATGCATGAAAGGTGCAAAGGTGCCCATGATGCTGGCAGCGTTGCCGCGCTGAGCTGCAATGGCCATCCTTTGCCCCAGAAATGAGCCGAAATGGGAATCACCGCCTTGTTCCTGGATTATTTATTTATATCCTAGAAAGAAAAATCGTCTTTAGGTGACGTTTTTAAAATGTAGCTACTTAATTGCTTTTAAATTTAATTAGTTTTAATTAATCACGGCTTCTATTGGGTCATTCCAGCCTTAGTTTTGAAAAATATCAACAAGACAATATTCTATCTGTTACACGGGCACAATGGAGGCCTCTCGACTCGCCCTAATCCCTCTGCCCGTCTTTTGTAATATTTTTAGTTCAAAGGCATTTTCACACCTTCACTCACCCTTCTAATAAGAACTTGAAAGTGTTATAAAGTAATACTGTGATATTATATTTCTATTATCTGCAAAATTTAATATTAGGGACAATATTCAAATATTACAGAACTCCATATTTCTTACTAACGTAGTCCGCTTCTGTACATCTTCAAAGAAGGTTATTATAAATTGTGTACACTTGTACAGCCCCCCCCCCCCCCTAGACAAGGGGCAATATTGTAGAATAGAATGATGAATGTATGGACTTTGACGTATATGACAACATAATTTTGACGTTTATGACATACGTTGACGACTGTCGTATAATATGTCAAATCATTCTATTCTTCAATTCGCTAACAAACGACTTACGACTTGTCTAGGGGGCCAGGGATAGATTATAATTATTCACCCGCTTCATGAGTTGTGAGAAACGAGGTTAGAATTCCACACGAGTGGAGCCGTGGGCAACAGTTAGATATTAAATCCATCCATCCTCTCCATACTAATGTTATAAATGTGAAAGTAACTCTGTCTGTCTGTCTGTCTGGCTGTCTGTCTATCTGTCTGTCTGTCTGTCTGTCCGTCTGTTACGCTTTCACACCTAAACCACTGAACTGATTTTGATGAATTTTGGTATAGGGGTAGATAAGACCTTGAGAAAGGACATAGGCTATGTTTGGTCGCGATAACCGACATCCACGCGGGTGGAGAAGCGGGCAAAAGCTAGTTATAAATATAAACAAGAGTAATATATTATGGTTTAAAATACAATGAAGTAGCTAAGTAGCTATGGAGTAAAGCACAAATAACTCCTGAAATAATGACAGATCAAGTAATAAGGTAAATGTAAATGGGCAGGTCGTTCAAGGTCGACCTCGACAAATCGCCGGATTAGTTTGAAAGGTTTAATGACAAGGGGATGCTGAGTTGTGTAAGGACAATCAAATGGCGGGCGATAGTTTTAGATATGTATACATACATAGGTATATTCACGCCAGTAAATCCAGGGTAGGCAGAGGTGAATTAAAACACATATTTGAGGCGAGCCTATTACCGTCCACTGGAAACTTGGTCTTGAGCTGTATATTTACTGTCAGATGAAGAACAGCCTTAGTCGTCTTCCTCGACACCCATGTGAAAAGATAGGGAGATATTTCAATCATGGTAAATGGTATGGTGTATTGCATAATTATGATTTAGTAAAATTAGCCACTTTTATTTAAACTTACTATATAACACAGGTTGCACCTTGAACCTCGGGGTTGGCTTAGGATTAAGCCAACCCCAAGAATCAGATGCGACCTACTTCTGTCGAAGCAGTTAATACTCCCAATCCCAAGAAGAAAACTAAAACTAAAGCCTCATCATTCAATCAGCAGGTCAACCAAAATGCCAGTGAGTTAAATAGGATAATTAAAAATCAAGATATAGGTATTTAAAGCATTGGTAGCTTAATGGTTAAGCAGTCCTTAAGATCGAGAGGTCTCGAGTTCGAATCATGGCTATTTCACTACCGACCCACTCCTAAGATAACCGATTTAGGTTAGCTGGAGGGGTTACCAGGGAGAATACTTATTAGTAATTTCGGTTACTAGTATGCTTTTATAAAAAATCTATTTTTCTTCACCCAAGCATGAAATCGTACAAACAGTAAGTACGCTACATTACATTCCAACACACCGTTGCCCTTACATGCGCATGTTCGATTTCATGTGCGTTTATAGAATGCAAACCATGACGTCACGCTTTCACTTGGCAAGTGCCGGCCTGCCCCTCTAGACAAGTGGCAATTCGTTGCTCGACGTATGATGGAATATAATGCCAAATGTATGGGATTTGACGTATATGACAGGCGCCAACGAATGTCAAAATCGTCAAATCCTATACATTTGTCATTCTATTCCATCATACGCCAAGCAACGAATTGCCACTTGTCTAGGGGGGCTGACGAGCCTATACTCCTTACTTATGTACGTAATAAATGTAATATTTCCCGAAAAGTAGGGAGATGAATTTCGTCAGACGGAAGACAGTGGTCTATAATTTATCTACGTAATAAGACAAGGGTGTGTTGGATGTCTTTTAATAACTCACGTTACAACAACATACTACATACATCATGAGAAAGTGCTATTTAAATAAATTATGAGCGCCTTTTATATTACAAAGATGGCCAATAAGTATATGTTTGTAGGTTAGCAGTTAAAATCAAATAATTAAATAGAGAATTGTGAAAAAGAGCGATAAAGTGTACTATAATATTGTTATCGTTCTTTTTATTATATATCCATTAAACCATTAATTCAGCTTAAGATACATGGCTCGAGTCAACTACAGTGCCCGGAATACGGCAACAGGCTCACTCCCCAGGTTTCCATTACGTGGAACCTAATACAATGATTGGTGAAATGTGGGTGTTAATTCACCTCTGCCTGACCCTCCGGGAATAAAGGCGGATTGTATGTATGTAAATCACTAATAGTAGTCTAATGACAGTGTATAAATATGCCGTCACACCCCCGGACCTTCATAGAAGCCAAGTCCTTACCCAGTATAACTCCGAACACGTTTTTTGGACCTAAATCGCAAGACAAAAGAGGCTCTGGCGCCCGCCGATTGCTTTTTATTTATGTTTGGTGAATTTGAGTGCGTCCACCGCAGTAGCACTCCGTGCTATCCTCAAAAGACACCCAAGAAACGTATACTGCACATTTTGAGCACATTTTAGGTCCAAGATACGTGTCAAGTAAAGTAAAAAATATGTAATAAGGAAAAATACCCTCTAAATATTTTAATTCTCAATATCCACGCACCACGCCTCTTTAGTATTTCGCTCGGAATTTTGTTCCCCTTCTACAATATAATGAAGAAAAAGTGACAAACGAAAACCAATTTTATCAAACCTATAATCGGGAATTACATTCAAGAAATTGGTCGGTTTTACCTCTTTATTCATAACCATAAAACAATGGCATTTGGCCAATGTGTTCGGTATCGATTTTACTTCTAACATACATACATACATATACTCACGCCTGTAAATTCTTGAAGGGGTAGGCAGAGGTGTATTATCACCCACATTTCGCCAACTATACGTAATTTTCTGTACCTAATCGCGGACGAGCTTATTGCCGTCAAGCGGGCACTTAGTTATGTTATTTTTTTTTTTTTTTTTTAAAGAATATTAGCAACTGAAATTACTAATATTCCCGTTAACCCCTCCAGCTAAGCTAAATTGCTTGTGTTCACGTCGGTAGTGTAATGGCCAGGATTCGAACCCGGGACCTCTCGATCGTAAGGCCGACTCCTTAACCGCTAAGCTACCGACGCTATGGGCTGTATATTTACTGTTATGGAGAATAAGCTATCCCTTAGTCGCCTTATACGACACCCACAGGAAGAGATAGGGTAGCCCTATTCTACTCCACCGGGAACAGTGGCTAACGGAAACCAAATTTATCAAACCTCTATTCGGGAATTACATTCAAGAAACTTGTGGGTGTTACCCTTAGAGTATACATTGCTATAGAGCGCGCCTTATAAGTATGAACTGCTATCACGGGTATGAACAGTACCGAGGCTCCTGGCTCAACCTCAATCAGTAGCAAAACAATACCCGTCCAAATGACTTCGTAAATAATATTTAATTCGATATGTTAAATCAAAATTTTATAGAACATCGTATATTTGTAGTAATAATGACGCAAAAATACCGCAAAATGACACCATTTTTTTTGTATTTTGACTTTAATTTTATCCATGCATATCATATCGAACAAAAAAACTACATAACAATAAACTACATTAATAAGTACATCTATTGATATTTTAGGCAATGCATGAAACGTCACTATAGGTGCGCTATACTATCGCAAAGTATCTGCTAACACTCGGCGCCAAAGACCTGAGTGATAGGCGCGCTCTATATTTATAATGTATACTCTAAGGTGTTACCTCTTTATTCATAACCGTAAAACAATTTAGGCAATGTGTTTGGTATCGATTTTTATGTCACTAGTCTTCTTACATACTAACATACATACATATACTCACGCTTGTAAATCCCCGAAGGGGTAGGCTGAGGTGTGAGTGTGTGACAAACAAAAACCAAAGCTTCGATGCTGTTTGACAACTGAACTAATGCAACTGAAGAGTTGCAGTAGTCCGATCAACCGAACTACTCACCGGACTACTGCTACACAAAAGTAGCAATAGTTCGATTCCGGTTGACAACCGGACTACTGCAGGCACATGCTGTAACAAACATCTCGAATGATCGAAGTGAGCTCGATAGTTGAATCCGCGGTGATTGGTCAATTTCGCGAAATTGACAAATCACCATCAATCGCGGATTCAGCTATCGAGCTCCGAAATTGACAAATCACCGCGGATTCAGCTATCGAGCTCACTTCGATCATTCGAGATGCAAGTTACAGCATGTGCCTACTGCTACTGAAAAGTTGCAGTAGTCCGATCAATCGGACTACTGAGAGTAGAGGAATTTATCGAACCTATAATCGGGATTACATTCAAGAAATTGATGGGTGTTACCACTTTATTTCTAACCGTAAAACGTTTGGTATCGATTTTTGCGTCGGTTGTCTTGTTATGTCCAAGTGTAAACCAAAATCAAAGTCAAACGGTACATTCAATGCCCAATATGTTAATTCAAGATCCGTATGTGGGTGTAGTATCTTCATAAAGTTTATTAGGAGAACGTAGGTACCTGTCTATTATTAATATAATGTATTGCGTAGGTCCTTACTCCTTACTATTGTTGTAACGGCCTAGGTATGTAGTTCATAATAATATCTACTAATATAATATCTACTAGGTACTTTACCTAGATAGCAGTGACGAAGGGTGAAAATATTCAAAAGGGAAGCCGGAGGATTTTTTTTACCGCGATCTAGTTTGTCACGCACTATGCGATCCATCATTGGTCTCTCCAAAGACAAGCCGGCCGGAATTGTGTTATATGGACCCCTCGCCACTGTTAGATAGATACTTTTAAAAATAGATGATAGGATTTGAGTACCCAACTGTGACTACACCCAGATAAGCTTTGGTTATTTCTTTATTTAATTATGCGTTTTTTTAAACGATATAATGTAGACTAAACAGTTTCCAGTAATCTTGAGGTTACAGAAACAGTGTACAGAATTTCCCCCAGTATCTTCCCAGTCCCCCAGTTCCCAGTCCCAGCAGTAAATTCTCATCAGTTATCACGTTATCAGGTACGTTACAAATTATTGCGGACTCGTAGTTAAACCAGACTGTCACACTAGTATTTACTTACCTACTGGAATTTAAGTATAGTGTATTGTTTTTCAAAAGTTTTCCTTTCTATTTTCACTAGTTTATTAAATTAGTTTCTTTTTTTTTCTAAAAAAATCACGAAGTAACAGTACTTCATAACCAACAGTAGTGTAATAAATTATACAGTATTACGTTTACGACAGTTTAGAACCGATTAACAAACATATTTCGACTCACACAAAGAGAAAAAAGTACTTTGCAAATCAAATGAAATTGTTGCAAAAGTTTGACACAAACTTCTGTTATAAACTTAACAACTTGTAACAAACCAGTTACATTCTTATTTTAAATTTATTGTAACGTAAAAAAATATATTCAAAACAAATTAGAATCAAGAAAGCACTAGTTAATTAAGGTTGTAAACGACAATATTTCGTCGGGATCGCCGTTGTTCGAGACTCATAGAACACCTGAGACGTTTTTAATTATCGAAAGTAAACATCCAGGAATCTGTTACGGGACTTCATAAATGTAAATTGGAGGCGCGCATCCCGTTTAGCGGGGCTGCCTCTCCCCCCGATTGCCCCACGCCCCCTGGAGCGCCCCACGCCCCGCGCCGTCCGACGAAACGGGGCCGGGCACCGACGAAGCGAGTATTGCGGTGTACATCACTAGTATATACTTATCACATCGTATTAGTAAAGTACTGGGCGATTTTATTCGCCCGGAATCGTTATAGTGACGTGATAAAAGTAAATGGATATCGGGCAGATTTTATACATTTATTGGGAAAAAGGAATCTTAAATAGACTATTCATACTGTTGATTGATGGCACTTGGTGGAAGTTATTCTTATACATTATTGATAACACACTTGTACTTTTCCACAATATTTATTGTTCTCCTAACCGGTTTCACCTCACGGCATTCTCAAAGGATTACATTGACTTAATTTCGTACTTATTATGTTATATACGTTTAGAATGATAGTTGAAAGCACTCGAACTAATAAAATGAGGCAGTTTAATTAAAACCTAAACAATTTGACCAGGTTTTCTCGACATTTTGTATTCGAACAAAGAATTTTTAAATAAGTTACCGACTTAAATACTTATAAATAATACAGTTTCTTATTAATTTCAAATAAGTTCATCAACACATCATCATCATTTCTCAAGACAGCAATTCTATCAAAAAATAAAAAGAATTTGCTAAAGCTTAAAAGCTGAGAGCGACTCCGACTTGGGTTTCCTTTTATTGTCTTCGTAATTGCCAAGACAAGGTTAAGTAGGTACCTACCTAGGTACTATATGAGAGAAAATTCCACAGGAAAAGTTGCAACCTGGTTGACGCCGGGTGTGAGCAGCTAATACTTAAGTGTATCTATCTAATAAACACTAGATCTTATCTAATTACTTTCAAAAGGTAGGTCTTAACTATTGAGTTATGTAGCTTTAACAAATTTGAAACTTATTTGAAATGTAGGTACTTACTGAATAGTGTACAGACCTAAGTAGCTCTTGTTGCTCTCGTGGTTGCTGAAACAGGTTATTTAGCCTCCTTTTAAGTGACCTTTTTAAAGCCGCCAGCGCCGTTTCTAACTCTTATAATGCTTTTACGGTAGTCCGTAGGGGTGAAAAATACTTTACTACCTATTCTCATAACTTCTATACTTACTTAGAAAAATGACCATCAGGTAAGCTATGTGCTTGTCTGCCACCAAAGTGGTATGAAAGAAATAAATCAGTTTATCATGTTACGAAACGCAATGTTTATCAAACGAGATGTAGACCTCTAACACTAGATTTTTATAAACTTATTACTTACTAGCTGTTGTCCGCGGCTACGCCCGCGTGGATGTTGGTTATCGCGACCAAACAAAGCCTATGTCCTTTACCAAGGTCTAGTCTATCATTGTACCAAATTTTATCAAAATCGGCTCAATGGTTCAGGCGTGAAAACGTAACAGACAGACAGACATATTTTTATTTACCCAATTACCGTCCATATGCCACGGTAACCACTTTCCATCAGGTGGGCCGTGTGCTTGTCTGCCACCTAAGTGGTATAAAAAAAAAGAAAAAAAAAAATAAGTAGGGATTCTATTAATAAGTTAAGATTTTAATTACCTCTTAATTAATGTAGTTCAAGACACGAACGTGACGTAAACGTTCAATTAAGTACATCAAACGAACGAACGCTGATAATCGCTTACCGAATCACTGGATCACTAATTTTAATTCTCAAAAGTCGGTTCCCTCGGAACCAATCTCGCTGGAGTAGAATAGGGCCACCCCATTTCTTCCCCTGGCTGTCGTAAAAAGTGACTAAGGGATAGGGCTGTTCTCCATCCGACAGCAAACATACAGTCCATGACAAAGTGTCGTGTCAGCTTGACGGCAATTGGCTCACCCCCTATTACGCAGAACCGAAAGTCATTGTAGCAGAAAATCGTAGAACATGCCAGTATCACATACCGAAAAAATAATCAACCGAAATGTGGGTTATTAATACACCTCTGCATACCCCATCAGGAGTTTACAGACTTGATTATATGATATTTTCTTTAGAATTATTATATAACCAAACTTTGTGGTGAATATTGTGTTTTTACAATCTGTGGTAATTTACAATTTGTCAATTCAAAAAGATTGTCATCCTATAAAAAGCGATTGTAGATAATAATTTCAGATAGATTTAGGAATTACATATTGTACTAGCTGTTGCCCGCGGCTCCGCCCGCGTGGAATTCGGATTCCGGTCCAACTTTAATGTATGGAAATCTGCCCGATTTATTGACATTTATGCTCACTGCTCCGCTCCCTTTAGTAGTAGCGTGATGTTATATAGCCTATGTTACTCCCAGATAGTGTAGCTTTCTATAAGTGAAAGAATTATTGAAATCGGTACAGTAGTTCCGGAGCCTATTCATTACAAACATACAAACATACAAAAATAGGTACAAATCTTTCCTCTTTATAATATTAGTATAGAAATAAGAAACATTAAATGTCGTTTCTTCCCCAAAAGAAACAAACCCAATTGTGTTTTTTATAAAATATCACCTAAATCTTGATATCTTATATAAATAATGTAGGTAAGGTTGATAATCGCTTGCAGGATCACTAAATTGTTAATGTCAAAGAAGCGAGAATCGACTTTTGAGAATTACCAAAAACCGTTTCGCTCGTTGATTTGTTCGAGGCGTGAATTCACTGCTATAGAGAGAGACAATAGGCAGTGACGTGTAGGGTACGAGTTGGCACAATAGCTCGGCTACCTCGGCGACCGGCGGCAGGTAGAATAATTAATTGCCCCTGTGAGGCACACGGCCCAGATAGTGCCACACTGATTTTAAATAAACCTCATAATTCTCTGTAGTAATGTCAATAGCTATTTTAATACTGCTGTTTGTGGATTTCTTCTTTGGGAATTATTTTGCGTCAAAGTCACAGTAAAATGTCATTTTTGCTGAAAGAACATTATATTTTATAGTCTACAAGGTCGTGGCTCCGCTCGCGTGGATGTCGCGACCAATCATAGTACATAATCAATCATAATCATAGCCTATGTCCTTTCCCAAGGTCTAATCTATCTCTGTACCAAATTTCATCAAAATTGGTTCAATGGTTTAGGAGTGAGAACGTAAGTGCAGCAAATGCTTCTATCTTGATATTGAAATTTTTCTTGGCAATATGCTGTATGCACAGCAAATGCTGCTTTGGTATGTGGCCTCCCTATATGTCTAGTTCTTCTTCTTCTCCACTAGCGCCTAGGAAATGATGGTAAACTTAGGTTAAGTAGAATTCACGTCGATAAGATATAACAGTGTTATACTATAATGACTATGAGAAATAAAGAACATTGCATACCTATTGAACAAAACGGACTTATAAAACGTCAAAAAGAAAAAAAAACTGGACTGATGTTTTAGTAAACGGACTACGGGACCGCGTCCTGAGAAGACTCCGGCAAGAAACTCAGCGGACTTTTTAAGTTTATTAACAACTAATAGAATACTAACAACCCTACAGAATACCGCGGCTAAATAACCTTGTGTTGTGTTCCCGGCGGTGAGTAGGGTAGCCAGAGCTCATTGGAGAGGTTTTGTACTATCAGTGGGAAGACCAAAGGCTTGTCCTACTTATCTTTTGCGGTAACGGCACAGAATCTCTCTGTTCTTGCAGGGTCGGTAGCGCGAGTGTGACTCCACTGGTGTTGCACTCGTCCATAGGCCACGGTAACCACTTTCCATCAGGTGGGCCATCTGCTACCTAACTGGTATACTTAAAAAAAACAGAAACTAAAATATGGTGACTTAATCCACTTAATAACAATGTTTTGTTTGAGTAAGCAGTTAATTTCCAACCTTAAATTTTAGTCTAAATATTCTTGAATTTTACAATAGCCTTTTCGGTAAAGTTTTCAAATCTTGTCTATAAAATTTATTGAGAGCTAGATTCCTAATTTCATTAGGGAGCTAATTGAGACGCCTACAGTTACTAGCTCTCAAGCCTACTAAGTATATAAATAGACGACATTTGGCTTAATTTTACTTTACCCACTTTAGAAGGGCATTAGAAGGTATTTTCAGGGTCGGCAGCACGATTGTGAATCCCCTGGTGTTACATACATCCATAGGCCATAGTAACCACTTTTAATGAGGCGGGCCGTGTGCTTATCTGCCACCTAAGCGGTATTAAAAAATGCTTTATCAATCAAAGTTTGTTGATCTATGCTGCTTTCATAAGAAAATACTATCAAAAATTTTAAAAATATTTAGCCTAAGCCATGAATAGACACTGGGACTTCACAAACGAGGCATAGTTCTCATAGCCTAATCTATTGTAAATAATCATGTAAGTATTACACAACTTCAATATTCAACTTGAAGGTTAACAAAGAAAAGCTTGGCCTTCATAAACAAAACGTAAAGATTTCACTTCGGAATGACTATACACACACTTGTCACTCTATGGTGATGACGTAAATAAGATCAGCTCGAAACCTAGGTACTCCGCAATTATTGCGGACCGATATTCCAGATGTAGGCACATTTCATGGTAGCCCACCAAAAAAATACATACGTATATACCTACAATCATGCCTTTATCCCCGGAGGGTTAGGCAGAGGTGAATTAACACCCATATTTCACCAATCATTGTATTAGGTCCCACGTACAGTACTGACGTACCTAATAGGGGGTGAGCCTAGTATGGCCGTATTCCGGACACTATTGTTGACTCTGCGCTGCATATGTCTGACGACACCGCAAGGGAGGAGATGGGGTGGCCCAAATTCTTCTCTGCCGGGAACCACGCGGCTATGATTCTGTACCTATGTATAATTATATATTTACAATTACGATTAGGGAGGGTCCAGAGTCTAGACTCCAGACGATTCCCTTAGTGAGATTATTCTTAGTATAACTCGTTATGTGTGTCAAGGCCCAGTGCTCATATCTTTGCACCCACTCATTGTGTTGTCTGCTAAATAGAACTATTTGATATTACATTTATAATTTGCTCATTTTAAGAGCTGTGAGCGTTTTATTCCTGATATATATCCCTGTTGCATTTCAAGCTTATATCTACTTACAAGCCCCGGATGTTCTAGGTCCTTTATATTTTGGGTTTTACGAGAACAATTTGCCGTCGGCCCTCCCATCCACGAGAAGTTTACTATTAATTTTTTTTAAAGAAATCCTTCATAAAATTTTATCAAACGGAATCGAACGGAGGTCCTGCCTCAGGATCGTAAGCAAACACAAACTCATAACATAACAAATGAGGCGGAAAAAGTTAGTTTACTAATTTGCCTGGTAATTAGAACTTCATTTACAACCATGAGTAACTTCTGGCAATTAATTGTGGAACGAAATGAAACCGAAAACAAATTAAAAGTACAAAGATGTCGAAAATCAGTAGCGTAAGGATGTGTTCACACTAGGCAACATTTCATCGAGCTAAATGTGTACTCGGCAACATCAAGCAATGTCGTCCTACATCGATATTAGTTATACCGTGCACAGCACCAGCTTATACAATATGGATACGACATATAGGCAATAATTTAAACCGTATACTTGGTACCCCCTAAGCTTCAAGCAGGAAAAGTTTGAACAAAATTGGTCCAGTATTAAGGGCAGAAACTAGAGTTTTAATTTTATAGAATTTGAATAACTTTGAGCACTCTGTAGAATCGCAGTTATCAATAAAACTTTAATTTTCATTCAAATGTTGCCGCTTAGCTGTTCAAGTAAGTTACCTACTATGCCTATTGTTGTGTGTGTGTGTGAAGGTGTGTGCGTATTTATTAATGACTTATGACACAGTCAATGACTTTAAAGCAATGGATGAAACTATTTAATGACTTATACAAGTGGTTGCATTTTCTACATTTATTTTAATAATTATTTTGTTAGAAAATTTCTGATTTTATAAATCAGGGAATTTAAGTTTAAATTTAATTTGGTTCTATTCCTACGGACCAGGATGCTTCGCGGTTTCAGTATTTGCACATATGTCGTATCCATATTGTATCTTGAACCCAAAATGTGCTCTAAATTACGAGTATAATGTGCAATACCTACGTGTTTTTTGGATTTCTTTTGAGTGCTACCAATACATGCTCGTCAGGGTCTCGTTTTCGTCGAAATTTGGGGTAAAAATACATGTCGGGAACTAAACCTACTTGGTGACATTTGTATAGGGATATGCCGGATATGCGTCCCGGAAGACGTTAGGCGACATCGTTGTCCTAAGTTGCCCAATGTCTTGCCTCTATCCACATTACAGCGAGGGCACACGATGCGTTGCGGCGCCGCACCGCAGAAATTTCGGCCAATCGGCGGCCACAGAAGCGGTGCGGGGCCGCTCGTATGGCCGCCGATCGGCCGAAATTTCTGCGGTGCGGCGCCGCAACGCACCGTGTGCCCCCGCACTTAGGTCGTATTTATTTCATAACGGGCAATGGCTGGCAGGTGCAGGCACGTAGTGATAGTATTCATACTGTAACGTGCGTCGTCGGTACTGAATTTTGTTCAGGGTGATGGTTGAGGGATGCTGATTTTTTTTTAAGAGGGCGGGGAGCAAACCCTGGTGGATTTCTGTCCGTTTGCAAAGTAAATGTAATATGGGATTTTGTAGGGAAGGGGGGGGGGGGGGGGTTAGGACTGGGACTTAAATAATTTAAAAAACCTTAGTATGCGAGTCAGTGCGGGGAGACACTCCTTCCTTGATCGCGTTTTATGTCCTAGTTTCAAAAGTCGCCCTATGTCTCGATAGACAAGTGCCATACGAAAAGAATGTTGCCCTGTGTGAACACGCCTTTACTTTACACTGAGATTAATTAAAATAGGGTCAATATTAATCACAAAACACAAACATAAACTACAATATGAGATAAGGGTTAAGGATAGTTGCCGTTACACTGTGATGGACAGTCAAATAACATTTTGTTTTATACAAAGGTTGTAAAATAAACACGAAGCGTCGGTAGTTTAGTGGACCCGGTTCAAGAAGTCCCGGGTTCGAATCCTGGACTGCAATATAGGACAACACGTGACAGGCCTTAGATATCACCCGCATACTGTGCAGAATATTCTATCAAGAAATAAGCGGTTCGGCGAATCCTTCTTCTGCTGCACCATTAAGACCTGGAATTTATTACCAGTTCACGTGTTTCCCTCTTTTTACAGTCCCGGGTCCTTTAGGCAGGACGTGAAAAAGCACCTGATGAGGCTGTCAAGCTGAGTGCCACCATTGTAACATGACACGTGTCTAGAATGGTGACCCTCTTTTCAACGAGACTGTGCCTTCCGCTTACATCAGGTGAGGCGAAGTCAAATCGACGCGACGTGTACTATATAAAGAATAATAATTCAAAGGATGATCACCTATTTATTACCCGACTACTGCAAAACCAAAGGATATCCATACTTCCATACTTCCATACTAATATTATAAATGCGAAAGTAACTCTGTCTGTCTGTCTGTCTGTTACGCTTTCACGCCTAAACCGCTGAACCGATTTTGATGAAATTTGGTATAGGTGTAGTTTAGACCTTAGGAAAGGACATAGGCTATGTTTGGTCGTGATAACCGACATCCACGCGGGCGGAGCCGCGGGCAAAAGCTAGTCATAATAAATAATAGTATACGATTTTCTTTGAACAATGCACCTACTTAATTGATGCATTTGAATTTCTGGTTAATAAAGATCATCTCTAGCGAAAGGGATTGAAATACTAGTTATTTTCGATACTGCGTAGTACTCTTTACAAATAAATGATGATAGACAGACAAACAACATTTTGTTATAGGTACGACGGGTCCAAAATAAACACGTTTTAGTCTGTTAATAGGTTGAATGAAACTGACAGGTCGAACAAAAATGCTTTCTAAGTTATTTTTTTGCTGTGCCGCAAGAAATACTGGGTTTGGGCTAAAATCCACGTTACTGAGATATTTTAGTCAGTCTGTTACGCAATGTCTAGAGAAAGATGTTTTTATTAGGTACCTGCCTACCACCACCTATAACCACAAAGAGTATGGAGAAGTGAATTTACCACCCCTGTTTAAATTTTTGGAATCATTCATTTTATTTTAACTAGGTACTTTTGATTATGACATACGCGTCGATTTCGGTTATCACGATCAAACATTCCTTTCCTAATATCTAATAGAGATACTACACCAAATGTGTGTGAAAACGCAACAGACGGAGAGAAAGACAGACAGTTTCTTTCGTATTTATAATTTACTAGCTTTTGCCCGCGGCTCCGCCCGCGTGGATGTCGGTTATCGCGACCAAACATAGCCTATGTCCTTTCCCAATGTCTAATCTACCTCTATACCAAATTTCATCAAAATCGGTTCAGCGGTTTAGTCGTAAAAGTGAGCCAGACAGACAGACCGACAGACAGACAGACAGACAGACAGACAGACAGACAGACAGACAGACAGACAGACAGACATACAGACAGACAGACAGACAGACAGACAGACAGAGTTACTTTCGCATTTATAATATTAGTAGGGAATAGTAGGGATTATTCATATTCATATTCTTTATTGTACACACAAACATTATATCAACAAATACAAAAGGATATTTCTGTACAAAGGCGAGCTTAACTCATTATTATTAGTATGGATATAATTTATGGGGTTCTTCAAGAACGACTTTATATATTTTTACAGGGTTGACAGTGTGACGCCCCTAGTGTTGTACACGTTTAGCTGTGGTCACCACTTCCCAATAGGTGGGTTGTTTGCTTGTCCTGTCGGTATTATAAAAAAAAAATTGACAAGTCAGTGTAAAAATAGTTTTTGATATAACATACATTTTAGCGCCAAAAAACCATCGTCTAGTGTTTCTTCACACTATACCTCTCATTTGAGAACTAATACATCGAAATCTATCCAACTATTACCCTATAAAACGAAGAAAACTACATCTCACATGTATAAAAACATACGGGAGTAAAACATTACCCGCGCTAGTGCAGTCGGGTAAAAAAATATGCTATTTTAGCGTTCAAAACACCGACCACCTAAAAATAATCTAAAATTATTGCTATATTACCATAACTGGAACACATCATACTTAAGCATGCGGTAGTAATTAACAAACAAGTTTACTCGTATTTTCTCGGTTTTGAACTGCGAGCGGTGACACGAGGCCACATTTTCTCGGGGCGATTACTGCACGGAACAGGGCTTATGGGACCCCATCAGGATTTTTAGCCCCTCTCTAGATAAGTAGCAATACGTTGGCAGTCGTTCCTGTAAAAACTAAAATGAAACATGAATTAAAAGCCTGAAAGCGGACGCCGTATTCCTAGGTTTTTTTTTACATAGGACACATCAATTTGACTTCGCCTCGCCTGATGATAAGCTGAAGGCAAAGTCTCAGAAAAGAGGGTCACCATTATAGACACGTACCATGTTACGACGGTGGCACTCAGCTTGACGGCCTCATCAGATGTTTTTTCACGCCCCGCTTAAAGGACCCGGGACTGTAGTGAGGGAAACACGTGAACTGGCAGGGAATTCCATGTCCTAATGGTGCGGCAGAAGAAGGAGTCACCGAACCGCTTGGTTCTTGATGGAATATTCTGTACCGTATGCGGGAGGCATCTAAGACCTGCATGTGTTGTCCTATATAGGATTGTCCTATATGAAGGGAAGACCTTAAATACGACCGGGACAAAGCGGAAATGATGATGTTGATACATTTTCTGGTAAATCACACAATAGTTTCTTATAACCAACTAAAGGGACGTGCAACGATTTTATCTTTCTTTCGTGAGTCAAAATAATTTGATTCAGTAACAATACACAGTCAACAGTCAGAAAAAATGGTGAGTCAATTCACCTACTGAGAATTTCCATAGAGAAAACCCAACTGACACTTTGCCTACTCACGTATTACCATCTATATAGGGGAATGGGGAAAAGCGGACGAGATAAGGAGAAAGGTGGGAAACAAAAAGAATACGAGGAAAGGCTACGGTTTTTCAAAATCCATTCAGTGTTTTTGACATGAAATCGTAACAAACAGACAAAACCGACAGACAGACAAGTTATAAGTATTTATGTGCCAAATAAACATGTACTTATAATTTATAATAATAAACTTGACGAATCTGGTTCAAGAGGCACCTACCGAGACTGCGCCCACATACTATGGCTAGATGACAACATACTCACGGAACAGGAAAGATTTATTAAGCAGTACAATTTGAATACACGTTGATCCTAAAAAGTTCACGAATAAGAAACAACAGTATTGAATAAACAATTGGTCCATTGAGTCACACCAAGTCCCTCGAAGTCAAGGAAACTACACGTACGGTTATGCTTGGTAAAGAGAAAAGAGACGTTGTAAGAGAAAAGACTCGTGGTCCCTCACTATGGGCCTTATGAGTAAGCTCAAAGTAGCCCAACGAGCTATGGAGAGGGCTATGCTCGGAGTCTCTCTGCGAGATCGAGTCAGAAATGAGGAGATCCGTAGAAGAACCAAGGTTACCGACATAGCCCAGCGGATTAGCAAGTTGAAATGGCAGTGGGCAGGGCAAATAGCACGGAGGACTGATGACCGATGGGATCGAAAAGTCCTCGAGTGGAGGCCACCGTATCGGCAACCGCAGCGTAGGACATCCACCGACAAGGTGGACAGACGACCTCATTAAGGCCGCGGGAACGCGCTGGATGCGAGCCGCTTCCAACCGGTCCTATTGGAGATCTATAGGGGAGGCCTATGTCCAGCAGTGGACTTCCTATGGCTGAAATGATGAAGAGAAAAGAGGCTTGGTAAAGAGAAAAGAGCCGTGGTAAAGAGACAAGAGGCTTGGTAACGATAAAAATACCCTCGGGGCTAAGTCAATGTCATCTGCGAGTCGGTACACTTATGGATTGACAAGTAAGGCTCTGGTGCAGACTTGTTTTTCGGGATAGGGCTCAGACAGCAATCATGACGACATAGAAATCAAGTATATAAAATCAAATAATATAACGGAGGTGTAGAAGTGGGATCCCCAGGCTCTAAAGCCTGTAAGAAACCTCCAAAGAAGTAAGTACTACGAGTAAATAACAAGGTCTCGCTTCCACTAGGCAACATTTCACGCACAACACCTGTGTTCAACAAGTTCGGCAACGTTACGCACCACGTGCGATGTTGCCAGCTGACGCACAACATAATGCGGGATTTGTTGTTTGTTCGACGATTGATCATTTATGGTCAGATAACATTGTCCCACGCTGTTGCACGTCTTTTTAACATTGTACAACATTTCATTTAAGATCATACACAATAAAGATCTAATTAATGATGATGGACATAGGTAACTTCCAAAATTTCTACACTTGCGCAATTCTTGCAAACCCAAGATCTTAGTAGGTAGGTTGGTATGTACGCAGAATATTAGTAACAATGCAAATGAATCATAAAATAGTGACATCATCTTAGGGAATATCAAATAACAGTGCACGTTATACGTACAATTATTCTGTAATACGTATTTTCTCTATCTGTATTAGGTATTTAGGACATCAAAATCTCTTGTACAATGACCTCGACGGGCGAGTTCGCGCCAACCTTGTGACGAGACGAGGCGTCATGGCGGGCGCGCGGGCGGTCTCGGTTGAAATTTTAAATTTCGAACGATACTCGGCACTGGCAGCACACGTTCGGTCGACTGTCGAGTAACTCGAGTGATCCGGGAAAGCGAGTCCGGCGAAGTGCACGTCACTAATTTACCTGTTTATGGTTTTAGTGTAATGATTGCAGGTCATTAATTTTAATAATGACTAAAGGGCGTTATAAATTAAAATATTTATGACTTTATAGTACTTATTATATGAAGGTACATTATAGTTTGAGCCGGTTCTTAAACAGCGGTTCAATGTCATGTTGATTTTACAAGTAAGGTTGTCTAGCAATCTCTGACTGTCTTTTACACGCTCTTTAAAAGGGAGGATTTTTTATTTATAAGCAGGGTTTCTCAGTCATACACTGCTTAAAAACGCTCACTTATTAGTAGGTAAATGCTGTGCCTTTATAATGGCTACCAACAAATTGGACGTCCTTTTCACAGAGTCAATCAATCGATAAAAATCAGCTTTTATTTGTTCGTAATTTATGCGCTGCATAAGCATGCCATACCATACCGTTTATCCGAGTGCAATAAAACTTAGTCAACTTATTAGTTGCACTTTGCATGAAGTTTACTAGCCATGATTAATTAAAAAAAAATTACGCTGCAAGCTGCAAATGCTGCAATCGCATTGCGGTTTTTGACGAAGTTTTCACGTATTCTTGCCCGCACTAGCTGATTAGTGCATATCCAGCATCTCATCTTATCAGCATTAATTCCGTTTACATCCAAAGTTTCTATTTCAGAGCCTTGGATCGACTTTCTATTCCGTTATGAAGATTTACTTTGGCTTTATGGGAGCGAGTGGCGACTCCCAACGGTTACATATCAAAATCCCAAAGTTCATAATACCGATGTACGAAAGACCGAACTTCAGGTTTTGATACGTAACCCTCCCAACTCCTGAGAGGGTAACCTGTGCCAGAGGAGCCTGTAACCACTTGCAAGAGAGGTTGGCTTGCGCCTTAAAGATGTTGGTGAGCCGCAAGAGGAACCGGTGGTTATTATGTACCTATTTGTATCATTAGTACAGTTATATGTCAGTGACATAATTATTATTTCACTATTATAATATGTACCTACTTATTTTAATTTTAAATTTGGTACCTGTTACAAAATTCAGGAATTAATGGAAGTACTGGAAATCGTAGATAAAATATTAAATGTAACGGGAATTAATTAATAATAATTCCCGGAAGCATGCTACTCGTAGAATGAATATTGTTTTGATTGCATTGGCTTAAAATTTTCAGTTGTATTTAAATACTTAATATTGTAGCCCGTGATCATGAGTGCTGAAAAGCAATTGAAATATCGGGAACAGTAATGTAATGAAGTAACATAGTAAATTAAATTGCAATAAGATAGTTTTTATTTCAATTATGTAGCAAACAAAAGTAATTATGGTAGGTACAAAAACTTCACTTGATAGCCTTTGTGGCGTGGTGGTAGTAAGCGCAGGTTCGATCCCCTTTCAGTCAAAATATTTGTATGCATGAATATGGGTATTTGCATTGGTCAGGTAGTGTCGCCCGGTAGGCTGGTAAATCGGACCCCTGACTAGAGCCCCGAGGTGAAAGCTTCGGATGCGACTGGAATTAACGCTAGAATGAAGAAGAAGATGGTACAAATACTTCAGTAACTTTTAAATTACAATGTACAGTCAACGACAAAAGTTGCTAAGACTTAAAATACCTATTTTTTTCTTGTTTTTATTTTATTTATGTATTCTCATTTTTATTTAGACCAAGAACTTAAAAATCACTTCTGGTTTACTTAGTGCTAATCAGTTTAATTTCCATAATACCTATAATTTACGCAATATGTAGATAGTTGTTACGAACACTTTGTGCATTGATTTCTATGTATAACGTGAAAGATCATTATAGGTCAAGTAGTGGAATTTACCAACTATGATAAAAAAAAAGACGTGTGGCACTCGGGGACTGCCGCGGTAAAGCTATTGCATAGCATTTTTTTATGAACTTATGCAATTATAATAAATAATAATATCATTTGAATTTGAGTCTGAGTCTGAGTCTGAATTTGAATTTGAAAACTAACAACTTATGCAATTATAATTACTTACGTTAAGCGGAGCTACTTCGGAGCAGCTCGTCTAGATTCGTGCGAGCTCGGAGTTGGGGGTGTTACCATTTTTCGTTACGGAATTTCTGGATTCGGTCTCCACGCTCAAGGCCCGCGATAGAAGCTATGCAATAGCTTAAAAAAAAAACAAAATGTGCGCTATGATCTTACAGACAAGCCAAAATGCAAAACTATCCAGTCTCTGCGTCCCGTCCCGTAGTAACTATTTATTAATCTGTGGTCCCGTTCCAATTTCAAAATTCATTCCCGCCTTCCCCGGGGAATCGCGCCTCTTTTTTTTGTTTTAAACAGTTATCAACTACATATCGTGTCATAGTGTACAAGTAAATAGTTTTATAACAAAGGTCAAAGGTATATTATTATTATGTTTTGTTTACTATTTTATGCTTGAATTATTTATTTAATGAAATTTTGAAGCATTTGTTATGCTAACTATTCAAATCGATGGTGGCTTAGGGGACAGACCATTCATCCTGTAAGGGAAAGATCGCGGGTTCGAGTCCCGCCCAAAGTCGATTCTCTTTGCCCCTTCCTAAATCGACTTAAATTATTAATACTATTTGAAAAGTTTAAGAAGCTAAAGATCACCTTAGTTTCTTAAGCCCCAAAAAATTATAATTTTATTTGAATTTGTTAAGTACAGTCAACGACAAACGGAGGTACCAAAATATAGTATAAAAAAGTACAGTCGTTAACTGTACTTTTTTTTTACGCAGTTATTGAAATCTGACATAACCCTCGCCCTCCAACTGTAGGTACCTACCTAATTATAATCGTACAGCCTTTCATACCTACCAACTTGTGACATACGTGTCATAGCATCGTATCATGCTTAATTAATATGACAGTTCTAGCATAAACAAACTTTAACTGTCACGGTGACATTTGTCCATAACATTACCTAGGTTTAGTTTTATCATTTAATTTTCATATTGTCTTTTAGCTTTTGCTATTATTCTGTTGTATTTACTTAATAAGTCCTTATCGCAGGCATGTTGAATAGGGCCTAGTTGCTAGGCCTTTTTCACTTTGTAACCCATCAGTGTCTAAGTAGAACGGTGACTGCTTACCATAAGTTTTCTCATAAAGATAAAAAAATCAGACAGAGAAGTCACAATATTTTTTTTTAATTTAAAAAGTTTATTCCTCTTTTGAAGGTCCCTGATAAATCTAAGTCATAAATAATTCATAATCTATTAGTAAAAGAAAACTTTAATTGATTAGAAATTATTATATTATTAATTGTTAGATTAATATCACGTCATAATTTTAACGGCATCCAATAAAAAAGTCAAATATTTTGAATACATTACCATAACTTACAAACAATCGGTATTTATGGTATGAGTTTATTTTTCACAGCTGTTTGAGTGAGCAAAGATAATTATTGAACTACATTTACTTTTACTGACGGTGAAATGACCTCAGTACACATGTACTTGTGAGTGAGTAAGTAGGTACTGTAGCACTCTATATTGTGAGATATTTGTTCATTGTTGTGCGATTCAGGTACAAAGCTGTTTTTTATATTCCTTTTGCTATTTTGTCAAAAGAATAAGATGTCAAGTATCAAGATGTGTTGATCTTTGTAAACATTTTCGAAGACCTTTGTGTTTTTTTGGCTCTGGCTTTCCTTTAAATGTTGAATGCGGTCAGACAGTAGTCGATCCCGGAAATCCTGAAATACCAATCAAAATTAATAAGCAGGCCCCAGCTTTCTAAAGTGCAAATTGGACCTGGACTAACGCTCACATGATGATATCATAAACATGTACCCCGGACTCCATCCGGAGTAAATATCTATCTATTTTACTATTGACATCAAGTAACGTATATATTTAAAACTATAATGTGATCAGCAGGACTCAAAGGGCCATTTTATTGTATCGTACCTATTAGGAAAATATTTTGTCATGTGGCGAAATTTTCACGAAATTGTAGTCTGCTTAGTAAATGAATTATTGTGATTCTGCTCATATGAGTGACCAATTTTATATTACGAATCTATTGAGATCTACTGGCTATTCATAAAGTTACTCGTTTTTAGCAGAATCAGGCATGTAGGCCTTTTTAGACCCGCAAATCGAAGAATAATTATTACCAATATTAATTATTTTTATGTAATTTATATTAATTGTGTAAACTAGTATAGTTCTTATTTTACATAATATGTGATATGACTAGATATTGTAGTGTTAGTACGGTTACATTGACCTAGCAACACAATACATCTTGATCTCGAGTACCTCAAGTGTACAGTACGAAGTAATAGTACATACAAAATATATTATTATTTGGTCTGTAGCTATAGCATTCTTTGGTACAATATCGAGAGACATTTTGAACAAGCTAAATAGTCATGAAGATAAAATGTTACACCAATGTTCAGTTGCTCATGGAGTTCCCATCCCTCTATAATTATATGTATTACTAGCCTTCCACCCGCGTGTATTTCGGGTAACGCAACCTTTGCTCATATTTTCGGTTCTACTCAACCGACTGCGATCAAACAAACGTAAGATTTTAAGTCTGATCAAGCCCTTCCTAACAAAAAAAAACCGCATCAAAATCCGTCCAGTAGTTTTTGCGTCCATCGCGAACAAACATTCAAACAGACAAACAGACATACAGACAGGAAATTTAAAAAAATATATTTTCGTGTTCAGTATCGTTAACATAACATAACCCACGTTTTTTTTAAATAACTCCAATGTACAGACACGACCACTTTACAATTATATAATAGTATAGAAGTAGGTACCTATCTATTTCCAATTCCCAAAAAACAGTTTTTATACTTTTGATTTTATTAGTGTTTTGATACTGTTTAATATTTTGGAAAACGGTTTTAAGTTTCAGTTTTTTTAAGAGGAACTCATTGAGAGACTTATTAATAATTAACACAATTTTAGCATTTCCAGCAACAATTATAAGACTTCCAATTTCAATAAAGAATTCTGTAATGTACCATGCACTTTTATGTTCCATTGTTTTTATTCAGTAAAGGAAAACAAACACCAGAATAAAAGGAAATAGGTACGTAATTGAACAGACATTAATCCAAACCATGTGCAAATCTTCAAACAAACAAAAAAGTTATCAGCTAAACATATTTAAAAAAAAAACAAACTCAAACACACGCTTCAATACGTACACACCATGAACTTTCATTCGAGAAAATCCTATAACCAAATAAAACACCTTGAATCGACTGAAAAACAAAATGTGGATACACTGGTCGTTCACACGGGGTTTGTGTCGCATGCGGCGCGGTAAGTGCACCTCAGTAACGTCACTCCGATATCAGGGCAAGACGCTGCGCCGGCGGCTGGTGCCGTGCGGGAAAGAGAGAGTGCGGCTCACAGGTGTGCGCTGAGGCAGCCGGCCCATCAGCTGTTCGACGCGCTCGCTCGTGCCCGTTCTGCCGTTGCTCGAATGAATGCCGCGTGCATTGCGGGCAGCGGCAGCCACTGAACCCCAGTGCTCGTCGATAGCCGCCCGCGGACAGACGCACGACACGACCCCGCCCGCTTGCCAGACGATTCTCGCTCGCATCGTATCTCGAATGTGTCAGTGTGTGCATGTTTGTGTATCGCGTTGTCACTGACGCGACGATCGCGAGCTCTTTGTCTAATTAGCAGGTAGGCAAAATGCTTCACTAAACTCACTTCTTTTTCCTGTCGTCCGGATACAATCGACTTACTTTTATGCCGGTTTATGTTCGGCTATAATTGAATTTTATGTAACTCATTGTTCTCACTTTTTATTGTTTATTAATGCCTACTATTATCGGTCGAGCCGGTTTTAATTATCTGTAAGTTAGTAAGTACCAACATTGGAGTTTGAGTAAAGCGTTGTTGGAAGATGTTTAGAAACAAAAGGTAGCGTTCTATCGCAGCGATAAAAAGGGCCGAAAGCCGAAACTGGTTTACCGTGGAGCTGGCATCTGGCACGCACTAATTGATATAGCATCTACTGACGTTTTTAATTACGGATGATGAAGTGTAGCGGTAGACACTTTTAATTAGGTATTTAATTGAACACAAAGCCTTCATTATGAATAAAATATTGACAAGTATCAAAACTATTTATACTACCTACATTTTTACAAAGTATAACACGGATGATTAGTGGAAATCTTTCTAGTAATGACCTTGTCCGTAATGTAGAGGCGAGGTTGATCTAAACCTTTACGACCTCATTCGACAATGACACACACAGCTGTCTACAAAATCTCAATCAACGCAACACCAAATTGCACATAAATACTTTTTCGTAATCTCGCAAGTGATTGATAAAGTACTTAGAAGGGGGGAGGTGAGCGCGGTGTGGGGGGACCACGGCGGGAGAGAGGGGGTAAAGACGCCCATGACGTAACATTGGTATGCGATCGAGCTGATGAGAAATTAACAATATAACTTCTTAGTTTTTCCATATTTTGAAATATGGTTACAAGAAATGAGTAAGTATTGTTGCAGTAGATGTTTTTGAAATTTTACAAGCCATAACAGTATTTGATTCATTAATTATGGAGTTATAAACTATTGTTATGTAAGAAAGAAAGGAAGAAAACTTTTTATTCTAGATAGATATAGGTAGGTACACAATTAAGTAAATCAACATTACAGGTAATAATAATAGATAAACGATATAACTGTTACTATTATTGGTAATGTGCCCAAATTACTAGTAATAGTGATAGGTACTATACTTACCAATTATCTTTTTATTTATTTTTATTTAAGATTTATGCACACACAGAACAATATAATATAAAACGGAAGATGAAAATTTGTACATTGGTACTGCTTATTTCTATAAAGAAATTTCTCCCAGCAGACCGGCGAGAGGAGATCGTGAGGAACAAGAAAATAGGTGTAAAAGTGTGTATAATAGCAGGAGAGAAAAACACTTAGGTACACACACAAGCCACAAATATACAGTGATAATTATTATAAATACAATAGATCACAATAATATACTATACCTAGTCTACATAATAATATACTAAATATAATAATACATAATGATATACTAAACATAGTCTACGTAAATACAAATATACCTATCATATATACATAAACATACATAGTACAGTAAATAATAGGCAGATATTTATGCATCGTCACAGCGTCACAGAGTAGAGGAGAGATAATGATTTCGAACTTTGTTTCTGAAGACAGACAACGTGTTGCTAGCTCTAATGTCAGACGGTAACGAATTCCATAATCTAACCGCTTGCACAGTGAAGGAATAAGAGTAGAAATCAGTTTTGTGGGAAGGGAATTTAAGGAGAAAGCGGAGGTTTGATCTGCACGGGGCATCAGGAGCACGTACAAATGAGAAACGCTCCCTAAGATAAGACGGCGCAGAAGGGTTGTAAAGGATGTTGAAGAGAAGACAAAGAATTCGGGTGTTCCTACGAAGGCGGATAGGAAGCCACTTGAGTTCTTTGCGAAACTGCGAGACATGGTCGTACTTCCTCAGATTAAATATAAACCGAATGCACAAGTTTTGCAGTCTCTCCAATTTGTTTAGGAGTTCCTCAGTGGCATCTAGGAAACAGGCATCAGCGTAGTCGATAATGGGTTGGATCAGCGTTTGGGCAAGGGATATTTTGGTTCTAAACGGAAGGAAGCTCTGGAGACATTTCAGGGAGTGAAAGCTGTAATGTACCTTTTTGCTAACCTCATTGATGTGAGAAATCCAAGATAGGTTACCATCAAAGAGCACGCCCAAGTTCTTAGCAGTATCCGAGTAGGGTATCCGAGTACCGTCCAGCGTAACAGGAGCCAGTGTGGAGAAGTCAAGCTGTCTGCGCATGTGAGCACTACCAATAATCATTGCCTGTGATTTGTTCGGGTTGATTCGTAAACCGAATGATTTGGCCCAGCCACTGATACGATCCAGCTCGTGATTCATGGCAGTTACCGCAGTGAAGGCATCAATCGCAGCAAAATGGTGGTATAGCTGCAGGTCGTCAGCATAAAGATGATAGCTAGATGAAATTAGACTAGTAACAGAGTTGATGAAGATGGAAAATAAAAGAGGAGAAAGGACACCACCCTGGGGTACACCTGAAGCGAGTCTACACCAGTCAGAAGATTCCTGGTCTAGGTGAACGCGCTGTGTTCGTCCTCGAAGATAGGAATCAAACCAAGAGATAGCAGTGGGGGAAACATTAATACTCTTCAAAATGCCAAGCAGTATGTCAAAATCGACAGAGTTAAAAGCGCTACTGAAGTCTAGAAGTATTAGAAGCGTCAGTTCTTTCCTTTCCATAGCCCAGCGTATGTCATCAGTTACTTTGATGAGAGCCGTAGTTGTGCTGTGACCTTTACGGAATCCAGATTGGAAAGAGCTAAGAAGGTTAGAGGAAGATAGAAATAAGGACAATTGTCGGTGAACAATGTGCTCAAGAACTTTTGAAAGAAATGGAAGAATAGAAATTGGCCGAAAATCAGTCACTGAGGACGGTTTAGCTGATTTGGGTATCGGAATGATAAAAGCTGGTTTCCAGGAGTCAGGAAACGTACCAGAGAAGAGGGAATAATTGAAGATGTGGGTTATAACAGGGAGTGTATTAGGAAGAAGTGGAAGAATCATGCTTGAGCAGATGTAATCAGAGCCAGCAGCGGATGAAGAAATAGACATGAGAGATTTAAGAACTTCGGCCTCGGATACAGGGTTCAAGTGAAAAGGTGGAGTCTGCGGATTGGACACACCAGAGAGAGTATACAGCGTGCTCTGCTTGGTGACTGTATCTAGCGAAACCGGTGGTAGGGAGAAATGATCATTTAGAGCGCACAAGTCAATGTCTTTGGGGTCAGAAACGGGTGATTTACCAATGCCAACAGACCTGAGGAATCTCCAAGTGTCCGAGGAGTTCCGATTGTTGAGCGAGTCATGGAAGTGGCGTCGTTTAGCATCCCTGCACATGCGACTGCAGCGGTTGCGTAGGGATTTGAATGCGACCAAGTTGTGCTCCGATGGGCTGCTCCTGTAACGCCTTTTGGCTTTGTCCCTGCGAGCCATAAGGTTCTTGATCGTGGCATTCAGCCAGGGAGCTGGATTGTGTCTAATCTTGACGCGTCTCAGAGGGGCATGTTTGTCGAACAATTCTACAACCCTTGAGCCGAAAATATCCACCATTTCATTGACGTCAAAAGAATTGAATATTGGCGTCCAGTTGGTGCCACTGACATCACTATGTAATGCCTCCAGGTCAATACCCCTGAAATTGCGAAGGCAACGGTACCGTGCCTTACGTTTGGGAGGTCTGATCCGATATGAGAGATATAGTAGATCGTGATGAGAAAAGGGGGCAGATAATTGACCGTGTGTATCTACATCGTCAGAAGAGGACACTATAAGGAGATCGAGCAAGGTGGAAGGATGGCCAGGAGGATGGTGAGTGGCAAAAAGAGGCAAAGCTTTAAGATTGTAGGAGGATAAGACACCCAAAAGCTGACGCGAACGGCCATTGTCCTTCAACAAGCAGGTATTGAAGTCACCCATTATGACTACGTGATCATAGGAGGGAGAGTGATTGTGGAGGAGACTCTCAAAGTTCTCGAAATAATCAACGTACATATTAGGACTGTAGAATACCCCGAGAAGAACAGTAGTGTGGACGAGCTTAATTTCGATGAACAGGTGCTCAGCTGACTTGGCAGTATAGGGAGAGGGTGATGCACTAACGATTTTGTAGGAAATGTTGGCACGCAGGTATATAGCTACACCACCGCAGCCCTTGCCCGTTCTGTCATTTCGGATTAAGACGAAACCGGGAAGTGAGATGAGCGCAGAAGGTATGGAGGGTTTCAGAAATGATTCCGAGACAAGTATAGCATCGAGCGGGGAGTTGCCAAAAGATGCCAGAAGGTCAGCATAGTGTCCAAGAAGACTCTGTGCATTGATGTGGACTAAATTGAAGTTCTTAGGATAGCTAGAGATTATGGAAGCGATTTCTTCGTGCAAGGTAAGAGAAGGAGTGAGAGAATCGCCGTCCGCACTTGCAAAGCTATCTGTATCAGAGGAGCATGAGAAGAAACTGCTATTATTTATGTTGTCGAAATCTGCCGAGTTATGCATAAACTATAGAATAGATATATAAATACGTATAGATATAAAATACTACAAAATAGATAAATAAAAATATACTAACACTATCTTGCGATCTCACCCACTCGCTAACCCAGTGGAAAAATACAAATAAATTTTGCTGAGTCGTTCGTGCTCAAAGGGGAGAAAAAAAAAAAAAAACACTAATAGCCCATTTAAAAAAAAAGGTAACAAGAGCGTGGATGGAAAAAAAAAAAAAAAAAAAAACATATTTTTGAAACCGGATTCCCGAACACGAACCACGCCGCTTTACACTGTCATTCATAACATAATGTCATACTATATAAAAGTCGTATTTTACAGATAACACTCAACTAATATAGAACACAGTGTAGTGTGTTCATAAACTTTCCGATGTATTACCTTACTGCATTTTGGTATAACGAAACGCAGCCAGCTGTCAAATCAGTATATTCTCCCTGACATGACAGCCGCTGTCAGGTGACAAGTGACAAATGTGACAATAAACAATTTGAAAAAAGTATGTACATAATGAAAGTACAATATAATTATTTAACAAATAGTAGGTAATAGAAAATTGATATACAATTAATAAAATACTAAAAATAACAAGCGACGCAGGTATCCGGACATATCGAATTCGGAAGTGACAAAAGTTCGGGAATATTCGGCTCTAGATGTAATTAGCACGATTACAAGACGGAACGGTACCTCCTATTCACGACGGCGCGCGGCGAGATGGCTTGGCCACTCTTGTGGTGGTTTTCGTAGCTGTACTCCTAGAGGATGAGGCAGCTTCCGGCCTTGGAGATCTGTCAGACTTGGCGGCAGCGCGAGGAAATTGAGTAATGAGGGCATCCAGCTCAGTTTGGCATTCGATTTTGCGACGAATCTTATCGGGTGTCAAAATTACAATTTTTCCCTCAACTGTCCAACAATTTTTGATGCTGAAGTGTTGTCTGGCTGCAGTAAATATACGATGTCGCGTCTTAGTCAGGAATTCAGATATTGTAATAGCTGTGCCCTTGAGAGACGTCTTACCATCCCAGACGGTGTTACGTTGTTCCATGCAATGGAACCTCACAAGGACTGGACGCACCTTCTCCCGGGTACCACCCAGCCTATGACAGACATTAATGTGCTGCAGACCAACTTCAGGGAGCCTCATCTCGGTGGAAATGATTTTGTGAACAGACTCATGAGGATTTTCATTTGGCTTCTCGGGTATTCCATGGAACAGCAGCACCTTTCTTCGCATGATAGTTTCATGCCTATCTAGTCCCAGTGAGAGAAGCTCAACCTGAGCCTTTAGTTTTGACAGGGTTTGCCAAACAAAGTTTTTAAAGTCAGTGTACTCACGTGACAGTGATGCTAGGTCAGGATGTGAAGGCACAGCTCCGGGAGTGATCCTTTGTAACTTCTCGTCATACTCCTTCATCCGAGAGCTGAATAACTTCTCAAGATCTTCCAGGCCGCTAGCGATTTTGAGATCCATAGTTGATTTGAGACTCAACAAGGTAAACACAGGGTGGAGTGTTGTGAATAGAACTGGATAGCAAGCGCAGGTGGGTTTTATGCAAGATTAATACCAATAGGCATATGTAAAAATTAATTTCGATTTAAAATTTAAAATAATTAGCAGCAGCTCTTAATTTGTGTGTGTATAGTGTATCATACCTAACTGCATAGGTAGGTGGAACTTATAACTAAATACCTAGGTATAAGTTATACGTAGGTACCTACTCCTAATTAGTATTAATAAATAGAAAGAGAATATTGACATTAACAAACTTAAATTCAATGGAGTACTTAGGTACGTATGGGCTTTTTCCTGTATCCAAAATAAATTGCCTAAATGAGCTACAAAACTGAGAAAAATAAAGAGCAGTAAAAATTAGTCCGTATTTATTACCTATCATTTTTTATCATTCAACCCAATCACTATATATGATCTGACAATAAAGAACAATGACGTCATACTCCGTTATTTCATACAAGTTTCGATAGCAATTTCCCGTTATGTTGTTGAATAAAAAGAAACTGATTTCATTCTACAATCCACTGTCCTATTGTTTGTGATTCCCATACCTACCTACCTCTTCTTTGATCCAATTTATCAGACCTGACATTATAGGAACATCCTTTTATAACCGTAGGGGTTAAAAAAGAAAAAGTTAACACTTTCGTTCATCTGGCTTAGCGGTGAAGTGACGATGGTAAAATATGGCTACCATAGTAGCCACAGAGAGATAGGTATATATAGGTATAGGTAGGTACAGTCAGCATCAATCAATCTTGAGTAGCAAAGCACTCAAAATGATTTTAATACCTTGGTATTCCCCCTTCCTGTAGACTGATTGTTCTGATATTTGGTACACACCTTTAGTTCAGACGATAATACAATTAAAACCAATAAAACAGTTTGGTATTAACGTTATTAGTAGGTATTAATATCATTTTGAGCAGTTTGCTAGTCAAGATCGATCTGGTGCTGACTGTATCAATTTTTAAAAATATAATAATTGAATAATTTAGACAGAACAGTCAAAATTAAAAACAATATCACGCGTAGTCGATTCGCACTAATTTAGTCGCACATTTTATACGAAAGGATCCTTTTGAAATTTTATATTTTATAGATGTAGTACTAGTAGATTGTCACCCAATGAATTTATTGTATACCAAAAACAATTCTAGGAACTTGTGGTGGCGATTCGCGCATATTTTGTTATATAAAAAATATTTAAGAAAATGATATGTAGGTACAGTAGCGCAAAAAAGTGTTAAGTCACTAATCACTATAAATAGAAATAAAAGAAATCCAAAACCTACATGGACGAAAGCCTATTCTTAATTGAAGTCTACCAAGTATTTGACTTAATCTCGGGATATATTATTATACTGACCAATTAAGGTACAATATTGGAATATCAAATGTCTAGGGTATATCACCCTTGTCCACCAGCCACTTATCTATAAAGCTACGAATTTATTTAGCTATCCTTAAATTATAGAAATTATACCTTTGTCACTTCACACCTCAAGGGATACAGTTTTAGAAATTGATTGGTGGATATTTAATCTTGTGGTTTAGAGGGTAGACGGTTCTAATTCATAAATTAATTAATATATTATGTTGTTAGTATTAATTAGGCAATTGCCTCTCCGCCCGCGTGGACTTTTGATCCCGTACCTATCCGCTCCTTACCCTCCCCAAAAGGACGATGATGTACAATCAATGATATATTATAAACTATAGATAATAATGTTGTCCACACTCTAAAATGGCGAAAAAAAATGATGAATTTGGTCATCATTTTATGCACTATTCAGAATCGCAACAGTGCACTACCAAAAAAAAATTGTATGCATGAATGGGTATTTGCATTGAGGGGGAGTGGCTAGAGAGGCCACACGGCGGCCTCTCGTTCTGGCTGACGCAGATCATCACCAATCATGGGTGTTTTGGGCGGTATCTGCATCGGACCGCGAAGAAAGAGCCAACGTCCGAGTGCCATCACTGCGACGCGAGCGAGGACTCGGCGCTGCACACGCTCACCGAGTGTCCGGCGTGGGAGACGCCGAGACGGGAGCTGGTGGCGACCCTAGGAGTGAGAGTTCTCACGCTCGCCACTTTGCTCGCAGTGATGGTTCGCTGCGCAGATTCGTGGGCCGCCGGCGACTCCTTCTGCGAGCAAGTAATGCTCGTCAAGGAGGCGGCGGAGCGGGAGCGCGAGGAGCGAAGGAGAATCGCAAACCGCGTGGCCCGCAACGAGCAGCGGCAACTCGGGCGTCGGAGGTCGCACAATGACCTCCGTCCCCCATGAGCGCGGACCTGGGGTGACGGGTAGAGCCGCCTGTCACCCTAGCAGAAGCAGGCCGCGGCGGCGGCACGCATTGCGTGCCTCCCCATACCCGGGGGCGGGTTGGGGACTCTGTGGTCCCCTCACCGGAAGAGGGCCAGATCGAGAGATATGGTCCTGGGTCGGCCGGGGTGCGAGGGATATGGCTACGACAATCTCACCTCCGGCAACTGACGGCCCACAGACGGCGTGCGTTTTAGTCGGTTTGAGTCCGACATAACCTCCTCCTCCGGCTACGGTGGGGGAAGTATCCGTGGGGATTTTGCGCACGATAAAAAAAAAAAAAAAAAGAAAAAAAAGGTATTTGCATTGATATGGTCTTCTATGGCAGTCGTTACGGGTAGTTGGAGCCCTAAAAATTCCAACGATTGGTCTAGCTGCAATGCTTCGATATCGCCCAATATCGTTATTGGGTTGTGGAGGTCAGATGGCAGTCGCTTCACGGAGAATATCGAAGTCCTGCCAAATCCGCAGTTAGCAGTCTAACTGCGGATTTGGCAGGTAAAGCGGACCCCAGACTCCGAGGTGAAAGCTTCGGATGCGACTGGGATTAGCGCTAGGATGATAAAGAAGTTTAGCTAGTTTAATTACATCAACAAATCTAAACATTTCTTCAAGAGAAAAGTTTTTTTTTGTAACAGTACGTTACACTTTTTCTAGAAAAGTTATTACTTACTAGAGTTTTCCTAACTTGACCTAATTGATATTTGAAATTGACCTCTACCTAATACACTTACACTCTTATTAATAAACGTGGATTAGAGCTAGATTAACTTTAGTCTACGACTTACGTTTGGATTAGTGAAATGTCATATTAATAAACATGGAATAAGAAGGGAGTAAGCTAATCCGAGCCTACTCCTCGGTTTAAAGTTATTCCCAGGCGCCATGTGGTTTAACGACGGAGTAACCGTAGATTAGATTCAGATCTATCCTAAATTGTAAATTTTATTCTTGTCGTAGGTTTATTTGAAATGGAGAGGGAATACTTTATAGATGATCTAAGGTTAATAAATGAAGTTATTGAAATTGAAAACCAGAATACAACATTAGCGAGACGTATAAAATTGTACAAGATACGAAACAATCCACTCGAAGACCTTCAGGAAGATATGTTTAAATATAAGTATAGATTTTCGCGGGCAACTGCCTGTTTCATTATTGACATGTCATTGACATTTAAAATGGATCGAAGTAATTGCTGAAACAATAAAATACAAGTACCTACTTATTATAATGCAATACAAAATCACCAAACTAATTTTAATAAAATTTATCATCACGAAATATATTTCGACGTGACTTACCTTTTCTTCTTCATCCCAGTTGATAGATCTATTCCGTTTTTGGCTCATTTTAAAGGATTTAAAATACAGAATTATAAATGACTAGCTGTTGCCCGCGGCTCCGCCCGCGTGGAACAGCCTATATGTTAATCCAACCTATATACATACCAAATTTCAACCAAATCGGTCCAGCCGTTTATGCGTGAAAGAGTAACAAACATCCACACATCCACACATCCACACATCCACTCATCCATTCTCACAAACTTTCACATTTATAATATTAGTAGGAAGGTACTATGAGTTTTTTATCAATTCAATTCAATAATTTTGGTGGTTTTTTTTGGAGTTTTCTATCTTTTCAAAAACCGCGCGTCAACAGCACTGTCAAGGGTCCATAATGTCAACCACAGAACACTTATGTCAACATTAAGCATTACATTCGTTCTTAGTTCATTCACAGACACAATTTTTTACTTTTAAAATAACTGGGTTGCCATAAAACACGCCTTAATCCCAGTGTAAGGAATGTATAGTTACTTCGAGGTTACTCCACGTTTATTAATAACAATATTAATTCGTGCTTAATACGACGTTACTCTGAGATTAACTAGTCCAAGTGTAACTTCAGATTAAGTCTGGATTACGTGATTTTTATTAATAAGAGAGTTAGGGTATATTTACATATTACTTGTGAAAAAGTTACGTGATATTGCAGCTCTTGAAACATCGTCGGTACCTTTTCGCGATATTGATGTTTGAACTTGACCTTAATCCAAATGTCAAAGCGCCGGTAGCTTAGTGGTTGAGGAATTGGCCTTATACGATCAAGAGGTCTTGGGTGCGGATCCTGGCTATTATACTACCGATGTGAACCTACTCTTCGCACACACAAGCAATAGGTTGTGGCTCAGAATGTCAACTTCCCAAAATGTCCCCTGGTACCAAAATGTCAACTTCCCATAATGTCCCTTTCCCAAAAATGGACACTGCCCAGCCCACCCCGACTCGGATAGGTTAGGTTAGAAGGCTTCCGCATTAGCCTTCGTGGTTATTTGTTTTACGTAAATAGACATGATTTAACGAGGGACATTATGGGAAGTTGACATTTTGGTATCAGGGGATATCAGGGGAGCCACAACGGCAATTTAGCTTATCTACTGGAGGGTTTAAAGGGAATATTAGTAATTTCTGTTGCTAATATTCTTTAAAAAAAATTTACGGAGGCTATATGTTTTTTTAAAGGATAAGTCAATTTGATTTCACCTCGCCTGATGGTAAGCTAAAGGTACAGTCTCGGAAAAGAGGGTCACGATTATAGACACGTAGGTACCATGTTACAATGGTAGCACTCAGTTGGACGGCCTCATCAGATTTATTTCACGCCCTGCTGAAAGGACCCGGGACTGTAGGTAGAGGGTAACACGTGGATGTACGTTGTACAACGTGTAACATGTACTTAGGATATTATGCATTTTAAGAGATTAATTTTTTTCTTGCCGTCTTGGTTCCCGGTGGAGTAGTATAGGGCCAACCCATCTCTTTAGGTGGGTGTCATAGAAGGCGACTAAAGAATAGAACTGTTCTACATACAAAACATGACAAAGTTTCTGCTTGGTGGCAATAGGCTCCCCGTAGGACCGAAAATGTGGGTGTAAATAGATCCACAGGGATTTACAGCTATGATGAATTATGATATGTATTGATGATGTAAGAGATGAAAGTCTGCATCAGAGCCTCGTCTGGCTGCGGCTCCGATGCTCCGAAGTCTTCGTAGAGCCCCTATAAACCATCACCCACATTATACACCGCGTGGTTTAAACAATTCAAATCTTTGTACATTATACATACGACATACTTTCAATATTGTTCAGTAAAGTGTCTCATTGTCTGACCTTTGCATAAATAACTATACAAATCGATTATACTGAAGGTTCATGATAATAAAAAATGGAATAATTTGTATAAACGCCCATCTTTATCACTACGTTCAAGTTCACTTGCCGTGGATTAAGGTGAGAAGACGTAGAAAGTAAAGGGTGAAAATGAAAAGACACATTGAGTTTAAGATCTATCCGTTCCTTGTAGAGCACGTTGAACCGTCGACGATCTTTGTTGGCATGCAAATATTTGTGGCATTTGTTTAAGGTAGTTGGAGCCCTAAAAAGTCCGGCCATATCGCCAGTGGAAGTCAGATGTAGTCGCTTTAACGATAAAATCGAAGTATAGCTGTTTCTTTTTTTAGATTTGATTGATAGTCCACAACAGGGTTTTGAAAAGGTTCGGAGGATGATAACGACCATAGATGAGGACTCCGTGCTTCCCACACCCGAAGGGGCCATCTTAAAACCATAAGTGATCCAGGGTTACCCTGGGTGCGAGGGAAATGCCTTATTGGGCCAACTTACACCCCGGTATTTGAGACCCGAGACGGCGTATGGCTTTAGTCGATCCCAGTCCAAAATAACCAGGAGTTATATTGAAAAAAAAAAAAAGGTTAAAAGTCATCAAAAGCATGCCTTCATAGATAGATACTACAGTAGGTACATAATATACAAAATGTACATCGTTATTTCTAAACTTTACTACATTAGCTATCAGAATACAACGGTAACATTGTGCACATTCAATGTGGTTACTATGTTGCTTCACTTATCTTTAACGGGCTTGGCTAACATACTTTACTACGGGGCACTGAGTAACTATGGGGCATGGGGACCTATAGATGTTAGACGAACTTGATGTCTAAAACCCATACGTATGTACAATATTATATGTTTTCTATGCAATGGTAGAATCGCTATAAACTAACAACCGTATTCACAAACAATACTTCGCTATGCGTACTACCAAAACTGTGCAAAGAACGACAAATTCTCAGTGCGTTCGTTTTGGCAAGCCTTTTTATTCATTGATAACACCTAAGTAATACTTCGTTGAGGGAACGCACTGCGTTAGATACTGCTCCGTGATGTTTGTTAATTAATTTTACCAGCCCTATGCGCTCGAGCACACAATGAGACCTCACAGTATCGTTTGTGAATACGGGTGTTAGGGACTTTTCCTACTAAACGTGTTGCCCTCTTCCTAGAGTCCCGGGTTCTTCAAGTGGGGCGCGAAAAAACATCTATCAAGGCCACGATTTTATAACCAATAGCATCAGAAATGGTGGTCCTATCTTCTGGACTGCACGTCAGCATTTTACAAACTAGCATGGTGCAGTCAATTGACGGATCAAATATGAAAAAAACCTCGCGAAGTCCATGTTCCGTAGTCAGATCACAGGATAGGTACGAGTTTCCTCATTGCAAAAACAACTAACGGTGCCTGGGTGAAACGGGAATCAATTTTGGCAGAATGGAATCACACTGTTCCATTCTCCATATTGTGTGTTTCCATTCTACCTATTCTGTCCTTCCAATCTGAATACCTATCTCTAACGTAACATTTTGTAGTGTCATTTCTAAAATTTGCATAGATTGGATAGGACGGCTATTAGATATTAGGTCCTTATAGCCTTAAGTTTAATACATTATACTCTTTTAATTGCCATAATAAAAAAATAAAGCCATGTTGATATTCCACATGTAACTGTAAAACTCCATGGATGTTATGTATATCGGCTGTAATCAGTAACTGAGTAAACAAATTATATGAGCTGCAGTGGGCCAATCACTCCTTATCTAAGTACACCGTTACGAGCTCTCAGAAATAACACATTTTACGATACTGGAATCTAACACCTCGGTATAAAGTAGAATTTAGGTTAAAACTGTATTTTATTTCGTTACTACTAGTTTATTCTTAAGTTGTACTCTTAATTTCGAGTGTAAGTAACTAGCTGTTACCCGCGGCTCCGCCCGCGTGGTCTTATGGCGACTTTTTGTCATATCTTCGCTTCTAAACAACCAATTGCGATCAAGCATTGATAAATCCAATTAGTTTTTTTTTTGCTTCGATATCGCCTAATGTCACCATTGGCTAGTGGAGGTCAGATAGCCGTCGCTTCATGGAAAATATCGAGGTCTAGGCAAATCCGCAGTTATGACTGGTGAAGCGGACCCCAGACTCTGAGGTGAAAGCTTCAAATGCCATTGGGAATTAACGCTAGGATGAAAAAGACTTGCCAGCTCACGTGTTTCCTTCCTCCCATAGTCCCGGGTCCTTTAAGCGGGGCGTGAAAAAGCATCTGATGAGGCCGTCCAGCTGAGTGCCACCATTGTAACATGGTACGTGTTGTAATGGTGGCCCTCTTTTCAGAGACTTTGCCTTCAGCTTACCATCAGGCGAGGCGAAGTCAAATTGACGTGTCCTATATAAAAAAAAAAAAGTTATCTCCATTGCACATACACGGCCACTTTACTATTTTTTTCTTTTTATATAATATTAGCAACTGAAATTACTAATATTCCCATCAACCCCTCCAACTAAGCTATATTGTGCTAGGAGGGGGTTCACGTCGGTAATGTAATAGTCCGGATTCGAACACGGCACCTCTCGATCGTTAGGCCAACTCCCTAACCACAAAGCTACCGACACGCTTGTGTGTGTGAAATTACGTGTGTGGATGCAATGTGACAATTTCAACATTTTGGAGATAATGAATAACAACGACGTTTTCTGATTCATCAATCAATCAATCAATTAGCCTACTGCAGTCCACTGCTGGACATAGGCCTCTCCCAATGTGCGCCACGTTTGCCGATCCTCCGCCTTCCGCATCCAGTCCGTCCAAGCCACCTTTCGCAGGTCGTCGGTCCACCTGGCTAGAGGTTGTCCCACCTTCCGTTTTCCTACGCGCGGTCTCCAACTCTTGGACTCGTTTGCTCCAACGGCCATCGGTCCTTCGGCAGATGTGGCCAGATTATTATTTATGAAATAATTTGACGCCATAATATTATTGTACAAACCATCAACTATAACATCATAGTTATCTGAAAACTTAGTACCTATTTAAATCAAATCAAATAATTATATGCAATATGATCAAACGGAAAGGAATAACTATCCAATTCCTTTGATTAATCTCATTTTACTGGCAGGTAACGATAAAGGACACACACGTGTCATCAAACATTGCATCTTAGACCATACCATATACAATGGAACTGATTGGTGCCCATAGGATGTCTAATTGTAGAGATATGCCATAATAATCCTAACACAGAGTCGATTCGAAACCAATCTTAAGACATTATTTTTATTGAAACCCTGGCATTATATCAAATACTTTTGTGATGAGAATGTTAAATTACCTTTTGGATAATTTCGTTTTTGACTAAGTAGTTGATACCTGCGACTCTGGAGTTCTCATCCCGTTTCCGCAACCCGCTATGGGAACCTATTCTAGGGATAAAAAATAGCCATACTTGATTATTCGAGACTCTAATCTATTCCTGTATCAAATTGGATTTAGTAACAAACGTTAAAGAAAGATCGTGAAAGAAAGGTTTGTTGTGCCTCACAGATCTTGGTGGATTGCCTGACTATATGAATAATAATCAAATCAATTTAGCCTGTCGCAGTCTACTGCTGTACATAGGCCTCTCCCAATGTTGGGAGGTTTTGGCCTAGGTACTGTTTCCGCGCTAGCCAGACGAGGATTTTATTTCGAGTTTACCTTCTCTCGCAGTGATATCGTCTGCGTATTGTTCCGTTCGTCGCCTCTTACGACACCGTTCGGATGAGATGGGGTGGTGATATTTGTATTCTTTCTCCGTCACCACACGGATAATATAATATCCTGTAGTGGGCCTCACAGACCTTGGTGGATCTCCCGGATCACCTTAAAAGTAGTGTTGATATTATCACTGCAGTATCTTAGCTCTGTGGTACGTGGGCCTCAAAGACCTTGGTGCATCTCCCAGACCACCTAAAAGGTAGCGTTGATATTATCTCTGCAGTGTCTTAGCTCTGTGGTGCGGACAATGCTATCAATACTGCAGAATTATCGTGCCTAGATACATGTGAGAGATAAACGACACGTGTTTGCGCGCCATAATATCACAATTTATGGTCGCAAGTTTATCGGCTATCCGTTCGTTTGTGTTGTTTAGTGGCGCTAAAGACTTGTAGTTAGATTTTTTATTAATGTTAAAATGTTAGAATTGGCTACACATACTTCTTTTTAAATTCAAATGCTTGAAAAGGTATATAAACACGAAACAGTCGAAAGGTGAAGTTCAATTAATTAACCCATTGCAGTCCACTGCTGGACATAGTGCCTTCCCAATGTGCACCATTGCTCCTGATCTTCTACCTTCAGCGGTTCTGCAGTTGTGAGTCTGTCCTGGCCACCTTTTTCAGGTCGTCAGTCCATCTACCAGTTCTATCCATCTAGCGATTATTTCTCGGACTAGCTATTCTCCGCTGCTCAGTCCGCGTGAAAAGCCTACTTTCAGCGACTTACATGAATCTATTTCCGGGATAAAATACTATAATCTAGCTCCGTGCCAAATTTCCTCCAAATCCGTTCAGCCGTTTCTTTCAAACTTTTGCTTTGCAAATAGTGAGAAGTAAGACTAACTTGTGCGGGTTATTGGACGATTCTCTAATTGTAACCAGAAAAAAAACGTTCAATTTAAATCTAGAACTCATAATACATACTTTTGGAGTCTTTTGCCGATCTGTTAGAACACTGGGTAATACTCATCTCAGTACTATTATTTTACTTCAGGCAACACTCTGCTTATTTTTTTTTTTATAAGTACTGCGGAAACCGGCCCAGACGATTACTCTTATAATTACGTTAGACTTACCGAGTTACTATCTATTAAGGCGCAATAAACGAACAAAGCTTTTGTTCCCAAGTACTCATAGTATTATTAATGGCTATATATAGAAAGAAACATGAGAGTACAGGGTCAACTTGTAAACATCTAAACTGTGACCCTGACATACATTTCATATACTACTAGCTGTCCCGGCGAACTTCGTACCGCTAAATTTTTCCCGTTCCCGCTGCACCTATTTTCTTATCCTTTAAACCTTCCCTGGACACCCACGAATATTTCAAGACTAAAATTAGCCAAATCGGTTCAGCCGTTCTTGAGTTATAAAATAATTATTTTTTTGTATGTTTGTTACGCGATTGTGAAGCCAATTCTAGACGGATTTTGAAAATTCTTCTTGTGTTCGTAAGTAGATTATTCCGAAATGGTCCCATTTTAATTTCGTAAAGATCTGATGATGGGTTTCCGAGATTAGACCAAGGAACTCTTCAAAAAGTACCAGGAAATCAGCCGCGATTGCTGCAATGGCATATTATTGCAATGTTTCTGCCATTACACATCATAACATCACGCCTGAGTCCTTTGAAGGGGTACGCAGAAGTGTTTAGAATATTCAGCTATATTTCCGGTGTATATGCATTGATTTTAAAAATTCTTTTTGAATAATGACTTTTTTTTTTTTTGTGGCGTGGCCGGTTCGATCTGTATTGCAGCGTCAGCAGCGCATGTACAGTCAGGTCACTATACATGCGATGTACAGTCGTGAGACTGTACAAACTCACTAAAAAGAGAAAAATAAATTCATTTTTAACAAAAAAGTTTAACCGACTTCAAGAAACGAAAAAGAGGCACTGAAAAAAAAATTGGGTACGAATTGAGAACCTCCTTTTTTGAAGTCGGTTAATAACAACGAAAAGTGGCATTGATTTTTATATATTAGAAGATTTGTACAGTTTCACTCACCGTACTTGATTCTATCCGGGTGCTACCGTTTTTCCTATTGCTTGCTCCCTACGGGTTGTAGTAGGATGTGAAGACGTGCTCACCAATCAGTCTCGGCAGTAGTGCTTCTCAGGCATCGGCTCCTGGCCTATACGATGCAAGAACTCACGGCAATAGCCATGTCCGGCCAGAAATGCGTCGGCTGGTAGTAGAAACTACTGTGGCATCTATCCACTCCTTCCTTCAAGAATAGCAAGTCTGAAAAAACCATATTTATATTGGTATCGCATTAGGATAATATTTTGTCATGCGGCGTTATTTACACGAAATTGGAATCTAAGCGGATTCCAATTTCGTGTAATTAACGCCGTAAATGTAGCAAATGAATTATTGTGATTCTGCTTGTGTGAGGTATCATATTTGTATTAGTTTTATAGGAATCTATTGCGATTTGCGATCTACGGGGAATTGATAAAGTTACTCGTTTTTAACGAAATCGCTATACCTGTGGGTCTAAAAAGGCAACCTTTTTAGACCCACAGTCCTTTCATGGTAAATTCATTTCAAAAGAATAATAATTTATACCAGATGACTCTTGGCCACAGGAACATCTTTCTAACTTTCATTTTGATGTTTATAAAGAAAATACATATTCTGAATGTTAGATTTCTTCTATAAACAACTTATTACATGGACCTTAACGAATAACATACATCCTTTAGGCGACAAGATGTATTTTTTACGACAAAGGAAGAAAATTCAAACCTAATTTTTTGATGTTTTCGCAAGAAATTGATTCTTAGTAAAGCCAGTTTATTCTATTCGATCGAGTAATCGAGATAGTATGTCAAGTCAAGTGGGCGGTTTCGAAAAATAGCGCTTCTGGTCTTGTTTGATATTTAGGTTCTTTTTTTTTTAATTCAAGTCGTTATAGAGCGGTTCCCGAAATAGCCATTGATGAGAAAAATGTATGTATCTATAAATAGTTACAAGAGTTTTATTGCTCGTAGAATAGTATTAGATTGAAAGTCTATTAAATACTTCACAGAATTTTCACCAAGAAATATAAATTACTAGCTGACCCCGCGAACTTCGTACCGCCTAACAGTGAATTCTTTTTTTTTTCAATTTTTCTCTCCGTAAGAACCATCTCCGTACTTTAAGGAATGTTCTAAAAAAAGAATTAGCGAAGTCGGTCCAGCCGTTCACGCGTGATGGCGTGACCAAGGGAAATAGGTATTCATTTTTATATACATATAGAGATTTTGCTCAAAACTAATTTTCTATATCTGAAAATTGTCATCTACATTGGATACTGACTCTACTGATGAACGAAGTATTCGAAATGATCTTAATACCTTGGTATTGCCGCCTTCCTGTTGACTGATTGTTCTGATATTTGATACACACCTTTAATATATACCCTATATACCTGTCTGTACACTACCTGGATATGTTTGAACATTACTGACGGTGGAGGTGAGCGCTGATGCATCATAAGTACCTACATCTGGGTCGCAAGTCCCAGTCGCCGTCACGGTGTTCCTCTCTGTATCAAGCTATGGACCCGGCGACCGCACGGTGAATCCATGGAGTGCTGAGAATCGGATCTCGAACGATAATACAATTTGAATCAATAAAACAGTTTTACTTGCTCTTAATACCTTGGTATTAAAATCATTTTGAGACTTTATTGTCAAGATAGATCTGAAGCTGACTGTACGTCGTGTCGCTAATGAGTTATTCATACTGATATACAGATGTAGAGTATCTATGTACAATAAAAACCTTCACCCAGAAGCCAAGAGTAGAAAAACCTTCAATATGTTTGTTACTATCTACCTATCTACGCCCAAGTATATTCTTTATAATTCTTCAATGGCCTCACAACACGAGGAAGATCCTTTATTTATTGTAGCGAATGTCTTCACCGCCTCAATGTCAAAAACAAAGCGACCTTAACAAAAAGTTCGTATATGATCCTTAAAAAACAAATAAAATCTATATGAATCATCGCTATACCATTATGCTGTGATTATAATTTGTTCCTTCTTGGAATTTCGGACTGTTTAATTTTAAAGTAAGGATGTATGTATGTAACTTCTTCTTCCTCCTAGCGTTAATTCCCAGTCGCATCCGAAGCTTTCAGCTCGGAGTCTGGGGTCCGCTTAACCAGTCTTAACTACAGATTTGACTAGACCTCGATATTTTCCGTGAAGCGATTGACATCTGACCTCCACAACCCAATGTTAACATTAGGCGATATCGAAGCTTTGCAGCTAGACCGTTGTTTTTTGGACTTTTTAGGGCACCAACTACCCGTAACGACTGCCATAGTTGTTTTTATGGCAACCGGGACCGACGGCTTAACGTGCTCTCCGAGGCACGACCAGACCAATGCAAATATCCATATTTTATGCACACAAATATTTGCACTGAGCGGGGATCGAACCCGCGCCTCCTGCGTAGCGGCCGCGTTCGTTACCGCTACGCCATGGAGGCTGTCGATGTATGTATGTAGCTGTCACAGCTTAATCAGCCGTTCAATTAACTGCCTAGGCTTTTAACTAAACAGCGCCGTTCAATTAACGGCCTGAATGATATTCAGCCATATTGTTTGTTGCATTACAACATTTTTAATAAGGCATAATTATATAGCCCAAATTGGTATTAAAGTGGTCCTTCGAGCCGGATTTTCCTCTTCCTACAGTCCCGGGTCCTTTAAGCAGGGCGTGAAAAAACATTTGATGAGGCCGTCAAGCTGAGTGCCACCATTGTAACATGGTACGTGTCTATAATGGTGACCAGACTTTGCCTTCAGCTTACCACTAGGCGAGGCGAAGTCAAATTCACGTGTTCTATGTAAAAAAAAGATTATTCCGAGAATAAAGGCTTTTTTAGAGTATCATCCATCAAAAATCAGGAGTAACGGCGTCCAGGTGAGGTTGACTTGACCCCATATCATTAGGTAGGGTCCCAACATCTGGGTAGGGTCCCAAACACTAGTACGAGAACTTTTTAATATAAGAGCATTGTCATATTCCCAATCCCCACTAAACTTGTCTAGACAGTCGGTATCAAATACGAAATACGTTATCTGTATTCAGTACAGACCGACAAGACGTGTTAATCGTCACAATAGCTCCCACATTTTTTATTAAAAAACTCAGGCATTGAACCTCCGTCCTTTGGGACAAATAGACGATATTTATTATGTTCAATAACGCTCTGAAGTTAGAGTGCATTAGATTGATTATACGCAGTTTGTTTTGTTGATGTGTTTATAAGTTGGTAGACATTTAGGCACTTTGCCACATTGCACCTAGGTACTGTATAGTATCGCAAATAAATCGGCCAAGTGCGAATCGGACTCGCCCATGAAGGGTTCCGTAGTAGCAAAGGCGAAAATTGAGGTTTATGACGTATTAAAAAAAAACTACTGACTGGATCTCGTTCGAATCAATTTTTAGTGGAAGTTTGCATGGCAATTTACATCATATATCTTTTTTAGATTTATCGCTCTTTTATTTTAGAAGTTAGAGGGGGGGTGGGGGGACACACATTTTTCCACTTTGGAAGTGTCTCTCGCGCAAACTATTCAGTTTAGAAAAAAAATATATTACAAACCTCAATAGCATTTTTAAAGACCTATCTATAGATACCCCACGGGTGCCCCTTGTTTCGCAGACAGAAATTTCATAGAATTTCGTTTCACAGAAAATGTTTCACATAATATTTGGTACTTATATTTTTATTTCGAATATTATTATATTATTATATATTATATTATTTTCAAAGACAATTTACCAGAATGAAACATATTTCACAGAAAAACAATTTAATGAATTTTTATTAACATTTTTTTGTTTAATAAACTTAACAAACAGTAGAATTATTTTTTAAGGAATATTAAACCACCACCATAATCGAAAATAATTTGGTCTAACGTTTAATAAATTAGAACACGTCATTATAGTTTACACCCCGACTCAGAGTACCCCGACTTGGATAGGTTAGGTTAGAAGGCTAAGGCGGGAGCGAAGCGGAGCGGAGCTCCCGCCTTAGGCCTTCGTGGTTATTTTTTTTAAAACCACCCAGAAATAGGAGCCCCGCGGAGCGGGGCTCCGTCGAATTATCTTAGCGCAATTAAGTTATTATCTTTTGAGTGGTATGTCAAACGATTTTATATTTAATGTATGTTATGATGATAAAGAATATTTAACTTGTTATTCTATGATATGATTATTCTAACATTAAACTTTATGTGAAACAAAAATCAATGATTTAAAAATCTTCAAAGTAAGTATTCTGTGTATTGATTATTCTATGAAACGAAAATATGAGAAAAATTTTATGTGAAACGAAATTCTATAAAACAATTAGCTATAAAACAACGCACACCCATACCCCACACGTATGGGTTTGATGAAAAAAAAAAATTGAGTTTCAGTTCTTGGTATGGGACCCCCAAAATTTAATGCTTTTTTTTATTTTAGTGTCAAATTCTTAATGCGGTTCACAGAATACATCTTCTTACCAAGTTTCAACAGCATAGGCCTTATAGTTTCGGAGAAAAGTGGCTGTGACATACGGACGGACAGACAGACAGACAGACAGACGGACGGACAGACATGACGAATTTATAAGGGTTCCGTTTTTTGCCATTTGGCTACGGAACCCTGAAAACGGTGTGAAAAAACGCTTTTTGTGCGAGTAAGCTAATTTCAATATTGTTTTTTAAACTGTCAATGTGTGCACGTCATTGAATGTATGTAAGTTGTGAGTTATACCAAAGTAGTAGCCATTTTTATCAATGACGTTTGAATCAAAAATTAGATTTTGTTTTAGAAAAGAAAAAAGTCATCCAAGTCATTAAATTTATAATCTTCAAAGCATAATATAATCTTCACAAATGCTCCACAAACTCAACAATGGTGGTATACTATCGGCCTCAGCGTCTGAGAATGAAAATATTTGAACAAATAAGTGAGATGACTGCGATTACGCAGCGCCCAACTTCCGCCAATAATTCAATTGATTGGTCGCCATCTTTGACCTCACCGTTATTCTCTGTTGTACACAATGTCATTGGTGTACGTACATACGTCGTTTTATTCTGCACTGGTTGCAATGAATAGACGTTTTATAATTTAGTTTAGCCTATGCCCGCAGCCGCAAAAATTAAATTCTTCAGTAGTCACGAAATTCTAGCTCAGTATAGAAAGTCTTCTGGGTTGGTCTACTGTGTTCGTCCATTGTATTTGTCTACCGTGTTCGTCTACTGTGTTCGTCTACTATGTATCTAGCAGTGGTGAGAGGTCCTTTTAGCCAGATTCCTGTCGGCTTCCTAATACATTGCATATTTCACGACAAACTAGATGGAAGTAAGGACTTTTTCCACCGGCTTCCCTTTTGAATATCTTCACCCTTCGCCACTGGTATCTAGGACTCTTTTCCTTTAATACCCCTCAATTTTATCCATCTAAAGTACTTAATTATTTTGTTGGTTAAAATTAGTTCATAACAATATTCTACGATATCGTGACATTCTACGTATATGACGCCTGACAGTAACTATAAATAATTCCATATAAATACCATTACATTACCTAATTATAGTTCCATAATTAACCAACTTTTGACAGTTAAAACCACAGATGTCATAATTAACACTAAGTACTGGCTATCCAAAGTTTTCGTTTCTCTCGCACGCAGCGATACTGCAAGGCATGTTCCGGCAAAACAATGGCAGTACTAAACAATAACAGCAGGAATATTCCACACAAAGTTGCTCGCTCGCAAAGAACTTAATAAAAAGAGTAAGAGGAAACAAATGTACTATTCACTTTTCCCCTCCCCCAAGGCATGAGCCCTAAATAATGAAAACCTATATGTGTGTTTGTATATGTTCTAGCGAAATGTTTGTCTTGTCTTGTGCTACCTTTATTCGATTTCGGTGAAGTGTAAAAAGGTTATCTGTTTGACCTGTATGTATGTATTTACAAAGAACTTACTTTGGGCCTAGATAGCGCTACAGAATGTCGTAGAATATTTATTAATTAATTTATAAATGCGTACTGATACGCGTCGCTTAGTTCTATATGCGCAGAATAGGTTTCTTGGGTGTCTTTTGAGGATAGCACGGGGTGCTGTTGAGGTAGACAAGCAGGCTCTTTACCAAGTAGATGTAGATTATTACAAAACAAGCCGCCTGCGCCAGGGCCTCGTTTGTCTTGTGATTTAGGTCCAAAATACGTGTCCCGGGGTATACATACTTATAATTCCAACAGATTTTCCAATGTTCTTTCGTTCTCATTATACGGCTGAACCCATTTTGATTTATGGTAGGCATATTATTTTTATACCCGCGGAATGAATGGATAAACGTCTCAACTGATGTGAGCTCATGGGCACTAGTCGCGTGCGCACTAAAATATATAGAGCACGCTAGAAAAGACTTATGGCAAGGGTAAAGAGCAGGCTACGAACGGGCGTAGAACAAGGTATGGCAAGGATAAGGTGCGGACGCAATTTAAATTATAAAGAAAAGGCCAAAACGGACGGTATTGTTCGCCAAATAAATAAAATGTATCATGAATTTTGTTCTGAATAGCTCCTCTATGTTCATCACTTTCGGTACAGTCGCGTACAAAAGCTACAACAGTAATAATATGTATTTGATAACCACTAATGGCTTCACCTTGAAAGCCACGTCAGACGGCGCCGTCTGACCCCGAAACATTAAAAAGATAATCACGAAACACTCATTTTGTAATGTGCCTGATCGTACGACGGACTGTGAAGTCATAAAAGCTGACACATTTTTGGTCTATACTTCTTCATAGTACCACCGAGTAGACCTATTGGTATTCCAACACATTTCTGTTAAAAATCCCGTAGTCGGAAGGTTACTTCGACTACGGATTTCTCTGGACTCTTCTTCATGCTAGCGGTAATTCCAGTCGCATCCGAAGCTTTCACCTCGGAGTCTGGGTCTAACTATTAGGTAATCTGTGGTCTGGGGCCCGCTTTACCAGTCTAACTGCGGATTTGGCTAGACTTTTCTGGACTAATTTTTGTTCAATATCAATTTACCTATGCTGCGTTTTTTACAGTATGTTAGTCCTAAAAACTTGTTCCCTTCTGTATATAGGAATACAGAAGGGGACAAGTTTTCAGAATTTTTACGCTAACGATAAAGCGAGACGGACGGATAAGATGTCATATTGTTATGACTTTTTGAAGCAATCTTGTAATATAATAATCCTATTGCAGAAAGAAATCACATTTTGTTTGAACAGTTTCGTTCTTCTTATTTTTTTTATTTTAGACCCTTCGGAATTTGAATTAGGTCACATAATAGTACTGAAACTACAACAAATGAAAAATGTTCGGATTTGTTATTTGAATTGCGACCTTTTTTGAAGAAAAACTAAAGTTTTTAATTAAGTTTTTAAACTGACAGCAATTTGAAAAACGAATGATTTGCTACCGAATGTAACGTAAACAGTTTTTGGCACACGATTTATTAGTTTAGATAAGATGTTTGTCAAAAGAGTTACGAGAAACTTTATTTACTATTTCAAGAACTCTGTCAATCAACTAACTCTGCATAACTTCATACTCAATCTAATGAATAATTGCATGAGGGATCAATTTTATTGCCATCCAATCGTAAAAATGAAGTCAAACACACACACAAAAAATATTCTTACATTTCACTTCGGTGCTTCCTTGAATTATAAATGCGATAGTAGCTTTGTCCGTCTGTCTGTCTGTTACGCTTTCACGCCTAAACCACTGAACCAATTTTGATGAAAACTGGTACAGGGGTAGATTACACCATAGGAAAGGATAAACGTTGTGATAACCAATATCAAAGCGGGCGGAGCCGCAGGCAACAGCTAGTATTTTATGAATTTTAGTTCGACAAACGTTCAGATTGTATATAGGCTGTATAATAAAAAGAATAAAAAAATTATATTAAGCATTATCTTTTAGTAGCAATGATATTTAAAAAAAAAATAAGTAGCTACCTACTTACATTAATTTGACGAACTGATATGGTCTAATAACTATTACATAACCTGCCCCCCTAGACAAGTAGTAATTCGTTGGCCGGCTTATTGTAGAATAGAATAATGGATGTATAGGATTTGACGTATATGACACGTATTTTGACGTTTATGACATGCATTGACAACTGTCATATACGTCAAAATGTTTCGGCAAAATGAGTAGGGTATCAGCTTCAACATGGGGTATCAAATACAGGGGCCTGCTCACTGTGTATGGGGGCACCTATGTCCCTACGGTCACATATGCTGCGGCCGTATGGTACAGACGGGCCTTTATGCACGTTGTTCGCAGCCCCCTGCTACGAACGCAGCGGTCAAGCCTAATGCTGCTCACAAAAGCTTACAGGACGACTAGCACTAACGCGCTAGCGGTACTTGCGGGCGTGCTGCCGGCTGACCTGGAGGTTATCCGTGCTGGTGCGCTGGAGGAAGCCAGGCTGAGTCTTTCAGCTGAGCATGGGGAATCGAGCAGGCGGCTGCAGGAGGAGCTTAAACAGTGGAGGGCAGCCACTAGAGTAGACGCATTGCGTGCCTGGCAGAAGCGGTGGGACACAGAGGAGAAGGGAAGAACAACGCACCTTTTCTTCCCTCTGGTGGAACAGCGGCTTGCTTGGCTCTGGGTCGAGCCGGACTACGAGCTGTCCCAGCTCCTCACCGGACATGGGTGCTTTCGAAAGAGACTGTATGACCTGGGCCTTGGCAGCGAAAGTGTATGTTTCTGTGGTTTGGAAGACGAAGACCTGCACCATGTGCTGTGGGTCTGCCCCCTGTATGACGACATCCGCGACAACATGATGAGAAGGGTGGTAAGGTCGGAGGCTGGTCCTATGTATTACTCGGACCTTGTAGGCACACCCCAAAACTTCGGACGGCTGCGGATCTTTGCGCACGTTTGGCACGAGAGGCGCAAAGCTCACGAGGTCTCTAACGGCGACGAAGCCCGTTAGTGTGGCGTGCTGCCCCAGAAAGGGGAGAGAGCGAATTCGATAGGGCACCAAAAATAATAATTTGTAGGGAGTCAAGAAATGCGTGCCCGAAAGAGAGCAGACGCCAGTAGGGCGCGCATCTCCCAAGATTCGGCCCGTTATAACCAAGATGGTTGGTAGGGCCATGGGAAGGAGGTGGGAAAACGGTGTCATATACGTCAAATCCCATACATTCATCATTCTATTTCACAATACGCCGGCCAAAGCATTGTCACTTGTCTAATGGAGCTGTGGCAGGTATAAACTCCGGATACGTATCTTGGACCTTGGGAGTCTTTTGAGGGGGTGCTACTACGGTGGAAGAACTCAAATTTACCAAGCATAGATTATTACAAAGCAATCCGCGGGCGCCAAAGCCTCGTTTGTCTTGCGATTGAGGTCCAAGATACGTGTCTGGAGTTTATAATAGGTATAGGCACTAGTAGAAAGTCAATCTATGTATATTGAATGAATATACAGAATTATCTACTTTATAGAAATTACTTTTGTGATCGTACACTTACATAAACAATGTAGGTATAGTTATCGGCATATTATCTTGACTCCAATGACGTCACTATATACATGCGCGGTCTCGTCTTTTGGGTGTTTTTGAGGATAGCACGGGGTGGTATTATCATATTATGGCGTCGGAAGAGTTCAAATCCACCAATCATAGATTTATTATCAAACTAATTTATGCGCACTAAGCTCTTGTTTCTCTCGCGATTTGCGGTCAAGATATACCCGATAGCTAGGTATACGAATAGGAATCATAAATATTGATAAACTTTTGAATTTTTAATTTTAATTTGTTTAAATTATATAAAATGGCGTAGAAAGATTGTTATCATTGTCATAAAAAATTGCAAGTTTAATTTAATACAAAAATCGGAAATGTTCGACGTATCTTACATAAATCTAATTTTAATTGCGTACTTACTCAAAAATAGAAATTAAATTGTTTTTCGTATATGTTTTATACAAACACATGTAGGTCCATACAAAAAAATATACCTACCTAAGTAAATACATCACAAATATCTGTAAAATACATAGACTATTTAAAACTAAAAATTGTATTTTAAAAATATTGTTACAATGTTTTATTCACATTATGTACGTAACAACTATCTGAATATAATATAAAAACAATACAAATAATTCATACAAACCTGCAGGTTCTGGCGTCAAAGAATTTTCTCCCCATCGCGGATCGATGTCTACCGGGAAGGTGAAACGAGACCCTGGCGAGCGCTGATTGGTTTGATATGTTAGAACAATGATTATATTAAACCTTTAACATAAACCTAATCATATGTTAAAACTTAAAAGTTTATCAATCATAGATGACTGGTGGATTTAAGCTTTATACACCGCCGTAGCACCCCGTGCTATCCTCAAAATGGGTCATTCATCAACTCGCTAATCCGAAACTCGCTAGCGTGTGCGAGTTGACAATTTTCGATTTTATTTTAGGTACGAGTATACACTCAAAAACGCGTACTGCGCTTGGATATATTACTCATTTAAAATACATTTTGGGTTCAAGATATATGCCACAAGCTATATCGACGGTTAAAAGGCGAATTGATTCAAGCGCCACCTTGGGCGATATTGAGTTATATACATCATTGGAATCGTGGAATTTTTCCGCGTCGTTTGAGCCGGGTTTGAGGTTAATCTGAGCACTTTTTTGGCGCTTGGCTCCATTACGAATTTGGGTATCTTTTCTATTTACGAGGTATCAAGTGTAGCAATTTTGGTTGTTTTTTTTCAAAGCATGTATATAGACCCATCAAAAAAAAACGTTTTTTCTTACTATCTGTAGTTTAAACCATTAATCCCTGGATCAAATAAAATGGTTTTGACGTTTGAATTGTTTTTACTTGATCTTAAATATTTTAACATGGATGTTAATTCATTTTGCTTCAACCAGATTTATTAATGTATGATTATTAGATCATTTTGCCTTGAACATTTAAACATTATCTCTGTCGCTTGAATCAATCTTACCTGAATAAGTATAATGGAAGTATATGACTTGTGCTAATTATCCTTGACCAGTTTTTAATGTTTATGCCATTTAGAACAATTTTCTCTATGCATAAAATAAATATCTGCACGTTTGATTCCTTTATATTAATTTAATAATTAAACTTATGTCATACTTAAATCAGTTTACTTCTTCCACCTCGCATTAAAATTGGCATTTATTATCTCAAGTAACAGAACACAAACCAACGCGGGTAGGTACTTGGACCCACAAAATGCATGTCGCGCGTGGATTCGAGGTTGGTTCAGTCTACTGCGCGATGCCAGATAAGTCGGATGCCAATTTTATCTATTTAAGTGACCGAAATTTACTTTATTTGTATAATACAATATAAGAATAAACCGATAACTTTTCTGTGTAACCTAAGCTTAGCTACAAGTACAGTGCCTGGGTGCTTGAAAACTGCAAATGTTTGTCCTATATACAAAAGTGGTAATCCAAGCATCCCAGGTAACTATCGTCCGGTGTCCCTGTTGACGGCTCTCTCAAAAATAATCGAGAGAGTTGTTAACAGGAGACTATTAACGTATCTTGAGAAGAACTATTTATTGTCGGAACAACAGTACGGGTTCCGAAAAGCTAGGTCTACGGAGGACGCAGTGACAAACTTAGTTGATTTCATTACTTACAATTTAGATCACGGAAATCACTGCACCGGCGTCTTCCTGGACCTAGCAAAAGCTTTCGACACGGTGTCTAGAAAGATACTGTTACAAAAAATGTCATATCTAGGAATACGTGGCAGTGCTCTGGAATGGTTCGATTCGTACCTTTCTGGAAGAACACAAAGAGTAGTTATGGAGTATGGTAGCAGTGATCTAACTACTGTACATTTCGGAATCCCACAGGGAAGCGTGCTTGGTCCAACTCTGTTCATAATGTATATCAATGGTTTGTGCTCGTTAAATATACCTCAAGCAAAATTATTTACGTATGCTGATGATACAGCAATAGTATTTTTCGGGAAAACTTGGGATGGGGTCCAAACAGCCGCAGAAAATGGATTACGTGTAGTTGCAGATTGGCTTCAAAATAATCTGTTGACACTAAACGTTGGTAAAACTAAAGCAATAAACTTTGCAGTGTCCAATCGCTCCGCCCCAAAACATCCCATCGATTTAAAACTTCATTCGTGCGTAAAACGTGACAATTGCGGCTGTCCACAAATAGAACACGAAACAATAGTTAAGTATTTAGGAATACTGCTAGACAACCGCCTCGCATGGTCAACACATTTGAGGGTTCTAGAAGATAGGGTCAGGAAGCTGTCACACATTTTTAAGCGATTAGGGAAAATTGCTGTGGAGCCAATCCTCAAAATGATTTACTTTTCCCTATGCCAATCCATACTTAACTACGGTATAATATCGTGGGGTGCTGCAGGCACCACCTTCTTAATAAAAGTAGAAAGAGCGCAGCGTACTATTTTAAAGTCTGCATATAAGCGGCCATTTAGGTATCCCACTGTCCAATTATACTCAGAGTCAGGGGTTCTCAGTGTTAGGCAACTTTACATACTATCTGTAGCACTACGATTTCATAAAAGCTCATTACACACTACTGCCCGTAGACGTCTAAACCGCACTGCAAAATGGGATAGAATAAGATGCTACAAATCGTTTGGTAGACAATCATTCGGATTCATGGGACCATTCATCTATGAGAAGATTAATAAAACTCTTAATATACTTGAACTGACTAGGAAGAAATGCAAAAAAACCGTCTCAGATTGGTTACTCAAGTTAGATTATAACCAAACTGAAGACTTCATTAAAGTGGTAGAATAAACAAGTTTTGATGGACACACAAACAACACACACACACACACACACGCACATACACATACACATACACACACACACACACACACACACACACACACACACACACACACACATTCACACATTTTTACATTACTGCATGCTGTTTTATTTTTATTTTGTGTTATTTTTTATTTTCTTTTATTGTTTGGGTGAGATTCAAATTGTCTTCTGTACATTGTAATCCTTAGCGGAATGAAAGAGACTAGTATCCCACAACACAGGGAATCCTAGTGTGGGATCTAGGGCTACAACCCATGTATTCAATTGATGTATGAGACAATAAACATTATTTATTTATTATTAATATACTCAAAATATATAATATGTCTAATAACATAGCCCGTTTCTGACCGTTCCCGGTGGAAAAGTGCCCATCACACTCGCCGCTTTTCTATGCTGGATTGCGATGGCCAGCCTTTGCACCAGGAACGACCCGGATCGATAGTCCCCTGTTGCATTATTCAGTCTTTGTCCAATTTCTTTAGGCTCTGGCCTCTTTGCCCCAACTCCCCAGTCTTTTTTTTTATCGTGCGAAAAATCCCCCCGGATACCTCCCCCGCCGGAGCCGGAGGAGGAGGTTATGTCGGACTCGAACCGACTAAAACGCACGCATTCTGTGAGCCGTCAGTTGCCGGAGGTGAGATTGTCGTACCTAGTCATTCATATCCCTCGCACCCGGCCGACCCAGGGCCATATCTCTCGATCTGGCCCTCTTCCGGTGTGGGGACCACGGAGTCCCCAACTCGACCCCGGGTATGGGGAGGCACGCAATGCGCGCCGCTGCCGCTACCTGCTTCTGCTAGGGTGACAGGCGGCTCTACCCGTAACCCTCAGGCCCGCGCTCATGCAGGACGGAGGTCATTCTGCGACCTCCGACGCCCGAGTTGCCGCCGCTCGTTGCGGGCTGCGCTGTTAGCGATTCTCCTGCGCTCCTCGTGGGCCGCATGGTCTGCGATTCTCCTTCGCTCCCGCTCCGCCGCCCACTTCACGAGCATTATTTGCTAGCAGACGGAGGCGCCGGCGGCCCACGCACCGCGCAGCGAACCATCGCTGCGAGCAAAGTGGCGAGCGTGAGAACTCTCACTCCCAGGGTCGCCACCAGCTTCCGTCTCGGTGTCTCCCACGCCGGACACTCGGTGAGCGTGTGCAGCGCCGAGTCCTCGTTTGCATCGCAGTGATGGTACTTGGAAGTTGGCTCTTTCTTCGCGGTCCGATGCAGATACCGCCCGCAGCATCCATGGTCGGTGATAATCTGCGTCAGCCAGAACGAGAGGCGACCGTGTGGCCTCTCTAGCCACTCCCCCATGATGGGCTCCCCAGAGTCTCTACGGCCACCGGTATGAAGTTGTAAAGCGGCTCCAGGTCGGCGTATTAAGCCTCTTCCTTAAGCTAGCCTCTTCCGCGGCCGCACACGGGGCGTTAACGGTGCGACTAAGGTGACTGGCGGCTACTGTGCTGACGCAGGTTGCGTCCCAAATTAGGCACTTGCCGTTCTTCCAGGGCACCAAAATCAGCCCGTCTGGCCTCTTCCCGTCCGACCTACTAAGTCCCGGAGGCTCAAGCACGCAGGGAACGTTCGCTGATATCAGGGCCCTGCGAACGATATCGTTCAGAGCGTGGTGTCGCGGAAACCTCCCAGTGCACCTCCGACAACTCAAAGCGTGATGGCTACCTGCTTTCACCGTGGAGCTGCAGGTGCATATATGGGGTTCACACACCTTACAGCCCAGGCGAAAAGCAACTGCCACCCGCAGAGAGTCGTCATCGAGTAGGGTACCCAGGTGAGGTTCACCTCACCTGGGTACCTTCAGGCAACGCTTGCAACCACGATCCGGATTCTGGTTGCGACACCGCCCTCAGCCTAGATTTATCGGCCCCCGTAGCATCTCCTAATAGTTTACCCTGGAGTCGCTTCACCCCACGCCCGCTGAAGATGCATTGCTTCAGGGATCGATGCTCCCATGCTGATGGCCGACCAAGCAGTCATAGCACCCGACACAAAAGGCATGATCCCCCCGTCACTATTAGAATTGAATAAAGTAGTGACAAGGTTCTCAACCCCATGAGCAGACGCCATTCAGGGAGATATTGAAGACTGACTCAACCACCGACCTCAGTGCAGCATCGAAGGATGAAACTTCCTCAGGGCAGAGCCAAGTCGGGGCGGTTCGCATTAAATAGGTGACCCTAGGGAGAGCGAAACACATCCGTAACAAAACAATCGCGACGTGCGCGGACAAGCCTTTCAGACAGCAGTTAGGAGAAGTTGCTTCCAAGTAGTGATGGCCTCAGGAACCGCAGTGAGAAATATTGGCGATCCCAAAAGGCTGAAGTTAGAGAATGAAAGTTCCTTGAGGCCGGGGAGAAGGGAATTAAAGTGTGAAAAGTGTGTTCGATCCTCGGTGCCACAGGGAAAGAACTCGCACTTCGAGGGGTTGACCTCCAAACCCAGGTTTCTAAAACTGGGGACTAAGGCCTCCAGGTCCTGGAACACGTCTTCTAGTTTGGCCCCAATAGTGCCATCATCCAAGTACCATTTATGTTAAGGGTGGATTTGAGATCACGGATCGCCTTATGGATAGCCAGGCTAAACACCAGAGGACCGAGTGGATGTCCCTGTTGGGCTCCCACATTTGAGAGGATGAGTTTATAATCTAAGAAAAGATTGAAAGGGAGTCTGTAGGCTTGGTGAAGAAAAGGATAGAGAGGCGGGATTTTTTCCTTAACCTCACTCAACAAAACGTCTCTCGCCAAAGTATTGAATGCGTTACGGATGTCCAATTTCAACAATATCGAGCTTTCTTTCCTATGATCCATAAAGATCGCTCGGGTGGCGTGGATTGCGGCCTTGCATCCACGGCGTGTCCCGAAACCCAGTTGGTGTGGCTGTAGGTATTCGGCCATCGCCTCTTTGACAGCACGGCAAGCCACTTTGGCAGTCAAGCGGCGAAAAACGCTACCGACTGCTATTGGTCTCAAGCCTCCATCTTTTTTGGCCAATGCAAAGAGGGTGGCCCCGTACGGATATGGACACACTTGAAGATTTACTTGACCACTGAGTAAAAAGTTTACCAGACTGGTCAAACTTGCTAAGAGACGCCTACCGTTCTCCGCCGCCGACACAGATATCAACTCTTTGAGGTGTCCGGGCCGGATCCCGTCTATTCCCGCTGCCGAACCCGTGTAAAAAGACTCTAGTGCCGAACTCACGTCCTCTACGGCGACATTCACTGCTGTAAGGGGTAAGCCCGGATCTGGTGGGAAACTGAGCGGATGCGAAGGAGCAGGATGCTTATCCTGTAAGGCAGCGAGTGTACCGGAATCCCGCTGTGCGAAGGAACCGTCCGACACTACAAGGCGGACGGCACCTCTCAAATCGCCCTCATAAACCTTCGCTTCTATCCTATTTAAGTTACTTTTCTTAAAATTGATGTGTCATTTCATTCGCTTTCCCTGCATCGTGAAATTTATTTTATTATCTTTGAGCTATTTTCCTCAAGTCAGATTCAAATAAATCTTGCGATTAAAACAATTTGCTATAAATAGTTATTATAACACTGCGTAATTTGAGTCATTCCTCCTTGAACAGTTACAACTAGGTGAGCGGGTTAACTCATTTATCCATGAACAATTGACAAATAGGTAAGTGATTTAAATCATGTATCCGTGAACAGTTGACAAATGGGTAAGTGATTTAAATCATTTATTCTTGATCTGTTCAAGAAGCAAGGGACACATAAACTATTTTGCTTTGAATACATAAATCGTTATCGTGTACATAGATCTTTCTGCCCTGATCAAAGAATTGTGCAAAATGGCTCAAGTTACATCTAACTTGCTTTAAAAACACCTTTTCTTTGTTATAATGTAATCGTAAATTAGCATAAAATATACCGCTTTTTAGTTGGGGAGATTTGTACATTTTTATTAAATACTTTAGGAACAGTGATTTTTTTTCTTAAAAAATAAACTTTAAAATGCTCTCCTGTAAAGTTCTCAAAATGGCGCTTGAATCAAGTCGCCTTTTAACCGTCGATATGTAAATTTATTTTCATATGTTGTCATTGTCAACTAACCTTAGACAATTAGTTGTCAAGCGTGATAAACCGGTCTACATAACAGGAAGATCATTATATTGATCATTAGACCAATGTCACATTCAACAACAAAAATATCCTTCACGTAGGAAATCGTATGTAAAATGCCGCAACCTTGCCTAGAAAATTAACTTACTTATGTTAAAGGTATAATAAATTATAATCATTAAGTTATACATACCTATAACTTGGCCCCAAGTCGCGAGAGAAACAAACCTTGGCACGTGCAGATTGGTTTGTGTATCGATTTTGAAGAAATTTGGTGCAGATTTAGATTAGACTATTCAACACAAAAATATTTTTTCAATTCGAACTGAGATTAGCAAATTCAACTGAACAAACTAAAAATTTTGTAATATTAAGTAAGTATATAATAAAAATTGAATCGCTATATTTGTTGCCAAGCCCAAAAAATGAGGACGAACAATACTTGTAATAAAAAGTTTACATGAAAGAAACATTTTGAAAAAATTATGTGAATTATCGGCATCTGATGGCGGACAAACATGTAGTAACTAATGTATACTTAAATATTAGATACTGCTACAATTTAATGTTTATAATGTATCATATGAGAGGGCTATTAAAATCGAGGTTAAGTTTGTAACTATCCGAGTTTATTATGAATGAAAAAAGGTCAACCATTTACTTCTGTTAAATTCTCAAACGGCGTGGAAGTTAATTTGTAATATTCAATTTACTTCACAAAATTTTGTAAGAAAATGTTGGGCTTCTCTGACAAGTATGTCCAGAAGTAAATGAAAAGCTTTAAATAGATTTATTGTGAGTAAATACTTTTATCTTCTTTCAATTAAGGACAAATCACAGCTTCGTGGTCTTTACTGTTCTGTGTTTCTTCTAATAAGGTATGCAAGGATTTTTTATACCACTTAAGTGGTAGACAAGCACACGGCCCACCTGATAGAAAATGGTTACAGTGGCTTATGCAGGTGTGCAACACCAGGGTACTTACACTCTTGCCACCGACCCTGTAAGAACAGAGATTCTGTATCGTCATTGTAGAAGCCACTGACAGCACAAGAACTCTCCAGTGAGCTCTGGCTACCCTACTCACTACTAGTAGCTCGGTGATTTATAGCCAGATAAATGCAAAATGCAAACAATTATTTGCACTGAGCAGAGCAGCTCCCCTAGACAAGAGGCAATTCGTTGCTCGGCGTATTTGATTTGACGTTTTTGACATTCGCCTGTCATATACGTCAAATACCATACATTTGGCATTCTATTCCATCATACGCCGAGCAACGAATTGCCACTTGTCTAGAGGGGCAGGAATTGATCCCGCGAACTCTGACGTAGCAATCAGACGCTCTACCGCTACGCCAATAGGTGTCAGCTATTCTGTAATATGCCGTAAGACACTTAAGTTAAACAGACACACACACCTAGACGCATATACATAATAAAACAATAAGGAAGTGAACTGATTTTTAATAAGTCGGTTAAACTATTGTGGACCTTTTAGCAATGATGGCCGACTGACTATAATGTATCTGTTTTTGAGTACATTACGTTTTCACCTACAGGCAAGGTAGAATTTTTTAACAAAATATTTTACTATTAAACGTATCTCTGGCTTCCTAGTCTATAATGTACGTACTATTATTGTAAAGATGTAGAGTTTGTCAGTTTGTGACTTTGTATCTCTGGATCTACTGAACCGATTTTGAAAATTCTGTTACCAGAAAGCCACATTATTATAAACTAGCTTTTGCCCGCGGCTCCGCCCGCGTGGATGTCGGTTATCGCTACCAAACATAGCCTATGTCCTTTCTCAAGGTCTAAACTACCCCTTTACCAAATTTCATCAAAATCGGTTCAGTGGTTTAGGCGTGAAAGCGTAACAGACAGACAGACAGACAGAGTTACTTTCGCATTTATTATATTAGTATGGATATGGATTATATTCTGTAATAAACAAGCGTAGCGTAATTCTAAAATATGCTACATGATCGCATCACGTGAATAGTGTACAACAAAAATTGTATAATAAGTGGAAACGGGCGTTCGTTGATCTCGCAAGAGCTCGCAATTTCTCGCAGACATCTACCCCGTTACTCGTTGGTATCTGTACCTACCTACCTACCTGCCTGCTACAGACGTATTTTCACAGAAGTTGTACGTCTCTCAATTTTTCCGTTACGGTTTAACGCGATAAGCATCAAAAATTGTATAAACTGTACTAGTTGTTAGGTACAAAGTATACCAGATTTTTATTTCACACACATATTTTTTTTTTTAAAGACGACCCCTGTGGTGTGGCGATGTAGAGCATTGGACTGTTACGTCCGAAGACGCAGGTTTATTTCCCGTTCATTGGAAATGATGTATACTAGCTGTTACCCGCGGCTCCATCCGCCATCCGCTCCATCTCCATGTCCTTTCCCTAGGTCTAATTTACCTCTATACCAAATTTCATCAAAATCGGTTCAGTGGTTTAGGCGTGAAAGCGTAACAGACAGACAGAGTTACTTTTGCATTAAACTATTAGTATGGATTTGTATTGATCTGGGTGTTACAAAAAAGTATCTATCTATATAATATATATTTATCTTCATATTAGAACCCATAATACAAGACAGTCAAGCTATGCTCACTGTGGCTCTTGATGGTGTGACTTGTGACAAAATTTTTGTAATTAGACTTTTATATGTATAGGTAATTTTTAGGGTAGGCAACACGTACACAACCTTAGATGAAGTGCAGAAAATTACAAGTGCAAAGCTATGTGTAAACATTATACAAAGAGAGGAATCCTAAGTCTTAAGCGATTATATTATGCGCAACAGCGTCGTCAAGAGTGCGAAATCTTGGCAAATGTCGTAATTTTTAAATAGTATTAAAATAAACAAATAAATTCTAAACTTTAGATGTGTGTGGATTAGGTAATCAATTCTGATTGATACGGCTTCAATAACTACATAATTATATTATAATTCTGGCTAGAATGTTCTCATTAAAGTTACGTAATTTTACGCACAAATATTATAAATACGTGTCTCCGTTTATGTTAAAATTGTTTTGTTGACGGAAACTATCGAATGAACACAATGACTTACTTGTATGTCATAGACAAGCTATTTCTACCTATGTGTATTGCTCGGGACTTATATCTTGGACCTAAAATGTGCTCAAAACGTGCTCTATACGCGCAGTAGGTACATGTTTCTTGAGTGTATTTTGAGGAATGCACGGGGTGCTCCTGCGGTGGACGAGCTCAAATTCACCAAGTACCTACCTATAGATTATTGCGAAACAATCCGCGCGCGCCAGAGCCTCGTTTGTTTCGCGATTTAGGTTCAAAATACGTGTCCCGAGGCATACTAGACACTGTTTAGAAAAAAAAAATGTGTCACGGTACTCACAGTTCATGGGCGAGGCGGGAATGAATTTTGAATTTCGAATTTGGAGCGGGACACAGAAACTAGAAGAACGATTTGATGAAATTTGATACTTACTTGTATGGCATTAACGCGTATTTTTGTAATGTCACCTGTATGATAGGTAAATTTTTCGCGGTATATTTTTTTTTTTTGTTAAATAATCTAGCAGTACAAACAACACATCGTCCTATAAATATTTTTGCGTTTCAAAAAAATACAAGTAGATATAATAAACATTGCAAAAAATCTTGTTATTGTCCAATACGTAGACGAATCACGTTTCATTTTGTTGTGGGCGTAGTGGCGTGCCCCGTTTGTTGACAATCAAAACGTTTGTGACGACATTAGAATCGCTCGCACAAGAGCGTAGTAGATGGTATAACCCGCGCCACGTATCTTGGACCTAAAATGTGCTTAAAACGTGCCCTATACGCGCAGTACACATTTGTTGGGTGTCTTTTGAGGATAACACGGGATGCTACTGCGATAGACGAACTCAAATTTAATTTACTAAGCATAGACTATTACAAAGCAATCCGCGGGCGCCAGAGCCTCGTATGTCTTACGATTTAGGTTCAAGATACGTGGCGCGGGTTATAGTAGCCATGTTATATTAATCTACGTCATATTACTATTGTAATTAATATGAAGTTTGTGAAGATGTTTAGTGATTTAAATCATGAGCTAACGGCTGAACGTATCTGGCTGAAATTTGTTATTGGGATAGATTATGGTCTGGACTGGCATAACTTAAAGGCTTCCCGAGAATAAGTTCCCATGGATTGCAGGAACGAAATCGCAGGCAACAGCTAGTATTATAACATTGGAGAATTCTCCAATGAAATTTGTTTTGTGCTACTAAATACTTAATTATATTTAAATGTATGATTTCCATAGGTACTTTCTATAAAACCACCCGCTCTACAGTAGCCGCGTAGCCAGGTGTCACCCAGGTGTCTCATTCACGAGGGGATGGGAAAAAATCTCTAGAAGGATATTGGAAAAAACCAGCCAAGTGCGAGTCAGATTTGCGCACTGACGGTTGAAAGAATCCTTTGATTGCGATGAGCGGTGACTTAGTAGTTGATTTTTTCACTGCTCCAAATAATTTCAGACCTGAATGTTCGATATAATTTCCAACCAGGTCCTCGGCGCGTTTTTGAGGAAGTATTGATAGGCAGATGCAATCTGAAGTGATCCTATTAGTATCTATTGAATAAGGCATTTGTACTTTTCCACAGTTTTTCAATTTTGAACCTGACCGGTTTCACCTCACGGCATTCTCAAAGGTCTAAAAATATATATAAATATAAATGTTGCAAATTCCATCAAGCGCTATTAATCTCAAGTACCTATAAACAGTCCTATACAGATTAGGTTTATCTTTTTTTTTGAGGCACGGCACCCTGAAAAAGAAAGAAAGTAAAGAAAAATAGAGATTTTAATCACATATAGCAAACAAATACAGCATAATGCCACTTAATATCAAATAATAGGGTACGAGTACTTCACTAATTGAACGGCTATTCGTGTTCGAAAACTACCTTTAAAAAGTTTTACCTAACAATTTACTGAAACAGACATAGACTAAAAACATCCATAATGGTAGTGTGGGCAATTAAAGTCTATTTATGCATGTCTACAGTCACGTACCCGTCTCTAGTGGTATTTTTGAATATCGGGTTTTTAACCTTTGGAACCGTTACCGATAGTTAATTAAACGTTATCCGCGAAACTGTAAACGGTTAGTAGTTTTGGTCGTTTAGGATAGGATGACGTCACAAATGGAGATTCTATATTCAAAACATTATAAACATGTAGAAGAATCATTATGAAACCTAAATATGTTTCGAAATTCAAAACCAAGCAGCACTCACAGTTCTTTTTAGGGTTCCGTAGCCAAATGGAAACTATAAGGCCTATGCTGTTGAAACTTGGTAAGAAGATGTATTCTGTGAACCGCATTAAGAATTCCACACAAAAATAAGAAAAAAATCAATTTGGGGGTCCCCATACTTAGAACTGAAACTCAAAATATTTTTTTTCATCACACCCATACGTGTGTCTATAGATAGGTCCTTAAAAATGCTATTGAGGTTTCTAACATAATTTTTTTCTAAACTGAATAGTTTGCGCGAGAGACAATTCCAAAGTGGAAAAATGTGTCTCCTCCCCCGCCACCTCTCACTTCTAAAATAAGAGATGATAAATCTAAAAAAAATAGATGATGTAAATTGCCATGCAAACTTCCACTAAAAATTGGTTTGAACGAGATCCAGTCAGTAGTTTTTTTTTAATACGTCATTAACCGCAATTTTCGCCTTTGCTGCTACGGAACCCTTCATGGGCGAGTCCGACTCGCACTTGACCGAATTTATTCTTTATTCTTTTCTGCATACAGGGTAGAAATTTTCCACTATTAATATTGGAGATAAAGGAAACAAAATTGCATTCAAAGATTTCCGGAAAATTGCTTGCCACAATTGATAAGCTCTGATACACAGTTAAAAATAAAATTCAAATATACCAATTGAAGTTCAGAAATTAAAATCAGCGAACAATATGTTGCATCCGGTACAGCCCATCGATTGCAATGAAGAGCGGCAATGCATTTTCGATCCATTAATTGATACCGCACATATGAATATTGATGAGACTTCGGTTCGTTTAGCGGAGGAGTTTCGTTCTCTGTTCGAGAATGGAATTTCCAATCTCGATAACCTAATTTCTGTACATCCCTGACAACAAAATATACAAAAAAAGATCCTTAGTAGATTTATATGACTTAAAGGATCGGCAGGCAGCACGAGTGTGACGCCCCTGATATTGCACACGTCCATAGGTCGCGGACCACTTTCCATCAGGTGGGCTGTGTGCTCGTCTACTACTTAAGGTGATTACATACGCGAATGACTTTGACCATACAAATGCTTAAGGTCATTCGCTCATATTTGAACCGTAAAAATCAGTAAAACCAATTTTAATAGATCATTTTATAGGCGACGATTACTAACTAAGAAGATCACGTCATGCTAATACACTTATTTAACATATAATGTGAAATTTTAGATTATTTGGATACATATTGTTGATTATAAATGTATTTGGTTTCATAAGAAAGAGTAGAGTGATTTTTGGAGCCTCTTTTTAACTATTGCCTCCTTTTTTATTTAATTTACGAAAATAAAGTTATTTTACAACACACCTGCTCATAACAGTGATATTATTTTACCGCAATTAAGCACGGAATGACACCTATTATAAAACTGTGACTTTTTCATTGCTATTACTCACAAAAGTGAGTTATAGATTCTTTTTAAATTTTATAGGAAGTGGCTATAATTGTCTATGTTCTTAAAAAAGTTTTGATACAAAAAATAACGTGTTTAATAGTACGAATAAATTAATACGCCTATTGTATGGTCATTTGATGCATTTTCGTATTTAAATAAATAATTTCAACTTGTAATACTTGTGTAATAAACAAAATTTTCGCTCAAATTTAACTTTTTTTTTTCTCTAAGTACAGAAAAAAAACAGAGTAAAAAAAAGTTAAGTTCAAACCTCATTTTTTTTTAAATATGGCCGACCGCCATTATTAAATGCGCGCGCATAGGAAAACGAATTAATTTGTAGTATTGTTTATTTAGTATTTGTAGTATTATTTTATTCGCAAGTGTGTTGTAAAACGTCGTATGGCACGTGTGAGCATGATGATTACCGTCCTCGGCTGTCTTAAGACCCTCGCCTGGTGGCTCGGGTCTCAATGGCACCTCGGCGGTAATCACCAACGTTGCTCACTTGTACCATAATGTACTATTCTATATCCTGTAGTATGCAGGCACGTGAATTCCAGATCTGTGGGTTTTATATTTAATAAGAAAAACGGTTTTGAAAATACCAATTTTTCGATGCTGGCCTGATTCGGGTCCTTAAGTGAAGTAAAAAATCAGCGAGCCTGCATGAAAGATCTAATGACAGTAGAGGAGAGCTCGTGAAGTTTTTAATGATAGAGGCAGATGACGGGTTGATGTCTCTGCCTACTCAAGAGGGGCGACTGCCGTCTGATTCTTGAACCCTAAGAGAAAATTCTGTGCCTCGTTCGTCAATATGCACATCATCATCATCATCTTTATGTTTTGCCAGTTCACATACGATACGAAGCCCTCAGCTTAGATTCCGTGGTCCTTAGCACACCTCCTCTACACGTTGGTATTATCTACATTAATTTCTCTCCGCTCTATCTCTCACAGCTCAAAGGCATACCTGTACCGTGATCGCGTTAAATCACTTAAACATAATAGTATACACGAGGACGTCCTCGGCGAATCACGGAAAAAGGTAAAACAACTAATATTACTCAATACCTGTTTCCTGTAGCAACTACGTGCGGACGGCGAATTAAAAACAAAACCTTTGTTTTTTTAAGTAAATAATACGTACCGAGATCTTATTTCAGCCTCAAATTCATTGAAATCTTATTAATCCTATCCTCCTATATCCGAAGCCCTTCTCCACGGATTCTCTTGAAGGAGGTAGAACATGCCGGTACTTCCGTCCCAATTGAGCAGTCCGACTGGGAAAGTACCTCGGCTCTACAGAATACCGTGGCTATAATAACCTCGTGTGTTCCCGGCGGTGATTAGGGTAGCCAGAGCTCACTGGAGAGGTTATGTGCTGTCAGTGGGAAGACCAAAAGCTTGTCCTGCTTCTTGTCTTCAAACGACGTCAAAGAATCTCTCTGTTCTTACAGGGGTCGGCAGCATGAGTGTGACTCCTCTGGTGCATTGGCCACGGTAACCATTTTCCATCAGGTGAGCCGTGTCTGCCACCTATGTGGTATGAAAAACATCCAAATACCTTCACAAACTTTCACATTTAAGTATAATTTTTAGTAAGATTTTATCCCAAAGCAGCTCGTTACCCAAAGATACGATTATATTGTGAATCAATTTATTAATATTATTCGAGAATTGTTAATTGACACGTCTATTATTTAGCCTATGTAACAGAAAGATACTGTGATGAAATATTTGATTATACAAGATTTATTAATTTCATTAGCAGAGTGGCAAACTATTTCATATTTTAAAAAAAATCTCTTTTGTGGCGCCTCGAGTTTCCCGCGCGTATTAGAATACCACCCGTGGCTATCCATGGATGTGATGTATGTACCTACCCCATACAAAAGATTTTTGACGGAAATTAAATCCCTCCCATAAAAGTCACAGGTCAATCTAGGAGGAGAGGAATAAGTGAACTCTGGGCTCCAAAGCGATAGCCTCGGAGGCTCGGATGCAATTAGGAACTACCTACTTATTAATTTTCTATCACATAGGTACCTACTACTAACTACTAGTACTATCTACTAATTTAGTCTTCATAATGATGGTGATGAAATTTATGCCTACAGTGTGGTTTAAAAAACAAATAAGGTAAGAAATTCACTTTTTTTAATCTCTACAGTGAGTTCAGTAATATCTTACAAACCATATTAGCATTATTACTATTAGTATTTATTTACTATTATTGAAGTACATTTCTATGCATAACGAAATGCATTATTCTTAATTCGAACGAAAACGAAATTCATTTGTTCGATAGAGACTATAGAGAGGCATTTTGACATGTAGGAAGCGCGCTCGCGACCTCAGTGACGTCACATCTACGCCGGCGGAGGCCGAGTGCCGCTCTCTCCGTCGTCGGCGTCGTCGTCGGCGCTAGTGCGCGTGGCCGACCGAACTACATTATTATTTTATTTAAAGAATTTGATTCAATGTTTTCGTATATTTGTTCTTTTCTATCTAATAACATGATAAATGATTCATTGAACATATTACATATAATGTATGTATACAAAATTTATTTTATATTTTAACTCATATTTTTAACTTTTAGAATATTATGTTGGCAATGACTGTTTAGAATAAAAATTGTGTCACGATTCCAGGGTGGCGGGCATGAATTTTGAATTTCGAATTTAGAACGTATCTGCGTAATTTTTTTACACAATATTATCTATGACATGTAAGCATTATAGATTATAGTCGGAAATGGAGCAAAGGCTTCTTAACCTTGGAATTGAATCCTGTGGGTTACGGAAACCAGATTTGTAATGATTTTCACACGCGTAGAGCCGTAGACAATAGCTGCTAGTAAGAACTAATTTCCGAACGAAAGCAATTTCATTCCAAAGTATTAAGAACAATACACAGCTATTAATTTAGGTCACAATTTATGTAACAAATAGTAAATTCAGCACTGACATACATTTTTTGGAAGGTTACAATACGGCCTCTTTAGTGTCCTTGAATATTAAAACTTATTTGTCGCGGAACATACAAGATCTAGGTCATAAGCACAACCACACAGGTGCGGGCTGTCGTTCGAATTTCGAATAATTCAGTACACATCGCTCTATATGGCCAGGGACAAAAATATTCCGTTATGTTTATTTACTTGATAATTATATAATCTCTTTATGACGGTAATATTATATTAGCGTAATGTCTAGACACAAAGTTCCAAATCATTATTCACTTTTGCTTTACTCAAGTCTATTATATTACCATTAGGCCTAGAAATCTAGCAATATAAATTACTTCTAGACTATACGAAATTAAAGAAAATGGTATCGATTTAAAATTATAACCAGGCCATTAACTTTTTGTAGCAGATAGACAGACTGAATCTCTATTCAGATGACATTATAAAAAAATGCGATATGCATTAATTTTCGAAAATCGTCCCGTTCCAAATTCGAAATTCATTCCCTCTTCCCGGGATCCGTGATAGACTTTTGTTCTAAACAACTTGTCTCGTATAGGCATAGATGATAGATGTTATACCGCTTTATCATGATAATTGTATCAAAAATGTCTAGACGTAAAGTTCCAGAAAAAAACTTAGTCTCTTTTGCTATGACTTAAGTCTGTTAAGTATGTTGCCATTATTCCTAAATATCTAGCAAGCAATATAATCTAATTATTTTAGGTTTCAATAAACATAAATGAAAATATTACAAAGAAAACGAAGAAAATGATCACAGACACAAGTTGTACGCCGCACCGCATAATCCACTTTCCCGCTTTCCATGTTCATTCTTAATTTAAAAACAGTATTGATAATTTTTGAATTGTGAAGGTCAGTATTCCAAGTTCAAAAAAGTATTTAGCATAAAAAAGTCATGCATAAACTAAGAAGAGTTTATGCGAAAAAAATACTACAAAAGGTTTTTCTCTGGCCTTGTATGACATGTTAACCGTATGAGAGGTTACGTATCATGTTTAATGATTACATTACGCTCTGTGCTGGTAATTTACATCACTTCAACTTTATTTGTTTGAGTTAACTGCTCAATGAAATGAAGATTATTGATATTTAACACTCAACATGAGTGGATGAGACAAACGACTGTACGATTGAAGAAAGTTATTGGCGCGTTGTTTTATAGACATGAGAAGTAATAGACTAATGAAATTGGTAGTGTTTGGTGTTTAACTTAACTTTTAGTAGGTAAATACATACCTATATAAATAATAAGAATACTAGGCTAGTGAATTGACGCATTAAGTTAAAGTACATATTTAGCAAGCGGACTGGTGGTGGAGTACAATAAATAATAATAACTAAATACATATTCCGGGACAAACTAACACATCGCTATCTAGCTAGATCCTAACTAGGCATGTACATTGTGCATAGTACCTACCTACATATTGTACATTAGGTACATAGTATGTAATACATTAGTAGTTCACTTCTTATAGATGTGTATACAGCACAGCTTGTAATATTGTTACTAGAACAAACTTATATTCTTTTTATTTTACGAATAAAGTAGACATATTCAAATATTCATACAGAATACAGATATTTGTTCTAAGTCAACTCAAACTTGCGACCCTCAGTGTAGCACTACGCTCTACAGCTACGCTACACTAACGATAAATAGCTAATTATCAAATTCATTAATGTTGAAATGAACGTATTGAAAAGACAGACGCGACAAAAAGCTGAACGGATTTGATATGGACCGAGAGCGTTGAACAATTCGGTTACCAAATACGCTATTGGCTTTTTGTAAGCATTGGGCTACGGTATGTTCACTTCTATTAGAAAAATAATAATATATTGTATACTTATAATCAATTTGGTGTATAAATTTAGTTTCGCGCGTATTAAAGATATTTATTATGATGATAAAGCATACAATTGATTAAGTATTGATATTATTAATACTTAAATTTTAGGTGTACCCTATTTATAAATCTGTATATTTTGTAAAAGTAAAACAGATTAGAATAGAATACCTAATACAAAATGGCTGAATTAGTTGGGTCACATACTCACATTAGAAAAATTTAAAAAGGGAATAGGTAGGTATGTGGTCCTAGCTACATATTTAAATTTCGAACACATTATTTAAAAAAGAATGTTAAAATAATTTTGGAATGTGACGTATTTCTTTTGGTTTAGTCCTATTTCCCCCGGTAAATATAGAAAATGTTAATAGGTATGTACATATTACGTTACATAATATTTTAGAATCGATTTTTTAGGGGACTCGAGAACGGGGTTATCACGAATAACCAATATTTTTACTTCAATGTCATAAAGTCCAAAGGCAAAAATACTGTTGTTGTCATGCATTTATTGCAACAAAAGAAACAAAAATTCCATTACCTGCCAGTTGTATTGTAGACAGTAGGTTACGTTATCGACCATACCATAATACACAGGTCGGCCTTGCCTGCGTTTATCAGTAAAGTCAATTACAGAATGCGACCGTTCTCTACTGGAACACTACTTCAACATCGTTCGAATTACAAATAAAAAATCAAATCGATACCTACCGTTCAATATTTTTTTTATTATTACCTATTACTTTTTATTAACTTAATGTTATTTAGATCCATCCGACAGTAAACATACAGCCCATGAATAACATGCCCAGCTTGACGGTAATAGCCTCGCCCCCTATTCCGTGGTACCAAAAATCAAAGTTGGTGAAATGTGGGTGAAAATTGACCTCTGCCTACCCCTTCGGGGATTTATGGTGTGATTATTATGTATGTATGTACTAGCTTATGTTATGTATGAGTTATAGAATATAGATACTTAGATATACGAGTACTTATATACATTTTTAAATTACCACGAGTAATTTCCGTATCGTAGTTATGTACCTTTTATTATCGTTAGTAAGTCCTGTTCCCTATCGTGTCTCTGAATACTAATAATCCTGTATCGTACTTTAATAATATCGTGAGGCAATCCCGTTTAATACATAAACTTAAAAGCAATAATATAAATGGCACATTAATTTTAATAAGAGATTTATTTAAAACTTTCTACGTCGGATTTACCCAAATAAAAGTGATGTAAGTTACATACCTCATTACCATTCACAAGTAATAAGTCCATTCACAAGTACCTAAGTACCATACAAGAAGGGGAAAACGAATAGTCAGCCTTGACATGTGATCACTCACGTGTTTGTCTTTGATTGACTAAGCTATTAATAAATAAATGACTAATTTATTGCTAGTCAATTGACTGCTAAGTTACAAGCACTTTTAATTGATGTCAGTGCATAGTGCGCTTAGAATAACTGTTATACTTATAAGTGTAAGTCATGTAGTGATGCCGCGTGGTTCCCGGCAGAGTAGAATTTGGGTCACCCCATCTCTTCCCATGCGGTGTCGTACAAGGTAACTAAGGGATAGGGCTGTTTAACATCAGACAGATATATACAGCCGAGTTTCAGCTTCAGTGCATGACTCTAGTCAACAATAGTGCCCGGAATACGGCAATAGGCTCACTCTCTATTACGTGGAAGTGGGACCTAATATAATGATTAGTAAAATGTAGGTGTTAATTCACCTCTGCCTAACCCTCCTGGGATAAAGTGATTATATGTATGTATGTATATTTATGTATGCGTGTAGCGAATAGTGTGAAACTAGGAGGGGTCAGCTGGCCAGCTTTTTCTACTTCACTTCGCACTAAGGCAGGCCCAAGAAGTCCTGGCTTGACGTCGTGGAGGGTGACATGCGTGCAAAAATGGTTTCACTACCATGGACGCCCAAGATCATGCGAAGTGGAGGAGGAAGAGCCGGAAGGCGGACCCTGAGCTCTGAGGTCATCTTGGCCACGGATGCAATCAGGAAAAAGCGTCTACATGAAGATGATTATGATTCGCACTATTCCAAAATATTTTTCGTAAAACCTTTCCCTTCTTCTTCGTCTTTTTTTTTAAGTGCGTAAATCTGGACCCATGCCTGAACCAACGGGGGTGGTTATGTCGAACTGACTAGAACTGCACGCTTTCTTGGGTCATTAGTTGTCGAGGGTGAGATTGCCTCAGACATATCCCTCACACCCCTGCTGCCATCGAGATGCCCCCCTCGAGTGAATGGGGTCTCGTGTGGAAATTAGGGAATCATGGAGACGGAAGTATAGGTTAGATTATATTGCCGGTTATTATAAGTTAAGAGTGTACTAACACTCCCAAATTAAAAAAAAAAACAGTTTGCTAATATACCTGAAAAACAATAAATAGGTAAGTATTAAATGTTTTACGTAATAATACGTAGACCGTACGTTGAAGTGACCTAAAGTTGAAGTAACCGGTATGGGAACTCGTTATTTTTGTTCAGATAAGCAAACAAAAGGTTAAAATAGCAACTCAAATCTAAAATTAGAATGTTTGTTTCTTAAAAACAAATAAATTCAAATTTAGAACTGGAATAAAAAAAAGAATAGTTTTTAAGTAACAAAACATTGTAGTAACCAGCCAGTACGTCAATATTCGCTGTGGTTGCACCTGGCATCTGCCATACAATCAATCACTCACAATTTCAAACCACGCAGCAACAAATTGAATAGTTAACCACTTTGTTTAGATTTAGATATTATTTTCATGTACTGAAAATCTGTCCAAATATGTACCTAAAGTTGGAGTGTCTATTTGTAGGGTTGAAATAACAGCTTTGGGCTATCTTTTAATATAAATAAATAAATAAATGTTATAGTAGGAAATTCTAAACAACGCTATCTAGACCCAAAGTAAGCATAGCTTAACTAGCTTGTGTTATGGAATCTAGAATGCTTATATACATTTTTTTTCTTAAATACCTACATACATATTATACATAGTTCAAACACCCAGACCAATGCAAATATTCATAGTTAAGTAACTTTTTTTTTCTATTTTATAACTGAAAATTTTCTGGGGGAAAGCTAACCCATTTTTAAGTACCTACCTATCGTACATACGTAACCGAAAAAAAATCTACATTCATCATCAGTTCTTAATAAAAATTCCAAGGAACCTTCTTCATATTCATTTCATCATTAGTAAGTTGTAATTAGAAAAAAATTGCTGCATCTAATATTAACCAACAATATATGTACTTAGTGTTTCCGTGCAATATAATCTACATAAACGTATAAATAGTCTATTCATGATGTGTATCACGTATGCACGTGATCGCGACCGAAGCTACAGACATAAATAACTTAATGACATGGCAGCTCACTACTCCGGCATATTGCTTACACGCGGACATACCCCCGCACCTCTATTATATTACTAAGTCTATTGTATTGTACTACATAATAGAATTTGTAATAAGTAATCTCTATTCTTTGGTGTATCCACCTAAGTATGTAGACCTAAATTGGGTTGGTACACTAGGTACTTGATTATCTAGTCAATTAAACGCCAAAACGGTACTTGAAACTTGTATGAAATAAAAAAGTATGACGTCATACTTTTAATTGTCAAATTTACTACTGGACATTAGTGTAGTATTGAGTGGATAATCAACAATATACCTAAATAAAAACAATAAAATGAACACGGACACATCTTTTACCGGTCTTTTACCATTCTTAATGTAATAAGCTCAGTACGGGAATGTACCTAATTATGTACAGATAGATAATTTAATTTTATAAAGCAGAGAAGGATTAAAAAAAAAATAGGAATTCCTTTATCTAAAAATTGTTGTTGTTTAATAAAAAAAGGACTAAATTTGAATATAGAATGCTGCCCTTTTGTAGCAGTAGCTATGTTACTGCGTCACGTCACGATACAGTAGACGCCATACTGATAGTATTGACCACAATGACGTCATGGCTATAGATAAGTTTTGTAACATTAACTCGAGTATCCTATCCGATTTTTGAAAAAATAATTCTAAAAAAAAATTGTTTCGGTAACGCCATTTTCCTTTTATTGAGGTAAAATGCGTCAAAATTATTCATTTAACTATAAATGATGTTGTCATTGTTTGAAACCGTTATGAATATTATTAATACAAAATGACCAGTTATAAATGAATCAGAACCTATTATTAAAATAAGTTGAAGTATGAGTTATCAATGTTAAAATGGGAAGATTTGTGGATTATTCGGTTGTCCTTTGTATATCTACAGGTTTTAGAACTTTTAGCATTGTTACTGACATTTATAGAATTTATTTTGTACTGTCTGTCAATTTCGAAATTAGCTCAAGAAAATTTATTTATAAAATATAGAAATTGTATTAGTTTTTATGTAATTGTATACCTACTAGTATCTAGTTCCTAGAAGGAACGGAAGAAAGAAGGAGAGAAAATGAGATTTTTTCATAAGTCTCTATAGTCTATGGTGTAACGACTACGAAGTTTAATGGTGCTCTACACTACATAGTAGGTACGCGTCGTAATCGTGTATAAATAAGTGAGATGGCAACAAAGTAGGGGATTGCGTACGCATGATCCCCCTCACGTAGTATAATACCGTTTAAAATCAATGACTTCTATACGAGAATATAACCCGAGCCACGTATCTTGGACCTAAAATGTGCTCAAAATGTGCCCTATACGCGCAGTACAATTATACGACTAGACTGACACTGACTATGCGGAACAAAAAAAATTATATCGCAAATCTACTAATGTATCAACAATTTGCAACATTGATACTAATAGGTGACAAACTTCATTATTTAACTCATTTATACCGTGCGGATCGTTTGGTAAAAATCTATGTTTGGTGATTTTTTTGGTTGAGCTCGTCCACCGACGTAGCACCCTATACTTACTATCCTCAAAAGACACCCAAGAAACGTGTACTGCACGTATAGAGCAAATTTGAGTACACTTTTTTTTTATACCACCTAGGGGTGGCAGACAGGCACACGGCCCACCTGATGGAAAGTGGGTACCGTGGCCTATGGACGCGTACGACACCAGGGGCGTCACACTCGTGCTGCCAACCCTGAAGAAACCCCCTAATGCCCTTCTTGAAGTGCCCCTTATTGTAGTAGCTTGGGAAAACCACCTTTGGGTTCTAGTTATAATGTCCTGAAGTGTAACTACATTCTGCTTCCCGTTCCAAATTCGAAATTCAAAATTTATTCCCGCCTCACTAAGGAACTGAGACATTTTATTTTTTATTTTGTTCACTTTATCTAACATAGATACATAAACATAGGAATGTAAATGAAGAAAAAAAATGGAACGCAGTATTTTTTACCGCTCTTTTACAATTCTTTAGTCAAGCAGCTAATATTTTTAACTACTCAATTCACCCTCTTATCACTGCATTACTCACCCTTTTTTGTAGCGAAGCAATAATCATTACAATTTCCTTTGTAAAATCGATCCTTCAATAGCTATTGACAGTGTTGTCGTTACAAACTTCATAAGTAACAATTCATATGTGTAATATATACATTGCTGTTCCAATTACTAAGCAATTGTAAAGAGGAAATGGCGAACGAGTATTGAATATCGTTTAAGGCGGAGTTTCATATTGCGAAGGCTGGGTGCGTACTGTGTAGGTCGTTCGGCACGTTACTTTCTGCCACAGTATAGTATACAGACAGAAGATTGATTAATTTTTTGAATCCAAAAACTACTTATTATTAAATTAATTCCCAATATACATTATAGGCCTATGCTACACATGACAGTAATTCCGTCGCAAATTTCGCCCTCGAAACTATACACGTTTTAAGAATTGAAAAATGATTTTAAAAAAATATCCTTTCCCCCAACTATTGGAAAGAATTATTTCTCATTAACCTATATATTTGAATCATTCCCTTAACACTTTTTAGAGTTGACTTCTTAACATTACTCTCCGTAAAATCTGATAACATTTTTACAATACTAGCAATACTCTTCTTGCTCTTAGGTTACATGAAAATGTTTTGATGGGATTACTGTATTTCTCAGACCTACAGTGTAGGTGTCAAGTAGAACTTCTGCATTTTTCTCCACTGTGGTCTGACGCCGGGTAAATGACCACGATAAACGACCTACAAAATGCTTACTTAAAAGTGGGTCGACCTCTAGCGACAATCACCGTCGGCGTTCATCGTTAAATGAATTTTTTACTCTCGCAATACTAATCTAGAATGTTGTATTCGCAACGATTTTATTGTTAAGCTGGTTGGCGATAGAGGAGCGAGTGTGGCGAGCCTACGCGAATCTGCTTCAAGGCTATCTATATTGCGTCAAGTTTCTAGCGTCAATTCAAGTGTAATGTGTAAGTTTACGTTTGTTTGTTTTGTGAGGCCCGATTTGATATCGTGTGATTTCAATTCGATTAGAAAGATATACATTACATTTATAATCACGCGTTTATCCCCAGCTAGGCAGAGGTGAAATGAACACCCTCATTACACAAGTCATTGTATTCGGTCTTCGGTCCCACGTAATAGGGTTGACTCGAGCCATGAACGATTAGAAAGAAATATGGAATATTATTTTGGTGTTCCGTTTATTCTGTGCAAAAAAAATAAAAGCATTATGAAATCGTGGTAAAAATAAATCGATAAATCAATTAATGATATAATATATTATTATGTACTTACTAACCATATTCTTTAAGTCCAAAACTAACCATATTTTAAATTTAGTTTGTACACCATGTTATATAGTAGGACATAGTGCACTATTATTTAATGTTAAGATCTTTTTTATTACTTGTGTTTCACAAAGTAATGAATAAATAAAAAATAAAAAAGATATCTAGCTACCAATAAAGCAGTGGCGAGGGGTCCTTGTAACCCGATTTTTGCCGGTTTTCTCTGCAAAGGGAAGCTATGGTAGTAAAGATGTTTTATACCTACTTAGTACATAACTGAAATTCAGTATCTATATGAGATTCAGTATCTGAACATAGAACATCCAGAAGTTCATACAAAATTGCTCTGGTCGTTCTATAAGAAGGACCTGAGATTTGTTTCCACCGGCTTCCTTTCACCCTTCGCCATTAAGTAAACCTTCAGAATTAATCATGGTTTGATTAGTTTTCAAAGATTTTGAATTTTATAAGCTTCTGCACGTTTTTAAATCACACGTTTTAATTACGTATTACAGAATCGTGGCCTTGATTTGACATGACAGTCAAGGCTCATACTAAAAGTACCTACCTATGATGGTTTTCAACCTTAATGATATAAAGGCCAGTTACTAAGGAAGGTACTTGTATTACACTAAAACGAGATGTGGAACAAAAGCCAATAAATTGGTAGTAACACCAATTATGGCGATATACGCAGATAAAACGATGAGAATGTTTTGTCTCCCTCTGTCGTTTTGCGTGTAAGAGAGATAGAGCATTGATAAGACTTCTCTCAATCATCCTTACTCAGTTAAAATATTTTTGCTGTGACGTGACAACTTCCTTATGTAAATTATTATGAATACTAATATCTAATAACCCACTCCACTAATATCCTCTGTCCTACTAATATCCTATACCCTACTAATATTACAAAATGTGAAAGTTTTTGAAGATGTTGGGATGCGATTGAGTAACATCAATGCATAGGCGGCTGAATAGGTGTTATGAGGATAGATACTGTCTGCAATAAACGCTTAAGCTAAGCTATTTTATATGCCCGAATCCCATAGTTTCCCATAATGGTGGAATGGTTCCCATAGTTTGCGAGAATACACTCAAATCAATGCATACAAATATTTACTCTGAGCGGTAATCGAACTACCGACTGACTTTGCAGTCGAACGTTCGACTGCTACGTAAAAAAGGTCACAAGAATAATTTTAAATAGCATCAGGTCCAAGATATTTGTCCCGAACAATTTGTACCTATTATGTATATGAAACGTGTGGCGTGTGACGGATGATGACGTAATGAGCCAATATCAGAAACACATCGGCAGCATAAATAAATTTCCGTGTGTGGGAAAATAATTTAAAGCGAATGGGAAAGATGTATTTTGTATACATTTCCCAAGTAAGTGATTAAACTCTTTTTTAACTCTTTTTCAAAAAAGGAGGAGGTTCTCAATTCAGATGTTTATATAATATATTTTTATTTTTATTTTTTATGTTTGTCCGCTCATAGCTCCGCCATGCGTAGACGGATTTGCAAAATTCTTTTTTTGTTCGAAAGTAGATTATTTAATTCAGAATTTAAATGTGATGTGCTACAACCAATCACGTTTCTTTCTTAATGGGGTAGGCTTTCTTCTTCTATTCCCTGGCCCTTTCCCATTTCATTTGCGGTCGGCCCTCCGGCTCCGTATCATGTTTCTCCAGGCTGTTCGTCCTGGGTCGTCCCTATTTACTACGGACATCCATGTCATATGGGGGATCACCCTTGTTTGACCAAAAAACGTATGACAAAACATCATTTGACAAACCACGTTTGACAAAATTACACTTGATAAATGTATCATTTGACAAACTATTGTTTAATAAACTACTCATTAGACAAACTATTTATTTGAAAAAAAAATTATTAAATAAAACATCATTTTACAAATTGATTATTTTAAAAACATGTTGACAAACAGACAGTGATAGAGTGCCTCATAATGGGTGACAAATGATAGGATACCCATTATGGGGCTATGAGCATCGCATCCATGGGGTAGATTGAAACTACTCAGACTTACATAAATATTCTCATTTAGGTAGTACGATTTTGTCATAAAGCATACATTCTCTTACTTTAGTATTTTGCATATTTCAAGGTCGGTAGGTCGACTACCATCTGACCTTTCAACCCAAATAGGAAAGACAGCACTAGAACGTCTTCGGTCAATCAGCAGGTATACCCCTTGCGTGTGAAGTTGAGTTGTACCAGTTGGACCCCAACGATCCTCGTGTGACCCCAAATACATACTATTGTCTGAATAAATAGGCTCAGCCCCTTTTACATGAGACCTAATATACAATGATTGGTGAAAATTTGGGTGTTAATTTACTTCTGTTAACCCTCCTACGATGGAACGAGGTAATTGTCTGCAACAATAAGTACCTCGTTCCATCTTTTTTTTTATGTACAGTAGATATTGCTCATATGAACTCATATTATACAACTATCTACAAGTGCTACATTCTACAGAGTATTTATTGCGAAATAAACAGACACATCGCCACCTACGTCACACTTGGTGACGTAACGCTGATAATGACCTTCTACTCTATATCCAAGCCACTTTTGTTCACCCTGTAGCTTTCAATTCACTTTGCGTATTCAAAATAGAAATTCTAAACCCATTAAGAGTACTGGTGATGGAAAATACCGCATAACTACTTGGTACGATTTAAATATCGCCAAGAGAATTCGTTGTTGTCAGTGATTTCTATGTAGTAACATACTACTTAAAGAACCCATTTAAAAAAAATATGTCACGGTTCCTGGGTGAGGCGGGAATGAATTCACAATTTTGAATTTGGAACGGAACGTGAAAATTTAAATATTGACATAATGAGCGTAATGAATATTGATACCTATCTGTATACAGGGTGGAAAAATAAGTCGGGCCCTGGAGGGAAACTACCTTAAATCTTTAAGTTGGCTCATTTTACTTAAACGAGACATTCCTTTATTTTTAAAAAGAAAGAGAACTGCATTTAAAGATTTTCTAAAACACGCTTAGCTCACCCGGGACTCGAACCAACTAAAATCCGAAAAATAACATCCTGTATTTTTTTAATTAAGTTTTGCGCGTCTTTTTTGTAATACAATCTAAGTAGGTAGGTATAGGACCTACAAAAAGTGAATTTCGACTTTGGAACGGTATTCTGGGATGAAGAAACTAGATAAATGATTTACCTAAAATGTCCTAATGAATTTTGACATCTATCTGTATAGGCAATAGGCATTGCGCGCCTTTGTGTAATGTCATCTGTATGACAGCTACAAAAAATACGCGTTGTCGCTGGTTACGTAGCTGTCTTTCGCAATACATTTTTTTTGTTTGCTACTCGTAGATATCTACAGTCTAGTATATACAAGTCATTGTTTTTGGGTTAGTCGCAATTTTCTTGATTCTCAATTATACCCCAACAATTTTCCGATTATAAAATTAGCGTTTTATCATGCTTATTAAAAAAAATCTCCGGGAATCGCGATTTGTTTTACCCATTAAGAGTATTAACAATTGAAAATACCGCATAACTACTATAATTTAAACATCGCCAAGAGAATTAGTTGTTGTTTAAAAATAAATACAAGACTCATTCACTTTCCTTCAGTATCGGCCGTCATAATGTTGTTGACATTTGTCACGAACGCGTTCGTGAACGTCAGACGAGTGCGAGTGGTGCGCGACAATTTTCCGTAGAATTAGGTGGACGGCGAGAATGTTGCGGTATTTTGACGGCTTACGGGGCTATGGGCAGCGCATTATGGGGTTTGGGACGAACAGAGCGAGTCCGTTGTTAGCGTAGCCTGTTTATGAAAACATCTGGTTTTTGAACGCAATTATGCGAATAATATATTAATGTTTTGGTGTATTTAGAATGTAAAAGCACCTATTTAAGTAATAGGTATAAAATCTTTTGTCTAATATTTGCTGAATATTATTAAACTAGACAGTATGTACTATTTTAGTCCCAGGGATACCTACCTCTTTCGTCATAACTATGATATATAGTTATGACGAAAGAGGTAGGTAGGCCCGTTACCATAGGCAGACATAGACGGTCGTAGCATGTTCGAGTTCGACGTATCCACTTTAGCAGTGTTAGTAGCCCTAGTAGTAGCCTTTTATGGGACCCCTAAAAGGTCTCATAATAAAAAGACTGTTTAGCTAACCTACACCTAGTACTTAGGTACATAAAAATTTAGCAACTTTTCTTCTGGGGTAGACAGAGACCATCTTTATTACGTATTGATATTTACATAATTATTCACTCATCAAACTCCACTTAAATCGGTACTGATTTGTGTAAAGGCAACTCTCTCATTGTATCGACGATCATGACGCGCTGTGGATAGGGTTGCCAACTCTTTTTTCGAGAAAAAAAGTATATTTAGGTCTGAGAAGAAAATTGAACAGTATTCTAGAAAATAGAACAGTATTTTACAATTAAGTACATAAATTAATTTTAACAAAAAAGTTTAACCGACTTCAAGAAACGAAAAAGAGGCACTAAAAAGCGAAAAATAACTGCGGTGCCTAGCGTAGCCCGAGAGGCTTTTAATTTATTTTTCTCTTTTTAGTGAGTTATAATCGATCCATCGTCCATCCTTTGCTTAGGTTCCTATCATCAGCAGCTTAAAATCACGAGCAGATAATTTTTAAATGCAAATACTGAAATTAAATTATGTTAAAACAGCAGAAACAGTGTTTTGCCATCATTTTGAGGATTTCCCTAGATCCTGTTATCCAATCCTGACTCCCTTGATCCTGTCATACTATTCTGGCTCCCTTAATCAAAACAAAGATCATAAAAATCCGTTTCACAAAATACGGTTTTACATACAACGGTTCGTCACCTATTTTGCCCCCTTAGGTCGTCTGTCTTAAAAGAAAGCATGGTTTCGTAAAATCTAAAATGGTAATATGGTTCCCATCAATTTTTTTATGGATAAATTAAACATAACATAACATAAACTCACGCCTATATCCCCGAAGGGGTAGGCAGAGGTGCTAGCACCCACATTTAGCCGTTTATGTTTAGGTCCCAATGTAATAGGTGGCGAGCCTATTGCCATTAACCGGGTACTTATAAACTTGCGATAAATACACACATAACTTCGAAAAGCATCGAAAAGTCATTGGTGTGTGCCACCGGTGGATTAATTAAAAGATTTAATATATGGCTGGCAAATAGAAGATAGCTGTGCTGTGAACTGTATTATTTTCTATATTATGATTTATCATTAATAAATATTGGATTATCATGGGACAATCAACACCTAAACTTATAAAATAATTGCAAATTGGTCCCCAATTAATTAAAATTGTATCAATTGCTGCACATTTTTGTAGTGTTATGCATTTTGATGCTGAAAACAGTATTTTGGATACTGTTTATTTGTTGAACAGTAAACAGTATAATTGGGTGTAAAACAGTATAATACTGTTTTAAACAGTATGGTTGGCAACCCTAGCTGTGGAACGCACGCGGGCTGAGGCGGGGAGGGTACTAGTGCAACCAAAGAACCGGACGCGCGCGGACAAGCCCGGATTTCGGTCGTTTACATACAGATAACACTCACTACTTCATTGCTATTACACTTTTACTTACAAGTCATTTAGCTACTCAATGTTGTTATTATCACTAAGTAATTGCAAATAACTTCTATTTTATTGGTAGACAGTTAGGTGGCTACTACTAGACTGGTTTTACAGAACAAAAAAAATAGTATTGCTAAAGACCACTAAGTATTACACCCAAATTATACCTATTTGAATACAAGAAGACTCATAGCGATGGTCTCTCGTCTTTGCAGATAGTTGTCAAAATGTATTTGCCTCCTTCCTTTCTCCATCTTTTTTTAGCGTGCCGTTCGAAATTCAAAAATTATTCCCGCCTCCCAAGAACTGTGATACAATTTTTGGAACTGAACAGCTATATTAGTATTAATTCTAGTAGGTTTTATACTTATTATAAAAATGTAAAGTTTGTGACGCTGTAGGGGGTTATCTCTGGATCTACTGAACCAATTTTGTAAATTCTTAAACCAATAGAAAGTGACATTATTTGTGAGTGTCATAGGCTTTCATCACGCTATCGCGAGGGGTCAGCAGTGGGAACGGGAGCAGAAGTCCACGCAAGCGGAGCCGCGGGTAACTACTAGTTCTGGTATAAAGAAGTCATTCATTGTTAATACACTTTTACTTACAAATTACAAATCATTTGCACAGAATAATGTGAAAGAAAATTATTTAGCTGTAAATCAATACAATACATGTCGGTATTGGACGCTATTCGCTCGCCCGACAACAATTACGACACGTCAGAACCATCTCATAACAATACGTTTGCATAAAAAAAATGCACAATAACATAAAAGTGGTACATAAGTGCCGTAATGTTTCAAGACAGACGCATAATACTAACAGGGACGCACCCGAAAACAGGGTGAAATACGAAATTTCACACGAAAATTGTTGGTAAACCTACGCGGGGGGTGAACGCGGGGTGGAAGTCACCCTCCCGTCGACCTCGGCCCACGAAATGAATAACAAAATCAAAAGCAAATAGGTATTGCTTTCGAATTTATCTAAGGTGTTTTTCTTGATGTATTTCGCTGTAATATTCTTGCTAATTTGTTGAGACATTCATTGTTGAATACACTTCCCATTTACTTACCAGTTTTATTAATAAATATCTACCTAAGTATCAATGCCTTCATGCAATTAAAATATATTTGTATTTAATTAAATAGGTAATGAACTAAAGATACTCCATTAAACGAATCTAGAGAATATAATTTGGGTCCATTCAATACATTGAATTCTCTTGAAGCGTGATATTAATTTCTAAATAAAGTTAGGTTAGACATTACCGACAATTACCGTTTCAATTTACATTATAATGAGGCATTACTGAGTTTCTTTATGCGCTCATGTTACTCACGTGCCTCATTCTATGGTCTGCTCAATGTCATTATAAAAAAAGTAATGAAATTCAAAATATGAATTCAATGTTTTGGCGGGAACGCATAGAATAATGTACAAAAATTTAAATATTAGGTACCCTAGTCTGTAGACTAGTCTGAATGTGGCCGAAGCCAGACGATTCACACGGAAGATAATCGTGTGGATATTTGCATACCTGAGATTTCAATAACATTCGTAAAGCGAACGAGTTTGACATTCATCTCATGAGAGATTAGTAGTGGGATATTGATGTGTTATGATGATACACAGATTTATTAACTACTTGTTTTTACGATCAATTGAATCTTCATAGTCACTCTGTTTTATTCGCGTTGCTACGGGCCTTTTTTAGTTATGATTATGAATTAATAACGCGGAGGTGCCGGTCTTGGACCTCACAGAGACTGGAAACTAGGCTCAGCATAGAATATTTTTGTCTTGTAGATTGGCGATTGCCTAAATTTGAATTAGGAATGTTTTGAATTTTTTTTAAATTAGGAATAGACGCCTATTTATTATGTATCATTATAAAATAATCAAAAAAAAAAACAGACTAGCTCTACCATATACTTTTTTGGCAAATAATAATTTAATTCTCCTAAGATATTATATTTTAATAAAAAATCTTAATTTATAAACAAAATGATAATGTTAAATGTCCCCATTCTGTAATTTGGTTTTGCATTCGATTTCGTCAAGGGGTGAAAGATGTAATTAAACGCGCAACTTCTGTCACTAGATGGCGCGCTCCCCTTGATAGCGAACTTCGAAGTTACGCAGGGGCTAGTAAAATGTGCCCCTAATTTTGGCGCGAAATTACTTCCCTGTCCCGCAATAAAACTCTTTATATATCGCTTATCATGTTCCATATTACCGTGCACGCTTTCGCTGATACGAATAATGCTAAGGGTATATTTTAGAAATAAATAATTGTAAGGGATTGTTTGTTAACCGTCCACAATCGAATTATGGTATTGATTTTATGCGGCACTGCCTTTGTACAGATTCACTGATTCTCTATGCTGACCTATAGTGTGAGACAAAAAATGGAAGATTGGCATTTGAGTTGTAGGATGAATATCTTTTTGAAAACATGTCTGATAGACAGTAATGGACGCCCACCTTATCACTGAAGACCAAAGCTGACGAAATAAGAATAACAGATAATGACGGGAGCAGTGATACGATTTCAAAGTAGAGCTGGGAAATACTTATAAGGTCTAGAGAAAAATGCTGAAACCAAAATATAAGTAATATAATAAGTATAAGTAGTATAATTACGGTCAAATAAATAAGTACACACAAACACTCACATGTAAAGGTGTATACTTATTTCCTTTGCAGTGTCTACCTACTTACTAAGGTACAGATTATCGTTTCGTCACGTACCTATGCGTCATACCTATTGATGACCGAGCTACTGTACTAAACTGGGAAAGGAAAACATCATGGCACCAGCTGGACAGGCTTGCCTAGTGTGGGGTTCACGGATATAATAAATAAATAAATAAATAAATATTGTAGGACATCTTCATTGTATAATGAACAAAATTTTCACTCAAATTTAACTTTTTTTTTTCTAAGTACAGAAAAAAAAACAGTAAAATTACTTTTTTATCAGATAATGTGGAAATGATCGCTTCACGGAAAATATCGAGATCTAGCCAAATCTGAGCTATGACTGGTAAAAGCGGACCCCAGACTCCGAGCTGAAAGCTTCGGATGCGACTGGGAATTAACGCTAGGAGGAAGAATGTAGCAATGATGTCAAACTTATGTCAGCATAAGCCACAATTACCTACTTGCTAGATAATATTTATAAAGTTTATTAGGTATTCTAATTGTACCGAAGCGTGTGACCTTTTTAATAAAAAGCTTGTTGAGATCAATAAATGCGGGTACGCTTAGGAAAAGGGGCGGATGTAATTTGATGGTTTGTATTAGGAGTTAGTGTAGTGGCGCATAGGGCGTGATTAGACAATCAATAAACATCGTGATCTGAATCATATCACAAACACGAATCATCCCTACATCAGCAATGCAATTCTGTAAGTGCACAACGACGACCACAACGTTGTACCCACTCTTTACGCACAGTGCAATGATGTATTATTTTTATAGATACGTCATACACGAAGATGGCGGCTTTCAAAAATGGCGCAAACACAACATATTAGCTACTTCTAAAAATACGTCAATGTTATTAATTTATATGAATTATATTATTATTTATATTAATAATATTTTATTATTATGTATTTATTAATAAAAACGTTTTTTTTTTGGGTGGCGCACTGTCGCGATTCTGATTGATGCATAAAATGATGACCAAAAGTCATCATTTTTTTGTCGCCATTTTAGAGTGTGTCCACACACATATCTATAGTTTATAATATATCATTGGCACAGTGTGTCTTTTTTGGGTGTCTTTGGAAGATAGCACGGGATGCTTCAGCGATGAAGAAGCTCAAATCCACCAATCATAGATTATATCAAAAAAATCCGCGCACGCCATGACCCCGTTTCTCTCACGTTTTGTGACCAAGATATAGGTATGCTGGGAACCTACATACCTCCATAAAATGACACTAAGACTCATATATTTCTATTTAATTAAATATTCTAGCGTTTCTTGCGGCCCTCCTTGAACGTATAGACTCGTAGACTTATTAAGTATTACTGAGTCAACGCGCATGAATATTACAGTGGAGAAGGGTTCCTATGCGCCAAAACATTCAAGTTTTAAACTGTCCCTGGCAACAACATATAACATAGATAACATCGTGCATGTAGATTGTTACATAAATAATATTAAATGATTACATATATATATACTTAAATAATCACGTCTTTACCCCCGGAGGGTTAGGCAGAGGTGAATTAACACCTACATTTTTCACTAATTATTGTATTAGGTCCCACGTAATTGAAGGTGAGCCGATTGCCGTATACCGGGCACTATTATTGACTCGAGCCAGGCATCTGAGGCATCTGTCTGATATTAAACAGCCCTATCCCTTAGTCGCCTTGTACAGTAAGCTTCAGAGAAAAGGGACCCTCCTTGTTAATGATATGAAAGCATGAGGGGGTCTGTTTTCTCTGACGCTGACTGTACGATACCGCATGAGAAGAGACGGGGTGACCCAAATTCTACTCTGCCGGGAACTACACGGCGTTTTTTTATTTATTGTAGACTTTTTATATTATTTAATGTAGATAAATTAATATCAGGTTGATAAGTGGTAATTCAAAAAAAGGAATTTGAGAAAATGTAATGAAGAGAAACGTATTTTTTCTCACAGTACACAGTCACAATTTAATAATGTAATAGATATTAATTTGGACTCGCTATTATACAAATAAACGTACTCCAATCATCATTACCCTACTGATTTTTCTAACTTCAGAGAAGTAGTATTAATTCTCCTTGAAACTTGAAAAAAAAACCTATAGTCTCGCAAATTTCCAGGTATATCTTTCACCATTAAGGTTCCATTTTACCCACCGACAGTCCCATCCATTTACCCGAACAACTGTACCATAAACTAATCAATGTTTTTTCTTCATTGACAGGTAATAACAAATACGGCAGGAACAAACGAAACACAACAACTTTTTAAAAGTAATCCGACTGTAAGTTGTGTCGATGGTCTTTCTTTATTGCTTAGGTAAGTAAATCCTAAGGTTGGTTTTATACCTAACTAGCTGTTGCCCGCGGCTCCGCCCGCGTGAATGTCGGTTATCACGACCAAAAGTAGCCTAATTCCTTTCACAAGGACCAATCTATCTCTGTACCATATATCAAAACCAACCGGTCATTATGAAATTTGTTACAGAGTTTAGGCGTGAAAGCGTAACAGACAGACAGACAGAAAGACAGACAGATAGAGTTACTTTCGCATTTATAATATTAGTATGGATACCTGATTTTTTTTCTACTACTTACCTATGAACTTAGGTGTAAGAGCATGTATTATATTGACGATTTTTGATCTCAACCCACGAAACCCTATCCACAATTTCAAAGAATAATAATTATTCCATTTTATGTCCACTGCAAAAGTTCTTCCCGATCTCTACCCTGACGTAATTGTAGCTACGTATTTTTGTACACAAATAAAATAAAAAAGGTGCACGCATTTTTTCACGCGGAGTCTATTCTTTTTCTAGAATAAAGGTAAGTAAAATTATAACATTAGCTATTTGCAATTTGCCTAGGCACTTCGGAGATCACCCGGAACAAACCAACAGAAAGACAAACAGACAGTAATCTCCTATGATTCTGTCCATAATTTAATTAATCTGTTTTAAATCCCTACTAATATTATAAATGTGAAAGTAACTCTGTCTGTCTATCTGTCAGTCTGTCTGTCTGTCTGTCTGTCACGCCTTCACACCCAAACCACTGAACCGATTTTGATGAAATTTGGTATAGGGGTAGATTAGACCTTGAGAAAGGACATAGACTATGTTTGGTCGCGATAACCGACATCCACGCGGGCGAAGCCGCGGGCAAAAGCTAGTCATTTATAAAAAAAGCTGCGGGCAGTTTTTGCAAAGGCTTTCGAGATTCGAAATTCAAACTTCATTCCCGCCTCACCCAAGAACCTTGACACAAATACTTTTTTTCTGTTCAAACAGCTTGTCTAGACATACATATATACCTCGAGACACGTATCTTGGACCTAAATCGCGAGACGACCAAAGCACCTGGCACCCGCGGATTGTTTTGTAATAATCTATGTTTGTGTGTGTGTTACCAGTGATGACTTATGGCACTGAAACGTGGTCCCTCACTATGGGCCTTATGAGTAAGCTCAAAGTAGCCCAACGAGCTATGGAGAGGGCTATGCTCGGAGTCTCTCTGCGAGATCGAATCAGAAATGAGGAGATCCGTAGAAGAACCAAGGTTACCGACATAGCCCAGCGGATTAGCAAGTTGAAATGGCTGTGGGCAGGGCACATAGCACGGAGGACTGATGACCGATGGGGTCAAAAAGTCCTCGAGTGGAGGCCACGTATCGGCAAGCGCAGCGTAGGACGTCCATCCACAAGGTGGACAGACGACCTTATTAAGGCCGCGGGAACGCGCTGGATGCGAGCCGCTTCCAACCGGTCCTATTGGAGATCTATAAGGGAGGCCTATGTCCAGCAGTGGACTTCCTATGGCTGAAATGATGATGATGATGATGATGAATCTATGTTTGGTAAATTTGAGTTCGTTCACCGCCGCCATAGCGTCCCGTCCTCCCGTCTCGTGCTTTCCTCAATAGACACCCAAGAAACGTTATACTACGCATATAGAGCACAATTTTAGGTCCAAGAAGTAATACCTAAGTCATATAAAGATACATATAAACCACTCTAACACGAACCACGATTAATTTTCTATTTTCATAACATGTCCACTAGCGCAATTTAGTTACACTTACGTGAGTGCCATATTATCTGTTCGACGAAAGTAGACGCTGTCGATGTCGCGGCGGGCCTTTCAAGGCCTCTCTCTCTGTCTGGCCCACTTAGTCCTTGACAGTGCGCTAAGCGTATTTATTCAGACCTTACTACAATTAATAATTCCAGTTTACTGATGTTAGAAGCACTTTTACTCAGTAAATTAAAGAGCCAAGCCTTACCAGCCAAAAAATAAAAGGACATACTAACAATAATGTTAATGGGAATTAACGCGATCGTTGTATGCCTTTGATTTGTCTGACGTTTTGATCACGGCCTGTGTAACCTGGTCGAAACGTCATATACGTCATATCATGAAACGCGAGAGTTTAAAAGTTAATAAAAAGATAATTTGAAAGTATTACGTACTGTAAACGTAGGTGATAAATGTGATAATACACCACTGCTTACCTCGTCGTGGATTTAAGGATGTGGTAAAAATATTGGCAAGCGGATCCTAGGCAGCAACCGGGACAGTCACTGAAATGAAGAGAGGTCTAGGAAAAGTGTTAGATTCTTAGATATTGACTGCATCCACATATTGATAACACACTTGTACTTTTCCACGATATTTATTATTGTCCTAACCGGTTTCGCCTTACGGCATTCTCAAAGGTTTACATTGCCGGAGTACAAGTGTGTTATCAATATGTGTAACAACAAGTTCCACCAAGTGCCATCGATCAACAGAATAAATATTGACTGTATCTTTGTCTAGGTCTAGAAAGAGCTGAGTCTTTACTCAGCGCTATCTAAGACGAATAAAGTACCTAGACTAAGCATAGTTTGTAATATGCTGTTTAAAAAATGAAAACACTAACTCTAGGATCCATATCTTATTTATATTTAGGTACTAGCTTTTGCCCGCGGCTCCGCCCGCGTGGATGTCGGTTATCGCGACCAAACATAGCCTATGTTCTTTCTCAAGGTCTAATCTACCCCTATACCAAATTTCATCAAAATCGGTTCAGCGGTTTAGTCGTAAAAGCGAGACAGACAGACAGACAGACAGAGTTACTTTCGCATTTATAATATTAGTAGGGATAGTAGGGATATAGGTTTACTAAGACGGTTTCAAATCGATTTTCCAAAAAAATTAATTGATTGGAATTTGACTTTTTAGTTTTGACCCATTTATAACACAAATTGAATAAAAACTTGTTAAAAAAATGAGTATCTACGTAATTATAAAGGCCTAATGATATAACTTCCTCATTGATACAGTGATGTAACAAGTGAAAATACGTATGCACGATGATTGGTCTTACAAACTTGATTAATATAATATTTAGTTCCTATAATAAATATCAAATATATTAATTGTATAGATTTTAGGAAATTGATGAAAAAATTCAATATATTTGTCAAGCCAAATGACTCTGTGTCATGCACCGTGTGGTTTAGCTATTAATAAATAATGAAATGTATTTTATGGACACGCAGAACCGCTATGTACTTGTTGTTATACAAAAAAAATGACAATAAATTATTTATAAAAAAATTACAACTTGGATAGCTATAACTTGGGTGTCTTCACGACTAGAGCCTATCAACCAAAAACTTTGTGAACTTTTTAGGGCTCCAACAACCCGTAACGACTGTCAAGTTCGTATGACAACCTGAACTGACGGCATACCGTCTCTCCGATCTATCCTTTCCCGAACCATTAAGACCTGGATTCTTAATACTACACGTGTTTCCCTCTTCCTACAGTCTCGGGTCCTATAAGCGGGGCGTGAAAAAGCATCTGATGAGGCCGTCAAGCTGAGCTGTAACATGGTACGTGTCTATAATGGTGACCTCTTTTCCAAGACTTTGCCTTCAGCTTACCATGAGGGGAGGTGAAGTAAAATTGACGTGTTCTATATGAAAAAATATCTGTTTTAGTTTAGTAAGAAAAATTATAAGAAATGAATACTACATTATATCCTATAGATATCGTTCAACTCTTTACCTTGTTCCGAATGACACTGGCTGTAATTTTTTGTTTCTTTCTTTTTAATGCGCTTATTGTATTGTATTTTTTTAAATTAATTGTTTCCTGTTATTAAACTTCAACTTTCTATAATAAAACAGCCTTAATAGGCAGATGTTTAGTTTCAAGATCAAAAAATGAAAACTAAACGCCTTCCATTTTTAATTATGAAGATAATTCGTACAAGCTTCAAATATAACTGGTGAGTGATAACGGTAATAGACCCGCCTTTTTAGGGTTCCGTAGCCAAATGGCAAAAAACGGAACCCTTATAGATTCGTCATGTCTGTCCGTCCGTCTGTCTGTCTGTCTGTCTGTCTGTCTGTCTGTCCGTCCGTATGTCACAGCCACTTTTCTCCGAAACAAAGAAAAGCCTATACTGTTGAAACTTGGTAAGAAGATGTATTCTGTGAACCGCATTAATAATTTCACACAAAAATAAAGATAAAGCATTAAATTTTGGGGGTCCCCATACTTAGAACTGAAACTCAAAATTTTTATTTTCATCAAACCCATACGTGTGGGGTATCTATAGATAGGTCTTTAAAAATGCTATTGAGGTTTCTAACTTAATTTTTTTCTAAACTGAATAGTTTGCGCGAGAGACACTTCCAAAGTGGAAAAATGTGTGTCCCCCCCCCCCCCTCTAACTTCTAAAATAAGAGAATGATAAATCTAAAAAAAATATATGATGTAAATTGTCATGAAAACTACCACTAAAAATTGGTTCGAACGAGATCCAGTCAGTAGTTTTTTTTTAATACGTCATAAACCGCAATTTTCGCCTTTGCTACTACGGAACCCTTCATGGGCGAGTCCGACTCGCACTTGGCCGATTTTATATTACGTGAAACCGCAAATCATATTTGGTGAAATTTGGGTGTTAATAAACCACTGCCTACCCCTTCAAGGATTTACATGCGTGAATATATTATGTATACCTCGGGATACGTATCTTGGACCTAAATCGCGAGACAAACGAGGTTCTAGCGCCCGCAGATTGTTTTGTTATAATCTTGGTGAGTTTGTGCTCGTCCACCGCAGTAGTACCCTGTGCTATCCTGAAATGACACCCAAGAAACGTGTAATGCACGTATTGAACACATTTTGAGCACATGAGGGGCCCCGAATTTTCCAAGATTTTGCCTTCAGCTTACTATCAGGCAAGAAGTCAAATTGACGTGCCTAATTAAAAAAAAAATAGGTCCTAGATATATGTCCTGGACAATATTCTTGTGTATAATCTATATTCAAACCACAGATAATAAATGTACAAACAGTTAACGACTAAACGTGCCGTAGACTAGGAAGTGATCGTTTTTTTTCTTAAATAAAAATCCCTTTCCTGCTTCGTTCAAGACTTTTTTACTCGGTTTTTCAGCCACGGAAACGCTCGAAGGAACACGAATGGAGTCACTTGTCGCTACCAGAAACTGTGGACCTTTCAACCCGCTTTAATAATCGTGTAATTAACTATTTAATATTTAATCTACATTTCTTTTTTAATCTGTGAAAATTGTGGAAGAGTAAACGTATAATTATGTTGATAATTCGGTAGGTTAGTGATTAAGGAGTCATCCTTACGATTTAGAGGTCCTAAGTTTGAATCTTGATAATTAAACTGCCGACGTTGTGAACCCACTCTTATTACAAGCAATGTAGCTTAACTAGAGGGTTTTCCAGGAAGGGTTTTCTTTGGATCAAGAGCGCACTGAGAAAAAATCCTAGATTATTATTTTCTCCACCGGGAACCAATACATTCTGAGTACGTACTTATCAAATCAATATGTTATCTTCCGTCATTGCTCCCGATTCAATGCTTTCCAATCTGTCCTAGCAAACTTTTTCTGGTTGTCAGTCCATTAGTGGCTAGGAGGCTTCCCACCTTCCGTTAGCTCTTCTTTGATTAGTTCTTTGTACAAAACGTAGTTCACATTGATACAAAGACACATCGCACAGTGAAGCTTATAGCCCTAACAGTGGTGAGTACATATGGCTGGTACCGTTAGTTTTAACTGAACACACAAGGTTCGTGCACACCGTGTGGTTTGTCTTGGATTCCCTTGGTACCTTTGTTCCCATTTCCCACACGATAGAATACAAATTGTTACCTATACAAGCTGTTTTCTGAAGCGCAGTCACAGGAAGAGTCTAATTATGGCGAATGAGTAGGAAACAAATGGAAAAAAGAAAAGAACTAGTTAATATTATAAATGTGAAAGTTTGGGAAAATGTTTGTTATTGAATTACGGTTAAACGACTGAACAAATCTGGCTGAAATTAGGTACAGGGATAGATTATAGTGTGGAATAACACATTGGCATTGTTATACTTATAACACATATTTATTACTAGATTCCTATGGTTCCATGAGCGGAATCAAAATTCATTATGGGCGGGGTCGTGGATAAATATTAGAAATGTGAATTCGCGAAGCTGTTTGTTATTCAATTACGCATAAATGGCTGAACAGATCTGGCTGATATTTGGTACAGGGACAGATTATAGTCTGGAATAACACATTAGCTACTATTTATCTCTAGATTCCTACGGTTGCGTTGCGGACGGGATCAGAATTCTTTGCGGGCGGGACCGTGGGTAGCACCTAACTACCTAATTGGTTTCTTTTCCTGGGTCAGGAAAAATGGCACGTGCTTGTATTTTCTGTCATGAAGCCCAGCTGACGTCCATAGTCACACCTATTACGTGAAACTTAAAAAGACATGGTGTAACGTAGGTGTTAACGCCTCTGCTTACCGTTTATGGGCTATTTCGTCGTACATATTATTATTATAATTTAAAAAAATAATAATTAAATTCAACAGTTTAATGTGTTGGTTTTAAATAGTTTTATCAAAAACCTTGAAACATATGAACTCTGATTGTAATTATTCATTACTTTGTTCTGTTTACGTTCATTATATTGTAGTAATACTGCGTAGTATCTTGAGCAGGATTTCATCAGTCAAAATACGTTCATGTATAGACACAGCCACGCATTTTGTCTGAGTAAGCTAATGTCAATATTGTTCTTTCAATACCGAAGTATACTTCTTCAACGTATACCGAAGTAGTAGCCATTTCTTATGCCGCGTTATAACGCCGCTTGCTGCCTCTAGGTATAGAGTTCGTACTTATATAGTCTAAGGTTTCCGCTGTCGGCACAAAATCTCTGTTCTTACAGAGTCGGCAGCACAAGTGGGACTCTCTAGTGGGGTGAGCACGAACAACTATCGTAATCGTATCGTGAACGTAACGAGAGCACGGAGCATTGCGATTGGCCGCCTGCCTAAAGCCTGCCAATCGCAATGCTCCGTGCTATCGTTACGTTCACGATACGATTACGTTAGTAGTTCGTGCTCACCCCACTGGTGTTGCATTCGCCCATAGGCTACGCTAACCACTTACCATCAGGAGGGCCCTGTGCTTGTCTTCGACCTAAGTAGTATAAAAAAAGGTTTAATTATACTGAGTTGAGTAAAAAAATATTTTATTCTCTTTTCTCATCGCCATCGTCTTTACGTTGTTCGTTTCGAAGCCCAGGGTCCTTGCAGATGAGACCAGTTCACCTCATATCGCCGTTTCTTTGTTTATTCATTCAATAAAAAATTACTTCACATTTGAATTAATTTAAAGTTGATAATAAAAACTGAAATAATACCATAAGACAGACCATTAAATTACTTTTACTTTGCACTTAGGTACAAAACGACAAAATAAAAATAAATTACCTAAAAATTACTAGAAAAATGGACTACCGGTTTAAAAAATGGTCCCGTCCTGGGAAGACTCCGGCAACAAACTCAGCGGACATTTTTGTGGTCTATAGGAACATGTTTACTTAATTTAATTACAATGTTTTGTTTGAGGAGCCTAGTAGAGCAAATAGTTCGTTTCCCGTTTCACTAATGGAATTTATTGAACAAATAGCAACAGCCTAATCGTGGTTCCTATCATTGGAGAAATATGCTCAGAAAAAGATGATTGAATTTCATGATTCACGTGCACGTCATCACAATTTTTTTTTCCTTGCCAAGATTGACAAGGAAAAAATATTATGATGACGTATGACAGAAATGTATAGAAGAGATGGACGAGCTGGACTGACCTGAAATAATTTGGAAAGGAGCAGGCTTTGATCACTCCGATGCAAGTCGTCCTTAACCGGATTTCTTCCCATCGCGGAGAGTCCTGAAATCAAAGGCGAGTACTGTACAATATTAGGAAATATTAGATATTTTTTAAATATTATAAGGTCATCAACCCAGAACGAAATCCTGTATATTGCCCCCTTAACACACAAATCGACAGTAATTCATTAGACTTTTAAATTAGAACGAGATTAGAACGAGAGTTAATTGTTTACGTTCGAGTTGTCAATGTCAAAGTGACGTTTTTTTGTACTACTGGCAACTGACATTAGAACTAAATTCAAGCATGGAGCATATTTGCCCCGCTATGCAATATTTGACTGTAATTCATTAGAATTTAAAAAAAAGAACGTGAGTTCAAATTCTTCAAACTCAAATATATGTATTAATGATTATGTGTTAATTTTATGCGATGTTAATAAGATGTTATCAATTTATAGTGCAACAAATTCTATCTAAGACGATGGTCTTAGATAGAATTTGTTGCACTTTTTTGGCACACAGGTTTTTTTCTCTACCCCACACTGTACCTAAGACTTGGAATTCTTTGCCAGCAAACGTTTCCTTCTTCTTACAAACCTAGGTCCTTTATCAAAGCATAAAAAATATCTTAAAGAGGCCGTCAAGCTGAGGTCCAGCCATTGCAGCATTATTTGTGTCTGAAATAGCCCTCATTCCTGGAATCCCCCCCCCCTTTTTTGCACCCTTTGCTTACCCCCTTTGCTTACCATCAGGCGAGGTTAAGTCATTATTGACGCGAATCCATGAAAATACCTACCCAGAATCCAAGAAAAAATCAACCATGGAACGAGAAATATTTTTCTTTTTCTCCGAGTGAAATCCTGTACATTGCCCCCTAAACAAAATTCGACAGTAATTCATTATAATTTCAAAGGACAGTGTCCATAACTGGCCTCCATGAACACGATGTACGCAAATGTAGGTATTTATCAATAATCATGTTTAATTTTTAAAGAACTAATAGTGAATTATTGGAGTATCAAGATATATCTTTAAATAATTAGTATTTAATCAATTAATTCACTGAAATATACATTTTCCAAAACCTTTTCTCCTTTCTCTAACACTAAAATGTTGCCAGTTATAATAAAGATTGTAATCGATTTTTATTTAAGACAATATGAATATATCGATAAAGAGTAATGTGTCCCATACATAAACTAAATTATATTGAGTACGCGTCGACTGTGGCTTGGATGCGAACGTGAACTGATTCGATGTGATGATTAACTGGTAAAGCATTTTCATTTTAAAATGGCCTTCCACTTGCGGTTCTACCCGCGTGGAATTCAGTTCTACTCAACGATCAAACATAAGATTTTTAAGAACGACGACGAAAACGTAAAAATATGTAAGTAACGGTAGTGAACACGGCTGCTACGCAAGAGGCGCGGCCCGGGTTCGATCCCCGCTCAGTGCAAATATTTGTATGCATGAATATGAGTATTTGCATTGGTCTGGGTGTTTTCTATGTATGTATTTACCAAAAAAAAAAGTATCTATGTATGTTTATCCGCATTCTGGAGCCCATAACACAAGCTAGTCAAGCTATGCTTACCTTGGGTCTAGATAGCGTTGTGTAGATTGTCGTACAATATTTATTTATTTATTTAATTGTGTAATAAATTCAGTTAATAATGAGCTTATTTATTTATTTATTAGACCTCATGCACAAGTAGGTACATAAGCGGACATAATGCCACAGGCATTCTCTATCAGTCAACTTACACTAAATAGTGTATGTAAATACAATAAAAATAAATAAATATAGTACCACTTTACAATTATGTAATATTATAGATACGAGAAAGTAGTAAAGAATAATAATATATTAATTTAGTTTAAAAAAAAATCTCGTCTCGTCTTTGATCAAACATTGTTTTTATAATAATGATACTAAAACTTTTTCAACTCGATTCAATAACGAATTTATTTTAATCGATTGAGTTTGTGTTTGTATATGGCAACTGGAAAGAAATCCGATAAAATGTCATTCGCTTGTCATAGTTGTCATCTTAATTCGTGAATAACATTTTTCTAGATCGGATCTGGAACGCGTGCTTGCTACAAGTGTTCGTCCTTTCCAAAAATCTTTTTTATTGAAAATACTGAGTTGCTGGAGTATTTAAGTGCTTCTGTGTTGTCTAATTGTGCTCTGTGTTTGTATTCACGGTAAGTTAATTTGTTTAAGACGTAGATTTCCCAATGGATAACCATCCACCAGACCCAGGAGGGGGAAGCGTCCCCGGCGGACGGCCGAGCACGCCACTCCCCGGTACTACTCGTGTTACCATAGATAATTTAAACGTACCTACAGCCGCCACAGCCAAGAAGCGTGGCATCCAAGCCTCACGGGAAGACGCTGTCCCAGCCAAAAAAACAATCACTGTCCCCTCCCAAGCGACTCCGTCCATTCAAAGTACATACATTCACCCCGATTTTCAAGACAAGGTTTCCAGGTACTTAGAGTCGGACTCTGGCCCGTTTTTAGTTCACGTAACAAGGGATGTTGCTGATGATGCCTCTGCTGGAACAGTGTTACGTTCTATTAAATTTGGACATTTCTTGCATGTTAATAAAATTACCAACATAATAGAAGGCAGCGTTAAACGGGTGGGTCGTAATAGATTATCTGTAGAATTCAAAAATGCTTCTGACGCCAACAACTTCATTTCTCATCCATCTTTGGCAAGGGCCAAGTACAATTGCTTGATCCCATCTTTTGCTTCCTCCCGAATGGGCATAATTAGGCAGATCCCGGTGGATTGGACCCTAGAAGAAGTGGTCCTGTCCATTGAGGTCCCATCAGGATACGGGTCTGTTATGAAAGCAAGAAGGCTCAATAGAAGAGTCACAGGTGAAAATAACACTGCCACATACGTACCCACTCAAACTGTAGTGATCACCTTCTCAGGACAAAAACTGCCCCCTCACGTCTATTGTTTCTACAATTCACTCCCGGTGGAGAATTATATACTTCCCCTCATACAATGTTGGAAATGTTGCCGGTATGGTCACACTTCCACACAATGTAGATCTGCCCCTCGATGCTTTATTTGTTCCCAGGCTCATGAGGGTATTTCATGTGCCTCAAAATCCCCCACCTGTATGTTTTGTTTAGGGCCCCACACAGCCAAAGACCCTTCCTGTCCGGAGCATTCCAGGCAGAAGTCGATAAAGATTATCATGTCTCAGGAGAGCATTTCATACATGGAGGCATCGGCTAGGTTTCCCCAAGTGAGAAAGTCTTTTGCCGACACAACTAGATCATCTCAACCAATGAATTCTCACCTTGATACTCGGCAGTCTTCCTCTTCTTCTGTCCGGGGGTCTCAAGGGCCTCAGGTATCATCATATAGAAAAACTATATTCATGCCCAGAAGGCAGAGTTCCCCTGCTTCTGGCCCTGGCTATGACAGGCAGGCCCATGACCTCATCACTCAATCTCCTTCCTCTTCTCTTCCAAACGGTGCTGCTTTTCCTGGTGCACAAGTTAATGTTGATTGCAATGACAACTTTCTGGATCTCTTGCTCTCCACCCTTATTAGCATGCTCACCCGTTTTGATGATACTGAGCTACCTGAAAGATATAAAACAAAACTCACTCAGCTGCTTAATTTTACAAGTAACATTCCCACCTCTCCTTCAATGGAATTGTAGGAGCATTAGAAGTAAAAAGAGTCAATTAATTTATTTAATTAATAAACACAAACCTCTCATCCTTGCCATTCAGGAGACTTGGCTTAAACCTGGCACCCATTTCAGGATGCCTGGGTATGCCTGTCTTCGGGATGACAGGGGTGACAGATATGCTGGAGTAGCCATTTTGGTCTCCAGATCAATTACCTTTAACTCTATGTCTATACCTCCTCATAGCGATGGCTGGAACATTGTTGCTATTACAGTATCAAACATTACTTTCCTTTCCATTTACATCCCCTATCCGGTTCCCTCCATACTAGCTGAGTTAAGCAATATTTTAGCTTCTATAACTTCTCCTCTTATTATTCTGGGTGACTTCAATATCCATCATACCTCATGGGGATCACATGATTGTGATGATTTAGCGTCCTCATTCATTGATATCCTGGATTCTTTCAATCTTTGCATCTTAAATGATGGCTCTGCCACACGCAGATCCTCTTTAACCCAAAGGGGCCCTAGTGCTGTGGACTTAACCATCTGTTCCGCATCTCTCGCCTCATGCCTGACCTGGCAGATTGAAAGCGACTCACACCAGAGTGATCACTACCCCATAATTGTCTCCTCTCTAGCCAGCCACAGGGAGTCACCTCCGTTTAACCCTCTTCTTAAATTCAATCTATCAAAAGCCGATTGGGAACTTTACTCTCATGCTCTTGACCAGGAGGTTTCTCTTTTGCCTGTCCCTAACCCTGGTAATATTGATACTGTGTATGCCCTTTTTAAACAGGCTCTTCTAAACTCCGCCGACAAGGCAATTCCTTTTAAAAGAGCTCCCAGGAACAACATCCCCTCTCCTCCTTGGTGGGATCAGACCTGCTCAGATGCCTGTCGAATGAGAAGGGATGCGGAAAGAACGTATAAACATAGCATGACAACTGCAAACTATCTAAATTACCAAAAAGTAGCTGCACAAACAGTTAGACATTTGTCCCAAAAGAAAAAAGATGGATGGCGCAAGTTTTGTGAAGCTCTGGCCCCGCGTACCCCTGCATCGTGTGTATGGAGAGATGTTAGACGGTTTAGATTTTCCACAACCAACAACAACATTACCTCAAATGACCCCTCTCAATGGCTACAGAAATTTGAACAAAAACTTGCTCCCCCGACAGCACCCACTGCTGCCGAGTCCTCAAACTACTTTCCCTCTAGCTCTCAGACTTCACACCCTTTGGATTCATCTTTTTCCTTTGAAGAACTTTCGAATGTCTTAGGGTCACTTAAGGATTCTTCTCCTGGTGTGGATGGCATTCCTTACTCATTTATTTTTAAGAGCAGCACAACAACCCAAAAATTTTTTTTAAATTTGCTCAACTTAATTTTTTACTCTGGTTTCCCCCCAGAAGAGTGGAAGTCACAAATTATAATTCCAATCCTGAAACCAGGTAAACGTAGCGATGATCCTTCCAGCTACCGCCCTATTGCGCTCTCTTGTACTATGTCCAAAATCTTAGAGCACTTAATAAAAAATCGTCTAGAGTGGCTGGTGGAAAGCCAGGGTTTGCTCTCAAAAACTCAGTTCGGGTTCCGCAAGGGATTGGGGACTATGGATAATCTCAGTATATTTACCACTGACGTTAGAATAGCTCTATCAAAAAATCAGTATTGCGTGGGTGTATTCTTGGACATAGCATCCGCATATGACAATGTACTACTTCCTGTGCTCAGGCAAAAACTGCTTAATCTGAGTGTTCCAGAGAAGATAGTAAATTTCATTTCCAATTCCCTGTCTGGGAGAACCATTAGTCTCAGAGTTCAAAATTCAATCCTTTCTCCCAGAATAATTTGGAGAGGCCTTCCGCAGGGCTCTGTTTTAAGCCCCCTCCTCTATAGCATCTATACCGCCGATTTAGATCTCTCAGTCACTTCCTTCTGCAACATTCTGCAATACGCGGATGATCTTGCTCTTTATGTGGCAGCGGACAATATGACGGATGCTGTGTCCAGATTGAACTCAGCAATCTCTTATCTCTCTAATTGGCTTACTGACCATGGTCTATCACTTTCAGTCCCCAAAAGCTCTGTAGTAATTTTCAGCCGCCGCAGATCCATCCCTGATTGTCTAATCTCTCTAGATGATCAAAATTTCCCTGTTAGAGACACCGTTAGGTTTTTGGGCATGGTTTTGGATTCAAAACTATCTGGGGTAGAGCACATTAATTATATCACCCATAAATGTGAGCAAAACATTAATATCTTAAGGGCTGTGTCAGGAGTTTGGTGGGGTGCTCACCCTTATTGCCAAAAATTTATGTATAACGCGCTTATTCGTAGCCATTTAGACTATGGTTGTTTCCTTTTGGAGCCATGCAATAAGGCAGCCTTAAGCATGTTGGATAAGATCCAGGCCAAAAGCATGCGCCTTATTTTGGGTGCTATGAGATCTTCGCCAATTAACGCGTTACAATTGGAATGTGTAGACCCCCCTTTATTTTTAAGAAGGCAGTACCTGTCTGATAGGTATCTATATAAATCTTCCCAACTGTCCTTCCATCCTCTGATTCCCAAATTACACAAACTATCAGAATATATTTCTTCAGGTGGATATTGGACGCATAAGAGCCATCCATGCTTATTTAATAGCTTTGTGAATTATGTTCGCCTCCCTTTCCCTTGTTTCCAGTGTAAAACTAACCCCCTTTTTGAAACCCCATTTGATGCCATTATCTACAACCCTAATGTTGTCCTATACTGTGGTATCAGCAAGGATTCTGTGGACGCTAATAAGGAGCTAGGCTATTTGATCAGCCGGCATTGGCAGGACTGGCTAGCAATTTACACGGATTCATCTAAATTATCTGACTCTACTTGTGTGGGTTCTGCGGTTTGGATTCCAAAATACAAAATTGTATTATCATTTAAATCGCCAAATATCAATTCCATTTTTACTGGTGAATCGATAGCTATACTTGAGGCATTACTGTATATCGAATCACATAATATAAGCAAGGCAGTAATATTTACAGATTCCAGGAGCTGCTTAATGGCCATCCTAGCTAATCAATTCACCAGTAAAACAAAGTTCCCTTTGATCCTTTTAATAAAACAGTCATTGTTCAGGTGTCAGTCTAGGGGACTCGAGGTTTCATTGGTGTGGATCCCGGGTCATGCTGGCATAGTGGGTAACACTTTTGTGGACTCCCTTGCCAAGGAAGCAATACATAATGGTACTCTCGACCAATATAAAGTCTATGCTCATGACCTCCTTTTACTTGCCAGACCTTGTCTAATTTCAAAATGGACCGCCCTTTGGGAGAAATCCAACAAGGTGAAGGGAAGACATTATGCATCCATTCAGCCTGACATACCAACTAAACCCTGGTTTTACCAATTTCGCGAAGCTACTAAAAGAGCGACATCGGTAATCTGTCGTCTGCGTTTAGGTCATGTCTGCACTAATGTATTTCTCGCTAAGATCAGGGTCAGGGACAGCTCTCTCTGTGAGTGTGGCTTGGATGAACACTCTACTGACCACATCTTCTTTGAGTGCCCAAGAAGGAATGGTTCACTTTATGATATCCTACCCACCAACCGTATTCCCCGACCCATAAACTTTAACTCCCTTCTCACCTATACTAATTCTCCCCTTATATATCTGATATGTAACTATATTAACTCAAATAATATTAACCTGTAGAATTGTGTTTGTCTGCTATAACCACTAACCTGTGTTTTTTGCTTTGACTCAGGTACTCCAGCGAGCTGCAACACTTTCGGCCTTTATTGTATTATTTATACACCTTCTCTTGTACATTCACAAAGTTTTATTCCGCGGGTACATCAATCGCATACTTACCCCCAAGTCGAAACTGAATTCAAATCCATGTGCTAAGTCGTTGGCGGAAACTGCGTAATCGCCAGAAGAGAGAAAAAAAAAAAAAAAAAAAAAAACATTTTTCTATTTCTTGTGAAAGCCGATTCTGTTTTTTATTGGAAAATGAACCCGGATACATCTTTCATCACCGACCCTGGCTCGCCTACGGACTTTGAACCCGTTCATAACGATAATTCTGGCATGAATATGCAAACAGATCCCACGATGAGTCGATGTGTGAATTGTGCTTGTGGCATCGACATCGACTTATCCCAAAGACGAAGACATGGCCTCCGTTTGCAAGAGGTGGCCTCTGTTATAGGGCACTGGATTGTACCGCAAGTGGTATGTAATATGTTTATTTGTTCGAACTGTTATACTATTGTTGTGTGCATTGTGCAATCATTCACTAACTAATCGTTATTCATTGACTTTGTTCTAGATTGGAGAGGACAGTTTAGTGTGTCATTCTTGTTGGATGACTGCTTTAAATGATCCAAACGTTCGACAGTCAAACGAAGAACCATCAACGAGTAGTGGGCACCGACGACACATTTGCATAAAATGTGGGATTTCTCTGTTGCAAATCAGATCACATACATTGCGCATGGACACAGAAAGAGAAGCTCATGTTGGAAATGTAGTTAAAGAATGGATCGCTCCACGACAATTGAGGGGAACAGATCAAATATGTCATCCTGCGGGATGACTTAAGGATCCTTATGTCATTAACGGGTTACTGACAGGCCAGATGCAGGTGAAATTCTAGAGATAATTAATGCAAACTTGTATAGAAATAATGACTTATCTGATTATGTAAATTCAAACAATTTAAATAGAAGGCGGACACAATTCTTAAACGTTGATGTTAACATAGAAAATGTATCTTTTCCAAGGCTGGAATACAGTGAGTTAATAATATGTGGTATACCAACTTAAACAGGCCCGCTCATACTATGGGGAACACATTAGGGATGACGGTTCCTATACTATTGAGGTCTGTAGGGATAGAGCCAGCAATCTGTTAGATTTTCCTTTGACCGCAGGCTGTTCTTTATTGCGAGGTAAGATCCACAGTAGACATATTAGTCGAAGAATATATTATATTTATATATTATATGAAAATGAAGAACAGGGTAGAACAGCAATAAAACAGTACTGCTGTAATTGTATTGTCGGATGAAGAACAGTAGGTTGCTGCGGACATGTCATGACAATAATTTGGTTTTTGAGCTGGGCACGGTACCAGGATAATGTAAACCCACCTGCCCAATTCCTGGATAATGTTTTAATAACTTATGACTCCGAATAATAAAGAAATTATGCATACAATTAATCTTTTATTAACAAAAATTGACTAAACACTATGGTCAATAAATAATATAAATAAAAATTCTGATACAACCATATGATGTTATTTTATTTCTTACTAGTATGAACTACCAAACCTGTATCATATTTGCCCAATTATTATCTGTCCATACCAGGCCAAGTGCTCATACAAGTTGGACAATGCCCTTTGAGCGTCATTGAAGTTCTTTGACTTTTGATCGTAATATTTACAATTTGAATTCAGTTTTGTTACGTCAGTTGCGAGGTGCACCTAAACGTAAATGTGTTTGACATTGACAGCTTGAATGTAAACAATTAATGTTTTACTTAATTTATTTATTTATTTTTAAAACCTGTGTACTTGTGCATGACACAAGTACAGAGGCGGACTTCACAGGCATTCTCTACCAGTCAACCAAAGATGGTGCAGAGAAAAACTCAGTAGGTGCATTATTGACAGTAAAAACATAGAGAAAGTAGGTATATTATAATATAAGTATCTACTTAAATATATAATATAAAGGTTAATATAATAATTTTATTTCATAATACGTATACTTATTTAAAACATGGTAAATATTCCGGTGAGTATCACTAATAAACTTATTCATCTATCTTGTTTTTGCGTTCCGTGCCAAATTTTCTTTTTTTTTTTTCCTGCTTTTTTCTTCCTTCCTTTCTTTTTACCTTCTTCGTCCTTCCTTATTGCCTTCAGCTACTACTATTATGCGATGTAAGTCAAATTGACGTCTCCTTAAAAAAAAAATATTCGAAATTCAAAATTAACTGTGACACAACTTTATGCCTCATTTTATCTAGCCGTATACTAAAAGCCAATGACATATTGCCAGCAGTGAAACTGTATTCCAATGGCCTACAGTCTCATAGCATGAAACAATTACGAGTATCGTACAATTCAACAATTTAAAAACATACGCTATTTAAAAAGGACGCTCGGAGAATAATAAAACCACACCAGTGAAATTCACTGCGGTCGGACCGTCAGTCATTAAACTTGCCTCGTAAACGGCACTCACTGGCTATCTATACTATACCTATATGTATGATAATAAAGGTGAGGAGTTGGTTTGTTTGAATGAGATTATCTATACAACTATTTCATAGTAAAGGAAGCATAGGACTGTTTGTTGGCGTTGTAGTGAGAGGATCTTCTTTTTCCGTGATCCTCTTTTTCGCTGCTTTCGAAATTGTCGGCTATGGACGTAATTTGAATCAGCGGCCACAGCCGTAGTGCCATATTATGAGGGTAATAATTTACGTCACTCGACGAACTGTCCGTGAACGTGTTAAATTATTCGAGAATAATATTCTTCCATCTCGACCGCGCTATCAGTAGCTTTGTTTAGGTCGTCTTTAGTGCAGCGGGTAGGTCATAAGGGATACGAAACCAAATGCGCCATGGACTGCATGGGGGCTCCGAAGTCACATGCGATTAGTCACCTAGACTCTGCGTTACGTAGTGCTAGGTGTTGACGGTACGACGGACGTGGGAATCAAGTTCACTATAGTGACATCGCTCGTGGGGGTTCCTCTCGTGCATAGTAATGACGTCTATGTATAGGTATTCCCCGGGACACATATCTTGGACCTAAATCGCGAGACAAACGGGGCCCTGGAATGCACGGATTGTTTTGTAATAATCTATGCTTGGTGAATTTGAGATCGTCCACCGCTGTAGCATCCCATGCTGGCTTCAAAGGACACCCAAGAATCGTGTACTGCTACTGCGCCTATTACATTTTAGGTCCAAGATATAATATGTGTAAAATTTTGTCACGGATCCTGAGTGTAGTGGGAATGAATTTTGAATTTCGAATTCGGAACGGGACGCAGAAGATAAATGAGTTATTAAATGTTGATATAATCTGTGTGGCATTATGGCATAGCGCACTTTTCTGTAATGTCATTTGAATGACAGCTACAAAAAAATTGTGGTTATCGATAACAAAGGTTTTGAACTTAACCGCCAGTCTATACCTACATAGAAGGATAGATAGAAGCCATTGTTTTATATCCAATTTCTTGGAATCTAGACCATTTAATATCACGCTACAATATTTAGGAGCTAAGCAGTAAGAACAGAAAAAGCGGTGGACGACCACCCATAATATAGAACCGTGCGTAGCAAGTGAAGCCACAGGGCACAGCAGTTTTCGAATAACGGTCCAGGCACTGATCGCATACCCTGCACTCACTATACCGACTTCTTGATCGACTATAATACAGTGTCTTGCTGCCTTTATAAGTGTAGCGGTAATTTTGCTATTATCAACCTTAAGTGTTACGGTTATGGTTCAATTTCCATTATAGCTGGCGTTAATTACGTTATGATATTGGTATCGAATATCTTGTTGAACCTAACCTAGTTTAGTGTTAATATACTCATTGAAGATAATGAATTAAACAGAAATTGATAGTCAAAGTAGTGTTTTAATATGATTTTGTGTAGGTACTTTGAATTTTTTGCAATATAGGTACGTGTAATGTAAACACACACACTGGTAAATCTCTGAAGGGGTAGGTAGAGGTATATTATCATCCATATTTCGCTAACTATGATTTTTGAACTCACGTTATATGGAACGAGCCTATTGCCGTCAAGTAGGCACTTTGCCAAGGACAGTATATTTACTGTCGGATGGAGAACAACCCTATCCCTTAGTTGCACTGACCAATATCAGTTTTGCAGCTAAGTGATTCTTTGGTGCGGTTTTTTACTAAGCGAAGCTAAAAGATCCTTACCAAAATCTCAAAAAAATAAATAACTGGTGATCCGAACCCGGTACCTTTTACACTATAATCATATTCCCTACTTCTGCACTACAAAGAGAGTATATCTCTCAAATTTTTAGTAACCTAACCTAACCTGAAATAAATTCACACAGGAGTCATTCAGTTCTAAAATATTCAAAGAATGAATGAAAGAGCAACATCGTACATTCACACGTCACTCCACGTTACCCATCTGTCAGTGTAGACGGTGGATGCGTGAAAACATTTTGGCCGCGTCTTAAATTAAATGGCTTCAATGTGGGAGTCGGGGACGTGATACCGCTATTATGTCCTTTGCGTGCGACTCATCTTTCGTATATAGGCTAGGTTTTATTTTTCATAATTTTTATGAACCACCATAGTAATTGTATGTAGTAGAGTAAAACCGGAGTTAATTTAAACTGTCGGTTCGATATATGATTATATTACAAGGAGTGGGCTCTGGATGACCCTGTGATATCGGTATTATTATTTGACTACTTACTAAATTATCTTCCGTTAATTTTTTCTACTTTTCTTTCTTTCTTCCTTGCTTTTTTCTTTCTTTCTGTCTTTGTCTTTCTTCTTTCTTCTTTCTTTCTTCTTTATTTCTTTCTTCTTTCTTTCTTTCTTCTTTCTTTCTTTGTTTCTTTCTGTCTTTCTTCTTTCTTTCTTTCTCTACAATTAAGAAGAGTTAAAATTTGCTTGCTTCGGTATGTGAGACGTCTATCGTATATAGAACTGAAAATTGGATATATTTATAGAGTAGTTAAACCTCATAAAGCCTTCATTGATTTCGCCACAGTCGGGTATAAAGGGTTCATTTTCCTTTGTATCAGTAATACCAATTAATAACGGTACTATTTTGCCATTTGGCATAATAAGCCGCGGGTATATGGCAATAAAATAAACTAATAGTCCAATTCTTACAGAAAATATTATACCTAATACTCGTATTAAAAAATGGGAACCATTCGATCTGTTTCCAATTACACCAATCAGTTATTCGATTGCGAATGATCACGCTATCGAATGTAGGTAAGGATCGAATCGGGTCAGAATGTTGCCCGTCTCAAATTATGAGTTTGGCATTTTTATGGAAAAAGTTCTGCCGATATACAATAGTGTTAGAACAGAAGGAATTAACGCAATAATAGTAGGAATATACATACATTATGAAGGTGGGTGTTATTACACTTCTGCCTACCCGTTCCAAGATTTACAGGTGTGAATTAGATGTTGTGCTCGTCGTTGTGCGCTTACAGAATTGCATTGCTGGGGTGGGCGATCAAGTCCCTGTAACACCCCCTCCCCCCCCCCCCTCCTCAGACCACACCTGACACCCCACCCCCCAGGAAAATATCCAATTTTTTTTCTTGATGAAACTCATTATCTTAGACAAGTTTTTAATCATTAATGATTTAGATGACGGCCCAAGTTTATATTTACGCGCTCACTGACTGAAATAGTAACCTTATTTTTTACCGAACTTGCATTGCAGTAGTTCTGCTACACAATTTATATCCTTAATACAAGTGAATAAGGTACATAATAGTATGTCATAGTGTTTCTCTGTGCTGCGTGCCGCAGTGGACTAATAGAACGTTATTTACTTTTGAACAGTGGTAAAATGGTTTTAAGTTTAAAATAACATGATCGTAGTTCGTAGTAATACTTAGTATTAGTTAGTATTATTCCACGAGGTTTTGAGTTGACCTTAGACGGATAATAAATTTATGTAAGTACTAATGTTAGTAAGTAAATTGAACTTGACACAATATTTTTAAGACTAGAATAAAAAATTGTAACGACTGTTTTGTTATTGTAATAACTGTGTTAAGTAATCAATGTAATGTAATAAGTAACGACTGTAATAAGTAGTAAGTTTTAAACGTAATGCCTCCCTAGACAAGTGGAAATGGCCGACGATTTGGTTGGTAATAGAGAGATTTGATCCTTATGATTGACACTGTCGATTGATGCTATAAAGATACAGGACATTATTTTTTTGGATTTTAGTCGGTTCGATTACCGGGTGTGGCAATCGAGTTTTAAAATAAGAGAATATTTCCTTTGAGTGAAATTCGTTATCTCCATAGTTTCGAGTACTTTCCCTTCCATGTCATGAAGGCAGCCACGAACGAAAGAGTTCCCTTATGCGGTCCTTACGCGTGGCTCCACAGAGCCACCACACAGACGAATATCGTCTCCGTGACGATTCTATTGGCTTACTACCTTATTATTATATAAAAAATCATACAAATCATTTGTAATGTGTACAATTGGGTATGCAGAATGAAAACAATAAAGTTGCTTGAAGCATCGAAGTTATTACCCACGCTTGGACGCACCGAGTCGCAGAGAAAGCGTACGTAGATATTACTGGCAAGTAGTACCTACACTCGTCTACTCTTTACTTCTAAACGAAGGAAGCTCTATTTAAATAAAGAATATTTTAATTTCAATTGAAACAGAAACGGCAGTTGGGTTTAATTGTATCATTAAGTGTTACCAGTATTTGAACTGTATTTCCTTTCTTAATGTGTTATGGTCACACCAAGTCACCACCAACGGGCTAAGCCAACCTCATTTGCAAGCCCATTCATAAGCAGATTGATAAATATAATATTTTTTTCACTGACCATTCAGACACATAGTCTCGAAAGCAAAGTTTATATGTAATAAATTAATAATTCAGGCTAGACTACAACAGTTAACTGTTTAAGTAAACTGAGTTCTTACGTTTTACACGACGAAATTCATTGAATAAATAATTGTGACTTATCGCAGTTCCTATCATTGCTAAAATCCAACCTTACACATGTAGGTTATACGCTATGTGAACTCATAATGGTTAGAATTTACATACTGACTGGTTCGCAGTTCAATTTAGATAGAGCTGTGAGAAAAGGCTCAGATAAAAATCATTAAATATATTGGACTGATTATTAATCTTCATAAACACAAATTCAGAGATAATTATTTACAAACATTGACTTTTTAAATCTATAGACAAGCTACCTGCTTTTTAGAAAAAAAAACTGTGTCACGGTTCATGGACGAAGGCGGGAATGTACCAATTTTGAATTTCGAATTTGGAACGGGCGTAAAACCAATATAAAAAATAAGTACGAGTAATATCAGTTTTGACACCTATCAGTATTATCATAGAGCACATTTTTATACAAAAGAATAAAATTTGTCATCTTCATAGCAGCGTTAATCCCAGTTGCACATTTGCATCCAAACTTACTTGCGAACCCGGGGTTTGTTCTCTATGCTTTGTCCTCTAGATTGGCTAGTGCCCAAAGATCTTAGTGAGGCCCCATACATTAAAAATTAGTAAGTATTTAATCTAATGCAGTTATTTAACTAAACACGGTTACGTATGAACACAATATTGCTCGCAAAGCTTGCACAAATCTCAACACAGCGCGGTTACGGTAAATCCCTTTGGCAAGCGGCCATCTTTTGCGAATAACGCGGGCAATATCGTTTAAATTAACATGATCATTGGCGTTTTAAAAGTGCGACCGCTGATACTCATTTAAATAACACCTTTTTGATTCTACATTTATTTTAGGAGATACTTTTAATTCAACTTTTTCATAGTAGGTAGGTACGTAACTATTTCCTTAATAAGCAGTTAAAGCTGTTTTCATGACTTTAAAAATAATAAATTTCGTATCTCATGAGTGCAGCCGACACCAATAAAATCATTATGGTGTTTGTAGCTCGCTATGGACCGCAAAACGGCTGGACCTGTTCTGATTGATTATTCTGAACCCTATGGGTGATCCTGTGAAGTTCCTTAGCGATCGCGTCGGTACAACACAGAATGACAATGGGGTCACTACATTACTTTTCATAAGAAGTTGTTACATGATAAAGTTTTCAAACAAACCAATCAACTTTTCAATTGATTTACAGACAATGCAAACGAAAATCAAACGTTGTCTCTATACTTAGTTAGACACGCGATTTTAAATCGTAGCGCTCATTATTTTGCACTTCACTAACAATGCGCGCCCAAAACGCAGTTTCAATGTAAAAAAGTCATTATCGTAATATAGCTACCAGATGTACAGTTAAAACGATATGAAACTTACGACGTTACGTTTCTGTGATCTCCCTAACTGTTCCCTAATTGAAAAAGCTATACAAATGTCCCACTTCGGTCACCGCATCGATTTTAAAAATAGAAGCTTGCTGCGTTTTCGATATACGGTGGTGCTGCGGATACACTATACAAATAAGTATTATAAAACTTTTAACATAAAGGAATAGAGTGGATTATTGCTTGACACAATTCATATGATATTACATTATTTCGTCAGCGCGCTCGACTGTATGGAATTCGTACGATATGCTCTCCTACGTTGAAACTCGAGTTCAAACAAATAGAATGCTCGATTTACCCGATGAATATTGTGAATCGGATCTGTCGTTGGTGAATCGATTTTGGCGTCTTGTTTTACATTGTATCCTAATTAATTAACCTTCAATTTTTCATCCTAGATACGGTTCATGAATAATGTAAACAATAAGCGACCTTATTTGCATACTATTTTGATTTATGTAACGCCAAAATTGATGGATACCTATCTCGGTGAACACGAAAGAAATAATCCTTGGTAATTTGTATTGGTGCTATTTATATCTAAGAACGCTTGGCTGCACATCTACGGAGGTGAGTTTGATTGAGAGTGGGACAGTGAGATCAGAGATGTGTTGCTAGTTTAAAAATTAATAAGCTGGGTTGCCAACCGTGCCCAATAACTTTCCGGTATGTTTATTGATTATGGTGAGCTTTCATGTATTTATCCTTTTTCAATGGTAGTTATGATATGGTCTTTATTTATATTTTTATATATTCTGTGTGCCTATCTAAAATATTCCTTTTTTACTGTCAAATGAAATCAGTTTCTTTTTATTAAACGTCAAATACGCTCTATGAGAACTTGTATGTAATAAACAAGTGCGAGGTATTCATGGTATTAGTGACATTAGTGCTATTAGTGGTGTTATTAGTATTAGTGGCATTAGTGGTATTAGTGATATTAGTGGATGAATGTCAATTAAATAAAACGTAAAAACTATTTGAAAACTGTTATTTTAAAGTTACAGACAAATAAATCAATTTTATATTCATGTACGTATTACTGTAGCTCTGTACCTACCCTAGTAGGTGTACTTAAGATAATTTAATGCCAATAGTATTAACCTACATAATATTAGTCTAAAGATTACGAATTAGATTGATTATTAATTACGGCCATAAGTGATTAATAGCGCTGTTAATTGTGCGAGAGGGTCAGCAGTCCCTTTGCAAACCTGTTTATTGTACGGGTACTTACGCTGGCGGGGTATAATGGCCCCGTTCTCCTTTATATGTCAGGAATAATGAGAATTTGCAATAAAAGCAACTGAGATTCTTTTTTTAAAATCGCCACCGTTAACTTTCACATAAATTTGAATTTCATTTTGAGGAATATGGTAATATATCCCTCAAAATTAAATTTATTTATATATTTATATAACTGTTCTAAAGACACAATATTGTGATCTATAATAGGTATCAATAATATTACATGGTCAAATCTTGATACCTCTAACTTAAATTCGATTTTTTAATTTTATTGTAAACTAGCTGATATCCGCGACACAAACCTTTTTTTTTTTTCATTTTCCGTGGCAATTTTTTTAAGACTATAAAAAAAAATGCCGAATTAGTCCAGCCGTTCTCGAGTTATGCGCCTTGCAATATTCATTTTAATTTATAAGATTAAATAAATAACCCAAAAATAAATATCAAACCTCCATTACGTTAACGAAAACCACAGACAATAAAAAAATCTCCATTTATTGGAGGACGGATTATATAATTAATATACAAACTTCTCAGTTGCCAGAAGCATGATCGTTCGTAAATAGTTTAGAGGGGCGTATCTATGAAGCGATCGATTGTTTTTGATTGCTCGATTATTGGTACCGACACTCGATCGAGAATCGGCTGCCCGCGGATAACGTGATATTTATGCCGTGTTTTATACCCTACGGATTAAATCCCTGGAAGCCGCTTAGTGTCAGGCTCATAATACTGGAATAAAATAATGTTGTGGAGAGATGACTAAAATAATGTTGAAAGCCCGTAACGTATTAAAGTTGGAAGGGATTGCGAGAAGTGAAATTACTTTTGAAGAAACTAAACGTGTGTGATAATAAGATTCCAACGATTTGGAAAGTTCTCCTTTTTTAAGTCTATTAATAAAATATGTTTTGAATTGTAGTTTTTCATGGAATATGCGTTCATATAGCAAGCGAAAAGAGTATTTGAATTACTTGAAGCCAATTTATTTGATGGCCTTTAAAATCGTTTACTTGTTCTACGAATATTTTATATAGTATGTACTTAAAAGATATTGTACTCCAATATCTGCTCTTATATTTATATATCGTAATCGTCTCACACAATATTTTATACATACTCAATAACCAAACCCAAAAATCCAAAGATTTGTGACAGTTATGTCACTTGTCAAATCATAAAACAAATGTTGGCGTCGTCCACCATTTTGCTAATTTTAATTGCAGAATTTTGTATCCCTAACCACATATAGTTCTTTATAGTTTGGAAAGCGGTTATCGAGTGGGTAGGTAAGCAGGCAGGCATATCGCTTATAGCGGCGGGCGTGCCATATGCGATCCAACATCAAACAAAAAAAAAATCCAACCCTAAAATTTGTGACAGTTATGTCACTTGTCAAATCATAAAACAAGATGGTGTTCTCGTCCGCCATTTTGCTAATTACAATTGCAGAATTTTGCATCCCTAACCACACATAGTTCTTTATAGTTTGGAAAGCGGTTATCGAGTAGGTAGCTAGGTAGGTAGGCAGGCATATCGCGGGTAGCGGCGGGCGTGCCATATGCGATCCATCATCTGTGACGGTAACTGCGGCTCACCACGTAACTATACTTTCTTACACCTTGACAGTTTCAACTCTGCACGGACTATTAACTACTATTTGCTATTTCTTTGTGAAATACTTGTTCGTTAGTGGTTAATGATGTTAGTGTAATGATGATTGATTAATTTGGTACCTGCATTCATTTAGTTATTAGTTAATATTAATATAATAATTCAAATCGACTTCTGCAGTACATATATTATAAAGAAAATTGCAAATAATTCTTGAACTGCTTGAACAATCCCATTTTTAACAGAAACTAGCTGCTTTGGATTTTGCGCAAATCGTTCGTGCGCCCATATTTTTTTCTGCCCGCGTGGAATTCCGATCCTGTTTCCGCTGCTCCTTTTATTTTTTTTTATTTCTGCGTGTATTTCTGATCCCGTTCCCGCTGCACCACCCCGCGCGTACACAGATTTGGGAGGTTCCTTATTTATCTATATACATAGTTGATAAAAGATTAAATGGGTCACAGCGGTAATTATGTATCTATACAGAAAATTGGAGACAAGTCCTGGGCAGTTTCTAACAATCCTATTTTTTGAAGATTTGTGAAAATACTTTCCTTGTAGATCAAATAAGAAGGGTCTTCACAAACAACAATACAAAATCAGTACCTAACAGATCACAATGTTATATCACTGTTACTGTAGATTAATATTAGTTGGCAATATCTCTAAGGAAACATTCACGCGGGAATTAACCGAAACAAAAAGTTAGAGAGCAACTCTATTTTAAAGTTTTCATAGTGTTGGAAATGTTTCTGATATATCCCGGATATTGCTTCCTTCGACTACGGTAACCTCTTAGTTAAAAAAAAAGATGTTTTGATGATTACGAAAGAAACTTCGTCACCCTAATATTTATGTAAATATTCAAAACATTGGTATTTAAAGGCTACTAAAATATCGAAAGTTTTTTGAATCTAATATGGCACCTACCTAAGCACATTGATTTCATTTTGGAAATTTTTGGCTCATAAATATTTTGCTAATCTATATTCAACAGCCTGATTGAAATTTATTACATTACACCTAATTACAGGTCCTCACTAATACATTTGTTGTTGATCAATAAGTAAAGTTGTACCTGGCAATGTTCTAAAGTTTTCTTCATGGATCATCCCATTACTTATCCATAATTTCTGACAGGTTCACTATGACAGGTTTTTCTATAATTGCATTGGTCAAAGAGAATCGAGAGATACGAGTCTACAACTATAGACTTTTTGAACTATGCAATTAGTTAGTTCTTTTGTACATTATGACATTGCATTGGTCAAAAGTACTCCAGAAGTTTACAGTGCCGTGATACGTTAGCGTGGACTCGCGTTACTTTGACCTTTCGTAGTTCATTTTGGTCACATGACAGTTTTTTCTGCAATTTCATTGTTCAAAGAGACCTAAAGTAGACTAGAGTTAGTAAAGTTTAAAAATAAATAAGTAAGAGACCAGTTTTCCCCGCTGCTGCGGTTAGATTTAACCATGCCGAAAAATTTCGATTTCAAGAAAGCATTCGACATCTTTTACCATAGAAAGTTTACCTTAGTTCTTTTCCTATTATAACATGACACGCATGAAAAATATGTTCAAATACAAATAACTTCATTATCTGACACGTATATGTTTATTTTGTCATAGAGATTTCAAATCGCTTAGATAAAAAATGTTTAACGACGCGGTCACAAGAAGCTGCTAACTACACCATTGACATGATAAGGTTACGTGTTCTACCATTACATAAATAAAAGATACTAGTATGGTAACTGTCTGTAGCCCTGCCCGCGAAGATATAGAAATAACATGTTATATATCAATTTAGATGAATTAATTAGATTTTTCTTTTATTTCAGGTACGGTGCATCATCAACTCACAAACTACGCATCGTGTAAGTCAAAAGGTACTAGACAATGGTAGAACAAAAATTGTTCCTGGATGAAGCGAGAATGAATTTTGAATTTCGAATTTAGAACGGAAGGTAGAATTTTAAATTTGGAACTGAACGCAGCAACTAGATAAATGAGTGAATAAATTTTCATCTGTATGACAACTACAAAAAATTGCGCATTTGATGGTAATTTGATGACCGTTTGATTTCAATCAAAGATAATCTTGTAATATACATAGAAATCCTTGGTTTATCCTTTACAAAAGATTCACTCAGTAATTCAATGACATAAAAAATATTGCTGTTTGTCCCCCACGCCTTGGGACGTGTAATATCAACCGAGTAATCTAATTAATATTTCTTTTTTGTACTTTCATGCTTGTATATTCCCGAAGGAGTGTGCAGAGGAGTATTATACCCTCTTTTCACCAGATATTTTAAGTTATAAGGGGACGCTTGTTCTTTCAAAATTCTATGCTGTAACACTTTGCCCAACACAGAAATCGAAACTAAAACCTCACGATCAGACGCAAACATGACTGCGAACTTATGGCACGAAACCAACGAGGCATTCATTGTAAAAGCACACAGGTGTAGCGAAGTTGTAGTTTCTGGGGTTTAAGAAAACAAAACGACAAAAATGTGCACCAAATTATATTATTATTCACGTGAAAAGACAATATTTATAAGAAGGGTGGAGATGGAGACGAAGGGGTTTTGGGAGTTCAACCCCCTAATTGAACTTCCAATACCACCCTCTGGCTACTTCGATTCTAGAGCAGGAAATAGAAAACAATATTCTTTGAAAAGTTGCCATACTTATAAAAACGATGAATTTAATTGTTATGTCAACCTATATAAAAACAAAACAGTAAGGAAAGGCAGCACGACACACAGCCAATGAGCCCGATGCGATCCGATTCGCAGGTGCAGTTTACACGCGGAACGATTCGCATGCGATATTGATGTAATCGTGTTGTAGTTACGTTCGAAAAAACTCACTAGAGCGGGGAAAGTGACGCGCCTCAAGATCGTGAAAGGTACTTAGTCGATCACCGGCCGCGGTGGACCCACGACGTCCCTCTCGACATCGAGGGAAATGTGCGGAGGAGAGGACGCATACTAATTTACCGGAGCTCTTGTTTGTGTGGTCGCGTAAACTTACGACACCACCGAGCGTTTGGAATTCGAACTACTTTCGCGTAATCTGTCTGAATAGAATATGGCGTCCTAGTTAGTGAGCATCGGTTTTCGGTGGTTTAGTAAAAAAGTAAAATGTAATGAAACGGCTTTACTTGCAATTTAAATCTAATGAATACCCAAAGCTGTTTTAGTTCTAATAACCATTGTCTATGAGAGACAAAGGGCCTCTAATTGAAGAAGATCTTCGTGTAATTTCTTGAATATCTGTCCATCTTAGTATCTTGTTATATCGTGTAAGTAAAATTATTAATGTCCATTTAGAATATCATATTTATAATTTGCTGTTATCATTCAAGTAGATGCTCCTACTACATTATTCATACAGTGGTTATGAAAGTTATCATTAATCTTTCTATCATTTAAGGATTTCTATCAAATTCGATTCCCGCCCACTCAGTGCAAATATTTGTATGCATGAATACCTATGTATATTTGCATTGGTCTGGGTTAACAGCCAGACCATTATGTGCATTATATTTATGTACAAAAAATTTAAAGATTTCTAATCACGTTTACCTTTACCGTATTCTAGAGATCCCATAACATAATCTATACTAAAGCTATGCTTACTTTGGGTCTAGATAGTTCAGTGTAGAATATCGTAGAATTTATTATTCCTTCACATATATTATTATGGTGTGATAGTTGCAGCATCTTACTTCTTTGATAAACAGTACCATTGTACCTAATTATTACTGACAATTATAACGGAGTGACCTTGATTTAATTGCCCGGTTCTTTTCTCACAGGCTTTACTTATTGCCTTGCGAATCTGGCAGTAAATAAAAAAAAAATGCCTCATGTGTAAATTACATAATGAAGATTAACTCTAAAGACAGGCAGAAAGGATCACCAAACATACTGAAACTATTCCATACTAGATTATTACCTGTATCCTCCATCCCACATCTTCATCCGACAATAAACATACAGCCCGTGAATAAGTGCCCGCTTGATGGCAATAGGCTCGCCCCCTATTACGTGGGACTGAAAATCATACTTGGCGAAATGTGGGTGATAAGATAATACACCTCTGCCTACCCCTTTCTACCTGTATTATGGAAGACAGCAGTCAGAGTTGCAAATATAGTCGGTACAGTAAAATATTTAGCACAAAAAGTGAAATATAGAAGCAATAATCTTGGTATGAGTGCTATCCAAAATATTCGTGACTTTAATAATCCATATCCATACTAATATTATAGATGCGAAAGTAACGCTGTCTGTCTGTCTTTCGATATGTCTGTCTGACTGTCTGCCTGTCTGTCTGTCTGTCTGTCTGTCTTTCTGTCTTTCTATCTTTCTGTCTTTCTGTCTTTCTGTCTTTCTGTCTTTCTGTCTTTCTGTCTTTCTGTCTTTCTGTCTTTCTGTCTTTCTGTCTTTCTGTCTTTCTGTCTTTCTGTCTCTCTTTCTGTCTGTATATCTGTCTGTCTGTCTGTCTGTCTGTCTGTCTATCTGTCTGTATGTCTGTCTGTCTGTCTGTCTGTCTGTCTGTCTTTCTGTTACGCTTTGACCTAGACCTCTGAACCAGTTTTGATGAAATTTGGTACAGAGATAGATTAGACCTTGAGAAAGGACATGCAAACATGCGGGCAAAAGCCAGTGAATTATTAAATGCTAAAATGTTTACTAAACGACGTAGATACTCCTACCATATTTATCAAAGGAGGGAATCGGATGAGTGTGCGTAGGTAATGCCACTTTAGTTCAGCTTCGTATTTCGCTTTGACGTACAATGATAACGTATTCATATGAACGATATGCTATATTTTAATTACTTTACCTCTAATTACTTATGTTTCATTGCTTGTTATGCGTATCAAGAGATTCATGAGCTTTAATCCCAACTAGAGATGTTAGATGTTACAGTAAATGACGCTTCGTAGTACAAGTTAGATATAAATTTGCATATTTTGAAGGTTCTGGGTTTATTCAAAATATTTTATAAGTAGAAGTTGTTATTTAGGGTTAGTCGCGATTCCTCCGTTCTCGTTTCCTCTCAAAAAACCACTTATGAATTATCGTTTGATGACGCTATTAAAAGGCAAAAAAAAATCGGGAGTAATCGAGAATGGGGGAATTGTGACTAATCTATTATTGTTAAGTTTTATGTAGGTGTGTACGATATAGATAGAAATTATTGTAGATATACAAGAAACTATAGTCGATGTTTCAGGTCAGAAAATTCTTATCAATATTTTATGTGAAAACTCTTACCAAAAAATCCGTAAGCCCATCTTAATCGTAGTTTCGGTAACTTGTGAAAGGGTAACGAATACGAGAATTGGATAATAGATGAAGATTGTAATTTTGTTCTAAGATTACAGCACTTATTGTGTTCATAGACGTAACAGATTATCGGCCGGACGCAAATGAACTGACCGTCTAATTCTGTGAACATAAACATCACACAACATACTTGCCACAGTTTGCCACGAACAACTTTGAAGCAATGACATTCCCCATAAAGATTCTCTACCGAACTGATTCACAGATGTCACTGGCGGCAAACGCGACTTGTCCTCAGATTGCTCCGAGCATTACGTTCCGGACAAAGAAAACAGATTGTAATCCACCTACGCGTCCGCCGACCAATCGGCCGACAGATTCGAAATCAGCGACGTTGCGCCACCAATCGCTCGATTCATCCGGTCTTTCGTATTATACCTACGAGTTTAATTTACGGTGTTGAAGAGGAGATAATAGGTAGTGCTAAAATGTCGACTTTTGAAAATATTTCGCTCTGTGATCAATGTGACTATAATTAAGGACGACAAATTTGATTAATTGTGTCATCAGTTGAGTTGTTGTTCCATTTATAGATTTGAAAATAGCGGACTATTAAATTTTACATGTTCAAATGTAATATTTTAGCAACCTTCAGACGGGCAATGCAGTGTAGTTAATCAAAACCGGATAGCAGTGAATTAAAATTCACGAACGTGTAACATACATATTAATGTCTATCAGTTCACTTGCTCACGATGTCGAGAGTCAAAATGGCATCTAATTAATGGCAATAAAAACATTGGAAGTTGAAAGTTACTTGTGTCCAGACTGACGCAGTCCATCGACTAGTGCAGTGAACCCTATACGGCGTGCGCCAGTCTACTGTCTGGGTCTAGTTCATTCCCGCCCAGACTCTATCCAGACATATTACACAGATTCGGTACAACGTAAATTTTCTTGATAGAGAATATTCTAGTATTAACAAAACATAATACCTATTGCAAATTCTAAATTAACTACATGCTAAAAGATTTATTGCTATATTGTTTGAAAAGATACTATCATGAGTCTTCTCTAAGTAGGTAGGTAACAGTTATATCCAAAGACAATAATTATATTATGCGCATGTTAAATAATCTGTGGTATTATATACTAAACCAAGAATAAAACTCTACGCCTTTATTAGAAATCTGTGTCGGAATTTGTTAATCAACCTTATATAATTATATTTTTATTACTTGAAGTATGTAGGTATGTATATGTACATACTTTATATAATTTGTTCAGCTTTAATCGTTAACTTTGACATTTAAATCAATTTGATTGTCAGAAGCTACTCTAAATGTTAGGTTAGAAAGGGCGGGATTGTTGAAGATGATTAGAGGCGCTACTTCTTGTAACGGGGGGGTCAACTGAATCGCGGCTTAGAGCTAGAGATGTGTCTTTTTGTAACATTACAAAATTATAGGCTCGTAATGTAGTGAATATTCTTTCCTCTAATTTAATAAATCTTGACATACATATAAATATGCCTACTATGGGCGCAAATATCTATGCGTCTAACTCAATTCGCAAAAAAGAACGTTTTCCAACACAAGTCATTAGACGATTTGACCTTCATTGCTTTTTAAATTACGCATACCTATTGTTTTCATGTCAACGCTCTGTGTGTACTAAATTTAACTGCAACATTCAGTGACTTTTACTACTAGACATACTGTTCACATTTTAGCTAAGAAATATAAATTACATACATTAGGTACTTTGTTTAAAAACGACTTTTTAAAATCTATAAATGATTATATACTATGACACTATAAATGATCATATACTATGACGCTATAAATGATCATATACTATGACGCTGATAATGATCAGCGTCAAAAGTGCCATGACTATGACATAATTATTATAGTCAGCATAGCTTGTTGGGGACTCCGTGGTCCCCACACCGGATGAGGGTCAAGATCGAGAGATATGGCCCTGGGTCGGCCGGGGTGCGGTGCGAGGGATATGGCTACGACAATCTCACCTCCGGCAACCGACGGCCCACAGACGGAGTGCGTTTTAGCCGGTTCAAGTCCGACATAACCTCCTGCTCCGGCTCCGGCGGGGATGTTTCGCACGATAAAAAAAGGCATAGCGTAGACATGGCATAACACAATAATAACTGAACTACATACGCTCAGTATTTAGGTAACTTATTACCTTTTTATAAATATGTATTTATTCTGCTCCGGTTCCAAGATAAACTAAAAATAATTTTGTATAAAAAAAACGGAGCTCACGCGATTTTGATAACCAGTTTATCACTCGATAGATACAACACTGCTATAATAAAGTAAATGTTACCAGTAATGAATTATATGCCTCATCATAACCATTCGTTAACAAAGGTATCGTACAAAATTTCCCCATCCCAGAGGTAATTTCACGTTTTCGGATAATAACACAGGCGTACGGAAAGTCAATTAGACATACAATATTAGCGCTATGTATGACCGTGTAGCGCGATGTATTCCCGCGAGTCTAACCCTTAAATAACCGTCGCATTAGCCACGTATTCAGTAGGTATGGTAAGTATTTTTTTCGAGATAGCAACATCGAACAATTTAGGCAATTTTATTAGTCGCAACACTTGCAACCCAAATCCGCAGTCAAAATCTTCTTATAAGTACATACTAGATAATTAAGCTGAAAATATTATGTAACGGTTCCTGTTTGAGGCGGCAATTTTGAATTTCGAATGTGGAACGGGGCGCAGTAACTAGATGAGTTATTGAATTTCCACACCTATTTGTATCGGAATAGCGCCCTTTTTGTGATGTCATCTGTATGACAAAAAATGGGTTAGTCGCGATTCCCCAGATATTTTTTTTCTGTTTTATCACGTTATTATAAAACAAAAACTTTCAGGGAAAACGAGAACAGGGGGAATCGCGACTAATCCCAAGAAGTGACATATTTATGCTGATCAAGTGTACCAATGGTCCTCAAACCGTTGATAACTTTTTGTGCCTTTACTTTATAACTTTCTCGTTTCTGGTCGGTAAGAAGTCGCTGTTATGATTGATAAGACGAGGACTTATCAGTTATCACTTGTTTGTGCATATCTTTATACTTATTTATAAATAATTGCAATCATTTATGCTAAATAGATATGAATTTTGACCGGGTGCAATGAAGTAGGTAATTACCTATATCATATTCAAATTGTTGCATATCCAACCCGTATTACAACACTTAATATGTTTCTTGAAAGTAATTTTGAAGCATTTATTATGCTAACTATTCAAATCGATTACTCTTTTCTCTTTCTTTATCGATTATGTTTCTTTTCAAACTTTGTATTTTCAAAGATAACCTATGAAATGCAGGGCGTTATCCTACTAATATTATAAATTTAAATAATTGTAAAAATGCTTGAATGTTTGTTACTTAATCACGCCGAACGGTTGAACAGATCTATGGAATATTGTACAGAGACAGATTATAATCGGGAGTCTATATTTTTGGTTAGTCGCAATTCCCCCCGTAAAAAATCCAGAACGCTGGAATCGCGACTAACCCATATTATTTGTACCTCAGAAATAGTAGTGATCGTGGACACGGGGATCAGTAAGCCACATCCGTGGGCAACAGTTACTTTACTTATTCAAAATTCCATTTTTTTTCTTCTAAAACCGGAACGAAGGAAATAGACTAGTATTTTTTACTTTAATAAGTAATTAAAGTAAAAAAATACTAGTCTATTTCCTTCGTGTAGCCAACCCTACAGTTTTAACTGTTGGTCTACAGGTTTTTGGAAATCCTCTCAGTTTTTAGTTTAGGCCTCCAAATCTACAGTTTTTTATTTAAGATGCTAGCGAGCTACAAAGTCAGTACCGTACACTGAAACTCGGGTGTAAACTAAATACTGTGGTAATAGTCAACCGATTTAATGAATGGCGTTATTAGGGGTCGATCGTACATTACATATATCTTTGGTGCTCGGGCTTCATGTTTCGGTGGTTAATTATCTGTAAATCACATATTAAAATGACTATGAAAACTGAAAACTTCTATGTTTGCCGCTGTAGTGCTACGGTAGAACACTTGTTTTCGAGCATTCATTTTATGAAAACCAAGCTGAGAAATAAAATTTCCACGACCACAAGGGACCAAGCACACAAAATCAGAAAAAAAAATTATGAGTTCAATGTCACAAATGATCATTACAAAAAAATTGATAAAGATATGTACGATTTTAGCAATTATAGAGATGAGAATGAACTAGCTAGTGACACTATCTAAATGTAAGACGTATTCACAGCTATTATAGCTTTAGCCAGTTTTATTAGACTAGATTGTCTGACACTTTTTGACATTAAATTTTATTAAACCTTTGATAATTACACGATATTTTTCTGGTTTTTAATTCCATCTTTATCATGTGTATTACATTTAATACAATAAATAGACAAAGATGTAGATTTACAGTTTTTTAATATGAGATTTACAGGTTTCTACAGTTTTTTTCAAGTATATCTACAGTTTGGGGCAATGTAGGGGTTGGCAACACTTTAATTACAAAAGAATGAAATGAGAATGAATATTGGGACATAAAAGTATGTTTGCTTACGTATATTATGAATAATACGCAACAGAGTCACTGACACTTGGCAAATAACACTCAAAGTGACATTGATATCTAAAAATAATACTAATAATAATTTTCATGGCACTGAAGAGTATATCAGTCAGTCTACAAAGGTTCCCACGTCACGAACAATTATAGTTATCTGTAAAACAAGCCTTATATTGTCTATTATTAAAGTTGAATGCCCTTTGCCCTAATGAGGGCTTCAGTGCGTTGTCTCTTAATCGATTACAAGGATTAGTGAGCCCTTTCACTCACTTTATATGATAGAAAACGTCTTTCATAGATAGAAATACTGTGGTTTCAAAGGAGAGATTTCCATCAAGTTTGTTTTGATTTAAATTGTTTAACTAAATGCGATTTACAAGCTAAAATCGACCAAAAACATGAGCTTTATCTAAAGCGAAATACCATTAACTAGTGGTATAAAGCTCATGTTTGTTACTGATAGATGAAATCAGTGGATTAATCACGAAATCTCAGTAACTATAACACTTACAAACTTGAAATTTGGCAGGTAGGTTCCTCATAGGGTGGGCTAAAACGAAGTCCACGGACGAAATCGCAGGTGACAAGTAGTTTATTATGTAGTTGTTAGCCACGGTTTTGTCTGTGTGAAACACTGTGCCAGTTTTCGGGACCCGACCGGGATAAAATCAGTATGTAATATTATATCTATCTTTGTGCAAATTTTATCTATGTCTGTCCAGCCGTTCTGTCTTCATGGAGTAACAAACAGCCACCCAATGTTAGCTATCAATAGTTTCATCGCGTTTATGTGAGTGTTTCTAAGTCTATTATGTATATTGTAAGTATTTCCATAAAAAATCCAAATATGTTAACTGCATTCTAGACCCCTTAACACAAGCTAATTAAGCTATGCTTACTTTGGGTCTAGATAGCGTTGTGTAGAATGTCCTCCAATATTTATTATTATTTATTTATTTCGCCCTTCCATTATTTGTATCTATTAGTATTTCTGAAAACTTCTATCTTAAATAATTCGCCAATCTACTTATTACTATACTTAACTTCTTTATTCATTTTTCCCGTTTATTTACATACCTAATGTATACAATTATTTATATAATTATATGAGTAAGAATATAAATATAATACATAATATACCTATACAAACCTGCACATTCAGGCGTCAAAGATACTTATCTATATTTATATTTTAATCTAATTTGAATTAACGAAGTTCACAGATAATTAACATATATGATATACTCCGTCCGCACTGTTTACATTGGCTCATTAAATTGTCTATGGCCAGTTAAACGTCGCTGTCAAAATGTTAACGACCCTTGTTAGTACGTAAAATCTGTAATTTACAGATTACCTTTTTTGTTTTAATTTATTAGTAGATTATAAAAAATGAGGCATTGTATTTTAGGACATGGTTTGAATACTTATTGTTTTAGTCTCGACGTGGCCTGCGCAGAGTTTATTGCACTTATTCATGTACACACACGTATAAGTACATGCGATAGGTATAATTATTATAGTCTGAGGTAGTACATTGTAGGCTACATAATATAATAGGTATTGCACTATGATACATTGTTTTTAGTAGTCCATATTATTATTACATCAAGTAAAAAAAAGTTAATATTGGTGGTGTGTCTTTTCGTGCGCCAAGGATGGAAGAAGGAAATAATTTCCCTTTTCCATCCTTGGCGTATCTCAACCCTTCACTCCAAACTAAACTTTATGTTTTTTTTTTAATTCCTTGCAATACAAACTTTCCTCTGAATTGTGTTTTATTATAGTTACGGCTATACTTAGGACTCATATGATGTAAGATCATTATTTTATTTACTTAGATTTAGATTTCCATTTCAGCAACTTCGATAATTACCATCTTACAATGCTTGATGTTATTGTTGATATCATTTTTAAAGACAATCCTACTCAATTCAAACGGAGTCCGTATACCACCTACCGCTAGTCAAAGTAATCGCACAGATAATAATCATAAGTGCGAAGTACCTATTGGTGTTTCAGGTGAATGCAAGGTTGTCGAGGCGCGAAAAGAAAACAAAGCGCACAGTACACCTCTGCAATAAGATTTTTTATAACACTTCTTTGTTGTTTTTGCTGCACCGATATATGTATGGCATGACATCGTTAATCGTTACTTCTTCATCCATATCCATACTATCCATACCCATATCCATACTTCCATATCCATATCCATACTTCATACCAATATTATAAAAGCAAAAGTAACTGTCTGTCAGTCTGTCTGTCTATCTGTCTGTCTGTTAAGTACGCTTTCACGCCAAAACTACTGAACCGATTTTGATGAAATTTGGTACAGAGATAGATTAGACCTTGGGAAAGGCCATAGGCTATGTTTGGTCGCGATAACCGACATCCACGCGGGTGGAGCCACGGGCAAAAGCTAGTATTATATATATCGAAAAGTAATGTAAAGTTGACGTGACATCTGCAGTAGACAAAGTGATATTCCGATAAGGTGGATTTAGACCAGACGATTATAGAGCTAGAACTAGAACAATAACATCCGTATTCACAAACAATACTTCGCTATGCGTACCACCAAAACTGTGCAAAGAACGACAAATTCTCAGTGCGTTCGTTTTGACAGTATCGTTTGTGAATACGGGTGTAACATTCTAAGAGCATTCTTTCTTAATATTTCAGCGTAAATGAAACCTTATTTTCAGTGTTTTAAGAAAGAACAACGAACGAATTTCTGCTCACACTAATAGAATTTGACGTACAGGGGAAAGAATGAGCATTCGCTCCCGCTCGTCTGATATCTGATGTAAATCAAACTTTAGTGGAATTCGAAGCAAATCGTTTTCTACTCGTTAGCAACGAGTCGCGTGACTTTTGGGTGATAATAATAATATAATACAACATTTACTTCTTCTCTCACTCACTTTTTTTTGTAGTCATATTAATTCAATTCAATTCAATTATTTATTTTGCGTAATATGGGTTTACATGATGTCATTGTACATAATTATTTGTCTCACCATACTCGACCGCCAATGCAGCATGCAAATACAATTTAAGGCAGACATATTACAGTTCCATGCAGTATTCTACCGCTCTCTATCTCATATTTTAGTAACAAAATAAAATAACATAACAAATTAGTCAATCAAATTCTTCAATACAGTAGGTCAGTTACATCAGTCACATACTTCATTCATTATAATCGACTCATACATTATTAACAATATGTCAATATTTAAAAAATGTCAATGTAAAAAATGTCAGGTTTATAAATAAATTGTAAATTAAATAAAAAACAGAAAAATGCATAAAACAAAGCAGCCAAGAGTATCACAAATAATAGCGTTTCAAAAATTATCTGCTAAGAAATCTATTATGTCGTAGTAACATTTACAGCATAGCATATCCTTCAAGGTCTTTTTAAATCGATTGATGGGTAAGTCCTTGATGGTTTTGGGTAACTTATTGTAGATCTTAGGGGCTAGGCAGAAGATGCTCTTGTTCATGAGTGTCGTTTTTGCACTTTGTATTCTTAGCCTGCTGATATCTCTTTGACTGCGTGTAGAACCATCAGCCAATCGGGGAAACAGTTCTGGATGGGATTTTACAAATATGGCAGTCTCATAAATATATAAAGACGGAAGTGTAAGAATTTTATGCTTTATAAAATATTCTTTGCAACTATCTGTCTTCTTAAGACTGAAAATAGACCTGATACAGCGTTTCTGGACTTTAAATATAATTTCCTTGTCGGTGGAATTGCCCCAAAAAATTATGCCATAGCGCAGGACGGATGCTACCAATCCATGGTAGGCAGTAATTAGGGTATCTGTATTAGTGGTTGGTTTTAGCTTTTACAATGCATATGCCGAACTACTAACCCTTTTACAGATCTCCTCAATGTGAGCCTTCCAATTCAGCTTCTCATCAACGGTTATGCCAAGAAACTTTGCCGTGTCTACAACCGATATTTGCTGACCATTCCGACCTATGATCATATTTTGTGAATGTGGTTTTTGGCGTTGACTGAAATGCATGATTTCTGTCTTTGTCTTTCTGTCTGTCATTACTATGTCAATCTCATACATTAATCAATGTTACTACTGGCGTTATCATATCACTAATAGAATGTCTCCTTGTTGAGAGGCCCTGACGCCGAGTTACCTACCATTATAAAAAATAGTACTACGCAGTTTTGAAATAAAAATTTACATTTACAATATTTTATCAAATGTACCTCATAAATTCATTTACAAACAGAGATACATACCAAATATAATTACAATTGCATCAGAAAAATACACATAACCTAACCGTTTTTTTTATGAATTTGTAGTGGAAGTGTGGAATTTTATTTTTATAATCTTAAATGGCTCGGTGCCAAGTACTTATTTACATAATATAGATTATTATTTCTCATTTTGGTTCACATCGGACACTATTCGTGTTTTTTTTTATTTTGCTTTTTTGGCAACATTTTAAATTACGCCATTTTATTATATTTTACCTACGACTTAGACAAATATTGTTGGAAGTATTTGACAGTTTAGTACTACTGCCCGCAAAAACTGTATTACAATCTATTAAGTAGTTTTAAAGATCAAAATGTACCTGACAGGGGAAGCGTTTATGCCTATTATGTCAATAAAGATTTTCTCAACACTGTAATACGTAAGATACAATGACGTCACTGGCAAAAAATTCAAATACGGAGTAAAAAGCATTTGACAATAATTCAAAAATGAATCTTCTTTATATTTTACACTACGTAATTCGTAACAAGTGTTGGCATGTGCCTACACTAATCCAATGATGTCACTAACTCTTACTAGACAAGCAAATACAGACTATACACGTTCGTATTGTTAGTGCAAACAAATGTTAGTCGTTCAGTTATTAGCGATTCAAATCTGTCGATATTGTGTGAAACAAGAATCCTCAGTCGGCTATTATTATTAGTAGAAATTTTTATGTCAAACGAGCTTTACAGCAAGAAACTGTATGGGCTATCTACTAAATGCTATGAACAAATCACTGCATTTCCTTTTAAATAAAGTGCCTACAAGGCATTACAGTATGAAAACTGGTTTGCTCGATACAGCAAAACGCAAGAGCGCGATATGCCGTATTGTTGGGCTTTGGAAGGTTAAGTTTACGATAAATGAGTGATTTCCCAAGTCCTCAACTCTGATGATATTAATATGATGCAGTTGTTTGTGAGTCATGTAGTACCGGTGATGATTAAAGCCACATCTACGGCAGAACAATAAGACTGAGCGGAGCATCTTCAAAATAAGTTTTTGTTTGCTTTAATTAACAACTTCTCCAAATGTTCTTCTTTAATGACCTAAAATATCTGACATTTTAGGTCATCTGCTTAAAGAAGATATGCATATTGTATACTTGTTACCGACTCGATAAATTACTAACCATTAGAATATAAAAAGGGTCCCAAATTGTTACCCTGACGCACTCCACATATTGTATAAAATAATATTCTACAAAACTACCCTTAGATATCCACATGCTAACTGTCCCTTATGAAACTTTCGAAGAATATTAAAATAAGTGGTGCACAACTCATGCTTGCCATTCTAGATAACAGAACACCATTGTTAACAGTGTCAAAAGCCATTTTGAAGTCGAAGTAGGCTTTATCAACCTGCATCTATTGCTAGTTGTATCAATAAGTGCAATAAGCATTACAATTTATGACGCTCATACGCAATAGCAGCGTGCGAGACGGTTGTTTACAGGATCGATTTCCGGGTCTAGCGAAGTGTTATTTGGATTTTCTGCTAAGAATTTGATTCTAGATTCAGTGGGCGACAATATTGGTATATCTTTTCCCTTCCTCCTATTAAATTGGACTAAATACGAGTATAATCCAAAATGTGGGTGTTAGCGTGACACACAGTTTCGTGAATATAATATTTCAACTTATATCAATAATCACCATTATTGATATAAGTTATGCAGTTTGTATAGAAGTCTAATTAATTACTTTATGTTCAATACAATCATCATTATCACAGCATTTTGTCCCGATTGCATCCGAATTCTTCTCAAAGCCTCTGTTCCACTTCTTGGCTTTTACTACTCTACTTCTTGCAATCTTGGACATCTCTAGCAACTTTTTTAAATTTTATAGAGTTCTTTTATGATAAAAAAATCATCAATTTGGTAAATAATTATAATTATAATTGTATTTTTCCTATTTCTGTTATGAATCCAAATAGGTAGATGGTTGAGCTAGGTAGGTACCTAACCTAGATTTAACACCGAAAATGTGCTCAGTTGATGCATTTAAAAATATCTTGATTTTTAGAATGCCAAAATTTTGAGATTCAAAATAATCAGCCCCATGGAGCCTACTAATACCGCCCCCGCTCTATGTTTAACTCACCTGAAAGCAGTGACAGTGATACCACATTGCACATGCTGATTATTACACGAGGCTCGCAGGCAGACTTCGCTCTTATGGTTTGGGGTCGTCTATCGCTCTCGTAATATTCAAGGTAAGTCGGTACAGCTTACGATCCCACGGGGACCGAAATATAAATTTTGGATGGAACCGTCTGGAGACGCAGAAATGATAATGGTAAAATAGTGCATCAAATTTTAAAATATGAAAGCAAACAAAATTATAAAGTGATATCACGAAGTTAAATTTTCATAAAAATTATAAACCACAAATTCACAATAGTAAACACTCCACACAAAATATTCTGAATATTTGTGTAGGTAACTGAGGTCATCGTAAACAACGCATTGATAAGATAGCAAGCCCAGTTCAGTACAATACTACTGATTATATGTGATATTAAAACCCACCACTAAGTTAAGACAACTTATTTTTAAACAATAATCTTCTTTGTTACAGCACAAGTTTATTTTACTTTTGCATTAATTATACTGGCTAATTTCATACTCGTTCTTGATATTTTGGGCAGTTTCGATAGCAATGCATGGTGCAATAATGGGTTACGTATCAATCCACCTACGGTATTTTCAACTACGGTCGACTCAAATACTGTTTATTCACCTATGTTTAAAACGTATATTGGATGACTCGACTACCGGTTCATTCACTTTTTTTTCCAAATCAATACTTCCAGACGATTTTGCTGTCGAAACATTATCTTTCTTTTCTTTCATTTAGTTCCAGAGATCCTGAACCTTCAAATATAACAGCTTTACTTGTATAGATTACATAGAAACTAGAATATAAATATAATATACATTATAGATACAAAATACAAACACCTTTATTACTATAGTTTAAGTAATATTTTCGATTGCTGTCGATAATGAGTTTTAGAGAGACCAACATTTATAATTAGCCAAATGTCTATATATTGCAATTAAGTGCAAATAAATATAAAACTAGGTTAATGTGCGTGGATTTGGAGCGTACTTATGACGTTTATATAAACAATTTAAATATTCAACATGTCTGTTTTGATATAAACATCGATTTGTATTAATCTGGAAATGTCGTGAACGTTCGAATATCATAGTATGTAGGTACTTTTATTGAATGCTTGCTGTGCCCCATAGTTTCACCCGCTACGCTGGCCTGCTACATCTTTTCTATTCACCATTTCACTATCTTTCAATGCTGTGTACTATTACAGCCCCCCTAGACAAGTGGTACTTCGTTGGCTGGCGTAATCTCATACGTTCGTCATTCTATTCTACAATACGTCGGCCATTGTCTAGGGGGGGCAGGGACGCTGGAATGGGCTAGATGGAATCAAAAGTAGACTGTCAATCCAGTCAATCTGGATTACTCACTGGAAGTGAAATGTAAACGTTCCCATTACTGGTTAACATTATAGACTAACGCACAGTTTCCGAAAGGCTGATCAACGTCAAATTAACTAATCGGCTGTTAAATCTCTTGTCAAGTAGCAATTGGGTTGCTAGAATCATGGTTAAATAGTTAAATTTGATCATCATCATCATCATTTCAGCCATAGGAAGTCCACTGCTGGACATAGGCCTCCCCTATAGATCTCCAATAGGACCGGTTGGAAGCGGCTCGCATCCAGCGCGTTCCCGCGGCCGTTAGCTCTAGTAATTTGATCATAGTGTCGGTTAAAATAGCTAGTTAACCAACACGATGATCAAATTATACTATTTAACCATGCTTCTAGCAACCCAATTGTAACTTGAAAAAAAAAAATTAACAGCCGATTAGTTAATTTGACGTTGATCAGCCTTTCGGAAACTGGGCGTAAGAAAGATTAAACATAATTATTAAGATTTTATTATCGCTGTTGCCCGCGGCTTCGCCCGCGTGGATGTTGGTTATAACATAGCCTATGTCCTTTCCCAAGGTCTAATCTGTCCCTGTACCTACTAAATTTCATCAAAATTTGTTACGTGGTTCAGGCGTGAAAGCGTAACAGACAGACAAACGGAGTTTACTTTCGCATTCATAATATTAAGTATGTAAGTATGGATATTACCTTTCAAAAATATCTACAATAGCAGGTATCATGCTCAAATATTGGAAGGAGATTATAATAGAGGTCGTATTTAACTGACTGATACTTGCACTGTTTGCGAATCCTACGGTAACGGTAATCGAAATCCGCCATATTGGATATTTTGCGATATCGTGAAAACGTCGAATGAACCAATTCCGGTCACTATTGAAGTTACATTAATAGTCTGTGGGTCTTACGAATAACCAATGTGAAATGAACTACGTACCTACCTAGTTGTTTTTTTTAAATATCGCAATCATTTCACATTCCATTTATCGAACGTTCTTTAGTTTAGTTTTATGGTACCTAAAGTTATTTATAGATCGGTTATCGCGACCAAACATAGCCTATGTCCTTTCTCAAGGTCTAATCGACCCCTATGCCAAATTTCATCAAAATCGGTTCGGTGGTTTAGGCGTGAAAGCGTAACAGACAGACAGACATACAGAGTTACTTTCGCATTTATAATATTAGTACGGATACGGAAGTACGGATACGGATAAGGATGTAAGTGGTACGATAAATTGATAATCTAAAATCTTCACCGTCCCGGTTGTATCCTCAACATACACTTTAGAGTCCAGGATCTGCTTTTCAAGTCTTTAGGTGCGTACAAACTATATAGCATAACATGTTATAAAACAATGTTATATAACATGTTTCAGTAATGTAGACACTGAAGTTAGTACAATGTTGCAAAGTTATAAAACAATGTTAGATAATGTGGACGTGTTATATAACACAAGTTATAGAACATGTTACATAATCTGTACGCACCTTTTGTCAAGATTTTACTTATTTTGGTCGCCGCGCCGCCTTATGCCACTGTCGCCTGATCATCTCGTGTCCTATTAACTCTAGTAATGCAATTGTAGCATTTTGGAATTTATAATGATGATCCTCATGCCCTTTTAGCTTACTAGGTATAAGACTAGATAAAGTGATATTAAGGGTCACTAGCATAATGTCCACTTTGTAAAACGTCTATGTCGCTCTAACGCAAGGGTGCCCAACCTTTTTAGCTGTCGGGCCAAACTTACGATTTGGACATTTTTGGCGGGCCAGTACATCTTTTTACTACATCCACAACCCCCCCCCTCCCCCCCCCCCCAGGTTTCGGAAAATGAAATTGGCTGATCTCTTGCCCATCTCCCTCGAGCCGGCTCTCTTCGGGTATTGGGACCATCGCATCCCCATCTAGCCCCTGGGAATGGGGAGGTGCAGGCGGCTCCACTCGTCACCACCCTCAGGCCCATGCTCATGAGGGACAGAGGCCTGTTCTGCACCTCCGACGCCCGCGTCCCCTACGCTCGTCACGGGCTGTGTGGGCTGCGAATCCCCTCCGTTCCTACCCCGCCGTCTCCTTTTGGAATATTACTTGCTCACAAAAGGAGGGGCGGCAGCCCACGCGCTCGCGCAGCGTACTATTGCCGTGAGCAAGATGGCAAGCGAGAGAACTCTCACTCCTACGGTGATGGCGTCTCCCGCGTTATAACGATGGCATTCGGTGGTTGGCTCTTACCGGATCCGACGCAGAAAAACCCCGAAGCATCCGTGCCCGGTGATAACCTGCAGGATGGAGGAGTGGCTAGAGAGGCTACATGGCGGCCTCTCTAGCTTTCCCCCATGATGGGTCTTATCGCCGCTACTACGGTGTGCCCTTCACGGCTCGGGTTCGTGTCCCCGTTCCCGCGCCTTTTTTCGGTAACGATATGGCACCGAAAGAACTTTTTTTATAACGTCAATTGGACTTCACCTCGCCTGCTGGTAAGCTGGATGCAGTCTCGGAAAAGAGGGTCACCATTATAGACACGTAAGTTTCGTGTTACAATGGTGGCACTCAGCTTGTCGGCCTCATTAGATGCTTTTTCGCCCCGCTTAAAGGATCCGGGACTTGTAGGAAGAGGGAAACTGGTAAGGAATTCCAGGAGTTAATGGTACGGCAGAGGAAGGAGTCACCGAATATTTTGCAACGTATGCGGGTGACATTTATGTCCTGCACGCGTTGTTCTGTGTAGGAAAGGATAGGGTGAGATTAATTGGAAAAGCTCATTAGAACATTCACCATAGCAGAGACGGTAAAATTAAAATACTGCCAAGTATGCACAACTCTACGCATCTGCAGAGGCTCGGGGGTGTTCGTGATCTCAGGATTCCCAATAATGCAGACCGCACGACACTGGAACCTGTCGAGTGTATCAAGTAAGTACTTTGCGAAGCCATCCCAGAGATGCGAGCAGTATTCCACGCAGGAGACAGAAGACACCGCTGCTCCGGCGTGTTAAAACATCTCACTTTGTTCAGGACTCCAAGTTTACGCGAGGCTGTTTTGATGATACTCTCAATATAATTTTTGTTGTTCAGTAGGCAGCGAGCATCCATACCGAGAATACTGAGATTGTCCCGCAGTGGCAGTGCCCACGCCACAGAGGGAAGGAAAAAAGATACCTTTGCTGTAAATGCACATGCCTGTGTCTTGTTGGCATTGAACTCGACCAGGTTCTCAGAGCCCTATTGGGAAATATGATTAAGGATCCGGTCGAGCTCAGTGACAAGAAGCTGCTTTTTTTCCCGCGCTCAGACTATATACCAGACTGCTCGGCCGCAGTATGCCCATGATAACTCCCGTGTAAGATGCTATCGTCTGCATAGCAATGAATGCTGCCGGGTGGTCAGAATATCGTTGATATGTAGAAGAGAGAAAATGGGTGATAAGACAGACCACTGCGGCACGCCAGCATTTACCTGCAAGAACTACGAAGTTGGCGCTCCTGCAGGAAGCTAACCACCCAGTCGCACTGTCTGAGAGGCAAACCAAAGGCTGGTAGCTTGGAAAGAAGCTATTTGTGGCAGACTCTATAAAAGCTTTGGTGATGTCAAGATTTATTGCCGGTGACTCGCCATGTTTGTCCATAGCCTCGCTCTCCGAGATCCGGTAAGAAAACTCGCCGCGTCATAGGATATCGTGCAGTAACCCCTGATGGCCTTGATGGCCATCGTCTCTTGCTGTGCACGCGGTAGGTGCACGTGCCTAGACTTCAGGGCATCCGCTCACACGGGACACCCGTATAGGGCAATGGAACGTACGATTCCCGCAGCATCTGCCTCCTGCTCTGCTCTGGCTCCCTCATGTTGAACAGCAGCCACGCCAGAGCGTTAGCTGTGCATCTTAATTTAGGAGCCAGACTTCGGAGACGCTCCCCGATATCTGGGCCGTCGAACACGAGCCCCAGATATGTCATCTGGGGCCTGATGCCGATGAGAGTGTCTCCCACTGTGAGGTTGGATCCCTCGGGTGGTGCACGCCGAGGCCTATGAGAGAACATGGCCTCAGTTTTGTACAGAGTCACCTCAGACCCAGCCGCCGGATCCGTTCCACGCCAGTGACAGCTCCTATTTTACTACATTATAATATAAATTATACTCGTAACTCAATAATATGGAATGTAACTACAAAAATTAGTATAATAACAAAGTGCTCTAGTACAATATTAAGTTTATTATAATACCAAACTATCAATACAATCAAAATCATAAAAATCAAATTATTTTAAACTTTTTAGTTATGATATGAAGAGATAATTTATCATTTTGATGAATACTCGATAGATTTGAGTGAAAAGAAAAAATAGCATAGCATTTGCGACTGCGACTAATGCAATTGCTTTTGTACAAGCTTTTTTTTGCTCCTCTCGCAGTGGCTTGCGCGTGCCACCCGAAATTCGTCCGCGGGCCACTATGTGGCCCGCGTGCCTAGGGTTGGGCACCCTTGCTCTAACGTCTTGATTTTTTAACGCCATAGTTAGCTAATAAACATGAACGCTAAATACTCTAGAAGCAAAACGTCTGGATCGTTAATATCCCGGAAAATAATATGGCTATTAAATCCTGGTTTTTCTTCAAACTTTGGTGAAGTTTACATTGCTAATGGATCTCACAATATTAGTATTAGTAATTAGTAACTTAGTTGATGTATAAAGTAGCAAACTATGCATTCTACCAAGTACTTTTTGATAAACATTACATTTTCCTTCATCTTTCCAAATGTTTATCCATCAATAGAATTAAATTCAGTATTAAACTAGTCTTACCTGCTTAGGTCGAAGTTGCAGAAAAGTGTTAAAAGAAAACTATGATAAATATGCACACAGCCCACTTGATCAACTTAATGGCTAATAGTAATCGTGGTCTTTTCAGGTTAGTTGCGATTCCCTCCGTTTTCGATTCCCCCCGATTTTTTTTCTTTTATTATAAGTAGCCTAATAAAACGCAATAAATGTAATAAACAATATTTTGGAAATTTGGGGGAAATGCGACTAGCCCACGTATTTTGTTTATTAGATTATCCTTGTAACGCCATAAGTGTCAGTTCTGTTATGTACTAAATTGAAGGAGAGGTTGTTAGTCAACCAGTTTCCTGGATTTCGTCGATGAATTACGCGTAGGTACAATTCAATTGAATTAGAGCATTGTAATAAATTTTATTGCTTAAACGAGAAACCTCACGGATATAACTGATGTTCCGTGGTGAAACTTAGCCTAAAATAAAACAATGATAACGCAGTTTAATTTTAACTGAACTCAGTACCAGACATAGGTACTATATTTATCATCGAAATTCGCTCTCAGTTGTTACTTGATAAGAAGACCATGTAAATAAATGTAGGTAGTTATGTACTTACAAAAGTACAACTAATGACGTTATTTGTTCTGTCATATTACTTATCAGCCATTATTAATGATAGTTAATGACCTAAATAAATTAAATAGGTATACTTCGGGACTTGTATCTTCGACCTAAGTCGCGAGACAAACGAAGCATTGGTTCGCGCAGATTGTTTTGTAATAATCTGTGTTTGGAGAATTTGAGCTCGTCCACCGTAGTAGCACCCCGTGCTATCCTCAAAATACACCCAAGAACCGCGTTTGAGCACATTTTAAGTCCAAGAAATATGTCCCAAGCAATATCTAGAACAAATTACACAGATAACCGCAATACACAACTGTCACTCAGATACTTTTTTTTTTAAATAGTCAAGGACTTGTGTCGCCTCGTCGTTCAGCCTCGTCGTAGAACGTCACGACTCGATTCTCGACAGTCAACGGTACTCGAGTATTTTCGTGCGCCTTCGGCTATTGTCGGTTGCCGTACGAGACCTTTTTGTTTTCGTTCAACACCGGGAATCGGGCGTAATCGTCGCACTATGAACGTAAACTCCGATACTGTACTTACCTATTACAATGTAATGCACGCGTCCGATATTTACCAACTTAAGTAATTCTAATTAGGTAGGTACCTAAATGTTAAGTGGTGTTGTTCCGTAGTGTATTTTTAACGGTCTTGTTAGGCAGGTACCCCGTACCTACTACGATACTATTAATTGTAGTTAAGTACTCACTTATTTATCATCGTTAAGTTACAATACAAGCATTAGCATGAATAATGCATTACCTATTCATACCTAGATGATAGTACAGTTAAACAATTACTAACTGAAGTTAGTTATACTAGAGAACATTTCGGAAAAAGCAGAGGTTTATGACCCCCCACAGGATCTTTGGGTTCATTCCTCAACTCCGGCCTTCCCTCTTTATTCACTTGAGATTCGAACCTGAGACTTATTTTACAGCAGTCATATTCGATACCACTTTGGCACTAAGAATTTAATGACTAAATTAGGTAGGTAGGTATCATCCCCTTTTCAATTATGTCTTTCACCTACATAAGGATAATGTAGGTAGGTAAGTAGGTAGTCTATAAAATTGGCATTTCACAGTTGTTTGTTATTTTTTATTACACGTGTAGATTATAATAATCTGCAAGATTAAATCGGGGCATGCAACAAAAGAAATATTTATTTATCGATATATATTTCTAGGTCAATAAATTCATTGATTGACATCCGAATATTGCGTTTATACACCAATCTGATCAATGTTACACGTGTAAAGTTACGGGTGAAAGTGTAAACTTATAAATGAAAAACTTTCTTACTAAAATTACACAATATCATAGGGTGTAGCTGTGTAAGTGTGTAACTATAGGTGTTTCAACATAAAATGCAGTCTGTGCAATTGTAATTAGGTGTCAGTATTCTTTATTGTGAGTTTCGATAATTTGTTGAAACAGAAAGTTAACGATAGCAATCGTAGTGATTTGCGAGCTCGTAGCGGCGCATTAATTAACCAGCAATATTCGCCCGAGTTGGCAACACTGGTTGCCAACTTCTACAGATATTTACCCTTAAACAATGAGTTCTGTATAATATACTACTGGATAAACGGTTTAATATCTGACAGATATATATACTCCAGATGCATGGCTCGAGTGAACAATTTGTGCCCGGAGTACGGTAACAGTCTCACCCCCTGAAAACAATGATTGGAGAAATAGTGGGTATTAATTCACCTCCGCCTAACTCTACGGGGATAAAGGCGTGATTATACACATACATATGTATGTAATATTCTTTAATCATATACAAAAAAAAATACACATTGAATAACTCCCCCTCCATCATCATTTACCTTCCCCTTGTCAGAATTATTTAGAATCGTCGCAAAATGTAATTCTCCTCCAAATTCCTGTTAGATATCATTTCCTCCTTCCTACCTGTACACCGGAGGACCTAATGAGTGCCTCCGAGAATGCGATTCAGGTAGCAGCATACTGGGAAAATAGAATTTGAGAGTAGAAGCACCATCGATTCGACAGAAGAAGAAGAAGATTTCCTCCTTTGTCAGTTACTTCTTTGCTATGACCTCTTTCTTCTAAATAACTGCTTACTACAAAAGTTTCGGCGAATCCCTTGAAGTTGACAACAATATCGAATCTTAATCACAAGCGCGTCTACGAAAACTGCTACAAAGGTTGCCATATCTAAAAATGCTATTTCAAGCGATGATCACACACACATGATTATTTTAAAAGTAGAACATCACTCAATAATTCAGACTCATTGAGTTACTACATTCAAATTCAGCTTGAGTTTTTACGTTATGGTCGTGGTAATATGACGCTGCCTCATTAAGCTATGGCTACGGTCTTTCCACTAAGGTAGTTAATATAAATTATGAGAAAGTTCCCCACAGCTGATACGTGTATGATACAATTCTGGGTAGATACTCTTATAAATTATAAGTAATACGTTATTATAACTGAGGTCCGATTATCAGCACTCCATGGATTCACCGTGTGTGGACAAATGAATATAATTGGTAGATATCAAACACCTTCATACTAACGTAGCATAGCACGTCTCCGGTGGAAAGGCTGTGTAGTAGAGTGCAGAATATTCCACCAAGAACCTAGCGGTTTGGCGACTCTTTCCTTTGCTATACCATTAAGAACTGGAATTCCTTGCCAGCTCACGTGTTTCCTTCTTCCTACAATCCCGCATCCTTTAAGTGGGGCGTGAAAAAGCATCTGATGAGACCGTTAAGCTAAATGCCACCATTGTAACATGGTATGTGTCTGTGTTTCAGGTTCCATTGATGAATTATCCATAACTATCCATTTCGATTACTAACTAGTCCGGTCTAGTTACAAATCCGTGGTCACAATAATTCGCACCCAGCTGAAAGTTGGTAGGATTGTTCAAAACACCATCATACATGAAATATAAAAATTTCTCATCGTTCCGATACCTGGATTTTTTTTTATTCGAGGTCAAAGGTCAAGGTCAAAACCGGTAGGTATTTCGCGGTTTTCAGCAAAATGATAAGTTTTATGAAAAAAATGTCTGAGACAAAGTTTAAGACCATATAATGAACTATAAAACTCGATCAAGTGCGAATTATTAGTATTAGTACCCTCACTACTATGATTTGGTTTATAATATTTACCGGGGTAATTACTGTCCGTACTCACAGTAAATACTTAGTTTTATGCCCTGAAACGGTATTGGATTCGTTTAAACAATTCATGATAACGTTACGATTAGATATTACGCAACGGCTACAAGTTAAACATATCGATTTTGATAAACTGTTTTATATGTAATACCAATATAATACTGATATTATTCTGTTTCCGTGTTTGATTCATGACCCTGTTAAGGCCAAACTAACCTCAACTGCAACTTTTATATTATCGCTTATTACATTTAAAGCATACCTTATTGGTTTATATATAATTATTAACTAACTGAATCTTAAAGCAAACTTTTTGTGTGGAGCACATATCAAACGAGGGGCAAGAAACTCATAACCGCTGTTTTAAATGCCTAATTAATTGTAATTTAGATTGCTTAGGTATATTATATACCTATAATTAATATTAAGTGTATTATTAGTATAAACCTGAATATTTACCGTGAATCTCTTTAGATTCTACTAATAATACAGTTTAGACATAAACTGTTTAAATGATAAGAAATGACTTGACTTGATAGCTTATAAGTAAATATGTTTTTAAATATTTTAATAATTTGATGCTTTTGTTCTAACATTTAAATACTGTTTTTAAATTCTAATTTTTTTCTGGAGATATATTATTGCAATATTAAAAAAGGATACTATGTATACTTACAGTTTATATAATTTGAAAATCTTAACTTATAATGTTTACAACCACTAACAACTATTATCTATTCTGTGTCACTACTGTCAATTCAGTGTGTGAGTATCATACAGCATTCACCGTGTAAGTCTATCAATACTCACTGAACCGATTGCTTTCAATCCCTTTGGATAGGATAACCGATGTCGTCCTGACCTATTAAGATCTGTATCGTAATATAACCAGCTTAGTCTGTAGCTTAACTTAACTATTGACCTTGAATTGTGCATACAATATTGTATCAATTATGCGTTGTTTAACACTACGTATTTCAGGATACAATACTAATTGTGCTCGTAAATAAAAACTTGTGACCAAAGAGACTCCCTTGAGGGACTCCAAATGTTTTGACTTTGATTTTCGATTGTGGATATAATATGTATCAATTGTGCACTGTGTTTCAGGGTGCTATACTAATTTGTTCTTGTAAATAATAATTCAGGACCCAAGAGACTCCCTTGAGGGACTCCAAAACGTTTCAGAAGATTTTCTAAACGTACACGCTCCTCTAGTAAATTCTTTTATTATTTTATGACCCGATAACTTTCACGTCACACATCTCCAACGCAACGGCCGATGTTGAAAAACATATCGAGATCATGCGTATTGTTTGTCTTGTGGAAATTTCCAAACAACATACACTCGACCGTATGGAACTAAGTTCTGTCGATTATAATAATGTTACTTGGGTGTCATGATTACAAGGAGAGAGAAAGATCTGAGAGGAAATGGATGGACTGTGTGAAAGATGATATGGCTAGGAAGGGAGTGAATGACTGCAATCATAGAGGAATGGGAAAGCAACCATGTTGCGTCCACCCCAAATAAATATGGGATAAGTGTGAGGACTTGGGTTATGTACGTGATTCTGTACTTCTCAATTATTTTCGATTTATCAGAAGTATTCCTCACTATCGATAAAAATGCCTTGAAGACATCATAACGTTAATGAAGTTATACTCAAAAATATGTCTGGAAGTTTTTCTTCCATTTGTTAACTACCGAGTTCACAATAAAATTAAACTCATTTCCTGCTGTACCTATATTGTCAACAAAAGATACAGTACCCTGCGTGTTGGGAATTAGAGTGAGATTCCCGCTAAGATCTACTTCTTTCGGCATTGTGGTGAGCTCTCCCGATCGCACATCGAACTGATAGTTCGGTACATTTATAAAGTAGTTAAAACTTATACATACATACATATAACATAAACTCACGCCTATATCCCCGAAGGGGTAGGCAGAGGTGCTAGCACCCACATTTCGCCGTTTATGTACCGATATATTATGATACGTACTGACTGATAAAGATAACTCTTAAAAAACCAAAACAAGTTGTTTTTAGGCAGACCCTCACTCATACCAAAGTGTTAAAACAAAACCGGGTACTAAATCTTCTTTTTTCCTTTATTAATATAACTAATACCTTTTATAAACTAGCAAATATAACTCTCTAAATTGCTTTAATAACATCCTGTGAACCCATCCTATATGTTCAGTATTATCAATATTATCTTACGTACTTGAAGCCTTCGTCGTGCGAATTATTTATCAAAATTATTCATTATCTTGCTCTATCTATTGTCCAATGGCGGTTCGTCTATCTATATTAATATGTAATAACGTTATTCGCGTGTAATGTTATCTGTGACGTACCCACAAAAGGTTGTGATAAGGAAAATTTAAGGGTACGCTGTCCACCGCGCTAAGTCGCGACCTCGAAAATTTATCGGTCGTTGTCTTATGTTTACGGAGGTTTCCGTCTTGCTACTGTTACGTGTTATTAGTATCCTCTCTTAATGATGTCATTTCTCAACAACTACAAGTTGCATTATTCTTTAATATCTTTCAAAGCATGTAATCCACTACCTCCTATAACTATAGTTTATTTATTTTTTACTTTCTTTTTATCTTTATTGAAATCGATTGAATCTTTAACGTGCGGCTAGATACCTATCGCAACATTAACCAGGGCCCTCCATATCAAATCAACCGTATCACCAGAACGTCACGTGGTTTGAAGAAAACAAATTATAATATATTCCTCGAAATTATATCATTACATTTCGTAATGTATATTTAAGCATCAAAGTAGATATTCGCGGGGACATGGTTAACGTTATCAAAGCAAAAAAATATATTTTTACATAAAATACACTGAAAAATACACATAAAAGCCATAATAATGGCCGCCGTGATAAATTTAGATCTATTATTCAATTGTGAGAATCAGTGGTATGGCATTAATATATAATACGTCGATATCAGAAAATGTCAGGTTAATATTTTGCACATGTCTGCGTCCCCGTTTATTTTAATATAATGGAGACTTGAAGCCATCATCTCTATTAAAAGCATCGATTTAACGATCGGAATGAGATTGTATACTCAATGTACGTATCTACACTGTAAAATATGGGTCGGGTACGTTGGACCGGACCACGGTGCGTTGTTGCTCGCTTATAGACCTGCTATCGGTCGCTTTACCGCTTACCTCAACTTCATCGAAAAAAGATACTTCTGCGAAATATTTACTATACGGGACAGCGATTCAAATGTGTCTTACACTAAATATGCTTAAGTAACTTATTTCTTTGTCTCTAGAGAAATCATAAAAAGCATTATTAAGTATGGGTAATTTAGCGACTTAATACAAAAATGTAAATTGGTTATAAAATAATGACGTGTATAACTTTATTCTCCGCATAGGTCGACCAGTCTTTTAACCTCACACTCGCTAATTAAACAACATAAGGTACAGCGTCACGGTTCGATAACTGTTTTTGGTGTTATCATAATTGGGCCTTTATTTAACTCGTCGCATTCAGTCGTTTGGGCGGCAATAACCTCTTCTGCTTTATTATTTAACGTTTCAACACTGATAGCTTCCAGATTCAAATTATTTTTCTTTTTTATGTTCAGCTCGACAATTATTGAGGTCGATCAATGGTAAGGTACAGGTACATTCCAAATGCTGTTTATTCTAAAACGGTGGTCCTTACCTTAACATCTTCGACAGATATTTTGCCACGCCTTACATAAAGGGAAAAATATGGGTTACCTTAACCAAATTTTAAGAATCTATCAATCGTTCTACTTTGCAAAAAGTGTCGATTGTCATTTCCTTGACAGCGTTACGTAAGAGCGAGCGAGTCCGTCGTCCAACCGTTATTCTGGCTATGCCGGCGAGTCGGGCGGTGAGGCCGTTGCACCGGTACCGCTTTCCGAAATTTTGATTGCAAAAGCCCGAGACGTCGGTATCGCGGGCGGCTGGCTGGTGTCGCGAGCTGCGGCCCGTGCCACGGGCTGCGGGCGGAAGTTACGGTGAACGGTGCCTCAGTGGCCTTGGCGGTGCGGCGGCCGCGCGCCGAAGGTGAAAGTCTTGACGGTCCGCAATTATTGAACCTCGACCTGGCATCCTCCAATATTCGGGTTACACTAACCCACCAAGTGGTTACCGCGACTATATTGAGATTGGATAGCACCAGCTGACTTCCGCATTCTCTAAATCGGCCAAATATTGACCTGGATTGTACTACTATTATACTACCCATAATTTGTTTACTCTCTGACACCTCTAGAGCAAATTGACTAAAATAGAGAGGGATATACATAGATGAATCAGTATTAGGACTATTATTTTTATACAGCTCGTAGCGTTGCGCTGCACGTTCATGGTTGATTGAATACGGCAGATTGAGGGTCAATTTGACATCTGCTTGGGTTGCTACTTGGCTCTCATTCAAATTTAAATCTACTGAATTATTAGTTAGCTGTTAGATACGTAATCTTGACTCGGCATCGGATTCTGTAGTAGTAATAAACTTTTGATTTGGTTTATTTTGTTTTGTAATTCAGTTAAACTAAATCTACTAAAATATATTTGTAGTTATTCTGAACTTTAAATTTTGATCACATCATATTTAATAATAATAACGTACTGGTTTGTGAACTATCGTGATATAAGTATTAATGCTGGTGAATCCCTTGTTAGATAACAGAATGTGCAAATAACATTTACCTACTGAATTCAACCTTCGACCGAGTAACAAAGGCGTCAACTGATATTGGTACAACAGTTACTGTTGAAATAAACATTTTCGGCACTCTTTCTAAAATTCCAATACTTAAAGAAAGCAGCAAAAATTTAAAATTAATGGCCGGATATAACATATCTGTACAAGGATACAATATCACTTGTATTGTTCATCTAACAGATCTTACTGAAGCCAAGGGTACACGAAGCTCTCAGGTAGTGCCTTTGAATAGTGATTTTTTACGACAAGTTTAGTTCTGTACACATAGTTGACGATTGTGCCGAATACGAACTAGGGCCGTTTTAAACACCATTGTTTCTAAACGTATAATGGAGACGTTCTTCTAAAATGTAACCATTACCAGAATATAGACAATGGATCTTAAAGATTTATAGAGAATTGGATTATGCAGATTGGTAGTTCTCAAGGTCTCGTCTATTCTACTTGTACCATTATGAATTAATACTGATTGAAGATTTTAAATCGTTAAATAGAACTGTAGTTTTATAACGTATAAAACGTTGACATTAATCTGCTCGTTCAAAGTTGTAGGTGGTCCTTCATTCTTGATTATAATAATATGAATCGTCAGAAACGAAATGTGAATAATGCAAATGCTTGCGAGGAGAGCCGCCTGCCAATGTTTATAATATCGTGCGTGCCCCCACCTCTACCAAGGCCGATATTGTTCAATCTTTTTATACCTTTAACTGATCGGATGTTATTATAAGCAATCTAAGGGACAACACGGTATAAACATGTAACATGTTTAGATAATGTGATTATCATGTGAATAATATAATGCCACTAAGAATTCAGGCAATACAAAATAGTGTACAATAGTAGTGAAACCTAATTTTTCACATTTGCATTACATTTTCCTCCACAAATTTCCAGATGTAAAGAAAATTGAAAAGCGACGCTCAAATCATAAGTAGATTAATTATAATGTTAATATTTGAAGTCTTTGTTTGGGCTTCTAAATTATCACCGCATATATTTATCTAAATAGACGTAGCAGTTAATGGTTTATCTACAATGAGATCACCTAGACCTAAATACTTGAAACGTTTAAGTGCCAATTACGAATTATCAAAATTTTTCACTGTAGCGTTTTAGATGATTTGATTGTGTTCGCTACATTAGCAGATACAGTGGAGCAAATATACAACAATTACTATCGTAGCTGTTTGTAGCCTTGAATACCAATTGGGCAATATTTTTTGTAATCATGCGTTATACAAATAGATTGGATTTGTGTTTTATCCTTTACGTACTTGGAAATAACCTTTGCAGATGTTGGAAATTTGTCAATATTGAAGTAGGGAATTAAATATTTTTAAGCCAATATAGTAACGGAAGCGATAAACAAGTGGCACTCACGTGATACATACGTAATCGCAACGTGATGTAAAAAAAGGGGTCAGTAGCGGTGACACCCTATAAATAAAAATTATCAAAAAGGCACGCGGATTACAGTGAGGATAATGAGGTATCCTTCGCTAGGGGAGCATCTATGGCTGGAGCTGTGCCCGCCTGCGCGCCCTCTGTAATTCACCACAACTTATGTACGGGAGAACAGAACAGACGCAGTTCGGTGTGCGAAGCCGTCAGTCGCACACGTTCGAGAGCGACTTCCTTTTGATTTAGTTATGTAGTAGCGCCGCGCGCCGCTCGTCGTTCGCCTGTTTGGACAAGTGCTAACTTGATCGTTTTATGTGATACACCTCGTTGGCATTATGTTTAATTTAACTGTTCGATTTTTTTAATTGTTCCGTGCCGTATCATGGTTATTGATATCGTGTTTTTTTAAATAAACTGAAGTGTTGAATACTTTTTGGACTATTATATCTTGGATTTTTCAGGTAATTTTTGTTTTAAAATTTATTATTTACTAATAAAATAAATTGGTTTTAGTTTATTTTTTTGTAACTAAACTTTCACTGTTTTAAACAAAGGAGCGACTTTTTTTAATTGGTCATTTCTTACGTAATGTAATGTACAAATATTTTTGTTTGCACACAAGAATTTGATTGCTGGTTATATTTATATATCAGCTGTTGTGGCGTTGCTTTCTTTACTACATTTAGTTACTGTTTGAAAGTGGGTTATTTGTTACTTTAGTATGTTTATGAATATCAAATGAATGAGACGCGACAATGAAACCATATTTACAAAGGAAATAAAAGCACTTAAAACTGTAACATGTTTCCAGATAGCGAGATTGTTTAATTCTTGGATTTTGAAACAGAAAGTGCGAAGTTGAAAGAGATAGGTAGACAAAGGACGACTTTATGTTTTAAAAAGATACCTCGTATCTGCGAGCACTAATGCAGTGAGGTATATAATTTATGCAAACCGGGCACTTTTGCATGTAAAGTGTAAAGTTCTGTAAATAGTTATATTTGAGATTTAATAACGCGTTATCGACTAAACACGAGCGTGGAGGGCGGTGCAACATTAACTCGACTAAATTGCGGCGAAACTTATTTAACAAATGATCAAATGCCTATAACGTCATCATTAGAAGATTTATTATTATTGTCGGTTACGGAATGCTTATTTTCAATTTCTTTATAGATGAGCCCTTTTGTTCGATAGGCTATTGCTCTCCTTGTCGCACGACTAGAGAGTGACAACGGTATTCGAATGCGGTTAGTGAGATTTTTAGAATAGGGTTTACGTGATTTGTTGCATTTGTTTGTAAAATTAAGATTTGAAAAGAGAACGTTGGAACATTACGTTGACGCGCAGTTCTGTTGTTATAAAACTGCTTTTGTTTTATTTGTAACGCTCCAGTGATGTTCATAAAAGTTTGATAATAATGTTTTGTGATAAAATTAATTTTTTACTTAGTAGTTCTTCTGTAATTCACCTACTATTGCATTAATATTCTGTAACTTCCCCGTTCCCCCACCGCTGCCGATCGTATTGCGTGGCAGCTGACATACCTTGTGTCCATTTGCAAAAATGATTATTTTTGTTTATATCTATGGGCGGAGAGTGTTCTAGACGTTTAACAAGTTGATTACCGATTTATTGACTAGATTTTAACTAAGTTTATGTTTGACCCCACCCAAGTTTGTTATCTACTCAGTTTTTAATGAAACATAATATATTTTGATTACTTAACTCTTTTAACATTTTAAATTTAAATATGAATTTATTAGTGATATATTAAATTATAAAAAATAAACAAGAACAAGATAGAAGAATAATTTAAACAACTAACTATTTATTTGTTTAAATAATATGCTTATTGTAGCAAAAATTAGTATCATACATAAAAAAAGAAAAACAAGAAAGCGTTTCCCTTCAAATATCAATAGGCAATCATGATCATTTGCAGGTGTCGACGTGCGCGAGTGAGACAGCGATATATTTGCGTCTCTACTACGGAATATTATAAACTTTACTGTCGTGGGAAACGTGCCAAGATCCTAGTTTTGTTATGAGAATAGGGCTTAATAAAGTTTTCGATATCGGTATTTTATGTTTTCTACTGATTGTTTGTTTACACAAATAATTAGGTGTAAAATTTATGAAATTAGCTTAATAATGTGCTTATTAAAAAAAAATGGAGTACCTACTTGACAGTGTGTGTGTGTGTGTAGAACGTTTTATAGTCTTGTTTTTTTATTCTTTTTTTATTGCATGTGGCATTATCGGTATCCATAATTTCAATTTATTAGGAAGATTTTTTTTTTAAATTTAGTAGTCAAAATAGCACATGTATTATTTTTAGGATATCATTAATTTGTATTATGTAGGTAGGTGCTTGCCTATGTTAATTTGTTTTGTAATGTAATATTAACACGTTCCGTGAAGTATTGTGTTACACAACGCTATCTGGTGGCAGAGTCTAGAACTAAACATTGCTTAGTTTGTAGGTAGGTATAAGTTCTTGAACTTACAATACACTTGTACATGTTACGTCCATTATTATAGAGAGGTAGGTGCCTATATTTTAGTAATTCCTAGACAATTAAATTGTAAGAAAATCAAAACTGCAACTACCTACGAACGACTCAACTGGTGCCCTAAGCCTGTCTTCAAAATACAATTTATTTATTTGAAGAGAAAGGAAAGTCTATCTGCAGGTAGACAAAACATGCCTTACGATCTTTAAGATAATAAAATATTTGAAAGCATTTTATAATGGTTCCTCGAAAGGGCGGGTCCACTTAAAGCTCATTTTGCTCCTTTGATTTTAAAAAGGAACGTAACTTTTAGTCACTTCAACAAATGTTGTAAATACTCTATAGTAGTTTAAAGAAAAGAAAAAAGATAAAACGTAGGTACTTATTAAGTTGCGTTGAAACTCATTCATTACCTAACCGACAAAATTAAAAAAATAAAATACCGCACCACAGATAATGATAAAAAAATAAAATTAAGTATCTTGAAGGCCAGTATCGATGCATTTTTCAAAACAACTACCCTTACAGTGTCGATAAGTTAAAAAAGCGCGTCGACTACGTAGCCATTACTTGTGATTTATTCGCTGTAAGCGCGTCCATTGTCTGCTGTAAACTATCAACGTAATATACCGCTCCAAGCGAACACGCAATGTGTTTTGCACAGCCATTTTGATTAGTCAACTACACTTGGTATTGGACTTTTACGGTCGGTGGTTGTCTTTTTAAGTTTTAAAGGCATGTCAAGCTAATAATCTTCATAATAATTTTAATGGTATTCGCAGAATCTTATTCAGTGTACGAACGAAACAATATTGTGTATTTTCAGAGTTAATTAAGTTAATCCATGAGCTTGCGTAACTTATTTTGTCTCTAACCATTGTTATAAAATATGTAACGCCATCTATATACCGTGCACGGAATTAAAGCTAATCTTTTGAATTTCATTGAATTAAAGTACACGATTGTTGTGTATTACCTATTTACTGTGCCTATAATCACAAAATAAATACCTACATATATTAATATAATTTTACTTTTTTTCTAACTTTGCACTAAGCTATCACATCTTCAACCTACTTTGTAACGTCAAAATTAGGAATTACGCTATGATAAAAAATCGATAAGGAACAAAGAACAAATATCAACTTTCAACAATTTTGAATTTCAAATGAATACGCAGTGGAAAATAAAAAAAAATCTAGGTCATCAAAGCGCCATTTAGATGCGCGTGTAGCATAGCCTGTGTAATGTTATTTTACGAATGCGAATAGCAATTTAGTAAGTATACACACAGAAACAAACAAATCAATGTGTAATCTAATGCCACGTATATTGGTTACAATATTAAACAAACTTTTTATGAGTTAGTTCAAAAGTTAAATAGGATTATACGTCAACTGTCAATCACAGAAAAGTTCGCTCACGTCGTCGTCGTGTTTTTTAAAATAAAAGTTGAATTTATCTATACTATTATATAATTGTAAAGTGGTCGTGTCTGTACATTGGAGATATTTAAAAAAAAATACTTGGGTTATGTTATGTTAACGATACTGAACACGAAAATATTTTTTTTTAATTTCCTGTCTGTTTGTCTGTTTGTCTGTTTGTCTGTTTGTCCGCGATGGACGCAAAAACTACTGGACGGATTTTGATGCAGTTTTTTTTGTTAGAAAGGGCTTGCTCAGACTTAAAATCTTACGTTTGTTTGATCGCAATCGGTTAAGTAGAACCGAAGATATGAACAAAGGTCGCGTTACCGAGATGCACGCGGGCGGAGCCGCGGGCGGAAGGCTAGTAAGTTATAAACTTATAACTAACCTAGTTGTGGATAATATATAAAATCAATTTGGAATAGATTTATTGAATATACTCATTATTCGATGTAACTACAAAAATCAGTGATACGGAAACATATCTGGTGCGTCCTGATAACTTCACAAGACATGATTTATGCACTAAGGTCTCATTATTTTAATAAACAATCGATGAAGCGTGTACCATCGAGACGATGTGGATTGTAATCCCACATACCTACTAAATTAAAGTTCTTTGTAGACTTACTTAGTGGAACAGTAAGAATATTTCATTGTGTATATTCTTATATAAAAAAGTAAAGTTTTAGAAAATGAAGATGATAAAATTATACTATTACATGTAGTACAATTTACTAATGATAAATAATGCCGGTAGGAGACGTAAACTCTAAAATACTGGCTTGAAGTTGTAAAAGCAATTACGTCATACATAAGTACTAATGGCCCTGTTACCAAAGAAGCAAAAACTGTGAAAGATATAAAAGAAAAGTGTAGTGATTCCAGGCTCCGAGGTAAAAACCTCAGATGCAATCGGGATGGACGCTAATATGCAGAAGAAGAAAAAGAAAATTCTTCTTTCAAAGCAAAATTAATACCAGACTATTAAAAAGTATGTCGCAATATGATATAACAAACAATATGATGGAAATGCGTAGTATTATATTTATTAGATTTTTTAATTGGCCGCACAAGTTATGTATCAAATAAAGGAAACCTAATGATAATGACGTAACTATTTTATGCATAAAATCAGCATTTTCCTGTAATGAAGAAATCTAAAAACATCACAAATATTCTCTTTTGAACCATTTTTGAGACACGATGATAAAGAAGAGGTACCTAAATTGTATATAGATAAATGAAATTATCAGATGATGAGAATGAGAATGATGAAATTATAAAGACCGTATTTATTACAAAAAATATAATTTATTCTAGATCTAACAAGTACTATCCATAGCACAACAAAGTAGTTAACAAATCAAGAAAAACGAAAAACTTCAACAGAGGAAGTTGGGCTGAGTTGTTCCACAATAGATACTCACTTACTGTAGAAACTGCATTAATTATTCGTAACTTGTGACCTAGAAAGGTACTACCCATTGTGGAATCATTACATAATCTGTCTTTGTACGTTTAATTGTTTAAAAATATGATTCATCATGTTCTATAGAAGAATTCTTGCAATACAGGCGTCTATTGACGCATGGAACGATATGAGTGTAGATAAAACGTGCAACTTAAATCGTAATTCCAAACAAAATAATATTGAGAAAGAAAACAATAAAGTTGAATTCTCAATATAAGAACGATAAACCAAAACCGATAAACTAAATTATACATAAACAGTTCATACCAGCGTTTTAACTTGATGCTTTGTCTCTTTCCCTCTCATGACGTTCAAAACAGGATAGAAGGCGAGAAAACATTCAATAGCTAAATTGTTACACCAAGCGGCATAGTGAACAAATACATTAGGCAATTGTGAATCATCTGCTTGCTTTTGAGCATGTTACAAATTGACAATATGCTACATAACATAACATTACTGAGAATTATTTTAATTATTTTTTAGTTAAAAGCACTTAAACTTTGAATTAACTTAGAATTATAATAGCAAAAAGAAATAACAAAAGATACTTATGTAATACCCACGGTATGGTTGACGCAACAAAGATGGACGCCCCGCCACACAGTTTTGGTAATTGTCGCAAATTGCAACATCTACTTCTCTACGTGACTATTTACTGCTTTATAATATTGTCCAATACAAGCATTCCTTAATATATTTGTTTAATATAAAAATTCGTGGATTAATAAAGATATAAACCGGACTATATAACTTCAAAACGTACTTACGTGACCCACTTCTAACAATGCTAGCAATATAGGTTTTACCAACTGCCAATTACCAACATTTGTACAATTATCTGTAATAACATTGTTTTCAAAAGAAAACAGACCCATTCGGTCACAAAGCCATTAAATAATAACTTGTGGAATTAAGGGCATCATAGATTGTTGTGAAAGTGTGCGATGGAGGAATTTGAGAAAAATGTTTGGAGATTGTATCAATTATTTTGATTCGATTGTTATTAACCCGCCTACATGCGGCACTTCGTCGTATGATACACACTCCGTAAACGGTTCTCCATCAAAACGCCTACGTGACGATAGTGATTTAGCAAAAAATACTTTCAAAGAAATCCGTAGCGTCGTTCCAGTATTATTAAATCAGGGCTTGCTTTTTACAATACATAAAAACCATGTTACTAACTTGAAAGTCTTGAAAGCAATGTCGCTAGAAGTTCATAAATAAATCATTATGAAAATTAAGCTAAGCAAGTAATATATTACACTTTTTTTCCAAAGAAAATCGACAAGAATTAAGAACACAAATATTTAAATTCTTCATTGTATTGTTAAAACTCTGACGTTTATAAATTTAAAACAACGATTTGTATTCATTTACATTTTGTGAGTGCAAGAAAACGGAATAGACGAGCTTGATGAGCGTTCGCCCACAATGTCAAATATTACAAAAAAGTCCCCTGTATTATGGTGGCATTCAACATATCAGTGGATTGTTGCCCTCTCCTCGTGTGGGACAGAGAAAAGAAAGTGCAGGTAGGCAGTAGCGTCGGTCGCGTCGGGTGAGATTTATTAGATCGTAACTGGTGGGGTCGGCAACACCCGGTGCACTGTCGTCGCGCTTTTGCCATAAGAAAAAAAATACCATGACCCTGCCATGTAGTTCACATTTATTAATGGTTGCTAATCATTTTAAAATCAGAAAGAATGACGCGTTAGTTTAAAAAGTAATAACGGAATAAGCTTCTTGATTCTTTGCTATTGTTTTTTTTTATTACTGAAAATACAGCCAATGAAAACGAAATTAAATTCTTTATACCTACTCATAATATGATGTCTTTTAATGAGGTTTATTAGGTTATTACAGTTACAGCATTAGTATTTTGTGACGTAATTATAAGGAATGCTATAATAGCTGTTTAAGGATTGGAATTTCGAAAGCATTTTACTAATCAACATTTTTAATTGTTCTGGTTTTTAAATGATAAGGTATATTAATTTGCAATTAAGTAAGTACCTATTATTTATCATTAAAATCAAAAATGTCTGCATTATCAGATTTAATTTTCAAACTCTTTGTTTATTTGGAAAGAATGACAAAAACATGACGCTTCGCCTGAATAAATACCACTTACCATCAGTTAGTAATATTAATATTAGATACTTATAAGCAGAGGAAAATTTTAGTGACGAGAAAAATCTAAATCAAGGAGTAACCTTGATACAAAAACCCAATATTACATAGAGAAACTGCAAATAACATCTACAAACCAATTTTTTACTAATAAATGCATTACAGCCGTGTCAAGTCGTTTACTGCAGTCTTTATTACATCATGTTAAAGTAATTGTGTTAGCTATATCTGCAATAACAGTTAGCAACATTGATATTAGCTGTTTCAACTCGTGTTACGTCACACCTTAATGCTCAAATTAATATTTTGCTCGTTACACAGTCACTCTTTTAAGTACCGAAGGAATTTTAATAAGTGTTGCATTTCTTTTGAACTGATATCGATGCCTTTTAAAGCTTAAACTACTTTCTACAATTTCAAGGATACTTTAAAGATCACGATGGGTTTCGTGGCAAGGTTGCAGATTTACAGCACTGCAACGAGTTAATATTTATCTAGCGAATTTTATAAAAAATAAATTTATACGATACTTGCAAATCTTGTTGCTCGTGAGTTACCTTGAGTAAACAACGGAACTATTACACTGAAAGAACTCGATTGTAATATTCATAGCGTAATAAGAATGATAAATGTTATAATATTGAGAATCAGATTTTAAGACAAAAGAGTTTTGGAATCAATGCTGGGCAAGTGGCAGTTTTAGAATAAAAACACGTAGCTTGTAACGTCTTTTCGATAATAAGATTGTGAGCGAACGTGTTTCACTCTCTAACAAGTCTAGTTTTTTTTTATGAAATGGTGACTGGCTGCACGTATTTTGAATTCGTACGCTGTTCATATTTTTTTTCCGAATTTTCCATAGTGCATTTTTAGATTTCCTCTTTGTTCTTGAGCGTTATATTTAGGTATGGCTGCTTGGTTTGATTCAACAAATGCTCATTCACATTTCATATAAGTATCGAGCTACGGTTTACATCATACATTATACAACATTTTTAAAGCAACATCTTTTGTAACGATTTCAGTTTGTTAGGAGGTATTTCGACGCAGCTCACAGATTCATTTGTAAATTATATTATGTGATTCTTTTGTATTAGTTGATCTGTAACGTAATAATATTCATTAAACCACACTTCAAATATAACAGTCTGTTAATTTTCATACATTGTTTACTCACTGAATATTCCATTGTTACGAATCATGTGAGTTTTCGTGCTTATAATAATATTCAGTACCATTAATTTTATAAAGATACCACAGTTTTTATCGAACAGGAAAATGTAGAACGTAATATTTGTTCATGTTCGGTAGTCGATTCTGATTTGAAGTGTATTTTGTATTCTGCTCTATTAGGTAATTACTTTTTCTTTTGTCTCGTTAACAAATTAGTTCAGAGTCATGACTAGTCGAGCCATAGCGTCTAAAATGACGGCTGGCTATACGTCATCCGTTTCCTCTCCATACGTACGTAGCAGTACATGACGCAATTGGCTTTTTCAATGTCTTATCTACAGTGAGGTATGTTGTCATTCGCCGAGTGAACGCCGAGCTGCGCGCACGCCGCTCACCGTGTGATTTATTTTTGTTTCACTTGTGTCTTTTTGCTTTTTTATAGTCGAGGACAAAGTGACGAATTGTGCGCTTGTAGTGTGCCAGTGTTTTGAACTGTGATATTGGAAGGACTGTTTTAATAGTGATCAGAAGTTGCTGGATTGCTAATCATGCTGATGTCAGGGTTCTTCATCATTTCCCCTGACTTATCGTTTAGGTAGGTGAATACGAAAAAAATATTTCAAGGTTCTTTTTATCTCCAGAAGTTGATCGCTAAAATCAGGTGTGCATTTTGGTGGTGTGATTGCGAATGGAGAGCGGATTATAACGAGTTGTGAACCTGATTGGCCCGGTCGGACGCAGACGCATTGTTCTCGGATTGACCTAGTACTTGTTATTATGAAATAATTAGGGCTTCTCCTTGACTCGTTCACATTCCACTACGGTTTTAATATTAACATGGTCTTTGTTAATTAATGAGTGAATTATTAGGTGTGTTAAATATTATATTTATGCTATGAGTACTTTTTAAACTAGTAGGTAGCTGTTACTTTCCGGCCGTTCTGATTTCGTTTCCATTTCAAAAATTTACGCATTGCTAATAGGTGTTAATGTGTCCGCGTATTTGTTACAGAATGACGCCGCAAGAAGAACGCGAGAGCTCACGCGGCGCTGAAATTGCAGACGCCTTTGAAGACGAAATGTTTGGCCCCCCTCGCACTGAACCAGCAGCTAGGCCCAAGCTGTCTATGATCTCTGCTCGCATCCGCGCGAATGAAGAACGCAAAAGGGTTATTGAAATCTGTTCGCAAAAGTTAGAAAATATTGAGGACCCAGCCAGAGATTTGAGGCGGTCAGTATGTATCAATAATACGTACTGCCGTTTAAGTGAGGAGGCGCGCAGGGAGAAGGAAGCAAGGCGGAGGCGTGCGAGAGAAGAGTGTGACGACTCGTGGGTGGGGAAGAAGGCGCGACGTGCTGTAGAGGATGAATGCCTAGCTTTATTAGACGCTATCCCCGAATTAGGTGACGCCAACCTCGGCTGTGCGCAGCTAGCGCGACAGATGCCACGGCAGGACGTGCCGCTGCTGCCTCCTGGGCTACTCACGGTCTTGGACTCATGACCACGCCGGGCAGCGCACCTCCACTCCCCCATATGAGCCGTGTGCGACTGACGCGCTCGCGTGCTCCTGGCGCGAGGCGCTGACCCGCTTGCGGCGCGCCGCGAGGAGAGCAGGCCCGCCGCCGGGCACGGGGCACCGGTCCGGGGCCTGCGGCACGCGCTCCTCCACAACGGCTCGACAATCACTGGACTATTAAATTCGTGTTTGTAATTTACGTTACCCGGAACAGACTGTCGACGTTTAGCCAATTCTTTGTTGTTAAGAGACGTACTTACTTTGTTAGCGTGTTTTTTATTATTTAGTGAAAGTTGCTCAGGCGCTGCCGACGGGCGCGGTCCAATTAGTGTTCAACGATTAATTTTTATCGAACAGAGGACTATAAGTGTGTGTTGTCCGCTACGTGACGTCACACGTAGTGGGCAAGTTCAGCGGTTCATATGGAGGCATAGTTTTAAGGAATAGTTAATAATGTTATATTATTATTGTATTATAAAGTAATTAGTGATTAAGAGATAGTGCAAAACGACTGGGAACGGTTGCGTAAATGAGCGGTAACAAAACTTCCACGCCAAACGTTTAGTTCTATTTGAATAGTATTATTTCGTACTACCTTTTGTGAGATCGGTTACATGTTACTGAGTTAAGTGAAAACGGTCGCTACAGGTGCACACATACGTACACGCATCAATGTTACATTTATGTTGTTAGCAAGATTGAATCCAAGTTCCGATGAATTGTTTTGTCGATCAAATATTTTGTTAACATTACTAGTAGTTTGTTTGTAATATAAAGGGCAATAAATGTGACGTTTGTGTATGTGTGTGTCACCGCACTCACCGCTGACACTTGACGGGTTTTTAGTTTCCTTATCAAAGTAGGCGCGTGTGTCAGCGCGCGCTGCGCAGAGGTATCGTGCGCCAACGTTGGCGGCCAACGACCAACATTTGGTCGCGCCAACATTTGATTAACAAGTCCGAGAGTTTTGCTTCGGACGAGTTTTGTTGTACTTTATCGCTTTAAGTTTTATTTGAACGTTTTTGTTTTGTACTTTGTAATGTTACCCTATTGCTTATCACCATATTAAGCTTTGTTACCATTATTATGATATTTAATTGGGTTGATTCTGAGGTTTAGAGAACTATTGTGCATTGTTGACTTATTTTAATGCAGCAGAATGCCCACACTCCCCCACTTATAAACTTCTGTTAGAAGCGTACAAAAAAAGATAATTTTAATAATTATTAGCAACACAGGTTGCTCAATTTTATATAACGTTTATTAGTTGGGGGACTGTGTGTAATAAAAAGCGTTACTTATCAAACGGTTGTGCAATCAGTTGGAGGTAATCAATCGTTGAATTATTGTGCAATTGATCCGCGGAACAAGAGAGTTCCTTTTCTTTTGAAATCTTAATTGTCGCAAAATATATCGCTGGTAGCCCATTTCGCCCCCTCTGAATAGTAAATAGGTACGGGGAGTATGTCGGGGCGCGGCACGAGGGGGGCGGCGTTCTGAGGGGGCGAGAGGGGTGCGGGGCGCGGCGGGCGCCTCGTAGGGCGGCGGGGGGTGGGTTGTGCACCGTTCCCAGCACTCCTGTGATATTAGCCTAGCCTGTGTGTCGTATTTGTGCTAGTTTCCCTAACCGACTTGTTTGAATATTGTGCATGTAAAAAGCTTAAAGAAAAAATTAATTCTTTTTCTATTATATCGGCCATTTTATACGGAATAACCGAATTTTATTGTCGTTTACCCGACTGTAGAAGCGCATTTAGAATTTCGATCACCAATTGTGACGATTAGATGATTTAATTTCGATCATTTGGTACCATTTTGTGTGTAATGTTGAATAATCATTATTGTATAATAAAATTTATAAAGTTAGGCGCTTGTACTATTAGCAGTTGCCCTTTTTAGGGAATCAAGATGAAGGTATTAAAAAAAAAGAAATTCAAATAAAGAATAGTGTACACCATACATAATGTTCACTAGTTGTTAAAATTGGATTTGCAAGCAGAATGTACTTTAAATTGAACTTAAAACGCACATATATTATCAAATAAGTAGATTTTTCATTGTACCGTAATACTGTCACGTTTGCACATGAACGCGGAGAATTAGTCATGTCGGAAAGTTCAGAGATGTAAAAACTCTAACAAACAAATAAATCTCCCAACGGTTTTTTGATTGAACTCTTATAACCAAAGTTTATTATCTGTTGAATTTGTCGACGTTACTATATCTCCTTGTCATGAACACCAACACAGACCAAAACTAGATGAATTTTTATATGATGTTGTACCAAACGTGACTTCTCCTTGAAAGATGTGAGATTCTTAGAGAATAAATAATTTAATACCGAGCCTCTAGGTTTAGTCATTCAATCGTGTTGATCGGGAAATGTGAGAAACAGAAGAGAATGTTGCAGACTATCCGATTATTGAATCAAACTCGTGTCGGTCTTGCTCGCACCTTGTAGAAAAGAGCGAGACGAACGAACAAATTGCGATGTATGTTGAAAGATTTGTTGCATTGTAGATATTTATAATACTCTAAAGCAATTGAATTACTTTATTGGTTTCATGTGAGCTTGAGATCTAAATAAAGTTAATAGTTGCGCTAATATGGCATTTTATTTAATACTTGGCACTTCTGCCGAATGTAATAATAGATTCTGCCGAGTTGTTTTTCAATATCAGAGCAGGATGAGTCAGAATCATTTGAAATTATTGAGTCACCGGCCACGATACTGAGCATGAAGTAACCTATTCCTTAATGGAATTAACTAAAAAGGTACTGAAAGGGAAAATATTTATGCATTTAATACAGTTCCATGTGATTATGAATTGGAAATCGCTAATATTACTCATATTAACAACATTTTAAATGTTCACGTAAAAGAATAATTTCCTCTAAAAGATAAAGAAAAAAGTTACAACCACTTTTGTGTAACAAACTTCAATTTGCTGTCTTATACAGCAGAGATTTCGCAGAATTACCTACCTGTATTCGATAGTTCGATACGAAATTACAAAATGAATAATTATAAATAAATAAAATCAGATTTCATATGGTTACCGAACAAAAGATAACGTTACCAGACGTTATGATTCTGAATTTAGATGTCAAACTCGTTCGAAGATATATAAAATTTATAAGCTTAAAATACTTCCAAGAACTTCCAAACTTGGCCTAAATATTTTTACGCAAACTTGAAATAACTGCTGAGGATTTAGACACAATTTGCATCAGATATTGATGAATACATAATAAATCTACAAAACTATTGTACACCAAAATATTTCAATAAATTATTGTTGATCTGTTTATGGAACTTAAAAAAGACAAGGTTTGTGATAAAGTAACATTCGGAACAGAGCGCAACATAACGGAAACGCTTCGGAGCGAATCAGTTTCTAGATCGTTATCAATGATTATATGACATTTCGATGATTATAACAATAATATAATAATAAATCATTGTTTCTAGTTTTAGATACTCACTTGAATTTCATTAATTTTTGTAGTTACATTAGAGATTATGTCACTGTCAATTTTATACATGAACATTTTTATTTTTGCTGACGTTAACGTTAATAGAATGTCACTTTGTCTTAAGACCCTGTTTCGTTTCTTTTAGTCAATGAGATTAACCAACTATCTAATATAGAATCCTTTTCGATAATAAATGTAACTTTTTCTTTTTAGAATTAAGATGTTTTGATTTCTAAATTTCAAATCTGATACTTTAACATACTTAGACAATAATATATGATTTAGGAACTGTAAATTTTATTGGTAAATGCGTAAAAATATTTAGGCTCTGATCATGTTGTGTTGTTTTAATTAGATTTTTTTTAATACAGAATGTAAAAGAAATTATTGTACGAATGTGGTTAATATACGCTTCTAGGCACATAAATAGTGCGAGTCTGTGCGAGTATGAATCTATTATGTGCTTCTGGGTACACAACACGAGGCGAGGTACCTAATTGTTCGTGAAAAATAGTAATTTTAAGAGAACGTTTTGTAAATGTTATCATAATTTTATTACTGTGAGTAGCTGCTATTTTATAAATGTTTCCTGTCCTAAGCTAAGAGGTCAATAAAGATTAAATTTAAACTGTACAATGTTATTTTTCATCATCAATATCACCCTTATCCCATATCCTATATACGTCCATAGGCCACGGTAACTACTTCCCATCAAATGGACCGTGTGCTTGTCTGTCATCTAAGTGGTATAAAAAAACATCCAAAATTTACTTGGGATCGGTGCAATATGGGTGCTTTTTCCATCCATCTCTGTTTGCAGTCATCTCATGCACCTAAGTTTAGGTATTAATAAATGGCCCTCATTAAGGGCCTGATTAGACAGTCAATGAATATCAGGACCCAGTGTCATTATAATAATAATAATAATAATAATAAATCTTTATTGCAGGCAACATGAGTAAAGTTACAGATGTTATAAACTTATACTACGGCCCATAGACATATACCTTAAAACTAGAAATACATACAAGTAGTTGTTATTAGTAGTTGTTAGTAAATAACAGTTAACCTATGTTAGTAAGCACTTCCTATGCACTAAGTCTATGTGCGTTCCTGTGGCACTGGTCCGCACTGTGGCACTGTGGCAGTGGTGGTTATAGGAACGGATCGCGTTTACACATTAACTTAACAATATCAATATACTAAACAGGATTGCACGGAATGAAATATAATATTTAATGTCTTCCTAAGAAGTTAATGGTACACCCGCCTCACCAAGACATTTGGGAGCCAAGCTGACCTCACCTGCAAACCAGTACACCAGATTATAACTGCACGATGCCCTGATGCAGCTTCCGTAAAAGCCAATAAGTATAAACCAATTATAGAACAGTAGGCGAACGGAGGAGGCTCCAAAATGCAAGCTTTGAATGTAACTTGGATTGGAGCTCAATTGATGATAGTGATGATTATGACAAACGTTAAATACTGCCTTGCTGTGAATGAAATTTTGGGTTCGAATCCCGGTCCACAAGTGAAAGGAAAGGAAACAACAGGTAAAGATGTCTAGGAATTAGACCAGACTAGACTTTTCGCATTCGATGCGACCGTGATTAGTGCTCGTATGATGATGACTAAGACTATATTATTATTCACAAATGTTCGTTTTAGGTATATGAAATTCCTTGAAATAACACATAAAAGGAAAAGTCCAATTATTATTTGACTTTGAATTTGTGTACGCCATTGAAGGACAGGATAAGGATAAGTTACAGTTTATGAACATGAATTGAAATATTATCTATAACTAGTTACCTACAATCAGCATCACATCTATCTTGACTGCAAAATCTCAAAACGAGCATAATACCAAGATATTAAAAGCAAGTCAAAATGTTTCCTTTGAATTGTATTATCGTCCGAACTAAAGGTATGTACCAAATATTAGAATAATCAGTCAACAGGACGGGGGGAATATCAAGCTATTAAGATCATTTTGAGTCCTTTGTTCGTCAAAACCGATCTGATGCTGACTATGCAGACCGAATGTTATATAAATGCTATCTTAAACGCTGCGGTACCTATCCCGCCCGATATCAGTCTGAGGGTGAGTTGTTTCTAGTGACTGTAAACGCTTGTAATTCTAGAACCTTCAATCAGGCATCACTTTTTTTATACCACTTAGGTGGCAGACAAGCACACAGCCCACCTGATCGGAAGTGGTCACCGTGGCCTATGGACGTATGCAAGACCAGGGGCGTCACACTCGCGCTGCCGACCCTGAAGAAACCTTCTAATGCCCTTCTTGAAGAACCCCATATTGTAGTCACTTGGGAAAACCACCGCAGGTAGTTCATTCCACAGCTTGAGTGTACGTGGGTTGAAGTGCCTTTCATACCGCACAGTCGGCACAGTGCGCACCGTTTCCGGACGCAATATGTGAGGATGAATTCCCTGCCTGTGGCGGGAGGTGCGATGATAGAATGTAGCTGTAGGCATCATTGCTGGTTCATCCCTGTCGTAATACAGCTGTGCAAGTGCAATTCTCTAGCACAACGTTGCGACAGCCTTGATATAGATTTTCATTGGTCGATCTCCAGTGACGTCACGCAGTCCGACCAATGACAACCTCTGTCAAGGTTGTCAAAACGTTGTGCTCGACGCTGTGTGCTTAGAGAATTGCACAGTAGCTGGCAACCCTCATGAGAGTCTTCGAGAACGCAATCCAAATAGTAGCACACTGGGAAATCATCCCTACTAATATTATAAATGCGAAAGTAACTCTGTCTGTCTGTCTGTCTGTCTCACTTTTACGACTAAACCGCTGAACCGATTTTGATGAAACTTGGTGTAGAGGTAGATTAGACCTTGAGAAAGGACATAGGCTATGTTTGGTCGCGATAACCGACATGCACGCGGGCGGAGCCGCGGGCAAAAGCTAGTAATTTTGAAACTAGAAACGCCATCGATACGAGAGAAGAATAAAAGATAGAAAGAAAAAGAAGAACTCCTCCAATTCATGATGCGGGTTTTAAGACAGTTTATCTCTCTTTTTATATAGGACACGTCAATTTGACTTCACCTCGACTGATGGTAAGCTGAAGGCAAAGTTTCAGGAAAGAGGGTCACCATTACAAACACGTACCATATTACAATGGTGGTACTCAGCTTGACGGCCTCATCAGAAACTTTTTCACGCCCCGCTTAAAGGACCCAGGACTGTAGGAATAAGGAAATACGTGAGCTGGTAAGTAATTCCAGGTCATAATGGAGCGGTGAAAGAAAGAGTCACCAAACCGCTTTTTTTTCTAGGACTTCCTGGAGGTCCTTAACCGTGTTTTTGGGGGTCACTGGAGGATCCTGGTATGCAGGAGTTTGTGGGAATGTGGCCAGGATTAGTCCCGCTCAATGGGTGGGATAATAGTAAGTGTCATAACATTACGTAAGTGCGACTGCGGTTTTTTGAGGTAAATCCCCAGTCAACGAATCAAATTATTTGGGAAATCCCGTTCTGTGTTGCTCATTGGTAGGCAATCTGAGTATTTTGAACTATTGAGGATAGAATTCATTTTCTGAAAATAATTAATTCCTAAGTTATGCAGCTTTAACTAAGATTAGGAAATCCCGCTATTCCTACGTAGTATATATTTCACCGATTATTTCATATCGATCAATTTATAGTCAACTAGATTATAATTCGCTATACCTTAATTTGATAGTTATTTTTTTCAGCACTGGCGAAATCCAACCTAACTTCTCGAAGGCCCGTATTCTAGAAAGATACTCAGTCCTGAATCTCGATTTATAACTACATCTGAGGACAGATTGTATTATAATATATGTACACAATAGTCCCCCTTTAGTGTCAGTAGTCCCCACAGTAGTCACATAGTATTAGATGACAGTTCTAATGTCATTGTGATGTGAGTGTCGATTCACAACCGAGCGTTATTCTGATATACAGGTTGAGAGACTCTAATATGATAATTCTTATTTTCTAAATACGTGGCTCAATCGCCTCTGATCTACAAAGCTACAATATCTAAGCTACAAAGTTACTGGATCCTTCCTTTCATAGAAATCCCTAGGAGGACCAAGACACAGGTAATGGAATATGGGCATTTAATACATCTTTACCAAGTTCGTCAAAGATATGCAGACGTAAGTATTGGTAAGTATATGATAAGGTACTAAACGCAGGTTCACAATTAATGACTATGATTTTAAGATAATAAGATGTCGCTATTTTGATGAATGAAAAGAAAGAAATAAAGAAGAAAGAGTGTAAGAGAAAATGAAAATAGGTAAAACACACACTCTCTTTGCTTAGGCTTATTAGATGAACTGCATCATTCAAGTCGTATTTCATCAGCGAAAATGATGACGTTCTAGTATTTTTCACCACCAAAATCAGTTTAACTTAACCTTTTTTAAACTATTTTCAACATTCAAAGGTAAAATTCAAAGTGACATGCCATTACACAGTTCCTTTCTATTCTATCGCCTAATGTCACTGGTAAAATTCGACCTTAAACGGTGCCGAGAGGAGCAGCTGTTTTATTTTCTAATGTTTAGCGGATATACCAGTGGTCGGTGTGTCGAGAGCGCGTGTGGGTGGCACGCAACACGCTAGTGAGACGTAAAGATGTGCGCGACCGCTCTCGTTACCCACCTGCCCTGTGGCTCAAACGGTACGTTTTTAAAATACGTGATTTCTATTTCTTGACAGCATAGTTGATATTTTGTCATCAAATCTAAAGATGTGAGAAATAATCAAATTTTGGAGCGCAAAGACCACTTTGGCAGCAAATTTTGATGGATTAGCTGCCAAATATTCTCAGATCTGCGTATCAGCCACCAAATATTATCGACTATTGTCCGCAGCATATTTTATTACATCGCGCACCCCGACACTGGTTAGAAGATTGGCGGAGGTCTTATCAGGAGGATCAATTTAAGTAAAAAGGTCTCTGCGTATTTCAAATCGATTAAAAAAAAGATATTATTCATATGTCAAAGCAAAGTAAACCTACGTTTTCGTGAGGTTATTAACCTTCAGCATCAATTAACTATATTTGTTTGCGTTTTCAATAAATTTTGAAATTTTATACCTATTCATCAGTTTTCTCTCTTTTTATGAATAGATTTATATCGAAGTGAAGCAACTCCTTGATCTGTATCAAGGCGTTGCTTCACTTCGATAGTAAATTAGTATAAAATTTGGTGTCTTTCGCGACACCAAATTTACTTTATTGTTCCGAAGTAGAAGTCATTGTAATATTATTTATGAACATTGTTCACGGAAGTTGCGTATTATTCTCGCATTATATGACTACTGGAAACTTCGATATGAATGTATGAACGAGGATTATATTGTTTAGATAAAATCTTTTTTTGTTTATTTAACAAACATCATCGTGACCTATTTAGTTAACAATTTGGTGTGCAAACAGGAGCTCGAGTGCTGATTTTGTATAAGAAAGTGTCTCCATGGTAACATGATTAAAGATTTTTATGAACTAGAATGTTACTCAATTCTAAATCTCGATTTATCTGAGATTCAATACAATCTGTCTATACAATCTGTTCTCAGATACATCGAGATTCAGGACTGAGAGTCGTTCTAGATTACGGGCCTTAACCTTTCAAAATTGGTTGAATTCGAATCCACTTTGTAGTGTCGTGTTTATTCTCCCAGTTTTCATGATATCTGGCCCTTCCTGCATGCGTGTTTCCTTCTTCCTATAGTCCCGGGTCCTTTAAGCAAGGCGTAAAAAACATCTGAAGAGGCCGGCAAGAAATTTTCATCAGTTAATCGCGTTTCGAGGTCTAGCCAAATCTGTAGCTATGACTGGTAAAAGCGGATCCCAAACTCCAAGCTGAAAGCTTCGGATGCGACTGGGAATAACGCTAGGAGGAAGAAGAATCGCGTTTCGGATAGCAGGTAAGTAAGGTTGGTTTTGGTGAGAAAAACCTTGTATGAACATAAACACTTGGACTAAAAATCAATATTCTCTATAGCAGCAACAATTCGCTTATCTTGCGTGAAGTATGTTAATTGCAATATAATCGATGTACCTATATAACGCTAATTATGTTTATTGTAACGTAATGTAAAATAAACATACCGATAGATAAAATTGTATCGTCACAAAGTCAAATACGTGTACGCATAGTGTTCTAGGAATATCATATTTTTAAGCAAGTCAGTGATCGAAATTTTGTTCAGCCGGTACATCTGCTGCGATTTTTTGGTGCACGATTGATTCTGAATTGGGTAGATTCGTGATTCGACAGATTTCCAACTTGACAGATTCTTGGACTCAACGGATTCGCTTTATGGCAGAAAATAGATGGTAGTCCTACTCTAAATATTTCTTCTTCATCCTAGCGTTAATTACAGTCGCATCCGAAGCTTTCACCTCGGAGTTTGGGGTCCTAAATACTGACTTCATTCCTACTTTTTTCTTTTATTACTGATTTGTGTTCATAACATCTGCTGATGGGCAAAGTTCTGGTGCAGGTGTTCCTCTCGATGATGGGCTGGTAAAAGTTAATAAAAATTTTAAGCAATTAGTATCCATCGCGTATCCAGGTAGTTCAGTTTGTCAGAGTATTCCCCCTATAAAGGACAGGTTGCAGGTTCAAGTCCCGTTCGGAATATTAACTTTTTCAGATCTTATTCTAACCTATCTAAATGATAATATAATTTTATAACGGGTAGGATTTAAACTGTTTCCAAAATAATAGGGTTTGTGAGCAAAATCTGCAGCCAAAATATTTTGGTGGTAGATTCACTATTTGCTTAGAAATTAATTTAACTAACAGTATCGAATTGTGAAAGGGTGAAAGGAAAGCCAGTGGAAAAAAATCTACCTCTTATAGAACAATCATAGCATGTATGGCATTCTCGGCGCTCTGATCTAAAACAGCTCCCCTTTACAAAGCAAGCTAGCAGGAATTGGTTTATAAGGACCCCTTACCACTGATAACTAACAATGTACTTACTTGGCAATGGCCAATATCACATTATTAGGAGGAAAATGACAAATATTAGTTGGATACACGTCACGTGTTATTAAAACATTACGTCAATGAACGTATGTTGTGTACGCAGGTACGTGGTTAGACGTACGATATTTGACCATCAAATAGTGTTCATTTTAACCACATTTTAGCAACAGGAAAGTACAGAATCATTATTATCCTCATAGTTGCATCCAAGTTTCGGAGCCCGGGATTCGTCTATTGTTTTTGTATGGTATGTCAGCTTTTCTGCCTTTTCAACCTTTTGCTTTGCAGCTCGAGCTTTGCTGCTCAAGTGGGAGACAAGCACACGACCCACATGATGGAAAGTGGTTACCGCGGCCTATAGACATGTGCAACACCAGGGGGGTCACACTCGTGCCGCCGACCCTGTAAGAACCAAGAGATTTAGGAGGACAAGCCTTTGGTCTTCCCACTGATAGCACAAAAATTCTACAGTGAGCTCTGGCTACCCTACGCACCGCAGGGAACACAAGACGAGGTTATTATGACCTCGGTATTCTGTAGGACGGAGGTACTCCCCAGTCGGACCCAGATTTTCAGGCTCCAACCCAATATCTCCTGCGAGACAGTACCCCTGTGGATTTACGGGCGAGGGTCTAGCGTAGGATTTCCAAAGAAGGCATTAAATATATATAAGATATTAGGATTTAGGTGATATTTTATAAAAAACACAATTGGGTTTGTTCCTTTTAGGGAAGAAACGACATTTAATGTTTCTTATTTACAATATGTAATTCCTAAATCTATCTGTCTGAAATCGCTTTTTATACGATGACAATCTTTTTGAATTGACAGAGTGTAAATTACCACAAATTGTAAAAACACAATATTCACCACAAAGTATGGTTATATAATCATCATTTCATCATCATTTCAGCCATAGGAAGTCCACTGCTGGACATAGGCCTCCCCTATAGATCTCCAATAGGACCGGTTGGAAGCGTCTCGCATCCAGCGCGTTCCCGCGGCCTTAATGAGGTCGTCTGTCCACCTTGTGGGTGGATGTCCTACGCTGCGCTTGCCGATACGTGGCCTCCACTCGAGGACTTTTCGACCCCATCGGTCATCAGTCCTCCGTGCTATGTGCCCTGCCCACTGCCATTTCAACTTGCTAATCCGCTGGGCTATGTCGGTAACCTTGGTTCTTCTACGGATCTCCTCATTTCTGATTCGATCTCGCAGAGAGACTCCGAGCATAGCCCTCTCCATAGCTCGTTGGGCTACTTTGAGCTTACTCATAAGGCCCATAGTGAGGGACCACGTTTCAGTGCCATAAGTCATCACTGGTAACACACACTGGTCGAAAACCTTCGACTTGAGACACTGAGGTATGTCGGACGAGAAGACATTGCGCAATTTTCCGAACGCTGCCCAGCCGAGTTGGATTCGGCGATTGACCTCTTTCTTGAAGTTGGACCTACCTAACTGGACTACTTGTCCTAGGTAGACGTACGAGTCAACAACTTCAAGAACCGAGCTCTCAACAGATATCGGGGTAGGTACAACATGGGCATTGCACATCACCTTTGTCTTGTCCATGTTCATTTTAAGACCCACCTGTTGAGAAACTCGGTTGAGGCCTTCGAGCATCGTGTTGAGATCTTCCATCGATTCTGCCATGACTACAATATCGTCGGCAAACCGGAGGTGAGTGATGTATTCGCCATTAATATTGATGCCGAATCCTTTCCATTCCAGGAGCTTGAAGGTATTCTCCAAAGTGGCCGTAAACAGTTTCGGAGATATCACGTCTCCCTGTCTTACGCCTCTTTTCAAAGGGATCGCCCTCGAACTCTGTTCCTGTACTCGAACCGACATGGTGGCGTTATTATACAAACACTTCAACACTTCGATGTACCGATAGTCAATACGGCACCGCTGGAGAGACTCAAGCACAGCCCATGTCTCGACCGAATCAAAGGCTTTCTCATAGTCCACAAACGCTAAGCAAAGTGGTAAATTATACTCTTCGGTCTTCTGTATAACTTGCCGCAGCGTATGGATGTGGTCTATGGTACTGTAGCCTCTTCGGAAACCGGCTTGTTCGGGAGGCTGGAAGTCATCAAGCCTGCGCTCGAGACGGTTCGTAATGACCCTTGAAAACAGCTTGTAAACATGGCTCAGAAGCGAGATGGGTCTGTAATTCTTCAGTAAGGTATTGTCACCTTTCTTAAAGAACAGCACCACCACGCCTCTGTTCCACGCTTCTGGCGTTATGCCCTCGAGGATGACGGTGTTAAAAAGCCTCTGAAGGACTTTAAGTACCGGTGTTCCACCCGCTTTCAGAAGCTCTGAAGTGATTCCGTCGTCACCCGGTGCCTTGTTGTTCTTAAGCTGATTCAGGGCCATTCTAATCTCGTACAGGCTGATGTCCGGGATATCCTCGGTGAAGTGTCGGGTCAACCTGGCTCTTGGGTCGGTCGCCATGTTGCCAGCAGGATTAGCGACCGAAGCGTATAGCTGTCCATAGAACCTTTCGATCTCCTCCAAAACCTCAGCCTTGGTCGACGCTATACTGCCATCTTCTCTCTTCAGCTTAGTCAACTGGCTTTGCCCAACAGACAGATTTCTTGCGAACACTTTGGAGCCTTTGTTCCGCTCGATTGTCTCTTTAATATGTTCAGTATTAAAGAGACGTATGTCGTGTCGCAGAGATTTGGAAATCTGTCTGTTGAGCTGCCTATATGACTCTGCATCATCGGAAGACTGCAGTCGAAGTGAGCGTCGTTTAGCCATGAGTTTTTGGGTGTGATCGGAGAGTTTCTGAGGTCTATTTGAACGGCGGGGTCTGAAGTGCTTAGAGCCCACCGTTTGGACAGTTTCTACGAGCCTGTTGTTTATCTCGTCCACCGACGCAAAGTTCTCTAGGCAATCAAAGCGACTTGAAAGCTCAAGCTGAAAGTTCTCGGGGTTTTGGATTTGGACACGAGTAGGTCGGAGTGTAGACTTCATCAGGCGGGACCTTTCGAGTTTAACGTTAATACCCAATGTGCCTCTTACGATTCTGTGATCACTACCGGTTTTCACCCTGTGGATCACGGAGACATCACTGAATATTCGTTTCTCGTTGGTCATGATGAAGTCTATCTCATTCCTCCTGGAACCATCAGGGCTCATCCAGGTCCATTTCCTGTGCGGCGGCTTCTGAAAGAAAGAGTTCATCATGAAGAGTCCCTCTTTCTCCAGAAAGGCAGCCAGCCTCTGTCCCCGCGGGTTCCGTTGCCCATATCCAAATTATATAATAATTCCAAAGAAAATATAATTTTCTTTACATCTCCCCCACCGAGAAAAGATGGCAGAAGAAACACTTATTCATTATATCCTAGCGGGGCTGGAGTTAGTTTCGAAATGTGGAAAAAGTTCGACTCTGACTTCCTGTAGTTAGTGTTCACCTTGTAAATTGAGTTAGATATTTTTTCTATAATCTTATAGGGTCCGATTCTTATTTCGTCGAGCTTTTTCCTATTTAGCTTGTTTCCATTATCCACAAAATCACCAACTTTGAAGTCTATATCTCTTCGATTTTTATCGTAAATCGTCTTGTTGTAGTTATGCGATCTCAGCGTATTTTCCATTGCTTTATTTCTGTCCTTGATTAAGTCATATTCTGTCTTTTTAGGTTTTAGCTCGCATGGCAATATTGTCAGATCTGTACCATCTAGAAGATATTTTGGAGCATATCCCGTGACAGTGTGCTCTGTTTCGTTGTAACTTTTTACACAATTATGTGCTATGGTTGTCCACGCTATTTTTGCGTCATTTTCATTTATCTTGCATCTGATTTTATTGACCAACGTTTGGTTTAGTCGTTCGTTTAATCCATTTGAAAAGGGCGAGTCCACAGCAGTAAAGACTATTGGGATATTCTTTTCGTTCAAAAATTTCTTAAATTCTTTAGAGTTAATACCGGGATATTGGTCTGAGAGAATCATGCCAATGTTACTACTTTCCGCGAAAACCTGTTTCACTAGTTTAATAAAATCGTTTGCATTCTGTGTACTTGACGTCACAATGTATGCATACCTTGTGAAATGATCTGATAATAAGTGCAAGTATCTCTTTGTTGACCTTGAACCTCCAAATCCTCCAATTGTATCAATGGAACATATCTCAAAAGGTTTTGTGGCGGGACCCAAATGGGACATCAGTCCATATTTGTTTTGTCTTCTGGTTTTGTTCTTTATACATACTATACAATCTTCACAGACTTTTTTTATGTTGTTTGTTATATTTTGTGCTGTGTACCATGGGCTGATTATTCTTTGCATTTGTTTAATTCCTATGTGACCTAGATCTGTATGTATATTTTTGATAAGTTGTATACTGAATTTTTCGGAGAGTATTATTTTTTCTTTCTTCTTAACTTTCTTATAGTAAACATTATTTTTTGTAATTAATTTTTGTTTATTACTCTGTATATTTTCATTGCTAACTTGGTCTTCCAAGATGTCTTCTAGTTTTATTATATTGACTATCTTTAATTGTTCGTCTACATTTTCATTTGCTTCTAGAACTGGGTTTCTGCTGAGGCAATCAGCTTCAATGTTGTATCTTCCAGGAGAATATATAATTTGGAAATCATATTGAGATAGGTAGTATGTTAAGTCTCCTAATTCTTCATCGGTTCTTGATTTTATATTCATTTTCTCCAAGGGCTTATGATCAGAATAAACAGTAAATTTCCTGCCCATCAACAGATGCTGCCAATACTTAACACATTCTTTAATTGCAAGGCACTCAAGGTATATTGCTTTCCTTCTTTTTTGAGCTTCATTAAGTTTTTTCGAGAAGTATGCAACCGGTTTCTCTTCATTGTTTTCTTGTGGCTGTTTTAAAACTGCTCCTACCCCTAGAATACTGGCATCTGTGTATATGTGGATAGGCAGGTTTGGATCGAAAATAGTCAATATTGGGTGAGAACATAATAACTGTTTCATTTCATCAAATGAATCTTGGCATGCTTTAGTCCAATTAAAGGTTTCTCCTTTTCTCAAAAGGTTATGTAGTGGTTCCAATTTTATTGCTATTTTTGGCACATATTTGTGATAAAAGTTTATTTTTCCTAAAAATTGTCTCACATTTTTTCTTGTTTGTGGAACAGGGAAGTTTTTAATTGATATTAAATTGTCTTTCAGAGGTCTAACTGAATTATTCTGTATTATGTGACCCAAGTACTTGACTGAATCGGCTGCGAACATGCATTTAGAAAATTTTAGTCTTAAACCTTCACTTTTAATTGCTTGAAATAGCTGTTCTAGATGACTGACATGATCTGAGAAGGCTTTTGAGAATATTAAAATATCATCTATGTAACATACTGTGAAGTCTGAAAGCTTGTGTTTACGTATTATATTACACATGATTCTTTGGAATATTGCCGGTGATGTCTTCAAACCGAAAGGAAGGCAAGTCCATTGAAAATGGCCTTCCTGGGTGACAAATGCAGTTTTATATCTGTCTGTGACACGTAGAGGTATTGACCAAAAAGCGGAATTTAGGTCCAATGTAGAGAAAAACTTGCAATCTCTAGTTTTCACTACTAGGTCCTCAATAAGTGGGAATGGCTGTGATTGAGGCACAACAATTTTATTCAGATCTCTAAAATCTATGCACAATCTTGACTTTTTATTCTCATCTCTTTTATAAGCTAATGTAACAGGAGCTGCAAATGGACTATATGATTCTTCTATAATTTTTTTCTTTAATAATTGCCCAATTTGATTTTCTATCTCCTTTTTGTCTTCAATTGTGCAACGATATGGTCTTTTACTACAATATTTTTCTATTGACAGATCAATGTGTGCTTCATAATCTTTTACCATTCCAATATCATATTTATCCTTTGCGAATGTACTTTTGTTGTTTAATATTAAGGCATCAATCACTGCCTGTTGATGACAGTCAAGATGATTTATGCTAATTTTAAATTGTTCTTTGTTAAAATTCTCATTGAAGTTTATTAAATAATCAGATCTTATTTCCTTAGAAATATCAATGTCTGACTTATTTGTTTCCTTAGAAACTATTTCACTTCTTTGTATCGGAACGTTCTGAGTAATTTCTAGATATTCGTTTTGAATTAAGAAAAACTCTTTTATACAGTCTAATCCGATTAAAAAGTCATAATCAAAGTTTTCTTGGTCTATTACAAAAACATTCATTTTCTTTTCTACATTAAAAATGGTTATATCAATATTTACTATACCAATTGCCCTTTTCACGCCATTAATTGTTTTTAACTTAGTATTGCTGAAGTAATGCGGTTCTTTATTGTTTATCTTCAAGAGTCTGGAATTTATCAATGAGACGTTAGAGCCAGAATCGTAGATACCAAATACTTCAATATTTTTGTTCAATACCAACTTCACTTTTATTAATGGCGGCACTATTAGTTTTTTGGGTCTTCACACTGTAGCTCACATTCCAATTCTGAGTTATTAATATGCTTTATTTGCTTGTTATTTCTTTCTTTTCCGCTGTTCGTTTTGGGTTTGAACCAACAAGCATCTTCCGAATGATAGCGCACACCTTTTTGCAAACTTTCACAAATTGTACAATTTTCTTTCACCTGCTTAATATCATCTTTCTTTTTAATTAATTTCTTTTTTTGCGACCAAATGTTCTAACTTTCCAAGTTCATTAAATAAATCTTTTGTTTGTACAATCTCTTCTTTGTCGATTCTATCTGTTATAAAATCTGGTAAACCTGCAGCAATTATATCAATCAAGGTTCCTTCGTCTAATGTTTTTCTTACTTCTAATAGAAGTCTTTCTTTTTTAATAGCATATTCTAATAACGATCCTGCTTGATACTTAAAAAATAATGCATACTTGCTTGTATTCCAACCTTTATTGGCGTAGGTTTGTAAGAAGTTTGATTTCCACTCAGACCACTCTGATTGTAAACCATACTTTATCATCATAGAACAGTACCAATCGGTGCAGGATTTTTCAAAAAATAGTCTAAGGATTTCAATTTTTTCTTCTCCTTTTAATACATCAAACCTCGCACATTCTTTTTCAAATACTTCCATCCACTGATATGCACTTGAATTTTTCCCATCAAATTTGCCAATTACAAATTTATCAGCTATCTTTCTAAAGCTTTGTTTCTCTTTGTTCTGTTGACTTTCAACTAATTGTTCTAAAATTTTCACTATAGGATCTTCTGAACACTTACCACTACCGATAGCCATCTGTACTTGGGTAATTTCCTCTAAAAATTGGTCCTGAAAGATCATATTTCCTTCCTCATCAAAATATGTTAGTAATATATCCTCTGTTGTTTTTATCCAAACATTTCTAGTTTGATATCTTTTTTTCAATGTATTTCTCACGGTATTGAAAGTTTTCGAGTTTAGGATATGTTTGTGATGTGATGCTGCTTGAAATTCTTCAGGCAAACGGAAATTTTTACCATCTATTGTGCCAATTGCGGTTACGGCTATATAATTCGACTTTCCGTCTACTGATGGTTTTATTTCAAATGTAAACTTCAACTTCTCCATTATCTGACAATAAATGTCGTTTTATAAGATATTAGGATTTAGGTGATATTTTATAAAAAACACAATTGGGTTTGTTCCTTTTAGGGAAGAAACGACATTTAATGTTTCTTATTTACAATATGTAATTCCTAAATCTATCTGTCTGAAATCGCTTTTTATACGATGACAATCTTTTTGAATTGACAGAGTGTAAATTACCACAAATTGTAAAAACACAATATTCACCACAAAGTATGGTTATATAATAATTCCAAAGAAAATATAATTTTCTTTACATATATCTTAGAGAAATAAGCGAAACGGTGATAATACTTTATTCTATCGATGAACCTATTGCGCCACGTCTGCCGATCCTCCGCCTTACACATTCGATCCATTCCAGTCACATTTTTCAAATCGTCCGTGCATCTTGCTGGGAGACACCGTTTGCCGATTCGTGGTCACCATTACAGGACTAGTTTGCTCGTCCGGCTCTGCTCTATAACTATGAGTTTCTATAGTTACCACCTCGGCGACATTAAGCATCACCACCTAAAGAAGGAAGAGCATAAGAATACACATTGTAGTTCGAATGCACGATATAATGGGATTATCCATTCAATTTTAGAACACAATGAAATATGAATACAATTAGGTAAACCGTGTTATTTTACAGAAAACCCCAGATTAAGCACCAATAGTGTTGTGTCATCGACACGAAAGACCACGACAGGTGGTGAAAAGGAAGTAATTTCAAAGAATAGTCCTGAAGGGGGCAATCACGAAACAAGAGATGGTTCTCCGTCGGCCGGGTGCGAGAAATATGTTTATGGCTATCTCACCTCCGGTAGCTGAAAACCCAAAGACGGTATAGTATGTGGTTTTAGTCGGTTCAAGTCCGACATAACCGTACCCAACATTTTATTAGTGTTTTTCGCATTATGAGAAAATGTCAAAGGAGATCTTGCTAAGAGATTTCCTCCCTCCCCTTTCGGATACCCGGGTTCTCTCGCAATGTTTTCAGTCAGTTCGATGCCCATATAGACACCGTTAACCCAGTTGAGTCACACGAATTAACATTTAAAAAAATAAGAGCCATGGGGGGTTAATAAAAAATGTAACATAATCTTTGAAACAACAATATAGAAAACAATCACACCCCAAAATAGTATGTTTATCAGATAAGGAACAAATAAACTTAATGAATGCAAGTGAAAAGTTAACTTAGGAGCTCGCTGACTTAGCGTGTTGTCACTTTACAAGACGACGACTTTTCATAGCGTGTAAACTCATTACCCGATTGCGGTGAAGCCAATAAAGAGGGGTAATGTGTTTGACTTTTCTGTATGGCCGTTCTTAGGTTTACACTTAACGGCTGAACCGTTTTTCGTAAATGCTGTATCTATATTGCATAACTGAATCCTATTTTGATTATTTTTATATAAAAATTAAACAAAAATAATACAAAATAACAATAAGTAGCTACATTTATTTACCTTACAAAAAATATGTCCTCAATTTAAATTATTTATCGCAGTTTTTTTTGTTACTTAATCACTATCCATTAGGTACATAGTAGTACAAATGTGAAAGGTAAGTAAGTACTCAATGCTTCTCTATCCCAAAAATAGACATACTATTTGACCTAGATTCATCAGCAACCAGATGTAACTCAGTAGGTATCACCAATATTTCGTATTAATTATTGTCCTTTTATACTTGACCTGTCTGCTATGGTTTTCCCAAACGAATACAATCTGAATTCTGAAGTTCTTCTTTTATGGCTTTTTTGGTTCGTCCGTATACACTCGCCGACATTTCTTCAAGATGATTGCCGACACTTATACCTAATACTCTAGGACGATATTAACTCTACCTCCATAAAGTAATTCTTCGTATTTTAATAAATATTTTGTTTCAATGTCAGTTTCAATGTTTATGTGCTCACGTAGGTAAGTAGCAAGTCAACAAGTGACTTGAGTGACGTCACTTAAGTTGTAATAAAAAATAACGTTAATTTCTAAGATTTCTATTATGCTACTAGACTAGCAGCTTAACTTATTTGCTATTATTTATTCTGTGGTTATACTTTATACTCTGGATATGAACTTCCTCCTGTGGTTTTTCTAATTGACTACAATATGGGGTTCTTCAAGAATAGCATTAGAAGGTTCCTTGAGGGTCGGCAGCACGAGTGTGACGAACACATAATAATATATAGGTCATGGTTCACAATCTAGGTCTACCACCTGAGTTTCTTACTGGTATCTGCTCAGTACGAGTAGAACCAAGTTACCGAATCAGGTAAAGAATCATTTTGAAATGGTTTGTTTACCTACTATATTTAATATTTTTATAATATTTCTTAACATACACAATTGTAAAATTTTGGCATTCATTTATAAATGTGCTCTTTATGTGCCTAAACTGAATAAACGAAATTGATTCTTCAATTCCTTTTCTTTGATTTATCCATCAGGTGGGGCCGTATACTTATCTGCCACTTATGTTGTGTAGATAAAAATTTGTCGGTGTTCCAGGGTTACAAGGCCCACCAAGAATATCAGAGCCGTGTCCGTAACAACAGTACAATCAGGCAAAATACATCAACTTTGACCTAGAGCCCTTATCCCAAATAGCTATTAGTAGTCATCGCAATAAGTCATTCTCCTCCATACATTCTGTCAGTAACGTCATTTCCTCAGTCCCTCCCTTCCTTTCCATATCCTCTTCAAATCTCGAGTAGAATCCTCCCAATTTAGATTCGTAAATACGTGTTACAATCTATAATTATTTTATATTAATGACATTTTAATGGATGATAATTGTTGCTCCGATTAGTGGACACAGGCACAGGTTAAGCAAGTCGTTTCCTTTGTTTTGTGTTCTATTCGGTAGGTATACCTCGGGATACGTATCTTGGACATAAATCTTGAGACAAACAAGGCCCTGACGCGCGTTAATTTTTTAACCCCCGACAAAAAAGAGGGGTGTTATAAGTTTGACGTCTGTATGGGTATGTGTGTGTGGGTGTGTGTGTGTCAGTCTGTCTGTGGCATCGTAGTGAACCGATTTCGATTCTGTTTCTTTTGTTTGGAAGATGGTTTAGTTGAGAGTACCGCTAAGTACCTTGGTATGCTCTATACCCCTCTGACGGTCAGACGGCGGTCCCCCGACGAGACAAATGACAAAAGGGTCAATACTTAGGGTAGGTCATAATGTAATAGTTATTATTTTACTTTTTATAGGTTCTTTTTGGGTCGGGGGTTTTTTTAATTTTTAATTTATTGTAATAATCTATGCTTGGTGCATTTGAGCTCGTCCACCGCCGCACCCCGTGCTATTCTCAAAAGACACCCAAGAAATGCATATTATGTACTGCGCGTATAGAGCACATTTTAGGTTTAAGACATAATATTATATGACCCGAGGTATAAGTACCTACCTATCTACGTCGCGTCGCATGCGCTTGATACAAATGGGTACGTCATCACTTGTTTGACATTGGCTTGTCAGTATGTATGTAGTACAGACATACTTATGTATGTCAAATATGTTTTTTTTTAGAATTTGTTATAGGTTATCCTATAACAAATTCCGAAAAAAAACCTTATTTCTGAAGAATAATGAGCCTATTATGATTATTGGTCTCCTACCGAAGAACCAATGGGCACCTAAAAAGGGGTCGAATTTATAACTTTTATGCTAGGGGTCGAGTTTTAGAGGACCAATGGGTGCTGACCCACAATAAGCGCCGGGCTCGGGCAGAGCGGTTCCGATTCAGAGGTAGATATGATATCTCTCTCCTTCTGGATTGTGGCCCAAAACACGATATCACTTTTAAGAACATCATGGTAAGCTTAATGCTCTTTGTATCAATAGAAATTCTAAATATGCTATGTCATATAATTCACCTGTATAAGAAATCACGAGGTAATCCGTCAAAATTGATCCCATTGCGCCAGAATAATATTCTTCCTTCTTGTTTTACTGCAGAAGTTTGACTTTCCTTTTCTCAAGGAGGATGTATCGTATACATTCCACGCACGCTCAAGCTGTGGCATGAACTCCCTGCTGTGGTTTTCCCAAGCGACTACAATGGGGTTCTTCAAGAAGGGCATTAGAAGGTTTCTTCAGAATCGGCAGCACGAGTGTAACGTCCCTGGTAATGCATACGTTTATAGGCCAAGGTAACCACTTTGCATCAAGTGGGCCGGGTGCTTGTCTGCCACCTAAGTAGTATAAAAAAACAACACATACTTTAATGACTAACGCAGATAAACATAAGCGACATAATTAACTAAACACTTTTATGGTGCAAATGACAATTATTTTATTACAAAACTCGCGCATGCTTTTGCCGAGTACAATTTCTACACGCTCCTCGGCGAACCGTAATGTATTCTGAGAAATTCTCCGGGCCATGCTCATAGAATGCTTCTTTATTTAATGGTGTAATTGGATCTGTAATGTGAACAGCAAAGTAGGTATATCACTAGTAATGTTTGCTTTTAGTACAATGTCACATAGATTGACTGAGTACACTACCATAACACTACTTTGCGACTTACTTTTCTGATTTAATTTTTATTTTTAACATGGCCACATTGAGCGATTCTGCTAAAAACGAGTAACTTTATTAATTTCCGGTAGATCTCATGACAAAATATTAAGTATCCCAAAGAGTTTCCTATAAAGTGGCCTTTTTAGACCTGCTGGTCATTCAATCAATCAATCAATCAGCCTACTGCAGTCCACTGCTGGACCTCTCCCTATGTGCGCCACGTTTGCCGATCCTCCGCCTTCCACATCCAGTCCGTCCCAGCCACTTTTCGCAGGTCGTCGGTCCACCTGGCTCGGGGATGTCCCACCTTCCGTTTTCCTACGCGCGGTCTCCACTCTAGGACTCGTTTGCTTCAACGGGCATCGGTCCTTCGGCAGATGTGGCCAGCCCACTGCCACTTCAGCTTACTTATCCTGCGAGCTATGTCGGTAACTTTGGTTCTATGTCAGATAACCTCGTTGCGAATTCTATCCTTCAAAGAAACTCCTAGCATAGCTCGCTCCACAGCCCGCTGCGCAACTTTTAGGTCACGGACTAACCCCACCGTCAGTGGCCAGTTTCGGCACCTGGTCATTGTTTATAATCAAATACTAAACAGCATTATTTGATAAACTAAAATATTAACATCATATAAATGGGGAAGGAGTAGTCTACTTCCCATCAATGTCGACTGGTAACATACCCAGAAGACGTGAATTCTGACTTCCGAAGTCGCTTCGATATCAAAACTTCGGAAGCATCAAAACATCATGATGATGATGACATCTTTTGTTGTCCTTTTGTTTGGCCAGGCTTGTAGCCAAATGTTTTAACTTTGATATTTTTTTAAACATTTATAATTTTCGCGGATAATTATGCAGTTTGTTACGGAATGATGCAAGTGAAAAGATACGTCTGGAGGCCGGTCTTCGACCGCACTTTATTACAATGAGCACAGACAACATAATAAATACTATATAATAGTAATAAGTGGATTTTATCTTTTTACTTGACTGGTGACGTGTCGCAGAAGGTTCTGTGTTTATTCATTTGTGATTCTTTGTAGGTCGATTTTCAACCTATTCGTTCTAATTTTGTGACTTTGATTAAAGATATAAGGTTTCTATTTGCGACCTAAGTACTTTATGGTTTATAGATAGCGAGTTTCTAACAATAAAGTGTAAATTCGTTAAAAAAAGTGAATTAATAAATTTAAGAAACCCGACTAAGTACCTAAATTCAAACTAGAAAACAAAAGCCATAATCGGAACCGATTATTATTGGACAGAAGACTACCGGTCTAGATTTTTAATTGGTTTCAACACTCGACCCTGCCTCAATCTCGACTCGACCCGTGACAAAGCTCTAGACTTCATCGTATCATCACATGATGAATGTGATGACATTCATCATGTGATGATGACGATTTTGTGGTCTACATTAGACTTGTTGTTGTAGTTAAATAAAAAATTATTTAACTTTTATTTTAAATGCCGTCGGATTTTTTATTTACCTACATTGGTTTACTAATGAGCTTCAACGACATACATTATTATGTATATATGACATATTAATTCACGCTTCTAAATCCCCGATGCGATAGGCAGAAGTATATTACCACCAGTATTTTCACTATGATTTTCGGTCCCACGTCATATGGAGCGAGCCTATTGCCGTCTAGCGGATACTTTATCATAGACCGTATGTCATTGTTTACTGTCGAACTCATAATACGATTACACAGTACTTATATCCGTATTATGGCGTAAGACTGATGAGTGCAACTCATTTTAGTCCTGTTACTCACACTGGATTTATACGGAATGCGTGGGCGGCGCACCGTTGTACTATTAATAGCGTAAGTTGTGTTATTTAATTATGAGTGAGTACGTCTTGGAAGAATAATGATATATTTTTTATTTTTATTTTATTTAAGCTTTTTGCACAAATACAAAATCATTGTACAAAGGCGGACTTAATGCCAAAGGCATTTTCTGCCAGTCAACCTTAGGGTGATGCAGAGATATTCATTATCCAAGGTAGGTGCACGAAATAATGTTAAGAGTGTTTGGACTATTTATTGGTACAAATAATAAATTGTATGATGAAAATAATAATACATACTTTGATTGAAGACAAACAACATACACATATACATATAACCACAGACCATACATAAATAAATATACAAATATATACATATAAATAAAAATATAAACACATACATAAAAATATATACATATAAAGGAGCAAACATCTTACATACATAATATCCAATACAAGCAGAAAAAAAAAAAAATTACAAATTTACGGATACAGTCTGATTTGATTGCCAACTCAACAGCCCCCCCATAAACAGCTATGGGTTGCTGTATAGCTGGTACACCCTGGTTTTAAATAAATAGCGGTTTGTGGACATCCTGACTTCCAGAGGAAGCGCATTCCATAGAAGAATAGACTGTACTAAGAAAGAAGAGTGAACAAGGCTTGACGTGTGAGTAGGACAGTGTAGTAAAATTACCTGGGGGTCTGTCTGTAGCATCTAGGGTCTCCTACTATAGACACCAGCCTCTTACGAAGTAATGAGTTGATTTAACTGATTTTTAACATACAATTATTCACGATTTGTTTTTTTATTTTTATATAGGACACGTCAAATTGAGTTCGCCTCGTCTGATGGTAAGCTGAAGGCAAAGTCTCTGAAAAGAGGGTCACCATTACAGACATGTACTTACCATGTTACAATGGTGGCACTCAGCTTGACGGCCTCATCAGATGCTTTTTCACGCCCCACTTAAAGGACCCGGGACTGTAGGAGGAGGGAAACATCTTTATTGTATCTTTACTTTTATTGAAAGAAATAAATAAAAAACCGTGTTGGGTCCCGGTGAAGTAGAATAGGGCCACCCCATCGCGCTCTATGGGTGTCGTAGAACTCCGTAGAAGGTGCCTAAAGAATAGGATTGTTCTCTATCCGACAGTAAACATACAGCCCATGAATAAGTCCCGCTGGACTACAATATGGGGTTCTTCAAGAAGGGCATTAGAAGGTTTCTTCAGGGTCGGCAGCGCGAGTGTGACGCCCCTGGTGTTGCATACGTCCATAGGCCGCGGTGACCGCTTCCCATCAGGTGGGCCGTGTGCTTGTCTGCCAACTAAGTGGTATAAAAAAAAATTAAAAAAATTAGGCTCGCTTCCCTATTACGTGGGACCGAAAATCATTCAAAAGTTTGCGAAACCCACATACTAAACATAATACACGTCTGCCTACCCCTTCGGGGATTTACGTGCGTTAGTACCTACCTATTGTACCTATGTATGTACCTATATAAAAAACAAGCTTTTAAAATGTATAAAATGCTGTGTTTGTGGTGAAATTGGAATTAAACCAAGATGCAAAAATACAGCTCCCTATAGAGAATAAATTCTAGTCAACTCGAATTTGACCTTCAAAAACAACATCGTTTCTTGTATAATATTTATGAATTCGCAAGTTTCTTAGTATGTCTATCCGCATTCCAGATTGCAGATGCTTACCATGGGGCGATTATACATAACGCTGTGTATTTCTCTTTATTCAATCAATAAACTCATAAATTATATTTTAAACTAGCTGACCCGGCGAACTTTGTACCGCCATATTTTTTTAGCCCATTTAAACCGTTTAAACCTTCCCTGGACATCCACGAACATTTCAAGACCAAGATAAGATAAATCCGTTCAGCCGTTCTCGAGTTTTAGCGAGACTAACGATTGATTTTTATATATATAGATAGATAGATATCGAGATGTATATTAAATAAATAATAATATTAAATAAATAATTATATATTAAAAAGACATCCATTATTATTAACATTAATTATAATTATTATTAAACACAAATATTGTATGCTGAATGAAAACTTGCAAAAGTAAACACGCTCATTGCTGGTGGTAATGATAATACATTCTCCCAACCCCGTACCTAAAGAGTACCTTCACCAGAACCTCCTCATCCGTCGTCGGTCGCCAGGTACGTCACAAATTATAAGAAATTGACTTTGGACGTCACAAAGTAAGAGAAATTGACTTGGGACCTAAAAACCTAAGTGGAACCCCTTTCACGCTCTGGTACAGACCCCTATGCGGTTAAACAAGAATTCTTTTATATCAAAAACTCTTTATCAAGTAGGTACAAGTTATTATGGCCGCGGCATCCTGTAAAATTGATATCACACGAAACTGTCTGAAAACACTTTAACGGAATAGGACCCCGCGATGACCCCGCTATGGCTGCCGAAAAGTCGGGCTAAATGTGAATAATACCAAATAAATCGCAATAGAATCCGTTAAAAAGTGTATTTTTATTTCAATTAATATCACATCTCAATGCCAGTAAGCTTATAAACTGCCAAGGTTCATTGCCGGTACAAAAATCTTTAACTACAAGCCTATAAGCCCATATAAATCGCATACCTCACTCATTGAAACGTTTTCGATACTTCCCATTGACCTAGAATATTGATATTTGGTAAGTGGCAAGGTCTTACAACACAAGCAAAGGAAAAAGTCGCAAAAATGCGGTTATTTGTACGTTTATCACATTGTTTTAGTGATTACAAGATGGAATACCTATCGATTGAATAAAATGGTGTACCAAAAGAAAGAAACATCCAACTAATATTATAAACGTGAAAGATTGTAAAGTATGGTTGCATGTTTGTTACTCTTTCATGTGAAAACTACTGAATGGATTTTAATGAAACTTTACAATAATATAGCTTATACATCAGAATAACACATAGGCTACGTTTGGTTGCGATAACCGGCTTGCAGAGCCGCGAGCAATAGTAAGTAAACAATAAAATAAGTATCAGTAATGGTTCCTGAGCCTTTACCTTCAGCTTATCATCAGACGAGGTGAAGTCACCGCGGTGGTACGTTCATCATGCGTACTGCCAAGGAGTGGAATGCCCTGCCCGAATCTGTGTTTCCGGATAGCTACAACTTGGATGTCTTCAAGACTAGAGTGAACAGGGGCCTTAGACAAAGTAACATTCTATTGATGGAATCGCGCTAAAGCGAAGCATTTTTAAGGTTTTAACAATGAATTTCGGGACATTGCGGTGGTTATAGTAATAATGATAAGTTAAATAATGTATTTCGAGTCACAAAGACTCAAATTTCATAAAAAAAATATAGTTATAAGTATTAATGATTTATGTCAATTTCGTACTACCTACAATTAGCGATTCCACTGGCGTTTTCGCCAATAGAATGTCACTTTGTCTAAGGCCCCAGGTAACTTCTAGGTAAGCGTAGTCCACATCGTCACTTACCAACAGGTGAGATAGTTGAATGAAATTTTAAAGCATTAAGTATGCTAATTATTCAAATCGGTTAAGGTAGGAAAACGCGAAATCAACTCAGCGAGGCTCAGTCGCCAGAGCATTCCCCCTTTATGGCAAAGATCACGGGTTCTTGTCCTGCCTGCCCCTCTAGACAAGTGGCAATTCGTTGCTCGGCGTATGATGGAATAGAATGCCAAATGTATGGGATTTGACGTATATGACAGGCGTCAACGAATGTCAAAAACGTCAAATCCTATACATTTGTCATTCTATTCCTTGTTGTCATTCTATTCGTTGCTCGGCGTATGATGGAATAGAATGCCAAATGTATGGGATTTGACGTATATGGCAGGCGTCAACGAATGTCAAAAACGTCAAATCCTATACATTTGTCATTCTATTCCATCATACGCCGAGCAACGAATTGCCACTTGTCTAGGGGGGCTGAGTTGATTTTGCTTTTCCTTATCGTAATCGAGGTGAGATAGTGGTCAAACACGAGCCTATCAACCACAAAAAAGGTCATATTGACGTGTCCTATAGGTATAATATAATTATATAAAATGGAACCTTCGTGAAAACAATCAATTTAATTAAAAATAACCCTATTATCCTATCTATATTTACGCCTATCTACAGAGTTGTACAATTTCTCAAATAAAAATATTTTCACCATTATCCTTCCGTAATCACTCATCGTGCCGGTAATTGGATACCTCCTCTTTCCCTTTCTAGGTCAAAAGTCCAAGTCAAAAGTGATTTATTAATGTGAGTTTTGAAGCTACGTTCGGAAAAGCTTCAGTTTATATTTAGGTGTAAGCTGTTGCCCGCGGTTGTGGTCGCGTAGATGTCGTTATATTGACCAAAAATAGACTGTGTCCTTTCACAAGGTCTAATCTATCTCTGTACTAAGTTACATCAAATTCGGTTCAGTGGTTTAGGCGTCAAAGCTTAGGTAACAGGCAAGAATACAAACAAACAGACATACCTATTTACTTTCGCAATAATAATATTAGTACGAAAGTATGGATTTACTATGCGTTTACTTAAAGTTGAACCATAATAATATAGAAGCCATAAGCCACGGTAACCACTTTCCATCAGGTGGGCCGTGTGCTCGTTTTTGTAAGTGTTATTAAAAAAAGAGGCATACTTAAGTGATACGCTGATCTTTTATAGGAGGTAAGTAGGGAGATGCCTTAAAATATATACCTAAGTAGTGCTTTGTACTCCGGTGTTAAATCCTACTTTCTACTAATATTATAAATGTGAAAGTATTTTTTTTGTCAAGGGTAGTCAAAATCAACCCTGGTAATCTATCTATCGACAATAAAATTCTAAAGTCCCTGGCATCGTCGTTTCAAGTATATTTTACGTGACCTGAGAAATCAAATGAATAAAGTATTATACAGTGACATTGATAATACCGCCTTCATTGTCAACGGCTTATGACAAATACGAGTACCGCCATCTAGCGCGTACGGTGGAATTCATGTGCGTTGCAAAGTGCCGAGTTTTAGCGTCCCTGCTCTGTGCGGGAAAATTTTGAAAACTTGACCATCACGGACATGGTTTCATCAATTTCATGCGTCTTTATTTAGGTAAAAGTGACGAAATCCCATATAAATCTATCTATCTACCTATAACTATTATACCTACTTATAATAATTATACCTACATTGGAGATATTTGTTCGCGATGGACGCAAAAACTACGGAACGGATTATGATGCGGATTTTTTGTTAGTAATGTCTTGGTTAGTCTGAAAATCTTACGTTTGATTGCAATTGGTTGAGTAAAACCGGAGATAAGAGATCCACGCGGGCGGAAGGCTAATAAATAAATGAAATACATAATATCCTAATCTACAACATTCTGCACAACACTATATAGACCCATGGTATTAGTTTAGCTAGGCTTAGCTAAACTAACTTGTATCTATTATGGAATCTAGAATGTGGATTTCATCATCATTCAAATTCAAAGCTTAAAAACACGAAATTAACCGTCAACCATACCAGTATCAGTAGTGGAAAATACCGATACATAGGTACGTGTACTGTTATACGTTTGAAAAATCGTTTCTACATGGGGTGTATGGGAGTGCGGACTTACGTTAATGAGACTATTTTATCACCATCAAATGGGCACTTTTTGTTACAAGTAAGAGCAGACGTTTTAAAACAAAATAATTGAATATGTAGGTACTTATTATACAAAGGATGATAGAAATTAAAGCAAAAACAAAAATAAAACGTTATTATTCGTTAGAATAAACATTAATTATCCCTTTCGTAATTGATTTGTGCGAGGAACAAAGCTCTTTTAAGAAAGTTTTTGTTGAAAGTTGACGATAGGTACATAGAACCTTTTGAAAAGTCTTACGCAATCAATCAAAAAGGAATTACGTGATATAACGTATTTATACAGAACATAATAGTTCGCGTAATACGCATATGTATAACCGAATAGGGTGGAATTAGGTGGATTTTTGGGGCCTAACCTTAGCCAAAGCCGGTACAATGCTGATTGGTTGAGAGGTCAGACAGCAGTTTTGCCTCCATAGATATAAGACTTATAAGCCAAACCAAAAGGAGATTACAATACAAATGAAATCAATAAAATATGTGCGGTCCGTAAGTCCGTACAGTCCAGTACCCGTTTCTCGGTAACAGAGTTGAAATTCTTAATTCGAAATTCATAAATTGTTGAAATATGGGTATTATTACACCTCAGTCTACTCCCTCGGGAATTTTCAGGCATGAATATATGTATACTAACAATTTGTTTAACTATAGGAATGTACCTAGGTACATAATTTTGTTGATAGAAATGGCTGACTATCGTAAAAAAGAAAAAGATTATAGGTATTGTACATATTGTACATTGTATTGCGTAGGTTGGATTTGTTAAACAAAGAGCAGGCTATTTATAGGTAACAAAACTTGGAAAGGTTTGGAAGCCTTTCATGAATTCTGGAATATTCGAAAGCTAAGGCGCACATTATAAGATACCTATATCCAGCAGTGGACTGCAATAGGCTAATTTTATTGATGGATTGATTGAAGTAATCCATATCCATACTTCTATACTAATAATAAAAATGCGAAAGTAACTCTGTCTGTTTATCTGTCTGTTACGCTTTCACGCCTAAAACACAACTAATTTTGATGAAATTTGGTACATAGATAGATTAGACATTGGGAAAGGACATAAGTTATGTTTGGTGGGCATGCGGGCGGGTGGAGCCGGGGGCAAAAGCTAGTAAATAGATTTTTTTTTTATACCATTTAGGTGGCAGACAAGCACACGGCCCACCTTATGGAAAGTGGTTACCGTGGCCTATGGACGTATGCAACACTAGGGGCGTCACACTCGTGCTGCCGACCCTGAAGAAACCTAATGCCCTTCTTGAAGAACCCCATATTGTAGTCGCTTGGGAAAACCATCGCGGGGAGTTCATTCCACAGCTTGAGTGTGCGAGGGATGAAGTTAATATATGAAATCGTCAGATCAATCAATCAATTAATTAACCTATTGCAGTCCTTGCCCAATGTGTGTCATTGCTCCCGATCCTCCGATCCGTCCACAGCCAGTCTGTCCCAGCTACCTTTTTCAGGTCGCAAGTCCACCTGGTTAGGGGTTCTCACCTTCCGTTTGCCTTCTCGCGGTCTCCACTCTAGGACTCGTTTGCTCTAACGGCCATTGGTCCTTCGACAGATGTGATCAGCCCACTGTCACTTCAGCTTGCTTATTCTGCGAGCTATGCCGGTCTTTAGTTCTTTGTCGGATGACCTCGTTGCGAATTCTATCCTTCAAAGAAACTCCAAGCATAGCCACGTTCTATGGTCTGTTGCGCGTCTCTTAGGTCGTGGATTAGCCTCACTTTCAGTTTCCACGTTTGGGTGTTCATCAGATCACTAAGATCACTTCAAGTATACTGTAAATAAGTAACTTTGAACAAACATTGTAGTAACGGTTCCTGGGTGAGATGAGAATTATTTTGAATTTCGAATTTGAAACGGGACTTAGAAGTTCAATAAACAAGTTACAGAATTTTGACACCTATTTGCATACACATAACGATCCTTTTTACAAGGACGGCTAAAAAAATTTGCGTACGGTTAGTGGTCGGGTCGGGTTGTAGGAAGTTATTTCCGATATGAAATAAAATTATTTGTTCTGTACTTCTAACTATTATAGTAGTCATTGGTCTCTTTGCAAAAAGTATTCAAAAAGCAATGCAAGACTAGCTATGTCATAAACATAATATCAAAAGCATGCGATGGGACTGCGTTGCATTATGCTCGCGTTCACCCCGCGGCAGCCCGCAGGCTTGTGTAATCACTTCGTGAGTAGGTAGGTACCATATACGATGTACCATGATGCTAGACTATTACAAATTGTTATTTTAATAATTAATGGAACCAATGTTATATTATTGACTTACACAAACAAAATATACCCATGATAAATAGCTTTGACTGGGTATTAACGCTAGGATGAAGAATAACCATATATTACAGGTATTCACATAACCAAGTTTTGTGGCTAAGACTTGTGAATTTTTTATCAAATCAAATATGATCTAAATGCAGCTCTAGGTGCCTATTAAAAAAAACGTAATTGTCTACCTACCGAATACCTACTTTTCCCCATAGCTTCAAAATAATTATAGTAAAATTAATTATATTATCAAAGAATAATAGTAGGTAAATAGGTATATAAAATCGTTCCCATGCACTCCAAAGATTGCAATGTAACATTGACAAAACAATCTCAATCGCAATAATGAAGAAATATCCATGCGCCCACGCAGTGTTGCCGTTTGTCGTGCGTCTTCGATTCATTGCGTCATCTCTCCCGTGCACCTACTCCTTGTTATCCACAACGATTGCTTATTACATTCATGTTAGGTTAAAGCAATTGATATACGAAGGAACGAATCTCAGATAATAGAGGTTTGTTTCGTCCCACTAATGGAGGTAATTCAGTGCCAAAGTGCCGGGACAGCAGCATGAGTTCCAGTTAAAGGTGAGAAACCTCCATAACTCCAACTTATTCAATTTTAACCCAGTATATATATATATTATCTATGATTTTAACTGTATTTCGGTTTATGCAACTGGATGTGCTACTAGTGATACAAAATGGTAAAATACTTCCTCTTTGTGCCACTGTTAGATGCACAGAACGGGATCAATGTAATTTGGTGTGAATAGCTGTGAATCCCACTAAGTTCTTCGAATACAAGTCAACCTATCTGCAAGCCGGTGCACTTGCTGACTAAAGCATGAGGTTATGTCGCAGGCCTATTTTAATTATCAATTAGCCTATCGCAGTCCACTGCTGGACATAGGGCTCTTGCGAAGTTGGGAGGCTTTGGTGGCTCTGTATCCACGCTGTCCAGACAGTTGGTATAGGGTTTTATTTCGAGTTTTCCGTCTCTCGCAGTAATATCGATTCCGTATTTATCCGTTAGTCGCCTCCCTTTGGATGAGATGAGATGGTGATACCTTGTATTCTTTCTCCGTCACCATACGGATGTTTCTTAATTAACTATGTATGAATTCAAATATAATATAGGTAAATTGTTATTAAATTAATAAACAAATCACCAAATTTCACGAAATGCTAAAATGAACTCCAAAATATTAGTACCAACTTGGTTTTTTGCATTATTACTTCCAAAAAGTGTGAGTGAAGCCGTCTATACCGTGCCACGGTTTAAACAGCTACCTGTGAACAAAAAAGGCGGACAAGCTGACAATCAATGTTTGGTTTAAATAATTTAAAACTTGCTTCAGTAGATCCCAATCGAAATAACAATAGCAAATACAGTTCAAAATTAAACAATGAGACACCTGGTAACCAAATGTTGATGCTGGTTGTGAATATCGATAATCCTTCTTAGAAAAAAATTAGAAAGCCAGAAAGAATAATACGTAGTAACTATTTAGTAATCTGTGATAATACTAATAAATACTCAAAATGAAATAAATAAACATTTCAAAAACATTCGGCGTGAGTCGATCCTCTCTTCAAAAAATACTTTAGTTAGAATACGTCGCTTTGGACGGATTCATTATGTAATTAATTACTTACCTATTTCTTTTTCAGTCAGTAACTTCCAGGTGAGGTTCGGTCAGGCGCGGTCCGAGGGAGGGAGGGAGGGGGGGGGGTCACAGAGGACATGATTATAATGTTCTCCTGCCATCCAATGCACGCTCATTCGTTTGTAAAAAATCATAAATATGACACCAGAAAATTAATTATAAACAATATTTATATTGCAGCTTCCGATATCTAGGCCATGTAAAGGATGGTTACAAAATAAATTATAAAAAATGATATTTTATGGATGAATACAAATTTTAATCAGAACCGATTCGCATTTTATTCATTGAAATCTCAATATCGTTTTTTTTATTGTGCCGAGCGCGCCAAATATTACCTACCTGTGTTGCGTGGTTAAAAAATCGAATATTATTTGAAACCTCTTTCTCTATTTTATTCGGTATTTTGTTTACGATTGTTGTATATTTCTTTATTTTTCTTTCTATTTAAAAGATTCTTAATGTCTATGTCTACGTACTGAAATGATAATCGCTTGTATTTTGTAAAGCAAAGGCAGGTGCTCTGCTTTCAAAATATCCTTGTTTTGATCCAAACTACGAACGCCTACTACGAACGCCTACTACGTCCTTAAAGCTCATGAGGTTGCCCAAATTGCCCATTCACCATCACTTCATAAATCTGTGTCAATCTTCTCTATCCTCTTCTTCTTTCTTTAGGAGGTAAAGATCCTCCTTATCCTTGCGTTATATTTCTTACTTTTTTTTTTCTTGTCTATTGTTTATCATACTGAAAACAAAGATATTCCCCAACCAAAAATCACACCTAAAGTGGTCACTTCAAAAAAAAATACCCGATATAATGTAAGCTGAGATTTAGAAAAGTTATGACGTCTCGCACGAAGTCCTATGACTGATACAAAGTCTCACACCGTGATTTATTGCATAATAATAAAGCAATAATTCAATTATTACAATAACAAACGGCAATAATTATCATTTTCATTTCTCGCGTGACGCAATCGACATGTTATTATCGATGTGACAAATGTGTGACGTACAAAGAATTCTGTGGAAGCATTTATATCAACAAGTGGTCCGTTCGAAATTCAAAGTTTGAACTTTGTTATTATTTTGTTAAGAGAGTATAAATTCCTCTCTGTATTCTTTATCCCTCAATAGTCATTGCATTGATCTTTATTTTTCTTACACTTTTCACTAATCATTACCAAAATCATTTGGTTTGTAAAAAAATATCTTCATCCAGAGGTTAGGAGTCATCATTATGATCGTAGCTCAGTTCCATGTTGTATCCAAGGTGTTCACCTCGGAAGCCGAATAACCTCCCAAGCTATATACCTATGTGAGGTTGACTTGGCCCCAAAGGCAGAAAAGTCTCCGTAGAGTACTGTGCAAACACGAGGCCATCTCCCGTTTCGAAAGTTTCATTCTTTTCTCACAAGGGGCCCCTTTGTGAGAAAAGACCCTAGCAACGCTAACACAAGAGATTTTTATTTCTAATCGGAAGTCATTAGGTACATTGGTTTTATTTACAAAATTAAACTCAAGTAAGATAATGCAACTGCACGCCATAATGTACATTCGGCAGTACCAATTAGTAGTCTATTTCAGATAGAAACCGACAAACACACGGTCTGGAATCCATAAACACATTTTAGAGAAAGTCAAAATGGAATCCGAACCGAACATAATCTAAAGTAAATTGGAGGAGTGGAAACACAATTAAACCAAATCCGTAGCCATTAAGACATGATGTTATGTAATGAATAACTGATTGAGGCAGGTACTCAACTACGCTTCTAACTACTGAAGTTTGATAGAGAATGAAGAGTGAACAGTGAACTGGTTGGCTTGGTGGTTATAGGTATGATTCTGAAGTCAACCGCATACGACAACTGCAGCCGCATGCAGCAGATATATCGAACCACGAAATAGACTTGGGTATGATGATTTTGTTTATTGTTTCAATTCATTGCGGCTCCAACATCGTCCCGTTTATCCGTATTGAAGTGTAACAATAACAAGTAATGTATGCGAAGAAACGATACGTCATCCAACCGCACATGAATGTTCCATAGTAATAAAAGAAAATCAGGCCCGCAATCCGCTCATTGGTCATAGACCTATAGCTATAGAGCTATACATTCACATTTTGTTCTTACAGGGTCGGCAGCACGAGTGTGACTCCCCTGGTGTTGCACTCGTCCATAGGCCATGGTAACCACTTTCCATCAGGTGGGCCGCGCCGTGTGCTCGTCTGCAACCTAAGTGGTATAAAAAAGCTATCGTATTCGTAACTTAAGCGTATCGAGAGAACGGAGCATTGCGATTGGCCGCCTGCTGTGAACCTGTGTGTGTGTCCCCTCCCCATCCCTATAGTATGAAAGGTACGGAATGAAAGTACGAGAGGCATAAACGGGAGAACTGGTATGACAAAGAGGCACGGAATGAAAGCGTGATTCATATTAAACTAGCTGTTGCCCGCGGCTCCGCCCGCGTGGAATTCTGATCCCGTTCATCGCTGATATATAGCCTATATGTTAATCCAGGGTATAACCTATATACATACCAAATTTCAACCAAATCGGTCCAGCCGTTTATGCGTGAAAGAGTAACAAACATCCACACATCCATTCTCACAAACTTTCACATTTATAATATTAGTACCTAGGAGTAGGAAGTAGGATATTAGTTAAATAACAAAATTGAACCCTGCGAGAGTTGCGAAAACTTTAAGTCTAGGATAAAAATGCCATAGAGAAAGAGTAGACTTCGATGAGGTCGAAGGCGCTAGTTTAAAAAAAAAAGCAATGCTCCGTTCTCTCGACACTTTTTGTTTATAGGATACGTCAATTCGAACTATTTGATACGTTTACGTTACGATTACAATAGTTTTTTGCTAGGGGTACTGACCACCTAGCCTCCCTAGGAAAGCCTGCGCCAGAGCTTCATCCGTCAACTGACAGGTGTACCGACTTACAGGTCAGGTTGACTTTAACTCTAATGAACTTGGTGCAACCCCAATACAACCCTATTAGGGGTCCTGAGCAACTTGTATTAATTTTATGTTGAATAATGCATTTGAGTCACCCTTTCATACTGCATTAATTAATGTCCATTGAGATGGTGCCCGGTTCATAGAGGGGAGGGATAGTTGCCATAATATGACAATTAACTGTTGCCTGCGGCCCCACGCGCGTGGGATACTGATCCCGTTGCCACAGTCTGTAGGAATATATGTCCGGGATAAAGTATCCTGTGTGCAGCTTCAGACTATAATTCAGCCAGTACACGAGCTGACTGACGGACGCCCTGGTACTGACTTTTTTCCTAGAGATAGGTGGCTAATTTTAGTCTTGAAATATTCGTGGACAGTGGATTCAGCGGGAACAGGAAAAATATGGCGGTACGAAGTTCGCCGGGACAACTAGTACATTATATTATTGTATTACACTACATGATATTGTATAAGGGCACCTAGCCCAATTTCAATACACAGATTCATGCACACAAAAAATACTGATGAGCTGATCTAAAATTTAAAAAAAACGAGTGACTTGATGAATGTCCAGTAGATCTCAGCAATTCTTATAAAATTCGTAAAATGGTCACTCAAATGAACAGAATCTACTAAATTCATTTACTAAACATATTCTAACTTCATTTAAATAACGCCGCATGATAAAATATTATCCTAAAACCATTCCAATAAAGTGACCTTTTCAGACTTGCCATCAAATTTTATTCTCAATCTATAGCAAAAACCTTACGTAACTTACGGTTGATTAACTATTTTTCTTCAAACAAATCCCTCACAAGTTAAAACTGTCAGAAAACTAAGCTCACGGGAATAGCGTACCTACAAACAGGGTAAGTACAAAGAAAAACAATCCATTTCTATTTTTGCCTCACTTATTTTTCCTGCAATCCACCTACCTCCTATGCTTTCAGTAACGATAAACAAGCCGAGAGCAATGTACTGCGCGAACTCCCTTTTATGAATATTGATCTTTTAATCAGTTATAACCTGACAGTTGAAGGATATAAATCATTAAGTACATATTTCATTGCAAGGGGTTTTTACCTAAAGGTTTAATGGTTTTTAGAAGAAATCCGTAGTGTAAAAGATTTGCACAAGTATCGCTAAACATGGGTATGATACTACAGAAGATTTTTAGGCTACTGTTACATCTACAATCATATTTGGAAGTAATGCCAGCGGCTCCACGCTCGTGGATGTTGGTTATCATAAACAAAACTTTACAAATTAATTATACACATAAAACCATACAAATAGGTCTAGCCGTTTCGAAGGAGTTTGGTTACAAACAAACAATGTTTTTGGATCAAATTAAATTGAATAAGAATATGTAAAAAAAATATTGAAAAATACCTATTAGCGCATTTCAAGTGTCAACAGCATTTCGCAACGGTAATTATATTGCTGCATCAAAATTAATACGCACACAACCAGAAGAGTTTAAAACCAATCATGAATAAAATGCTCCCTAAAACTTTTTATAAATTGTAGATCCTACCAACGAAACGAAAGAATTTCGCTCCGTATTGAATAAAGCTGTATGGTTCGTCTAATAGAGCGAAGAAAAGAGATGGATAGAGATTAACAGCTGCCGCAGTCCCACTTATATTGTAAATGGGATCAAGGCATGGTTGGGGTGCAAGATTTATGCATTAGAAAATACAAGTTCATCTTTGAGTGGAATAACAAGATCTATTATTTGGATCAAAGACGTTAATTTATAAAAATGATTAACATATTGGTGATTTGTTGTGCCTACAACATTACGTTGAATAAATATTTTCTGTCTGTGCTAATATAGCATAGATGTTCTAAGTTTAGTTAGGTATATCTACGTCCAATTCCTCAAGCACAGAAATAAAAAACTTGTGTTCCTGGTGTTCCGTTGTGTTCCTTATTTGAAAATGTTTCAAATAAAATGTGATTTAAGTAGCGAATACTAAATTCTCAAGTGTCAAATTAAAAAAAAATGTGTTATTAATTTGAAAATGCTTCAAGCTAAGGGAATACTAAAATAGGCTCTAAGTAATACAGATAAAAAAAAACTATTCCATTTAAAAAAAGCTATTTGATAGGCAATTACCTATTCTAAATGGATCACTTAGGTTTTGACTCCGTAGTTAGAGTACTATTGCTTGTTCTATGGTTTTGACTGAAATTCATAGGTGTTTAATTTCTTATTATTGGTAGGCTCACGTTTGACCTCTATTTCACTTGCAGCTGGTGAGTGATGATGTGGTCTACTATGAAACAAGTTTGCCTAGAAGCAACCTGTTCACTCGAGGCTTGAAGATTCCTTTAGGAGAGTGGAAACGGCACTACTTGTAATAACTTTGTTATGTACACTTAGGTACATATAAATCATGTTTAGGGGTAAGTAGGAAGGGGTGCCTAGAAATAAGTAATTTTAACGAAACGAATTGTGTTTGAAAATATTTTTTAAATGAGTATATTTCAAAAATAGAATGAAGATAAGAAATTTTAATCAAATTACCTACATACGTATGTATTGTTAAACATATTGTTTAAAGTTGTACCTACCATCATACTGCACTGCCTCCGATAAAGTAATTTATACATTTTATTTACAGAGTGTAGGCATACATACAGATTAACGTGCTATTACATGAGTGGAATAAGCCTTGACCCGTTTCGATTCTCCGTAGTTAATATTATTAAGGTGATACAGCGCCATCTCTTGGCAAGGAGCGTAACTAAAAATGAACTTGGTGAAGTATGTGCAAACCAAATAGGTACTGAATTATCAATAAAGTACGTCTGACCGGAGTCAGACGTTGGTATTACAGAGGATTAGGTTGCAAGCAGCTTTATTTCTACTGCTGTTGAATTGTTGTCTTATTATCTCAATGATAAAAGTAGGTATTTAATTTATAGACTTTAACGGAAAAAAAAAACAAAAAATTGAGACAGATCGGAATTTGTCTCGGAGTTGATAATTTATCATAATAAATATAATTTACTTTAATTGTTTTATTGATAGTTTTCATGCTACTGCATTTGTAATAATTTCATGATATGGACTGGTAGAACAAAGTATAAAATAAAATATTAAATTAAATAAATAAACATAATATAGTTAATTATATAATTAAACATAGGACAATATGACATGTATGAAAAAGAAAAAGAAAAGAATGAAAGATTAAGAATAAGATGAAGAAGTTGAAGTCTCCTGTGTACATTTTAATATTGAGGAATATTGTATCGTTTAGTTAGTGAGTAACAATTTCATAAAAACCTCTTCATTTAAGTAATTGAATTCCATTTGACCTCGCAAGGTCCGGTAATTGCCGAGTGCCGAGTAAGCATTGATAACCCGTGAAAATTACAAAATTTGTTGCCAGGACAACATTATTAATAGGAAATTTGACTAAGAGTCAGTTCACGCTTGGCAGATGACTGATTCAGGGCGTTCCACTTTGTTCACCTAGGTGATACTCGTATCACCCAGATGAACAAAGTGGAATAATCCGTTTTTATATTGCTAGCTGTAGCTTGTGGCTCACTTTTAGCTGTTTGCTCTGTGGTTGCAGCCTTGGTGAGTAGATGGGTGCCTATACTTGTCACTGATGATTTTTTTGGCATTACATTGCTACTATTGTTAATTTTTGTTTGCTTGTTTATTATTTTCTTTATATGTGTGAGATCGACAATAAAACGATTTTCTTTCTTCTTTCTTTCTTTCAAAATCTGAACATGTGCTTCCCGATTTAAAAAGTCTACCAATATCAGTGCCAACGTTTTTTTCAGATCCGTTCAGAGATTTTTGCAAAAGGTAATAATATTACCACAATCAATCTAGCTATTAAGTCTATCTATTGGTTTTCCATATGGCTACCTACTTATAAGCCTGCAATACGATAAAGACGGCCCTGTTTACAAGATAAACTAGATACTGATAACAGGTTATCAGTAGTATCCATCGTAATCGGTGAAGTGCGAATGAACTCACGTGATCAATTTTGTCTTACATACATACATATATCATACATAGTACGCCTCTTTAGTAGGCCGAGAGCACATGTTTCCACCTTCTACGGTCCTGGCATACATCTTAAGCTTCTTCTACTTTCGTATTTGTTTTCATTCATGTTTGTTGGTTTCGGGTACTCTTGACATGTCCTTTCTTTGAAATGCCTTCAATCTGATTGACATAGGTACGTATGCCTGGTGCACACATAGGTATATATATTTTCTTATAGGCTATAAAATTAAACAAGATTTTAAAATCAAATTTATAAAGGTCAATTAACAAAATTTCTAATTCAGAATTATAAGACATTGAGTCAGTTTTCTTCTCTATCTATAAAATTTTAATTGGAATGCGAATATCATTGAATTATTTTACTAACATTTAAGTCTAGTCTGGATCTCAATTTAACTAGTTTATTTATGAATCTTTAGATATTATCAGACTAGACTAGGTACCTATTTTATTATTATCATTTGCTAAGATACCTATTTGTATAGAACATGGCATCTATCTAAACAATGATCTTAGATATATATTAAAATGAGGCAGATATTGTTATCTCAATACTATCACGATATCAAAAAATGTAATGTGTACTATGACAGAACAATTCGTAGGTACCTACTTTGTTCTCGTTCGCATTCACTGATTACTGCAGTGCATATCCTGTTGCATTGGTGCTTGCGTTGACATACTCGTAAGTGTATTCGTTTAATTTCGAATGACATTTATTAAGCGCCAGTGGTTTATCTACCTGTTTTTTTATTAAATTAATCAAATTTGAAACTGATACTATTTTGAATAATATTGTGTGCTTCAATTTTTGGGCATCTCCGGTTCTACTCAAACTAATATTTTATAATGGAAGGAACTTCGTTCCACACACGCTTAAGCTGTGGAATGAATTCCCTGATGGGGTTCTTCAAGAATGGCATTAGAACTCGGCAGCACGAGTGTAACTCCCCTGGTGTTGCACACATCCACAGGCCAGGGTAACAACTTTCAACAAGGTTGGCCGTGAACTTATCTGCCGTAGTATAAAAAAATAGATAGATATATTATCAATAACTAAACGCATAATCACACCAGTAGTACATCTCTCTCCCACAGTCATCTTCGTCGCCTAAATGTCGCTCCCCGTTTGTCTTTGTATAGACAATTTATCTGCTTGTAATGTAGGGGACGTCGGTAGGGGCGGCACAGGGAGGGTCATTGAGGCTCCGCGATCCAGAATTCTTTGACTTTTATTGTGTTAAACGACGAAAGACATTATTGTACATAAATGCGGCTTGACAGCGTGATAGTAGATTGTCAGGAGAACAGATTATGTTTAAAAGTTGTTTTTTAATAGCCTGATCGGAACTAACTTCCTGTGTATGAAATTCATATCCAAAGCTTCTCTTCTTGAATTTTAAATTGGTTGCGTATGTCAGTACTTTAGAAATGTTCATTTATGAAATAATACTTACCTACTTGGGTTATGTCAATTCCTTTTTTTTTTAATTCTTGTCTATTTATTCGCGATGGACGCAAAAGTACTGAACGGATTTTGATATTTTTTTTTATTAGTAAGGGTTTATTTAGATGTAAAAACAGTATGTTTCAATGCAATTGGTTGAGTAAAACTGGAATAATAATGCCAAAAACGTTAACAGACAATATAAGTAACAATTCTATTCATTTCATTCCATTTTTAAAACAACGTATACTTACTTACTAAAATACTCAATATATATATAGCTGTGTATATTTTTGTTTATGTAAGCTGGGTTGAATAAAAATATTTTCTTTCTTTCTTTCTTTCTTTCAATGTACACCAAACTGCCCTGAAACTTTCTTCTCCTATTTTCTCTCTCCATCCTATGGTTGCCTGTAACCCCGCGTTTACATACTGTCGCTCGCATTGCTCATCGTGTTGCCGGAAATATTCGCGCGATTAATGCCCTAGCACGCGCATCATCGTGTTGGTCCGCATTACAGTATTCGCCCTGCAACGGAGACGGACGTAAACGTATGGAAGACAACGCTGTAGCAGTGTACGCATTATGCTTTTACAGCATATTATTTATTAATTATTTATTTACGAATTAATTAAATAGATTATTATTATTAAGTTAATACTTTTTTATAAACTCTAATATTAAATAGTTTTAATACAATAGTAAATATTATCAACTATGATCATTTTAAAGCTAAACTTCGGTGACGCAAAATTCCAGGAGGAAGTGTGTAGTGATCGTTTACTGATGACATATCGAATCTTGTTACCGTATGTACTTATAGTACGAAACCCCTCTTTCAAATTTGTTGCTTCTCTTTAATAAAGGGAGGTCTTCCATTTCACCCTTAACTGGTTAAGCCACCCTCACCCTATTGCCTTTTCATTCACAGACTCACAGTATTTTTCTAAAACAACAAAAGTAAAGTGCTGTTAATCACCTGTTTGTAGGCAATACCTAAATTGATTATGTCACTGTTGTTACATATTAGGTATTGTTTCAGAAATATTTTCTTTTTATTTATTAAGTTTTTTTTGTATCATATTTGGAATAACATAAGTACTTACTCATTTAATCGATTAGAATATGTACTGTAAAATGCATTGGATTAAAGTTCTGATTTGTGGTAAAAATAAGTTGTTAGTATGATCATGGAGAACAGAGTTAAATGACATTAATCCTAAAGCAATAAAAATATTTCTTTTTTAAATACATATAAGGTGGCTGGGACGGACTGGATGCGGAAGGCGGAGGATCGGCAAACGTGGCGCACATTGGGGGAGGCCTATGTCCAGCAGTGGACTGCGATGCGATAGGCTGATTGATTGATTGATTGATTGAATATGTGGGTTACTATTTGAGTTCTAATAGCAATGTGAACGACCATGAAAGTTTAAATACCTATATTACAGTATGTAGGTTCTTACATAATAAACATAGAAACACCCGTCCCAGACGAATGCAAACGTAGATACATATATTCATGCATCCATATATTTGCACTGAGCGGAAATCGAACCATTTTATATCCATAATATTATAACCTACTTATTACGAGAACTTATTTCTTTATTTAAACCTAATGATTTAATATTTTCCTTATACCTACGTAGTAACAGTTTAAAAAAAGCTAATAAAAAACTTACTTGGTTCTTGTTTTAAACATCTGAATTCTAATACTTCTTCTTACTATGCGTATGAGTTCTTATTTCAGATTTTCGGGTTCTAATTTCGAACGTTACACCATAAGAACATAATAAATACCGTACGACACTTTCAATGAGTCCGATTCGATCAGCTCTTTGTATTATTATAAGGGTGAGTTTGGGATGCACGTTTCGAACACTACTCAGCGCCCTATTGTCCAATCCCAAACGGCTGGTCGAGACCAATTTTCTTGTAAATTGTATTGCTAGGCTACGGTAGAATACCTTTTTTCAGCCAATTTATAACTTGATCTTAATACAAAAACTTCGAGTTCTGTAGTAGTTTGAGATTATAAGAATTACTAGCAGCCGCCCGCGACTTCGTACGCATAGTGTTAGTTAACCCCGTTTTACCCCCCTTGGGGTGGAATTTCGTAAAATCCGTTCTTAGCGGCTGTCTACACTCTATAAAGAACCTATCCGCCAAATTTCAAGTTTGTAGGTGTTAAGGGTTCTGAGATTTCGTGATTAATCAGTGAGTGGTATTACTGTGATTAATTGTATTATTAGCGTTCAGGTAGGCCACGGACATGGCACGATATTACTTAGTATTTGTAAAAAAATATCAGTGTCTTCCAATTACTTATTAGGTAATCAAATAAGAGAGAAAGTTAAACAAATTATTCCCCACTTTTATTATAGCCTGATAAAAGGGTGGGGAAAATTCGGACTACGTAAGTTAAGGGGGTGGGTAAAACGGTGCGCGCAGCGTGGTTGTGGACCGCTTACCGCTTTGCAGGAGCGTCAGTCGCAAGCCGTCTCTGTTGACGGCTGTTGGTGCATATAACGATGGTCACATAACAAAACGTACACGACATTACGATATGAAAATGAGTCTTATGATATAGCGCAATTTCGCAGTCAATAAATATTGTGATCTAATATTAAGGACACGAATCGCGTTTGCACATCAATATTTTCAAAATATATATATTGATCGGATTGCGATATATATTGACTTTTTAGGTACACCTGCCAATAGGGAAAATTATTTAAAATTAATGAATTACTCAGTACCTACCTACAAAATAAAAGTAAATAATAATGTTGTCACCATTTTACCATTACAATTGTAATGGTAAAATATATCAACGATTTTCATAATTTTCACAAATAAACAAACACCTATATCATTTTAATTTGTATGTAAATGTAATATTTTGTAAGTATAGACAGCCTCCGCGGCGCGGCCGCTACGCAGGAGGCGCGGGTTCGATCCCCGCTCAGTGCAAATATTTGTATGCATGAATATGGGTATTGGGCAGTACCTGCATTGGTCTGGTCATGCTTCGGAGAGCACGATAAGCCTTGGTTGCCGGTTGCCATACGAACATTTATGGCAGTCGTTACGGGTAGTTGGAGCGGTCAACAACAACGGTCTAGTTGCAATGCTTCGATCTCGCATAATGTCACCAATGGGTTGTGGAGATCAGATAGCAGACGCTTCACGGAAAATATCGAGGTCCAGCGAAATCCGCAGTTAAGACTGGTAAAGCGGATCCCAGACTCCGAGGTGAAAGGTTCGGATGCGACTGGGAATTAACGTTATGATTAAAAGAGTTTCGTAACAGCAGAATTGGTACAATGGATTTATTTCTCCATGATTTCAATATTGTAGATCTAAGTTCATGTAAATGACAGGTACCATTTGACCAGAAAAAATATACCAGACATCAAAAGGATACACATCCTTTGTTGTAGAATCGTTTGATTTCTTACTGCGATATAGGCACCTTACCTACCTACTTATACTTCCGATTTCTTTCATGGGCATATTGTCAATTTTCAATAGGTTCTTCATAATACTTACATTTTTTGACAATACATAATATTTTTAAAATAAGATATATTTAAACAACAAAATTTCGTTAAAAACAAAATGTTATAATTTACTATGGTTTTTTTTACTTTTACGGGATTTGCTCAAATGAAATTTCAGCAATTAGCATAAGCTCGTATTTCTACATAGGTAACTACTTACATATTTCCATATTTTGTACATGATGTTATTATTTAAATTAATCATTTGAATAATTAATTATAATAAATTAATTATGATTTTCATATTTAATTTAATTTATTAAGTAATGCACCTCAATTAATTAATTATTTATTTAAATGCACTGTTTCCCAAAAACAACACAATAAATCGAACACATAATTAATCGCAATAAAATTAGATTAATATCTACCTTATTAATGATTTAAAAATATGTATTGACGAAAGAAGATACAATAACATTGATTGACCTATATTTTACGTAGGTACAGGTTTTGTTAGAAATGTACCCACTACTAGCACATGAGAAAGGCTTCAGAGCACTTTCTAACGAAACCGTACGACTTACTTAGACATTGTTGCTACCTAAAGCAAGCCTGTGTTTTGATTTAATAATAATCAAATACTCATTACACCCTATTCATGTGCAATGTACCTATTCACAAAATCTAGGAACATGTCATAACAAAATCTGATCAACAGTTCAGAGCGCTGAATAATAATAATAATAATAATAATAATCGGCTCACGGGTTGATTGCCAAGAGCCTCGACCAACATCTTAAGAGGCTCGCGTTAGATAGTTGGATCAAGGGCCTGATGCAGAAGGCGGTACTCCTCGACACGGCACGTATTGTGAGGAGGTTCCTCTCCCTGGAGCCCTAACCACCGGCAGCTTGGTCCCTGTACCCGATGCCGGTAGGCACTATTTTTTATATTTTTAAATATATGCTTTTTCTTTTAGATGTATTTAAAAATGTAATTTATAGGTTTTAAAAAATGAATAAAGAGAAAATAATAATAATAATAATAATTCATTTATTACCATAAACACTTACATATTTATACATACATGAATATTTATAATGTATACTCTAAGGCAGTTGTCTCACCGGGAACGATGAACGAGTAACGAGTAAAGCTAGACCTACAAACGAGTTGACGAGCAGCGAGGAGCGAGTGCGTATTTCCGATAGTTCTGTAGCTCGGCTATAAGCGAGTGTGCGAGTGAGGTGAGCGATTACTCGCAACACTTCGAGCAGCCAAACGTACAGTCCTAGCTTTACCATGAGTTGACACCGAAATTAGCAATATTCGCTAATCGCTTAGCGAGTATCGCTGAGCGAGTGTTATTTTTCATAGCTCTTGTCGCTCAGCGACAAACTAGTGAAGCGAGTACTCGCCGGCAGTGTGAACAGTCAGCGATCAACTATTTGTATATGCATCTCTTTTGTTTACACGGAATGTATATCTATTGTACGTTTCTAGAGCGAGAAAATAGTCGATAGTTACTCGTTTTCTCGCCGGCGGTGGGACAAGTGCCTAAAGCTGAACCTAAATTGCGGTTAGGCTGGAAATATGTTAAAAATCCAAACTAAAAATATAATGTGAAAGTAACTCTGACTCTCTCAACGTCTGTCTGTCTGTTACGCTTTCACGCCTGAACCGATTTTGATGAAATTTGATACAGGGGTAGATGAGACCTTGAGTAAGGATATTGACTATGTTTTGTCGCGATTACCGACATCCACGCGGGCAGAAGTGAACCGCGGTCAACAACGAGTATCATATAAATATATTTAGAAGAAATTAAAAAGAAAATAAACCAAACACAATCTAGATAACCTTAACCAGAAAGTAACACCAACAAGTAAATTAAAAACAGTCATGAATAAAACAAATTCAAAATAAAATTTAACCCTAAAATACCCGTACGACTTTAAAACCTAAGTAAGTAAAACTAATTAAATAAAAACGTTAGTATCCACCGAGTGCGCGAGTGACGTAACACGGCATTCCTACTTCGCTCCAGCTCCAAGAATGTTTGAGCCGAAACCCACGCGGTGGCAATAAAATGGCCGAGTGCCACAGACTTGGACCAGGTTAGATGGGTTCACTACGCCTTTATGAAAAACGTACCACCAAATTACTTATTTGACTCCTGAAATACAGGTTGTAAATACCTAGCTATGGAGTCAGGGCCAAACATTATTTGTAACTAAAATTAATGCTAATTAAGATTAATTATTATTAACTTTAAGTCTATATGAATAAAGTCTAAAATTTTACAATTTATCGATGTCATTTGTTAAATCGATGCTTTAGATAACGATGCCTGGAGTGCCTTTGTGGGATAAAATTTGTAACGAGGTTATTTGACAAAGAACCAATGTTACCGACATACTTCGCAGAATAAGTAAGCTGAAAATTGGCAACGAACTGGCGACATCTGTTGGAGGATCGATGGTCATTGAAGTGAACGATAGCTAGGCTGACGATCTAAAAAGTGTAGCTGGGTGGGAGAGACTGGCAGCGGAAGGCGGTTCGGGTGCTAAGTATATGGTGTGTATTGGAAGAGGTTTATGTCTAACAGAGGACTGAAGTACCATTGCACATGATCATTAACCACGCCTCTACAGATCGACATCAAAATTCATTAACTCTTGCATCTGAGTCTCATAGCGCTTCCCCGTTTTGCCTCACCCCCGAAACCGTCATATTTTTTTTGTTCTGAACAACGTATTTTTTTTTAAACGAACATAGAGCTAAAGCTAGAATACGAGTATTCTTTTTTAATATTTTAGTGTAAACGAAACCTTATTTTCAGTGTTTATTTAAGAAAGGACAGCAAACGAATGTTCTGTCACTGTTTACATTAATAAGATTTGACGTAGAAGGGATAGATGAGCATTCGCCCGTCTGATTTAAATCAGACGTTAGAATCAGATATCAGAAATGAAATTAGAAAGGCCAAATTTGCCAAATTACTACGAGATCACCTAATAAACCAATTGTAATTTTGCACTGTAATTTAAATTCTAAAATATGCGTAAAATATATAAATATAATGTCCGCATGCAAATATAGCAAAATAAATAATATTATTCTGTTCTCACAGTCAAACCGTGGAAACGGTTTTGTGGGGCCTTGTTTATATGTAAGATTTCTGTAATTATCCGTTAATAAAGATACATAAAAAAAAATCAACCTTTAGACGTCATTGACAGCATGCTGCTGAGACGTACAACGACTTGCGCCATCTATCGTGCTCTATTTCTATGGCAACTATGAACAACTTGGATCATAGAGTGGTCATTACTGGACTCATCGGTCGCGGGCGTCTGACCGCCGACACTTTGATGTCCTGAACCGTCATGTGCCGTTACTTCAATACTTTTCTACAATAACTGTCATTAATCTTGGTCACGTGTCAATTGGCGCTAATATTTTTGCAGTTTGCAACACCAAGTGTGAAGAGCCAATTTTATGCTCAGTTAAGTTAATTATTGGTTCATGTTTACTGATTATTCTCTGACCGCCGCGTGGTTCCCGGCAGAGTAGAATTTGGGCCACCCCGTCTCCTCCCATGCGGTGTCGTACAAGGCGACTAAGGAATAGGGCTGTTTAACGTCAGACAGATATATAAAGCCCAGACTCAGCCTATAATTGGCTCCAACCAACAATAGTGCCCGAAAAACGGCAATAGGCTCACCCCCTATTACGTGGGACCTGATACAATGATTGGTGAAATGTGGGTGTTAATTCACCTCTGCCTAACCCTCCGGGGATAAAGGCGTGATTGTATGTATGTATGTATGTATGTATGTATGTATCTATGTATTATTCTCTGAGGCTTTTCCCGACTCAGTTGGGGACGGCTTTACTATGATGCGGCTGAACTGCCATAGATGTTCGTATAGCAACCGGAACCGGACGGCTTAACGTGTCCAAGGGTTAGCTTAATTACGTTTTAAATTAAAAAAAAATAACTGTACATAGTCACAGTTATTGATATTGATGGTTATAAATGTTACCTAAATTTTTTTTTTATTTGGATCATACAAAATGTTATGGTAAGTAAATAACTAAAAACGAGAGCCTTAATTACAATAATCACTTTAACAGATAAAAACCGGGCCGAAGGCGTTAAAGTTACAATTTTATCAACCAGATAGTAGGGAGGGAACCCTACCCAGTGTACTCTAGTTGAATTCACTCTAAATGTATGCATAAACGAATCCATGTTGGTGTGGGGAAGAGAGAACAACGAAAATGCTGGCTTAGTGTACCTACTTACTAATTTGTGACAGACATTACTATTAACTTTTTATCCTACTATCTTTATATTATATAATTCTACAGTACGTGTGTATGTCACTGAACTCCTCGTAAACGGCTGGACCGATTTGAATATTTTTTTTTGTATGCGTTTGGGTGGCACCCTTAATGGTTTAGATTCACAAAAAAAAAATGTAGGACAATGTCTGTCCGGTCCGCTAGTATAAAAATTTATGAAGATGATTGTTATTCAATCACGCTCTAAGCCTCTAACAGCAGTTTAGCCGATTTCCTCTTGCATTTAATAGCCCAGTTCTTGGGGAAGGTTATGGGCTTTTTAATATCACGCTAGGACTACAAGGAGCTGAGAATTAAGAAATATTAGAAACAAACGAATAAATCTGATTATTATCATTATCTTCACTGAGACGTATTTTCCTGACTGCATCTGGGGCCATGATGACCTCGGAGCTCCTTCCGGCTCTTCCTTCTCCACTTTGCACGATCTTGGGCGTCCATGGTAGTGAGACCATTTGCACGCATGTCACCCTCCACGATGTCAAGCCAGGACTTCTTGGGCCTACCCCTTCTACCTGGACCCGGTTGAGTTTCCATCTCCAGCCATTTGCTACCCATGTAGCCTGGCGGTTGTCGCAACACGTGGCCACACCAGCGAAGGCGGCTCTCTCTCCCGAATAAAACTGATTATAGCAGTTATAAAGTAAATAGTTGGAACTCGATTAACAGTTCATCTAAGATGAACAGCGCATTAAAATTCAAAACTATGTTAATAAGTTTGTGAGCCGCCCGTCGGGTGTCACGCACATCCTGCTGTTTTGAACAAGGCTGTTTCTTTATGTAAACAGGAAAAAAAAACTGTCTCACCCGCATACCACACGATGCGTCGGCTATGGAACTTCACATCATACTAAAACAACCTCCAATAACTTCTGTGGAAACAGCGATAGGGTGTGTTTTACCATCTATACAGTAGTTTGTGCTCGGATGAATTGATCGACATGATGCCCATAATAGCTACATTCTATCATCACACGTTGCGACCGGCAACAGTGCGCACTGTACGGGATAAAAGGAACTTCACCCCATGCACGCTCAAGCTGAAGAATGAACTCCTTGCTGTGGTTTTCCCAAGCGACTACAACATTGGGGTTCTTCAAGAAGGGCATTAGAAGGGTTCTTCAGACTTTAGGGTCGGCAGCACGAGTGGCCCCTGGTGTTGCATACGTTCATAGGACACGGTAACTTGTAAAATAAACAATTGTAACATCATAATTATTTATTGTTAAATAATTTACTATTATAAGTTGGGTGGTTGATTAAAAATAAGATGTAAACGATAAAATCAAAATAAACGCAACTTTTACCATTCTTAATTTAAACTACAGGAATACACCCAATTTGTGGTGATTCGCTGCAGAAGCCAACATCGGACATCGTTCTAAATTCGAAATTCAATAATAATAATAATTCTGCCTGCACCTACCTCAATGTATCTCTGCATCACCCTAAGGTAGACTGTTAGATAATGCCTTTGGCATTAAGTCCGCCTTTGTACAAGTGTGCATAAAGTTTTAAATAAATAAATAAATAAAAATTCCCGCCTCATTCAGAAATCCAAATTAGTGTTGCCCTAGCACAAAATAGATATAGTACGGCCTTAGTGTCGCCAAACTACCAGTCATGGCACAGACAACAGCATGAGAACCAGTGTCATAATTGGATTAAATTTTTATTAGAAAACAGCCTAAAAGTAGGCTATACGCATTACATTTAATTAAGTAACATGCTCAACATCTTTTCAAAATATGAGTGGAACAGAAGCGAAAGCTATGTAGCTATGGGGCACTTCCTCATATATATTATAATCTGTGGCAATAAACATCAAAATAAACAAACTACATACCTACAAAAATATGTTCATTCTCAATGGACAGCTTGATCGTGATTAAACGATTGCACATCAGGGGGATCAAAATGAAATATCGAACGAAATCGCATATTGTTATCCCACCCCTGTTTACAAGGCATACACGAACGTAACCGCAGACAAAAACTAGTCGTGATTCGTGAAGCAAACTGTACTCACTCGAACTACATGTTACATATGAGGTGCGGAAACGGCCGAACGCAGTCGGAAACACCCGAAGTTGCGGCTCCCGTTTCTTTGGGTTCGAGGTTAGCTTCGCAAGACAACCTAGCTTTGAACAAATACAGTTATTTTAGGCGTGTTGTACACCCACATACGGACCGAACATGAGTTTGTTATTAAGGTTATTAAATTGAAATTGAGACTGGATTGAATCAACTTACTTTATAATAGATTTTTTACTCGCTCACTGCGTTTGCATGCAATTATATTAGTCAGAGTAGGCAACTATACTTCAATTGTTTATTCTATTTAGATCGGTGTTACGGCACTTAATAAATGTATTTTTTTTAAGAAGGTACATATTTTCTAAAGGGAAACCGGTGGAAACAAATACATACCTCGATCTAGTTTGTCTTGCACCATGCGACCTATTGGGAAGCCAACAGGAATCGGGTTATGGGGACCCCTCGCTACTAGTAGATTATATTCTAAACGTAGTAGGTTACCTACTTGAAAAATCTAGATATTTAAGTTAAGAAGGGAGGAAGGGAATCCCAGGTGAAAAATTCTAAATTACATCCTGACTACAAACCACTATCTAGACTGAATAGAATTGCTATCTGTGTCTGTTGTGTAACAAAATACATCATCAAGAAATACTGATTAGATTATCTTTTTAAATTATATGTTATCTGTATAAGCATAGTTGTAATAAAACCTTGGCAGATTTGAGACGAAGACCGAAAAGTATAAATTGTGAGAGTTAAGATACCAAGTTTCCCAAAAAAAAAATTAAAAAAAATAAAAGGGGAACTGCTAAGGGTATTTAGGGCTTCAGGTCCAAGGCTATGGACTGATTGACGGACGAGAGCCTGGTGAAGGCTTTTTAGAAAAGCGAATGGTCAAAATAACTCTCGTGAAAGCCAAAATAAATAATGGAAAGGGAGAAGACCAGGCACTGTGCATACTTTGAATGTAACTGGGATTGCATGTAACAATTGAATGTAAAGAAAGAAGCAAGACTGACATTATACAAATATACAAACAAATAATAATCATTGCAAATTAAACAATACTAAAACTTGTTCTTCTTCAGTCGAGTAATATCGTGTCATATTTTGTTTGCCCAGTGTACAGCCACTTCAATAACCTTCGCAGAGGCACTCATGAGTTCCTCCGGAGTACACGTGCTTGGGCAGGCAGCACACATTATCAAGTCATAGTCTACGGCGTACTGACCGACTGACCGACCTGCATCCGCAGTGTTTATTAAGAACGTCCAGGTAGTCTAGGCAAGGTCCCATCCAGGTGGAAGATTTTGCAATACCGGAACAAAGGGGATAGGTGGCCTCTGTGCTATCCATAGATCAATTCTGGCTAGAGAGGGTTCGCAAACAGTAGATACAGCCATCTCACGCGTAAAAGATCTTACAGCTTTTCAGTCTCTGTGAACTTGCTGAAAAATGCTGCCCCACGACCTACCTCACGACGAAATTTCATTTAGAAATTTTGAGCTAGCGTTAAACTCTAAAACTGCATGCTCATCCTCCATTTTTATTACCTAGGAAATGTTCCCCAACCATGTTTTATTAGGTCACAGTTCATAAATCTAGCGGAACTACGGACAAAATGCAGTTTAGTAAATCCCGAAACAATCCTTCCGACGTGAATATTTTACTTCACACTCTGCGCAAAAGTTTTTAGACGAAACATAATCTCACATAAATACTCTCGCAGAATTCTAAAGAAGAAAATACGAATAAATAATTTGACGTTTATCGCAACAGATTCAAAAGAATTTTCTGTCCTGTAAAAGGGGCGACCGTTTTCATAATTTTCGCCAGGGAATCTGGGGCATTATTCTGAATGACATTGATTTTCAAACGCACTCGTAATGTTATAAGTCAGTGGATTTTAATTGGATAATATAAAAGGAAGAAATGGCGGAAAACTAGATCAACTTAAATGTGCTGGCTATTTACCGAATGCGCGTAGCCATGAAAAATTTGCCAATTAGAAGAAGGGCCCTGAAGGGAGATGTTTCTAAATCGGCAACCTTACAAAATAACTTTATCTCAACACCAACAAAATACTGAAACGATTCTGCGGAAATATTAATTCTGTTATTAGTTAGGGACTTAAGGAGTAATGAAATCAACGTGTCTGATTTCATTTGCATCGCAGAAATGTAAGGTATGATTTTGTTTAGCCATTAGAGTATCTCTGTATGGATCTAGTGTACTTTTTTTTCGTGGGGAAGTCCACGGATACACCACACTTTAAATAATGTCTCCTTGAAAATGTGTTATGAGTAGAATTTTTATTCCTTTAGTATAAAACATAAAGTATCATTTACGAAAGGCATGATTCATTAATCATCGAATTTACAGTCTACCTTCTAAGGGCTGTGTAAGTGCCTGTGAGACAACCTGGCATTAAAACTCACGGCGACTCTGTAGCACATCTCCGCCGCGAAACCGCGTATAGCGGAACCGCGGTTGTTTCGCCATGTTCTGTCAGTTGTACGAGGAGCGAAACTCTAGCGAAACGGCATGTTCTAATGCATACATTTACCTATCTTCTATCTCTTTCGCCGCGCAGTTTCGCCTATGCCGTTCACACCTCCGCGCTTCGTCCGCTATTTTGTCAGTGTTGTCACGTGACAATTTTACGTAACACGTAAATTGCAGGGCCGCATTAGGGGTCTTTTAAATTCCAAATTAATCAAGATCAGTAAAAAAGTTTTACTTTGATTATTTTTTCGCCGTCTACAGTTTTTTGTACAGGATGGTATTACCTACATCTAGGTACACTAATATTCTGAAGAGGAATGTCCTTTTCTTGTTTTTTTTTGTTTGTTGTTGACTGATTTCAATAATGGGAGGGGACGTAGTAAGCCTTCCCGAAGAGCGAAACCTATGCTCGGGCCCTCTCCGTGAGTAGCGGCGCTGCCGCGAAACCAATTACTACACCACGATGGCAAATCAAAATCAATTCTGCCACTCTGACGGTCCTCCCCCAAAGTCAGCTCTGCGCATCATCTCCATCAACATCGAAGGTTTCTCACGGGACAAGGCAGAGATACTCTCGAATCTCTGCCAAAGTACACGCTGTGATATCCTGTGTGTGCAGGAAACTCACCGAGATGAATGCCAGAGCAGACCATACATTCCTGGATTGTCGCTTGTCGCCGAGATCTGCCACCCAAAGCACGGTAACGCAGTGTTTGTTGCTCCCGGCGTAAGCATAAAATCGGCTCAGTGCACATCTGTTGAGGATGTAGAAATCGTCACGGTGGACACTGGCTCCTGTACGGTGAGCTCAGTGTATAAGCCCCCGGGCTCGGCTTTCCAGTTTAATGCTCCTGGAAACGCAAACAACCAGCGAAGCAGAGTGATCATTGGCGACTTCAACAGCCGTAGCGTAAACTGGGGTTACAGTAGCACGAGCGCAGATGGTCACGCGGTGGAGGAATGGGCGGAGGCAAACGACCTGTCGTTGATCCATAGCCCAAAGGACCCGCCATCTTTTAACAGTGGACGCTGGCGACGGGGTTACAATCCGGACCTGGTCTTTGTCAGTGCCAACATTAGTAGGCTGTGCAAGAAAACTATGTGCCAGCCTATCCCTCGGACACAACACAGACCTATGATGTGTAGCCTCGAGCCGATTGTGCACCCTGTTGCTGTTCCCTTCAAACGCCGTTTTAATTACGGGAAAGCAGACTGGAAGAGATTCGCGGGGGAGATCGATGATGCTCTCTCATATATTTCTCCGGAGCCGCAAAACTACGACCAGTTTGTTGATACTGTCGCCCGTATATCCCGTAGGTGCATTCCCAGAGGCTGCCGCACACTCTACATTCCAGGTCTCTCCACAGACTCTGTCCAACTGCTGAGTGAGTATGAGAAACTGTACGACAGTGACCCGTTCTCTGCTGACACCATAGAGGCTGGTGAAAGACTACTCTCGGAGGTGAGCGAGAGTCGTCGCGGCAGATGGATGGACACCGTTAATGGGATAAACCTGACACATACCAGCAGGAAAGCCTGGAATACCATACGGAAGCTCACAAATGATACTCCACGGGCGGAGCCACCGTGCCGAATAACAGCAAACCAAGTGGCCCATCAACTTCTGGCCAACGGCAAACCCACACTCCGATGTGAAAGAATCCCAAGGGGTGTCCTGTCGGGGGTTGCTTGTGACTCCTCAACTTGCGAGCCTTTTGCCCTGCCTGACATCATCTCCGGAATCAAAAACCTTAAACAGGGAAAAGCCTCCGGAGTTGATGATGTCTCAGTGGAGCAAATACAACACCTCGGCCCTGCTGCTGTATCATGGCTCCTAGCTCTCTTCAATGACTGCATTGCTTCTGTTAGGATCCCACGTCTCTGGAGGAAAGCCAAAGTAATCGCTATTCCGAAACCGGGGAAACCCACTGACGACCCCAAAAGCTTCAGGCCGATCTCGCTTCTGTGCCAAACCCTGAAACTCTTCGAGAGGATGCTTCTTGATCGTCTAGCTAACGTCATAGACCCCTCACTGATCCCAGAGCAGGCTGGCTTTCGCCCAGGAAAGTCTTGCAGTAGCCAGATCCTTAACCTCACGCAACATATCGAGGATGGCTTCGAGGCGCGCAAAGTGACTGGCGCAGTTTTCGTTGACCTATCTGCAGCCTATGACACTGTTAACATCAAACGCCTGCTTTGGAAGATGGAGAAAATTACTGGGGATCGTAAACTTGCGGCAATTTTAGGCGAACTCCTCCGGAATCGGCGCTATCAGGTGCACTTGCGCTCCGAAAAAAGTCGTTGGAGAGTGCTGAAGAACGGCCTACCTCAGGGTAGTGTTCTGGCACCCTTGCTCTTCAACGTGTACACCAACGACCAACCCAAGAGCCTATACACGACACGTTTCCTTTACGCTGACGACTTAGCTCTTACGTCACAGGGGTCATTCGAGGAGGTGGAGACAAACCTGAATGATGCACTCGAGGAACTGAGTCGCTACTATGACAGTAATGGTCTGAAGCCCAACCCCTCGAAATCGCAGTCGTGCGCGTTCCACCTAAGCAATGGGTTGGCAAAGCGAGAGCTGAGGATACAGTGGCGCGGTGTTGGGATAGAGCACTGTTCACACCCTAAGTATCTTGGAGTTACCCTGGACAGGTCCCTCACCTTTAGAAGGAATTGCGAGATGCTAAAACAGAAGGTCTCGGCCCGCAACAACCTTCTAAAAAGGCTGACAAGCACAACATGGGGGGCCGCACCGCAAGTACTGCGAACAACAGGGCTAGCTCTGTGTTATTCTGCGGGTGAATATGCCTGTCCCGTATGGGGTCGTTCCGCACATGCTGGGCTGGTGGATGTAGCACTAAATGAGACCTGCCGGATAATAACTGGTTGTCTCAAGCCGACTCCGGTACGGATGCTATATCCACTAGCTGGCATAGCACCTCCCAGCGTACGCAGAGACGTGGCGTCATCAATGGAGAGAGGCAAGCTGGAGCTGGATCAGCGACATCCCATGCACGGCCATTGTGACGTGCCTAGAAGATTAAAAAGCCGAAAGAGTTTCTGGGCATGCGTTGCTCCCGCTGATGGCGATCCCTCCAGGGCCAGAGTAAGAGTTTGGAAATCGCGGAGCCCGCCACCAACCCCTTTCGTCCCGCTGTCGGAGAGTCTTCCCCCCGGACATGACCTCCCCTGGATCAGATGGAAGTCCCTAAATAGACTTCGAACACAAGTCGGCCGAAGCAGGGAGAATCGGTCTAGGTGGGGTTACTCAGATGACGTGGATCTGGGGTGTGAGTGTGGAGTAGCTCCACAGACTATGGCCCACCTGCTGACGTGTGCTGCATGTCCATCTACCTGTACTCCGGAGGAACTAATGAGTGCCTCCGAGAATGCGATTCAGGTGGCAGCATACTGGGAAAACAGAATTTGAGAGTAGAAGCACTATCGATTCGACTGAATGAATGAATAATGGGAGTAACATAGGCTAGCAAATAAAGACCCGCGACGGCATGCGTTTTTAGTGGTTCAGAGTTCAGTTCAGTTCGACAATCACTCCTGACCATATCCGAGGGAACTTTAGCACGAAAAAAAAGTGGGAACGGAATCCGAATTCCACGCGGGCGGAGCCGCGGGCAACTGCTAGTATTATACATAGCTGCTGCCCACGGCTCCACACACGTCGAATTCTGATCACGCTCCTACTTTTTTTCGGTAGTCCCTTCAAATACCACTCCGGTCGGCCATCGCACCTACTCAAAACCGCACGCCTCCTATTACGCACTCCTAGACTGATTCTAGGCCATAATTTAAGAGCCCTCAGGTGTGAAAAGCACGGTGTCCCCATTGTACTCCGAAAAGGAAGGATATGAATGTCACACCACTTCACCAGCGGGGTGAAGCGGTGACAGGTGGCTGAATCTGAACCCTCGGTCTGCACTCGGCGACCAGTCCAGCAATAACGTCAAATGTGTCCTTTGCACGACTTATATGTCCAATTATGAAAAATGACAAGCACTCTTTAATTGTCCAACCATAGAAATTGTCCAATCATAATATAAATAATAATTGGTCAATATAATTAATAATTATTAATCATCGATTATATTTGTATACATATTTATAACTTACTGTTACGTTTAGTAAAAAGTATTTAATTTGACTTGACAGCCAAATACCCTATACGGCCCTGGATTTTGACAGGCGACGACGATTCGAAATCTACACACGGTTGCGAAGGATCGCGCATGCGAAATCACGTTGTCATTTTAAACGGAGCAATCAGAAGTCAGAAAATTCGCGCATGCGTTCTACACAGACCAATCAGATTCGCATACACAGTTCGATTTGGTAACGAAGTTGTCAAATTTTGGTGTCAATTCATGGTAAAGCTACTGAGCGTAACTACGTTTTTTTAAATGATGGACGTGGAATATACCGAAAAGCTTCTCATAGAGATCAGAAATAGACCCGTTATTTATTTAATAAGCCATCCTCATTATAAAAATAACGTGAAAAAATTGCAAGCATGGCTAGAAATTCAGAGAGAATTAAATGTGGAAGGTACGCTTTTTATTATAATAATAGACTTTTAATTGTATTAATATTATATTTATCTAAATGTAATGTTAACGTATAATGGTACCAAATACAAAACTAATTTATAATATTATATTTGTGCAAATTAGTGTCCCCATTGTCCATACAAAGAGTGAACATCTCCTTTCCCTATCACTCACCATAAAGTAACTAATAATTTAACTAGACAGCCAATTACCCAATTTCGGCCCTGTTGATTTTGAAAGTTCTTGACGCACGGTATCAAATTCGCGCATGCGAAAAAGACGTTATCATGTTGAACGGAGCAATCAGAAGTCAGGTAGTTGGCGCATGCGTTCTACACGGACCAGTTAGATTCGGGTACGCGCTCCATATTAGATAACAAGTGTCAAGTTCCGCTCATGTTTCGCTGCTTCAGCTACACTTGAACACAGCGAAACTCAACTAGCAGTTCCGCTGTCCGCCGCGAAACGGCGGAGATGTGCTACGGGCGTTATAAATGTCCGTCAATAAAATTACAAGTAAATTATTTATAAGCAAGCAGTTATAACTAAACGTCCACAAAAGTTGTGTCTTAATTACCCTCAAAAAGGATCCCTCAAACACAAAAACTTCTATACTCTTACTTACGATTAAGTACACAGAACAAAAAAAATGGTTATTTTATTTCGGCAATTTAAAAAAAAAGAGGTGCTGTTTGAATTTTTACCTGTCACCAGTCATTTGTAAAGTCGGGAAAGTACTTGTCTTTGACATCTGTGGCCAAAATATGCGTTGTGAATCATAGCGTTGCATTGAAGCTAAAAAAGCGCGAAATTTTTTATCATTAACAGATTATAAAATATCCGTGGTTTGTGTAAAACGAGTAAGTAATAAAAATTTTATATTTTTGAAAGTTTATAACACCTATTGGAACTACAATGTAGGCAAGTTTTAGCTTTTTTCGTGATTTTCATCTATTTTCATCTATCACATAACATTTTTAGTGAAGCCGCATGTATTATAAAGAAGTAGGTAGCTACCTTAGTACCCACCCACACGGCCCTATAACTAGATTTTTTTACTTGCGGTGCTCACTTAGCCCGTTATAAACTTACTATTGCAAAAAGTTTGATGAAAGAATGTTTGTTATAGTTTTCTCATTCTATTTTACTAGCGGTGCCCGCTTAGCCCGTTACAAACTTACTGTTGGGAAATGTTGGATGAAAGGATGTTTGTTACTCAATCACACAAGCACCGCTGAATAGATCAGGAATAGTACAGGATATCGCAGGAATAGGACCTACCTAGTATTTCTCAAGTATCTACCTACCTACGAAGCCGCGACCGTTAGTAGTATTCTTTATAATGTTTCGCTGGCTGTGTTGACAAGAATGGTCATAAAATGGTCAAACCAACAACGTTGTAGCGGATCGGGTATTTTGTGACTCAGCGCTTTACCTGAACTGATTACAATGTTTGAATTGATGATAATACTTGCAATACGACAGAAAGAGATAGGATCATTATCTCTAGTAATAAGTTTGAACTAAGAGCATAAAAATGAAAAGTTCTCAATTTTTTTACCGACATCTAAACAAATAAGGAGAAGGTTCTCAATTCGGATGCTTACCTATATTTTGTTATGTTTGTACGCCCATAGCTCCGTCATCAGACGGATTTACTAAATTTGGTCGAATGTATTTTTTGTTCTTATGTTTACTTAATTTTCAACGGGATATTATGTGTTGTAAGCTTGACCATCATACCAGATGCCCAGAGTGCGTGGATGACAAGGAGATCAGCCTCCACCAGCTTGCCAAATGCCCCTTGTACTCACTAATACCATGGGGACGGACATGCTAAAAGTAACAAAGGTTGAAAAGAAACACAAAAACGAAAACAAAAGCACGTGAATTACTTCTAGCTCTGTTTTTGTAACCAGTACTTATTTTTCTCATAGAAAGGAGATGAAAAGAAGAGTATGCGCTACGCTCGGAATTTTAAGCTAGAATCCTTCTTTTCGCTCGTGGTTCAAATAGCGCCCTCGTCGTAAAAATACTATTTTGCTCCCTTATCATACAACCTACTATTAAAATTTGTATATTTTGTATTTTTTTTTTTATGTGTGTGTTTAATAAACGTCTTTTCTTTCTTTCTTTCAAAATGTCATTAAATCTTGATGAACCCTTACACAACAATCCAAAAATACTTTATTGTAACAATATTTTCGTTTACGGACAGTACCGTCCCTTATCTGGTAGATTAACTGTTAATCTATGTAGTTGTTCAACGTATGTTTATCAATGACGCAAAAACAGCTGTGACATCAATGAACCGTAGATAACATGTAAAAATATTTTAAAACAGTTTACTTTAAAACTAGATAACTGGTTTTGACGGATTTTTTGTGATAAAGTCGTAAGCCATGCCTTATTAGTAAGTATATTGGCATCGTGGAAAAAAATCTAACTTGTTTGTAGCCTAAATGAATGGGTTTGATAGTCGGTCTAGATAAAGTTATATATAGCAGTCAGAAAATTCTCGATATAAAGGAAAAGTCCAAAAACACTTTGTATTACCCAGGAATCGAAGCAGCGATATAGAGATACTACAACCGCACTTATTAAGTAACAATTTAATCAATGACAACCGCGGAAAGAGTGTCGCCCATAGTCTTTTAAGAAATCCATCCAGACGCGGTCGTAGCCTGAGATTTTAAGGGGTCACGTTTTTTTTAAGTGCGAATTTTTTTTTATAGACGATTGTCCCCCCTCAGACCGCGCCTTCTTTATTTGGCAGTATACGTACAATTCATTAAAAATCTGGTTAATAATGATTCTTCCTTATTATAAGCCGCACCACGTATATTGGACCTAAAATGTGCTCAAAATGTGCCCTATACGCGCAGTACACATTTCTTGGGTGTCTTTTGAGGATAGCACGGGGTGATACTGCGGTGGACGAACTGAAATTCACCAAAAATAGACTGTTACAAAGCAATCCGCGGGTGCCAGAGCCTCGTATGTCTTACGATTTAGGTCCAAGATACGTGCCGCGGGTTATACCTACGTGGAACCAAAAATTTCTAGGTAGGTATTCAGTAAAATGTTCATACAACTCTACCTACCACTTCAATACTTACAGACGTGACTATATGCATATACCTACGTTTCAATTTGAACGGAGATTCCGCTTGGCCTACTTCTCTTATCGCATCCGTATTACATTGCGACCGGCAGAGCCATCTAGTGTAACTTTTAGGAACTATGAAACAATACTTGAGTGTTGAGTTATTAGAAAGTATTAGCATTGGTTCATTAAGTTACGAGTATGTTAGCTAATAGTTTTATGATTTAGGCTGAAACTAAATCCTTTGCATAAATTGTAATTGCAGTTTAGTTCGACTTGGTCTTGGTTCCTTTAATTGGTGAAATCCAGTCTGAAGAAGTCACCAAAATCCATTCAAATGTATAGAATTCTTACATTTTACTGGTAGGTGTGATGAAACTAAAAAAAAGAACAATTTACCAAATCATACCATTTGTAGGTAATCTTGGTTCCTTTAATTAGTGAAATCCAGTCTGAAGAAGTCACCAGTGAAAATCCATTCAAATGGATAGAATTCTAACATGTTACTGGGAGGTGTGATGGAACTAAAAAAAAGAACTATTTACCAAATCATAACATCGTAAAATCTATTTGAAAACTAATCAAACTAAGTTTGATTATGAAAAAGAAAACGTAGATAGATTTTGTTTTGACAAATCAAACGGAATATCAAAGTTTATTCACGTTTTTCTTTCTAATCTAATTTAAATAACTCATTTTAAAACCCTATTTTGACGTGATAGCCTATAACCTAATATCCACCTACATATTTGTGTATTCGCAAGTCTGTTCGGAACACAACACAAAACAACTCTAACTTAATCATTCATATAATCGCAATGCGGCTGGAACGTTAAATATAAAACCATTAACGAAGCCTCCCGTCCTCATTCAGGACGCCACCAAAATGAGCGGGAATAATAAACTTGGTGTATTTTTTATCTACGATCAAGTTTCTCGGATCTCAGAGAACATTACGTAATAAGGCTACTTCCTAAGTTCGTCTCGATTTGTAACTCTACGCTCAGCTTACAGACCCTTTGTATTACATATAGTTGCGTTAATAAATCGTCGATGGGATAGGCAAAGGTGTTATGTATTTCATTCACATTTGGTCAGCTGTAATTATGGGCAATATAATAAGGGGCGGTGTCATCGACTACCGGACAATAATTAATATATTCTGTAAAATTACTGTAAAAAATTAGAAACGTTTAATAGCAAGAATCTACTAGGTATATAGTGTAAAACTATCCAATGACATGATTGCACCACCAATAATAGGGAGGTAGGTACTACGCCTATAATGTGTAAATAATAAATTTTTAAAAGTTTTATCGCGTTCAAAAGAACACGAACATACCAACAAACCAACGAAGATTGATTATTATATTTATGCCGATCAGATTAAATAAGAATTAACTTTAAAATTTAAAAGACTCCTCCCTCCCATATTGTAATTGTCCTTTAACAAAAAGCTGTAAGAAGACAGTACGCATAAATTATTCGTTGAATAAAGGCGGGAAACTGACCGAAGAGACAAAGGTTGTCATTAATCAAGAAATCAATCAGTCAGCGTTATCATCATGCCTATAACTTTTTATTTTTGCTGCAGCCTACAATTTTAAGATATTAAATACCAAAGAAAACAACTAGTTTTAATTAATAAAAAGTGGGAAATGTCATTCAGCGCATCAATATGAATCGCACCGAAATTATCCCGTAGTTGTATGGAATAATTTTGGTGCTATTGAAATTGGTGCGCTAAATATGCGCGGCAAAATAATTACGTGGCTAAATTACATGACATAGGTACTTTGTAGTCGATGCGCCATGCAGTATAGAAGATATTTTACACAGTATAGGTAGTTGATTTTGTAGCCCTAAAAAGTCCGATAACCTTATCTAACTACAGAATTTCGAAATCACCGGTTGTTTGTGACGGTCAGATGGCAGTCGCTTCACGGAAAATATGAAGGATGATGAAGGGCACTTCTTTTTATGATACCGTCTTCTTTTTAATTATAAATTCCATTGTAGATACATTATCAAGATATGGTGACTTCCATTATCTAAATTACCGGAAACGGTGCTATACTTACAAGTTAATATTTTTCATGTCCATACCATAAGACTAGTCCCGGCGGTGTTAATACTGATAACAAATTCCCGGAATAATAATAATAACATGAGTAAGATGGCATGTCTTTATGTTCAATTTTTTATCACATTCCTTGTTAAAATATTGAAAATAAAATAGAGCTCGCCGCGTGGTTCCCGGCAGAGCAGAATTTAGGCCATCCTATCTCTCCCATCCCTTGCGATGTCGTACAAGGCTACTAAGGGATAGGGCTGTTTAACATCAGACAGATTATATACAGCCCAGACTCTGCCTGAGGTGCGTGGTTCGAGTCAACAATAGTGCCCGGAATCATCGGTTCACCCCCTGTTACGTGGGACCTAATATGTACAATGATTGGTGAAATGTGGGTGTTAATTCACCTCTGCCTAAACCTCCGGAGATAAATGCGTGGTTATATATGTATGTTTGTACGTAAAACAGAGCTAGTATTTTATCATTACAGAGTTTGTTGGTCCCAGTTGCATCAAAATTTTGGTGCTATTCAATTTGATGCGCTTAATGACATGTCCCATTATTTATTAATTAAAACTAATATTGGTTTCTTTTCTATTAATATCTTTTAAACTTGTACTTTGATGTCGAGTATCCGCGCTCCTACTCTTTATCTTGATATATCTTATCTTGGCTTTAACCCTTCTACCACAAGAAGGGAGCCTGCGCCAGAGCCTCATCGTTACCATTTTATTTTATTAACTCCTCCAATTCAATTTAGTACTGCTAAATTCCCATGCAGATTTCAAGACAATTTATCTTTCTCTAGTAGGTACCGCTTGAGTGGGTCACTTTGATTCTGTTGTACGCTGTTCCAAACACTCCTGTCTGGAGCTGAGGCTATTTCCGTGCACCATTAAAGGGTATTGTTAACTTAAATATATCGATTAAAAGCTATTCGACCAGGTCCCTTGAACTGGCTACTTTTGGACTCAAATGTAACCTTCAAGCGGCGGCGATAAACGACCACGCTCAATAAATCAAAGAGACAGCGTTGCTCTCACCTGTCGAAAGAATTCCTCGACCTCCTTTTATACAAGTTGCGTTTGGTAAACTATGGCAGCTATATTACTATGTATTTAATACAACCTGTGACGGAACACGACTTCAGGCACCCCTATTAAAATGTTATAAATTACTTTAATTACTTCACCCTCACCTCTGTCGATTTGGAGTTCTAATCGGGTTCCTGTATCCTATACCTAAGAATCTATTCCAGGGATAAAAAGCCAAAGTGTTATTTCAGACTATATCTATCCTTGTACCAAATTTCAATCCGATCGGTTCAGCCGAAAGAACGTCGTTAAGTAACAAACATCAAAATCTGTGCACAAACTTTCACATGAGTATAATATTAGTAGGGTCACTCCATTTCCGCTCCTCCAGCGATTCCGGTAAAAAACGAGTAACTTTATGAATTTCCAGTAGATGGCATAGATTCCTATAAAATTCGTAAAATGGTCACTCATATTATTAGCAGAATCACAACAATTAATTTACTAAGCAGATTCTAATTTCGTGTAAATAGCGTCGCATAATAAAATATTATCCTAAAACGATTCCAACAAAGTGACCTTTTTAGACCTTCTGCGCACTCTTAATAAATTAATTAATTGAAATGCGTCTATTTCAACAGAGCCATTTCACGTTTTCGCACGAATTTATAATATTTTGAGCTCCTAAATTACCCTAGTCTGTAATATCTAGAAGTTATTGAATATGCGCAAAAAATAAGCCAAGCTTTCGTGTTGACGTTTAATGTAACACATTTTCTAAAAAAAAACTTATTTGATCTATAGTAATCAATTTCCCACAAGCATTTTATTGAAAAACGGGCGCAGAGTTGATTTCAAAGTCGAATTTCAATTAAAAATACTTATAAATTGAGCTTAAAAAAATACATAAAACATTGGTTATATATTTTAATTGTCATTTAATGTAACAGATGATTGAATTGTATTATAATTATTTAGTTAAAAAATAAACCATTCGGCCAATTTTTCCGTTTAACATCGAAATTTGATCGTGATTTTTGGTTTAAATACACAGTAATTACAAAAATAAAATTATTCCAAAATAAACTACGTCTATTAGAGAACCGATTTCTGCAGTAATATAGGAAATTCTTGCATATATACTTTGTCAAAATATTGATATAACTTCAATCTAAATAACAATAAATTACGATACACAAGTGGGCACCGTTTAGTACGGCGTGAGCGCCCATTGGAGAAGGACCTGTGTCATTTTTTCCCGCGTCCCGATTATCGAGCGTTCGTAGAGAGAAAGCATTATTGTACTGCGACCAAATAGCTTTGATTCGCTTTGTATTTTTTTCACAAGGTAAAGTTTGGTTTATTATCAAGTATACTGTATGATTTTCATTGTTTGTAGAATAAATATATATTTTTGTTTTATTGGTTTTAGCAATGGGGGGCAAGGATTGTGTATACCGTTGTGTTAAAAAAAGGAAACGTGATAATTCTGCAGCCTTATGCCGGCCCACACGTTGCGGCGGACTTGTACAAGTCTAGACTTGTAAAAGGCCGCGTTTTTTCGATGTGCCCACAGACGCTCAAGTATACTTGTACAAGTGTCATTTTTGTCAAAGCGAGCGTCCAGGTACGTCGTGCGATGGATGACGCATTGGCAGTAGGTACTTAGTTGGCAATAAGTATGCAGAAAATTATTAAAAATTAAATTTTTGTACTTTTCCACAATTATTTATTTATTTGAACCTTACCGGTTTCACCTTACGGCATTATCAAAGGTTTACAATGGTTTAAACTAAAACTACAATATTTTATGTGTGGGTACTTTTAAAAAAGAGTATGCCAGCTTCAACTTTTTTCCCCAAAATTTGGGGAAAAATTTATGAAATTTAAAATAAATTCCAAATTCCAAAAAAAAAATAATTGTGGAAAAGTACAAGTGATTTATTCAATATGTGTAGCAAGTTCCACCAAGTGCCATCAATCTCCAGTATAAACAGTCAAAAAATAAAAAACCCGACTGCTACTGAAAATATTGAAATAAGTCTAGTATCAGGCGGTATCCATTTACCAATCATAAACCGAAAGAAAATTAATGGGTACCGTCTGCTATCTAACTTACATATTTCAATCTTTTCAGTAGCAGTCGGTTTTTTTTTTATTTTTAATCATTTGTCTTATTTTATACTTTTTCGTTATGATATAACTTTTTGTAATTTTCTTCTATTTTCCTGCATTAAGATACCCTACTCGATAAGATCGAGAATTTTTTTTTTATAACATTGGTTTTGGCGCCAGAAAACCGCCATTACCCTCCTTCTTCGGTAGTCGGGTAAAAATTAAAAGTTAGATACAAAACGAACTGTGTGGATTAAAGAATGGTTAAAAAAAAGTAAATACACCTCTGCCTACCCATTCGGGGATTTACAGGCGTGATTATATATGTATGTTGGAATGTATAAAAAACGTGAGTATTCGCGTATCAATTTATTCATCATCATCATCATCATTTCAGCCATAGGAAGTCCACTGCTGGACATAGGCCTCCCCTATAGATCTCCAATAGGACCGGTTGGAAGCGTCTCGCATCCAGCGCGTTCCCGCGGCCTTTATGAGGTCGTCTGTCCACCTTGTGGGTGGATGTCCTACGCTGCGCTTGCCGATACGTGGCCTCCACTCGAGGACTTTTCGACCCCATCGGTCATCAGTCCTCCGTGCTATGTGCCCTGCCCACTGCCATTTCAACTTGCTAATCCGCTGGGCTATGTCGGTAACCTTGGTTCTTCTACGGATCTCCTCATTTCTGATTCGATCTCGCAGAGAGACTCCGAGCATAGCCCTCTCCATAGCTCGTTGGGCTACTTTGAGCTTACTCATAAGGCCCATAGTGAGGGACCACGTTTCAGTGCCATAAGTCATCAATGGTAACACACACTGGTCGAAAACCTCCGACTTGAGACACTGAGGTATGTCGGACGAGAAGACATTGCGTAATTTTCCGAACGCTGCCCAGCCGAGTTGGATTCGGCGATTGACCTCTTTCTTAAAGTTGGACCTACCTAACTGGACTACTTGTCCTAGGTAGACGTACGAGTCAACAACTTCAAGAACCGAGCTCTCAACAGATATCGGGGTAGGTACAACATGGGCATTGCACATCACCTTTGTCTTGTCCATGTTCACTTTAAGACCCACCTGTTGAGAAACTCGGTTGAGGCCTTCGAGCATCGTGTTGAGATCTTCCATCGATTCTGCCATGACTACAATATCGTCGGCAAACCGGAGGTGAGTGATGTATTCGCCATTAATATTGATGCCGAATCCTTTCCATTCCAGGAGCTTGAAGGCATTCTCCAAAGTGGCCGTAAACAGTTTCGGAGATATCACGTCTCCCTGTCTTACGCCTCTTTTCAAAGGGATCGCCCTCGAACTCCGTTCCTGTACTCGAACCGACATGGTGGCGTTATTATACAAACACTTCAACACTTCGATGTACCGATAGTCAATACGGCACCGCTGGAGAGACTCAAGCACAGCCCATGTCTCGACCGAATCAAAGGCTTTCTCATAGTCCACAAACGCTAAGCAAAGTGGTAAATTATACTCTTCGGTCTTCTGTATAACTTGCCGCAGCGTATGGATGTGGTCTATGGTACTGTAGCCTCTACGGAAACCGGCTTGTTCGGGAGGCTGGAAGTCATCAAGCCTGCGCTCGAGACGGTTCGTAATGACCCTTGAAAACAGCTTGTAAACATGGCTCAGAAGCGAGATGGGTCTGTAATTCTTCAGTAAGGTATTGTCACCTTTCTTAAAGAACAGCACCACCACGCCTCTGTTCCACGCTTCTGGCGTTATGCCCTCGAGGACGACGGTGTTAAAAAGCCTCTGAAGGACTTTAAGTACCGGTGTTCCACCCGCTTTCAGAAGCTCTGAAGTGATTCCGTCGTCACCCGGTGCCTTGTTGTTCTTAAGCTGATTCAGAGCCATTCTAATCTCGTACAGGCTGATGTCCGGGATATCCTCGGTGAAGTGTCGGGTCAACTTGGCTCTTGGGTCGGTCGCCATGTTGCCAGCAGGATTAGCGACCGAAGCGTATAGCTGTCCATAGAACCTTTCGATCTCCTCCAAAACCTCAGCCTTGGTCGACGCTATACTGCCATCTTCTCTCTTCAGCTTAGTCAACTGGCTTTGCCCAACAGACAGATTTCTTGCGAACACTTTGGAGCCTTTGTTCCGCTCGATTGTCTCTTTAATATGTTCAGTATTAAAGAGACGTATGTCGTGTCGCAGAGATTTGGAAATCTGTCTGTTGAGCTGCCTATATGACTCTGCATCATCGGAAGACTGCAGTCGAAGTGAGCGTCGTTTAGCCATGAGTTTTTGGGTGTGATCGGAGAGTTTTTGAGGTCTATTTGAACGGCGGGGTCTGAAGTGCTTAGAGCCCACCGTTTGGACAGTTTCTACGAGCCTGTTGTTTATCTCGTCCACCGACGCAAAGTTCTCTAGGCAATCAAAGCGACTTGAAAGCTCAAGCTGAAAGTTCTCGGGGTTTTGGATTTGGACACGAGTAGGTCGGAGTGTAGACTTCATCAGGCGGGACCTTTCGAGTTTAACGTTAATACCCAATGTGCCTCTTACGATTCTGTGATCACTACCGGTTTTCACCCTGTGGATCACGGAGACATCACTGAATATTCGTTTCTCGTTGGTCATGATGAAGTCTATCTCATTCCTCGTGGAATCATCAGGGCTCATCCAGGTCCATTTCCTGTGCGGCGGCTTCTGAAAGAAAGAGTTCATCATGAAGAGTCCCTCTTTCTCCAGAAAGGCAGCCAGCCTCTGTCCCCGTGGGTTCCGTTGTCCATATCCAAATTGCCCTACTCTCAACTCATCATCGCTTTTCTTACCCAACTTTGCGTTGAAATCTCCCATAACAACAGTGAAGTGGGTCTTAGACGTATGTATGGCCCTACTTACGTCCTCATACATAGTCTCCACTTCATCATCTGGGCGTTTCGAGGTCGGTGCGTACACCTGAATGACCTTCAGCGAATACCTCTTGGATATTCTGAGTATTAGGTATACAACCCTGCTCGACACACTTTCGATGGTAATGATGTTGTTAATGAGGGATCTGTGAACGAGAAAACCGACACCACCTTGCGACTGCTGGTCGCCTTCCCGGTGGTAGAGCAGGTTGCCGGATCCCAGGGTTATCGTGTCCTCGCCCTCTCTACGGACTTCAGACAACCCTACAATATCCCAGCGCAACTTACTCAACTCTTCTTCCAGCTCAGCAAGCCTCTCGTCAGTCCTCATCGTGCGTACGTTGTGCGTTACCAGGGCCAGTCGTCGTTTGGGGTGGTAGCCGGATCTCTGCCGGGGATTCTTATCAATTTATTATATAAATTGAATGTTGCATTCAAAGATTGGAATGTACAGATTGACCATCAGGCGAGGCGAAGACAAATTGACGGAACCTATATACAAATAAAAAACATACATACATCATACATACATAGGTACATCACACATACATACATCCTCTTTCCTCTTTACAAGACTTTGCCCTCTGCTTACCATCAGGCGAGGTAAATTCAAATTGACGGAACCTATATACCTACAAAAAAAAACATACATACATCATACATACATAGGTACATCACACATACATACATCCTCTTTCCAAGACTGCCCTCTGCTTACCATCAGGCGAGGCAAAGTCAAATTGACGGAACCTATATACAAAAAAAAACATACATACATAGGTACATCACACATACATACATCCTCTTTCCTCTTTACAAGACTTTGCCGTCTGCTTACCATCAGGCGAGGCAAATTCAAATTGACGGAACCTATATACAAAAAAAAACATACATACATCATACATGCATACATACTCTTTCCTCTTTTCAAGACTGCCCTCTGCTTACCATCAGGCGAGGCAAAGTCAAATTGACGGAACCTATATACAAAAAAAACATACATACATCATACATACATAGGTACATCACACATACATACATCCTCTTTCCTCTTTACAAGACTTTGCCGTCTGCTTACCATCAGGCGAGGCAAATTCAAATTGACGGAACCTATATACAAAAAAAAACATACGTACATCATACATGCATACATACTCTTTCCTCTTTCCAAGACTGCCTTCGGCTTACCATCAGGCGAGGCGATGTCAAATTGATGAGTCCTATATAAAAAAACAAATAGCTATAACAATTGCGTCTGGAGGTCTGGATAATGAATTTATTATGAAGAAAATCTCACTCATTTTGGCGGGAAATCGATCACAGAACATACGTACGTATAGGCGCGCGCCTAGTACGCTACTGAGACTTGAACGCAACGCTGGCAGCGGGCACACACGTTCATGTATACTTGTACAAGTCTAGACTTGCGCAAGTTTGGAATCGAAAGTTGGAACTTTTTTTGAGACTTGTACAAGTCTGAAACTTGCGCAGTTATCTTCCAACACACGTTCAAGTATACTTGTACAAGTCTAGACTTGCGCAAGTATACCGCAACGTGTGTGGCCGGCATTAGAGAAAGCAACAGAAGCGAGGTAAATACCTATTTAGGTATTTTTATTTACAATTTCTATGTTCTCAAAAAAGGTTCGATACAAAAAAGAACGTGTTTAATGGTACGAATAAATTAATATGCCTATTGTATGGTCATTTGATGCATTTTCGTATTTAAATAAATAATTTCAACTTGTAATACTTGTATAATAAACAAAATTATCTTTTTTTTCCTCTAAGTACGGAAAAAAAACAGTAAAAAAAAGTTAAAGTCAAACCCAATGATATTAAATATAAATAGATGTGTTATTGCTATTTCTACGTTGATTTGTAAGCATATGACATATCTATGTTATGAAATTATCATTGGTCAAACCTCATTCTTTTAAATATGGCCGATCGCCATTGTTAGATGCGCGCGCATAGGAAAATGAATTCATTTGTAGTATTATTTATTTAGTATTCGTAGTGTTATTTTATTCGCAAGTGTGTTGTAAAACGTCGTATGCCACGCGTGAGCATAATGATTACGTCCTCGGCTCTCTTAAGACCCTCGCCTAACGGCTCGGGTCTCAATAGCGCCTCGGCGGTAATCACCAACTTTGCTCACTTGTACCATGATGTACTATTATTGAATCGACAATAATATGTGATTGTTTTTATCTTAATTGTTATTACATAATATATTATTTTACATACCTAACTTCTTGTTTTTCTATTTACCTAACTTGCAAATTTCGTTAGACTAAATAAAATATATAACTTTTTATAAATCTCATATAAAATCACATTACGGCTCAAGAATGCTTCGTCCGTCTCGTCTCTCGCGTTACACTGTTTATGTTACGTTTGTGTGCGTAGCTACGCACACATAAACAATTATACAGTATTTTACCTAAACTCGAGCGCAATCATTTTGTGAAATGGCTCTTAAGTAAAATGTGATTTGTAGCGATTCCCATCATTTGTAAAATCCAGCTACGATTCCTTGTGAAGCCTATTTATATAATTACATATAGTATAACTATAAAACTAAAAATCGATTTAAAAGCTTGGCTACGGAATTAACAATCCATGGTCATCTTCGCAGAATATGGTCTTGTATTCGTTTCCGGTGAATCATCAAACAAATTCCTCTCGATCGAGCCGCGGGCATCGTGGCAAGCACCTCTTATAGAATCGTTTATATGAAGTGTAATATGTTTCGGTTTCTGCTATTGGGGCTCTTTTGATGCGTGAAAATGTTGTATGTATGTATTCATACCATATTTCTGTGTACATGAAGAAAATGGTAACGAAGTGGAAATATATTTTTTGTATTCGTTTATGTTAACAAGTAACATTTATGAATATCAAATTGTGCTATTTCTTAACTACTGGATTCGAATTTATTAAAAATAAGTGATTCTTAATTTTATATAAATACTGCGTAATTTTTTGTAAATATTTTTATAATTTGTTGCATTTTCAGATAAATTCATTAAAACATAATATAGTCAGGTTGTTATCCAATGTTATCGTATTTTATTTTTAATATCTTATAATCATGTATAATTTATGATTTGTATATATTCATAAAGTATTAATAAGTGATTAGATTATTACGAGTTTTTTATTACCTTAAAATATATTTTAGTGCAATGTACTTTTGGTTATGATTTAGGTCAAGATTACTTTTTAAGTGTAACAACAATGTAGAGTATGTAGACTCTACATAATAAGAACTACATTTTATAGTATAGGTACCTACCCACCTACTAGACTTCAACAATATTAAATCACATACACCTACTGTTTATTTGTCTATAAAAAAATAATAAAAAGTGTGTAACTTATACACAATATTAGATACTATTCCATTTTTTTCAACAAAAAAAAATCACGAAGTGCTCATTACAATTTGACCAACTTTAATGATCAATGATCACATACTTATTCGACTCACATATATGTAATACTATTAGGTATAACACATTCATAATAATCTGCATTTTCGAATACAACACAAGCTTCTTCAAGGATAACATCTAATATGTTACGCCTTTCGACCAATTTGAATAGCAACAAAATGCACGAGTGAGGTAGTCTGGCAACGCGACGGCATCGGGGGCTTCCAAGAAAAAATGTGTGAGCATAACAGCGATATCTGCCGTCTCGCTCCACCTAGTTATAGTTTAACAAATGACACAGTAAAGTAAAAGTGAATATGGAATAGTGGACAAAAAATGATGGCGGGTGTGTATGGCACACTTAAATTCACTTAATGTGAGCGTTGAAATTTTGTTAAAATGTGAGTAGGTATGTAAAACTGTTTAATTTTCAATTACCGAGGGTGACTTTGAGTTTTGTTACTGATATGGTAGTGTAGGTGTGGATCGATGTTTTGTCAGTTTCTCTTTGAATTAAAAAATGTGGCGGTTTTTGTGCATGATATGAAGTCATACATAAGTATACGTAGTAGGTACCTACTTCTAATAAAGTTCTTAATTTAAAAAAGTAAGCATCTAGGTAACATTAAGTGAGACTATCTTTTTTGTGAAGAATATTAGTAACTGAAATTACTTAAATTCCCGTGAACCCCATTCCAACTAAGCTAAATAACTCGTGTTAAAAGTGGGTACACGTCAGTACTGTAATATTCGAACCCGGGACTTATCGATAATGAAGCCAGACACTTACTATTTTTATTTATAAATGCAGTTTTTTAATAAATGCACTTCTTTAATGTCGTTCTTTCGTATAAAAGAAATACATAATTTTGCCCATATTATTTCACTTATAAACTTCATTAATTAATTTATTATCTTATTAGTAAGTACTTACCCAAATATTGGACGCGGTAGGTCCCGTTGCAATCGGTTCGTTAGAATTTTTCCACTAAATATCCCGTGTAAAGCGAACACGAGCCACGGGTTTCACATAAAAAGTACAAACAACACTAACACGTAATTAAATTTGATTCGTAGAAAAAGATCCATCCAACAAACTATAGCAAATACAAAGTTTTATTGGAACGCAGTGGAAAACTATAATCAAATTCAGATCGATAACTAATCAAGATTGTTTACATCGCAATACTATTGTACGAGTACTTTCAGTACTGTGGTGCACTTTTTTAGAGTACAACTATAGTATAATAATTATGAGGTTCCAGGGTTCAATTCCTTCACCAGACCTTGTTGCACGGAGTCCGAAAGAGTGCCCGGTTGACGATAAAAGGCTCATTTCATATTACATGGTATTAAAATATAGCATATATTATGTGGGTCAATATTTCTTATCCTTTTTTTGTAACGTGCCAGCTCATCAATTTTGAATAGCACCAAAATGCAATTGAGTTTTTTTCGTTAATAAAGCGTGAAACTTGGTTTTGAATTTTTGATAAAACGAATTTTCACTGATGAAACCCAGCCAAAGAAGTTCAATGTTCTAAGGCCACGCCACGCAAGTAAACCTCTCTAAACAAGTCCTGAAGTAGTATTTCAAATAATGCTAACGCCAATGAACTTTAAACGGTATAGGAAACTTAGAACTATTGAAAGCACTATCATTGCCACCGGCTTCCTTTCGTACCCTTTGACTTTATAACGATCATACTGAAACTTCAGTTATACAGCAAGTCAATTTAATATCAATCCAATGAGCGATGATGTACGTAAGTAACGTAGACGTAAACGAAGTACGTAAGTGTATGAAAAGTTGTTGAACTTTAAATAAAAAAATAATCTTGTCAAATTAATGAGAAGTAGATAACAAAGATGTTATTTTTCATATTTTGTTCATTATAAGTTTGAAAAGATTTTTTCTTCATTTGTGTTTTGTTTAAGAATATAAGTAACCGATATTATTAATATGCCCTCTAACCCCTCCAGCTAAGCTAAAGTGCTTGTATTACAGTCGTCGGTAGTGTCAGGCCAGGGTTGGACCATTCGTTTTAGAACTAAAGTAATAAAATAATATAGTTTAACGGAAATTCACTAGTGACTTGAAATTGTAAATGTATTTCTACAGAGAGCCAGCAAGAAGTTCCGCTTTATCATTAAAAATATTCATCGTATAATAACGCATTTGCATAAGATGATGTTTAACTGTAAACTTGAATTAATGTAAGGGTAAGTTCATTATGGTAACAGAACTTTTATTGAACAATAAAACACTATGGCCCGTGAATGAGTTACATAACTCATTCATGGGTCTTAGTGTTTAAAGACGGTTAGTGCCTTCTTGGTACTTAGTGCTTATTTCTAGTGTTTATAATGCATTTAGTTATTGTTATAGTAAAGATAAGCGTTTAGTATTATAAACATTGTGTTGCACCATTATTGCACATTGTTTGAAGGCCATACAAAAATTTGTGGGTAACTAGTTAACAGGATTTTTCAACGTTGCCTATATATTATTATTTAATTTTATTTATAGGTATTTCTTTATATAAATTGCATACATACATATATTCACACCTGTAAATCCCTGAAGGAGTAGGCAGAGGTGTATTAACACCCACATTTCGCCAACTATGAGGAGTGGCCACAGGGCAACTCCATCTTGGCTGGTTGGTTCCCGGTTGAGTAGAATAGTGGAACCAACACGGCAATTGCACTATTAATTAAAATTATATTTTGAAACACTTTTGTACAAGATTGTACAAAAATATTTTTAAATTTTTATAGATGGTCGAGATGATGTTAACTTGAAAAAGTTGCCATAATTAAATAGTGGCAGCTCGGCCATGCGAACATGACTCCTTCACTTGAGTTGATTATTATTAAGTCCATTAAATCTCTTAGTTGACTAGGTAAAGCTGTTCAAACGATATAAAAAGAAGAACGTGAATCAAATCCACAATGAATTTACTTTCAACCTTCAATGTCGCTTAAAACCTTTTGCGTTTGGACTTTCAAAATATTTGGAAACTAGTCTGAGCATAAAATTGATGTTCCGGTGTTGGTTGCACAGGTCAGATAGCAGTCGATCCGTAAAGAATCTGATATAATGAAATAGGAGCATTTTTTTTCTTGGACGCATAAACTTACAATCTCTCTTTGTTGATTTAATATTTTTCCAAGTGAAATTATTATAAGTACTTAAATATTTACAGGATGAATTCTTCAACAGGACGTGGAGATGGAAGGTTAAATCTGAAGGTATGAGCAAAAGCGAAAAATATTTCAAGAAATCTCGAGTCTGATTTGATGAAAACGTACCTGTAGAGCTCAGTTTTATCAAAAAGGTTTATTGTTTGTTTGTAAGTTATAGTCCTGAATCGGCCTCGTGCCTCGGAGAGCACGTTAGTCCATCGGTCCCGGTTGCCATAAGAACAACTATGGCAGTCGTTAGGGGGTAGTTGGAGCCCTCAAAAATCCAAAAACAACGGTCTAGCTGCAAAGCTTCGATATCGCCTAATGTTAACATTGGGTTGTGGAGGTCAGATGACAATCGCTTCACGGAAAATGTCGAGGTCTAGCCAAATCCGTTGTTAAGACTGGTAAAGCGGACCCCAGACTCCGAGCTGAAAGCTTCGGATGCGACTGGGAATTAACGCTAAGAGGAAGAAGAAATCCTGAATCGGCATCAGCAAATCCTATGGATGGAGCAGCGGGCAACAGCTACTTTTATTATATTTTACGAAGACTACAAGAGCCCGAGGCCTCAAGTTGGATTCGCAGATCAGGTAAACTATTATTACATTTTTCGATGAACAAATTCTCGCTAGGCATACCTACATACGGAAGTGATAAATATACCACAGGCAACCTCATTGACGACCTAAAGACGGCGTGCGGCTTTAGTCGGTTCGACATAACCTATAATTTAATGAAAACATACGGGTAACGGAATGTAATGGTTTTAATAACAAAAAGTTTATCTTTCGGAAGTTTTCGCGAAATCAGCATTGAAATAATACCAGTATTGCGATTTATTTGAAGATCCTAGAGGACATCTGGGATCATCAAATAAATCGCAATAGTTCGCAATAAATCGCTCGTGACCATGGCTGCTGAAAAGTAGTCAGAACGTCGGGCCAAGTAGGTATAAATAATAAAATTTCAAATAAATAGCGCTAGAATCAGTTAAACAGTGACTTTATTTCAAAAAGTTTATCGTTGAAAAGTTAGTTCGTGTGTGTGTGCTTATCACGTCGGGGTATACAAGCATGAGAAGATAATAAACGATTTTCGGAGGTAAAACTTTTATTATGATAATTACAGATCTTGTTTAATCTATTCAAGGGTATTATTTTGCTTGACAGGAGATTTCAAACGCTGTCATATCGTGAGTAGACAATGGATTTCAATTGGTTAACATAAAGAAACAACTAGTGTACAACTAAAAAAAACTAAAGGTAAGATTCTGTAGCCAACTGCATACGACGACTGCCGACGCACGCAGCAGTTGCGTGTAATTCATTGCGGATTCTCAATGGTCCCCTTCATCCGTATAAGAGTTTGACAAAGTCAGTCTTTATTTCTCAAAATAGTGCAACACTGTTACAGCTTTTTGACGTCAAAATCTCCTTAAAACTAAGTTTACCACTGCTTCCTAGGCGCTAATGGAGAAGAAACGGCGCAACAAACTCCACTGCGGCATTTTTACAAGTAATGGGAACGCTGTATCTGCTGCATGCGTCTGTTATTCTCGTATAGCGTTTGAAGCGTCGGTAGCTTAGTGGTTAAGGAGTCAGCCTTACGATCGAGAGGTCCCGGGTTCGAATCCTGGCCATTACACTACCGACGTGAACCCACTCCTAGCACAAGCAATTTAGCTTAGTTGGAGGGGTTCACGGGAATATTAGTAATTTCGGTTGCTAATATTCTTTATTAAAAAAAAAACAAAAAAACGGTCGGCTTCGGAATCATCTTAAATGTGGATGATACGAACGTGCATAGTTATGTTACTGTTTGTCAATCGGAATAAGCACCCAGCTGAAGTTTGTTGAACTTTTTCAGTTTCAATTCGTACTCACCCATGCCACAATCCACGTGCAGTCAAAGTTTCAGCAATATTTCAGTTAAAACCAAATACTTCGTGGAAATGCCGGGATAGAATGAACGTGGTATAAACTTATGCATTTAAACTGGGAATAAATTTGTTATGAGACGAGTTGCATCCCGCGGTTCTCCCCACAGGAATACAAGGAATAATAAAAAGCCCACGTGGCGGGTATTGCAGCATTTGTACTAATCTATCTTTGTGCCAAATTTTATCTAAATTTGTTCAGCCTTTATGACGTGATTGAATATCAAACATCCATCCATCCAACAATCCCTTCCATCCCTACTAATTCCAAAAAGTCTTATCCAGTTGATGTCTTCAAGGGATATACCGCTACTTGCAACAACGCACAACTTTTTTAGCTACCGTGCAGATGCCATTACAAAAAGGCGCTCTATGCTTATTAAATACAGAAAATCAACTCATTTCTCTAGTTTCTGGGTCCCGTGCCAAATTCGAAATTCAAACGTCAGTCCCGCCTTACCCAGGTTCCGTGACACAATAATTCTTGCTCAAAATATTGTAGAAAAAATTCTAAATGATGTATTGTATATCCAACAGTGCCGATGGATTCATTTTGCATTTTTTTCACATTTATTAGAAAACGATGATAATACCTACAATAATTTAAAAGTTTGGAGGAATTTGAGATTACAAAATAGAGTGAAGCCTTTGAGTATATAAGTACATAAGTATACTATAAATAATAGTCATCTAGCATCCACCCTGTGTTTGCCAAAGGTAAGTTAAGTTTTAGCTTCTAACGCCATCTCGTGAGCGTTGTGTGAACAACTTATGATTCTTTAACCACACTGCCGCACGGTGTAGTTAGGTGCTTTCTTTTTTTTTTTGCAACGTTAAATTATTTCTTGTGGATCATACACCTGCCCCGTAGACATGGTTGAAAAATGGTTCTTTCTGTCAGTTTTCTTTTCTAATTGTAACTTTATTAATTTGTATTTACATTTTATAAATTAACACCGCAAGAACCACGAAGGATTTGAGCGCAGTGACTTGTAGGTATTTCGTTTATTATACAATATGGATACGACATATAGGCAATAATTGAAACCATATACTTGGTACCCCCTAAGCTTCAAGCAGGAAAAGTTTGAACAAAATTGGTCCAGTATTAAGGGCAGAAACTAGAGTTTTAATTTTATAGAATTTGAACAACTTTGAGCACTCTGTAGAATCGCATGTTGCCGCTTAGCTGTTCAAGTAAGTTACCTACTATGCCTATTGTTGTGTGTGTGTGTGAAGTTGTTGTGTGTGTGTGTGAAGGTGTGTGCGTATTTATTAATGACTTATGACACAGTCAATGACTTTAAAGCAATGGATGAAACTATTTAATGACTTATACAAGTGGTTGCATTTTCTACATTTATTTTAATAATTATTTTGTTAGAAAATTTCGGATTTTATAAATCAGGGAATTTAAGTTTAAATTTAATTTGGTTCTATTCCTACGGACCAGGATGCTTCGCGGTTTCAGTATTTGCACATATGTCGTATCCATATCGTATTATGTACACATTATTATATTTCGACTATGTAGTGTCTGGGAATTTTTTCTTCATAAAAAAAAATCCTCGTATGCTTTTATTAGGCAGATATGCTTGTTTTAAGTGGACAGCCTCCGTGGCGTAGCGGTAGTGAACGCGGCCGCTACGCAGGAGGCGCGGGTTCGATCCCCGCTCAGTGCAAATATTTGTGTGAATGAAATATGAGTATTTGCATTGGTCTGGTCGTGCCTCGGAGAGCACGTTAAGCCGTCGGTCCCGGTTGCCATGAGAACATCTATGGCAATCGTTACGGGTAGTTGGAGCCCTCAAAAATCCAAAAACAACGGTCTAACTGCTAAACTTCGATATCGCCTAATGTTAACATTGGGTTGTGGAGGTCAGATGACAATCGCTTCACGGAAAATATCGAGGTCTAGTCAAATCCGTGGTTAAGACTGGTAAAAAGCGGACCCCAGACTCCGAGCTGAAAGCTTCGGATGCGACTGGGAATTAACGCTAAGAGGAAGTAAGTAAGTATGCTTGTTTTAAGTGTAGCTAAAAATTGATTTGACTTTAATAGTTTTTTATACGTAGATAAAACTTTCACAATTGCTTATCATCTACAAGGACAATTTTAGATTACCCGTCCGATTTTGGACCTAAACAGTGCTCAAAATGTGCTCAATACGCGCAGTACAAGTTTCTTGGGTGTCTTTTGAAGATAGAATGGGGTACTACTGCGGTGGACGAGTTCAAAGTCAGCAAGTATAGATTACTTTGCAAAACAATCGGCGCGCGCTAGAGCCTATATATATTTTTTTTTTAAGACACTGATGGTAAGCTAAAGACTCGGAAAAGAGGGTCACCATTTTAGACACGTAACATGTTACAATGGTTGTCCAAGATACGTGTCCCAAGGTATATCTAATTGAAGAAGAGCATTGAAATCTGAGTCTGCCACACATTAAGCAATACCAACACATAGGTAAGTACCTACATTTTCGGTACAGAGTAAGTACTTCTTTAAGATGTGATAGTTGTGCAACAAAATGCTATGCTTGTATGAAACCTTGAATTTCTACGAAACAAACCATGACGCGCTAACTTGTACACGTAATACGGCGGAGCACTGACTATAGATTGTGTTCCATTGCTATGAGGTCAAGGCTATAGCTACCATGTTGCTGCATTCACTCAATACAAGTAGCTGATGTCGGCATACTTTTTATTTGACCTTTAACTTGGGATTTTGTCCTTCAAAGGTTTAGAAATTTAGTTTGTGTCTACTCGACTGTGGCGAAGTCGTAAAAGGAGGGTTATGTGTACCCAGTTAAGTTATTCGTGGCTCATGACTTAACCCAGATATTACTGAAACTATTTTTTGTATCGGATTGCAATAATTTTTGAATATGTTGTACTATAATAATATAGTATTATTAGAAAAATACTTAAAAAAATAATCGTGGTCTGGAAAAGCCGGAAAACGAGTGGCGTTATAACGCCCAGTAGTAAGATCGGCTACCAAGCCAAAGTTATGATTGCAGACATTTTGGAATGAGATGAAACACTAAATGCTTGTTGAATGAAACGCTCATAATGAAACTTTATTCATTTAAAAAGTAAACATCGACATGACAGGAAACAAGACATATTTTTGACAAACAAACCATAAAATATATCCTAACCTTTGCACCGACCCAAAATTTATATCAATTTCTGATGAAGCTCTTAGCTGGGAACATGAAAATTACCTAATAAGGACATTTTTATACTACTTAGGTCGCAGACAAGCAAACAGGCCACCGAATGGAAAGTGGTTACCGTGGCCTATGGACGAGCGCAACACCAGGGGAGTCACACTCCTGCAACCGACCCGATAATAACAGAGCGATTCTGTGCCGTCAGCGCAGAAGATAAGTAGGACAAGCCTTTGGTCTTCTCACTGACAGCACAAAATCCCTCCAGTGAGCTCTGGCTATCCTACACACCGCCGGGAACACAACACGAGGTTATTTAGCCGCGATATTTTGTAGGGCGGAGGTACTTCCCAAGTCGGACCGCTTGATTGGGACTGAAATACTGATAACGACCTACCTCATAATGACATTGCAATATATTGTAGTTATTTCAATGACTGAAATGAAACACGTAATATGCTCAAAAGCAATAATCCAACCTGGAAGATTATATTACAAGTTCTTCATCACCGGAATCTTCGTTTGTTACTTCGGTATTTGAATTTTCCGGTGGAAAAATGGTAATCTCACTGGGCAGGTCGTCATCCGAATCCACATATTGCAATTCGTCAACTATTTCGTTGAGATTACAAGGCCTTTTCATCAGTGATCTTAAATTTAATAGTAGTAGTAAACAGACGTACATTTTACTACCGGGCGTTATAACGCCATCAAGTTTTTACAAACGATAATTTTCATGAAAAACTGTGAAATTCAAACTTATTTTATCTCAAACTTATATTACAATAACAACACTTTACGATATTCTACGTTATAGTATTTATTACATAATTTATGTACCTTAAAACTTACTTTTTTGAAGCCAAGTCGCAAAGCAAATTTACTTTCAATTTAAAACATGTCAGAACTTCTAAATAATACACGCTCTGTGACAAATAGTACTAACACACTATAGAAGGACCGTTTCTGATTACGGTAATGTAAGACGATCTTTGGTAAAACAACAATAAATATATAAATTAGGCGGTTACATCTATCACTCGATTAGTGGCGTTATAAAGGACGGTAGTAACAAGTGGGTTAAGGGAAACTCATCTGTAAGCTGGTACACCTGATGATTCAGGCTTAAGGTAAGGTGTTGAGGGTAATCAAAAATTTAAATGTCTGAATTTGGTACCAAATGTATTATGTATAATGCATGTATCAAATCAAATCATTCATTTTGCGAAATACGGGTTTTCATGATGTCTTATCATCATAATAATGATACACGACCGCCAAAGCGGCATGCAAATATAATTTCAGGAAGACAATATTACAGTTCTATGCAGTATTCTACCGTTTTAAATTGTATAAAATGTGTAATTATGTATTTAGCAAATAAATAAACAAAAAAATATGAAACAAAAAGTCAGTAGTATCGTGAATTAAAATATTTTAATATTCATCTTTTGTTATCGGTAAATATTTTTGTTGTTTCACATACATTAATTAATGGTTCCGACGCTTTTCAGCAGCAGTTCAATGAACGGTCATCGTCAGCAACAATGGGTGCAATCCATCATTTTGATATATATTTTATTTGAATTTCCGTCGGAATAAATCATTACGCGATGAATTATTTGGTTCACTATCTTTTTAATGACTTTGGGATAGTAAAGGAAATTTCCGTATGTTTTCATACTATTAGAATTATTGTAAGCAGGCACCTCCCTTCTTTTAGGTACTTTTTAAAAATATTATACACTAGCTTTTGCCCGCGGCTCCGCCCGCGTGGATGTCGGTTATCGCGACCAAACATAGCCTATGTCCTTTCTCAAGGTCTAACCTACCTCTATACCAAATTTCATCAAAATCGGTTCAGCGGTTTAGTCGTAAAAGTGAGACAGACAGACAGACAGAGTTACTTTCGCATTTTATAATATTAGTAGGGATAATGTTCGTTCCTGGTGGAGTAGAATAGGGCCACCCCAACTCTCCCTGTGGGTGTCGTAGAAAACGACTATTCTCGAAACAGCTGTTCTCCATCCGACACATAGATACAGCCCATGAATAAGTGCCCGCTTAACAGCAATAGGCTTGCCCCGTATTACGTGAGTATATTATGTATGTATAGGTATTCATTAATAAGTACTTATTAGTATTACACCTGGCATATTACTACTACTGCAACGGATATCAAAAAGAGGCTGCATGTACCTAATAGTTTTCTTTGCTTTTTCTAAATAAAAAAAACTTCATCAAAATCTGTTCTGTAATTTTTGTATCCACCTTCCACCGTCCATGCATTTGCATGGACAAACAGAAAAATACATTTTTATGTTCCAAAACTTCCGAATCCATAATCTAATGCTTGCACTACATTCTCGTCGAAGTTAGGCGAGGCGAGGTTTGACGCAGCGCGCATTGCGTGCCTCCCCACACCGGGGGGCGAGTTGGGGACTCCATGGTCCCCACACCGGATGAGGGCCAGTTCGAGAGATATGGCCCTGGGTCGGCCGGGGTGCGAGGGATATGGCTACGACAATCTCACCTCCGGCAACCGACGGCCCACAGACGGCGTGCGTTTTAGTCGGTTCGAGTCCGACATAACCTCCTCCTCCGGTTCCGGCGGGGGAGGGAAAAAAAGGCATTGGTGCTGGTCTAGTGTAGTGGTCATCGCGATACCACTTCTTTTGTACCGTAGCACCAGTCTAGTTGTACAACTACATAGGTACCTATAAATTTAGAAGTCATTGTTTATTAGCTTTCGATATACCTATTTAGTCCTGCGAATGGAAACGATATCACAACGTAGGTTTGTAACATATTAATTGCGTTATATGATATTATTTTCTTTTCTCAGAACATGCCCTCAGGCAACACGTGTATCGGTTATAAAGAGAAACCTTATGTTATAATGTTTCAGAGTATATTTCAGGACTATCCAGGAACCCATTTTATTCGTTTTCTTATCTTAGGTCTTTTTTGTGTTTTACTGACTTCCGTACTATCCATACTATGTATAATATTTTATATGCGAAAGTAACTCTATCTGTCTGTCTGTTAGCTTTCACGCTCAAACCAATTTGGTACAGGAGTAGATTAGACCTTGGGAAAAGACATAGATTATGCTTAGTCGCGACAAACACGCGGGCGGAGCCGCGGGCAACAGCTAGTACTGTATACTGATATGTTTAAGTATTTATATACATACATATAATGTTATCTAATAAATATAAAATTCTTCTGTCACGGGGTGCGTAATCGAACTCCTCCGAAACGGCTCGACCGATTTTGATGAAATTTTTTGTGCTTATCCGGTAATCTATGAGAATCGGCCAACATCTATTTTTCATCCCCCTAAGTGATAAGGGTGCAGCGGGAACGGGATTTGAATACCACGCGGGCCGAAAATATGGTGGTACGAAGTTCGCCGGGGCAGCTAGTCTAACGGCCCGTTCACGACCTTGCCGCTGCGAGCGGCAGCTAAGTGCGGGGCGGCGAGCGGTTGGAACAAAAGTATGAAAATGTTTGAAGCACGCCACGAGTCGCCGCTCATAGCGAAAACGCACGCGGTTTTCTCCGAGCGAATCGCTACAGCGGCGCGCGGTGTGGGAAGCGGCAGGAACAAAAGTACAAGCCAATGAGTGCGACGCCACGGAACAGAGCGGCGCGCACGGCGGTGTAGGAGTGACGGACTCAGCGGCGTAGCTTTAAACAAAAAAGATTAGACGATTTTGTAGCGGCGGGCGGTAATGGATCGGCGAAATGAGCGTTCGGAATTTTGACGGTCGGCCAGATTATTTCGAATTTATGACGTGAACTCGATACCAAGATTTTTATAGGTAAAATCTTAAATCGACCGCCTATATGGAAGTCAAAACATCCCCAACATAAACTACCCTTTTGGATCAGATGTATTGTTTTAAACATAGGTACGTCTATGTGCTTCAGAATATAATCAAAAGTTTGTACACTCCCTCAATATATAAAATTCTTCTGTCACGGGGTGCGTAATCGAACTCCTCCGAAACGGCTCGACCGATTTTGATGAAATTTTTTGTGCTTATCCGGTATCTATGAGAATCGGCCAACATCTATTTTTCATCCCCCTAAGTGATAAAGGTGCAGCGGGAACGGGATTTGAATTCCACGCGGGCCGAAAATATGGCGGTACGAAGTTCGCCGGGGCAGCTAGTATAATATAGAAACATTCGGTTTAGAGCAACCAAATATATTCATGTAACTATAGAAATATTTGCACCGAGTGGGTATCGATCTTACGACCTCTAACTAGTAAACAGCCAACGCTCTACAATCTGTTGCATTTACGGTACACGGACCTTTCGTATTTTAACAGTGTTAAGAATACTTAATATGTAGTAAGATTGTTATTACTTTAGATGATTGCTTGTCACTGCACCGCATTTCGCGCCTTCCCAGACCCGAAGGTGACATGCGTGCCAATGATCTAACTACTATGGACGATCGTCTGACAGATAGATAGATAGGTAATATAATTATTTATTGTACACCAATAGATTTACAGTATGTCAAGTAGGTAGCAAGTATATAGTTTAATGTACAATGGGCGGCCTTATCGCTGGAAGAGATATCTTCCTGGCAACCTTGTGACCTAGATTAGGAACAGCCGAAAGGAAAGGAGCCGGATGCAATCAGGAAAATACAAATACTGTAAAAGGACGATGATGACCGAATATCAGATTTCACAAAAACCTTAAATCCCCCAAAACCTCAATAGAATGCGCCCTTATAAATACAGTCATCTTAAACCTGCTTTGCACGAAAATAAGTGCTCACGCGTACCATTAGATTGCTGCCCACATTACGGAGGATATCCACAAACGGACAAGTGATTTCGAACACTATTACTTCACATGACAGACCCCAGAACCCAACTGGCGCAGGGGTACCGACCCTTTGCACTATGCATTGTACTAAACATGGGGTAACTTTTATTGTCGGCCAATTTAAAAAGACCTGCGTCACACTATCGAAAAACCTCTCGAAAGTCTAAACGAGAATGCGTTTGCGGGAGGGGGTGGGGTTCTTGTTATACTGGGTGGGTAAAAGTATTGAAGCGATACGTGATGTAATGGATTGAGAAATAAATTGATTTTGCAAATGTTGTATAGAATGTTAATTAATATGAAATATGGTGGGTTGCAGTGGTGGAAAGTCTGTTTAACTTGTCTCCATATCAACTAGCACCCCAGTTTTCTATCACATACAATTACTATGATCGAAGTACTCAAATCGAGGAGAGACGTTTCAGTCATAAGTTACCTTCCGGTTACAAATAATGTGCTATGCAGCTATGCTACGCTACGAGGTTGTAAAAGCTAAGCTTTGAAATTAGGTGACTGTTTCTACTGTGCTATGTTATGTAGCGTAGGGACGCAGGTACTTCAATGAGTAGACGTATAATTGTACTTGGGCTAAAATGCTCCATCGTCAAAATGTACAATATGCTGTGGTCATGATGTTTTCGCGGCCTGAATGATCATATGACAGAATACGACAACGTCATAGCGAGTAAGATATGCTATGAAACTCCCTATATTAAATATTTAAAATTCGAACGTTAACACGCATCATCATCACTACATATTATAAAACAAAGTCGCTGTCGCTGTCTGTCCGTCCCTATGTACGTTTAGGTTCAAAATGCTTAAATGCTTAAATCTTCAAAATTACGCAACGAATTTTGAAGCGGTTTTTTTTAATAGATAGAGTGATTCAAGAGGAAGATTTATATGTATAATACATGCATAATATTGTAGAGAAACACTGATAAATTTAGAGATATGCAGCGGGAGCGGGATCAGAAAATATGGCGGTACGAAGTTCGCCGGGACAGCTAGTTCAATATAAAAAAACGTAGCTTACTGAACCCCTTTCCACCAGTGCTATGTATAGTGCCAGTGGTGAACATCAAACGCATCCACAGCCACGTATACTTAGAGCAATCTCTGCAAAGCAGCCTCGCTGAGGCTATTTGATGAACTCAATTGAACTCAAATGAAAACCCTGAACTTTGCTCACTGTAACCTTTGATTTCGGTGCAAATTTCAGATTTTTTTTTATCTTCCAACTTTACGAATTTAAGTTTATCTATACTAATAATAAAGCTGTAAAGTTTGTTTGTTTCGCTAATCTCTAGAAGCTACCGAGGCGAATTTAAAAAATATTTTTTATACTTATTATGGAAGATCCAGTTCTTAGGTTATAGACTATTTAAGACCACACTACGACCTACAGGAGCCAAGCAATAAGAAAAAAAGCAGATGTAAGTGAAAATGGAAGTAAACAAGTATGGCGAGTGAAACCAAACACAGAACTAGTAATACAAGACAATACGTTAATTAGCATTTTCACAATGTAAAATTGTTATTCAAAAATATGTACAGTGATTGTAAATCATCTCATATTACTGAACAGGCCATACATCATGAGTTCATGACTATTAGGCATTACAACTATGTACCAGTAATTTATTTCTATTTCTTATCCCTTGTTTAATAATACGTTAGAACAAAAATGTATTTACTAATTACCTACTCGCATTCTAAAGCAAGCTATACCTACCTCAGGACATAGATCTTGGACATTAAATGTGCTCAAAATGTGCTAGGTATATAGGTACCTACGCGCAGTAGGTAACGTTATTTTGATGTCTTTTGAGGATAGCCTAGGTACAATATTTATGTAGATATTTTAGCAGAGGAATAAAAGTGAATTTGTATCTATACTTAACGTGTTCTGCTTTTAAAATACCTAAATAAAAAAACCGGCCAAGAACGAATCGGACTTGCGCAGGAAGAGTTTTTACTTGATATAACATCAACAAAATATCCTACCTACATCGTCTGTGAAAAACAGTCTCAACTTTTTCAACTGTCTAGCTATCACAGTTCATGAAATCTTACGGCATGGTGACAGATAAACAGACAGTAAAGGAGTCTTAGAAATAAGGTTCCATTTTTAACCCTTGGGATCCTAAAAAGGGACATTTTTGATTACCACTTCTAGATAAATTACGGTTCATAAGTTTTCTCGGCGCACGTTTCAAACATATTCACCTCTTCTATCGACAATAGCACGAATTTTATTTGAAAATCAAAAGATTCCCGTTCTCATGAATCCGGATAGCTTATGTAAATATTATTGTTACCCGCAGATAGACAATTCCTATCTCTAACAATCGGAGTTACTTTTTATAAAAGCAATAATTTTTTAGTACGTATTCGACCATATTCTCTAGTCTTCTAAGAAACTTCATCCTAAGCACGCTCAAGCTCTGGAATGAACTTCCTGCGGTGGTTTTCCCAATCGACTACAATATGGGGTTCTTCAAGAAATGCATTAGAAGGTTTCTTCAGGGTCGGCAGCACGAGTATGACGCTGGTGTAGTACACGTCCATAGACCACGGTAACCACGTTCCAACGAGTGAGTGTTATAAAAATAGTGTCGTAATTTCTATGTGGTGTGGGTAATGGACTGCTGAGACGAGGTCTCGGGTTCGATCCCAAGTTTTACCATGGCACACACCAATGACTTTTCGATGCTTTTCGAAGATAAGTGTGTATTTATCGCAGGTTTATAAGTGCCCGGTTAATGGCAACAGGCTCGCCACCTATTACATTGGGACCTAAACATAAACGGCGAAATGTGGGTGCTAGCACCTCTGCCTACCCCTTCGGGGATATAGGCGTGAGTTTGTTATTTTATGTAATTTCTATGATTTTTGACCTCTTTAAAGGTATAGGTACAACGATATATATTTTCCCTGGCTGTTTATTCGGCATAGGAATGAACCCAGGACTGCCTGGTTGCAGAACCTTGTAAGTTTACCAAAACAAACGAGACAGTAAATAACGAACTACGTTAATTGTTACATGCTTAGGTAAGCATAAAATTGTAATTGTGGACAAACAGTAAATTCGTGTTGAAAACTTTTTTTAAACTACAATATTCTGAGAATTTCAGCTTTAACAATACATATTAGCTTTCTGCCCGTGGTTTAACCTCTAAAGTGTCTTATTCTTATAATAATATAATATGTTAATTAATATCATAGTTACTAAAACCTCGGGATACGTATCTTGGCCCTAAACCGCGAGACAAACGAGACCTTGGCGCTTGGCGCCCGCGGATGGTTTTGTAATAAATCTATACTTGGTGAATTTAAGCTCGTCCCTCCAGCAGCACCTCGTGTTTTCCTCAAAATACACCCAAGATACATGTATTGCGCGATTATAGCACATTTTAGGTCCATGATATATGTCCCAAGCAATACGTAATATGTATCATGATTATCATCACAGCGCTGAGTCCCGGTGTATCCGCAGTTCACCTTGTAGCTCAAAGTCCTTCTGCCGGCTTTTACAACTCCACTTAGCACGGTCTGGCAGTGACGTCATGGCACATCGAGCTAGCGCTTTTTGAGTCTACTCCTAGTTCCTAACGCCTACAGAAAGATTTCTAGGTACCCGATTTTTCGTGTTCCGCTTACTGTCTATCGCAACCTTAGAACTCTTGATAATAAGACTGTCTGTAAGTCTTATTATTAGGAGTTCAATGACCGCAGTCTGTTTGTTAGGTTCTCAGTTTATGTCGCTGGAGGGCCTTCCACTCACCGATTCGCACCACACTCCACTTTAAGGCAGTTTCATGTAAAAATACCTAAATATTTACAGCAAAATCAACTTTACTAGGTATACTGAAACATTTCCATTGCTCGGCAAAGAAAAATATCATTGACTGTGTGTGGCACATAGTCAATGAGTCCGTTCATGGGGTTGCTTTTGCAAAAAGGACTGGCTAAAAATACCAGAAGAATCTTCAACAATAACGAGCTATTGAATAAATAATTACACCGTCACGCTAATAATTTACAAAAAGAATGGGCAGAGGCGTCAAACCGAATACCCACATTTCGTTAATGGTCGTATTACTTTCAATGTGTTTCCTTTCCTGACATTAGGGTGAACTATAGCTATCTCTCTCCTACTTCCCGTATAGCTTTATAGAGGGTGTATTAACCGACCGATATCGTACGGTCTTTGTACTGATTGCCGTTAAATATGAGATTTATAAAATATAGTTTTAGTTATAGTTCCTGCTTGACGGCAATAGGCTCGCCCCTATTAGGTACATGGGACCTGTGGGCGTTAATATACCGACTTCTGGCTACCCCTTTGGGGATTTACAAACGTGAATGTTTTGTACTTACGTATTATGTATGTATCCAACTGTGCCTTCTGCAGGTCTGTAAAGGCCACTTTATTGTACCGTAAGGATAATATTTTGTCATTTACAGGAAATTTGAATTTGCCTTATAGGTAAATGAATTGTTGTGATTCTGCTCATATGAGTGACCATTATACAAATTTTATAAGAATCTATTGAGATCTACTGAGAATTCATAAAGTTCCACGCTTTTAAAGGAATCGCTAAATGTGGCCTTTTTAGACCCGCTGTCCTGTGCCTATCCCGGAGAGTGAAAGGCGTATGCAATGCGTAGTAGGTAGGTATGCGTCATCTATGCATTATATACGTAACCGCATCAGTGACTGCTGCAGTAGCTAGTCCGATTTTTACTGTATATAACTAACTAGCTTTTGCCCGCGGCTCCGCCCGCGTGGTTGTCGGTTATCGCGACCAAACATAGCCTATGTCCTTTCTCAAGGTCTAATCTACCCCTATACCAAATTTCATCAAAATCGGTTCAGCGGTTTAGTCGTAAAAGCGAGACAGACAGACAGACAGACAGACAGAGTTACTTTCGCATTTATAATATTAGTAGGGATAGTAGGGATGTAATAATAAGGCATAATTTATTCAATTTGTAATTTACAAAAATTATTATGTTTCCACAGAAAGTAAGCATATAAATTTAAATTGATTTTGTCTTCTTCATTAACAACGTTATTCATGTTGGAACGTTTTTAGCCCTGACATTGAATGTTCCGTGCGACCTTTGCCTATTGAAGTTACTTATTTATTCATAACACATTGTAAAATGTATACCCACGCCCTGACTCCTGAACTATTTAAAATTTTGCACGGTGTTTTCCTAGAAAACTACACAAACATTTATATAGGATCTATACATATTTACGCGTACTCGAAAATTGTGCACCATTATAACATGGTACGTGTCTATAATGGTGACCCTCTTTTCCGTGACTTATTACCTTCAGCTTACCATCAAGCAGTCAAAATGACGTGTCCTAGAATTAAAAAAAATACATTCCCCTTTTTTCAGTCTATGGTCTAATACTTTTTATAACTTTTTCTTAGACAATACAAATATTGTTTGGACATCAACTACTAGATTTTATATAAGTTTAAAATTTTCAACATTATCAGGTAAAAGTTTATAATTAATTCTGGTACCTACTTAACCATTTCGTCAGTTTGTTACAATAAATATTATAGGATGGAAATACAAGAGTTCTAAGTACTTAGATATCTTAATTATTTAACAATTAGGTATTTACTACTTACCTCCTTCAATAATATTGCAAAACTAAAGTTAGACTTACCAACAATTTAAAATAATTAAGCTCTTACACGAGACCGAGAGCAAAATCTACATTTTATCGAAATCGAAAGTGTTCTAACATTCATTCATCGTCTTGCTTATAATTTTCCTCAGTCCTTAGCTATATTAAATCCACTAGATCTTATTGCCAGGGGAATCCCAGTCTGATATATAACGGTCAATCCCGTAATCCCTGAAGGGAACGCCAAGGATATTGTATGGCGTACAGGCTTCACGTTCCTATACCTGCTTATTACTAGACAAGGGAAGCAATATGATAGAGCCCTATTCATCTTATGGTTAGGTTCTTAACTAAAAGTAAACAATTTGGATGTGTCTTTTAATGTTTGTTATCTTAAAACTCAGTTTATTTACTTATTATTTATTTATTTTGAAGTTTATTGTACACTAATAATAACTCTTTTTGGCAGTCGGGTAAAAACAGTAGGGAAAATAAAAACGGTAGTATAAAAATGGACGAATGGCGGCCTTACCGCTTCAAGCAATTTCTTACAGGCAACCTTTTAGATATTTTTTTGTTTAAAAACTCAGTTTAAAAATAAAACACGGCTCTGAAAACCAAAATCGAACCACTAGTTTATGCAGTAGTTTATTTTGTATAATGTGTTTGTGTAAAAAGTCACTTCAAGATTGTTAACATAACCAAACGGAATATAGTATTTTATAGTATAGTAATAAGAATATAACCTAGCCATTTGAATAAATGGCTGAATACGATTCAGGCCTGAACGGCGCCGATTAGTTAACAGCCTAGGCAGTAATTGAACGGCTGATTGAGCCAGTTGCCTGCGACATAAACATCCCTCCTGACCGTAGGCGGTTAGCAGTGCCTATAAATACTCGCATGGGCACAGGTGTCACACGCAAGTTGTCAGTACCGGACCCACCCCACTCATTAACGGAATCACAATTAATAGGTACTGCAAAAGGTATTTAACTGCGTTTTTCTGAGGACCTCCCTACGAGCGTACTTTCTAGTGGTGCAATTAAAATAGTCATTGGTCAGGTGACCCTAAATTAGAAGGAGAAATTCCATTCCATATAAACGCGGTGAAGAAATTTGCAAAAAAATACGGGTAGAAAAGCGGGTAATAACTAGTTACAAATATACAAACATCTTCGCAAATATGTAGGTGCTATGTTATAAGTTGCTTAACACTAAAATATTTTATTCCTTATGGCTCCTCTACACGTAGACAGATTCTTCTGCGGTTGTGAGCGGCGGATACGTCCGCCGACGTGTGGACGGGGTGATTTGCTCGCATGTAGTAGATATTTAACGTTAAATACATATCGACACCTCTGGGTTCAATTGGCGTATAAACCAAAACACGACTTTTCAGGAGAGCAAAAAAACGATTTTATTTTTAGAAAAAAAATCATAACTTTTTTATTTTAGGAGCTACATGAAAAATTCCAAAGAGAAAGATTCTTAGAATTTGGGGATAAAGAAGGCTAAATCATTCAATCATATCTATCTTCTTTGGTTTGGAAGTTAGCATGGATATACGTCTTAGAAAATACCAATTTATGGTTTATACACCCCATGAAAATTGGATGAGAAACCAAATATGGATATAAGCTGTACTTATATCCATATTTGGTAAAATTAAGTACACATTTACTGATGTAAAAGCACGTAACTGTAGATTTTTTTGCTGTAAAAACTATTTACTTTGCACATCAATAGAATTATAATTAATAAAAACAATCTCGATACTGTTAGAATGTGGCAGAATTACATTAACATTAGTCTTACTACAGAATTGTGGTCGATATATACGAAATTAAACTACCAGAAACGAAATTAACTTAGTTTTATTAAATAAAACAGATAATTATGGCACACATTATCAGTCATGATCAGATTACCAAACTAATAAAGGCAATTATTTAAATCTGTAGCTCTTCCACAGCCATCTCTCCTTCACCGCGACTTCCTCGTACAACAGATTGTCCTCAGGGTCTTTGTCTTTAATTCAGCGGCACTTGAACAGAGCCTGCGCCATTTTGGTCGTGGAACGCGCCAACTTATAGATAAGCTTTTGCCCCTCAGACGATTCCAACTTGTTATATAGCGGTTGCAAGTGGTCTCGTTTGGCCCTGGCTACCGCTCTCCTGGTGGCGCGTTTTGCATCTTTGTACGCGTCGCGGTCATCGAAAGGTCTTCACCCTGATCTCTCTCTGCACTGTGTCGTTCCACCACCAAGTGTCCCTGTCATAGATGCGTCCACCCTTAGACGTACCGAGCACCGCCCTCCCCGCCTCAAGGATAGCTGATAGCTGCTGCTAGTTCGTCTACAGCATCAGCGCACTTGTCACCGATAGCTGAGACGAGACTTTGGGACTTGGCTTCACCACCACCTGATTCTGCGTTGGCCACGCTCGGCGCGTTTATCTTTGAGTTTCACGCGGAGGTCCATGACAAGGAGACGGTGTTGGCTAGTGAGACTCTCTCCGGGTATTACCTTGCAGTTGGCCACCCTGCTGATGCTATGCCTCTTAGTGAGTAGGAAATCGATCTGGGTAGCGTGCTCTCCGCTCTTGCAGGTGACAAGAAGTTCGGCTTTCTTTTTGAAGAACCTGTTCACAACGGCAAGTTCGGTGGCTGTACACGTTTTGAGGATGTGCTCACCCTCTGGGTTACGGTTACCGTGTCCAAAACCGCCGTGGGCATGTCCAAACTCCTCACACCTGTCACCCACATGACTGTTCGTGCAGATGACTGTTCGTGCAGTGGTTTTACTTTAGCAGAATCGAGGGCCAGGGCCTCGATTCTGCTAAAGCAACCACCGTCATAACACGGACACTGTAATAATTTTTTGAGTTTTTACCATTTAATTTAAGACTTTAAAGCAATGTATGTAAAATCTAAAATTAAACGACCTATTGTAGAGTGAACGAAAGCGTGTAGTAAAAATACTGTCATTTTATTTTGGTCTTTAATTCTATAGCAATAAAGTCTAAAATTGAATACCATTTTTTTGCAATGGATATGGTTTATACGTCCATATGTTATTTAAATGTTTGGATTTACGACCTCAATTTTAAATTACGTTTAAGAAATATATTTATTCGTCACGGCGTAAAAACCATTTACAATCAAGGCAGATCTTACGCCCCGGGTTGGTAAAAATCTTGGTCATAACGTCTTACTAAAAATTTAAAAAAGAAAAATTTGGCTGTTACATTAACATTTTATCTTTTTTGTGGTAGGATGATCTAAATTTTTTGGGTCGTAAAAGCATTTTTTTTGCGAATTTGAACATTTTAAATATACAGATCGATAGAGAAAAAAATTCTGAACTAAACGGTGTATATAACTCATTTTGGCCAAAATGGTTTATACGCCAATTGAACCCAGAGGTGTCGATATCACAGATGAGCAAGTCGCCCCGTTGCACGTAGAATACATCTGCGGATGAATCTGTCTACATGTAGAGGGGCCATTACATAGCAACACATGTAATGGCATTTTATTTCGGTTACCCCATCTCTTCCCTTCCCTTAGCTTACCATCAGGCGAGGTGAAGTCAAATTGACGTCTCGTATATTAAAAAAATCTCTTCCCGATGTACGAAGTCAAAAGCCGGATACTGCGAGTAGGTAAGTAATTATGCTAATATATGAATCGAGCTATATTATTTTACTAAGAATAAAATTAGCATTATGGTGCCAGTTCTTCGTAGCTGCATAGGTGGGAGTGTAGTGTAGTCCCAGCTCTAAGGAAAACGATATCATGCAGAACCGTACGAATAAGTCACGGAACTAGATAAACTATTCGTGAATTTATTAATACGTTATTCAATCAATTTAGCCTATCGTAGTCCACTACTAAACTTAGGCCTCTCCCAATGTACCTATGTAGGTTCGGCCTACTGTTACCAAGCTAGCCAGACAGGTTGGTACAGGGTTTTATTTCGAGTTTTTCTTTAATATATAAAGGGTCTAAGGACTCCGATAGTTTGAAGACGGTCTATTAACAAGATAATAACTGATAATTAACAGTATTATTGTCATCTGTGAAGTGCGAGTGCACTCACGTGATCAGTGAATATTTACTACCTTCCCCATTTATCCTCTGACCCTTTTTCTAACTCAGTTGGGGTTTGCTTTCCAGGCTAACTGTGATGCGGCTGAACTTGGATATTTTCCGTGAAGCGACTGCCAAAACTAGTCGACATTTTTTGGGTGGCGTAAAGACTGCCATAGGTGTGGCAACCGGGACCGAGGGCTTAACACGCTCTCCTTTAAAATTGGAACCTTATCTTTTAAAGTGGGTAGGTACTTTGAGGTCGTACAGGTGTTTTTGTGAGTTAGGTCGCCACCCGTCAGTTTCTCTAATTAGTCATTTTCCATAAATCGTCAGTTTCCCTATTCGTCAGTTTACAAACTTTAATGTCATATATAACCCTAATTTCTGCCTATATCTTCGATGGTATACAAATTATACAATGTATGATTGCTATATGAATATAATGTTGAATCGTCATTGAATTATTCCTTCGTAATTCTCTCTCTACATATTAATGCTACGACTCATAATTCAGTAGAAGTGCCACGATCACAGTAACTAAGTCACTACTTACGCCATCTACTGAACGCGGATGTAACTAAAACTTTACCTTGACCTCTACAATTTTATTGGCATAATCAAAACTTCTGATATGGTCAATATGTTATCTAAGTTGAAGTCCATTCATTCTGTATAGACTATTATAACGACACTTTCGAGACGTCAAAATTAAAAAATAGTTTTGTAAATGGACCACCGACCGCTATGCCTATGATACTCAGCCGGATTTTTTTTTTGGTCTGTAATTAACCCACCTCAACCCAAACTAATCTCATCTGCAAACCAGTTCACCTGCTACCGCAGACGAGATTTTCCTCAGCTTCATCCTTCAATCAGAAGATATTGCCCAGCGTTGCTCGGGCCTCAAATACTTAGGGCCTTTATCTTTTCTTGTGTTGCATTTTTTATAGCTACAGCTACCAGCTTTTGTATATAGCCAGTGTCTAAAAAGGTCACTTTATTGGAATCGTATTAGAATATCTACCTAATATTTTGTCATGTAGCATGTGGCGTTATTTACACAAAATTGAAATCTGTAAAATTATTGTAATTTTGCTAATATGACTGGCCATTATAAGAATTCTATAGGAATGTATTGAGATCTACTGAGAATTCATAAAGTTACTCGTTTTTATTAGCGGAATCGCTCAATGTGACCTTTTTAGGCCCGCTGAACGCAAGAACTAAATAAATGAGTTATGAATTTTGATACCCATAGCACACTTTTTTTGTAATATCACTGTAAACTACAAAAAGTTATATTGCGCATTGTTGCTGGTCAAATTTTTAGTGATCTGATGCTGACTGTACCTACAGTCAAACTAATACCTTACTAGGATATAAATAGAAGTCATTGTCCAGAAATCGTGAATTAGATAGCAATTGAAACATTTTCAATTTGTTTACAGCAAATGTCACAATATTAATGGCGATGGAAATTGATATTATTACAATTCGCTTTTGAATGGAATAATATCAGCTACGCTCTGTACAGAAATTCTTCGTTATCATTTTATTCGTCGGAGATTTTCATTAAAGATAATTTAGGTGTGTACAGTCAACGATAAAAGTTGCTGAACACAACAAATTTATGAAATGATCTTTATAATAATAATCTAGTATCTACACAATATTTAACTAGCCTGTATTATGGATTCTAGAATGCGGATTTACATTGCTAGATTTTTTTACAAGAAGACCTTACACCGATGCAGTATTAATTATTCGTATGTACACACAAATTGCCGAGCTGGAATCGAACCCGTGACCTATGACTTGGCAGTTTAACGCTTTACCACTAAGCGCCATTTAGATGTTTTTATTGACAATAGGCTCGCGTTTGACCGCTATTACACCTTTTGATAAGTGATAATGATGTGGTCGATCGATAGAAAGGGGGTGGTCAGACGATAATCTCTCGTGCAAAATTTAAGATAAAGCCAAGTCAAGAGAAAGAATAAGAGCTTAGAATATAACCAGGGTTAATCGCCATGATCATAATGAGGTTGTCGCCACTTAAAAAACAAAACTAGCAAATTTCGTCAGTAGTCACCGTAAGCGTGCGCGTCACAACGAAAGCACCGATAGGTACGTTAGATAACAATCTGTTAAAATTTACCTACATTCTAACCACGACATGACGGTATGGAAGCGAAAGTAAACTTCGAAGTAATAACGACCTAATGGATACCGCCTGCCTGCCTAATATTACGTGTTTACACATCAGTGAGGTCGATGTTAAACCTCAAAGAATTCAGAAACAAAGATACTTATGTTTATAAAAAGATACTGCGATAGAAGCATGAATATGAAACGGTCGTAAAAGCTAACAGTTTAGTGTAATCTATTAATTTTACATAAAGTATTTGCTTAAGAGACTAGTGCTGCCATCTATTCGTTAGTGCTGTAATTTCTTTCAGTGTTACGCAAAGAGAGAGATAGTTGATGTAGAATTTGTTTTATAGATGGCGTAATTTTTGTTTACTAGTTTTGTTTGTGAAATGAGGTGACTGAATTTATGTAGATGTAGCTACTACCGACTATACAAGAATTTATAATATTTTAAATCGCTAATGAAACATGTTACTTAAGTCAACTTATATGAAAATCAATACAAATGTAAGCGGACTTCAGATTTATAGTTGTTGATTGTAGAATCATCGTCATACTTATACCTATTCTTGTATAAAAAAAGTTCGTAAGCCCTTGACTTGATTTGAACCATAGTTTCTTGAAATTTAATTGTATGGTACCTACGCCGCAGTGGCGAAGCGTGAAAGTTTTCAAAAGGGAAGCCAATGGAAGAAAAAGCTTACCTTGATCTAGTTTGTAATGCACCATTGGGAAGCGGGCAGGAATTGAGTAATAGGGACCTCTCGCCACTCCTGAAGGTCTAAAAAGGTATTATTTACATGAAATTGGAATCTGCTTATGTAATGAATTATTGTGATTCTGCTCATATCAGTGACCATTCATAATCTTTGAGATCTACTGAAAAAGCTACTCGTTTTTAGCGGAATCACTTAATGTGGACCCGCTGTGCGGTTAAAATACACAACTCTCTTGTCAAATATATTAATGACGCCACCTTGTGTCCCCTTGATGTATTTCTTCATGCTTCTTCAACTTTTACTTGCTAGTGCCGTCACCGTGCACTTATTGTATCTACTTTACAGTGTCGACATCAATTTGAGTTTCACCTACCAAACTCTGAACCACAAGTTCGGTTAGCCCAGATCAATTCTCTAGAGGTCTCTAAAGAATGACAGACATTTAGTTTTATTTGATGAACTTGTAATGACCTAAATAGTTACTTAAGTGTTGCTACATTAGAGGTCGCCTAGTTCCCGCTCAGTACTTACCTACCTACAAAAGAGATGACAGGAGACGAGGTTTCGAGGCATTAGAAAATACTCGAATCAATAAAATTACTCGTGTTCTTTATATTTATTAGAGCTTCAAGGCGTAGGCACGAGTCTTTTAAACATAGATATCGAGTCATTATTTATGGATTATGGATTTAGTTGCGGAGTCGCTGGAACAACTGGACGAAATGCTGCACAGCCTGAATAGAGCTTCTCGACACGTCGGCCTCGGTGTAAACTTGGATAAAACCAAGAAAGATTATGATCAACGAACATGTTGTACCGAGACCGATTGCCATCGAAGGGGCGACACTCGAAGTTGTTCAAAAATATATTTACCTGGGGCAAGTTATCCAGCTCGGTAAAAACAACTTCGAGAAAGGAGTATCCAGAAGAATCCAACTAGGGTGGGCAGCATTTGGCAAATTGCGCCGGGTCTTCTCCTCCCCCCTGCCGCAATGCCTCAAAACAAAGGTTTTCGACCAGTGCGTCCTGCCTGTTATGACCTACGGTGCCGAAACGTGGCCACTGACGGTGGGGTTAGTCCGTGACCTAAAAGTCGCGCAGCGGGCTATAAAGCGAGCTATGCTTGGAGTCTCTTTGAAGGATAGAATTCGAAACGAGGTTATCCGACAAAGAACCAAAGTTACCGACATAGCTCGCAGAATAAGCAAGCTGAAGTGGCAGTGGGCTGGCCACATCTGCCGAAGGACTGATGGCCGTTGGAGCAAACAAGTCCTAGAGTGGAGACCGCGCGTAGGAAAACGGAGGGTGGGACATCCCCTAGCCAGATGGACCGACGACCTGCGAAAGGTGGCTGGGACGGTCTGGATGCGGAAGGCGGAGGATCAGCAAACGTGGCGCACATTGGGGGAGGCCTATGTCCAGCAGTGGACTGCAGTAGGCTAATTGATTGATTGATATTTATGGATAAATTCTGTCCCTATTACTTAAACTAGGTTCTCTCTACCTCTAGTCACTCTAGGTTAGGTTAGGGGCCATCCGATTGCAACGTCACCTAATGGGTCCAATTGTGATTAAATCTTAACACAACTGGCGACTCTCACGACTCACAAACTGTGTTGCTTTCAAAAGAGGGTTCGAACCTTTTATGAAAACTTAAGTTTTAAGTTTAGTAGCAAAAACTGGGTAGGTCCATCCTTCGCTCCAGAATATTACTTCCACTTACGGTTTCTTCACGGTTCTCTTTATTATGTAGGGAAAAGATACATTCAGAGACCAAGTAAAGTAATCCAAAACCAAGGCCACTCCCGCCTCGCCCGCTTTTTCCTCTGTAGGCACATGCTGTGACATCAAGCTGTCGAGCACATAGACATTTTGAATTCGTTCGAGCGTTCGAAACACTCATAAATTGTGTACCTGCTGATGTTCCACGATGAGGTATTCTAGCCCCACAAGGCTTTTACGAAATATCTTCATGCTACAGAAGATATCTGTGGAAGGGTTCCTATTAGGAGAAGCGTTATCCGCTAATAATAACACCAATATTTAAATTTCTATTTATTGATTTCAATTTGAACTTGAACTCACAATAAAATGCAGCACAGTAAACACAAAAGTCATCAAACCATTTATTATGTAGAATACTTATTATACGTGAAACAGGGATTGAAAAGGTACAGAAAACAGGTTTTAGGGACTACTGACATCGAATATTGTTGACAACGACAATAAATTTAGATCGATTGAAAGTAGACACTATACCGACGAGAGACAGCTGATTTTGAGCAAAAGTTTTGATAAAAAAATAAATGGTCGGCTCGTTATCGTTATTATTAAAAATACACAGCGGTTACTTGATGCAGGATTAAACTTACGATATACACAGTGAGTAACTTACGTAAATGCCGTACGATAAGCCACGGGCGGGCGCCTACTCACACCTCTTTCGCTACAAAACCTTTCTGCTGACTAGCGTCACCTGTTATTTGGATCTCGTAATATTTGAGTGTATTACAATGCCATCTATGAGAGAAGTTACATTGTCGCAGCGAAACAGGAGCAACAGAGCGCCGTGACGCATCTGATATGACTTCATTTGTAATAACGCCACTACGCCCGTAAACAAATGGAAATAGTGTATATAAATTAGCTTATGTAACAAATAAGCTTAAATGTATATAATACTGAGGCAGAATTACATCTTAACTACGACGTAACATTAAGTGTGGTACGTGGGATTAGACACGAGCGCAAGCCCTTACTTTATACGGACGAATGCGATATATAATTATATTTTGCTTTATATCTATGTATCTGACGCTAAAACATCTATATAATGTATTACTTTTTGTACATCTACTTATATATTAACCGTACATACACCCACTAAGCTTATTTGCCTCGCGACCGCGTACCCAAGGTGCGTCACACAACCTTCACCGAAACTACCCGATAAAGATGTCCCCCGCTTTGACTAGAATAAATAAATGTTGCAATATGATTGTTGCGCTAACAATCATTTTAATGCGTTCATGGAATTCAGAAAACGCACGTTGAGTACACGGTGATCTTTCACGTCGGGAACTTGAGTATTGTCACGCGGGTGAACGGGAAGGAGAAAATAGCTTTCTTGTGAAGAAGAAGGAGACAGATCATATTTGACAACTATGATTACAAAATTAAATTGAAGGAATGTTTCTCAGTAATCATAGTGTTTGCAGAAAACATCCGTTCACCCGCGCCGGCTTTGCCGCCCGTCCCATCGCTAAGTACACATTAATTATTAAAATATATTTTCGCATTTATTACATAAAATTCACGTTATGTTCTACCTACGTTAGAAAAGTAAATGAAAGCAGGCATTAAGTGTAAGTAATTAAGGTTCAAATTTGTACGCGGAGCTATATACACAGCGTACCATGGACGTTTGTTCCACTCGCCACAATGGTTACATTCAACAAACTAGTAAAGGGAAACTACAGCTAAACGATAGACAGACTAAAACTGAGATCATCCGTAACACTAACTCAATGTAGGTAAGGAATTGAAAATGATCGTTGAACGTAACCACTGCAGGAGCGGCATCAAAAACTTAATTTTAAAAAACTTGACTACAGTGACACTTATGAATTCTAGGACACTAGACAAAAAACTTATATCTAAGTCCTTAAAACAATAATAAATATTTTGGTGCAAAATAAATAACAAACAAATTATAGTTATCACTTCTAACCTTAACGAATGACTGACCGCGTTACCGCAAACGAATATTCCCACTAATCACACAAGCTTTATAAACGACTGTTCGTCCTTCCCCGCCGGGAGCGCGTGCCCCGTCACCTGACATAGATAAGTTTCACACACATCCATTCCATAAAGAATTACGCTGAGGACAATAGATAAAGGTGTGGGGGGTAAAACACCAATCTTCTAAGGGGTATCTAGCACACATCACAAGAATTTAGAGTTTCTATTTCCCTTCTAAGTACATTAACACTTTCATGAGTACGTTCTCTAGAAACAATTACTTGTATAATACCAGTCTTCGAAATGAGATTCTATATTGTGTCCTTCATCTGACGAGATACTAAAAGGGAAATAGAAATGATTGGCCGAAAGGACATCACAACAACCAAATTACACTCGTCCAATGTGACTCGACGTCGTCAAGTCTCATTTGGCTGGACTTGGCGCACTTTGTGCACTCCAGGCGGGGATGGGAGGGGGAGGAGAGGAGTGGGGAGAAAAAATGGGGAGTTGTCTTATGGATTTACTCTTTGACCTCGAAGTACTTGTAGGTAGGATTCTCGTAGCCGTTAATCTGCATGTTGGCTACGTGTCGCTCTTCAGGAGTTGGGGCCACGGCACCCGTCTGTTCCACCTATGGAGAAAGTAATAATTTATCAATGTTTTTCACAGTAGCGTTTACAGATTTTTTTGATATTTAGTTGACATGGTGTTAATTAATAAAGTAATATAATTGGGTTTCTGCACATAATTCTTAAAAGTGAACGCATCGCTCACATCGCTGCGGTTAGTAGCGACACGATACAATATTCAGCGCTATACAACCAAATCAAGCTGAACTTCTAAGGAACCACAGCTCACTGGAGAGGTTTTGTGCTATCAGTGGGCAAGCCGAAGGTTTTGTCCCACTTATCTTTTGCGCTGACAGCACAGAAGCTATCTGTTCTTACAGGGTCGGCAGCACGAGTGTGACTCCCCTGGTGTTGCACTCGCCCATAGGCCACGGTAACCACTTACCATCAGGAGGGCCGTGTGCTTATCTACGACCTAAGTAGTATAAAAAAAAGAACCACGGAACCTGGTCAATCAGTAAAGCAGGTAATAAGGCTGCAGTATTCATAAGAGGCCTCAATAGAAAGAGATAGGTTTCTCGGTCATCTTCAGTAGGGATATATGATATATGTGCCCATGGTCTAAAACCACAAAACCTTTTACCCGTGGATCAGCCGGACTATGCTATAGGACTACCGGCTAATAAAGGAGGCAGTTTCATCCCCCATCGTTACCTGTACGAATCCTTGCGCAGGCGGCGCGCGGTCGCGGCGACGAGCGACGGCGAGCGCCACGCAGGCGGCGGCCGCCAGCGCCGCACCACCCACGCACAGCGCGGGGTACAGCGCGCCCGCACCGCTGGGCCCACCTGGGGCAGCTCCGCGGACTGTGTAACCCTGTGACACAAAAATAGTCAGCAATTTTGCTTCCTACAAGAAAAACGTTTGGTAAAATCTTATGACTGACCAATGGTCTTTTAGGTGTTTCAGTGGCGAATGGTGAAAATGTTCAAAAGGGAATTGGGTGTAAAAAAGCATAGCTATTTTCTTTGGAATTCTGAGCGTTCTGAATACAGATACTTACTGAATTTCATATAAGTACTGAATTTCAGTTACTAAATTTCAGATACTGAATTTCAGATATATTCAATTTTAGAGAATGCATTATGTACATTATATAAAAAAACATCTCTACCACGGTTTTCCTTTACAGGATAAGCCAACAGAAATCGGGTTATAGGGACCCCTCGCCACTGAGGTGTATACTTTCTGTATGAACGAGACGCAATCAAGAGCTTGATGCAATATAAATCTTAGAGTAACAGATGAGAAGATGTTTCATGAATGAATGACTTGAAAATATGAGGTTTCACTATTTTGCTACTTATAAGCACATCTAAGCATAAACTACTCGCTGTTAAGTAAAATATTCCATCTTCAAATACGATTCCAGATTTCTTAAGTTTATATTTTTACGAATCTTTATAAGTAGACCCCATATGGGTCAATCAGCTTAGATCTGACATAAGCGTTTGACACTCTTATCTATTGACAACAATAACTAAGACATTCATTTTTCATTGGTGGTGGGAGTGCTACTTGGATATTTATAATGTTTATTTTTTTCTCTTACAGGCTGCGAGTGCTGCAGCTCATGCTTCATGGCGTGAGCGGGCGGTGGTGGAGCGCGCTCTTCTGCATGCTCTAGAGCCGCACGCAGACCTTCGCCTTCCGTCTGAAAAAACAAAAATATTTAGTATTAAAAAATTGGGAGTCCCAAATATTGGAGAGATTGGAGATAACGAAACGACATTCCTATTAGGAAAAGTAATTACTGAGTTAAAGTCATAAGAAGCAATTCGTATTGAAAACAGTACAAAGCTCCCCTAGTCCTTAAAATTCCCAGTCAAGTTTAATTCTAGAATACAATATGTAGGTTATTAAAACTGGGTCCCGTACGTAGTTTCGAATGACGTTGCAGCGATAGGAAGTTGAGATACATGACTTGGTATCTTCTTAGTGGTCTTATTGTGTAATCTTCATGAAACTTGAACTGTAATTCAAATAATGATTACAGCTAATAATCTTTAGCAGCTAATAATCTTTAGAGTCCTCATTATTATTCTCTCAAGTAAAGTTGTTTCTATCCTATCAAACACCAGCAATTAGTTAATAGGCTCAATAATAATCAGGATTACCTCGCTGGTGGATCGTCGGCTAGAAGTTTCGCTAACCTCACCAGTCTCAGCGGTCTCGCTTTCTGGTATATCAGTTACTGTGCTTGTGATGATTTCCTGCAATAAATAAGGATACCACACATTAATAAATAATAATACATTTTGTTACATTATTTTATTATAGCCAGCATCAATATTACACTCACGGTAGTTGTGGTATCCTGTGATACAGCAGAGCGTGTGGTGATATCGCGTGGTGTGATAGAAGCGAGTACGGGAGGCATAGAGGCTGGAGCTGATGAAGGTGAAGCAGATGCTGATACAGCGGCTAAAGGAAAACGAGTGCTGCTTGATAGTGTATTGTCTTCAATCTCGCTGGCCTCGCTGGCTTCGTCATCAGCTTCCAGACTTTCCTTCACTCCATTTGCAGTCTGGGAATTATATTAAAAAGGTAAATTAAATAGGACTGCTATTTAATTATTCCGGATGCAACTGACCGCTACGGAAACTAAGTATTGCAAACATTGCATACAAAAATAATAAATAAATAGACATTCTACAACATTCTACACAACGCTATCTAGATCCATACTAAGCATAGCATAGCTTGTGTTACGGAATCTAGAATGCTGATAACCATACTTAGATACATACATATTATATACAGACACGTAGAAGCAACATACGAGTACATAGAAAGAATATAAAAACGTAGAAACAAAAAATATAAATCAGATCTAAATCGCACAAATAAAAAGTTGATCTATCCATCAATACCTATAATGAAATCTCTAATTTAATCAAATTCACAGTTACTTTGACAAAGTGTGAGTGTCAAAAGCTTATCAATTATCTCGTATAATTTTTTTGTTATTAATTTCAAATATCATATATTTTCTCTTTCCAAGAACAAAAACTCGTCAACATCGAGCATCAAGAGATATGAAGTGAAATGTCATCTCTACAAAGCCACATTACGGAACGTCTGTTGGTGGATCATACTAAACGAACTATAGCATAATTGAAAATTTGAAAAATTATACAAAATCAGTTATCAGACTACCTTAACCCGTTCATTCTGGATATCCTGTCGCTGCCTGGTGCGCTGGTCCCGTTTAGCGTTCAACTGTTCACGAGCAGCCTGTTCACGTTGTACTTCAGCTTCGATGCGGTCCAGTAGTAGTTCTTCGGCCTCAGGAGTCATGGACATCAGGGAAACAGCCATGTCGTCCTTGGATTGCATGGACTGTAATAGTTAAATAGGCTCAATTGAAAATTAGTCTCACTGTAGATAACATTTTTGGTACGAGTATAATTACTCCTATTAATTTTTTATTTTAGCTTTGTCTCACCAAAGGCTTCTTTGAATAGTTGTTTGATATGAAATTAAAAGCTTACCTGCACATAATCTTCAATAGCGGTTCCAATGTTAGCGTAAAGATGTGGGCGTCGTCGAAGAGATGTAAGGGCCCGCTGGAGAGCTCGGTCGGCGTCCTGTAAATAAAAAAAAATGGTATAAATGAAAAACTAATCCACTTTGAAGTTCAAAAGGTTGATTCATTATAACCTACATGCAAAGCAAAGCATAAATCAAATTCTGACTTCATTAATATTCATGTTCCATCAAATTACGAACACCTAAGTGTTGAATTCAAGTTATTTTTGATGAACTTTAGTACGAATAAAGGGGACCATGGAGAAGCCGCAATTAAAACAATAAACAAAATGATCACATTGAAGTCTATTTCGCGGTACGTTGTATCTGCTGTGTGAGTCTGCAGTTGACGTATGCGGTCAGCTTCGGAATCATACCTTATTCTATGTACGATAACTTGGTTTATCATTATGAACCCACCTGCAATCGGTCAGCAGCGCTAGCTCGCTCAGCAGCAGCAGCCTCTCGCCCAGCAGCGGCAGCACGACGCCATGCAGCTAAAGCACCGCTGCGTTCAGCTGCCAACGCGCGAACCAGACGCTGTAGACATTTCTGGACGCGATGAGCCTGGAAGTACCGAATATTATATTGATACTGCAGAAAAGTCTAAAATTTAATTTAATAGATTGCGATGCAAACAAGCTGCTAATTGACTACAGTAGTTTTCCATAACATTAATTTAATTTGCAACGATGAAAGCAAACTGGTCGAAACGTAAAGCATCATTATTGCGTTAATTCCCGTTAATATTATTGTATATCACGGAGCTTATCTAAAACTATTAGGATTTATGTTGATGCGTAATGCGTATACTTGCAGTGTTGCAGAACACTTACATTTGGTGGAGTATCCCGGAGCGAACGAGTGTAGCATGCGAGGGCGGTGCGGCGACGTTGTGCGAGATGTGCCAAGACACGTTGCTGATGAAGTGCAGCTAGACGACGACGCTCGGCAACACCTTCTTCTTCCAAAGACTGAAGAAAAAAAAATAATGAAATATATAAATTAAAGAATCTATTAAAAACGAGAAAATTATGTCATTCAAATTTTATTCATAAACGAACTCTTTAAGCTATACACATCTGTAGAATTACTTGCGTAATGAATACTTGATGTATTATCTAGTACAGCGTAACTTTGTATTTATTTTGGCGATAGCCAAAAATAGCCATTTGAGCATTAATCAAATAAATTATACAAGGAACCATACATAATTGTAACATGAACAGAATTTAATTTTTAGATAATCTGGCGAAGCCAAAGGAAACTTTTTAAATTCTGTAATGACTCACCTGAATGTTAGCTTGGAATTTGGCAGTCATACGTTGGCGGAAAGTTTGTGCAGCAGAAGCATCGGTATTCATCATCGTCTGGTAGCGATCTTCTAGCTCCGACCATTCCTTCATAACACTGGTGATCTGATGGAGTTTAGCGAATATAATCATTAGAAATTCCTTCACAATAATTCGAAGATAATTTCTATGAACTAAATAATTTAGCGTATTTACCTTTTCGCGGTGAGTCTCTTCTAGTCTCTGTTGAGCATCCTTGTAGCTCTGATGTTCCGTGCGTGGGTCGAAGTGTGAGAAGTAAGGGTCTGAGGTAGCAGTAGAAGCCTGTAATGAAAACGAACACTTTCGTTACATACTTAGAAACGAACATTTACTAAGACGTTGCCCTATACAACTTGAAATTAGAATACCTATGTATATAAGTTCGATAAAAGAAGTTTCATTGTAATTCAATGTTCAATCAGAAAGGTCTTTACTATTCTAGGTCTATAATTTTAGGGACACGGATGAATTGAATCAACTTTTTCGAAGTGCTTTTTCTAAATTTGCCGTAATTGACGAAAATGAACTCCCGGCGATGGTTTTCCCAAGCGACTACAATGTGGGGTTCTTCAAGAAGGGATTAGAAGGTTTATTCAGGGTCGGCAGCACGAGTGTGACGCCCCTGGTGTTGCATACGTCCATAGGCCACGGTAACCACTTCCCATCAGGTGGGCCGTATGCTTGTCTGACACCTAAGTGGTATTAAAAAAAATGGTACGAGTAAATATATTTTCAGAATTAATCTCAACATACCGTAGTAGTCGTAGTAGTGGTAGTGCTACTAGTGGTAGTGGAAGATGGTGAGGAGGTCTCAGGGCGTGGCCAAGCATTGTCGTCGCCATCAGTGTAGTCATCGTCTTCGGCATCATCATCACGAGACAGATCTGCGTCCTCATCTTCATCCATATCTGTAGATATTAGAGCAGCATTTGATACATTTAATATTTTGTCAACGTTGTACAAATTATTAAGATTTTTTTAAGTAAGTACTTAATACTAACCATCGTCAGTGTCGTCGTCATCGTCGTCATCACTAAGATTGAGGGTGTCATCGTCATCATCATCATCAAGAGCATCATCATCATCAAGCAAGTCATCATCTCGCTCATCCATAGCTGCTGACGCGGCCAACATTTCTTCACCTCCTGGGCTAACAGGCACGCCGACATCCATCGGCTTGTGCATTTTTACGTTTTCTGAAATTCACCGTAATAATTTTGAATCTCCAAGAAAAGATTGATAATATAATCAAGCATGTTGATCAAGGTATCTTGAAAGTTAGTATCATTAACAATATGAATTAAAGTGTTTCCAAAATATTGAAAGAAAAGACCAATTAAATCTAATGATGTCGTGATTGTACTAACCTTTGAAGTGTTTAGGGCAGCATACGAATTCAACACCAGAGAACAAGCTGATTCCACAGGGTAGCAACATGGCAAAGGTCCTGAGCTTAAGTCCTCGCTGCGCGCAAGCTCGTCCAGCGGTGTTGTTCCACCTGGCGAACTGCCAGCAGCGCGACTGGTTGTGGATGTGGTCGAAAAGGCAGCTTTCTGGTACTAGCAGCGCATCCGATTGGAATGGACCTTCTGCCGCCAAACACTCTTTGTAGTTATCATTGTAGTTGGTAAAAGAATCATAATAATATACGGGCAATTGTAGTAATTAATGCAGTAATGATACAATCGTTTTTCACTTATTACCTGTGACCTGATAAACTTGGCCAGCACATAGATAGAAGTTTAATTTCTATTCGATACATTAATTTTATAGTTAAGCTGTTCAAATATTTTAGTAACTGATTATGTGTACAAGTCATAAATGTTTTTAAAGATAAGTCAGATAAAGCAATCAATAACAATGCGGCTATTCCATTAGTATTACTCGAATATACAACCAAACAAGTAAAAACCAAGGTTAAGTTCTTAACAGGTGATTTAAAAGAATTTGCAAATAGTATTTCTGTAATAGATACGTACCAAGACAGCGGAACGGCTTCACCCATCGAGTGACCTTGCACTTGGCTGCGTTGCTAGTGCCGAGCTTGCACCAGTTGCTCACCTTCACATAGTGAGAAGCTTCAACGATGTTCGTGATATCGTGGCTCGGGTATACCTATGGAAGAATTCAAAGGCAATGTGTTAACACCTATTTTTAATTTTAAGTTACTAATTTGGACAATGCTAGAAGGCAAACGGAATAGATTGAATGTGGAGGGCGGAGAATCGGGAGCAATGGAGCACATTGGGAGAGGCCTATGTTCAGCGCTGGAGTGAGTTTGTTAACGATCTAGATTCCATCATCATTCAAGCCCAGTTACATTCAAAGTATACACTTTGGAGTCCAGGGTCTGTTTTCCTACTCCTCCTATCCTAGATTTGTTAATCATATACTATTTTATTATTTTATTTACTTTTCCTATAGATTATGTTTACCGCATCATACTGTCTTATCCACGACTCTACATAATGAGGTTTGTATTTAGTTATTCTAAGCAACGACTACCTCTAATATTGATCCAGAGAAACGTAGGAGAAACGAAGAAACAATTTATTCAAATTGGCATACCTAATTACACCCTAAAGCAGTGAGTTCATGGCTGTGTGAAATAGGATCTATTTTCTCTCTGCGCTCAATAAGTAGATACCTTTCAAACAGATCCTTCGAGATTCAAAAATAATATGCGACATAAATTTTATCTAAGACCCTTGAGATTAGCCGGTTGATTCTCTTAACCGGATTTGGCCTTGTACGTAATGACATTGCTTGACAATGTCGCTAAGAAGGAACAATTTGGTTAGTTAAAGCAATGCTCTAGGGAGCAAAAACAGTTGGATAGTGGAAACATCGAGCATTCCTAACCAAATCAAGACATTCCACAAAATGGAAGGAATTTGGTAATTTAAAGGGTTGGGAGGAACAAAGATGTATCTGATCCGTGTCGTGAAATGCACGATATGGCATTTTGTGAAGTCTTCAGTCTAGACAGGGGAAATGAAATTACAATCATAACATGAGCGTACGTGGTTAGTGAACTTCAATTGTTTAATTAAAAAAAAGAACTTTCGGACATCAAGTTGAATTGTTATAAAGTTGAAATCCCAAAATGTTGGCTTTCTCCAAAGGTTGATTTTTTAATTTCGCAAAATGTTGAATTGTTAATGCGGTTAATCAATCTGAATAACAGCTAAGGTTTGTCTTATTTTGTTGTTTGTCTGTACAGATTTCAAACTTTACTTAGGTAGGTACAATCAAGTTCACAGTTCAAGTTACCGATCACCTTAGCTCTAAAACCTTTCATAGTATATGTAATTAACAAAATATGCATATATTTATCGATTAAGATTGGAATAAGTTGAAATGTTCAGACGGGACTTGAACCCGCAACCAGTCTCTTATGCTACGTTTACATACTCGCGGCAGAGCGAGGGAAGTGGCGAGACAAGTGGGCAGAGACGTGGTGTGAATGGTATATTCGTCATGCCGCGAGTACTGCCGCGTATGTTGCGCAAATACTAGCGCGATGAACTATACGAGACCGCTAGATGGCGCTAAGCTAAATAAAACACGACTTTGGTTATTGCTCCTCGAATATTTACTTTTAAAAATATTTATATCGATCTACGGAAAGTGTATAGTAGTTGAAAGTGATAGTTTTTATTAATAATCTATTTAATTAATTCGCTATGCTGTAAAAGCTTATTGCGTACACTGCTACAGCGTTGTCCTCCATACGTTTACGTCCGTCTCCGTTGCAGGGCGAATACTGTAATGCGGACCAACGCGATGATGGGAGTGTGTGAATGCTAGGGCATTAATCGCGCGAATATTTCTGGCAACACGATGAGCAATGCGAGCGGCAGTATGTAAACGCGGGGTTACAGGGGGAACGCTCTGAGCACTGAGCTAAGCCTAGAATAGCAATCCAATTATCCTATACGACCATCTTGGGGCGACGACGGTGGAAGCCATTTGTTTATGTTCAGCAACTTCTGAAAGCGACGGTACCCAGGGACTTACCTTCTTACAATAGTCGAGTATTTCCATCTTGTCCTTCAAGCAGTTGTGCGGCTTGGTGGTGAGATCAGGGGTCCACCTGCCGGCAGCGGACATGTACTGCGGGTGGTAGGTGCCCCCCGCCTCGCAGAGCACGGCGACCTGCGGCTCCGCGCCATTGCTTGCCTGTAACAAACACCATGGTTCTTAAAGACTCATTCACATTGATTTTAAATGGTTATTTGGATTTTAATATGTAACTCTTTAAATACGTACGTGAAGTAAAGTTCTGTTATTTTTATAGAAAGGTATTATACCTACAATAAATGTCAATAGATGTCGATGTCGATAAAACGGTCGATGATCGACAGTTTTATAATAAGTCTATTAAATATATTTTTATACAAATGTTATCCTAATTTGCTACTTCAGCTACCCGATTAAGTAGGAAGTACCTAAGTACAATCTGCAAAGGAGATAAAGACACCTTTTCATAGAACTTTTGTGTATACTTAATACATATATATCTTTTGCTCACCGCACATGTAAAAATTACGAGTATATAGATTGCCATGCCTACATAAATACGGTATATATATAAGAGAAACAATAATATAATAATGTAGGCCACACAACTAAAGTCAGGTACAGTTATTTTACAATTATATTGAGGGCAGATTAAACATTGTTTGATTTTATCGCAATTAACTGACGAAATAAGTTCTTATTGAAGTAAAAAGAAATATTACTTTTTGTTTAAACCATGTAAACAATTTTTTTCAATACAAAAGTACGTCAGGCCAATTTTACCCGCCTTCAGAGTTAGTTTGACTTCTTACCTGTCAGATAAGTCTAGACTAGACTTACTGGGGGAGTACTAAGTGGTCTTATGACAAGAGCAGGGTCAATCCCTTGCCAATGAAAGATTAATCGCAAAATGATGAATAGGTTCGCAATTCAGAAAATTGAAAAAAATGTTAACATTGAATTTATTAAAGGTTATCTTAGAACGTTTTCTATCAAAGAAATATTTTTTATTCTTCGAATCCAAAATAAGAAACTAAGCGAGTCGAAGACGTTTGGGACACAAATTCTACGGACACTGTGTCCCTAAGTGTACTTTCAAATTTATTTATTTTTTCGAAGACGTTACGGACACCAAAATATAAAACGATAGTTTTGTACAGTCGGATGGAAAACTTATTCAATATTGGATAGGTTGTACAAAAGAAAGTGTTAATACTCGTATGTTGTTGGAGGAAGTGCCTGGAATAAGGGAAATTCGGAGGGGCCCATTGGGCTTCTGGTGGTTTTATTAAAACTAAGGACAGGTGATTCTGATGAAAGAATATCTACATTAGTTAATGTGCCTAGGCGAACTTTAGAAGTTCTTTTACAGGATTTTGTGCCAGCCCAGCTTGGGATTAGCCATATTCAGTGATGCCAACTTAGGGGTTTTGCCCCTAAATTTAGGGGGAAAGAACATGTCTAGGGGATTTTCTAGGGGGTAAATTTATTTAGGGGGATTTTTAGGGGTAGATTATTCAAGGATTATCGTTGTTTTTTTTAAGTGTCCGTCATTGGTGCTTTACTATTAATTTGTTTAATCATCCAAATAATGTTGTGACGTATCTTAGGGGCTGTGCATTAATCACGTGAGACACAACTGGTCCGTAAAAATCACGAAATCTAACCAGGGGGGAGGTATAATAAGATATCACGTGTATTTATTTCATCTTATAACGCGCGATTTTTAGGATAACACTTTATTGTACACCAATAGATGTACAGTAGAGACAAGTAGGTATCATGTATACAGCTAGATTCGATTTTTATCATGTTTCTTAATTATCTAGCATTCAAAAAATTATTACAAAATACACATGATCTTGGGTAAGGGATAGGGGGAAGGGGGTAGTCTAAAACCTCACCAAGTATCACCATGGGGGAGGGAGGGTTAAAAAATTGGTAAAAAAGTTTAGGGGTAAAAACCCCTGTTTCTGTACTTGCATAAGTACAGAAACCTATTAAAACCATTCATGATTGTAGCGATTGGAGAGAGAAATGATGTTTGTTTTTGAAACATATAGTTTGCGCTTTTATTAATATTAATATATCTGCCATCACAGATAACAATACTATTATGTCTTTTACCATACAGCCCATTAGGTATTAACAAAGTACGATTGATTAATTGTTCCCTGGCAATATGGCCAGTGATGCCAACTCCTTCGGAATGTTCCCCCCTAGAATAGGGTTGCCATTCGTCCCCGTACGCCGGGACATGTCCCGGTTTGAAGCATGGTGTCCTGGCGTCCCGGCCGATAAGCAAATTGTCCCGGTTTAAGTCCCGGCCCCGAGTGTCGCCTGTGACGCGACTGAGTGCACACGCATCTTGCTACCTACCTACATGTAAGAAAAAAGTATTATATCAGAGAGCTGGACTTGGTAAACAGTAATATACCTACAATAAACGTGACTCACTACATCTTTCTTTCTTCTTTCTGGATTGAACGATGTAAGCGCTGACATTTTTCCGTACACGATTAAGTTAATGAGTAATAAAGACCCTGGAAGGAATCTGTTGTACGAGAAAGAAGCTGTGCCGGAGAGATGGCGCTTATACTTCCACGACCGGTTGAATAAGCAGCTTAAAGAGGTGCTATCACCAGACCTCTTTCTGAATAACCAAGGACTAGTGCCACCGTTGACGCCTGCAGAAGTACTGCCATTCGCCGCATGAAGAACCGGAAAGCTGTCGGACACAACGAGGACCCCATCGAGGCTTGGTAGGCAATGGGTGGTCGTGGTGTGCATTCTAACAAATCTGTATAACCACGTACTCCTCACCGGTGAGATCCTGAGCCAGTGGAGACTGAGCATCATTACGCCAGTATTCAAAGGCAAGGGATCGGTGCAAAAGTGTGGCAGTAACCGCGATCGACTCCCGAATCCGACAGGAGAGTACACCCTCGGAATGTCAGTATGGGTTTCGTCCCAGGCACGGGACCATGGATCCGGTGTTCGCCCTAAGGATTGTGGTGGGGAAATACAGGGCGAAGAACACGCTCCTGCACTGCCTATTCTTAGACATGGTGAAGGCCTTCAACTGTGTTCCTCGCGCGGTGATCTGGTGGGCACTGCGGGCTAAGAGAGTTCCAGAGACCTACATTGACACCATCCAAGACATGTATCATGATTCTGGTTCCGTGGTTCGCTTTTCGACTGCTGTTGGTGATTCGAAAGCCTTCCCCATCACCGTCGGAGTACACGAAGGATCCGTCCTTACTTGTTCAGCGTGGTATTAAACGTCTTGTCGGACAGTATCAGAAACCCACATGAGCAGCCTCCGTGGTTGCTCATGTATGCTGATGATATTGCGCTGATGGACGCGGACAGGAGCAGATTGGTGCGACACGTGAAAGTGTGGAAGGAGGCGCTTGAGAACGGTGGTCTGAAGCTAAATGTAGCGAAGACAGAAAGCTTAGCGTTAAATTCGACAGATTCCACAGCCGACCGCATAGACGATGATTCGGTTTAAGTAACTGGGATCTTTACTTCATGTGACCGGTGAAATCGACCACGACGTCAGGGCACGCATTACTGCCGCGTGGGCCAGGCGGTGAGAAATGACTGGCGTCACGTGTGATCCCAAAATGCCAGTTAGGTTGAAGGTCATAAGACGATCATTAGGCCTGTCCTCTTACATGGTTGTGAGGCGTGCCCGCTGCTGGAGCGACACAAGCAGGAGCTGCGGGTCACGGAGATGAAAATGCTGCAGTGGATGTGCGGCGTCACGCATAAAGATCGTGGGAAGAACTCTGCGGCAACCCTCATGTCCGTGACATCGCAGATGAAATGCAAAAGAGCCGCCTTCGCTGGTGCAGCCACGTCTTGCGGCAACCGCCAGGCTACGTGGGTAGCAAATACTTAACAATGGCGCCCCCGCCGAGTCCAGGTAGAAGGGGTAGGACCAAGAAGACGTACTGACCTACCCCTGGCTTGACGTCGTGGAGAGTGATATGCGTGCAAATGGTCTGATGCTCGTCATTTTGGCCACGGATGCAATCGGGAGAAAACGTCTACATGAAGATGATGTTTCAGTTAATGTTGATTTCGTCAAAATATTTTGTAAAATTATCAGAAGTTAATTCTGATAATTTTTTGCCTTTCAGAAAAAAACAGAAAGCCCGAGACGCTGCCCGCTGGTAGTTAATGGCAGTGTTAAAAGTTGTTTTAAACTTTAAAAGTTACCTATTGTTGTAATAAAAGTTCAAATTTTTCTACCTTTACTATTTTCTCTTCAAATGTCCCGGTCTGGGCCCCCACACTTATGGCAACCCTACCCTAGAACCAACTTACAAAATTCTTCTAAATATCGATTACAAACCCCTAAACTTTTTTACAAATTTTTTAACCCTCCCTCCCCCATGGTGATACCTGGTGAGGTTTTAGACTACATCCCTTACCCAAAATCATGTGTATTTTGTAATAATTTTTTGAATGCTAGATAATTAAGAAACATGATAAAAATCGAATCTAGCTGTATACATGATACCTACTTGTCTCTACTGTACATCTATTGGTGTACAATAAAGTGTTATCTATCTATCTATCTATCTATCTATCTATCTATCCTAAAAATCGCGCGTTATAAGAAGAAATAAATACACGTGATATCTTATTATACCTCCCCCCTGGTTAGATTTCGTGATTTTTTACAGACCAGTTGAGTCTCACGTGATTAATGGACAGCCCCTAAGATACGTTACAACATTATTTGGATGATTAAACAAATTAATAGTAAAGCACCAGTGGCGGACACTTAAAAAAAAACAACGATAATCCTTGAATAATCTACCCCTAAAAATTCCCCTAAATAAATTTACCCCCTAGAAAATCCCCTAGACATGTTCTTTCCCCCTAAATTTAGGGGGAAAACCCCTAAGTTGGCATCACTGAATATGGCTAATCCCAAGCTGGGCTGGCACAAAATCCTGTAAAAGAACTTCTAAAGTTCGCCTAGGCACATTAACTAATGTAGATATTCTTTCATCAGAATCACCTGTCCTTAGTTTTAATAAAACCACCAGAAGCCCAATGGGCCCCTCCGAATTTCCCTTATTCCAGGCACTTCCTCCAACAACATACGAGTATTAACACTTTCTTTTGTACAACCTATCCAATATTGAATAAGTTTTCCATCCGACTGTACAAAACTATCGTTTTATATTGGTGTCCGTAACGTCTTTGAAAAAATAAATAAATTTGAAAGTACACTTAGGGACACAGTGTCCGTAGAATTTGTGTCCCAAACGTCTTCGACTCAACTAAGCAATAGAAAAGAAAACGTTCCTTTTTTAAATAAATTTAAAATGTTAGCTTAACTTTGAAAGTATAAAAGTATAAACTGATAATTAAAAAAATAAATTCTCAAATTCTAGAACAGATTTCAAATTTAAATGAAACGTAAATATTGTATCTGCACGAAACAGTTAAAGGACATCAACCCGTAACCTAATACACGCCAGCCCTCACGATAAATTGCATTGCCCGCTTTACATGACTGTTTGGGTTACAGATACTAATCGATGGTTCACAAACAAAAGGGGCAATGTACTGTTATGATGGATTACCCAACTATATTATCAATGCAATGTTCAGTTTTAAAGTATTCGTGATCATGAACACGGTATAGGTTGATTTCCGCGCTATGGTTGTTTGTTTTTATTCGATTTATTACATTGCCATTCGACTGTCACAGATTTAAACTATAAAAACTGACGAACGAACATTCAATTCTTTCATTATGTTGTTACACCTTAGCTTCAAAAAGGGAATATAGAAGGTATTATTACAACTTCACCTGCAAGGGCCACCCTCTTGATTGAGGGACGAAGCTCTGGTTTAGGCTTAAGTGAGGAGTAGGGGCTCTAAAGTATTATATAGATCGAGACATATATCTTGGACCTAAAATGTGCTCAAAATGTGCTCTTTACACGCAGTACACGTTTCTTGTGTGTCTTTTGAGGATAGCACGGGGTGCTACTGCGGTGGACGAGCTCAAATTCACCAAGCATAGATTGTTTCACGATTGAGGATCCTAGATACGGGTCCCGAGGTACCTATATTTCGAATAGAACCGGAAATGGTACTCAGATAAAGAAGAGCATACATTGTTCATACCTACACTATAATATACGTAGTAACTGTTATGACCATATACTACATAAAAGCCTAAAGAACAGTTCCTGTTGTGCCGTTTTTGCATAAAAAAACAATTTAGGTTTCCAATTTGTGCCTTTATTACCTACAAAAAAGTCACTTTATTTCTCTAAGCATTGTACAACAAGCCCAGCAAATTAGGTTTGGGCAAAATTCAAGAAATTGTAAGTCCACATTTCGACGCTTCGAGTTACCCAACTTGTAAATAACAGTCAAACTTTTTACATTCTAGTTTCAATTGTGGACCGAGTTAGTCCTCGGTACAAATGATAGCCAGTTTCTAGGATAGTTGTTGAGGTATTAGGCACGTCTACTTCAAACTTAGCTCGTTACAGGCAAGCCAAACTACTCAGTACAAAGTTTGTGCTGTACACAATAGGACATATCGTACGTCATGCTTAATAGCTATTGAAATAAACAAGGTTTTAAACGGTGTGTACAAAATTCCGTGTCTGTGAACTGTTGAAGAGTTTCTTTGCCTAGAGCTAATAGGTAAGTACTAAATGTCGATTCAGGTCATGTCTATTACTTATCACTGAAGTACGCTGTGATCGGGGCTACAACATCTAAAGAATTCATCCATCATCTTGTATCCACTACTTTTCCCAAAGTCCACTACAGTATTTTGTACCTCTTTGTATAGTACTCATATCTTTTTTTCACATTTCATTACAAGTCCTATCTCCATCACGTGAATGACTAGTTTCTCAAATTCAAAGAATGCATGATATAAGTTCATAAATTATAACATAAGGAAATAAGCAAAAAATCTAAAAAATATACATACATACACACATTATACTCACGCCTTTGAATCCCGAATTGGTAGGCAGAGGTGTATTAACACCCGCATTTTGCCAACTATTATTTTCGGTCCCACATAATAAAGGGGCGAGCCTATTGCCGGCAAGCGGGCACTTAGTTATGAGCTTAAAAATAAAATTAAATCATTGTTTTATAATAATACATGACACTTCAGTATTAAAAAGCAATAAGGTTTGCTTCCCTGTTAACAGAACAACAAGCATTGAATAAAATAAATACAGGCTGCTCCACTTAAGTCGGACTTGTCGACTCGGGAAGTCCGTACACGTTGTGCCGAGTCGACAGGCCATGGGAGGTAACGCGGGTGAGCAGGGGGTGAGAAAAGCTAAGTGCAAACTCTAGTATTGTAAAACGGAAAGTTCTCAGGAATTACGTTCAAAGCAGGGCTGCCAACACTACTCTATTTTATTCTCAAGAGAGAAAGAAGGGATTTGTGCTCGTTGAAATGAGCAGTAATTTTAATAATTGAGTTTCCTTTAGCTTTGATAGACTAATTAGGGAGATTTTAATTTTGTTACGATGTTCTTTTAGCCTAGATGTTTATTATTTAGAATATAAAATAAGAATAAATTTATTACACGTATTTATATATGTGTATGTACATTTTCTTATTCTTATATTATGTGTGTACATTTTCTTAGTTAACTCGTCGTACTCGTAGAGATTTCTCGATTGCGTCCAAAATCTACATTAGGAGTCTGGGGCCTGTAAATTACAGTTTGGTTGAGTTTTGTTTTTTTTTTAAAGCCACTGTATCAATTTTATTCTAGGTATCAATTGACTTACAAAGTATCTTTTAGATATATAACTCTCTATATAAACTCTAGTCACTCAATTCACATTCAAGTAATACAGCGTCTATAAACACAGTTAAGAATCAATCTTCTTAAGCAAACAATAAAGCTACGAGTCTAAGACTGTTTCAACTTAAAAAGTAATAACGTAAGTTTAAGTTCTCCCCTTCAGCTTTCAGCAACATGCTGTAGATAATAAACAAAACTGAATATAATTTAGAGTCGACAGGTACGCTACGGTCGCCTTACAGAATTAAATAAAGTGCTTGAATTAATTTACGATGTTAATATACATTTTACTCAAAGCTACTGTTAATAAATAGCCTTCCAAATAAAATAAATTATTTATTCTAACTACAAGTTTCTTAGAAAATCTAGACAGATTTCGAAAAGATTGTTTTTGTAAAAGGTACTTAGTGCAATATTCTATGAATCAGTTTCGTGATTTATAAATATTTCATTTTGAATATTTTGAGTCTAGGTTAATATTAGTCTATCGGTATTCAAACTCACAAGGATAACTCTTAACTGCTCTGGCGTAGGCTTCCCTTTAGGTTACGCCAGTCATTAAAAATATCATTTAAGCAGTAAGTTACACCCAAGGCTCCGAGGTTAAAAAAGGACGCATCCACCTTAAGCTTTTTAAATAATTGTGACCTGATTTTTTCTATTTTTTTTTAGACTAGACTTTAGAATACCAAATCAAAACATGCCACCAAAACTTGATGTTTGAATTCCGCCTCCCTGCCCATTCTGTTTGGTCACTTGTATTGTTAAAGTTTTTTCCAATTACAAAACCCAACAAGTCGCAATTCTTAATTCAAAACAAAGTTATTCAGTGTTCTTTACTTCGTTTTTGTAATTGTCCCTTTTGTCTGATTCAAATTGTATATTTAATAGAGTCGGTAAATTGTTGTGTTTGAATGATGAAAAGATCAATTAGATTTATAGAACTCATCATCATCATGGTGTCTCTGTCTACACTAATGGAAAACAGACGTAACTTCATACTTGACAGGTCGCACCATGAAGTATGAAGTTACGCCTGTTTTCCATTTGACAGAAACAAGAACATCACATGAAACGTTCGCAATTTGAAACATGATGCCACACGTCTCATGTCATTAATATAATCATGAATTAATCCAATCAACACTAGAACATATTCCGTAATGTTCATGTATAATTATAACGGTGTCACTCGATATCAAAGGCGTTGTTATATTAACAGCTTTTGTGTCGTGGTTAGCTGGTTGTTAAATTTAATCAGCCTGTATCTATGAATGAAAGATGATGTCAGGGTTTAAGTACTTATGTTTTATGATTAAATTAATTATAATGTTATAATAACATCGAAATTAATTTTTGACGCCAATGTTGTAATAGGGTGCCTTAGGGGAAGACCGATCTTACGGACTCTGATCATTCTGGATTGCATGCTATCTAACAACATGGACTCCACCAAAACCGTCAGAGTCAAGCCAATCTCACCTGTAAACCAGTACACCTACTGATTAACGGACGAGAGTTTGACGCAGGCTTGGGGGGTCATACGGTAATAGTCACTCCCATAAAAAAGGATATGTCAAATAAAAAGGAGAAAACGTAAACGGACCTCAGGCCCCAAGGTAAAAGCCTCGTATGCAACCGGGAAAAGCACTAAGAAGAGGAAACGATGATGGTCTGGACTCCATATGACGCCATATGATTTGAAGCTCTGTGCTTTAGCTTCGCTATGTAAGTACATAGCTATGTACTTGCTTAGTAGGTATAACTTTTATCTTGACTGATTGTAAGAAAAAATACACTAGAAACCAATCTGACATACCAATTCCCGGTCCCGGCTACAGTCCCGGGTCCTTTAAGCGGGGCGTGAAAATGCATCTGATGAGGCCGTCAAGCTGAGTGCCACCATCATTGTAACATGGTACGTGTCTGTAATGGTGACCCTCTTTTCAGAGACTTTGCCTTCAGCTTACCATCAGGCGAGGCGAAGTCAAATTGACGTGTCCTATATTAAAAAAAAACATCAAGTACCGGTTACGATCCCACCGTAGAGTCTACGGAAAACTAACTCAAAACTTCTGATAAAACGAGTGCGCCGTTCAAGAAAATGTGAACTGTTAAAGTCTCAGAGATACAATTTTAAAGTTGGAGCTTCGAACGTGTTTAATATTGTGTTGAGAGCTCTAGAGACCGGTGTCGAGATGTCGGGCAACGAGTGTCGAATGTCGAGTGTCGACATCACTATCCGATATTGCTAAAGTTACAAGTTTACGGAATTGTTCAGGCTTATTTCGAAAACTATTTCGATTGGAGTGTCGGCTTTGTTGATTTGATTGAATTCTGTACAGCAGTTAGGTGTGTTGGTGGTTTCTTTGTTATGATAGATTGTGACGTCATGATTTTTTTTGAAAATGAATAGAGTTTTGTTCTATGATTTTTGAACCTGTTTCAAAATGGAGGAGGTTTTTAATTTTTTGATATATATTTATTTGTTCATGCGATAATTTTCAACTACATTGTCCAATTTAATTTTTGTTGCTGGTAAGCAGTATTTGTTTGCTTCTTAGAAGTGAAACAAAAATTAAGTTCCTCTTCCATCAGGACGGCAGTCCCTCTTATAAAATCCGTATAGAACAAATCATAAGGAGGGGAGAATCTGAGTTGCAACTAGTAATAACGTCAAGATGATGCTAACAAAGTCTTCCAAATATGAAATTCCGACTCATTTTCACTCATTCATTCTAAAAGGGCATATTTATTATCCAACCGTGACCTTGAACCAACAACTAGACAAGTACAACAACATAATTCTGTATCCTGTAACACATGGTAAATATACTGGGCGCAAAGTAAATGTTTACCAAATTAAACATCTTCCCAAACAGGAAGCAAATTCTCTATAACCCTTGTTTTGGTGGGTCTACCAACTGACGTAATATTTATGTTTGATATCTAAATAATTGTAATAATATATTTTGGATTAGAAACAAAAGTTCACTTTAGTTATTTTTTATATAGAACACGCCAATATGACTTAAGTTCGCCTGGTGGTAAGCTGAGGATAGACTCTCAGGAAAGAGTCACCATTACAGACCCTACAATCTCATAATGGTGACCCTCAGCTTGACGGTCTCATAAGATTCTTTTTCTGCTTAAAGAACCCGGGCTGACTTAATCTCGCCTGGTGATAAGCTGAGGGTAAAGTCTTAGGAAAGGGTCACCATTACAGACCCCTGCAATCTTTTAATGGTGACCCTTAGCTTGACGGCCTCATCAGATTCTTTTTCGCCTTAAAGAAACCGGGCTGACTTAATCTCGCCTGGTGATATGCTGAGGGTAAAGTCTTAGGAAAGGGTCACCATTACAGACCCCTGCAATCTTTTAATGGTAATCCTCAGCTTGACGGGCTCATCAGATTCTTTTTCTGCTTAAAGGACCCGGGACTGTATGAAGAAAAGAACCACGTGTGAGTTCGAAGACTTTACAGTGCGGCAAAGCAAAGAGTGTAGTATAGATGCCGTAATATTTTATTCAACAATATAAGCTAATGTTAGTAGCACATAAAAATAACATTACGAAGGCTGGCAACACAATCAAGCTCTGTCCCTAGCGGCACATAAGCGTCGCGCTGAAAACTTGCCAGTTGGCACCAATAACGCCTCCCCAGTGATACCAACTGTTAGACAAAAACATTTATTTATCAAATTGCTTGTACCTATATAAGTGTAAAGTTAAAACTAAACTGGGTTAAGAAAAAGGGCCCTGTAAATGGTAATAGGCATTATCAGAAGTGATCCTCATTACTTGTAATCAAATACGGAGAACAAAACATATATTGACCAAAACAATGATGTATTAAAAAAGGGCATGTCAAAAGCATTGGAAATTACCGGGTTTGATTGAAAGGTTTCATTACAGTAGAGGAAGCTCGTGAAGTGCGGGCTGTCTCTGCTCTGCCTACCCCGGGGGAAAAAGACGGGAGCATAATATATATGTAAATGCAGTGATTGCTGATATACCTACAGTCAATAGCAAACGTTGATGACTGCAAAGGGAATGCCAAAACTTCTTTTTGTGGCAAGTGTACTACAATCTTCCTAAAATAAGTTCAAAACGCTCAGTGCGATATAAAAAAAATGTAAATATTTTTTAACGTTATATTGTTGAAAGGGTAAACCAATTTTACCTTTTCAAGTAATTTTTAAATGTAAACCTCTTTCTGCTATACCTTCGAATCCACTATCGTACTTAATTGCTTTTTTATCAATATCAAAAATGTCCCATATGAATTTCATTATGATTGAAAAATTATATACGGTGATTCGGTGATTCCCCGTGGATAATGAATATTAAAGCAATCATTTTATTTTACTTACTACCCACAAAAATTTTGTAATACTAAGATATCAAGCAAGGATTTGATTCTGCCTGATGTTAAGCGGGGACCCTAATGTAAAAAGCTTTTAACAATGGAGTCAATCGCGCCTTGCACAAGGACTGTAAAGCAATTTATTTCATTCGTACATCAAATCGAGCAACAACTATCCTACTAACCTACTTAATATCATAAATGTGAAAATTTATGAAGAGGTTTTTTACTTAATCCCGCTTTAACAGTTAAACGAATCTGGCTGTTTGTTCAGGAACAGGAACAGACTATAGTCTGGAATAACACATAAGCTACGTGTTATCCCGGGAATTGGTTTCCATCGGATGCGGGAAAGGGATCATAACGCGGGCAAGACGCGGGTGTCAGCTAGTACCTATACTTTACATCAAAAGAGATGAAAATGATTTCTAAGAGCATTCATAATTCATATTTTCGAAAAATGATGAGTTAGGTATTTAACTAAAGTTTCAAAATTTCAAACGATTATTAGTTACTTGCCAAGACTTTTCAGCAAAAAAAATCTGTCACCAGTCTCGTGAGTAAGTAAGTGAATTAAAAACTGGAGGAACTCTTCCGAAAATGCAATTCGTAGACAAATAAAACCACCGCTAGTCACGGGCAAGTCCGGGTAAGTCCGGGAACTACGTTATGCAAAATAAATGTATGCAGATCCTACGGACACTTGTAACGTCGACACTAAAGAATTAGGGCTGTCACTACTCATTAGTTGGCAAGGTAATTGTAATTAGTTAACTAGATAAATGAGACGCTGAATAATTGTTTTGTTAATGTTCTTATCTAAATTTGCAAGTAAGAAGTTTGTGAGGCGAATAACGAATGTTTAGAAATTGTATGCTACAATTAGTACCCATATTAATATCTGTTACCTATTCACTTGAAGAGTGCTGAACTGATTTTGTTTAAATTAAGCATGAAAGAAGTCCACAAACACTTCTTTGAATTGTAATAAATGTGACTTCTTGTAATAATCTAGTATATCATACTCTATAATCTATAGTAGTTAAAAATGATCAATAAATCAACTCACATTATTCCTTAAGCTTACATAACCTGAAATTCTAATTTGTATTCCAAGTTTCAAGACCTTGAACAGAAACTCGTTTCTAAAACTTAATTTAAAAAGGTAAAGTTAAATTAAGAACACGAATAAGATTCTAAGGTAAAACAAACAGATACTTGACAAATGAGATCCGGCAGCTTTATTTCGGAAATAAATACAACCATTGGATAAACATTTACGCATAATTACCATCTGAAAGGTTCTTCATAACAAAAAAACACTTGACCCTTATTTATGCTCAAGGATAATATATCACAATTTGAGCTGTCAGACGTTGACAGCCCTAGAGTCCGGAACAAGCAGTGAGTCCGGAGTACGGCACACTTAAAACGTTCCCGGGACTCGTTTACTCCATTCCCGGCCATTTTTACTCACACGCTCCTTGTCTCCTCGACAGGGAAATTAAAAAGAAATTTATGCAGACGGTACAATTGTTTTTTATTTGATTTAAAAGGAGTCGAAGTCACGTTCGTAGCGTGTTCGTTGCTTTTAGTGTTTTTGATATTAAGTATGTGAAGTGAGGGTTTATTTACAAGAACGATCTTGTTATAAAATGTAAAAGAAATATGCATTTTTAAGAGAATTGTCTCGTCAGTTACTGAATTGTCTACAACTGGTAGATACTTGACATAACCCTGAGATGCGAGGGACATGTTATAGGTAATCTACACTTCGATATCTGAAGACCCAAGGTAGCTTGCAGTTTCAGTCAGTTCGAGTACGATAAAAATGTATTTGACATGCAACTGCTAGCTCAAATAAAAAAGTTTGTTGTTAATTACGTTGTGGACCTTAGAGCGGGTACAGTCTCCATTAGCGGCGAAGGATGACAATTTTCAAAATGAAAGCCTGTGGAAAAAAAACATACCTGCTATCGACCGACCAAAGGAATTTTGTAAGGAATTATCTTATAGAATTCTTTGCAGATCAAGCCGCCAGGATTGAGTTTTAGGGACCCCTCGCCGCTGGTCTACATATAGGTAGAAATAACAAATGAACGAAGACAGTACTATCTCATTCTTTTTCAGACACAAACTTAACATATTCTGTCATTATCAGAGTCAGTTTTTATACATTCTGACACCTAATGTCCCATAATTCTGAACATAAATCTCCCTAAAACATGTATTCAGTACGTGTGGCGCTGGCGGTTGACTCCTCATTTCACCTATAGATTCCTCAGACATGATTAATAGCTCCCTCTGAGTGACTCGACGCGAGAACCATTTGTCTCCCTCCCTGAATAAAGAGAACGAGGAAAAAGTTTCATACTTATTTACATATTGTACGTACGGGTGTTGCCGCACCGAAATTGACTTTTTGCCAATTCGATTTAGATGTTGTGCTCGGTACGGTGGATTATTGTTTTTACCGTTGACAAAAGCACTTTATCACTATATTTTCTTTTACTACACACTTTATTGTACCTACATCAGGTCAAATACAAAAAAAAACTATGACTACAGTCTTACACCGTACAGTCACAGTGTATATGCTAACAAAATGCAAACGGCGCGAAAAACGCGTTTTGTGTTAGTAAGCTAATGTTAATAATATTCTTTAAACTGTCATTTTGTGCATGTCATAAAATAGATGTATAATTGTCAACATGTACCGGAAGTAATGGCCATGTTTTACGCTACGTTGACATTACACTTGCTGTGTCTAAGTACCTATAGAGTTTTTATTTATAATCTTCGACTAAATAGTATTATTAAATTACTAGCTGATGGCCGCGGATCCCCCATGTGAAGTTATGTAACACCCATTCCCGCTACCTATGGGAACGTATTCCCGGGATAAAAAATATGTATTCTTGCAGACTATAATCTATCCATGTGCCAAATTTCAGCTAGCTCCGTACTGCCGTACTTCACAAACTTTCATCATGTATTAGGATATGAAAATCCTATGAATCTGCATGCAGCTAGGTATAAACCTAAACGTACCTAACTATGTCATAGCACTCACAGCGTATGCGCGACATTCGCCTGATTTATGCTCCGGTAAACGCGATAGAAATATTCATACCCAAAGTACAGAGTGCATGATTTAGGGCAAACTCGGCTTTGCAAGTCATATAAAGGCTTAATTATAAATACAACCCAAATTAAAACGTATGCAGGATCCGCCATCAGTAGCGGGGTGGGTAGGACATGGCGTATTTTATTCACCTCTAAATAATTTATAATATTCTATACATTCAAAATATATTTCACGAATTAATCTTCTGTGTAAGTAGGTATATGAAAATGTTAAGTTGGTATGTGTGCGCTTCAAAAAATTTCAAATATTCTGCATCGATTGGGCTTAAAGAACATCAGCCAAAGAGATACGAGTATGTCCATGTCGCCATTCGCCATGTTGAGACGTTGAAGCTGCTGTATTGATATGTCAAACAAACCACCTAGAAATATATAAAACCAAATAGTTATGTATGTTTATGTCTACATTGTGATGTGTTATGGATTTATTTGAAATGCACGCGAAAAATCATATTGAGTTATTTTATGTAGGAGGAGTGACCTTTGTACTTTGATATACAATCCGCTTTAAAGATTTAAAAGGTTTTATGTAATTTTCGTGGAATTATAGAATTCTGTTACGAATGATTTTATTCCCAGAAGGAATCTGGGTTGCTAGTATATTCTAAAAATCAATGTATATTCGTAGTTACTTGCGCTTCCGTCACGTTCATAATTATTTCGACGATTTTGACAACTTATTACCTCAGTTCTACTGTGGTACCTATACCTCGAGACACGTATCTTGGACCTAAATCACGATATAAACGAAGCCCTAGCGCACGCGGATTGCTTTGTAATAATCTATGCTTGGTGAATTTGTGCTCGTCCACCGCAGTAGCACCCCGTGCTATCCTCAAAATACTACTATCTTTGTGTTCCGGTAGATTTTACAAACCAAAATGGCGGATACAAAGTAAAGATAAACAAATAAATTGACCCAAATTGAAGTCCACAACAGTCGACACTGCGGCAGTTAGCGAGGTGATCACTTAACAAAGTTTAATAAAGGGGTATTTTAAAATAAGCCAAGATTCTATTATATATTAATTCTGGCAACACTAGGTACCTTCCCGATGGAGTTTTAAATATTCACCGGCCATATAGCTTTGCGAAGTTTCTCCGCATTTAAAGTTGAAAAGCCTTTGTAAGAAGGTTTTAATTTTTAAAATAAATTCCTTCATAGGTACCGATCGCCGCAGCTTTCTTGGTACAAACTTTTCCGATATATCAAAACACCGGAGAACTACGTACATAAATATGTAAGTAATTAAGCTATTTTTTTCATCTTACTGAAAAATTACTATAGTGCACGATTTGGAAACCATTATCCTAATTATGAGTGACTTTAATACAATATTAATATCTTTTAATGAACTGCCAGCGTTGTCACGATGAATCTACTTTATCAGTTCTATCCAGTTTTCCCCCTTTGAAGGGACAAGCTTTTTTTATTTCTACTCTTCCGTACCACATCTTCACTATACCATGCTATTAATACCCCCGACCACCGGCGTATAGTTTAGTCGCTTTGATTTTGATAGCACCACTTTCTCGTACCTAAAATGAGGTAGTACTCAAGAGGGATTTCTTTATGCAAAAAGGGAACACTTCAAAAACATAAAATAAAGAGAAATATATTTGCTTGCAGCACAGAGAACCAAAAAGTCCCTTGTTGACACTTCAAAGGTTTATAGGAAACTCTGAGAATGTTTTCTAAGAAGTTTATTTCATAGTTTTTTCCCAGAGAGCTTCAAGAGCTTAACTTTTCGTGGGACTCATAAAAATTCTTAGTCATGTTTACTGAAAGTAATAAATGGTTTGCAAAAATTTCGAGAACCTTCTATAACTTTCATTAATTCTGTGACCTAGGTTAAGTTGTTACAATTTATAGCTAATTTGCAATTTCATTCATTTTTTATGCTTCAGGTAAATTGGTTTAGTGATTTATGTGATTTGAATTATTCAATTTGTTCATGATTTACGAGGTTAAACTTGTGTACGAATAAAATTTGGAACTTACAAGGTTTTTTCGTTATAAAGCTATCAAAATTATGATTAAGTGCTGTTATTAAAGAGTCCTAAACTAAATCTTGTCTCATTTACAGTAAAATATATACTTAGTTAGGTGCCTGCCATCCTAGATCCAAATGCTCACCGGGATCGTTTCGGTGAGCATTATCTACTCGTAGTTGATGAAACTTTTAATCGAGTTCTGGCATGAACAGACACTACATTTAATTCAAAATTAGACAATATTGTTTTTAGTTCATCACTCCTTTATAGGTATTAGAGCCATCTGTGCACTTTGCTAATTTCAGTAAGAATAGGCTGGCTCAAACGAAGAATATTTTCATACTTTTTACGCGCTCAATGCCCTTTTCCCTTTTTCAGCAAAGATAGCAACCAGCTAGTGACATCTCCTGTATCTGAAACTAGTGTGAACCAAGCCCAAACATGTTAAAAATACCAACACAGCGCAATTTTTTCTAACAAAACTGCAATATCTCTTCCATTTCAAGAGCCAATACTCCTAAATTTCAATTAGTGAAACATCTATCGTTTAAACCGATGATGGTAAGAGTAGCTATTTGTTTTATAAATACCAACATAACTCACGATGGAGCTGTATATCAGCCCGGATCGTTCACTAACCATAAATTAATCTGATCGCCGCATAAATTTTATACCCTGAGCAGACTTCATTATAGTTTTACGAAGGAATTGAAAAAATCGATGCACAGTTTGTTGATAATGCTGTTTATGAGGTTATTTATTTTGTTGGCTCCCGGTGGAAAATAGGGCCACCTCATCTCTCCTTGTGTGTATTGTAGAAGGCGAGTAGAGGATAAAACTGGTCTTCATTCGCCCTCTTGATGGCAATAGGCTCGCCACCAACTAATTGTTATCATACATAGTGGCCGGTTTCTATGTAGTCATAGTCTGAATCTAATTGACATAAGTACACCTAGGTCAACCCTTTTTGGATCGAAGAAAAAGTATACTTGTTTTTTATACATTCTGAGAGCGATTTCGTCTAAATAGATGCTAACGACATTATACTCCCTCCTGAGTATTTGCATGCAATATCATCATAGGTCGATTCCAGTTCAGTGCACCCAGACAAGACATACATAAACATGCTAAGAAGATGCATGAATACATTATATTGCAATAAACCGACTGTTAAGTGAAATATGTGGTTTTTTTATAAGTATTGATTTAAAAAACAGAAACATGATTGTCTTTATTGAAAAACAACGCCAAAATTGGCTCTGGTTAAAATATCAAACAAGTAGCAACGCCAAAAGAGATTGTATCACTAACTCAAATGAAAATGATATCAATACATTGGCCACATTGTTTTTATAATATAAGCATTCGTTAATATACCATTTTGGGGTTTCTTTTCTCTCTATTTAACGGTATTTCCTCATCCTTTTGTCCTTTTATATCTAATCTAACTTGCTCAGCGCCAAAGCACTCCATTTTATAATTCTTCATTGTAAGAACATTCCATAAATCAAATATTGAAATTGGTCAATATATCAGACATCCGTAAACTTTTAATTTAATAACAGGAAACCCAACCAGTATCTCTATAACGTCCCTATATCCCTAGTTCAACAAAACTTGGCCCTTACTGCGCACATATTGGGCACAACTTGTCAACTTTGCTCAGAAAGTCTCAAACTTTGTCGTGACAAATACACATTCTTGTGCTGATGGAAAATCAATAGGTTGCTAACCTCTTTTTGTTTTGTTCTCCAAAAGTATGACCCGTTTATGTATTGCTAGTTATTGCCCGCGACTCCACCCACGTGGATGCTGGTTACCACGACCAAACATAGCTTAAGGCCTTTCCCAAGCTCTAATCTATCTGTGTACAAAATATAATTATGTTATCTTCAAAAATGACGAACTTTCATATAAATTTTCATGCCTTCGAAATTCTTCTTCTGTCTAGTCGACGATGGCATCTCGTGTCATATTTTCTTTGCCTCGTGTTAGACAAATTATAAGCCCTTTTAAGACTTTTTTCGCAATGAAAGGTACTATGACCTTTCAAAAGATTTAATCCATCTCTGGACCAAATCACCAAGATCGGTTTGGTAGGTTTTGCGTGAAAGCGTAAAAGACAGACTGAGTTACTTTCGCATTTTTAATATCAGTTGGGATATATGTTCTTCTATAGTATACTATGTGTTTATTTGTGCCAGGACAGGTACAATGCTCGCTGAAATGGAAGTATGATATCAGTTTTGTGCTCGCTGTGCATTGACACGAAGCGAAGATAACTCTAACAAATGTATTTTCGATTTTTTGTTGCTTTCGCCCCTAATGTCAGTGAATAATATAATATTATTATTAAATAAATAAATAATAAATAAATATTCCACAACATTCTACACAACGCTTTCTAGACCCATGGTAAGCTTAATTAGCTTGTGTTATGGAATCTAGAATGCGGATATACATACTTAGATACTTTTTTTTTGTAAATACATACTTATTATACATAGAAACACCCAGACCAATGCAAATATTTATATTCATGCATATAAATATTGGCACTGAGCGGGGATCGAACCCGCGCCTCCTGCGTAGCAGCCGCGTTCACTACCGCTACGCCACAGAGGCACCTCACCTATAGTAGGTATGTTGTGGTAATTAAGGTACATGGAACAAATGGAAGATATATAAAGCAAATGTCAGATACTGATAATAAATGAATGAATCTGTTTTAACGTTATAATGGTTTTATTCCAAGACTGTCTTCTCCGCTTCTTTTTATGTGTAGCAGAAAATCCACCTTCATTCTTCAAAGCCTTTTCTTATCGCAAAAAATAGCAGTTCTCTGAAGTTGAATAAAGTACCTTATTTATATTAAAGGAATATTAAAATATTCAATTGAACCGCCTTTTTGTATGTATCGTTTGTAATACGTAGATATCAGTAGACACCACTAAAATACCCATAATATGGTATATTGTATATAGAACCACATAAACGGTCATATTTCTTCTCCACAACAGAAAATTATGACTAAAATGGAAAGCGGAGTCCGACTGTTCTTTAGTATTGCTAAAAATAATAATCTGAACCACGTAGACACTCATCCGGACAAAAACGACCTATTTTAACTTATTTCCGTGGTTCAAACGAGATTGTTTGAAGTTGGAACTGCTTTGAGGCGAGGCGACAATTCACTCGAGATATATACGCCTTTCACCACTTTCTCCTTACGCTGTACTTCCCAAGTTGTTGAAAGTTTGTCCTATATACAGTGTTTTAGTTATGTATGTAGTTAGAAACTATTCAGTGAAATTGATTTATTCAACCTCGAGACTTGGAACATTAGTTTGTCGAAGTATATGTATGTATATACTCTTGGGTAGGTTGAGGCGTTACCTAATAATTCGTTAAATCAACCCATGCTTTCTATTATGGTTATTAATATGTACTGAACTAGTTATATAGTTGTCTGAAAGTCAATATTACTCAGTAGTGTTAAGCCTATAATTTTCAATTTCTATTGGTATAAATCTGAGTGATAATCGATCGAAGAAGTACCTATACTTCTAATACCACTGTTATGCAGTAATATGCTGGTGGTGCTTGGTGGAGCTGCCAGAGATAGTATAGCTTGTCTAAAGTGAAATGACGCCGTCCATTCATTCACATCATCTGTATAAAAACATGAATTGTTTCATGAAATTGATCGTCAATAATTTGCTTGTGTACAGTCATCATCAGAGAGATCTTAATCTCTGTATTTCAGTGTTTATGTTAGTTCAATTATACAAACAATATCTAGATCCTATCCCCAAAATATTGTGTGTTATAATTGCGTAAATAAATCATAATCCGGGCCACTATCATTTAAACTTTAATAATTACGGTTTAACAATAAACTGTTTAAGTAGTTTTGTTACCAGATTGTTTCAGCTGATTGCAGTTACAAGTTAAACTGCGGACTATATTACAGCTTTTCTCTTAACATAGACGCTATTGTTATATTACGGGGCGTTTTATCACCCAAACATATGGCGCAGATACCTACCCGTGTGGATATTTAGAGTTATGTATTAAGACGTGACAAGATTATAATCTAACTATATAGAGATTTTATTGTGATTAAAGATATTATGAGATCTTATTTTGATGTAGTAGTTTTGAAGTAGTAGCACGTTAAGACCGCCCATTGTACAACTTACTTCTATTTACTAACTGTTCTTTGTATGTATCCTATGTTTGATATGCAATAAATAGTACCTATCTGTCTATCCATCTATCTATCTAAGTATATATCTAAGACATATTGTTGAAAACTCAAAACTATGGTAGATTGAAGCTTTATCTTAACATTTACTGACTGATTGAACTTTAATCTTAAAATGTTAGGTTCATGGAAAAATGACACCTCCTTTTTTACATGGGACCAGAAATATAGATGAAATAAATACGTATTTTGTACTTCCATCACTTCCATCTCTAGGATATCTAGTGTATTCATGTAGTCATTTATGTGTTAATAACCCTGAGGTATATTGCGGTTTTTGGAACTGAATCCCTCCAATGATTAATTAATAATGATGCATCATGAACCTTATCACACTGCCTCATACAAGTCCTAAAGGAATGTTATAGAGATGAGTTATAATATTAAGATGAACGAAAGAAGATTGCCGAAAAAGATTTATGAGGTGAGAGAGAATGGGCAATGCGATAAGGGTAGATCTAGGTGTTCGTGTGTCAATTAGATCGGTATTTTTGGTACACACGGCGCCAGACCTCGGTTTACAGGCCACACCAACATAAAGGAAGTGTGCGTGACAGCAATACTATTAATACATTGCTTAAAGATGTGTGTCATAACAAGTAAACCAATCAGGGCCTTTGACGCACTCACACAATTGCTATTTTACTTACATAAAATGCACCAAGGTTATAATATCATATTCTAAACTAATTTTATGAAATGTATGCAGCATTTTGTTTCTATAACTAATAGGAGTTATCAAATTTAGTCACTATACTATCTGTTCTCATAGTCGAGATGGATAAGAATGCAAGTAAGTAAGTTTGGACCTCACCGTTGTCGCCGGTCGTTGGTTCGGAACTTAACAACGGAATTCTCTTTTTGTCATTCGTGCATCTTTATGTCAGTCAATTTATTAGACATAACATTTTATTTTATGTTCCAATATCTTTTTAGAAGTTTATAATAATTATACTTATGTATTTTTTATATTTTTTATTAAAGATCAAATATTTTTATCTGATACTTAATTAATTATTATCTATAAATAATTAATACCCATACTTAAGAAAAATATCATGCTTATAATAGTAAATATATTATTGCATTGCAACAATAAGTTAATTATTTTATTTTCCTTTCCTTTTATCCATTAAGAATAAATAGTATCATCAAGGAAATATACAAAAAATATATTAAATTATATTATATATATGAATTTTATACACTTAGTTTCCTGTAAATAAACTAGACCAATCGGACTTCAATATATTGAGGAACAAAAATTGCACCTCGCTCGAGGACCGAACCCGGTATTGATTCTATTGGTTCAGCTGTATATTTAAACCATTCAGCTATATCTACTTATTCGTTTTTCGCTAAATATGCTATTATAACTTGGTGCAGTGGCTATCATCAATACCTATATTTCATGTAAGTAAAATAGCGAATGTGTGAGTGCGTCAAGGGCCCTGATTGGTTTACTTGTTATGACACACATCTTTAAGCAATGTATTAATAGTATTGCTGTCACGCACACTTCCTTTATGTTGGTGTGGCCTGTAAACCGAGGTCTGGCGCCGTGTGTACATAACGACATGCTTATTGCGAATGTTACATTACGAGTATCTCTCGTAGCTCAGTGGGCCTAGCACTATCTCTAGCAGTATGTTTTTTTTAATTTGTGATTTTTATAGTGTACTAGGATACTAGTGGTATACAGTCAAACTGGATCAAACAGTATTTCATACTATAGTGGATATATTTATTTGTTTAATTTTATATTTTAAACTTGTACAAGATAGGTAGGTAGGTACAGTACAGAAACATCGATCGAAACATCAAATAATATTATTTTTAAGAGATGGTGATAAGGCCCCAGGTTAGCACACATATCATAAAGTATTGGATTTAGACCAAAGGAACATAGAGCTAGCTAGCTAGATAACAAGAGCATTCTTTCTTGATATTTTAGTGTAGGTAACTGAAACCAAGTAAGAAAGAACAACGAACGAATGACCTGTCACAAGCCTGTCACTGTTTACACTAATAGAATTTGACGTAGATGGGATAGAATGAGCATTCGCTCGTTTGATGTAAATCAACCTTAGGAGAAATGCGAACCAGGAATGAACGCAAAACCTGCAATAAAAAATCTGCAAACTCCTAAAACACTTCAATCAAAACGAAGTACCTCTAAATATAATAATTCCAATTATATCCAATTTATATTTCAACAATCCCTTTTAAACTCTCACAAAAGTGCTTTATTTATCCAAACCCAGTCACCCATACATCCAAATACCGAAACAAGAACAAACAAATGAGTAATTGCCCGCGGCCGTACCATATCGCTCGCTGAAAGGTGGCAGATTTAAGTCCCCAATACGGGGTGAATTGAATACTACCCGTTGTTCCCACTACCGGGAATACCGGGCGCGGGAAATCCGATTGTCACCCGGATTAACGCTTGCGATTAGCGTTCTTCGAAAAATATCTGCCAGTTTTATACAGAGTCTGAATTGTATTGGGGAGGTAACTTTACGGGTGATTTTATAATTTGACTTTAGAAAGATTGGGATGAGATTAGATAAATTGATTGAACATTGTTCAATTCCTTGTTCAAAAATATTATATATTTCTTGTATTTTTGGGCAGGGACAATATAAAACAAATATATTATATGTTTCTTGCGAAGGCTTGATGTTTTGGAAAGAAAAAAACTTGTTTTTTATTGGTGAAAGTGGGGCGTGAAAGACATATTAAAAAATACTAACAAATAATTATAATTAAATGAAAACCTTAACATTCTAAGGGTACCATTCGGATATCTATATATCCGGTCTATACGTCTATACATATAGACCCATTTAAAATTTTACCCATTTAATTCAGTTAGTCCCCCAAACTACTCGAAAGTTAGTCCACTTAGTCTCACCAACTATTAGCGACTTGTTCCTTCAGCAACGCGTCAGTGAACCCATCTACGATTATAATTCAGTTTAATACTCGTCCTTCACGCCATACCGACGCCTTTACGCCGAAGATAGGTCGTAATGGATCTTTTTTGTTATTTTAATCACGTCTCGACGAAAGCGACACTCCCGTTAAATTAATTGGATTTTATGGGATCTCTCGCAATTTCTGTTATCGTTTGTTCGCAGAAGACAGCGCTATGAATTAACTACGAAATATCTAATTACAGTTTTTAATAACAAAGTAAATTTTGTTTACCATTTTAAATAATAATAAATTTTGTTCGTCACTGAGTATTAGTATTATAATCAGTACCTAAGTATGCTTTAGTCCAGGACTGGATTCAGAATTATGTTACAAGTGAGAATAATTTGATAAAAAAAAAATAGTAACTGAAATTATTAATAATCCCCTTAACTCATCCAGCCAAACTGAATTGCTCGTGTTGAAGTGGATTCACGTCGGTAGAATCATGCCCCAGGTTCGAACCCGGGACCTCACAATAGTAAAATCCGTTTCTCTTTTTATGTGCCTCTTCAGTCTTGCATGTTGACTGTTGGTTTCCTGTATTGCTGTTTATCAGCAACAGTTGTTCAGCGGACGGAGGCAACGTTTTTTTTTCATTTTATATAAGGCTTTTTTATTTGCCTATATAAAACAGAATTGGGTTGTAAGTCACAGGAAGGAGGCAATAGCATCCTCCCCTTCTGAATCCACTACTATATCTCTTTTAACTAAACAGACAATTTATTATTCTCTTTCCATATTTACGGCAGTTATCTGCCTATTATATTATTACAAAGAGTGTGCTGGCATATATGATATCTTCAAAAGACCTTCTAATTGACAATTTAGACGCACGACACACGAGCTTGCACGAAATATGATAAAAGCTTTGACAAAATCATAATGGCGGGAGTTCACGTCACTTGCAGGCTTCTAATAAAGGAGCTTTGTCGGAAACTTTTTAGGGCGCTCAATAGATGGCGTAACGATCGCTTTTAAGTCGCACCCCCTACTGAATAAAACAAAACGTTTAATTTTCGAACACCATTTAAATTATTGGATTACGAATTCAAACTAGGAATTGTCTCGCTAGAAATATGCAAATTTTGTAGCAATTAATCACAATCTATAGAGCGATGTCGGCATGTCAGCAAGTGATGTCGGTGCTCTCATCGATAATTCAATGAAGTCATGGCTGTTACATGTCTATTAGTTAATATATTACGCTGTGTTGGGCCTTGAGTTTACCGTGTTTCGGTCGGGTAAATGTGTTGCTTTCAATTTTAACTTCAGTGGTTTGATAGTGACGGTACTGAGTACTGTTTGTGTAGGTACAGGGTAACTTACTCTTAACTTAAATTATTACAGTTTTGACTTAGTATCGAATAAATAAATAATTTTATTTACTGTGTAACAGCACAGTAAATAAAATAATTAATAAAAATCATGTAAGAAGTAAATTCTTAAAAAAATTAAAATAAAACGTAAAAAGTGATATTCTTTTTTTTTACTTTTGAGCAATCACCGACATCCCCAACGTCGTTCCATAACAGTCAAGCTAAATTATAAATTAAAATAAAATAAATCGCGTAATTAAAGCGATGAATAAATTTCAATGTGTAAGCTTAATTTTCATTTAAACTGTCGATCTTAAATCCTTTTTAAAACTGGATAATGATGAAACTATAGGTACATATTTTTCCTTATTTTTTATTTATTTATTTATAAAACTTCATGCACAAGTACATAGGCAGACTTAATACCACTTCTTATAAAAATTTGTTTCGATCTTTTAAACAGCAGTCGGGCTTTTTTTAATAATTTATAATATTGATACAATATAGACAACAAATTCAAAATAGACAAAAATATTATAATAAATTATACAGACAAAAACTTATCAGCAAAATCAAATAATACAATAATCAATTAAATAAAGTACCTAAGTTCTCCAAATAAAATTCTATAGCATATGAGCAAAATAAAGCTGTGAAAATAAACGCTGACTGAAGAGAGAACTACTCGTCTTTTTACGAGCACCCTCGAAGCGTGAAAACTAATTAATATCGATAAGCTGACCGTGACATCCCTATCCGTTGCCACCGTATATTTTGTGCGTAACACGAACCGTATTGATTTTATGTGCGCGCGCACCACACCCCTCCGACCCCACCGAGTGGGATGGGGTGAAAAAGGCACAGGGGTGAAGCGACGATTTGAATCGAACATTTTTATGAGGGCTCTACAATCCCTAAGGTTAACAGTGCGATGTGTCAGCTACCGAGGATGTTTGAGTAAACTTTTTAATTTACGTGAAAAAAAAACTGCCGAGCCGAGGAATTTTTGTAATCCTATAAAAATACGGCGCGGTATTACCCGCCAGTTTTAATGTTAACGGAATTTAAGGTTATTAAAAAATTTCGCCGATAGTACTCAGATAAGGTTTGGTGGGTAGAATTTTTATAAGTAATATTGGGATAAAACCTATATACATTAATTTAGGATTTTAGCTATTTGAAATTCAATTTGAGATTAAATTGTATCTATTTTTTGTTGTAACTTATTTTTGTGAAATAAATAAAACTTATTTCACTTAACTTTTTGCTTTCTTGATAGAGTCGCCTTCAGGACAAACGATCTTTACATTGATTATTTCAATAAATATAATTGATGTATAATTTTATTTCTGATAACTTCAGAGGACATAGTTAACACTTTTCAGTTTTTGTTCAGTTTTTTTTTTAAAGTTTAAGCGTTAAGGTGCTCTGTAACTCTGTACCTCTCTTTGAAATGAAAATAATTGGAAAAAGGCAACTAACGAAAGTTTAGACTCCGACACTATCACAACTTACTATTACTAGGTTATTGCGTGAAATACCTAGTTCTTACTCGGTCGAGTCTTGCCATGCGCGAATAACTATCGTAAAGAGTAAAGTAAGTAATACTAAGAGAAGCTATTATTTTACGGCGTCGCGCGTCGTCGTCTAGCTAGAACCTCAACGTGTGCACGCATGCGGGCGAACATACGATTTGCACAATGTGCAGGCGCCAGGCGCCCGCAAGGGTGACACGCATGAGGTAGCAGGCGGCCTTAAACTTTTCTGTTCTTTTTAGTTTTTAGAGATGTAAGAAAAACTGTTTCCGTGGATAATACTTACGCAAAAATTAAGAATAAACCATGAATATGTGCCCACTTGACGGCAATAGGCTCGCCCCTTATTACGTGGGAGCGAAAACCATATTTGGCGAAATGTGGGTGATAGGTTAAAGCACCTCTGCCTACCCCTTCGGAGATTTACAGGCGTGAGTTATGTAACTATATTAGACAATTACATAAATTATTTTTAAAATTTCTTTCAGTTTCTTTTGGGTTCTTATTTACTTCTTGCTTACAGTCCAGTAACCAAAAACCTAAACTAAATCGCTAAGAACATATTCCATTGCGGATTTTCATTTCTAATCTGTAACAAATTGTTGCATTGCGCCAATGGGTAATACAATCTAAATTATTATCTAAGCTAAACTGATTGCACTAACTGCCTTGTCTTCCCCGGAGCCTTTAGACAAGCACTAACGATGTTTGTGGCTTTAATAGCTGATTACGATCATAATTGCAAAAGGACATGTATTGCTGTAGAATTTTTGATTGCTTTACTGAGGGCATTATGTATGTGACATTTAAACCAGGTAAAAAGTACCTACAGTTGAATTTAAAAATAAATAGTTATTTTAATGAAGAATTAGTTGTAGTAGCTTAGTGATCAGTACCAGTTGGCCTTGCGTAAAGGTTCCGGGGTCGAAATCTGAACATAATACTACAGATTAGTCTGCGTAAACTTACTCCTAACACAAGTACTTTCCTTAACTGGAGAGGCTAACAGGAATACTAAAAATTCGATTGCTTATTTAAATGATATAGACAAAACAAACAATTTTTTACCCGACTACGGCAAAGCCAAAGGAGGGTTATGATAAACTAATCTATCTGAATCGCACTGACACTGGATCGGACTTAATTCAAAGTTCACAATTTTACAATCGGATTTTTATTATTCCATTTTATTAAATTACAAAACTATCAGATCTGTTGACATTCAACGGTTTAATAATCTTGCACGTCACAGTAGACAGCGTCTAATATTACTTTTAATAAAGACTAAAATCCCACTCATACATAAAGGATTACTAGCCCTGAAGACGAACTCCTTCAATATTTACTCCAAGCTTATGTTACTGATCGATAGTCGATCCCAGATGGGTAGAAGGTTGGTTGAACCGCTCCGTGTAAATAACAAACACTAATCAGTCTTAGTCTACTGTTACTCAGTTATCGATTATCCTCTGTTATCAAGCGCTAAAGTGCTATTGACTTCACAGTTAGGTTACTTCCTTTCTTTTTTCTTCTTCGTCCTAGCTATTATCCCAGTTTACTGCTGTCTTGGTTGTTTCTTCCTTTGTGTTAGTACTAGTCATATCCCTTTGAATGTTAAGCAACAAAGTCATTGATGGTTGTCCTCGGTTTCCTTTTTTCCCTTCTATAGTCAATATTTTCTTGGCCATGTGATCATCAACCCGTCTCATCATATGTCCATGCCAACGTAGGCGGGTTTCGCGTAGTTTGTCCTGTATCGCGGTAACTTTGAACGTACCACGGATATATTAATTTCTGATTTTATCTTTTCTAATGACGCCGCCTGACCAACGATAAAGAACTAATGTCTATCAACCAACCTCGCCTGCAAGCCAATATCTACCTGTTGATCGGTGGCCGAGGCTTCGGCAGACTTTCCTCTCGGAATTGGGTGGTCGGATGGTGGTCACTACAACAACTACACAAAACCAAGATAAGCTCATGCTAATGAGTAGGAGAACGGACCTTGCGCTCTATAGTGCAAGCTTTGGATGCAGCCAGGACTAATACTGTGATGATGATTTTATGTGTTTTGTAACTTGCTAAAAACATAAACATAACATAAACTCACGCCTTTATCGCCGAAGGGGTAGGCAAAGGTGCTAGCACCCACATTTCGCCGTTTATGTTTAGGTCCCAATGTAATAGGTGGCGAGCCTATTGCCATTAACCGGGCACTTATAAACCTGCGATAAATACACACATAACTTCGAAAAGCATCGAAAAGTCATTGGTGTGTGCCATGGTAAAACCTGGGATCGAACCCGAGACCTCGTCTCAGCAGTCCATTACCCATACCACTAGATTATAAAGATTGCTTTTATACAAAAGGCTCCCTCTGAATGTCTAGCATCTACTTTCCTTGGACAGATCTTGTTTTGGGTCTCCAATATAATGCATACAGCAAATAAAGTTTTCTTTTATAGTCTGCCATGATGACCTGCCCGCATGATGCTATCGAGCAAATAGCTGAATTGTAACGATTTTATCGGAAATAGGTGAATAAAGCATATGGTGTCGGCTATCGACTGTTGGCTACCATGGTCCGACATCAATATCGGATCGGATAATCTGAAAACGCTTTTACCACTACCCAACACTGATACAGATGACAGCTACGAATTCTAGTTTGCACTCGCGTTTACTTTTGTCATCAATATTAAACATCGTATTTGTCACCAATATTGGTTTTGGTCTATTCTCTATTCAAATGTTCCAAACGCGTCATGCTTTTATTTGTCTGTGACCATGACGCGATAGGTTTATTTTGTGCCGAAATATCGAAATATGTAAAAACTATTGTAGTTAAATAGATTTCCTATTACAATTTTAGGTAGGTAGGTATACCTCATCCTATCAACACATACACGGGCTCAGTAAACCTCACCAGCTAATTGGTGCAAAAGCTATAGTTATAGCGGAGGTTTTCCTCTGAGAGTTGGGAAATCAGATGGCAGTCACTCTCTAAAAAAACAACAAACCGATATACCGAATAATAAAAGGACAGATTGTTTAATACAATGTCCTTTCCTAAATCCACAGCAAAGATGTACAAAACGTAAATTTTGCAAACAGTAAAACGTCTACTCAAAATGTTATCAATTCAGTATAAGATTGATAATAATGTTCGACTTGAACACATTTCAACAATAATTTCAAACAACATTACACAATGAACATTAAATGAAACATTCAACAACAATTCTACAACCGTAATATCAAATTAGCGGAGGAAACAAACTGAGTTTTATCATTTCTACAAAAGCTTTCTACGAAAAGCACAATGTGGAACAGAAATATCATATTTTATTTTATAATGAAGCCAGCAACGAGCGTAGAAATCGTAGATGTTATTACATTTCTGATGGTAAATAGATTTTGCGTGTATCTTTGAACAAATATGATGTTATTGTGTTTACTGAAGTATTAATGAACTGTCAGTAACATGAGTTAAGGAAGTATTGTCTATTTATCTCACACAAATAATCCTATCCTACTAATAAATTATTATTTTAATTATTATTATTATATAATATTATAAATGTGAAAGTTTGTGAGAATGGATGTGTGGATGTGTGGATGTTTGTTACTCTTTCACGCATAAACGGCTGGACCGATTTGGTTGAAATTTGGTATGTATATAGGTTATACCCTGGATTAACATATAGGCTACTTTTTATCAACACACCACGCGGGCGAAGCCGCGGGCGGAAGCTAGTAATCAATGTTTGTTTGTTCTTATTTTATGAATTACTGGCTATCCGATTGTGATAAAACTTTGAAGACTTGATACTTTTAAATTTGAAGGTTATAGGGACCCTTCGAATAACCTTCGAATGCTTCAACACCTCTGGATATGCCCACCGTTCCTGATTTTTTCAGAACTATGGATTTCCGCAAGAAAAAAGGGTATACCATGCTAGAGGCTTCAATTCTATTTCTATCCTTTTTTCATTGTTCTTCCCTCCTATAGGTAGTAAAGCAAAAGTAACACTCAGAGGGATTAAACCTAAAGACTACGATAACCGTAGACGAAACCAAACCGTGAATCGTCTGCATATTGGTATCGTAATCATTTCCCGCAGTCTAGATAAAAAAAATGTATTATGAAACTACTTTGTCTCTATTCAAGAAACAGATAAGGTATCAAATACGGGGTATCCAACCGGAATAACTCGTATTAAGATGTCTTATAAAGACGTATGGGATAGAATCGATTAGGCACCTAATCATTTCTCACGCGTGTCTTTCTCCTTAAATGTCTATCGAAAACGTATCAAGATATTGGACTATAACGGTCAGAATATAAAAAATGTACAGCTTTATATTCGATTACCTTAATATGAGAATGGTTTATTTTGATTTATTAAGACCACATTTTTTCTATATAGATGCCTTTTTCTAAAACTATTCTCATGACTGCCTCTGTGGCGTAGCGGTAGTGAACGCGGCTGCTACGCAGGAGGCGCGGGTTCGATCCCCGCTCAATGCCAATATTTATATGCATGAATATAAATATTTGCTTTGGTCTGGGTGTTTCTATCCTACTAATATTATAAATGTGAAAGTTTGTGAGAATGGATGTGTGGATGTGTGGATGTTTGTTACTCTTTCACGCATAAACGGCTGGACCGATTTGGTTGAAATTTGGTATGTATATAGGTTATACCCTGGATTAACATATAGGCTATATATCAGCGATGAACGGGATCAGAATTCCACGCGGGCGGAGCCGCGGGCAACAGCTAGTGTAAAATAAGTATGTATTTACAAAAAAAAAAGTATCTAAGTATGTATATCCGCATTCTAGATTCCATAACACAAGCTAATTAATTAAGCTTACCATGGGTCTAGAAAGCGTTGTGTAGAATGTTGTGGAATATTTATTTATTATTATTTATTTATTTATTTATAATAAAAAAGGTCGTAATTCAATTTATCAATAGCTGGTCTCAGTGCTACTTTAGTATTATAAAAATAACATCCAACAAGTAGCAAATAAATATAATTCAACAACTAAATATTAAAATATTCAAAAACAAATTTTCATATTCAAAATCAAATTAAGATATTCAAAACAAATTAAAATATTCATAAACAAATGTCTAGTACATACCTAAATAATTTGATATTTTAATTTGCCTGTCTCATTACCGTTCTCTTTGATCTCGCCGTGACTAAAGAGCTCGAACTCCTCAAATTACTATCAGATTATAATTTAATCTTCATACTGGCTGTGACCTTCGGCCTGATGTTATAAGCTCGTAATGAAAAGGACCCATTTCTAAATAATTTGAATAAGCCCGTCCCTGAAATATCAATTACTTCTTTCATGTGACAGATTTAAAATTTCATGAATATAACCTTTAAGGGAATGTTGCCGGCACCACCTTTCATTTATAGAGAAGATAACTAATAATTTGGTCTTTAAATAAATTATGTATCAATATCAGTATCATAGTTATGACTAACAAAATGTAGATACACGACAAAATGTTGTGTGGATGACAGTACGATATGTGGACTGTTAGTGGTTGTCGCACCACTGACAGTCGATATATCGTACTGTTACTGTTAGTGCGATTAATTTAATTGTTTTTTCGACAAACGATCGTAGATCAAAAGTTCTATGGAACTATTTTCGTCGATCAATAGTTCTGTCGAGCTATCTTTGTCGATCAAAAGTTCCATCGCCCAATCTTTGGTCGAAAAAACAATCAGTCGCACTATCGTAGAATAGAATAGAATAGAATAGAAATAAACTTTATTGTACACCAAACAAAAAAGAAAAGTATACATAAAATAAATGGCAAAGATAATTAGGTAACCGACCTATGCCAACCTATTGAGCTTAATGACATAACACACTTTCAAAACATAAGCTATTTAATCGGATTTTCATCACTCTCATAGTTCTTTAGTAGCGCCTTAAAAGTATCCGTTATTAATGCCAGACAACACAGATGCCAACGGCCGCACTATATGAGACTACATACCACTAGAGCGGTTAAAATTGACTGCCGCTGTAGCTCAATCAAACGTAGGCTTACTAGTAAAACCTAAATTTATTACTTTAACCCCGACTGATTGGCCTCACTGACCGACATTTACAGCGCGAATTAATTGAATAGCCGTCGGTTTTAAAGTAATAGGTTGGCTTATACGGTTTGTGCAGGTTTGCAATAAGACTCGTATGGCGGCAAATAATGGTCCTTCAGGGTATATGTATGGGTGCAGATGGTCCTGTGAGAGTAGCTCTCACAGGACCATTTGCGCCCATTCTATATATAAGGATTTTTACCTGTTTATCCTCGAAGTATCGAACTAATTTATGTTTACCTGGTTTCCCTGATCAGGTAATAGAACCTGCTGTGCCAAAGACATTATACTGAATATATAAATAATTTGTACTTAGTCACTTAAGTCACAACCAGACATTACTCGATAACTAACAGACATTACAATCATATGCCTACTTAAACATCGAGAGAAATGCAACAAGCCGTATAATACAATTTGGTCCGAACTAAATTGCGGTTCAATAGATAACCAATATTAGTTTTGTTCTCGTGATAACTTTATGTTTGTTAGTTGCTTGGGAAATAACTGGCTTTTCAACAAAGAATGTCCAAAATCATTTGATAATTGTTTCTAGAGTACGCACACTAGTTATTCTACACTGGTGCCATCTTAAAACCGTAGATGGTCCAAGATCAGCCGTGGTGCCCGTGGTACGAGAGAAATTCTTCATTCGATAACCTTACACCCAGAGGTAATTGAGACCCGAGACAGCGTGTGGTTTTGGTCGGTCCGAGTGCGACATAACCAATTCCGACGACTGACGGCGGTGCTATACGTGTAGATTCTCTCACGAAAAAAGGTACGATAGCTCTCTAAACTACCAACCCAACCAAGCTTTCCACTTGCCATACCTATAAAAGTACTAGCTTTGGACAAAAACTGGCAAGTTGCTATAAGGATAATGATAAAACTTTGTGTAGAAATGGACATTTATATTTGCAAACGATCCTTATGTCCATATCCCTATCTATCTTTCTGTTAAAGACTAGACTATGTGAGTGATATCTATAAACTCAATCAAATTCGTTAAGTTAGTTATGAAAATTACGTCAGACTTGTTGAAACGCTCGAGCCTTTGATGAATGCTGGAATGACAAATAGAGATGAGATAGATTGATAGATAGATAGATGAATTACTATGAAACTTAAGCACTCCTTGATATATCAACTGATAGCAGTATGGCTGTGACCCTGATAACCATGGGTATCAATTTAGATTGGAAAAAGTAAATTTTCGAGGCAGAACTTGAACCCACGAACTGTCTCTTACGCGGGTAATGCCCTGACCAACTAAACTACGTGTACACTAGGGTGGAGTGAACTTGGGCAATTTTTTTTTTTTTTGGAATTTCACTTTTCCTGTGTCATTAACCGATGACCGTACATAAAAGCTTTATTCATGCTAGAAATCAAAACGCTACGACTTTATTTTGAGGTGGCGCGCTATGAAGTTAATTTGAAAAAATAATCAATTTTTACGTCTATCGTGTAACTGCACGTCAATGTTATTTGTATCTATTATGTAAGTAATAAAACTTATATTTCACATTACTTTAAAGGGTTAACTTGTTCGTCTTTGCATAATTTTCTTAAACTTTCTCATTTAAGTGGTAACGACAAGTGTAATAAAAGTCTGATTATTCGTCAATAAAATGGCAAAAACTCGAAAAGACTTGCGATGCCCCTTGTTTGGCCAACCAATAAAACTAAGTGATAAAACTTATTGTGATATTATAAAATATTACTTGTGGTTAAGAAATGAATTACTGAAGATCCGATTCTCAGCACTCCATGGACTCACCGCGCGGTAGCCGGGTCCCTAGCGTGATATAGAGAGGAATACCGTGACGGCAACTGGGACTTGCGACCCAGATGTAGGTTCAGGGTGGTCACCTCGTGATCCATCAGCGCTCACCTCCCACCGTCAGTAGTGTGTCCCCCCCCCCCTACCTATCTAAATTTGATAAGATCCTATCAATGCCGCTTTGGATATTCGATTTAGTAAAGAGCTTACTGAAGCTCTTGGCAATCCGAGGTCTTTAAGTAAGTTGTACAGGGATTTAGCTGGAAATCCCCTTGCTCCTACTTCTACGGCGTAGAGTTTAACCACGTAGCCGTTTTTGGTTAACTCGTTAGTCAAGTCAAAGTATTTGTTTGTCTTTATAGCGTGGTCTTTAGGTAGGTATATTAGTTTCCCACGGTACTGTGAGTTCTACAAACACTGCACGCCTATGCGATCGTGAAAAAAGGAATATGTCGGGTCTGGATGATGAGGCACAGATATCCTCCGGTATTTTATAGTGCTTCTCATATGTGTCTACGAGTATAGTCCTGTCAACGGCAGCTATCAAAATTGAATACGGCTTTTGAGGTGATTTATTTGAGCAGCTTTCCTTTACAAACACAATGTCATTTCTTTGGTTTGTGGTTAGTCCCTTTTTAGCTCCAGGCTGGAACAGCCTCACGTATGATTTCTAATACCTTATCATGTCGGCGCGAGTAATGTCCCCGGTCTAATAACGTCCTACAACCCACTAGCAGGTGCCTAGCCGTACCAGTTGCTTCACCACATGAGTTGCATGTTTTATCTGTGGCTTTTCTTCATCTGACAAGATTGCTTTGGTCGGGGAGGGTCAACTGGAATGCATTTAGATAAAATTTAAGTTAGGCCGGTGACCAGTCGCATATTAAGGTACGCCATTTTAAGGCTATGGGAATACAAAATTCACCTAGGGTCAACCATTCGTTTTGCATTTTTAGGCAGTAGAACGGTGTGTCAAGCTCGTTACTGAGGCTTCTTCATCTGTTTGTGGGCCAGAAATAAGAGATGGATTCATTCGCATGAGGATAAAGGCAAGGCAAGACATACCAGTATTTGACACAAAATCACAATTTTTTGAGCAAAAAGAAGAGTCTATAGCTTCAGCTTCTGAATATTAAAATGCTTTTATTTAATATATTTTGTATATTTATAAGTACTTACTTATACTTTATATCAGTTTCAAGCTTCAGTATTTTCATTTTGATAAATAGTCTGTCTCAAATAAAAACTTTATAAAAAACAAATTTTGTTATTTTCTTTAACTTTTAAATTTGATGCGACACCTGAAGATGTAAACGTAGGAACTTGAAATTTTATTTTTATATCTCTAAGAATGTCGATCATCCATTGGTGATACAGGAGTAACATAGTTTTAACTTTTATTTTTTCACTCCACCCTAGTGTACACGCCTTTTGTCATTCGAAATTCTTTGCAACCATCTTGGGGTTTACTTAAAGAAAAAACCTCACATAGTACAAAGTAATACAAACTTTCAAAAAACTGTCATAATATAAACCATTTATTTCTAAGATCTTAGGCGTCGGACCGTTCAACCGAAATTCATGTAATTTTCCTTTGATTTTGCCTTACTCCTATAGCTTTCCTGTATAATTTACGCCTTTCAGTTCCATAACAGACAAAGCTCAATAGGATTCAAACGTTGAAAGAAAAGTTGAGCTATATTTATTTGATTTCCTTGTGTAATATAAATCCCATCATCCATATAAATTTCAGCAATGTTACCACTGAAATTCAATATTCCACTTACAACATACACGTATTGTTCGAACAAAACAAGCAAAACCAACTACAAACTTACTGAGGTTTATAAATCATGACTGAAAACTGCGTGTAAATGGGTATGAAAACAAATTATTTATGTATACCCAGTTACGTAAAATAGAACGTCCGTAGCGGCAGGAAATTGGCAATTTCTCCGGCGAGTGTCAGCGATGAGACTGGACGGTATATTGTGAATATTTATAGTTCAAAATATAACGGTTAATTGCCCTCGGTAAACGGTTAGGATGGTACTTTAAATTAATTCATCGCGAAAGTCGGGCAGCGCACGGCAATAATTCAATTTCACTGTGATTCACTTGTTTTTCGCTAGGTTTCTGTTTACAGAGAAACTTTTTTTAGAACAAGTTTTTAAATTACATATGCAAAGTTTCGTGTCACAAAAAGTGGGTCTAAATTAGTTTTCGAGATTTGTCTAATATAATAATGTATGTATTTACGAAAAAAAGAAATGTATCTAAGTATGTTTATCCGCATTCTAGAACCCATAACACAAGCTGGTTAGCTATACTTACTTTGGGTCTAGATAGCGTTGTGTAGAATGTCAAAAAAAAAAATCGGTTGTGCGAATGGATGTCACTTTTAATTAATCTATAGCGAAACATCTCAACAAACAAATTCTAGAAGATGTGAGTTGAGGTCGTGACGCAAAAAGCAGAAAGGAGATTTTTACAGACATTAAAATAGGAGACAATTGAAGTAGGAGATGTCTAGAATGACAACGGTATAAATAATAAATACTATCTAATTTTGTATAGCGATTGAAAATAAAATATCGTAAATTTTATTGTCACCAATATTGGAATTCTAATACATTTATCAGAAAACTTCACAAGTGTCAAGATCTACATGAAATTAATATTGAAGAATTATTATTTGTCTCATCTCGGGCACTCGACGTAACTATGAAGTGTTTTCGATTCGGAATCGCTTACCATATTATGGAAAAAATGAACTAAATTGAGTGTTTTCGAGACGAATTTCTTCGAAAAGTATTCAAGATTCTAGTCACTCTCGTTAACAAGATGTTATGAATAAAAATAATGTTCAAGGATATTATGTAGGTGTATTGAAGTGAAGCCTTCTGAATAAAAGCTATAGAATTTAAAAATAACTACATCCAATCTAGCGAAGTGCTTCCAGTGATATTTTAAATGCCACTGTTTTATACTCTAAATAGGAGATATTTAGAATATACAATGGAGCCGACTTTGTTGCAGTCACTAAACTGAACCAACACAAAAATATGTATTTTTATTTGAATACAAAAGTTCATTTAGCAATTCTAATCGGGATAAATTTAGACTTTAAAGCGATAACACTGAATATCAATTTGGATATAAGTTATACTTCATTTATGGCGTTTTGATAGAAATGAACAAAATTATAGTGAATTTTAAGTTAAAGATCTTTAACTTAAAATTCACTATATTTTTTCCCATCTCCCACATTTTGTTTATAAACACACTTCACCAATCATAAAATTAATGGCCTGATATTAAACAATACAGATGATATTATCATAATTGATATTATAATTATACTCGTTGATATCACACCTAATAAATATCTCCTCATATTACTGTTAACATGTTAAAATTTGCCTCCATAATTGGCGCGTGACGAGTTTGCCAAAACATTCTCTCATTAGTAATCGTACATCTGCATAATTGCTTTATGATAATATAATACTAATATTACATACCTACTCGTAAAAGCGATGATTGAAATAATATAAACAGAGTGTTAACATAGTATTATTACTGTTTGAAATTTCGCACTAAGTAACTTGGACGAATCTGTCCAATTCCAGAATCTGACGTATAGCGAACAATCGGTACTTAGCACCAGACCTACACTCGTCATTTATTATTTACGGCCGTTCCCGAAAACATATCTACAGATAAAGGTAAAGGTAAAAGGTAGAGATAGTTCCTTTGTCAAATCCTATTGTTATTTTGCTACTATGAATTGCGTTACCATAGAGATTGATGACGTTTTTATCCTTTCTAATGTCAAAACTGGCGATAGATAGGTTATTGGGAGCGGCTGTTAGAAGGTTAGCAAACTAGCACAGATAGGTAGAATATTTACTAACTACTTATGTCTAGGTCTTCTACCAGCCTTTTTACAAACCTCATTGATGCTAGTATTACAAACAGAAAAATGATGGAGACCTTTACGTGACTGGCTCAGGTAAGGCAAAGACGAAACTACCGAAGCTAGACTATGAAATTAAATCATATGAATATGAAACAGCAGGTTCTTTATATAGCTTAAACAAGCATAACTAGAGTAGCTTATATCCACCTTGAAGGAAGTATGAACAATATTCCTAAAACTGATATAAAACCTATTTTATCAAAATTCATCAGATATGAGTATGAAATAGTTGTTGATCAGAATTCATCAGTGTGAATCCAAGGTGAAGGGTCGTAAGAACAAGAAAACCTTTTTAATAGTCACAAAACTAACACACAGCTTCGCAAACAAAAAGAAGAAAATAATTTAGGCGCCACTGTGCTGTTCATATGGTAACCTGTTAGAAAGAAATATATTTCTTTTATGGCAAAATGTATAAAACAAAATCTAGTACTTACATATTGTATTTCAATTGTAGTAGTTCATTTGTTAACTTACATAAGTGAGGTTTTTGACATCATTTTGACTATGTAGCCAACATGTAAAATATTAGTTCAGTTTATCAATTCTGGTCCACTTTATCTCCTAGTTGTCAACGGGACATTAGCGGAATTTATGCTAAAAGCACAGAGCCATTCATTAAAATTGAATAGAATTAGTTCATTTTGTAGACTTTCTTGTAGGTACTACTATAAAACTAGTGCCGCAATACGTCATAGGTACATAGTACAAGTATACGAGTACTATCCAAACACCCGTATGAACGTGAGTGCAATGCGGTACAGAACATCAACCGTGCTTAATACGAAAAATAATCCTTTTATATGGGTCACTAGTACGACGCGACGGCGCGACCTGGGCTGGTGAAAACGTTTTACTGTTATTAAACCTGACGGTTCTTAATGGAGTGGAATACGTGGAATGAATTTGTAACGAAATAGGGTCTGAGGTTACCTTTATTTAGACCAGACTGTTTTCCGCAGCTAAGCCCAGGTGGAATGGTATACAGACCCTGTGAGAACCTTCTTATGCCCTTCTTGAAGAACCCCATATTGCAGTTGCTTGGAAAAGTCACAGCCAGCCTGTGTACTATTCAGATTATAACTATAAATTAATCTATCCCTGTACCAAATTTCAACCAAGTCCATTTAGCCGTTTAAGCGTGATTGAGTAACAAATATCTTCATCAACTTTCACATTGAAAATATTAGTAGACTATAATACTACATTACCTAACAATCGAGGCCCTGGCGTAGGCTTTCCTCGAGGAAAGCGAGGTTGGAACGACAGATTCTGATAGCAGTCGCTCCCACAAAAGCTCAAACTAGCTACATAGCTACTACCTATCTATTCGAAATTAAGCATACAGACTAAAAAAAGTGCCTGGTTGACTGCAATTAGCTTGCTCCCTTTTACTTGAAATGAAAAAAAAATCGCTTGGTCAGTGCCAACCAATCGTCATATTTTTCAAAACTAGTACTTTAATATAGCACTGAAAGAATTGGGTCGGTCCGACGCACTGCGCGGAATATATCAACTGATGCGTGAGAGGCATACAATCCGCGGATCATTGTCTACTTTATCCTTTTATCCAAGAGTATATAGGTCACTAAACTTCAGGTCAGTTGTGGCTGCAATGCGGCTAAGCGACTTTGGCACGACGAACCTGCCGCGACGAACTCATTTGGGTAATAGCTTCTACTTATTTGATTATGTTAGGCGGGAGAAAGGGTACCGATCCTTATTTAGTTAGTTGAGTTGGAATAGGAGCTGGTTATATTGTTAAGACTGTGTGTAGGACTATGGAATGTTATTGTTTTATTCGATAAGTACGTAAAATAATAAAAAAAAAAAGAAATTTTTATCTTTAGAAGTATCTTAGAATATGGCAGTCCTGTATGGTCGCCAAACTACAGGGTACATGTGGACGAAATTGAGCGTATACAGAAGAAAGCACTTAGAATTCTAAGCTATCGTCAGGACCCTGGGCGGTCGAATATTGATTACCAGGGTAGACTCAGCAAATTCAACGCACAACAATTGGAAACCCGACGCACATATTTTGATCTGCTTTATTTGTACAAGATTATACACTATCTCATAGATTCGCCAGGATTAATTTCTCAACTCACTTTTAATATAAAGTTTAGCGCCCGTAGGTCTAAAGAGACAAATCTATTTTCCCTCCAGGTTTATAAGAATAACATATCTTTCTTTAACCCTTTAACAAGGATGGCGCGCCAATATAACGAGTTGGCAAAGCAGAACAAACACCTAGACATATTTGATTCCAATCATAACAGATTTGTTAAAATTCTGAAAGACATCCTCCATAACAGTTCGGCCTTGTAAGTGATAATAACACGTCATTATTATACTCTTTCCAATTTGTTTGATGAAGAGGTTTTACTGTATTTAAATATTGTTTTAACTGTGTACACATGTAGTTATGTTACAATCCAGAACGGAACTGTATTTTAATCTTATTATTTTTATATTATTGTAATGTGTTTTGTGTACCTGAATAAATAAAATAAATAAAATTTTTCCTTGGACCTATTCTAAAATTTCTTATCATTAACTGTGGGCACGTGTAAAAACTAATATTTTCGTGTTAATCAACTTTTATCGTTGACGACTGGCTATCGTCACAATTTATTGGGCAAAAAATTTGAAAATATTCAAAATAAGCACGCGTATATAAAAAAGCTAAGCTAAACTAAACATGGATAGTAAATTGCGAAAATTTTGGTTTTATTCTAGGGTAAATGTGGATTTAATGACCCTTTTCAAATACATAAATTTATGTTCACATATCTATTTCGGCCTTCTGAGATCGCCATTTGCTTCTCTCGTTACCTACATACTAGCTTTCTTACTAGTGTATCAAATCTTTTGTAAAGTAATGCTACCTTTTTAAAGTTAAGATCAGATTTTACAATTTAGTAACAGTATTTTACTTTTTAATTAATCTTTGTCCAAGTGCTAATCCCGATGTATATAATCCCGCTATCCAAAACTTGATTTTACTTTTCAATTACTCTTAAAGGTATAAGTGAGCTGTAACGTTTGTTGTGAAGTTTCGAGATGTCATATAACATCGAAAGACAACAAAGGCATCGTCGCCGACAACGTTATCCACTCTTCTCATATAAAATATTTAGCGGTCATAAAAAGCTACGATTATGACGACATTAGCGCTAAATATTACAGCATGAGGTCACATGAAGTAGATTTGAAATAGTGCGGCCTTTACGTGAGCGGAACACGGAATAGGCGAGATCACATTCTCGGTAAGAAAACGGATGTCGTTTTTATTTAGTACAATGCAATATAACATCTTGATATTTTATTGATTAATTATTTATTAGCAAAAGGTATACAATTTCTAATGCACTAGAAGTGTAAGTGTAGTGAAAAACTAGAAATGTTTATCCATACATTTAACTATTAATTAATTTAAGTAACTATTGTGTACATATTTAAATTCAAAACGCAAATGTTATGAATTAAAGGGGTTTGTTTTATTTTTGGAATATTAAAAAAGAGTGCAGGTTACCAATTATGATCACAATAATATTATGTAACAAATGTGAAAGTTTTTGAAAATGTTTGGATCTTTATAACTTTACTACACTCAATCGGCTAAACGGATCTAGCTAAAATTTGGTACAGGGATAGGCTCTACATATTCTGTAGTAACTGTAACTACAATAACAAAAGGTAAATTTTTATACCTGGGGTATTATTCTGATTGACATCGAGTTTCAAACACAGTCATTACTTGAAGAAGAAAGAAGAAGATGGTGGATTACACGAATGGTATACCTACATAGAAGATATAAATGGCGTAAAACTAAACTAATGAAATGTGTCGGTTTTTACAAAATGCGCGTAGTTACTAAACGATTTGGTGCTCAGAATAAAGGGCCTGGAATAGGTTCCCACGGGAAATTAAATCATAAATCCACGCGTCTATAGTATTAAAAAAAACATAATTTTCACTGAACTCTAGAACTATTCACATATACATATTGCTTTACAATTTGAAAATAAACTCGCTTGTACTCACTTCACATCGATTCACTTGCTAATGCTAATAAAGATTGCTGCAATATAGTTCAGGAGCTCACATTCAAATTTGTATTCGTACTTCGTATCTCGAAAGCAGACTGTCAAGGCTGATATTCCAGATTGTATTTCAGATGCAATTCTGGAGTTGACTTCTAATTTAAAGTTTTACGGCAATCCAGTGCACAGTTATTTTCAGCTATGCATAATACCCACTTACGTAGTTCAGTTTGTTTATTTGCGTCTATAAAAGCGTCTGGTCAGCGTCAAATGATCATTTTCAGATTATCAAATTACTTCTTAAGTAAAGTTTTGGCCAAAATACTATTTACTGAAATTTTAAAGGTACTATATTTCCTATTAATTCAGATCGGAAAATTAAACATTCAAGACGGAACTTGAATCGGCGACCAGTCCCTTACTGGGGAAATGCTCTAACGAACTGAGCTACATGGACATATTGGACATATCCTGGATGTGTTCACTTTTTCCGATCTAAATCTATAACAAATACTGTTTTCTAGAAGTATAGTGGGCTGTATTAAACTATTTTTAATTTTTAATTGTATTGATATATAAATTATTTGAATTCAATTCAAATACCTATGTGCAACCGATATCCTTAACGAGAATAGTATTAGCATAGCATAGTAGTATCTTGCTCGCTCCCTATTACGTGGGACCTAATTCAATGATTGGTGAAATGTGGATGTTAATTCACCTCTGCCTAACCCTCCGGGGATAAAGGCGTAGTTGTATGTATGTATTTATGTAGTAGTATTTCAAATAACACATTAAACCCACTATGTTTGTTCAAAACCTTTTTATATTGAACCAAAAAAAGAGATGGGGAAAAAGCGAATTTAAATATTCGCATTTCGATATAATATTCTTCGATAGTTTTGTCGTTTCACGTAACAATATTGACTCTGGTAAGCTTCTTTTTTTTTTCAACATCCAATTACATTTCAATCGCAATCAGTTTTTAAATGGTTTAATTTTCGAACACAATTACGTATTCATATTCGAACAAACAAGAGATGGGACTATACGATGAATTTTAATATTCATCTGTCGATATGGCTTATTTTGTGTGCAAATATAGATGGACAATTGGATTTTAACATGTATTGTATTCCCAGAATAAATATACGGGCATCAAACGTTGTCAAAGTGTCATTCTCGCCTCCCACGCATTTCAATGTCAAAGGTAATAAAAATTGCCATGCTGTATTTTATATTTTTTAGGTAAATTTTGTAATATTTGAAGCTATTATAACTTCTATAACTAGTCAAATATTTTGAGACCTGTGCTACTAAGAATTTTCTAACAGAATAACTTCTAATTTTATAATTTATAAAAAGATGCATAACTTATAAGATGTGCCTACTAAGCTGGTGATATAAATTGTGATGGAACTGAGTACTACATGCAAATACATTCATGCAAAGTTATGATGTCTGTAGGCAGCACCAACAAAAAGAGGAAAAATGTATAATTATCTTTTTAATTGGCCATTAAATGTCATTAACACACTCTTATTAGCTTGGTATGTTCGGATGATTGTTGAAAACACGCGACGCTTTTCAACAATAAAATAAATACACTAACATATAGGTAAATCACTGTTTTTGCTTTCCTATTTAATCTTATTTTTATAGTATTATTTTCAATATTTTTACAAATATTAAGCTCCCTGTTCATAAATCACCTTCAACTAATGAACCTACAGTATTTAATGCAATATTGGGTTATTTTATATTACATATAAGACTACAATACTGTCTAAATTACAAATTAAAACCAATCAACCAACATCAACTTACACGGAATCTCCGCAGAAAATATCTCACGAGAGCGGATGGTTGGTACTCAAGCGGGTAAATGAAACGCCGACGATAGAATGATGAGCACTTTCATCTTATTAACGTCACTACAACGGCTTAGATTCCATTATACTCGACGTAATGTGTGAGCACAGCCCGGTGTTAAGTAACAGGGACTATCCACTTTGGTTCAAATATGTGTACGATATAATTACAATTAGGTAGCGTAGTGTATATGTCGACATCTCAATGCGTGCGTATATCTGTGTTCTTGAAATTGGGCTAGGTACTTTTTTCTTACAGGCTAACAGGTTAATCAAAAATTGTGTGTACAAACAATATAATCGAAATGCTATTTCTATTTGCAAGCCTACACATTTAGATTAAAATGTATTGTTTAGTAACTGATATCGTATAAAATAAGGCGGGCATTTGGAAATTCATACCCGCTCTCAATCTGGAATCGTGATGCAAACTGCAAAAAAGAGTAGAAGAGTAGTGAAATTGAGAGGAAAAACGAACTATAGCATAGACAAATAAGTACATAAATAAATACCCAGACCAATACCAACTATTTAAGTAATCTGTGCTAGTGCAAATATTATGTCTATTTGTAATGGTCAGGTATTTCCGTGCCTCGGAGAGCACGTTGAGCCGTTGGTCCCGGTTACCATACGCAATCTATTGCAGTCGTTACGGATTGGAGTCCTATAAAGGCCTAAATACAGAACTTTGATATTGCCAATTAATTGTGGGGATCAGATACCAGTCGCTTCTCGAAAAATTTCGAAGTTTAACTGCGACGCGGTTAGACTGGAAAAAGCGGACCCCGTACTCCGAGATGAAAGCTTCAGAGATGACTGAGATTAACTTAGGAGGATGATGAACAAATCCATAAACAAATAATTATGTTTCGAGAGTATACAAGGCGTGAAACATGTTCGGTGCCAACTAAATTACATTTTGATAGATATCCAATATTGGTTTTGTTCGCGTAATAATTTCATGTTTGTGTTGTTTGTGAATTAAATTGCGTCACTGTTGACATACCTATACTATGTGAATTCTGGTTTTCGGTACAAATATTCATGCTTATTTCCTCTTTTTTGCACTTTTAACTTTCTTTCTATTTATTTCAATCTCTGGAACGATTTTGACGGTACTTTCACTGGCAGATAGGTAATATTATGAGGCGTAACCATATATGTAATGAATACATATCACAAATTTGGTATACTAGGCTACTTTTTATATAAGAAAAAGTATTAGGAAAAATAATAAAACTCAGATCAAACTTCACGCGCATAAAGTCACAGTTAGTTTTAGTAAATCACTTTTAATATCATATTTATTTACGATGTCAGCGCATGATAAAAGCTCTTAAAGTAATAAAATCTCAAACACCACTCACCCCCAAGTCTAGTACCTAAATAAGGGAGATATGAAAGCCCATTAAAAAAATTTATGGTGCCAGCAATTATATGAGTCGGCGTAATTATCCATAATTTGTTTAGCAAGTGATTCATAGTGGTGTCACCGACAGTATACTGCAGAGGGGTGGTGCGTTGATCAATACTGTCTAGACAAGCAATGGCTCGTTCATTTGTAAGTTATGCACTATCGTGTCTAGAAAAGGGGTGGTGTAAGGTTTAGAGGTATTTTGTTAGATCGAAAATCAAAAAGTTCGGTTAGATATGAGTGTGTTAGAAACCTGTTGTATTCTGTTGAAAGGTTGAACTATAGGTTGAACGATGATAAATACTGTCTAGATAAGCAATAACTAGATTATTCATAAGTTATACACTATCTGATCTAGAAGATGGGTTCACAAGTTTATTAAAGAGCGAATCTTATGATATGCGATCGAAAATAAAAATAAATGGTAAGGTATGAGTAACATACTCACCATACCTTACCATTTTTTTTAATCTGTAGTATACTGCAGAAAGGTTTAACGTTGATGAATACTGTCTAGAAGGGCAGTGACTCATTTATTAAGAAGTTATGCACTTAGGTACGCGTCTTGCGGGTTATTGCGGGTGTACCAGGTTTTGTTATTAAAAATGTTACTCACCTACGAGTTTGAAAATATTCGTTTAAATCTGTACTATACTGCAGGGAAATTAAACGTTGATCAATACTGTCTAGACAAGCAATGACTCGATTCTTTATAATGTTAAAGTTATGCACTATCGTGTCTAGAAGAGGGTTTCTGAAAGTTATCTTTTATCAAAGAAGGAAACCTAATGCAATGAAGTTATAATCACCTATGCCCTGTAGGTACTTACCACAGATAAACTCTGAAGAATACACTATGCTAAAAGGTCAATTAAAAGTATTAATTAAATTCTGCAATTTATAATACAACTAAATAAACATCAAATAACAGATTGATAAGTACTGCGCTCCTTGAGACCTTTCAAATGAATATGTATGACTGTCTATACTCTACACCCTAAAAACCTGAACTTAAGTCCAAAGATGAGAGTTCTGGGGATTTACCTCGATTCTCCGTAATACCTGTGCTCGTGTCACCGCAACAGAAGCTCGTAAGAGGTACTACACATAATCGGCCCATTCGCTGCAATGCTAGCTCGTTACTGAGAGCCTCGTTTCACAATGATACGCTGTTTGGGCGCTGTTCTAAATAGCTCAATATCTGTAATGTCTTAAGTGATCTTTATTTAACGCTTTATAGCGCTGTTTTAAAAATAACAAAGAAACACGAACATGTGAAAGAGCCTTGAGCGGTGAACACATGTAGGTATTGGTTTTGAGAAATTTTCATAAGTTTAGTGATGTAATGTGCTGAACTATAGGCGCATAGTTTATCTACTCCTGAACTACTAACAGGTGTTTAAATCCCATACTAATATGTTACGCTTTCATGCTAAAACTACTGAACTGATTTTGTTGTTTGGTACAGAGATAGAATAAAGCTTAGGAAATGATAATATAGGCTATATTTGGTCGCAATAACTGACTTCCACGCAAGCAATGGCTGTAATATTATAATCCAAGTCTTCGTTATAATTAATATTTTTAGTTTTTACTTGATTATTTGACGACTGATCCGTAGTTGTCGTGAAAAATCCTGCATGGTGCTCAATGTCCAGCATTTTCATACTAAAATGGCGACTAATTCAAACTCGCACAGCTTTCATAAAATATATCTCACAACTTGTGCGTGTTCTAAATAAAAATGCATTTTTCAGCACAAACGGTATGTTACAAAAATAATTGAAATCGTGTCTTACAATTCCTCTCATAAAGCCTGTGTTCCGAACAGGCAACCGTTACATTACTCATTCCTCCTGTAATACTTCTAGTAGTTTCTACAGACTACGCAGTGAAATAAAAGAATTCCAGCAGCTTTATAAAGCGCAGTTTGCGAGCACAAGCGCTGTGGTGAAAACCAATTTCGTGCTCCGTGATTCTATTGCGTTTCGCGTCTGTTGTTTTGTTTCGCTTGTCGCTTTCCTGTTGTAGAAGATGGAAAAAGTAAAGTTCATTTTGATACAATGCAGTGAGCATTTTATATTTTCAGTAATACGAGAAATATCCTACGAATATAAATATGATTGTGGGGACGGAAGTATATACATACAAAAACGGCTGAACGATTCTGAATGAGCATATATTTTGAATAGGGAGTCTACTCTTCCTCTTCATTTCACTTTTACTGGTGCGTCAGGTAGTCACTGACTGCCGTATGACCTCCACAAAGAAATGAAATTCTTCTCAACACTCTCATACCGCATACGTCATTTGTGTGTCGGCTATCAAGTTAGTTACTTAGTTTTGAACTCCGAAGTTCCATAACTCCTAATTCGCCCTACAATTCACTTTCGCCTCTCCAACAATTTTAATGTCTATTTAATTATTGTTTTACCCCATTCGTGTACGTCCGTTATCAAAACGGGCATTTTGATACCTGACACCGAATTGGTAAGGGGTCCAAGTATTGCAATACCAAAATAGTTGCCTTACATACGGAATTCCCCGGCCTTTCACGTCTACTCGACAAAATCCCGGAGCTGATTATAAGCATGCCTTATGAAGGCTATCACAAACTTCCACAGACATGCCACGCTGAAATTGATTTTGCAGGTAAGTTTGCCAAGGAAATTGGTAAACTACATGAGTACCTGTATCTGTTGTTTATGTTTAGTGTCATTGTTATCCCATCAATAACAATACTTGTAAAAAAATGCTAAGCCTCGCTGACCACAGTTCTCCTACCGCAAAAAGTTGTGAGATCCATGTAATACCAAGTCGGTTAATTTATTCAGTCCCTACTTCAGGGACCTAAGTTATTACGTAATAAGCTTTTATGTTTAAAATATAATAATTTGACTTGCGTGATACATCGCACGAGCTCTCTCACAGGCATTGGTATTGTATTATTTATTGGTATTCAGGTAAGGCCTGATTACACACGAGGCTCTCATCCAGGGATTAAGCTACCTGGGTACAGTTGCCATTTTTGGACGGGTGACCGTTAAATGGTATCTGTGGTTCGGAGCGTATGTTAAAGTCGGTCCCGGCGATCAACAGTCGTTAGGTGAAGACAGTGACCTGAAGAACTGTCATTGATTGATCACTGCTCTACTGTAATAAAACCGTTCATAGAAATCCATCAGTTTCTGACCCATCTGACTGCTGAGGCTGACCTACGACTGGATTTCAGTAATGAATTCATTTAATTCAATTTGGACTGCGTTATCACGAATTTACATCTTTGAAATCCATGTTATCCATATATGCCATGTTGGTATCTCGATGGAGTAGAATAGAGCCACCCCATCTCTTCCTGTGGGTATCATAGAAGGTGACTAAGGGATGAACTGTCCTCAATCCGACAGTAAACTTACAGCTCATGACCAGGTGCCCGCTTAACGGCAATTGGCTCGCCCCCTATTACATGGGACCGAAAATCATAGTTGCCGAAATGTGGGTGTCAATACACCTCTACCTTCCCCTTCGGTATATAAAGGCGTGAGTATATGTATGTATGAAGTCCATGTTAAGTACCTAAAGCATGAGTATCCATTCAAGTTCAATGTGATAAACAAAACAGCGGAACATCAATTAAGAATCCTATGATTTGGAATTCGAATTTTAAATTCAAATTACTGTCACTCTGGTACAAAAATGAAAACGTTCGAATCCGTGCAAACGCATTAAAAAGCAATAGATTGCAAGCAATTAGCGCCGGTTTCGGAACGAGTGGGTGCAAAATGGAGCAAAACGTCACGATGCAATTTCCGAACGAATGCTTGGCTCGCACTCCAGCGATCGTACAACGCGATATGGTGTCTGGGACACGCTCGGACTGTTTTTGGCAAGTCTGATGCAGTTTTTGTCAATGAAATGTACAATCTTTTCTTTTTTATATACATGAAAAAAATTTGTTGCTTCAGATACCTAGTAAAACCATTTAAACAGATATTATCGTAGTAAGTTATTTTTATTATTTCAGACGTTTGTTTACTTTTCCGAAACATCTAGATTGGGTCTAGATAGAGTTATATCATACTAGCTGTTGCTAGCGGCTCCGTCCGCGTGGATGTCGGTTATCGCGAACAAACATAGCCTATGTCCTTTCTCAAGGTCTAATCTACCCCTTTACCAAATTTCATCAAAATAAGTTCAGTGGTTTAGGTGTGAAAGCATAACAGACATACAGAGTTACTGTCACATTTATAATATTAATATGGATGAATGGATTATGAATATCGAATACTTTTCGAATATTGTGTGAAACATCAAATTATATACATTACAAACAAGTCCCTCCAATAAAGTATCCCACTATGGCATTTCCTCTCTATATTATTAACAAGAACATAATTCGAAACCATAAATTCACTATAATGTTGAACCCTAAAAGAGACGTGATCGAACTGAATTCAGCGGCATCACATCGCATTCGCCGTATAGTCGCCCAAACACGTAGACGGTTTATTGATATAAACATCCAACTATTATGCTGTGTGATAAAATATTCGAACTTATTTAGTTTGTGTGCATTCTAGTGAACAGTTTAATTCAATGTGTAAACTGTTCGGGATTACAAACAATAACAGTTTGGTTGGGGAACTTGTGAAAATATCAGGTGGTTATTATTGATGTTAGCACTCGGTGTTACGTTTTAACAAATATAAACTGATTTGAATTCAGATTTTCACGTCAACGCTTATTTATATTAAGTATATAATTCACATTTATAATATTAGTAGGAGCAAGATTTAGGATGTACAACATTTTGCTTTATTCACCATACAAGACCGGTTTACATGCGCCGTTTTAAATACCTTTAAATCTAGTTTTCAATAAAAGAAGCAGAATGCAACAGTCAAGTTGCCATATAATAGAGGGCTTTATGATTGCCATATAATCAAGATAATTTTATACTGTTCTGTTAACTTTCAGTCTGCTTCAGTCAAAAGTAAATCTAGGCAAGTATTAATATTTACTGCAAGGTAACTTTTTTAATGTTGATTCAAATCTTCGCAGTATTTGCATTTCATCTTGAGTATCAACATATTTCTTTCAAAACACACTTATTTCGCGTGAGTAAAACATACTTGTGGATGGTAGACAGCAGTGAGACAGCAATTGCAGATAACCACAGAAAAATGTCGTATTCGTACACGTATAACCCGGTAGATTGAAAACAGCAATCACATCGGAGCGGCTGTCGTATTGATTGGATGCTCCGGGATATTGCAGGGTTATCGAAAAAACCCGTGTAACTGTCGAACGCAGATGGGGTTAGATTTTAATAGCGGGACTAGTGATGCGAAAAGTTTTCCTTGTGTGTGTATCGATGAAAATGGTCGTGAACTTTATTATTTTAAGGCTACTTCTCCGAAATTACAATGGAAAGAAATGTGTAGCAGAGTGGTAAAGGCTTCGGCCTTAGGAAATAGGGGGCCCGGGTTCTAACCTGTTTTTTTAACATGCGCAAAATCCTCACGAATACCCGCCTGCCAGAGCTGGTGAGGGTGGTCATTTCGAACTTGAACTACCGACGTGTCCCACTTCTAATAATGTATAAACCATGTAGCTTGATTACAGGAGTTGGGGCGATGCCTTTATAACCGAAAATCTGTGTCTGTATGACACTGAAATGCATGAATTAATAAGCTATCACTTTAACATTATAAACAACTGCAATTTTATTTATTTGTGTAAATTAATTGAGGTTCTTTGTCAACTCGCTAGCGCGGAACTCGCTAGCGAGCGCGAGTTCCACTCTGTAATATGTTATGTTTTAATCCAGACTATTCCAGAAATTCGAGCAAACTTTAAGGGAAATTCAAATTAACTTTACATTTGACATGACCTTCGACCTTTAATGGTCGGGATAAAACTATTAGGCGTGTAATTTTGTGAGCGGAAGTGACCTATGTCGGCGATATAGCGTATTTCCTGTCGGCAGCAACTTTAATTGGATTTTCCTACACCCTGTATTTACTGAGCTCCGTTTTGCGAGTACATAATATTTAGTTATCAGATAATATTAATTAATCGAAGTCCAAAGTTGAAATTAAATAAGTAATTAAATCGAAATTAAATAGGTAATTAAATCGAAAAAAAAATTAGCATGTTGATATTTGGAACCTCAGTGTTAGATAGAACCTTTTAAATTGTACCACATGAATGATGTGAGTGTTCGACTGTTAAGATCACGGGTTCGAATCACAGATATCTAAAATTAACGTATAATTATAAAGAGTTCCTTTGATTACACGCGCTAAACTCGGAGACTGTGTAGTGTGTATGCTATATAAAAAATATTTTTCCGTTTGATAGGTCAGTTTTTGGGGAAAATTATAATATGCTATGTATCCAATAATTATAATTCTAATAAATTTAAATCAGCTAAAGTCAAATTAAACCGAATATGAACCCGCGACACAATCTATAGGAGAATTTCGGTTTTCCAGAAGATGTCCATTTGGTCAGAGTATTTCTGGTCTAGATGTTAACATTTGTTCGATTTAAATTCAAAGAAGAAGTTAACATACTAATAACTTAAAAATTTCATCAGTTTTAAATCAGTATTCTTCAAACATAGAAATCACAATGTCACTATGATTGCGAAGTAGGAAATCGGTAATACAATCTTCAAACAACAATCATACAACCCATAGACTCAAAATAACCAACACAGTTTGATTGCTTCTTCACACATGTGCTCAATAACATAAGCCTTCATTGTCTCCCCATCTTGTGTCCCTTTCATTTTACCTTGAAAACAACCTACCGGTGTATACTAGTTACGTTATTATTGTATCGATTTCTATTGTCAAACGTACCACTGTTGTATCAGCTACCTGTATACCTTGGGACACATATCTTGGACTTAAATCGCGATACAAACGAAGCCCCGCGCAGATTGTTTTGTAATAATCTGCGGTTGGTGAATTTGGGCTCGTCCACCTCCGTAGCTCCCCGTGCTATCCTCAAAAGACACACAAGAAACGTGTACTGTGCTTATAGAACACATTTTGAGCACATTAACGCGTTTTTCCCTCTTCATACAGTCCTGGGTCCTTAAAGCGGGGCGTGAAAAAGCATTTATCAAGGCCGTCAAGTTAGAAACCACCATTTCAAGGCCAATATCATCAGAAATGGTGGTCCTCATCTTCTGGATTGCATCTCAGCTTTTTAGCATCTAGCAGGGTGCAAACGGACCAAATATTTAAAAAGAAAAGACGTGTGGCACTCGGGGACTGCCACGGTAAAGCTATTGCATAGCATTTTTTATGAACTTATGCAATTATAATTACTTACGTTAAGCGGAGCTACTTCGGAGCAGCTCGGCTCGATTCGTGCGAGCTTCGGGGTGTTAGGTTTTTTTCGTTACGGAATTTCTGGATTCGGTCTCCACGCTCAAGGCCCGCGATAGAAGCTATGCAATAGCTTAAAAAAAAATAGCTCCAAGATATATGTCACGAGGTATACCTACCTCAGTAGGGTGGAGGCCCCAGTTGCGTGCCTCCGGGGCAATTGGATCACTCACCTGGAACAAGGGGAGAATATGTCTGAGCAATATATTCACTTTACATTTTTATGTAAGGAAAAATATATACAAAATATTACTGAAAGAAACCATTGATTTGCATGTTTTTGGAGGCCGTGTCACGTAGCAAAACAGTGATTCGATTTTTTTTTGGAAGTGCGAACTTTTTGGTTAGATTTCGGTGTTGTTGTGTTTTTTTGAAAAGTGAGTTTCCAAAACATTCTAGTTTTTGTTTGAATAATTGGTAACAAGGCCTTCAAAATAAAAATCTGCCTAGACATCTAGAGTTTGTAATCTCCAAAGACGAATACATGGCTGAGCTTGAGAGGTCAGAAGTTCGATTTCCGCTCTATGCTTTATTTAAATGCAGAGCATTGAAAATATTTTCATTGAACTGAGTTGTTTTTCTATGTATAATGTAATTACAGAAACCTGTGTATTATATTGAGTATATTAATGAGGTACATTAATCTATGCTTTAATTTATTTTAAGCCCATCGTATTAAACATTAACTGGTAACTGTAACAAATCAACCTTTATACTACATAAATATACCAATTACTACATCTATCGATTTCCAATCTAAAACTCCTTATTTACCTCGAACAAAACCCCGAATCTTTTCGAAACAAGAAACAAATATACGATCCATTTAACTTCCGTATAAAACAAGAATAAAATTAAATCACTGGCCATAAAAAGTCGACGATAAGACACCATTTACTTTTCTTCAACAATAAAAGTAAACCGGCCGGTAGTTCACTCATGGGCGCGGAGATGCGGCAGTGGCGAAACGCGCATTGACCATGAAAGAACCCACCCTTATTATGTAAACCCTTTACTAGTCACGCAATGGAGTGTACACTATACTTAGGAATAGCGGCATAGCATATTTTTTTCCAACTCCTATTAACATAATATTGTATACTTCGCATCAAACTTGATGAGAAGCGTTCTGAACTTCGTGGTTTGATTTTTTTATAAAGTAAATTCTCATTATCATAACATTGTTTCAAAATGAATGTGGTTTATAAACGGTTACAAAAATGAAAAATGAAATTGCCTATTACAGTATTTTTGAAACCCCCGAAGACCTTCGGGGTCCGAGTCAACCTCATCTGCAAGTCGATACACCTGCTGATTAACTGGCCAAGACTCTTGAGTAAGCTTTCACTGTCACGGTTGGTAAGTCCACCATTTGACTTACCAACCGTGGCAGTGAAAGCTTACTCAAGAATCTCGGCCAGTTAATCAGCCTCGTGTTGTCAGTCTCGTGTAGTCAAAATAAACCAAATCATGGTAAAGTGGAGTAGCAGAACAGCCTGAGCCGAGACTGTTAGTTTATAGCCCTTAGATCTATTTAAGGCTCTATTTTTTATGCATACACGGCAGAGAAGTAGGCATGGAAAGTGTTTACCGTGGCCTATGGACGTGTGCAATACAAGAGGTATCACGTGCTACCGACCCTATAGAACCCATACACCCATACCGGCAAATATTATGAATCGACAATAGAAAATTTGATTCCAGACACAAAATTTTCAAACCCTACTACACTGCTTCTCTCGTAACATTCAACAGTTAAAAATAGCTACAATTTGTTCAAAGTCAAATAGAAAGTGCAGTGAGAAAACTACGAATTTTCAAACGGAGTCGATAGCACGCTATTTATTATGTCCGTTTTCACGTTAGCACTGAAAATACAGGGCGGTGTTTGAGGCTACCGTGAAAAATGCTCTCACTGACGGCTATTTATAACTACACTTTCGGCTACTGTCCGACAAATGGCAGATTCATCGTGCTCTATTAGCTTCCCGAGTTTTTATACCGTATCTGGGTAGATAATATATTTTGACATTTATTCGCACAAGAAAATTATCATGTAAATTCTGACCTGATTGCAGTACGCCTACTTGGTCTGATAAATTCTGTGTGGGGCGTTGATGCCGTACTACAACCCACAGGAACCTATTTCCAGGATAAAAAGTACAGCATAAAGGTGACCTGCAGAAGCAGGCCTTGTTATCGATGGAGAAGGGCGAGGCTCTCCGCTGACGTGTATACTTACCCATATGTATTCAGAATGCTGAAGTAGGTATTTATATTGGGATCAAATTCTATTCGACTGAATTTCTCTACATTTAACTTATTTGCCGCAGAACGCATGTCATGTGTTCACACGATGTAAAGTATTGAGAGTACATACAACCTCGAAAACGTTTTACCTGTTATCCATTATAGACTTCTATTTTAACTTTTAAAAATGCCATTTGATCCACCAATCAACAATCTCCAATAGTTTGTTCGTTATATTTGACACACATTAAAAAATCCCATCGCCACATCAAAAACATTATATCGAACAAAGAAACCCTCCATTTTAAAAATTCATATGACCAAGTCGTGTAATTTAATCGAAACAAAAATATCACACCTGGCGTATGTGGGGTAATAACTGAATTGCATGATGCGGCGCTATCATTATCTTAATTATTCTGTCGTAATACCGCCATAAAATAGCCCGACTTGATTACACCCCAATCAAGGAAATAATTCAATCATCATTATTATAACAGCGTTGTGTCCGATTGCATTCTAGGTATAAGTACTTCGGCAGGCTCTGAGGCATACAAGAGTTCGATTTTCGGATATTCCTCCTACGCTTCGCACAATCTTTTGTATCACTGCCCCCTAGACAAGTACGACATGCATTTTGACGTTTATGATATTCGTTGACGACTGTCATATACGTCAAATCCCATACATTCGTCATTCCGGCCAACGAATAGCCACTTACCCCGCGTTTACATACTGCCGCTCGCATTGCTCATCGCCTTGCGGGAAATATTCACACGAATAATGCCCTAGCATTCAAACACTCGCATCATCGCGATGTTCATCGCGTTGCCCAACACTCGCATCATCGCGATGTTCATCGCGTTGCCCCGCATACAGTATTCGCCTTGCGATGGAGATGGACGACTTTAGTTAAGTGGACATCTAACTGAATGCAGTATAGGCATTTTATTAGGCTAGGCTATCTACTTAGATACTTAGCTAGTAGGTAATCAGGCTAATTTGGTAGGTAGGTAGGTCTACCTACCTACCTATTTTAATTTGGTAGGTAATTAGGCTAATTTGGTAGGTAGGTACTTACCTACCTACCTATTCTAATTTGGTAGGTAGGTACCTACCTACCTACCTATTCTAATTAGGTAGGTACCCTAGCTACCTGTTTGGTAGGTATACTTAGGCTAATTTGGTAGGTAGGTACCTACCTACCTACCTATTCTAATTTAGTAGGTAGAGGTACCTACCTACCTACCAAATTAAAATAGGTAGGTAGGTAAATTAGGCTAATTTGGTAAGTAGGTTACCTACCAAATTAGAATAGGTAGGTAGGTAGGTACCTACCTACCTACCTATTCTAATTTGGTAGGTAGGTACTACCTACCTACCTTTTATATGCATTTATGTATTACCTATATTATTTAATTAGATCCGTAGCAAGCATTTCAATAAATTCTATTGATTTTTCGTTGGACCATTCGATTGGTTGCGTCATTGTCATGATAATAAATTCGAAGTAATCCTGTGACTGTGACACGCGCGTACACAACGAGCGCTCGATGCGAAGTGTGCGCGACGCGAGTATGTGAATGCTTCATCGCGCTAGTATTGCCGCTCCTTCCCTTCTCGCGCCGCCAAGCCGACACTCGCACTCGCAGCAACATACGCGGCAGTACTCGCGGCATGACGAATATACCATTCACACCACGTCCCTGCCCACTTCTCTCACCACTTCCCTCGCTCTGCCGCGAGTATGTAAACGCAGCTTTAGACAAATAACGGGGGGGCAGCAAGTTATATAATACTAACTGTTGCCCGCGTCTCCACCCACGCGGATGTCGGTTATCGCGACCAAATATAGCCTAGCTAGACGAATAAATTGCTTGCTCAGGAGTAACCTGGTAGAATTCATCACGCAAGAAAGAAGCCTTTCGTGTCGGTTCCAGTGCGTTTACGTTCTTCGTATGAAACCAGCCTTCTGTGTCGATTTCATCAACAATAATTGAAAATAATTGTGTTTTTATGTCTTGTAATAATTTCTACTACTATAAACATAAACGCTGACTGTATTTAAACTAATATTTAGAGTGTTCCCGGCCTCTTTAGCCCATCAACCGAATAGCCATTAAATCTCCATTGTTAAAGACCCATAAAACCTCAAAACAAATGAGCCCCAAGGCCACTTTAACCTTAATTACGTTAAATTGTCCCTATTAGCAGTATAAACTAGAGCTACCTCAAAACATAAAATGACTTAGAAGGGGTAAAGCACAACGGGATTTCCCCTTCAAAATTGGAACCGTTAGACCAGGGAATCCCCTCCATGTGCTTATCCAGAATTCAATCTATTTGCGCGTGCGTGTTAGAACGTCTAGATCCGTGCAGCCATTTTGCCGTGATTATGTAACAAACTACCATTCAAACATCCATCAAACTATTATTTATAATAGTAGTGTAATATAGTTAAGTGTAGCATAGCGTAGCGCAGTGTAGCGTCGTATAGCGTAGCGTAGCTCAGTGTAGCGTAGAATAGCGTAGAGTAGCGTAGTGTAGCGTAGTGTAGCGTAGTGTAGCGTAGTGTAGCGTAGTGTAGTGTAGCGTAGTGTAGCGTAGTGTGGTGTAGCGTAGTGTGGTGTAGCGTAGTGTAGCGTAGTGTAGCGTAGTGTAGCGTAGTATAGCGTAGTGTAGCGTAGTGTAGCGTAGTGTAGCGTAGTGTAGCGTAGTGTAGCGTAGTGTAGCATAGTGTAGCGTAAAGTAGCGTAGTGTAGCGTAGAGTAGCGTAGCGCAGTGTCCTGTTGTGTAGTTTAGTGTAATATATACGTGGATAGTAGTGTACACACTCTTCTCACACTATATTACTTTCCAAATTGCATTTTGGTAGTGAAAATCCTTCACAAAGTTGAAAAAGAAACTCACAATTTGTTTGACAAATATCTGACTACTATCGATATATAACGGTTCCACTTTGTCCCCTAGTAAATACTGTAATTTAGAAGATGACCAGTTTACATAATAGCTCCGGAAGGTTCCTTATTTATCAGAATAGCTGTAGCGAGATCGTTTAACCGGCAAAATGTATGGTTATTCGATACATAATAGGGGTGTTCTAATAGTTTATGTTAAGTTTTTCGATTAAGTACTTGAAGTTTGTTACATTTTTGCCTTGTGTATTTTGAGTATAAAATTCAAGAACTAAACTTTACCAATAACTTTTTGATTCGACTTGCCAACATTAGCTCACCTATTAGGTTCAACCAAAAATTTACTCTGCCTGCCTCCTTCGGGATAAAAAAACCTGAGAGTATCTATATGAGAGCTTACTTTGAAGTTCGTTTCGTAAGATCTCGTGTGTACAATTATATTTCAAGATAAATGGTATTAGTGTAAGAGTACTCCAAAGATTTTCCACACATACACACACACAAACACACACCAGAAATCGCCAGAAATAGTAAACGAATGAAAAACCCAGACAGCCTCCGTGGCGTAGCGGTAGTGAACGCGGCCGCTGCGCAGGAGGCGCGGGTTCGATCCCCGCTCAGTGCAAATATTTGTGTGCATGAAATATGAGTATTTGCATTGGTCTGGTGGTGCCTCGGAGAGCACGTTAAGCCGTCGGTCCCGGTTGCCATAAGAACATCTATGGCAGTCGTTACGGGTAGTTGGAGCCCTAAAAAATCCAAAAAAACAACGGTCTAGCTGCAAAGCTTCGATATCGCCTAATGTTAACATTGGGTTGTGGAGGTCAGATGGCAATCGCTTCACGGAAAATATCGAAGTCTAGTCAAATCGGTAGTTAAGACTGGTAAAGCGGACCTCAGACTCCGAACTGAAAAGCTTCGGATGCGACTGGGAATTAACGCTAAGAGGAAGCAGTAAGCGAATGAAAAAATATATTTGATAGAAAAATGTGAGTACCTATGCTTTCAGTAAGCAATTTCGGTAAAACATTAAATAAAAGTAATGTATCGTAAAATGAAGTAAGATAAAAAGATTCTTTATTAAAATACTAACGTTGATATTACCTTAACTGCTATAAAATTCGGCTTCTCGAAAATTGCTATATTTTACGAACTATAAAATAGAATCATTTAGATGGAACATTCCTTAAGAAGTTCTCCTCGGCGCTACGTTCATACGATTTATGATTACTCGTAAAACGGTTTTTGGTTGAATTAGTTGCAAAGTTGTGAATTACGGTTTAACTTTGAGCGAGTTCACTCGGACGTTATTCTGTAAACTATGGGTTTTTTGATAACATCTGCATTTAGTAGCCGTTTCGACATTTTTTCTACCTATACTCCTTAGGTGGCATACGGCCCTCCTAATGGAATATGATTACCGTGGTCAATGTACGTGTGCAACACCAGGGGCGTTACATTCGCGCTGCCGACCCTGTAAGATCATTCTATGCCTTTTTTGAAGAACCCCATATTGTAGTCGTTTGGAAAAACTATGGTAGCTAGTTCATTCCACAGTTTAAACATCCGGGAGATGAAGTTCCTTTCATACCTGACTGTGCATACTGTTTCCAGTCGTAACATGTGAGAATGGATTCCCAGTCTGTGGGGAGAGGTGCGATGATAGAATTTAGCCGTGGCCGTGGGCATCATGTCGAATAATTCATCTGAACACACACCGTTGATAACAAAATTCCACAAGGGCAGAGTAACTGCAAAAGTTAGAAAACAATAATTATTCCTTACTGTTTCTGTATAAACTACTAAATAATATTAAAAATAATGTTGCTAAATTCGGACGCATAATTCCAACAAAAGTACGGCATAACTGACTAATTACTGAAGTAATAAACTTTTTCTTTTTCATTTAAAAAAAGTCACTGCTAAAGTGGATTTAACGTTATTGTTACTGTCTATAACCCCTCGAATGACCTTAGACACGGGTTACAGAAAGGTCAAGAAAAGAAAAGTCCTTCGACAGAATTAGTCACTAGTCTAAGACCCGTGTTCTAGAACGACACTCAGTTCTGAATCTCGATTTATCTGAGGACAGATTGTATAGGTACCTATTTCGATAGATTTGACAGATTGTCTAGCTAGAGTACTATTCTAGAATACAGGCCTACGGTATGATTCCGAAGCCGACCTCATAAGACAACTGCCGACGCATGCAGCAGATAAAGCGTACCCATTACTTGTTAAACTCCAATACGCATAAAGGGGATCATTGAGAAGCCGCAATGAACTAGGCGCATCGCATTGCAAGCGTCGGCAGTTGTCGTATGCGGTCGACTACGGAATCATATCTTTGGTCTTAAGTGTATCTAAAGTAATTCCCAATTGGTTCGATGTAATAGCTAGATAAGACTGAGAATAATGTCCTATAATATTATTATTATAGGTACTATCCGGGTCTCCGACCGCTGAGTAAAATTTTCTTCATTAACAATAGAAACATATCTAGCCTAAAGACCTAAACAGAAACGTTTCAAGTACATTAATAACAGTTATATAACTGTAATGTCCAAACTTTATAGCCAAGGACGAATGAAATGGATGCTCTATGAACAAACACACGCCTAGACCGCAAGGGACAATGCGGCTAACAGGCATGATGTACGCCCAATGTCCCACACTCCCACACTCCCACTAAAGGATTCTCAACTTGTCACTGTTAACCAAAATTAATTCAGGTCTAAAGTTGAAGGTTACAGTGAATTTTAAAATGACCGAGTAGGTACCTTTTTGAATCCATACTAATATTATTTCACCCTGCATCCTGTGATACAGTTACTAACTAGTACTAACAGGATGCAGGAGATCTTTTCCACTGCAAAACAACCTGCAACAAATTGTACCTACCTAACTACTTAACTTATACAGTGGAAAAACAAATTGTAACATATTTAATAAGACTAATAAATCATTCATTCATTCATTCATTATGAATAGTAACTCTGTCTGTCTGTTACGCTTTCACGCCTAAAACACTGACCCGATTTTGATGAAATTTGGTATAGGGGTAGATTAGACCTTGGGAAAGGACATAGGCTATGTTTGGTCGCGATAACCGACATCAACACGGGTGGAGCCGCGGGCAAAAGCTAGTTTACTATAAGTTCATTATGTCCTCTGATGTATAATTACCGGCATATATCTTGACACCAAAATGTTGACGTCACAAAATATGCTCTGTGGGTCTTTGGGTGTCTAAGCATAGCAGGGGGTAAGGTAGGGGCGGAACTCAAATCCACAAATCATAGAGTTCTCTCGCAACTTAGGGTCAATATATATTTATGTCGATAACTATACACCAGAGGATCATGTGAGCACCTATAATAACGCAATCCAGGTAGCAGCACACTGGGAAAATCGAACTTGAGAGTAAAAGTGCCATCGATTCTACAGAAGATTGCTGTATAAAATACTAAGTTTAATGGCGAAAACGTGAGGCAATTTCTTTCTGCATTTAATGAGCGACGCATTAATAATATTCTAACACCTAACAGCAAACTGCAGAACATTATTTCACTTATTTGACACAATGTTCCATTGTCTAATTTACAATATTCTTTGTTAGTTTGCACGAGCGGGTTTTGCCACAATTTTTATCCACAAAATTCATAGAGGTTTTTGAAAGAACATTTTTAGTATTTTCATATGAAAATATGTTCCACTGCACAACAGAAAGTGCACCTCTAAAGCTGCTTTTGTTTCAGGTATCTCGAAGTAGGGTATGCCAAATGCTATTCTGTATTCTACGTGGATATACAGCAAACCATTTTTGCAAATTCTTATTCTTCTTTTTGCAATGTATTCTAAAATATCCGTTGGTTGCCGGTTCTGAATACGAGTTAGTAATGGGTAGCTGAAACGTCTCTATTGGTCTTAGTGCAAATAGAAAAAGTTTATATACGTGATTTTTACACTCCCAAGATAGCAGAGAGGCCAGCATCAAAAGATGACTTGCGCTTTGCATTATGCAAGAGGTTGCAAGTCCCTTTTGCATATTTCTAAGCGCAAGTCTATTTGTTACTATATTTTTCAGTGAGGCATAAAATCATAAGCTACGGTAACTGATTATACCATCGGTCGCCAAGAAAGTATGTTACTTATAAATACCGTATTCCGGGCACTTTTGTAACTCAAACCATGCATGTGAGGCTGAGTCTGGGCTTTATATGTCTGCCTGATATTAAACAGCCCTATCCCTTAGTCCCTTTATACGACACCTCATGGAAAGACAAGGCACAAATTCTACCTAGGGAACCACTTATTTGCGTTATTTAAACTTGAAAAGATTTAGCTCTCAACAGTTTCTTATGTAAGATGTTACGAAGAACAATACACACATATCTAGAGAACTCCCGCAGTATACACTTCGACGTACAAACTTTTTTATCACGAGTCTCACTTGCGGTACTACAGACGAAGTTACGAAGAATTTTGTTCAGCCCATACGCTCACGGTATTTGTCTTGGAAACTGTTTTGTTTCTCTTCTCACATCGTTCTGGAGCTAATATATTTATTTTGTGGGAAGCGTTGATAACGAATTCAACTCTTTTTATTTAACTGCAGTGATTTCAGGAATTTATTTGTATTGAATTTATTTTTAATCAACTTCAGAAATGGAAGAAGTTCTCAATTCGTGGGCATAGTTATTTGAAGTGAAAACTAGTTTAGACATGTTGGACATTTTTCGTAGAATATTTTTTACTATCTACACTTGAGAGCAAAAAAATCGACACGCTTTATACTTTCTCACCCTTTCATTTTAAGTTTTAAATTCCTTAAGTCTTTTTGCTCTCTTAAAACTTAAAACTTGGCCATGATGTTGGTACTCTCGGTATGCCACTGTTTTTCACGAACCTCTCTATTTTTACTAATATAACTTTATAAATGGGTAAATTTTCTTATCCATCTTCGGCGTTTGCATCCAAAACTGTTCACTAACTCATTAACTCACAAAGCCGAAAGCCGAAAACATTTTGATGATTCACACCCGACCGTTAAACTCGGCTATCGATCTCAAATAGACGAGATTATTGCTCGGGTCGAATTCTTTTTAAGTGTTTGAAACATTTTTTATGCATTTGCGACCTAGATCGGTGATTCCAGCATTTTAGAAGCTTTTAACTGTACTAAAAAGGTATAATTTACGGTAAAGTATCCAGGGATTCTTTACCGTCTTTAAACTGTCTAGGAATATTTTATTTTAAGCCGAAGACGGTCCTGGGTGCGAGGTAAATGCTTCAGGTAATCTTACACCCGGCATCATCTGAAGACCCAAGACAGCATGTGGTTTTAGTCGGTTCGAGTCCGACATAACTATCCCCGATGGCATGACTGTGGTGTGGCATCAGCAGGGATTTCCGCACGACAAATCCTTTTTTTTTTTCTTTCAAAGCTAACTAAAAATTTACCAAATATTGCTCAGGACATACTTAGGTTTTTTTATGATTTTTAGATCTCTGACTTAGCAGTCACTGAGGTTATCTAAGATACAAAAGCTATGAAGGCTGGAGAAGAGAGTGTAAAATAGTAATAGCCACTCTATCGTAATATTGTTGTTGGATCTTAGAACACAACTGCAAAATAATTAATATAATCAAGTAGGTCAGGTATAACAAATGTTCGACATTGGCCGACTGGCCAGCAGCAGGCAGCTTCGTCGATGTCCTTGGCCTGAAGCCTTGGCACGTGATGGCAAAATACGCCTGCTTCTGCTGTAGTACGAACCTTGCATATTTATATAATATGTATATAATATATTCACGAATTTCTCGCCTTAGGAACACTTCTGCTCATGCCCACTTCAGGAAAATTGCACATAGAAATAATAACTGGAGTATACCAACTACTTCATACGGTCACAAGAAAATACCGCTAACTCTTTCGAAGTACATAATATGTGACTTAACAGGGTGGTGTATATTATTGCTGATAGAAACAGCTGTGAAATCGTTTAGTGCACTGCCCCCCTAGACAAGTGGCAATTCGTTTTTCGGCGTATGATGGAATAGAATGACAAATGTATAGGATTTGACGTTTTTGACATTCGTTGACGTCTGTCATATACGTCAAATCCCATACATTTGGCATTCTATTCCATCATACGCCGAGCAACGAAATGCCACTTGTCTAGAGGGGCTGGCCAGATGAGGAACTGTCTCATCCTCTGTAGTCAGGCACGTACCGAACATGACCCTTGTTATGGATGGACTGTGCTTGCCTTGCCTAAATTATCTAGGACAAGATTCAGTAAACTCACTCACTCAACTGCAAACCGGTAACCTACAGTGTCCCAAGCTCGAAAAATATTCCAATTTGTGATGTAAATGTATTGAGAGAACTGAGCATTGCAATTGGCAGGCTTCACACACACACAGGTTCACAGTAGGCAGGCGGCCAATCACGATGCTCCGTTCTCTCAATACTTATACGTTACGAATTCGAATGTTTTTGTGCACTGATTAAGTTTGTAGTTGCAATTATAATTAAAAGAGATGGATACCTTCACTAATGAAAGAGCAACCGACCGAACATTACCGGTTCAATCCATTATTCCCCCACCGACCATGTTTATACCAAACAGTAATATACCAAACAACTCAAATGCCAGCAGACTAGAAAATCTCAGTCATTGTAAAACAATAGCGATGGATAACAATAGGGGAAGTTTCCACCCCCTTTTATTTTTATCAGGACATCGTTAATTTAGATAGGGTCTTTTGCAAAGTCTTTTGAAAGTTTTGTACGGACGTGAACTAAAATTGAGTTCGGTGAAGCTATTTGGTGCTAATGATCTGTTGTCACGTCATAGCTTGTTTAGGAAATAAATCAAATTGTAATCAACATTGTAGTAACGACTTTAGGATGTTCAGGATCTTGAGTGATAATTGTATTGGATTTTATGATGAATTGAATGAATATTAGTTTGCAATCCCTACTAATATTATAAATGCGAAAGTAACTCTGTCTGTCTGTCTGTCTGTTTGTCTCGCTTTTACAACTAAACCGCTGAATCGATTTTGATGAAATTTGGTATAGGGGTAGATTAGACCTTGAGAAAGGACATAGGCTATGTTTGGTCGCGATAACCGACATCCACGCGGGCGGAGCCGCGGGCAAAAGCTAGTTTTAAAATATAAGGATAGGTAAGGTTCCACCAAACTCTTCGGAGCAAATGTCAACATCACCCGCCAGCCCTTACTAAAGGACAAATGACTCTGATGCAAAATTACCTCTCTGAGTTTGGAGTTAGACGGCATTCGTTCCCATAAAAGTCAGAATAAAAGAGCTACTGTTCTTTTAGGCTCTAAAGTGCAAGTTGTATTTGCAACCGGTACTGGCGTTCAAATGAAGTAAGCAATTTAAAATATTAAAAAAACTTCCATTAAAGCAAACATTGTTATACAAATAAAAGCAGTAAAATAAAGAAAAAGGGAATCTGTATCGCTGAAGGATGAAATTAAAAAATAAAATCAGACTGTTGTGCACAATTCTGTTTATGTGCCAGCGGCGCGGCGCCGGCGACAATTAACGAAACCAATTAAAACGAGGCAGGAGGACAAATGCGTTGCCATGGAAACGCCAGGTAGAAAAACTCTATGAACCTCGATTGATATTATTTTAAAAAAATAGGACCGATAGTGATAGTGATAGTGAGCTTCAGATATATCTTGACTAGCAAAGTAGGTACTCAAAATGATCTTAATACCTACTAATGATGTTAATACCAATCTGTTTTATTGTTTTAAATTAAATTATTTAATATTTTTAATACAAACATTTAATCTTAAATGTAATTTTATTTTACAGTAAATATAAAAAAATTAAATTGTAAAATTCCGAACTAAAGGTGTGATCAAAACAATCAATTAACTGGAAGGGAGAAATTATAAGGTATTGAGATCATTTTGAGTACTTTACCATCAAGATCTATCTCATGTTGACTGTAGCAAGTGTACCTATTCAGTGTGTGTGCATAATCAGTATCAAATTGATCTACTTAACTTCTAAAGTAGATCAAAGTAAATAATGCCAAAAATTCTACTGTAAATTAGTTAACGATTCTATAAAACCTGATAGCTTTCTAAGTGTTCATATGTGTTTAATAAATCCAGACTATAATCTATTCCTGTATCGGGCAGACTAGACTATTCTATTCCTGTATGGCTAATAGGCTCGCAATTGGCCACCTCACGTCACTAATTAACACCTGTTAGTGTGTTAATTAGTGACGATGTGGCCGACGGTGGAACGCTTGCCTAGAAGTAACCTATTCACTCTAGTCTTGAAAACTAGCTTAGCTATCCGGAAACACAGATTCGGGCAAGGCATTCCACTCTTTGGCGGTACGCATGATAAACGTATCAGCGAATCGTTTGGTACGTAGGTATCCCCATACCCGGGGGCGAGTTGGGAATTCCGTGGTACCCACACCGGATGAGGGCCGGATCGAGAGATGTGGCCCTGGGTCGGCCGGGGTGCAAGGGATATGGCTACGACAACCTCACCTCCGGCAACCGACGGCCCACAGACGGCGTGCGTTTTAGTCGGTTCGAGTCTGACATAACCTCCTTCTCCGGCTTCGGCGGGGGAGGTATCCGTGGGGTTATTTTTGCTCGATAAAAAAAAAGTACGTAGGTATAAGTGGAATATTTACGGTGTATCGGTGGCAGGTCACCGTGCGTTTTTTTTTATACCCCTTAGGTGGCAGAAAAGCACACTGCCTTCCACACACTTGCTGATGGAAAGTGGTCACCGTGGCCTGTGGACGTTTGCAACACCAGGTGCTCACACTCGTGCTGCCGACCCTGAAGAAACCTTCGTCTGGTCATTCAATGGTGAAAGGGGCTTGGCAGAATTAGGTTTGAGCGAGATTAAGTAACAAACATCCAAAATATCTTCACAATCTTTCACATTGATAAATGATAAGTAGGTCAGACAGCATAATGAAGAGACGCTGGCACGCCATTTCTTACCCCTTCGAGACTATACAGGCTTGTGTATAATGTATCTTATTCAAAAAATATTTCAAGAGTCGCATTTATATGTCTAAGTACCCGCACAAAGCTGAGTCAGTATAATCTTGTAATATATGAATGTGTAGATTGTAATAGATAAAATTGCCATGTTAAGGAAAATCAAAAGAAAAACAGCGGCAAGATTTCGAATAAATTCAGATTTGCTGGCGAATATAGGAAGGCTTTCGTACTTGTAACTCACTCACTAAGTAAATGATATAATAGCCGAGTTTATATATATAAAACTAGCCTTGCGCACGCGGCTCTGTCTGCACGCATGTCGGTTAACGCGATTACTCAGCCGATTGCAGACAAATAAACGTAAGATTTTTTTTTAAGTCTGATCAAACAATTTCTAACAAAAAAAACCGCATCAAAATCCGTTCGGTACTTTTTGCGTTCATCGCGAACAAACAGACAAAAAGCTTATCTATAGTTAAAGATACTTTATTCGCTATTCCAGATAAACAGTGATTTATTAATGCTATATTAGTAAAATTAACCCTAACATTTGTATCATTCCCGTTGGTCAATACCTTGTTCTTAGCACTATTAACTACTGGGAGTATTTTATTTTACTGGTTAAAAATCAACGACATTTTATTCCCACAAATAATTAAAAGTTTTAAAATTACTCAGTAATTTTTGAATAGTGTTAGTGTATTCACACTTCCACAATACACAATACACAATGTGCTTCTCTACTTCCGACGCACATTAAATGCAACGGCCTAATTCAAATTAACTGTATCCTTGCTTTATTAAATGAGGCACACAGTGGTTTAATAATCTTGTGATGCTGTTTATTATGTCAGATAACTGCCTTAAGCATGTTCTGAACGCGTTCAAAGCTCGTTTGATTGTGAATTGTGGATTAGATTTTGTTTGAATACGGTTAGCTACTGTGTCCAATCAATATTGTAGTGTATTTCATTATTGGTTGTAAATTTATTTGTGTATTTGTTTGTGTATTTTTTGTGTATTTGTTGACATATTGCAAAAACATAAAGTGACCTACTTATTGGATATAGGCTAGTTTACAAACCAGGAATACCTACTATTATTTGCTCGGGAGAATAGCTTCACTAATACATGGGGATATATATAATAAGCGTACATAGTCATATTTAATAACTTACTACACGATGATGTAGTAAGTTATTAAACATGACTCGATGACCTCGATGGTGCAGCAGTTGGTAGTATTAACAGGTTCACATCCCAGGTCGACCAAACTATAATTGAATTTTTGCCTGACGAAACTCTCAGTAGCAACTCGCTGTATAAAGATCAAAATAATCTCTATCTATTCGAGGAGTAATAGGCATGAATATACTGTAATATCCATCGTAAGCCCGATTAGTGCTACGGCGTCTACGACATTGTCTACGACAAAGCGTAGACGGTTTACCGTAGCCGTTTACCTACGTCACTATCTATCTACGTAATAGGTACCATTATTCGCGGCCATGTACCAACTAATATGCTTTTAAAGCGACGTACCTAATTGCGAGCATTAAACTGGGTGAAATTGCTTCGCTTCTGTGCTTCTCACGGTTCGCTCCGGTGATAAATTTTCTTAACTTCACACGTGGGAATTAAATTATTATGACTATCGTACTCTTCTATCTTACATGTAGAAGATTTAGGGGCCTTTCGAGGTCTTGGGTTCAATATCCTTTTTTGAGAGTTCATTACGTACAATAGTAATACAGTCTAGGAATAAAAATACTGTTTTATTACACACTAGCCTTCCGCCTGCAGCTCCGCCCGCGTGCATCTCGATTAACGCGACCTTTGCTCATCTACTCAACCGATTGCGATCAAACAAACGTAAGATTTTAAGACTGACCAAGCCCTTTCTAACAAAAAAACGGCATCAATATCCGTTCAGTAGTTTTTGCGCCCAAGGCGGACAAACATTTTCAATTTACATTATATAATAGTACTAGCCTTCCGCCCGCGTGCATCTCGGTTAAAGCGACCTTTGCTCATATCTTCGGTTCTACTCAACAGATTGCGATCAAACAAACGTAAGATTTTAAGTCTGAGTAAGCCCTTTCTAACAAAAAAAACCGCATCAAAATCCGTCCAGTAGTTTTTGCGTCTATCGCGGACAAACAGACAAACAGACAGGAAATTTAAAAAAAATATTTTCGTGTTCAGTATCGTTAACTTATCATAACCCAAGTATTTTCTTTTTTTTAAATATCTCCAATGTACAGACACGACCACTTTACAATTATATAATAGTATAGATAGATAGATAGAAGATATAGATGAAAGTGAAAATGGCACGATTGAAAAGCATATACTCTTGCCTCAATCAACCTCATACCCACATTTCGCCAAATATGGTTTTCCCCATCCCATGTAATAGGGGGCGAGCCTATTTTCATCAAGCGGGCCCTTAGTCATGAGCTGTCCGATGGAAAACAGCCATATCCCTTAGCCGCCTTCTACATCACCCACAAGAAGAGCCAATCAAACTGACAAACCTCATCGTAACGAAACTAATTAAAAAAAAAACATAAACTTCACTAATAGTTCCCACGATTCATTATCAGATTGCCATTAACGTTGCAACCAAAAAGGTTTCATTAGTGGAAAAGCCAATGCTGTACCTCTTTGTTACGTAAAAAGGAAAAAGATAAGAGACGAAAATACGCGTTCCACTTTCCTTTCTTTCTTTAGTGTAATGGATGGCGGTGGAAGGGTTGGGAATAATGAAGAGACACTGTGCGACTGTGGTGTAGATTGTTTAGCCATGTACTGATATGCGGCCTCATTTTCCGTGTTTATAAAAGAAAAGGATTGCGTGTAACGTCGAGAATTTATTATTAACCTGTAAATGCCTGTCTGATTGTTCTAGTAAGTTACAAATTCAGTCATAATCGAGGAAATCGCTAGTGGCGAGGGAAAAAACCCTATAACTTGACTCCCATCGGCTTCTTTTTGCAGAAACATTGGTGAGTAGGTACAAACTAATGGACCGCATGGTACATGACAATCTAGATCAAGATAATATTTATTTCCACTCTTTTGGAAGTCGCCATTTCATACACAAATTTAAAACATTTTATAAGCATCGTTTTTAACATAACCCACCAAATAACATTACCTCAGATTTAATATTCGTTTGTACATTTTTCCGTATGTCCTCGAGCAATGGACAAACACACGATTACAATAAAATTTGCACTTATTACACACAAAATGTTTTGTGTTTCATCAGCTAAAAGGTCCGGCTGGGTCGCACCCCATTGACTATGTATGACTGCGCATGTGAATGAATATTATGTACATACAACTTATGTTTATGCGATGACGGACGGACAGACTTTTCCTTTATTGCTTTGGTTATCTTGCCTGAGGCAGGTAAGATAACCAAGCCTCAGATAAGAAGATAGAGCGCAAGCTTTTGTTATGGAGCGTGGAGGTTAGACGGCAGCCGCTCCCTTGAAGCTCAAAGCCAAGTCAAGGGAAAGCAATGTCAAACTTTAAAACATAACAGAACATAAACTCACGCCTATATCCCCGAAGGGGTAGGCAGAGGCGCTAGCACCCACATTTCGCCGTTTATGTTTAGGTCCCAATGTAATAGGTGGCGAGCCTATTGCCATTAACCGGACACTTATAAACCTGCGATAAATACACACATAACTTCGAAAAGCATCGAAAAGTCATTGGTGTGTGTCATTACTGTCAAACTTTAGATTCAGGGATTTTGAGATTTGACGTTTATGACATACGTTGACGATTGTCATATATTTAATTTTTTTTTGTATAATAAACTACATGTACAAGTACATAATATGCGGACTTAATGCCATAAGCATTCTCTACCAGTCAACCAAAGGTGGTGCATAAAAAAACTCAGTAGGTGAATTATTGACAGTAAAATCGTAGGGCAAGTCTATAATTCATGATTCTATCCTACAATACACCGTTCAACGGATTGCCACTTCTTTAGGGGGCAGTATTTCCAACGGGCTCAACCTTAGATAAAAGCTAGAACTACAAAAAAAAACAATTGCTAAAATTAACACCCATATCCATTAGAAATATCAACATGTTCGCGCCACATCTCCCATTTATATTTCCCACACGTATCGAAACACAGTCTCAAATAAAACGTGTACGAAATAAAAAATGTAGGCCAAAATTTTCGCACATTACAACCGCCTTAGTGAAACAAAAAATACCAAATTACGTTTAAGAGTTCTGGGGAAAAACTGTCGACGAACCCTCCCCTCTCACGGCGAAGTAACGAACCACATTTTTCCTGCAAAGTGAACAGCCGTCACATACCAAACACGGGCAAAATACAGAGGCTCAATTACTAATGCTTCCTACACGAACTTGCAAAAACGTGGCGAACAAACAAAGATAGTGTCATTAACATCAATGGGCCATTCTACGGTTAGCAGCCTTCACACCTAGGAGAGAATTGCCAGACAAAAGAGAGCGAACAATACGCCAGGCGAATTTGAACTCCGTTTGGTTTGATACCTTTGGCGTTGCCAGAAACTATTGACGCACTTTTTCCAACTTTTGAGGTTAATCTTTTTAATGTAGTACGCAGTTTCTATGTACGAGTATAACATGTGCGTTATTACAAAAAAATAAAGGTATATAAGTAAGTATATTTATCTATATTCTAGAACTAGCGGGCTCTTACAAACTAAGCTTATAGGAGGCTAGGAAGCAAAAGATAGACAGAAATTATTCTATTGGAAGACCGAATTCAAGCTTTTCATCTAGGTTAACCCGTAACTCTTACGGATATGAACTTCAAGATTATTGTTTTTACATTTTCATTTACTGGTTACAACTATACCGTTTTGGCTGTGAAAAAAAAACTAGGCAATAAAAACTCACAACCACGTTGTCTGATTTCCATTATTACAATAGTTTTTTTACAGGTAGGCATATAAATGCTCCAATATATCATACATGAACGAATAATAAATGTATTGGAATGTGCTAAAATTGTTGGTAGTTTCCCAAAATGTTAGGTTACATTATTGCGAATTGGACCTCAAATGGGTTCTACAATAACCCCACATCTCAATAGCACCTAACGCGCCTATAAATTAGAATTATAAGGTCAACCTGAAGTAATTAGGTAATATTTCACCTATTCGCTAACCTGAAAGCCTTTACAGGTCAAGACCTTTTATAGTTATTGAGAGCAGCAATTAACGTAGAATTATGTAAAAGTTATGACGCAATGTAGGAATGACGTCAATCTGTGACCTTAGAACGCTGCTAGGGTATTTTTACTCTATGGTTAGGTTAAACTGAGGCTTAAATCTTACCCTCGTCCGATAATAATTACATAATAAAACGTATGTATGAAAATGCAAAAAGAAATGTATAAATGATTCGATACTTCATGTAAATGACTTCACATAAATGAAGGTCATTTAAATTATATTAATAAATAATAGTTACAAAAACAATAATTGATTGAAATTTTATTATTGTCATCTAAACTGTTGGTTAGAGGTGGTGTTTATCAAATAGCAGATCGATAAGTCACAGGAAGGGGGTAAAATTACAATTTATAGAGACCTAAAAGCCGGTCATACTGCATCGATTAAAAATACTAAAATTGCAAAGAAAACTATAATCTGGGAATCTTCAAGTCTCGATTGAATACGTTCTTTTAGGCTAATCTATTTTATTACCACCACATCATCACTTATCAGCAGTTAGATCAGTTTCAGCCTCAATCATAAAAAAAATATTTCCAAATTAACTAAGTAGTATCCGTACAAAGCCACTTGAAGTTGTCCATTACAATGAACAAACAAACAATAAATCAAAACAAAGAACATTGAAGTTCACCGCGGCGCATAAGCAGCAAATTTTCTACCCCGGCGGCGGTAATACAAAAGGCTTTTCTTCGCTGACGTCATAATAGAGGTGGAGTTCAACGACCTCGCAGATCACAAGTACAATATCATCAGATATGGGATTATACGGCTGTAATAAAACCACAAACTAATTATCTAGTGGTATAGTAATTCTGAGAGTTAATATCAATCCGTTTACGATAATCTCTAGTCTCCAGCCGAGTATAGGCATGTGTATAGACATGTTTACATGTAGTTACTTAAGTAATTTTACGGCATTTTGTTAGCAGTAACATTATTACTTTATGTCAAATCAATAAAACGTGTAGTGCTAGTAGTTCACAGCATAGTAGCATATATGGTGGCACTTCACATGGCTATTTGTATTAGCGTATTTGACATATTTGGCAAACAATAACCACATATGGACAGCATATTTGACAAACTATTGGCATTATTATGCCAATTTGACAAATATAAAAGGAAAAAAAGGCTTCTCCTGTCAAACGTCTGTTATTTTATTTTAACTGTTATTTGCCTGCATTTGCATGTTTGCGTGTACGTCAAATATTTTGCCAAATGCGACAAACGCTTTGCCAAATAGCAAACACAAAATAGCCATGTGAAGTGGTACCATGAGGTAACCAAAAACGCCAATACATTTATGGTTACACTAAATGCCATACAAGGGAGTTCTGAGTAAATCTCGTCTCTGTAAGAGTTACCGTGGGATGAGTTGGACTACTGCCAAAAAATTGATCTCGCACTGATGGGAAAAACTGAAAGGCTAGATAATAAAAAGAAATACAATTCCTTTTAGTAGATAGGTGTGTGAGATACACATACAATATTAAGTATTACATTTGAGATTATAGAAGCGCAGGATGTCTCACTGGCTTCATAAGCTGTCGGGTGTAAAGAACATTTTCAGTTTCTCTGTAAACCCACTCAATATTTATTGTTATATCATAAAATATTTTATGGGACAGGCTCCGTTGCTGGTTACTTGCATCTAGTACATAGTTTGAATGTTCTGGAATAGCGGAAATAAGCAGTAAATAGAATGGTTATGAAAGTAGTTTCACCTTTGTTTGACGAAAACGTACGACCATTTCACAAACAACATTTGAAAAAATTTGACAAACTTTCATTTTGAAAACATTAAACTTTGCAAATAATCATTTGACATAATTCAGGTTTCGCAATTGTTTTAATTATATCAATTGCTAAAAAAAAATATTTTAAAAATGTTCATTTGACTAAATAAAGTTCTAATAGCACTTTAATTATAATTAATACAGAGTTCTGTATGGTTATAAAAAATGTTTTACTATATTGAGAAATATCATTGAACATGGAACATTCGAATAAAATCTATGAGTAAGTGAACCTTCTGAAGAGTGGTAATAAAAATCGATAAAAGCGAGCATGACCATTTCTCACGAATAAATTTCCTTCTGTAAGCCGCTTTGTAAGAACTCGTACATTTTTCTAATATTAACAAGACCGTAAAATTAATCCTGGTTGACTTAAGCTCCTTTTCAGCAAAATCTCGATAAGATCTCCCTTAAATTACTTTCGTATGCACACATCAATCTAATATTAAGATTATAAGACGCAGCTAAAATGAGTTCTCGTTCAAATTAGGACCAATCTGAGAACGTTTAGCTCTCCCAATAGAAATCTATTTAGGTTTAGAATCACTTCAATTGAAAATCACTTGAATAATGCTAAGTTTATATTGGTGTTCACTTTGTAAAGTGTCTTTCTTAACTTGAATCTTCCTTTCTGTGGTATTTTTACAACTAATCGTGGCTTGATACTATTATTTTCGTGAATCTTTTACCACTTGTATAATTATATTCATTTTATTTATTATTATTATTATTATTATTTTATACTTTATTGTACGCCAAATTACAATAATTTTATAGTGACATTAAGAAGACAGGATAAGTACAAACAAATTTACTACGAATTTAAACAGGTTTTTTTTATCTAAGACTTTACTTGACCAAGAAATCGACTAGGTGACGTTTCAAACTAAGTACATACACTTTTGGTCCAAAATTGATTGAAAATTTGGATAATATCGTCTGTAATAACGCATTTTGATTTCACTATATTTTAGCGACAATACGAACACCACACTATGTTTTAGCGACAATACCAACACCACACAATGATGTTGTACAGTTAAACTAGCTTACAGTGGCATTTTTATGATTGTACAGAGCTCTCAAAGTAATAGTAAGTACCTGCACTATCTCGAATATTCGAAACGTTGATAAATAATTAGATATTCGAAGTCGAAGAAAACAGCTAGTAATCTCACACGTCTTATTCACTCAAGAAAACCGTGATGATTTCCTAATGAGATATATTAACGGCTAATGGTCTGCTTCCACTGCGGTGTTAGCGAACATTTTCCACTTTATCCCCTAGCTTTTTTGCCGATTTTATTAGGTTATGTAACCCCCAAAAGCGTTGGGGGCCGAGTGTACCCAATTTGCAGTAATGTAGGGCATTTTACGGCACAGGTGAACAGAATGAACCTTATTTAGATCTCTTTGGATTATATTTAGTTTGTGCAAGAAATAATGTGGAACGTTTTTAGATATGGTGCAAGTATTAGGATTGAACTCCTTTAGAGAAGTACCTATATGTTTACTGATATAAATGTCAACAAAAAGAAAGTAAAGCCCGACCAGTAAAATAAAAAACCTCGCCATATTGCGGTAAACTATTGGAACTAATTTCTTCATATGGTAACAATCTATACGATGTCATTATGGTCATCTGTCAGTGTGGTGTCAATTGTGCGTGTTGTTGAGTTTGAGAGCGCTACAAAACTACAAAACTATAGTAATATGCCGAAAACTATTAAAAGCCAGTTAAGAAAAGTAATTTATAATATAACAAAGTATTTGTCGGATAAAAAGTAGGAAGGATTGGACTCTGTTCCTCTAAATAACATCACGGACCTTGTTGTCAACATGACGGGTAGGACATCATAGAGTACGTGCAACTGAAATTGGCCTAATCTACTGATTTTACTGTGACTAATTATTATTCACATTTTTAGGTATATCCCGATCTTCTGTAATAAAAATACGAAGAGAAGGTCAAACGTCAAATGTATTTTCTACGCCTAAGAAAAATAAGCCTAACGCAAAAAAGAAAATCATGCTCGATTATTTTGATCTCTGTGCTGTTAGGCATAAAATATAAGAATTTTATGCAGTCCGAAAAACAATATCGCGTGGTCCCTGTTCTATACATGGTGTAACTGTATGTCTAACTTGTATTTACCATTCCAAGCAGTAAACTATTATACGGATACTACTGTGTTGTGATTTGTGCCCAGTCCTTGTAACCAGTATAACACGCCGCGTCTATTTTTCTATTTTAACCAGAAAACTTAACAGAGGAAAACTTAACTTTTTAACAGAGAAAAAAAAAAAAACATTTTAGTGAAAGTTTTGTATATTAAACACGTACTACAAGTTCTTTCTTTTTCTTTTCTTTCTATATTAATTCGTTTGTAATATTGGACACGATCTTTTTTGTATCGAAACTTAAGAACAAAGCAACTTAATGAAATTAAAAAAAAGAAGTCTATAACTCACTTTTGTGAATAATAGCAATGAAAAACATGACAGCCTCCGTGGCGTAGCGGTAGTGAACGCGGCCGCTACGCAGGAGGCGCGGGTTCGATCCCCGCTCAGTGCAAATATTTGTGTGCATTAAATATGGGTATTTGCATTGGTCTGGTCGTGCCTCGGAGAGCACGTTAAGGCGTCGGTCCCGGTTGCCATAAGGACATCTATGGCAGTCGTTACGGGTAGTTGGTGCCCTAAAAAGTCTAAAAACAACGGTCTAGCTGCAAAGCTTCGATATCGCCTAATGTTAACATTGGGTCGTGGAGGTCAGGTGGCAATCGCTTCACGGAAAATATCGAGGTCTAGCCAAATCTGTAGCTATGACTGGTAAAAGCGGACCCCAGACTCCAAGCTGAAAGCTTCGGATGCGACTGGGAATAACGCTAGGAGGAAGAAGAAGCAATGAAAAAGTCACAGTTTTATATTAGGTGTCATTCCGTGCTTAATTGCGGGGAAATAAAAGCCTGTTCATAAGCAAGTGTGTTGAAAAATATTGGCATTTTACATGTGTATCACTATACTTGGTGTTGTCATAATCATAGATGTTTTTGGCGCCCCCAGTACGGGTTTTTTATTTTATTGGTCGGACTTTACACTTGATTTTGTCATAAAAAACTTAAATGATTATGATTTATGATATCAATCCAGTGGGGGATGCCACACTAAATCTAGTGTTCCTTCTACATATTTACAAGTGTAAGTAATTTCTAGATGCTTTTTTTATTTGATATTTATAATGCTCTCACTATAGACTCGTAATACGTTATTCTTATAACTGCAGATAATGCTATTTTTAAACTATCGCGGTATAAACTCATATTGTTTGAGATTTGAGATGTAACATGATACGTGTCTGTAATGGTGGCCCTCTTTTCAGAGACTTTGCCTTCAGCTTACCATCAGGCGAGGCGAAGTCAAATTGACGTATAAAAAAAACAAAAACGGCACTTTTCGCGATTATTCCTTTTCCATTCCCCTTAGTCACGAAATCACTAAAACTACAAATGATAAAACTATTTATAAGTTAGTTAATAACGCATACTCAAAAGATTTTCCAAACTCAAAGCATCTTAAGAAGTTTTCACTACAAAAAGGTTAAAATCAATCATCTATATGAAAAATATCTACCAAATATTCAACTCATTCTATTAAATCTATCTTACTATGTTCGGGTGTCAATGCACGTCACTTCCAAACTGCGAAGATAAGAATTAATTCCACAACATTACCTTCGATACACAAAATATATTAACGCATCACAAATACCCATCCATTACCCGTCTGTCCATAGGGAACATGTCGAACGGGAACTCATGTTTTACATATCGGACAAGCGTATTTATTACTTTCAGGTTTTTTTTTTATATAGGACACGTCAATTTCACTTCGCCTCGCCTGATGGTAAGCTTAAGGCAAAGTCTCTGAAAAAGAGAGCCACCATTACAGACACGTACCATGTTGCAATGGTGGCACTCAGCTTGACGGCTTGGTTTGGTTGACTGAAAAACCCCTTCTTCGAATAAAAATATGTTCAAAGTCCAATCTCGATATAGTCTCAGTATTTTTATACCTTTTAGGTGGCAGACAAGCACACGACCTAACTGATGGGAAGCTGTTACCGTGGCCTATGAACGTGTGCAACACCAGGGGCGTCACACACGTGCTGCTGACCTTGTAAGAACCTTCTGATGCCCTTCTTGAGGAACCCCATTTTGCTCTTCTCTCCCATATGTCAAAAAATATCAATTTAATAAACTGGTTGCTTGGACAAAGTAACTACTTAGAGGTTATTTTAGTAGTGATGACACTATTCAAAGCGCTTTTTGGAATCACGTTCAATGACTAAGAATAGTTACACAATGGGCGGCCCCCTATCGCTAACAGCGATTTCTTCCAGACAACCTTTGAAATATGCATACACGACGGGCGACGGTAGCAGCTTTTCATTGCATGGATTATATGCATAATACCCAATCAGTGATATACTTAAAAAATGCGATGATATTGCTACTACTGAGTTGTAATCTTAATACGCATGGTTAGTTTCCTATAATATTATACAATGACTTCTCTATTACCTATGCCATTCAAATAATTAACTTCAGTTAAATAGTTGAGCGCATATCCGAGATCTTATACTGCTTTTTTTCTTTAATTAAGGACAAGTTAATTAAACAGGAAAAGCATTAGAACCTATAGAGTATTAACGAAAAGTAGTTAGATAAAAAGAACGTGGAGCAGTAATGACAATACTGAAAATGTTTCTTTTTCCTTTTGTACTTACACGTAAGTAGAAAAATTGTACTTAACTCGATAGCATATAATAAAATTATACAATTTAATCTAAGAAAGCTACATAGTAGGCATCATCATCATTCTCTGGGCCCTTTCCCAACTCTGTTAAGCTCGGATTTCCATTCTAACTGTGATGCGGTTGAACTTCCATATTTTCCATGAAGCTACTGCCATATGACCTCCACAACCAATTGAAATATCTGCAGTTAGACTAGTCGAACTTTTGTGGGCTCCAACTACCCGTAAAGGCTAGGACCGACGGCTTAATGTGCTCTTCGAGGCACGACCAGACCAATGCAAATAGTCATTCATGCTTACAAATTTTGCACTGAGCGGGAATCGTACCCGCGCCTCCTGCGAAGCAATCGCGTTCACTAACACCACACCACAGAGACAACATGCTAGGTATATATCTAGTATAATAAAGTCCATCGTGGATACCGCATTCGTAAATATATTTCTCCGATAAAATGCTATAATAAACAGTAAAAAAGTTCTTTGTAACATAAATAAAAAGAAAAGGCCCGAAGCGGTATTTTACTTATGTACGGGAAGGGACACATTCGTGATATATTGGCCGGTGTAGACGTCCCTGGCTGCAGAGTATCGGGGAAATATCGTAATCGCACCCTTGGGAGGAGTTGTCGCTACAATTGAGAGGTCCCTCTTCCATTCAGACAACGTTTTGTAATCGAAAAGTCGACAGGATTAGTTTCCTTGTTCTGTTATTGTTGAAGTCTGTATATTGGATAGTTGAATTTAAGTATTAGGTAATTGATACATAGAGTGCTCAAGACCACCTGTTGCGACGGTATGTTTTATCGAATAAGTCGAATTCTGCAGCCCTAGCACGGAAAACTATCCTAATCGTATCGTCAACGTATCGACAGAATGAAGCATTGCAATTGGCTGGCTTCACACACATACGGGTTTACAGTAGGCAGGCGCCCAATCACAATTCTTTGTTCTATCGATACGTTTACTTTACAATTTCGATAGTTTTTCGAGCTAGGGGCAATGATATCATTCTGTGCATAATAAGACAAATGTTACAGATTTCACTGCAACTGTCATTGACACTTGATCCAGTCAGTGCTTCACATACGCATTCCTAACAGTTTTGATAAAACATACCACTATCTTCAGTTAGTTTTCTTCCTTATGACTTCTAAAATGCACCAGGGTAAACTGTAGTACGCCAGTGCTCTATCTCTTCTGTAACTGTAGCTCACTTTTCCGTGTTTTATCTAGCAGCCGAAGGGGTTATGCTTCAATTATTAGATTCATAATTGAAAGAAATTTTAAAACAATTATTATGCTTCATTATTCCAATCGCTTAACAAACTCATAATATGTATACCTATATAAAAGAGATTGTTAAGTCATTTTTCGACAGCCTCCGTGGCGTAGCGGTAGTGAACGCGGCCGCTACGCAGGAGGCGTGGGTTCGATCCCCGCTCAGTGCAAATATTTGTGTTCATGAAATATGGCTATTTGCATTGGTCTGTTCGTGCCTCGGAGAGCACGTTAAGCCGTCGGTCCCGGTTGCCATAAGAACATCTATGGCAGTCGTTACGGGTAGTTGGAGCCCTCAAAAATCCAAAAACAGCAGTCTAGCTGCAAAGCTTCGATATCGCCTAATGTTACCATTGGGATGTGGAGGTCAGATGGCAATCGCTTCACAGAAAATATCGAGGTCTAGCCAAATCCGTAGTTAAGACTGGCAAAAGCGGACCCCAGACTCCGAGCTGAAAGCTTCGGATGCGACTGGGAATTAACGCTAAGAGGAAGAATTGTTAAGTCATTTAGGACAGTAAGAACTTTAAAACTCAAAAAGTATGTCACTGAACGAGGAACAAATTCGCTTGCATTCAATTTATCGATAAGCCGCTTACCATTGCATTCAAACCGTCCTGATTTCCATCATTTATCCAAAATGGTTGATTCCATAATCGGAATTACATTCATTCCAATTCATTTCATTTCAACTAGCTATCGTCATCTCTCCCGCAATGGCTTCAATGGCTTCAAATGGCTTTTATCGACATGAATAGGCCTGGTAACGCCTGTAGCGCGGTCATAGGCATATCCATCACTCGACTGATAGCCGATGTGTGATGCTGACGGGGCGAACCCCACTCTCAGTCCTCTTTACGCGGGTTTTTATTACCGACGTAAAAGTTTTATTGATTGTTGTTGTTGTTGGACAGTAAGTTATGTCCATGCAACGGCAGCGAACTTAGTTTGTATGTGTGCGTCTGTACATAATTATTGTAGTATGTCAGTATATGTGTTGTATGCCAATTAGCCACTATCGATATGCAATCCATAGTTCTGAAATAGTCTGAGAGCTCTTGGGAAAAACGTAAGTGAAGAAGCCTAACAGGAAGTTGCCTACCCAACCACGTACGTATCCAAGTTTACATAGCATCCATGGATAATTAATTTAATCTGAATGATAAACTTGATAAAATAACATAATATAGACAGCCTCCGTGGCGTAGCGGTAGTGAACGCGGCCGCTACGCAGGAGGCGCGGGTTCGATCCCCGCTCAGTGCAAATATTTGTGTTCATGAACAACATCTATGGCAGTCGTTACGGGTAGTTGGAGCCCTAAAAAATCCAAAAACAACGGTCTAGCTGCAAAGCTTCGATATCGCCTAATGTTATCATTGGGCTGTGGAGGTCAGATGGCAATCGCTTCACGAAAAAATATCGAGGTCTAGCCAAATCTGTAGTTAAGACGGTAAAGCGGACCCCAGACTCCGAGCTGAAAAGCTTCGGATGCGACTGGGAATTAACGCTAGGATGAGAGAGAGATAGACCGTGCCAAAACTCTGTAAAGTTAAAGAATGCTCAGCAGTATTAAGAATTAAGTGCCAAGTGTGAGCTTCGATCGGCACTGACTATACTCTGGTAACGCCAATGTTTTTTTCTTATCTCAGACACCTCGGCCGTAAGTGAAGTCTAGCTTGACCGGCTAACCGCCATTGGATGATTTTCCACGTTCCGCTTTAAAAACTCAGAGTTTTAGGCTGAACAATAAATGAGGTAAAAAATTCCAAATCTTTATTATCAAAGAAAAAAGTTTAAACGTCAACACAAAATAATACATTTTCAAGCATAATAAACTCTTTAGTAAGCAGATTTCCATCCATTGAACTTCATTAGAAAGCCAAACAATTGCATGAGAACCAAGCGCCTCGTTCAGTCAACCTGCTCAATTCATTTTCGAGTACCTACCTCCTCTAAACCTGGTTATACAGAGCTATTTGTTTTGCTTATTCCACCCTGTAGTGGCGAGATAACGCAGCCTCCTATTTCATCGTAATAGTATGATGACGCCCAAGGGAGTTGGCGAGGGGAGATTTGGTGCAACAATGCTTTGTAAGGGCCATTTCACACTGCTGATGCGGCAATTTAAATATAATAATGTACTAGGTTGTGATAGAAGATCGTTTAATGACGGAGTGAATACATTTTGAAGTACTTAATCTGTTTATTTAGGGCTGTTTTATTTGGACTTCATAATAAAATTCAAATGTGGCAGTCTCTGTTATGTAGTGGTGGCGATTCATGGCATAGTATACCTTGGTTAGCTTAGCTTAATGGTTCAGAAGGCGGTCGAGAGGTCAAGGAATCGAATACTGGTCATTACACTATGGACGGGAACCCATTCAGAACACAATTTAGCTAAGTAGGCGGGATTAGCTTTAGTGAGAACACTAGGTTCTCAAAAGAAAAATAAATTTAGAAAAAGTAGCAACACGGAGCCAGGAGATAGTACCTGTTTAACGGCTAAAGTGTTGCTCTCTATTTTGTTGTTTTTAGGTGTTGTTGCATTTTTGTTCAGTGGTTGTTTTAAGTCTAGCACATATCACACAAGCCACCTGATGGTAGTCCGTCTTTTCCGCCTACATTCGCCTACCTACAGAGAAGAAATACGAGTATGAAAATGAGATATACCCTGCCTTTTAAGCCCTCGGGTGCTTTAACAAACCGTAAGAACACATAACACTATAAAGTCTATTATTAAATGAGAGGGTGGGAATTCCCCGGTCGAGTCAGCCTATTCGTGTTAGAAGTTAGTTAGTCTTTTTTTTTCCCCTCTTTGTGATGCCACCTATAATTTGTGGTAGTTTCACAAAATGCGTATTTGTATTTCCAAATTGTGTAGTTGGATGACCTCTGTGGCGTAGTGACTTTTGGTGGTTTTGCCCGCTTAGTTTAAATTTTTGTATACATGAAGATTTGCATTCGTGTATTGTATGTATTTATAAATAAAAGTATCTAATTATGTTTATTTGTATTCTAGAACCCTTAACACAAACTAGTTAAAGTTATTCTTACTTCGGATCCAGATAGAGTTATGTAGAATGTCGTAGACCGTTAATGTTTATTTATTATTCTTATAACTAAAATAATAACATGAACTGTGCTTATTAAAGAAATAATAGTAAAAAAAGAACTGTAAAAATCAATTTTGTAACTTTTATTCATCCAACATTAGTGTTGTCTTTTCATATCGATTTAGAAAGAATTTAGAGAGAAAGAAAAAAAAATCTGTAAATCGCGGGTTCGAGTCCCTTCGTAAATCGATTTGAATAGTCAGCATAATAAATGCTTCAAAATTTCATTCAATTAGTGTTGTCTTCTTCATTCATTGTATATCTTCTATGAGAGAAAGAGATAACACATTGCTAGTGTAATAAAATGATATGTAACGTCTATAATACAGACGGAACATCGAACTTTAATATTACACCCTATCTCGCGCATTCCCGTCTCGGAATCGCAGTGTAAATCTCCCCTAAGGGAAATGGATGCTACAATGTAATCAAGTGTTTGAATTCGCACCGAAATGCACCACTTGTAGATAATGGCTCTCGAATTGCAGTTGTTTCTACAAACTTATACACTGCCAACTAATTAAATAAGCTTTACAGCAATATTGGCTGTGCTTGGTAGGAAAGTATAATACTTAACGGTACTTAAGCGTCGAGCTATAGCTACAAAGAAATCTTGAGTAAATTTAAAAAGTTTCTGGATATTCTTTTTCGTATTTAGATTTATATAAAAATTTATATCACCAGTCTCTAGCATTTTTCTCAGTTGCATCCGAAGCTTTCACGGGTTCTATGGGAGGCCTTATGATCGAATCATTCGAATCCTGGCCATTACACTACCGACGTGAACCCGCTCCTAACACAAGCAATTTAGCTTACCTAGGGTTTAGAAGGAATATTAGTAATTTCGGTTGCTAATATTCTTTAAAAAAAAATACTATAGTGTGACTTCCTAATCCCGAGAGGAAAGCCAGCGTCACAATGTCGTTTGTTCGCAAAACACCAGGTGCTTCGGCTTACTGGTGAGGGTGGCTTGGTTTAGCCTCAAAAACCCCTTACACCCTGGTTTCAAAAATGCCTATGATTTCCTACCTACCTCAATCCTAGACAATTCATTTCTGCAACTAACTATACTTTTTTATTAATATGGCGAATATTTAGTGGTGAAACACGCCGCTATAACATTTTACAGACAATTTACCCTAATAACAATGTAACTAAGGTATCTAAAATGCGTAATCTTCTTCGTACCAGATGGAACATATAAAAGATATAACAGGTCCATAACAACTCGTATAAGGAAACGTTATATCCTTGAGTAAAAGAGATAGAACTACATCTATGTGTAGAGAAGTTCTTGTGAAGAAAAGAGAAATAATAACGTTTATATATTTATATTTTTTGTTATTTTGAACGACTGGTGGATGCTTTGTTCGGGATTAGTGGTCTGTAAAAGAGCTGTAAGTCCATTGTTGTTTATTTATTTGGGCAAAAGATGTTTGGACAGTAGGAAAAATAACCCGTCTGTGTAATAGAAATACTTCGGTATATTTATAATATACACAATACACATTCAATAATGCCGCGTGGTTCCCGGCAGAGTAGAATTTGGGCCACCCCATCTCTTCTCATGCGGTGTCGTACAAGGCGACTAACGGATAGAGCTGTTTAACATAAGACAGATATATACAGCTCATACTCAGCTTCAGATGCTTGGCTCGAATCAACAATAGTACCGGGAATACGGCAATAGTCTCACCCCTATATTACTTGGAACCTAATACAATGATTGATGAAATCTGGGTGTTAATACACCTCTGCCTAACCCATGTATGTATGTATATTTCAAGAGGAACTATTAACTTCTGTAGGCTTATTGCACAAAGCTTATTATCAATCAATCGCTTACATAAAAGTGTATTCTAATCTAAAAAAAAAACGTGATCATAAAAAACACTGTTAGTGCCAAAAGTGCGTTAACATTTGGTCCCATTTCCCTAACCCTTAAATTCTCGTTTGTGTTTATAATCTAGACGAAGTGCGAAAAATAACCAGAATTTATGTTCCCGACTTATACCTGTTATTGAGATTAAGTGTTCGTAATAAATCTGACCGCATGGAATTATGGAGCCCTATTGTAGGGAGGCTTTCGACCTGTTATAATACACCAGGTATATAGGACCCGAAAGACTTTAGAAGCCCAAGTCAACCTCACCTGTAATCTAATGAAATTTTAAGTGTAAGTTTTGAAATCACACGTTTTAGAAAGTAATATTACTGAATTGGGACTGATTGCAAAACTTGCACTTTGTCCGCTCTTCCTCTCCTAGTGGCGAGAGGCCCCTATAACCTAATACCTGCCGTCTTGCTCTGCAAAGAGAACCTATGGTACAATTCTTGTTCTATAGGGGGAATATTTTTCCACCGGCTTCCCTTTTTAAAATTTTCACCCTTCACCGCAATTTCGTTTATTTTGGCTTTAAGGACCTCCAATCACGATGGAAAAGCCTGCATCAGAGCCTCATCCTTACTGGTTTGGAGTTCAAACCAGTAAGGATGAAAATTTGTAAAAATTAGTCCATCGCTAAACTTTTATTATTATATCTAATAATAATTTATAGTTTAGGACCTATATTGAACAGCGCCATCTAAACTCAAACTAAGCATAGCGAATAATATGGTTTCTATTTTTGTTAAATATAGCTGTCTGCTTCTGCCACGCCAGATCATTAACAAAGAAAAGAAAGATTTTAAACTTAAAATAATACCTCCTAATAAAAGGAATGTTCTCGAACTTAAACGAAAGTTAGAAAAGATATCAATGATAACAGTGAACGGATAAGTTTTAATCTAAGATACCTTGCCTTTTAAAAGAGAAAGAATTCTTTTTGATCAGTTGGAGTGTTTCAACTTTGTTCCTTTAATTAAAACCGAGAGGAATATTTGAGAAACTTCTGCTTTCAGCTTACCTGTGAACAAAGAAAATTATCATTTACTTTATGTACATAATTATGAGTTGTAATTATACAGGGTGATGTCATAGTTGAAGTCTTCCAGTAAACGAAATTTCATCACGTATATGTGTGAGGAAAGCACCCGCATGCATTTCATGTTCAACGCAGCGGAGGCCTAAGATTTATATTTTTAATATTCACACCTAATCATATATCCCAAAGGAGGCAGGGTAGGGCGTACAACACACATAAATTCATAAGATGTTTTCTACACCCACAGGGACCTTGTAAGAGTCGAACCTATTGAAATAACCAGACAATATTAATATATTTTCAAACTGAAAGTAACTCTACCTATCCTTTTTGGGATAACAAGCGTGACTATACGTATACAACCTGTTCAGCTAGCAAATTTTAAGGATTTAATAAAATACGACTTCTTTTATACGAAAACAACAAATTAACTCATAACTTTGAATTTATGACAACATTATTCAAATAATAAAAAGAAATACAAATATTTTTAGCAATTTTCTCTGTACTGTAATGCAAATACAACCTTATTTCATATTATTTCTATTCACACACAAATCCCGTTACAACCATTTTAGTCTAAAGAAACTCGAGGACGCGCAAATGACTCTATAATACTACCAAATTGCGAAGCCGCCTGACGATATGCCAACATATTCTGCAGGAAAACATTACGAGGTCTTTTTAAAATGGTGGGTTGCTGCCAAAAACCATACGATTACGTAATCTATTTTGAATTTACTCGAAAATGAATGTATGTGGAGATAATTTTGTTTTGCATAAGCTTCGAAGGTTTACGTTTATGTTTGTATGCATATTTGAGTTCAATTCTAGGTTTTGGTAAAATATTATAAGTTCTTATCTTAGAAAATGTTCAGTAGTAATATGAAGTATGAAAATGTACCCAGTATAGGCACGTCAATAGGCGTACCTCATACCTACCAAGTACTTATAACCTATAAAAGTTACTGGTAAAATGTTTACTGATAGACCTAAAGATTTTATATTTTTGCCTATTTGTTTAAAGATATACTGGTGTGAGTAATTCAAAATTAAATCAGCCTGTAGACAAAACCCCAGTGGTTTAGGGCGTACCAATGTGTAAAAATATTTGTATTATATTTTGTATACCTATAAATAAATTATAAAAAAAAAAGATTGTCGTGTAAGACATTCGTAGCAGAGCTACGTAGTCGTAGCACGCGTAGCACTAGTAATCCATACTAATACTATCATGTATTTAAATCGATATTTGTATAGTCCCTTTTTTTCTAACAAAATATTTCAAAGTTATATCAAAAATACTGACTTGCACACTAATTATGCGCACTAACTAAATCAAATTAAATATACTGTTTAATGAAATTTGCAGAACAATTCCTTTGGTTATATAAAAAAAAAAATAACCACGAAGGCAAAAGCTGGAGCTCCGCTTCGCTCCGCTCCCGCATTAGCCTTCTAACCTAATCTATCCAAGTCGGATTTGCACACCTTTTTCAATAAATCTATCATTTGATTTAGTTTTTTTTTTTTTTTTTTTTTTTATATAGGACACGTCAATTTGACTTCGCCTCGCCTGATGGTAAGCTGAAGGCAAAGTCTCTGAAAAGAGGGCCACCATTACAACACGTACCATGTTACAATGGTGGCACTCAGCTTGACGGCCTCATCAGATGCTTTTTCACGCCCCGCTTAAAGGACCCGGGACTATAGGAGGAAGGAAACACGTGAGCTGGCAAGGAATTCCAAGTCTTAATAGTGCGGCAGAGGAAGGAGTCGCCGAATCGCTTGGTTCTTGATGGAATATTCTGCACCGTATGCGGGTGGCATCTAAGTCCTGCACGTGTTGTCCTATATAGGAAAGGAGAGGGTGGGATTACTTGGAAGAGCTCATCAGAACATTCACCATGGTAGAGACGGTAAAAAACCGCCAAAGATGCCACATCTCTACGCAACTGCAAAGGCTCGAGGGTGTTAGTGACCTCAGGATTCCCAATAATGCGGACCGCACGTCGCTGCAACCTGTCGAGAGCATCTAGTAAGTACTTTGCGGAGCCATCCCAGAGATGCGAGCAGTATTCCACGCAAGAGCGAATTTGTGTCTTGTAGAGAAGACACCGCTGCTCCGGCGTGAAAAAACGTCTCACTTTGTTCAGGACTCCGAGTTTACGTGAGGCTGTTTTGATGATACTCTCGATGTAGTTTTTGTTGTTCAGTTTGCAGCGAACATCCATACCCAGGATATTGAGATTGTCCTGTAGTGGCAGTGGCGTGCTCTGAAGAGTTGGAAGGGGAAGGAAAGAAGATACCTTTGCTGTAAACGCGCATGCCTGCGTCTTCTTGGCATTGAACTCAACCAGGTTTTCAGAGCCCCATTGTGAAACGAGGCTCAGGATCCGGTCAAGTTCACTGACGAGAAGCTGCCTCCTTTCCGCGATATCCGACTGCTTGGCCGCAGGATGTCCGTGATAACTCCCGTGTAAGGTGCTATCGTCTGCATAGCAATGAATGCTGCCAGTGGACAGCATGTCGTTGATATGCAGAAGAAAGAGAGTGGGTGATAAGACGGACCCCTGCGGCACGCCAGCGTTTACCTGCAGGAACTCCGAAGTTCGACCATCACAGAGGACGCGAATACGGCGCCCCTGCAGGAAGCTAGCCACCCAGTCGCACAGTCCGGAAGGCAGACCAAAGGCTGGTAACTTGGAAAGAAGCGACTTGTGCCAGACTCTATCGAAAGCTTTGGCGATGTCAAGACTAATTGCCAGTGACTCGCCATGCTTGTCCATAGCCTCACCCCAAAGATGGGTAATGTACGCCAGAAGATCACCCGTTGACCGCTTCGGTCTGAATCCGTATTGCCGGTCATTGATTAAGGAATGATCCTCTAGGTGACGCATGAGCTGTTTGTTAATTATGTGCTCTAGCACTTTGCACAGCACTGAGGTGACGGCTATGGGCCGATAGTTGCCTGGGTTCGAGCGATCCCCCTTCTTGGGGATCGGCTGCACATTCGCCTCCTTCCAAGCCGATGGCACTGTACCCGAGATGTATGACATCCGGTACAACCGCGTCAGCACTGGAGACAACTCCGCTGCACATTTTTGAAGAACCACCGCTGGAATACCGTCCGGTCCGCTGGCTTTCCGGACATCGAGTGACTGCAGCACAGCACGGACATCGCGCTGCCTAATACGGATCTCAGGCATTGCGTGGTCACAGGTGGGCATTGTCAGTGGCTGCTTACCGCAATCATCGATTCGGGAGTTGGCCGCAAAGAGATTGACCAGCAAATTTGCTTTCTCTTGCGGCTCATGGGCCAGGGATCCATCAGGGTTGCGCAACGGGGGCAGCGAAGGCTGGCAGAAGTTGGCTTGCACGGCTTAGTTGTTAGTGTGCAAGTCAGTTTTTTTGCACAGCATTCATGTTTCTGGTATGCATTCAGTAAATTAGTGGAGTTACGTAGTTTTCTGAAAAATTATACAGATGTGCATTTAAAAATATCCCATACTATATACTAATATTATAAATGCGAAAGTAACTGTCTGTCTGTCTGTCTGTCTCGCTTTCACGCCTAAACCACTGAACCGATTTTGATGAAATTTGGTATAGGGGTAGATTAGACCTTGAGAAAGGACATAGGCTATGTTTGGTCGCGATAACCGACATCCACGCGAGCGGAGCCGCGGGCAAAAGCTAGTATCTACATAATATACTATCTTCACAATATTGGACTACCGGCAACAACCTTGAATTACGTTTAGAAGACTACAACTAAACCAGGTAGTTACTTTCAGTTCTGCACCGGTCACTTCTGAGCAATACAGGCGAGTACAGTCACAACCAATACCAAACTGTTTCATTGAGTTAAATTGTATTATCGTCCGAACTAAAGGTGTGTACCAAATATCAGAACAATCAGTCGAAAGGAGGGGAGGAATACCAAGGCATAAATTTTATTTTGAGTACTTTGCCACTCAAGGACGATCTGATGCTGACTGTACATGGGAAAATTTCTTTTTCTAGGTGCAAATGAGGAATCCTAACTTATTGTTTTTATTTGGCTTTCTTCTAATAGATCATTTCAAAAATCTGGCAAATTCTTCGAAAACAAATGCAGTAGAAGTAAAAGTCTTCCCTAATTTGCTTCGCTTTGAATTGAATTTCCGAAATAATAATGAAAGTAATATTACTTTTGTTACTATCAACCCTTCGTCTTTGAATTCGTTCACCTGTATGTCTATTATCTCGGACGCAGGTGAAGTGCTTCTCTACTTAGTTCAAAGCTGCCTCTACGGGAACTTTTCTAACGGACAGTTCAGAATGAAATGTCTAACATAGAAAGTTGTGTTTCGCTTGACCGGAGTTGAATAGAAAAGTTAGCCATGCGAAACAAATTTAAAATCTATTTCTATTATTATTATTCTATTTTTATTGGTAATTCTATATAAGAATAATAATTTTAACTCTAACGCCCAGTTTCCGAAAGGCTGATCAATGTCAAATTAACTAATCGGCTGTTAATTTTTTTTTCAAGTAGGAATTGGGTTGCTAAAAGCATGGTTAAATAGTATAATTTGATCATCGTGTTGGTTAATCAGCTATTTCAACTGACACGATGATCAAATTAAACCATCTAACCATGATTCTAGCAACCCAATTGGTACTTGACAAGAGATTTGACAGCCGATTAGTTAATTTGACGTTGATCAGCCTTTCTGAAACTGGGCGTATCTCATCAATAAAATGAAAATGTATTTCTTATGTTTTATATTTCCGATAATATTTTGATGAGATGAGTATGTATCTGACAGTAAATCGCACCCCTAACCCTGATAGATTTTATGATTGAACAGAAGTAATACTTCACAGGGAATCAGAAAACTTCTTATTTGTTGGGGCGAAGCGCGAGTGTGACGCTACTAGTGTGGCATACGTCCATAGGCCACGGTTACCACTTTCCATCAGGTGTGCCGCGTGCTTGTCTGCTACCGAAGTGGTATAAAAAAACACCGAGTCTAAAATTATAATTGGTTGACTGCTAGAGAATGCCTGTTGTATTAAGTCGAGTGCCCACTCCGTCGTTTCCCTGGAGGAATGCGTGAGCTACATGACCTCACACCGGCAGCAATAGACTGGTCTCGCCAACTGGACGTTGACATATGAGGACTCGAGCAAAAGCCATACGACATGATGATGATTAAGTCCGACTATGTAGGTACTTGTGCATGAAGTTTAATAATTAAATAATAAAGAACCTAAACTCGAAATTAAAACTGTGCTGCGGTGACAAATAATACACACTGTGACAAATAATACACACTGTGACAAATAATACACACTGTGATAAAATACACAGTGTGACAAATAATTCACACATGTATTATTTTGTCACCGCAGTTTCAATTTCGAGCTTAGCGTGACTTCGCGAACAAAGACCTAATTTCATTCGTTATGAGTATTACGCTCGGAACACCGAATCCAATTCAAATTTATTTGGTGTGATGAACTTTTCCCAGACCGAATTTTCCTCTCACATTTTTATATAGCTCCTTAATCTACGGTATCTAATTACAAAAAACTGAACAGTAAAAGACTTGTTTACTGACAAGCGTTGAACTATAAAGACTGAACTATAAAAGTTTTTTTGTTTGAGGGTAAATCCCTATAGCATCCAAAACTTACTCCTCCTTTTCCTAATTTATGGGAGCGACTGCCGAGGAAAACCCGTACCAGAGACACGTCTGACAAAAAGCAGTTCTACTTTTTGCATGTAAGATCGACATGGGGTTTGAAGGTCTCTATCCACTTCATCTTCATTTAACCTATATTTATTTATGTCTACAATCCCGGTTCCTGTAAGCGGTTTCACGCCCCACTTACAGGACCCGGGATAATCGAGTCTTTCAAGGCAGGGACCGCGATTCTAGGGGCCTCCAGCATCTGTAATGGAAATTATTCTTTGCACTCTAGCTTACTATCCGGCGGGGTGCAGTCAGTTTGACCGATCTGACGACCCAAATATAAAAAATATGGCTTCTTAAACCATGATATCTAATTACAAAAGACTCAACAAACAAAAGACTTATTTACTGACAACGTTGAAGTATAAAGACGGCACCGCTATCGTTTCAAATCCCACTAGACACAATAAACACGATAAATTGGCGATTTGTATTAAGCAAGAAAAATGCCAGGGGTACACGAACGAAACGAAATCCGGGCTTATTAATGACCTGTATAAAGTATAACTTCGTTTGGCGAAAACTTAAAATCTGAAGGGAGTTCTCCCGGGAGGGCGTTCTATCATCACAAAGAGGGTTAGGGAGTTTCAACTTAGCGCAGAGAATGAATAAAAGCATCTACTTTACACAAACGAGTCAAACACTCTTCGAAAACTGTGCGATATGGAAAAATGGTTTTCAAACTTTTGCAGACGGATATAAGGTGGAAATTTTGAAGTTTGTTTAAACCGTTTAAAGTAATGGCACATAGGAGCAATCGTTACAATCACACTGAACCATTTAAACTGCATCGATAAATCAAAGTGTGTGTAAATGTATGTGTGTATAAAAAGCGATATGAGCTCGATCCGTCATGGTGTGAGGCAATGGCGGCAGAACGATCATGGTGGAGGAACACCGTGCACACCAAGGTATCAGAGTTTGAGAGGAGAAGGAGAGAGGAGCTTGATGCAAGATGAGAGGAACTCAAGAAACGCGCACCTGCGGCTTTGCAATACAATTTCGTCGGGGGTGGTGTTGACTTGTACGACCACACACGCTATGTGTAGTCGTACATGCGCTTCAAAGATAGGCTACATTAGTCAACTGAGATCACACCAACGAAGCTCTCATGAAACGAAAGCCAGTCGGAACAAAGAGATAGAGTGTGAGAGAGACCTAATAAAAACACCGTTTCTCGAATCCGTTTGCCGTATTGGTTCCTGGTGGAGTAGAATAGGGCCACCCCATTTCTTCTCTTCCTGTGGGCGTCGTAAAAGGTGAGTAAGGGATAGGGTTGTTCTCCATTTGACAGCCGAGTAAACATACAGCCCATTGCAAAGTGCCCGCTAGACGGCAATAAGCTCGCCCTTGACCGATAATCATAGTTGGCGAATGTGGGTGTTAATACACTTCTGCCTACCCCTTCGGGGATTTACAGGCATGAGTATAATGTATGTATTTTTCTCGAGTCCAAACATCTTCGCAAACTTTGCAATCTATATTAAATCGGAAGATTCAATTCCTACTCCAACACGACATCATCATCATCATCATCATCTGCATATAGACGTATTCTCCTGATTGCATCCGTGGCCAAGATGACCTCGAAGCTCAGGGTCCGCCTTCCGGCTCTTCCTCCTCCACTTCGCACGATCTTGGGCGTCCATGGTAGTTAGACCATTAGCACGCATATCACTCTCCACGACGTCAAGCCAGGACTTCTTTGGCCTACCCCTTTTACCTGGACCCGGCAGGGGCACCATCCAACACGACATAGCTTGTTAATACATCGCTAATAACCAACTAGCACTGTGACGTCATTATCTACCGATAATATAGTACCTGTGTACTATCATTATCCCGTAATGTTCAACAATGCTGTTGCGGTTGTGGTGTAGTCGTGTACATTATGCAGCGAGAAATGTACACTGTTGTTTGTGGGTGGATCTTGTGGTGTTTGTTCATGGTTATTAACTATTATTACCCTATAATTATATTGATAATGGTATTAGTATTAATGGTATATGATTATATGATACTGTTTTGTTTTGAAAAGAGTGCTTAGGGACCCTTTTTCCTGTCTTTTGCGGGAGGGATAACCAAATCTGACCTCCCAAATCCGAGGAGAAAACCTGTACCAGAGCTTCGTTCTAAAATCAGCAAGTGCTTCAATGTGCAGGTTAGATTGTCTAGGCTGCGAAGGTCTTGGTAGAACCCTGTACACCTACTGTTACATATATATATGCTCACGCCTATCTCCCTCCAAGGTAGGTAGACATAACAGCCCGCCACTTGACTCTCCTTACATAGCTGCTATTAAGGTAGCCAAATCCATATCCATACTAATATTATAATTACAAAAGTAACTTTGTCTTTCTGCCTGTCTATCTGTCTGTCTGCCTGTCTGTATGTCTGTTACGTTTTCACGCCTAAACGACTGAACCTATTTTGACGAAATTTGGTACATAGATAGATTAGACCTTGGGAAAGGACATAGGCTATGTTTGGTCGCGATAACCGACATCCACACGGGCGGAGCCGTAGACAACAGCTAGTTTACAATAAACGTAATCTTTCACAAAATTCAATCCAATAACCGTTAACTTATTGACAGCGCTAACAGCGTTAATTTACTAAGACCTTTAAACTTGAAGGATACAACTAACTGTCATTTATCTCTTCAGCAATTTCGCTTCAAACTTTACAACTATTTCAGATTCAATCCGTTTAAATCCCAGTTAGATTACTCCCTGATCCGCAGATACCCGTCGACGTATCGTCGAAGCCAATATCGTAACAGAAAGTCGTGTTCTCAGAAAAACATCACGCCTTCATATGAATTCGATCAGACCCGCCTATTCAGAGCATGTGCGATACAAAGTATTAGCATAAGTACTTGCTACACTGGTGGCGAACATATTTTATGTGCAGAAAAGAAACGATACAAAAGCCGGTAAGTGCGAGACGGACTTGTATGTAAAAGGTTCCGTACTAGCGAATAAACTATAACGCTATGTACTTTATAAATACTTTTGAAGAAGACAGGTGCTATAAGAGTACCTATGTAAAGTAGATATACCCCGCTGATAGACGGTTGTACATAATGTTTCATTAATTACCCTTTTTTTTACGGATACCTACTCGAGTTACACCTGAGCCCAGCCCCCCTAGATAAGTGGCAATTCGTTGCTCGGCGTATGATGGAATAGAATGCCAAATGTATGGGATTTGACGTATATGACCGGCGTCAACGAATGTCAAAAACGTCAAATCCTATACATTTGTCATTCTATTCCATCATACGCCGAGCAACGAATTGCCACTTATCTAGGGGGGCTGAGCAGGAAAAGCTATCGTATTCCGAACGTAACCGCATCGAGAAAACAGAGCATTCCGATTGGCCGCCTACCTTCTGTGAACCTGTGTGTGTGAGTGAAGTCTGTCAATCACAATGCTCCGTTATCTCAATACGTTTCAATTTCTTGCTAGAGATGCCAATCCTTTCACTCTTCAAACTAACGAAGTGAGTATGTCGAACTCAGTTCAACCAAAAACCATTATTTCATCAGATATCTACCTATGTTCCTGGGGAAACAAATCTTTCCCCCTTATAGATAGACTAGCTTTCGCCCGCGGCTCCGCCCGCGTGGATGATGGTTATCGCGACCAAACATAGCCTATGTCCTTTCCCAAGGTCCAATCTACGCCTATATCAAATTTCATCAAAATTGGTTCAATGGTTTAGGCGTGAAAGCGTAACAGACAGACAGACAGACAAAGTTACTTTCATATTTATAATATTAGCATGGTTAACATGAGGCACTGTTACCCTGGAGCTACGTCAGCTAGGGCAACGGCTACCGTAAGGTACGGAACCCTAAACACAACCTTCTAAAGTATGAGTCACACGAATGTCAACTACGCCAGAAGCAAAACGCTTCGTGACCTTCTACCTAACAACAAAGAACCTAAACAAAACCCTTTCATTATCGTACCAAAGTTCATTTTTCAAAAGCTGAAAGGAATATCAAACGTGATCGATTACAAATCGCTTCATTATGTACCTAATTACAGTGGGCAAAGGTAGCTTTTACTATAAACAGTAGTGGTTGTTGGATCACGCTGTTGATGTAAATTAGCTCTCATTGCTACTATGTTAAGGTAGTAAATAGTGTGTATCGACTACCACAGAGTCGTGAGGGAGCGTGCTACTGGCACCCCGCCGCGCCCCAATAAGGTCGAATGCAAACTACCTTTACCCTCTGAAGGGAAACAGCTATTACGCCATTTTATTGGCTTAAGATAAGAGCTGTTCTCGGTAATTGAGTACACAAATAAGGAGCTTTTGTGATTATGTTATAAACATGTTTATGATGAGTAATCAGGACTCAGCGCCGTGCCTCGAAAAATTGGAGCTGAACGAAATTTGCCAAATTACTGTATTCACAGAACTCATTTTCTAAAAAAATATTCGTAATGATTACGATAAATGAGAATTCATGAGTATTAAGCATGGAAAGCTACTTATTTAGGTTCTTATTTATTAATATAAAGATACGTGTTAGTTAGTAATAGGCTTGCCCTAATTTCGTGGAAGCAAAATGAACGGCGACAAAATATAGGGATTTAATACAATACACATTTGTCTAACTAATAAAATAACCCTTTAAAACTGCAGGTTAGAATGGATAAAAATTATATAATTATACAGAGCTTTGCATTCCGTAACTTTTGCTGCACTTGAAAACACCGCGTATTATGATGGGTCACGGAAGTCAAATCAGACAGAACAGTGACATGATTGGTTATAATTTTCAACACACAGCAAATACAAAATTAAATGTCAATTCGTAACCAATCGCCAGCAAGCGAGTTGAACATCCAAAGCAGCTGCGGGGCACTTTGAATTGTTTTTACAATCCGTGGTCAAATCGTTTGCGTGGAGCACCAAATGAGGTGGTTTTTCGACTCCCGGTAAATGTACAATGATTTCTCTTTGTTCGCGCTGACATCGATGGATGTCAATTCATCGGGAAAACGGAGGAAATGGGCTCTTTTGATAGAAAAAAATAGGGCTTTTTAATGTTGTCGGAGAGGCTGCATTGGAAGAGTAAGATGTATAAGGAAAATTGATTTTGTAAGGAATTATTGATGTTCGGATCATTAAACGATATCACAATGGAGGATCAAAGACATTTTGAAGCCATTACCAAAGAATGGTTTAGAAAACTCAGTGGCGTTGCGACTTTATACCGACGATCGGTTTGTTGAGGAAACTGGGGGCGCAATTTTATTTAAAAATGGAACAGCAAAAAAGAAGGTTTAATTTATTCATTTATTCATTTATTATTATTTAGCAATATAAGCTTACAGTTTGCACCAAAGCGCTTATATGCTGTCAGCTACAGTTGAAAATATTTAAAAGATACGATTTGACGTTTATAGTCTAGGGATGGAGCTTCTTAAATCAATTGTCAGAATAATCGATTCAAGTAACAAAAGATTAATCGCATAGCTGCCAAAATGTAACTTTTGTAACATTGTAAATAAATAAAACTATTCATCATAACCGCGCAATATAATAATTATCCGACAAGATTTCCATACCATAAAACAACGTTACTTTTTCCCTGTTAAGTAACTTTTTAAGCTATCTTGTTTACATTTACACTAGACTATCTGGCCCTGGCAACACTGATTAATAAGATAAGATAAGATAAGATAAGATATTCTTTATTGTACACCATAAAAGTATTACAAGGTATCGATAAAACAATGTTAATATATAATGCACAATGGGCGGCCTTATCGCTTACAGCGATTTCTTCCAGGCAACCTTTGGATGGATAGAAGCAAAAGATATGATAGGGTAGCGTACAATTACATAAATTATTACTATTATTTATCTTTTAAAATAAAAGGAAAAGTATACATAAGTTAGATATATAACAAGTTATAATATCAGTCATATATTTTACAACATATACATACATATACTACATATTATGTCAATATAATTATATTCATACAATACATAATATTTACAATATATACTAACTAATATCCATATCATTATATTATACACTACACAACATTTTAAGTACACAAAATTACACAGTATAGCTATTCTAGGGCAGATAGATAATGTTCTTTTACCATTTTTTTAAAGGAATCTAATATTAATCATGTAATATATCTAGTATTGATATTTGGATTAGTACCTATATGTCTTAGGCTTAATGAAAACATTGCAATAATATGCGATTGCAGCAATCGCGGCTGATTTCCTGGTACTTTTTGAAGAGTTCCTTGGTCTAATCTCGGAAACCCATCATCAGATCTTTACAAAATTTAAATGGGACCATTTCGAAATAATCTACTCACGAACAAAAAAAGAATTTTCAAAATCCGTCTAGAATTGGCTTCACAATCGCATAACAAACATACAAAAAAAATAGATAAATAGGTTAAAAATAATAGATAAATAGGTATTTGTAGTTATTCGGTCCCACGTAATAGGGGGTGAGCCTATTGCCATATTCCTGGCACTATTGTTGACTCGAGGTATGCATCTGAGGCTAAGTTGTGGCTGTACCTATATAACTGTCTGGTGATAAACAGCCCTATCCCTTAGTCGCCTGGTACGACACCGCATAGGAAGAGATGGGGAGGCCCAAGTTCTACTCTGCCGGGAACCACGCGGCTCCTACGGGAAACCTAAAAACCTAAAAATTATAGCTTTGGCAAGCTTTGGCCTCAGATGCAATTAGGAAAATACGTCTCCATGCGCATGATGATGCTGGTAGGCAAAATAATCTAAGAGGTGCATTTTTACAATCAATTTAATATTTATCTAGTATTGATATTAGGTTCAGGATATATAATGTTAATAAAGCAGGGTAAATGAAAATACGAAATGGGTATTTATAATTTTTATATATTCACTGTCTGAGCTACTTTCGATTTCAGTATCAGAAAAAAAATAAAAAAAATTCGTTGTCTCTAGTATGCGATACGATAAAAGAAAAATCTAAGCAATATTTTCATTTGTATTACTTTGAAGAAACATAAGAGGGTAAAAAGAAATACATAATATTACAAAAGTTACATTCTGGCAACGCCGACCATAAACGTAACGAGTTGACATAAACTCCATACGATTAAAATGTAACAACCATAGAGAACACAGCCGCAACACTCAAATGAAAAAATAAGAACGATATGACGTAGCTGTCACACGAGATTTCGAAAAATGAAGAATCACGTCTTATTTTAAATTATTTGTAGCAATTCTTAAAATATTTGTAGTAATTTAAAGTGAAATATGTCACACCATATTTTTTATACTTACTATTATAAGTTATTACGTATTTAGAAATGGTTTAACTTAATTTATAACAGTTTCATGTATCCTTTCAATAGTGCCTAGTTACCTACCATGAATCCAGACATCTGTCAAATCGTATCTCTTAAATATTTTCAAGTGTACATGAAAAGGTTTATAAGAATTAGGTCCGCTGGCTAGCAATATCAACACGTGTCAATAAAGAACCCGTATTTTTTGCAAGTTTGTATGATTTTAAGATAAACGCTCCACCTCCTGAAATGCAACTGAGATAGAATGTATATGAAAAGCGATGAATTGGGTGCTATGGTGCACATTAGGAGAGGCCAATGTCCAGCAATGAATTTCAGTAAACAAATTGACTAATTGAATAAATTTTATTTAAGAAAATGTAGTACGTGGAGGAGAATTCCTAATCCTTTGCACTTAGGTATCACAATATATTTTTCTATCATTCTTTATTCCTAACCAATAAAGCCCTTAATATGCAAAAACCCACCCCTAATACTAATCCCATAGTTAGCATATCCAAAACCAAATCTATAATTAGACTCTGCGGGCTTTGATCTTGCAGAATTTAATGCAAATAGCACATAATCGATCACCACGACGTCCAACCTCTACAAGCGCAAACGCTCGAGTGAGTGCTCAGCGATCCATGAGCGTCCAAATACCACGCCCTTTACTAACTACCCACATTCTAGTCATTGATTTAGAGTGACGTGCCAATGAAGGCATTCTCCAATTAGACAGAAGTAGCTGCTAACCATGGCTCCGTCCACGTGATTTTCTGATCGCATTGCCACTAATCGTGGTAACCGGGATCCAGTTCCAGGGATATTCTAAACCAGATCAGCTCATGTATTATTCCAGACTATCATCTATCCCTGTACCAAGATTTGCCCAGATTCTTTTAGTTTTCTGATCCCATTCCTACAACCCTTAAGAACCTATTACAGAGATATTGTTATTCCGATAATAAATATTACATACATACATACAATCACGCTTTTATTGCCGAAGGGTTAGGCAGAGATGAATTAACACCCACATTTCAACAGTAATAATACTACTAGTTTTTTTAATCTGAAAGTCCAAATAACATTATTATATGTAAAAGGTATACCTATATAATATACCTATTCAATTAGAAGTAAATTGTAGCCAATCTATCGTTTGTATACTTATTTAATTAGTAGATAGTACAATCCAATTAACAAGATTCAATATCACCGCCTACGGGCACATCTCTATTAATATCGATCGTGTATAGGTTCACTGATAACTCTCCATTGATTGAGTCCTGTGATGTGTTTGAAAGCCAGTTTAAAATTAATTTATAGGTAACGTTTGAAGTATGAAAAGTCGATTGTAGAATGTTTTTTTTAAATGGTTTATGTTGGAGCGGGAATAAATTTACAAGAGGAAAAAAGAATTCCGCGGTCGCTCCAGGTGGACTACACAGGGTAATTAACAGAAGCATACTTTATCATTCGATAAAAGTGACAATAAGATATTTTTTGTACATCTGAAAGAACGGATCTTTTTCCTGCTTGTTTTAAAGAAACGCTAGATCAGGAATACTCGGAAACAGCGAGTATTATGAACATTGATTTAAATTACTTAATTGGTTATTAATCTCATTGATTATGAAAGTAGAATACACAAAGGTGTTCGTCAGGACAATACGACGATTGTACATAAGTGGAGACATAAGGTACCCATCTACCTACTCCAATGAGAAGGAGACGGTAAAACTATTATAAAATACTAATTTTCGACATAATTCATCGTCAAAAATGAGATTCTGATAACAAAAACGTCTGAAAGAGGTATAAAACATGTACGTGGAGGTGTTCGTATAGGTGGAGTACGTCTGCTCTTATTTGCTCTTAGCCGCGGTAGCCTAGTGGTAAGACGCGGTCTCGGGTTCGATCCCAGGTTTTACGATGGCACACACCAATGACTTTTCGATGCTTTTCGAAGTTATGTGTGTATTTATCGCAGGTTTATAAGTGCCCGGTTAATGGCAATAGGCATTGGGACCTAAACATAAACGGCGAAATGTTATGCTAGCACCTCTGTCTACCCCTTCGGGGATACAGGCATGAGTTTATGTATGTATGTCTGCTCTTATGAAAGAGAGGCTCCGCCAAATAAGTACCTATCACACTATCAACCTACACTGTATTTCAAGCAGGTTATGTATGTGCTACAAGCCTGCCTGCCTTCCAATCCTTTTCACATTCTTATATTCCCTCCCCCTCTATATAAAAATAGTGAAAAAAATATGCGAGGAAAATATTTTTCCGCTCTATGACCTCCTAAAGCAAATATAGTGAGTGATTTGATGGAACGTATGAATTCTCGACGTCGAAGAATAGGCCTTACAAGAACGGGAACTTTGCTCATGCAAGAAACATCTTCAGATGAATTAAACATATTGTATGGGGTAAATCTAATTCTCGCATTGAACGTTATTCCAGCTGACATTAAGATATTCAATATTGTCAATGCAAAGAAAATATCTAGCAAAAAACCTTTAAAACTAACAAAATTACAATTTATATTGTGAATTATGATTACACTACTATTGCCCGCTCGTTTGAAGAACTGACCTATTGCTGTAATCCACAGGACCCTATTACCGGAAAAATATCGACTTCCCTGTTGCCTGTTAGGCTCAAGTGATTCTAGAAAGATCTTTGATATTCCTGATATGATCCATCAAAACAAACTCTACCCACGTTTTGCTGAATTAAGGTATGATTCCGAAACCGAGTGCTTACGACGACTGTAGACGCATGCAGCAGATACAGCGTACCCATTACTTGTTAAGCTCCGATAAGCATAAAGGGGACCATTGAGAAGCCGCAATGAATTGCGTATCACCTTCAGAATCATACCTTTAGTCTTCAGAATCACTCATAACATGCTGTGAAATCATACAATTTCTAAATCGGCTCTAGAAGGTCAGTCCGATTGGAAATGTACCACAAAAACAAACCGTCTCAGCATACCTTTTTCAGCCTTTTATCATCCTCTATCCTCATATTTCACGGCGCTTTAGATAAATTGACCTATGGTTGGCGGGTAACAGATCAGTATCCATCTACCCACCCATCGTGGGTACAATATACTTATCCTACGTGATTTACTTGCAGTGTTTCATTCACCAAAATTGGGGACAGGACAAACTTCACTATCGCTTTTATGACGGATATCGGTTTTCGATAATTTGCTAGCTGAATAATAACATTGTATCTTCAAAAATGGTAGGATAGCGTTTTTATAGGATGTTTGAGAGCTGTATGAAATCTGAACTTGATAGGGAAATTTCTTACTCTTTCAAGAATCAGAAAGGATGGTTGTCAGCAGTTCCAGAGGCAATATGTCCCATGGGACTTGGTGCTCTAGATTTGCTTCGTTTGGTGGAACTCTGCAGTGGTTATAACCTTATTGAAGCTTTATCTGTGCTGTTCCTTCTAATTTTAAAATACAACTAGCTGACCCCGCAAACTTTGTACCGCCTAAATGAAGAACCGCTCGACCGATTTTGTGCAAACTTCTCATAAACCATCTACTAAATAGTCCGAACAAAGTCTAAACATTTGGTTTGGATAGGTGAGCCCGTTCTTGAGTTATAAAATTACAACGAAAAGTGGCATTGATTTTTATATAATTAGGATAAGGAGACAAGACTTGTACCGCTTTGTCCATAAAGTTACTTGAATAGGTGATTTAATAACAATGACTGAGTAATGAGTATTTTTTATTAGTTATTTAGTTATTTTCACGCAAATTTTGCCTCGGCCTGTAGTGAACATAGCACTAAAATGTTAAATTAACACTTGACCTTCTTAAATTTTACTTTTATATCTAGATGAATAATTTAGTTTTAATTTTTAATACTTACATCGACGGCAAACTTTTTTTTATGAACAAGGTGACTTTGATTACGTTTATTTCTTAAAAACACGTCATATATACTTATTCTTATTATGCTACATACTCAATATTGCTTTTTTTTTGTGACGTAGGTTTGATCTCGAGGTTAAATTCAGACAGCAGCCGAACCCCTAATCAATAAAAAGTCCGGATATTTTGCTCCTACGTTATTTCTTTCTAAGGCTTGGAAGTGATAGTGTAGAAGCACAAACTTCATGTGTCACCTGCCTCGTGGCCCATGCAAGGCAAGGCGTATGATTTACTCTCGGGGTTGGAAGTTCAGTCGGCAGTCACTTCCATAAAAGCCAAAATGAACTAAATAGTGGAAGAGAGGAATGGGAGGGTGCACCCCAGGCAACAAAGTGGATACAACTGAAATTGGCGCTAGGACGAAAAAGGGAAAAATACCCAATAATTTATCAGCCAATTAATTAATGATTGGTAAAACCTATTAGGTATTTTTCTTTCATAATAATTTTAGTAATCTCAATTCTCAAGTTTTGAAACTAAGTTGCGTATCTAAATCATTTTAACTGCACTTTACAATTCATAATTCATCCTGTATATAGTGTAGCGTGCTGACTTGTCGGCTCATGCTAATTTAATCGTTTACTTGCCCACGCGTCTCCCACGCACCTTGTAAATCTTATGCCTCGTTTAGTACAAGTTCTCGGGTAAGTTAGTTAACTCATTTCAATATTGTTATTGGAAGGACAACAGAACTATTTTTATTAATTTATTTATTTATTCAAGTGATGTAATGTCTATACCATATAATTGCGAATTCTTGGTGTAATATTTATTTAGCAGAATTCTACCTATTTCTATCTATTTTACTTGCTATAGATACATTAATATAATAATACATATCAATAAATATTAAATTCATAATTGTAAATAATACTTTTAGTTGGGTTTAAATATAATATAATATTTATAACTGTATTTGTCAGTAAATGGTTACCACAAAGTGGGAATTCAGTACTTATTAATATAACCTTACGCTATTTTAGCCCACAGCTAAAAGTAAAATAAAGAAAATTACTTAAATAAAAAATAATCCCAAAATTATTTCAACAGTTCGTTTAAGTACACAAACTTTTATAAGGACTGTACTTGATAAGATTTTTTGCGAAAAATAAACTCTAGCACAGGTAAAAAAGCAACTGGACTTGAATTGCTGTGAACCAGTTAAAAAGCGAGATAGGTTTTTTGTACAAAACGACGGTTATCCGAAGTTAAAACTCTCTAAAAGTCGGATACCGAGATGTGAAATATTAAAATTTAACTACCATGAGAGCTAACAAATCCTCAACTGCAGAAGCAATTAAAAATAGCGGACTGTAATAGTGAAAAGTGAGGTAAAACTGGTACCAGATTTAGTAAAATAAATAAAAAACTAAATTTAGTTTCCAGTGGAATTTTTATCTCCCTATTTTGTAGTTTTATTTCCCTTAACTATAAAGGAAGAGTACTTTTGATACCCAAATTAATAGTAAATTATTTATGTAGATCACAAAGTAGGGTACTTAAGTATGCCTAGATTATTATACTTCTACGATTTACAGCCAGATTTACAAGGTAATAGGTAAAGCTTATAAGAAAAGAACCTGGCAATGAAAACTAAATAACAGCAATATTTTTCGCAGGTCCATGGATCTGGCTGAAATATAGTATTGGAATATATTACATTATAGTCGGGAATAATATATATACTACTTTTTCTGGTGTAGATTCCCATGAGCTACGGAAACTGGAACAGAATTTCACGTGAACGTAGCCGCGGACAACAGTTAGCTAATATATAGTATTTTGTAATCCTTAGATGACAAGGTTAATCATGTAAGTACTGTTCATTGTTGTAAGAAACGTTCTAAAGTAAGGATGATCTGTAAATTGGAATATGTTATGCTACATTAAACCTGTTTTATCGACATTGTTCGAGTAAGGAGCCTTGTAGCCCAACCGTAAACTAGATATTAATTCCGAAGATTAAGCCTCCGCGGAGCTCCAAACGAGGTTAGCTACAAGGGCGTAAATTGATACACACACAACAAATTGGTTTAGTCAGCTTCGTTTACTACGTAATTCACTAGCAAAATGCCTACAAATAGTATTATTAGGTTTTGTTCCTGATGGTGTATGTAGGCAGTAGAATGTGAACACTCACATTTCACTGAAATTACCTGCCATATACCACGTCATGTTAAGTGTTATTACGGAAAATTTCTTCAATAAACCAAGAACACTGTACTCGACCTGGGAATTGAATGTGGCATTTGATGGTCAGTAAATCCACTTTTTGGGTTGCTTCTCCTGTATCTTTTGTTAACCATAGCAACACGGAGTAGCCGTGTTGCTATGGTTAGCAAAAGATACAGCAGAAACGGTTTTTTACTGGGTAAAGATTATTTCGGCATTTTTAAGAACATGATCATTTTTATACTACTTAGGTCGCAGACAAGTACACGGCCACCTGATGGTAAGTGGTTACCGTGGCTTATGGACAAGAGCAACACCAGAGGAGTTATACTCGTGCTACCGACTCTGTAAAGACAGAGAGATTCTGTGCCGTCAGCGCAGAAGATAAGTAGGCCAAACCTTTGATCTTCCCACTGACAGCACAAAATGACATAGTTTAACATGTGACACGCAATATTTAATTTGTTTATTTATTTAATAAATCTTAACTTATGAGTTTAAATCGAAAAAAAGTACAAATTTTATCCACCTAAACATGAACTAACAAAATACCTAGCTTTAAACTAATATTTAAAATTATTTTACGGTGGATTTTTTTTTATTAATCCACATCTTGCAATAACGACGTTAATCGTGAAAGCTTTCAGAAGCTGCAGTATTATTTTTTATAAGTGTTACGTACACCCTACAATTTCTTGTAATAAATCGTTCTCCTAAATCTCTCTCCAAGATAGATTAAGTAACTCGCACAAGTAAATATATCGTATAAACACAGCACGTCTCCGATATAAGGCGCTCGGATACCGGTCGGGACACGTTTCTGACTAGAAATCTAGACCGAGTCATTCCCACCATCCCAGTGTAGGGAACAAGCAACAACTCATTTAAACACACCATACAAAGTCAACTGGAAATCTATATCTATACCAACATTATAAAACTGAAGAGTGTTTGTTTGTTTGGATGAAAGGTAGCCTCAGAAACTACTGGTTCGAATTGGAAAAATATTTTCTATGCTGAATAGTTAGTTAGTTAGGTTATAGAGTTTTTACCATCACGCTACTACTAAAGGGAGCGGAGCAGTAATCAGAAATGTCAACAAATCCGGGAGATTTCTATACTTTATTTAAAAAATACGAATACTATAAAGCTTTTATTTGTTTGTTTTTTTGGTTGAACGCGCTAATCTCAAAAACTACGGATTCGAATTGAAAAATACTTTTTGTGTTGAATAGTCCGTTTATCAACGGAGGCTATATGCCATTTCTCATCACGCTACTACTAAAGAGAGCGGAGCAGTACTCATAAATTTCCCTACATTATTTAAAAATTAATAAATTGCGAGCATGCTTAAAGTATGCCACGTAACTTCGAAGTATGCCACAGGCAAAGCTGTAGGCACATGCTGTAAGAACATTTCGAACGATCGAACGAACTCGAAAGCTGAATCTGCAGTGATATTTCAATATCGCATGCTGTTTTGGTGATGTCACGTTGTCGAACACGTAATCATACATCACCCTCATGCTCAAGAACGTGACGACACAAAATTTACAGCAAGCAGAACGGAAATATCGCCGCGGATTGAGCTGTCGAGTTCGTTCGATCGTTCGAAATGTTCTTACAGCATGTGCCTACTGGGGTGGGCCGGTTAGCTGATAGATAAAGTTCTAAAACGACCATTTTGCTTCTAGGTAACCCAACTCGGTTTTCCGTTTTGTAAAACAAGCCTTTTGAATTTATGGAGGTTTAGTCTGAACAGGATAATGTGTTTTGAGTATACGGAGTTATGATGGGCTGGCACACCTTTTCGTAGGCGCTAATTTCTAAATTTTAATTAATTTCGTTAAGTTATGAATATCGTATTAATGTTTTAACACAATAATTTTTGGGCGGCGAGGCCATCTGGTTTTTTTTTTATGCCGCTTGCTTATATTTTATCTTCAGTTTCGGTTTTGATTTCGGAGGAGGTAGGATACGACGGTATTTCTGTCCCAATCGAGCAGTCCGATTGGGGAAATATTACTAAATAATACCAAATAATAATACCAAAAAGCTAAAGGCACACAGAATAAACAAACAGACACACAATTTTATAACTATTAGGTACGTAGATGCAATCATAATATAATTTATTTTCAGTAAATAGTTCACTATAATTATAATTTGATCCTCAATTAACTAATTTCACCATGATATTTGTCAAGGCAGTATTTTTCACAAAGGTCAACTAACGAAAAGATTCTAATTAACTAAGTCCATTGAGAAATGTCAAATTTTCCTAAGTAATTAATTACTTGGGTGAAGTTTACGAAAGCCTTTTGACAACAAATTAAAATTCAGCAATTTATCATTTAAATATTTTCTTAAAGAAAAAAATTACTTTATTTGAAGCTTACAAAAGGCACAGCCAACAGGCAAAGGTAGCCTTGTAATCAAAGAAACCTCTTGTGGTGATTATGACCTTTCGACCTTGTGTACCATTCGACTGCTAAGTGTTCAAGTGTACCTACAATTCCAGGTTAGTGCAAATATTTTAATATTTGTATGCATAAATATGTGCATTTGCTTTGGCTCTGGTGTCTCTATATGATATAGATTTGACGTTTTGTAAGTGCCGTTTTAATGGTCTATAGTATAGAATAAATGATTTTTGACTTTAACTTTGGTTGATATGCATTCACATTTTTTGATCAAATTTATCTATTTATCTGTATTCTAGAACGGATATTTAAGGTATGTTTGCTTTAGGCATAGTTAGCACTTCGTAGTTGCCACAGAATATTTATTTACTTCTCGACAATTTTAAGATTTCTTGGATCAGTGGTTCTATTATGTTAACCATGTAAAATACATATGAATGTTATAACAGAAAAAAGCTCTATGAAGATACTAGCGAGCAAGCTATACATTTAATTGCCGATTTGATTTTTCTAATCAGTAACATATTTGCTGCAACAGTTACAAAAACGTTCGAGAGATTAATTTGTTCCTTGTTACTTGACCTTAGTTCCAACGCCCAAAGTCCCTTTTGTCTGATTTACCCCAAAAACTAATCAGTTCGAACTTTGTTGATTTTTGGTACATGCTAGAAAATTGTTCGTTTATAATTTACTACTTTGCAGTAGTAAATTATAAACGGACATATAATAACGAGATATAATAATTATACTGGATGATTTTATAGTCGCTTCGGAGCGAAAGATTTTGGGCACAGTTTCGTTAGCAAAATCGTCTGGAAGTATTATTTTGGCGAAAAAATACTTTTTTTACAACCCCCATACACCTGTACATTTATCCCATACATTATTTTAAAAAAAGTTGTTTTTTTCGCCAAATTAATACTTCCAGTCGCTTTCGCTATCGAAACTGTGCCCAAAATCTTTCTCTCCGAAACGACTACAAAATCACCTTGTATATGCCTATAATTTCCTTCCTAGAGATCTAAACCGTTAAAAATGTGCGTATATACGAACACCATGCACAAATACATACATATAATAACTATATAGATACATATACTACATATAGAATACAATATAAACCGTATCCAGCAAGCACTAAGGTTTATATTTTGTTGTGCGAGTTATGTGAATCGCATCGTAAACCCGACAAACCTATTTCAATATCAGTAAATTCCACTACAATATCGGATTCGATTACAGTGGAACTGTGTCCACAGTGCCACGTCACGAATGTCTTGCCGTTATCGGGGCCACAAGACGAACGGCTAGTTGGCGTGACGAAGCCCATTAGTTCTGACGGCATCGAGTAAACACTCCTCATATTGAGATATTGAACGAAATCAATATAACCTACAATTGTGAATGTGTTATGTGTTTAGTTACTAAATAAAGTAGTTAAAATATCCTCCTGAACTATACAAACAGGCGCGGGTCTTGATATCATGTCCAGAGTTGTGAATACCGTAGGAACTGTCACACATTCAATTGTATCCTCCTATTCCAGCTCCCCTAGAAAAGTTGCATTTCGTTGGCCGCCGTATTGTAGAATAGAAGACGAATGCATTAAATTTGACATTGACATACGTTGACAATTGCCATATACGGAAAATCCCATTCATTCCTCATTTATAACCGACTTCAAAAAAGGAGGAGGTTCTCAATTCGGATGTTTTATTGTAAAATACCTACGCCGGACAACGAATTGCCACTTGTTTAGGGGGGCAGACGAGACGAGAAATTCTTGATACGTCATTAGTATAACGGAAACACTCAACATTGATGTTTATCTTCGCCTAACAGTAACTAGATAGTAGGATTTATCTTACCCTTCGGGCATGGCCGTAAGAAAACGTGATAATATGTTGAGTTATACAAGAATATTACCCTTCATTCTAGCAAATATCTTCTAATATATGAAAATCAATGTTTTTCTGTTCGTATTTTATACCAGTCACTCAATTTCGATAAATTTTCGCTTCCAGTAGACGGAGCGGAACAATCGAGTTGTGTTTTTAGTTTTAGGTGATTTTTTTCTAGTATTTTTTATAGTTGATTTAGATAAAAAATGCAAAAGTATGTTCGTACGCTTTCACTCCTTAACTAGTAGGTATACCGATAACTACACCTATACTCTTATATAATTGTGCATTGGAGATAAGTAAAAAAATACTTGGTTTATGTTATACAATACTAAACACGAACATAATATATTATTGTTTTTGAATTTCTTGTCTTTTTGTCCGCGATGGACGCAAAAACTACTGGACGGATTTTGATGCAGTCTGTTTTAGAAAGGGCTTGGTCAGACTTAAAATCTTGCGTTTGTTTGATCGCAATCGGTTGAGTAAAACTAGTAATTTATAGCATAGTTCTTAATAAAAGTACCCTCAATCAATATAAATATCGATAACACCCGCAAGCATCCACAGATCCACAGATACTGTATAAAAGTATATAAAGGTCACTTATTACGGCGGCCATCTTGAATCAAATTAACTTCCAGCCTTGTACCTATAGGATGGAAAGTATGCAAAAAATTCGACTCTCTTTAATAAACCCGCCATTATGAACTTCGAATTAATACGGACACCAAGTAGGCTTTCCGGTCCTTTGTAGTGATGTGAATTCATATCAAGGATATATCGATAATTTTAAAGGACAACATTCACTCTCCATACAAATCTGGGCTAGTTTTGAAAGTGCCGGCCAAAGGAAAAAAATACGATATTCCGTTAGAACTCGTTCTTACTAACATTTTTTATTACAGCGTCAAAGTTGAGAGACCACTTCCAACGGTTTTATTAGAGTTTAAAAATCTTAAAATATACACTTTTTATGATACGAACTATTGAAAATAAATGAAAAATATTGCTATACATTGGAAGAATAGTTAATAAAAGCAATAAAAATAAACCCTGTACTTTATATTGTTGTTTTTCGTCCATTTATTGAGATCCAAAGTTGAAAGTGCCGGTCAGAGAAAACAAATATGATATTCCGCTAGAGCTTGTCCTTATTAGCACTTTTTATTATTATGTCAAAGCTGAGAGACCACTGCCCTCAGTTTTATTGGTGTTCAAAAATCTTAGAAACATATAATTTTTATGATATTATATATTGAAAATGAATGAAAAATGTTGTTCTATATTGGAAGAATAGTTGTTTAACGCAATAAAAAATAAATCCCATACTGCATATCGCTGTTTTTCGTTAGTTAGGTCCAAAAATTGAAAGTGAAGCCAAAGAAAAATAATATGATATTCCGTTAGAGCTTGTCTTCATTGACATTTTTACTATAGCATCATAGCTGAGGGAATACTGCTCTCGGTTTTATTTGAGTTCAAAAATCTCGGAAACGTATATTTTAAATAAAATAAATAATTGAAAAGGAATAATAAATTATGTTGTATTATATTGGAAGAATAGTTGATAAAAGCAATAAAGCAATAAAAATAAGCAATTAAAAATAAAATACACGAGCAATAACACTGTTTCATTGCACTCAACCCTGTTTGTTTTATCTATGATAATGTATATATAATGTTGACGAACCTGGACATGACGTGATTGCTATCGTCCACGAATCTACCTTATGGCATTGCCATTAGTGCCTTGTAACTGTGGAATATGATCAACACATTTACTAAGTTCAATAATTGGAAATGCACCTTTAACCAATATAAATCAATATTTCTCATTCATTTTCAATAATACGTTTAAAAAAATGTATTATATCCAAGATTTTTGAACTCAAAAAAAAAAACCAAGGGAAGTTGTCCTTCAGCTTTGACACCATAATAAAAATGCAAACGCGTACAAGCTCTAGCGGAATATCACATTTGTTTTCTTTGACTGGCACTTTCAATTTTTAACCTAGATAAATGGATGAAAAACAACGATATGTAATATGCGGTTTATTTTTTATTACTTATATGAACTACTCTTCCAATATAGAACAATATTTTTAATTCATTTTCAATAGTTCGTATCATAAAAAATGTATGTTTTCAAGATTTTCGAATATAAATAAAACTGAGGGAAGTGGTCCCTCAGCTTTGACGCCATAATAAAAAATGCTAATAAGGAAAAATTCTAGCGGATTTTATTTTCTTTAATCGACACTTTTAATTTTAGCCGTAAATAAATGGACGAAAAACAACAATATGCAGTATGGGGTTTATTTTTTATTGCTTTTATTAACTATTCTTCCAATGTATAACAATATTTTTCATTTATTTTGAATAGTTCGTATCATAAAAAGTGTATATTTTTAAGATTTTTAAACTCTAATAAAACCATTGGAAGTGGTCCCTCAACTTCGACGCACTAATAAAAAATGTTAGTAAGAACAAGCTCTAACCGAATATTGTATTTTTTTTCTTTGGCCGGCAAAATAAAAATTAGCCCAATCTGAATGATGTACAATACTAGTATTTTTACATAATTATAACAAATATAATGTACAAGCAGTTTATTTACTCCAGGACAAAAAAAACAATAGAATAAGCAAATAATTGATGTTGCAATGAGCTGCCTATATTCTCAGAAATAGACGTATCCTAAAACAGAGACCAAAAATCGGCAAACGAAAGAAGGAATACTTTCTAGCCACTTGTGGAATACAAACAGTAGCGGTACTTTGAAGAAGGTAACTGGGATAGACTGGATGCCAAAGGTGAAGGATCGGATATTATACGACGTATCCAGCAGTGAACTGCAAGAGGCGAATTCGATACTTAACATTAGACAGTATTTCATAATAACGTGAATCGCATTTCCGTACTTTAAAGCAACAGTTAATCGTTATATTGAACTTGGAAGTTCAGTATGCCAGCCAGACAGACTTGTGTGAAGTATCGATAAAAGGACGTCCCACCCCTATCGCTCGAACCTAAGTTGCACGTACTCGAGGAATTTCTCATTTAACGCGTGCCACCTTATGCACCTTTTGATGGTTAGCGGAGACGGACGGGAGAAAAATGAGAGAATTTCCTCCAACCCGCACGTGTCTCGTGAAATAAGTTTGCCGTATTAGAGTTTTATGAATAAAAATAATTGTTGACACGCTCATCTCAGTAGAGACTCGACTTAGGAGGTTCATTGAGGGTGAATGATGAATGTATGGGATTTGACGCATATTCGTTCTAATTTACAATACCAACGAATTACCACTCGTCTAGGGGGGCTGATATTTGATACACACCTATAGTTCGCATGACTACAATTACCTACTTTTTTTAAATACTATCTGTTGCTAGTGGTTCTGCCTATAACTTATAAGGACTAGGGATAAAAAGTAGCTTATGTGTTTTTCCAGACCGTAATCTTTGTAAACGTAGTTGACTTATAAATGCCTAAAATGTCTTAGTGGTAGTTGAACTCCTGTTAGTTTCAAATTCCATTAAATATACATACCGATTAACATAGTAAATGCTTCAAAATTTCATTCAAATATACATACACTGAGTACAAATACAAGTACATACTTAAATAATGAAGTTCCTACTATTATCATAATTACTAAACCGCGAAAACGTAATAGTCAAATTGCATTAATTCAAACATGACATAAACCAATTAATAATTTAATATTTCAGTCTGACAACCCCATATTGTCTCTGTGTTTAACCCTCATACTGAATGTCTCATTTCATCTGTCACTCAAAACTACATACTCCATGCGTCTCGTATGAAGTAGGATTTCCCAAAACTTTGCAATCAAGGTAAATCATACGAAGTTCCAGGGAAGAATTTGAATTTGGAATGTTGGGTTTAGTCCCTTATTAATCTTATTACGAGCATCCAAAGTAAAACAATATGGTGGATGTCAGATTTTTATGACTTTACCAATAGTTTTCTAGGACTACGTGACCAGCAATGCGGTGAGAATCACTATAAATAGGTATTCGAACTAAGTGTAGAAGTCTCATCGAAGGATTGGTATTGGTTTTAATAAGTTTAGCCAACTTGGGCTCGTTAAAGTCGTGCAGTGACTTCGCTATGAATTTGCACTTGCGAGTTTGGAAGTGCTTTAAAGCAGTGCTGCAATTCAACTTCTCTTCTGGAATTCCATCATACAACGTCTAGAGTTTTTACATCGGAATTCGGTGCTTACTTTTATGTTCCTTCACTTCATATGGTTTTCGGCATCCCTGATAATGTCAATCAATCAATCAATCAATTAGCCTATCTAATTGCAGTCCACTGCTGGACATAGGCCTCCCCCAATGTGCGCCACGTTTGCCGATTCTCCGCCTTCCGCATCCAGTCCGTCCCAGCCACCTTTCGCAGGTCGTCGGTCCATCTGGCTAGGGGATGTCCTATCTTCCGTTTTCCTACGCGTGGTCTCCACTCTAGGACTCGTTTGCTCCAACGGCCATCAGTCCTTCGGCAGATGTGGCCAGCCCACTGCCACTTCAGCTTGCTTATTCTGCGAGCTATGTCGGTAACTTTGGTTCTTTGTCGAATAACCTCGTTACGAATTCTATCCTTCAAAGAAACTCCAAGCATAGCTCGCTCCATAGCCCGCTGCGCGACTTTTAGGTCACGGACTAACCCCACCGTCAGTGGAAACGTTTCGGCACCGTAGGTCATAACAGGCAGGACGCACTGGTCGAAAACCTTTGTTTTGAGGCATTGCGGCAGGAGGGAGGAGAAGACCCGGCGCAATTTGCCAAATGCTGCCCACCCTAGTTGGATTCTTCTGGCTACTTCTTTCTCGAAGTTGTTTTTACCGAGCTGGATAACTTGCCCCAGGTAGATATATTTTTGAACAACTTCGAGTGTCGCCCCTTCGATGGCAATCGGTCTCGGTACAACATGTTCGTTGGTCATAATCTTGGTTTTATCCAAGTTTACACCGAGGCCGACGTGTCGAGAAGCTCCATTCAGGCTGTGCAGCATTTCGTCCAGTTGTTCCAGCGACTCCGCAACTATGACGATGTCGTCAGCGAATCGAAGGTGCGAGATGTACTCACCGTTGATGTTGATGCCCCGCCCTGTCCAATCCAGAGTCTTGAAGACGTCCTCCAATGCGTTGGTGAATAGTTTGGGAGATATAACATCTCCCTGTCTCACTCCACGCTGGAGGCTAATGGGTTTCGTCTTCTGGTCTTGGAGCTGGACGGAGCACACATTATGTCGCTTTACATCGTCAACCTAGCATTTTTAAAATCTACATCTCTCAGGAGTGGCTCGACCATTAACGAAACTGAGTGTTCCCTAATTAAGTGACTGATGAATACGCAATACGTAACAAAACCACAAATGCAACATGGCTGCATCAGTTGGTACTGTCCACAATGAGTATAGATTTATGGTGACAGCAACATTGCACTGTGAAATACTTGCGTCAGCGTATGTTAGTGGCCATAAAATACAGTCATGTGCGAAAGGGTAGGCTGACAATGACAGGTAATTACGTTTTCAATGTTTATTTTTGTTATGAGTTTTTCAAAAGTGACCAATTTATGTTCGTTTATAGAACATAAATTCGTGTATTTTTTTTTAATTGGTTCTATTTAAATCATTCTCATTAAAATTTATTGCTAATAGCACATACATTCATAGGTACATTACATTCTATTTTTTTGAAAGAGAAAAAAATAAAATTTAAAAAAGGAAGCACTCTAAACTATACGCCTGTGCCAGCACTGGCTGAAATAAACAACTCCGGATATCCGGTGGGAACAAAGGGCGTTGGAAATGATAAAAAGCGCGGGTAACGTAGGATACAGCCGCTGAACCGACTGTCCCCGGTAGCAGCCATATTGTTTCAATAACAGTCAGTTTGCCAGTACTTTTAGCGTAGTTACGTGGCTAATGAATATTGGAGTATATTTAAAAAGCTTTAGTAAAAATTTCAGCTAGAAATTGGTAATTGGTATACTAATATTATAAACACGAAAGTATAATACTGTCTGTTTCGCTATCACGCCTTAGCTACTGAACCGATTTTGATGAAATATGGAACAGAAATAGATTAGACCTTAGGAAAGTACATAGGCTGTCTCTTTCCTGATGGAGTAAGCGGAGACCATATATTTCCAATTACTACGATCCTGGCATACCTTTTACTTCGACCGCTACGTTTATTTTCATAACTATTATCACCATACAAACTTCACAACCGTTCGTATTTCAGGTCTATGAACTTTTTATTGTACTCGTATTTGCTTTTAACTTCAAAGATTTTATTAATTTAATATGGAGCTTTTAAAAAGGCTTAAACAAGGTTTAATGGGATGTGGTTTACGCTTGGTGTTGTCAGCACAATACGCATGGAATAAAATAATAATTTCATTACTCATAAGTAGCATTTATTTCAAATGAATTTTCTCTACAATTTTTTTATAAGTCTAGACTGAGACTGCTGTGAATTCATATTCCCATAACCACATATCCATATGAATACTGAAAAAAGGTATACTTTTTTTTTTCAATTTATATTTTTTTCTCTTCGCCTTCACTCTACACTCGTATTTCAAAAGTTTACCGTGGTAGGGTAGTTTAATAAATTATTGTTTCAGATACTTTATGTGCGTCACTAGGCACAAAGTTGGCGAAACCGTCCGAACCCGGTAATTTCGCCAACTTTGCGAAGTAACATTCGTGCTTGAAGTTGATAGGGGTTCTGAAATTGAAGGGTTTAATTTAGTTTTTTACGTCTTAGTTGGGTCGGAAGCGCAAGTAACGACCGCCATCACACGGGTTGTAGGTATATTTTAATTAAGGTAGTGTACTGTACAGTCGCTGTCAGAAGTTGCTGAACACACAAATATGTTAAGCTGTAGTAGCTGTACTAACTTCTGGAGACTAACTCTAACTAATCCCTCTCTTTTTCTCCTTTTCCGGGAAAATACTTTAACAACTGCGCTTCCTGTGCCTTTTTATTTGATGCGGAAACCACCCCGGTGGGGATGATTATGTCGGACTCGAACCGATTAAAACCGCACACTGTCTCGGGTCTTCCAAATCTTTGTCTACCAAAAAAAATTATGACTAATTTCATTCAAATTGAAATTTATTGTACGATTTTCAGTAAATGTTCAAAACCAAATAACTCTGAATCTATTATATTCAACTCTATCTTTCTATGTTTCACACAAACAACACAGTTACACTATTAACAATATGTTTTTTTTTATTTAAATATCTCATAATATATTGCGTATTATGGCGCAATATTACAGGCGTAATAACATTACAGCTCATTAAGCCGCACGCTACTTCCCGGACTATAAAAAATCACTTATGCAGCAGTGTGTTATGCTGTTTGGCCTGAACACTCATGGTGTGGAGTAGTCAGAGCGGAATCAATGCGTGATAAGCATCTCGCTAACGACGTAAACGCCTATAAATTTATTGTATGTGCGGAACAGGGAGTGGGGTGGAGCCGTTATATACTCAATATTATAGTAGGTACTGATATTATCATGCAGTCGGTTACTGGCTGATGGTAAGCGTCAACCAATGCCCATAAACATTTGCGACGCTAATGGCATGCCCCACACAGATTGGATGATCTTGGTTTTTACAGGAGCGATAGCAATCTAATCCCCAACCCTAAAATGAAAGCATGTGCCTAAGCCTCATTAATTAGTAGATGAACATGGTTGCAGGCGAGATTGGTTTGGACACCAAAATTCGGATTGATAGGACTCCATACAACCACAAATATATTCACGCCTGTAAATACCCGACGGGGTAGGCAAAGCTGTATACACCCACATTTCACCAACTATAATTTTTTGTCCCACGTAATAGAGGCCAAGCCCATTGCTGGAAAACACAGGAAAATCGTTTGCGGATGCCAAATTTCACTAGTTCCCAGCAAAACTGGGCTTTTGTACAAATTTGGCTAAAATAGGAGGCGACCCCATTAGCATAATGGCTTAGGCGCCGAGATTGCAATCAAGATTTTGTGGCTTGTAACCCCAGCTAATACACTCCAGACGTACCTAAACCCGCTCATAATACAAGCTAGCTTAGAGCTAAATTTACCAGAGATATTAACCGCAATATACTCAAACTATACCTACTACATTATCAAGTTTTATTCGAAGAATTTCATTTAATAAAAGTGGGGACGCTGACTCAAGTGAAAGTTGTCGGCAAGAGGTAATTACGCTCATTACTATTATGAAAGTAATGTGGTACGGAAGGTATTAACTATGGAAGTGGATGGGTAGAGGAAGCCTTAAGAGGAGATGGATGGACTGTGTGAAAGATGATACGGCTAAGAAGGCAGTGAATGTTGTCATATTCGCAAATAGTCGACCGCAAATAAATATGGGCTGAGGGCAGAACTGCAAGAGGATGATGATGACTCACTAAGACTGAATATAGATCGTGAAATGTTTTCTATTCATCCTATCTTAATAACAGGCATGACTATACATATCTATGTAGGCTTAACATTATCAAATTACATTTTATTACAGCTGATGTTAATTCCCTAACTAACATATATATGACATCAATAAAATCGGTATAATACTCGAATAGAGGACGTTTTATCATCATTACCCAATAAATCTTAATTCGGTATTTACTACGTCATAAATTAAGATGAGGATGCTGGCTAGCACAAGTTAAGAAAGAGATAGATTTATAACACTATCAATAACTTTATATTGTCTTGGATTTAGATAACACACAGGCGACAAACCCACTGGTCTCCTAAAATTCGTCTCTCGGAATAAAAGTTGTGGATTCGTTCATTATAATATAGGTACCCATTAGTCACTTGGTAAGACCCAGGACCAAGTGTTGCTCGCACTTCCACCCTCGTGAAATTCTAACCACGTGGAAATTTCATTTCTCGTATTCCAGGAATGAAACTGTTGTTATTCTAGACTATAATTTATCTAATTTGTTCTATTCTAGGCATTTACGGGTGGGACTGCCATCTAACTCCCTAACTCCCCGAGTTCTTCTTCGATCTCTTCAGTAAATCAGTAGGTTAGGGCCTCAAAATATTGATTGAGCCCTATACACCCTATTTATATCTATGTCTTCTGCTTCATCTTAGCATTAATCTCAGTTGCATCCAAAGCTTTCAGCTCGGAGTCTGGGCTCCGATTTACTAGTCTAAATGCGGATTTTATTTTTAATTCTTTATTGTACACTGAAAATAACACATTCGTCATCATAACAATTAAAATTTTGATGTACAGAGGCGAGCTTAACTCAGTATTGACTTTTCTCCCAGCAATCTTATCTTATCTATGTATGTATATATTAATAAATATTCTACGACATTCTACACAGAGTCATCTAAACCCAAAATTAGAAGAGCTTCTTATTATTGATTCTAGAATGCAGATATACATACTTAGGTACAATATCCAATACCTCTAGTAAATCATTAATAATGCTGACCTCACGATCAAATTTCAAACCTCACTAAAATGGTTCACACACTGCATGAATCAAAACCGAATCCCTATCGCCTCCGACCTTTACAGTAACAATATAGCCACCGTTCCCATTTATACCTTTGGGCAGATACCTTTAAACGGCTCTGTGAAATCCATTTGAGCTCCAACTGAATGATTAACGTGTGTGTAATTGAATTAAGTGTGCTCGGTTCGACGCCCAGCAACTCTCTGTATCAGTGAAAAAGTCTATCAACTCTTTTATAAAAAGCAAAATTGATACAATTTCGAAATTGTATTTTTCATACTGGCTGTTCTGTTTTTTGTCTGACTTCGAAGATAAGATTTTATGTTTGTTTATATATATTTTTAAGACAATGTTGTAGATGTACGATATTGAATCTGATCCGCTTTATAAGCCACCTAAACCCACCCTCCTGGACACCCAGAAATAATCTTACTGACTACTAAGTTGACTTTGGTAGAATTGCATCCTTCATTTTTTTTATTATTATTATGAAATTATGACGATTCTTTCAATTGCAGAAGCTATTAATTAAAAGGAGAAGAACGTTGTGTTTGATTTGCGTGAACCAATTAGACACAAGTACCTATACAGGCATAGGATTTTAAATCTAGTTACAAAAGATCACACTAACACCATGAAACGTTTCTAGTGTTGGCACACACAGCAGCAGCAAACTGAGCAAACTGACAGCTCGAAGTTAACACTTCGCTGTAGGAAATACCCCCAAGCGGCCAATAACAGTTAATCAAACAGTAAGTCGTTAGGAGATAGGAATCTGAGTTAGAACACTGAAATATTAAGAGGTGGAGGCTTGAAGCTAGAAAATATATTCACGGTTGAGTACGGGTATACTACGCCAATAATAATGTGGTCATCTATACTATTGTAAAATTGTAAAGTAGTCGTGTCTGTACATTGGAGATATTTAAAAAATAATACTTCGGTTATATTATATTAACGACACTGAATATTTTTTCAATTCTTGTCTGTTTGTGAGCGTAAAACTTCAAAACGGATTTTGACGCTGTTTCTTTTCTTAGAGAAGTGTTGGTCAGACTCAAAAATCTTAAGTTTGTTCGCAATTGGTTGAGTAAAATCGACATTTACGCAGGCGCTGCCTATTTCATTGATCGAGTTACAAAAAGCTGCTAGCTTCTAGAAAACGTCCACTTTAAGTACCTAAGCAAGGTAATACTCGGCTAAAATTTTAGCTATTACTTTTAACTTCCGCGTAAATATTCAGCCGTCCTAGATTGAAACTGGGTTGTTGCGAGAATTTATAGCATTACTTAATACTTTTTTTTTATTCAAAACTGTACAGAATCGAAAGTGCAGGCAGAGCTTAACGATCCCTGCATTACCCCCAGATTACGTGCGGATAAAGAGCTATGCTTAGTTTATTTTTCGCACGTAAACTACGGTAATTACGCTGTGCTTATATTTCCACACGTATCTGGGGATAATACAAAACCAAAGAAGAAAATTAAACCGAACTGAACGGAAACTGCAACATATTACCTCTGAATATTATCCTATGCCATAAAAAAATCTTAAATGCATGTCCCAACGACGACTAAAGCCACAATTTACCCAATTACTTGTAGCATCATGCAAAACCAAGATTGTACTTCAAAAATATGGTAATAAAATTCAACTGTGAACACTTTTTTATGAAAAAGCACATTTTTGCGGTCTCCCTCGAGATGAGGAGTTCTCAGATATGTAAATAAGGTGGTGAGTGCCCTCCATGACTAGCGGAATTAAAAAGTGGCCGAGACTCAGAGGGCGATAAGACAGTGCGCGAACCCTGGAGATAAGTCGACAAGATTTGGCTGCGGAGATAAGTCCGGAATCTTTATGAACGATAGAATGTGTTTATGGTTGTCGCCTTTTTGAGGAAACGTCTTATGTTGGTGGGTTTATAGTTGATTTGAATAGTTCGCTTTTGAGTTTGTTTTAAAACTGGATTTAGACCAAATGAATATCGAGCTACAGCTAGAACAAGAGCATATTTTCGTAATACGAGTGTAATAGTGTAAATGAAACCTTATTTTTAGCGTTCACTTAAAAAATAACAACGAATAATAGAATTTGACGTAGAATCAATAGAATAACCATTTGCTCGTCTGATGGTAATCAACCTTTATAAGAGTAGCTATTAGTAACTAAGCACACATTGGCCAAATAAATAATATTTTGAAAAAAAGGCTGGTCAGGAGTACTCGAAACCGGCGGGCTTGCATGAAAGGATTAACCACTAATCTACCAGCGCTTGAATTACTACCGAATTGATGAACTAAAATAACACATCAAACATGGCAATATCAAGAGACAGTGGTTTTAAATTCAGTTTGCAAGATTTTACCTGCACAAGATAACAAAATCAAAAGAAAATAGAGCAAAAAGCTAGGGAATGTCAAAATTAACGATAAAATATTATTGAAACTACCGTAAACTTAGTTGTAATCGAGGTTCTTTGGCTGACAGATTTTGTGTCTGCAGGGTTCAGTCTCAGGCTACTTACGCAGCCACCCTCCTTAATGAATACAGTTTTAATCCCTGCCCTTTTCTTCAGTGGTTAAATATTTAATTAGGTCACCAGGTACGTATTTAACGTCTTAATTGCTAAAAATATGGTGTACCGCGAAGGTTTTTAGCTTCGAGAATATTCTCAATTTATTTTGGATGCGGTTAAATGGTACGACTTTATTAAACGATGTGTTGTACTGCCTTTTAAATTAAGTCTTTTCAGTACTTATTTTGATGGTTAATGAGGTTGTAACTTTATTACACTTAGCACAAGGATCTATTTTCCTGTTAAGTAATTTTTAGTACTTTAGCATGATAATAATTTTTAACCGAAAAACTGAAAAGTTATCCACAAAATAAGTTTCCTTTCACTGAACCTTACCTGTTTCTTTTTTACTCTTACCTCAAATATAAAATAAACTAATTGAGATCAAAATAAAAATGTAAGTAATAACCAAGACAGTTTTAATTAAGCAAATATTAATAAATTACCCGAATTCTGAAACACAATCTTCACTAAACAAGGTAACATTAATTAACGAAACTACACAGTACCAACAAATATTAGAAATAGCTAGAATACCGAATTACTAAATCCTATTCGTTTAATCCCCTATCCGTGCACGGAATTCCTCAGTGAATTCTGGCACTCAGGTACAGCGTTTGAGTTGCCCGGAGTCCTCATTAAGCCCTCCTCTCGAGTGCCGAGTGCGGCCCTGACATACTGACTCGTTTCTTTACACTCTTAAACTTAAATAGGAACGTTTATTTTATCTCTGAGATTGGAGTGGAAAATAAATAGTTTAGGTTCAAAGGAAAAGAACTTTAATCCCGGTATTAGGTTTAAATTCGAGCTATTTCACAACGTTCCTGTAAAGAAGTTTTTCGTGCAGTCTTTGTAGAGAAATACGAGTTGTTATTTATCTGTATACAATGATTGTAAGTATAAAAGCTGTAAGTAAACATCTAAAGATGTGGGTAAACAAGGAGATCCGCAAACAGTGCCTAAATAAATAACAAATGTAAATGGTTTTGTTAATGGTTAATTGCTTGTCTGCGACCTAAGTTGTATAAAAAAATGTTAAAGTTTCGTAAGGGTTAACCTTTTGTAGCTTTACTAAACGAAATAGTTCCTTCTCAACTCTTCCTTTTACCTGACTGCCAAGGAAGGGTTATATTTTTTAAACACTGAAAATAGCTGGAGAGATCATTCAAACCGTGACAAACTATTTCTACTTTTGAGTACTCGTAATGAGTTAACATAATGAGTGAATTTAATTTTTTTATAGGATTGCTCATTTCGTCCCAAGATATTTTTCTGTTTGGCGTCTTATGTCATGGCACACCTCGGAAGCTCTCGGAAAAATGTATGAAACAGTCGGATTGTAATTACAACATACACAGATCGTGCACATGCACGGTAGTGTTGATGTGTGAGTAAATTCTAAAATGTCATGGTTGGAATATTTAAAAATTCAAACAATTTCTGAGCGAGATAGAATGATTTTTCTCGCTCTATCCCTTAATGACGTGACTTACGTCACATCCGACGGCGGTGCCAATTTCGTTGTTACAAACATATTCCGTCTTTGTCTTCAATTCTGAAGAAAAAGAGATGGGGATAGCCCAACTCGTACTTGACTGATTTTTATTAAATGGCACTCTAATAACAATAAAGGAATTTTTCACGAATTCTAGTTATTTATATAAAAATCATGCATTTCAGGGTTAAATCAAACTGTAGGGTGTGCGATAGAGAGGAAGCTTTATAAAATCGAAGTAAGCCGATATTCTCGCTCTCCTCCCCGACGCGTCGCGAAGTCGTCGCGATAGGCAACTTTGCAATACACATCCCTTGTTTTATTAGGCGCCTTTGATCGTGCCACTGAATTTGACGTGCGGGGTGCGGTAATGAAATTGGTGGGAGGGGGTGAGCTTCCGTTCTGTACGCTAGTACTATTATCTGTTCTGTGGTCATGGTATGAATCACCCCAGTCCAAAGTATCAGGGAGCGATTCGAACCATGGGACGAATAACGCGTAGTATGGAATGCCCCATGACTCATGTGAAAACTGTGCATATCGTTATGTACATTTAAACAGAAATGGACTACTTCTCATAAAATATTGACCACGAAAACTCGTACTCGTACAAATACACATAAAAAACATGATTTTCGTAAATTAAAATTCAAACAGGCTTAAAGCTTAGATCAACAAAAAGTAATTAATTAACGTCAGATACAAAAGAAGCAGTGTTGCTATCACAAAAAATAAGGTAACCTTATTAAAGTCCTTCGTTATTTTCGGATGAAATAAACGATGAACGTTAATCTCACAATAATGAAATCAAAATCTTTTTTAATGCTGGCAAGTATGATCAAATTGGTTTCTTTTTTCACGATAATAGATTTTCATAACCTTTATTATTATATAATCCGGTACTTCATATTCCCAAATAATTAAATTATGAGTTAATAGCTTTTCCCACGACTCTACCCGAGTGGAATTCTGATCAAATTCCCGTAAGGCATGGGAACCTATTCCATAGATAAAATTAGGCTATTTCTTATTCTAAACTATAATCTATCCCTCAACCAAATTTCAACCAGATCCGTTAGATGTTTGAGCGTGATTGTGTAACAAACATCGGAACATCTTTACAAACTTTCACATTTACCTAAGACTAAATGGGATTCGCGCTCGATCCCCGCTCAGTGCAAATATTTGTGTGCATGAAATATGGGTATCTGCATTGGTCTGGTCGTGCCTCGGAGAGCACGTTAAGCCGTCGGTCTCGGTTGCCATAAGAACATCTATGGCAGTCGTTACGGGTAGTTGGAGCCCTAAAAAGTCCAAAAACAACAGTTTAGCTGCAAAGCTTCGACTTCGCCTAATGTTACCATTGGATTGTGGAGGTCAGATGGCAATCGCTTCACGGAAAATATCGAGGTCTAGCCAAATCCGTAGTTAAGACTGGTAAAGCGGACCGCAGACTCCGAGCTGAAAGCTTCGGATGCGACTGGGAATTAACGCTAGGATGAAGAAGAACGGGATGGTGCCCTATCGTACGAATGGCCGAAGCATTAGCCAGCCAGTTTATTAAATGTTGTAATAAACGTGACGGCTGAATGCTATTCAGGCCGTTACTTGAATGGCGCCGTAGTTAACAATATATGCGGTTAATTGTATTTGGCTGTGACACACATACTACATAGCACCATCCAGATATAATGTAACTTGTACTTCAGTCAGGGACGTACTCGGACGTGGGCGGGAAGATTAATGTACTGTCGCGAGAGCTAACGCCTTATACATGTACCCGAGTAACAACTAAGTCTGGTTCCACAGCGAGACTGTAATCTTGAGCGAGTCCTAAACTTTATCAGACATCTCAGAAATGTTCGTTTAGTAAAACGATACTAACTTAAATAGATGTTTGTTGACAGAGTTTTGTTGGACTTTGTGTTTCTGCTGTTACGAAAAGGTAGTACAGTAAATTACAATGAAAGAATAGGTATAATTATTCATTAATTTTATTTTCCAATTAACTATATTACTTATCCTCTAAACTAAATTTTTCATCTCTCACTGACTTTCAAAGGTACAGAAAATAAATAAATAAATAATAATAAATAAATATTCTACAACATTCTCCACAACGCCATCTAGACCCATGGTAAGCTTAATTAGCTTGTGTTATGGAATCTAGAATGCGGATATAAATACTTAGATACTTTTTTTTTTGTAAATACATACATATTATACATAGAAACACCCAGACCAATGCAAATATTTATATTCAAGCATACAAATATTGGCACTGAGCGGGAATCGAACCCGCGCCTCCTGCGTAGCAGCCGCATTCACTACCGCTACGCCATATAATTAGTTTAGTTGTTTAGTAAAAAATTACAACAGGATCGACGTCATTACAAATATATGGAACAGGATTTCGGAGAACTTTGTAGCCAATTTGTCTTAAACCATCTAAAATTTCATTAAAATCATTAAAGCCGTTTCTGAGAGTCAGAGCCGTTTATTTATTAATTCCCCAACGGGCTCCCCTCTTGGGTTGGCAGATGAGACGGTAGTCGCTTCTGTATTAGCCAAAATAAGCTAAACATAGAATGGAAAGGGAACCTTTGGCTCCGGGGTAAAAGGCATGAATTTTACAGAGAAGGCATAAGACGTAAGGCATATTTGGTTTAGCTGGAGGGTTTAGGGGAATACTAGTAATTTCGACTCGTAAACATCCGATAGTAAACATACAGCACATGACAAAGTGCCCGCTAGACGGCGATAGGCTCGCCCCCTATTACGTGGGACTGAAAATCATACTTGGCAAAATATGGGTGTTAATACACCTCTGCCTACCCCTTCGAGGATTGACAGGTGTGGGTGTATGTATGTAGTAATTTCGGTTACTAGTAAAATCGTACGTATCGACGATATCGCAAAGAAAAGTTACGTCGATATTAACTTTAGTTATAAAAAGTATTGTCCTCAATTATTTCTTTATCTTCGTCCAAAATCTTCAATTCTCTTTGTGCCAACATAAAAGAAATTTATTAGCACAAGGTATTTAAATGTCACAGAGATTTCTGAAGGAAATCTCGTTATTACAGCAATATTGTTTTGAAATAATTCTGAAGCTACAATTCGCTTACCTATACGGATATTTATTGTAATGAAAGATTTAATGATATTACTTTGATCCTCGATATTGAAGACTTGATTTGATTTCGACGCGACGGTACGCAATATCACTTGTAGAGAATTACCGTTTTAATTTGGAGCAGCTGGACTGGGGAATGGGGAAGGCACCTTCATGTTGTTATTGTAGATTCCTGTTCAATCATTAGCAGGTTCAAATTTATAATTAATTTTCAAGTCTAGTGCCTAGTCTAAACTTAGAAGTCCAAAGATAATCATCAAGTAAAATGTACCTGCTTAAAATAAAATTAAGTAAGTTGTGATTGACAGTACGAGTTTTTATATTACGAGAGGAATCGAGAACAAATTATTTTCAGGGGGGAATCAAGAATAAACCTTCCAAATGCCAGCCAGATAAGTAAAATTGCCCATAGGAATAATAAATGATCGCCAGAGCTCCTTGGAAGGGGTAAAGAGGGAATTTGGTATGAATAAATTAGGCGTCGTCGGTGTGCAGGTATAATATAAAATAGAAGACCTATGTGGCAGAGCAGTAGACCGTTTGACTGCTGCATCAGATTTTACTGCGTCTGTTGGTTATCAGGCAGTTATCCTGCTAATGCCATTCTATAACTCGCAAAACAATGAAGTCACAGTTCGAGTTTACATAGCACTGTGGAATTTTATCTGTGTATGCTAATATAGAAGCGTGTTAATAACAAAAAAAAAGTAAATTAAAAACCATTAAAGATTTAAAAAAAGCACTCACGAACCCGTCGAGATAATACACGTGAACTCACGCACAAATCTCTGAAAAACACTGAATTTGAATTAACCGTCTAACCTCAGTAAAAAGTTAAGGCCAGTCCGTCCATTACGCAGGTCGTTATAAAGGACGATGGAGCAAAGTTTTAATGAGAAGAAGCGTTGCGATCATCACAGACTGATAAGAGAAGCTGGTGTAATCCTAACCTAATTGATTCTCAAAGCGTTGACTCATCCCCGGTGAGGTACAGGCCGGAACCATTGTCCTGTATCTATATCGATTCCGATACTGTTATCGTGGGCATAAACGTTGGGGAATTACCCCAGTTATTGGATACGGGGTAATGAACATGGGACAGAGGTAACAAATTATGTTATTCAATTAGTAATTTGATTCCTGTAACGAATTTTAAATGTTTGATTTTGGAATGTAATCAAAATGAGTGGAGTAAATTATTTATTGTATGGCTGCTGCTTTTGTTTTACAATAACTTGACTTATTTGATAGGGACAGGACATGTTCACTAGGTATTACTGATATTGGAAGAAATCAATCAATTAGTCTACTACAGTCACAACACAATCTGCGAATTTGCGCCATAGCATCCGATCCTCCGCCTTACATATACAGTCCATCCCAGCCCCTTTTTTCAGATCTTCCGCCCATCTTGCTAAGAAAACGTCTCACGTTCCATTTGCCGTTTCGCGGCAGAAAATCAATGTCTAATAGTCAGTCAGTTCATAAAATAAGTCTGATATGTAAATCTAGTAAACCTACATAATATAACACGATCTTTTAATCCCCAAATATTGTAGTAAACAATGAATTTCACAGTAAAATCAAAACACCCATTGTACCCATACATTATTTGGATTTCCTATCCGCTTATGTTGATCAGATAGGATAAGCTAATGGAAGTGTACTAACATTAATGAGTGGACCCATCCACCCTTGCGATCCCTTATTCGCCTCACGACACTTGAGGGCGTGGTGAGCTGATGTATTATGCCCATCCGGGATATATGTGTGTATGTGTTTGAAGCTATTTGGACTCCACTTTGTTTTGAAAACAGGATTGTGAAGGATTTGCGTATTTATATTATTCTAAGGATTTGAACGGCGAGTTGCGATTGTTGTTACAATTTTGTTAAAAGGAGAGATTGATGTATTTTTAACCTTTTGACTGAGATTACTCGGAACTACTGGCCCGGATTTCATCTTCATACAGAGTTAAAGGGTGATGCAAATTCTCGGCCCATCTTCCAATAGCTATGTGTGTTACATCGCTGGATACTGGATAGGTATTTTTGAGCTGAATAAAAGTTACCATGGCGCCTAATCCAAATCTTAGTCCGTTCAGAGTTAGGACCAGGTTTCATACAAATCCTGGCATTTAAAAAAATGTTCTAAAGCCTATCGCGGCAAAGCCAGGCTCATACCAATCCTCTTAGAGACAAAACCAACCTTCGCCACTAGCACCTAGTGATTGACCAGGGTCTAGGACAGCTTTTTCCCAGACAGCAGATTAGATGGCAGTCACTCCCAGTAGAGGTACAAGTCAAAACCAAAGGAAGGGAACTAATAAGTAACTCACGGGCTCCAAGCGAAAACCTTGCTATTTAAGCATCGTAATAAAAGCTAGGATCAACTAAAACCGGCGGCGTCCCTGAGTACACAGTTTAATGAAGGTAAAGTGTATACAGACAGAAGCAAATGGAAGGCTGTCGTCTCAGCCTGCCCCTGCCTGGCAGGCAGATAGGTATGAATAAAACGATTTACTTAGATTTATTTACCAAAGCACCTACAGTCAACGATATAAATTACTGAATAATGAAAAATTGTTGGAGACCATACAATACCTAACTACTACCCTGATATCGCTAGTCAACTATAGAGGTCAGGTTGCTGTTGCTTCAGGCAAAATATTGAAATTCAGCCGTTTCTTAGTTAGACTAACAGTCGACTCCAATTGAGTCGAGAAGGATTAGGATGCTTTTCGGGGCACTAAGTTGTATCCCGAGAGGAGCGAAGGATTCTAAAGAAAAAATCCGAGCGTAGTGAGGGATTCTAGAATACCTATATTTTACTTGTTGGGTAATCTACTATTTCACCACTGACGAATCTATTTTTCAAAAAAGAATGTCCAACAAACGACTTAAAAACGAAATACCAACAGTACACAGAGTAAGTACTTATGTAAATTCGACTTCATGCTTAGTTGGAATATGAAAGGAAGCTGATTAAACGGACAGAGAAGTACTTTAGAAGCATAAAGCAAGTTTGAACAGTTTAAGTTTGGAAGACGAATGAAGCTAGTTATGCAGTTATTTTTAACGTTTACCTTTGCGTTAAGTTCAAAGGCAGGGCGGTTTTCAGTTAGCGGACGCAGCTGGAAAATCCTATTACTCGCTTCCTACTTCATTCTCTTTGACCCTCATTTTATTTTACGTTGAACATCCATAAATAAATTGAGTGGGTAACGGGTTTAATAGACTCGGAGGTGAATTAGTTTGCCGAGTTTATGTTTTTATTTAACTGCGGGGAAAATAAAAAAGAAGTGTTCGGTGTTTGACATGAAGGCAAGGGAATCAAAAAGTGATTAAATTTACATAAGTCCATCTCAATTCAATCACTTATTGTTCTGTCATATTTTAATATCACGATATTTCACCGGTCTAGCAACTAACGCTGATTTTCGTCTTTGCCACATGTATTTTATTAAACTTGCAAATATCTAGGTGGACAAAGAGACAAATAATTAATATTTACGTATTTATCATCATCATCATCATCATCTGCATATAGACGTATTCTCCTGATTGCATCCGTGGCCAAGATGACCCCGAAGCTCAGGGTCCGCCTTCCGGCTCTTCCTTCTCCACTTCACACGATCTTGGGTGTCCATGGTAGTGAGACCATTAGCACGCATATCACCCTCCACGACGTCAAGCCAGGACTTCTTTGGCCTACCCCTTTTACCTGGACCCGGCGGGGGTACCATTGCCAGGCATTTGTTCCCCACGTAGCCTGGCGGTTGCCGCAAGACGTGGCCGCACCAGCGAAGGCGGCTCTCTTGCATTTTATCCGCGATGTCACGGACATGGAGGCTGCCGCGGATGCGAGAGTTCCTCACGCGATCTTTACGCGTGACGCCGCACATCCCGTGACCCGCAGGCGCAGCTCTTGCTTGTGTCGCTCGAGCAGCGGCCACGCCTCACAACCATACAAGAGAACAGGCCTAATGATCGTCTTATAGACCTGCCCCTTCAACCTGACTGGCATTTTAGGATCACAGGTGACGCCAGTCATTTCTCGCCACTTGGCCCACGCGGCAGTAATGCGTGCCTTGACGTCGTGGTTGATCTCACCGGTCACATGAAGTACAGATCCCAGGTACTTAACCTGGTCCGTGCGCTCGACCAAATCATCGCCTATGGGGACGGGTGTGGGATCTGTGGAGTTTAACGCTAAGTATTCTGTCTTCGCTACATTTAGCTTCAGACCGCCGTTCTCAAGCGCTTCTTTCCATCCTTTCACGCGTCGCACTAATCTGCTCCTGTCCGTACGTATTTATAACTAAGAATAAAAAAGTAATACAAAATAAAATACTCGCCTGTAGAAAGCATATTATGAAATAACTACAGCGCGTTCCAACATGACTTATAATTTCCAACAAACATCATTTTCTATAGATCTTAACTTTACCAATTAACGAATAAAATGAGTACAATACCTACCTAATAAATCAACTCTAATAAAGGTATAGAACAAACCATATCTTCAAGATGTAAATTGATCATCAATATCAAAGAGCTGAGGAATACATCTGCAAGCTCTAAGAACTCTCACTGGTACAATAACCTCATCCTCGAATCAATATTCCAAAGGCACTCGTGTTCTCCGCATTCTGTACGCACTCGACAGAAATATGGATTTATGCATCTCATTGTATGCCAAATTATTTACGTGCCAAAATATGTGAGAACGTGAATACAGACAGGAATGGTTACGTCATAGTTAAGTATTGGTTCCATGGTGAGCGTAGCATTCATAATGCAAGGATAGGAAAGAAAGAAAGAAACCCATTTATTAAGTACTCGCACAAAATATACAAATAGATAAAAATAATAATAATTTGGAGGTCAGATGGCAGTCATTTCACGAAAAATATCGAAATACCGTAAAATCGGAAAACTGACCCTAACTGAGTTGGGAAAAGGCTTAGAGAATGATGATAGATAATGATAATAAAGGTGATTGTGTGTGTCTTAATAAGTCGCCCTCTCAGTTTATGTGCTGCACATCATTTGTCAGAAGCCAGATTTAGCGCATTGCAATGCCGTCACGTCGAGACGTCACGAATGTAAGTACAGAATTTTCCAAACTTATTTTTATTAGGATTTTTTATTAGGATTTTGGATACAAAATTAAATTTATCAGACTACGCATTTTACTGATTGCATTCGTGGCCAAGATGACCTCGGAGTTCAGGGTCCGCCTTCCAGCTCATCCTCCTCCACTTCATACGATCTCAGGCGTCCATGGTAATGTCATGGAGTAAATTTATCGGACTATTTTATTACTGTTATTCCATTTTAACTACAACTGTATTTTTATTGTTTATCGACATATAAAGCAAATAGTGTTTTAGTTTAAGTTATTTGTTATTCAAAACTGTCGCCTTTCAAAGATATCAAAACATACAATAATGAATATACTCGTATTTGAACTTATTAAAAGAAACAGTGCACTGATGCATGTCTTTAAAAACCGCTCGCAATATAACCAACGCCTTAGGGAAAATTGGGAGTACGGGTAAAACAGCGTACCATGTCGTAACCTTTTTGCCTTCAGCATTCATTTACAAGTATATCAAAGGAGGAATATAAAAAAATGAATTTTACTTCACTCCTTGTTAAGATTGAGAATACTCCAGAAAGATTTTATTACGTTATACGGGGATATACTTTCGTGAAAATTGAGAATAAAATGTAAGTTGATTATGTGTATTAGACATCTTTTAGAAGATCACTTTACGTATTTGCATTTGTTACTAACGAATCAGATATTTTTTCCCCTGAGCATAAACAACTCATATAATAGAATAAACGTAAGACTTGAAAGTAGAATATCGTCCTTAGCTGACAACACTACACAAGTCATTTTTACCAACTTTACAGGAGACGAAAAAAACTGTCGTGCGTTCAGTGGCCAATTGGCTTGCGCGCTGTCACTATTTTGCGAAATACGGCTTCTAATTGGCTGAAATCTATATCATGTGACCAATGGTTAGACGCAGAATGAGGAAACTCTATCCAATGATGTCTTGGATAGAGTTTCCACATTCTCAAGTCGAGTATGGTTTCTACATGTAGATGTCTACATGTAGAAACCATATACATATAGGATACAACAGTATCCTATATGTTATTCCCAACTACATATAATCTATCCCTTTTCCAAATTTCAGCCAAACCCGTTCAGGCGTTTGAGCGTGATTGAATAACAAACATCCAAGCCTCTTCACAAACTTTGACATTTTAGCTGTAGGAAGTAAGATGTGTTTTGATTGAAAAGAACCACTGCACCATAACAACCATATCTGATGCTAATAAAAAAAACTAACAACCTAATAATTAATACTTTGCTCATTAGTTTTACGGTAAACAAAGACCACTGCGACTTAGTTCAGTATGACTTTTTTATACTACCTAGGTCTCAGACAAGCACACGGCCCACCGGACTAGATTAAAGTACAAAATGAATATTATTTTAGTAACAAAATTAATTCTAACTCTAAACAATTAAAGGTTATATTACAAGAACTTTATTACTTAAAATGATTCAGAAACCTGTGGCAGACGTTTGAATTTTTTAACAATAAAAGCTGGCAGATTAAAATGTCTAGCAGCAGTGACGCAGTCCGCGGTCAGTGTCCTGGCTGGGTTTAAAAGTATATTGAGCTTTTCGTTTTGGATAAAAATAAATAACGGCCCGTTTGAAAAGGGGGAACCCATGTCAAGCAACGTTTTCGACTATTAATCCCCCAAATGAAATTGTTTAAATATTTTCCTGCCTGCCTGAATTTCGATCTGGATTTTAATTTTTTTGCGCAATGTTTAATTTTCAAAAATTAAAAAAAAATAGGAATCCTGTAAATCATATTTTTTATTTTTTAATAATTTATAGAATAAGTGAAAAAATACTTTGAAATAAGTAAGTATCTATAAACCAAGTGATCTCTGCATTATATTACGTAGTACCATTATTCTGTTCTGTGATTATATTTAAATTTTCATACCGGCTTCTTTCTTCAGTCATACTTATGAGTGAAATGTGGGCACCAATACATCTCTGCATACCTCTATAAGTATTTACAAGCATGATTAAATTTATGTAGGGTAAAGGTTGGCTTTATGGTGATAATAAGGAATAAAATGAAAAAAATATACAAAAAGTAACATTTATTATAAAGGAACTTTACTTCATAGGTTAATCAGACTTTTGTTTTCAATTATTATAAATCACAGCGACTCTAAGTCTTAAGTATACTTTAATAAAATAAAAAAAAATAAAAAAACCTCTTGACGTTGTCAATATGGAGATACGGGAGCAATATGGTGATACCATATTATGGCAATATAGTGACGAATCTATTCCGGTGCCCGAAAATTCACGTCTGTCACAGTTATCACACAGAAACTGTGGTGACTATAGGTATATTAAGTAACGTAATGCCTAATAAATTTAAGTAATCAAGATTGTTTAAATTCAAGCCAAAGAGTCCTAAATATACAATTAAAATTGGATTAGCAAATATACATATCATTTGTGCTCGAGGGTTCTCATAAATATGTTAATAATATGCAGACCTAATAATAACAGCGTGACAAATTAGGCTGTAACAAATTATTGCTACCTAAAATATTTTCGACAATATTAAAATTAATACAGGACGAAAATAAATTATTTAGGAATGATGTAACCAAGAAGGAGGACTGATGGCCGTTGGAGCAGACGAGTCCTAGGGCGCACATTTGGAGAGGCCTATGTCCAGCAGTGGACTGCAATAATAGGCTAATTGATTGATTGATGAAACGAATCGAAAAGTTTTATAGTAATCGTAGAGACTCACAATAAGAAAATATACTTAGAATGTTATACGTGTTTAAATACTCTTAAATTATTTAATACTGAGTCTACTGAGAATCACTGTAAATATTTGATGGATAGAGAAGAAAAAACAAAAGAGTACTAAAAATAAAAAATAAATTATATAAAATACAATACATAAAATCTAAATCAGTTCATTCGTATTTTAATATCAGAAGCTTAGCTGGACGGCAATAGGGTCGGATATCTATGCTCGCCCCCAATTACGTAGAATTGAAAATCATAGTTCGCGAAGTGTGAGTGTTAATACACCTCTGCCTACCCTTTTCGGGGATTTATATGCGTGAATATAGGTAGGAACACCGTGAAGAATGCAGATGGCGGGTTGTTGCTTCTGCCTACCTCTAAGATAAAATAAAATCGGCCAAGTGCGAGTCGGACTCGCCCATGAAGGGTTCCGTAGTAGCAAAGGCGAAAATTGCAGTTTATGACGTATTAAAAAAAACTACTGAGTGGATCTCGTTCGAACCAATTTTTAGTGAAAGATTGCATGGTAATTTACATCATATATTTTTTTAGATTTATCATTCTCTTATTTTAGAAGTTAGAGGGGGGGGGGGACACACATTTTTCCACTTTGGAAGTGTCTCTCGCGCAAACTATTAGGTTTAGAAAAAAAATATTTTAGAAACCTCAATAGCATTTTTAAAGACCTATCTATAGATAACCCACACGTATGGGTTTGATGAAAAAAAAAATTTTGAGTTTCAGTTCTAAGTATGGGGGGACCCCCAAAATTTAATGTTTTTTTTTATTTTTGTGTGAAATTCTTAATGCGGTTCACAGAATACATCTTCTTACCAAGTTTCAACAGCATAGGCCTTATAGTTTCGGAGAAAAGTGGCTGTGACATACGGACGGACAGACAGACAGACGGACGGACAGACATGACGAATCTATAAGGGTTCCGTTTTTCGCCATTTGGCTACGGAACCCTAAAAAAGACGTACGCATAGTATATATATTTTTGACAAAACAATTTCAATGTTTATGTCGCATATAAGCTATTCATTTACGTTCCCAAAGGGATTTTTAAATAAACTATACAGTATTCCTAGTCCATCAATTCCCACTTTATCTAGCACTATACCCTAAAGAGAGAACCGTTCAAAAGCGGGCAATAAAACTGTCACGCCACTGTCCCATCAATTACAAGCAACATAAGCTCAACGGACAGTCTGTTCTTTCGGCTATTGGTACAGACAGGATTTCACTAGTGTCGTGCGAGTATCGCGACTATTGGACAGTACCCTTAGCACGAAAAACTATTGTAATCGTATCGTAAACGTAACGAGAGCACTGAGTCACAGATTACCTAATAGTTGGAATGAGTATTGCGATTGCGATAGGCAGGCAGGCTGAGTATTGCGGTAGGCAGGCTTCACACCTTAGAGTATACATTGCTATTGAACGCGCCTTACAAGTATGAACTGCTATCACGGGTACAAACATTTAATTTAATTCGATATGTTAAATCAAAATTTTATACAACATCGTATATTTGTATTAATAATTGTTTTTGTAATACGAAAAATGACGCCATATTTTGTATTTTGTCTTCAATTTTATCCATGCATATCAAATCGAACAAAAAACTTCATAACAACAAACTACATTAATAAGTGCATCTATTGATGTTTTCGGTAATGCATGAAACGTCACTATAGGTGCGCTATACCATCGCAAAGTATCTGATAACACTCGGCGCCAAAGACCTGAGTGATACGCGTGCTCTTTATATAAATGTATACTCTAAACTTCACACGCACACACGCGCACAGTAGGCAGGCGGACAATCACAAAGCTCCGTGCTCTCGTTACGTTTACGATACGATTACGATAGTTGTTCGTGCTCACCCCACTGAAATAAATAAAACTATGTGACGTCATAAAAAAAATCCAGCTGCAGTCTGCAGTTAGACTGGCAAAGCGGAGTCCAGACTCCGAGATGAAAGCTTCGGATGCGATTGCGATTAACGCAAGGATAAAAATGAAGAAGATGTGACGTCACAAACTAGTATAGTGAAGTTGGATATCCTTGGGAATAGGAGACTAGGCAAAAGTTTGACTTTCTCGAACGGATGCGAGCCATGTCCAGAACTTTGAGAGGCATCAACTATCGACTTGATGAAATGTGCAATCAACTCAATCGAGTAACAACGGGAACTTACTATCTTTGAGCTCTAGTGGTGTACTGAAGTGATAAAAGCAATTTAACTTCGGTTTTCGTTGATGCAAGATAGGTGTAGTATAGAATTAAATCATTTAATTTCATTGTTAACAAAGAACAATGGAATCAGGTGACTTATTTCAACAAATTGTGCTAAATACGAAAAAAAATGCCTATTTTAAATTGACTTCAGAAAAAGTTACCATCCTGGACAGGACTTGAAGGAAAACTGGTAAAGCAAAGAAATGTAGAAAAAAGTGAAAGTTTATTAATAATTAATTATTAAGTAATTTCTTTAATTCACTTTCACTTATTTTTAATCATACCTACACCCAACCTATAAAAGTTAGTTAATTGACAATTATAAAATGATGATGTCACAATTCTTTACAAGTTTCCCACTTACCTACCGTTTTGACGTTTAGTAAAAAGTAGCTAATTTGACTAGGCGGTCAAAAACCCAAGTCCATTCAGCTAAATTCATCTACAACAATAATCACGATCATCGTAATCTAAATTCCATTCCCATATAGATGTTCACGAATAATTAAACCCGTTCCAATACAAATGGACAATAGTCACCATATATTTCTAGAACGCAAAACAAATACGATTTTACGGATATCTTTGTCAAGCAAACGATACAAAGTCCCATTTCACGTTGGAGTAGGTATACAAAAGCAACTCCATTCAGCTGGAAATATATCCTTTTTCAGAAGTTCCGCTTTCATTTAGGCAAATAATTGGGATACGGAGTGGTGTGCCGACTGCCGGACATTCGTATTCGCCTAGTAACAGCGTGGAAAGCTGTGGCAATCGTTAACGGTTTAAGAGTCCGCTTTCAGAATTTTTGCGTCACATTTTAGACTGTTTACGACTATGCAAGCTTTATTTTAAACTATTTTCAAGTGAAATACGTTCCGGTGTCATTTTATTGTGAAATTAAAACGAAATAATGGGGAGTGTTGCAGATATTTAAGCTGGGGTCTGTTGTTGTTTCAGTGCATAAATGTTATGTAGATTTGGGCTCCGATTTATTTCATTATAAGCCAATGTGCGTAGTCTGTTTTGGAGTAATCGCAAAATTGACTATTTGGCCTAGTTATATACGTTTCAGTTCTTTTTATATTTTTATAGTAACGTGAAATGCGAAAAAAGAATCACGTAAATCGCAAAAAGATATCAGAATATTCGGTGTACATACATTTTTTTTTTATATAGGACACGTCAATTTGACTTCGCCTCGACGAATTTGACTTGACTTACCATCAGGTGGTAAGCTGAAGGCAAAGTCTCTGAAAAGAGGGTGACATGAAATTAACATACCAATCAAATTGAGAACCTCCTCTTTTTTAAAGTCGCTCAATTACCTACTAGATATTTTTTCTCTCTAACCGCTGCAGCTAACTTACATATATTGCTTGTGTTAAGAGTGGGTTCAAGTTGGTAGTGTAATGGCCAGAATTCGAACCCGGGACCTCTCGATCGTAAGGCCGACTCCTTAACCACTAAGCTACCTCTTCCTTCTGACATAATACATGTTAAATGATATCAAAAAGGAGTGAAATTACTTTAAGCTAAAGCATACGCAATAGCCTAGCTGTAGCTCTAAACAGAGCTTTTACATCATATCGTCATATAATAAAAAAAATTGCGTACGAATTGAGAACCTCCTTTTTTGAAGTCGGTTAAAAAAGCAATATCAAAGACTAGTTGGGTGTATCTGCAATCTTAAGATCTCTCACTGGTACAATAACCTCATCCTCGAATCAATATTCCGGAAACACTCGTATTGCTCCGCATACCGTAGTCAACAGAATTATGCCAAATTATTTGTATTATGCCAAGATATGTAACGATGTGAATATAGACAGGAAATGGTTACGTCATAGTCACATATTGACTCTATAGTCCTCGCCTGTCCTAGTGGCTGTTTTAAGTTTTTTACGGACGGTATCACAGGAAAACGGTCTTATTTATTCATTACGAACTCTCAACCTACAGTGACGTTTGATTAATTCTGCCAAATTATTGATTTTGCCATTCTGATGCGGTTTCTTTTTCTTTGAAAGGTCTTGGACAAACTAAAAAATCGATTGTGTAGAACCGGGCTATAATAAAAAATAACCCGCATCCGGTAAAACCGGGCATCAGGTAGTAAGTAATATTACCTATTTTCTCAAAGTTACAACAGCAACTAAAGTTTAAAACTTTAGCTAGTTGTAGAACAACACCAGCAACTAGATTTAATACGAGCTTAGTGATTTATCTGTTCAGCGTCGGGTATTACCCGGGCGAGCCGGGCGTGTGATGAGACCGGCCCGGGTGAATACTGATGAAGCGGGCCGCTGACCCGGGCGTTATTAATCCTTGGACATAATGAGGCCTGCCGCCTGTTGCTTAACTTGCGTATATAGCATTAGATTTTGAACAGTCTTAGTACTTACCTATTGCGAATTCTATAAATAAGTTAAATATAATCGCAAAGCAAGGAGAGAGGGGCGTAACAGCACGTTTACGGGAATAGTTATTTATATTCAGGGGACGAAATATGTGTGAATTATATTCGTACCTACACGTCCAGGTAAAAATTCTACTTATATAACACAGTGTCAAACCAAATAAAACTTGTAAAATGAGTCTTAGACGTGATTTATACTGAAAAGACGAGCAGGTGAGCGTGAAGCGAACTAAAGCCGAGCTAGAACCGCGCTATAGGAGTGCTAGACATGCTATCGCATCGCAACAAAGTCAGTCTGTATAATGGGTGCATCGTGTTGTCTCCTCGCCTTAATGTCACCATTTCTGTATAATCCGCGCCCCAGAATGCAGATTAACATACTTATTTACATTATTTTCAAATATATACTACATGTTATACATAGAAAGACCCTGATCAATGCAAATATACATTCATGCATTATGTACTGAGGGAAAATCGAAACTGCGACCTCTGAAAGCAGTCGAACATCCATTACGTCACACAGGTCCTCACAATCGGCCTTAGGTATTCAATTTCTAAACAACATTATTTCCTAAGCGTTACCCACAGGTTTTCTTTCGTGTATAGAAACTCAAGGCTATTGTAAGCTTCTAGGTAATGGTGATTAAATCTAGCTCGCTGAACGACTAACAAGCACGGTAGCTTGTAAAAATACTAACAAGATCGATAGCTGACAGAAGGCCTTTTTAAATACTGCGTCATTTACTTAGAAATGTTTGGTAAGTGACTCAGGTGCCAAATAGCAACAGAGAATTCTTGAGGTAAAATACTCAAGTCCATTTTACCCCATCTTCCTCATTCGAGCGCCAATCTCGGTTGCATCCTCGGAGTCACTCTTCTACTCTTATTTTTATTGCTTTTCTGTTTGATGAGAGCGACCGCCGCACCGTCTGGCCTCCCAACCATTCGATCAAAGTCGATTATGCCCCTTTAATTTAACTAATGATATTAAACGAACAAGACTTTACTTGTTCATATGCCTTGGTTGAATTGCGCAGGTTCTGTTGCTGGCTTTTCTCTCGGCGCTAGGAGGTCAGGCGACACTAACTCCCGAAAAAGCCAAAACAAAACAATAAAAGGCGGAGGAGGAAGCAGAACCTCGGGCTTCACAGCGCAAGCTTTGAACAAACCCGCCGGCGCTCGAACAAAGAAAATGAAAAGCTTGCATTCCAAAAACAAAATACTTAACCTCCATTCATTGCAAATTCCAACGTCCGTTCCAGTACGAAGAAGAAATCCGATAAAAAATAAGAAAAATAATGTGCTCGCCCGGTCTGATTTATATCCGGACCGCATCAGTCAAGCAATATCCGGATTGAGATACACCCTCCGTAGCCCCCGTCCGTGCGAGCTATAAGGAAATGAAATAATTTTTCATTTTCCCACCTGGTTAATTTTCATACGTAACGTATCATTTGATGGTGTGATATTTAACCTTTTATGGAACAAGGGTTGAATTATTTATGTGAACGTCACAGCGCTCCACTGCTTCCATTTAGTCCAGTTATTAATGTAATTCCTAATCTAACATCTAGATATGTCAATGGTATTTTGTTTTCGGTAAATGATTTGTTGAGATTTGAGATTTATAACAAAAAATCTATTTTTGATAAACTCAGATACGATCATCAGGTGTTTTCTAGTGAACTTCACCAAAGACTATTTTTGTTTGCTATTTTACACAGTACCTACAATAATTAGACCTAATAGCTATATTTTTTTAAATTCTTAAACAATTGGTATGCTAACTTTTCTGATCTAAATGGCTTATTTACCCATGAAAACGAAAAAAAAAGACCCATTTTGTTCTAAAAAAAAAGGGATGAAAACTAGCATCTCTGTTTTATTACCAAAATAGACTTTTATGTTTTCAATTAAGAAAAAACAGCCTTTAAAAACTTTCAAACTCTTTTGCCGAAAATTCTAAAGCATATAATAGCATCCCTGCTGTATAGCGAATTACAAATTTATCTTCTGAATTCTTTAACTTGGTTCAAGAGCAACAGAACTTAGGTGATATTGTTCATATTCTTAAAAGAAACAGGTCACAAACTCAGCTGTATTATTCTCTTCACTTGCAAATAATTAATCACACAAATTTTCACTAAAGTACAGCATTTTACGGGTTGATATTCAAGCCTTGCTTGAGCTTACTGAATTTATTAAACAAGGACACGCCTGCGTTTTATAGGGTTAATAAAAAGTAAAACAACACGTCCATCTGACAGATGAGATCTGTAATGACGATCTACCGTCGCAAGGAAATGTACGTGAACGTAAGGGATAGAAATAATTTACGTCACTCGTATATTATGGAGCTAAAATTGTGGAAGTTGTAATGAGTTTATCTATAACTAAAAAGTTTGTATACTTCTTTACAAGTTTCTGTGGCTGTTTCTCACGGTGGTTAATTTTAACGCAAAGTTAGCGGGTTTCAGTGTTGCCAGACTTGGAACTATGTAACGAGAAAACCTGAAGTGGTTTATCTATGTGGGAAAGTTAGCTCATTTGCTGTGATATGATTTACAGTTTGTATCTAGGTATGTGTGTGCTGTGTGTATTTTATAAACGTACACACAAACACATGTACATCATAGATTTATCTATGATCTACTGTTGTGATGCAACACTCAACTTACTCTTTCTACTCTTAACTTAATACTAATCTATATCCAGTTGTATAGAGGCCATCAATCAAATGAAATGAAAACAAAAATTATGTTCCTCTAAAGTATTTATCAAACAAACCTATTTGATGTTTACGTTGTCTATAAACAATAGCCGTTTACCTAGGTCAGGATGATATTGATATTAGTAATCAAACCGGGTCAGTTTAAGCCGGAGTACGACCCCAACCCGTAGGTACGAGTATGTATATTTCGGTATTAGTAAACGACCACAGCGTGTTCAAAATTTACATAGGTACGGGCTTTGACACAGACACGATATAGTACCGCACCTGCGTAGTCTGCGTCAGCTGGAATTTGATCGTAGGATTTGGAGACAATTGAAATTTGAACCGATTTAAGTAAAACTTGTTTTGTAGAAATATATTTGATGATATAGGTACCAATCAAAATATGCTTAACTATATGAAATAGGTACATAGTTAACGTACCTATGTACAAATACTAAATAGCGGCAGAAATAAGGCGATTTCCAGCGGGAAATCGAAGTTATGTGGTGATGTGCTTGGATAGCGATCCAAGCACATCACCACATAATGAAAATTTTTTGGAAAATATTTTTAAAGATATTTAGGGTATTTGAGAAATAGTACCGTTTTAGTGATTTCCTTGACAAATTGTACAAAATTATTTTTGATATAATTAACCAATTGACAGTAGGATGATAGAATTCCATCAATTCAAAAAACTCCTTTGGAGTATGCTTCTTAGATTTAGGTACTTTGTCTCCATTATTTTATTTAAAAAAAATACTTATATTGGTTTTGATATTCTAACTTAATTTTACTCGTTTCTATAATGTAATCTTCAAATATTCAACAAACTCAAAGTACAGTTCGATTAGCTTTCATGTTCTGAATAACCCACTGCTGAAACTATATTCAGCATTGATATTCAGGCCCAGCCCGGGACAACACGTCAATGTTCAAAACTTCAAACCGGTTATTTGTGAGAGAATACTTAAACACGGGTAATGACAAGCTTCTCTACAAAGGAGAGCACACATTTTGAATCCCTGACTCGAATTTTCTATATTTGGAATAAATATTTGACGAGGGCGAAGGACCAATCCAAGATTCTGTCAATCACATTACTGATGTACAAGAAATCCTTTTTAGGGTCCCTAGGTTGACGATTTGAATAAAAATTAATCGCAAATATAAAATCCTATTTATGTTTGGTATCATATCTATCAAAGAACTAAGAAACGAGCACATCTTTAATTAATATCTGTATAATAGTGCGAAAGAAAATTAAAAAACTGTTTCCGTTCTCTCTATTTTCAATTATTTTCTTTGAGTATATAATAAGGAGCATTTATAAAGGCACATTGCCGAAAAAATCTATTTTAAGTACCAATAAAAAAAGTTTAGTTTGCCAAAAATTTATATAAAAACACTAAACATTATTTTTCCTCTTTTTTAAATATTTCAATCAACAACTTCAAAGTATGTACACACCACGTCATAAACGCAATAATCAAGTAATACACCGAGACAAAGACAAAGAAGTTATTTTATTTATGGCAACACCGCATCCCACAAGGCTCATTACGCAAAATTAGGTTAGACGAGTCTCCAGAAAAATAATGGCGGGTCTCTTCACCGAATGAATATTCAACAAGATGGCGGCCGCGGTCATGACGGTTCGCACGCCGCCGCGCCGTCACGGGGATAATTAAAAATAATTATAAAACCCCAGCCGCACTCATATCCCCGTATATTGAATTAATAATTCACGAACACGCTGATACCGAGCCGAGATGAATACTCAAAGGAATTGATAATCCTCGGTTCTAAATTGTGTTTAAATAGGTAAACTGAAATATTTCCATGTAAACTAATAAACAATTTGAACATTAGAAAAAAATTGTTTCACATTTTAGAGGTTTGAGGTCGAAGTGATAAAAATAGATAGGTACGTCAGTAGATAAATATTAACAAATATATCGCGATAGAATAGTAAACTATAATTACATTCCTGAATAAATGCAATATACGTACAATAAATTACGGGTAATTTCACAAAAGTCTGGTCACACTTACCTACTACTGAAATGAGAGTAATTCACTGGAATGAGTATAATAGTTCACGAAAACATTTTTTCTGTTTAATCATTGGTTGAAGAGATTCAAAAACAAAAATGTTCTCTGCCATGCAGAGGATCCAGAAGTCCTTACCGTTATTAACCCGCTTTAACTAAGAGAATGTCCAGCTTACCTGAAACAAATAATGATAAATTGATTAACGAGAATTTAGGTCACAATAAATAATTAATTTGATTCAATTAGGTGGACAGTCACAGCCGTATTTGGATAATGAATATTAAATCTGTAATCTCTTCAGGGAAAACTCAATGTCACCGTGGGCTAAAACTAATATCCATTAAAACCTCTAGCTTTAATATCAGCCATATGTATTCAGATACATTTATACGATTATGGTATATTTATAAGCTCTTACGTACCTACCCATAAAGGTCCGGGCGTAGATGTATGTACTCTTATTTCGAACACATCCTAATAATACTGAAATAAATAAATGCAAATAAATAGCTACGTAAGTTTAAAGTATTCCACTTAAATCGAACACGAATCAAGCCGCTTTCTCTCCGTAAAATACCAGATTTATCCATTGCAATGGATAAAAAAGTACGAAATAAATTGTGCTGAAAATCGAGTGCCGCCATACCGCTCGAATCCACTTTGAACCGCCTCGTTTAATTTTTTTTAGAATCGCAATCGAAGGTATCACTCTTTTCTGCCTTTGAAACAGTCTATGAAATAAAAAGAATTGATACCCTTAGCATTTTCTGTGTTACAAAGCTTTTATAGATACGTAGTAAGGAGTAGCGATACGACGTCTATGCAAAGTCACAGCGCTCCATTTATTTGTGTTAGCTTTCGTGTGTTCTGTTAGCGACGCTCGTACAAAGTTATCTCCGACACTCCGATTCGAAATGTTTCGCCTTTGCATGGCACACAGACTGAATATGGAATAAGTAATGGTTATTTCAGGCACAAATGTCACTGTTTCTCCTATTTCCTTATCGAAATGCCAAATGTTTTGTAGGTTGCAAACAGTTGCAAAAGTTATTTGATACAGGAGTTTGTACTTTGTTATTTCATTTTAGGTATGTAAGATCTTTAGAGATAGGACTACAGTAGAGAATACAAAGATACAGTAACACTTCTTTTTTCTGTGGCATAGTGTGTTTTTGCTTATTATTATTGTGTTATAAAAAACATTTTCATTGGAATGTGTGAATTTAAGATTTAGAACATCACTTAATACTGCTGAGTCATATTAGTCGTTTTGGGAGAAAAATAATATTATCATTTTTACACTATACGAGTACCTACACTGAAGAATCGCGTGTATGGACAAAATTTTCGTACAATAGAAAAATAAACATGATGATCAGTGAAAGAAAGAAACACGTGTGCTACATAGAATTCCAAGATTTAATTCAGAAATTAACGTGGACGTAATCGTGGGCAAGAGCTATTTTAAAAGTAATAATTTAAATATTTAGACCTAATAGAACACTGAACAAAGAGCCAAAACATAAGCTCACAGTTTACGATTATTATTATGGAGAAACGAAAGAGGCACTGGTTCTGTCGCTGTATTAAATAATTTATACTGTTTTTCGTCTTGGTACAAAGTTTATAACTTGCCAACTCCCTCGGCTATTAAATGTAATGATAGTATTCTGAATACAAAATTGGGGAGACAAAGAGATCTGCTAGCTCAAGATTCACTCGTTTAATTTTACTTAAGTGTTCATAAAACATTTCTACGTAACAAACTACTGAAGAAATATCGGTACGAGATGAGATATTGAAGCTTCGGGTCATTGAACTATCGTATTCGTTACCAATTTTATAGATGCAGCCGCCCGGCCCGGAGTTGCAAGGCAAAAAATTGAAATTATTAAAAATTTTCCTTTGTAGATTCTTCACTATTATAGAACGAAGTCTGTAGTTCCTATACTTAGATCATTAGAACTTTGCTACGTTTTTGATGCGATTTTTTTTAATAAATAGAATGATTCAAGAGGAAGTTTCATATGTATAATACATGAATATGCACGCGGGCAGGATATCGAAATTCAGCCAAAACCACAGTTAGACTGGTAAAGTAGACCCCACACTCCGAGGTTGGTGCGACTGGGATTAACGCTAGGATGAAGAAGACTGTTACACAAATCTTAGGGGTTAAGTAGATGTATTAGCGCCTACGCTATTGCAACTACATAAGCATATGTATGATATTAGAATGATGTATCATTGGGGCAATTCCATCAAAAGTTGAACTTTCTTAAAACATCAAAATTAATTTTAAATAAGTTCAGGAGAGGCCTATATTCAGCAGTGTAATGTAATAGGCTAATTGATTGATTAAAGTTCAGGAGCTCAAATTATTTAGAGCATGAAAATACTGCCACTATCTGCATCAAGAAATGTCCCAATGCGCTTGGCAAAAGTGTGGTGTTTATATTGCCAAGGTTATAAAGTCGCCAAGGAACCGTGAGGTTCTGGCAGGCCTCCAGTGACTCTGCCAATACCCCCCTCATATTTAGGACACACAAGTTTCGACATAACGACTTGACCTACTTCTTATTGTAATTTTTTTCTCCCCGCTCTTTCGCGATTGGATGCTTTGGTATTCAGTTGCTCATTGCTGCGCAAATCTTGTTACGTTTGCGGGGGTACATGGAAATTAAGTTAGTTTCTTGTTCCTTTGTGGAATGCGTCTATCGGGGAAGTACCTCTATCTATCTTGTTATCGACCTAAAGAAGCAATAAATCTATACTCAATATTAAAAAGATGATGATGAATTTGCTTGTTTGGTTGAACGCGCTTAGGAATTACTGGTTCGAATTGAAAAATCCTTTTTGTGTTGAATAGTCCGTTTACCGATGTAGATTTTAGGCTAAATATCATCACGCTAATGCTCATGGGAGCGGAGCAGTGAGCCTAAATGTTAACTATCGGGCAAATTTCCATATATTATTCGAAAGCTGAAAAATTAAATAATTAAAAATATTTGGAACCTCGTATCACCCCAATACGAGGTTCCAAGTAATATGCCAAGAACGAAGCCGGGGCGGTTCGAGTAGTACAGTATAAAAACTAGGAATCTTAGTTCCCTCTCTTTCTTTCATCTCATTGTCTATAGTTACTCTGATCATTAAATAATTATTTTTTATCCGTATCTTATAGTTTATTACCCTTATCACAAGCTATGCTTATATTTTAAGTGCTGAAGAAATGTCCATGTACTTTAGCATTAAATTAAGGAAACGATCATAGGGTATGCTTACCTATACACAATTTTCTAAGAACATTAATGGTAAATTGGAAAAGTACTAAAGACAAAGGTCTTGTTTGTTTCAAAATAAAACTACCCGCTATATTCATGGTACAAAAATGTACCAAGGGACTTGATGAATCATTTCCTTATTTCTATTGGGGGACAAAATGCGCCCTTACAATCTTCCCTGAATTTACTTGTTACTTCGACCCAAATTTTGTCAACGAACAATGTTTCCGATTTCAGTATTATTACAAAATAAATATACAGCTTTTTATACATTAGGACATGTCAATATAAATTCACCTCGCTTGATGGTGAACTGAAGGTGAAGTCTCAGAAAAGTGGATACTGTAATACTCTAAAACGGGAGTCTTGAACCAATTGTAAGAAAATTATTATCACAATAATTAAGTTCTCAATCTAAAATCGATCAATTGGTCTATCGCAGTCTACAAGGGCATAGGCTTCTCACAATATGCGTCATAGCGCCCGTTCCTTCGCCTTCCGCAAACAGTCTATGGTGGTTATCTTTTTCAAGTCGTTAGTCCTCTGGATTTCGGGGTCCCATCTTTGGTATGACTTATGCGACATTGCTTTTAATATTTAGATCGTTAAGTTGACTGCACCCCACATAATCTATACTATTATATAATTGTAAAGTGGTCGTGTCTGTACATTGGAGATATTTAAAAAAAAATACTTGGGTTATGTTATGTTAACGATACTGAACACGAAAATATTTTTTTTGAATTTCCTGTCTGTTTGTCTGTTTGTCCGCGATGGACGCAAAAACTACTGGACGGATTTTGATGCGGTTTTTTTTGTTAGAAAGGGCTTGCTCAGACTTAAAATCTTACGTTTGTTTGATCGGAATCGGTTGAGTAGAACCGAAGTTGTGAACAATTATGATAATAAACGGAAAATGGCCTGATAGACAGATGGCGCTTTTTATTATTATTGGTCCATTTTTATAGCTTATTACATCCGAGCAAGAATTTCAATTTATATACTTTATTTTTACATACACAATTGTGTAAACTAATACGTTTTTAATCATGAAATTAAAATTTGAATTTTTAAGATTTAGTTACAGAATCATAACTAGATGGCGTTGTCGCGTTTAAATTCAAGGTATCGTTTGATTTCAAACTACCGATATACCCGAACCGGTATTTAGTATTACTTTTTTAAATTTCTAATTTGTCAATTTGTGATGTAGATTTTGGTAGTCTTAAGATCCGTTACAAAATCGTTTTTCACGCAAAGACAGATTAGAGCTTGGCGAAGGCGAAGTACCTATTATAGTTGAGTAGACAGGGTAGGTACAGGTAGTGCGAGAAGGGCAAAGGAATGGGGACTACAATAGAGAGTCGAGTAGATATTCAGGTAGGAACATTCTTATATACCACTTAAGTGCCAAACAAGCACCCGGCCCACCTGATGGAAAGTGGTTACTGTGGCCTATGGACGTATGCAACTCCAGAGGCGTCACACTCGCCCTTCTTGAAGTACCCCATCCCAATACTATTGTCATGAGTCGTACTGTAATAGTGAAGTCGAGCATCGAGTGGAGACGCGAATACAGAGTGGTACCTACTACGTGAAGTACAGAGTCAAGTAGGAGCCGAATAGAGAGGCGAGTACAGTGTCTAATCTTTTTTTTAGATATACTACATACTTAGGTCGCAGACAAGCACACGGCCCTCCTGATGTTAAGAGGTTACCGTGGCCTATGGGCGAATGCAACACCAGGGGCGTCACACCCGTGCTATGCTGTAAGAACAGAGGGATTCTGTGCCGTCAGCGCAAAAGATAAGTAGGGCAAAGACTTTGGTTTTCCCACTGACAGCACAAAATCTCTGGCTACCCTACTCACCGTCAGAAACACTACACGAGGTCATTAGGTAAGTCGCGATCTTCTGTAGGGCCAGTCGGACTGCTCGATTGGGACGGATATACCGTCGTTTCCTACCTCTTCTAAAAAATAAAGCTCCTCTAATCAGCGTTCAACGCGCAACTCTCTGCACTAAAATTTATAACACCACGCGATAAACGACATCCACGCGGGCGGAGCCGCGGGCAACAGCTAGTGATATTATAAGATACGCGATCTCACTCCAATTTCAGTTCTCATCCATCCAATTTCAAGACTCAAGTCAATAAACAAATTAAAAGTCTAAATACTGATTTGTAATCTTTCTATTGTTATTTTTCAGCTGTCCCTCAAATTATTACCAAAAGTCATACTGTTACAACATCAAATATTTAAGCAACAGGAGAAAATGCCACTTCTTAGCAACTGTGTTCAACATGGCGAAATAAGGCTCTATTTGACGGTTGGCTATCCTCAGAAAGGCTCTAATTCCCGGGGTTTTGAATAATAACGTTTCACAATTTATTGTCCGTTTGTGTTTTGGGTGGGTAAAAGTAGCAGTACGACCCTACTTACAGTCATTCACAGTCATCTCACCGAATATATCTAGATCTTCAAGATCCCTCGGACGGTCAATTGACTTTTATTCGCTTTCTTAGAAGGTAGTAAAGGTAATTAGGAACTATTCCAAATACGGACTTTGTTACCCAAGATAAATGAAACTGGCTACTGTCCAATAACGGCCTACGGTAGTAGTCTAACAAATTAAAAAGGCTGTAATACAGTTTTTTCCGACATTTCAGGTTGTTTATTTCTACATCAGTCCTGCCTGACTCATTGCGATATTTTGGCTTAACTTTTAAATGATATGAGATATGTGCTCATTATTTTTCATGCATATGCACTCTAATAACATCGAATATACCGTCGTTCAGTTGTGGAAGATCTGCAACTCCATTACCGTCGATTTTTGCCGTTTAAGCGTTTGTCATTTACAGCTATTCGAATTTCAAATATTTTAATATGGTTTTCTTTGACTTCAGTCAATATCAAATTAAAATTTTGTAACAACAATATAAGGTAGAACAAAACTTAAATAAAAGAACAATTTAAAAAATTGAAAACGATTCATTTCTGAATACAATTTTCTCCAAGTTATTGGCTAGCTTGACTTCCGTCAACAGACCGGAAATGAGTTTTACGGTCTCCGCCCCCCATAGCTCCGCTTTGCCCCCTTCGCCTCCTGCAAGGGACTGGCAAGCCACCTCATTATTAGCACGACGGAAAATCCATTTGACCTCGTCAGGCTTAAAGAAGTAAACAATTCAACTCCTTTACAAAGATTTTATTCTTTTTGCGACGGCAAAATGTTTTCTTTTCAGCTACTACTGCAGTTAATAAAGAAAATTGTATGCTATAGTAATATCCTGGGTCTTTCTTGCTGACTGAACAATTCAAGTCATATTTTAATAAGCAATAAATGGACATTCATTTGTATGCTTGTCGGTAAATGCAATTATAGCACGAGATTTATGATTTTCTTTATTTTTTCAGTCCCCCTATCCAAGTGGTAATTCGTTGGCAGGCGCATTGTAGAATATAATGACAAATGTATGGGATTTGACGTATATGATAGTCGTTGTCTAGGAGGATGATATTGTTGGCGTTATGTTTTGCCGCAATTTTGGGTAGAAAATTATGAAATAAAAGAGTTTAAATTTCATGATGCCTATTCTTTTATTTTTGGCAATACAAGTTTAACTGGGAAAGTACCTACTTTCCCAGTTAAACTTGTACCTACTTATATTGTCTGTTGAGCTTTCAAAATGATGAAGTCTCCTTTTTCTCCCCTCAACATCAACGTGGGTGTGCCAGATTTATTCCTTTAAATTGCGTACAAAAAAATTGGATACTCAGTAAACAAGCATTTTACAAAAATCGAATTACAAATTCACCCCACGGTCAACAGGCAAGCTATAAATTTTACATGAAATAAAAAGAGTTTAAAGGAGACGATTTTTTATGTTTGAGCTTTCGGCCACCTACAAATTTTGGAGAACAATAATGAAACGAGTATTGATTTATTTGTAATTTTATCGGGATTACAATGGTACATTGCTTCTTAGCTAGTCTAACCGGAACATTGATATAAACCAAATCAAAACTGATACTAAAATCAATGTGAAACTGTCATGGCGCCAATCTCAGAAAATTATAATTTTATTATTTAGTATGACATAATAATAGACGTCATTAAAATCATGTCTTATGCAATGTATTGAATAAATAGAAGATGGATAGGGCAATAACCTTCTTTTTAACAAGTGGAAATCCACTCAAATCCGCCGGAGCCAGTGAGGGTGGTTATGTCGGACTCGAACCGACAAAACCCGCATGGCCGTGAATACATCAATATATGTGATTTCAAAGTACGGGCATGTGCCGTTTTTCACAGTCTATATGTTTTTCGGATGTAGAAAAGCAGGATTATCTTTACTAGTTGGGCGGTCAGACGGCAGCCGCTGCCATAAAAGGCATATTTCCAAACCGAATAAAAGAGAAGGAGCAAGCGGCCGGTAAAAGCCTCGGTTACAACTAGGCAAAATTCCTAAGATGATGATTCATACTTACACCAGCTTACACCATGAAATGAAAGTAGGTATCCAATGAAATAAAAACAAACAAAACCATATTATATTAATATTTATTTATTAGATAGGTATATAAAACGTTTTTTATTGCTGGTAGGTATGTCGTCCAAAAAGCATACAAATCATAGTAATTATAGTAAATGAGCAAAAAGAAAACTCAATTAATGTAAATAACATACATTCTCCCAGTGCCTTGGTTGTTTACTGATTTGCAGTACTTAATTCATCTGAAAAAGATGGTTGGCGGTACGACTGGTGTATTTATTAGAATTGTTTGACTACATCACTTATAGACACTGTTATACTCCACTCGTCCATATTATTCAATACTAGCCATTGATTTACATAGCAGCTGCCTGTGTAACGTCTGTACTATATAATACTTATTATTTTTTTTACAATGATCATTGAACAACAAGAAAATTCACTAATCAATCACTCAAAATAATCACAAAATAACTGTCAAACAATTTTTGGCACTTATGGGATTGTATTGCCATTCGAAATAATGAAATTGTATTCGCTAACAATTTTTACCACATGGAATCGATTCCTCAATTGATACTTTAAAATAAAACTAAAACATCAGTTTTAAATTAAAATAATCTTCATTATCGGGCTGTGGAGGTCAGATGACTGGAAGAGCACCCCGGACTCGAAGGTTAGGCCACGATAATGATGACGACAACCAAGTAGGTATATAAAGAGTGCAATGCCCAACCTAACGTTGTATTTTTGTATTCGTAAAGCTATAACCTGAGAGTATTGTAGTTTAGTGTTTACTTCTAGACAGGCATAGTGTAAATAATATGGACTGTTGTGTTATAACATCATTGAAATAAAAATATTTAAACGGACCTAATACAATGATTGGTAAAATGTGGGTGTTAATTCACTCTGCCTAATTCTCCGGAGATAAATCAGTATATGATGATGACAGTATGTAATGAAATAACTGAAAACGAATCTTCATAGAATGCGTTGTAGATAGTTTTATTTCAATTACACATTGAAATAAAACTATCTACAACGCATTCTATGAAGATTCGTTTATAGCAAAATACTTTTATTAGCAAAAACTTTCGATAATGTCATATGGAATGAGAATTGTAAGATTGAAGATTTGAAGAAAAAACCTATATGTGCCTGAAGTTTCATCGAATACAATCGCATTATTAATCGATTTGAGTCTATGGTAAAGAAGATGTCTGGCAACATTTTAACATCTTGTCATGTGAAATATTAAGAATTTTCACAAATACAATAAATGATAAAAACACTCTTTAATAAGTTATCGTGAATCGGTTAGAATTTGGAACATTCTTCGTCCAACTATGATAATAAATGGATTCGTATTTTGTGCATATTGTACAATGACTGTTCATGCCCTATTCTCTGTTGCCTCTCTTTTCTCTCACTCTCGCTTTGATGTTTTACATAAGAAACAAAAACTTAAAAGTCGTTGTATTGATGGGCCGAAAATAAATCATCTCCTTTCATGATACCTATTCTTTTATTTTTGGCAATACAAGTTTAACTGGGAAAGTACCTACTTGCCCAGTTAAACTTGTACCTACTTATATTGTCTGTTGAGCTTTCAAAATGATGAAGTCTCCTTTTCCTCCCCTCAACATCAACGCGGGTGTGCCAGATTTATTCCTTTAAATTGCGTACAAAAAAATTGGATACTCAGTAAACAAGCATTTTACAAAAATCGAATTACAAATTCACCCCACGGTCAACAGGCAAGCTATAAATTTTACCAATACAATCATGGATGCGCAAGGATATAGATCCTTGGCAAATATTATTGTTGTTAAAAACGATAGGTCAAACGAATTTGAACCTTGTAGCCATCACACTGAACTGGTTTTGTTTCAGCTAAATATTTTGGTCGTAGATTACATGCCCAGTTATCTCAAAAAATATGGAACAACCCGTATTTGTTAAACTGCAAAGCGTACCTTGGATTGCGGCCAGTGGCTGTCACAATTCAGCCATATCATGATAGTTATTACTTTTTGATTTATTTCAATGTATATTTGTAAACATTGCGTGTATATTTCAACGGTTTTATCGCAAGCATGGGCTCTTAATCGTTTATACTCCTGAAGTCACTTTTGCCTATACATGCAATCGACATTCAAGTAATGCTTTTTTTTTTGTCATATTATATTGTTGGACTCAATCCTTTGTGCTTTATCTATCTTATAATTGGTAGTTTGCCTTTTAGTCTCTTACTGGCCACTTGCTAAGGATACAATTGGGTTTACTGACCTAATTCCCCAGATTTACTTCTGGCTAATTTGGATGAAGATCCCAAGACACTTTACTTATACCTTCCCGAGCAGGTAGGGACTTTGTGATCACTACCGTTAAGCCTGGTGCACAGGAGTTACAGCAATGGGAAATTAGTAAAAATGCAGGTGAAATTAGTAAATAGTCAAACAATAAAGCGCGTTGAATGTACAAGACCGTACAGTAATTAAATAGACACATACGAGGCATGTATAACACAGTGGAGATGTGGCGACGAGGAGAGGCACAAAACGCTAGTGCGCCACGAGCCCTTGAGTCGCGTGGTGTTGAGGGCCGGCAGTGATTAGAGCGCGCTAACAAAGCGCGAAGAGCTCTTAACCTATATGCTCCGTTTCATAGCATCGCCGGTGACACTACTAGAGACCGCTGTGAGCCTGGTAGCGCACTCACTCCGCAGAGGCTAATCTCACTTAGGAAAAAAAACCTTTTTGTAGGATTCAAACTAACTAATTTAACAAAAGTTCCTCCGTGATTATGGTGCTTACAACGGCACTGAAATATCAGAAACTCCAAACAATACATGTAAATACCCGATAGCTCTAATAGTAATGTGAGTGACCATGATAGTATAAATACCTATAATGGTACAAATCTGAATACTAGATAGAGAGATAGATAGTTCTTTATTGTACACCAATAGATCTCCAGTAGGTAGAATGTATACTAATTTAAAGAAGAGAGAGAAAAAGTAAGTATTTACATTTATAAATGTATTAATTTTAAAGGTAGGTTAGTAACTTTAACGCAGATATGACAGATGCTAAAAAACTAACTAAGTAATACGTAAGACATGTAGACAAAATAATGAAGACGGCTCACTCAAAATTTCAATTTTATATTACAAAACATCGAGTACTTATGAAGGCTTTTATAACGTGAAGCAGCGCAATAAAACGGCATTTAATATAACGGAGCTACGCGAGACAGGCACTGAGAGCCACCGCCAACAATACGAACATGTTATACGTTGACACTCTGCAGATATTGATTTCAATAGCTTATTTCTATCCAAGTGTGCTGAACACTGCCGCATTGGCTCTTGTGAATTTATATAGAAACTGGCACCTCGTCAAGTAATAAAGCCGTTATCTTCGCTCGTTTGCGCCAGAACGGAACATTGATATGCTCCATATTCGGCAATAAAAAGCTCGGAGCGTACAGAAGCTGAATTTGAGAGAACAGCGCGGTAATTACGAACGAACTTCAAAGGTAGGAGACAACTTTACGCTCGTAATTTGTTCCTAAACTTGGTTAATGTTCCCCCTGACAAGATAAATTCATTAAACGTTACCTGTTTCGAGCTCACAGAGGACAAATGAATTGGCAATAACATCCGCTGTAACGACATCGTCTATTTGAACTGTATTGCTCTCCAGGTCAACCTTACGCAACCTCTCAATTTAATGGAAGAATTATAAATACGAGTATAATGTAGGATTTAAATATCACTGGAAAATCAAATCCAACTTCATGTCGATAGATACATTTTCGGGTTATTGGCATCCTTTCAATTTAATTAAGTCAAAAGCATATTGAAATCTAAACAAATATTCGATTCGCGCTTTTAGATATTCCGGCGTTATTCTCTGGAGCTTTGAATATTGAAGAGGCTAAGTCGGGGGTAATAGTAGTAAAATCACAATAAGGCAGACGTAGATAGGTATAAACCCTAAATACCACCGGACGATCAATGACTCCACGACCACTGGACCCCTCACGTTAAACTTTTACAACGCCATTAGAGGTCGAGACGGTGAACGGACTTCGAATTGCTTGCCATACAATGGCAACCCTCGAACTCCTGTATTTTAACGTTAAACTGAAGCCAATAAATCCTGAAGAAGTATTATATTCTGCTTTTGATGGCTCTTCAAAAAGACAAATTGAGGAAGAGGTAATGTCTCAAAAGAAAAGCCGTAAATAACAAGGAAACCTTTTCTTTCATATTTTGAACTTTGCGTTTCAAAAAATATATTTTCAATGCCATAAGGTTCTTTGTCTGATAAAATGTTAGAATTGTGGGCATTTTTGGAATAAAGTTTTCTTCACGTTATACTTGTGAAAATAATGCAGATTGTTCTTTTCATTCTTTAACAAGTTAAAGTACAAATATCAAGATTTGGCTGGTGAAAATGTACTTATATGTTTCAATATTACCTACATTTGAGTTCAGTTCTAGTAAATTCTACACAGTGTTATCTAAATTCAAAGTAAATAATACTTAATTAGTTTATAGTATGGTTTCTAAGATGCGGATAAACATAATCTAGATACAACTTGTATTGTAAATACATGCATATTGTTTACTTAATGATAAGTAAACTAGGTTTAAATACTTTTTAATAATATTTGGAATATATTCACAATACAATCGTTTCTAAATATGAACACATATCGAAAAGTGAAGTGTCACAGCGCCATAACTTTTTGTGACTATGCAGAGATATCGGCACTGCTGGAGCCAACAAACAAAACGATAAGTATACGATCAATAAATATTTTTACTGTCGCCAATAATGTTAATACACATATGAATGCTGCTGCATATTTTGTTATAAAAAATAGTAAATAAACTTTACTGTATACTAAACATATTTGAGATATTAAGTAAGTGTATTATTTGCTAGTTTTATCCGAATATGCAGATCCTGCTTCAAATCATAGACTACTACACTCTTAGCAGACCATAGTTATGAATCGTTTGATAAATTGATCGCGTATTTTGCGAGATTTCTGGAATTTTAGAATAACACATAATCTACTTTCAGTAGATTTCTGGAATCGTGGAATAACACAGAGTCTACTTTTGCGAGATCTCTGGAATATTTAGAATAACCTATAGGCTACTTTTTATCCCTGGAATACGTTTCCATTGGTGGCGAAAGCAGCAGTAGTGGGAAATAAATCAACCTTTTTATTCAGGCACTATAATATCGCTCGTATTAGCATGCCGTGCCTATGACCTCCTTGGACATATTTAATGAAGTCCCAAAGACGAGGATAATATATGTAAATATATACGGGGTCACGATTTATAGCAGTAATTGGTGCCCCGTTCAATTGTGGCACAGAATTGAAACGGAATTTATTTATGAATACGATTATATGCGTCTCACGTAGTGCGTCTAGTACTGCGGTGAAACTGAGTACTTAAATTGTTTGTATTGCGAGTTTGCAAGCTACGAGATGAAGGTCGTTAAAGAAGCTATAGATTGAGAAGTAGGTAAGGCAACAGCTTTTAAGCTGATGTTCATTTTGTTGACGATGTAGATATATAAACTACTGTCGCTTTGAAGCAGTTTACGGTGAATGAAATTCCACCTACAGGACATAAAATTGTAATAGACGTTTTGTTTGTTAATAGTTAGTTAGAAATTACAGGTGAACTACCTGTATTTCGACGTAGATAGATAATTGAAATTAAAGTTTACTTATAGCTATTATCTACGCGCCTTGGCTTCGGTATAGTTATAGCACTTTACCCGCACATTTTCCATAAATTAAATAAAATGAAAACTTTGGACAGAACACAAAGAAAATAATTATTATATTCGGCAGTTGTTTGGAACTTTTGCATATATATTATGCGGTATAAGTACATTCATTTTTATTTATACAGATGTGAAAGATTGTGAAGATATTTGGATGTTTGTTACTCAATGACGCTCGAATGGTGGAATAGATGTTTAAATTTGGTACAGGGGTAGATTTATAGTCCGGAATAGTTTTCCATGGGTTGTGGAAACGGGATCAAAATCTTACAATGGTAGAGCTGCGAGCAACATCTATAAAACAAAAGTACCAAAACTAACAAGGAGATACGACGTTTTAGTAGGAAATCGAAAAGCCACTAAAAAAATGTTGTTTTTTGTATTTAAGAGATCTCTCTCTCTCTAATGAAAGATGTTATTCTTTCCTAAGCTGTGTTAGAAAAGATTAAACAGACGTGACTGAGGTGCGAATTTAAGAAGATTTAGTAGATGATATTTAACTTCGATATTTCAATAAATATATTTTTTTAAATTCAGCAAAGTGCTACGATGAACAATTATCCTAATTTATTAAATCTCTTACCCTGCATTAAAGTTCGAATGATGAGTACGACTCATAGCCTTGACCAAGGATAGTGTCTATTCTTCTTCTACTCTAGCGCATTCTACAACCGTACTGATATAATGGGTATAATAAGCTTTGAATTTTGTAGAATGCGCGGTTTTGGTTAAACTATTGTGGCCCACTCCAGTATATTATTTGAACGTTAATGAAACAGGCTCAAATGCTTAATGAGATGTGGTTAGACAATAATATTACTTAGCAAGACAAACGGCGAATATGTTTGCCAAAGTCCTTCATTGTATGCATGGTAAACTAGGCTATGTGCAAGTAGACAAAAATAGATTTAAAAGATGATATTTGCTAAATGGGTTATGGCGAAAGTGACGAACGATAAGATACGATATGAACCTTATCTTAATATCTCTGTCAATATAAAACAAAATGGAGAAGTATGAGAATGGACTCCGGGATCCAAAGTGCAAGCTTCAGATAATACGGCGATTGGTGCTCGAATAAAGAAGTAGAATCTTATCGTACATATCTTTTTATCATGATAAACTGAAAAAGATTGCGTTTTGTGTCTTATGTGATGCCTTACGAAGGGTAAAGACAACAGACAAGAAGAGAATGGAAATGGCAAACAGACAGATAAAAAAGAATGATCTCAATTGAAGTCTACCATTATACCAAAGAATGCCTAGTGAAGTACAATTTATCTTCTATCAATTTAATTTATTTTCTAAAATCAGTTTCATTCAAATGATACAATACAAACAAAAATGAATACGGTCTTTAAAATAGAAAATTAGATTATAGCAGATAACATTGCTGATGGCAATATGGAAGCAGAATGGAGGGCAGGAAGCGACATAATCGCAATATCACGGTTCACTGTCTCACTATACACTGAATACCCGGCTGTCCTTGTACTGACCTATGTAGCGGTAATGCTCCGTCGAATATTAGCCGAAGCATATAACCAAAGTCATTGCTATAACAATCAAATGAGGTCAGTACCATGAATATATGAAATTCGCAAACATAAAAGGCACATTTTGTCCGCCGATATTTGGCTCGAATATATTTATTGCTCTTGTAACATTTGGTACACATACATAGTTTATTTATTCACTAATGGATTGGAAAAGGTTTTAATAAAATATAACATTTGTTACCCAAGAGACCATTGGACAAATTGACGTTCACAAGATTAAAAACCTTTCGGGTTTACATTATTAGATTTCAGTAAAATGTAAGCAACAAAAATCTTTTTAGATTTTGCTTGTGAATTCTGTAACGAATTTTATGTTAAATGTAATAAGTTTTTCACAACAAAGGCCATAAACAAAAACATGAGAATATTTACTTTTCATGAGCCACCACACTCGAGATGAGAGTATGGTGTCTGAATAATTCGGGCTCAATTTGCCCGCCATGTAAAAGTTACCTCAAAATACATTTTTCACGCAGCCTGCCTTAGAATAAAATGTACAAGATTAGTTTATTCGCTCGAAAGACGGGGGAATCTCAGTGTTTAGGTTCGTCGCCATTGCAACTGGGGCAGAAGGGCCTATTACCCGCTCCATTGAGCATTTTGTGTTGCTCTGACGTACTTTAGGCCGAACATGTGTGTTACAATGTCGTTATAATAAAATTTCAAGGATGTAATGCCCTATACTAGTTGCTTCGGGTGCAATATCAAAGGGTTTTACAAGGTCCTTTAATATTCTGGGTCCCTTATATGGGAGTTTGAAATTTCTTAAATACGTATTAAGTTCTATTTGATAGTGGCTCGGTTTGTTATCTAATATTAGAAGTCGTATATTATATTAGTTGGTTTAAATACGCTCATAATGAGAAACAAATAAGTTCCCTCGTATAGAAACTTTGTAGAGTATTTTAATATTACATAGTTTTTTTTTATATTATTGATCATTCAGGTAATATAAGAAGTACAAATCATTTTACCAGTCATGAAAAAATGGTGGTTCATCAAAAGTGATTTGATCTAAAAGAAAGTGGCGTAATAGCCGGAATGAATTTAACAATAATTTACATTGTAGCGACGTTGCTATCCCTTATTGGATGGTTATTAAAACAACGAAATACACAAACACAATGTACACATTATGATTTCAAATCTTTATTTAAAAAAGTAAAAAAAAAAAACTAAATTCCCGCTTATCCTTGGGTAAAACCATAGACAATGTTTCGTATTATACAATTTTTAAAGGTTGCCGCAAGTGACGCAAGTGACGAAAGCCCAATAGAAAGTCGCTGTAAAATGAAACTACTTGTTTGGTGAATTCTGTTACTATTTGTGAGAAGGGTCGCTAGAGGTCTTTAGGGAGGAGTCTAAAGGTCGACAACGACGCCTCTTGTGTTTTATAGGCACCGTTAACCACATGTTTGTCACAAAAGCTGTCCAAAATTCCTGAAGGATGTGGCAAGTTTGTTTTAAACAAATAATAAATATGAGTTCTACATACCACTAATTTAGTTAACGAGAAAATGGAAACCATTGAATGTGAAGCTTAGATAGCTTGCCTCTTTTTCGTATTTAAAGTTAGTAGGTAAGTTTAGATCCCAGGCTCCGAGGTGAAAGCTTCAGATGCGACTAGGATTAACGCTAGGATGAAAAAGATAGATTATAGTCTAGAATACTTACTAATTATAGTCTAGAATACTAGAATACTACTAGGCTACTTTTTATCCCTTACATTTATTCTCACGGGTCGCAATAACCGGATAGAGCTCCACGCAGGTGGAGCCGTGGGCACCAGCTAGTAATGTGTAATAGTAATCACTAATCAGTCATAATATAACTGCTACACTATTAATAAAATGTTACCCTACAAGTTCATGGAATGCGAGCGAGACATCTTTTTTATTTATTATTTATTACTCTAAATATGCCGTCCTAGCAAGGACGAACGGGTTTATCGATAATCGTGTACAGTTCATTCGTGTACGAGTATCGATCTGCTTTTTATTCGATTCACTGAACATCGAAACGTTCTGGAAGAATGGTTCTGTTCTGTGTTAAATATAGCCGATTGTTATTTACGAAGTTAGCGAACGGATATACTACTAAAGTAGAATTCAAAGTCTTTTAAAGGTTGTGTTTTGAAGTAAATACTGAAACGGTCTTTTAAAGATTGCAGTGCTAACTTTTATAAGTGCATTTTTATTCTTCCTAGGAAAAAAGCCAACTCGCTGGAACTTATTTCAACCTGTGAAAATAAAAGGAATAAAAGTTATAACCCAGTTTAGTTCGATTTCTTTAGAGTTCTTGTATAATAAAAAGAAGTAATAATTCCTTAACTTATTTAAAGAATTATTACTGCCTGAAATCATTTAAGGAATTATTTTATATTTAGGGCGTTACCATTTTTCAGGCTCTAATAATATTCCCTAATAAGCACTGACGACATGATTTAATAAATATGAATATGTATAACATTGAAACTAATCATATTTACCAGTTTTTGGATAGAACATGACTCACACTTTACCAAAAAAAACGAATTCATGACCTTACCAGAAAAATATGAATCAAACCAATTTTAACCAAAATATGAACACAATGAACAGGGAGCAGATAGGTACCAGTATCTAACACAGCCTCTTAATATTCAAATTTTAAACCCCTACTCCGTCGCCCTCTTGAAACAAAGCAAGCAAAACCGTACTGAAAACCAAAACTCAAGGACCCCTAAAATGTAGGACTCAGTCGTGCGTTAAATAAAAAGGGGCCAATAAAACTGCAACAAAACAGTTGTATTTTCTTGTTTCGAAACTGAAAACGAGTTTGCGAGTTGTTCCTTTAGAAGCACTACGTTGTTTGCATTCGCAACGTTATTTATATACCGTTACCTTTGTTGCTGTTACTTTACTAGCGCAACTAGTTATTTTGTGTTATTAAGTCGATAATTATTATTAACAACATCACAGGTGTTATAGGCCAGCGATCTGGCTTCTCACGAGTACGACATCATCTACGAGCCTTTCCTTAAATCAATTCTGTCTGTCTGTGAAATTGTCAAACTGACATTTTACGTGAAGCGACTGTCATATGACCTCCACGGTCCACTGGTGATATCGATATTCTGTAGTTCGATGATTAGTAGAAATTTTTAAAGCTCTAGAATTTAACAAATTTCACAGGCACGTGGTAACTGGGACCGACTATTTAATGTATTCTCCAATGTGCGAGGATTATATTTTTGTAGATTACTCTTGACCCTAATTTACAGGAAACACATCGACGGGAATCTTAATTCATTGAAAAATATCGTGAAAATATTGGCTACGTACCTACTGGACCCTCAAAATTCGACCTTATCTATAAATATGATCCATTGGACCTCCATGTTAGAATTGGACCCTCAATCTTGGATTTTATTTTTACTTTAGTGCCCATTAGACCCTCTGTCAAACAACGAGTTCCATTCGACCTCATTTGTACATCTTCATTTGAAAAAGTTAAAATACAGTCTGGAGCCATCAAATATATAACTTACAGACGAAATTATGTACTGCTCCATACTTTATCAACACCACAATACTTTTACCACCCCACAAACTCAAAAACTCGCTCTATATTATATTTTTTACAGTCTAAAACTACAGACCAAGCTAAGAAAAGATAAATTCTTATTCGCACCCGCTTCGCCGCAAGGGAGTGGGTTCCAGCATTCTTGTTAAACAAAAGACTGTAGCGTGGAGACGGACGAAGGACGGATCTTAGAAAGTTCTAAGACTGCCCCAACATGGCCACGAAGTCGAGGATATAAGTTATACGATTTAGATATTATCGCGGTCATTCGGTTACTTTACTTAACGCAAACTTAGGCATAGTTGGTAATCGGGAAATACGTTCCAATTTAGAAATAAGTTTGGCTAGCTAGGTGGCCACTCTGATAGGTAGTGTTAACAGTGCAAAACTGTTCAAGTAAATTGAGTTTTTACGTTACTTATTGAAATCCGTTTTATAAAATCTAATAATACAGTTTAGTCGCATTTTTAATTAGACTCAAAGACAGGCAAACAAACTTTATGAAAAAAATGCTGAAAAAAATATGTGTGAAATACTTATTTCTTTTTTTTAACTGTTTTCTTCTTCTTTTAAATTAATGACTTCTGCTTTCGAAAGAATCGCTGCAATTTCGCCAGTCTCAAGTAAAATGTTGATAAAATTAATGGCGGAGATGCAAATCACTTATTTTTTATGTATATATGTAATTAGATGCACACGAATCCCCGTAGTATGACTCGAGTTCACAAATTCGGCAAATTACCCAAATGAACATAATTCGAGAGCTCAGAAAGTAACTCCGAAATATTCTGTGAACGAACCGAGATCATAATTATTGCTAATCTCACACTAATGGCGCCGCTGCATCGGGAAATACGATCCTCTTTCTTATTATCAGCAATAAATTACAGTATAAGTACTACATTTCGTACGGGCTAATGAAATTATCGGAAATCTCCCTTTCTGTCCTTTTTAACACGACTTCATTAACTTAGAGTAGGTATGTATTTGTAAGTTTGGGTGTAACAAATTCCGGACATCAGATTTATTTTAAACTAGCTCCGGCTCCGCCCGCGTGGATGTCGGTTATCGCGACCAAATATAGCCTATGTCTATCTCAAATTTCATCAAAATCGGTTCAGTGGTTTAGGCGTGAAAGCGTAACAGACAGACAGACAGACAGACAGACAAACAGACAGACAGACAGGCAGAGTTACTTTCGCATTTATAATATTAGTATGGATATGGATATGGATTTTGCACACGTATCAAGAACCGATGACTGTACAATAATTTTAAAAGTTTGGGGTATGTTTCTTTTCGTACCTATTGTATTATTTTTTTCTTTTCAATTAGTTATACACTTATACGCCATGGATTACATAACCGTAAGCTTATTGTCTAACTTCTTCATCAGGGAAAACCCGTAGAACTAAACTGAGTTTTCACATTTTCTCAATTAAAGTCATTAAATAAAACGTGAAAAATTTAGGAATTGGGGTAGTCACTTAAAAATTGTTAAAAGGCAATGTCCTGTCAAACTTCAAGTCACATACGGATGCTGTGTAGACGCATTTTACTTCTACCGTTCAAAAGATCAAACATAATGTACAGTTCCCACAGCTGCTACTTCTACAGAAAATGTGAGTTGATCCCTATAATTGAATCTACCCACAAGAACCCAGATGCTCACAACTATCTATATACCGTATAATATATCTATATATTACTATTTAGTGAGTATCGCTCGCTCCGTGGCCCTAATCTTGCGCCGTGAAGGCTTAGCACGGCGCGGCGGCGACACCGAGTGCGACGCTTCTTACTGAAGGGGATTAAATTTCAAAGAGGTTCTTTGAATTCAAGATACTATGTGTTGTACGTGGTTATATTCTGTACATCTATTCGGGTGCAGAACCCTTTGTCTTAACTCGTATGTATTGAGAGATTGAGACGTAGTTCATGTGTTTATAATGGACTTACCAAGTGGGACACGTTCTTTACCTATCAAAAATTATTAAATTAAGTTAGGGAACAAAGCTTAATTACGTAGCTAACAAAAATATGTTACACTAACGGAAAAAGTGATGATGATGATGTGAACTTGGGTCATTCATCAACTCGCTAGCGCTAGCGCGGCGTCAAATTCGCTAACGCGCGCGAGTTGGCACTTTTAAATTATTTTTTGTCGTCAACTCGCTTGATTACGAAAACATGACGTATTTGTGTACAGTCAGTATGTATTAAATGGCGCAATTGCCAAGTTACGTGACATTATGTTAACCAAATTTAAATAAACCATGGCATTATGTTAACTAAATTTAAACGAACCACCAAATAAACCAAATAATCCTATACATTTTCAACAGCGAGTGTTACCAGACGTCAATTTCGCTAAAATTTGTTAGATAGGTGGCACAGAATAAGGAGCATCAGCCATATATGCAACCCTATTTGGATGCAAATTGTTGAAATTTTCAAAGACGATCTCGTACATGACAGAAATGCAATACTGAGATGCCGCTCCCCACCTGCCACAAAGCACCGACTATCGATATTCTATGTTGGCAAGTGTTTGTCAAAGCAGTTTGAACGTCAGCCATCTTCCATCTTCGCTGACATTCGATTAAAGTTTTCAACTAGAGAGGAATGTAATTTACAGCTTCCAATATTATCTATTAAAACTAGATTATTATAAAGGCTTTGTAACGAGAATTCCTTTTGCCTCAAATTACGAAACATGATGAATTTTACGAAGTATGTAATTAGGTAGAATGTTTGATTTTTTTTAGTACCTATATTGTCTGTGATTTATTTTTCTTATCACATGTTTCATAAAAAATATTATAAATGAAGAATGTGTATCATACATAACACAAGTCATACGTTAGTGTAAATTATAATATGACGGAGGAAAGATATCAATTAAGATTTGGGAGCAACAAAATTGGCCAGAGAAAATACCATCGATATGACGGCTGAAGGCATAATTTATACATCGAACTATTTAATTATATAGATGATAAATAAATTACTTATTCACTCTTTCCGTCTCTTACTAAACACTATGTTGTATCAGGCATTCATGACCCTTTGAATACGGAACACAATGTGCAACTTAGAACGAGATAACGTAACAGTATTGTTATAGTAAACAGCGAACAACTCGCAAACTAACCTAAAATTTTGACAATCTCGAACAACGGATGCATTTCACACAATGGCTAAACAAACACTGAACTACGGATAGTTTTCAATGGCGTCAATGAAGTGCATGTTGCAACAAAGCAGAATGCCGATAACCAAAATTAATGTGCGGTTACATTTTGTCCAAGGTCCATTGTTTTCGCTGTTAATGTGATAATAAAGGATATAATAGGTGATTTGACACTGTAATAAAATAAACCGTAATTATTGATAGCCAGATTATGGATTTTGTAGCGATTTACGAGCTAAAAAATGATGGATTAATATATTTAAAGAACTAGATTTATTTAGCTGGCGATATGGGATTGACAAGGTCCGTATGTCCTGGCTCTATAATGACATCATATAAACCTCAGTAATTTCTAGAATCGTTGACAATAGAATGCTAATCTCATATCAATTCAATTACTATTATTTTTGGTGAGCGACGCGGCAATTCAAAGTGCTTGACGCCTTTGATTCAAGCGTGTGTTAAATACTTGAACTTGTCAAAATCTGTTATTTTGTCGATAAAGTCTTAATAAATAGGTAATGACGTGGTGATATTTTTCTCAAACTTATTTTGAGACACTTCACGCACTTATACAATTTGCAATTAATTTGCAGTTATATAATTTGCTGTATTGCAAATTGTATATTGTAATTAATTGCAAATTATTTACAATATACAATTAATTACAATTTGCAGCTATTGTAAAAACAGATGGAAAATAAAATCGGCCAAGTGCGAGTCGGACTCGCCCATGAAGGGTTCCGTAGTAGCAAAGGCGAAAATTGCGGTTTATGACGTATTAAAAAAATCTACTGACTGGATCTCGTTCGAACCAATTTTTAGTGGAAGATTGCATGGCAATTTACATCATATATTTTTTTTAGATTTATCATTCTCTTATTTTAGAAGTTAGAGTGGGGGAGGGACACATTTTTCCACTTTGGAAGTGTCTCTCGCGCAAACTATTCAGTTTAGAAAAAAAATATGTAAGAAACCTCAATAGCATTTTTAAAGACCTATCTATAGATAGCCCACACGTATGGGTTTGATGAAAAAAAAAAATTTGAGTTTCAGTTCTAAGTATGGGGACCCCCAAAATTTAATGCTTTTTTTTATTTTTGTGTGAAATTCTTAATGCGGTTCACAGAATACATCTTCTTACCAAGTTTCAACATCATAGGCCTTGTAGTTTCGGAGAAAAGTGGCTGTGACATACGGACGGACAGACAGACAGACAGACAGACAGACGGACGGACAGACATGACGAATCTATAAGGGTTCCGTTTTTTGCCATTTGGCTACGGAACCCTAAAAATACTTCAACAGAATCTCAACCCGAACTTTATTCGAAATTTAAATATTTCATTGGCAGATTTCAATAATTGATCAATGAAGAAATTATTTCAGATTCGAAATTTCGAATTACTGGCCAGTTTTTAAACTTTCCGTGTTGCTTATTTTAAATAAATATTTCAGATTTCTACTGCTCAAGTAAGTAATTAAGGTAACTGTACCAATGCTCGACACTTTAAGGAAAAATAAAATTTCAATCTAAAAAATTTAACAAATTAATTACAGCATGGTCGTTACATTCTTTTTTAACTGTTACAGCAACAATTAGACATTAACTTTTGCCCATAAAATCTTTAAAATCTATCATACTTTTACTTTAAATTAAATTATTATGCACTTGGTCGAAAACACCAATGCTAGACATCATTGTCCCAATGGTCCAAGTATGTCAATAACTTCAATATTTATAACGTTTATACTAAAATTAGTAATAATCATAACTTATAAACAAAAAAATCACACCTATAAAAATCAGTACCCTTGGCAAAAATCTTAAGAAATAACACGACCGTGTTCACGGAGTCACATTATTTGCTGTCAACAGTCTTTCTAAATTTACTTCGGATGGTGTTGCGAATATTTGAACATATCTTATAGATACCATAAGGCATCTTTTAAGTCAATAGTCTTATAAAACAAATGGATAATTTTCTCAAAATACTGGGTTTTGTTCGAAAGTGTCTAGCATTGGTACAGTGTCGAGCATTGGTACAGTTACCTTAATGGGCAGTTCTCAAAACTTTCAGTGTGACCAAGGTATGTTTGATTTATGAACATAATTTTCCTTTGTGTCGCCTGGTTATTAAGGCCAACTACAATAATGCTAGGAGTGCTAGGATTCACGGGAGCAGAGCGATTACCTTAAAATACATAAGTACGTAGATTTTTCTTAGTTTTTTTTTAGTTCGCAAGGGCGAATTTGCTAAAAAAATGTTTTATCGTAAAATAGAAAACAACCAATAGCACTAGTATGTACTTGGGTCATTTCATGGTTAATTTATTAAATGTACTTCTTTATCCTCTTTTCGACCTATTTATTGTGCGAATAAATAAAAATAAAGTAAAAATGTTATTGAAATAAAATAAATGTTACTTTTTTTATCAAAACTGTCCAACCGATTTATATAAAATACTAGCCGACCCCGCGATCTAACAGACGATTCTATATTTTTTTTTCTTTTTTTTTTTTTCTCTCCGTAAGAACCATCCTCGTACTTCAAGGAATATTCTTTACAAAGAATTACCGAAATCGGTTCAACTGTTCTCGAGATTTGCGCTTAGCAACACATTTAGCGATTCATTTTTATATTATAGAGAAGATAAACAGAATCACAAACACACGCACATCGATATTTTATATACAGGATGTGTTTTTAGATGATGCAGTAACCGCCATAGATATAGCAAGACTCCTAGAAGATATCAATCACTAATACACTACTCTCGTTAACTCATTCAACTAAGCTATAATAAATGTGTGCGTTAGTTAGTTAATGTGTCAAGTACTCAAGTCGGCAGTAGGTATAACTCCGGACACGTATCTTGGACCTAAATCGCAAGACAAACGAAGCTCTGACACCCGCGGATTGCTTTGTTATAATCTATGCTTGGTGAATTCGAATTCTTCCACCGCAGTAGCACCCCGTGCTATCCTCAAAAGATATCCAGGAAATGTGTATTGCGCGTATAAGGCACATTTTGAGCACATTTTAGGACCAAGATACGTGTCCGGAGTTATATAGAGGGTAGAGGCTCGAGTGCGCAATCTGTTGATTGCAAATCCGATGCATTAGTCATTCATTACATTACTCTAACCCGACGCCCCACCGATTATAACAAAAGGCTTACGAGTGTTTCATTAGCAGAAGTGTCTGTGTTGTTTAAACATAATGTTTATTTTAATGCCATGTTGCATGTATTGCACTTTTAATTTCGATGCCCGGGGTTGGGCATAGTGTTGCATATTCCCGTAAGGTCCTTAATTCTAGGCTAGGAGTAACATCTCAGGTGGATAGAGGCTCACCTCATTTCAGCGATTATATATTTAGACAGCACTGGGAGAACACTATCTGAAAGTCGAGGCACCATCGCCACGATAGAAGAAGAAGAAGCGAATAAATATTTTTAATTCACATACTGGACTTTCAGTTTACAATCGTTCCCAAATATCATATCCACAAGTTTTACTTAACAGGTACTGAAATAATATATCTAACGTTTATTATTCATTATCACATCCTGTACCTATAACTAATTTAAACTCAGAATATAACAAAACGTCAATCGGATAATCAATCCCAACCCTATCGCGTTTAGACAAAACACTAACGCTGTACGGTACGTTTTAATCACTCCACAATTAAGCGAGAGTCCCGGACAAACCTTATCAACAACACACATCCAACAAAAGGACACTCGAAACCGCTTAAACAATGGTCACTCTACAAAGCTTGCCTTAATCCTGGCTGAAACGAAAATGGGAATAAAACCCACGCAACATGGGACGCCTGCTGACCAGAAAATGTATTCAAACGCAGATATCGTAGACAATGAAATTTCAAATATGGAATTAAGGATGCGAAGTGTTTTATTCGATTTTGCCGCCAACGGTTTGTTTTTTAAAATATTTTTTATATGCCCTGAAGCGAGATCGTTCACAATTTTATTAATTTTGGAATAAATGTTTCGGTCGTTTTAAAGCGCTTTATATTTTTTACGGTTCTATCTCAATAATTTATTCGAAATGTTCGAAAACTTTTAATTGAATATACAGGATGATTTTATAGTCGTTTCGGAGCGAAAGATTTTGGGCACAGTTTTATTAGCGAAATCGTCTGGAAGTATTAATTAGGCGAAAAAACGAAAAGTTTTTTTATAACGATAGCGGGTCGATCCCGATAAGTCTTGGATCCGATTCTGTTATCGGTCAAAAATGGGAATTTTTGTATGAGGAAAATCTCCGTAGCAGCTCGACCTCGTGCATAATGCCCGTTTGAAGGCAGTAGACTCAGCCCTAGTATTCGAAGACCGAAACCAACTAGCTGCTACAGTTCTGTCCACCCCTTCGGGGATACACAGCCGTGATTATATGTACTTGGATAAAATAGCGTAGTTCTGCTCAGATACCTATACTCTATTTTCTAATGACATTTAAACTCAGAGGTATTATGTTTTATTGGAAATAAAAGGAACAATTTATTCTGTAAGCCGTCTACAGAAGTAATGGATTTTTCTTGTAACTTCTAAGAGTCTGGAATTAAAGTAAGAGCAACGTTGGCGTAACAGTATATACTTGTATACCTAAAGATTTTCTTAGCTAGTTGGTTTGGCTTTGAAATACAGTCAATATCAGATTTATCTTGACGAACAAAGTATTGATAAAAATGCCTGTTGACTAATTGTTCTGTTATTTGGTACAAGCCTTCAGTTCGGACAATAATACGATTTAAATCAATAAAACAGTTTGATTTGCTCTCAATGTCTTGGTATTTAGGTGAATTTGAGACATTGCAGTCAAGATCGTTTAATATGGAATTTTATGTTTTATACATTGTATTATTGCATTGCAGCACAATCTATTTTTATACACATGCGCCACACCTTTCACACACACATACTCCACACACACTAGTCAACGTACCTACAACACTGTCCGTCTACAGACAGAACTAACATTCAACCCTAAATACCGCGCTGACAATCACGCAAACACCACACCATCATTGCACATAAATTCACTACATTTAGGTACCAAACTAACCGTACTTTATGATCAGATTTCTGCGAGTTATAATCACTGCAAACAATCGCGATTCGATCGCCACCCTCGACATTATATGACTCACGCGTATTCTGTCCACATGCAATAATTGCGTGCACATGCAATGCACGCAATGAATGGGCTGCTAGTTTTAGCAGTCACGCGATGGACAGGCGACGTGGGACGTACAATTCGAGTCAGACGTACAATGCGTCACCCGGGAGTGTTTCGGCTGTTTCGGTAGCTGATTTGTTAAACTAGTCCGAGAGCTGGTACGATTTTTGAGTACATGCTTTAGGCAAGCTGAAAACTTGTCATACAGCTCTCCTGTTATACCCCAACACGAAGCTGCAGACCTGGCTGGTGGGTACGGGGTTACATGTTTTAAGTCAAGCATGTACCTACTCAAAAATCGTACCAACTCTCGAATTATACCGGAAAGCAAATGAATTTATCCATCGACAGTACTTTGAGTAAAATGTTGACTTTAGATGTGGTGGGTCGTGAGTGGCAACGCAAAGTTGATTAGTAGGCTTAGTAGATAGCAGGAAAAGATCTACGGCTATCGATTTGCAGTAAAAGATAGCGGAAAATTCGTGTAGTGGCTCCTCTACATGTAGACAGATTCATCCACGACGGGGCAATTTGCTCGTCTGTGGTCTACCACAAATTGCCCCGTCGTGGATGAATGATGATTAAATCTCTATATTTAATTTAACGTTAAATACCTACCACAGATGAGCAAATCACCCCGTCCACACGTCGGCGGACGCGTCCTCTGCTAACATCCGCAGATGAATCTGTCTACATGTAGATGACCCTTAATTGACTTACGAAGATAGGGTAGGTACTACTATAGTTTGCAATGCAAGAAAAGGTGTGACAGTAATCTGTAATCTGGAGTCTGTAAATAAAAACTGGAGTTACTACCGTTATAAATTATAGTATTCTTACTTTCGTCAAGTCGTCAGCAAATTTATCCTCATGACATGTTTGTTATTGTACCTTTTGAAGGCTGGCCTAATGTCATGTAATAGGTTTCTAGGTACCTTTGTATAAAACGTATATGCAGTTAAATCGGCCGATCGATTTAAATCGTTGCCATGAATTATAGAGTTCCTTAGTAATGACTCCTAGATAGGTAGGTAGGTACTTGACTGGTTTTGCAGAACAAAAAAAATACCGACTTAAGGTCACAACCTGACAGTGACAGAAACAAAGACAGTTACGATACAGCTATTTAATAACCAGTTACCGAAATGGAAAATGAATCATCTCTCGTAACTGGTACACTTGTTATCACAGCAAGAAAACATTCCATGTTCGTAGCTGGTTATCAAAAATCAGTTACGAAAGTGAACTAAAATAAAAAAGCAACATTCCCGGGAAATAGCAAAAAAAAGGAACTACGGTTGTGAGTGTTGTGACTGTCGAATGCATAGTTTTATTGCAAATCGAAGACATTTTAGCACGATTAGACGTTATTGAAGGGAAAGTGGCGGCCTCCTAAAGTTCACGGCAATATTGGTTTTAGTTTAAATAACTTTATCTAGAACCCACATCACTTACAAATTATGCTAAGTTTGAATCTAGATATCACTGGATAGTTTTTCCCGAAATATTTATTTATATTTTTTTGTTAATAATAAGCTGAATATATCAAACCCTATGAACACCCATTCCTAATTTATGCAATATCCAACAATCGTATAAAACGAACGAAGAAAATTCGCATTCTCTACGCACAAATATCAAATTACATGGCGTCCTCTTGCAACCGAATCGTCTGTAATTTACAGTTGTTTCCTATTGCCTGCCTCGCCCCCAATAAGTGCAGCTACGCATTAAATAACACAGCAATGTATGGAAATACGTCTGGTACTCAACAGGACGTATAATAAATGTTGCCTATTACTTATCCTCGCTGGCTTTGCAGCTGCTGATGTAAAATATCTACTTTATACCGACTTGAACCTTTTCCGGTTTTTTCCACCATCTTAAAAATATATAAAATAGTAATGCGGTTATAGAAATAATAGAAAAATAAAATAAGTAAATATTAGCAAGTATTTCTAATAAACAGGATTTTGTATAGTTACGTCATGGTTTTTATTTTTTAATACATAAGATTTCTTAGAAGCTGTAGAGACCTATTTCCAAATGCTTTCAATGAGACATTTAAAAAAATAGTAACGCTGAATTTTAAATTCGAATCGAACATTGCATTTTTCTAATATATTTTATTGAACAGGGAAGAATAATTCCAAGAATAGGATTGTTTTATAATATTCAATGGCTAATTTTTAGTTAAATAATTTTAATAAATTGTATTATTCATAAAGTAATTTTAATTTCTGTAATTAATTTTATTTCGACAATGACAACAAGTCTCGTACGCAAATAATGTTACGTGATCATCTTATTCCATAAAGACTGCTTAAAGCCCTTTGGACATTTATATAATCGAAGGGATCCGTGGAAAATTCCAGAAAGTTCCAGACGATAAAGTTGAATGCCCTCTTTTCACTACAATTGATTTTATAAGTCTGCTTACAACGAAATAAGAAGCCCACTAAGTTCCTTTTGTTTGAAACACCTGGTAGCTTACGAACCTAGTTATTTCGGTAGTATCACGTTATATTCACTTTATATAAGGTTAAGTAGCTACCTATATTTATTAATTCTTATTAATTAAATTTCGTGTACTCAGTTTTTTTTTTCTAATTATTAGAAAAGGTTATGCAAAGTCTCTCTTGGTCTCTTCAAAAAAGTCAAATGCTTGTATTCAAATTGGGTTCATGTCGGTATTATTTCCTGTTGCCACCAGTGGGGGCAAAACCGGTATAGGATAGTGCGAATAACCGTATTGGTCTAAGTGGGCATCAAACTTGCAACAATTCGATAGCAAGTCATAGAGCGAGATTAATACTAAAAAGATGAACACTATTTTTTTTAAATAGAAGTAAGTTTACTAAAATAACACCCGTATTCACAAACAATACTTCGCTATGCGTACCACCAAAACTGTGCAAAGAACGACAAATTCTCAGTGCGTTCGTTTTGGCAAGCCTTTTTATTCATTGATAACACTTAAGTAATACTTCATTGAGGGAACGCACTGCGTTAGATACTGCTCTGTGATGTTTGTGAATTAATTTTACCAGCCCTATGCGCTCGAGCACACTATGAGACCTCACAGTATCGTTTGTGAATACGGGTGTAAAACTCACCCAAACCCGATACGTTCTTTAGTTTAGGAGTTCTTCCCTATGACTTCATCTTTAGAGCCTCAGTCAGTCTGAACTCATAAGTTTCTTGAGAAAAAACAACGATGTATCATTTAGTTTGTAACAAATAATACAAACAGCCTTCCATGATTATATGTTTTCAGAAAATGAACACTTAAGCTGACATTCACTGCATTACTGACATTTCAACTGTGACATTTATTGCTTAGTTAGTTAGACCTTGATTTATTGACACTCAGTAAATCAACTTGACATCTTTAAACGAACGTCTCTAAACGTGTCTAAAGATGTTAGATTAGATAATCGTTTTATTGAAGTGAAAATTTCTTTAAGCGCGTTGTACATTTTAGGATGGGAAAAAACCATTGAACTTAAGAGTAACCGTTACCGTTACTGTAACCGACACCTGTGTATACATATAAGTACTTACATTATATTGGCTCCCTTTACACAAGGGTTGAGTTTTTCACTTCTGTGGGCATTCTCAGTGTACCACTGATAATTATTTTAAGAGTGATTTCCCAAAAACGACATTACTAACCGAAATTAAAACCGAAATTACTAATTTCCAATTCTCTTTAACCCCTCCAGCTATGCCAAATAGCTTGTGTTAGGACTAAGGAGTGGGATACTGTTATGTTTTCGATACCATTAAGATCGCCAATAAACTAATAATACTACTAAACCTAAACAAAACACAACAAGCCTAAACTCTACGTTCACAATAGTAGAGGACTTATCGCATATTAATAATGCCAGCAGCGCGGCGGTCTGCTTTAATATACAGTAAAGATAGAAAATTAATCTTCAATGACTTTTCTTGCAAAACCACAGTGAAAAAGTCCACAATATCTTCCGGTAGATGTCAACGTGACTTTGGAGAATAGAACTTTTCTCCGCCCGGCAGTATGTGCCTAAATAAAAAAGTCAGTAGACGTCAATAGCCACTCCCTGTTCCGTTATACGGAAAAGCACAATAAAATTGACGAAATGTAGTTGTTAATGTGCCTTTATCATTTTGTATAATGTTAACAATAAACTTTATAAATCTTGATTCTCAATCATAAATTGGACGTCAAATGACATGGAATTTATAGAATTAATTGCATATTTATTTAGAGAACATACTACAATATCAACCAAAAGTTTGGTAATTGTTTTAGGACTGATTTTACCTAAATGAAATCACCATTAACATTTACCTCACAATAAACTGTGTCATCATGTTTTAATAAATATAATTTAATAAACAAAACGTGATAATCCAGTTTATTGCAATGGATTTTCCCAAGTGAAAGTCATCTTGATTCATACAGAAAGCATTAAACTCGTATAATCTACACCAGTAGAACAAAAGTGCCGTAAACTTACAGATGCGACATTAATGATCGTTTTATCTTATCAAAAAGGCCCCTATAGAAGTATACTGTACAACACGGTGACTTAAATCAACTCAAATACAATCCATTCCAAATATATCACCCACTTGATCCATGTTGATCTAGGTACGGAGCTTTTTCTAAAAGTCTTTTTTAAAAAGACTTACGCGTCCAATCTATCAACTTCATGTAGGCATTCTGACAATCTGTCAAATTATAACAGCATCGAGCAATCAAACTTTTAGATTAATTTTGAAGTGACAAAATGTGATTGCCAAAGTAAACGGTAATTTAGCAAATGTCAGAACTTATTTTCTCGATTCTAATTAGGTATGTTTGTTGCTTTATTTTCCATTTATTTTAATCAAGTTAATTAATTAGCCAGCTAGCAAAAAAAAATAACTTTTAATCGTGATTTTCATGTACTTACCTATGTACTTCTAAATTCAGACCTTTTTCTGCTTCATTTTATTTATAATTTTGAAGTTCTAACTGGTAACTAATAAAGTAAGGTTTATATGTATTAAAAGACCATCCATAAATTAATACATAAAACTATCATGCTCTGTCAAAGGTGATTCACTTTAGAATCTATTTCAGGTGTAGCGATCGTAATGCTACTCATAAAAATATAGTTTTAGTACCTCCGCATGAATAACGTTGTTTTCACCATAAATCTCACAATGTACGCACTGTAACGAGACAATTACAACAGCAAAAAAGAGACAATTATTCTGTACATCATAAATATGTAGTAGGATAACCCTCTTTTTTCATTTCACCGCATTCGGGTAAAAGAAAAAACCGATGCATGGTAATCATAAAATCTTACTTGCTTTACATAGTGGTAAACGAATATTTTTTTCTAATAGAATTGGTCCAATAACTATTTTACTTCTTAACTTTCTTCACCGTCGGCAATTGATAGAAATCCATTCTATTTCCAATTTTGCATACTCACCTATGAACCAATATGTTACGCAACCTTATCTAAATCACCGAAAAAGAAAACGGTCTCAAAAACGCTTACGAAAACAACTTTTACGGCATCTGCGAGTGTACAAACGTTCTCCTTTCAGTCAGCTACTATTTTACGCCTTGAAAACATTACCGAACACGTTCAATCGATTTTCGACTTAGTGTCCCCGGCACGATGCCGTCGGAACACGAACGATTGAACTAAGAAAAAAAAAATACAATTAAGATTTAATCTTACCTGTCCAGCTTGCAGGACGTCCAAAAATATGGTAAATGCACTTATAAAAACCACGGCGCGCGTCATTTTTGCGGCCGCGTAGCGTTCCTATACCCGACCGGCGACAGCTGACGTTAATGCCAGACGCCAGAAACCTGCGTACTAGTCAGCTAGTACGGCACTGTAGTCGTACCTAGCGTGGTATAGATCGACCCTCCTGGGTGCGACGAGGCCGGCAGATACAACGCCGCAGGTCGGACAGAGACGCAAGAGGGAGGATAACGCACGCGCAATGCTGTAAACGCTGCGTACAATGAGGACTCTATCGAAGGGAATCGCGAATGCCGTCTTCGTCTGGCTTTGTCTGGATTTCCCGATGATGATGCGTCATTTTTTCAAACTAGTAAGATTCGACACTTATTACTATTGTGATTAAGTCTAAAATCGGTTGGTGTGTTGTACACTTAGGTTCTGGTTCGTATCAAAAGAGGCTTCATTCTAACGTGTAGGCTTTAGTTGGCCACATACTTCATATAACTCGCTTAAAGTGGCTATATCGCGTCAGTAAAATACCGTACTCCATCATATCATAGGGAACACTGACTCATCAAATATGAGTTTAGGCTGGAAAGGTTTTAACTGAATAGTAATTATATGTATTTAGGATTAGCTTTGGAATATCGATTGGAAGTGTACAAGAATGATTCATTCACGTGTACACATTAAAGAGTAATACAACTCGTATATTAGTCTTCAAAAATAGATTATTTGCTGTTTCACAACTCATTGAAACCTTTTTTTGTGTGTCGGTGACTGCCCCGTGGCACTACCCAACGGCACTACTGGTAGTGTCAAGGGTAAAATTCTGTCCCCATGGCACTACCGGTAGTGTCAAGGGGAAAAAGTATTCCCCATGACACTACCAGTAGTGTCAAATACACTTGACACTACTGGTAGTGTACATCTTATGCCTACACCACATGTGACTTTTTATCATACCCGTTATAATTCACATCAGGGTATCATTTACAACTGTAAATGATACCCTGATGTGAATTATAACGGGTGCCTGACCAACTGGTCAGGCAGGACCTAAAGATGGTGTGGGGTTCATAATAAAATCCTCAAAATCTAAGAAAAACTTGTGAAGAATTTTTCTTTATACTCTAAAAACCTGCCTACTCTTGAGGTTAGGACTCTTCACTGAAGAAAACAATCTGTAATTTATAGAGGGTGAATTAGGCTCTCACAACCACACTCATACACACACACCCACATACACATTTTTCATCACAAAGGGTAACTCTAAAACCATGAAAATTCTATAATGAGGAAGTCAAATGCATTTACTTATATAAGTAACAAGCTGTCCCGGCGAACTTCGTACCGCCATATTTTTCCCGTTCCTGCTGCACCTATTTTCACATCCTTTAAACCTTCCCTGGACAACCACAAATATTTCAAGACTAAAATTAGCTAAATCGGTTCAGCCGTTCTTGAGTTATAAACTAACAACGAAAAGTGGCATTGATTTTTATATATTAGATCTCTCTCTCATCCTAGCGTTAATTCCCAGTCGCATCCGAAGCTTTTTAGCTCGGAGTCTGGGGTCCGCTTTTACCAGTCTTAACTACAGATTTGGCTAGACCTCGATATTTTTTCGTGAAGCGATTGCCATCTGACCTCCACAGCCCAATGGTAACATTAGGCGATATCGAAGCTTTGCAGCTAGACCGTTGTTTTTGGATTTTTAGAGCTCCCAACTACCCGTAACGACTGCCATAGATGTTCTTATGGCAACCGGGACCGACGGCTTAACGTGCTCTCCGAGGCACGACCAGACCAATGCAAATACCCATATTTCATGAACACAAATATTTGCACTGAGCGGGGATCGAACCCGCGCCTCCTGCGTAGCGGCCGCATTTTTATATATTAGATGTATTGATTGAATTGAAAGCTCTACGGTAATGTCGATGAAATGTTTTGATGTGTGTAGAAGACATTCATTAAAAATTTACGGAGTCGCCGTTCGAGGCGTCATTTGCACTAGAGGTGGGGTGGCCATCTTATTAAAGATCATGAGACATGAGTATCATGAAAATATATAAATGCCCAGAATGCATTAAAGATCGGCATCTGCATCTTATACTAGGTACTATAATAAATTCATAAACATACATACATAACATAAACTCACGCCTATATCCCCGAAGGGGTAGGCAGAGGTCTAGCACCCACATTTCACCGTTTTTGTTTAGGTCCCAATCCTTTAGGCGACTTAAGTCTATCAGGAAAAATTACTAGGTATAAAAATTACTAGAAAGTGATATTGGCAAGATGGAAAATTGGAGAGATGGATTATTAACTAAGTATAAAAATGTCGATATCAAAAAATAGTCGAAGATGATTATTACCTAAGTATAAAAATGCCAACATTTAAAAAAGTCTAAGATAATTTATTACCTTCAATGTAATAGGGCGAGCCTATTGCCCTTAACCGGGCACTTATTCAGAATAAAAAAATTGTATATTCTTACTCTATGTTCTTTATCACTTTAAGCTGGATTTAGACCAAACGAACATAGAGCTAGAACTAGAAGCATTCTTCCTTAATATTTTAGTGTAAATGAAACCTTATTTTTAGCGTTTACAAGTAAGAACAACGAATTAATGTTGTCACTGTTTACACTAATAGAATTTGACGTACGACGGGTATAGAAATAAATTATTAAATAATAATTTAATAATTTATTTATATCCCCTCTAATTATTAATGAGCATTCGCTCGTTTGGTGTAAATCAACCTTTATAGTAAAGCTCATATTATCTAGATTCTAATTTACTACCCTGCAGTTAACATTTACATCTGCGTATCTTTTTAAATTTCGAATATGTGCCTAGTGTTGCCAGGTCGATAGGACCAATATCGGGGCAGATGTTAAAACTAATTGGGATTGCGTGTTTTAAATTGGACGCACAAAAATACTTTTTTAATAAAAACTTAAATTATTAGCTTTTTGCCTGAAAGAGGATATTCCTAGGAAAGGAGTTACTGATGAATGGCATCTGATAGGAATGTATGTAAGAGAATGACATGTTGCGCCCACACAAAATAATAAGGACAAGGGCAGGTAGGTGATGATTGATTTATCGGGACATTTAACTTCCCGATCAGCTACAAATCGGGACGCGTCCCAAGAAAATCGGGACGTACCGCGTAAATCGGGACAACTCTATCGGGCTGCTAACTGGCAACTCTAGATCTGACAGGTAGACTCAAAAATCGTGTTAAAATGTCTAGTTTACTATCTATGTACCTAAATGTCTAGAGTTTACTACCACGTCTAACTTTCACGATATAAATATTAATAACGCGTGTCTAGTCTGAAGAACTAGTCTGTGGATATTGACCGATTCAATACAGACGACATAAAGACGTCGCCCGCCGGTTCCAATGGTCATGCAAATGTCTCTCACAGTGGGTGCCTAACTACGAGTACTAATAGAGCGAGAGACCGTGAACTCCAACAGACCTCTGTCTATCTATGGATACTATATCTATATATGTACTTTTATATAATTGTAAAGTGGTCGTATCTGTACATTGGAGATATTTAAAAAAAAAATACTTGGGTAATGTTATGTCAACGATACTGAACACGAAAATATTTCTTTTTTATTTCCTGTCTGTTTGTCTGCTTGTCTGAACTACTGAACGGATTTTGATGCGGTTTTTTTGTTAGAAAAGGCTTGGTCAGACTTAAAATCTTACGTTTATTTGATCGCAATCGGTTTCATTGAGTGGAACCGGAGATATGAGCAAAGGTCGCGTTATTGATCACACTAGTATTTATTACACATATGAAACGCTGAAAATTGCTTATGAAATTTGTAAGTAGGCATACATATTCATATGTGGCTATTGTTTATCCGGGAAATAGATTCCTGTGAATCATGGGAATGGGATTAGTATTTCACGCGTGTGGAGCCGTGGGGAAAAGCTAGTTGGAATATAAAATTTCTAATGTCAAGGGGGGCGAATTCCAAAAACTACCCGCTGTGCGTGTTTTTTGTCACACTCAACATAGTTGAATGTTTTCCGACTGCTTTTGTTAGTGATTCTGGCGTGAGAGGCATGACAATGACTTTAGGCCACCCCATCTCTGTCTATGGATATCGGGCAAGGCGACTTAGGGTTAGGGTTATTTTTCTTCCGACGGTAAACATGGAGTCCACGAAAAAGTTTCCACCACTGTGCGGTTTGAAAGGCACTTCATCCCACGCACACTCAAGCTGTGGAATGAACTCCTGTGGTGGTTTTCCCAAGCGACTACAATATGGGGTTCTTTAAGAAGGGCATTAGAAGGTTTCTTCAGGGTCGGCAGCGCGAGTGTGACGCCCCTGGTGTTGCATACGTTCATAGGCCACGGTGACCGCTTCCCATCAGGTGGGCCGTGTGCTTGTCTGCCAACTAAGTGGTATAAAAAAAAGTGTCAGGTTTCATAAGTAAGCTCTATATACGGTGGACAAAAATTGTTAATTCACCTCTACCTAGCTTTTCAGGGGGCGTGCGTGACTATATGTCCCACACCTTATCCTATAATACAAATTAGCACTCAATTAAGAACAACTCGCACTGAAACAAAAAAGTGAAATAAAGAAAGGTATTGTGTACGTGATGAAAGAATAAAATATCGACCCTTCTCCCTGACTGACACCCCTGGGACGCACCTCTCGCCCCCGTCGGCTACTGGTATCAATTCTAGGGGGATCGCCTCTGTCTATGGCTCGATGATGTGTCAAATATATTTTTCACCATTGACACTCGAAAAAGGGCCCGTGATTCATCAAAAACAGTGAATAAAACGCTCTTTGTTTCACCGAGTGAATAAAAATATTTGAATTTGGAACATGCGCGAATGTACGGATTCTAGTGAAACATACAAAGAGGTTGCACACTCTCACTATAAAAACGTACTAAAAGCCACCTAAATGTAATCACTGGCTGGATGGAATGTGGCTCAGTTTAAATTAAGAAAAAAAAATGCCGCCATTTTCTGTGTAATTTTCCTTGTAAAAGTTTATGTTTGTCTCATAATCATAAAATGACTTCATCTAGTGATGAAAATGAAACTCATATTCTCAAACGCGAAAAGTCTCCTGAGTCTTTTCGCGCTAAAGCGGTAGCTATTACCTACTGATAATTTGTTGCTTCTTTTGTGTACTATCCATAACAAAATGTAATTCATAATCACAGAGTAATCGTTTTCTCGTAGTCAATGGTGAAAAGTTGAGTACCTAACACGTGAAAAAAGAATTCATCTCGGCTCTTGTATCCCTCGATCCACTCAGGTTTCTCTCTAGAACCCCTCGCTACGCTCGGGATTCTACCGGAGAAACCTTCACTCCTCTCGGGATACAACTTGGTGCCTCGAAAAGAATTCACCTTTTTTTCACTTGTTGGGTAATCTACTATTATCAAAGCTTTTCATTTGTTTGTTGTAGTAGAAGTCCAATGGCGGACATGAATAATTGTTCTATTTTTAAATTTGAATGTCATTCTGCTTGCAATTTTTTTTTTAACATATCGTGATTTATTTGGCAAAAGAATTGATGAAGTTTATCTAGGCTAGGGCACCCATCCGGATGGTACCTAACCGTAAAGTCGTATATTACCCACATTTCGCCAAGTAACTTTTACGATTATGATTTTAATTACGATTATTATAATAATTATGACTTCGAATATAAAAGGCATCATAGGTTGTGTTTACTGTCGAATGGAGAAATTATGATTGCCCAGTTGCATCCTATCCTAAGTTTGCACTTTGTAGTCTGCGGTCCGCTTATTGTTTTTTAATCGACTTTTTGAGAGCGACTGTCGTCTGACCTACCAATCATGAGACGAAAGCTTGCGCTAGAGCCTCGTCTGTTTTTAATAACAGGTGGACCTACAGGCATGTGAGGTTGACTTGAGTTCCAAGGGTGTTATTAGAGCTCTGCACACCATGAGAGACATAAATATTAATTTTCTTTTTAAGAATATTAGTAACCGAATTTACACCGACGACGCGTCCTTTATTTCTCCTGTAATGGAGAAATTATAATCAATAAAATTTTCACTGAACGAAATTTATTCCCAAGTACAATAGCCACATAATTACAAAGACATCTTGCGGTATTCGTCCCGAAATACCAAAGTATAGATTTATTAATAAAACCCGAAATGCCCGAAGGTATCGATTTATTAATAAAACAGTTTCGCCATCAACGTTTGATCTCGAATGAATTGGTTACAGTGTTCACACTCCACTGGTATCTGTTTTTGATCTTGATCCGTCAGAATTGTCGTTGGAGCGAATGATCAATGTACATAAATTGTAAGAGACAGAAGTTTTCGAAAGTCTTTATATGTATATACTATCAGTTCTTTTATTTACATACATATAATCCCGTCTTTATCCCCGTAGGGTTAGGCAGAGGTGAATTAACACCCACATTTCATCAATCATTGTATTAAGTCCCACGTAAAACGTGAGCCTATTGCCGTATTGCAGTCCACTGCTGGACATAGGCTTCTCCCAATTTACGCCATTTTTGGCGATCCTCCGCCTTCCGCATCCAGTCTCTCCTAGCCACCTATGTCAAGAATCTAATCAAAACTAATAATCGGACCCCAAGCTCCAGGCTAGACGCTAGGAGGTTGATAATTATTTCTCATTAGAGTTATCCTAACAAAGAGTTGATGTCATGGAGTTTGGAAATAACAAGGCCCGAAAAGTATGAATACATAAATGAGAATATTATAATAATACTTCTGCATACCTTTCACAGATAAACAAGTGCTCTACAATTAAAAAAAAAAACTATCTCAGCGAATTCAAAATTAACAATGTAAATAATTCACTGAGGTTTTTCCAGAGAAAACTCATGAATAGCCGAAATTATGAAGAATTAATGATATTCCAAAAGTTATAAAAACTTTTTACTGATGTTCAGAAATTCAAAATATGAAAGCTCATTAAATTGTTCAGACCACAAGCCCTGAGAGACCTCGAGATTCCATTTCTGAGCCCTTATTAGAGCTGTGAATGACACTAATCTTTTGATGCAGCTATATATTTTAATCTAACAGAATTAAAAAAAAAATCAATAGTTGCTTTTACAAAGGTATATTATAAAAAAATTGAAAAATATTAGGACTATCGCAGACAGCCTCTATCTTCCATTTCCTGCTGGCTTACCAATAGGTCGTATGGTGCATGACAAATTAGATCAAGGTAAGTTTTCCACCGGCTTGCCTTTCGAAAAGTTTCACCCTTCGCCCTTCTTGTCTAGTAAGTGGGGACGCGGGCTATACCTACAGTATTGTCTGGTCACCAAGTAATTTTAAGAACGTCAAAGATTAACTGTTTCTGCAGTAGGTAACTACAAATGTGTAGTCACATTCGCAAGGCAATAAACAGAGTTTGCAAGTACTTACAGTTACAAATCTGGCTGGCTATAAAACTAGCCGTCTCGCCGTTCGCGAAATTGACCAATCACCGCGGATTCAGCTATCGAGCTCACTTCGATCATTCGAGATGCAAGTTACAGCATGTGCCTACAGTACTGCAATGGCTATGTTTACTGATTGATGTTTAAATTGTATGTAAGCAAGATGCTGCAGACGATATCACTACGAGAGAAGGAAAACTCGAAATAAAACCCTGTAACAACCCGTCTGACCAGCGTGGAAACAGTAGGTCAAAGCCTCCCAACGTTGGGAGAGGCCTATGACCAGCAGTGGACTGCGATATGCTAATTGATTGAGTACGTCACAATACAAAACATAGCCAAGTCCGACATGCATGTAGATCAGTCTTAATAGATACTTTATCATTACAAGTGCGTTATGCACTCGATTATACTCGCGGGCCAGCAGAGCGGTACGACTTCGAGTACCTACGAGCACTCAAGAGTATGATTGAGTGCGCAGTGTCCGGCTATATCCGGGTATCGAGTTTGGGATTGCTTTCGCAATACACGTGCCGACGTTCATTACATATAGGCACATGTAGTTAGTAGACGTTCCAGACATATGAGAAGTAGGTATATCAAAAATTATCTAGTTATAATAATGTACTTATGTACATAGGTAATGGCAATAATATAGCACAGAATTGTATGGGGAATCTACCCAGCCATTAATAGTAAATACTTTCCAGACGTATGAGAAGTAGGTATATCAAAAATTATCTAATTATAATATGACATGTACTTATGTACATAGGTAATGGCAATAATCCACCCAACCATTTATTTGATACTTGCTGGCCCGCCCAGGTTTCCCCCGAAGCATAGCATAACCTTATCTTTAATTTAATCACAGTATAGCTTTTATCAACCGAATTTATTGACTTCTATGATTACTGCTCCGCTCCCTTGGATAGTAGCGTGATGAGCCTAGACTAGAACCTTCCTCGATAAACGGACTACCTATTCAATACAAATAGAAGCGCGTTCAACCAACCTTAAAACTCCTCAGTTTATTAATATTAAAAAAAGTAGGTACAATAGACTCATATTATAGATGTGTTTGAAACATTTTTGAGAACGCGAACGACAAGATTCTTTATTTGTAAAATTAGTTTTTTATTGAAACTGAAAATAGGTTTTCTTTTTTTTTAAATTAATAATTAGACATAAAAACTTTTTGGTAATAGAAAATAAAGTGAAAGCATAACGCGATGCATAATATCTTGCGCAAATAAAATCTAGAGGCCATATAACTTCCATTATGGTTTCGCAAGAACCTTACCAATTTTGTTACAAAATTCGCTGTTTCATTAGCAACAACAGGAGTTCGAAAATGATTCTAACAACGTTTCCTGAAATAGAACGTCCGCAATGAAAACTTAGAACATCAAACTCTTTTTTATGACTGTTATATTAACTTTAGAAACACGTCACCGGTCTATTATAAGAATGTTCTGTTCAATTAGAGGATTTGGTACAAAATGGCACGTGTAAGAGCAACGTGAACCTACCCTTTTGCTTCTACAAGCCCAAATTCTTACGTAAGCGCTACGTAACAGTGGTGAAGGGTGCAAATGTTCAAAATAAAAGCCCGTGGAAACGCGCTTTACCAGGTCCTCGCTTCAGCTAAAGCACAGCCACTGTCACACCACAGAGACTGCAAAAAATGACATTAAATTTTAGACCTTATTTCTATAGGCTTACAGTCAAAAATTAAATGAAAAGAGTTTCATTACACTCTTTCGTTCACTCTACAAAAAGCCATTTAATTTTAAACTTAAACTGCATTACTTTTAAGCAGAATCGAGGCTCTGTTATGGAACGACAATAGGGATTTTGCATGGAATCTTCTTAAGAAATTCTTTGCAGAGCCAGCCGGCAGGAATCGGGTAATAGGGACCCCCTCGCTACTGCTACGTAAAACTACCCTTCTGCTTCTATAGTAGGCCTTTGCATCTTGAATATATAATTCAAACAGCATCTGTGCGGCATACTATAGAATGACTGTAAAGTCCGATATGGGAGCGACAATGGCGTCCGCAATATTGACCCTTAAACTGTGGATGTTTGATTGATGTGTTGAGGTGATTTTGGGCCTCGGCCCGCTAGTTGTGATCACCTTGCCTGGTTGGAGGATCCTCCCTTTGTGTTGGAGGAACATCACTCCTCGTTCCTGCACGTGTTAAATATCGCATCGTAATGAAAAAGAAATATCAACTCGCTTTACGTTTTCTTCTTACGTAACGTTACTAAACCTTCTGTTTTTTATATCTGAAATATTAACCTGAACTAGAACTTGATATAAATCGTAGCATTTTTGTAAACATTCCTGTAGTCATACCAGTCATACCCTCTTCTATAGTAAACCCAACGATTCTGTGAAATATTGAAAATAGGAGCTACGGTTGTCACTGTCAATTACATACTGTTTTATTGTAAATCAAAGACTTTGATTTCAGCACGACATTATTGACATTATTGAAGGAAAAGGGTAAGCCAGCCTTGACTCCAATAAATCACAAAGAACTTCCTATCAGAAATAATTATTTTTAGGGTTCCGTAGCCAAATGGCAAAAGGAACCCTTATAAATTCGTCATATCTGTCTGTCCGCCTGTCCGTCCGTATGTCACAGCCACTTTTCTAAATACTATCATGAAAGAATATTTATTTTAAGAGCTTCAATCAATGGCATATGATCATTATCAAATTATAAAATAGTCTATAAGTTAATGGCATACCTATGTATAAAAACTGAAAAACACTAACTAAAACAAGCGTGTGTTTTAGTCGGTTCAAGTCCAACACATCCTCCACCGGCTCCAGCGGGGGACCATCCGTGGGGATTTTCCGCACGAAAAAAAAAAGTATGCACTCGATCCGGCGAGCCTACAGGAAAGATTTAATGGGTAATTTCAACTTGCCTATTTTTTTACTAATTTCGGTGATATTTTTCCGATAAAGAATTTAATGGAGTTCTTTTAGAACACATCAGTATTGTGTATGTGTTCTAAAAGAACTCCATTAATTTTTTTCATCGGAAAACCTATGATTGAAAAATACCACCGAAATTAGCGAAAGATTAAGCAAGTTGAAATTACCCTAATGATAGTAGAGGAAGCTCGTAAAGTATGTAGAGTCCGCGCCAGCTAATAAGCCACGCGGCAAAACTAGGAACTAAAATGACATCGCCGCCATACTGTGTGTTGATTGGTTCAGGCCATATTACTGTCAGGGCTTGAACCAATCAACACACAGCATTGCGACAGCAGTTGCGATTGTTACGCCGCCGCCTGCAAGGGACTTATTTCTTGGCGCGTTGGCTACAGAAACTTGCCAGGCTGTCGTCTCTGTCTCTGCCTACCCTGAAAGGAGAAAGACCTTTGAATGTTTATGTATTTTTTATATTATAGGTACTTATACTAAGTGCTCGTAAGCACACAACATAGGTGTTACCTATTTAATTGTTATCTGTATAACTTCTCTAAACTTTATCTTTCCTAGTTTATCATATCAATTTTGCTGTGCACTTCACTCTGCCCTCTATCTATATTTATTTTCCTCTATCACTCTAAGGTTTGCTGGAAGAAATCTCAACATTGAGTTAAGCTCGCCTTTGTACAGAAATATCCTTTTGTATTTGTTAATGAAATGTTTGTGTGCAGCAATAAAGAATATGCTAATGTAATGTATGAATATAAGAAAAGAAAATGAAAAAGATCAATCATCCCTCCAGGCTTCGTAAACCTCACTAGGGTTTTCTTTTTAAATCAAATCAGTCTAGGTTCGGACCTATCACCTAAATCGACTTCAAGCAACGTCCCTGAAATATGAAGACTGCTCAACATACGTGACTAAAGTTACAATTGGGAGGTGGTTGGATATTGCCACCTTTTTTACCACTTTTATTTCACGTAAACCGTAATTGCTTTGACGAAATAATGGATTTCGTCAAACCAAGTACGGTTTTTATTGTATAAACTTTGGATTATATAACCTCCACGTCTACCTACTGATTAACGGACTGGTTCCTGGCGCAGGTTTTATTTCTCTGCCCAGGGTTAGGAGGTCAGATGGTAGTAAAATCCAAAATTTAACAAGTCATAAATTTTGACAGCTATAGCTATACAGACAGCCGTCAAAAGACGTGGTTGGTATATCTACATAATAGCACGCTGACCAGTAGATAATATATTTTTACCAAAAACAGATAGAAAGACGATCACAAACCTCCAAAGACATCATAAAACATTCAAACTTTTGAAGTTTTACCTCCACTATTAGAGACCAGACCCAGACCAATAAATCAAACCAGCCATCCAAATGTAATAAGTGCAGATACATGCCCATCTAGCATCTCAAATAGAAGATAGTGAACACCAAATCGAATTTTGAAGCGAACCTAGGCGGCCATTAAGGCATCTGCACATCGCTTAGTTCGTTGGAATATTCTAGAAATTTGCATATGGCGGCCGGGTGACGTCACGGCGTGTCGCATGCAGCTAGACGCTCCGGTATTCATGCGGGCCTTGTTGTAATCCTGTGGACATAAAGGGAGATATATGTGCCTAGATTTGTTGACAGTCTGGATCGAAGCTGCACTCAGTAGCTGTAATAGCGAAAAGAATTTAATTTTCTTTTTATTGAAATATTTAGAGGTTCAACCGCACTAGGCGATTATTTGGCTTTATTTGGCCAAAAACGGTTGAGAGAGTCAGACGGCAGTCGGTACCGTCAAGGTCAAAATAACCTTGTTGTTTTAAAGAATATTAGTAACTAAAATTACTAATATTCTACCTATCCCGTCCACAAGCTAAGCTTGCGTTAAAAGTGAGTTCAGGATACGAACCCGCAATTCCGACATCCAAGGCTTTGGATGCAACAGGAGATGTATGGTGTTCAGACTGTATTTATGTAGCACAAAATAACCCCCTGTTAATTTATCGAAAAGGAATTGTGTATCACCGCTTTATTCAATGAAATAGACGATGATAAGGAGCTGCTTTGTCGCCATTATTGCTTCAACAAACACCAGAAATGAAGTCATGAATGTGTGTCGTAACACTTGGCAGAAGACGCAAGATGTATAGTTCTCATAACTCTCACAATATTGTGCATATATAGGCCATTATTTACGATGTAAACTTAGTTCTAGGGCAGTTATTCAGGACACGTTTACATTATAACTTATTGGCAGTTGGCAGTATACACTGAAATCGTAAATTTAATAAGTAGGTAATCCCAACTACATGATACTTAAGGCAGCAGATTTGCATTTAATACAAATGAGCATAAAATTCTGTTTTTAAAAAAATATCCTTAGTTAAAACCACACTATTTTAGGAACCACTTTCGGCAAATAGTAAAATATTTTGTTTTAATTGAAATACAAATTAAAAAATACAAGCAAAAAAAAAATCCAAGTAATTAGCATAGATACATACATACTTACATATAATCACGCCTTTATCCCCGAAGGGTTAGGCAGAGGTGAATTAACATCCACATTTCACCAATCATTGTATTCGGTTCCGACGTAATAGGGGGTGAGCCTATTGCCGTAGTGCGGGCACTATTGTTGACTCGAGCCATGTATCTGCGGCTGTAGTCTGGGCTGTATATATGTGTCTGATATACAAAATATGTACAAGTAAGGTATTTGAAATACAAAATTCAGTATTTTAACTATTTTCAAATACTAATCACAAAATACAAAATTAATCTAGACCAGCACGGGCTGAAAAGTAGAGGAACACAAGATAAATAAACTGGAGTTTCCTTTCATGAACATTAGATTTTTAAATGTAGGTACTGTCAGACAAACAACCTCTTGTTGGAGAGTGAATAAAACCAGCTAGAGACAACAATCTTTCTACAGGTTTTACAAGAAATACAAATACCAAATACGTATCTATGTGTATTTCAATAATGTATTTTAATAACAATTAATTAATTCAAATACTGCCCAACCCTAATTAGGTTTTTAGGTTCTAGATTATGTTCATGACATTTGTGAAGATAGCTGTGGCTAATGGTAGATTCAAATAAATTATAGAGTTAAATAAATATAGATTAGAAGACTAACTTATTTTCCTTAGCCCCTTTACTTCCACGCATATGACACTTACAAACGTACGTATCCTAAGTTCAGTGAGTTAGGACGTTTTGTAATTGATCACTCTTAGAAGAAAACAAAGAGCCCTCCAGACAGTTGAATGACCTTTTTCTTCAGAGCAAATCTCTCCTAGACTCTTGTACCCTCATTTGTGTGAAATAGGTAGTTTATAAGTAGTATGTGAGCGGTCTGAAGGGCTATCTGGGAGCTGAATACAGCCACTGGCTTCACCGACTGCCGCAAAAAGCTGAGTTTGATTGATGATAAGTTAGTACCTTCTAAAGCGCAATACTTAAAAATAAAACACAATAGGTACTTTCTATCATCACCTAGAATAGTTTCCGCTTGTATCCGAAGCTCAAAGCTCGAACTCTGGGTCTCGGTCTGCCTGTGTGTGATTTTTAGATTTCTCTATAATAACTACTAAGGTAATTATTTATTTATCCGTATCTAGATCCGATAGGTATTACAAAAAAGACGCTATGCAATTCTCTTAGAAAATTTATTTCAACATTCAACGCAATATACGATAGCTAAGCAGCGGCCACAACTATCCAGAATACATTATTATACCAGACAATCACATAAAAAGCTTCCAAGGGGATATTTCCAGTATTCTCACATACCCTTTGCACCATGGCTGTTCTTAATCCGAGTCATCTATGGCTATCTTGTACGTAATGAGGACCGTTAGAGTCCGGGGCTTAAGGCTTCTGTAACGAGCGAGGCTGTTGTGTTTATTCTGCCCATCTCCTTCTAGAGAACTGATGATTGATAAATGTAGCTATCTTGGATTTATTATACTTTCGCTAGGCGACTAGTCGGGAATTAATTTAGTATTTCGTGTCTTTATCTAACTAATATTAAAATAATAGATTCTAGTAAACGCATTTCATTGGTAACAATAAAAAAACTAAGTAGGTATGTGTTTTTATTTGTATATCTATATGTCTGTTTTTCTATCTGTTTGACTTGGCTGATCTCTGAAACGGCCAGGTAGGCTTTAACGGGACTTTCACTGGCAGATAGGTGATGTTTTAAGACAGACAGCCTCCGTGGCGTACCGGTAGTGAACGCGGCCGCTACGCATGAGGCGCGGGTTCGAACCCCGCTCAGTGCAAATATTTGTGTTCGTGAAATATGGGTATTTGCATTGGTCTGGTCGTGCCTCGGAGAGCACGTTAAGCCGTCGGTCCCGGTTGCCATAAGAACATCTATGGCAGTCGTTACGGGTAGTTGGAGCCCTAAAAAAAAATCCAAAAACAACGGTCTAGCTGCAAAGCTTCGATATCGCCTAATGTTATCATTGGGCTGTGGAGGTCAGATGGCAATCGCTTCACGAAAAAATATCGAGGTCTAGCCAAATCTGTAGTTAAGACTGATAAAGCGGACCTCAGACTCCGAGCTGAAAAAGCTTCGGATGCGACTGGGAATTAACGCTAGGATGAGAGATAGGTGATGTTTTAATACGAAAGTTTTCTACTTTTTTTTTATTGGCTACTAGCTGTCCCGGTGAACTTCGTACCGCCATATTTTTCCCGTTCCCGCTGCACCTATTTTCTCATCCTTAAAACCTTCCCTGGACACTCACGAATATTTCAAGACTAAAATTAGCCAAATCGGTTCAGCCGTTCTTGAGTTATAAAATAACAACGAAAAGTGGCATTGATTTTTATATCTTAGAAGATTATCTTACAGTAATTGACATACCTACATGCCTGGACCTTAGCAAGTGGAAAGATTATGCCTAGTTGTTTAACCCTCCTTGCTAGAGGATGATCTTAGAGATATGAAAAGAAAATAAATACAAATAGCTGGCTCTAAGGCAATGTATAAAAGCTGAATCCGCCTCCGAATCCAAGTAGAGCTAGGTACCAGTTCGCAAAACCAAGCTTAGCACTTATAATAAGTCCGTATTTGTATAGAAAGGAACCATCCAGTATTTATGCAGAATGGAACTGTACGTGAATACGCACAATTACAATTGTACCTAACCCTTGGTAACAAATAACAATGAAGGTTAATTCTCAATCGTCTATGTTAAGCGCAACGTACAATAACAACTAGGAGTACGTACTAATCAATACCTAAGTCTACCTTGCTGACGTCAGAGCTTTCCCATCCTTGGAACGTTTATAGTTTTCGTGTGCCAATGAGTCAGCAAAGAAATTGGGGCTTCAACGATTTTCAACTTATGTAACAAAATTGAACAACTTGAATTTGGGCCAAAACTGCTTGTTGTTTCAGAGTATGGGAGAATTATTATTATATTGCAATTTTGCTGCCCTCTTACGTCATCATTTGGCGTCATATCTAAGTAGGTATTTTTTTGTGGAACCCCTATTTTCGTTTAACAAGGATGTGTAACGCCATCTAGTACTAAATAGTGGAAACAGTTGATATTTTCCTGCAAAATCTAGAAGGACCATTTTTTACTGGCCCTGTTTATCAGTTGTTCTATTATATTTTTTTAAGAGATCCAGTTATACGGATGCCCTTAATTGTAATTTGTGATACACCCAGGCGTTTAAGACCGGAGACTGTATGCGGTTTCAATCCGTTCGTGTTCAATATAAACTCCACGCTGACTAGTGCGGCTTCTATTGCTACTACTACTGTTTTTTTTCGTGGCCATTGGTTGAACTATTTTTTGTGGTTACAAGGACTAGGTACTCATTCGACATTTTTACAATAACATTACAATCGAAGTCATTTTCACCAGTTATTACCTACTAGGCAAAAACAATCAGGAAAAAAAAAGGTTAATTAATAACAGCGGGTGTGTGTCATATGAGCACTCCGACAAAAAATCACCAAACTTGTACGTACTTAATTTTCTACTACCCATAATAAGGTTACAAACTGATTCATCGTACACACACCCGGTCAGTGTTCCCCTACCGCCGTGACTAATCGGTTGAGTGTGGCCACCACAATCACGCACGATACTGCACTATACATCATACTACCCTAAGCCTAAGCATATACTTATAAACGCATACATATATCACTCCTGTCCATTTTAGGGAGAGCAAATCGCCAAACTTTATTGGGAAATAAGAATACCACTTACTTAACACCTCGATATTGAGTTGTCTAATCGTGGTATGATTTATATGAGATGTGAAGATTAGGTATGTGCTTAATACATATATCATAACAGTAAGTATAAGACCAACTTATACTTACTAAAAGCGAGTAACTTTATGGATAGATTCAATAGATTCCTATAAAATGTGTATAATGGTTACTCATATGAGCAGAATCACAATAATTCATTTACTAAGCAGACTCCAATTTCGTGTAAATATTGTCGCATGACAAAATATGATCCTAATAACTTAGTGACCCGCAGGTCTAAAAAGGCTACTTCATTGGAATCGCCAATAAAGTGACCTTTTAGACCTGCTGGTTACTAATCTAATGAACCTTATAGTCATTGTGTAAGGACTATATGTATTGCAATATGGTAAACAATAATCTGATATCCTTCATCATCTTTGCAGCGCCAGCCCACACTAGGCCTGGACCCCATCGGTCTTAGAAAATTAGCCTCTGTTTTAACCAGCATCCTGCATATCTATCAGCATGGTCAAATATTTGGGGCAGTTAACATTTTACCAGATTGGGAGATTGAGAGTAAGGTCGACATGATCGAGTTTGCCAGATTGCATTTCCTAGTGATATGCAAGTAGATCCAGAGACTGTTTTCCCATATAACCGACTAGGTTCGACTTTGAATTTTAAAGGAAATGCCGCTGGATTTACCCGCAAATCCATGAGCTGTTATTGCAATGAATGTTCCAGTCCTTAAGGCTTTTTGGCTATCCAAAAAGCCTATTGTCTAATATAAAATGGGTCTAAAAAGGCTACATTGAGTATGTATTGAGGTAACTTTATGAATTCCCAGTAGATCTCAATAGAATCCTATAAAATTCATATAATGGTCACTCATATGAGCAGAATCATATTAACTCATTTACTTATTAAGCAGATTCCAATTTCGTGTAAATATCGCCTCATGACCATGACAAAATATTATCCAGTAGGTATCCTATATAATACTATTCCAATAAAGTGGCCTTTTAGACCTTAACCTTCGTTAACCTTCGTCCACAGCACACAAAACATGCTTTCGCATTGTATCCAGCTTGTGTAAAGGTGGGCTAACAGGGCGCTTCCGATATATCACGAGGGCCATTAATTGCGTCCCGCGCGTTTTTTGCGGCGGGATTAATTGCGGCGTAAAAAAAAAAAAAAAAAAAAAAAACTGTTGCTAAAACGTTTTTCATGTAGGAATTTTAAGTTATTATTTTAGAAACTTTAAGTACACTTGCTTTTTAAATATTTTCAAAGTTAAGTAGGTAGTACCTACGTTTTCTTCTTCCTACCTACATCCCCTATAAGCGCGGCGTGAAAAAGCATCTGAGTTGAGGGCCGTCATTGTTATAGGTATCGTAAATGTCTATAACGGTGACCCTATCTTTTTTTTTTATATTTGTTCCTTTCGGAACAGGCTAAGGTTCTATGACCATGCTCGAGAAGATCGCATTGCTTCGATTTTATATACCTAGCATTCTCTCTATCCCGTTGATTATTATAAAACACAACCTCCTTTCCATTGAAACGAGAAGATTAGAAGATTCCTACAGGGTCAGCAGCACGAGTGCGACGCCCCTGTTGTAGCACACAAGTACTTAGGCGACGATAACCACTCTTCATCAAATGCGCCGTGCGCTTGTCTGCCCCCTAAGTGTTATAAAAAAGATAGTTAAATAAGTATACACTTAGTTTAGGTACTTGTTTCAGTTGGATGTTTTAAGCAAAATACTTAGGTAGGTACAGAAAAGACAGCTTTTCCACAACGCAGGCAGGGTGGTGTCCCTAGAGAGTGGAACGCGGCTGGTAATGAAATGTCAAACAACATACCGGCTTGAATTACAACTCATGGTTGTTAACGTTCGCAAGTTTGGGGGATTTGGCGATTTGACATCGGTATAAATGTTTAAAGGGCATTGAGGTTACGGCCCCAAGTGACTGATCCTGCAATTATCATTAATAGGTGAATCTTTCACATCTGGAGGGATGTTGTTAGTTGGAAAATCGATTAAGATAGGGAAAAAGAATCGACCTCGGACGGGACTCGAACCCGCGATCTTTCCCTTACAGGGGGAACGCTCTGACCACTAAGCCACCGAGACACGTACGAAATCAATCCAAATTCCCTTATACAACCGTCTTAAGGGCGACGGTGTTAGTGTAGTTAGTGGTCAGAGCGTTCCCCCTGTAAGGGAAAGATCGCGGGTTCGAGTCCCGTCCGAGGTCGATTCTTTTTCCCTATCTTAATCGATTTGAACAGTTAGCATAGTAAATGCTTCTAAATTTCATTCAGTTGGAAAATGTCTATTAATTTATTGTTCTTAGCCTAATAATCCTAAGAATCTTAGGAAGAGCACGATGTACCTAGCTGGTAATCCGGGACGCGAAAGTTTAAGTTTCCTTGTGTTAGGAGTGGGTTTACATCGCAGAGTTATGGCCAGGTGGTTTACCATAAGCTCTACAGGTCAGGCTAAACAGGTCAATATTGGCCGGGAAATGAACGGCTGTCATATTTTGTACTATGAACGCTATGTAAAGCAGGCGATTCAGCGATTGTCTGGTCAGTGATCACGTGATTAACATTTCACCGGCTGACTCGCGCCGACTGGTAATAATTTCGTACCATGAAGTGGCTTTTGACATCTTCACGCAGAAAACCAAACTGCCGTATTGTCATAATGGTTGTCAAATTTGAAGGCGTTCAAGAGCACCTTTTATTGAACTGTTTTCTTCATTTTCATAATAAAAACCTAATAGTTTGTTAATTTGTGCAAAGATTAAGTTTTCTATATCCTTCAAGATTATTCTAAAAAACAAATCTCGTTATATTTGCATTATTTTAGATGTGTGATGAAGATGACATTATGAGAATTTTTAGAAGATGATTTTATTTGGTCGAGAACACGAAAAGAAAAGAAAATTCTAAGGAATATCGACTGGAGAGTGATAAAATCATTTGAAATGCCGGACGGAATGTATTTGCATCGATATAGACTGTCTAAAAAGTGTGTGCTTGAACTGTGCCGTGAAATAATACCATTTATGTTGCAACGTGAACATACTCGTAATACCAATAATATCATCCATCACCTAACCATATTATAAATAAACTATAGGTATGTTTGTCTGAGTAACCTCCGCCACAGTAAACCTCCGCCGTCTCGGGCGATCTCTGCCTACCCTAATTTAACACAGAACATCACGTGAAAACTCGCAATGTGGTAGAAAAGGCGATAAAATTGTGCTCCTCAAAGTACGCTTTAGATGTCTCACAACGTTCTACATTATGAAGCCATTATAGCAGCGGCTATTGTAAATGCGTATGTGAAATTAAATGTTGATTATATAATAAAGCTTTTAAATCCATCTACTTCCATACTTCATCCATACTATATACTATAATATCCATTAGTATATAATTATATTAATCTATGATATCCATACTAATATTATAAATCCGATAATAACTCTGTCTGTCTGTCTGTTACACTTTGATACCTAAACCAATGAACCTATTTTGTTGTAATTTGGTACAGAGATAGATTCAACTTTGGGAGAGGACTTAGCTATGTTTGATCATAACCAACACCCACGCGGGCGGAGCCGCGGGCAACAGCTAGTATTTCTATATTTCTGTCTGTCTGTTTGTCTGTTACGCTTATACGCCTAAACCACTGAACTGATTTTGATGAAATTTGCTGATAATTCATATTAGAGCACCCACGCGGGCGGAGCCGCGGGCAACAGCTAGTATTTCTATATTTCTGTCTGTCTGTTTGTCTGTTACGCTTATACGCCTAAACCACTGAACTGATTTTGATGAAATTTGCTGATAATTCATATTAGAGCTAGGGAACGGACAGAGGCTACCTTTTATCACAAAAGAAGGGGTGAAAGGAGGGAGAAATTAGGGAAATAGGGGATGAACGTTTGTGTAATACTTAGTACATCATTGAAGATATCCTGATGAAATAGATAGATTAGAATGTTTGGGAAATCTAAAGGTCAATGGCCCACTGAAAGAGCAGCGGCCAGGGTTTAGTACTAGAAATGATTGCGAGAAGGTTTGCGCGCCCGCGCGATGCCTGGCGATGCCGCGCCGCTCCTTCGTCATTTGAAGGCGAAGGTCGCCTTCAAATGACGATGATCTTTTTCTCCTGTAGGTAGATAAGATTCAAAATGGTTTGTAATAGGTACCTATAATAGATAAGATTCAAAGCCTGTTGACTGACAGGGACGGGATTGATCCTAATCTTTCATCGAATTAATAAATAATATAGTAGTGATCATTTAAAATAAATCATTTACTAATTTCATAACCGAATTTAAAATACTTGGCAGTGTCGGACTCGTGGATAATTCTATGATCATATTTCGCTCGTAATCACCAACCGTATACCTACCTCTTTGAGAGTATGACCTTATTCTTATTTTATTCCATAAAAAACTAAAGTACTCACTGTCAAGTTTTTTTTTCTGGCGATTCCTTCATAAATAATAAATTTCGTTCAAGAATAGTAACATCTTAATAACTTTTACAGTTGAGTATATAAAATGACTAAAAGAGTCCTCAACCTCTCAAATGATATTATAATGTACGTTGTTATTGAAGAAATCGAAATTTGTTCAAAGAACTTCATCATCGGCTATATATATTATATAAATAATATTTATTTGGTATATAAAACTCCTTTGGTAACGATTCCGAGAAGTATTTTAGAACGTTGATGGTGTGCCAAATTGATCAGAGACAATTTACGCGTGTCAGTATTTATTTCCGATGTATTACTTTACTCTATGGTATTCGGTACATTGCAGCTCAACCGAAGAGGTTCATGGTACCAATGGAAAAACTGCCAGGTTGGGTGCCAAGTTGAGCTGCCCTGCGCATGGCAGTTGAAGCAAAAGTTTATGGTAAGGCCCCCAGAATTCGAACCCGGGACCTCTCAATCGGTAGGCCGACTCCTTTAGCACTAAGCTACCGACGCATATACGACCATTAAAACAAACAAGCGAAATCAAAATATCACACTTAATTTTTTCATATCTCTTTAGAATCAACCATTTTGACGTTTAATAGTTAAAAAGGACCCAATGTAATCGGACAAGCGACTTCTCACTGTATTTGCATAATTTACGAGCTCAGCAGTTGACAAAATGACCTCCTATTTGCAATTGCGAGCGTAACTCGTATGTATCTACACTAAGCGACGTGGAACGACTGCTAAAACAAGCGTTTAGCTCGGCTCAGAGATATTTATCACGAGATCTACACTACTGGGCACCTCGTGTGCATAGCTCAGAGTTCGAACGGTATTTATCGTAGTTTGTTGTTGTTTTAGATTAGTTTTGGGACTGACATTGAAATAATGTTTTTGAATAGAGATCTAGGTACGTACCTACTCCTTCATTTGGAGTGCAGTTACATGGAGTGATAATGGATATCGGATCTCATATTCGAAGCGAACCTGGGTCTTTCGTCATCATCGATTTCCACTAAGCGAGAATCGAACCCGTGACCTTCGACTTAGCAGTCAAACGCCTATATAGATACTATAACTGATGTCGGTTATCGCTTAGTGTTTATATAGCCTGCATCTCAAAATCCTTTCTTAGGGGATGCCTACGTCATAGTAGCTATAAGCATGCAAAGTCTCAGCCTGATCGGTTTAAAATTGATAAAGTTTCATACAAACTTTCATCCCCTATTTTATCCCCTTGGGGGTAGAATTAATCAAAATCCTTTCTTAGCGAATGCCTACGTCATAACATCTACCTGCATGGCAAATTTCAGCCCGATCCGTCCAGTGGTTTGGGCTGTGCGTTGATAGATCACTATATCAGTCAGTCAGTCAGTCACCTTTGAGTTATATATATTTAGATACTACTAGGCCACAGCTGATGTGCGTCCAATATTTTCACTTTGAAACAAGGTAATCACTTAGTAGTTATAATTTTTGTGTGGCATGTCGCCTTCTCCGAAAGCGACTGCCGTCTGCCCTTCCATTCCCCGGAGGAAAGTCTATGGCAGGGCCTCAAAAATAATATAGAAATAAAACAACAAATTATTATTAGTCAACATTTTTTATGAACTGATGCATATATTATAAACAAAATAGTAAATACAGCTTCTAAAACAATGATTAACAACACTGTGAGGGTAAAAACAATTATTATTATTTAACAATGAACTTCATAACATATAAAAACATTATTATTTTACTAAGCATAATTATTGATACAGGCATTATACACGTTGATTTTTATTTAGAGCGCATTTAGATATCACTTTTTATTAAGCTAACTAACTAAGAGGAGTTAAGAGAATATCTAGTAATGTATTGTGTTCTTAGACTATATACTAAATAGGCCTGTCATTTCTAACAAAACGGTTTTAGCTTCGCCATTGAGTAGTAGTATTCTATCTGACACAAGACTTTCGTAAAAAAATATTGTTCTATCAATAAAGTGAAATGACTTGCCTCTCTCTCCTCTCTTCCAGAAACTCACATTACGCTTTTGCTAACATTTATTTAGCTCTAATATTTTATTGTTCAAATTACAATAGGCTATCTACAATTACTTTACATCTACACATATAAAAATAATTATACATAATATACATGAACGACATTATCACAGGTGACACAACCTTCATACAAAACGTGTATTAATTACATACAATACAAATAACCATGACGCAGAATCTGACTTTCGTAATATTTATAACAGCTGTTGGTCCATGGCGTGCTATAGGCGATTGTATTTCGAAAAATGGATGGCGCTATACACCTTATATAGTTATTTAACGTGGGCAAAATCCCCACGGATAAGCCCCTCACCCACCTCACCCGTTTCCATTTCATCCACATGTTTCGTTATGTCGGAATTCTTCTTCATCCTAGCGTTAATTCCCAGTCGCATCCGAAGCTTTCACCTCAGAGTCTGGGGTTCGCTTTACCAGTCTTAAATGCGGATTTAGATAGACCTCGTTATTTTCCGTGAAGCGACTGCCATCTGACCTCCACAACCCAATTGTGACATTAGGAGATATCGAAGCATTGCATCGATTATGTCGGAATTGAATCGACTAAAACGCACGCCACTTAAGTCGCAGACAAGCACATGGGCCACCTAATGGAATGTAGTTATCGTGGCTTATGGATGAGTGCAACACCAGGGGAGTCACACTGACAGCACATACCCTTTCCAGTGAGCTCTGGCTACCCCACTCACCGCTGATAACACAAAACGAGGTTATTATACCCGCGGTATTCTGTAAGGCGAAAGCCCGTTGCAGCTAGCAGGGGAGGTTGCCGCCTGTGGATCGTTGGTTGCCGAAGGTGAGATTGGCCGACCCAGGGCCATCTCTTTCGGGCTGGCCCTCTTCGGGTGACCTCTCCACGGAGTTCTCACTCTCCTCTCTTCCTCGCCCGGAAGAGTTGCAGGCCTTTATCATCTTAATGTTGAGTCCCAGTCACATCCGAAGCCTGGAACCCGCTTCAATTGTCAATATCGAAGTTCTATAACGAAGTGTTCCATAGCACCCGGGACCAAAACTTACATACATTCATATATACACGCCTGTACATTCCCTAAGGGGTTAGCAGAGGTTTCGCTGACTATAATTTACGGTCCCACGTGAAAGGGCGCAAGCCTGTTGCTGTCAAGCAGGCACTCAAATATAGGCAGGCATCCATTTATTTTTATTTTTCTTATTGTTTTGTTCTGCGATTTCCCTTTGTTCGTTAATTTTTTATGATAATAATGTCGATTATTCTATTTTATCACCGATAGATAATTTTTTTTTTGTCATTTACACGAATTTATGTATTATAAAAGAAACTTATAACTTATACATAGCATGTTAACACGAATATCACAATATTATTCACTTTTTTGATACAAAATTTAACAATAAAATGTATTTTCTAGTAATTTCAACTTCAATTTTGCGTTGCTATTCACTAATTAACCCTGTTAACGGCACATATTATGACCCCAATGTCGATGAGAGAAAACGTGCCGCGCTTTCCTCAAAAGAAAACCAAAAAACGCGTACTGCGCTTATAGAGGACATGTTGTGATGTGACTGGGGTCGTCATATACGCCGATAACTATAATAATGATATTATTATATATTTACATTGTTATTGATTGTTCTAATAGTGCAGTCCGCAGACTCTGTTAGCAGGTACGGCTTTATCTGAAATAAAATGTAATGTTAATATTACCATTGCCATAATACCATGCCAGCCTTACCATTACCATAATAAATAATGGAGGGTAAGCACACAAAATTATGTTCCCCGCATATCTCCCGACGTTCGCAAACCTGTCAAGTCGTGACCACGGGCGCTGCAACGTATTCGAAACGTCGGCAAAAGTAAGTTCCATAATAATTAATCGCGAAAAGTCCCGTTCCGAACCATCATAAAAACTGTGTGTCATACATTTGATACCCACGTAGCCTAACAAAATACGAACCTGAATAATGCTAGCAAAACTCACCAATCATTTTAGGGTACGGCAAATTCAAATTCGCCATAATCTTCACAAAATCGGGCAGCGATTTCGTCAACCGCGGGTTATACTTCTTTTCTTCCCCCACAGTGGTGGCTGTCTGCCCCCTGTAGTCGTGGGCTGGGTACAGCGTGTAGTGCTCGGGTAGCGTGAAGATACGCTGGTGGACAGAGTTGTACAGGGTCTCGGAGGAACCCTCCTGGAAGTCTGTGCGGCCGCAACCACGGATCAAAAGTGTATCACCAGTGAATGCTAGACCCTGAAAGGAAATTGTTTTTTTTTTTAAGTGAGAGAGATTATACAGGATTTAGTCCAAAATTGGAATTCTTGTTTTTGAAAACGCAAAAACTACTAAACGAATTTTGAAACGATTTTTATCGTTTGAAGGGTTCTGACCTTTGGTCAGACTTAAAATCTTAAATTTGTTTGACCTGTGCCCCGAGCACGAAAAATATTCGTATTCGTAACGTAAACGTATTGAGAGAACGGTGCATTGCGATTGGCCGCCTGCCCACTATGAACCAGTATGTGCGCGCAGCCGGCCAATCGCAAAGCTCTGTTGTGTCGATACGTTTACGTTACCAATAGGAATATTTTTCGTGTTGTGAGCACTGTACAGCTAGTCTCGTATACATATAAATCATTGGTCACATAAGATGGAACTCACCTCATCATCATCCTCCTGCCCTAGTTCCTAGTATCCCAAGTTTATTTGGGGTCGGTGCAACATGTGTGCTTCTCCATTCATCTCTAGTTGCAGTCATCTCAACATACACTCCCTTTTTAACCATATCATCTTCCACACAGTTCATTCACCTCCTTTTAGGTCTTACTCTCCCCTTGTAGCCATCCAATTACATAGTTAATATCTTCCTTAGGACATTACTTTCATCCCTACCCATTACATGGCCGAACCAGGACAAAAGAGTTCCTTATAGCTACTCCGTGATTGGTGCTACATTCAAACTTACTCTAATATATTCTATGATTTATACCACTTAGGTGGCACCAAAGCACACGGCCTACCTCATGGAAAGTGATTACTATGGCCTATGGACGTATGCAACACCAGGGGCGTCACACTCGTGCTGCCGACATTGAAGAAACCTTCTCATGCCCTTATTGTCTCACCAAAGATTGAACCCACCTGTTCATGACAAATATACGTCAAGCAACCATTCGTATGTCCCGGAGTCGCCGTCGCCACCAGCTTATGTTCCCCGAAGTTGATCTCTTCGCCATCCTTCAGGTACACATCGGCCTGGGCTCCCGACGCCTTGCCGATCACACTCTTCGTCTCAGGGAGAATTGACTTGAGCTTCCCCGTGCCCGTTATGTGGTCAGCGTGCATGTGAGTGTTCACTATAATAAAAAATAAAATTGGATATATTACACGGTGTCATCTAAATGCAAACTATGTTTGGAATACCGTTTCTATAAAAATGTGTCTTGTCCGTTAATCGCCAGGTGTACTAAGCTCAAGGCCTCCAAATGAAGTGAAGACGAATTGACCCCGAGGAGAGCCATTGGTTAACATACCTACTTCCTCACGATTTCTCTTCCAAAATTGGCTCATAAGTCATAACAATACTCACACGCATATACCAACTTGAAGCCAAGCTCCCGGATAAGAGCGGCGTCTCGCTCTGCATGTTCGAGGACAGGATCGATGAGCACAGCTTCGCAGGAACGCCTATCGCCCAATAAGTATGTATATGTACTGCTCACTGTGTCGAACAGCTGGAAAACAATTGGAACCATGTAAGTCTGTATCGCTGGATGGCTTAGTTTCTGCTATTAGGTTTGTAATCTTCTTCATGCAAGTGTCAATCACAGTTGTATCAAAAGTTTGCACTTGAGTGCGCAGAGGTCCTCGGCGGTGCGATGCACGCCCTCCCCTTTCCGGGGACAAAGATGAGGATACCGTGATAACTCCACCCTAGGGGTAGATCTCAAGAACTGAGATAACCCTAGATCAACCGGGGTGTAAGGAAAGTGTTTTATGGGCAACCTGTGTAAGGTGAAGACCCGGCGTCTAAAGACCCTAGACGACATGCGGCTTTAGTCAGTTGAATTTCGACATAACCACCTCCGCCGAACGGTAGGGGATCCGAGTGGATATCTATATGGAAAAAAAGGCGCCCGCTCTTCTCTTTTCTTTATGGATTGGCTTTTTACGGGAGCTAGGTACTGCCGTCTGGCCGTCGATATCAAGAGGAAAGTCTGTGCCAGAGCCCAGTCCGTTAATCAGAAGTTGCATTAGCTAGCAGATCAGATAGCTAGCAGAACCGGCTTGGACTCAAAAGATCTTAGCATTAAAGATGGACTTTGAGTCTGTCTGTCCTTTTCCAGGTAAAGAGGGCTGAGCTGAACAGTGATGTGTCTTGTAAGTTGTAGCTATCTACTTGTTGTTGCCAGGCTTGTTTATCAATGCAATGGTCTTAATGAATATAAATTCAACAGTACAATATAGATAAACAAGATAAGACAATTGAATAAAAGGCGATATTGTTCTGTGACATCATCGATAGAGCTCGCGTGTTATCACCAAGTGATACCCGGGTGGTCTTATTAGAAGGCAGAGAAGTCGTGGATGAATATGCTCATTATTTTATTTATTTATTCTATTTTATTGAGAGGTTGTACGTCAATCTTTGGTTAAGCCAATCTAGCATGCAAGCCAGTACACCTATTGTCGGACGGGCGAGGATCTGGGGCAGCATTTCCACTCGCGGTTGAGAGGTCAGACAACAGTCGCTCTCGTAAAATTAAAAATCAACCCAAGAAGTAGACGAGTGGACTCCGATCACCAAAGTCTTAAGTTTTAGATGAAATATCCTCGCTCGGATGATGAAGAAGAGTGTTTCGTTTGAGTTCAATCAGTAGGTAACATGACCTTACAATCAACTTAAATATTGAAACTTACATGCGACACTATTATACTATAATTGTATAATTTCACACCCCATTAGTTCAAACACGTATCTTATTACTCACGTACGCAACCGTTCACGGTTCACGGTTTACATTATTCAGATACAAACTTCACATAAACTACTTTTTGGTAATATTATACAACAAAGTTAGCTAATAACGCACGGCCTTACTTATGACACCTTATGAGATGTTACCGAAGCCTAAACAGTCAAAAAACTCATTGCTAATTTGAGTAGCCTGGCATTTTCAAGCGCAGGGGAGACAAAACCATCATAAAATTGAATAATGAAGGGCGTTTGTCTGCTCCATCCAGGAGAGCTAGGCTACGGCCACATCCCTGTGTTTCTCCTAAGGGAACTACTGGGGGAGATAGGACCCCGTCGCCAGTTACTACAACAGAGTTTTCAATTGGTTTAGCTAAAAGGCGGGCAAAAGAGGCCACCAGCATTCTTATAAATCGTACGAAATACTGTTTCCAGCTACTTAAAATAGCAATAAAGTAAGAGGGTGGTGTTCATAAAAGGTGGGACCCACCCAACCAGACGGACGGACGGGACGTCCTGAAAAATGAAGCTGCGATAGACTGGATGCGCTAGCCAGACGAACATGTGTTATATAGCCTATATCCAGTAATGCATTGCACTAGATTTTTTAATTGACTGTGGTGTACATTCCTAGACGAGTCCCAATCCCGAAATACAATCTAAACCAATTTTTATAGATCACGGAACTTTCTTTAAAAAAGTCTTCTTCATCCTAGCGTTAATCTAAAAAAAGTCTATAAGCAAATAAATTTTAAAATTCGAACTCACCTGCCTAAAAAAGAAGTTTGATCCTTTGTCCATGGCTGATGAAACCAGTCTGATCTGCAAGCCTGTCTTCGACAGAATACAGTACGCGCCCGCGACGCGCCAACCACCGAATGTCAGTTTTTGCAGCATCCTATTACGTATAAACAATGGAGAATATTTCATAACAATAATATATCTTGCGGTTATTTATTGCCCTAAGAATTACTACTGTCAGTACTATTAGATATTCTGTGCTTCTAGTTATGTTTATTTATGGTACATAATGGTGTTATTTGCTTTTGTGTGGTTTATCAATGATTGTACAAGCGATTGTTAGTTCCATGCATTCATCTTATTGTATAATTCCAATACCGAAACTATCATTTTAAGACGCAACTAGTTGATATCCAATCTAAACTTCAACTTGATACTCGATCGACAAGTTTTTGTAATAATATTTTGCCTTGTACATAGTTCAACTAAGTATAAAAAAGTAATGAGCCTTTATAGGCTTGACCTCGACATTGGTTTTTAGACTTATATTAGCTGCCCCGGCGAACTTCGTACCGCCATATTTTCGTCCTGCGTGGTATTCAAATCCGGTTCCCGCTGCACCCTTATCACTAAGGGGTATAAAAATAGATGATGGCCGATTCTCAGACCTACTCAATATGCTCACAAAATTTCATGAGAATCGGTCAAGCCGTTTCGGAGGAGTACGGGAACGAACATTGTGACACGAGAATTTTATATATAAGATGATCTAAGTAAGTACGTGGACTTTGTTTTGATTGTTAACAGATTACCGGTATCGGCCTATCGGCTGCCTGCCCCGACAAGTTGCTATAGCAACCAAAATGATAATAGTTTTTAAACCACTTAGGTCGCAAACAAGCACACGGCCCACCCAATGGAAAGTGGTTACCGTGAATGGACTAGTGCAACACCAGGGGAGTCACACTCGTGCTGCCGATCCTTTAAGAACAGAGAGATTCTGTGCCGTCAGCGAAAAGGACAAGCAGGACATGCCTTTGGTCTTCCCACTGACAACACAAAACTTCTCCAGTGAGTTCTGGCTACCCTACTCCCTGCTGGGAACATAACACGAGGTTATTATACCCGCGGTATTCTGTAGGGCAGAGGTACTTCCCCAGTCCGACTTCTCTATTTGGACAGAAATACCGTCGTGTCCTACCTCCTCACAAGATAGTTCGTCGTTCACATTGTAACACCACATAATTTCATAAAAAAACCTTTTTTTATACTACTTAGGTGGCAGACAAGCACACGGCCCACCTGATGGAAAGTGGTTACAGCGGCCTATGGACTTATTCAACACCAGGGGCGTGACACTCGTGCTGCCGACCCTGAAGAAACCTTCTAATGCCCTTCTTGAAGAACCCCATATTGTAGTCGCTTGGTAAAACCACCGCGGGGAGTTAATTCTACAACTTGAGTGTGCAAGGGATGAAGTTCCTTTCATACCGCACAGTGCGCACCGTTTCCGGTTGCAATGTGTGAGGATGAATTCCCCGCCTATGGCGAGAGGTGCGATGATAGAATGTAGCTGTGGGTATCATGTCGAACAGTTCATGTGAGCACAAACTATTGTATAGGCGGTAGAACACACACAGTTAGGCAAAGTCTCTTCTGAGACTGAGAGGTTCCACATCGCCTGTGAGTATGGGATTGCTGACGAGCCTCAACGCCCGTCTTTGCACCGATTCGAAAGGTTCAAGCTGGTACGCAGGCGCTACGGCAAAAAGGTGACAGCAGTACTGAATGTGGGACCGAACCTGTGCCTTATAAAGGAGAAGTCGTTGCCCCGCAGTGAAGTACTGCTTCGCCCTGTTGAGCACCCCAGGTTTCTTTGATGCCAGCTTGACCTTGTCTTCCAGACAGTATCGATATAAGATATCGATACTAAGAATCTCGATACTAAGAATCTCGATACTAAGAATCTCGATACTAAGAATCTCGATACTCGAGGAAATGGTAGGCGTTGTGCCCAGGAATTGCGGCGCGCGGCGCTACAATAAATGGAGCCTTCTTACCGGTGAATACACATACTTTGTGAGTTTATTTTCACAAAACAATATTTGGTGTTAGAAAGTAAACGGTGAAGTATTATAAAACCATGACCAGAGATGGAACTTGAAATACAATCATGAGGAACTAGTACTAATCTAGCACTTAACAGATTAAAAAAAAATTGAAATCCAGACTGACCTAATATCAAAAACAAAAATGGCCTACTCATAGCCACATTTCAAAAATATGAGTATTTGTAAATATAGGAGTATGAAGACACACTGTGACCACTCTGGCAACCAGTACACCTGTTGCATTGCATGGGATAATTGGGTTCTTTGGAAGGAGAAGAACAAACAGGTGTTCAAAAAAAAATACACAGAGATCAAAATAAGTGTCTAAAATTAGAATGAGAAGTGTGGGATTTCTAAATGTGAGAGGAAAATTAAAAAAAGCTTCATAATCAGTTATAAATGCACTTGTTACCTGTATTTTTTTGCAAACAAAATATCACTGTGTCACCTTCCACTTACAGAATGTAACTGAATCAATATACCTTTTTATATCTAAGTACATACAACAGTAGTTAATACTCGCAGATAAACAACATCACTAACACTAATATACCTCAGGACACGTATCTTGGACCTAAATCGCGAGATAAATAAGGGGCCCTAGACAAAGTGACATTCTATTGGCGAAAAACGCCAGTGGAATCGCTAATTGTAGTATGAAATTGACATAAATCATTAATATAACTATATTTTTTTTATGAAATTTGAGTCTTTGTAACTCGAAATACATTATTTAACTTATCATTATTACTATAATCACCGCAATGTCCCGAAATCCATTGTTAAAACCTTAAAAATGGTTCGCTTCAGAGCGATTCCATCAATAGAATGTCACTTTGTCTAGGGCCCAAGGTCCTGGCGCGCGCGGATTGTTTTATAACAATTTATGTTTGATGATTTTGAGCTTGTCCACCACAGTAGCACCCTGTGCTATCCTCAAAAGACACCTAAAAACATGTATTCCGCGCAAAGATCACAATTTGAGCACATTTTAGGTCCAAGATACATGTCTCGAGTGATAGCTACATAAATATTGACAACACAGAGTATTTTATTATCTGTTTGTGTAATTTATTGCACATTTGAGTCAACAATGGTCTGTAGTAACACTTATTTTGCTAGATACTGAATATAATGACACTTTTGAATGGACATCTATATGGCCATGTATTTACAAGCTATATTACACAACTAGCTGTTGCCTGTGGCTTTGCCCTTGTGAAATTTAGATCAAATTTGCAACCCCTACGGGGTGTTCGAGATATAAAAATAGCCTTTGTATTATTCCAGACCTAACTCTTAGCCAGTCTCTGAACCAAATTTTAGCTGGATCCTTTTAGTGTGATTGAACATTGATAACAAACATCTTTTCTCATTTTCACATTTCTAATATTATTAAGAAACAATGAGATGATGAGATAATGATGTAACAGTTCTTGAAAGTAAATCATAGGGAAACATTTTGAATTCAGAATAAAATGTTGGAACCAATAAGTGACACATCAATTCAATATTCATGACAAATAGGTATAGAGGAGGATAACCGTCCAGTATAAGGTAGATGAAATGAACCCTGTATAATGGCAAACAATAGGGAAAAGTGGTCATAGTTGGAAAACACTTCTGTCACAGGGATAAGGACTGAAATATCTTTATTAAATAGGATACATAAATTTCACTTCACCTCGCCTGATGGTAAGCTGAAGGCATGCTAATACTGGCTCTTGTCTAAGAGTCACAGTGTATTCTGTTCCTGTCATCACACCTTGTTGAAGGACCTCTTACACAGATAATAGATACTATAGTAACACAAAACCAAGAGCTCTCTAACAGCACAAACAACACTAAAAAGCTGTGGAAAACAATAAAATCCATATGTCACTTGTCCAAAACAAACATGGAACCAAGGGAACTCCTAACGCTGCGGGGTAGTTCGGATGCCAAGCAATCTCTGGACCTATGCAATACCTATTTTTCTTCTGTGGGTGAAAAATTGGCTGGGGACACCCTGCGCGACCTTGACTCAAGCCAGGGGAGACTTTCGGCGGAAGTACAAAATAAACAAATAAAAAACTCATTCTTTTTGCAACCTACGGACGAACACGAGGTTGAATCCCTGATAATCTCATTAGACAATGATAAGGCACCTGGCATCGACGGTCTTTCAAACGCGACTCTGAAACGTATTCGAAGCGTAGTTTTACAACCATTAACTGCTATCCTGAACTTAAGCTTACAATCCGGCATCTTTCCAGACTCGTGGAAGACCGCTACAGTAACACCAATTCACAAGGATGGACCCAGGGACTGTGTTGAGAACTACCGCCCAATCTCTCTCCTAACTACTTTCTCCAAACTATTGGAGAGAATAGTTAACAAAAGGCTTGTTGGCTATATCGAATCCAACAATCTAATCTCCAACAGACAGTTCGGTTTCAGGCGAGGGAAATCAACGGAGGATGCAGTAGAGTTGCTCACATCTAAAATAGCGTCTCACCTCGACAGAAAGAGGACTAGCATAGGTATCTTCTTGGACTTGGCGAAAGCCTTCGATACCGTTTCAATACCAATCCTACTGCGGAAACTGGAGGTGCACTTTGGGGTGAGAGGCTCGGCCCTGAATTGGTTCAAAACATACTTAACCGAAAGAAAAATGTGTCTCAAAGTTGGAAATCGTGAAAGTGGACTGAAAACTGTAAACTTCGGAGTTCCACAGGGAAGCATCCTGGGCCCAACACTGTTCATCATGTATATAAATGACATACATGACAGTATAAATGCAGAAATTATCTGTTATGCAGATGACACGGTGTTGATTTATGAAGGTCGCACTTGGGACGAGGTCTTCCTGAAAGCTGAAAAAGACATGACACGAGTATCAGCGTGGTTGAAACACAATCTACTAACCTTGAATGCTAAGAAAACAAAATACATATGCTTTCACAAAACCGCGGTGTCGGCTCCAAATGCCAACTTTAAAATTCATTTGCACGTGTGCACGGACCGGGTGTCTTGCAGCTGTGTCGAACTGCTGAGGACAGAAACCATAAAGTACCTCGGTATAGTGCTTGATGAGAAGCTCAGTTTTAAAGCGCACATAACCAACGTCTCCACTAAAGTTAGGAAAACAGCTAACGTCATGAAACTGCTCCGTTGCTCAGCATCAACAAAGGTCTTAAAACAAGTTTACTTTGCCCTCACTCAGTCCCTCATAACGTACTGCATAACGTGTTGGGGTTGTGCACTAAAAACCTTTATGATGAAAGCTGAAATAGCCCAGCGCTCGGTTTTGAAAACTATGCTCAAAAAACCCTTTAGATATCCCACTACGAGACTATATCAGGAATGTAAAGTTCTAAATGTACGCCAGCTATTTCTCCGGAGTATATCTCTGAAATCGCATCGAACGGTCCTTAACTCTGAGGAATACCCTCAACTACTTAAGCGTCGCATCTACAAACTGCCTGTACCACAAATCAACACTAGCTTTGCCAGACGGTTCAGTCCATATAAAAACGCCTACATTTACAACAAGGTGGCCATGTGGTGTGACATAAAGCAGTGTTCAGTAAAGGAGGCTAAACTAAAAGTCACAGATTGGTTGGGTTCCTTGACATACAGCCTCACAGAGAGTCTACTGATACACCTGGTATGACCCACGTCGATATCAATTACACGGAAATGAAAATATTTCTTAATATTTTTAATATTTTTTAATTTTATCTTATATGTATTATAAAAGTATAATATATATATATATGTATGTATGTATGTATGTGTGTGTGTGTATGTATGTATATGTGTGTGTGTGTGTATGTATATATGTGTGTGGATGTATGTGTATGTGTGTGTATATGCCCACATATATTACCTTTAGTATACATTAGATATATTTAATATTCTAAGTATGATTTTTATTATTATTGCTTTTACTATCATCTACAACTCTTAAAAACAAAAGAACTAAATGCTTTGCTACCTTTGCTAAATGACTGTGAACCGAACTAATATTAAATTTTGTCAACCATTATTGTAACAGGCACCCACAGGACAGGCTTAGGCCTAGTGTGGGGCTACCGGCAATGTAATAATATGTAAGTGTTTATGGTAATAAATGAATTATTATTATTATTATTATAGTAAGTACAAACAACCATAACAAACCCTTTTATATTTATTTGCTCAGAAAACTAAGCCAAACTAAAATAAAAATAGATTTGACAAGTGTTGTATTATTATAAACTACTGTAATTCCAAAAAAAAAAATAACAAAACTATACAGGTTCATACTCACTTGAAAATCAAAAAGTAATGTATCAAACAATATTTAGCAGAATATTTATAACTTATCGTCACTAAAGTGTTCACTTATCATTAACACATTACGTAAAAAAATAAGTGATAAAAATATCAACCCATTAGTTGCACAATAAACCAGTTAATCTGAGTGAAATGGTTATCAATCCCTTTGATAAACACACAGATTAATTGGATAAACACCTTTGATCAACATTCAGCAATCAGCACAGATAATCACACCTGACACTTGACAGTTGACAAGTTGACAGCTAGACTAGACAGCTGTCACTTTTATTGTGAATGTAGCCAATGCAAAAATAACGCAGTTTGACTGATGCCTTTTAACATGCCATTCACGGTACGACGCGGTAGCACAGTTAGCACACATAAACGTTCTTGCGACCTGCGACGGTAAGTAAACGGTAATCACACGAACACACTCTATCACATAATATAATATCTTGATTTTGTATTCCTATTGTCCTTCGCTAAACCATCTGACGCTCAACACATGAAATTTTATAATAACCAAAAGATGTTCTATTATTAGTTACCGTGCTGCGATTGTCGTAACTTGAATGTAAGGCTGCCGTAGCTTGAATTTGTAGTGATGTAGTTATACTGGTTATACCAAACCAACTAAGGGTGGCCGCACATGTACGGTTTCCGGAGACGGTTTCCGTCCACGGTTTCCTGATTTGGAATTCCGTGTGCCGAGCGCACACGTCAGGTTTTTTGCATTAGGTTTTTTTATTATTAGTTCGAAGCGAGCAGTGTTGCCAGTGCTAAATTATCAAATGTAACACAAGCTGGCTTAAAAGTTGCATTTTCGGGGGAAAAGTTACGTATTCTTGTTTTTTTATACAGTGTTTCTTGTTTTTTACAAATCCTCTCGGTTTATCTCGGGTATCCGCCTAATTTAGGAGCCGGCCTTCCGAGATGCTCCTTGAAATCCCACTGGCCATTGAGTACGAGCCCCAGCTATTTCATCTGGGACTTAATGCAGCTGAGAGCGTCTACCACTATGGGGCTGGGTCGTAAGAGAGTCAAAAGTTACGCAAAATGTAACAAAAGTTACAATACAATCTGGCAACCCCGGAAGTGAGACACAATCAGTGTTGCCAATTACTGATGATCTGAATTCCCCACAAACCCAACAGAAACGCCCCAATATTAGACATTGATAACTACATTACTTCTCTTGAAGTTTCCCGCTATATTCACCACTTGCGATGTTTATTGCGGCTCGTGTACATATATTGCCAATAAAGAGTTAAATAGTACCTTAATGTCGGATATTTTGCTTTAATAATTTATCAATATTTAGGGTGGCCGCACATGTACGGTTTCCGGAGACGGTTTCCGTCCACGTTTTCCTGATTTGGAATTCCGTGTGCCGAGCGCACACGTCCGGTTTTTTGCATTAGGTTTTTTTATTATTACTTCGAAGCGAGCAGTGTTGCCAGTGCCAAATTGTCAAATGTAACACAAGCTGGCTTAAAAGTTGCTTTTTCGGGGGAAAAGTTACGTATTCTTGTTTTTTTATATAGTGTTTCTTGTTTTTTACAAATCCTCTCGGTTTATCTCGGGTATCCGCCCAATTTAGGAGCCGAGATGCTCCTTGAAATCCCACTGGCCATTGAGTACGAGCCCCAGCTATTTCATCTGGGACTTAATGCAGCTGAGAGCGTCTACCACTATGGGGCTGGGTCGTAAGAGAGTCAAAAGTTACGCAAAATGTAACAAAAGTTACAATACAATCTGGCAACCCCGGAAGCGAGACACAATCAGTGTTGCCAATTACTGATGATCTGAATTCCCCACAAACCCAACAGAAACGCCCCAATATTAGACATTGATAACTACATTACTTCTCTTGAAGTTTCCCGCTATATTCACCACTTGCGATGTTTATTGCGGCTCGTGTACATATATTGCCAATAAAGAGTTAAATAGTACCTTAATGTCGGATATTCTGCTTTAATAATTTATCAATATGTATAATACTTGCCACTTATTACTTCTGAGTTTAGGTCTAGTGTGAATGTCTAAATGCCCCACATAAGCACAATCCCCACAAATTCCCTAATCGGCTTGAAAGTCCCCACTTTCTTGGGAATTGACAACGCTGGACACAATTTAAGCGCGATTCAGGATGGAAATTTCCTGACGTGTGCGGCGATTAGTACAAAATGTATGCGAGTGCTGCGTTCGGTATGACGTCATTAGGTTTTTTCCATTCTGAACCGAACGTCAGGTTTTTTCCGTTCTGGAAAAAGTAAGGACGTGTGCGGCTAGTCCGCTAGTAGAACATTTTGTATGAAAATGGAGCATTCGGTTTTTTGAATCTGACTTTTTGATCAGGAAACCGTGGACGGAAACCGTACGTTTGCGCGGAGCCTAAATATTGTTGTTGTAACCATCACAAAAAGTAATAAAACAGTACTGGCTGGTTACATGTTCATCATTTTTTTCTTTTTGTTTACAAATAAAACAGCTATGAGTCAAATGAAATTTTATTGTTCTTTGCGAAAAATAGTATAATAATATAAAAATCGATGAAAAATACATTCAGATAAAATTTCAGGTATGTACCAATAATCATGTAATCATATAAAACAAAAAAAATACCTATCATACAGAAAATATATTAAATTGAAATATTCGAAATAAAGCGTAGGCGTAACCTACTGCTTACATGTCTTTTCCAAATTGAATAGGTTCGTTCGACACTTTCGACATCTTTTCCCATTTCCATTTTCGTTAGAAAAGCAAGCCCTCAATTTTTCCAAATAGATACTGTACATAAGTTGGAACTACGAAAGCTATGTTTATTTACTTATTTTTATATTAGGTATCATTATCTAAGAGCATTATTGAAGTAGGTACATATACGTAGCCATTTATTTACATTATCAAGAGATATACTGGTTTTAATCTCAGGTGGCTGCTTTGTTGTATGTCCGTTTCATTTTCTCCTCAGCACATTATATTGCGCTGTCTTTATCTAACACCAGTGCAAATGTAACGTCATTGACCTCTTTCATCCCCACTACTATCAGTCAATATTTCGTTGCTGTATGTACACAAACGTTGCTAGTGTGCGTTGAGGCGGGCATTGCGTCTGTGCAGCGTATTGATGTAAACATTCTCTTGTCATTATATTTCAGTGCGTTTGGAGGATGGTGTGGAAGTCTTAACAAGGCGCATCTGAAACTAAAACATGTGAACAGCTGTTTTCTTTCAAATTAAAATTATTGTGTACCTCGATGTGATTCATTTTATTGGAAATTTAATGGAGAAAAAGTATACAACTAAGTGCATTATAGGTCTTTGTTTATGAAAGTGTTTATGAAAAAGGTCAGTTAACAAATTTTAACTTTTTCTATGATGTAAATCTACTGTAGTTCATTATTATCTGATAACGTTGGATCTGTTATTTTGTGTGATTCGATTTGAAATCATCTTCATTTACGGCACGAATTAGGGTAAGTATCTACGAATACTTTAATAAGTACATAACTTGTTTTTATGGTACAATATCATGCTCTAAAAAAACTGGTTAGCAGTACATTATGCTGTTGAGATTATGACGTTATTTCTACTAATAACTTCCTTGTTCTAAGTACCTAAAGTAGTCGTAACAAAGTATGTAAGTAGATAATGTATAAAATGAAATGTCAATAGTTTTATTTAGTCAATTTTAAATGAAGTTTTTAATATAAAAAGTAGATAAATTCTGTCAATTACCCTTTTCTAATTAAGGGCCCTTCACGCAGTTAAAGATTCTATCAAAAACAGTGCATTACGTACATATTGTGTTTTAGACAATGGTTTTAGACTACATCAACTCAATATGTTACCTATAGGTTTTCTGCCCCTTGTCCACGTAGTCGGTACCTATCAGTGTTATCGATTTTGACCGTGACCTATTTAATCTAGGGTGGTGGCACCATATATCGGCCATGTCAACATTTTTTGACCTTTGATTGATTGTAATTTTTTGGTTTATAGCATTTGCTTTCCTGCAATGCCTTTTTTGGGTAGAGGGATACTTAAACTCCATTACTACATTCGTAAAATTACCAATTCTTTGTTATTTTTGAAAATATAGATGTTTTTTTCCGAGTATGTCGATTTCCCTTAATATCGGCCTCTAACACCCTAATTTCTGCCGCCTGTGACCCTAATATCGTCATACCTTTTCCAACCTGAATTAAGGTCAATAAAACTAGGTAAAGTAAAAAAATATAACGTTTTATATTCCAATTCAGGTTCTAATAATTTTTTTAACGCTTATCTATCATTAATTTGTCTTTTCTTTATATCTTAGCCTTGAAAATTACAGTAATTGCTGTTATTATAAACTAATGATCACAATGATTAAATAAATTTAAGACAAATGAAGATTTCCAAAATATATTATTATAAAGAAAAAATATTATTTATAAAGTCAACAGAAAACTTGACTTTCTTTAAGGCTTTTCAATTTAAATGCACTAAACAGTGACGGCAAGTAAAATCTTCTTTAACCACACAAATGTTATTTCACCCACGATGAACTGTACACTTTAAGTGGAACCATTTGTATACATAATGTCACGTTTAATATTTTTGGCTTCACTAATTAATGAAGCCAAAAATCACTAATTAGTTCTACTTCACAGCCACCATAAAGAATTTACACCTTTTCTTCTTAAAAAGGTAAATCATGAGGTCAGTTACGCTGTCCGTTAATATTTTCTTCTTCTATTTTAATACTCTTCTTCTTCTAACTACTAGTTTTATTTTATTTGACTGGTTTATGTTTTATATTCTATTGTCCAGATTTCTCTTTCTCTCTGTATCTATTCTTCTAGGAAGTCTGTCTTGTAAAGTGATCCTGGAAATTTCGTATTGGCGAAATGCTACTCTTCTTCTACTTCATCCTATCATTAATTCCCAGTCGCAATCGAAGCTTACACCTTGGATTCTGGGGTCCGCTTTGCCAGTCTTAACTGCGGATATGGCTAGACCTCGATATTTTCCGCGAAACGTCTTCCATCTATCCTCCACAAGCCCAATGGTAACATCGAAGCATTGTATTACTGCCTGCTTCTTTGAACGACATTTACTCCATCTCTTATTCTACTATGACTACGGTCATAGAACCTATAGGGGTCATAGAACCTATAGGGGTCATAGAACCTATAGAGGTCATAGAACCTATAGGGGTCATAGAACCTATAGAGGTCATAGAACCTATAGGGGTCATAGAACCTATAGAGGTCATAGAACCTATAGAGGTCATAGAACCTATAGGGGTCATAGAACCTATAGAGGTCATAGAACCTATAGATGTCATAGAACCTATAGGGGTCATAGAACCTGTAGGGGTCATAGAACCTATGGTCATATAACCATAGGTTTGAAACCTTTCTCTTTTTGTTGGGACATGGCATACCTACCTGTTGACGAAAATTAAAATACCTAAGTATTCAGTAATTTTTTACCACGTCCCTGTTTACTGTAAAGTTCGAAGGTTGTAAGAAAGTATAGGGGTCATAGAACCTATAGAGGTCATAGAACCTATAGGTATCATAGAACCTGTAGGGGTCATAAAACCTATGGTCATATAACCATAGGTTTGAAAAACCTTTCTCTTTTTGTTGGAACATGGCATACCTAGTTACCTACCTGTTGACTAAAAATAAAATATAAGTATTTGTTCATTTTTTACCACGTCCCTGTTTATTGTAAAGTTTGGTTGTCGAAGGTTGTAAGAAAGTAAGTACCCTATACAAAATAAAGTGGCCGTTATTACGCATCGATTCTCTAGATATCGGCCGTAGCTGGCAAAAAAAGTTTTTAGGCGGCCGATGTTAGGATCTAGTCATCAAACAGAGCTGTTATTTTATTTTTAACCTTATTAATGTTACTGCTAATATATAAAATAGCTAAACCTATAGTTTAGTGTTTTCATGCATTTCCCCAATATCGACCAGGTGGCCGATATTGAGATTTATCCAAAATAAAGATCCCTAATCTCGACCCCCCGATTATTTCATAAAAAGTACAAATAAATTTAAAAACACACTACCTAAACGGTACTTCGACTATTTTTCTTTATTATAAAATAATATAAAATACCATAGGTATGTTTAATTCCATTCAAATACTTATCAACGGAGTGCGTCGACTCCGGGATTTGACTCGGAAATGCCAACAAACGACACAAGTCAGTACCTGCGCGTGCTCTATTGCCACCTGAGCGTTCAAATGTGGAGGTACCCGCACCAAACTATGGGATGTTATTCGTATGGATATAGAGTCGCTTTTTGCATAAAAACGATCATAATTTTAGGGTTATTTTCATAGTTATGATCCATTTTTTCGAAGAGGCCGATATTAGGACGTGGCCGATACTAGGAGACTTCACCCTATTTGCTGGCGTATCACCTACTTCCTCGTAATAACAAATGTATGTCGAAATTATAGCAGACCATAGTTAGATAAAATGCTTCAGTGATTAACGATATTACCTATTGCAAAATTGCCTGTAACCTGTAAAACCTATCTAGATTTAGCTTTAGCTAGATTTCGCTCAAAAGAAGCGAAACCTACCTAACCTACCTAAATTCCTTGTATTATTTATTTTTCTACATTTAGACATCCCGTAACGAACAACTAAAAAATAGGTAAGTACTTATAGTAGAAAAATTGACTATAAAATAATTAACGTATCTATGTACGTATTATTTTTTGCTATTTCACTTGTTCTGTTCTCTATAAAATAATTTGTATCAAATTCATAAAACAAAAGCATAGAATTCCCGCGCATTACAACATCACGTTCAGAAATAGTGTGTCCTTGCGAACGCGGCGCGGCGTGCGAAAACGCATTCTACACTAATTATTTTTGTGTTACCTATTTTATTAGACGTTATTAAAATACACCTGTGGTATTTAATTACAGTAAAACACTCTTTAAACTTGCCTGGATCGGGTTTAAAAACACTGCCTATACGAACTACGTAAATTGATGTTAACCCAGGCAGTTAGACCTCTTCTCAGTCGCATTGATAGCAAACGGAATTCGAATGAATCATGGGAACCGGAATAGATTATTTCCAAAACAGCTAGGTATGCCTGGCAAACATAAGTCAGTCAGAAACAAAGAGTCCCGGGCTACCCCCCTGCCCACTCAACTATGACCGGCTGAAGTGCCTTCACGGTGCAATGACCAACAAGCACTTGGAGCCTTCGACCGGGACGACTACTAAACAATGAGGGTTCAGCGGACAACTCGCCGCCCAAGGACCTCCTTCGGCGGGGGCAGACTGCCACTATCCGCCCTATAGTCACGAATTAGATGGTATAGCTATAGTACTTGTGCCACAAGGGGCAATCTAGCCTTTATTAATGGGTTCAATTCAATTTTTTTTTGTGATTTTGGACAAATCTAAAGTTATAACATCACCAGGGAAATGTCTCGGTTCCTAAAATTTATGTCATTCGCTCTACGTAAACTCTCAAAATCCGTTTCTAAATGACACAACGAATATAAATGAGCAGGGATAGTGAATGATCTAACAACATAGTCAACTAACAAAGCAGATAATATAGTCAGATTAGTTGGTCGCACGTGTTACGCGTACGGCGTACCTATTTCACTGTTTATCTTGAGCCTTCGACCTTCGGAGAGGATTCCCAAGTAAACATTTTATCATTGTCTCATAACATAACAAACAGTGTTTAACTTACATTACACCTATTTATATTTATTTATTTACGAAGTGGCTAGGACGTACTTTAAACAATTCAACAAAGGCGTACCTAATTTCTTTCTACCTGACTAATACTGTATGTTCAGCTCCAGTTAAATTTGCTCTAGTCACGCATATGTACTAAATTACAAAAACCTTTTATGGTAGTTAGTACGCTACGAGAACTCGAGAACTTATTGTTTGTCGCAGAATCGTGTTTTTTTTAATTTGCTACAAAGTACGTCACGTGTGAATTTATACGCTTTTAATATTGTCATATCACTCGTTCTGTTGTCATTAAGGTACTCGAGAATAATAGGTACGTAATCATAAAAGGAAAATCCGTGATTACTTATTCCTAACAAAATATTACTTACAATAATTTATTGTTCAAAACGATAACTGCGCAAAACGAACTGCGTAGTGTGATTATCTTGGGAAGTTACGGAATTGCGAACAATTTTTTGTTAACCTTTTTCAATGAGCGAAGGACATGATCATCAAATCACGTCCCACTGTTGTATTGTCGGTAAATTGTCCAACATTTAATAAACGTAACGTGTTGCCTACCATTCATCAGCTTTCCTGAATAGATAGAGTTCATTCATGAATCGAAACCAAATTATAATGCTGCTTTTTGTGACCCTGACTGAAACTATATTTCCGAGTTTTAGATATTGTATATACGGTTTTTAAAGTACGTTAATAGTAAATATTTTAATACAACAAAGCTTTCTCGCTAAATCTTAGAAGTTTAACAGTACAAAGCTACTAGCAGTGGTTAAAAAGGTCATCTTAGCAATGTTATTTAAAATTGATAACTTGACTGCATAGACAAAACCTTTACTATTTGCTTCGCTAAAATTCTAATGTCTAGTCCAGACATTGTATGTAAAATATTAGACAAAGTGGTCTGCACTAACGCTAGCTGGTGGAACGTTAAGTTCGCCGCCCTCGACGTCGCGACGCCCGACAGGGTGGCACAGGCACACCCTGTGGATGAATTCTCATTTATTACTCAGGACGCAACCACAAGAGCCACTCACATTTGTTTGTTTTCTTCGGAATTATTTAGGAATGGACAGAATGCTACGATATTGTTTGTATTCGTTGCAAGCAAATAGACTAGTTCAGCGTCAAAAGTAGTTTTACATCCAATTAGTGACATATCATTCTTTAATCTACAGTCAAATTCTTCCCTAATTAGTAAAGATGTTGAGATCATTGTGAAAGTTTTAATTCTCTTGCTGCATTGCCACGATGGAATTTGAAAAAAGGCTAGTGAGTTTTAGCTGTTATAATCCACTAGAATTAATTTCATACACTTCGACTAATTTTGCAGAAAGAAAAACATTGCTAACAATACAAATAAATAAGCCGAATTTCTGAATCGCATCAAACTGCTTCATAATCGCATCTATTCAGTATGCCAGTTGAGTTTTATAAAATTAGGTCAGTAATTTAATATAACGTTACTTATGAATGTGAAGCCTGATGAATTTTCACTTGTGTCAAAATAATCCAAAGTTTGTCATCATCAAAATAGTCTCGAAGCCCGGATCCTCCTTCCTCCACCACTTCGCACTATCTCTGGGGCATCCCTGGCAATGAGATATATTGAATCAGTTGCGCTTGAGCACTTTTAAGTGATCCTTGCAAATCTTGCAACCTTTTATTTCTAATAACGATAGTGTTTTAATAGTATTTATGAAATCCTTCGATAAAATTAAAGATTTATACTGAGATAGATTTTATGTGCATCAAATTACTTGAAAACATGTTGTGCAAAAATACTATTAGATATTAAAAGTGTTCCAACCTTGGCAACTCTCGCTTTCAGAACAACCTTCCTTTATATAAAAAAAAATTACCTTTACTTTACGTGTAATCTTTTAACGTTCGGCCAATTTTCAGCAGACAAAATTGGTACTTATAACATGTAATTATCTCAAGTTAGGTAAGTAATAACTAGAGCGGAAGGCCTAATACAATACTAACCCTATTACGTCGGACATGTCAGATGTCCGAGCATCCAAACTCACAATATGCCTCATAACGAGGCAGCTGGAGTTCATGAACATACACAAAACGTGTTTGTAATGTATACAGTATGTTGCGTCGTGACCAGTTCCGGCATTTAAAGGGTATTTTGAAATCTATTCTACAGTTTAATCTAAGAGGTTCATAAGCTACACACAATTTGGTACAATTGATTTTATATTTGGTGCCGAGCCGACTCAGTGACCTGACTAAAGAGAATCGATAATATTATACCTAGTAACTTACTACGTAAAACCAGATTACGCTCCGAAATTATATGTCTTCCACGTAGTAAATTTTCCATGATGGCTGCCGACGAAACGCCTTATTTTATTTTTCAATACTGTAAAAAAGGTTATGCTACGCGTAATGAACATTTTAATTCACTATCACATTACACATCCATGATGTTCACGAAGGTTTGCACAATCAATGGATGACGAGTTAACCAATTGCAAAGCTAGTCGCAATAATGCAGACGGGCATTGAAAATGTAGAACTAGATTTTAATGCAGGATGATGTTGGTATAGTAATTTAATGTCTGATGTCAAATTGTATTGATATTCCATAACTCTGGATATTTTATACCCACAACTTTCAATTTCCAGGTAAGAAATGTTTCATGATAGACAAAGACTTACGCGTGCATCTAAATTAAAAAAATATGATTAGTTTAGAACAAAGTCAAAGTTAAATTGAACTTTGTAGGAGACTAGACAAATTCAGCCTAAGAAGAAAATATAAACGGCAATTTGAAAAGAACCTAGACCGGTTTGCGAAACTGAAACTTCATTATATAAAGGAAAAGGTCTCCTACATATTAAGTGAAACGGTGCAAGTATCGGAATATCCTTGAATAAACAGTGGAGACGTGGCTGAAACGTTTTTAAGAGAGATTCTTGAGCAAGATGGCGAAATTCCATTAGTCTTAAATTCCATTTGCTAGTACGCTCCACAGTACGCTGCACATTATAAAGAATATAAGGTTATTGAAGCCGTAAGCCATTAGAATAGTTAGTTGTTACAACACGAAATTATTACCATTGTCCCTGAGCAAGGTCATCTCATGACTTACGACCAAAATACTCTTAGCTGGAAAGGTTATTTCAATTCCAATTAAGATTGTATTATTCTATTAATATAAATCTGCAGATATTAGATTCGTTAATAATATAGGTAATTGTCTTTGAAATTTGTAATTTATTTATTGTAGAAGCATTGATTTCATCGTTCATAAGAGTTACTTTGTGACTTGTGACTTGTGACCTAAATATGTTAAATTTTTTTAATTTTATGTCTAACCTATGTTGTAATTAGCGTTTTTTTGCAGTTCACTCTTATTTTTTCTATCCTATTCTCTGACTTTCTCTCCTTTGGTGCTGCCTTTTTCGGCCTCTGGCTATTTCCAGTCATGGAAAATCTCCCAAGATTTTCCAGTTCAAAATTATTTAGATCTTCCTTGGCATTTCAGCGCTTCCTGGTTTTATTTCTCTTAAGGACCTCTTTTATATTGGTGCTTTTTTTTTTCATAAACTTCTGACAAAATTTTACAAGCCTGTTCTGAAATTTTATTTACAAGGAAATAGGAATTACTGATGATCAGAAAGCGTGAGAGACACCAAGGAACGATGTTCAGAATAGTATAACATTTATTAAAAATGTATAAAAGAAACTACAACGATACTTTTAAATATAAATTTAATTAACAAATAAAAAACTGTGTTTGCATCAAGAACCGTTACAATGTTACATACCTACCAATACAAACTAAACAGTCGATTCTGGTCCGCGATTGTAAGACAAGCAACTAATTAAGTTCAAATGTACTGCTATTGAACTCGACCTTGCTGACAATCACGAATCACGAAGTCGCGTGGCAACCGGACCAGCAGGGTTGAGCAATGTCCCTTCTAATACTGTTCCTTGTCTTTTTTATTTTCTTACGAAATTAATAACAAGTCCTGTAGTCCTTACAGTGAAAATTGCCAATGTCCAAAAATATTGAATATTTATATTTTATCGAATGTGCATTTCGTAGATTGTTATCAAATTTTCATTATGACAAAAGGTGTGTTTAACATTATATAGAAAATAAAATAGTTATAGATAATGTAATTGAACTTAAAATGTACCTACTAAGATGGTTAAAAATTGTCTGTCTGGCATTTGAACAGTCATAATTTAACAAATAATCACTAACCTGGTGAATTCAATCTATCAAATATCAAACTATTCAGAATAATAATAATTTTACAATGTGTAAAAACAAACATTATTAAATAATGTTTGTTAATCAAATTTTGATTATTAAATAAATAATAATCAAATTTTGATTATTTTAACTTCTCCTATTCATTCCAACGCAAAAACAGCATAATGTTAAGCCATAGCCTAAAACTATTTTGTTTCAAATTACAAAGAAGTTCCGCTAGAAGCATAACGCAATTCTTGGATTTCCTCAGGGTAATTTTAGTATTTTTGTTACTCTTTTTAGAACGCAATTTTTGCCATTAAATATCTGCGGCATTCGACGGACCGTAATTTCGATGCGCATTTGCATAAACGATTATCTATAAATAAAATAGTACCTGACATACCTAACGATTTTATTATATCGAACTAAACAGAAACCGCGATTGTAAGTTTACAAAGTACCGATTTTATTATCCCAGATTAGGCATCTAATAAAGCAAGCTCTTAAACACTGTGGGGAATCTTGTAATATTGTTTTATGAAACTGTGAATTGGCTGAGGACTGCATGCGGAAGTTGGGAAGTCGGGTGCTATGACGCACATTGGGTGAGGATTATGGCTGCAGGCAGGCAGTGGACTGCAGAAGGCTAAATGACGATGTTATGTCGGCTGTTAAAGCGAAGGAAACTCTTCATATCATGTTAACAGACCAAAAATTGAGCTGAACGTAAACATGTTATATACTCATTGATTTCATACGTAAGCAACTAAACCACATAGATTGCGTCATTATCTGTGTATCAATAACAGTGGAACTAATAACACGATCGTGAACGCGTCCAACATAATTGCAACAGCTGCTATAAACATTTTTTGCAAAGTGTAACTGAAGCAGAGCCAGAGCAGACTGACATACAAATTGTATACTTACCATTTTAAAATATATAGTATACAAAATAGTACATTATGGTACAAGTGAGCAACGTTGGTGATTACCGCCGAGGCGCCATTGAGACCCGAGCCGCCAGGCGAGGGTCTTAAGACAGCCGAGGACGGTAATCATCATGCTCACACGTGCCATACGACGTTTTACAACACACTTGCGAATAAAATAATACTACAAATACTAAATAAACAATACTACAAATTAATTCGTATTCCTATGCGCGCGCATTTAACAATGGCGGTCGACCATATTTAAAAAAAAATGAGGTTTGAACTTAACTTTTTTTTACTGTTTTTTTTTCTGTACTTAGAGAAAAAAAAAAGTTAAATTTGAGCGAAAATTTTGTTTATTACACAAGTATTACAAGTTGAAATTATTTATTTAAATACGAAAATGCATCAAATAACCATACAATAGGCGTATTAATTTATTCGTACTATTAAACACGTTATTTTTTGTATCAAAACTTTTTTAAGAACATAGACAATTATAGACACTTCCTATAAAATTTAAAAAAGAATCTATAACTCACTTTTGTTAATAATAGTAATGAAAAAGTCACAGTTTTATAATAGGTGTCATTCCGTGCTTAATTGCGGTAAAATAATATCACTGTTATGAGCAGGTGTGTTGTAATAGTACATTATGGTACAAGTGAGCAACGTTGGTGATTACCGCCGAGGCGCCATTGAGACCCGAGCCGCCAGGCGAGGGTCTTAAGACAGCCGAGGACGGTAATCATCATGCTCACACGTGCCATACGACGTTTTACAACACACTTGCGAATAAAATAATACTACAAATACTAAATAAACAATACTACAAATTAATTCGTTTTCCTATTCGCGCGCATTTAACAATGGCGGTCGACCATATTTAAAAAAAAATGAGGTTTGAACTTAACTTTTTTTTACTGTTTTTTTTTTCTGTACTTAGAGAAAAAAAAAAGTTAAATTTGAGCGAAAATTTTGTTTATTACACACGTATTACAAGTTGAAATTATTTATTTAAATACGAAAATGCATCAAATGACCATACAATAGGCGTATTAATTTATTCGTACTATTAAACACGTTATTTTTTGTATCAAAACTTTTTTAAGAACATAGACAATTATAGACACTTCCTATAAAATTTAAAAAAGAATCTATAACTCACTTTTGTGAATAATAGTAATGAAAAAGTCACAGTTTTATAATAGGTGTCATTCCGTGCTTAATTGCGGTAAAATAATATCACTGTTATGAGCAGGTGTGTTGTAAAAGATATTAAACGATAATACACACCAAAATTAATATTTACTGTAGGCTGCTCATAGTGCTCATGCAAGTCCTTGAACAAATATTCCGGTCTGCTGGTTTATTGCTTTACGTGGTGTGTATTTATTTAGCTAGTTGCGCGTGAGTTCAAGCGAGAAGGAAACCCCGCTCATTAATATTGAGCAATTAATCAATTGCGTTTTAAACTTGATAGCATCGATTGTTTTAAAAATAACAATCTTGAAACTTGATTATGTAGTTTGTCATTGGTTGTCATTTTGTCAATCTAAAAATGTAATAGAAACTTTTTCGCACTTTTGTGGGCTAAGAAGAAGAACACATTTATTTTCTAAGTATCAATTAAGTTGTCATTGGCATTGCAAGGAAAATTGCCATCAAGATGTTACAATATCAATAGCAATTGTCCTTGTTCAATGCTCGCAATTTGTCTTGTTCAATCCAATCATTGCTTAACTATTTTTCTCACCCTTGTAAATATTAAAATATTATTGAATATTATATAAGATATTTTGAACATTGTTTCTTTTGTTAAAGGTGCACAAGATTAAAAGGAGCTGTCCAAAATGCCGTCGCTTCTAGAAGCCCTTGAGCGCAAATACGGCGCTAAGGGTGAGGTAAACCCCCCAATTGATGATATGCCAGTAGCCATATTCGTCCCCAAGCGTTCTCCGAGACTCAGCGTGCCAACACTACTGGTGCTTAATGACTGCGACATCGACTGTGCAGGAGACGCCTGCGCCCTCGCCGACAAATGCGCAGATGTTATCGAACTCGACCTTGCTAATAATAAGCTAACGGAGTGGGAAGAAGTAAGTAACTTTGAACTCATAGGCAATGTTTTTTTCAATGATGTTTACGACAAAACAGCTTATATCGCAATACTAGCAATAAGTGCACAGCTCCCAGAGTTATGACAAACTGCTGCAATTATCAGTTGCAGAATGCAGTCTACTGTTTCCGGGCTGTTACGTGTTTTGTTCTTAATATTGTAGCGCTTACTTTAAAACTACTGTTTGCTGCTGCTGGCTTACTAAACTTTTCTTTCAGGTTTTCGCAATACTGGAGCAGACGCCTCGAGTAAAGTTTTTAAACTTAAGCTTCAACCGTCTGTCTGCCCAAATTCAAGCAGCACAAGCATTGCAACCGCGATGGGACAGTCTGAGCCACCTTATTCTCAATTCCACGTATGTCGGATGGCCAACCGTTCACGGGTTACTCAAAGCTCTACCAGCTCTAGAGGAGTTGCATTTGAGCCTTAATGAGTATTCTTACGTGGACCTGAGTGGGCAAGAATTTGACAAGAATGATCAATGTGGGTCATGTTCTCGGTTGAATGTTGATGTGACTGAACCTGTACATGAGCAGCTAAAGAAACTTTATTTCTCCGGGAACCATGTCAGCAGTTGGCGAGAGATCTCCAAACTTGGATACGCCTTTCCGAATCTGGAAACACTATTGGTCAATGACTGTCCTATAACTACATTGGAGCCAGATCCTTGCGAAAAATGTGGTGATAGTAATGGGAATAAAAAAAGCCACGACGCCTTCCCGTGAGTATAGATCATGCGTATATTTATATTTTGTTATTATCGCTCAATTTGTGTTAGCAACACAAATTGAGATAATGTATCTATTGCCATTGACCTCTTGAACTTCGGAATATAATGTACAGACTGTTTATTGATTCATAGCATCTTAGATATTTTTTGTATTGCAGACACCTCCGGTTCCTAAATCTAAACAACACGGGCTTGCGAACGTGGGATGAGGTGGACCGACTAGCACAGTTCCCCTCGCTCAAGAGTTTACGAGTGCAGGTGAGTTATCACGCCTGACTATTCCATTGTGTATTCAAATCAGATAAGCCATAATGTTTGCAAATGCTGACCTCGCCAGTGCTGGATTATACATGTGTCCGGAACTGTGAACGGTATTCTAGTCACACCTAGGTATTTGTTAATAGATATTTAACGACACGTAAGAAGGGTCGATGGTAATTTGATAGGATAGTTTAGTCATCGCAACAGGTGTTAGCAAAGAACATCGGTATATACAAATTAATTCAGAACGGTAAGCTGTACTCCACTTGGCAGCGGATAATCGCTTAGTGTCTGCCAAGATTGTTGCCGGCGCCTGGCCTAGCCCAACAACTAGCGATACTGGTCTAAATTTGATATGGAACGTTGGCATAGACAACGATGCTGAGAAGTGTAGTTTTAAATTATCCGTATAATGCCCCTTGGGAGGACGGGACTCTGGCGTAATGCGGGTGAAGGTCTTCCAGATATAGTACTGGCCTACTAAACGTGAGTTGTGTAACTGAGCTAATGTTCTGCCGATCTACAGGCACGCATAATTTCGACACGTCCTCGCTCTGGACTCGATTGGGAGATCCGAAGTGAGATTTTATAGTATTAGCCTTGGATTTTGCTGATGTAGTGATGCTATGTTTTACGATTGATTGTAGTCAATCGCCGCTGTATTGAATTGTGTCGATAATATAGAGCTTAATTGATTATTTCTAATAAAGAATGTTGAAACTTTTTTGTTACAAGTAAATACTCATGAAGGACATATTATAATGTGCCGAAAACATACGTAAATATTTCATTAGTTTTCAAATCTGCCAAGTTCAAGGTTGCGCAAAAACCAGACGTACAAGTTTAGTGATCCTAGCGTTTATCTCTTCTGTACCACTACATAATCACATCCTTAATTAATATTACGCAAATTGTTATGTCTATAACATTGTCAAACAAAAACTATCCATATTTTTGTAACTTTGAAAGCCATTTTTCTATGACAAACATTCCACTATTATATTATTATGTGACCGTCACGCCGTCACGCGATGTAGAATGTGAAAGTCTACACACACATATATATTTATGCTCACGCCTGTCCCTGAAGGGGTAGGGAGAGCCCACATTTCACCAGCTACTTTATGTGGACTTATTAGGGCGAGCCTGGTACCATCAACTGGGCACTCTTTAATGGACTGTTTGATTACTATCAATTAAAGGAACAAGTTATTAGTCCTATCTTTTAGTCGCTTTGTACGACACTTAAAGAAAAAAAAAAGAGATGGTTTGATTGGTGGCCCTTGTATTCTTGACAAAGCACCACGTAGCTGACGCCGCCAAGAAGTATACTTTAGTATAAGATACGCTAAATTTTAAAGGGCATTAAAGCGCTTAAATTTACAAAGTGTTAAATATGCGCTTGGTGTAATTTTATGTAAATGTAACATCGTAATAATGTTACTGTTATATATTACGAAGTACAATCGTTTAGAAATAAGTAAGTACCTTGGCCTGATTTTCTAATTCTAAATTCTGAATACAATGTACTTACATATTGTATTTGTTTCTAATGTTTTAGAACTAGGTATTTGATTTTTTTTTATAATTATGAGAATTACGGAGACCATGGTCCTACGGGAAATGAAAATACAGAATGTACAGGGTGATTATGTTGTAGATGTTTTTGTTTCCCACAAACTGGTATTGCTTTTTCCACGGTTTCTTATAGCCAGTTGCCAGGTAAGCCAATTTATTACCATGTCAAATGGTTTACCCGTTACTGGCAATTCGCAAGCAAACCATGAATAAATACTGGCAAGTTGGAAGCGAAAAAACGGCAAAAACTTGGGGCTGAAACATAAATCAATCGCTTAATCACTTTATTAAAGGCCGCCTAGACGCCTCTAGATGTCCTACTAACTAGGAAAAATCCAAGGATATCCCAATGACAGCACAATAAAGCCATCTATCGTGGCTGAATTTATAGGGCTGCTATCTGTCGGTTTGCCACTTTCACATTTCATACATTCATTTATGAAAAATATTTTAAATACTTGCAGCATTCTTCAGCGTCCTAAAAAGTGAATGTTCATAGGTGTAATATCAACATTCATCAGGTTTAATGAATGCATAATTGCTAGTTAGTAAACCAACACTAGTACTATTAAACATTCTGTACGAACACCAAACAAAAATTCAAGATTTTATTCTGTGACTGAGTTTTAAACGGCTCTTTTTATTATCGCTCGAGGAGTACGTGACGTGAGTTCCTACGTGACGATTATGATCTATAGCTGTTGCTCGTAGCTCTAGCCGCGTGGAATTCTGATCCCGTTCTCGCAATTGGAATCTGGAAATACAGGGATAAACTTACCTTTTGTGTTATTCCAGACTGTAATCTTATTCCTTTGCCAAATGTGAGCGAAATCGGCAGGGTTATTAGCTAACTCGCGATAGCAAAACGATAGCAAAATTTGCGCGATAATCGAGCAAAATCGGCGAATTGGTATTACGTAACTCAAAGCCCAAACGAAAGCAAAACAATCGACCGTGCTGCCTCTACCTTACAATAGGAGAACTAAAAAGTGTATTTTATCGCAAAGTTATCGCGAAATTTCCTTGGTGAGTTACAAATTTGGTATTACGTATCACATTTGATAGCAAGCGATCAGCGAAAGAGGCGCGATAAGCAGTGTTGCCCCTTTAGCGACTTTTTCCCTAGATTTCTTGTATTATAAGCTGAAATTAGAAAGAAAATTATCATTTTTTTCGCTATTGAACTTGGTTTGACTACAACTTTCACACAGATACTAAAACAGCGACTGCAAGCGATTTTCGACCTTAATGACATTTTCCTAATTACGTGTCTTTTTGCGCTTATAGATGACACTGATTACGAATATAAGAAAAAAAAACTCGATTCTATGTCATGTCATTAAGGTCGAAAATTGCTTGCACTACGTTTTTTAAGGTTTTTTATCCCTAGCATCCTTAACTAGTCTGTCGGTCGGTCCCGACCACCCGACCGTGTAGAACCCCCTTTATGTTAAGTTATTGGTCAATCACGGCGTGATTGATGGTTAAACTGACAGCAAAACCTACCGTGTAATGGACCCCTTAGGAACATTGTTTTCCATTGAGGCAACATAGTTCCTCTTATCGCTACCTTTTCGCGTTTGGCGCTAGTATCGTAGCAAAAAGTACATTCTTGGCGATCTGATCGCAAAGCCTTACGTAATACCAATTTTTTTGATGTATCACGATCCATCGCGCAGTAATCTCGTTCTTACTGCTCATCGCTCGCTGGTCGCGAAAAGTTAGCTAATAAGCCCGCCGGTCTGCTGTTTCAGCGTTTTTGTTGAGTAACACATATCCAAACAAACCTTCACATTTATCATATTACCAGGGTCTCTGAAGTTGCCTCCAACAGTTATTTCATATTCAAATAAGTCAAAGTTGGCAATTTGACTGTACCTCGCCTGTTAGTAAGCTAAGGTGAAGTTTAAATGGAAAAGGCCACCATACCTGAAGCTAGCCCTAAAATGCTTTGCTCGAGCTGTGCACCTAGAGGCAAAGTTTCATATATTCATCCACCAGATGTTTTGGGTGGTGGTTTCCCTTGAACATGAAAAACAATTGTATCTAAACAAAAATATTAGAGCATACCAACTGTTAATATTATGAAGAGAAAGAATGAAAGCAAAATATTTTAAAACAAAGAGGTTTGCTGTGTATCACGGTATCACATTGCGTAGGGTGTAATATTTCAACAATGAATGCACAATAGCTAGCAAACCAACACTGAACAAAAATCTTGGATAGAACTGGGCTTGCAACGACTCTTTTGATTAACACTCGAGATGTAGATAAAACTGGACTGTCATGAGCTGACACCACGGTGAAATTAGATAAAAAACCAAAGTGATTTTATTGCGGGGCTATGTTCGTGACAAAATTAAGTACGTAGTTCATAAATGAACAATTTGAACTTGAGACAGAAAAGAACCCCGGCCATTAAACTTAACGCTTTAAAGGTAAAGGGGTTTGCAATGATTCATGCGAAAAGTGGACCCAACGGGTCGGTCGTTCGCATTTTAGCAGTTGAACGCGAGACGTCCTTGCTCTGACATACGAAATTTTTTGTGAAGTTCGCTCGCCTTATATCCAGTTTAATCGATGTCTTCGATGAAATCACTTAAGGTGTACTTTTACATGCAGCACCCAGTTCCCACGTATTATTATCTACCAAATAAATGATAGGTTGTTACTTTGTTATCTTTGCGGGCAACTAGTTGATATCCTGTAGATTAGTGTAGATCCCTACTAATATTATAAATGCGAAAGTAACTCTGTCTGTCTGTCTGTCTGTCTCACTTTTACGACTAAACCGCTGAACCGATTTTGATGAAATTTGGTGGTGGTAGGTTAGACCTTGAGAAAGGACATAGGCTATGTTTGGTCGCGATAACCGACATCCACGCGGGCGGAGCCGCGGGCAAAAGCTAGTTGTATAATATCATCGATTACTTATTTTATCCATCATATCTAATATCCACCTACACGTTAAAAATCCATGCATCTTATATTTGTGATTCAGTGTAGGCTTCTATGTATATCTAGGTTATTTCAAATTTGTTAATAGTTTCGCCGTTTTCTATTTTTATTCTCGTTTCGTTCATTTTCATTATTTTTTATGAAGCAGATACATAAAATCTGTTGAATGACTAGCTATCGAACATTACCAAAATTAGTGTTACAGTCACAATTCATTGTGATAAGTGTAGTTGATAAAACTTACTTCTATCAAACAAAACTCTGCACAGCATTGCGTGGTGCGATAATGAAATACATGTTCGAAAATTATTCTCGGATGTATAATTTAATATTGCGTTAATCATTGTATTAACATTTAAAGTACCTACCGCAAATAAGTAATAAGCTATTTAAATACTGACAGCTCAACCGTAAAGTTGTTATAATTTTGGCGCAAAAATTAATTCCTGTACGTCCAAGGATATAGTTAAAAAAAATGTACTTCGACCTTCAGATATATTAGCGCGAGATCACACACACAAATTTCTATAATTTGCAGGAAACATTATATTCAGGCATAATTAATTTGATGATAATCTAAATCAGTTACCGCGTCTGCGTTAATATTTTGCAACTCCTGTGTCTTTAGATATTTTGCAACATTTCTGATTTGATATGGCAGCTTCTACAGCTTTCATATTGGATATCGTGTCTCAAATAATCTCAACGTACTCTCACGATGTTATGCGAACTGTAAGCGAACTTATTTGATATTGTGCAAATGTCTGCCCGTCAAAACGGAGAAGTCTGTTCAATTTAAATTGAATTGTGGCCTTCTGCATTTAGTTTATGCGACGCCGTGTTGGAAATACACATTTGTATTCTTAGATCTGTTGTAATAGTGCGCCCATTTTTTGTGCTAAACTAGAATATGAATGAAATTCTCAAGTAGATTAAGCTGTTCAATTGCTATGAATAGTAAAATAATAGTCTAATATAATAGGCCTATTAAAGATTTTTGAGACGTACCTATGTAAGTGTCTGACCTGCTTCAGGCTGCTTCCTAGTTGTAAACGTGTAATAGAATAAAAATAACTATTACAGCCAATATATTTTTTATTCAATTAATGATGATGGGCATAATTGCGAAAAAACCTTGCTTTTACAAACAATATAAAAAAATCAGTAATGAAATTCCTTTCGTTATTCCACTGACATGCACTTTAAAACCAAAAGGTCGCGTAGTCGGATTGGCCAAGTAAAATAGTTGAAAAATTAACTTTACACCTCTTTACACCTTTCCTGTTAAGTTAAGTATCTAACGGTATTTAATAAAAGAGCTATGGAGTTTACGCTCCGGACTAAAAACTCCAACCTTGACTCACTTTTTAAGACAGGAAAAGACGGCATTTGTTTTAAATCTGACTATTTTGTAAATAACTAGTGGTCTGAGAGTTTGCCTGAAGGGACTAGCAGGCAACCTCTCTGTTACATCATTTTCTGACGGGCCGTATGCTGGCTTGAGGGCACAAATGAGTACGAGCACGAGTTTTGTACTTATTTAGCAATATACGATCTCCGTTTAAATTGAAAAAGTACCTGCCACGTGTAAATACGAGCCAGTGATTCATATTGGGACAACCGTTAAAATGACTCTTTGATTTCTTGAGCCCACGCCTTTTGCGCGCCTACTCGGCTCTTGTACAATCAACAACATTCTACAATATCTTTGTATAAGCCAATAATTGATTTATAAGTAGTTTTATAATACCCAGATAATTCATGTTTTATTTATGGTAAGCTAAGAAACTAAGGTGATCAAAAATTACGATTTGTTCAACTGCTTTTATCGTTGATAGTACTTTTTTATTTTCATTCGCTGACATGTTTCCTTTATTAATGTCAATAGTGCTTTTTGTTGAAATCTAATGTTTATTTATTAGTAAAGGTAATTTATGATTATAACTATCGGAACTATTAATTGAATTAATAGTTGTATTAATTACTTTAAATTGCTAATTAATTATACATATTTGTTAGGACACTTTTATATTAAGAACTAGCTTTTGCCCGCGACTTCGTCCGCGTGGAATAGTGACTTCCGGCAGATTTTTGGTTTTACCCACATAGTTCCCGATCTCGCGGGATCTCTTCAAAAATGAAATGTGGAAGATATTCTAGGGACGTAGAGTTGTCCATGGGAGAAACAGTCTTTTTCAAGATGTACCCCCGCAACTTTAAGCGTTTGCCCTTGGGCTTTATTTATGGTCATTGCAAACGCAGTTTTCAGCGGAAACTGAACTCTTTTGAATTGGAATGGCAAATCAGTTGGAATGATGGGAATGCGGGGAATAATTACAGTTTCGCCTTTTGCCATTCCAGTCATAATAACGGCTTTAATCACATTCCGTCCTAAATAGGTTACTTGTAACCGTGTGCCGTTACATAGCCTTGGTGGATCTAGGTTTCTCATAAGCATCACAGGAACTCCAACTTTTAACCTCAACTTGTGAGAAGGCACTCCTGATAACTCTAAGGAGTTGAGAAACTCTGTTGGGTAAGATGTCACTTGCTCGGTATCCACGACGTTATCTACTGATAGATACTCGATGACATCTCCCTCTACGTCAGACATAATTTGGTCATTTATCCGGCCTACTATTTCATTTGTTGGCGCCAATATCGCCCTTTCGCATAACCATTCCCGATTTTCGATATTAGCGCGTAAATCCGGATAGACACTATTTTTTAAATTGTATGTGCTATCCACAATTTGGCATAATTCGCTGCTCAGCGTGATCATACTCTCGGAGTCCGTAGGCATACGATCCTCGCCGATCTTCAGAAGAGCAGCAGCATACTGCCCGGCTTGACAATCATTATGGAGTAATACTCGCATATTCGTCGACAGTGAAACCTTTTTCACATGTGTCCATAGCACAGATGCTTTTAAACAGGCATTGATTTCATCTGCCGGTGTGCCCCTTGCTATAACCGGCAGGGTCTGCCGGAAGTCACCGGCCAATAGAACCACCATTCCTCCCATAATACCTTGATTGTTTTTAATGTCTTTCATCGTGCGATGAAGTGCTTCGATTGCTCTTTTATGGGACATCGTACATTCATCCCAAACCAGCAGTTTACATTGTTGCAACATTCTTCCACGCTCACTACTTTTACTTATGTTACAAACTGGCATTTCTTCATGAGCTAAATTTAGTGGCAATTTCAGAACTGAGTGGGCCGTTCGTCCTCCACTAAGCAGCGTAGCAGCTATTCCGGATGAAGCTACTGCCACAGCGACTCCTTTATCTTTCCGGATTTCAGCTAATAATAAGTTTAGAAGAAAGGTTTTGCCGGTACCTCCTGGAGCATCCAAAAAGAACAAACCACCTTCACCACTGGCAACTTTGTTGATGATTGTCTCAAAGACTAATCTTTGTTCTGGATTTAAAAGTGGAAGGGCCTCTGTTATTTGTTGCTGTAACAAAACTGGATCATAATTTAGCTCTCGCATTAAATCATTACTGACTTCCCCAATTCTTTGTGGTCTGCTCATACCAAAATCGGACAAATATTTACCAGTGATAGTTATCACTTGGTCCTCAACCTTGGTCAGAGCGTCATTGTAAATTACATCATTATACGAAATATTTGGGTCCACTTCTTGAAATCTGCGTAAAATGTCGTCCGCCATATCATTTTTATATTTTCCCCACAGATATTCAGGGTTTGAGAGTCCACACGTTGCTATTAATATAGCAAAAAGCTCTCTCACCTGTGGTGCAGATTTGCATTGTGCGGCCTCTTCTAGAGTTAGATCCCAATGATTATCGTTCTCTAATAGTCCTCTTGCCTCACATGCCTCTCTAAATGTCGAGAATTCTTGATCATTTAGCTTTTTGAGATCTGCAAAAGAAATTGGCCCCCGCACGTGGTGTAACAGTATTCTCAGACAAAAACACTCCATATTAGTAACGTGGACCGTGTAAACTCGGCCTAAGGCATCTCCAGATTTGACACCAGGCCAATTCTGAACCGGTACTCCTTGGATTCGTCGTTTCCATTCCCTCCTTGTTGCGTTCCAAGTGTAATATCTTGGTAAATCAACATAGAGGAGCGTCCTTGCAAATTCATCTCTTGTGCAGAGCTCAAAAAAAGCGGTGAGTGTTGTTTTTGGAGCAGAGGTTAATCTCTCTTGGAAATTGTTTGCAGTAAAATAGACACGTTCACCATTTTCCAAGTGTACAGTCAGGTGTGTGACTGTCGGGTGCCTTTCGTGTAACGGGAAGGCTAAAAGCCGCCACACGGCTTCGTTACTGCTAACATAACGACCAGACTGATACGTTTGGACTTCATTTATGGGATTAGCAGCATCGGTGTTTCTAAAATTAAAAATAGCTTGGTCGCTACCTTTGTTTATGTATTTACATATATATTTGATAGCGCGCACTGAGCTGCAAGCCTCTACGTTAATATGGGCGTTAAACATTTTTGACAATACGGGCGAAAAAGGAACTACCCAACTATTATCAATAGTAACATAAACATTTCGAACTTTTACAGACGCCGTTTGTCCCCCATCTCCTGGTGCTCTTCTACGATACAGCGGATATCCATTGTCATTATGGACAGTTTCTTTAATAAGCGCGCGAGGATATTTTTTAGAGCATTTTCCATTTTTCATGCAGGGGCTTTGAGGATTGTCAGAACCGCAAGGACCATGAATCATATTTTTAATAATAATTTCATGAAGTGCCTGGTCACTACTTGGATCCGGTATTTCCGCTCTAATAACATTATCTATTCGATCGGGTCTCAGCTTGTCCTTCAGCCAAATTAAAATATGCACGTGAGGAAGCCCGCGTTTTTGCCACTCTATCGAGTACATAAAGCATAGTACTTCACAGAACACATTTCCTTTATTGACAACTTCCATAAGCTTTTTAACTTTTAATCGAAAAACCCTTGCAACAATATCATGTCTATCGATTGCCCTCTGTCCCGGCAGCAACTCTTCAACTATTTCAGGCCAGCTTGGGTTGCATGTAAAAGTCACGAACAAATCGGGGCGACCATATGTACGTACGTAAGCGAATGCGTCCTGTGTATAAGCGTGTAAATATCGGGGGCTATTTACAAAAGATGATGGCAAAATTACCAATTTACCTAAATCATTAGGGTTAACATTACCATCATTTGCCACAGCATCTTGAAGATGGACATAGTTCTCCGCTCTCAATTTGTTTTGGTTTAATGATATGTATCGTAATCGTTCGCTTTCAACTTTTACATACATATCAACATAAAACTGATTGGCCAGTTGTCTACATCGTGATATTATATTAAAATCATTTTCTCGAACCATGATATGGTAGGCATAAAAATCCATGCATGAGACTTTTTTGTTGTTTACAGGCAAACCTGTTACAGGACTGACTTGGGGTATTTGAAAGTGGTACCCCTCTTGCCCCTTGCTGAATATCAACGGATATTGCAATGCGTCGTAAAATTTGTGTGTATCTGGTACCCTACTTAAAATGTCATTACGGGCATGCAAAATAATGTCACGGGAAGCAAACTGTTCGCCTGTGACTACAGCTGCTACTTCATTAATAAGCGGCGCATTGTACCGTCTTTCATGTTCCCCAGTTGGTGTACGGTCAGGGTGCATAATCAACTTGTATTCTTCTCCCGGCATTCTTTCTAATGCTGTTTTGAAAGTATTAATGAGGTTGTTATGCTCGTGCAACATTCTCTGGATTTTTAAGACAGTATCCCTTACAACTCCATTAATATTCTGGCATCTACGGTTAACTTCACTATTTTCGTCTCCCATAAAATAAATTTGCAAAAATTTAGGCTGATCGTTTGTAGGCAGTAAAGACCCAACCCTATGGTAAACTTGACCTTGTATTTTAAATGTACTGGAAAATCCAGGCATAACAACCTCATGATCTACCCCAAATGACGTCATTTGGAAACAGCTATTATATCTCCTTATACTGTTCAAAAAGAGTCGTGACTCATTACTATCGCATAAAAGGAATGTTTTCAGGGGTTCTTCTGGAATACCGAGTGATGGAAGTGAAACTTTACCTCCAGAACAGCACATACCCGGAGTTTCCTCTTTCCATTTTAGTGCCATACAATATGTGCACTTTTTAGCCATCCGTCCTAAGAGCACTAATCGATGGTTCATGTAATCGATTAAAGGGTCGTAATCAAAAGCAGCATCATGAAATACCTCCCACGTATTACGTGTAAATATATTTCGTCTTTGTGCTTGCCGTGCAGCTAATAGAACACGTCGTCTATGAGATTCTTCATGTGACTCTGCAGAAATCAGAGACGCATGACGTTCAGCATCCAAAAGCCGACGTACTCGAGTTTGATCTACAGTTTCGGAAGCTCTTTGAGTTGCATGACGCCTGGCGTCTAAGAGCTGTCGCTCCTGCCTCACCTCCTCAGTCTCAGCAGCTCTTTGAGCAGCGTGACGTTCGGTGTCTAAGAGCCGTCGCTCCCGAGCCATCTCTTCTGTCTCAGCAGCTCTTTGAGTTGCATGACGCCCAGCATCTAAGAGCCGTCGCTCCTGCCTCACCTCCTCAGTCTCAGCAGCTCTTTGAGCAGCATGACGTTCGGTGTCTAACAGCCGGCGCTCCCGAGTCATGTCAGCGGTCTCAGCAGCTCTTTGAGTTGCATGACGGCCGGCATCTAAGAGCCGTCGCTCCTGCCTCGTCTCCTCTGTCTCAGCAGCTCTTTGAGCAGCGTGACGTTCGGTGTCTAAGAGCCGGCGCTCCCGAGCCATCTCTTCGGTTTCAGCAGCTCTTTGAGTAGCGTGACGCTCAGCGTCTAAGAGCCATCGCTCCTGCCTCACCTCTTCAGTCTCAGCAGCTCTTTGAGCAACGTGACGTCCGGCGTCTAAAGTTAAACGGGCTTGAGTCTGTTCTTGAGACTCTTGACTTCTTGCAACTCTTTTAGCTCGAGCTTCGCTGGAACTACGTGCTAAATTGGACTTGCGTTTTCTCGTCATTTAAAAAAGTAGTTTTAAAAAAGAACTTAAACTAAAGAAATATTACAATCTTGCCGAACTTAAATTGAAAACTAACTGAAAACAAAAGAATTTAAAAAAAAATACGAATTACTAACTTGATAACAATTTAAAAGAAATTATATTAAGTACAACCTATTCTATTAATAACCAAGCTTAAAACTAAATAATTTAATAGGATTTAGACATACAATTTTAGTATCTAGTATCTACTAATAATCGAGATCAAACTAAACTTACATATTACAACAACCAGACAACCCAACAAATAAACCTTTTAATCGACAAATACAACGGAACCAATTTTGAAAACAACCACCAGACAACCCAACAAATAAACCTTTTATCTACTAATACAACGGAGCCAATTTTAAATTTACGAAACGATCAATCTACAATTCCACGACAGACAGTACCGAAGCGCTCGGCCGATACTTAACCAAATGCGTGTAACGAAACCATAGCGCGATCTATTTCGATCCCAACGCCATCTATCGAGCATAGTGACAACTCGGATTATTTATCTATACTCCGTTCGGGCATTTTCTTTGTACTAAAAGTTTTATTATATTGATATTATTTTTTTTATACCTTTTTACTATTTATTCACTTTTTTACGATGAATTAAAACAATAACATGAACCGAACTCGTGTAACGATCGACACCATTGCGCGATCACCAACTCGACATAATATATATAGTATAATAGAACTATCTATACTCCGTTAGAGCATTTTCTTTGTACTAAAAGTTGTATTATATTATATTTTCATACCTTTTTACTATTTATTTACATTTTTCCGATGAATTTTCAGTACTGAATTGATGCCGACTCTTGACCAATAGATGGCGCTGTATGTCCGGAAGAAATTTTATTTTTTATTTTATTTTTTGTAATAAAAACTATCCTATGTCCTTTCTCAAGTTCCAAACTATGTCTGTACCAAATTTCACACAAATCGGTTCAGTAGTTTAGGCGTGAAGCAAAGACAGACAGACAGACAGACAGAAAGACAGACAGACAGAGTTACTTTCGCATTTATAATATTAGTAGGGATTTCTTCGATCATATACCCACCCATGTAGTTTTTAACGGCTTTTATTTCTCCTTTTATATATAAATATTTTCTATCTTGTCCTATGGCGACATTATTTTACCCTTCTTGTGTATTTCTTATTTTTTCTTCTAAAACCAATTCTTTTTCAGTTTACTTTCTTAACTAAACAAGGTTATAAAATTTTCCCACTACCATTTTATAGTCGAACATAGCATTACGGAATTGAGTTCCAGCAGTGAGTCGTGGAGTGACCCAGAAACTCACGTACAATACTATTTATTTGAAATATTCGGCTTATTGGGATATCCATACCTGATATGCACTATGTTGGGATTATTTGTTAGTTCTTCTTTCTTCATTCGCAATTTTCTGACTTACGCAACCCATCGTAAATTTACATTTTAGGCAGATACTACCAAGTTACACGGTAGATATGAAGGTTATGAATATATCGACCCCATGCTTTTCCCTAGAGTGAAATAAAGTGCGTCAAGCGCTCGCAGTGTCTGGTCTGCGGTATACCGCGGTGACTACATGACTAATAAGAAGGGTTATATACCTACTCGTACATCTACTAAAAATTAAATGTATTTAAGAAATATAAAAATAGTATCCCACCAGCATTGGGTACAGGGACCAAGTTACCGGTGGTTCAGGCTCCAGGGAGAGGAACTTCCTCACTTTGCGTGCCGTACGTAGCAAAACTACCTTCTGCATCAAGCCCTTGAGGCAGCTGTCTAACGAGAGCCTCTTAAGATGTTGATCGGAATTATTTCTATTATTATTAGTTCGGGTAAGGAACTCGTGTACATTACTCACACGTCATAAAACGCTATCTATTATGAATGACTTTGAAATTTCCTGAAAGTGATAGGATAGATATATCTGTATTTTATTATTAATTTAGATAACAAATATACGCCTGAAATTGAATAGATAACGCATGGCACCACAGAACAAAGAACCTCATTATATAAACACAATTATGTAAGAACAAAGAAGAAACAATATAATTATGCCAAAAAAGAAGTATTTAACATATAAAACAAAAATAATGTGCTATAGTACCTACCTACCAGTAAGCGGAAGAGAATATAAATTATCATTCTAAAATGGGTAACGCGATCTTAAAATAAACCCAATTACTCCTTAAAAAACGATTACCTAGCAGCAATCTAAAAATGCTGAAGTTGGTTTTTGTTTGCTTTTCAAGACTAAACCTCTGAATCAATCTGGGCAACTAGACACCAGTTGTAAAGTTTTCAAGGGCCAAGATGACGAATAAGTCACTGTTTTCAAACGCCGGGATGACGAATAACATGACAACGACATATGGTACTTCTACCTAGGTTAAAAATATAGCGTGTGCAATAAACAGTATAAAAATCGAGCGTGAAATTTCATCGCCACCACTGATGTCACGCAAGGCATTAAGTGATAATGCTCACACTAAAGAGAGTCGTTTCAATCGCAGCGGCAGCGCGTCAGTCGCCCCAATTCAGACATTTTTTTGTTGACTATCGACCGGCAAGATTGGATGGAGAATGGGGTTATGTGAATCTTAAGAGAAAATTCAGCTGAAGCTCACAATCCAGACTTAACCCGCCAAAAATATTCTTAATAATTATACCTCACTACTCCACTTACTTTAATATAATATTAACCTCGAGACGATAAAAAATGGCATTTTGTTAAAAAATAAATCTTAATCACACCACATAACCACAAATGATGCACGATTTAACTGATTTGGCCATTGCCGATAGTTGTGAAATGGGTATTTTGAAACAGTCCTATTATTCCTAATCTATTGCTTAATTTTCAGCTTTGTATTATCTTCAAATGCATATTTGTATGGTAATCTTTGTAGCCTGAGACCTTCTTCGGTTTATTTACTTTGACATCAGGTATCTACATACCTTGCTTTGTAGCTATATTTATTGTAAATTGGACATTTTGGAACTGAGCCTTTTTAAGTTTCTTCACATTATAACACCATTCATCTAATCCCGTTGTGTCTTTACTAAGTTTCTATTCACATGCACGTGAAGGTTTCTTGCCGGTCACTAGCTTGTCTATACACATTTTATGACACGGGATACCTATCAAACAGATATTAGTACCTATATAGAACTGTCGTGTCGTGACTGTCGTGAGTCGTGAGCGTGACATGACCTATGAATTCATTACGTGGTCTGACTCTCGCTGCTATGAGTTTTAGGTCAACTGCCCGATCCATACTTTAACTCCTTTGTATGGATCACACGTGTTATGGTATTGTAGGGTTCTTCCCTCTTCTAAATTGCTATCGTATTCGTCCCATTTAAAATTCACATAATTTGACCTCTTATTTTCAATGATTTTATATTTTCATTGAGATATTGATTTCCTATTACAGTTTATGAAAATACTGGCGGTCTCACCTACCTTCTTTAGGTTTCAGATTCTGGTATTTTTGTTTTCCCAGTGTCAGCTCAACTATCGCATACTAACACTGACCATAATTATCCTTTATCTGCTTGTTTGCTACTTTAGGTCCGATTTCATCATTGATATAATTGTATTCAATTGAATTCGTTGAATAAAACGTGATGACGCAGTTTTCGAGTTCGATAGCTGTTGCTATAATTAGGGAAATCCGCTCCAAGTAATTAAAAAAATTAGCAGCTAAAACATTTTATTTATTTTGAATTTATATTTATTTTAAATAGAATATACTGCTTGATAAATCTTTGATCATTAATAAATACATCAATTCTAGTGATAGAAATATTTTCTAATGGAAAGACTTGTAGAAATCGTGTTATATGGGCTCTGCCACTGCTGGAGACATCATTTACATTCTTAATTCCATTAAAAACTTAAGATGGTTATCTCTATGATTGGACTAGCTACTTATTGAGCATTACCATTAATATTAACACATGAGACATCAATAAAAGTGTTTCGGTATTTGAAAACTTTAACCGGATATAAATAATTTATAATGATACTCATCAAAAGTGAATTAAGTACAGGAAATACATATATGACATTTTATGCAGCGCTAAAATAATAATCCACTAGCTGGCGGATCCGCCCGCATGGATGTCGGTTATCGCGGCCAAACATAGCCTATGGGTTATTCTGATGTATAAGCTAATTAAGCTATATATTATTGTAAAGTTTCTTTAAAATCCATTCGGTAATTTGTACGAGAAAGAGTAACAAACATCCATCCATACTTACAAACTTTCGCGTTTATAATATTAGTAGGATTATCTTGAAACACATTTTTTTTATATATTTGCTATCGATAAATGGGTCTTACAGAGGCAATTCATATATATTTACCGGCCATAAACAGCTACTTGGTAGTGTTTTGCGACACGCAACGAAGTAGTTTCCCTTTAGTAACAAATAATTAGCTTTTGTTCCTTTACACAGTTGCCAGCTTCAGCGGATATTTGTACATTGTACGCATGTTGTACGCTAATTACCTAATCCTTGTCTTCGAATTCGTTGGTGGTGTACAGGACCTACATCTATCCATCCATCAGCCAACCACTAACAGTAAACTATTTGACAATAACATGGTATGATTGTTATACCTGGTAAGGAAAGGTAGACTTAGATTTAACTTTACTATAACCCCCTCTTGACATCCAAAACAAAAAACAGTTGCGTTTTCTCACTTTTGCAATCCCAAATGTAACTTTTAAATGGGCTACTAAGTTGCCACAAAACTTACAATTTTATTTTGATGTTGAACAAAAACAACCTGATTTTTTGGACAATGTTTGTATAATTTAAACAGTAACAGAAAAAGTAACAAATTAATGTCCATAAATAAAAAGGTCATACTAACAAAACAATGAATAGCTACGTATTCGTATAATAAATTAAAGTTTCACGCAAAAAGTAGGTATTTCAATAATGCACTAAATCATTAAATAACGGCTTGAATTACCCAATTACGAAGTAATCAAAACGTACATTTGAATACCCGATTTTGTAATGTGCACGTATAACGGCATTTTTTGCATTTATTATAGTAAAATTACTTTAGTAGGCATATACTTATATTAATAATATTTTTATGGCAATAACTATTTCTGTGCTGTCCGTAGGCGTCAAATACGTTACCTAAGTTTATTTCGAAAACTTAAAAACTAGTTTACGCGAGCGATATGGCAAGACGATGATAAATAATAAGACATGGTAACCTTGAAACACACTGCGAATTCTTTGTAATAAGAATAACGTGAATTCTCAGACATAGCCTGTTGGCTCGACTTCACCCTGCCTTCATTGGACGGCGGCGAAGGTGACATCATTTCTAACGGTCGCGTCCAGGAACCTTTCTGTACCAATTCATAAAATAATTGCGGATGGGCTGTCGTGTCGCAATTTGAATATTGGTTTGAAACCGATATTAGCATCAGCATCGTAGAAATAACCTGATGATGTATTGAAAAAAGTTTCAAGATATGAATGTAGAGAGCTTTAGGAGCAGAGATAAACCCAATAATATGGGTAGAATGCGTGAAAGATAATAATAATATGCCATATTATCTTTTATCCATCTCTGATAGAATATGGAGGAGAATGACATGTTGCGACAACACCAAATAATAATAGGTCAAGGACAGGCAAGTTATGATCGTAGAAATTACTTCATTATCCATAGAAGAAACCGTCTCGTGTCTCGTGACTCTTCGAAGAGGCAGTTATAAAATTCAAACCGAACAATTTTGCCACAAAAACTTTTGTAGGCATGCTTAGAAATACGTTGGCAAATAGTTACTCTTACTAGCAGCTGCATATTAAAATCAGTGAGTGTGTACATTTTGTGTAATTTTTGTCCACTGAGAATACGTAGTTCTTTGCAAAATTTACCAAATTATCTTTGTTTGCTTTACGTAGTTCGCCCGGTTGTTAGAGGTACATATATCTACATATATTTGCGTTATGTTTAATTGGATAATCTTACTATTGTGTGTAGGATTTGCAGAACACGACTCGCGTTCTCCATTATAAACTTGCGGAGCTTATGAATAAAACTCGCTGTACTCTAGGATTCTCCCGCGCTAGAGTTACTGAATCATAACTGAGGACTATCGTCTCGACCAAACCGTTCTAATAGATGTTGTTATTACGACAATGTCCTCAACCGGGCAAGTCATACTTCGTTTTACGTCTTAAATGAAGTAAAGTATTGTTTTGTTCGTTTCTAATTCTTTATCACGTGTAGCCTCTCTGATGAGATGACGAATGCCGTCACGAATGTTGAGCACATTAAGATTCATGACAACTGCGCAAAGATTAACTACAAGGAAAGATTAGCGCCAATATTGACGAGGTTCACCGCGACTCAAATTATTAAAGGAATTCAAACTTGTAATTACAAAATATTTACAAAAAAATAATTTAGCTTGCTCTTAACAATAGGTACTCTTACTTCGGTAAAGATCTGACTTGCTACGATTTCTATCTTGCTATCACTTAACAAGATGGAAATCTAAGTTAGTCAGATATTTATTTTACCTGTGTTGTGTTCATCAAATAATCAATTCTACAATGCACATACGCAGGATATCTGAGTGCGATATATTTCCTAGTTCTTTGTTTACGAACATGTCTACTAGATCGTGATACCTACCTCATAGTACCAGTAAATTGTATAATTAATGGTAGGTACTGTGTCTTTCATAATTGAGTTTGCCTCTAATGACCCTTTAAGTGCATTTATACACATAAACATACAAATGGATAAAAATACCGTTTTGGTTTAATAATACAATGAAAAGATCCGATTTTTATTAGATACTGTGCTCAAATGTTATCATCGTAAATATAATGTTTACTACACTTCGACATACTGTGCGTAGGAGAATTGTAGAATATTTGTTCTTTAGTAGTAAAGGTGTCCTTATTTCAATGGCAATGTCGTTTTTTACACTGTCTTCGTGGATTTCAATTGAGTCGTTAGTATTGTAGTATCTATTGGCGAAAACGCCAGTGGAATCGCTAATTGTAGTATGAAATTGGCATAAATCATTAATATAACTATATTTTTTGTATGAAATTGGAGTCTTTGTAACCCGAAATACATTGTTTAACTTATCATTATTACTATAACCACCGCAATGTCCCGAAATCCATGGTTAAAACCTTAAAATATGGTTCGCTTCAGCGCGATTCCATCAATAGAATGTCACTTTGTCTAGGGCCCCAGGTCATCGTCTACACCATATTGGGGGTTCGATTCGATCCTCCATACAATTGTATTACCTGTCTTTACTCTCACCATCACCTTACCGTCTAGCAGTATTTTTTGTATAGGTATTTGTTCCAAGATTACAAACATCGAAACTGCACTTATGATGCACGGCACCTACCAATGTATTGTACCTACATCTGCTAATGAAATCGATACAGTGAACTTAATGATTCAGAACGGAGCGGTTACGGGTTGGAACGGAACTCAAAAATTATTAGCCGTTTATTTAATTTTGAAACGGTTAAGTGTGAGACCGCGTGGGCAGTCAAATGTTAGCCAACCATTTAGTGCATAAAATGTAATTTTGCAATTTGAAAAAGGAACGTGTCTAATAAAATAAATTCCGCCGTTATAATTTCTGTGAATGCGGGACTGAATAGATTAAAAACACGTGTAATAACGTAATTGTTTCGTATACCTTGCAATAAATAAGCCTTTGTTTCTGTATGTCAATGTCAATAAAGAAGACACACAACTTGTAAGTCTATTGAAATAAATATGAAACTTTGCTTTTAATTAGTTTTATGTTGTAAAAGTAACACCTTCCTAAAAAGGGATCAAAAATGCGGCACCAGGATATTCGATTGGGATTCAGACATGCAAAGTTGATTCCGCCTACCGTTTTAGGTAATACAGCCCAGCGAGGTTGGACGTAATACTGTGGTAATACTGCTCTTGATCTTACAAAGGGAGAACAAAGGAATGTTACAATACTTAATTGGAATCTAAACCCAAAGTTCTTAACTATTAGATCTTATTTCGTTTACAATACCAATATAAGTCGGTGTTAGTCATTTTAGGCTTTATTATTAGGACAATAATGTTCTGCTACTTGATTGAATTACTTGTGCTAAAAGTTACGCATTTGCAGTGTGGTACCGCTTTCTTATGAAACATGTACTTTCTAGAATGCTAACATTTGACTTTACAAATTCATCCAAGACTACGAACGGCTAGTAACAACCTTTCCTCTCCATTTCCACGTAAGATTCTTATCTAATATTTTCAGGATATACTGCACTTACATAACGCATTTCACACAATTAATACAAGTAACACTATCAAAAAAAAAATCAAACATTAGTTTATAAATCAACGCTCGTAGATCGAACTAACGTCCATGGAAGCATGTCTTATAAGGAAACCTGTCTTGATCCTTGGCGAACCTTGAGACAAACAAAAAGCAATTCAATTCAAATCTACCAGTTTATTTCTCATGCGATGATCCTTTAGTTCCTTAGTCGTGACTCGTGACTTGTTTTTACTGAATTACTTGAAGGGACGGTACCTAACTACTTTTTACAATGGCCTTATAATTTTATGCCGGTACTGTGTTTTTGAGTTCTCACCAAGTCCGAAGGGACGAAGCCAACCTCATCTACAAGCTACTACACCTGTTGATGAATGGCCTTTTTTCCCAATCTTTTACCCAACCTTGTACGTTATTATCCCATTCCAAATATTTACAGTTTTAGGTACATATTTCTTAACTACTTCATACTTACTCTTAGGCACCTCTTTGGATTTTAATCAATACTTCGCTCTTTATCTCCTATCGCACGAGACAAGGTCTTCTTGCCTGCGAAATTTTCTTCATCCTTCTGTTGACCTTCCTTTGTGCATCTAGTGAAAATTTTATCTATCTGGTGATACATTTTTCAGTTAATTATTTTATACAAAATTGAGGAAGAACAATTGAAGAAAATTTAACTGGAATTATGCTACTTTTGCACATCATTTGTGCAGCACTTCAATTAAACTGCCATGAAATATCTGTTTATGAAAATAGTGTGTAAATGAAATGACATACTTAATATTATCTGCACTCATTTATTTACCCTGAAGAAGCTATCATATCTTGTATCACCAGAGATAATCTAATAGGTACTCGTAATACTTACTAGGTACATAACTACTATCAAACGACGATAAAAAGTGGAAAACAATGTTTAAACGTAATACTTTCATGAACGCTATTTTCCATTGCCATAAATAAGTAGACATTTACATACATGAATAGTTATGTATGTACCTGCATCCGTTCACGTAATTCCTCCTCCGGACCAATAAATGCAACAGCCCCTCTAGACAAGTGGCAATTCGTTGCTCGGCGTATGATGGAATCTAGGATCAAGTATACTCTGGATTTGCTACGCAAATAATAATACCGCGTATGAACGAGACACAACATACAAAAACTGTAAGGAATGAATAGGACAAAAACTATATGCTCTGTCTTTGTCAGAGTTTCTGTTTTTTTTGTTGGTCACAAGTGGAAAGTTGTGACCAACAAATCTTTTGTGATCGTGAATTGTTCTGAGAATTCTTCATAATTGACAGTAATTTAAGTGGTGAAACTAAGTGGTATAAGTTTGTTGCTTAAAACTCATTGTATTCAACATGGTGATATGTTATATATTAGGCTGCAAAAGCCGTAGTGAGCGGAAATCACAAGACATAACCTATCATACGTAAGTACGATTTTTAGACAAAATATCCCTTTTTTTGTAAAGATATTAATAGATTAAGAGCCGTAGCATATTAACAAGTTCTTTAAAGTAGAAATAATGGCTCAAAATATTGATTTATTATCACCATAATACGTGTATTAACCAACCAAATAAAGTGGTGAGTTAAAATTATCGAACTCGAAACAAAAGCCAGACTTGACGCCATTTTTATCTACTTTATAATTTGTCCGGGTTATAGAATTATTAGGGATACCAGTTGAGGTACTGGTAAATTACCCATAATGTGGGGTATTTCTTATTTATTCTTAAAACTTCACATTAATGAAAATGTTGTTTCAGATTTCCAAATCCAGATACAGATGCCTAAATTGTTTTGTATTTGAGTTTTTTAAAGGATGTAATGCCACTAATGCCAGAAAACATTAAATTCATATACCACCTAACGGATTTAAAAAAGTCGCGGGGTAAAATTTGGTAGGGACTAACAACACTGGTATCATAAGTACTATGTTGTCGTCCCTTTCGGGTGTACGCGCTTGACTAATCCAGAGTATTCTTCATCCTAGGATGGAATAGAAATTAGAATGCCAAATGTATGGGATTTGACGTATATGACAGGCGTCAACGAATGTCAAAAACGTCAAATTCTATACATTTGTCATTCTATTCCATCATACGCCGAGCAACGAATTGCCACTTGTCTAGAGGGGCAGATCCTATTTGCATCTGTCGTTAGCACACACACTCACCTGGCCTGCATATACAGGGCGTCCCACGGCGATGCCACATGGAGGGCAAGTACCTTAAGTCCTTAAGTTGGCTCATTTTACTTAAAGGAGACATCATTTTATTTTTAAAAAGAAACAAAACTGCATTCATAGATTTTTTTAAATTCGCTTGCCACACCCGGTAATCGAACTGACTAAAATCCGAAAAAGTAACATCCTGTATTTTTATGGCATCAATCGATAGTGTCAATCAAAAGGATAGAATCTCTCTAAGAAACATGGTAAATTAAATGAAAGGAAGTCCTTGAAACCTAAACTTATAAATTCAATTTGGCAAAATAAAACACTTTAACTCAAAGTTCATCCATTCATCTGATACCATATTAACAATGAAATTCCATATTTAAATCACTTTTCTTTTTTTATCGGGTGGAGACCGCTGCATTAATCGATAGTGTCAATCAAAAGGATCAAATCTCTCTAAAAAACATGGTAAATTAAATGAAAAGTTCACAAAATCTTAACTTATAAATTCAATGCAAACAGACACAGCACTTTTACTCCAGGAACCATCAGATAAGGTATCTTATAAGGTCAACACTAGAGATATCTTTGATGAAATTTATTTAGTAAAATAAGTACATACTGAATGAATGAACTTTGTTACCTGTTTAGAATGTAACTTTATTGGGTAACTGCATGAGCTTATGTAGGTAGGGTAGGTAGTAATTTTTAGGTGCTTGATTAGAAAACCTGCACGCGGTGTACCCTGGGCAACGAAGATGGCGAGTGAATTGCCCTATTGGATCAACTTATAACCTGTCAATTGAGACGGCGCGGCGTGCGGTTTTAGTCGGTTTGAGTTCGACATACCTAAATACTACTGCTGACCAGCAGCGGTAAAAAAGAAAAGTGATTTAAATATGGAATTTCATTGTTAATTTGGTATCAGATGGGTGGATGAACTTTGAGTTAAAGTGTTTTATTTTGCCAAATTGAATTTTTAAGTTTAGGTTTCAAGGACTTCCTTTCATTTAATTTATCATGTTTCTTAGAGAGATTTGATCCTTTTGATTGACACTATCGATTGATGCCATGAAAATACAGGATGTTACTTTTTCGGATTTTAGTCGGTTCGATTACCGGGTGTGGCAAGCAAATTTTAAAAAATCTTTGAATGCAGTTTTGTTTCTTTTTAAAAATAAAATGATGTCTCCTTTAAGTAAAATGCACCAACTTAAGGATTTAAGGTACTTGCCCTCCATGTGGCATCGCCGTGGGACGCCCTGTATACTTACCAACTTAAATGGACACAATTTCCGTTATCACACGAAGATAAGCTAACCTACCTACTTCTTTTCTACGTTCTATTTCAATTCATGATGTCATGAACAGTTTTGAGCAGCTGGTTACAGTTTACAGTAGGTTGGTATAACTGAAGACATATGTCTTGGACCCTGCGCAGTAGACGATTTTTAGGTCCCCTTTGAGGAAAGCACGGGGGTGCGACGGCGGAGGAAATACGACGCATCCACCAATCATAGAGCTGCGTGCCAACGTTTTAAACCAATCAGCGGGCGCTAAACTCCCGCGTCCTTCTCCGTACACTTGCGTGCAAAAATAAATTTGAATTTATCACCACAATAATTATTTCGAATTAGTATATACAATATAATTTTTTAAGATATCATATAAATTTTTTATTTTGCGATTTATATGTTGATCTTGATTTATACGGTTTTTGTTTACCCTAGGAAACCTACTAGCTTTTTTAACGCGAGCGTAGGCACATACTCTTTATGATTAATAAACTATTTTTATCATCGGGAGCTTAGTGGTTAAGGAGTCGGCCTTACGAGCGAGAGGTCCCGTGTTCGAATCAAACTCGGGACGGGTTCAAATCCTACGGGACTGCTGACGTGAACTCCTAACACACGCAATTTGGCTTAGCTGGAGGGGTGAGGGATTAATGAGAATATTAGTAATTTTGGTTACTATTTATTTATACTACTTAGGTCGCAGACAAGCACACGGCCCTCCTGGTGGTAAGTGGTTACCGTGGCCTATAGGCGAGTGCAACACCAGGGGAGCCACACTCGTGCTGCCGACCCTGTAAGAACAGAGAGATTGTGTGCCATTAACCGAAAAGATAGTAGGACAAAGTCTTTGGTTTTCCCACTGATAGCACAAAACCTCTCCTGTGAGCTCTGGCTACCCTACTCACCGTCGGAAACATAACACGAGGTTATTAATTCTGTAGGTTAGTACCTATCTATTGGTATAGTTAATACTTAAATAAATAAATTGACAGAATAAGACACATTTTTTATACTGTTGACAATTAAATATATTCTAATTTCTAACCATTAAATTATAGCGTTTCATGATATAATACTAATACGCCTACAATCATGTTGACGGGGATTAACTCGATTAACTGTTAAATATTATTACGTAACAATTTCTACATAATACCTAAATAATTTAAATAGGTAATTTAAAATGAAGATTTTTAATAGTTCGAGCGATAAATGTCAGAAACGCTAAAACACAAAATAGAGTAGCCATTTTTTTGTCCGGTAGTGCACCATGCGCGAACTTGCCGATTTAGGTCCATCACTCGTGTCCACAGCTGTACACTAAACTTTAAGTCTTGAGTTGACAGATATGCGATGCATTTGCATAATATGTGTTCATAAACTTCGACATGCAACTACGTGTCTCCAAAGTTGGTTACTGCAGGAAGACTCGAAGTCAGACTTTACGCAGTTCGTTGAAATGTTTTGTTAGATATTGATCAGCACTAGGTGTATTTTGTTATGTTAACGTTACTGTAACGTGGCTAATGAGTTTACGGATTAGATGTTAATCATGTTCTTAAAAATTAAAACGAATTTATTATAATAACTGCGAACACATGATCTCTAATGCATCATTTAGATTTTTACTTACACCTGCGTATAAAAGTTAAACTCTATGTAGGGTGGAGGAGCTGAATACCCCGGTCCTAATTCCAGCCTTATCGTCTATTTTGTTTGATAACCAGGAATCTTACTGACGGGTTTACTAGTTAAGTGTTAGCATTTTGAAAATGCTATAGGTATCTTTTGTAGAAATAGTGTGTAAGATTTCAATAAGCTAGCATTAACGTGTATCTCTTCATAAGTTACTTCCTTTCTAGATATTTAACAATATTGTAATGCTAATTTTTTATTTTATGGTAGGTACTCTACTTTAAATTTGCCTGTTCCAGGGCTGGCCATTATGGGAGCGGTTCGAATCGACAGAACACGAGCGACGGCTATTATTAGTCGCACGCCTGCCGCACGTAAGGACCTTAAATGGTGGAGGAGCCGTGCCGATCGAAGAGAGAGATGCTGCCGAACGAGCCTTTATTAGATACTACATGGAGAAGGCCGAGGCTGACCGGCCTGATAGGTGAGTTGGCTTTAAAGTTCTCCCAGCTAAAGAAACTTTATCAAATGACCTAACAGCTGACATCGCTGTTATAGATAACTTCAACTCCAGTTCTGTTCTATCTTCCTTGAGAGGAAATATGTATTTTTATTGAATATTATTGTTTAGCAAGACCAGCAGGTCTAAAAAGGCCACTTATTGGAATCGTTTTAGGATAATACGATTTATGCGGCGTTATTTACACTAAATTAGTCTGTTTAGTAAATGAATTGTTGTGATTCTGTTATGAGTGAAAAATTGTACGAATTTTGTAGGAATCTTTGAGATCTACTGGAAAATTATAAAGTTACTCGTTTTAAGTGAAATCAATCAATGTGGCCTTTTTAGCACCGCATGGCATTTTACGAAGGACTCTCATGTTTATCTTTACATTTATTATCTTGATAGCTTTGACTGACTTCACCACACCTGGTTATCAATAATTTCGTGTATGCAATAACTTGGTATTACCGGCTTATTTTCCTCTATCTATTAGTATCTATATTAATCAGCAATCATAAACATTTAGCAGTACCTACTCCCAGTATAGTTTTTCCATTCCGTGCAACTGCTGTGGTTTACCACGTTTTCTCGTTTTTCTCGACTCTGTCTTCAAATGAATGGAAAGCACTGACTATATTCATCGTAAACCTTAGGTACCTATGTTAGAGAACTCAAAACTTATTATAAATATCCTGCTATTTTATAAGGTTTTTTATCTATTATATAAAAATGAATCCTTAAATGTGTTGCTAAGCTCAAATCTCGAGAACGGCTGAACCGATTTCGCTAATTCTTTTTTTATAATATTCCCTGAGGTACGACTTACGAGGATGGTTCTTACGGCGAGAACTTTAAAAAAAAAAGGCGGTACGAAGTTCGCGGGGTCAGTTAGTATTATTATTATAAGGTATTTTATAAGGTTTATAAGTGCCCGGTTAATGGCAATAGGCTCGCCACCTATTACATTGGGGCCTAAACATAAACGGCGAAATGTGGGTGCTAGCACCTCTACCTACCCCTTCGGGGATATAGGCGTGAGTTTATGGTATGTATGAGTTTATGTTATCGTACCTACTTTCGTTAATTTCGGGCTGCAGTGAAGCGAATCACAAAGATTTGGTAAACAAATCGCGTGTAAACTAGACGCATTGTCAGCCGTCGACTGATAGATAAGGCAAGGGGTTCACACTTGCCTGACCACGGGCGACAGCTCACCCTAGTGGCCATGAAGTAGAATTTATTTGTTTATATGATACTCATAATGGGCTGTAGCATAATGTATAATGCAACAGTACCTACTGGCCCTCGATTCTGCTGAATCAAAACCACTAGGTATCATGCCACTGCAAAAAAAAAATTTTTTTTTGCTTTTTGGTATTTTTGGTAGAGTGCATGAAAAAGTGTAATGAAATTATTTTCATTCACTAATTTTGGAATAAAGCAATAAAGTCTAAAATTGAATACCATTTTTTACTGAGTCTGTGGTAGGCCAATGATTTTTCTTTACCAGAATCGAGGGCCTGATGGGTTCTGGATCAGATACGCTGTTAAGTTCTGACAAGTAGAAAAAAAATTGTACCAGGTTCTTCTTATAAATTCAATCAATTCACACAGACTGAAAGCCTCAACCTCGTCCTTATCAAAAAGGAAGAATGTAGGCGAAGTATTGTGTCAATAATATCGACCTAAATGACTTATTTCGTATTCAAATGTGTAGGTGTGAATAATCATAAAGTCTCATTCAATTTACACCTTAATTCACTAAGTATAACGACAGTTTAATCTCGATAGTTAAGCGGACAATTCTTGCAGTAGATAGTGTAATCATGAATATTATGATATCTCTACAAATAAACTAGATATACAAATAAAAGGTCGTAACAGCTTTCCTCAATAAAGTTTATCAGGGTAGTTTGACTTTGGCACAGGTTCTGGGCACCTTAGAACAATAAGGTTCCTTGCTAAGACAGGTCGAGGTTTTTGCTTACAGAGCAGGACTGAAATTTTTACCATATTCTGCGCTTTTTTATATCAGGTAGAACAAAAGCACATAGTCCACCTGATCAGAAAAGGTTACCGTGGCCTATGGACGTGTGCAACCCGGGGCGTCACACTTATGCTACCGACCCTGTAAAAACCTAATGACCTTGTTAAAAACCCTCATTGTAGATTGTAGGTATTATATACTTTATTGGGGACTATCACAATACTCCATCAGAACACCCCAACGGGTGGGCCCATAGCGTGACGACCAATTATTTTATTTTTAAAACAATTAGCATAAATATGAAACCTTTTCTCAACTAGCTGTTGCCCGCGGCTCCACAGCGTAGATGTCTGTTATCGCGACCAAACATGTCTCAACCCTATCAGCCTTATTACAAAACACGGACTAACTCTAAACCCAGGTTTAAATCGCCTTTAGACCATGGTCTAAGAAAAATGTTATTACAAAAAGCGTTTTAGTACTAAACCAAGGACTATCTCTGGTCTAAAGATAAACCTGCGTGCCCCCTAGTTTAACGTTGGTCTAAGTAATGTCACAATAATAATACATCAGACTTGACATACGTCATTATTTTGGCATAGGTACTTTTTTTTTGGAAGTCCAATTTTCGGCTTTCTTTCTCTTTTCTCGTTCCAACTCGTAAAATAACTTGCAAATAGGTATATTATGTATACTAAACTAAATTTAAAAGTGGGTATAAAAATTGGAAAATTTTTAGAACAGAACGCGCGAACTCCGGCAAACTACGTTTCGTTCCATTTAACGTCTTATAACAATGATAACAATATTATAACAATGATAACAATATTATAACAATGATTGCTAAATAAAAGCATAATAATGATATTGTATTAAAAAATAAAGTATAACTATTATTCATGCAATTGAATTTAATGAAAATATTTATGATTCAATATTTTTTTCAGCATTTTTAGTAAATATTATTTATTAGTGATTTCAGAAATTTTAGAAACGAAACGTTGCGACCGAATGATATCATAATGAACGAACAATAGTTGGAGTTATCTGTGGTTGTTATTTAGGCCAAGGTCTAAACCAAGTACTAAGTAGTCTCCGGATTATTCAGCTTTTGTAATAAGGAGAGGTATAAACCATGGTCTTGAGATTAAGCCTGGACTCTGTAGTTCGAGTCTAAACCAGACTTTGTTCTGTTTTTTGTAATAAGACTGTATGTCTTTTTCCAAGGTCTAATCTACCTCTGCACCAAATTTCATCAAAATCAGTTCAGTGAATTAGGCGTGACAGCGTAACAGACACACAGAAAGACAGACAGTTACTTTCGCATTTATATTATTAGCATAGAGTATGGAAGTAACAACAGTGCCCGCCGTGCCTAGAATATGGCAATAGGCTCACACCTAAGTGGTATAAAAAAAAAAAAAAAAAAAACTAGACAGTAGTGAATAAACGCCCATATTTCACCAATCACTGTATTTGGTTGGAGGGTTCTCCGTGGTTAAAAACGTAAACGTAAAGGCGTGAAATATTATATTACTAGCTTTTGCCCGCGGCTCCGCCCGCGTGGATGTCGGTTATCGCGACCAAACATAGCCTATGTCCTTTCTCAAGGTCTAATCTACCTCTATACCAAATTTCATCAAAATCGGTTCAGCGGTTTAGTCGTAAAAGTGAGACAGACAGACAGACAGACAGGCAGACAGACAGAGTTACTTTCGCATTTATAATATTAGTAGGGATGGAAGTACATATGGATTAAGAACATTAGTTTTCTGGAATTTCATAATTCGTTTGTGGTTTCAGGTATTGGGAACTAGTTGGAGTGCACGGCAAACTCGACCCCTTGGTGTCTGTGGACCTTAGGCCCGAAAAGCGCGTACAGATCACCTTCACCTGCGGAGATATCAGCGAAGTGCGTACGGTTGACGTGTATAGGTAAAGTATATAATTATTTAGACATAGATGTAGATTTAGACCTTAATTAGACCAGTACTAAACATAAACCTAACATTTAGGACCTATCTATAGACCAGAACTAGATACTTACGACGTATAAGTAGACCAGAATGGTACCTAATTACATCGGTAGGTTAGTACCCTAGTGGGTACTTAACTTAGATCAGGATTCAGGATGTATATAGCTTTCTGAGGTCTTGCCATAACGTGTTAGTGTTCTTGTACTTGGCGATAAAAAGGAACTATAGACTATAAGTATATGTATAGCTCCATTAATCTCTCACGCACACCCATTTTAGCACGTCATGGTCAGCCCTCGGAAAGAAAAATTCGATCACATAACAGATAGAGAACGTTTATTACCTACATAACGACTCATTGTCTGATATTGTGTGGTCTCAGTTAAGTACTTAGTTTAACTTTAACTCCGACAGAGATCCTTCATCGCCATAGCAAGGTGGTATCCGAAGATTTTCGTAAAGGAAAATGAACCACTCACTTGGACATCTATTTCAAGAATTGTTCTGACAATATTCCATTCCGTTCATACAACGAACGCTAAGGAAACATTCACTAACTTATATCGATTAGTCGCAGACCGCAGTGACGTCATTGTTTTGTTGTTGGAGCTATACCTATTATGATATTATAGCTAGATTAGAAAAACATGACTCCTAGTTGTAGCTTTTAGGCTATAAATATACCTAGTTCAGTTTACCTAACAGAATAGAATGCTTGCCTACCTACTCACCTACCTCCCTAAGTATATTTACTTATAGAAAACTACACAGAAATTTGACCTTGAGCAAAGGTCGCGTATAGTATCAAGCGATTGCAGAAACAACAGGTGTTTATTGTTATAATAATTTAATGTCAAATATAATTCTATTTAATGCACGGAGATACTGTTTATCTACATTTAGTCACGTTCGACTTCTCGTCAAAGGTACCTTGATGTCATCTATTTGCCCGAACACTACAGACAGACTAATGTCTGGTAATTTTTTGCCCCTAGACTTATCCATTTAAGACTTGACTATTATTTCTACGCTTTTTGTATTGTCTCCCACTAAAATAACTTCTTCATCCTAGCGTTAATCCCAGTCACATCCGAAGCCTCGGAGCCCGGGTTCCGCTTTACTAGTCTAACTGCGGATTTGGCAGGACTTCTATATTTTACGTGAAGCGACTGCCATCTCACCTCCACAACCCAATAGCGATATTGTGTTACTCTCCCACTAAAACATAAACGTGTCTATTAGACACGCTTCACGAAAAATATCGAAGTTCAGCCGCGATGGAGTTAGACTGGAAAAGTGGGCCACGGACTCAGAGGTGAAGGCTTTGGATGCGACCGGGATTAATGCAAGGATGATGAGGTGTCTATATTAGACAAGCGCTCTTGAGCATAGTTATATATCCTCTTTCGCATCAGTTTAAGCTGCGTTTACATACTCGCAGCAAAGCGAGGGAAGTGGCGAGTGAAGTGGGCAGAGACGTGGTGTGAATGGTATATTCGTCATGCCGCGAGTACTGCCGCGTATGTTGCTGCGAATGTCGGCTTGGCGGCGCGAGTCAAAGGAGCGGCAATACTAGCGCGATGAACTATACGAGACCGCTAGATGGCGCTAATCAGTAAACACGGCTTTCGTTATTGCTCCTCGAATATTTACTTTTAAAAATATTTATATCGATCTACGGAAAGTGTATAGTAGTTAAAATTGATAATTTTTATTAATAATCTATTTAATTAATTCGCTATGCTGTAAAAGCATAATGCGTACACTGCTACAGCGTTGTCCTGCATACGTTTACGTCCGTCTCCGTTGCAGGGCGAATACTGTAATGCGGACCAACACGATGATGCGCGTGTGTGAACGCTAGGGCATTAATCGCTCGAATATTTCCGGCAACACGATGAGCAATGCGAGCGGCAGTATGTAAACGCGGGGTTATGAATAAGGAACACTTCGATTTAGAATGAACTGAATGTGGGCATCGGACGGCCTTATGGCACTGGTTACATAGCTTGCCTATTCATCAAAAAAATCGCCATCTTTTATTCCAGAACTGTGTCCGATTTGAAAACAAGGTTGGAGCGACTAGCCGGTTTCCCCGCATCCAAGATGAGACTGTTCTATGTAGACCAGGAAGTTAGGGACTCTCAGGTGAATATTTTAAAGATTTTTACCAACTACCCTACATATCAGACTGATATATTGATACCTTTATAGAGTAGTTAAAACCGTTTATGTTTATAAAAATATGTATCAAATCTGTAGACATGCGCTGTGCGGTAGAGTACCGCTTTACAAAACTGAAGCAAGGCGATGTTATGGGGACTCGCTCATCCACCGGACCGTGGATCTCAAACCGGATGCTGTATATAAAACAACATAATTAAACGTCACACTGTACATATTGATATTATTATGGTGTACTTCCAGGGCCCTGAAGAGATGAAGTTCCCCACAAAGCAGCTGTACTCTTACAACATCAGATCAGGCGATGAGATCATCATCGACTCAAAGCTGAAACACTCCATCTCTGCCAACACGACCGCGTGAGGGAGTCTACACACCCCCTACCGTCTGCATTTCGCATACATACTTCTTTTACCCTATTATTCCTTCGTAAATTTATAAATTCTTCATTATTTTTAAACTACCCTTATTTTTCCTAGTAAATAGCAAAGGCATAGTACAATAATTGTACAATGTAGGGAATTTTTCCCCACAAGAGATGCAACTGACGAATTGTGACGTTTTGTGCAGACTTCTATATCAAATGTGATACTATTAAACAAACATACACTATTATGAATAGTACAATATTAACGTATCCATTGAGAAACAGCATGTTTTATGTACTAACAATTTTAAAATATACATTTAGACTGCATGTCTAATAGTATATACACAGAAGTCTAGTGTACCTTGTAAAATGCCATTTCAAGTAATTTCATGATGTTGTTTCGTTGTACTAACATTGATGTAAGTGGATGACTTTAGTTATATTTTTGTAAGAAATTGTTTTGTTTTCTCTGTGGGTTTCTTAGATGTAATATTGCAAAGTATTATAATAGTAGAGGATATCAACGGTTGTCACAAAGCATTTAGTTTTAAGAAATTAATTTCAAGCTATAAGCTTGGTGAAAGTAGTTTTATTTTCCATTTATTTTTAAATAGAGCAACTCTATTGAAATTGTTTGAGAAAATTTGAATCATGATTTGTATTTAGACTTACAAAAAAGTTAATTATTTATGCATGCTTTTTTTGTCTACTTAAGTATCTTCTTTTTATTTGCAATAAGCAACTGTGATAATAAATTATAAAATGTAAAATCTGATATTTAACAAAATACTTACCTACCTACTTATGAATATTATTTTTGCATTCTACCTATCTCTAGTGACTGTACACAACACTCATATTTCAATGATTCTAGGTATTATGAGTGATAAAGCTTGTTAACAAAAAGTGATACTAACTGCCATTTCGAATTATGAGATATGAGATATAATGATAATATACCCAAACGTGTCTTCTAGGTATAATCCTAATAAACTAGGATATCATGACTAAAAACTTGTGACATTTTGATTTTAAACATCGCTTGGTACGACGAAGTGCCAAAACTGGATTATTTATCACGAATTATTTAGCTGCTAAATGAATACCTAACTGTTACTTTGTTTTAACTGGCAGTTATTAATTTAAAATTATTTGACTGGCAGTTTACAAGATTTTTAAATGATTTTATTGGAAGCAAAATTATTAAATAAATAAATAAATAAAATAAAAATCATTTATTTCAGGCATTGCCCATAAAATGTTAGTAACAAAAAAGTGCTTATGACTATGTTAGTAAAATTGAAACCGGGCATTATTAAGTAGTGACATATTTTTAATTTTTTTTTTAATAGTCCTAGAAAATAGTATCAACATAAAAATAAATGAAATATCTATGAAATAACGTACTTTTATTTTTATATCACAGCTATAGAATGTATTTCCTTATAAAACCTCGGTTCAAACTTAGTGGCGGCTCGGAAGTTCGTACGAGTGCAACACTGCGCAATTCGGCCCCTTGGCGTTTGATTCGCTCTTCTCTCAAGCTCAACGCCGATTGGCCCGAACCTACGCAGTGTCGCACTCGTACGAACTTCCGAGCCGCCATTAAGTTTGAATTGAGCTGTACCTACTAATCAGAGATAAACAACTTCTTCCCATAAACAGCTATCATAGCATTCTGTACTTTTTCAGCAATGCGGTTATAAACATCCAACCATGCAATGCTACCTAGCTCCCTTGTCATCCTCCTCAGAAAATTCATAAGCACCTGAAGTTTCTCTATATTCTTATTTATAACCATCTCTTGTAAATACTCTATTATCATATCAACATCACACTGCAATGGTGTTTGGCCACTATCTAGCCAGGCTCGTAATAAATCCCTCACTTTTCTCCATGGCAGTCCTAATAACCCACGAGGAGTTTGGGGTGGTTCTACTTTTACTTCAATTTCTTCTTTTACTGGTTCTCGAATCATGGGATCCTTGTATGGCATATCTCTAGCTACAGTTTGACCTTGAACAAACATGTTCTTTAAAGTTTTTGTAGTGGATAGGGGTTTTGAGTGTTTTGGTGGTCTGCCTCTTTTTTTAGTTGGAGATCTCACTGGCAACGTGGGAACTTTCTTTGGAGATAGGGTAGTTTTAGATTTGTTTGGAGTGGTAGGTGTCTTATTCTGATTAGATTTATCTAAAACAACTTGAGGCATGGGTTCTACTTTAACTGGAGAAACATTTTCTTTCTTTATGACTGCATTTGGAGTTTTACTATTTAACAAAAACTTGTTCATAGCTCCAACAGTAGGTTTGCTACTTACATATTCTAATTTTGTTACTTGTATCCCAATACCTCTCATTTCTGTCGGATCTATGTTTTGCTTCTTACAAAGTGAGATTACCTCTTTAGTGATAATATCAAGATCATTCGTAGCATTATGTAAGGCAACTGATTTGTTTATAACATCACAATATCCATGGCCCATAAATTTTGCTGTTTCTACTGGGGCATTTGCAGCCCTGACCATTAGTTTAAGAGTTATAGATTTGCCCAAAACTTTAAACTGTTGCATCCTCGAATGAACTTCAGCAGATAGCTGTTTTAAAAACTCCAAACATTGATTGTTATTTTCAAACCGAATCCCATAGTTAACTTCAGCGGAAACAGATTTCCTTACTGTATGGAATGTTAAGGGATTGGGATCCCGCCCCCGACATTGGTCAAACAGTTGAGCACCAGTTTTATTACCCAAGTGACTTTTCAAAGAAGCTAGTGTCAGAGTTTGCAGCGAACCGCAAGTGACATGTCCTAAGGACTCTAATTTATAAGCAGTTTGGCCACCTACACCTGGCAATTCCCTCAGTTTAATATCATAAATAAAATCTTCAATAAGATCTTCTGTTAGGAAAAATTGGCCATCGGGTTTAGCTTTCTTTGTGGCTAATCTAGCTTGCAAGCGGTTGCCTCCAAAACCTGTTGAACATGGACATCCTGTCTTGCCTTTTATCTCTTCCCGCAACATTGTAGCAAAACTCTGAACATTAACGTTCATGTCTGAAAGTAATTCAGTGCAATCTACATACATTTCATCGCATGAAACTGCTTCTATGTCTAATGTATACTGTGCTACAGTATTGTACAGTGTGTATGCCACTTCTTTATAACCATCAAAATCATATGGTATGGTCTGTAAATCTGGACACAATCTTAAGGCTGGGCCCATAAACATTCCATTTTTCAAACCTTTAGCCCTGGCTTCATATGAACAAGAGGCTATTTCACTCATAGAACCAAACTTGGACTCCTCCTCTCCAATATCATCAACCCTGGTTGTAAGCTGTACTTCATCCTCAGGTCCTCCTGTAATTCCTAACCTCTGTGCCCTTCTCTGTTTGTAGAGGTTGAACTCTGTGTTTCTATCAGCACCAGATCTTGCTCTTCCCTGGCCGCCTTTTGAGTGTGTGACAGCAACTGGCTTTCCTATAAGATCAGGCCTATTTCTAAGACCAACGGAAACAAAGAAACAATCCATATCAATATGCATGATTATTTTATTTTTCTCAAATTTCAACTGGGAAAAATTATTTAAATCGTTTGAAGCCAATATTTTTTCTTTGAGCTGCTGCCGAGCTGGAAATTGGAAGTTACTGTTGTCTCTTAACTCATTAATGTGTTGTTTAAAACATGCTCCTAGTTGTGATATATGGTGCAGCCTTGAATTTTTATAGAATTCTGCAATAAAGTCAGGATCTGCAGCAGTTTTGGTTATTGCACCAATGTTTTGTTTTACTGTGTTATGGCAATCTGAAGTAGTCTCATTATTTGTGCTATCTTCTGCAGCGTGAGAAGTAGATGGTTTCCCTTCTGCAATAGTTTGATGTACTTCAAACAAACTTTGTTCTTCCTTAATACAGTTCCCTTCAATTTCTTCACATTTTGTTTCATGATCAGGGTTAAATGACTTTGTATCACTGCTTTTTACAACTTTTTTGAAGTTCAACTGCTTTTGTGTTCTAGAATTTTTATAAAGCAAATAGTCCCTATAGTCTAATAAACGATTAGCTGCTATACTATCTACTATCCACTCCGGTTTGACCACCTTTGCCAAGTTCATGTTTTTCACCTTTGTGTCTGGTAAGTTGGAGGCAATAATAAAATCGTCGCTCCGTTGGTAAGTATGGTAGACACCTCCATGCTTGGTCATAAGTATTTTCAGTTCATCGGCAGAAGGTACTGTAAATCCATTAACGTAAATACTCACACCATTGAAAATATCTGACAGTGTTTCTTCAGTACCCGCTCTTGCACTAAACTGTTCTTCAAGTTTTGATTTCTTTGCATTCATATATCCACCCCAGGCTTCAAAGCCATTATCAGGAAATGCATCATCACGTCGTCGCATCTTTTAACTATTTTATCTAATTATGTAAGTATAACGCCGGACACGTATCTTGGACCTAAATCGCAAGACAAACGAGGCTCTGGCGCCCGCGGATTGCTTTGTAATAATCTATGCTTGGTGAATTTGAGTTCGTTCACCGCAGTAGCACCCCGTGCTATCCTCAAAAGACACCTAAGAAGTGTGTACTGCGCGTATAGGGCACATTTTGAGCACATTTTAGGTCCAAGATACGTGTCCGGAGTTATATTCATTAGATAAAAAAATGTACTTAAACTACTTATTAAAGTCTTATTTGTTTTGTTTTGTTAGTTTTGTCACCAGTGTCACCTGCCACTTGACATTGACAGAGACAGACCTATTTTTGATTGGATATGGATTGATTTGATAAAATTTGATTGATATTGATACCCTTCTCTTCGGAGCTCGGAGACAACCGCTTACGAATTACAGATCAAGATTTTATAGAAAACAATACATTTGTATTTCGCTGATTAGGTATTAAAGCATCAATATTAAAGTAACAAAATGTTAAAACAAACGTAAAATCAATAATTCAATTTTCTATTCATACCGTGAATTGAAACGCTTGGACATGGAAAAGTCAAAATTGTCAAACAAATGTCACATTTTCAAAATAAACGTTTTGTTTGGATTTGTGTTTGAATGATAATTTATTGAATCTATTGTTTGATAAATAGTTTTAAAAGAAGTAAATTGAGTAAACAATAACATGTCTATGATAGAAGAAGAAGTTGTTGTTGCGCCATGGGTAGGCCCTACAAGTTGCAAAAACTCACTATCGGCAATTGTGCTATCATCAAACATTGATATCATTGAAAAGATATCTCAATCTCTAACAGAAGTTCACGACAGGGGGAATTTCCGCTGGAAACTTATTGTGCTACGGTCCTTTTATCTAGATGAAGTCGTCAAACAATCAGATTTAACAGGAAAGATTTCAATAGACTTTGTTATTTTAGCAATAGACACCAGCAGAATATTTTGTTTAGAGTGGGCGAAAAAAGTTCTTGCTCAAGTTCATCCTGACCTGCGAGCTCGACGCGTGATACTTGTGAATGCTAGTGGACTCCCAGTGACTGCTATGGCCATTAGTGCTGAAGATTTAATAACTTTCCAAACAGATATGAAGTTGGACATTATATCTGCTAATGTATTTAATGCTGACAATGCTGCATTTCTAGCACGTAGGTTGTTGAAATATATAGAAGTATCCGTTGGTGTTAAGACTGGTATCCCGAATTTAAATATTTGATTGTGATGTTTAGTGTAAAGTGGAGTTTTTTTGTTTTGTATTATAGATGTTAAGAAAGTTGTGTGTTATCATTACCTAAAGCTGGTTATATCAACAAAGTATTTGTAGGATTTATTACACTCTTGTTTATGTCAAGCCACTTATGGATATAAATGGTTTGTCAAAACACATGGCTCCTGTGAGGACAAGCAATTATGGCATGGAGCATAATCAATAATGTATTGGCCTTTACTGGGCAACTATTGAACTCCTGAGTTTTACTAGCAATAAATACTGGCTATTATATGATGTCATTACATATACTCATTAAATTCACTTTTAGAGGAAGAGTCCAGCATGGGTTGCTTTAGTTTTCGAGGAGTGTGTGTATAGCCTACTAATCAGGAGGATTTGGACCAAACGAACAGAGTTAGAGCTACAACAAGAGCATTGTAAGAGCAGTGTAAGTGCAACCTTATTTAGCGTTTACATAAAAATGAACAACGAATGAATGCTCTGTCACTGTTTACAATAATAGAAATAGAGTGGAGAGAATGAGCATTCACTCATTTTGATGTAAATTAAACTTTCTTGGGATGCAAATGACAAGGCATCATCACAATGCCTGTATGTACCACAAAAGTGAGTCAAAACCACCAAAAAAGTGAGCCTTTACATTTGACGCTTGGTGGGGCAGACTGGAAGTATCTACAATTAACAACATACAAGTAGCTCAACAAGTTCAAATTAATTGATCACCTTCAATTTCATAACAAACAAAATAATGAAAAATATTAACTTAGTAAAACAGTTTGTAAATATTTGTGTTAAGCAACTTTTGTTGCTGGCTGTAAATCATTGATATGAGCCATTATAATTGTGTGAACTCTCTTCTCTTCATTGAAAGAAATAAATGTACAATAAAAATATGCATGCAATAAAAACACATTTTACATGTTTCTCAATTATTTATTATACTTTGATTGTACTACAAAATAATAGGAAGTTCTCTACAGTTACAATTATATATTACATAAATAATGAAACAATTACAGCAGTCCTCATTTGTGTATAGCAACCTCACAATATTCACGTAGCAACACTATTGCTAGTATTCGTACAAAAGAGAAAACAAATATAAACTATAGGGATGTGCGGTGATAATGGAAATAACATGGCCTTACAACTAACTGAAATACTGCTCATTTTAAACATAACTGTTTATTATAAATAACTTTTTAAGCATAGAGATATCTGATAAACTAATTCTAATCTGTAAAAAAAATTATAATTAAACATTCATGAGAATTCCTAACAAAAACATTGAACTGAAAAATTTCAAATGCACTACTTTTCATGTCATTATTATAGTTACATCAATGTATTCTAAAATATATCGCTATATTGTTGCATCTAACATTAAAGTCACTGTAGTGACTTAAAATAAACGTATACGAAAAATTAATATTAGGCAATATCACAACTAAACTGCCCGTTGTATGACAGGCAAATAAATACAGTCAAATAAACATAAGTAATTAATATTAGTCTCACGGTTATATGGAAAGATTTATGTAAGCGCCTTCGCTGCGTTAAGCGGGTGCGGATCGCGGATGTCCGCCGTGCGCCCGCCTGTATAATTTCGATAGCGTCGGTGTACAGTCGATAACTATGGATCATATATTGATATATTACTTAGCCAAAAGACGACAACGTGAACAAAGGCCAATCAGCCCATATGTAACCAAGTTTTTGTTATTAAGAGAACATGGGCAAATTTTTTTTAGTTATGTTAAAATATCACCGTCTGTCTGCATTTGACGAACTGTTTGAGGTGAGCGTCATTCTAGAATACGGGCCTTAGTTTGTTGCAACGACTGTACAAGCACGGCGCGTGCGACACGGATATTGTAGCGGCGCTCAATGATTTTGTAGAAACAGACCAGCTCGCGTGCTCCGTCGCGCGGACGCACGGCGCGTGCCCCGCTGCCCGCGTGGCGTGCGACTGGTATCCGCCTCACGCAGCGCTGCTCTTAAAATAACATGAATCAAGCACGCGAAGCTGACGCCCGCGTTGTGCGTCCGCCTAACGCAGCGAAGGCGCTAAAATAATATAATCGCAAATAATTTGACAGTCATACTGCACTATGTCTTCTGTGAGTACAAATTTAAAAATCAGTTGCTTTAACCCATAATAAATAATGATTAACAAAATCATTACTATTGATCTGCTATATAGTGATTTTATAAAAGTGATAATGCTTTTCCGCTATTTCATAGGCTATGAGTTAAAGCACTTCAATTTATGTATGAAGCACAATTTTTAATATTAAAATTGAAACTGTTAATTTAGATGAAAGGTTTGGATACAAGAGTGGAGATTAAGTCCTGGATTCCAATGAAGGGATAAAGACTGCTTTTTACTGTTACACATCACAGTTACAAAATCACTACATCAGTCTTCATAAGTTTGTTAATCTTGTCTAATTGATATAAATTTTGTGATTTAAAACCAAAAAACCTAATAGGTACAGGTCGAGTTATATATTTTTAAGTATTTAATAAAAAAAATACAAGCATTTCCTAATACTACCTATAGCAGTACAATTAAAATGTTACAAGTTTTATGAAATGAATGTTTTATTTTTCGATAAAATCAACTTATTCGAGATTAAAAGTAAATTATAATTAAAATTACTATTTTAAAAAATTAATTCAAATAACATCTCACTAATTTTAAAATTGAACATCAATGTTACTATGGTTTACGTGCAAAATTCATAATTTTCTAATTTACCATCAAAAATATGGAGTAAATATCGTACAGAAACTCATAAATAACATTCATTTAAATGTAGATTGGTGTTCCAGTCACTATAATATGTAGAATATTATACATCACTATGCTTTTACAATATCGTGGGTGCGAGCGATCATGCGGCCTCGGGAGGGTACGTCCGTACCATATACGTTAGACACACAGAAGTTTTCTAACTACCGACATATAACTTACCACTAATTTCCTGTACTGAGAGATATAGTTAAAATTTATTAAGCTGACACTGAAGCATCCTGCTAAATCATTATTTGCATTTCTAGAATTAGTAGCTATCAACTGCTTTAGAATAAAACGCATGTGAATGTAGTATATTCCTTCCAGATAGGTTTCAGATAGGATAAACTAGCCGATACCCGCATGGTTCCCGGCAGAGTAGAATTTTGCCACTCCATATCTTCCCATGCGGTGTCGCACAAGGCAACTAAGAGATAGGGCTGTTTTATATCAGACAGATATATACAGCCCAGACTCAGCCTCGAGTCAACAATAGTGCCCGGAATTTGTAATAGGCTCAACCCCTATTACGTGGGACCTTAATGATTGGTGCAATGTGGGTGTTAAATTCACCTCTGTCTAACCCTCGAGGGATAAAGGCGTGATTATGTGTATGTATGTATTTTCTGACCATTCAAACTTTCTCTGGACTACGACAAACATTTCAAAGCCAAAAATCAGCTAAATCGGCCCATTCGTTTTCCAGTTTCAGCGAGATAGTAACAGATGTAGGTAGATATAAAGAAAATGCAAATATCGTTACCAGGATGCTTCGTTTGTTCGTCCCTACGCCAGTTCCTCAAACGTTGTGTCAGTTAGAATGTTAGATCCCACTGGCACAAGATCATATTTTAAGTTTCCATCATTTAAACGTAAAATATGATCTGTACGTGCCCCTTATCATCAACTAATGTCTACGCCTTAGGCTTCCGCTGGTTAGTGAATTAACGAACAAGTGGAGATTCTTGATATGTGGATACCACTAATACTCGTTCAGTGGCGAAGGGTCCCTATGGCCCGATTACTGCCGGCTTCTCATGGGGTCGCATGGTGCATGATAAATGAAATCGAGGTATTTTTTTTCCATCGGCTTCTATTTTTCACCCTATGCCACATTTCTCGTTAGTTATCAAAGGAAATTACGCAGGTCTAACGTCTAAAGGGTGTGAACTACAAATAAAATACTGAGATTCTTGATATGTAGCATCAGAGCGCAAGCCTCAAGGCGAAAGCTACATATATGGAGCTTCAGATTATCATTCCGTATTTTGGCCAGGTCGTTACCAGTCGCGCGCAATCAGTAAGGCAGTCTTTTGAATTTAAGGCAAGATACACTTGAGTTTTTAATTCGATACCATTTTAACACGTTTTGATTTCATTGAAAATCAAAAAGATCTTCCCATTTTTTACCACCTCCGTGACGTAGCAGTAGTGCATTGCAAGGGGCGTTCAGTGCAAATATTTGTATGCATGAATATGTCTATTTGCATTGGCCTGGTTGTCATACAAACATCTATAGCAGTTGTTTAGGGGAAATGGCGTACACACAAGGGATGATCTGATCACCCATCCGATCAACGGCATCCCCACTGGAAGTAGTAGAAGTACCATTTTTGATTTCATTGAAATCAAAAATCAGAAGACGTTGGTGAGTCTTCTAAATATTTTAAGTCACAGCCACCTCACTGTATAATTAGTCCTCCATAAGCGCGAGCATGGCGGTATCAGGGCCCATACTATGAACTCTTAAAACAGGTCAATAATTGAACTGCTGTCATTCTACCAACTGCAAATGTCACTTTGTAATCCAATATGTTTATATGACATTACAAAGTGACATTTGCAGTTGGCAGAATGACAGCAGTTCAATTATTGACCTGTTTTATGGTTTATGGTAAGGCCGCAGGTATAACCACCCAGGCAAGGAATAATCCTGACCGCCAATGCAAAGAAACGGTGACTCTTTGGGGCTTATAGGTAGAAAACAGTAGACGAAGAGCCGGAAGGCGGACCCTGAGCTTCGAAGTTTTCTTGGCCACGGAGGCAATCAGGGAAATGCGTCTTTACTATCGTAGAAAACAACACCATGATAAAATTTTGAAAAAAAAAAAAAAATGTTATCATTCTGAGTGCGCGCGAGTAACGTTCCTCACGTGTCTAGTACAAAGAGTTCTGGATACCGAGCACAAAAAACTATCGTAATCGTAACTTGATCGTAACGTACACGTATCGACAGTTTCTCGTACTAGGGGTACTGTTGATGACAGAGTCAAGTTGTCGACGCATTCGACTCATCAACGAGTTAGCCGCCACTACTCACTCCATATAGCAGTGTAGCACCTGTAATCGTTCACTGTACACACCTGTCCACTGTTCACGCCAGTATTACCTGTCGACAAAGTTTTGAATCAGAATAAAGTTAATACGTAATTAGAATCGTGTAAGGTTCGTGGCTGAGTTGTTATAGTAAGAGAGCTTGGATCATTAACTCCGGTACCATCAGCGTACTTAATGAGATGTACATCATTAGACGCGCCTTTAATTGGAGAACACGAAATGGCTATGCTGCAAAGTCAAAAACCTGGTGGTGATACCAAAAATCAATTTTGAAAATGCTAAAAAAATCGGTACCTAATATTGAAAGATTACCAATTTTCGTTTGTTCCTGGCAATAGAGGAGATTTAGGACTATATGATAGTGCAGTGCTGTAAGCCTCCATAACTGGCCTTGTCAGAGGCAGCACCTTGCAAAGTGCCGCCTGAAAACAGGTATCTGGTACGATCGAATTACCAAATAAAACCGGGCTCATCTGAAAGATCATCAAATTCTGCGTAAGAAAAACCGGTGCTACAAATCTTAAACACTGGTTTTTTGGAAATTCGATCGTACTAATATGAAAATCAAACCGAGTCGCGCGACGCGCGATCTTCAAACGCTGCTGCAACTACCTTCACCAGTGTTTGAGATTTGCAGCACCGGTTTTTCATACTCAGAATTTGATGATCTTTCAGATGAGCCCGCTCTTATTTGGTAATTCGATCGTACTAATATGGAAATACCTACCCAATCGAGTCGCGCAATGCGATATCTTCAAACGCTGCTGCAACCACCTTCGCCAGTGTTTAATATTTGCAGCACCAGTTTTTCATACTCAGAATTTGATGATCTTTCAGATGAGCCCGGTTTTATTTGGTAATTCGATCGTACCAGATACCTGTTTTCAGGCGGCACTTTGCAAGGTGCTGCCTCTGACAAGGCCAGTTATGGAGGCTTACAGCACTGCACTATCATATAGTCCTAAATCTCCTCTATTGCCAGGAACAAACGAAAATTGGTAATCTTTCAATATTAGGTACCGATTTTTTTAGCATTTTCAAAATTGATTTTTAGTATCACCACCAGGTTTTTGACTTTGCAGCATAGCCATTTCGTGTTCTCCAATTAAAGGCGCGTCTAATGATGTACATCTCATTAAGTACGCTGATGGTACCGGAGTTAATGATCCAAGCTCTCTTACTATTACTTGTTACGAGATAATGCTCACAGCTAACGTGAGTAACAAAACTATCTTGCGCTTCAAAAGATAAAAGAGAGGTCTTTAGGAAAATCGGTGGTAGCTCCATGCTTTTTCCTAGCATGAATATCTCGGGTCGATAGGGACAGTACTACTCGCTCAAAACCAACAAGAGAATTTGACAAGTTACGCCTAAGCGAGCGTGCTTCACCATCAGTCACATCATCACTTACCAAGATGAGATAGTGGTCAAACGCGAGCCTATTAATGATAATAATGAAAAATTAAAAAATGTCGCGAGGTTCCCGGCAGAGTAGAATTTGGACCACCTCATCTCTTGCCATGCGGTGTCGTACAAGGCGACTAAGGGATAAGGCTGTTTAACATCACAGATATATACAGGCCAGACTCAGCCTATACATGGCTCGAGCCAACAATAGTGCCCGGAGTACAGCAATAGGCTCACCACCTATTACGTGGGACTTAATACCATTATTGGTGAAATGTGGGTGTTAATTCACCTCTGCCTAACCCGCCGGGGATAAAGGCATGATTATATGTATGTGGCAGTGGGCTGGCCATATCTGCCGAAGGACTGATGGCCGTTGGAGCAAACGAGTCTAAGGCGGCCACCCACTTACAGTTTATCGAACGACAACAGGATGATATCGGTCTGTCAGTTCATCGCAATTACAGTTACAGTTTCGTATATGATTACCCACACACTTACAGTTTCGTATTTATGATTTTAAACTGACGGATAATATGTGTGTGGTCGCTTGACGATTCCGGTCAGCAAAGACAGTTAAAGGCCGGACAGTCTATGGAACATCAGACTAAAAGAATAAAATAATGTTATTTTTTTAGTCTGAGGTAATAAAATCTCAGGACAGACGAAAAACTGCAGGCGGACTGTAAGTGGGTGGCCGTCTTTAGAGTGGAGACCGCGAGAAGGAAAACGGAAGGTGGGACACCGTCTAGCCAGGTGGACTGACGACCTGCGAAAGGTGGCTGGGACGGACTGGACGCAGAAGGCGAAGGATCGGCAAATGTGGCGCATATTGGGAGAGGCCTATGTCCAGCAGTGAACTGCAATAGGCTAATTGATTGATTTGATTGATATATGTATGGGTAAGACATTGAAATCGAAAATTCCAGAATTTTTGTACAGACATCAGTCACCCTGTGTAGTGTAGTGAAGGCACTCACCAAGTCTAGTCCGAGTCCAGGTTGACGACGTCCTGCGAGGTAGTCGGGGGCCGTAAGGGCGGGCGGCCCCGGGGTCGATTCGCCCCCGCCGCGCCGCCCGCCCCCGACGCGGCGCCGCCCATCAGCATCTCGCGGGCTCTTTGCTGCTGTAGTGCCATCGCAATGGGGTCGCGACTGCCGAGACCACCCGCGTAGAACTTCGCGCCCATTTGCTGTGCGATAGAATATCATTAATTTAAATAAAATATGATATACCTATACCCCGTGACTTTCACGTCACGTGAAGTCGTGAGGTATTGGTACATAGATTGGTTGTACAGAACAAAATATTTGGTAAAGTTCATAACGTAATACACAGTTCACACATGTACACTATGTGTATGCTAAGAAACTACAGTAAGCAAGTTTATAAATTTAGAAATTGCCAATTGCTAGTGAGCGGTTGTCATTTTGCGAAGTTGGCATTGCAGTCAATCTTGCGTCAGTCCACTTACTAAACGAGGTCGAGGCCGATTTCCTCTATGCGAGGTCAGACAGCACCGTCGTTTTCAGAAAAGCCGACATACCGTACAAAAACTATAAACGAAGCCTTTATAGCCCCAAAGTGCAAACTTTGGACGCAACTAGGAATAGGAAATGGCTATGAGGATGATGACTGCATCTACTTAAACGGGCAGCCCCTCGATCCGCCCTTGTCTGCTAATCTAGTATTAGTAAGTAAGTGTGGGCATACGTTCTGCTGCTGCTGCATGAGCTGCTGCAGCCGCATCTGCTGCTGCTGCTGGTGCTGCCGCTGCCACGGCGGCTCGTACTGCAGCCCGCTGGCGCCGCCGCTGCCTCCTGCGACACACGGTTATTGCTCAACACTACACATTTCACATGCAAGAGTTGACTACACCTCAATAAGACTTTTAAGTGTTGATTATACTGGGTGATTTTATAGTCGTTTCGGAGAGAAAGATTTTGGGCACGGTTCCGTTAGCGAAATCGTCTGAAAGTATTCTTTTGGCGAAAAAAAATATTATTTTTTTAAAACCCCCATACAATATGCCTTTCACCTGTACATTATTCCCATACATTATAAAAAAAAAGTTTTTTTTTTCGCCAAATTAATACTTCCAGACGCTTTCGCTATCGAAACTGTGCCCAAAATCTTTCGCTCCGAAACCACTACAAAATCACCTTGTAATCAATCTTATTCTGTATATGTTACAAAGCTGAAAATAGTTGCAAAATAAAAATCTTATCCGATAAGCTAATTGACCCTAATGCAGCATTGCTCTACGAATTAAAAAAAAAAAAAAAAGTAGCACGTCATGTGCATAGTATAAAGTGGCTTCTCGCTGTCTATCCCTACATCAAAATCCGTTCCGTAGTTTTATAGATCTAAGCATACATAGAGACAGACAGCGGGAAGCGACTTTGATTTAAACTAGTGATACAGTGGAAGGACAAACTTCACTACGAGTATCTTATTTTTAGTATAGTATCTCATTATTCTTATAGCAAGCTGGATCAGAGAAAGAGCTTACCGGAATTCATGACAGGGTTCATCATACCAGGATTCATCATGCCCGGCTGAGCATACTTGTATATTTCACCCATCTTCTGCATCAACTGTAACATACAAAAATAAATTATTACATTTAGTTATGTCAATTCAATGCGCTCAATGAGTCATGCCGTACTGACGTGAATTTCGCATAAGAGGGGAAAAGCGTCAGGCATTATAGAAGACGGCTTCAATGTGAAACAGGAATAGAATTTTGTTAAAATATTTCTGAAAACGGAAAAATACGCAGACAATATCACTGCGAGAGAAGGAAAACTCGAAATTAAAACCCTGTGCCAACCCATGGAAATAATAGGCCAAAGCCTCCCAAGAGAGACCTATGTCCAGCAGTGGACTATTTGTGGTATTGATAAGATGCGAAAACTAATAAATGGTTATCAGATATTATATAAGGCACTAATGAGAATTAAAAAACAGTTTGTTTTTCTAATAAAAAAAAATAAAATGGATAATGGGCATAATTATGAAGATAGATGAAAGTAATGTAGTTAAAACAGTTCAAAGTATGAATGGCTTTGGGACCAGAGGCGGGCTCAAGAAAAGTTAAATGGAATAATTATGTGAACAAGGATAATATGGCAAGGAAGGTAGTGTAGTGGCTGAGGCGTTGACATCTGACAGGAATGTATAGAGGAGAATCACAAGTTGAACCAACCACAAAATATTGAGTTATATGTAGGTGAAGGTACTTGTTAATGCTGCCGCTATTAATTCCTTTTTATTATAAAATGTGCAAACCGCATGCGAGATCCACGTCAGCCTATCTTTTCCTTGTGCACACTACAAAATAATGATAAATGTACATGCTTTGAACACAAAATACATTGGTCTAACGGGCGTCCGGATATATTGGCGTACAACTAAATATACAAGGGACTTAAGTAAGACATGTCACTTACGCCATAGTCATATCCACCGAACATCTAAACAGATAAATATGAAACATTTATTACATAGTAAGCATAATTCTACTTTTAGTCAATTTTGTTCGTAGGTATACCGAAGACGCCAATTTATTTTATGAAATATACAATATAATGAAATATTGCAATGAGCCAATGAAATAATACAGAAGTTCACCTTTCTAGTCAGAAGATATTTTTGTGGCCCTTTACAATGCGCTTGAAAATGGAACTGGACTCTTTTGTCTGCATTTAGCCTCTTTTTTAGGCCATTATAATGCGCTTTAGAAAATAATAATAATGTAAGGAGTCACAAAAATATTATGATCTCAATTAAATTAATCCTAAATAGGGTCGATCGAATTAACACTGAGTATGATATAAGATCTGATATGGTGACCCATCCATATAACTGATCATAAGCTTGCCTTTTGAGATATTTAATTTTTATAATGGAATTCACTTTATGTACCCATTTTTCCATGCAGACTTTTATTAAAATCAAAAAGTGAGATGAGAATGAATAGATGATAAAATAAAAATGAGATAAAGAGTATAGCAATCGTATGAAATGTTTGATTAACAAAATACACACCAATATGAAAACTATCACCACTTGATCACAAAATTGAGGTACATACTTTACACTTATAGAATGTTGGTAGCATAAACTAATAAACATGCTCTCCGAGTACATCAAACCGTCATTCCCTGACACCATACAAAAACAAGCCTCCTTAGACAAATGACAATTCGTTGACCGGGATTCAAAAATAGAATGACGAATGTATGGGATTTGACGTTTATGACCTAACTATGTTGACGACTGTCATATACGTCAAATACATTCGTCATTCTATTCTACACTACGCCGGCCAAAGAATTGCCATTTATCTCTCTAGAAGTGGAGTTCTGTAGGTAGACCAGTCCCCCTGGTCTGGTCTACCTAAAGAACTTCGCTTTCACCAGTAGGTTTAAGGTCAGATGGCAGTCGCTTCACGAAAAATATTGAAGTTAAATCAGTTTAACTACGAAATAACTTAGATATGATACGATAAGGAAGAAAGCCGGCCCCAATTGAGTTGGGAAAGCCTCGAAGGATAAATGGTACATAGTATTCTGCTCACCTGTGGGTTGGAGTTGTATATGAGCGGTAACATGTCTCGGATCTGGTTGTCGTTGATGTTCGGCATGTCTTTACGAAGCATGGCCGCCAGGGCCGCGTACGCCAACTGCTGTTGTTGTTGAGCTAACAGTCCCGGCACTACGGATAAGATGGAAGCGAGTTAGACGACACTTCTTGTGGTCTGGTTATCTGTTGTACCGCACTACCGGTATGGGCGTAGCAAGGGAAGACTGACATACAATATTGTCTATTAATAACAGACAGATATTACAGCCCAGACTCGGCCTCAGATGCATGGCTCGAGTCAACAAAAGTGCCCGGAATACAGCAATAGGCTCACCCCCTATTACGTGAAACCTAATACAAAGATTAGTGACTCACCCATCCCGTTGTGCATGGGCCAGGCGGACGCGAAGGGCGCGGGCGGCGGCCTGCTCTTCTCGTTCTCGAAGTCCTCCCACGCCGCCTTACGCTCCTCCTCGCTAAGAGTTTCCTCTTCCTTGTTTTCTAGTAAAGAGTCGTGCTCGTGGTATTTGTAGATCTGACAAACAATAGTTTTATTAATTAAGCCCAGTCTTTTTCACTAAGAAGTGTTGAACGAAGGCTAAATTGCTAAACTACTTAATGGATTGTAAGTTGAAACAGCCTCTTTTTAACCTCATACCGGTATAGTAGTACTTGCGATTGGTATACGACAACGATAATATTATATACCAAGTTATAATCTCTTCACAGATATGAAACTGTTTGAAAGATTGTTTTAGGTTTTTTAACTTTTTTGGTATTTTTACAAAAGTTAAGTACTTTTGCCTGTGTTACACGAAAAGTTATGAATTGATTTGATTAAAACTTACAGGAAAATTTTAAAGTCTATAAAAGTAACAACACGTCCAAGTTTTAATAGTAGTCATAACCTTAAAAAGTTTTACGGATGCGTGCGCGATTTTCCAACGCGTACGCAATTTTACGAACGCCTACGAAATTTTACGAACGCGTGCGCGATTACGCGGACCATACACCGTGGAATGAATGCGGCTCGTCTCGTCTGTGATAGTGCAAATATGTTTAAGAAAGAAAGAAAGAAAAGTTTAACATAGTAAAGCGTCTATGTCCACGTCCGTGAAACCTCGCACCGTGGAAACCAGGTGTTACATATAAAAAATGACAACTATTTCGCATCGAATAAAAAAAGAATCACGGAAATCGCATCATAAAGCTAGGAGTAATCGGTGTACATACATAAAACTTTTTTTTTTTAAACCCATCGAATTGAGATCCTCCTCCTTTTTGAAGTCGGTTAAAAAAACCCGCTATTATACCTGTGCCTCATGTTCCTTCAGCATCTCAGCAAACAATCTGTCCTTAGGCAGCGTAGGCAGAGGGCGAGGTTCCTGCGGCGTTGCTTCAAACTTGTACAGCTCGGCGAGGTCGTTCTCGGCGTAATGGCGATCGATCTGCTGCTCGTCGATCACGCGCTTCGAGATCGCCTGCTTCGTTACTTGCCGCTCGTAGATCTTCTCCTCCATTGTGCCCTTTAGGTGACGATATTATGATGTTGTCATTTACTTATAATAGTATCACAATTTGGTTGTTATTTTACTTGTTGAGTGGAAGAGGGATGGAAAAAAGGAAAGAAAGGCAAGATAGGGCCTATGAATTATTTCATTTCCATTTCTGTTCGACCAACTCTTTTTTGTCTTTAAAATCAATTCAGTTTTTGCTTTTGATTTCAAAATTGACAATTTCTATCACGTGTGTATCATAGTGATATTGAATAGTCCAAAAAAGTACTATTTTTTAACTTAGTGAAAATGTACAAGGGAATGGACACCAGTACATTCAAACAACAAATAGCATATGTCTACGTAAGTATAAGTTTCTTCAAAAGAGTTATTTCACAGTGACTAATATAGTAAAAGATATAGAAAAAGGCTAATAAGATCAACCCGTCTTGGTCCAACACAATCCTAAAATAAATGAATCGGCCATCTCTACTCACCATGGCCAAAAACCTGTACACATAGCAAGGTTTCTTCTGCCCGAAGCGGTACACCCTGAATATACTCTGCACGTCGTGCGAGGGGTTCCACGACACATCGAATATTACTACGCGGTTGGCAGCAACCAGGTTGATGCCCAGGCCACCCGCGCGGGTAGATATCAGGAACAACCTGAGGATAATATTATTATTATCCTCCATGAGTCATTTGTGTACCTATATTCATTTTAAGAAAATTTGACTAGTTTGGGTTCTGAGTGTTCTGACGTATTAACAGGTCTCATTAGTTGATAAAGCCAGTCAGGCTTTTCCAATAAGTTTATTTAATATTTTATTATCATAGTAACTTTGCTTCTTTGAACTTGCGTTAGAACAGAACCGCTGGTTTTACAGAATACATTTACAAACCAACTTTCATTTAGCGATCATACAAAATGAAGAAACACACATCACACATAGTTATCAAGCTTTATTACTTTTTTCGTTACTAACCTTGCTCTAGGATTGTCTTCCCTGTTGAAATTCTTACACCATATAGACCTGTTCTCGCATGATGTTGAACCGTCCAATCTGAAGTAGTCAACACCCGGTGACCATGAGCCTGTTAGAAAGCAATCACATTGAGTAAATAAAGCCATTACAAATAATTTAGTATACATTTGTTTGGCTGTTGTGACATGTTATTATATTTCTAATAATGTAATTTATCATGCCAGGGTATGTATGTAACATACATTTAAAGGTCACAGGTCAGCATAAAATATGAACGAAAGACGTCATTTAGGTATGAAGTTTTTTTATTTTACATATTTTTTTACTAGCGCCTTCGACTCCGCCGAAGCCTATTCTATGCTAATTCCTTATGTCCTAGTATATAGACTACGCAACCCTCGCAGGGTTCATAGACAAAATATAACTGATAGGTATGAAGTTTGGAGTAGACCCTAACTTCATACCTATCAGTTAATTTTCATGCACGGGTCTTAAGTCGAACTAATTGTAACTTGGCATATTCGGGTTCGATTGTGGGGAGATGCGTTAAGTACATGGAACCAATTAGACGAAACTTCAGTCTGCAACTTCGGTTTCAGATTTCATGGTAATCCTATAAGTTCTTTAAAACTACGCAACAAACAGCTATAATTATCTTCAATTAATAATTATCTTTATTAGCATAAAAATTTGGTCACAATAATGTTTGGCCCTGACTCCAGAGCTAGGTATTTACAACCTTTATAGTTATAGAGCCAGTTACACATTTAATTTACAGCTTAGGTCTACTTACCGACATGGCCGCCTAATTTCTCGTCGATACGACCCTCTTGTGTCGCCTCATCTACCTTCCCCAGGAAGTGTTCTATGAGGTCTAGAGAATATAATGACTGTGAGAACACCAATCTGTTGAATAGAAAACGTATTTATTATACTAGCACACGGCTCTGCGGTAAGCGGTTATGCGTGAACACTCGCTAAATTAGTCTTATATCTCTACCCAAAGAACTCAGGGGCGGATGCCTTGGGGTGCGTATTCCGGAACCATTGGGAACGGAGACGGCAACGCCTCTGTTGCCTTCTGTTGTTAATTCTCCTAACGAAGGCGCGGGGGGAAACAGAACCGCCGCCTGTCATGCTAAAACCCCCATTCCCGAGTTCGATGGGGACTCTTCTACCGTTTTTTTATGGTTGACTAGCTGACCCCGCGAACTTCGTACCGCCTAAATGAAGAACCGCTCGACCGACAAACTTCACAAACAAGTCCGAACAAAGCTTAAACATTTGGTTTGGATAGGTGAGCCCGTTCTTGAGTTATAAAATTACAACGAAAAATGGTATTGATTTAGGATAAGCTCGCGTTTGTCAATTTTCTCACCTGTTAGTAAGTGACGATGTGGTCGACGGTGGAGCACGCTTGCCTAGAAGTAGGTAACCTATTCTCCCTAGTCTTGAAGGCGTCCAAGTTGTAATTCTGTAATGTAACTCTTTAGCACTAAACTAAACATGTATAGGAGGTGTACTCACAGTTTATCACCAATAGTCTCACATTGCCGCAAAATATCAAATAACAGTACAAGTTTATGAGAGTTGCGCATGTCTTCTATCTCCGACTCCTCGACTAACTTGATCCACCACTCGGTGGGGTTCTCGTTCTTCACTTCTATGACGTCATCTGCACCGTTATCTTCGTCATCAACGTCCACTAGAGCTAGAAAGTAATTATTGTAATCAGTAACAGTAATTACATATTGCCCACTAAACCGCTTTCCTGCATGCAATACGGTCTTCCCATATTAATTTATTTAGTTACTAGCTGATGCACGGGATTCAGCCCGTGTAGAAATTCAATCCTGTTCCCTCTATTCACGGGAACCTATTCCCGGGATAAAAAGTGTATAAGTACAATTTCAGCCACATTCCTTCAACAGTTAGAGAGTGAATGACAAACATCCAAACATCTTCACAAAGTTTCACACTCATAATATCAGTAGGATTAGCCTAAATTGGACATCTAAACGCAGCATCTATTCAAGATTAAGTTATATTTTTGTGAGCTGAATAAATCCTAAATAGTTGCACAATAATTTAAATACTATCATACTTGGATTAGCCCTGGTCCCTCGACGCGTAGAGCCTTTCGAGTCCTTGCCTTTCCCTTTCTTAGAAGACTTCTTATTTTTTTTACTTTTCTTGCGGCTGTCATCGCTCATGTCCGACGAATCATCTGTAGATTCTTCTGTTGTACTCTCATCCGGCGTAGAATCATCGTCTATAAAATCAACTAATGATCCTTCCGAGTCTTCCTCTTCTTTATCTCTCTGTAGATACAAAAGTAAACGTTAGACTTTGAAAAAAAAATTCAGAATGGGTCTCACATTTACATCACGTCACATAATTTTACCTTTTTCTGTTGCATTATTTCGTATCTCTCCGAGTTATATTTGAGCACAAGTGGATGCGTCCATATCCTCTGCAAAGATTGGAAATCCGGGAACAGAAATCCTGACGACTTCCCGGCTAAAGGCCTGAACAGAATATTAAAAATAAAATTAAAAATTTCTCCCATAACTTAGTTAATCTTTAGGCCAGCGCTACACTTGACCAAAATTCCGTCGCATCTCTTCCGCGTCGGAACGCCAATATAGATTATTTTATATGGATGACAGGCACACAACGCGAAAAATCAGTCGCTTCGTCGTATTTTATATGCAATAATATATTAGTATTCAGATGCGGATAACGGAATATGCGTCACGTGTAGTGCTAGTTTAGGGAGTGAACAGCTCAAATAATTCTTAGGTACATACCTCCTAGAATAGTTGTCCAAATAGTACTGATACAGTTTGACTTGGACTTCAGTCAGTGTAATGAATAATACGTATTCGTGCTTCGGAGGCAAGAAAGGCGCCAGCACCCCATAGTCTCTCCTCTGAAACAATTCAGTTTGATGTGAATAAGATTCACACAACTTAATACCTAAACTAAATGAATATTATTTTTTTAAATGATACATTTAAAAAAATACTTGGAATATTAATTTAGTTAATTTCTGCATGAAATTTATTATTTCATAAACAATAACGTTGTGTTCAAGTTATGGGTACATAAAAGATTTAAAAGAGCCGGAAGGCGGACCCTGGGCTCCGAGGTCATCTTGGCCACGAATACAATACTTCTACATTAAGATGATGAAAAGATTTGAAATTAATTACGCTGAAAAGTTTTGGCTGCCAGCCAGTGTAAATAATAAGCCGGAGCTAGCGCGGGAGGTTATATCGGACTCGAACCGACTAAAATTGTCACCGTCTGTGGGTCGTTCTCCGAGTTTCTTGCTGATATCTTCTCAGTAAAACGGACGAAAAATCATTTTCAAATGATTTATTTTACTCCTAATCTAATAGTCTTCTTGATATAGGTAATTGTAATATTTTGACGTTCATATTTGTGCTCTTTATGTGCCTAAACTGAATAAACGAAATTTAATCTTTGATTGATATTGAGTTGAATAGCCATTAACATTTTGTTCCATTCATCAAACAAACTAGTTACCTGCACAGCTCCGTCCAACATCTTGTGCAGCACGTGACTCCGTCTCTTCATCACACGAATGTCGTGCTCCGTCGAGTCCGTGTACTGCCCGTTAGTGATCGGGTTCACGAATCTATTCAAGTACTCGTTGTACTTCCCCAATAGGTTTGGCTTCACGAATTGTACCATGCAGTAATCTGCAAATGATAAAATTATTACACATATTGATAACACACTTGTACTTTTCCACGATATTTATTATTTACCTAACCGGTTTCGCCTTACAGCATTCTCAAAGGTTTACATTGACGGTTAAATATATGGCATATATCAATATGTGTAGCAACAAGTTCCACCAAGTGCCATCAATCAACAGTTTATATAGATAAAATTATTAGTCTAAAATAATTATCATCCCCCGAACGCTCATTGCCGTTGAAACTAAAGCTTACACTTTGGAGACTGGGCTACTCCTATATTTCATCATTTGCTCTATTGCCTGGCTTTTATGAGATATACAGCCATCTGACTATAACCTCGAGAGAAAAGCTTGCACCAGAGTTTCGTTCGTCAATCAGCAGGTGTACGGATTGCAGTTTGGATCCTTCATAATTTCATTTACTTGGCTCTCGCGCGACTACTATCTAACCTCCCAACCTCGGGAAGAAACCTGCGTCTAAATCTCGTCCGTCAATCAGATGTACTGGTTTGAGAATGGTTCAGGCCCCTAAGATGGTATGGCGCTTTACACCATAAAATTAATATAAAAATATACAACAAGTAACAATAAATTTGTCATTAGAGTAACATTGACTCACATTCTTTCAAGTTATTCTGTAGAGGTGTGCCAGTAAGTACGATGCGACGCAGCGTCCTCACTCTGTTCATTGATTGCGACAGACTTGTCTTCTCATTCTTTAGTAAATGCCCTTCATCACATACCACCAAATCTGGCCCTGTAATTAAATAATGTGAGTAATTAAGTTTGTATATTATATTTAATAAATTGAAGGCCTTATTAAGGAGATCGGACAGAGGCTCAACGAAGCGACCGGTGACTTTCGTTCCGGATCGTTCCTGGTGCAAAGGCTGGCCATCGCCATCCAGCGTGGCAACGCAGCAAGTGTAATGGGCACTTTTGCACCGGGAGCGATCAGGGGCGGATTATTTGATTAGTACAGGACAACTGTACCGGAACTGTGTGTATATCTTGGACTGTTACAATTTTGACAATAAAGATAATAAATTTAAAAAAAAAAAAAAAAAATTGAATTGTTATAAAAATTCAATCTCAATTTGTGATTTTGATTAAAATGCTAAGATAAGATTATTATGTTTTTTCTGTAAACTTTTCGAAGTAACATAATTATGTATTTACATTTAGATTGCATTAGCGCTTCAAATCGTTTTAAGATAGAAAATATCGGGACTCGAACACGCGATCTTTCCCCTCACAGGATCGGTGGCTTAGTAGTCTGTAAGGGAAAGATCGCGGGTTCGATTCCCGCCTGAGCTGTATTCGCTTTTTTCTATCTTACTCGATTTTAATAGTTTAGCTTACTAAATGCTTTCAAATTTCATTCAATTATTAAATATATTGTTAAGCCCGGGGTCTGCTCTACAAATAGCACACAATAACGTGCATAACTAAAGGCAGATTGAACTGGTTTCCTGACCTGGGTCAACGAGGCTCTCCTGGAAGCTCTTCAGCATCTTTTTCTTGAACTTCTTGTTGTTATCTGCGGACAGGTTGCGGAACATTTCGTACCCGAGCACGCACACGCCGCCGCCATCGAACCATTGTTGAAGCTGGAACGCGCGCTCTGAGTTCTGTTTGTACCTGAATTGTTAAAAGTCTAACGTAAGTTATCTCAAATTAAAAAAAGATCTGGTAAGTAACCTAATACTTACGGCCGTTCCCAATAACCTATCTATCACCAGTTTTGACATTAGAAAGGATTAAACGTCATCAATGTCTATGGTAACGCAATTCATATCATAGTAGCAAAATAACAATAGGATTTGACAAAGGAACTAGCTCTACCTTTATCTGTAGATATGTTATTGGGAACCGCCGCGGCTCCACTCGGGTGGAATTCTGATCTTGTTCGCGCTGCTGACCGTCCCCGATAGCGTGATGATAAGCCTATGACACTCACAAATAATGTGGCTTTATATTCTATTAGGAATTTTCAAAAAGATTCAATAAATTCAGAGATTACCCCCCTACGTCACAAACTTTACCTCTTATTATTAACAGTATAGATGAACACTGTAGTTAAATTGCAATTTAAGAAGATGCATAGGTATTTAAAATAAGAAAAATTTTGTACACCTAATTAGGTTATGATTACTAACCAAAATAAGCGGGACCAGACAAGATGGGTCAATTCGTCTTGTCTGGACTCACGGATAATGTTAGAATATTGCACATACACGTTATCACGCGCGAAAATTTCAATTGCGCGATGCAGGATCCGTAATATCTACGTAGGTTCGCTTGCTGTCGCTAGATGGCGATAAGTACAAGTAGCAATAGGTCAATTGTCTTGCTGTAGTTTATACATACATACATACATTACATACATATAATTACGCCTTTATCCCCGGAGAGTTAAGCAGAGGTGAATTAACACCGACATTTCGCCTATCATTGTATTAGGCCCCACGTAATAGAGGGTGAGCCTATTGCCGTATTCCAGGCACTATTGTCGACTCGAGCCATGCATTTGAGACTGAGTCTGGGCTGTATATATCTGTCTAAAGTTAAACAGCCCTATCCCTTAGTCGCCTTGTACGACACCGCATGGGAAGAGATGGGGTGGATGTAGTTTACATAATTTGAATTACCTAGAAAGTTCGTAGACGTCAACTTCGTAGTCTGTGACCGCGTGTTTGAGCCACATACGGATCTCGTTCACCCAATTGAGCACAGTGGATAGCGGACATACCACTAGTACTCGATTCACGCCGGTCAAATCGCCGTGTATCAACAGAGTGTGTGTTAGAGATATTACCTGTGAAAATATATCATCTTAATATATATAAATCTCGTGTCACAATGTTTGTCCTCAATGGACTCCTAAACCACTTAACCGATTATAATAAAATTCGCACACCATGTACAGTTCGATCCAACTTGAGAGATAGGATAGTTTAAATCTCAAATTATAGTCGCAATTTTAATTTATCGCGATAACCAACATCCACGCGGGCGGAGCCGCGGGCAAAGGCTAGTTACTTATAAATTACTATGAGACTTAATAAATAAATAATAATAATAAATATTGTACGACATTCTACACAACGCTTTCTAGGTCCAAAGTAAGCATAGGGGGTTCTAGAATGCGGGTAAACATACTTAGACACATTTTTTTTCGTAAATACATACATATTATTATACATGGAAACACCCAGACCAATGCAAATATTCATATTCATGCACACAAATATTTGTACTGAGCGGGGATCGAACTTATATCTATAGGTAGGCATTTAGACACTGGATGTTTATAAAAATGAACATGGCATTAGTAAAGGCCGCCTCATATGAATTTGTCGACTAAGAATCTAGATGATAGAGACAGAGAGATAAATGAGAGGAAATGAGATGAGAGAGAGAGAGAGAGAGAGAGAGAGAGAGAGAGAGAGATGGAGAGGGAGGGGGAGGGGGGAGGGAGAGTGAGAGATAGGGAGAGCGGAAGATAAGAACAAACTATGATGTATATTCTAAATACTCTACAATGAACTTACTTGTAAAGTCTTGCCAAGACCCATGCAGTGTGCAAGAATGCAGCCAGAGCCCTTGTCTTTCTTAATACGTTTCACACTCTCGAAACATGCATCCCACATGAACTTGATGCCGTTTGCCTACATAACAGAAAAATATTGAATAACATCATCTACTTATAATATTATCGCCATTTTTTTTTACTAAAATACAAAGCCCATTAAACAAATTCTTTGAATTACATTGACAGTGGATTCCGTTAATGTTGTGGAGTCATGATCTAACTAAGCTGTGTTATTTATTTCTTATAATGGCGCAGTTTGAATAGATGTACGCTGTTGAATTCCAACTTTTAGTTTACGAAACTTTACGAATCAAACGTTAAGGTTTCATATCAATTTGCGAGAAAGTCTTACCTGATGCGGTTTTAGTTTCTTTACAAGCCCTCGATCAACTTGAATCAAAGGCTCCTTAGTCTCTGGATCAAAGTCCAGTACTACTTTCTCCAAAACTACTTCATCGGGTTTACCAGATTCATCAAAGTCCAAATTGTTATACTGTAAAAGTAAAGCAAAAATATTCAAGTTATTGTAGGTCAATCTTAACAGTGACCACTTTTAACATATTGAGTTTTCTCTGTGCCCTGGAGCACCCTCTGTGACCATTAGGTAGTGAACGCAACCGCTACGCAGGTGACGCGATTTTGATCCCCGATCAGTGCAAATATTTGTATGCATGAAAATGGTTATTTACTTTGGTGGTGCCTCGTAGAGCACGCTAAGCCGTCGGTCCCGGATCATCTACGGCAGTCGTTATGTAGGGGCAATGGGTAAACCCAGACCCACTCATAAGGGCTGATAGCCCGTCCAGTCAGTTGCGTCCCCAATGGAAGTACTGCCTCTGGTGTGGGCCATTACACTCATGCAGGCGTGGAGCATGTTAAGTCATCTGTCCTGGTTGCCATTCTAACATCTATGACATTGGTTATGGGTACGTGGGTATTGGTGAACGTGGTCTTACTAGAGAACTTCAATATGAACAGGTCAGATAGCTGTCGCTTCACGGCAAATATCGAGTTTCAGCGTCAAACTTTGAGAGCCCAACTGAGTTAGGTAAATACTAGGCGGATAGTGATGGGTGTTGAAAGAGAAATTCGATTACACTTACCACTTTCTGTCTCTCTGTTATTCGAGCAATCCTTTCTTTTTCTTCGCGCGCTGCTTTTTTCGTCGCCTCTTCTAATTGATTTTTACCCATAACCTGAAAAGAGGGAAGAATTTAGTATTTTATTTATAGCATTTAGAAGGCAATTGCCGTGGCCTATGGACGTGTGCAACATCCTGCGTCACACTCGTGCTGCCGACCCTGTGCCCTTCTTGAAGAAACCTTTGTATGCCTGTCCCTTATTATTACATATTAAACATTTTTAACATTGTTGAGGTCAAGTAGGCATGCACAGTACACAGCAATAGAATGAGAGTAACACCTCAGAAACTAAAAATTGGAGGTCACCACAGTCATAACTGAAGTACTATTCGTACAAATTAATACTATCAAACAAAAAATCGAGTAAACACACTCAATTAATAAATAATCGAAAGTCGAAAAACTTTTAATGAGAAATTAAATGGAAACAGTTACCATGCGAACAATTTTAATCTAATTGTTTTTTTTTGTTTTTTTTCAATTCTCTATAAATCTTATTGGAAGTGTGAATAAAATAATTAAATGGAAACAGTTACCATGCGAACAATTTTAATCTAATTGTTTTTTTTTCAATTCTCTATAAATCTTATTGGAAGTGTGAATAAGATAATTAAATGGAAACAGTTACCATGCGAACAATTTCAATCTAATTGTTTTTTTTTTTTTTTCAATTCTCTATAAATCTTATTGGAAGTGTGAATAAGATAATTAAATGGAAACAGTTACCATGCGAACAATTTTAATCTAATTGTTTTTTTTTTCAATTCTCTATAAATCTTATTGGAAGTGTGAATAAGATAATTAAATGGAAACAGTTACCATGCGAACAATTTTAATCTAATTGTTTTTTTTTTCAATTCTCTATAAATCTCATTGGGAGTGTGAATAAGATAATAAAAGTTAGAAGGAAATGTTTACCTTACGTATATTCTTCCTGCCATGTTTGTTCCGTCCCTCATTCTCCGTGTCCGATCCTGAGCCTTCCTCACTATCATTCACTACTTTAATACGCTTCCGCTTTTTTTTACTGAAAAAAAAAAAATGTGGTTTAGAATTGACAGAGTTCTGCCCAAAATATTTCACAAGTAGGTACTTAATACCACAACCACTGTCCCTTTGAATTCCATTTATAGTATAATTGCACTAGCTGACCCGCCAGGGCTTTGCCCGTGGCCTATTTCGATACCCTGTTTAAGAATCATAATTATGCCCGTATTTTCTTTTTTTTTTTTTTTTCAAATAATGTATGGGAATTTGCCTGATTTGTTGACATTTATAGTTACTGCTTCGCTCCCATGAGTAGTAGCGTGATGATATTTAGCCTATAACATTTCTCAAAAAAATGGCTATTCAGTACAAAAATAATGTTTCAATTCGAAGCAGTAGTTCCTGCGATTAGTGCACTTTATAGTATTAGTATAGAAGTTTATTTGGTTGCTGGTAGAGATTGCCTTGTGCGATAAGGCCGCCACTTGTATATGTCGCAGAACTGTATCTATTGTATTTTTCTGTATTTCTCCTTACACTAACTAAAGGATAAATAATAAATACAATGAAGAGAATATTTATTTTTATTATTATTATTTTTACTCACCCATCGGTAGAATCAACGGACGCGTCACTATCACTAGCTTTCTTCTTACGTTTGGCTTTCTTCCCCGTTTCAGAACTTTCCGCCTCCGAATCCTCAAAGTCACTCATCCTGTCATCCTCGTCCTTTACCTTGCGACGATTTGATCCACCGTCAGAGTCTGAGGATATGGCGTTAGCTTTGCGACGTGTAGACTTGACACTAGAATGGAAATAAAACAATAACATTTTTTTTAGTGTTTCAATTCATATCTGCGATCTGCATCTGGCTTTTAGCGGATGTGGTGGAAGGTTTCACTTTTCAGAGCGTGTCCTCCAGCGAGGACATCAACTCCCTATTCGGAACAAGAGACAACATCTTTTCTCTTGAGGCGCTTGTTGTAGCTAGGTGTTAGTAGCTTTGTTGTCAGTGCTTTAGGATGGCTTTTGAGTCTTTGTTCGTATTGTTCTCTTGTCCTTGAAATTTCCTCCTTTACACTCGTAATCTCGAGTTGCTCGTGAATTTCCTTGTTGGCCATGAAATTACAAATAGCATTCAGATGTTGGTGAAAGGTTCAAGACCCTTGGGGCCAAGTAGTCGGTATACTGCTGATTAACAAATGAGGCTTTGGCAAAACTTTCCTCTCCAGATTTAGAGATAAGATGGTAGTCATTAAAGCAGCATAAGTCGAATCCAAAATGAGAAGGAGTAAGCGTACCCGATAATATTGCTACACGTTGAATAATAATATAAAGTTTTCTATACTAAACAAATATAAATTATACTTACTTTTCTTCCTCTGAGTTTTCTGGGTTCTGAAAGCAAAATGGTAAAACAGAATGTTAAATTAGGGTTATAAAAAAATAGCAGGATTAGTCCACTCAATAAACAAGCCAAAAGGGGGTGTAGAGTGCGTGAGCTGGGACCTAAGAAATTTCATCTGAATGTTGTTCAGAGAGCTAAGGGAGTAAATATACTAAAAGTCCCCGCGTCTAGGAGGTGAGCCGGAGTGGGGGGGAGGAATCAAAATACCCATTTTTGAGTTTTTCGCCAATATCTTTAAAACGGTGCGTTGTAGAGAAAAAAAATATTCTACGTAATGAAAGCTTATAAAATTTTCTACAAAATTTGTCTTATACACTTTTTCCAAATTCTCATCAGTTTTCGAGGATAACGCTCCGAAAAAGTGAAAATGAAACTTGTTCAGTGTGACGGGCATTACCTGTTAAACTATAACATACATACATACATACAATCACGCCTTCATCCCCGGAGAGGTGAATTAACACCCACATTTCGCCAATCATTGTATTAGGTCCCTTATAACTAGCACCAGTTCCCATAAGTAGAACGACCATTCGCCATGAACGCTAACCTGGCAGTAGATATAAAAAAAGTTAACTATAGGCGAATGCAGGTTCTAAAACAAAAAAAATATTCAAGCATAGTAGTAGGTAGTGGTTAAAAAGTCAATTATACTGTAGAGGTCCAAGGTTCGAATTCTGGTCATTACACAACCGAAGTGAACCCACTACTAACTTAAGTAATCAATTAGCTTGCTATTTAGTTGTTGTAGGAGGGGCTAGGGGAAATATTGGTATTTCGGTATTTTTTTTTTAAATAATAATAATATTACTTACCTCCGATCCATCTTTATCGTTATGTGACACGGAAGAATCACTGTCGCCGAGTAAATCATCTTTGGCCATGTGATCCCCATTAAGTCCTGACAATGTCACTTCAGGTAGATCTAAAAATTGGAAAAACCTTATTATAAAAACCCATAACCGGCAACCAATGACATTTTTATTCTATTGTTTATTATCCGTGACCTGCGGTTTGCCGGCCTTTATACAGAAGATTTTTCTGGGGCGGTATGAGGAAACCCGAAACAATAGGACACTTAAGGAACTTACACTTGTATCTCCCTGAATCATTTAATCTTACTGGGACATCAAAATAGTCACCCTCGCGTGTAAACGAGACGCTAGTCTGATTGACGGACGAAGGTCTTGCGCATGTTTTCCTCTCGGAGTTGGAGATCACACGGCAGTCGCGTCCGTAAAAGGCAAAAAGTTTAAACCAATCTATAAGGGAAGGGAAGGAAAGGATCAGTAACCGCGGGTCCCAAAGTGCAAGCTTAAGATCCTACCGGTATTTTTAGACTACCTGCTCATCTATCTATACACCGGAGGACCTTATGAGTGCCTCCGAGAACGCGATCCGGGTAGCAGCATACTGAGGAGAGTAGAAGCGCCATCGATCCGACAATAGAAGAAGAAGACCGGTATTGGTGGTCGAATCATCATGATGATGAGTGAGCGCAGACGAAGTGCAGATGAAGTTCTTTAAAGGGCATTCCATAAGTTTAACTTTATTGGGCTGAGGATTATACACACCGGTAATCACTTACTATCAAATGGGCCCTATGCCTGACAGGTACTTAGAAACATACCCATAGATAAGAAATTATTCTGATAGTTCAGTTACAGGCAACTTCTTTTTGCGGGAACTACTTCTCGGTGGAGATAAACATGAAATAGGTAGGTATATCGGATCCGAACCAGATAAAATCACACGATATTTCACCACATCTGCATATTTGGTCAGGGAACTAGGTATACCCTCGAAGGTATACATGAGATCCCGACCGGCCTTGGCCAACGTTGGCGACCCCGACTACAATATGGGGTTCTTCAAGAAGGGCATTAGAAGGTTTCTTCAGGGTCGGCAGCACAAGTGTGACGCCTCTGGTGTTGCATACGTCCATAGGCCACGGTAACCACTTTCCATCAGGTGGGCGGTGTGCTTGTCTGCCACCTAAGTGGCAAAAAAAAAGCCCTATAGAAAGGCAAGGGTGACCTGGCTTGATTCTTTTGGGTCGACAGTTAGCCCGGACACACAGCCCGTGCTCATATGATGAAAATCGTCTCATAAAACCTACCTTGTGCTATTTCGTTGTCTTCAGCTTCGGACGCCTCAGAACTGCTCTCGGCTTTTAACAAGTCTTCACCGATTATAGGCGCGGCCTCAGACCGGCTGCTGGTCTTTCCGGCTTGTCTGCTTCTCGTCGAGGTCTCACGCCGTCGATTTTTGTTAAGATTACTCAAGTTTGTCAGCCTACGAAGTTATATCTTATTAGAATCTTACTACTATTATAAATGCCAAAGTTTGTTGTAAATCACGCCGGAACTTCTGAACGGATTTGGGTACAATTTGGCATGGAGATAGATGGAAATCTGGAATTGCGGTAGAACTATAGGTTGTGGAAACAGGTTCAATAATCAAAGCTGGGTGGAGACACAAGCTATTTTATAATAATGAAATGAGTAAGTGCAGTCTTTATCAAAAATATGAAAACTGGTTTAATATGATTGAAGCTGTGTTCAAATAAATATTTATTCTTCATCCTAGCGTTAATCCCAGTCGCATCCGAAGCTTTCACTTCGGAGTCTGGGGTCTGGCTTTCACTTCGGAGTCTGGGGTCTGGCTTTCACTTCGGAGTCTGGGGTCTGCTTTACTAGTCTAACTGCGGATTTGGCTGGATTTTGATATTTTCCGTGAAGTGACTGCTTCCACAACCCCATAGCGATGTTGGGTGATATCGAAGCATTGAAGCTATACAGTTGTTGGACATTTTAAGGCTCCAACTACTCGTAACGACTGCCATAGATGTACGTATGGCAACCGGCAACTGCAAATACCCATGTTCATGCATACAAATATTTGCACTGAGCGGGGATCGACCCGCGCCTCCTACGTAATTATTATGCGTAAATGCTCAAATAAATATTTTATATTAATGTATAATTCATTGACACAGGCTCCTCCGATTATGTTGAGAGTCAAGTGGGCTGTGAATCTATTATAATAGCAAATATGTATGTTTACTGTATGTATAATAAGCTTTCTACCTGTGTTTTCGTATAATAAATTTGTTTTTACTGTTATCTTGTGTTTTGAATACATTGTTGTTACGGTTTCCAGGACAAGATTCCAGATTTAGTTAATGTTTCGTAAACTATTATGAATTCTAACTTAAGGTGAACCACCTTCCTCTTGGTAATTCTAACTTTTTTGTCACTGCGTAGATGGGTCTCAATCATTCATAAATACCAGAATTACCTTCTTCCAAACTCACGGCTAGGATCTTAGCATATACATAATGATTTAAAAAAAATATGTACCTTATATTATTATTAACGTTACTTACTTTTAATGTTGGATATAGGTCTAATCTAACAAATTTTCTCAAAATCGGTTCAGTGGTTTAGGCGTGAAAGTAGTGGTTAAGGTAATAGACACACAGACAGAGCTACTACGCGTTTATAATATTAGTATGAATTTTATTCCCATATCTTGTTATTGCCTATCTATTGTACCATTGATGAACACCAACAAAATAGGCCATGTTGGGTAGACAAGGATTAATACTGTCTTTTTCACTGTCACAGATAAATATCTCTGTATTTTGTGAGAGCTTCATTATTTTCTTTATTAATACATATTTAGACAAAAGACACATGCATGCCCATTTTGAATTTGTAAGTATAGAATTCACACAGTAGTTAGATCTTTTGACAAAATATGAAGTGATGAATTTTTCCATTATTGATTGTAGATGTTTATTACTATCCCCACTATGCGCCAACCAGAAGCTATGATTCATCCACATGCAAATAAACAATAGAGACAACCAATTTTCAAACTCTCCGATACAGACTTTCACAAAAATTACATGAACCTGCAAACCCTTCAGCCGATATCAAAAACATAATATTTACCCATCAATATCTTTGTCACTTGCATCTTGATTGTCTGAGTTCTGGCTGCTGCTCCCACTGGGCTTTGCTTTAGAGCGTACCATCTGTAATTAGTTGTATTATCTTTATTCTAAGCCTTCAACTCAACCTGCAAGTGATATATGATATGCTCTCAAGACTAGTCTATCTATTTTAGATGTTTCATATGAAATAAAAACTCCAACATTTTAAATTGGTACTTTATTGCAGACACACCACGTTCATAGTATATTATAGCAACTATATAACAATATTACATTTCACATTGATCTAATAAGAATGGTAACTGGAGGCCACCATTCTTATTAGATCCAATTGCTCAATGTATAATGAATGACAAAAATATTTACACAGTATCAAGTATAGGAATTTAGCCTATCTTTGAAAAAAGTAAATTCAGCTTCTTTTTTAAATGTTAAGGCTCTACTGTTTTTGAGTTTAGGAACTGGGCCTCTGCAATGTTAAATGAATTAAGAATTAAATAATAAAGATGTACTATTTAGTTGTAAACAAAAATTAGCCTTCCAAACACTGAATTAGGCTTATTCAAAACATTAAATAAGCCAAAACTTATACTATATACTCCCTTAAGATACCATAATAGTACATTAATAGTACATTGTTTACAAATTGTAATAATGGCATTGGGTATGTACTTTTGACTTTTATACAATATAATTATTATTATGAAACTATAATTTGAGCTATTTCCTAACCTTTTTCATACTGGAACTAGAATTTTCATCAACGGCTCCATCAACTTGGTCAATAGTCTTGTTATTTGAATCACTGGAATCTGAATTAATCTTCAGTTTTTTCTTCTTATTCTTTTTTCCTTTAATATCTTCGCTGGACGATGAGCTTGAACTACGCGCCTTTTTTCTGCTACGGCGTTTGGGCTTTTCTTGTTCACTGTCACTTGAAGAATATGTGAGCTTTTGCTTAGCCTCCCTGTTTTTTCTGTCCATTTTTCGTTTTGACTTTAGAGTCTTTTGCCTCTCTTTTTGATCATCAGATGAATATGATTTAATATCCGATGAATCATTTAACAGGGCAGATTTCACCTTCTCATTAACCTTAGTAGGTGATTCCTCTTCATTTTTCTTAGACTTGTCATCAGAAGAATCATTCAAGAGAGAGGATTTAATATTTTCATTAGTTTTAGTTGACTCTTCTGCATCCTTTTTGCTAAATCCAACAAAGGGGTCTTCTGATGAATTCAATTTTGCTTGTTCATCAGGCTTAGTTGGAGTCTCTGATTCATTTTCATTTGATGTAACTGTACCTTGGCCATCTGCATTATGGTTCTCACCTTCCTCTCTTCCATTATTAACTTCAGTTGGTGTTTCTGGACGCTCATCACATTTGCTAAATTCTGCAGTTTCATCATCTGATGAGTCATTTAAAAGAGAGGACTTCACTGCCTGATTGATCTTAGTCGGAGTTTCTGGTTCAATTCCATTCAACTGGTTTTTATCACCTTTGTTTTGAATTTTAGTCATATCATTATTCTGTTGTGTGGTTACTTCGCTATTCTCATTATTACCAAATCCAGCAAAATCTTCATCTGATAAGTCATTTAAAAGTGCAGCTTTTATTGTTTCGTTGGTCTTAGTTGAAGTTACTGGACCAGTTTCATTTGCTTGGGCATTACATTCTTCATTAGCATTTTGGTTCTGATCTTCATCTATACTATCTAGTTTAGGTGTTTCGGGACAACTATCTTCTTGGTTCTCATTATTAGTGGTAGCTGATTTTGTGTCATTGCTTTTCTTTCTTTTTGCAGTTTTCTTTTCTGAACTGTTCTTGTCATGCCTATCTCTTTTTTCATTTTTATCTGGTTTGTTGACATGCTCTTCTTCAGATATTTTATGCTCAGAGTCAGAATCTTTGAGGAGAGACTTTTTCACTTTCATTGCATCATGTGTCTCTCTACATTCATCTGATTCTGAATCATTTAGTAATGCATTTTTAACTGCTTTCATCTTCTTTGAATTTGGTGTATCACTTTCATTACTTACTTTACAGATAACATTACCACCTTTAGTTATTTTTTTAAGATTGTTAGATAGCAAAAAAGCTACAGATAATGTTGGAAGCCTTGTAATATTTATAGAAAAGTTTTTAGGTTTAAACTTGCGCACTTCCTTTCGTTTTTGTGCCCAAAATTCATTATCATTATTTTCTTCCTTCCTTCTGACCTTCTTATGATAAGATTGTTGATCATTACTTTTACCTAAGACATCAGGTTTAAGTAATTTACTTAAATTTACACATCTTATAAGTGGCTTTGATTCCCCACCAGAATCATTTTGGGTACCTTGTTGTGACACGGTAGAATCATTATCTGAGTCTTGTTTGTTAGAACATTCTTTATCTGTTTTAGTTTTGTTAGCCGCCAAATCAGAATCTGAATGGTTTCTGGAATTATCAGATTCAGTCAGTTTAGATTTCTTTACATTTGGCTCATGATTAGAATTATCACTCAGACAGTCATCCTTATTTTTAGTATTTGCTGAAAGATCAGTATCTTGATTGAGAGTACCTTGTTCTAACTCCTCATTGCTATCCGAGCTATAGATATCAGCAACCCTAATCCTACTTGTTTTCTTTTTCATTGTACTTTCTTTGTCAGTTTTGCTGTGTCTTCTCTGTTTATGTTTTTTATGTATACTAATAATGTCACTCGGGTCAGAATCACTTCCATTCTGGCATTTAATACCTGTCTTGTCCCCACACTCATCAATTGCAGTATCTTTTTCTATTGACGTTGGTTCGTTGTCATGTGAATCTGTGCATTTCTCAACTGGCCTGGGAGATTTTTGATTAACATCTAATACTTCTTCCTCGTTACCACCTAGGACATTGCTAGTTTCCACAGGTTGTATACTGTCACTATCAAAAGGCTTTTTGCTTCCTTGATCATCATCTTTATGGATTTCTGATCGTACTTTTGCTGCTATTTTCCGTCGGCGACGTTTTAATTTACAATCATAATAAACTGGGTACTTCTCTTGCATGGAAGCAGGCATACCTCTTGCGAGAACTTTTACTGACATATAATGTTTTAAATGGATTTTTTTCGCAATACGCAATTTGCGCGACTGATATTCGAAATAATGATATTTATGTTTACTTTCTCGAGTATCGGTGTCATTTTTTTTCCCGCCAACATTGGCTTGCGATTGTTCAATTAATGACAGTACTTTTCGTACACCGGCCTCAACATTGTCGAGTGATTTTTTTGATAACTCACATATGAGAAGCACTTTACTGGCAGCCTTTTGAACAGCATGAGAGTTTTTTAATTTGTCCCTGCTAATTCTTTTTTCCTTCAAGTTTTCAGACCGGGTCCGCAGATTTGATCCCAACTTCGATAAATATTCCATTGCCTCGCATAGTACATCGCTAACAGGCACCTCGGCCGCCATTTAACTTTGCAATATTTTCAACCGCACAATATTCCAATTAACTTGCTAACCAACACCGTATTACGACATTACAGTTAACATTATCTTCACTATTCAGGCAGAATTGCTATAAACGCAAAAATTAAATATCCTAAACACAAATTGCACCTAAAGAATGCAAATAAAAAAACCATAGACAAAAACGTTTCATTTTCGGTTTTTCTGTCATCGTTGCAGTTTGGATTTTTCATTTTTGTTCAATATAAAAAGATTTATGTAACTTAGTAGTTATGTAAATAATAATTCAAGCTAGAGCAGAAACCTTTTCGAGCAGACTGGGGTCATTAAACTACTACTATCGAAGTTTATCCAACAATCTAGCAACTATTCGATCGATTACAAATATCGTGACATGAAACGGAACGTGCGCTCTCTCTCATGACATATTCAACTCGGTTGGATAATAGTTGTTATACATAGGTATAACACACAAAATAGCGGCAAATAGGTATATATATGAACTATAACTTATGCAGGGCCTAATGCATATTTATTAACAGGCAGCTAGCCTGAACATATTACATAGAGAACAATTTAACTTACATAAATTCAATAATTTAGCTCTAACACTAACCCTAAACCTAAGCTTTACAAAAAAAAATAGAGGTACTAATTTTTTGTACTCACCTTTCATGTAAATGGCTGAACTAGTGTTTTGCACAAATCTACAGTGTGAATAGGCTTAACTATGATTGATATACATTATTACACGTAGTAATATTGATTCCACAGAGAAATTATACACATAATTCTTCTTCTAGACCGAAAAATCGGCAATATATGCAAGGTAGGTAAACTATCCAAAACAGTCGTGAAAAAGAACCATAGACACTAGAGACGCAATGTACCACGGAAGTTCAGAATGCTCTGTATAACGATCCATCCATCATCATTTTTTCAGCTGATGAATAAATAATTTCACGATATCTTAGTTTCACTACAGAAGCATTATATTTTTAAGATAAAATCATACCTTTAATGAAATCCTAGTAGACATAATTATAACATTACTGTTTGCAAATACAAATTTTTAATTCTTAGCTTTACTTTATAGTTAGTTTGTTAACGTTAAACTCGATTCAAATCTAATGAAAAGTATTTATTTTAAAATATAAAGGCTGTTACACTTTACTCAACATATTTTAGTTTCATTATTTATCATCACAGAATAAAATTAAAAGATTTCTGTTCCATTCATGTTATGTAGTCAATCTACAATAACAATATTTCAAGCAACAATGATTACGTCCCACCGGTCCCACTGAAAAGGTTTTCTTTCAATTTTCTGTGGGATTGAATTATTTCATTTCTCTACTGGCGTCTGGCGTCGTTAACGGTACTTCTTAGTTGCAACTCGGACGTGCAAAAAGGCTAACTACTCTACTTTAGGTAGGCTCATTTACTTCACAAGCTCAGCTCACTACCTGTCACCACCTAAGAAATCCTAATGGAAATCAGATTTTCATAATTAATCCTAATGGTCAATTTGTAACTTGTAACACTGGTTACCTAATTTGTTCTGTCCATTCCTTGTTCCTTGCCTCCCCTCTCCTTGCACTTTGCTTTATGTTGTGTCAACTGTGTCAAGACTGTCTATTGTCTAATGTCAACTGTCAAGTGTCATCTGTCATTGTTTTTGAGTCTGACTGAAAAAAAAGAAAACGAAGATTTTTTTCTGTCTAAACCGTGATTGTGTAATATTAAACAATGAATAACTTACGCAGAAGCCCATGGCGGGCATTATCGAGATACTACAGCGAAGGTGCTCAAGGATCATCTTCATCTGGTCAAAAAGTACCTGAAGTCCCTGGGTTAAGCAGTGCAGTGGTCCAACCTGCTTCAGGACCTGTAGGCCCTAACGTGGAGCCTGATAAAACAGGGGCTTACAAAGTACCTGAGTATTTCTGCTACGATAACATGAGTTTCTTTGAAGCTGAACTAGAAATGGCAAAATTTAGATTACCTCAACCATCTGCTGTCAAGAAGTGATCTATTATTTTCAAATATCGAAATTTGCTTTAGATAATTTATTAAACGAATAGAATTATTTGCTGTTTTATTTATTATGCACTTGTTCAAATATAAAACAATGTGCTGCATAGGTTTTTTGTTTACACCTAATTTTAACATAAAAAAATGAATACAAACAATAACATCCAAAAAATAAACTTAAACTGTAAAAGTTCCATGTCGATGGTTATAAAGATCAGAAAAGTCAACATCCAGGAGAGAACTTGAAGCTGTGTTCAGCCTCTAGAGAGAACACTACTCTAACCGATTCAGCTACTTGCAGGTCTACCATGAGCTTTTAAAACAGGTCAATAATTAAACAGAGATCATACTACCAATTTCATGGTACAGTCTCTGTACGATTCTGGGTATAGGTAGCCAAGTCAGAGGAACATACATTATAGCAGTGGTGAGGGTCCCTATAACCCAATTCCTGCTTGACATGTTTAATTATTTACTCTAATCAATAATATAATAATGCATTATCTAAACCCGAACATGACAGAGATTTCATATTTTGCATCAGTTTTTCATCAGATTCCTGAATGACACAAGAAGTGTTTACTATGAATAAAGATTCAAATGGAAATTCAGTCCTGTTCAGGGATAAACAGGCTAGTTCTTTTGAGCTTTAGTTCAAATGAAAAATGTTTTTGTGGAAGCAATAACAACATTACAATTTTCTTATTTATTCCAAGATTCCATCCATTACATACATGCTAGTAACCTACAACTAAATAACATAAAATGCAAATAGTACAATTCACAGGCCTCATAATCTGATGCCTTTAATAATCTGAAACTACCTATGACACAAATGCATTAGACAGCAACTGAAGCAGCACCAGTTATTATAAGGGTGACATCATCATCTGTTAGAGTGGTTGCAGGCTCCAGGCTAACTGCATACTCACTCTCAGCCTCATGTTACTTCTTCTTTGTGAGCTTCTCTGACAAGTCGTCAAAGGTAGGATCTTGCAAGTTGATCATTAAGCTATTGCCAGGAAGGAACACACGATTTTGTGACTGAGCAATCATTCTAGAGATGCTTTGAGCAGCACGGATCTTGCGAAGTTTCAAGTAACCGGGGTTCATTCCCATGGCTTTACCCAACATTTCAGCTGCTTCAGCTTCACCCTCAGCCTGTACAATCTTTTGCTGACGCTCTTGTTTGGCTCTTTCAACTACGAAAGCGGCACGTTGAGCCTCTTGTTGGGCCACTTGCTTGGCTTCAACTGCAGCAGTATACTCCTTTCCGAAACTTAACTCAGTAAGGGAAACATCATCCAAAATAATGTTGAAATCAGCTGCACGTTCCACAAGCTCCCTTCTAATAAGAAGTGACACTTGTTGTCGCTGAGTGATTAATTGAGATGCATTGAATTTAGCCACAACTGATTTGAGCACTTCATTGCAGATACTTGGCAATACTTTTTCATCATAATCAGTGCCCAGTTGCCTGTACATCGTGGGTAAATGCTGGGCATCGGGGCGAGAGAGTACTCTCAAAGAAATATTTACCATTTGTAAATCTTTGGATCCCGTTGGTGAAGAAATCTTTCTAGGTCTGGACCTGATATCATATATGATCGGATACTGGAACCACGGTAGTCGGAAGTGCATACCTTCAGTCATTATATGTTGTTGAACACCTCCTATTCTGTTGAACATTATGGCACGATGACCACCTTCGACAGTAAATAAAGATTGGGATATGCCATAGGCCGCCGCACCTACGACAGCCATCGCTTTCAGGCCAATGCTCAGACCAGGCGGTCCTCCTTTTGCGAATTTACCCGCCATATCATTTAGCTTACTTTGCGCCATATTTGCAGAGGTCGTATAATATAAAATGAAATTTCAAAAACGTTTTCGACACAAAAATCTAACCTAAATCGGCAAAGCAAATCGAAGACTACAAAAAATGGAAAATTGTGCAATAGTGAGTGACCATAGATTAAGAAAGACAACTCTATCTATTGTCTCTGAGCAACATGTGCAAGTCTTTTGAATAAAAACTCAAAAGCAAAAGACTTTTGCTGTTCTGCTGTTCGTCTCACTGTCTCACGCCTACATAAGTAAGGTAACTGTACCAATGCTCGACACTGTACCAATGCTAGACACTTTCGAACAAAACCCAGTATTTTGAGAAAATTATCCATTTATTTTATAAGACTATTGACTTAAAAGATGCCTAATGGTATCTATAAGATATGTTCAAATATTCGCAACACCATCCGAAGTAAATTTAGAAAGACTGTTGACAGCAAATAATGTGACTCCGTGAACACGGTCGTGTTATTTCTTAAGATTTTTGCCAAGGTACTGATTTTTATAGGTGTGATTTTTTTGTTTATAAGTTATGATTATTACTAATTTTAGTATAAACGTTATAAATATTGAAGTTATTGACATACTTGGACCATTGGGACAATGATGTCTAGCATTGGTGTTTTCGACCAAGTGCATAGTGTCGAGCATTGGTACAGTTACCTTAACGTAATAAAAGTCATTTTTGATGATTTTGGTTTGCATTTCAGTGAAATCCACTGCTTAGTTAAGGTAACTGTACCAATGGTAGACACTTTAAGGAAAAATAAAATTTCAATCTAAAAAATTTAACAAATTAATTACAGCATGGTCGTTACATTCTTTTTTAACTGTTACAGCAACAATAAGACATTAACTTTTGCCCATAAAATCTTTAAAATCTATCATACTTTTACTTTAAATTAAATTATTGTGCACTTGGTCGAAAACACCAATGCTAGACATCATTGTCCCAATGCTAGACACCTATTTGTACCAATAGTAGACACTTTATTTTCTCTCAACAAAATTGAATATCAGACCGCTAAGTGCCTTGGTATGCCCTATTCCTCCCGAGCGACGGTCAGATGGCGGTCCCCCGACGAGACAAATGACAAAAAGTGGGTTTTACTTTTTAAAGGTTCATTTTGGATCGGGGGTTTTTTATTTTTTTTTATTTTTTTTTATTTCATACTTTTTACAGGTATAACCACTCAACCGATTTCCATAAGACTTGCTGTATCGTGATGTATAAATTATGACTTGTCACTTAATACCCAACACACCATATTTGAAAATATTAGATTTTACATTGCCACTTTCACTCCTCATATTATTCAAATGGCTGAACCGATTTTTATGAAACATAGCTAAGAACACTCTCGACTAAAGCATCTTTCAAACAAAAGAAACAGAATCTAAATCGGTTTAGCCGTTTGGGAGCTACGATGCCACACACACGCATACACACACACACACATCCATACACACATACACACCCATGCACGTATACGTATACGTTGGGCCGTATCCATCTATATTTGCCGATAACGGACGCCATTTATCGAGCCAACTTTACACTTGCAAAAGCTCACGCGTCGATAAGGTCAGAACACCCCTTGGTTTAGTGATCATGTGTTTAGTGTTTAGGACAGGGTAAGTGAATGGGGGAGGGGAGGGTGGAAAGGGGAGAAAGGTGAGTAGATAGTCGAATAGAGAGTCAAGTGTTTCAATAGTGTCGACTCAGAGCTCAATGCTTGACTCTCAGCGCTAAAATTTACAACAATATGCGATAAGCGACATCCACGTGGTTAGAGCGGGCTAGCGCGGGCATTATTAGTAATTTCCGGTACATGTGATGAATCTCAATGTATATAATATCACATTTAGCGTAGGTATAACATCATATTTTCATGAAATAAAGGCATTATTCCAAAGTGTCTATCATTGGAACATCTAAGATTTTTTGTACCAATACTAGACATAGCATATACATGTTACAAAACCTAATCAAAATATGCGGGCAATGGTCCAAGTATGTCAATAACTTCAATATTTATAACGTTTATACTAAAATTAGTAATAATCATAACTTATAAACAAAAAAATCACACCTATAAAAATCAGTACCCTTGGCAAAAATCTTAAGAAATAACACGACCGTGTTCACGGAGTCACATTATTTGCTGTCAACTGTCGTCTTTCTAAATTTACTTCGGATGGTGTTGCGAATATTTGAACATATCTTATAGACACTATTAGGCATCTTTTAAGTCAATAGTCTTATAAAACAAATGGATAATTTTCTCAAAATACTGGGTTTTGTTCGAAAGTGTCTAGCATTGGTACAGTGTCGAGCATTGGTACAGTTACCTTACTTACTTACTTACAGTCCACTTGTACTTATCTTATAGTCCACCTCTATTCTTAGTATGAACCATCAACAATTTGTAATTGATATTTAAGTTTTTTTCTTTGTAATCTGTATTGAACAATAGATTAAAAAGTAAACATCGTAAAGAGATCTGTCATTCTGTGTCTGTATTTTAGAAATCGAGTCAGTGTGATGTGTCTATTTTCTTGTATTTCTAAAAATATATACGTGTATTAACTGTACTAAGATCTTTGTTTAGTTGCTGATACATTGTCCTCGTCATCGTAACATTAAATAAGGTGATAACTTGGATATTGTGAAGATATTATCATGGATTCCTGCGTCGGGGTTGAACAGGACTTGGACAAAGCTATTATGAAGTTTAACAATATAAATGATAATACAAGCAAAGCTCTTCAAGATATAATTGACCAAGTTGAAGATCTTAGGAAAGAATTAAGTAAACGTAAGTGCATCGCGTGTAAGCCTTTGTTGTCTATCATAATATATAATACCATGCAATGACATGGTAATTTTCATACTTTTGTTGACAGCTGATCAAAATATTTAATCACATAGATCGTGTGATTGTAGTTGTATTACTAGTAATATTTGACTTGTGATATAGTAAACTATAAAACATTCATATATACTTTGGTGATTGTACCTTTCACCCCACTTCACTTATACACTAATCACCCTATTTTACTAAAGAGAACTTTTGCCTTGCTGCGTTCATAGCGACAGCGCAATAATCAGCAGTAAATCACGTTGTTGAGAGTGAATGTGCCCTTATCTTGTCCGAGAAAATGTTTAGTAAACAAGTACTATCTTTGTCCTAATAGAACTTGGATAATATACATGATGTATGTGTTAATTATAAACAAAACACTAATGTGCATTCTTATAACGAAAAAAGTATAAAATTAATTATTTATGGATTTATTTCAATTCTTTGATCAGTCTGTAGATAGGATTGTAATAATTTTGTAATGATTGTAATAATTAATGAAAACTTTGACCTATAAATAAGTTAAACTTTCATTTCATTTTATTATGTACTAGCAGACCCCGCGAACTTCGTACCACCCGGCCTAACAGTTATTCAGTAACCATTTGTTTAATTACATGTTTTTATAAACAGTTGCTACAAGATTGTTAACTTTAGCTAAGTCCTTAATCAAATGAAGTATGGGATTAAACTATAAATGAAATGTTATATTTAAAACTAATATTTTATTGTATTTCAGAACCAACCAATACTCCTCTCTCACCTGCGCAGGCCATGAGTGTGAGTGATTTGGCAGGATCAGTCAAGCAAGGTGTTTTTCAGATGTCTACTGGTAAGTTCATTTTTTTAATTACTATGTGTATGTATTCCAGACAATCTGGTCTATTTCCTATAAGCAGACTCAAGATGTTTCTTCCCAAGATATATATGATTATTTCTCTAAAGTACCAAATAAAAATAAAAAAATGTTCTGAAAAACCATAGAGAATGTATATCTCTGTATGTTATATTGTGTGTTTTTAGTGAAAATTTTGCAAAAAACATGAGACGCACCTTAACATAGTGATATCTATATAATTTAAGTAAAAATTTATTTTCAGAGCATAGAGAACTGCATGCAACAGTATCCAGGGTTGGCAAGTCTATTGATAGACATTTTATTGCCGATTATGCATCAGTAGCACCTAAAGCTGAATCATTCTGCAATGATACCAACAGACCAATAATGGAGCAGGCCATAGCTCAACATTTATATAGACAGGTAAGCAATACATATTAATATGATTTTATGAACACTTGGTAGGTAGCTTTCCATAAGTTCTACTATTTCTATTCTCATGAAAGAAGAACAGAAAGAAATGGAAGCTATCAAGAAAGAAAAATAAAAAAACAAACAGTAAAAAAGCATTAGAGCTTTTTTATTGTCCCGATTGCCATAGGAACATCTATGGCAGTTGCTAGGGGTAGTTGGAGCCCTAAAAAGTACTGGTTTTGCTGCAATGCTTGGATATCGCCCAATATTAGTTGTTTGTTTTTTTTTTTTTGTTTTGTTTATTTATTGTTAAGACTTTGAAGAAGGGCATTAGGAGGTTCTTACAAGGTCGGCAGCACGAGTGTAATGGTGTTACACACGTCCACAGGCCATGGTAGTCACTTTCCACCAGCTAGGCCGTGTACTTGTATGCCATCTAAGTGGTATAAAAAATACCTAAAGTCAGTTATTATTTGCAACCTTTATGTTGATACCCATGAATCGAGTGATGGACCTTGAAGTCAAGCGATAAAAGTTAATTGCGAGTAGTATAGGCCACAGCATATATGCACTATAATAATTTATTTATTACGAGTACTAGCTGTGCCAGCGACTTCGCACGCGTGAACTTATAACGGGTGGCGCAAAAGTAAAGACCCTATTTGGTTCGGCTATAACATTTTTTCTAAATTAGAAAACTAGATTTAGGTTTTTTTAAATGTATATTTGTACCATTAAATTTCGTACCATTAGGATTTAAAGATGATGTCTTTTAAATGGTGACCTCCAGAGTTGATACACATGAGCCCTATTTATGACATTTTGCATAACTTGCCGTAACACTTCCTGCGATATGTTCGTTATTTCTTGACGAATGTTTTCTTTTAGAGCTGCGAGAGTCTGTGGCTTGTTCACATACACCCGAGATTTCAAAAAACCCCAAAGAAAGAAGTCTGGACTGATCAGATCGGGTGATCTTGCAGGCCAAGGCAAATCGCCAAAACGAGAGATAACTCGGCCTGGAAAAGCGTTTGACACAATTATTCCACGTTCTTGGGGAGTAAAACGGTCCATGTTTATTTTCAGTGTATTTTACATTTGTTCACTACACAATTTTCAACAACAGAATGACAGAAAATTTCATATAAAAAAAATAAAGGTATTTTCTTTAGTGCCACTACTTTTGCGCCACCCGTTATAACGTTACGAACAGACACTCCAATTTAAGTTTCTATAAATATTATGTTGAAATTTTCCGATCTGCTTAGTTAACATCTAAATTGGTTCTTATTACGATTACCTACATAAAATGACTCCATTGAATAAAAGCAAAAACCAATAAATCAACCAATGACGCGAGCCCTTTGAGCTTGTGATTAGGTTAATGTAAGCTGTGATTGGTTGATAGGCGCGCTACCGTCGTCGCATACTCGCACGGAACCCGCGCTTTCCACCCAAGAGATCCAAAATATTCGTTCTATGCAGAAAGTAAGCAGTAAGCAGAGTTAGTGGTTAAGGAGTCGGCCTTACGATCGAGAGGTCCCGGGTTCGAATCCTGGCCATTACACTACCGACGTTAGCAATTTAGCTTAGTTGGAGGGGTTAACGGGAATATTAGTAATTTCGGTTGCTATCTACGGACTCGTAACCACACCATTGTACCTCGACGATTATTTCAACTTTTCCTTTATTGAGTTAAGTGGCGTCGCAAGCGTTTAGCGGTATTATTAAGTGACGCAGTACCTCAATTAATGTCTAATCATTGCGTATTGAGACCAGGGACTTTTCAATTCGGTCGGTTATTTTATTAGAATGCATTGCCAGCTATTTTATAACTATGATTAAAATTCACAGTGAGGATTAAATATGCTAATGTTTATTATTTCAATGGCATCTACCGATAATAGGGAAATACATACTTAGGTACATTCACACCTTTCTCTCTTCGCGGTAGTCAGAGACAAGATCCGCCGTGGTACCCGTGGAACTGACTAATCTGAATTTTTGGAAATAAACAAAATTTAACGAATTTTATATACATTTTTTGATAGGCATTTATCATTTTTATTGATATGCCACATTTGTATATTATAATATGACCACGATTTTCGTAACTGTTGATGTTAGCTACTCCTTTTATCATTTTCTCATTGAGATAAGATTTTTTCAATTGGTGTATTCCATCTATAAATAGAACTCGTAATAATTACACATAACAATTATGAGATTAATTTTCGAAGTTTAGCATTTTTCTTATGACTGTCTAATACCGACGTAAGTGCGGGGGCACACGATGCGTTGCGTCGCCGCACCGCATCGTGTGTTATGATGACAGCCCTTTGTTTATTTTCGATATTTTTAAATAACTGGTGGCACAATGTAAACATAATAATATTAATCCGCCATACATTAGGTAAGACTATGCCTATAGATACTTACACGTTTTTACTTATTCAATTTTAACTATCACCCAACCACTAATAGTAAATTAATTGACGATAGCACGGTATTATGTCATAACCCGTTCTATTTATCACCCTGCATAACTGTTGAGGTTTTTTTTACTACTCCATTGGACTAGGAGCGTAAAAATTCGGAAAGTGGACCCCAATTTCGAAGTGACAGCCCCGGATGCAATCGGGAATCAACGTGAATATGATGATGATCAACACTATCCTCTTTTCTTGGTATAAATCGCTGCAACAATAAGGCCGCCAATTGTAGATACTGCATCCGTAGCCTCTATGATATTTTGATTGTTTCCCTGGTGTCTGGATGTTTGTCATCACATCACGTCAATCACGCTCAAACAGCTGAACGAATCTGGCTGAAATTTGGTACAGGGATAGATTACCGTCTGGAATAATACCTAGTCTACTTTTTGTATCCTTGAGAAAGGTTCCTATGGGTCGTGGGAACGGGATCAGAATCCGCACGTGAATAGCAAATTATAACTAAAATCTATCCACAGGGTCTCGAAGACGTCGGGGATTCTTTCGTGTCGGAAGCTAAAATTACCGGTGTAGAACGAACATGCACGTTCGCTCTGCTACAACGTTGCGCCGTGGCCTTGACCGAAGGGGATCCCTCGCTGGCACTCCAATGGGTCGAGAGACGAGCGCATGAACTTCACAATTCCCCGCTCCCCTTCACTTTGCATAGGATGCAGGCGCTCAAGGTAAATAACAGTTATCTATACTATTTAAATTGTAAAGTGGTCGTGTCTGTACATTGGAGATATTTAAAAAAAATACTTGGGTTATGTTATGGTAACGATACTGAACACGAAAATATATTTTTTTAATTTCCTGTCTGTATGTCTGTTTATCTGTTTGTCCGCGATGGACACAAAAAGTACTGGACGGATTTTGATGCGGTTTTTTTTTTGTTAGAAAGGGCTTACTCAGACTTAAAATCTTACGTTTGTTTGATCGCAATCGGTTGAGTAGAACCGAAGATATGAGCAAAGGTCGCGTTAACCGAGATGCACGCGGGCGGAGCCGCGGGCGGAAGGCTAGTTAAGAATATAATCATCTGTTTTATCTTCTGAATGAATAGCGCGAGGAAGTAGAAAACATTTGACAGGAATCTTCGATACGAAGTCGCGTCATGGTACGATACTGCGTTCTTTCACAATGCAATTCGTATCGTGGAAATTTACGACGAACAAAGGTGTGCTGTCGCGTTTTGCAGTTCTTTGTCGTTGACGGACTGACGTTAATTATGATCATGATCGAAAGAAATGAATGTCTCCAGTATCTTTGTTCATCTGTTCCTTTTTTATGTGTTTTAAATACCAGTAACCGGAGAATACGTCTAGTGCGATCCATTTTTCCAAAAAAATCTACGGTACTATTTACGACGTTGTCTCGCGTGATGGCAATTTGCGATGTGATATGTTCCTACGTTCCTCGTTGTAGACGTCCACCATACGACGACGTATCATGAGCCGATATCGCATCGTAGCGTATCGTATGTTGTGTAAGAGCTACTAAGGCCTTAACTTCATGTATATTGTGTGTTGTACAGCTGGCTCGTTCGTCTGGCGTGGTGGCAGCCATCGAGTACGCCCGGCGTCAGTTCCCGGCGCACGCGGCGAGACACGAGCGTGCCCTACAGGCCGCCGTATGTGCCCTGGCGTGGTGTACCCCACACGCCGGACCTGCTCCACCCATCTACCAGCATCTACTCGACCCTAAGGCGCTTGGTGAGTTACCATCTTCATGCCGATTTCTTAGTTACTTCCAAAGGTTGTCCCATTGACGTCCCACCCAGTAGAGGAAAGACTGCACCAGAGAATCGTCCGTAGTAACTGCCCAGTTACCTACGCCAAAAATTTGTAGTTTGGAAACCAGGAACTGCTGTCTCATCTTCGAGAGGCAAAACTGCGGCAGAGCCCTTTGGTTTTTAGCAGGTGCAGGCTGGTAGGGCCCTGTACACAATAAGACGCTCGGTGAAAATATGAAGAAATGAGGTCAGAAGATGAGGACAAAAGGAAAATTCCTCAGGCCGGGTGATCACGCCTGACCGCACATGATCCAACGGTTAACATTAGGACCAATTAGTTCAGCTTGCTGTCGTTAGATAGCGCTAGGTACAGTGTTACCGCTAAAAGTACACAGGAGTACCTAAAAGTCTAGGCGCCATCGCCACGATAGAAGAAGAAGTACACACGGGCACAATTCAGGACCACGTACCTGCTTACAGCTTCTGTATCTCTCCGACCTCTCCAACCACGTCAGCTAATTGAAGAATATAGAGAATACAATTCTCTAACAACAGTTGAAATCGCTTCCTGGTTGAATTGCGCCTGGAAGAAATCGCTTCCAGCGATAAGGCCGGCCATTGTACATTAAGCTATATACATACTACCTACTTGTATATTACTTGTAAATCTATTGGTTTACATAAAGAATTATTATATCTATCTATCTATCCCCGTCCCAGGTGCGGAAGCAGCGGAACTGTTCATAAAGGAAGCCTGCTCGCTCCTCCGACTGGCGCCATTATCCCCCCTGGCCGGCGCCGTGCTGGCCGGTTGTCGCGTACTGCCGGCACTACATGACATTCGCGCCAAGATGACGCACCCGCATGTCATCGCCGCTTGGTCTGATGATGAACTGCCTTTTGAGGTAATACACTATTTATTTTGTCCAACATTCACATTTATTTATCTTTTTTTTTATGAAATTAATGTATTTACTTTAAAATATATATGTACTTACAATACAAAAAAAAAAAACTAAAATAACTAACAATTAAGATGCAACGTGGAATTCCTCTGCATGCACTATTTTAAATACACATACAATACACACATATTGTTCTACAGAAAACGTATCTATTAACCCCCACGGTCGTGTATTTTAAGTGAATACGTGTACGTAACGAGCAATTTTTTCATTGAAAGTTAATATCGAAATAGCAGCACTTCTTCTCCGTCCGACGTCACAGCTATCGAATGATCTAATTAGATTTTATATTTAATTGATACATTGTTTAGATTCAGCACTAAAGTCTATCATTCAATTTTGTTAACAAGAAATTTTGTAGATATTCGAAGACAAGAAGTAAATATAAAGCCTTAGACTATTATAACGTAAAGATGTTGCAGGTGGACCTAGGCGAGGACGGCGGCGGCTACCACTCGGTGTTCGCGTGCCCCATCCTCCGCCAGCAGGCGTCGGAGCAGAACCCGCCCATGCGCCTGCTCTGCGGACACGTCATATCCAGGGACGCGCTCAACAAACTCGCTATGGGTGTCAAGTAAGTGGTCTTTCACTCGAATACTATCCTCTTAGCGTTAATTCCCAGTCGCATCCGAAGCTTTCAGCTCGGAGTCTGGAGTCCGCTTTTACCAGTCTTAACCACGGATTTGACTAGACCTCGATATTTTCCGTGAAGCGATTGTCATCTGACCTCCACAACCCAATGTTAACATTAGGCGATATCGAAGCTTTGCAGTTAGATCGTTGTTTTTGAATTTTTGAGGGCTCCAACTACCCCGTAACGACTGCCATAGATGTTCTCATGGCAACCGGGACCGACTATCACTCGAATACTTACTATTATATCAGTCGGTTTTTTAATTGAGATATTGAAGTTGATAGCTAGCGGGTTATTATAGGACTAGATGATGTCCGTGGAACCACGGGTGGGATTTTGATACCGTTCATCGCTGATAGTAGCGTGATGATATTAAGGCAATGTTGGTAGGTACTAATGGCGAAAGAATTTTTGCAATCGGACCAGTAGTTCTTGAGTTTTATCGTAAAACTTTACCAGGGCTGCCATAAATCTCGTCCACATCTATTTGCGTACAGTTTTGTACTAAGCATTGTGCGTAACTTCAACTTCAATTTCTCAATTCAGTAACTGGCCTTATGTATAGTTTTTTTTGGAAAATGTACTGCACTTATTCTAATGTGGTGCTATTTAAATTGGTTAATTACTTCACAGAACTGAATAACTTTCAAATCCATCTTCCAGTTTTATAGTAAGATTAGATTGAACTTTTTATTTCTAGAAAATGTTAATATAAATCTTATCTAATCTCTCCCCATGCATTGTACCAATAGCCCCAGTATGGAGTTAAATATTTTAGTCCTATCAGTATGTCAAAAAATCTAATGTAATCATTCCTACTTTCAGATTGAAATGCCCGTACTGCCCAATGGAACAGTCACCAGCGGAAGCGAGACAAATATACTTCTCGTGAACAGTAGGGTCATGCTACACTAACGTTATTTATATCGTGAAATAACAATGGTAGCTCGAGAATGAATTTTGCCACAGCCGAGTGACAAAGGACTGAATTAATAAAAAATGACTATTAAGTATCGCTATTTTTGCAGTAATCTAAAGTAGAATAGAAGAAAGAAAACTCAAACTTTTTGAGCGAAAAAAAAAAAAGGATGTGATACTGAATACATGAGTTTAGAGTTGGCATGTTGATCTAGATATTTTTATAAGTCTATGTTGAATGAGAGATAGAATAGAATGATCTTGTTGGGTGAATATTAAATTCAAATTAGGAAGCGGTAGAGTAATAAAAGTAACGAATCTTTTTAGAATTGTACTCTAATGAATATTGGAATCTAAATCGGCATCGCGTCATTTACCTTTCTCAAATATTTAGTCATTGTAAGGTATTTGATGCTTTAGGGTCAACGAACCCGTTTGTCTAGGGACACTAGAAAAAACCTACATTTTCTCTTCTTGTACGCCCATTAGACTTGACGTGCTGGTATGGGATTAGAGACTTGTTGATAGTTTTACCTAAAGTTCATTGTCCTATGTACAAGCTCAACCGTCAAATAGTTGAAATCTAAATCTGCGTACTGATCGGTGTTACGGTCTATTCATTCTAGCACAGAGTCGTATAGAAAACATAAGTTAAAATAGCAAAGTCACCCTTATTTCAATAACATACTGCTCATTATCTCTTGAGATTTCTTTTACTAAATTTTGGGATTTCTTTTACTGAATACGCGCGTCTCCGAGTCACGGAACGCTACTTGATGGGTTGACTTTCTATTGTGGAGAATTTTGCTTCGATTCGTTCGACTGTGCTAGTGTGAATTGACCCAAACACTCGCAGCACACAGCAATTATTACTTGGAACATGAGTTTCTTACCATGTGCTGAGCGTATGATATTTCTGCAGTGTTGCAATACTAAAAAACTTTTTTCTTTCTTTCTCAACGAGCCGCTATTAGATTTTCTATACGCGACACAACACCGGCAAAAATGTTACATTATGCCGTGTAACACTGGTTAGTACGCAGTTTAACGTTAAGGCCCTCGCTACAGTCAACGGAAATTCCGTCGCGGATCTTCCGTGTCGGAACGCCTAACGAAACGAACACATTGTGCGGGTGATCGGTCGCGTGTTTATATGCTTTGGCGTTCCGAGGTGACAAATTCGCGACAGAATTTCTGTTAAGAGTGTATGCCGAATTCCGAATAAAAAGTACCGAACACCGATTCATACCTGAATGATTCTTCTTTGAATTAAATCCCTTCATGATTAGTTGCGATGTGGTGGACTGTGCAAATACTATGGGTTCTTCTAGACAGAGAGCGGTCAGGGGTTCAAGTGTTCCGTGTTCGAAATATTACTTATCTCAACGCTTGACCGCGTGCGTGAACACTTTCTGTGTGAGAGATCCCTATATTATGTTATATAAGGTAGAGAACATTTTGTAATTTTAAGACAAATATTATAATAACGTACGAAAAAAGTACTGTTGTAGAGCCACGCTTCTGTTCTTCTTTTATAATAAAAATGACTTCAGTATTTAATACCGTTTGTTTTAATAACCCCCACCCTACATTTTTTTATTTATTTTTATCGAAATTAGACTTCCGCTAAAGGTGGATTTACACCAATTGAGCATAGAGCTAGAAGAAGAGCATTCTTTCTTTGTCATTTAGTGTAAACGTACCCTAGAATTCTTAGAACACAACAATACCCGCTCTGAGCACATAAGAACGCTCCATGCTACAATATATAGGATAGAACGCTCTACCGCCGCGTGGTTCCCGGCAGAGTAAAATTTGTGCCACCCCATCTCCTCCCATGCGGTGTCGTGCAAGGCGACCAAGGCCCTGCGCAGACGACAGACTATCCGTGACGCACTTTTTAGTCTGTGAAAATAGAACCTATGCAATTATAAGCAGTAACGCACACGACGCGCAAAAAGTCCGGCGCCCAAAAAATCCGTGTAATTCGGGCAGACCGCACCGCGCCGCGGCGCGCCGCTCCGCACAAAAAGTGTGTGAAAAAAATTGAACGTTTGCTTCAACGCGCGCTAACGCAGACGGCGCACACTTTAGTCGGCAATCTGCATTTGCTAGGGGTGGACGTAACGCACGCGATCTATTATCATGGCGCCAGAGGTCGATGTAACTATGTTAATTCAAGGTCACAAAATAAATAGCAACTCATCAAATGTATTAACAGACATTTTATAAAATTTGAAAAAATTTGCCGGATGTTGTTTCAGAATTGAATGTTTAGTATGGAACTGTCCCTTCAGTAATCTTTCCGAAAGTATAGGATGTACCCAAAATTCTCTATTTCTTCTTCTTTTTCTGTACTTCATGTACAAAATAATACTTCGCGATCTCTGCACGATTTCCATAGCGTCTACGTCCCTACAGCTCTGCCGACAAAATGATCGAAGATGTACAGTCGAATGCAAAAGTGCAGTAACAATCCTACGTAACTATAGCGTCAACATTCTAGCGCTACTTGTGACCTTTTTCTTTTAAGACAATTTACACACACACATAAATTGTTCTTCCGTAGGAATATTATCGATAATTTCGTTGTCACTACGTAAGCAACCCGTGGCCGAGTGGTTAAAGCATGAGGTTTGTGGAAATGCAAAGGTTGATGGTTCAAATCCTACGATCTTGCAATAACACTTTTTGTGTTTCATTTATAAATTAATATCATTGTATTATTTGTTAAATTTTAGCAAATATCAACATAAAATGTAAAAAGAATGCCAACTTCATGCAAAATTACTTTATCAATATTTAAAATTATATTTTTGGCATAAATATAAAAAATCGTTATTAGCTGGAATCGAACCTGGAACCTCTTATCATTGTGCATCTATAGTATCTTGCTTAACCCACTTGGCTATCAGTTAATTTACTAAGTTGGTAAATTACTGTATTAGTATCTAATGACACACACACACACATAATGTAAACACAAAACCGGGCCGGCGCGCGGCCGCACGCCACGCCATTTTGAGCCTTGTTGGGCTAATGCACTTATGAACTCTGACTGTACGTCGTGTGCGTTGAGTCTGTGAAAAATCCGCGACCGACTTTTTGCGCGCCATACAGACTTTTTGTGCGCCGCAGACTCGATCGCACAAAAAGTGTGCCGTCTGCGCAGGGCCTAAGGGTTAGGGCTGTTTAACATCAGACAGATATATACAGTCCAGACTCAGCCTATACATGGCTCGAGTCAACAATAGTGCCCGGGAAATGGCAATAGGCTCACCCTCTATTACGTGGGACCTAATACAATGATTGGTGAAATGTGGGTGTTAATTCCCCTTTTTCCGCTCCGACCAACGAAACTGAACAACTAGTTGTTCCGATCGGAACTCAGTGTGTTCACCTCTGCCTAACCCTCCGGGGATAAAGGCGTGATTGTATGTATGTAGAACGCTCTAAGCTACTTTTCGTGCACTCTAGTGGCGTTTACTTGAACCGAGCGAGCATTCTTAAAATGTTCCATAGAATCTTTCCAAGCTAAGAAAGAACAACGAAGGAATGCACTATTTCTGTTTACACTAATAGAATTTGACAGAGTGGAGATTGAGCATTCGCTCGTCTGATGTAAATCAGTTTTAAGAAGTGCCTCACAAGTAGAAAACATGGGCCATAAAATATTGTATAAAATAAAACAAAACATTCTCGGTACATAATTTTATTTATTGGATATGTACAAAGACAAAAGATTTTAGGACAAATAAAAATTTGGCAATAACTCTCAACAATAGCAATAATATTAATAAAGAGTGGTGTCGTTCAAAGCCGGCAAAATATCAACAACAACAATAATTTAATTTTTACTTAAATATAGTTCGGACACAACATACAGCTAGCGTTGAAAATTATCATGTCGCCGCTATACAATAAACTAAAACCCCATACCGATCTTATACTATTTTATACCATCAACACATTACACCATAGACACTCTTGTAAATCTATAGAGGCGACATGATAAATCCGCTTATAAAACGACAATTTTAAACAAAACCACTTTAGTTCAAAGAAATACATAATTTTGTTTAAAAGATCCGTTTTACAAACAAATAATAACAGCATAATTAACCTAAAAATAAATTAATCGATAAAAAAACTTCTTTTTGACAATAGACCATGAGCCGTAACAATTTTAATATCATATTGATATAACCTTTTAAAATTAATTTCCTGATCATAAACAACTGCATACTCGTATTCCTCCAAGTCAATCTTAGATAACGCAGTGGTCTGTGACCAAGACAACGGGCAAACCCAATTCCGTTTATAAAAGTTGCTTACGATCACAAAATTGTATCGAGCACAGCACTTAATAAATAAATTGCGTTTTATCACACATAATTATATACGTAGCATCTACCAGCAAAGTACTACTATTAGGTACTAATTATTGCTGTTAAATTTCATCTACATACCACCGAAAGAAAGGCTAGTGTTCACCGTCAGAGAAGAAAGTCTACGTTTTATACATACCCCACAATCCACAACACAAACATATTATTATATCTTACACTACTTCTATAGTCACTTCTAGACGTGTTTTACACAGTCACCGTTGTTCTGAACTCAAAAGTAAGCCCAATATTACATACTGACGATACTTTGGAGCCCACTTAACGTATAATATGATCCACGTAAACTTATTTCTCCAATAGCATTCAAGTTATCCAAGAGGAAACAATACGAGTAAGATGGAAGACGCTCCTAAATACAGCAAAAATGTATGTATTTTAATTATTTAGCAATTAAATTACATTACTATAATATCACTTACGACCTAATCTATGCGTTATATAGTATTTTTTTATTATTAATATAAATACATTCATATTACTGGTATTTGAATTTGCTTGATATATTATGGTAATAATGTTTTATTTTCATAAACATTTGGCACACGTAGACCATTCATTTATTTGCCTAAAAACGAAAGTCTGAGGAAGTCAACACAAATAACGGCTTGAAGATATTGTTTATAAGCATTTCGCCATTGATTTCGAAGCACTTAACTTTGTAGGGTAGTCATACTTTATACTTAGCTCTGCATATACAACAGCAGAAGCAATGGTGATATTTAATTATCAATTTTTAAGATATACCTGTATTATATAAAAAAAAACATGTTCAGAACATAATAAAAAGGATATAAAGGCAAATCGTTTTTCTTTGTTATTATAATACAGGCTGAGTTTATATCTAGCCAACCCGAATTTATTTGGCATATTCAATATTATTTTTATTTCGTCATAGTTATGCGAGAAACATGTCGCAGGTTTTTGGAAAAAGAAAAAATATACCATTTTTCACTAATAAATAATATTGCTTCATCACAAATCAGTCATTGCATCAGTCTAATACTCCTACGCGTAAACACGACGAAACATCAATGAAATTGTACTAATCAAGCCATCAAAATAAGAATTACTTTGCTTATACATAAAACAAAAAAAAATCCGACACCACAGCTTACATAATCCTCTTTTTATATCTCTGTAATTCAAATATCTCGGCATCAAATAATAATAAAATATTCCATTTTTCAAAATCACTTTTCTTCCACATGCGATGATAGTCGATTAGTAAACTGTGGTATGGGCCACCTACAATTGGACAGTACTTTATACCAACAACCCAATTAACATTACGAGACAAACTTTATACTAAACTGAAGTTTTATCACATTAAACACTATTTTGGTGTATTCTTTCAAGGCTTTGCCGTGAGTGCCGAATATAAACACACTAACTCCTACACATATAAACTTAATTCAGCTATTTAATAAATTAAAAATAAATAAATTTAAAGGGACTTCTCAAATGAAACCTATCTTAGTCTGTCACAGCCTACTTATCACTTAGTTCTGATGCTGCGTCAAGTAGTATGTAACATTTCGAAGAATATCCCTTATAAAGTACTTAGTGGTACATATTTCGGCACTCGTCCCCTCTAACAACACTCCATACTCCAGTTATAATTCTCTAACTATAGAATAGAAGCATTTTAGTAGGCACTTGAGAGAAAACGGCCACATATTATTTTACATAAACACTGCTTAAAATACCAATAGGTTTATAATAAGTATTTTAATCGTCCCAATATTAGGCATCGATAAATTCTCTTGTGTAGCAACGCTCATTACCATTAGTGGTACAGAGCTATTTTGTCTTATAATGAAAATAAAATAATAAAAGTTAGTGTTGTTTCACAGACTTGAGTCTGTGCTTTCTAGAGCTTAATATTTACGATAGTTGTAAGTCTAAAGAGGAAGCAGCTACGCAATATATAGAAAATTAATCACCATTATTTCTTAAACATGAATAGTTTTTCCTATACTTGTGGCGACTGCCATTAAGTCTAAGTCTTAGTCGCGAGATAATGGGTCGGTCTACTGTCTATTTAATATACTGGTAAAATTATTTGAGTACATGTTTCTTCTAATTACGCACAGATACGTAGATAATTATATCTTATCAATATGATAAATGAGGTTTTGTAACACTTTAGAGGATTATATGAAGTAGATCCCTCGTTTCATGAACACAAAAAACGGCATGCTTATGGCTAATGCAACTATGCTATAATATAAATATGTACATGTACATTATTTTTGAAAGTAACATAATTTGAATAGATAAAAATACATTTTGATCGCCCTGTACGCAATATTTGTAGGTTCAGATCACAAGATATATTATTATATATTATTTTAATTTGATATTGCTCATTATTTAGAATAGATACATTTCATTAAAATTACTGGTGTAGTGTTTCTTAAACGTACAGTAGAACAAAGCGAAATAATATAATAAAGAGTTATTATAACTTAACACCTATTTGACCCCACTTCCGTCATTTAATTATGCACAATAGCAACACTTTCAAATAAACCACATAATTACTCTGGCAACACACGGCATAAAATCAAACCTCGTCCGACGGAAACACGGCACTAATATTACTTTTAAAGTTATGAATAATTAATCCTTATAATATACTACGATTGATTCGACTATTAATAAATGGAGGAAACCTAAATGCATATAGGGAGTAAATATTCAACTATTTTCCATTCTTTTATATAACATTTCATACTAAAACAGTATCAGTAGTATCACAACTATCACTATAAGTATCTACTATTATGTAAAAGAGTTTATATATTAATTATTCTAGCATCATGGGTACACGGAGTACATGTGATGTTACCATTCGGCAATATATCGAATGAGAAAATAGTCAGGTCTTAATTAGACAGCGTGTGAGCCATTTACCTAAGCATGATTCCTATTTCATAATTTATATAATTAAAGACATTATGATTTGTCTAGGCTAGACAAGCTACATGGATTGTCTTTATTGGACTAGAGAATGGTAAACGATTTGTCTATTTTAAATACATAATTATTGCGACTTAATAAGAAGTTCTCAATTATTATAACTTTTTTTTTGTTCTATGAACTCATATGTATGTCAGTATTGAAGGTTAAAAGGGCTTTGCCCTAAAACTTGATTTCCATGAAATTTATAATTTAAAACTCAACAACCTAAATTAACTTTAGAATAATTGAATGAATAAAAATTTCTCAGCGGTGCCCTTCGTATAATTTCTTACAAATTTGCATAAAACAATGTTGCACATTAAATGAGACTTCTAAAATAAATACACACGTACAATTACCTGTGTCGCAAAATAAACACACTTAAGATTACGGCACTCACCCCTGCGAACGGGGGAAGGGGCCCTACAGGGAACGGACGTGACGTCACAAACTGCAACCGGACTACTGGAATTCTAGATAGCTACGGCTGGAGCCCGCCAGGAAGACAGTGTAGTCTAATAGACCTCGTTACCCAATAAAATAACCTCATCCTAATTTATCTATACGTGCCAACCATACCAAATAAGTATATTTTGTCAAACCGTCGCCCTAAGACGGATGTATAGAAGTATTTGGATCAACTTCGGGCGGGCCTCGGTGGCTTAGTGGTCAGGGTTTTCCCCTGTAAGGGAAAGATCGCGGGTTCGAGTCCCGCCCGAGGTCGATTCTCTTTTCTAAATCTTAATCGATTTAAACATTACACTGTTTATACTGGAGATTGATGGCACTTGGTGGAACTTGCTACACATATTGATTTCACTTGTACTTTTCCACAATTATTTATTTGAACCGGTTTCGCCTTACGGCATTCTCAAAATCAACCATTGTAAACCTTTGAGAATGCCGTAAGGCGAAACCGGTATGGTTCAAATAAATAATTGTGGAAAAGTACAAGTGATTTATTCAATATGTCATTGTGATTTAAACATTATTTTGTTTTTTTTTTTGGGCGGGTAGTTGTATAATGAAGTTTATTTTTTTTTAAATAGGGCGGGTAGTTGTAAAATGAAGTGTAAGTCAATCTCCCGGGGTTGTAACTCACAAGTGTGTGTGTGTGATGGCGGGCGAAGTGGCGGGCGTGCACTAGCTAGGCGCGGGCTCGGAGCGTACGCCGGCCAGGTTCAGTAGTGCCTCGGCCGTGCGGCGTTCTTCTCCACCGCTGTATGAATGTTCGTCGCGGGCGCAACGAGAGATCACCAGGTGAGCCGCTGGCGGCAACTGGGATAAATAAACGGCTAACTTACTGCTGGGGTCTGGGGTTATATGTTTTATACTGAGACTAACAGAATAACATAATTGACGGGACACATGGAACTAGCATTAAGCCGCATACAGTAACACCAAAGCAGTAAGTGTTTCGCTCGCACTTTTAGTGAGCATGTATGAGTGCGAGCGAAATGGTACTACTTTAGTGTTACTTTAGGCGGCTTTTATATGGCTACAGAACAGAATAAACCGAGTTTATAGCTTATGAGGTGCTTGTAAATTCAACGATGAAAGCAGCTAAACGAATTTTAATTTATTAGCTCTCACAAGTATCATACACAAAACACAAAATAAAGTAACAGTGTATTTTATGTACGCGATTGTTCCTCACACTGCACTATTTATACTTCCAACTGGTACCATTAATAGACCGGCTCGAAGGTCCAAAATGTTGATAAGTCAGCCGTAAATGGATAATTACAAAAACTGGTACATCGGTTACAAAAAACGATTATAACCTGGAAAATGACTATGAACTTTCAAGACAGGGTGTTAAATGTGTGGTTACCATACCTGATCAAGTACAGCGGGCCCGTACTTCATGGCTAGTACAGTAGCCGCGGCCAGGTACTCGTCAGCGCCAGGCTCGCTATCGGCCAGGCGACGCGCTAGAAGCGATACGCGCGACGCGGGCGGCGAGGGCGCACGCTCCGGCACTTCGCCGTCGGCCGCGTCGCCCGTCTCGCCCGCGTCGCCCGCGGCCGGTATGGGCTGCCGACCGAACGCCTGGAACGAACGCTTGTTGCAACGTAAAAACTAACGTATGAATCTCGCGCGCTGCTACGGAACCACTTATAAATAAAAAGGAGTTTGGTTAGGAGATAACGGTTATTGAACTACTAAATCATAGTCATTATGGGACATAAAAAATACATGAAATATGTAAAAAAAAAAAAAAAACAACCAGACAGATCTAATAGTCTTTTCAATGGTATTTAAAATAGATAAGATTAGACCATATTGAAATAGTCTACTGAGCTGCATACAAACTGAAGTATCGAGAATAAAATAAGGTGCAATGCATAAGATACAAGTAAAATTATTTCATCTCTGCATGTAATTTCGCGTTCAAAACAGACTAAAATAAACCACAGCTTAGTAAACTGTGAACATCTTTCAGTTTGATACATAAAAAGGAACAAAACTAAGAATAATAATAAGGCGGGGATTAAAAACGGTAAATTTCTTTGGTCAGTTGAAGACAATACAAAAGTTTACCAACCTGTAATAACGAAGCACGGTGTTGGGGGTCGACTGTCCAAAGGGAACCTTTCCCGAGGCCTGGAGCAGCCGCCACCTGGAACGATAGGAAATTATAATGAAAGGTGAATCTACCAATTAGAATACTAGAAAATTTCGTCAACTGTACTTTATCCGACATTTGATTTGGCAAGTAAAGAAGATTGAGAGTATGGCTAAGCTCTCAATAGCGTGGACTTCGTGGAGCTTATTCTTTATCGCACATCGGACTGACAGTTTAGTACCTTTATATATTGGGTTAATAAAATATTAAAACTAAAACATGGGTTTTAACTACTCCAAAAATATGTTAAACTGTAGACATGCGCTGATAATATACATAGATATAGATATAGAGAGTGATATAGAGATATAGCCTTACAGCACCGAAACAAGCCGATCTTAACTGTACTCTCACTATTCTTTCCAACGCGCCGGCACGGCTATTCACCATTTAAAAAAACAATTATACGTCTAGGTCACACTTACAGTTGAAAATATTTAAAAGATACGATTTGACGTTTATAGTCTAGGGATGGAGCTTCTTAAATCAATTGTCAGAATAATCGATTCAAGTAACAAAAGATTAATCGCATAGCTGCCAAAATGTAACTTTTGTAACATTGTAAATAAATAAAACTATTCATCATAACCGCGCAATATAATAATTATCCGATTTCCATACCATAAAACAACGTTACTTTTTCCCTGTTAAGTAACTTTTTAAGCTATCTTGTTTACATTTACACTAGACTATCTGGCCCTGGCAACACTGATTAATCATGTAATATATCTAGTATTGATATTTGGATTAGTACCTATATGTGTTAGGCTTAATGAAAACATTGCAATAATATGCGATTGCAGCAATCACGGCTGATTTCCTGGTACTTTTTGAAGAGTTCCTTGGTCTAATCTCGGAAACCCATCATCAGATCTTTACAAAATTTAAATGGGACCATTTCGAAATAATCTACTTACGAACAAAAAAAGAATTTTCAAAATCCGTCTAGAATTGGCTTCACAATCGCATAACAAACATACAAAAAAAATAGATAAATAGGTTAAAAATAATAGATAAATAGGTATTTGTAGTTATTCGGTCCCACGTAATAGGGGGTGAGCCTATTGCCATATTCCTGGCACTATTGTTGACTCGAGGTATGCATCTGAGGCTAAGTTGTGGCTGTACCTATATAACTGTCTGGTGATAAACAGCCCTATCCCTTAGTCGCCTGGTACGACACCGCATAGGAAGAGATGGGGAGGCCCAAGTTCTACTCTGCCGGGAACCACGCGGCTCCTACGGGAAACCTAAAAACCTAAAAATTATAGCTTTGGCAAGCTTTGGCCTCAGATGCAATTAGGAAAATACGTCTCCATGCGCATGATGATGCTGGTAGGCAAAATAATCTAAGAGGTGCATTTTTACAATCAATTTAATATTTATCTAGTATTGATATTAGGTTCAGGATATATAATGTTAATAAAGCAGGGTAAATGAAAATACGAAATGGGTATTTATAATTTTTATATATTCACTGTCTGAGCTACTTTCGATTTCAGTATCAGAAAAAAAATAAAAAAAATTCGTTGTCTCTAGTATGCGATACGATAAAAGAAAAATCTAAGCAATATTTTCATTTGTATTACTTAGAAGAAACATAAGAGGGTAAAAAGAAATAAAGTCCGACCAATAAAATAAAAAACCCGTACTGGGGGCGCCAAAAACATCTATGATATGACAACACCAAGTATAGTGATACACATGTAAAATGCCAATATTTTTTCAACACACTTGCTTATGAACAGGCTTTTATTTCCCCGCAATTAAGCACGGAATGACACCTAATATAAAACTGTGACTTTTTCATTGCTTCTTCTTCCTCCTAGCGTTATTCCCAGTCGCATCCGAAGCTTTCAGCTTGGAGTCTGGGGTCCACTTTTACCAGTCATAGCTACAGATTTGGCTAGACCTCGATATTTTCCGTGAAGCGATTGCCACCTGACCTCCACGACCCAATGTTAACATTAGGCGATATCGAAGCTTTGCAGCTAGACCGTTGTTTTTGGACTTTTTAGGGCACCAACTACCCGTAACGACTGCCATAGATGTTCTCATGGCAACCGGGACCGACGGCTTAACGTGCTGTCCGAGGCACGACCAGACCAATGCAAATACCCATATTTAATGCACACAAATATTTGCACTGAGCGGGGATCGAACCCGCGCCTCCTGCGTAGCGGCCGCGTTCACTACCGCTACGCCACGGAGGCTGTCATGTTTATCATTGCTATTATTCACAAAAGTGAGTTATAGACTTCTTTTTTTTAATTTCATTGATTAAGTTGCTTTGTTCTTATATAAGGTTTTATTTTTATTTTTTATATACCTACTTGACGCGAGACAAATGTACATACGTTCATACTTAGTCTTAAGAAACCCTTTTATTTTTTGTAAACTGACGTCCTTAAAATGCCGCAGTGGAGTTTGTTGCGCCGTTTCTTCTCCATTAGCGCTTAGGAAGCGGTACTTAGTTTTAAGGAGTTGTTGACGTCAAAAAGCTGTAACAGTGTTGCACTATTTTGAGAAATAAAGACTTTGACTTAAAAAAGTTCGATACAAAAAAGATCGTGTCCAATATTACAAACGAATTAATATACCTATTGCTTGCTCATTTCATGCAGCTTCGTATTTTAAAAGATAATTTCAACTTGTAGTACGTGTTTAATATACAAAACTTTCACTAAAATGTATTTTTTTTTTCTCTGTTAAAAAGTTAAGTTTTTCTCTGTTAAGTTTTCTGGTTAAAATAGAAAAATAGACGCGGCGTGTTATACTGGTTACAAGGACTGGGCACAAATCAAAACACAGTAGTATCCGTATAATAGTTTACTGCTTGGAATGGTAAATACAAGTTAGACATACAGTTACATTACACTATGTATAGAACAGGGACCACGCGATATTGGTTTTCGGACTGCATAAAATTCTTGTATTTTATGCCTAACAGCACAGAGATCAAAATAATCGAGCATGATTTTCTTTTTTGCGTTAGGCTTATTTTTCTTAGGCGTAGAAAATACATTTGACGTTTGACCTTCTCTTCGTATTTTTATTACAGTAGATCGGGATATACCTAAAAATGTGAATAATAATTAGTCACAGTAAAATCAGTAGTTTAGGCCAATTTCATTGCACGTACTCTATGATGGACCTACCCGTCATATTGACAACAAGGTCTGTGATGTTATTTAGAGGAACAGAGTCCAATCCTTCCTACTTTTTATCCGACAAATACTTTGTTATATTATAAATTACTTTTCTTAACTGGCTTTTAATAGTTTTCGGCATATTACTATAGTTTTGTAGTTTTGTAGCGCTCTCAAACTCAACAACACGGACAATTGACCACACTGACAGATGACCATAATGACATTGTATAGATTGTTACCATATGAAGAAATTAGTTCCAATAGTTTACCGCAATATGGCGAGGTATTTTATTTTCCTGGTCGGGCTTTACATAATATTACAAAAGTTACATTCTGGCAACGCCGACCATAAACGTAACGAGTTGACATAAACTCCATACGATTAAAATGTAACAACCATAGAGAACACAGCCGCAACACTCAAATGAAAAAATAAGAACGATATGACGTAGCTGTCACACGAGATTTCGAAAAATGAAGAATCACGTCTTATTTTAAATTATTTGTAGCAATTCTTAAAATATTTGTAGTAATTTAAAGTGAAATATGTCACATCATATTTTTTATACTTACTATTATAAGTTATTACGTATTTAGAAATGGTTTAACTTAATTTATAACAGTTTCATGTATCCTTTCAATAGTGCCTAGTTACCTACCATGAATCCAGACATCTGTCAAATCGTATCTCTTAAATATTTTCAAGTGTAGCTGGGTAGGCTATTCACCCGAGCCTCATACATTTCGTCTATCCTCTCCACGTGACCGAATAATCTAAGCATCCCTTCTATCTTGCTCACTACATCATAGCGCAATGTTCCCTTATCATGTCTAGGCAGCTGATTTAGAGTATTTATTTATTTTATTATTCCTCTTTATTCATTAAAATTCATATAAATTACATTTTTAAATACATCCATAAAAAAAAAAAATATAAGTATTTAAAAATATAAAAAATAGTGCCCCACCGTCATCGGGTACAGGGACCGCACAAATTTACAATATAGAATACAGAGATATTTCATGTACAAAGGCGAGCTTAACTCAAAGTTGAGTTTTCTTCCAGCAAACCCCGAAATGGACAGACGAATTGCAAAAGATTGAGAGGCAAATAATAATAATAATAATAAATAAATATTCTACAACATTCCACACAACGCTATCTAGACCCATGGTAAGCTTAATTAGCTTGTGTTATGGAATCTAGAATGCGGATATACATACTTAGATACTTTTTTTTTTTTTTTTTTTTTTTTGTAAATACATACATATTATACATAGAAACACCTAGACCAATGCAAATATTTATATTCATGCATACAAATATTGGCACTGAGCGGGGATCGAACCCGCGCCTCCTGCGTAGCAGCCGCGTTCACTACCGCTACGCCACAGAGGCAGTAGAGCAGAGCACAAAGTAGTAGTACAACGCAGATTACTAAATAAAATAGGTACAAACCTTATGGAAGCACTTGTTTAAAGACAAATTATGTCTGACTGAATTCTTCCAGCCTTGAGGTGCGTGTCTGAAGTAAGGGAAATGTCGTACAATCCACGCGTAGATTTCTTTCACCGGTAATGCTCTGGCCGGGGCCGCTTCGATCGCCATGAAGATGAGACAGGAGAAGGAGTAAGGGGGTTTGGTGTGCGTATTGGCTGGAGGAGACGGTGGAGCCTTACATGGGGTCCGTGGTGGGGAAGGGATTCTAGCGATGGGGGGTGGTGTTTTTGTCTCTCTCTGTGAATAAGAAAGCATTCAGTTAGACCTGTTGTTTTTTTAATAGTCATCGGTAGGTATGTAAATTTAACCTTAAAATACAGTCCATAGGTTAAAGTCGAACGTTAAATTTATACTAATATTATGAATGCGCAAGTAACTCTGTCTGTTAAGCTTACAAGCCTAAACTATAGAACTGATTTTGATGAAATTTACTAGATGGTTAGGTTAAGGTGCATTGAGAGCTCATGTTTTTCTCAATATTTTCACACAAAACACGCAACACAAAATATAGAGATTTACATCTCTATGGTTTTTCACAACATTTTTTATTTTATTTGGCATTTTAGAGAAATAATACTTTCTCTAAGGTGTCAAATATCTAACAACAAGCACATTAGGGAAAGTGTTCTTAAGGTATTCTTCCTTTAAAGTGCCAAACATCATAAAAAATGTTGTGACAAACCATAGATGTAGAGATTTTCATGTGTTGTCGCGTGCTTTTAGTGAAAATGTTGCAAAAAAACTTGAGCTGTAAATATACCTTTAGACCTTGGGAAAGGAGATAGGTTATAATATATTTGATCATAGGTTATGTTTGGATTAACGACATCCACGCTGTAATTTATAACCTAGATAGAACTTTTGAAACTAGGTCGTTACATTTGCTATTTCATATTGTTAACCTTATATTATTGCGTGTGTCGCCTGTGCTACAATAGCACCTGTATAAATAAATACAACAACGCAACGTTTTGAACGCACACAAGAAAGCGTTAATTTTAAATGAAATGTATGTTTTATTACTTCACTTTTCACTGGTGTTTAATTTGTATAGTTCCAAATATTACGTTGTATTACGTAGTGGAATGTTCAACAAAATGTTCTTTGAGCACTGCAGACGCGCAGTACGTTTTCGATAGGTACTTGGAAGGAAATTATAAGCAAGCCATATTACGCAGTATTTTATTGTCACGAGTCTATCATTATAGCAAAAAACTGCAGTGCCACATACTTTTTTTTTTTTTTTTTGCAAATATATCTTAGTAATAAAGGTATGGTCAGAGAAATCTCTTGACATTTAGTACAGTGCCCACTAGTGGCGAAGGTTGAAAATATTTAAAAGGGAAGCCGGTGATTTTTTTTCTCCCTATGGAACAACCCTAGCAATTTTGTATGAAATTCTGGGACGGTTTCTCTTTGCAGAGCAAGCCGGCAAGAATCGGGATCCCTCGCCACTTGTGTCTACTATAATAAAGTAATAGTTCCTATAGTTATAGTATCGATATATCAACTAGCAAAGCCAATTACATAACTAAGCCCGAGTAGGTACCACACTTCTCGTAGGAAAATATGCTTTATCTATAGAGAGATAAAGTTCAAATTCACAAATCTGTTACGGGCTAATAAAGACGGTAAAATGCTTATAGTATAGTTTTAGCTCACCTTCACGATGATTTGATTGTCCATCATTTTGGTGTCTTCGATATCGCTTTTTGTTAGATTAATACCTGGAAAAAATACGTTTTTGCTAATTAAAATGAATCAAGAACCTTCATAATTTACCTATTTGCGTAAAAAAGGCCCCTTGAAGTACCATAAGTAGGATTAATCATCATTATTACTCATGTTATTTTTTATTCCAGCAAGTTTTTTTTTATTAAAAACCAGTATTTAGCTATACAGATAGGTAAGATGTCATTATTATACTATAACAATAGTTAGGAGGCGATAATTAGTAATGAAACTGGCTGAAACGTGACTTTTTATTTATCACCAATAGCAAGAATATGGGTCACATAATGCTCGACCTAACAATATAAACGATTGAAAAGGCTATGGTCAAGCTATTTGCAGCCTCAACATGGCGAGATAGACATATAATATCTACGTTCCTATTTGATCAACGAAGTCGAAGAGATACGTCTACATAATGACTTTTTTTATCACGTTACACCTTTTTCAGCGATTTATAGACGTTTTAGACTCTAAAACGTATTAGAGGTTATAGGTTTTGTTTGTTTATTGTAAGTCATTAGCGGTGAACGTAAACTTCACAATGATATTTTAGTCATTAATTTTAATTATATAGTATGACCTGAAATCTCATTAAGAAATAATTTAAAGAGATGAATATCATGTTGTGTTCATGACTATACTCGACCAAAATTTGTGTGAAAGTTTACATAGATTTCTTAAATATTTCTAATAAATTAGAGAGGATGAGAATATATAAAATATTAGTAACTCAACTAAACTAAACAAAAATAAAAAATAAAAAAAACAGTGAACTAAAGTAATTCATTATATTATATTTGTCGGCAGTGAGTTCATAAGTGAAGCCTTGTCTACAGTTCATGTTTTTAGCAACATTTTCACTAGTACAACACAACAAAACATGGAAATCTCTACACTTCTATGGTTTTTCACAACAATTTTTATGTTTGGCACTTTAGAGAAAGGATACTTTCTCTAAGGTGCCAAACATTTAACAAAAAGCACCTTAGAGAAAGTATTCTTGAGGTATTCTTTCTCTAAAGAGCCAAACTTCATTATGAAAAACCATAGAGATCTAGAGATGTCTATGTTTTGTTGTGTTGTACTAGTGAAAATGTTGCGAAAAACATAAGCTGTAGCCGTACCAAAGTGGAACATTAGAAATTAGGTCAGGACAGGATTCATTATCATCTTAACGTTGTTCGCAGTTGCATCTGAGGCTATGGCTTTCATCAAGGTTCCTCTTCGTTAGAGGTCTCTTTCGTCTTTATATTAACCTCTGGGATATTATAATTCATTTGGTGGTATGGGAGCACAATGTTGCCTATATATCGAGAAGTATAATATTTATCATCTTATCTCTGATACTCAGAATATTTAGTTCTTTCGGTTGTTTTGGGATAATTGAATAATCGTTCTGGCGCGAATGACATTACCTCACCTTGTATCATAAAACTGGTTGTAACTGTTGGGTTTTTAGTTATCTACACTAATATTATAAAGAGGAAAGGTTTGTACCTATTTTTGTATGTTTGTATGTTTGTAATGAATAGGCTCCGGAACTACTGTACCGATTTCAATAATTCTTTCACCTATAGAAAGCTACACTATCTGGGAGTAACACAGGCTATATAACATCACGCTACTACTAAAGGGAGCGGAGCAGTGAGCATAAATGTCAATAAATCGGGCAGATTTCCATACATTAAAGTTGGACCGGAATCCGAATTCCACGCGGGCGGAGCCGCGGGCAACAGCTAGTATTTAATAAGTGCAAGCAGCAACCTGAACTTTAATTTTTTTCTTAATATCTCATAATTTATATTTACTTGATATGCCAGTCAGTTGATTGTTATAGTAATACGCCAGTCATTTTAAGCAAAAAGGTCGGACTAATTCCGGCGGAAGGTTTCTTTGTTTTAAAATGTTCCTTGGGTTCCCCTGAACATATCTGGAAAGTTCCCCATAGATCCCATGTACGCTCCCCGCTCCCCCCCCCTCAAACGTCTCCCTAAATCCAGTTTTTTCTATTTTTCTCAGAAACGGTGAAAGCTATAAGAAAGTTGTCCAGGTACCATATAATTGCTATAAAATTACCTACCAAACGACAGTTCATTCATTTCAATGTGAGCTATAGTCTCTGAAATATACCTACAGAAATTTCACCAAAAAAAAAAAATTGGCCCAAAATTATTCTTTGTACTAAATTTGAAGAAAAATTACTGGAGTTGTTGCAAAATGATGTAGGCACAAGTAAATCTTCATACATTAAGGAATAAAATGATGTATGATTCATTGTTATGGCAGCATTGGTTCTCGAGTTACAGCGAATAGTGTCAAAAAACAACAAAATATAATTTTATAGTACGAAGACAGTAGAAACTTTGAAGATGATGATGCATAAGGTTTAAATTATGGCAATTAAATATCCATACATATGATCACGCCTCTATCCCTGGAGGGTTAGGCAGAGGTGAATTAACACCCACATTTCACCAATCATGGTTTATGGTCTCAGGCAATAAGTAATAGCCTATTGCCGTTTTTCGGGCACTATTGTTGACTCCAGCCATGTATCTGTGGTAGGGATGTTAAAAAATAATCGATTTTTAAAAAAATCGATTATTTTTTTCTAATAATCGATTTTTTATTACCGATTTTTATAGTAATATTAATCGATTTTTAAAAAATCGATTTTTTTAACTTACGCGTTTAAATCGATTTTCATAAATGCGAAATTTTCGTAACATTTATGAACACTTTGTATAATATATGACTTCTAGGTTCTCGAATCGCTCACACACACTATGGTTACGCTAGTACTATTATCTGTTCAGTTTATAGTTTTATTTAATTTATAATTTTCTAAAAGAGTTACGAAGAAGTTTGTTCATATTGTTGTGATAATGAAAATATGATACAGACAAAATTGACTTTGTTGATGTTTCTTTGACGACCAACTAACAGTTACACCGCTGCCTGTGTCATTATAACAATGACAGTGAATAGTGTGACGATTATAATTTTCTTCCCTAACCGTCACACCAGTGCCAGTGTGACACAGAGGTGTTACGGACGGTTAGTGGGTCGTCGTTTCTTTTAGTGTTGCCAGTAAAAAAAAATAGTTTTGCGGAAATCAATTTCTACATTTATAAGAAACTAGCTTTTGCCTGCGGAGCCGCAGACCCGCGTGGATGTCGGTTATCGCGATCAAACATAGCCTATATCCGTTCTCAAGGTGTAATCTACCTCTATACCAAATTTCATCAAAATCGGTTAAGTGGTTTAGGCGTGAAAGCGTAACAGACAGACAGTCGGACAGACAGACAGACAGACAGACAGAGTTACTTTCGCATTTATAATATTAGAAAGAAGAAAGAAAGGAAGAATGGATTGAAATACCTTGAAAGTTTAAAAGAACATTTTCTTTGAGATTTAGTTTTGAATTGGTTATTAATTTAATAATCATATTATTTTATTTTATTTATAATCTGATAATTTCGTAATGTCAGTAGGTTTATTATTAGAATACGAAAAGCATGCAGATTTTTAAAAATTAGGAAAAAAATCGATTTTTTCACAGAAATCGATTATTTATTTTAAAAAAATCGATTTTTAAAAAATCGATTTATATTGAGTAAAAAAAAAATCGCTTTTTATTTAATCGATTCTTTTCCTTCAATGTCACATCCCTAATCTGTGGCTGAGCCTGGGCTGTTTATATCTCTCTGATGTTAAACATCTCTATTCTTTAGTCCCCTTGTACAACACCGCATAGCAGGAGATGGAGTGGCCCAAATTCTTCTCTGCCGGGTACCACGCCGCAATTAAGTTTAAATAAACGGACTTAATAAAATCATTTCCCCTGAAATACTAAACGATTTATCCTTTCAGTAACGATGTAGCGCCACATTATAAATATAATGGGAAAAAAATATGCAAAACGGTTACTCCGATTTTAATATATGAGGTGTCAAATAATACCTACTTCTTGTCATGTTTTATTATAAAAAAAATAAAAGCTTTAACTATATCAAAAACTATCTGTTTATTAAAAAAATGAATAATAACTAGTCCCCATGGAAGCCTTCCCCGCTTCTGATCTGACAAGCTTATGAAACTGATAAGCTGTTCCTGAAAAACGAATTAACTAACCTATTCACTCTAGTCTTAAATACACCCAAGTTATAGCTATCCGGCAACACAGATTCGGGCAAGGCCGTTTGGTGCGTATAAGTGGAAAGTCCATGGTGTATCAGTGGCGGGTCACCGTGCGTATGGTCGTTCGATGGTGGAAAGGGTTTGGCGGAATTAAGTTGTGCAAATCTTGTGCACACTCCATGAAGTGCATCCGATGAAAAATCGAGAGTCATGCAACTCTTAGCTGATGTTCTAGGCTCTGAAGCCTATTTTCAACTAGAGCGTCGTTATTGATGAGCCTCCAAGAGGCTTGTTTCTCTTTTGACTCAAGGGATTCAAGCTGGTATTTGGCTGAACCGTCACAAAGGTGCGAGCAGTATTTTATGCACGATCGAACTTGCGCTTGGTAGAGAATGAGAAGTTGTTCCAGTGTGAAGTACTAATCTTACTTTTGATAGCATTCTCAGCGTTTTAGCAGCTTCGCAGAGAAGAGACACGCCTGACTGGGTTTTGGTTGCGTTGAAGTTGACCAAGTTGGCATCTCCCCAATCGGAGGATGCCTGCAAAGGAAAGTTCAACCGCTCAACCATGGTTTCCTTAAGAGACCGGATCTCAACCATGCCAGCGTACGGCCGTCTCGTAACTCTCTACCATTGTGATGTCGTCTGCGCACTCAATGGTTCCGGGCTTGAGCAGATCGTTGATATGCAAAAGTGTGACAGAAAATACCGACCCCTAAGGGACCCCAGCGTTTATTTGCAAATGGTCCAACGAACTACCGTCAATGATACGGAATGACCGATTTTCCAGAAAGATTGCAATCCAGGCATACAAGACAGCCGAAGGAAGGAAGTTTGTTGAATAAGTTATCGTGCTAGACCCTGTCAAAGGCCTCTGAGATGTCGAGGGAGACCCCTAGCGCTCAATGGCCTTATTCTTAATGTGGCATATCCGTGGTCCGTTTATTTAAATTTTATAACCATAAGGTGGACTGACGACCTACGTAGGGTGGCAGGGACACACTGGATGCGGAAGGCGGAGGATCGGCAAACGTGGCGCGTATTGGGGGAGGCCTATGTCCAGGCCTATGTAAGTACCGCGGTAGCCTAGTGGTATGGGTAATGGACTGCTGAGACGAGGTCACGGGTTCGATCCCAGGTTTACCATGGCACACACCAATGACTTTTCGATGATTTTCGAAGTTATGTGTGTGTTTATCGCAGGTTTATAAGTGCCCGGTTAATGGCAATAGGCTCGCCACCTATTACATTGGGACCTAAACATAAACGGCGAAATGTGGGTGCTAGCACCTTTGCCTACCCCCTCGGGGACAAAGGCGTGAGTTTATATTATGTTATGTTAATCTATGTCCAGTAGTGGACTGCAATAGGCTAATTGATTGATTGAACCATAATTTGACCCTTAGGCATCATCATTTTCTAAGTTCCTACTTTCTTCACACCAGAAAATTATATTGTGGTGTTTGACACTATTCGCTGTAACTCGAGAACCAATGCTGCTATAACAATGAATTATATGTCATTTTATTCCTAAATGTATGAAGATTTACTTGTGCCTACATAATTTTGCCACAACTCCTGTAATTTTTCTTCAAATTTAGTACAAAGAATAATTTTACGCCAAATTTTTTTTTGGGACCTAAACATAAACGGCGAAATGTGGGTGCTAGCACCTTTGCCTACCCCCTCGGGGACAAAGGCGTGAGTTTATATTATGTTATGTTAATCTATGTCCAGTAGTGGACTGCAATAGGCTAATTGATTGATTGAACCATAATTTGACCCTTAGGCATCATCATTTTCTAAGTTCCTACTTTCTTCACACAAGAAAATTATATTGTGGTGTTTGACACTATTCGCTGTAACTCGAGAACCAATGCTGCTATAACAATGAATTATATGTCATTTTATTCCTAAATGTATGAAGATTTACTTGTGCCTACATAATTTTGCCACAACTCCTGTAATTTTTCTTCAAATTTAGTACAAAGAATAATTTTACGCCAAATTTTTTTTTTGGTGAAATTTCTGTTGGTATATTTCAGAGACTATAGCTCACATTGAAATGAATGAACTGTCGTTTGGTAGGTAATTTTATAGCAATTATATGGTACCTGGACAACTTTCTGGTAGCTTTCACCGTTTCTGAGAAAAATAGAAAAAACTGGATTTAGGGAGACGTTTGAGGGGGGGGAGGGGGGAGCGTACATGGGATCTATGGGGAACTTTCCAGATATGTTCAGGGGGACCTAAGGAACATTTTAAAACAAAGAAACCTTCCGCCGGAATTAGTCCTAGGTTTCAAGGATTTTTTGTCTAAAATGACTGAGCTATAAAGGAAGCCTTCTTTTTTTAAACACGCAGAAGAGAAAAATGTTTTTTTTTTCGAACTACTTGATAATTACGATGTTGCCAGCATAATAAAGTATGGATTTTTTTGGAAGATTTTTGGCAAATATAATGTATGGTAACATGCGTACGTGGTGCCACATTAATGTAAAAAAAAACATGTATTTTTAACGTCTTGTGTTATCTTATTATACTAAAACTAGTCAATCTAAACTACCTCTAAGTAAATTCTTGTCCTGAAGCCAGCTGAGACTCGTGAGGTCGTCGTCGTGGTCTGCTGGAGGCAGGTTGCCGGCGTTGCCACCGCAAGCCACCCTGATGAAGGAGACAATCACATTGGTAGAATAGTAGTTACATTTATCATTTGAATTATTCTTATATTAATGACTTATGTTTAACACAAAGGATGGGTGAATATTGGGGTAAATTTGCAGCAGTGGTAATATTGGCTAAGATTACAACCTACACTAGCCTAGACACGTACCAATTCGTTGGCTGGCGGATTCTAGAATTAAATGAATAATAATCTATGGGATTTGACGTATATCGCAACGCATATCATATACGTCAAATCCCGTATATTCGTCATTCTATTCTACAATACGCCGGTCAATGAATTGTCACTTGTCTAGACAATTGTCACTTGCCCTAGGGGGGCAGACTTGCGATAGAGATTTGGTAACAAATTTCAATGCAACCAGGCGCATTCTTCTACTTGACAATGAGTTTCAATCAGTCGCGGTCGTAACGCGAATAAACGGACGATAAACTAAACGAACTAAAATTAAATGTGTTGACTAATACAAACGCGCGTAGTCACGTTAGGGTACAGTTGGTCAAGCCTAATAATGACCCAGTAAGTATACTAGGTACTGACGTGAAAACACTCCGTAACATAACAGTAAGCTCAATTGGTAAATTAACGAGAATATACTCGTAGCTTAGGCTTTCGATTGGGAGTCCTTATATGCCTAGAAAATGTGTTAAGAAAAATAATGTAATTAAATAGCTGCCGAAATTCATGGAACGCCAATCTCATTAGATTTGCGATATTTAATAATGCTATGATAAAATCTTTATATTATTATGTAGTATCTTGTAGAACGATGAATGCCGAATGTAAGCGGCAACGTGTACAGGAACATTTATTAACTTTTCCAGGAACTCCACTTCACCCCCTGTAACGTTATTGTGGATAAGCTCGAATTTTTAATGATCAAAATCAAGAGGATCAGAAATTGTTGCTGTATTTTTATTTATTTGCTTTCGCTTCGACGTGATTTTTGTTTCATTGTTCCAAGACAGGAGAGTATTGACAATTCACAAGCGCAGTGATTGTATAAACAACTTTCTACCCCAGGTGTTGCTCAAGACATATATCTTGGACCTAAAATATGTTCAAAATGTGCTCTTTACGCGCAGTACACGTTTCTTGGGTAAACACCCAAGGACAGCACGGGGTGGACGAGCGCAAATTCACCAAGTATATATTGTTACAAAACAATCCGCGCGCGCTAGGACCTCGTTTGTCTCGCGATTTAGGTCCGAGATACGTGTCCTGAGGTATAGTTGCCTGGTGTAGGCGGTAGGCATAAAAACTATGAAGTTATTTGTATTTCTTCTGGACATCGAATTTTTAATCACGACTCGTAACTTCAAATCTTTCGTCGCAAAGTAAACAATTCAAGTATGTAAGTATTATAGTTTTTTAATATATTTTTTTATACTAAATTGTTAACTTACTATACTTAGTACAGCGATAAATCGGAATGATTTTTATACTTATAAATTAGGTATAAAAAAAAAATATCCTTGTCCTGTAGATACACCAGTATGAACAGTAGTGAGTGACTCACGAACCCTCAAATTAGGAAAACCCAGGGAAATTAAACTGTTTTGGTGCCCTCGTCCTTATTAACATTTTCTAGGAATCTACGATATTCTACACAGCGCTGTCTATATCCAAGCAAATATAACTTAACTAGCTTGTATTGAACGTTTTAGAATATTGAACATAAAATATATAAAAAAAAATATACATATTCTTGTACACAAATATTTGCACTGAACGGGAATCAAACCGAGACCTCTCACAATCGAACGGTGCGCTACAGACGCTCCTAGTTTCAAAAAAAGATTAAAATATCGATTAAAATAAAACATTAACTTTCATAAAACAACAATAACAACAGAATCTCTTGACCTTCCAAACTTAGCAGTGAATTTCACCGAACAGGTGTTATTTGCCATGACCGCGAGAAAAAGGTCACGAGGTCACCTTTAACCATGCTATAGCTATCATAATTATGCCTACATTTACGCGGTCAAGTAATTTGTCTTATTTTTAAAAAAACAAACATAGCTTCGACATGGCGTCTGTTAAAGTGGTTACCGGCTTCTATTCTACTGAAAACTATAATCAGTGCCTTTTCGTGGATATCGTACAACAAAGTTACCAAGGGATGTAGTTTTTCATTTGAGAGTGGATACACTGCCCATAGGCGTACCCATGGTCAAATTGGGCGCTTGCCCCACCTTGCTCGGCCGAAGTTAAGAATTTCAAAACACACGACCAAACAAGATTCGATTTGATTTTTGCCCATCCCAAGAAAGCTGGGTACGCCCATGAAGAAGTGTCTGTTTGATGGCAATAAGCTCGCTCTTTATTGCGTGGGACCGAAAAACATACTGGGTGGCTTTACTTTTACTTACTTTTAGTTGCTTTTTGTGGTTTATAATTTTTACCTGATCCAAATAGAGACTTTTTTCCCTTATTATTACTGTTTTAGCATGGAGCTCTCAGCTAATTTTTACCAGACTGCCAAGAAGGGTTTTAAACATAAATCTCAAGCTATTTTAGCTTTAATAGTATGATCATTTCGCCAAGCACCAACTCGCTCGATAACAGCATGAAGGTGCAGTATTTCTACGCAAAATCATGAGGGGTGCGTGTTCAAACACGTTGCTTCCGTCTTGGTTTGTGTTAAAGTAAAGATGTACTCATTCACGTATATTATATACGTATGGTTTAAATTTATGTTAGCAGACGAAAGCACGTACGTACTAACCGCGCATAAACTATGTCAAGTTAATGTGCAGGGGTATAAATAACATAGTTTGAAACAGGTTAGGTGGTCGCAGAGCCAGAATCGACGAGAGGCGCTACTGGTCCTGCAAGTAACCGGGCTGTGTGCTTAATTGGTACCTTAGTTAGACTACTTTATACTCTGTACATTCAGCAAAGGAGTACGTAGGCGTGAGGTAATACATACACTTTAAAATCCATCATTCTGATATCTATGCTTCACGTACCACTTAAGTCGTGTTTTGAGTAATATTCGTCTGTTCTAGACTTATTGGAGGTGGCTTATTGAGCTAATCCGACGCCGGCTTCAAAATGCTTTAGATTTGCCTAACACAAACCACGTTAACACCTCACAGAAATAGTGTCAAATTCTATTACATGTAAATGCGACAGAATTAACACCCAGTCGATACTTTTTAATATTAAATGTAGCTATCAAAACAAAATGTCTATGATATCTAAAAGTCTAGGTGGAGATCTAAATATATCTGGTGCCTAGTTTATTTCGGTGCAAGTTTATATTGAGAAAACACTGATTGAGCTCTAGTCACAATTGTTTATACTTCGTTTAGCTGTCTAGATTTTTACACAACCTAACAGACCATTTGTGTAGATGCAGCAGGGATAATTTCCAATGCTTGCACTTTTGGAGCTCGGAACAGCTCTCCTACTACGCATTTTCACAATTAGATTTATCTACGGGACGGACTGCTATTGGACTACCAAGCCCGGGAGGAAACCATACGCAAAAACCTCGTCAGGATTTCGTAGTATGAAAACCAAAAGTAGTCACACGGGAATTAATTGAATAGACAACAGATGCAATATCTTAATTGATCAAAATATAAATGTGCAATAATTTAGTAGCTTAGTAATCATGCAGTGCTGCTGCTCGCTGCAGAGGTAGAAAAAATAATGAAGGTTAAAGCAAAAGTAAGAAACTAATAGAGAAGTGAATGAAACAGTTGTCAGTGTTGTCACTGACCAAAGACGAATTGTTTCACCGCAAAGTGCCGCGCGTTTTAATGATGGATGGATGGATTCTAATCTAGTACAAATTATCTGTCTTTATCACATTTGTCTTACCCACTAACCTACCGAAATGATAAGTAAACATTTATCAGTTTTACGTTGACTTACAGTTGATTGAAGACCTAACATTTTGATATCGAAAACTTTTCAAATTTTTAACATAGACCGCATTTTCACTACCTACAGTTTTTTGTCGGAGGTAGCCCTCGGCAACTCGGTCGTCAGTCTTCTATGGAAGGTATGGGGCATTTCCTTGACCGATGGCGTTAGCACAATTTCACTGCGGTACTTAGGCCTCATTTCCACGAGACTGTCACACGGTCCGCTTATACGATGAAGCCGCAGTGAACTGCGGTTACTGGCATTAAAATGTCTTCATAATGCATCGATTTTAGCTACCTGCACTCCCAGATAAACCTGAACTATACCTAATCTATTTCAATAGGTACTGCGCTCTCTTGCGTCATCAGGCTTAAAAGGGGAATGAAGTTTTCCCCTCATGTAGGAATATGTATAATGATAAATAGAGAATGTACGTGTCATTTAACATTAAATAGTTAATACAAATAGAAGAACATTTTCAACATTTATTAATTCTTTAAATGAACATGTATTTAGGTTAGGGAAAAAAACGGAAAATAAGCCGTGTCGGGTCGGCACTTCGGCAGTCTTATCCATACACAGTTGACCCGGTTTGTTGGGCGCAGAGTGCAGATCCGGCGAGAAACCGTCTCGTGACAAAGCAGCTTTACACTTACACTTTTCTATTGCTGACCTTGGTATCACTTCAACAGTTAAGATGACTTAGCGGGTCTGAAGCAGATCGTCCCATTCGCAACTCGTCCAAATAGCTGTTTGTCCCATTCGCAACTTGTCCCATTCTCAAATCGTCCCGTTCGCGACTCGTCCCATTCGCAACTCGTACAATTCTCTATTTATTTTCGCAACTCGTCCCATTCGCTACTTGTAGCGTTCTTGGCTCGGGTTACGTATCAATTCGCATAAGTTAATTTCGCATAAGGTCGATTCATATAAGGATGATTCATATAAGTTCATTTCGCACAATGAACGACTCGACTAATGGTTCATTCACATAAGTTTCATTGAAATAAGTTTAATTGCTACAATGTCCATTCATATAATGGACGATTCTATAATGAACGATCCATATAATGGAAGATTCGTATATTGGACGACTCACATAATTGCGCGGGGTGGACACCGCCCGTCCCGACTTGTATAGGTTAGGTTAGAAGGCTAAGGCGGAAGTGGAGCGAAGCGGAGCGCCCGCCTTAGCCTTCGTGGCTATTTTTTTTATAACCACCATACAAGGATTTTATTTTATAGCTTCAAATATTTAGTTAATATAATATGTTTTAATTCACATTTTGAGTTCAACTTAATTACGTAAATAAACATGATTTAACGTCCTTTTGTGTTTTCCTTACTATAATGAAATCCTGAATCCTTGTGCGTGGTTTTAAAAAAAATAACCACGAAGGCTAATGCGGGAGCTCCGCTCCGCTCCGCTCCCGCCTTAGCCTTCTAACCTAACCTATCCGAGTCGGGGTGGGGAGTGTCCATTTTTTTTATAACCCAAATATTGGTTTACTGACCTCCTAGGTTATGACATTCGTTCAAATTAATAGGTCATTATCATGGTAATCTTTATCGATGTGTAAAAAAGAATAACATGAGTTGCGAATAGGACAAGTTGCGAAACGGGACAAGTTGCGAACGGGACAAGTTGCGAACGGGACGAATTGAGAATGGGACAAGCTGCGAATGGGACGAATTAAGAATGTATGACGAGTTGCGAATGGGACGATCTGCTTCAGACCCGACTTAGCATGGCCTATTCGAATAGACGAGCTTTTTTTTTATCTAAATTACAAGTTTGAAATTATTGTTTAATTTTTAGTGAATTAATTTTATACAATGTCGGTAAATTTTTGTTTTCACTACTAGGTGTTAAGCTGTTAAGTGACACCTACGCCTATTATATTAGAAAACTTTGTACTCCTTTTAAAGCATTTTGTGCGTACGGAGTTTTTAGTCAAAGTTTATATGAAGAAATGCAGAAACCTGAAATCATTGAATTACCTAAGTTTAAATTTCAATTTGCTTCTGTTCATAAGTACCTACCTTTCCTTTACAATATTTTTTTAGAAACGCTTTCGTACTTGATTTCTAGATTATTTATCTACGATTCCCTGAACTTGATATCAAAATCTGTTCCTGTAACTATATTATTGTCTTTTAATCAAAGCGCTACACTCGACACACCGATATATCATATCTTATGAAGTTATGACACGCCGTCATCTCCATTCGTATGTAGGTCCCGTAGCATTAGTAGGTACATTATAATGCAAATGTTTGCTAGCGATGCTGAGGTTCTCTCGCCCGTCAAGTAAAGTATTATTGGGTTTTTCTCTGAGGAAATTCTCAGTACCTACTCACTGCAACAGGAGTGAGGAGTCGTACAGGAGTGAGTAGGTACTATGAAAACATCGATTTATATTATCGCAATATCTTTAAAAAAGCCTCAAAAAACTTTGAAGAGGAAAAAATATTAACACTATGAAGTACAGTCACAATCAGTAATGTAAAACAAAAAAAAAACGATTTGAAACTGCATGTTTTGAGACAGTACCTACAGTCGAATATAATCCCTACTAATCCCTACTAATATAAATGTGAAAGTAACTCTGTCTGTCTGTCTGTCTCGCTTTCACGGGTAAACCACTGAACCGATTTTGATGAAATTTGGTATAGGGGTAGATTAGACCTTGAGAAAGGACATAGGCTATGTTTGGTCGCGATAACCGACATCCACGCGGGCGGAGCCGCGGGCAAAAGCTAGTATATCATATTCTTGAATGTCATCTTCAATAGGAAGTTCTAATAAGAAGGTGCCCCGAGTATAACAGAAAAATGTCGTAGATGAAACATTCATTGAGCTACGTGTTACATCACACCGCATATTTGTTTGTCTCACATGATTTTAAATTTGAAATCTCAGGCACGTGAACACGATAGTTGGTTTCATCTCGCAAGACGCAATAATACGTACTTATACATATTTTTTAAACATTTAAGTGACTCCTTGGTAAACTAGCTTTGGATGTGCAGCTATTGTGTTTATGTGGTGCTCTAACATTATCTTTATGACCCAAGCCGGCTAGCTTAGGGCCCAAAGATCTTGGTAGCATTTTGTAGGTTAGCTTTAATTTGCCAGCTGGTACACCTCTGGCGTAGGCGAAAGGAACTTTCGGGGAGGGGTATCCTGCAATAGCCATAGGAGGTCCTAATAGTTCAGGACTAAAATAAATCCCTAATGCATCCCTAAAATCAATAACATACCTACACGTTCGTAAAAAAATAATTGGGTCAACCGCAATCCCGTGATATTCAATGTACTCGTAGTTTCCTTAAGTCATTTGACTGCTACAACGTATTGAGTGTAACCGTATCAGTACAGACAAACAAAACATTCTTAGTATGAATTTATTTTATCAGTCAATGCCCACAAGACCGTGCTGTCACTGACCAACAAATCCACGTCAAGAATATAATGTGAAACGTTATGTCCGCTTTACACGTTGGCGAACGTATTGGCCAACACTTGTTGGCGAAAAGCGGTGGTTCGTGCCATTCTTGATGTGTCGCGAAGCGGCCGGTGGGTGTGTTGGCCAATGCGTTCGCCACTTACAATGTGTAGAGCAGACTTTAGACAGTTTTAGTAGCCACAGTAGTTTTCGAACGCTTGTTTTCGTTCTAGACACGTTCCTATTACGGTCATGGTATCGTCCGAAGCCAATGGGCAAATAACTGAATCCACATAATAATTTGAGAAAAACTTTGTATTTTTTCAGCATTCAGTACTGTACTTTTATGTAGATAAAAAAATAAGTGCTGAAGTAGACTGGAAAAAGGGGACCTGAGAGTCTTGAGGTGAAAGTTTTGGATGCGATTGGGATTAACGCTAGGGTGAAAAAGAAAAAGTAAGAGCTTATACAAAATTTAAAAAAATATTTGTATGGCTCAATATAGCTCAGCATCTACGAATTGACAACAACGCAGTCGCCTTCACTGTACTTACTATCAATTACATAAATCAAAACGAGAACTCTCTTGCAGAAAACTCGTATATCATGAGTAGGTCAAGTGGTTGAGGAAATTACAAGACTTGAAATTCCACGTAGGTATAAGATGGGAAAAGCCACTTATGTCGTGGAGACGGGACCGGTGATCTCTTTTTGTCACGAATCATGACTGTTTGTCTAACTCATTCAAATTCAATGGGTGAGACTCCGCAAGATTTAATTATAACTCAAGTAAATGATGTATTTACATACATAATAATAACTCATAAGATTCGCAAGTAAATCTTACTATACATATAAATGTGAGTTGCGAATGAGAGAAATATTTGAGTATATTATGTTTGTTATCAATTTATCAATAACGCCAGAATGGCGGAACGGAATTGGTTGAAATTTAGCACGTATATTGATTTTACAGGGTTCTGTTTATTTCGAGAATACCTAGGTTCCTGTGGATAGGGAGACCTCGTGCAACAGTGGAATTTACCGTAAACATAAAACCAAGTATAGTTCATTGCAATGACAGTACCTATTCATCCACGTGACAGGCCTAACAATTAGATTAGAATAAAAATGTATAAGCGCCTCCGACAACGCGATCCAGGTAGCAGCATACTGGGAAAATAGAGTTTGAGAGTAGAAGAGCACTATTATTTATTCGTGCCTTGACCCAACTGTCTAACGCGAGCCTCTTGAGTTGTTGGTCGCGGCTCTTCGACAGGGTGTAAGATTGTCAAGATATATACCACGCACCTCAGCTGACTCAGGGTCATCTCCGGTTTTGAGATGGCCCCCGCGTTTGTATGACGCAAGCTTCCTCTTTTTCAAATCGTCATTATCCGTTGCTCCAACACTCACACAGATACGTATACATTTCTCAGCATAGTTCAAGTCACCTACGTCAAGATAACGGTGCAGTATGAAGCCCTTTATACTTGAGATATTATTTATTACTTCATCTATTCGCTTATGCAGGCGTTGTGCATTTCCTTGTATTAGATGAGGTCATAAGAAATAAAACAAGGCTCTGTGGAATGACTTGGGAAACTGCATATCAATTGGCATAATGCAAAGATTTATTGAAACGAGCCGTATTAGTGCTTACTTAAAGTTGATTAAAAGTAGCAGTTTGTGGCAGTGAAATTGATTGCGAGATAACTTGAGATAAGTCACCTAGTATATAGGTTAGGTATATTAGTGTATTAGTCTTTCAAGGACTGGGTTTAGTTTGTCCCTATTGTTTGTACGGTTGGTGATCCCACGAGTTGTGACATATTCTCAAACTAATAATAAATAAACTCTAACATTCTCTACCTAGTTGGATCTGTTCCAGAGACAAATTTAGAAACAATTAACGTTCCATGTGACAATGGTAAGTATTTCGTTTCTGGGTAAAGGAAGTGACAATGGCTTTCTTCCCTCGGTTCACGATTTGGGTTACTTTGTTTTATGGACGAGTAGAGAGGAAACACCAAAAATATTCCTTACACCTAAGAAGTAAGTTTCTCAACGGAGGTGAACGTGGTCACTTCAAAACTGCGAAGATAGTCAGTTTCAGTAAAATATCTATTTTTGGCAGGTTCGTTGTCTGGATGTGTTCGTTCAGTTACAGACCCCGTAGTTAAATTATAACCCGGGCAATAGACAGGAACAGCGGTACTTCTGGCCTCCAATGAAGAAATAGTATCATAATGGCTAGCTGGAACAGTACAGAACCGGGCTTCAGCTTCCGCGTAGCTTCCAACCTTCCGTCCATTGGAATGGGCAGATATTGTCGTTGCAAAATCTACTACTCAAATATATGTTTATCGACTTCAAGCTAATTTAATATGGATTGTTTTGTTGACTTGGTAGTCCATCGTAGGTATTATGTTTCACCTAAGCTAATTAGATTCGAGGTGTTAAGGCTGTTACCAAGCAGTATAATACCTGAATAAACACTTTCAACAATTCGTATAAGTTATGCTATTTTGGATAAATAGATGTGTATAAAAGTATGAGGAACATTGTTACAGTAATAAAAAAAAAATGTTAAACGTAAGTGAAAAAGTAAGTACAGTGATCGTATACGCGTTATATCAAGGACACTGGATTTTAGCTGAGCCTACTAGCGGATTTGTATACTTTAGCATTAATTAGCACTTAACACGTCAACAGTGATGGTTCCACTAAACATTAGTACAATCCGACAGTTTCTGCTATAGAACTGTTCACTAGTTGGTACTGTCAGTTTTTTGAGACTAGGGTGTACCTATATACAGTATATACTATATAAACTAATTGATGAAATAGACAGTGTATAAGGTGGCCGTCGTCGTAAAAGGTATTCTCAAATGTGTCGCGATCGCCTGTTAAAGTGGGAACCGAATCGGTCGTTGTCTTTCCGCCTGTTAATTATAACTATATTATAGACTACTGGACACAGTACAAATGTGTAGGTGGTCAGATGACTCTCCTGGCATATGAACACAAAATTATTAAAACTTACGCAGGCTGCGCTTGTTCCATATCTGATTCATCAGACAAGTCTTCAATATCATCAAAATTGTCAATGATCCTGCCAGAGACTTCAAGCCGGCGTAGTGAGCGTCCGCTAGAGGCGACGTGTCGGGCGATCTGTCGGATCAACCGACGTGGGAGTGGAAGAGATGCACGCGCGCCCCGCGCTGGAGAACCACCTCGCTCGCCGCGCATTGGCGCCATCTATTAGAAAGAAAAGTTTCGTAAGCAGTTGCATATAATGATCACTATTTAATACCAGGAAATCCTTAGGACATACGTATCAGTCTGATCTGTTACTCTTGAGGATCAGGTCCTGTGTTATTTGGTCGCGTATTATTTGACTATTGTTTAGTTTAAGAGTTGTAGTTAATAACTGGTATTGTTAGCAATGTAGCGAACAGACTCCACAAAATATGAGAACTAAATGACATTGTGAAGATTAATATTCTTTGTTGACGGAGAAGCATTGTTTGGCAGTCCGACGCTACGATTACGAAGCACTACGACAAAGTACTTAGCACATAAATGTACAGGAATGTAAGGTAATGGCCGATCAACTAGGTACTAAGCCACTAGCACTCATCATGAAATCGTAACATAGATACAAATTATTTACTTATACTACTTCTTTCTGCTAATCAAGTTATATTTTAGGAAATATGTAAGACGCTTCTGTGTGACGGTAATTACACTAAATAGCTCCATCCCTCCAATAGTAACACAGAAAAATTGTTTTGTCATGCGAAAAGAAACACGGATATCATTTTTCTTAGCAAAATAACACTGTGGTATGTACATTACTTTAATCGGCCTATGGTCAATATCCGCGAGCGATATGAAATGTTTTGTATGGTTGTATTTTAATGAGAGTGGAAGACTAAATAATTATGGGCGCCACTTTACGAATTTCATAAATGTATATGCTGCAGTAATAAAAATCCTAATGACAACACATTTTTCTCTTTCTTACAACAGGTACAGGCTTGCTGGTATTTTCCAAGCTAGTACTGAGAAATTTCACCGCGCGGTTATTCTGCGACTTATCGAAATAGTATGGAGCTACAAGCACTTACGAAAAGAAAACAGCCTGAAATTCCGCTACCATATTGATTTTGCTACAGAATCCACCGCCATCACGGTGCGATAGGTGTATTGGCGTGTGACGGAGACCTGGCGTTGATCCCAGCCTTCGGACACAATGTTGCATTTCGCTAATTAGATTAGATCGATCTGTTAAGTGAGCGGGGTTCGATACAATTCCATATCAAATTCTAGGACATGTGCAAGAAAATAAAGAAAAAAAGATGTAAATACGAGTAGGCACGTAATGATGTTATTTCTATTAATTACCTACTATTGCGGAAAGTGGGCCGCAGGCTCCGAGGTGGAAACTTCGGAAGCAACCATGATACTAGCCAAGGTGACGATGAGTATAAAAAATGTGTGCTGTATTAATTTCTAATAGATACGGTACTTATTTCTTTAGCCGTGTGCCGTGTCACGGTAAAGGTGACCGTGTATACGTGCCTTAAGATAGCGGGTGGCGCTAATTGTAGCACAGCAACGCCACATTCCTTATTTAGTCAATTTTTACGTTATCATTTGTGTTATTGTTAGGTAAAGCTACCTACTTAGTACCTATCAAAATAAATATACTATTAATATCTGTACCATAATCTTAAAAAAAAAACTTATCGAGTAATAATTATCCGCATCAATTTACGTAATAAGAAAATAGTACGACAAAACAGCAAAGTAATATAGGTAAGTATTTTTATCTTCAATTTATCGCGTGAAGTAGCTACACAATCACATAACATCGCGTGACCTTGGCATAGTAACAAGCAGCTAAATGTAATGGTGTGTGCGGCGTGGCGTCCCCGTGTCATCAGCGAATTAAACTAGAACCGCGAGACACCGACTGACACACAAATAACGACAGGTATTATTTACGGTCGCCTATTAAGGCACCGAGTGTGCACTCCACTAATCGACTAAACTAGGAATGTGCTTAAACCCTGGTTTAGATGACTAAGCACAAAAATTAATGAAACAATGTTATTGTGTATATTTACAGGTTACGTTGGCGTTTACTTAGCGTTTTGTTCTTCCTGGTGAGTTAGATCTACAACGCGTATGCGAGGAGGCTCACGTGACACCCTCTCACTAGTGTTATTGTAGTTAAGAAAGCATTATTTTTATGGCGACACAGGCTATAGAGCAGATATTATGCCGCAAACTGTCAGTACATTAAGCAAATTTAACGTAAATGAGATGTTTGAGGATGTCAACAATTTATTTAATGACATCACCACAAATATGAATGTTTATGAGTATACTATTGTAAATTATAAGAGGAAAACTGTAGTTAGAGCAGCTAGCTAGGTACATAATTGAATTGATGTACAAAAAACAATAATAATCACAGTTTGTGTAGTAGGAAAATATAACAAACAAAAGTTTAATGACACCAACTGGACTCATGACATGATTTCTAGATTTAAAAAATAATTGCAATTTATTCTTTAATATCGCCAGATGAACAGTACATTATGTTTAAATTTAGCTCTTTAAATACCCAAAAGCCACTACTACTATGAGTTTACAGAAAAAAGTTATTGATTAAGCCCAAAATATATTGGAAACAGAAAAAAATATTAGGTACTCCATCAGTTAAAACATATCTTAAACATATTTATCTAGATAAATAAACAAGTCTATTAGTTCTATAATACTAGAGCTGACCAATAAGGAAGTGATGTAATAACTAATCAATGTTGTTTATTTGTTTGTTGTTATTGTGACAACATTCAATACCATTGACAGGGGATTCAGAGTAATGTGATCGGGAATATCTTTTTGATCATGTGTTTGATGATGATGATGATGATGATGTAATAAGAAATGTTTAAAAAAATGTATAACCATAGACACAACATAAATCATATTTTACCTTCATACATTATTGTATTTGCCTTAAAATAAAAATGAGCTTAAACTTTATTATTTTAGGATTGCTACTGCATGGTATTGCTTAATTCACTAGTTATTTGAAATATACCAATAGTGAGTACATGAGTGAGTATCGATAGTTGACACCCAAGATAAATTTCAAGGTATGTACATTATCTCAGTTTGCAGTATGTAGGTATGTACTATACTTATCATTTCAGTAAAGATTAGGTAGCCTTGGTATGTCACACAACATGTAAATTGTATACAATATTAATTATGGTGAAGTCTGGTATAAACTAGATGAATTTAGGCATGAGTGGACATGAAGTTGACTTGTTTTTAATACAAAAGTCTCTGTCTTATGAACCAAAAATCTTAATTGTGTTCTTGTAGGAACCATCTTTTGTGAAGTATCATAAATTCATAAACATTGTACACATGATATTAGAATGTATAAAAGCAAAAATGTAACTGAAATCCAATTAGAACCCTGTCAAAACGATACTTAAATTAGAAATCATATAGGAAGTGTGAACTGAAATGTAGGTCACCCAAAGGTCCTGACTTTAAATTATGATCAGCGACTCAAAATAATGGACTATGCACCACTGACTTATGCCTGTGATTCAAACAACAATAAACATTATCAAGGTCATTATTATATTATAAAATAAAATTATTACTGATTAAGAAATAATGGTACTTACTTTGCTCAAGAGTTGACCACAATATCAGAGAAATCCTTACTATTAGCATAAGCAGTAATGTTATGGCTAATAGACACCCTAGCAACGTAAGCAGCGAAAATACGGTTGAGGTGCAATAGAGGGTGTGATGTAACAGCTAGTTAGCTAGTTACCATGTGTTTTTGTGTTCATTGGGTCAGCAGTGGCATCAACAACGTGTTGCTAGGAAACTGATGTGAAGCCAGCGCGGCGACCGCGTGTACGATTGCGTCGTGACCGTGCGGCGTACCTACGTCGTGCTTCCGACGTGGAAGTGCCGCCGCGTGCACTCTTTCATGCACGTGCTGACGCGCACTTCCAAGGGCTGTTACATAAACGCAACGATCGCAACTAACAGCACACCAGAGTCAACACAAAACGTTCACCAACACCCGTTCCATATTTAGAAGGAGCGCTACCAATGCGTCTCGACGTATTCATGCGTCTAGTCACATTTTTAGAACCGCATGTAAACGATACTTTTGCACCCCATGGTGCACACTGTTTTTATGCAACTGCACAACTTACAATTGCGTTATTCAGGATGCATAATTCAAAATGCGTAATAAAATAAAGGCAAAAAACAGATGTAATCATGATACTGAAACCAATGACAGCTTTGTTTTCGCCTGATACCGGTAAAAATAGGCCTATCAAGCTACAATACACTTACCGTAGCTCAGTATTGTTTGTTGAACGCACTAATTACAAATTAATAACAATAAATAAACAGCATTCCGCGACCTCCGTACTTGTGATCAACACTCAACAAACACCTTCCTCAACACCCAATCAAATCAACCCATAAACTAAAGAGCAACCTACATAAATAAACATATGATTTGTAATCATCTATGGTATATTTTCCGCTTCCGAATTTTATAGAGGTGCGCTATGAGAAAACAGTTTTAGCAAAGTTTTAGTAATTTAAACTTTCTTCTGTTTTGATTTCTTAATGTCTACATTTTTGAAAACCATCTGATAAAAAGCATCATTTTATTGTTTTGATATTATACTTTTTGTACTAAAGATGAAATTATATAAAACAGGCAGACAGCAGACATTCTGATACGTGGCTGAATAGAATGGCAACAATGTCAGTGACCAAAAAGGAGAAAACACGTTAAACTTGACGTGGACTAAAGTAGCTGGCTCACTTTATTGAAATAAAATCTATAAGATTTTCATTATCCCATGCTATAACAAGTGTAGAGTTAGATAAAATTATAGGTCTAGATGGTAACTTTATAAGAGAAAATGGTTCTAAATATTGTAAGTGTATAATGTCTCATAAATTAATATTTCTGCGATGACATGACAACCATTTTTCCGAAATCGCTGATGTGTATTTCGGCATTCCTCATTTATTTCATTGTGCTACTTTTATTTTACAGAAAATGTTTGGGGTGTTGAGTGTAGTGCTGTTACCATTACTTTTAAGTCACCATACGGATGCAGCAGACGTAATATCCATTGATTTAGGTTCAGAATGGATGAAGATTGGTATTGTGTCTCCCGGTATTCCAATGGAGATAGTGTTAAATAAGGAGTCGAAAAGGAAGACCCCGGCAGTAGTGGCATTGAGGGATGATGTGAGGACATTTGGGGAAGACGCTGTTACCGTAGGCGTCAGGTTCCCGAAGAATTCTTATAAGTATCTATTGGATCTACTTGGAAAGCCATTTGATCATCCGTTTGTACAAGCTTACAGGTCAGTGACATATTTTCTTTCATCAGCATTTAAATTTATATTTTTATTTTCACACTATTATTTTTTACACAGAACTTTCTTTCAGAAACCTTGAGCATTTTATTATTAAGTATTTCTTAATTTATAAACTACTTTGTTTATTATTAATATTAGATGATGTAATTTCTACATCACTATCATCATCCTCTTGCCTTTCATTTATTTAGTGTCAGCGCAAGGCGTATATAGTTAAAAAAATCCATACACCAAATAGTAGGAGTATTATACTTATTGGACTTGTTTCAAGTTTAAAAATGGAACACTGATTCTTCAGGACAATAATAACATCTCATATTATCAGCTGTTCATCAATGTCTAGAATCTTCTATAGTCTTAAACTTTCTAGAAATAATAAAAAAAAAAAATCTCGTAGCTTTTCTGAATTTTTAAAACATGATTCATTCTTTAGAAACACATGTTTACCATTCATGTAGTTTTACAAAGTTGTTTACAGATCTGATATAACATCACCTTAGACTGTGGAGAGTTTCATTGTCTCCTCCGGTAACTTGAATTTTTAATGTCTATTGATTTTGTCTGTTTCAATAAAACTGTACATACATAAAAATACTCGTGACTTTAATCCCCAAATGGGTGGCAGAGGCGTATTAACACCCACACTTTGCCAACTATGATTTTTCGGTCCCACATGATAGGAGCTAGCCTATTGCCATCTAGCGGGCACTTTGTCATTGACTGTATGTTTACTATCGGATGGAGAACAGTCCTATCCCTAAGAGCGGAGGCACACGATGCGTTGCGGCGGCGGCGCGGCGTCGGAGCGGTGTCGCTGCGTCGTTTTACATAGAAATAATATATCTGTAGCATGTCACACGATGCGCTGCGTCGCCGCACCGGACTTGCAACCACCGAGACGAGGCGGGAAGGGGTGAATGCGTTGCGACGCCGGAGCGGCACCGCTCATTTGTTTCATAACAACGCGGCGGCGCCGCACCGCTCGTGTGCCCGCCAATACGGCGAAATTTCTGCGGTGCGTCGCCGCAACGTATCGTGTGCTCTCTTACTTAGTCACTATTCCCTATTCTACTTCACCGGGAACGAACACAGCAATTATTCATAGGGATGTTGTATGGCTGGTGTATTGACTCTAGGGATGTCTTGATTATATACCAATACTCTAAAACATCCTACACAGTTCTGTCTAGACTACTAAGTATAGCTTGAACTATAGGTTTCAAAATGTAGATTAAAAAAAACCTTATATATTATTTTCCTCCTCTATATAGATTGGTTATTTTTTTGAGAATTTATTCAATGTTACTGCCACTCTTTCCTTTTGAGTATTGATTAGTGACAAGAGAATTTACTTCTGCTGAAATTGGTTTAAAAGGATTCTTCTCAAATAGTGGTTCAGTGCATCAAAATGCGCAACAAATATAATAAATTATGCATGCAAAATATCAAATGATAAATAATTTAATGCTTATCTAATGTAAGGATTATCTAAATATGCTTATTATTTTATTTTAATGAATAGAACATTTGGCATGCTAATTGAAGTAATTAGTATGCTAAATTTTAACTTTATGTATTCATTTAATTTCAAAAAGTCAATATTCTGGGACGGAATTTATGACCTGTACCTTCCTAGGGGAAATACTGTGACCAACCATATTCGAAATTATCCTATACATACATCAGATGGCACTGTGGTCAACAACAAAAATTCTTATGAACTAATGATAGAATAAATTCAACTTTTCAATCATTTTTAAACACTTGATGAATGAAATTTTGAGGCAATCAGTATTCAAATTTTAAAGAAGAAAATCGGAAAAAGGCAATCCAGAATGCGGTTCACATAATGGGATTGGACACAGGTTCGAGTCCTGATGTGTATGTTGACTTTTACAATTTAAATTGCATTCGTATGTATTACAATATAATGATAGAATGTTGTGTTAGATCTACATTATAAAATAAATAAAATAAAAAAGCCTTTTATTCCTGGTTAAAATACAGTTTTTTCTTAATCTATGTTTATTTGTCACACCAGAACCCTCCTATGAGGTATAGGCCTCTTCCAGAGACTGCCAAACGTCTCTATCTTGAGCCCTCCAAGCCCAGTTAGGCCCAGCTACGCCAGTTATGTCGTCCATCCAGCGTGACAGTGGTCTGCCTCTCCTTCTGTTGCCAGTTGGGCCCTTCCACATTGTGGCTCGGTTTGTCCATCTCTCGTCCTGAAGCCTTGCAACATGGCCAGCCCATTTCCATTTCAGTTTCTGGGCCTGGCTGAGTGCGTCTATGACGCCAGTTTTTTTTCTAATTTGAGAGTGGTTTATCTTCTGTATCTTTTTGATACCCATCATACTACGTTCCATACTTCTTTGGCAAGTGACTATTTTGTTTTTAGCCTTTAGTGAAAAATGCCATGTTTGGCAGCCATAGGTCAGTGTGGGGAGTAGACATGTGTCCATGACCTTCTTTTTGAGTTGTACAGGTAAGTTGCTTTTTAAGGTTTCTTTTAAGCTCCAGTATTTGTTCCAGGTGTTTTTGGTTCTTCTCTCTATCTCTTGTTCGTTTGAGTTTGGGCTGAAGCTTACTTGTTTACCTAGGTATATGTATTGGTCGACATACTCTATTTGTTCACTGTCTATTTTTATGGATTTTTTGTGGCTATTGGTCATAAGTTTGGTTTTGCTGTAGTTCATTTCTAGACCTACTTTTTTACTCTCGACATTTAGTGTTGTCATCATATGTTCTATGTTTGAACTACTGTTTGCAAATAGGGCCAGATCGTCTGCAAATCTTAAGTGAGTCAGATTCGATCCTCCAATATCTAGGCCTTGAGATTTCCATTCTAGCTTTCTGAAAACTGATTCCAGCACGGCTATAAAAATCCTTGGGGATAGTGGGTCGCCCTGTCTTACTCCTCTTTGGATGGGAAATGCTGGCCCAATAGTTTCCATCTGTATTTTGCTGGTACTATTCTTGTATATATTTATTATTAAATTTAGGTAAGCTTTTTGTACTGCTTGATCTTGTAGTGTTTTCCAAATAGCTGAATGTGATATTGTGTCAAAAGCCTTCCTATAATCAACAAAGGCAATGTACAGCGGAGTTCTGAATTCCTGGTGTTTCTCTATGATTTGCTCAATCGCATGTAAGTGGTCCACTGTCGAGAAACCCCTTCTGAATCCCGCTTGTTCTAGTGGTTGGTGGCTATCTAGTGTGTTACTTATTCTTTTCTCAATAATTGATGCGAAGAGTTTATATAGGTTGGACATTAGATTTATTGGTCTATAATTGCTTATATCCTTGGGATCTCCTTTTTTGTATAGTAGAATGATGTTTGATTCTGACCATTGACTTGGAATTTCAGTTGTGTTTAAAACTAAGTTGAATAAGTGTGTCAGTGGGGCGCTCAGTAGGGAGTCTGCGACTTTGATGGCTTCGTTGTTTAGGTTGTCTGGGCCTGAGCTTTTTTCTAATTTCAGACGTTGGATGCCATTTAGTACTTCTTTTTCAGTAATACGTCCTATCTCCTCGTCTTGTGCTACGTTTTCGTGCTGTTGCAGAGTATTTATTTGGTTCGGTCTTGTGTTAGTTTTCTCGCCTTTTAAACTGTATAGATCTCTGTAGAAAGTAGTAGCTATTTCGATGGCCTCTTTGCGGTTGTTAGCGACTTTTTTTTGATTTTTGATGTTTTTGATCCAGGTTTTATGCGTTTGAAGTTCCCTGTATGCTCTTTTTACGCTGCCTGAGTGAGTGAGATGTTTTGCTATTGTATGAAGTCTATAGTTGCTGTAATCATTTTTTATATATTTGTTTGATAATTTGTACAACGCTTTTAGCTCGTTTTTCATGGATCGTGACTTGGGTTTCGTTCTTTGCAGCTGTTGTCTGCGGGTCAGCAGTGCTTTTGTTCGGTCCGAGAGTATCAAGTTGTCGCCAGATTTGTGTCTTGTGGTTGGTATTTGTTGCAAGCTTGAATTAATTGCAGTTGTCAGACGATCATAGTAATGCTGGACAGTGTCGCTTACTTTCTGGACCAGCAGGTCAGGTACATACTTTGACAGGTTTGATTTGTATTTCTCTATATTATGCATATTGCATAGTGTAGATTTAATGTTTATTTTGCTGTATTGAGTTCTGCTCTTTTTCGTTTTTTCAATGTTAATTGTTGATCTGACCATTCTATGGTCGGAAGGGTAGTTTATATTTAGGACCTCAACATTTTGAAAATTTTCAGGTTGATTTGATAGTATGAAGTCTATCTCGTTTTTTATTTTTCCGTTTGGTGAGAGCCAGGTCCATTTGCGGCTTGGTTTCCTTTTATAGTATGTGTTCATAATTGATAGTTTGTTCTCGAAGGCAAATTCTACCAGTTTCTCGCCTCTTTTATTCCTTACGCCGTAGCCATGGCTTTTTACTATCGTTTTTTCTTCTGGAAGTCCTTGGCCAATCTTGGCGTTAAAATCTCCCATTATTATTATGTTTTTGTAAGCAGTTTCCATCGCAGTGTGTAAGGTGTCGTAAAATTGGTGTATTTCTTCGTCGCTTGCAGATTCAATTGGAGCATGTACTTGAATTATGGATAGTAGGTAGTTGTCAAAGTTTAGGTTTATTGCAGCCACTCGTTCAGATAAGCCGATAAAGTTCTCCAGGTGTTTTTTCAATTGTTTTTTGAGGAGGAAGCCCACTCCAAGCTGGCCCGGCGTTTCTCCTTTGTAGCATAGTATGTAGTCTTGGTATTCATCTATCGACTCTCCTTGCCTCCGAATCTCGGCTAATCCTATGATATCGTATTTGATTTTTTCCAGTGCTCTTGTAAACTCTATTAATTTGGCGTGGCTGGATAGCGTCCTTGTATTGTATGTTGCTATATAAAGTTTCTGTTTTTCTTGTTTTTGTAATTGTAGTTTGGGTTTGTTAGTATCTGGAAGGTTACGGTCATTTTTCCCCACGGAGACCGCTTTCCGGCTTGGGGAAGGGGGTTTCGTTGTTCTATTATGTTTGGGTGTTGCTTTTCTATTGTTTGTCTTCCGGGAGCTGGTGTGCGCTAATTGTTATTGGTTATTCTTTCCCGATGTCGAGTTTGCCCTGGAACGGCTCGTGAACTCGAGTGAATTGGTTTTGTTTATTTTATATGGGGCCGTTTGTCTTGATCCTGTTGCGTTATTTGTGTGTTTTGGAGTCTTTGATGGAGAGCGTTTCCGTTTTTCGTGGCCTTTATCTTGGTTCGTGTTTTCCCTTATTATAAGTTTATCGTATCTGATCGTAGCAATGTTTCCCTTCTTGATTTCTTCCTTTTTTCTTATGTTTAGTTCTTTTCTTTTTTGTATTACATCTTTGGGATAGTCTTCGGTAACATAGATATCAGCCGGTAGGTTTTTACCATTCCTTAGTACTTGTAGTCTTCTCCAAGCTAGTGTCAATTTCACCAGTACTGGTCTCGACTTTTTGTCCTTACTATTTCCTAGCCGGCGAATGTCACTTATTTCCCATTTGTCGAAGGAATCCATTTCTCCCTCTTTTGTTACAGTATTTAGGGTGTTGAGAACCAGTTCTAGTAACTCAGTTTCGTTTTGTTCAGATTCTTGTATGCCATGTAGGATTAAATTGTTTTTTCTCACTTCCCTCTCTAGGTTTTGCACTTTGTTTTTGAGCATTGTTATTTCGGTGTTTAATTTTAAGTTTTGTTCCACTAGTGGTGCCAATTTCTCTTCCATAGTAGTTGACATGCTTGAATTTAAGTTTTCTGTTAGAGAAATGGTGTGTTTCTTGAATTCCTCTTTCAGTTCATCCATTTTTTCGTTCATTTTGATCAAAAGCGGTGCCATTATACTTTCATTTGACATTTTTACTGTTTCTACTAACTTTGTAATAAATTTTTTCACTGGTATCCCTTGTTTGGAGCTGGTATTACTTTGTGTGGAACGAAACGTATTTATTCTGAACGGTTGGTAATACTCAATGTCTATGGTCTAGTGTCGGAACTGTCAAGTGCAGCTGCTAACTTCGTAGTTCGTTATTACAACTTTTTATGTAAATATCCAATGATATGAGGGTATGTAGAAAAAAATGTCTTCTAACCTTTCAGCGGCCGAATACTCGAAAGCAGTTTTTATGTTGTTAGTTTGCTCTCCTAATGTGTTTTGTGAAGGATCCACTGTGTTAACACTTCCCTACTGTACTTTTTTTGTATTTGAAGGCTTGTTTGTGAGATTATACACTGTTTTACGATTAAAAAAACTGGGAGCACTTTCGCGTACGTTGTTGTCGCTTTGACAGCCGGAACCGGAAGTCCAATCTACATTAGTGTACTAGAAATATCAACATTATTTCATTATTTTCAGAGCTCGCTACCCATATTATCAAATAGTAGAATCGGACAGAGGCACACCACTGTTCATTCATGATGAAAATACAAAGTTTACTACTGAGGAACTTGTTGCACAGCTCCTTGCAAAGGCTAGAGACTTTGCAGAAATCAGCCATGGTAAGATACAAAATTGTTGTAGAGTAGTCAAAAGCATTTTCTTCTTCATTCTAGCCTTAATTCCAGTTGCATCCAAAGCTTTCACCGCAGTATCTGGGGTCTGCTTTTACCAGTATAACTGTGGGTTTGACTGATCTTTGATATTTTCTGTGAAGCGATCTAAAGACTCCTCTTTCCATAAACAGTTTTTAATAGTATTGGTTCATGTATGTACAAGAATTTATTTATTTCACCATAAGCCTTAAATACCTGACATTTCCAGACGTTAGATGTGTTGTGCATTATTAGAATCCATTTACTATTTTGATGGAATTGGTTATAAATGGTTTTGAACAAAATTATTTTTGAAAGGGGTCTTTTCTAAACAAGCAATTCTCTGTTCTCAGGCTCACCAATCACAGAATGTGTAATCACAGTACCTGGCTACTTCAACCAAGCGGAGCGTCGCGCGATGAAGGACGCTGCGGCCCTCGCAGGACTGAACGTCTTACAGTTGATCAATGACTACACTGCTATTGCTATTAACTATGGAATTTTCAGGAGAAAGGTCAGTATATTTGCAGAAACTATATTTCATTTCCATTATTTTGGCAACATTTTGTAATCGGCAGCCTGGAAAAATTAAACGCCATTATTTTGTACCAGTTTCCCCATAAACTACCATGATGTACAGAGATGGGCAGAGGGTAGTGATAAACCCTGTATAGTTCCATCTCACTTCCTCTGGATGGCGACCTAAACAAAATACAATCGCTTATAGCATGTCATGGTTGGCCCAATGCATGTTAAACATAATATTCAGAATAAACTGTCAATTCATTATTATTCAATTTCACATGATATCTTCAGTTGTTACGTTTGCAAAGCATAACACTTTCTCGTGCCGACTTCACTACCAGAAACTTGAGTGAATTTGAGTCTTATATTGAAGTTAAGTTTTTCTAATTACAAATTCATTAATTATAATATTATATTTAGTAGATATTATATGTTTGACTTAAAATCAACAATACATTTTATCCTCACAGGAAATCAATGAAACAGCATGGCATGCGTTGTTCTTCGACATGGGTGCTGCATCCACCAAGGCTGCTTTAGTAGAATACAAGACAGTGAAGATAAAGGAGAAGGGCTACGTCGAGACTGTACCTCAGTTGCAAGTGTTGGGCGTTGGTTTTGACAGGTAGTCACATTAAATTTTTTCTCACTTGGGAAAACTCCAATCACAAAAAGTCATAGAATACAAATATGTTCTTGTCCTGTGAGACCAAAAGGTGAAATGACTATCAAAAGTGCAGTGTATAATTCAACTCAAGATCGTGTGCAACACCAGGGGCGTCCCACTAGTCCTACCAAACTTCGTCTGAGAGGTATATTCTAAAAATACAATAGGCAGAGGATCACGGCTATCTGTAGAAAACAAACTGCTAATCTACAAAGCCATATTAAAACCAATTTGGACATAATTATGGCATCCAACTATGGGGACAGCGAAAACATCAAACATTGAAATTCTTCAAAGGTTTCAAAATACAGTGCTCAAATCTATTGCTAATGCTCCATGGTTCACCAAAATGGAAGAACTACATAAATACCTAGATATTCCTACAATAAAGGAAGAAATAGTAAAAAGTACACAGTCATATAAAGACCGGATTACTCTCTATCAAAATAGACTGGCACAAAGTCTCGGGAATCAACTGGGAATAAGACGGTTGAAAAGGTTGCACACATGGGATAATCTGAAAGCATAAAATGAAGGCAGCCTAACAATGGAAAGACACGTCAATCACCACACAAAACAACTGCTTATGGTTTTGACTCAAATCGATCGCATGTTAGGACCAAATTAACAAAAAAAAAAAAAAAAACAATATTTAACTTGAAAAATATTTTCTTCCAGAACGCTAGGAGGTCATGAGATGACCCTTCGACTTCGTGAACACCTTATCAAGGCGTGGGAAGCCAGTGGTGGCGGCGACGTTAGGGCTTCACCACGAGCCATGGAGAAACTGCTCAGGGAAGCGGAGAGATTGAAGATTGTGTTGTCTGCTAATACCGAACATTATGCGCAAATTGAGAGCCTGCTTGATGATAAGGACTTTAAACATCAGGTGCGTCTATTTATATTACTCATAGTTTGTCGTTTGTCTTCTTCATGCTAGCGTTAATTCCCAGTCGCATCCGAAGCTTTCAGCTCGGAGTCTGGGGTCCGCTTTACAAGTCTTAACTGCGGATTTCGTTAGACCTCGATATTTTCCGTGAAGTTCGTATAGATTATTATCTTGACCAGTGGCAGGGCAGGTCAGAAGTACTTGAAACCGTTGGACTTGCATGAAAGGGTTAAGCTCGTGAAGGGATAGAATCAAATGGCGGGCAGTTGTCTCTGCCTATCTCAGAGGGAAATAGGCGTGAGTGTATGTATGTGTGTTCCTGGTAACGCTTAAAACTTTCACTTTGGAGTTCACTTACTTTTGTGCTCCGTTGATTTGGCTTATGGAACTTTTAATGGGAGTGTTGCAGTCGCTCTTAACCGCGATATGAAAGCCTTAGCCAGAACTTTCGTCAATCTGTACTGGCTTGCAGACGAATTTGGTTTCGCCCTGTAACCTGAAAGCTTAATGTAGTCCCACAAACTACTTGTTTACCTGCTAATATTGTACGATACCCTATCATCTCTTTTGCTCAGTTGCCTGGAAGAAATCGCTGTTAGGGATAAGGCCGCCCATTGTGCATTATATGTATGTAAAAATTGTTTGATTGTTATCTTTTAATGAAGCTATATTACATTTTGAGATACTTACAAGTGTTGTGATATTTACTGAGTGTTATTCGAAGTGATGTAACATAACATTTGCATAAAATTAGATAAAATCGTATGTGGTATTGGATGACATAATTTGCGGCAAATTCAAGAGTGCTCGTTAATACTATTATAGTGTACAAGAAAAAGAATATCTTATCTTATAATATCTAAGCTAGTAATATATTGTCCCAGGTAACCCGAGCAGAGCTAGAAGAGCTATGCGCAGACCTATGGCCCCGTGTAGCGGGCGTGGTACAGCGCGCTATCGCTGCAGCGGGCGGCGCGGGTACGGGCGCCCGCTTGATAGTCGCGGGCGGAGGCTCGCGTGTTCCCGCCGCGCTTCAAGCGCTGAAGGACGCCGTGGGACATGAACCTGCCAGGTCTATCAACGCTGATGAAGCTGCTACTATGGGAGCTGTTTACAGGTAAACTTCACACTCCACAGGCGAAATATGCTATAGAGATTTTTTCAACGAAGGTGCAGATAGCAGAATGGATGATACAATCGCGACGCCACTTGACGACTTCACTTATTTCAATACTCGTCATGTATAGACCATTTAAAAGAACTTACGAAACGTGAAAAATGTACAAGTAAAGCTCTTGACGGGAGGAGTTAACGGGAGTACTAGTAATTTTTTGAAAGGGAAGCTTATGGAAAAAACTTACCTCGATCTAGTTTGTCATACACCATGCGGGCCCCATTGGGAAGCCGGCAGAAATCGAGCTATAGGGACGCCTCGCCACTGGGAATACTCAATAGGTAACTATTAGGTCAGAGAATTCCTCCCCTAAGAAGGGCACGCACAATGGCCCAAAAAGGAGGCTAAGTGCGGAAAAAAGAGTCCCCTTTCCATTCCCCTAAGAAGGGACTGGTCACGGGTTGTGTTTCGTCCTGAATTTTCACTTAACGTATATAACGTGTATAACTGTAACGTGAATGTAAACCTGTTATTTCTTAAAAATATTCAAGTACTTACGATAGAATTTCCATTACAGGGCGGCATCCTTGGCCACTGGTTACAAAGTTGCGGCACTAAATGTGCGCGACGCTGTACTGTTACCCATACAAGTAACTTTCACTCGACATGTAGATGGAAACGACAAATTGGTGAGTTATTGCTTATGACTTGGCTAAGACTTATTGCCTAGAGCAAAATTGCTTATACTAAGATTGACCAGTGGAATTCACCTGCGTTCTATAGCACGTATAGCGATAGAACATACCTTCGACAGATTTGCATTATAACATGAAAACAAATATGTTTCTATCATCGCGACACGTGGAGGGAACAGGCTAAAATACATACACGAAGGGGACATACTGCAATTTATAGATATAAGATTAATCTAGATAGGCTCTAAATTACTATAGTCCATTTATAAAGACGTTATTACAAATAGCTTTTTGATTTCTTACAGGATCCGGTAATGTATATTTATTATGTTAATCTAATATTAATCTAATCTATTTGAAATAGTCAATTATCATACAAAAATGTTTATTACAGATCAAGAGAACCCTCTTCGGCCCCATGAATCCCTACCCACAAAAGAAGGTTATCACTTTCAACAAACACACAGATGACTTCGATTTCAATGTTAACTATGCTGAACTAGATCACATACCTTCCAATGAGCTCCAACTTATAGGATCTGTAAACCTCTCCCAGGTTGTACTAAGCGGAGTAGGTGCAGCATTAGCTAAGCATACAGGCGATAACATTGAACACAAAGGCATCAAAGCACATTTCAATATGGACGACTCTGGTATACTCAATTTAGTTAATGTGGAATTTGTAGCTGAAAAAACAGTTACTGAAGAAGATGGTGACAAAGACAGTACTCTATCTAAGATAGGAAGCACTATTAGCAAACTGTTTAGCTCAGATTCAGAAACGCCAGAAAAACTTGATGAGAAAATTGAAGAGAAACTTCAGGAAGGTGATGCTAAAAATGATACAAAGCAGGGCAATGATACAGTAAGTGAAAAACAGAATGCTACAGAAACTGAAAGCAAGCCTAAACCTAAAATTGTTGTACTTAAAGAGCCAATTAAATCTGAAGAGCAGGTTGTGAACATGCAGCCTCTAACTCAAGATCAGTTTAAGAGCTCTAAAGCGAAAATCGCGGCGTTAAACGCAGTTGATAAGAAACGGATTGAGAGAGAAACTGCTCTTAATAATCTGGAAGCTTTTGTAGTTGATGCACAAATGAAAATGGACATGGAAGAGTATTCAGAATGTGGCACTGCAGAACAGATTGAGGAAATCAAGAAATTATGTAGTGAAACATCAGAATGGTTGTATGATGATGGCTATGAAGCAGCCACCGAATTGTTTGAAGAAAAGCTAGCGGCTTTGAAAGATAAAACCCATCCAATATTCTATAAAAATTGGGAGCACAGAGAAAGGCCTGATGCCATAGCTGCTATTCGTGGCATGTTAAATAACTCTAGGGAATTCTTAAAAATGGCGAAAAACTTCACCAAAGAGGGTAACCCTGATAAGGATATATTTACGGAAGTAGAAATCGGTGTTCTGGAGAAGAAAATTGAAGAGACAGACAAGTGGCTAAACAAATCTATTGATGAACAGAAAGCTTTGAAAAAGAACGAGGATATCAAGCTTACAGTTGAAAGTATAAGAGAAAAGATGGCAAACTTAGATAGAGAGATGAAATATTTGTTGAACAAGATGAAGATATGGCGACCTAAGAAACCTATAAAGAAGGAATCAGATAACAAAACAGAAGAAACTGTCATAGAACCTGAAGCGGAGGTTAAAGAGGAAACACAAGAGGAGTCTCCTGAAAAAGAGGAATCTGAGAATGTAGTTGAGATTGAGAATGAAAGTACGGAACCTCCCTTGCAATTATCCGACGACACAGATGAACATTCCGAGTTATAATAACTGAAAGTGAAGTAACTTAATATGTTAGACTAATTTATTTTTTACTTTAATAAGTGTGGCTTGTTTGTTTTGTATGTATGGTTTACTAGTTAATTTGTTGAATAAATCGTGTTCCTTATTTATATATTTGAGGATCTCAATGAAAACTGTCGTCCAACTAATTGAATAAATTTCGATGATCCTTCTCTTAGTAATATTGTAGCTGGTATTCGTACGTTGCATTGATTTTTACACTTTCATCCAACAGTGTTGAGCATTTAATTTTAAGTAAGTTGAATAATTGTTATGAATGGTATTGTTTTCATAATTTATCAGCCTTGTACTCAGATCACAAATAATTTCGACACTTGCATGGAAAAATATTGTAACTCAGTTTTTATTCATTCCAAGTTGCATCCATACTCAAAACAGTATTTGACAATCAAAAGTCTTAATTAAAAATCGAGTTGCAATCTTTTTATTGATACACGTCTTTCATATAAACCAATATTTTAATTCATAGAATTCGTAAACGAACAAGCCACTCACCAAAAACATGCAATAAAATCTCAAATAGGAAATGTGGCCGCCTTGTATTTTATTCCACAATTCAATTTATTATGTAAACATAAAATGTGTTATCTTTTTTTACTTTTTTTAAAGAGCGGCTTCTTTAAGTTTGCACTGGCCCCAGTAGTGACGTGACGCGAGAATGTATTTATTATTGTACCTAAACTTTATGTGATATATTAAAAGGCTATAAGTTTGTGTGTGTATTATGCTGTTTTTCTACTACAAACACATAGTGTTGCACAAATATTATTGTACAAGGTCTCTCGAGTCTCTCGAGTATTATTATTCTAAGCGATTTGTGAATATAATAATTTATTAATAATCTGAAATAATAAAATTATTATTATGGGTACCACAATAATTGAATAAGTATAAATGTGCGGCAATTCAGACGTATCTTGTGAGCTATTTGTAAAGAAGACGTGATGCTATCATTATACTAAATATCTACGATTATACGGAGTTAGCAGGGGCTAATATTTAAAATAAATATATGCCAATGTAATTTAAGTCTCTCTTGGCTGTGTATCTGCATTTATATTATTAGCTCAAACACGAAATAACAAAGTAAACACGAAAATACAATTCTAACAACTGGCGTAGTTGCGGAAACGTCTGCATTGACTTTTAAAGATGCTGGCAGTTTTCAAAAGTGTATCTAAACATCACAACTTAGCACACTTTTTTAGCCCTTGCTGTACTATGTAGTAAACAAGATATGTCTGAGGGCTACCGTGAAATGTATGCGAAACAGTGTGGTGTGTAGCAGTGAAACAGTGTCCGACTTCGGTCGAGTAATAATTTAAGTGATACGTTCAATATCCAGTCGCAAATGAAAATAAATTATACAATGAATGAACTGTTTTGGTTTTATTTCATGCTGGTTGTTCCCTGCAGCTTCGTCTGCGTGGTACACTGAACCAGTTTCGGTGATCTGCAGAACCCTATTAGGTACAGGGATAAGATAGCCCGTTCACTTTTTCAGAGGTTTGACAGGGGGGAGGGGAATGGTTTAAGAAAATAAAAATGGTGGGTATTATTGAAATACCCACCTTTTTTCATAAACTGGTGGTCTGAAACTGTTCGACCACCACTGTGTCCGAGGGGGGGGGGGGGGGGGGTCCACAGGGGACATGACCCCTCCCAAAACCATGCACGTCATATTGAAAAGTCCCAGTGGGAGGGGGGGGGGGGGTTAAATTTCTTAAAGAATTTCCGAAGTCCCCCCCCAAAACTTCAAGCTGCGACCGCGCCTGGTCTTCGGGTGCTTACATAAAGAAACATTTACAGGTACGGGCGGACAGGTAAACCCATCCGTGTTGCTACCTATCATATTAATTTGTTGTTTGTAAAAAATCGCAAAGTATGCACAAAAACATATGGGCGCGAATGCGTTGTGTTGTGTGATGTTTTTGACATGTGATGTTAGAACGTAAATTACGAATTTTCTTCATTTTTATTGCAATGGAAACTTGTCGGTGCAAAAACAACCGGGAACAAGCTAAAACAAAATTGCGAGTGGATACAGTAAGACATCGTGCTCGTGAAGGTGATCGAGATCGAGATCGAGTTCGAGTTTGTAGTGAGAGTGAAACCAGTGGTAGTGCTGTTACGCGTAGGAAAAGAATTCGAAAGAGGGTAGATATTTACTCTCTCACCGTTGAAAACTGGAGTATTAGCTCCAGTTCCTCAGTGATCATGGTGCTTGCAACAGCACCGAAATATCGGAAACTCCAAACCGTACATGGTACATATCCCGATAGTTCTAATAGTGATGTTGCACACGCACGCGCATAGGTCACGGTAACCACTTTCCATCAGTTGGGCCGTGAGCTTGTATGCCACCTAAGTGGTATAAAAAATATCTAGTACCTAATAAAAATGTGTATGAAATGACGTTATAAATTATGTGAGAAAAATAAATATTTAGTGTGTGTATGCGAGTGAGGCAGAATGCAAGATGGGGACACCGTGTTTTCCACTTATTCTTTTTTTTATACTACTTAGGTCGCAGACAAGCAACACGGCCCTCCTGACGGTAAGAGGTAACCGTGGCCTATGGGGCGAGTGCTACGCTAGCGGAGTCTGACTCGTGCTGCCGACCCTCTAAGAACAGAGAGATTCTGTGCCGTCAGTGCAAAAGATAAGTAGGACAAAGTCTTTGGTTCCTACACCCGAGGGGATCTCAGAACCTCGAATATCCTAGGACATCTCGAAACCGGAGATAACCCTGGTTTAGCCGGGGTACGAGCAGGGGCGGATCCAGCTTTCAATTCAGGGGGGGGGTCATGGTGTAGCCGAGACATAGTTTCGGGGGGAGGGGGGGAGGTTGTCTAGTCTCCCAATAAAATGTCATTGAACAAAAATAATGGAGGAGGAATGAGGTGAGAGGAGAAAAGTACTGTTGTTAAATACGATGCAGAACCCGGCTAAGCTGCTGGCCCCCAAGTTGAAGGACGCAGCTGGCACTCTGGCCTGAGGGGGCTGGAGGACTCCTGTAGGAGACTCTATGGCGAATGAAGATATCAGAGCACCTTCGGTACTAAATCCGTATCAAAAGGCGAGAAATCGAGGCTACGAAGTCCCAGCTTTATCGGGACATGGTGGAGTTGAAACTACGACTTGGACAACCAAGCGCCTACGCTTGGTTGTCCAAGTCGTAGTTTCAACTCCACTATCACGGCGTGCCTTAGCACGCCGTGATAGTGGTGCTAAGAAAACCCATCATGGAGAACTAGCTAGAAAGGCTTCAATGGGGAACTCTCGTACCGGTTGACGCAGATGATCACCGGATATGGATGTTTCGGAAGTTAGCTGCGGCGAATTCAGAAGGAGCCAACGCCCGGGTGTCATCACTGTGATGCAAGCGAGGACACGGGGCTGCATACGCGGACCGAATACCCGGCATTAGAAACGCCGAAGTGGGTCCTTGTGGCGGCCCTCGGGATGGGAGTTCTCTCGCTCAGCACACTCTTTCGCTTGCTTACAGTGATGGCGTAAAACCGTAAGCTCGCGGCTGCCACCGCCTCCATCTGAGAGCAAGTAATGCTCGAGAAGGAGGTGGGGGAACGGGTCTGGAGAAGATTCAGTTGTTTCCCATTCCGCATAATACACAATGCGCGAAGGACTCGGGCGACGTAGGCCACTCAACATCTTCATTATCGTATCAATATCTCTATATCGGTCCCCATTAGCACGGGCCTGGAAATGGAACCGCCTGACACTCTAGAAGAAGCAGGCCACGTTGGCGGCGCGATGCTCGCCTCCCCCTTTCATGATTATCGTACATATTTTCCTGATTGCTTCCGAATCCTAGGTGACCTCGGAGCTCAGGGGCCGCCTTCTGTCTCTTCCTCCTCCACTTCGCACGACGTTGGGCGTTCATGGTGGTGAGATGAGACCATTTGCACGCATGTCACCCTTCACGACTTCAAGCCAAGTCTTCTTGGGCCTATCCTTTCCACCTGGTCCCGGTGACTGTGCTACTGCCAGCCATTTGTTACCCACGTAGCCTGGCGGTTGCTACAAGACGTGGCCATACCAGCGAAGGCGGCTCTCTTGCATCTTATGTGTGATATCGCGGACATGAAGGCTGCCGCGGATCTGAGAGTTTCTCATGCGATCTTTACGTGTGACGCCGCACATCCACCACAACATTTTCATCTCTGTGACACGTAGCTCCTGCTTATGTCGCTCCAGCAGCGGCCACGCCTTACAGCCGTGTAAAAAGACAGGCCTAATGATCGTTTTATAGACCTACCCCGTCAACCAGACTGGCATTTTAGGGTTAAATGTGACGCCAATCATTTCTCGCCCCTTGGCCCACATGGCGGCAATCCGTGCCTTGACGTCGCGGTTGATGTGACCAGTCACGTGAAGTACAGATCCCAGGTACTTAGCCTGGTCCGTGCGCTCGACCAAGTCATCGCCGCTGCGCGGATGCGTGGGCCGCCGGCGCATCCTTCTAATGCTCGTGAAGGAGGCGGAGGAGCGGGAGCGAAGGAGAATCGCAGACCTTGCGGCCCGCGAGCAGCGAAGGAGAATCGCAAACCGCGCGGCCCGCGACGAGCGGCAGCAAGTCGGGCGTCGGAGGTCGCAGAATGACCTCCGGCCCCCATGAGCGCGGGCCTGGGGGTGACGGGTGGAGCCACCTGTCACCCTAGCAGAAGCAGGCTGCGACGGCGCGCATTGCGTGCCTCCCCGTACCTGGGGGCGAGCTGAGGACTCTATGGTCCCCACACCGGAAGAGGACCAGATCGAGAGATATGGTTCTGGGTCGACCGGGGTGCGAGGGATATGGCTACGACAATCTCACCTCCGGCAACTGACGGCCCACAGACGGCGTACGTTTTAGTCGGTTCGAGTCCGACCTAACCTCCTCCGGCTCAGGCGGGGGAGGTATCCGCGGGGATTTTTCGCACGATAAAAAAAAAGGACCAGGCATATGAGCCAGTTGCGTCATCCGCAGCAGAAGATGACCACTGGCCACAACCGCTGGGCCCGCGGTAATAGCGGTAGTAAGGCCCATCCCATCCTATGGGGGAGTGGCTAGAGAGGCCACACGGCTGCCTCTCGTACCGGCTGATGCAGGTTATTACCGGGCACGGGTGCTTTGGTGACTACCTACGTCGGATCCATAAAGAAAGGCTTCTTCCAAGTTCACAAAAAGTTTTTGTAAGCAAACAGTAACATAAATACGGGGCCTTTGAAGCTGAGCCCAAGTCAAGTTATTGCCCGAATCGAAAAAGTACCTCATGGCTGTCAGCTCCAGACCTTCGACTGCCGGCCTGGTTAGTCATTCGCGCTTATTTCTTTAACATACCTGACACCAGGTCCGAAAACTATTCGAGTCCATCGGTTGATCGGCTGCGCTGCACGATAAATTGAAATTTTCAATCGTGTGAATAATATTCATACTGATGTTTGGTGCCTCATAAAATTATAATACTAGTAGGTACCAAAAGACAGTCTTCTTATGCGTGTTATTTTTTAAAATTTAACAGTGATATTGGGATATTTTTTAGTAGGTGACCCGCCCAGGGGGGGGTCATGACCCCCACGACCCCCCCCCCCCCCCTGGATCCGCCACTGGGTACGAGGCAAATGTCTTAGGCAATCTTATATGTAGGTATAAGTATCTGAAGACCCGGGACCCGGGACGGCGTGTTTTAGTCGGTTTGAGTCCGACATAACCATAGAAACTAGAAAGGGTACCTATCCGAAGAGATTTCACGAAATGAAAAAAGGTGTGAGTGAGAGTGCCTATGATGAACAATATAGTTACATAAGTATATCGCTTATCCATATACCATTAGGCACCAATCGTGGTTATGGGTTTATCCCCGTCCTGATTAGTTTATGGATTCGATTACAGTGTTAAGTCCCGGTTTATCTGCAAATGTGTAACTCACGGAACTCATCCATATCTATCTATGCTACCTACTTATCTACCTTTAGTCTCAGTAGTCCGGTTGATCAGACTACTGCAACTTTTCAGTAGCAGTAGTCCGGTTGTCAAACGGAATCGTACTATTGCTACTTTTGTGTAGCAGTAGTCCGGTGAGTAGTTCGTTTAACCGGACTACTGCAACTCTTAAGTTGCATTAGTTCAGTTGTCAAACAGGTACGAATTCCGAATGGCTAAAAGTTACTTGTTTTACGTCTGCTTTATTGCATCGATATCTTCTATATAATAATATCTATATATGTAAAAGCGAAATACCAACCACTCAATGATTAATCACGAAATCTCATCTACTATAAAGGGTCCTCTATACGTAGACAATTCGACAGATTTATCTGCGGATGTTAGCGGCGGACGCGTCCGCGGACGTGTGGACGGGGTGAATGCTCGTCTGTAGCACAGCAGGCGTATTGGCTATCTTTCGCGTTGTTCACCTTGTGACCTTCACTGCTTCAAGAGTCACCGGTGACTTAATCTAATTTTGGTATTACGTATCACATTGAGTCGCCATGGTGTCACCGTGTCTATAATGTTCCTTAACCATAGATGTTAGCACCTCTAATTTCTTATCAGCTATTATACGACTAAATTAAGTAATGCTGTCTAACCGATACTTTAGTAGATTTTATACTACTTTTCATTGTGTGCGGCTTATACTGGCCATGGTATTGTGAAATGGGAGGCAAAGTTCATGGGGATCATATTTCATTCTTCTTTAAGTGTATGGAAACTAAATAGTCGGATCAAAGGTCGAAATTTTTGTTTTGTTACAATGAGATTAGAATGTGTGTTTAGGTAATGAATGATAGTAGAAAAAAAAATGGAATAATCTCGCAGGGTGCTTTATTTATTTCATTCATTATACACTTTATATGTACACCGGTAAAAATACGTAATTAAAATCTATACGGGATGAGAGATATGAGACTGCCTGGGTCAGCCAGGGTACAAGGCAGGTATATACACTTGGCAATCCAAGACGACGTGCGGTTTTAGTCGGTTTGAATTCGAAATAATCGCAAGTCGGTGCGGAGGGTGCACTATAAAAAAACCGAAATGGCGTGCGGTTTTAGTCGGTTCGAGTCCGACGCATCCGGATATATCCAATTTCCGCACAATAAAGGTTCATTATCTCTCATAACTTAGTGTAAAATGTCTTGGAGTTGAGCCATGATATTTCTCGCTTTTTCTATATTTGGGCATTTTTTAATATTTATAGAGTGTATTTCACATATAAAACACTGTACAAACACAAATTACAATTTAATAGCACAAACAAATCATTTAATTTATTTAATTTCCACGTAAAACACTACTCATGAGTAGTGTTTCATAATAAACAGAGTGACTTTCATTTTCATTGTCCACTATGCTTACGCAATCGCAATGTTTATAATATTGAACCGAAAAACTTTTTAACCGTGACCTTCAGTGCTAATCGACCTCATGACGTCATCTTAGTCGGTCATTGTTTAGGCACTGGTAGATAGACAATACCAAATTAGCTGTTTGACAGCTCCGAGTTGAGCACTATGACAAAGTGCTAAGCACTCGAGCTGTCAATGAAGATACGCAATAGCCCTGCAGATCTATGAGCAAGTCGCTGATAACATCTGCGGATGAAACTGTCTACGTGTAGAGGAGCCATACCACCTACAAACTTGAAAGGCAGGTAGCAGAGGGGCAAGACCTAAACCCACCTACCTCACTACGAAAAAAAAGAACTAAAACGCCAACAAAGGAGCTTACCCCGTAAGGGAGTCTTTTAAAAGCTACGTAAACATATTGTTTATCAAAAGGAAACTAGTAGCAACACAATTTCACGCTCTGAGCTTCTAGCGAAGGCTTTCTGTACACTTTTGTATAAAAGTAAATATTGAACGCGCTACACACCTTAGAAACCCAGTTCGTAACACATGCTGTGTTGACTTTAAGCGTGTATACTTCGGGGCGCCTATATTGGACCTAAATCGCGAGATAAACGAGGCTCTAGCTCTGGCGCACATCGATTGTTTTGTAATAATCAAATCATAGGTTACTAAGGAATAGTGAGTATATTGATAAACATTCAAGAGCACAGCACTACTTAAACTGGGTGTGCCACGGGTTTGAATCCAAGTACCTACCCATGGCACCCCCAGCGGTATCATCCAGGGGGGCCACGGGTCCGGAAGATAATAATCTATACTTGGTGAATTTGAGCTCATCCACCGCAGCAACCCTTGCTATCCTCAAAAGGCACACAAGAAACGTGTACACTGCGCGTATAGAGCACATATTGAGCACATTTTCGGTCCTAGTTATATGTCCCGAGCAATACCTTTTCACCTATTGGTTCGTTTTTGCTACAAAAATACCTACTCGGTAGTATGTTATCTTATTTGTGCGGTGCGAAATGAGAGAGTAGGTAGCTAGCTACCAACCTATCAAAAAAAAAAAAACAAGACTCATAGACAGGAAGATAAGTAAACTTGAATAGGTAACTGGTATCGAAGAGACCTATATTTTTTATCACATACTTGTAGAGGCTTCCTATTTAGGAACCCAGTTCTCTGAATAGGTAGGTTTATCATAACAATTTTCTTATTTATGTTCGATCGTACCTACCTACGACGAGTAGCTAGGTACGTAATAGGGGGTGAACCGTGAGCCTATTGCCGTATTCCGGGCACTATTGTTGACTCGAGCCATGCACCGGCTGAGTCAGGGGCGGTTTTAATCGATGCAACTGTGAGTATGATTATCTTCTCTGATATAACTAGGAAATGGTACTGTAGGTACGTACGTAATAAATCAACCTAACTATAGTCTACGGTCGGTTAAATACAAACTTTTGTGCTGCTGGAGTATTTCGTACGAGATTAAATTTGTCTTAACGACTTTCATTGTTCTATTCGGAACGACGCGCTTGGCATGTTTCATTGTAACGAGACAAAACTATACTTTACATTCGTATTTAAATTGCATTTCAGGGTATTGCAATCAAATATAGAGCAGATAGAGCGTAAAAGGGGTAGAGTTCTTTAGGTAGAGAGGTACCTAATGGGTGAAATGGGATCAGATCACCTGTCCAGTCCAGTCAACGGCGTCCGAACTGGCAGTAGGTAGCGAGGTTGGAAATGGAATGGAAAGAGGAGAGGACTTTTTTGTCCGCACTTAGCCTCTTTTTGGGCCATTGTGCGTAATTAATAGCGAGGTTGTGATAAGTGCTTAATACTTATAGGCGCTGGTAATACCTGTGGTAATACCGTGTAGGCTGCATAAGCTTCTTAAACAACGGAAGGGTAATCTCTCGTCTTTTCTTTTGAGGTACTTGTTGTTGCTGCTTCCGGTTAATATGCTGTGGGGGTTTTACCCGAGTAAAAAGACACGCGCAGGAATCGTTTCTTGCGCGTAGTCTGTCTGACAGGTAAAGAGAGGTAGGTATGCCTACCTAGATGAGATTGATGACTCCTTGATTTCTTTTCAGGGATACTTAAAATTTATTATAAAAAAAAATACAGTCCACTTGAGAATCTCTTCCTTTTTTGAAGTCGGTTACCTGTTACTGTTTCTTTTACTTCTCTTTTACAGGCGGGGCTTTTTCTTAACGTTAAAATAGTTTCGAATTCGATAATATTCAACAGTTCACACATGTTACAGACGTCTTTGTGATCGAGTGATCACATTCAGATGATTCAGGATGCAATTAAATATGGCTATTAGTGCGCCCACACATCCCATCACAAGAATGCGCAATAGGTAGGTACAGTCACCTCTATAAATATGTATACACGGTAGGGTTCCAAAAACAAGTAACCGGGGTAACTTCAAATTTTTATTTACAAAATATATAGCTAAATGATGTAAACTCTTAATATTCCATAAAAATGTAACCATTACACGCCTCATAAAATGTATCAAATAATGCTTGCAAAAATATATCCACAATTAACGGGTCAATTGAATGGAAACATGCTATAATTCATAAATATGTAAACACTACTTTCAAAATAATATAAAATATACTTTCAGTGAAGTTATGTAGTCTGGAGTCTAAAATATGTAGTCGTCTTTCAAGTCATTAGGATACAAAAATATTTGAAAATATTATATGGTGGGATGAATCCCACCATCTCGGAAAGAGTATTTTTGCTTATATTTTGAAAAATTTATCATACAATTTTTTTTTAATTTATGAAAAACTCAGACTCGGAACCTCCTTGGTGTAGGGTAAAGTCGGGATAGATGCCCCAGTTGGATAGTTGCCCCAGTTTTAAATTCTATATGTTAGGGTCGTTAGTTACGTTAATACTTTACTATAAATGTAAGAGCACCTCATGTAGACTGTAGTGTCATAAAAATTATCAGTGCAGATGTATACGTTTTTTCTGTGTGAGCGAAAATATCCCGCGGCCATACCTCGATGGTCGAAACATTTATATTGCTAAGTCTTTTCTATTGAATATTTTTATAACTGATTGAGGAATCAGAAAAATTTTTGTTTCTTTGCATGCATTAGAGTTTATATTACACTATTTAATACGTTTTGTTCTCGAATAGTTTTTATTTATTTAGAAATTAAAAAAGGCAACTATCCGTATCAAAAAGGATAGTTGCCCCAATTACTTTTGCGGATAGTTGCCCTTAGTGCGCTCTATGGGAAAGGCCAACTATCCCGCCGCATAAGATGGACAAAAGATTAATAGTTATTTGTTATACAAGAGTGCAAAGTTGCTTTTTAACCGCGTGCTCAGTTTTGATGACCGAGCAAGCGAAAGATTCTAAATTTGAATCACGAGCATAGCGAGTGATTCATAAATTAGAATCTTGAGCGTTAGCGAGGGAATTAAAAGAGCACAAGGTGTAAAATCTTTGCACTCGAGTGCAACACGTAACTTTTCATCCCACCTCAGCGAGGAAATAATGAAATGCTTCTTCTTCCTAGCGTTAATTCCCAGTCGCATCCGAAGCTTTCACCTCGGAGTTCGGGGTCCGCTTTACCAGTCGCAACTGCGGATTTGGCTGGACCTCGATATTTTTCGTAAAGCGACTGCCATGTGACCTCCACAACCCAATGGTGACATTAGGCGATATCGAAGCATTGCAGCTAGACCGTTGTTGTTGAACTTTTTATGCATAAGTACAAATATTTGCACTGAGCGGGGATCGGACCCGCACCTCCTGCGTTGCGGCCACGTTCACTACCACTACGCCACGGAGGCTGTATAATAATTATGTGTAATAATACTAATAATAAAATATCAACAAATAAAATTCAACAACAATGTTCAACCATAGGACGTGAAAAAAAAATTATGCGCGCAAAGCAAATTTAAAAAAAAAAGTAGGTACACCAAGGAGGTTCCGAGTTGAGTTTTTCATAAATTAAAAAAAAGTTGTATGATAAATCGGCACCATAGAGGTAGAAGTAAATAGGTTTAATGATGTTTTGGGTTCACAAACCTAGTACACACGATGTTCTAAATTCAAATTTACTTTACCACTCTAGAGGATAAAAGCGACTTTTACACTCAGATATCGAAGAAAAAAAGTACTCTTTCCGAGATGGTGGGATGAAAAAATAATTTAACACTTGCATTCATAGTACATAATGGAGAAAATACTTTATCAATGGGTAACTTACAGTTTGGAGGCCTTCATTTTTATATGTTTATTTTTTATGATTTAAAAGTAAAGAATAAATTAATATTTTAGATGATTACTTCTTAATAACAGTATTCTCGTTATTTATTCCCTTTTTACAGAACTCTATAAAGGTAAAATATGAAATGGTACTAAAATTTGGTGTTATTTTTGGTTTAAGCAATGTAAAGGGCATCTATCCTTCTTAGTATTTCCACGGTGGGGCAACTATCCATACAGTGAGGCATCTATCCTAAAAATTAAGGGTCTACAAAAAGCTAAATTTTTCAAAATCTGTAATTGATAGGTAAAAGAAAACAATTAATAATTCAAGAGGAATGAGGGCTTCAAAGTGGACAAGCTATACCTGACTTTTGTATGAAAATCCAGTTTCGACCCCCTAGGGACTATATTTAGGGTTGAGAGGAAACAGAAAAACAAATCTTTTTTTAGGGGTTGAGAGAACAAGACAGCCTCCGTGGCGTAGCGGTAGTGAACGCGGCCGCTACGCAGGAGGCGTGGGTTCGATCCCCGCTCACTGCAAATATTTGTGTTCATGAAATATGGGTATTTGCATTGGTCTGGTCGTGCCTCGGAGAGCACGTTAAGCCGTCGGTCCCGGTTGCCATAAGAACATCTATGGCAGTCGTTACGGGTAGTTGGAGCCCTCAAAAATCCAAAAACAGTGTAGCTGCAAAGCTTCGATATTGCCTAATGTTACCATTGGGATGTGGAGGTCAGATGGCAATCGCTTCACAGAAAATATCCAGACTCCGAGCTGAAAGCTTCGGATGCGATTGGGAATTAACCCTCAGAGGAAGAAGAAGAAGAGAACAAGAGTGGACACAACCAAGAAAAAAGAACTTACTGATATCCCCAAGGTTTCATCTATTTCTGTTACACTTAGCCCCTCTTCCTTCAAACATACAATGCGATGCTTGGTATGGCTGTCTATGCGGTACATGATAAGTTAATGAAGAAGTTAATGAAGAAGTTAATGAAGAAGTTAATGAAGAAGTTAATGAAGAAGTTAATGAAGAAGTTAATGAAGAAGTTAATGAAGAAGTTAATGAAGAAGTTAATGAAGAAGTTAATGAAGAAGTTAATGAAGAAGTTAATGAAGAAGTTAATGAAGAAGTTAATGAAGAAGTTAATGAAGAAGTTAATGAAGAAGTTAATGAAGAAGTTAATGAAGAAGTTAATGAAGAAGTTAATGAAGAAGTTAATGAAGAAGTTAATGAAGAAGTTAATGAAGAAGTTAATGAAGAAGTTAATGAAGAAGTTAATGAAGAAGTTAATGAAGAACTGCAGATGATAGCAGATTATTATTGAGAATAAAATAAACTAGACATTAAGAATGGCATTTGACATCACGTCAATCACAAATCATTAGTTACGATTAAGGTCTCAGCACACATATGGGATCGGAAAGGGATCGTAACCGTAACGCCTTTCGCCTCGCTGGCAACCAGGTGTCAACCTGCCGTATGCACGTAACGAAAGCGTATCAGCAGCGCCTGTACGTCAACACGGCTACGGCTAGGCGACACCGCGCTTACGCCTCGCCACCCGCTGGCTGACCTGGTTGGCACCAGATCAGTCTCAATCCAAATTTCGGATTATAAAAAAACATTTGATGGATGATGAAGAGAAATTTTATATTTATTTTCATATGCGAATGGCGGCGTCTTTAGCAGGCAAGTCGCGGGAGGGGACAGGCGCAAGGGTGGACGAAGAGATGTGAGCGCGGGGACGGAGAGACGTAAGCGCGGGGACGATGAGCCGTAAGCGCTGGAGTTGCAAGTTCGGAGCCTGTTCCGAGGGGAGGCGATTACGTTACGATTCCGATTAGTGTGCGTTGCAGTAGGGAGTTTAATACAAACCATTCTGAACGGCTCGAGGCGATACGATTACGATCCCTTTCCGTTCCCATTAGTGTGCGGACTCCTTAAGACAAATAGTTTGTATACTTACAATACAATCGTTTACATATTAATGACTTGAAAGACGACTACATATTTTAGACTCCAGACTACATAACTTCACTGAAAGTATATTTTATATTATTTTGAAAGTAGTGTTTACATATTTATGAATTATAGCATGTTTCCATTCAATTGACCCGTTAATTGTGGATATATTTTTGCAAGCATTATTTGATACATTTTATGAGGCGTGTAATGGTTACATTTTTATGGAATATTAAGAGTTTACATCATTTAGCTATATATTTTGTAAATAAAAAATTGAAGTTAACCCCGGTTACTTGTTTTTGGAACCCTACCGTGTATACATATTTATAGAGGTGACTGTACGCGGAAGTAGGCATAATATCTACGAGATGGTTCGAAATTCGAAAGACAAAACGGATACTATGATGCTTGTCAATCAGTGGAGCATTAGGAAGCTCCTTTTAATGTTCAGCTGATTGATAAGACATAGGATGCAGTGATAACTTGTTAAACAAGCAAAAAATCTACCTATCTGTAATTTAAGGCACAAAATAACGATTTATTTAATGTTGATATTTACTTACTTATTATTTACGTTGATCGTCATCTTAATATTGCTCCTGAGGCTTCCATTTCAGAGTCCGCGGTCCGATACTTTTAGATAGTCGTCTGACCTCCTAACACGGAGAAGAAAGCCTGCGCTAGAGCCTCCTTCGTCAGTCAGTGAGTGCACCTAATAATGGCTTGCAGGTTGACTTGGTCCCGAAGGTCTTGGCGGGGTTTCATACACCCGGTGACAATACACAATAACTTTGTGTTTCCTCCTTCCTATTTATTTATTTGATCTAATTTGAGCTTTATATTTATTTGATCCTCTGTACATTGTGTGTTCTTGATTAAATGCTTTCTTTCTTTCTTTAATATTTTCCATAAGATTCACAAAGGTAATGCCATTTAGGAAGGAATCAGGTACGTATGTCATGTAAAAAAAGAACCGAATTCTCTTTTAACTGCCATTTAATTACAGTATTTAGGTTCGCATATACTTAAGTTGTTGTAATATGACTATTAATTGACTTCAATTACATCGTGAAAGCGAAGCGTGCAAGAAATATGGACATTTGAGCTTCGAACTCCTCACAGATATCAGCTTCTGTTGCTAGACGTTATGAGAGTATCTTATTTTGTGAAGATCATAATCATTTTGTGAAGGTCTTTGTTCACAGTAGTTCTTCTTGAGTGCCTGCATAACTTACAGGAATGCAACAATTTATAATTTCAGGTGAATCCTTCGGCTGACTATCCTGCAAGTGTGAATCTACTACTAACGTTATCTTTGCTATTGCCATATTACCTGGACGCTAAGCCACAGATTACCTAATAGTTGGAGTTAAGCATCTAATTTCTGAAGTCCATTAATACGCAACGAGAGGCAAAATGAAATCAGGGGGGCTTGAATGGCATTTCAAGACCAAGCAAGGAGATTGATCGAGTTAAATAACGGATACATTTTAGTTCTTGAGAATGGAAGAATTAAAGGGGACTATCTGGATAAAATAATAAAGCAAATACTCGTAAAACCACCTTATGAACGGCCCCTGCCCCTGCTTAATATCGAAAATTGTCCACATTGGCAACTACACAAAATTGTCCAATGTTTTTATGGTTCTCTCTATATTTTTTATCGGAGTTATAATAGCTATTTGTCAATAATTTGGCAAGAGAACTTAGACCAGAAGATAAATTAGCACCGAGGCGATCTCAGCAGCGCTTGGGTAGCCAAGTCTATGACTAGATATTGGTTTATTGGGTCTATTGTTGAGGAAGTGTAAATATATATTAAATAAATTAAGTAAATAATATATAATCTATCTAATAATGGTATGTTTTTTATTTACAAAATTTAATACGTATATCTACAAGCATTCTTACACATTGGCACACCCTAAACTACTTGTCTGAATATAATAATGTCTTGGGGTTTGTCTGAATAGGTATGTAGGTATATCTACAATATTTCCTACAATTCTTTCGCATTGGTGTCAGGTGTCAGCAACATTTTCTTTAGGATAGTCACGTTCACGTCGGATTCATACCTCTCAAGTTTCATTTCAAGGTGCCGCATAAATTAATGCTTTAATGGGCGAGTAACTATGTGCCTTGCTGGACGGGATCTCAAATAATTTTCAAATCACACAATATCTTGCTTGACAGGCACCTAAAGCCCCATTAAGTACTAGTAACTTGTTTCAAAAGAGCTTTTGTTTTTTTCAATACCCGATGTCGGCGCCCGCGCCGTGCACTGGCGCCTTTCTTCGGCGAGTGAGATAGCTGTATATGATTATGTTCGAGGTTGAAAAGAGACCAAGCAATAGCATTCCGCGTCACAGACAGACAAGCCAAATGAATCCAGTTTGCTTGTTATACGCCGGCAGTTCGGGTGTGTGCCGCTTTAGTGTGGATTTTGACAGTGATGTAAACAATAAAACTATTTTTTTCTGTGAATAAGTACATTTTTATAACACCAGTGTCAATAAAAGTATGTGTTGAAGTTAGTTATACTAAAATATAAGAGGGATCTGACGGGATTTTCGTATGAAAAGGTAAGAATAACTAAGAATGCAGGCGATTCCCTCTCGCGTCCCTCTTGGAGGAATGCAATGCACCTCGTTGTGCCCCGGCGCACCTTGCGACTCGGTCGAATTTACTGTCCGACTGATACAATTACAGAAATTTTATTGAGCATAGCTCGCATTTAGTAACACTACACATCGTTAAGATTTAAGATAAAATTTGTGAATACAAGTGGTATAAATTACGGAGATATATTGTTGTGGTCACTGTATTGTTTTTGTATACAGATGTTTTATTCATGAATGTATTTGATATATTCGAAGCCATGTGCGCCAAGCTCCTTAATTGCTACAATAGAGAAAAAACGACGGTAATTAATCTTGATGGACATCTAAAATTATGCACATCGTATGGTTGAAAAAGGGTGGATGTTCGTACTTATATAGGGTGTTTTTTTTAGAGGTATAGAACTTTAAATTGCAATAAAACAACGATGGATTATTCGATTGACATGAATTTTATTTATCAGCAAGATAATCTTGTGGCAATACATTTTAAATATGATTTCTGGCATATGACCGCCACGGCTGGCTCGGATGCAGTCCAATTTGGACGTCCAATTTTCGATGACTTTTTCCAACATTTGTGGCCGTATATCGGCAATAACACGGCGAATGTTGTCTTCCTAATGGTCAAGGGCAAGAGCAATTTGTGGCTTATCCGCATAGACCAATAACTTTACATAGCCCCACAGAAAGTAGTCTAGCGGTGTTAAATCACAAGATTTTGGAGGCCAATTCACAGGTCCAAAACGTGAAATTAGGCGGTCACCAAGCGTGTCTTTTTTGTGATTGGACTACATCCGAGCCAGCCGTGGCGGTCATATGCCAGAAATCATATTTAAAATGTATTGCCACAAGATTATCTTGCGGATAAATAAAATTCATGTCAATCGAATAATCCATCGTTGTTTTATTGCAATTTAAAGTTCTATACCTCTAAAAAAAACACCCATTATAATGATTATACTGTCTCGCGCGTGTACTTACCTAATCTAAACATTATTATTTATTATGCACAAGGTGAAAGTTCAAGTCACTGCCAAAATAGTGCACGCTTATCGTTTCGTTTCCTGTTGAATTAGACTGGTGTCTACAGACAATTCTTTATTTTATCAGTTCATTTTATATTAGGTACCAATATTATAGTTTAAAATATAAATTCTCAATTCAATAAATCACAAGGTAGCTCTTCAAGACAGCTCTTCAATTCAATGTCTATGAATTCCAAGCATTTCTCGGAATCACCATGTGACCATGTGACAGGAATACGGAGGGTTAAAAGTTGACAAGTGTCAATGACAAGTTGCCGACCGTCATCAATAGTTCCGTACCTATACACGACTAGGAGACCCTTTGTCCCTACTATGGTACCTGCTATTATTTGTCAGTTCATACTTGAAAGTGTATCAGCATTATCTGGGAGGTGATTGCGGACTTGCTTATTTACTGTACATATTTAGATTTATGACGAGTGGTTTGAGATGAGAAAATATTAGATACTTATTAATCGAGTCTTCATTCTTAAGCGACGTATCAAAAAATCATCATCTTCATGAAGACGTATTTTCCTGGTTGCATCCGAGACCTCGGAGCTCAGGGTCCACTTCCGGCTCTTCCTCCTCCACTTCGCACGATCTTGGGCGTTAATGGTAGTAAGTCCATTTGCACGCATCTCACCCTCCACAACGTCAAGTCAGAACTTCTTCGGCCTCTTCTAAGGTCTCGGTACATCAAAAAATAAACCAAGGGATATTTTCTAAGCCCTGCGGTGCATGTAGTAGGAACTGTGCTAGTTGGTGGCTGGCTAGTCTGAAAGTAATAAAATGGAATTGGAAATATATTCATCATCTTAATTTCTGTTACATTTCTGTGTTTTCTTATTTATTTCACTAACAGCAACGATTAATACAGTCCGTGCCCGTGGTCCACCTATTATAGTACTTCATCATCTTCTAATTATCCTCTGAAATTCTTTCTGAACCACAAGAATAAAATAGAAATCATTGGCAATAGGGTCTATTTCGTGATGCATAAGCATCTCAAATGCCGCCATCGCATCGGTGACTGTGTTCTGAACGTTGCTTTTATAAAAAAAAGTAGCTTATGCGAGGTTGCCTCGCTGGTTTTAGCAATTTGAGGTTTTTTTTTTCATTTATTTTACAGGTAACGAAGGTACTCGTAATGCATTCAATCATTGCTACCACTTGAACATCCCAGGTCAGACAACCGATTATCTTACTGGCGGAAGAACCCATTTTGAATTTCTTAGAAGTTGAAAAATGAAGATCACTTTTTCTTTCCGTAATTTCGTTTTGGGATCGTAACGATGTAGACGCGTTTCTTTACTATCTACTTCGTAATCGCTATCTTAAATGTTGGTAAGTGATGATGTAGTCCACGATGAAACATGCTTGTCTAGGAGCAGGTTATGGGTTTCCGGAAACACATTCATGTGTACTTATTCATCATTCAGTATCGGATTAACAAAAAATCTGAGTAGGCGGGAGCCTAGGTTGAAAGATTTTAAGAGCGGAAAATTAGGGAAACAATATTACTTTTATATTCTACAGAAAAATATTTTGGAGAGAATAACTTATTGGCGGGAAATGTATAAACCCGTCACTGATAAGGATAATTATATATAAGTTCTTATATTACATACTTCAAATCATGGAGCATAAAAGCCACGGTTATTTATAACTATGGTTATATCCTTGATGCTTGTAATCAATAATAACGTAGATATTCTTGAAATCAAATCGACCCTAGGTGCTAACCCGTTACTAATAAGCAGTTTGAAGGATCAATCTAATCTCAAAACACTCATAATATTTACTCGATTGTTATAACCCATTCCCATACTGTCGGTTTCTTGTCTTCCCGTCTATAATTGGATAGTACCTCTTTGATAGTCGGCTTCATTCTCGTTTGAGATGGAATCCATACGGTATTAATTTCCGGATATCACACTACGTAATTACTATTAACAGCTTTTCATTGACCCTTTCGAATTGAGAGATGGAGCGTTTATGTTCGTATCATTACGAGAAAGAACCTTTTCTTTTAGGGTTATGAAGAGGCAGTAGATTAATGGGTAAGGTGTCAGTCGTGAGATTACGGGTTCGAAGTTCGAACCTCATCTAGTAAGTACACTATCGAACTAAAGAAAGAACTAATATTTAAATTAAAAAAAAAAGAATTATTAGTTATTTGAGGAAGGCTTTTGTCGAGCAATAGGGCGGCATTGACTCTTGAAACACATCTAGCGCATAATTCACACTGCACTTTTAAAAAGCAAAAAGTTAAATATTTGCACTAAGCGGGGATCGAACCCACGTCCTACTGCGTAATAGTCGCGATCACTACCGCCACGCCACAGAGATAGTCTTTCAACAAATATCATAATTAGACATGAACAAAAATCGTCTTTGATTCGTCAGATTTTGTTAAACTATTGTATTTAAGGGAGTAAATAATTGTGGGTAATTCACAAAGGGGTGACTGTAGTTGACAACAATGATTAATATCAAAACAGTCATAATAATTTACCCTTAACCTTGAACTTCCCCCATAAATTCGCCATAATGACATTTCTGTTAAGGACACACAAATATGATTAATTATTATTATTCTTGGGTATAGAATGGAAAAGAAATACAATAGCATAAACACTACAAATAATAAATGATTGATTGCTTTAGAAAGTTTCTTCAAATGGTACCTACCTACAAAGAACATGACATTATTTATGCGAGCTTTTAAAGCATTTAGAATCATTGGAGGTATCGCAGAGAAAGCACACAGCCTGGAAAGATGGAAACTGAATATCGGTCTGTTGGCCAGGTGCCAGGTCAGAGATTAAGCCCAAACTGGGTGCACCCTACACAGCGGTATCGACCAAACACCAGAGAGAAAACACTTTTGAAAAACCATTTAAAATGTTCTTTCTAATGATTGGTAATCAATGCTGGTCTAATATATGAGTTCCTAACAAAGCGATTAGAGGCTGAATGTTGTTCTTACAATACATATTTTGCCTCATGCTGCATCCTTGGAGAAAAACTTTTCACCACCACATCTGCCGCTGTCTCCGGTAAGAAGATCTCTGTAGTAGTAGTGTAGTACTACTCGTAGTCCTCAGAATTTTGAGGATGGGGAGCATTTCTTGCGATGTATTTTTTTACTTTACCGACTGCAACCATCGCAGGAATTGATATTACTGTCAGATTCATCGCAATTGGATGAATGGTACCAAACCACGTATACGGACAAACAAACATTCCTTTTTATGTATTTATTTACATAAATAAAGTAATTTCATGCGTCCACATGGCGCTATTTGATTATGAACTATGATAGTTGGTATATATTTAGCTTTTTATAACACGCTGGGTAGATATTTAAGTTGGATAAGACAAATAACAGGTTACATTTCAAGTAATCTTTAATAATTACAACTAAATGCTCAAATAATTATCATGATTTACGACCAAATCAGTCGTGCATATGCTAATAAACATTTAAAAAACATATTAAACGACAAGTTTTACGATTCTACTTACAAATATTAACAAATTTGATTTATCTTTGTTGATCGCAACTTCATATGTTTTCTTCAATGCTCATGTGTTAATACTTAATTTATGACTGTTATGCCGGCTGTACATGTTGGGCCAACGAAACCCTAAACCACTACATACTGTCGTTTTTGTAAATTTATCTTTGTAATTATACATTTCTGTGGAAGTTATTGGGTCAATGTGTACAGCTGAGCTTTATAATATGCTTCATGTTTTAATGCCACTGATGTTGCACTACACTTGATTTAATAAGTAGATTTATTATAACACAAACGTGATGAGTTATTTGCTTGACAGTACTTAGTTTGTACATACATATACTCACGCCTGTAAAGCCTCGAAGGGGTAGGCAGAGGTGTATTATCACCCACATTTCGCCAACTATGATTTTCAGTCCCACGTAACAGGGGGCGAGCCTATTGCCGTCAAACAGGCACTTGGTCATGGTATATGTTTACTGTCGGATAAAGAAGAGCCCTATCCTTTACTCGTTTCTTCGCCCTACTTCTAAAGACATTGGGTTGTCTGAGGTTCTGCGTTTATTCCCTTTCCGAATCCAGTCTATCCTATAATCCTATCTACCTTCTTCAGAATGTCCGTCCATCTTGCTTGGAGTCGTCCCAACTTCCATTTGCAGACTCTCAGTCTTTAGTCTGAATCGTTTCCTTGTTCGGCCATCGATCTTACGACAGATGTCGCCAGCTCATTGTCACTTCAGTTTTCTTATTCTGCGAGAAAGTGTATATAAGTATAGAAATGTATTATTTATTTTGCAGTCGATGAGTCTATCTGGACTAGTTGCATCCACTATCATACTTATAATATCTAGTGTGTAGAATAATCTATTGTTTCATACCCTGCCTGCCATTTAGGATTCACATGCGTCATGGTAAGTTACGTATGTATGTTATAAATAATGATTACGATTTACGAGCATTGACTCGATAACAAGATGCGTACGTGATTTCAGACATATCGTCTTTTAATTTAGGTAGTTAGTTCATTGATAACTGTAGCGTTTCGTACAAATTATTTGACACCGATAACATTAACTGGATATATTATTTATATATTATTATTATTATATAATGCTTTTTATCGTTGATTGGCTCACGATTGACCTCTATCTCACCTGCTGATAAGTGATGATGTGGTCAATGTTAAGGCGTTTGCAGCGATCGAACCTGCCCCCCTAGACAAGTGGCAATTCGTTGCTCGGTGTATGATGGAAAAGAATGACAAATGTATAGGATTTGACGTTTTTGACATTCGTTGACGCCTGTCATATACGTCAAATCCCATACATTTGGCATTCTATTCCATCATACGCCGAGCAACGAATTGCCACTTGTCTAGAGGGGCTGTTCACATAGCACTTGAAGATTCCTCGAATGGTACTTCCTGCCTGAGATTGAATTACTGGGATCTATATTCCGGCAACTCAGACTCAGGAGTTCCATTCCTTTGCTGCATACATAAAGATATGATTTCGAAGGTGACCGAAGACAACTGCAGACGCATGCAGCAGATACCCGTAGTTCATTGCGGCTTCTCAATGGTCCTCTTTATCCGTATCGGAATTTAACAAGTAATGGGCACACAGTATCTGCTGCACGCGTCAGCAGTTGTCGTATCTATGCGGTTGGCTTCGGAGTCATACCTTAATGAATTGTCAAACTATAAATCCATACTAATATACAGTCTAACGAACTCTTTCATAATATTGTCTAGTCACGCCTGCTTAGCTGAACCGATTTTGTTCAAATTTGCTATACGGATAGCTTATAATCTGCAGTAAGTATGGGTTGCTTTTTATTTCTTCAAAGACCAATTCCTCGAGATAAAGTCTGCTAGTCTGTATAACTTCGAATAACACCACGAACACAAAAATATTAATCAAGTAATTACTCAACCACTCAAAGCAATCGCTTGTAAATTGAGATTAATTGTAGCGGCTAGTTGATTAGCAACTATATGAAGCCGGCTCCTAAATTTCAAGTGCCGATTTCATACATCATCTCATCATGTAGCCCTTGGTGACATAGATTTAACCTTATTAATGTCAAAGTCAAAAGTAATTACATGATGAAATTAAGAACTTGTCCTGCCTGACACACGTTCACTAACGCAGAACCTAAACCGCTAACTGGGTTTGCCACACACCAAAGCAGCATTCTAGATTCCATAACACAAGCTAATTAAGCTTACCATGGGTCTAGAAAGCGTTGTGTGGAATGTTGTGGTGTGGTGTGGTGGTATATTAAAATGCTTCTAGACAAGAGATGTCGGGCGTCTTTTGAGGATAGCACGGGGTGCTACTGCGGTGGACGAGCTCAAATTCACCAAGATTATTATAAAACAATCTGCGCGCGCCAGGGCTTCGTTTTTCTCGTGATTTAGGTTCAAGATACGTGTCCTGAGGTGTACAACATACAGCTTTATGATACTAGAACTACATTTACAGTTTACCCTCCCCTTGTCATCCACAGACCTGACGTTTGCACTTTTAAATTGAGCATTTAGCTAGCATACATTAATAGTCAACATTATGCTAATTTCTAAATAAAATGGCTATGAGAACTCATGAATAATGTATTAATGAAATGAATAGTGGAATTATGGAAATTGAGATTAGAATCTAGTTTAACGGCTATGTTGTCTATATAAATGTTTAGTAATGACTAATGTTAAATGCTTTTAGCTGATATGATCTTTGGGTGGCCAACACGAAGAGCGGCAATTAAAATGTGAATATGGAGCGGGCTTGATGTTTTCACAGATAAATCGTTCTCTAGCGGAAACACGAATCTGAGATAAGTTATTTATGATTTAAAAAAAGAATCTGAGACGTACGTAACACATTTCTTGTAATCTTTTTCTTTTAAGAGTGCTATTAACTGAAATTACGGTGTACTAGATCTTTGGGGCCCAAACTATCCTGGTAGTCGACATAGCTCCTGATCAACAGACGAGGCTCTTCACGTTGGGGCGGTCAGAAGGCAGTCCTGTAAAAACCAAAATAAGTTATATGAAGATAAAGAGTAGGAGAGCGGACGGACCCCGGGCTCCCGGGTCCAAGATTTGGGTGCAAATGGGATGTAAGAATCTGTTGGAAAAGAAGAGAACTTACTTGATAGTCGGATCGATCTCTGAGGTCCGTATTCTAGATAGTCACTCAGTCATGAATTTCGTATTCTTTTTCTATCCTGGCGATAGCGCCTATACTCTTCTTAGATATTCGTTTCAATTTCGTATTGACACTGATTTAAGTACAGATTGTATTCTAGAGGACATGAGTGGAGATTTTCATTCGTAACATATCCACTCAAGTTTAATTATTGAATACAATCTGTATTTAAAACTGTTTTAAGCGGAGTCTCGTGATTGAATGTCGTTCTAAAATACGGGACTAAAAGCTTGAAGTGGGTAACCTGTCTAGAAATATTTCTATTGTGTTGAACTCGTTATTATTCACTCATATGTGAGCAATAAGAACTAGTGTAACTGAAGCACAATCATTTAATAAATATTAATAAATACAATGCAGTCAGGGTTTCATATTTTATTTATGTCATACAACAAACTTAAGACAATTGCGAAGAGATACAGCATCCGCAAGGCCGTCGTTATGTTTTTCAGTCAATAAAATTTTATGTTTTCTCGACTGAATTATTGTTTAAGTCATGAGACAATTTTTCATTTTCTTGTACCTAATGTTTGTTTCTTAGCAAGCCACAATGTAACCCATTGACGTACAAGTAATGACTTATTTATCAGTCTACAGTAACGGTTTTTATTCTCTAGTAATCATTGTGGGATGATCAGCCTTCGTCAGTTAATGACCATCGTGAATGTTTTTAAAACTCCGTACTGACTGGTATTACTGGTACATATTATTGGATGCTTTGGGTGTTTAACATCAGACAGTTATATACAGTCCAGACTCAGCCTCACATACATGGCTCGAGTCAATGTCAAGTCAAATAGTGCTCGGAATACGGTAATAGGCTCACCCCTTATTGCATGGGGCCGCATACAATGTTCGGTAAAATGTTGGTGTTAAGTCACCTCTTACAACAACGCCAAATCAAAAGGAAGGTTAAGCGGACCCTGAGCTCCAAGGTCATCACTCAGGATGATGATGAGGATGATGAATATGATGATGATGACTGACTGGTATTACTAGGGGTGTAACGTAACATTCGCGTCACGTGGAGCATAATTATCATTAAATCGCGTATGGAAAATTGATGTAAGTATTAAGTATACGAGCGGCTTGTTGCTTGCTTGTTCCGACAGCACGAACGTTCGCTTTGTAACATGTTATATTACGCCATTAGTGTACTTATACACCTATTACTAATGTTCCAAAGTCATTACCCGTGAAACGCGCGCAGGTCATAATAAGTACCTACTACTTATTACAGCGCGTACTGACCGGTGTTTGCCAATGAAAAATATATTAAAAATTCAAATAACGAACTCTTTGGCAAATGTGTAATAAAATAATGCAATTTGTCATTTGTTTTTACAAATTACCGGTAATTGCGAGAAGAGCACGAGCTTTAAAATGAATTTTCGCACCATGATTTATGACGAGTTTCGTTGCGGTCTTACTCAACAACAAATTATAGACTTAGATTGGCATTTCGTGATGAAGCTCAATGAAGTTTGTAAGATCCAATGAGTTTTAACGTGGTCGATACCATCTCCCTGATGATGTCAGTGATTTACTAAGTTTCACTTAACATGTTTCACGGGAGAGACTGCTGTTTGACTGTTCAACACCTGGACAGCCTGCGCCAGAGCAAAACCTCGTCTCAGTTGGTTTGTATTCTAAAGATCATAGTGGAGCCTCATTCACTCAGTTGGGAACTCTAGTCGAATTGGTCGAATATTACTCTAGGTACTTTCCACAAGATGAATGGCCTATAATTTGACAAAAGATCAAAAACATCGTTCTTGGACTGATGCCCGAAATGTTTGGAAAGTATAATAGAGGTGACTCGAAAGCTGTTTAATATCGCCACAGGTGATGAAAGCCCGACACCAAAGGAATTTGTACGTTTGTATGAATCTTTCATGTTGACAATTTACCAACAAAATTTAAAAGTAATTCTTTGGACAGAGAACTGATCATTTCAGATATTCGGAGAATAAAAAGATCGTTAATGCAGATTGATGCAAGTTATTATTTGTCAGTTGCGTTGAAAAAACTTCGTCGGCAATGCTCAAAAAGTAGGGTTCTCACTCGCTACGCTAGCCATTGTCATGTAGCCATTGGCAAGTAGTTTCCAATTTCTACGAAAGCTTGCAACATAAGATCACGTGCTCCCGCCAGAGATAAAGGGAGAAATAATAGCAGATGATGGAAAACAGAGAAGGAACTAAAATCCATGTGAAATTTACAGCATACTGATATTTTTCTACTGAATTCAATGAGTATTATTTGAGATGTCTTGGTTGTATTATGCCCTTCCAGCAGAGTCTTCAAAGCTTACGCCAAAACCTGGTCCGTAAATCAATAGGTGTACTACCTGGCAGGTCAGGTTAACTTGGGCTCCAAAAATCTCATTTCATCAAGCAGATTAGTTCCATGATTGATATTCAAGTGGCCTAGTTGAGGAGCCATCAATATTTGTAGCTATACAAAATCTCATCTCTCTCAAGAATATGTTACACTATTTTTATTTGGTAATAGCCATGCGTTTGACACTTTACTTTTGAGATCGACGAAAGATGTTAGCAGCGGAAAGCGTTTATATTTCCTCAAAGAAATCACTATAAGCTCTATATCTTGAATTGAAATACATCCAATGCTTCACGGATTGGTTTCTATGTATAAATACTATAAAACTGTAAAATAGTGAAAGCTATTTCATTTCTTCGTACTAGGCACTTTTTTATACCACTTACCTAAGTGTCAGACAAGCAGACTTGTCAAGTACTAATTAAGTTAATTGGTTACCATATTCTACTAACTACCTGCTTGTACTCTCAGATACTCTACGATTGTCTGGAAGAAATCGTAAGTTGCGACAAGACATTTAAATCTTGTCTGAGTTTAGAGCTTCTGTATATTATGATAGACTACCGTGTGACTTGTGCCAGAGCCTCGGATGTCGTGCTTGTGCAGTGCAGTACTAACGTTAAATTAAAAAGTTAACTCCATTGCCTATCCGAGGAACAGGTGAGGTGTTATTAAAAAAAAAGTAAAAGATTTCGATATGACATTACTAGTGTGGACAACCGATGTGTACATCAGTTACTCATTCAATAAAAATAGCAAAAACCGGCCGTACAGGCCTCGCCTTTGCGAGCAACTTGAAGGATGCAATCCCAACTTTTTGTGCTAGGTGATCTAATATGATTTTAAATTGATTATTAATATCATGACTGCAAATACATTCCTTAATAACATGTTATGCTAGGCATTATATTATTGTGTAACTTACCGAGTAATTCTGCTATAGAGCAGTGTTGCTTCCCAGTGAAGTAAAATAGACGATTAAGGATATTCTTCATCCGACAGTAACCTCACAGCGCATAGCCCATGTATTTAAAACGAAAACACAAATTATCTAAAAAAAAATATTTTCTCATTACGGTTCAACGAACTGCTGAATTACTGTATGAATTCCGTTTATAAATATTAATCGCACTCGCTTTACAAATATAATGTCCAGCCGTCCCCCGTCCAACATGAATGAAAATGACGTAAAACGATTTATTTAAAATCGAGTGTATGACACTGGGACTTATTCTTGTCACTAATAGTACATTTCTAGAATTAGATATTTAAGTGTATAACCATAAAACATACGTTAGTGACCTAATAATTTGTCACTCAGAACTTTGTGTCTCATTTAAAATGCGCATCATTAGAATAAATTATTATTCATGCAGATTTATTTTGATGTTTCGTCGATGTGGGAGGTATCGGACATCTAGGTATGTCTATTTTTTGTATTCTTATTTCACGATTTTTAATGAGTGACTAACTAGTGGTGCTTTGAAGAGTAACCTCGCGAGTTTCGACTTTTTTACACCTTCACCTCAACTTATACCATGATAAATGATTTATTATAATCTTAGTTAGTATGGAAACTAATGTCGATAAACTCTCACATATTATGAACAATCACACAAAACTGTGACGTACGTGATAGTAATTTGTTTCTTTGAAGTGAAAATTCTTTACGGGAAAATTATTTTTCATATCTCAAAAATGCCCAATCATTTTTTAACATAGGAAAAAACAATCCGACACCACTCGCGACACCACTGTCGTTACTGTTACTGACACCTGTATAAAATATAAGTATGTATCTATATACACATATTTTGATCCTGTTCATATGAGAGTTGATTGTTTCACTTCTGTGGAAACTCCCGGATGGTTACTGCTTGTTTTTATTAATAAACGATAAGTCCTGAAATGCAATTATTTCATTTTTGTTAGTCAATCACACTGACAATTATCTGCATTGTGGTACATAAGCGATTGCTGCGGGGCGCTTCTATTTGATTTTCATGAATTACATAAATTATAGATATCATAATTTTGTCCTATTTTCGAATTTGTACTTATTGTCCACAACATTATATTAAGAATTGTTCTGCCGAATTGAACTAGGTACCGAATGTTTTTGTTAAATTTCAAATTTGGGTAGATGACGACGCAGTTAACTTGCCTCATATAAAATCTTTAAAACGAAAATCGCTGATGGACAAAAGAAATCACAAAAATTGACAAGAACAGTTAAAAAATACGACCAGTACGAGACTATAAACAGAGACAATCTGTCTTATGAAATGGAGATGCTTCGCTTGCTCGGTCATAAAGGTAGTTACCATATCTCTACGTAGCTTTTTAAATTTATTGAGGTAGTAAAACAAGCACACGGTCAACGGGGCGGGAAAAGAGAAGGCGCTGCAAATTGGTCGTTTGCCTATTTTGCACTTTTGCGTGTGATGTATTCGGTAATATACGTCAATAGCGAGTTTGGCCAGTACGTAAACTTTTCATTTAGTACAAAAATAAACTTTATTTTCGAATTTGTCTTCTCATACATAACATAACATAAACTCACGCCTATATCCCCGAAGGGGTAGGCAGAGGTGCTAGCACCCACATTTCGCCGTTTATGTTTAGGTCCCATTGTAATAGGTGGCGAGCCTATTGCCATTTATAAACCTGGGCACTTATAAACCTGCGATAAATACACACATAACTTCGAAAAGCATCGAAAAGTCATTGGTGTGTGCCATGGTAAAACCTGGGATCGAACCCGAGACCTCGTCGTCTCAGCAGTCCATTACCAATACCACTAGGCTACCGCGGTCTTCTCGCCTTCCCCTAATGATAAGCGGCACAAGTAAAAAGGGGGGAGGAGGCTTAAACATACTCATTATAATTTATTATTAGCTGTGTCCGCGTGGACTTAGAATTGGGTTCTAATAGGCGATTTTCGAATTAAAATACTTTAGAAAATCCGTCAATAATGTCCTTAGTAAGTACCCGTAATATGAATCATCAAATTAAGTACCTCCTTCGTTTATGAACTCGTTTGAAAAATGCACGATTTATAAAAAAAATTCGGTATTTTTTCTAGATTTAAAATGGATGTTCTTTGTGTGCGCCAAAATATTTCCAACCAATTTTGCACAACGCATTCTTTCCAAAAATATTTCAACCCTGTATACTGGCAGTATTTTAGAAATTCAATTTTAGTTTCAAATTTAACGATACCTTATATCCTGTGCTCCTACACTTCGTACCGCTTAACAATATATTTTACAATACATAACACGTGCCCGCACAATTTTTGCCAATTTTCTGTAGTGATATTATTAAACACGTGTTCACAAAAGCACGTGCGCTGACTAGAACAATGGTTTGTAAGATCGCTATCGAAGTACTAGACAAATATTTCCTATTTCACGGTGGTCCGTACTCAGTGCCACGTGGATAAAGCTTTAAGTAGGTGTTTGACCTTCCGCGTCCGCTTGCGAGCTTTAAGCCGGATTGTAATGACTTTTACACGTTTATTGATCGCATGTTAAGGAAAATTGCGATACTAATTTTAGTTTTTTTGTAGACAAATAGATTGGAAATGTTTTTATGACTCAAAAGTTATTTTAATGTAGATATTTATGGTCATCATGACTATTCTAACGGTTATCCCGTACACATCTAAACATCTAAAGCTTTGTATGTACTTTGGAGCGCTTTCTGCTTCTGATGTGGCATATCTTGCATTGCATATATGCCGTGTTGGTTCCCGATGGAATAGAATAGGGCCTGTAGGGCCACCTCATCTCTTGCTGTGGGTGTCGTAGAAGGTAACTAAGGGATAAGGGCTATTGGCCATCCGACAGTAAATATACTGCCCATCACAAAGTGCCCGCTTGATGGAAAGAGGCTGCCCCCCTAGTACGACCTAAAATCATAGGTGGCGAAATGTGGGTGTTGAATTAATCTCTATGTACTCTTTGGGGTATTTACCGTATGATTATATGTATTTACGGTAGCGACTGCCGTTTGATTCCACAACCCCGAGAGGAAAACCAGCGCCAGAATAATCACCAGGTTCTTCTTCATCCTAGCGTTAATCCCAGTCGCATCCGAAGGTTTCACCTCGAAGTCTGAGGTATGTTTTTTGCAGTCTAACTGCGGATTTGACTGAACTTCGAATCTGGTAATTACCGGTTATAGCGACTAGTAATTGAGGATGACTTGTACCTCGAAGATCTTGGATAATATACACCCACCGCAGATATAAATTTCTAAATTTATTCAATCACAACTGTAACGCAGTAATATCAATGAAAACATCAACCTTCCAGGCATCACCACCTTTCCATTGATGTAGCGTATATTGCTGATTTTAATACACCTTTCAGTCTAAATGATGACACTGTGATGACACTACCGGACTTGCAAATGAGGCGAAGTGAATACGACCGGATTCGTAACACCCAAATGGCATTATTATTTATCTAATTTACGGTTGTTGTAAAACAGTCTCAATTCAAAGATATGGTACTTTTGCTTTGAAATAAATGATGAAACGGGTCATTTCAGTTGAGTGCTGCATAACTGAAGCAAATAATAGTTATCCTTTCCCCTTTTTTTTGCTGAGATTGCGTCTGATCCCAACCTTGAGAGTAAAAATCTAAATTCACATCAAGTCCAAGCAAAGAGCTTAAATAAACGAATCTCTTTATAAGTAGGTATGCATTGGAATATTTACAAGTATATGAGACAATGGGTCAAACTTAAGAATGATGTTAAGAAAGAAGCTTTTAACAGTTGAATTTCCTATTTCTAAGACTCTTTAACTAGCAGCTATTTCGAGATAAACCGCTTTTGTTCCGGGTGACAGTTCAGTTTTCATTTGTTCCGCACATTATTGCTTTTGTATCTCAAACATCACAAGCGCAAGCCACGTGTTGAAAAGAGTCTTTGTGTCTCGAGAGCTCTCAGCCAAGTGCGAAAATAAAATATGAAAGAAAATATAAAAACTTGCTACGAAATGCTATGTAAATGTCCGTAATACTTTTTTCGACGTTTCCTCAACATTCATCTTCTTATAAGATCATTGTCATTATTTTGTTGATCCTACAGAACGACTGGGAGTATATTTCGAATACATTCGCTTGATAATTTTACATTCAAATGGCGATTACGTAAAGTGTATATAGACTTATTATACAGAATAAGGTAGTATACATAAAATTATAGGCGAGAGGCAAGAAATGAACGTAAAAATATAGCCTGAAGAACTTACGAATGAGTACGGCGGTATTCATTATAATAAGGGTGTCTTTTTGTGTTCTCTGTATTTTAGTACCCCCACCGTATTAGGTAGGTACTAAGGACCGCTTCATATTGTTTGTATTAATTCACATGGAAAATAGAGTTTACGTGCGAATGAATAAGCGGGCTTACGTTTTTATTTAGAAAAAGGTTGATAATCTTTTTAGAATTTTTTCCACTCTAGCATTTATTTTTAGATAATTCATAAATGTTTAAAAAAAAAAGAGATTAAAGAAAAATGAGAGTAGCTACTCGTATGCTGAGTTGGTAGACTGTGACAAATCGATTACATATTATATACCTTATATATTATGTGTAATAAAATAAGTGATAATGATTATCAGGACTCGGATATCTGTGATCAGGACTATGTCCAGTAATGGGCTGCAATAGGCCGATTGATTGATTTATTTAGAGTGGAAAAAGTGAATGTCCAAGGTGGGATTGAAATCGATAGCATACTAATTACTTCAAGATTTCATTAAATTCATTTATAGATGTTAGTCGGAGTCGACCGAACAGACCCTATGCTGATTAAATTGGTGATATTATGTTGTAAGAAAAGCAACTGAGAAGAACCCAAAACAAAAGATTAGATAAAGAAAGTTTGTGAGGTGCGTATAAGCTCTTCCTACCGAAAGGAGTAATGAATACTTTTTGACTCAGTTTTTATTCAAATGACAGAATACCAGGTACATAGTATGAAAAGTAGGTGCATTTGTTACGACTCTCTCTAGATTAACATGGAAAGTTATACCCATTAACTAAATATTGGTGTCGTTTCCATTGTTTTAATTACATTTCTCACGTACGGGTAAGTCTTACCTATTTTTTTTGTTTTTCAAGCTCGATTGAATTACGAAAGCATTACCTTCATCTACTATAATTCTAGATTCGAAACAGAAAGCGTAGCACCTAATTCTATGTTCGAAAAATGTTTGCGAAAATACGAAAGTTAAGATAGATGGATGTTTGTTACTCAATTACCCTAGAATTGCTGAAAGGCTCTGGATGAAATTTGGCATGAAGATAGATTATAGTCTAGAATAGCACATGACCTAAGTTATATAACCCGGGAATATGTTTCTGAGGGTCATGAGAACGCGAACAGCACTCGGGCAAAAGCAACAAAAGAGTATCTCGTTTAATTTATCCGTTCTACATAATTTTATTAAATTGAAGTCGACTCTTCAGCTACGGCTTGTTAACAATCGTGCTGTAAGTGAAAGAAGTGAAAGGTAGCCAGTCTAGTTCCAACTTTCTTGGCATTATTAACTTTATTTTTATCTTGCCCATACATCTTAGCCCTTCACTACACAATAGATAAACAATGGCTCGGAGACGCCGATACGATCGGAAGTTACTGGAGAGCGGGAAAATGCGACCGCGACATCCATAACTAAATGTTTTCCACTAGAATAGACATGTATTGAAGTTTATGGCTTTACGGGTATGGTACAAGCAGAATTGGGTACTTTGCTTTGATTTTAGTGGCACTTACAAATCTAAAGATATGGTCCAATGGGAAAAATGGGAAGCACCATACTAGATTATAGAAATTCACCAAGATCAATTAAAACCAAAATTGAGTAAAGCATTCGAGAACAGAACAGAATAGTATCTAGCCCAGTCTACGAAGGGCACCAAGCAAGAGAGCTTCAATGAACCAATATTGTATTGTTTATTTCATATTTCATAGAATCATTAAAATAAACTGATTGCGAATTAAGTGTCCTGCTTCTATAAACGTTACTCCAGTGGTTTAGACGGCTGTCAATTTTGGCTTCACAGTTGACTCGTTAAGCAAAGTTCTCACTTCACTTGTAGTTTCATCACCTGAAAATCTCACATTTTCGAACCTCGAAGAATAAATAGTGCTAATGAGGAAATGGGTTGTAAACTTGCAAACATGACTGTCTTGACTCACTTGCGACTGACTGTTTTGTCACATCAGTTGATCAGCCAGTACGGCTAAGATCAACTGAAGTAACCTATTCTATTTTGTAATTGTTCTAATATTATGATTCACAATTCCTATTAGTAAATATTGTTTTTGAAATACATATAAGTAGGTTCAAGTGTTTGTTGACGTTCATTGTACGTTGGTACAGCTGCGTGCAAAATCTTTATCGTCATCATTCTTAACATTTCTAAACAATTTTAGGTCGCAGACCTGTGTTTTCCAATATTCATCTGATCTTTTGCTAGCTATTGTTGAATTTACTCTGTATCTAATTTTATAAAACGAATCTCTGATTCCATTGGTCACGCCACATCTTGAGAACATCGTTACCGATTTTATTGATATTCTTTTTAAAGTTTTCTGACACTTTGTAGAAGATTAGAAAAATGAAGAGAATTAAGTATCCAGAAAACGGTTTACGGAGGCAGAGCCGTGGGCAACGACGAGTAGAATAGAATTGTTATACCTATGTATCTTCCACACAACTTGTTTTTCGTCCTCTCTCGACTTTCTTGACGAGAATTCCTTTAGAAGTCCCACCCAATGCTATTTATTATATATTTTCAATGGGTTTAATTTTTTGTCTAGCCTAGTGGCAGACTTTTTGAACTGAGCTTGTTATAAACACGATCTTTTGTGGTACTCTTAATTAGAAATTATTCAACTGATATATGATTAATTATTGCGTTGAAATTGATCTTATATCTTGTACCCTTGTATAAAGGAATAGTAATGATGTTAAAATAAACAAAAAACTTGTTACCTATGTTGTTTTGGGTTGTTAACTACATGTTATTGTAATGATTGATGATTTTTAATATATTTAATTTATGTTATGATAGCCTTTGGTCGTGTATCTCGTTTTGTTTCGTTTGGATGTCATCGGGAAGGCGCATTAAAGCGGAACTTATAAACAGCCTACTAGGTATAGCATATTTAACCATCTTTAGATAAGGTGGTGTAGTCCACTTACAGCATCCAACCGAATAGCACAGGCGCGAATATACCTCGCCGTTTTAAAACAAAACGTTTACAGAATAACAAACAAAAGAGCAAGGTGTGTTTGTAAATGATATGAACTTATATGAAGAAATCAGCGTGGGTACGTAGTAGTACGTATTCTTTTTGAAAGTATTTAGGTACATCTTTACCCGGTTTTTATAGCAATTGACGAAATATATTACATTAGGTACAAATAATATTATTTAGTAAATCATTAGTTCCAACAAGTTTATACATTAGTATCATGGATTATGAAGTTAAATAGGTACCAAACTTTACTTCAGGACAATGCTTGCATAAATAGCAACTTCAGTCGATGCATTAAAGTTTAATCTAGCACGCACAGCCGTTACTTAATTTTTATCACCTGCAGTCTATTATGCACCATATTCCTGCACAAGAGATCCTCTTTTACTTTGACCGCTTCAGAATCGATTCCTGGATACAAGGTTGTCAACAGATTGAGCATTGTTATTTCCTGAAAGTTTTAATTTAGAATCGATACATAAGTTTTGAGTATTTGTATTAAGATATGATTCCGAAGGTGACCGCATACAACATCTGCAGACGTACATAGCAGATACGCGTAATTCATTGCGGCATCTCAATGGTCCTATCAGAGTTTAACAAGTAATGGGTAGGTACGCTATATCTACTGCATGCGTTTGTCGTTCTCGTATAGATACTCTTATAGGTACTCTTATATTTATACATAGAGAGATAATAAAATCAATAGTTACCGAAACAGAATATCTATCTATAAATTCTACAAGTTTTCAGATCGTTAAACTCATTTCGTAAATCAAGAATCGGCTGTTAATCGTTATATTTGTTCGCGGCCATTATATGTAGTTGGTTGCCCGACAGCTTTTATTTTAATACAAAATATTGTTTCGTGAGCTTTCTACCAATTACTTGAGTTACAAATACTTTTATCAGTGCTATTAACTTCGCCGATGTTGTTATCCCTAATCGTTGAAACGTGTTGTATGGAAACTCGATCACGTGTTTCAGTAATTACATTACGAAGATAAGTTTGAAACAATTTTGGTCTAATGTTCTTAGAAAAGATTGATTAAGATGTCTTCAAAGGTCGTATAGTCTGCTAACATATAACTAGAGAACTGGTATCAGAAAATGTTGAGATTGATTAGGTAAACAAGTTTTGTGTTAAGTAATTCATGATTGATTCAATAAATCTGTCAATGCGAATTAGTGTTGGAACAAATCAATATTACCAATTCCGAAAGCGTGTTTGTTTTGAAATTGGATCCGCATGTCATCGATTTCCGCACCCCCCTCTTGGGACCACACAGCGTACAGTTCCGGATACTTACCCAGTTCGTATTACCCGCAATGCATGTAGGGTTGCTTGTATTATTTTATCCCACGTTCTTGTCTATTATGTAATAAATTGATTTCCAACGTCTTAGTAGATTTTAATCCTCAACTACACGTCGAGGATTACTATGTTGTGGCTAGGGCCGTTTAGGGTTTCTGGGATATCCTTACTAGGTCACACTAGATTCCCCAGCCACATAGTTCGGAGAATCCAGCTAATCTCCGGCTCCAGGAAAGTCCGAAGAGGATTCCGGGCCCAAATAAAAAGGGTTAAAAATAGCTTAGAAAGAAAAATAATAAAATGAAAATCGATTTTTTGAGTAACATGCATAAGTACTTATGAATTTGGGAAAAAACTGTGCTGTCGTTTTAGGGTTATAATTTATACATTTATGAGGCAACCCTAAAATGTCTTGTATACATGGTGATCGATGCACTTAGAGTTCTTGTTGTTAGAAATGGGCAAGTGACAAAACGAGGAAGTGTTCCGTGCGAGCGATGTTTGAAGAGTCCGTTGGGATATTAGTTGAACAGTGGAGTGGTTCCTAACTTGCTTGCTGAACTAAATGCACTGTGAGAGTAATATACCAATATTGTTGACTGACATGTCATTGTTCATAGGGTTAGCACTAAAAGTATTTACAAATTATTCAACTTAAATTATAATAGCAATAGCTTCATGTTTTGTTCCAATCGTACCTAGTTACCTTTATAACTTACGGGATCTGTCAAATTGCACCTATTAAATTATTTCAACTGTAAATTTAATAATCGTTTATAACCGCTTAACTACATTTTTCAATCAAAGGATCTTTATTGATTTTTATGCACACTATCTATGTTATGTATATCCACCCTATTTTATACCAGGGGGCTATAATGAAATATCAGAATCTTCGGGCATGCACGAAACACGAACAAAAGACCTTAGTAATGAAGGGATGTAGTCCACTTAAAGCATCCAGCCAAAAAGTACTTGCGCAATTGGCACCTAGTTAACTCTACATATTATTATGGTTCCCGGTAAACCATGAAATCACTTTGGTTTTCTTACGGTAAGGAATAAGCTAAACCGAAGCTACCGTCTTCGCATCTGATTTCATGTTTTCGGATTGTTCCGAAAGTTTCAGAAATAGTGTATTACTTTTCAAACTGTTTTGCCAAAATTTACATATTGATGAAGATACGTAAAAAAGTGAACCATAATAGGAGTCTGGACTCAGAGGTAAAAGCTTCGGATGCGACTGGGGATGCTAGGATGAAGAAGATATAGATACGTAAAGTAACGGTAGGTATTTAGCGTGCAATAATATCAACTGCACAAACGCAGCCAATTCATATATCAAATCTCATAAAAAGATAAAAGTGAGTCTTAAAGTAATATAAACAATTTAATGTGCTGATAAACTGACAACGTGCTCTGTGAGTGACGCGCTCATACGCGGGTTTGTTCTTCGATAGCGAGATGATGTTATATTGACCTGCTCCATTAACAATTCTCGTTTTATCTCGCATTCCCTGTTCTAGTTCATTACTAATTAATTGTAAATATTAACAAACAGTCGCTAACAGTTGTAATGATCTAATCATTCGAAATAACTACTGTTTTATTAAGGCATGTATTTAAATCGATATTTGTATAGTCCCTTTTTTCTAACAAAATATTTCAAAGCTATATCAAAAATACTGACTTGCACACTAATTATGCGCACTAACTAAATCAAATTAAATATACTGTTTAATGAAATTTGCAGAACAATTCCTTTGGTTAAATAAAAAAAATAACCACGAAGGCAAAAGCGGGAGCTCCGCTTCGCTCCGCTCCCGCATTAGCCTTCTAACCTAATCTATCCAAGTCGGATTTGCACACCTTTTTCAATAAATCTATCATTTGATTTAGTTAGTGTGCAAGTCAGTTTTTTTGCACAGCATTCATGTTTCTGGTATGCATTCAGTAAATTAGTGGAGTTACGTAGTTTTCTGAAAAATTATACAGATGTGCATTTAAAAATATCCCGTTTTATTTGACGTATTGTCGTACATACATACACACATACAAACATACATACATAATATGTTTCTGGTATGCATTCAGTAAATTAGTGGAGTTACGTAGTTTTCTGAAAAATTATACAGATGTGCATTTAAAAATATCCCGTTTTATTTGACGTATTGTCGTACATACATACACACAATACAAACATACATACATAATAATTACACCTTTATCCCCACGTGAATTAACACCGACATTTCGTCAATCATTGTATTCGGTCCCACGTAATAACGGGTGATCCTATTTGGATATTCTGGGCGAGTCAACACTCGAGCCATGCATCTGAGGCTGAGCCTGGGCTGTATATATCTGTTTGATATTAAATAGCCATATCCGTTAGTCACCTTGTACGACACCGCATGGGAGGAGATGGGATGGCCCAAATCCCAAATTCTACTCTGCCGGGAACCACGCGGCTTCATAACGCGGCTGCATAGCGTAAAGCATACAAAATATACACACAGGTCAAAGATACTACGAGTACTATAGAAGAAAAAACAAGTTGGTATTTGGTATTAAAATCATTTTGATTACTTTTCTAGTCAAGATCGGTCTGATGCTAACAGTACTTACGAATATTAACGTGCCTATAACGTTACTTTAGTAACAATAAAAATCAGTGCTTATTATATCTTTTTTTTTTATCGTGCGAAAAATCCCCACGGATACCTCCCCCGCCGGAACCGGAGGAGGAGGTTATGTCGGACTCAAACTGACTAAAACGCACGCCGACTGTGGGCCGTCAGTTGCCGGAGGTGAGATTGTCGTAACCATATCCCTCGCACCCGGCCGACCCAGGGCCATATCTCTCGAACTGGCACTCATCCGGTGTGGGGACCACGGAGTCCCCAACTCGCCCCCGGAATGCTAATTATATCGAAACAGTAAGGTTATAAAAATAAATAAGTATCCAGATAGTTGTTTGTACTTACCCCAAAATAAGTACTTAAGTATATTAGCGGTCATAAATCTGATTCATATTCATGTATCTATATCATGTGAATTTATACTGCCCAATAAAATCGAAACTCGTACGTAAGTAGATACATTAAAATACATCACAGCTGCTCAAACTTACGGTATTCTACATACCTTTTTCCTAAAACTAAGATCATTACTGGATTAATTAACACTGAAGCAGCTAAACCATTAAATAGATGCATAATTAAGCTGAATATAATGTCCCTTTCTAGCATGCTTTACATTTTATAAGAGAAAACGTGACAGACCATTTAATTACATTCCTACTTTAAACCTCTTAAATGTTTATAGTTAGAAATGAGTAATGAGTGTCGATATTAACATACCTACCTATGACGACACGTCCTGATTTATTTGAGTTTTGAAAGTATAATAAAATTGCTACTGAAAATATTGCTGTTATATTATACGGCTTATGAAGGTGTTTGAGGTCTCATCAAGATCTTCAGGGCCTAAAGTATACCTACCTGCAAGCCGATATACCATTATACACACACACACCGAAACGAGTAACACTGTTGGTTGGGACAAAAAATCCTTACGTGTCACAGGTGTTACTGGATGCAACGCTTTTTGTCCCAACGAGTAACATCGCAAAATGTTTGTGTTATTAGTTGGGGAAAAAAACCCCAACGTGTCACAGGTGTTACTGGATGCAACGCTTTTTGTGCCAACCAGTAACACTGCATAGGTATCTATAATATAAAAATTAATCCCTAAATGTGTTGCTAAGCGCAAATCTCGAGAACGGCTGAACCGATTTCGCTAATTCTTTTTTTAGAATATTCCTTGAAGTACGAGGATGGTTCTTACGGAGAGAAAAATTTAAAAAAAGATATAGAATTGACTGTTAGGTGGTACGAAGTTCGCGGGGTCAGCTAGTTAATAATATATCTGAAGAATTTTAAAATTACAAATGTGATCGTAAAATTTCTTTCGGAGCAGTAAGCAGGCGATGTCAGGTGGTCGCCTAAATACTGAGTAACGAGTGAAAACGCGAGGCACAACTAGTTTTATATACATACATAGATTAACTAAAGCCATTAGCGTTTTAAATTATAAAGAGAACAGACAGATCTTAATGGTGAGATTAATAATTTCGTATTTATCTGAACTATTCAACTAGGAGCGGCGGCGGCGCTCGGCTGTAATGTCCAACAATACCCACCGGAAATTGTCTCGGGCAAAGCCGACAGGTGAAGTGTGAACGTTTTGTAATAGTAAATTTAGGTTTTACTGGAGCGTTATTTCTTGCCGGAAATTTCCGACAAATCAATGATGGGAATCTAATAATAGTTTATAGAATAATGTTGCGTAGATTGTGTATTGCTGGTGTTTGGGACCCATCAAAATCTTCAGGGCTCAAGGCAGTGATTACCGGATGAGGCTTTGGTTTTCAATCCTTAACTACCCGGTTGACGGTAAAAGGACTCGCTCGGCCCCATATTAACTGTTACCAAATTTGTAAATGACTCTCCATCATCATCCTTGCGGTCGCATCCGTGGCCTTCACCTCGGAGTCTGGGGTTCGCTTTTTCTAGTCTAACTGCAATGTTATTTTGTGTGAAGCTGCTTCCATCTTACCTCCACAACCTATTAAGGAAATCGAAGCATTGCAGTTAGAATAACTATCCGAACCACGGAAACATTCAGACCAATGTAATTAGACGTATTCATGTATACAAATATTTGCACTGAGCGTCTCTGCATAGCAATCGAATGCATTACCGTCACGACATAGAGGCTGTCCAAATATGTAATTGACCAATGTGGATGTAAATTCTGTCTACCTGTTTAGTACCTATGTAACTTAAATTTATATTTCTAGCTACCATCTAGCTATCATCGATTAATCGTATTATAAGAGAAATCCAAAACCATTGTTATATAGGTACCATGGTTCGCGATCCACATGTATGTATTCTGGACGAGCCCAAACCGGTCCTCGCTACTTCGGATCCCACGGCACCGACGAGAGAGCAAGCGGTAGACCTACGTGGTAGTAGAATTGGATGTTCTAATTTGTTTATCCGTTTTAAAAACGGTCATCGATCTTGCGACTCCTGCGTAGGTTGCGGCTAGTAGCCACTAATCAATGGCTGGTGTTAAAACGCCTACCAGAAATGCACCTACTTTATTATCAATTCGAAAAAAAACTTTTTTTTTTAAGAATTCTAGCTACCGAAGTGACTGGTATTCCTTATAGTACTCGTACCTCCAGTTAAGATAAATTGCTTGTGTTGGAAGTGGGTACCCGTTGTAGTATATCCAATGTCCCGGATTCAAACTTAGGGTCTCTCAATCGTAAAGCGACTCTGTAATTACTAAGGAGCCGGCGCTTTTAATCGCTCGCCAATATAAATAAATGCTCAATAAATGGTGTTTCAGGCTTTTGATTTGCGGTCTTTTGATTTACGCTCCCGCCATAACCTTCTAACCTAATCCATCGAAGTCTATTTTCTTACTGTTCCAGTAAAACAATGTTTGGTTAACATTTAAATCGGTAGTCGTTTAGTTCCAAGTTCGATTCCTTCGACCGCGGTCAGCGGGTGAATAATTATGTTCATTATCTTTATATACGTCAATTCGTTTAATTATAGTCTGTCCGTAATTATTTATAGTGACGGCTTAGGTTAATTGTTTTTTAATTGCTAAGTAAGAGTACATGTTTTGATGTGATTAATGATTATACTTTGTTAATTTATGTGTTCGAACCAAATTATCCCAAAATATCTTTGCTGATATTTTTGATATTTTCAGCCTTTGATAGTATTTCATACTCCTTGAGCATTAGCAGTTGTGTAAAGACTATGCCTCGTTGCCTGTATTTTACCCTAGTTCTGTTCTCTGATGAGCTTTTTCATTAATCACACCCTCGCCTTTTCTTTCCAGTAGAACACGTGCAGGTCTCAGGTTACCTTGTAGAACAAGAATTTTTGTCTACACATGGTATGTCAATATAAATATATTGAACATATTTTATTAGTATATTGAAGTGGATAGAGTGTGAGTGACACTCTTGGTTCGAAATTTGTTTAGCGGGTATGTTTTCTCTTACTTTAAATGTAGAGAAACATATTTTCTAGATGTATGAAAATTATGTTTTTCCACAATAAAATCCTTAGCGTCTATAAATAACTAAAATATACCGTAACAGTTGTACAAAAAGAGCAACTTTAATTCGCACTAAACATGTTTATATCACGGAGAATGTGATGATATAAAGGCCTGTCGTCAAAGAAATGAAAGTAATAATTTTTATAGGCGCCCGTCGCGTGTGGTATGCGGGCTCATACAATTGTTTTACGAGACATTTATCGACAACAATGATGGTCTTTCCACAATCCTTTTAAATTATTCTGCTGAGACAATAAAAGCTCTGGTTTTATAACGATTTTGAATGCGGGGTCCGTTTCATAGCTCAAAACACATTAGACTGTGGGCGTATTCTACTGGGCTTGAGACAAAATGTAAACAATAATTCAGTCAAGAATTCTCATATTTTTATCGAGCATTTTTGTGGTTTAAATTTTGTCCTGAACATACATATTTGACTAGACTAGGAATAGTATGAATTTTACAAAATATGTCAGGTAAGGTAGGTACATATTTTACTTTTTCGCTAATTGAGAGAATACTGATGCAATTACAATTTTTGGAGAATTGTTGAAAAAATAGAGATTGCATTATCCATTGCATTCTAGATTGAATATATAAGCGATACACATATCGTTTAGTTATAACTAGGCTGTGCCAGAAACTAAACAATTGTCGAAAAATATCTACTTATTTAGAACTAGCTTTTGCCAAACATAGCCTATGTCCTTTCTCGAGGTCTAATCTACCCCTATACCAAATTTCATCAAAATCGGTACAGTGGTTTGGGCGTGACAGACAGACAGACAGACAGACAGAGTTACTTTCACATTTATAATATTAGTAGGGATAGTAGGGATGTCCGCAAAGGAACAAACGTCTCTAGGGAAGGGACAGCTAATATGAGGAGACAAATGACGTTGTTCCTCGTAAATGTAAACCATACTAGGCGTGTAGTGTAAGACGTGAGGCTGTACGTGACAGGTATTTAAGAATATTCATAACCTCCTCCACCGACATTTTTCATACGATAAAAAAAAGGTATTTAAGAATATTCTGTACATTTTTAGTTTCTAATACCTAATGAACTGTTCGAACATGGCTGAGATTTCTATGTCCATATACTAGAACGGTTGTAAGGAACTAAAAGTTTGCATCTGTTTGCATCCCTTCGAATGGTTCGGTCCGTATCTTCTGGACTCCTAGCTTCTAACTATTCAAAAACTATAAAAATATAATATTTAAATAGGTACATACAATAAAAAGTGCATATTTCTGTCCAATATTTTTTAATATTTTAAGACTTCTAATTTTTGCATGAGAGTTAATGTATTTTCGGGCAGGACAAAGAACCCATGGAGTGTTATATTATAAGGGAATATTAACAGCTGACGTCACTTCGAATTCTCACACTCACAGTGTGAATAAAAAGAAGATTATATTACGAAGTTCAACCATTACTTAAAAAGTTTCTAAACGCCGCCTATGAAAGAAAGTTATTGTACGGGATATAACCGCAAGGTTACTTAGAACAAAGATCATATTAAGTATTACGATTACATCCTTTTATACGCCATTTATTTTGTTTACTTGAATCTTTGTGGCTTAGTCCACTTCATCTGCTAGTTGGTACATCCCCACCACCAAATCAAGAGAAACTCTAGGAGAATGGACCCTGACTATAAATAGCTGAATCATTAGACTTTGATGCACCATGAAGACTTCTTCTATTCTTTACCAACGCACACGTTTCCGTATGACTGTGTGCGACAATATGAACCTACCCTAGGAAATCTCATGTTCTTTGTATGGTTTTCGTGCATATCTGTGCAGAATAAAATACTTTTCTTTCTTCCTTTCTTTCCGCTAGATGTTCCGTAATATGTTATAGGATATTTATTTCAATCAATCAACTGGCCTATCCCTATTTATTGATAGCCGAAATATTAGAGAGAGTAGTTTAAATTTATCAAAGGAAACGTACCTACTTTCCATTGATCGTGATAGGTGAACTTCGTTGTGCCCTTGCCGTTGTTCCTTTTACTTTCCCTCGCAATAATTGCAATTTCATTTGATAGGTTTGTAGCGCGAATCCCGTTTGCATTCAGAGTTTGCACTTTGGGGCCCGGGTCGCCGAGGTCCGCTCTCCTTCGACTACACATCATTTGCTTTATTTTGACTTTTACGAAAACGACTACCGTCTGACCCCAATAGGCAAAGTTTGCACAAGAACCACGTCTGGCAATCAGCAGATGAGGCTGAGGCTGGTGGAAGCCTCAAAGATTTTGCATACTTACAGCAAAAAGAAAACAAAATTATGTTAGATTTCATAATAAATAATAACACAAGATCATTTTGTTTTAATAACGATTAACAACATATTATTTAGAACAAAGAAAATTTTGCTTGATATTACAAATTAGTCTAGGTCTAGCCAAGAAATTGAGGTCGAAATAATTTGCGGGAGACTCTCTTTGTGATCTTACAACATACTTGCTGATGTGTGGTATTGCACATCGATTGTTGTTTATTATGAGTTGTATTGCTTACTGACTGTATGAAATTTGATCATTTGCCGAAATGAAAATTGCACTCTCAGATGAAACCACCTGTGTGACCACGATTGGCCAATGTTGGATAAACAAAAAGGTATCTTCGCTGTAAAGAAATTTAACAACAACGGTAAGATCCGCCATGAAAGCAAACTCGTCATCATCCTATTGTGGTTCCTTTCCTGGTTCCATCTGAGGACAACTTTTGAACCGTGGATACTTACTCCTTTTTCACCTTCATGTCTGGGATATGCGGCTTTTATGTTACCGATTATTGTATATCCTTTAACTTAGGGGGCTACACACCAAAGCAGCACTTGCTGAGCACTCAGCAAATTGCCAAGAAAAATATAGGGCGCTAATGCAGGATCTGTGATATATCAGTCTTTTGAACTATCCTATACAAAGCTCATCATTCCAAAGAACCCAGAACTATAGAGTAAAGGGCCCTACAGACATCTCTGCGCGAACATAAAACTGTTATAATCGTATTCATGTACTCCACTAATCAATATTCTCGATCACGCACCACGTAAGACAGCAATGTAACATCCTTCGAAGCTAAAATGACGTAAGACGGAGGATAAGTACGTACAAGCTACCTAGCCACAAATACCTGTCAATTAAACGATCATAAATCCGCATTTCAATAATCCTAAGGCGTCTGCTGCCACGGAAGTATTAAACCATGTCCAAAATGATTTGAATTTAGCGAGGAAACGTCAACGATTAAGGAGTCGGTGTTGCCATATCGAGCGACAATTCGACGGTTATATAGTAGAGTTATTGACGTTTGCCTATTTGCAGAAATAATTGTGCAAGTTTTGTACATTGTTAGTCTAACAAAATAGTTGGTCTTAGCAGTGGTGACGGCATAACGGCTAAGGCGACGACTTCTACGAGTTCAAGCCAGTGCTTCTTGGGTCTATCTGCAATAGTAAAAACTTTATGAATTACTAGCTGCCCCGGCGAACTTCGTACAGTCATATTTTCGGCCCGCGTGGTATTCAAATCCCGTTCCCGCTGCACCCTTATCACTTAGGGGTATGAAAAATAGATGTTGGCCGATTCTCATAGATACCGGATAAGCACAAAAAAATTCATCAAAATCGGTCAAGCCGTTTCGGAGGAGTATGACAACGAAAACTGTGACACGAGAATTTTATATATTAGATATTGATTGACTACTAGATGTTACGCAAGGCTTCACCCGCGTAGAATTCTGTTCCTGGAATTCTGTTTCCGTCCCTGTGACCCATGGGATTTTTGTTATCATGAAAACACTCCGTGGGCTGACCGTGGAGATTCCTGGGAACATACTACATACTTCATAATACATTGTTAATAACCATTGATATACAAAAAACCTTAATAACGTTCATTTTCATTATATATTATCATAGATAAGGTAGCCCTTTTTTCTCTCTCAAAATCTTACATCATTTCAAGTGACACTATCATGGGCATGGCTTATTTTTTGCTTTTTAATTTGTACAAATTCCCTCAGTATAGTTCATAACGGAAACTATACCTAGGTTTTTGTTTAGTATCAACAATTCATCAACATTTTCTAAATCAAACATTGTAGTATGACAACACCGACGTGCGTAGACGCTGTCCTCGCCGTGGGACTCATGTGGAATAGTAATAAGCCTTCTACTCTAACTGTAATGATATGTTAAGCCAGTCATTAATGTGTCACTCATCAATCGGTACGCATTCATTTGTTTTGATTGACTGCCCGCCTGTCATTTACTTCACTGTCTTGTTAAGGGGTTTTAATTAGGCAATGTCAGTGGGATTATTAGAGGCGTTTAGAAGCAATTATATAGCAAGCAAGCGAATATGTTATTAATTATGTCATAATTTATTTAACCTTTATGGATGGAATCCGGAGCGGGTTCGCATGGTTGCAATTTGATTCCTCTGTCTTCAAAAGTTTATTTAGGATGAATTATACAAACCTTCCGTAATAAAATATCATAATGATGAATTTTGTGCCTTCCAAGAAGTTAACGTAGGGAAAGTGACTTTAATAATGACTGTTAATATATTAATTCAAATACTGACGTCTTTATCTCCCCGAGGGGTATGAAGAGTTAGACAAATGAACATCTTTCTGTTTGCGATCCCACGTTATAGTAAGGAAGCATATTCCCGTGAAATCCTCAAAGCTGAATGGAATATGGAAAAAGTGTTTCCATATTCCATTCAGTTTGAGGATTTCCTAGTATTTGAATTATATCATAGTGTATAATTTAATTTCTCTATTTATACACTATTATTATTACACATTAAGTTGGAAAATAAGTTGAGTCCTGGCAAAATCCTTGACATTTTAATAAATCACCTGATGTTTTGTCTTATGGCAGCAAAAATATTTTCTTAATTTAAAAAACTCGGCTTGAAAATATGCAGTGCAATATGCAATGAAATGCCGTGTGAATTCTTCCGCTTAGTATTTAAAAATGCTTGACATTTTAATTTTTTTAGTTGCCCTGACAAAGGACTAAAATTCCTGTTAGCTAGTAACCCTACCTCTGCCTGCCTAAAAAGTAAACAGTCTAAAAGATGCCTTTATCAACAGAGTGCTACAGTTCTCGTGTCAATCATGTAGATATGAGGTATTAATATGATGTTTGCGGTTCACAAAATATACAGTTTTGTGACGAGAAATAAATATTATTATCGTTTCTTGTTATAGGTACCTTACGTTTCACGTGCCTAAAGACAGGTGTCAAGAAAAAAATAGCAGTTTAAGGCCTTCTAAATCTTGTTCGAAGCTTAGGTAGGTACCTACAAAGTATTTTTTATCCTAAAAAATTCCTTGAAACTGAAATCTTAGGAACTTCTAATTCTAATGGTACGGACAAATTAAAAACTATTCAAGCCCGCTTTCGTTTATATGTACAGGTGTAAAATTAAAAAGTTGACATAATTATGTAGATCTAAGGTGAATGTACCAGTTAATAAGCGTACGGTTGCATTATAAACCAGGAAAAACCTTTTGAATAGGAACAGATGTTCGAGATTTGGGCACCTTGTGCTGGACAGGAAATAGAGACGAGAAGAAATTGATATGAAGCCGGTTTGTTCCTTACAGTGGATTTTAATAAGGTTAATAAAATTTAATAGTCCATTACGCAAGCCGGCGCCATAAGACCTTTATCTTTTGACTCCCGCAGGTGTTTGGATTCGGAAAGTACTTGCATTCACAGAAGGAAATCGAGTCTAAATCAATATTATATTATATAATTATTACCTCCTATCTTAGCGATAGAATGTTGGTATAGATACCAATATAATACTGTATAAATACCAATATAGTACTGCATAAATACCGCTGGTATAAACACCAAAGGTGATTTATAAATACCAACATTTTCGTCTTCCATCTGGATCACCTTCCACCTTCCATCTGGAAGACGAATCTGGATTACCTCTAGACATTAGAATAGTCAAAATAAATGCTTATTTGTTCACATTTTCAGGCCATTGGAAATGCATCTTTTGACAAAGCCTGTCAGATAAGGGTTTGATACTGAAAGCTCACGGGTGCCTTTTTGTGTATACCATTTAATTGGCAGACAAGCACATGACCTACCTGATCGGAAGCTGTTGCCGTGGCGTATGTGTGCAGAACCAGGACTCGTGCTGCTGAACCTGTAAGAACTTTTTGATGCCCTACTTGAAGAACCCAATATTGTGGTCGCTTGGAAAAACCACACTTAGGAGATCGGTCCACAGCTTAATCATGCGCGGAATGAAGTTCCTTTCATACCTCTGTGCGTACCATTTCCGGTCACAACGTGTGAGGATGAATTCCCTGCCTGTGGCGAGCGGTGCGATGATAGAATGTTCTCTTTTTTATTGCCAGTAATTACAATGACTGTTCATGAATAATACATCAAGAGACCATGTAAGATTACATGAGTTTTAGAGTAGACAAAGTTCTGTTTGTAAAAGTGTACCATTCATAAGTATCGGGTTGGTTGCGGTCTTTGAAAATTTTGTTCCCAACAGCGCTAGGCGCTTGGAGCCAAATGTTGCCATAGGGCGTTCAGTTTAAATACCGAACTGTACCAATTGCTAAAATACACTAAAATTTGTACGGGAAGCCAATTTTGCTGCAGCTGTCTGCAACCACTCTACACGTACTGACTGTATTGGGAATACGAATCCAGCCTATTTCATTAATGTCTAGAGACTCTTTAGGATATTTTCGAATCGGAACAAGAGTTTGTAGCTGATAATTTTCGGTAGTTTTTTTTTAGAATAGGCGAGATACAGTGTCTGCATCAAAGAGTATGAAAACTGAGCGTGTAATTTGTGTGCCTGCCTGAGACACGGTGTCATCCAGAAGCCTAAATCGATTTTGTAATTTATGCATTTCAAAGGTGATTTTATCAAGTGTTCTTCTACTATAAATAATAGGATTAAGAAGGGAATTAGAGAAGGGATCTGGGTATCTTCCTCAAGTCGACATTTGGCGTTCTCAGTCTGATACTGAAATAATATTCCAAGACCTAACCTGAGGTATTTAATGTAGGTTGTATTATTCAGTCGTTTTAAGGTGCATTTAATAAGTTCTCATGGCCTTGTTGGCAGATTGCCAACGTAATTGCGATGTATTCGAGATATACAGGGCGTCCCACGGCGATGCCACATGGAGGGAAAGTACCTTAAATCCTTAAGTTAGCTCATTTTACTTAAAGGAGACATCATTTTATTTTTAAAAAGAAACGAAACTGCATTTAAAGATTTTTAAAAATTCGCTTGCCACATCCGGTAATCGAATTGACTAAAATCCGAAAAAGTAACACCCTGTATTTTTATGGCATCAATCGATAGTGTCAATCATAAGGATCAAATCTCTCTAAAAGACATGGTAAATTAAATGAAAGGAAGTCCTTGAAATCTAAAATTATAAATTCAATTTGGCAAAATAAATCACTTTAACTCAAAGTTCATCCATCCATCTGATACCATATTAACAATAAAATTGTATATTTAAACTACTTTTCTTTTTTTATCGTGCTGACACCGCTGCTGGTCAGCAGTAGTATTTAGGTATGTCGAACTCAAACCGACTAAAACCGCACGCCGTCTAAATTAACAGGTTATAAGTTGATCCATAGGGCAATTCTCTTGCCATTTTCGTTGCACAGGGTACACCGCGTGCAGGTTTCTAATCAAGCACCCAAAAATAACTACCTACCCTACCTACACATACCTCATGCAGTTACCCAATAAAGTTACATTATAAACAGGTAACAAAGTTCATTCATTTAGTACTCATTTTACTAAATAAATTTCATCAAAGATATCTCTTGTGTTGATACCTTGTGAGAAATTCTTACAAGGTATCAACACTAGAGATATCTTTGATGTGTTGATACCTTGTAAGAAATTCTTACAAGGTATCAACACTAGAGATATCTTTGATTTGATTAGAAACCTGCACGCGGTGTGTACCCTGTGCAATTAAAATGGCAAGAGAATTGCCCTATGGATCAACTTATAACCTGTTAATTTAGATGGCGTACGGTTTTAGTCGGTTTGAGTTCGACATACCTAAATACTACTGCTGACCAGCAGCGGTGTCAGCACGATAAAAAAAGAAAAATAGTTTAAATATGTAATTTTATTGTTAATATGGTATCAGATGGATGGATGAACTTTGAGTTAAAGTGTTTTATTTTGCCAAATTGAATTTATAATTTTAGATTTCAAGGACTTCCTTTCGTTTAATTTACCATGTTTCTTAGAGAGATTTGATCCTTATGATTGACACTATCGATTGATGCCATAAAAATACAGGATGTTACTTTTTCGGCTTTTAGTCGGTTCGATTACCGGGTGTGGCAAGCGAATTTTTAAAAATCTTTGAATGCAGTTTTGTTTCTTTTTAAAAATAAAATGAAGTCTCCTTTAAACAAAATGAGCTAACTTAAGGATTTAAGGTACTTTCCCTCCATGTGGCATCGCCGTGGGACGCCCTGTATTTTAATCATGCGGTCAGCAATAATTTCCCTTGGCGTATTTTAATTAAATGTGTTTGGAGTTAATTTTCCAGCATTTAATGATACGTTGACACCTGTGCTGTTTGTTCTAGTACTTAGAAATTTGACGTAGACGGATTTATTACTCTCCCCAATGGGGAATTCTCCAAAGAACCTTTGCACCCTGTACACCATAGTGATTATGTCATGGACTATTGTGTACTGTATGAATTATGTATTATCAAAATTTATTCTTTATTGTGGGTACACTTACAATAAAGTAGAAATGTCACACAAAAACAATATAGGTATTCCACCGGTAGGACGATTGGGTTACTCCCTGTTGTCCTACTAAAAACACAGTGTATGCATTGCTTATTTGTTGTAAAGGCGATGTAGGCACCTGAATAAATAAATAAAATAAAAAATAATAGGTATCGAATAATCAAAAAAAAGAAGTCAAAGATGTCAGGAGCCTGTCTTTCTGTGTATGAGTTCTGGACTGCTCAATAAACTAGTTACATTAGTACAGGAATGCTGAATGAAGCGGTGACAAAAACTGCTCGGCGGAGTAATGCGATCTGACGACAAGCCGCCATTGCGTCGCAGGAAATACCTAACATTTAGTCAGAGACAAACTGGATTCAGACTGCTAAGTTTTTTGTTACATTCATAACGATAAGATATTGGTGAATTATTGAACATTCAAGCCCGTAGAAGGTAGAGATATAGATAAAGAGAGATGGCTAGATACAACAAGTGCAAGTAGTTATATTTCCGTCCCAATCGAGCAGTCCGACTGGGGAAGTACCTCCGCCCTATAGAATACCGCGGGTATAATAACCTCGTGTTGTTTCCAGCGGTGAGTAGGGTAGCCAGAGCTCACTGGAAAGGTTTTATGCTGTTAGTGGGAAGACCAAAGGCTTGTCCTGCTTATCATCATCGCTGACGGCACAGAATCTCTCTGTTTTTGAAGGGTCGGCAGCATGAGTGTGACTCCCCTGGTGTTGCACTCGTCCAAAGGCCACGGTAACCACTTTCCTTCAGGTGGCTCGTGTGCTTGTCTGACTGAGTGTTATTAAAAAAAAAAAATCAGTACTTATGATAACATCGGTTATTACTCGGTGCTATCTATAGAATAATATTGAATAATATCGAAAGTTCTCGTATCTAAGTTTCATATAAGTTGTGCATGTTCAGTGATCCGAATTAGTATTCAGATCAGTGAACATTCTTAACTTACTACGAGTGCACGACACACTGTTAAAGTTATTTAAACTGTTACAATCAAGTTACAATACTATGTTATGAAACACTATTAACATAGATTTATATGTACTACGTATTGGAGAAGCTTTTGATAATAGAATACGTACTGGATTTCGGTCTACATTCTCTCGAACTTTTTTCCAACTCGGTTGGTGTTGGCTATCCTATCAGTCTCACTATGAAACGGTCAAAGGTATACTTGGTTTGGTGTCGAAGATCTTGGTAGAACGAAAGAAAGTAAAAGACAAAATGATTTATTGGGTAGGGGTCCTTAGGACACGCTTGTAGTGCCTTGTGGTAATAGTGAACTTATCCCACAGGACATACGAGACAATACTCTCTAAAATGTCTTGAATTTAAGAGTTAAATTTTGTATGATAAAACCCTCAGAGTGTTTTGGCAAAGAATGCAACAAGGACCAAAGACAGCCCAAAAAACTGTTTTGTATTATTTTTAGTTGCTCAGGAAGAAATAAACAAAATTCTTTCGAAACTAACCAGGCAGCTAAAACTTGAAACTGGATCGAAAACTAGTTCCTATTATCGGCTGCACTCTGGTTATTCATAAAAAGCAACGTTAGCGGTGCGATAACTAAGCTTTAACGTTAAAGTTATCATCTATTAACGTTATTAGCTGGTCATTAGCCCGCAATATCAAGTGGTTATCGATCGGCGATTTCTTCATTGGCTATTACTAGATGATTACGATTTACTACCGCCATTACGTACGACTTAATGTCAGCTCCGTGATAAATAGTCCACAAAAACATGATGGTTCTTTATAAATTAATAATTATCATAAATTAGCGTCGTACATCTCCATTCATAAATGCGATAACGGTTATTTTATGCTCAAATTTGTATATTAGATACTGGTTGAAGTATTTGAAGCTTTTCACGTGGCTTAGATAATGGGTATCGAAAACATCAACACGGTATAAAGAACGATTGTGAACAATTTAGCGTAGTTATGCAATAAAAGATACATTGTTGTTTATAATTTTTTGTTTAAAAAATAACGGTCTGCAACGGTTAGTGCTATTAATGTTGAGTTTTATTTTGGTTATTGGCACGCGTCGGTTTGTAATTTCTGCAACAAGTTCTAAATTTAAAATCATGTTTTGCTTATTCACGGTGGCTATGTATTGGCAGAAATGGGCACTTAGGCACATGCCTCCATCGTGGGTTATTTGCTCCATGTCTCCATCGCACGTGGAGGCAAAAGTGCTTTCACTTTAGTTGCTAAGTGCACTGTAGATTGTTACTTGTAGGTTATTATACGTATATCTAAGTAAAAACGACACAATTTTGCAGTTGCATTTTGCATTGGTCTGGTTGTTCATAAGTATGATATATATTAAAACAAAATGGAACTAAGTACGTGTGATTAATATAGGAAAAAGCAATATCACGCTCAGGCGGGACTCGAACCCGCGATCTTTCCCTTACAGGGGGAATGCTCTGACCACTGAGCCACTGAGCTTTTTTCTTATCTTAATCAATTTCAATAGTTAGCATACTAAATACCTACTTTAAAATTTCCTTCAATAAGTACATGTACCTATCCACATTCTAGGTTCCTTATGACAAGCTAGTTAAGCTATACTTAATTTGGGTCTAGACAGCCCTGTGTAGAATATCATCGAATATTTATTAGAATCTTCTCCATCCTAGAACATTTTCATTTATTAAATGTATCGGGTAAAATGTATGTAGGTATGTTATGACTACGGGGTCTAAACGCAGTGAACTGAATAATAAATAATACATTTTTAAGTATTCTACCAAATGACATTTCTGTGTTGTTTTGACACCCGCTTAAATTATAGCGTATAAAAGATTTTATTTCGAAATTAATTTATTACGACGCGTGACATGGTCGGTTCTTTTAAATCTTATGGGAAATAAAAAGATGGCCATATACTTAACAGTTACATTAACCAAAAACACCACGTATGGGATTATAACGACACACAACATCGAGGAACAGAACATCCGACCCTGAAAGAATAGAGAGATTCTGTGCCGTCAGCGTATCTTCTTTCATCATCTAGGTATAGACGCTGAATCGTGTTTTTTCCATTCGAATGAGCCACCTATTAGGTAATCTGTGGAGCCACTTCGAAAAGTAGCACCCTCTATCTCAAGGTAGATAAACAGGTAGTAAGCAAGCACTTATCATCGTCATAATTGCGTTATTCTTGGTGATATCCGAGACTATCCACCTGGGGGCCTGGGGTAAGATTACCCTTTCTGAACCTTTTAATTTGATTAATCTTGGTTATTAAGAGAGTGACTGCCGCCAAACCCGTCAACCCTAAGATGGAAAACCTTCACCAGAGCCTCATATATTGGCAGGTGTGCTAACTGCTGCTGGTTATTGGGGTTGGTTTGTGTCCCGAACTGTCCCGAACGTGTTTTTACGACCCCACACACCTCTCCACCACCGTTCTAATTTCTAGCAGTATGAGGTTTAAATCGTCTCAAATATTCATTGCCATACTATTGATTGGCAGAATGAATCAATTTATCGACTAAAATTACCAGTGCCAGAAATTTCTCTATAAACCAGCCCAATCGTGTTCGGAATGCATGTTTCTAATTCTATCATCTGTGAAATACCGCATATTCATTTTATTTAATGATACAGCACCACTAGCTGTGACCATATTGTGAGAGCTAATCAACGATAAAATATGGTACCTATTGTGTTTTCAAATCATGGAGTAATAATAAAAATGTACCTATATCATCGAATAATAAAAATCATGTTAAAATTTTGTTTAGGTCTTCCGAAACTCTACCAATGCCATTAAAAAAAAACTTAATCCCGTTCTTTTTTTTACAGGTTTCCAAGATGGCCGCACCGTTGCATATCCAGCTGCTTTTAGCGATGGTCGTGTCGGTAATAGCTCGTAAGTGTTTTAGATTTTATAGTTTTAAAAGAAATGTACATACCTATTGCTCGTTAAATTGATTTCTTAGTATTTGTTTTTAGAACTTTTAAACAAACGATAAATAAGTTGGTGTAATTATGCGATTCTGGGTTTCAGTTCTAAATTTTATCAATATTTTGCGCGGTAAAGCTTCTGTTAAAAATAAACAAATCAGTAAGTAGGCTATTGCTCCGAAGTAGAATATTACTTTAGGGTTTATGGAATATAAAGTAAGGTAAGAACACTCTAAGCCCTAGTGTGTTTAAATCTGTCTCTTAAATTTAACAAATTATTGGACAACGCGTCACTAAGGCCATCTCTTATGAGACCCTAAATTTAATTCCATTTAATTTTCATTGCCTGCTTGGTGAAGACGCGTTCAGTGATAAAACGAAGATAAACTATAATGTACGAGGTGTAAAGAGATAACTTTTTGTCTATTTTGGAATAACAGACGCGACGGGCAAGCTCCCGGATATCGCAGGTAGCTCACGCATACATTGACAAAGAGCTTAGAGCCGACAATAAGAACAAAATATTCCGAGATTATGGAGTCCTGTCGGCAGCAACCGTGACATTTTTGTATCGTAATTCAGATTACAGAATAAAGAATATAGAATAAAGAACAGTATTTCTATTTATATATACGTTTTCTAATCGTATCTATTGGAACTAAGTAATTTTGTTTAAATTCAAGTAATGAGCACATACTTCTGTTACACGTATCTTCTAAATAGGTAGATATGTATGAGCTGATGAATTCCTAGCACCTTTTTTAATTTGTACAATTATTAAATTGTGCGAATTGGAAGTTATTTAACGATATCTCTACAAATATTATGAAAGTGTGAAGTAGTAAAATGTGTTTTTGTCAAATATAATACAGGTGTCCAGTGCTCTAAGTAGGTATGTTAAACCTTTAGATCTTACTCGACATGCGTAAAATACAAAAAGTATTATATATAAAACATTGTATATCTAAAGTACAACATTGTATAATTTATGATAAAACTCACTAAAGTAAATTCACCTAAAGTGCGTTTTGTTTGTATGACATTTCTTACAAAGTGCAAACATCTTCAATTTATCAGATATTTTTGTTTGTTTTAAGTAATTACATGTAAGAATGTAAATAATAACTTATCATGTGCCGTGTGCTCATACCTACCTAGATTAAATGTTAAACAAAATGATTAATTTATTGCTTCACTAAAGATTTTCTTGTCAGAATTGGATTTGGAGCAAAAGTAATTTTAAAAGCAAAAGTAATTTTAAAGATACGTAACTACAGTGATTTTGAATTCTTAACTAGGTATTTAGGCAGAACTGAAGTATATAATAAAAGTATGTTTGTTGAAAAACGGAATCGATACTACAAGTCTGTATGTAGTGTATGTATCCGTTGACAAATGTGGCAACATTGTTAATATAAAAATAATGAAATATGGACCAGTAGTAATTATAATTTTATGATATGGCCCTTCTGCAGCAAAAACCGTAGGTGCTGTGCTGTTGACTGTAATTTTTTAATCCATTCCTGCATTCATAAAAATTCTAATCTGATGATGGGCACCGATGGGCACCATTTTGTGAGAGATCTCTTATTTCTCGCAGAAAGTAGATGTGTATCGATTTTGGATATACCTACGAACTTCCTAGACCCAATTCACTAGTGTGACAGCCCCAACAATATTCTGTACACATTATTGTACACATTATTGTAAAAGGCATAGCACTGCCTTCAGGCTGCAGGTGCGAAATGACTGGCAGTAAGCTTGAAATAGTACCACTTTTGAAAAGAGCTTTGTCATGAGGACACAGTATAAAAAAAACACTGTTCTGCTAATCGTCCTGCTATCTCATCCAATCTCCGATTCACAACAATGACTGTCCTAAATCAAAACACAGTAACGAAAATTTTATCTCAAATCTTGTTTTATGTTATATTGCCAACTCCATATAAGCTCCCTACAATGTGCAAATACATTTATTGCCAAATAAAGCCACACTTCAAACTGTTTTATAGTATTGACCTATCTTTTCACTAGGTTACCAACGGTCTTTTTTTTTAATAAAAAAACAACAATACTTAAGTAAACTACATGTACTTATTTAAAATATAGCTTTTATTTCGTTTACTAAAGGCCGCCTAAAAAAAGTTATCCTTTCGACCTGACCTATTCCATTCCCTCCGAAATAATCCCAAAAAAAGTTTGGAGCGTGTCTGTGTGGGTGTGTACACAACAAATTTGACGCCCGCCCGTCATTATATTGTCCAAGTATTTGTCCGAAGTCATTAGTAACGTTCTACTGGCCGGATTTGTTATATTTTTTCTGTATTTGTCTGTTACCGTATTACCGATAATTGATAGGTTGCTACACTTGCTAGTTTATTTCATTGGATTCTTGCCAGATATGTAATTCTTTCTTGAAGTGTTGATCTGTGTTGAGTTGTAGTTATGCTTACTTGTATCTCCGCATAAAGTATTTGGTTATGGATGGCTTTGTTTTAGAATTATGGTGCTATTCCCACCACCAGCCCCTCTAGACAAGTGGCAATTCGTTGCTCGGCGTATCATGGAATAGAATGACGAATGTATAGGATTTGACGTTTTTGACATTCGTTGACGCCTGTCATATACGGCAAATCCCATACATTTGGCATTCTATTCTACAAAACCCCGGCCGACGAATTGCCACTTGATTGTCTCTCAATTAATATCGATATTAATCAAATCAAACCAAATTAGTTTATTCGCATAAGACAGGTACATAAAATTGGTTTTGTACACAATAATGTGCAAGGGCTCTGCTTGCTGCCTTGATAAGGTTGTTCAAGTTTTTTAAAGTAGCACTATGCTATATTGACAAGGCTACTTAGATTGTTAGAAGTCCTATTCATGGTTGGGAGGTCAAATGGCAGTTGCTCTCACAATGTATTGTCATTGAAAAAAGTAGCCAAATTTGTAACTTGGGGACCACCCGAGCTCTGAGGTGAAAGTCTCGAATGCATAGAGGATCAACCATAAGATGATGATGAGTTCCTTAAAATGTCTCATAATATTCCTAACAACAGAATGATAGAACAAATACGGGCTACGTACCTCTATATTTTGTCTATTTGCTCACGAATCACAGGAAGTAGTATTTGAAATGTTCAATAACTGAATTCTAATTCGCCATCTCATGTTTGGCATAACGCACGTGCATGAAATCCCGTAAATATTGTTGTTTGTTTTGTGTAAACAAATGCGTTTCTTGACTGCATACCACATTGTCTGACATTCTTATTTGTATGCTTATAGCATCGTGAATAAATTACCAAGTCGTAGCGTAAGAATAGCTTTTGCTCGTAACCGGGCACATTTTTCACCTGAAAACCTACATAAATAAATTATTGGAAAGATCATTCTAAAAGGTAAGCTTTTTTAATATTCAAGCCTGTAAAACCCAAACGTATAAGCAGAGGTATATTAAAACCCACATTTCGTCAACTACATTTTTAGTTCCACGTAATCAGCAGTGGGGTCATGTTGGTAGTGTAATGGCTAAGATTCCATTAGGCATAATGGGACCTTAGGTCGGCTTTCATTAGTTAAAAATAATTTATAGGAGTATATTTTCGAGTTCAAGTTAACTGAGTTAAGTAAAACGTAATAACGCAGCTTAGTTCGATTTGATCGCACTTATTTTCATCAGGTGTCCACCTTTGCAACGTAAATGACGAAAGTAATAAACGAAAATTAATATGTCCGAGTACATACTGCTTTTTTAATAAACGAATAAGTAGTTAATTTCCTCATCACACACTAATACTTAATATGATACAAAAGTATTATGACTACTTGGGTTGTAGATCGCTACTGCCTGTGCAAGGTAATAAAAACTTATATTACAGGTCACTTACGAACTTACAGCAATTACAGACATTTATACATACTGTCGCCTCACATTATTGCATACCTATTTAATTGTTAATAAACTCTGCATTAAAACCCGATGAAGAATTTTATAATTTAACTGGTTTTTAAGTTACGTAGGTACGGAATGTATTAATAAGTGATGTTGTTAAGTTAACTTAAAAATAACTTATTTAATTAATTAAGGTATTTTTATTGAGTGGATTGGTTGTATTCCTTTTTTATTATACCTTCACACCTGCATGAACCCGAAGTGATATACAGAGGTGTTATTAGTGTTATTACGGCACCAGTAATATTTAATAAATTGCCTAAGCAGTGGAAGGAACTCAACACCAAAGCATTTAAAAAAGAAATTAAAACATTCCTTCTGCAAAAGACATATTACAGCATATCTGACTTTCTGGTTGATAGCATACAGTGAACATTTTCAATTGTTTAGTTAATAGTTATATGACTGGATAACCTACTTCTTGACGTATTACTTTTGCTACTTTTATGACAATATTATTTGACTATGTATAATTGACGTAATTGACATTTTTATTGTACCTATTGTATTTATCTCATAATTTGACATCAATATTTAACTATTGAATTGTAACGTAAAGTCATAATGCTGACTATAGTACCTAATAATAGTAGATTACCCAACAAGTGAAAAAAAGGTGAATTCTTTTCGAGGCACCAAGTTGTATCCCGAGAGGAGTGAAGGTTTCTCCGGTAGAATCCCGAGCGTAGCGAGGGGTTCTAGAGAGAAACCTGAGTGGATCGAGGGATACAAGAGCCGAGATGAATTCTTTTTTCACGTGTTAGGTACTCAACTTTTCACCATTGACTACGAGAAAACGATTACTCTGTGATTATGAATTACATTTTGTCATGGATAGTACACAAAAGAAGCAGCAAATTATCAGTAATAGCTACCGCTTTAGCGCTTTTTCGAGAATATGAGTTTCATTTTCATCACTAGATGAAGTCATTTTATGATTATGAGACAAATATAAACTTTTACAAGGAAAATTACACAGAAAATGGCGGCAATTTTTTTTTTCTTAATTTAAACTGAGCCACATTCCATCCAGCCAGTGATTACATTTAGGTGGCTACGTTTTTATAGTGAGAGTGTGCAACCTCTTTGCATGTTTCACTAGAATCCGTACATTCACGCATGTTCCAAATTCAAATTTTTTTATTCACTCGGTGAAACAAAGAGCGTTTTATTCACTGTTTTTGATGAATCACGGGCCCTTTTTCGAGTGTCAATGGTGAAAATATATATAACTGAGCGATTCCATACGCACAATATTTGTACGCCACTATATGAGGCAAAACATGATTGGACTCATCAACACGATTTTCTGTAATGCATGCTATTGTATGTACACACATGTTTTAAACAAATAAAATATATTATTATTATTATTATTATTACACTAAATTTGATTTTTCCTACGTACGTAATTATAGAAGAAAATTTAAATTAGGTGTAGTATGTGTATATATGTATAATCTGTGTTCCCTCGATCCCTGGAATAATTTTCTGGTATGTTTTCAGTAGTAGGTACTGAAAAATACAAGAAAATTGAAAGGACTTGAACTCAGGTCTTAAACATTCAAGGTCTTCCTTGCATATCTAGGTATATCTCAAGACGAATAATGATAGTAATAAGTCGATAATTTGGTATTTACTCTACTACCTACGGGTATTCTCCGCAAAGAACATAAACGCGGCGAAAAACCCTTCCGATAAGCCAGGGACCGATGAGATAGTTTGTGTTGTTCATATGCTCATAAAACGAACAAGAAGAGACATTCTCTATAGACTGATAATAACTTCGTTAAGGTTATGAAGGGAAACTAAAGCTTCGGTCGCGTACGAAACTATAGGTTCGTAACCAGTTTCGGTAAAAGAAAAAAAGATCTTCATAGGATACCAGTTACGAAACAATATCTTTTTGTCTTTATGACACTGAGTTGCGACACAGGATACTGCGTGATGAGTTACGAAGAAATACTTTTTAGGAGCAAGGAGGAGAAAAGTAGGAGCAAGGGGAATTCCAGCTAAATCCCTGTACAACTTACTTAAAGACCTCGGAGTGCCAAGAGCTTCAGTAAGCTCTTTACTAAATCGAATATCAAAAGCGGCATTGATAGGATCTTACCAAATTTGGATAGGTAGGGGGGGGGGGGGGGGGGGGGGAACACTACTGACGGTGGAGGTGAGCGCTGATGAATCACAAGGTGGCCACCCTAAACCTACATCTGGGTCGCAAGTCCCAGTCGCCGTCACGGTGTTCCTCTCTGTATCACGCTATGGACCCGGCGACCGCACGGTGAATCCATGGAGTGCTGAGAATCGGTTCTCTAGGTAACTCAGTTTTAGATTAGATACGACTAATCATTATCTACCACTTTTCATATGGGGCATTATGAGTTTTCATATGGGTCTTTGGAGTTTTCATATTGGTCATTATGAGTTTTCATATAGGTCTTTGGAATTTTCATATTGGTCATTATGAGTTTTCATATAGGTCTTTGGAATTTTCATATTGGTCTTTATGAGTTTTCATATAGGTAAGTCATTATGAGTTTTCATACGGAAGTCACAATACAATAAAGTTTCAAAATATAATCATGAACTCTATAAACAATAAACATACCTACTTAGGTATAGTATACTACATAATATCGAAATTGTCGTTATAACTGTTTAGCAATTTATTGTAGTTATTGGTGATAAAAAATATAAAATAAATAAGCGATTATTATTCGCAACTATTAAAATTTTCAATATCCGCATTATACTATTAAAAGTTTAATTTTCTTCCAATTTGTGCGTTCTCGCACCTCATAGGCTACCCACGAATAAGGCCTTAAAATTATATGTTCGTCTTCTATGTGGTTTCATAAAAGTTTATGGTTGTTTTCCTGTAAAGGCAGTTGTTACCATGGCAACGGATGATTGGCAATCTCCGAGCACATCATAGGAATGGTGCCGCGGACCGGTTCTTACCTCGGAATGTGGATGGAACATCAGTACGTTTTATTATAGTGTTCGAGATGTTTGATGTGTATCTAAATTCACAGTAATCTGTAAAATATATGTGCGCAAACTTTTATTATATTTAGTAACAGGCTACATACCTACTACTGGTAGATATTCTCGTTAACACATTAAAATTATGACATTTTGTACCGATATTAAAAAATTAAAAAACAATAAACATTGGTTTGTGATTGAAGCCTCCTTTTAAGCAAAAAATGCTTGTAGTAGGACACTCCGCTCTTCCATATCAAGAATATTGTTACAAGTAAACTCATTAATCAAGAAGTTATTTTTTTTTGTCTTTGTTTGTGTGTGTGTGTGTGTGTGTGTGTGTTTGTGCACATATATTTTACTCTGTTGTACAGCTTAGCAGTAAGAACATTATACTGCTTGTCAGCAAACTTAGATTTTGTTACTGGTACATCCACTACAACATCCTTTCGCCTCTTGAGATTTGCACTTGTATTGTATGGAAGGGTTTTATGTTTTTTTTAAATAGTATGCGCAATATAAAGTTACAGAGAGCAGGCTACTAATTAAATAGAGGTGCACTCTAGTATTGCACTACATCTAATATTGCACTCAAGATCGCAAGTCCGAATGTAGGTATTATACCTATCACGTTTTTTAAAATTACGTTGCGACTAATTTATGCACTAATTTGTTCTATTTTCTATCTAAAACCACTTAAAAGAAGAGAGATATTGCCACTTCCTTAGTCCAGAACTCACACAGAAAGTTTTCTACAAAAATATTTAAACTTATTCGTCAGTTATGTGATAACTGAAAACTGACTCAAGTTCAGTGAAGTTTAAAATGACCAGATTTTATTTTAAATTTATGAGCTCCTTGGCTGTCTTACATTTTCAAGTGGAAAGAGCGGGCATCTTTCCAAACGAGTGCATTAAATGACCACAACTTTTGATTCGAATTAAATAACTTCAACAATTAAGGTGATTGCGTCAAAAAAATGGAAAGTCTGGAAGTTTCAAGGTAAAGTGCGGATAGAGAAGGAATTCTTAGGTGTATGGGTTCCTATCCTATTAAAATCATCAGCCTCACCTAACAGGCTGATACATCTGTAGTTCAACGAAAGAGGCTCTAGCGCAAGCTTTCCTTTCGGAGGATAACCGAATAACATCCGAGCTTGAAGCCGAGGACTTTATTTATTTATTTATTTATTTATTTATTTATACTTTATTGTACACCATATAAAATACAAATTTAAAAATATGACTAAGGAATCAGTATAAGGGCGGCCTTATCGCTATAAGTGATTTCTGCCAGGCAACCTTTGGATGGTCATAATGTTTGTAGGATTGAGTGGTAGTTGTTTTGGCGTACTTTCTGTCGATATCATAGGTATCAAATACATAAAAGACAGGTATTATCCTTAGTTTCAATTGGGACGTAAAAATGGTGCGAGAATCACGAGTTTTTTCTCACATTCATCTGTACGAGTAAACGGTGATTGGTATGCGCAAAAAATGTTTCTCAAGTTTGCCGCCAGGTAGCGCTAATTCAGTGTCACTCGTAGCCGTAAATGTTAGAGAAAACTCGCAATGCGCACTCGGATAACATTCTACGAATCATCTTTCTATCTATCTAAGATAGAAAGATGATTCTTCTAAAAATAACACATTTTTGTATCCTGCAACTCAACCCCAAAAGCCTTTTTTCTGACTGATTTAACTGCCTAATTTAATTGATATAGTATTAAGGTAACTGTACCAATGCTCGACACTGTACCAATGCTAGACACTTTCGAACAAAACCCAGTATTTTGAGAAAATTATCCATTTGTTTTATAAGACTATTGACTTAAAAGATGCCCAATGGTATCTATAAGATATGTTCAAATATTCGCAACACCATCCGAAGTAAATTTAGAAAGACTGTTGACAGCAAATAATGTGACTCCGTGAACACGGTCGTGTTATTTCTTAAGATTTTTGCCAAGGGTACTGATTTTTATAGGTGTGATTTTTTGTTTATAAGTTATGATTATTACTAATTTTAGTATAAACGTTATAAATATTGAAGTTATTGACATACTTGGACCATTGGGACAATGATGTCTAGCATTGGTGTTTTCGACCAAGTGCATAATAATTTAATTTAAAGTAAAAGTATGATAGATTTTAAAGATTTTATGGGCAAAAGTTAATGTCTAATTGTTGCTGTAACAGTTAAAAAAGAATGTAACGACCATGCTGTAATTAATTTGTTAAATTTTTTAGATTGAAATTTTATTTTTCCTTAAAGTGTCGAGCATTGGTACAGTTACCTTACGCAAGTTCTTTATCGATTGAAATCCACCGACTACTCATTAAAACTTGTGCCACAACAGAATAATGCCCCAGGCAACAATAGTAGCTGAATAATTGTGACAGGCGGGTTAACCTCCCGATAACAATTAGTACCTCAGGGTCCGCGGACGTCAAATAGATAAGCTAGACATGTACTAGAAGCCAATCTGTTGAGACCGAGATTGCCTTTGGTCTGACTAGATAGCGGTTGGGTGATGAATAGTAATGTTAGCAATACAACCAAGGATCAACATACCTTTTGAGCTGTGTAGTAACTTTGCAGTTAGCAATATGAAATTATTTAGGACATATTCCAATATTTCCCTTACAGGGGGAATACTCTGACCACTAAGCCACCGAGGCCCGCACGAGGCCGAACCAAATTCGTCTATAAATCCGTCTTTGGGGCGACGGTGGAGCCATCTACCGATACTCATACAAGCTATCGGAACCAATAAATGATGTTACAATCATTTTTTAACAGTGATTTTCGATGACTCCGCCCAAACAATTGATTTTTTTCTCCTTTTTCTCTCTTTCTAAATCGATATTCCAATCCAATAATATGTTGCTGACGGAATACGTCGATATTAGCTGCTTACCACCCAGCCGAGCCGTGAACACGATAAAGGCGCCAAATCAAACCACCTAGAGTTACCACAGCCAAAGGAACTTTTTTGTATTATTTCTTTCCACGGTGGTATTACTGTAATCAACTGCAGTGTCAAGGAGAAAAATAACCTCCTTATTTCAGGTATTAGGTAGGTACCTTACCGTCATAATTTGCTATCAGCTTTTCAATCATTCATTCTTGGTAGTCAAGACCAATTTCATGCTGACTGTACCTTTCAGTTTCTGAATACAGAAACTGAAAGGTATGTACAGTTTAATATAAGTACAATAGAATACTATTTCGTCATCTTTTAAATTTCTTAGTACTCCTTCGATGGGTAAATCTAAAATAGCTACGTGCACCTTTTGCTATTATTACAGGTTTACGATATATTTATGATTCCAAACCCATATTGTAATATTTCCAATATGGCATAAATAAAATTATTGTATACCGTCTAGTTTTCTCAGAGATTTTATTCCTCCGTACATATTATTATTCCCTCGGCAACGAGATGAAATTTTAAAAATTCTCCATAAAGTTACGGTCAATGACTGACGGTACTGAAATCACATAAATTGGTGCCCGACAACAAAGGTAAATAAAATGCTACATCTCAATTATGAGCTGCATTCCAATTTGAACTCATTCATGCGGAGCTTAAGGTCCTCAGTGGTATATGCAGTATATTATTATGAGCTTGTTTTGTTGAAGTCTGATGCGTCATCCGAGATCGAAATGTGTGGGTAACAAGGTATCAAGGACGCCAAGATTTCTTTTTTTATTGTTATGGTCAGACTTTTGGTATGCAAATAAAAATATATATTCTAATTGTGTTCGCTTTGATCGTCGTTAATTCACTGATTGCGTGATTTTGATGATACGTTATACAATATTTGTATTTAAGTTTTCTGGACAACTAAAAGTAAACTCATACATACATATACTTACGCCTGTAAATCCCCGAAGGGGTAGGTAGAGGTGTAGTAACACCCACATTTCGCTATTATTTTCGGTTGACGTCTAGCGGGCACTTTGTCATGGGCTGTATGTTTACTGTTGGGCGGAGAACAGCCCTATGCCTTAGACGCCTTTTAGGACACCCCCGGAAGAGATGAGATGCCCCTATTCTACTCCACCGGGAACCAACACGGCACCCACAGGATAAAGGTATGTTTCCGAAGCCGACCGTATACGACAACTGCCGACGCACCCAGCAGATGCGCGTAATTCATTGCGACTTCTCAATGGTCCTCTTTATCTGTAAGTAATGGGTACGCTGTATCTGCTGCATGCGTCTGTCGTTGTCGTATGCGGTCAGCATCAGAATCATACCTTTGGATGGGGTTGTTTGGATGGGGAGGTAGTTTTTCGTTTGATTTTAAGCTATTGCATAGCTTCTTTCGCGGTCCTTGAGCGTAGAGACCGAATCCAGAAATTCCGTAACGAAAAAAACCTAACACCCCGAAGCTCGCACGAATCGAGTCTCCGCTCCGAAGTAGCTCCGCTTAACGTAAGTAATTATAATTGCATAAGTTTATAAAAAATGCTATGCAATAGCTTTACCGCGGCAGTCCCCGAGTGCCACACGTAGGCGTTGAATGAACGAACAGTTTATTTAGACTGTTTATTTCTCATAAACGGTAAACTAGTTTATAGTATACAGATAAACTGGTTTACTCATGAACGACATTCATTTTGTGCACTGTGAGTGCGAACGAGACCGGTTGACGCGAAGCGCAAAGCGACGATAAGCGCGCCTTCCGAGTTAACACGTACTAACCCGAAGGATTACGAAGTACGTAGTACCGAGGACACAGACAATCTGTGAATGCATAGTTCGAGGCGTACCTACTTCGTAATACTTCGTTCTTGTCACACTTGATAGATTTTATGACTACCTATCTCTCTCTTCCGATCGGCACGTGCTAAGAAAAAGGACAATCTTCATTGCATAATACATGATTGTACAATTTCAATTATTTCAAATCAACAAAAAAAAAAGCAAAAAGAAAAAAGGGAAAGATCGCGGGTTCGAGTCTCCTGCCCGAGTATTGATTTCGCTTTTTCCAATTTAAAATAATTTGTTTAGTTTAGCATACTAAATGCATTAAAATTATCTCAAAAAGAAAAAAGTTTCTAAATTCATGTATTAATGTAATCATATAGTTATTATTATTTATTAGTTAGCCTGCCAGTCCTTAGCCTGGAAAAAGTATGAAGGAAAGTTCATTTTAAATAATAGTCGTTGTTCGATTAGCACGTAGTCATCAATTCAATCAAGTTCATCGAAACTAGTTCAAGGAAATTGGTCGAAAATTCAGCAGTTTATTCTATAGTCATCAATTCAATGTCATGAAGTCGCAGTAAACTAGTCGAAAAAAAAATCGTTTTATGCACTAGTTTATTGTCGACGATAATCGGTCTAGTTTCGTTTACTAAAAAAGCGTCAACGACCCATTCCCACGTCTTTTTTTAGTCTCTCTCTCTCTCTCTCTCTCTCTCTCTCTCTCATTCTCACTCATTATGAGTCATTACTTACTAAATTCAGTTTTATTCTTAAATCTATGGTTTTATTACAATCGTTAAGAATTACAATCTGTGAAGGTTATCCTTTGTTAGAAGATTAATGAAATTATAAACTACCTGCACATCCTACACGATAGTTATACGTTACTAGCTGTTGCCCGCGGCGCCGCTCGCGTCAAATACCGGCTTCGTTCCCACGACCAACAGGCTGTTATTCCCAGAATAAAAAGAAGCTTATAGGATATAGCCGGCTTATAGGAACTCTGTAGGCGCTAAAACTAATTTCATAAATCATTCATTGCTCTAATTTAAAAACCATATTGGACACGTCAACAATATGACTTGACCTTACCTGATGGTAAGCTGAAAGTAAACAAACAGTAGGTAGAAAAGAAGATATTAGAAGGAAATATAAGGAATTTTGATTTTTTTGTCTCCAAATATTATAAAAATCGTCTTGAATATCAGCTTCTAACTAGTCTATAACTGCTATTCAGTCAATTCATTACAAGAACATCTATATTCTACGATTACACCATAAAACTAATAATAAGTAATTATTAGTTCTGTTTTTTAAGCGGGTGATACATTGGCGAGCCGGCGAGCCAACGGTCTAACCGTTGGCTCGTTGGTTCGCGAACCGCTTTGGTGATCCATTAGCGTACCAAACAGTCTACTCTAGTACACTCTCATCGTTAGCGAAGTCTTGGCGTGTTCCAAGACGGAATTACTTGGTTACTTGGGTATACTCTAATATCAGGAGGAAGAACAAAAAAGAAGAAAGGACGCCATAAAGTTTGCGTGCGGACTTAGAATTTCAAGCATGCATGAAGAGCCAGCGAGCAAATCCGTCGGTTTTTAAGTCCGTTAGCGGTTTAGACCTTTCGCTCGCGAGTTCGTTGGCGTACCAGCAGTTTTGCTTGCAAGTGGATCACCCCCTTTACACTCAGTTACAGTTTCCGGCATATATCTTGACACCAATCACGTCATAAAATATACTCTACTAGCTTTTGACCGCGGCTCCGCCGGCGTGGATGTCGGTTATCGCGACCAAACATAGCCTATGTCCTTTCCCAAGGTCTAATCTATCTCTGTACTGAATTTCATCGAAATCGGTTCAGTGGTTCAGGCGTGAAAGCGTAACAGACAGACAGACAGAGTTACTTTCGCATTTATAATATTAAGTATGGATTAGTATTGATATGGATATGGATATGCGCAGACCGCGTTTTTAGGGTTACGGGGATCCACCAATCATAAATTAGGTATATCAAACCAATTCATGCGCATCTCATTTCTCTCGACTTGTGGTCAAGATTTTTAATATCAGTAACTGTACACTGTATTTATATTGGAAGTTCCTTATAAGCATTATTAGCAGAATAAGCATTATTATGCCATAAATTACGTTATACAGTAGTTAGTAGACCATCAACTAGCAAATTACTCCCAATAAATCCTTCCAAAGGTTGTATAGCAAGATCGGTCTTAGCGATAAGACTGTCCATTGTACTTACTACTTAATTAGATTTTAGATAATTGGTGAAATGATAAGTGGAGTACAATAAACAGTACGATTAGTAATCTTTCCTTTCTTCCCCTATCTTCTCTGAAAAAGAAACAAAGTAAGGTTGAGATAAACAGACTGCTATGTAATCTTCAAGAAAGAAATGAAGGAAGTCCTCTAGCATTCTTAAAAAATCCAGCATTCTATGTGATAAAAATGTAGAGTGATTCCAGTCTAGCTGGCCCTTTTTTTCGGACACTACCATCTACGCACTTCATCTTCTTCTTCTTAGCGTTAATTCCCAGTCCTCGGAGTCTGGGGTCTTCGTACCATCTACGTAGGTACTTCATATATCTAAGAAATTGAGGATTTTTTTAATTCCGGCAACTAATAATTATAATAAGTATACCTAGATTAATATAAGTGCTACTAATCCATTAGTGAAAGGATTTATCTGCTGACATATCGGATGGCAGCTTGTGGAGGCTGGCGACATCAGGCGTATTGTCCGCATGTTGCCAAATTGAATAAGTTAGGAAAATAGCTAAAATAGTGTTGATATTTGATATTGTATAAAATGTTTTGACTTCTAGATTGTGCTGGGTGGGTAGTATGTCCTAGAATATCTACTTTTAGTAATACTTACGTACTTTGAGTTAAATGGTTTTTTTTTTATTAATAAAATTAGGGATTGTCCTGTTCGTTGACGGCACAGAATCTCTTTGTTCTTATGGGGTCGACAGCACCAGTCTGACTGCACTGACTGTTGCACTCGTCTATGGGCAACGCTAATCTCTTTCCAGCAGGTGAGCCGTGTGCTTGTCTGCGACCTAAGTAGTACAAAAAAAATCAATTATAAAAATAATCGCACTAAATTAAATTAAAACCTAGAAACTATAACTAAAAAAAACTAAAATAAAAAACTCTTTACTTTTATATAAAGAGTTGCATCATATCAACCAGCACTAATAATCGTATAGGTAGGTATTATCTTCTAATATAGAAAAATCAATGCCACTTTTCGTTGTTAGTTTATAACTCAAGAACGGCTGAACCGATTTGGCTAATTTTAGTCTTGAAATGTTTGTGGATGTCCAGGGAAGATTTAAACGGTGAGAAAATAGGTGCAGCGGGAACGGGAAAAATATGGCGGTACGAAGTTCGCCGGGACAGCTAGTAAATTATATAAAATGTTCCAAGAAGCTTTAATTTTTTTTTTCTTTTCCAGAACTGGACATGAAATTCACAAAGTATCCTGAATCGGTGATAGCTCCTATTGGCGACAAAGTGACATTTGAGTGCGAAGTGAACGTGCCTGGAGAGGACTTCGTGTGGCGGTGGAAGCCGGACAGGGATGAAGAGCCGTGGACTGATGTAGACAGTGAAGAAGATGGGCGGAAAATCATCACGGCGGTACCCGCAAGAAGTATAAAGCTGGAAGTACAAGTTACAGCTAACATGGAAGTTTCTTTGTACCAGGTACGTAGGTTTTGTATGTACGAAACCAATAATAGTTGACCAAACCAATAATAGGTGTTTCTGGGGCTCATTAAAATCTGTAGGAGATAGGAAACGACGGTATTTCCGACCCAATCGAGCAGTCTGACCGGGGAAGTACCTCCGCCCTACAAAATACCACGGTTATAATAACTTCCTGTTATGTTCCCGGCGGGAGTAGGGTATCCAGAGCTCACTGGAGAGGTTTTACACTGTTAGACCAGGCTTGAACTACTTATCGTCTGTGCCATGAAGCACAAAATCTCCCTGTATTTACAGGTTCGACAGCACAAGTGTGACTCCCCTTGTGTTGCACTCCTCAATAGGCCACGGTGACCACTTTGCATAGGGTGGGCCGTGTGCTTGTCTGCGACCTAAGCGGTATAAAAAAAGTCAACATCACCTGGTAGCCGGTGAATATTCATCAACATCGGTGCAATGGTTTAGGCATGCAAGCGTAACAGACAGACAGAGTTACTCTCGCATTTGTATAATATAACTGAAACTTAAAAAAACAAAAGCGTAGTAAGTTTACTGTAAAATTTCTATTATAATTATTTCGTTATAAATATTTATGACTGTTATTACCTACTCGTAGTGTAAAAACAACTGAAATATTTCGATGAGAATTTACAAAATGTTGGCTGAAATAGGATTTCTTGTTTTTTTAAGTTTCATTAAACTGTAACTGTAAAATAGAATAAGGATGTATGGAATTTGACGTATATGACAGTCGTCAATTTATGTCAAAAACGTTGAATCCCATTCATTTGTCATTCTATTTCACAATACCCCGGCCACCGCATTACCACTTGTCTAGGGGGCAGGGGAGTCACACTCGTGCTGCCGACCCTGTAAGAACAGAAACTGTTTTTCTGTGGGACGATGGAACGGGATCAATGTCTGACGCGGGCGGAGCCGCGGGTGTCAGCTAGTGCTATATAACTTATTTTAATTTCTGTGACCGAAGTAATTGAGAACACGGTGCCTAAATTTGGTAGAACATTCCCCAAAAAGGGGCTACCTCATTCTCAAGTCTGATTTAAATTCACAACATTTGTTAATGAAATTCAATGTTTAGCCAGAGAAATCAATGTGTTCATCCAGACGTCGGAGTCAGCAGCCGATAAATCACGCCTGATTAACAATGGTCCCTACGTGGTGCCGGTTACGAATGGACCACTCCTTTGTCCCAGGGGTGTCGTAAAAGTTGACTAAGAGATTACGCCGAAGGGCTGGCTAGAACCCCCCGCCCTATTAAGCAATAATATTGACAACAGATTGTTAATTTACGACTTTAATCTATTTGGGATAAGGTTATCAATATTTCGCAGTCAACAGGTAATAAATTAGACCTATTTTATTGAAATGGGGATGCAGAGCAAATATATTGTGGAGGCGAAATGTATCTACATCGCGTGAGTAGGTAATAAGGTCAATAAGGACAGTCAGCAATTAAGATGTGGTACAGTTGCCATCGGCATTAACTTCACAATTCCCAAGTTACGGACCACCTTAGACCTAAAACTTTACATACAATAAGTTCCTCTGCTCCACGATAAAGAGCTGGAATACTTTGCCCGCGCACGTGTTTCCCTCTCCCTACAGTCCCGGGTCCTTCAAGCGGGGCGTGAAAAAGCATCTATCAAGGCCTTCAAGTTAGGGACCACCATTTTAATGCCAATAGCATTAGAAATGGTAGTCCATATCTTCTGGACTGCACCTCAGCTTTTTACCGTCTAGCGGAGTGCAGTCAAATGACGGACCATATAAACAAATTAAAAGTGGTATTCCTTAATTTTTCTTCCCTGAACTTCTGATGCAGACTGTACTGTACACGTATTACATAATACATAGTACAGATGCAGAGAAGAGATTGATAAATCTCCACCGCTGAGTAGACTCCTCTGTCTAGTGTTATTTTATTCTATTCAAGAATACACTTGTGTTTCTAAACAACAATTTTCAGGCTTGTCACGTCAAGCTTCGGTCCGATGGAATCGATATTTTCTTACCTAAGTGGGTCGCCCAAATCATATCATATAGATATTGAGAGAGATTCCCCCGAGTCCTAGGAATCTTAATAAAAATATCTTGTGTCATTTTATGTAAACGACACTTTTTAACTATTATCAACTCAAAAGGTTCTGCATCGATTGAGCTAAAATTTTGCAGAAATATAACACGTTGAAAGTTGATTTATCTTGTAACCGCTGAACTTGCCAGACGGACTACTCACCGGCTACCTCAGTTGGAAATTGCACGAACTCTAAATCCCAGGGCGCCTTTTTCACAGAGAGAATAAATGTAATGCTGTGGGTATGCGAGGAACCTTTGGGTGTCACTCTAAGGAAAACTCATACACTCCGTTATACATACATATATTTATTTTAGGGTAACACAATACAGAAATACACATACAGAAGGGTGAAATAAAGACATACACACATAGGCCTCTAGTGTAGGGTTGCCATACGTCCCGGTACGCCGGGACATGTCCCCGTTTGAAGCATGGTGTCCCGGCGTCCCGGCCGATAAGCAAATTGTCCCGGTTTAAAAATCATAGTATTATATTATAGAGCTAGACTTAGTAAACAGTAATATACCTACAATAAACGCGACTAACCCGCTAGGCTATTCATACGTAGATAGAACGACGTAAGCGCTGACATTTTTCCGTACACGATTAAGTTAATGAGTTATAAAGACCCTGAGGGCAATCTGTTGTACGAGATAGACGCGGTGAACGAGAAATGGCGCTCATACTTCCACGACCTGCTGAATAAGCAGCTTAAAGATGTGCAGCCATCAAACCTCTTTCCGAATCAAGGACTAGTGCCACCGACAACGCCTGCAGAAGTACAGACTGTCATTCGCCGCATGAAGAACCGGAAAGCTATCGGACCCGACACAGTCCGTAGACTCTCGGAGTGTCATTATGGGTTCCGTCCCATGCACGGGACCATTGATCCGGTCTTTGCCCTAAGGATTGTGATGGGGAAATACAGAGCGAAGAACACACCCCTGCACTGCCTATTCTTAGACATGCAGAAGGCCTTTGACTGTATTCTTCGCGCGGTGATCTAGTGGGCACTGCGGGCTAGAGGAATTCCAGAGACCTACATTGACACCATCCAAGACATGTATCATGATTCTGGTTCCGTGGTTCGGACTACTGTTGGTGACTCGAAAGCCTTCCCCATCACCGTCGGAGTACACAAAGGATCCGTCCTTAGTCCTTACTTGTTCAACGTGGTATTACACGTCTTTTCGGACAGCATCAGAAACCTACATGAGCAGCCTCCGTGGTTGCTCAAGTATGCTGATGATATTGCGCTGATGGACACGGACAGGAGCAGATTGGTACGACACGTGAAAGTGTGGAAGAAGGCCCTTGAGAACGGTGGTCTAAAGCTAAATCCCATCAAAAACAATACTTGTAAAAAAATGCCAAGCCTCGCCGCCCGCGGTTCTTCTACTGCAAAAAGTTGTGAGATCCATGTAATACCAAGTCGGTTAATTTATTCAGTCCCTACTTCAGGGACCTTCTGTCCTAAGTTATTACGTAATGAGCTTTTATGTTCTAAATATAATAAACTGTCTTGGCAATCGCACTAAACAATCTTATTTAATGTGCGATAGATTGTGTTTACATGCGATGGCCAAGTCAATTTATTTTATTTATAACATTAAAGCTTATTACATAATAACTTAGGACAGAAGGTCCCTGAAGTAGGGACTGAATAAATTAACCGACTTGGTATTACATGGATCTCACAACTTTTTGCAGTAGAAGAACCGCGGGCGGCGAGGCTTGGCATTTTTTTACAAGTATTGTTTTTGATGGGATTTCAGTTCTTTTTGTAGATTCCCTTTCTGGTTTCTCTGTGCCGGATAGTCCCAGTGCCGGTCCCGGACCCGGTCCCGGTCCCAGCTCCAGTTCCAGTCCCAGTCAAAGTCCCAGTAATTTGTAACTCCCACTCCAACTCCCACTCCCACTCCCACTTCTTCACTTTTCGTCATCAAGTTTATTCAGTTAGTAGTTTAGGCATTGATTTAAATGTTACTTATTGACTTTAGGCGTGAAAGCGTAATAACACTAATAACTAATAAAATAACACTAATAACAGACGCTCAGATAGTTACTTTCGCATTTATTATAATACTTCGTTAGACTGTTATTAGTATGTTAGGGATGGACTGCAAATGTAACTTTGTAATCCTATATATTTATATGAGATTACGAAGTTATTTATGCAGTTGGTGAAATTGCTGAAATTTAAGAATATTTTAATTTTCCCTTGAGTTGTACACTAAACACTACTTATCTTCTAAATTTGAGGCTTCTACGTCTGCTAGAAGTGCCTTAGAGTTTTGATGATCGGTCAGTCAGTGAGTGACAAAATTTACAAAATTTGCAAACTTTGACTAGTTATAATGCCTAAACTAATGGTTCAAATTGAATGAAATTTGAAATACATAGTGGTTATACAGAGCCCACTTGGTGACCGAAGATTCAGGCTTCTAAGTTTATACACAACGAAGTTCTAGGGGGTCGAAAATGGCCTAAAGTGCTTCGAGAAAATAGTGTTACGGCCGGGCCGTGCCGCTCTTTTTTGCTCGACTTGGCGGGGGCACTGCCGTGCCCCCAGATGTAGCGAAGACAGAAAGCTTAGCGTTAAACTCGACAGATTCCACAGCCGTCCGCATAGGCGATGATTCGGTTTAAATACCCAGGAGATCTATACTTCATATGAACGGTGAAATCGACTACACGTCAGGCCGCGCATTGCTGCCGCGTGGGCCAGGTGGTGAGAAATGACTGGCCTCACGTGTGATCCCAAATTGCCAGTCAGGTTGAAGGGGCAGGTCTATGAGACGATCTTGAGGCTTGTCCTCTTACGTGGCTGTGAGGCGTGGCCGCTGCTGGAGCGACACAAGCAAGAGCTGCGTGTCACGGAGATGAAAATGATGCGGTCGATGTGTGGCGTCGAAAGATCGCGTGAGGAACTCTCGCATCCGCGGCAGCCTTCATGTCCGTGACATCGCGGATAAAATGCAAGAGAGCCGCCTTCGCTGGTGCGGCCACGTCTTGCGGCAACCGCCCGCCGGGCTACGTAGGTAGCAAAAGCCTAATAATGGCACCCCCGCCGCCACGCCGTGTCCAGGTAGAGGGGGTAGGCCCAAGAAGTCCTGGCTTGACGTCATGGAGAGTGCCATGCGTGCGAATGGTCTCACTACTATCGACGCCCAAGATCGTGTGAAGTGAAGGAGGAAGAGCCGGAAGGCGGACCCTGAGCTCCGAGGTCATCTTGGCCACAGATGCAATCTGGAGAAAGCGTCTACATGAAGATGATGTTTAAGTTAATTTTAATTTCTTCAAAATATTTTGTAAAATTATCAGCAGTTAATTCTGATAATTTTTCGCCTTTCAGAAAAAACAGAAAGCCCGAGTCGCTGCCTGCTGGTATTTAATGGCAGTGTTAAAAGTTGTTTTAGACTTTTACAAGGTCCTATTATTGTAATAAAAGATCTAATTTTTCTACCTTTACAAATTTTTCTTCAAATGTCCCGGTCTGGGTCCCCACACTTATGGCAACCCTACTCTAGTGACACAAGTACAAAGCACAAGCCGTGCCGGTCTCTCCCACTAGGTGTAGGGTCCTCCACTTATCAGACTTCCCTGCAGAAAGAAGATACAGCCAACCCAAGGTGGTTGGGTACTTCTCCACATATAAATTAATACCCAGATGGGTGATCTATTAAGGTATGTACACGCAAAATGTAATAAAAGGTGTCTATACGTGACCAGAGCCTCGGTTGTCTTCCTGCCGGTAAGAAGCGACGTCTCACTGGTCCTCGCCCTGTCCGCTTAGGTGCAGACGAGAGGATGCCTTTGTAAAGTGACGCGTAAGCTCGGGGCCGCTTCTCCGCTCAACCACGCTCATAAGACACGAAGTTGAATACTACAATCTTGGACCCTAAGACCAAAAAATGAATACTCAGAATTGTCTCTAATGCAGCAGAAACCCATAAGCAGATATCGTGAAGCTACTTACCACGAATTGGGGATCACTGAGTTTAGGATTTTAGGTTATATAAAAAAATTACAAAGAGATTACAGACTGTACACAAGATGACCGTTATAGGGTCTCGACAAAGTTTTCTGAAGTGCCGGCCCGCCAGCTGACTCGGCCTTTTATAAAGTCTAGCGAAGAACTTTCTGGAAAAACACCAAATTTCACCGCTCCTCCATGAGCCGTCTCACATTAAAACATCAAGTCACTCCGAAAGTGCGGCAAAATCAGGTGTCATCTTGTAACTACGAACTCAAGGCGGACCAGGTATCTACTTACTTTATACGCATTAAACCAGAGAGACCATAGTGCTTACATAGACGAAAATCATAGAATAATATATCCCGAGAAATTAGGAACAAAAACTGGACTTCAACGCCTAACTAAAAATCAACATTATTATTTATAATACATAGATAAATCTATCAAAAACCACATTTACAAAGCTACCCATGTTGAAACGCCATCTCGTGACATTAGTGTGTACTAACACCAATATGCGTCTTACAGCACAGCCAATACATCCCGTACGAGTGTAAACGTGTGTAAGAGTTAAAACAATAGATGTCGCTACTAGTCCTGAAAATTACATGTTACAACCACCCCCTCCCTTAAAGTATTCCATGGATGGAACACACAGGGAATACAACTACAGCAGATCCCAGCTTGGGGATTTACTGATAGGTAACCCTAACCTACGAGGACAAACAATATACAGTACCTCGCAAAGTCACAATAACAGCAACTAGAAATCTTCCACCAAACAAAACTCACTAAGCAAAGACAAGAATACTAATCTAAACACAAAACGAAATATCGCCCCAGTAGGTACCCGAATCACTGGATGCTTCTCACATGGGTGAGTAACATTAAGTGAGTAGGCGTAGGGTGAAAAGGAAACGCCCGACACGACATCGGTAGTATTACGACCGGCCGAACGACACAGAGAATGCACCGACAGTAGAAGGAGAAGGATCAGTAGAAGGTTCTTCCTCATTATACTTCAAAATATCTTTTATGTGATACACGCCCAGATCCTTACCATCTAGATCTGACAGTTCATAGACTAAAGGCGAGCGTTTACCGGTAACGATGCATTTCATGAATTTAGGTGCTAATTTTGCAGTGAAATTCTTTGCCTTGTTGGACAGATAGAAGGTCCTTTTGTACACTATCTGACCCACTTTCAACTCCACATGCCTTTTCCTGAGGTTGTAGTACTTCTCGTTACGTCGGTGAGCAACATCTAAGTGTTTCTTCACCTGGCCGTAGACGTGATGCAGTTCCTTCAACCTCTCGCCAAATGACATGGGATCCTCGATGGAGACAGAGTTTGGGTGACAAGGAATTTCTGCTTGTCTATACAGAGCACCATCTCCTATGAATTCCCTACCGTGGACAAGGAAGTAAGGACTGAAACGAGTGGCTTCGCTTACAGCCGTGTTTAGGGCACACTGAAGCTCCACGAGATTCTCATCCCATTTCTTGTGATGTGTTTTTACATAGCAAGATATTCCCTGAACCACGTTACGAATAGCACGTTCCGCTTGATTAGTCTGAGCGTGATACCTAGGATTATAGTAAACATTAGGTATATTATACTTAACAAGTAAATCCTTAAATTGTTTACTAACAAATTGAGGACCATTATCCATAAAGATGGTTTTACATACCCCATGAACTAGGAAAACATTCTTTTCGATGAATCTCGCAACTGCAACGCCTGTAGCTATCCGTATAGGACACAACATTACGTATTTGCTAAAATAATCCGAGACCACGATTAAATGGACATTCCCTTTGCTGGACGTAGGAAAAGGACCCAATAAATCACATGAAATAGCTTCAAACGGTCTAGATACCCGTTTCGGACTACCCATTAACCCAGGACGAGCCGTGTTCACAGGTTTGTACTGCTTACATGTCTCGCATTTGCCAACGTATTCTTTAACGCTCTCGTACATCTTAGGCCAGAAGTAGTGGAGAGCAAGGCGCTTATGGGTCTTCCACACACCACCGTGAGCGCTGAGTACGTCGTCGTGGTACCTGGTGAGCAAGGCTAATCGGTCCTCCACCGGTACAACCTGTTTCCAGTCAAATTCTGAAGTCAAAGAGTATTTATTTTTAGATAACCTGTATAGACCGTTATCTCTAATGACAAAATTAGGAAAATGCCTAGGGTTTTTCTTCACGCTGTTCAGAGTGTGAAGATACCAAGAGTCCCCAGTAACGCTGGTGTCTATTGTGTCAATTTGAATTCGAGACAGAGCATCAGGTACCACATGGTCTTTACCCTTCCGGTGCTCTATATCGAAGACAAACTGACTCAACCTCATGCTCCAGCGTGCTAGTCGACCCGACGGATTCTTAAGCTTGTGGAACCACAGTAGCGAGGCATGGTCTGTGACAACAGTACATTTCTGTCCCTCTACGTACTGCCTAAACTGTTCCAAAGCAAAAATCACAGCTAGGAGTTCTCGCTCAGTGGTACTGTAGTTGATTTCATTCTTGTTGAGAGAACGACTACAGTACGCGATAGGGTGCTCCACTCCCTCATGTGTCTGCGTCAGTACAGCAGCCACAGAGAAGGATGACGCATCACTGAGAATCCTAAAAGGTAATGTAAAATCAGGCATTTTCAAAATAGGAGCAGTGACCAAAGCGGCCTTCAATAGATTGAAGGACTCTTCAGCTTCAGGCGTCCACTCAAACTCTACACTCTTAGAAGTTAGTTTGCATAGTGGTTTGCTAATCTTAGAAAAGTTATTCACGAAACGCCGATACCACCCCGCCATACCTAGGAATCTTTTCACCTCCTTAGCATTTGAAGGGGTAGGGTAATTGAGAATGACATCAACTTTACCCGGATCCGTTCGCAAGCCATGTTTATCAACATAGTAACCGAGATATTTCAGTTCGCTACGACAGAAATGCGATTTTTGCATGTTGATCGTTAGGCCGGCATCCTTGAGGCGCTGATAGACTCTATGTAAGAGATCCACATGCTCCTCAAAAGTGCTGGCCACCACGATTATGTCATCCTGAAACGAAAACACTCGATTGTCGAATTCTGGGCCAAATAAACGGTCCATTAGGCGTTGCATTGACGCTGAAGCCCCTACAAGCCCGAAGCTTACGACGTTAAAATGAAACAGCCCGCGTTTTGGGACAGTGAAGGCGGTTTTCTCAGCGGACTGAAGAGAGTCAAGAGGAATTTGCCAATATGCAGCACTCAAATCTATTGAGGACAGATATTTCGCATTGTTGAGATGATCTAAGATCTGGTTTATGTAAGGCAAAGGATATGCATCGCTCTTAGACACGGCATTGAGCTTACGAGAGTCTAAGCACAATCTCAAGTCACCGTTCGCCTTCTCCACCATTACCACAGGTGAGTTCCACGCGGACTGAGATGGGGTCACTACTCCCATCTCCAGCATCCGGTCTAGTTCCTCTTCCAGGGCTTTCTGCTTCAGGGGAGAGAGCGGATAATAGCGCTGCTTAATTGGCTTACTATCACCTGTATCAATAACATGATACGCCAAGGTTGTTCGACCCAGGCCTACCTTATCAGTATTGATTGTATCAAACTTCTCAACCATGGAATCAATTACCCGCCTTTGATCAGCGGTTAAATTGTCGTAATCCTCTAGACCACTGTTAAGAGACAGAGACTCTACAGGACTACGGTCGCTAAAGTTGGAAAGGTTGAAGTTGTCAGAAATCAACCTATCCCCTAGTTGAAACTGTTGCCAGAAGTCTACTCCAAATATCATGGCAGTAGTGATTTCTGGAACAACATAAAACTTAATAATCCTAACAGTAGAATTATAATTAATCGGAAGAGCAATAAAACCTAAACATTGCAAACAAGAACCGTCTGCAGTCGTAAGACTAAAGTTAGGGCTGATACTTTTAAGCTCAAACCCTAATTCTAAAAAAGTTTGGTGCGCACCCTTACCCAGCACTGAGCAAGCTGCACCAGAGTCTAGTAAACCTAACACATTTAAGTTTAGGATCTTTACTACTAAGTACGGTCTAATATCATTATCCCGTTTGGTAAACAGGACCTTACCAGAGAAAACTTCAGACAGAGTGGCTCGCTCTGAACCGAGAGAAGATCTTTTGATAAGGCCCTGACTCACTCGTTTTTTGGTTTGTCCTTGCACTTCGGACACTCGGGCGACTTCACCCCCTTATGTCCACACCGGAAACACACCAAATCCCTGGACTGTGTGCAGTTGTAGGCCGTATGACCACTCTCACCGCAACGGAAGCATTTTCGTTCGCTCGACGTTGACGGGCTAGCCACTGCGGAGACCTGCTGAGTAGTTTTTAGTCCAGTTTTATTCTTTTTTGGGTGTAAGTCAGAGGTAATCCCAAACTTCTCCAAGGCCGGCTCCTGGAAAGCGTCTGCCCTGGCACGAGCAAGTTCCAAGCGCTTACCCAACCGCTTGAGGTCGACAATAGAAGACACCTCATGAAGGGCTAGTTCCTTCATGTATTCGGGCCTAATGTTGTGCATAAGGATGTCAAGTTGTTCCTCATTGGACATCCCACAAGAGAGTCGAGAGAACATTGCTTGCATGATCGAGATGTATATTTTTATTTTATTTATTTATTCTTTATGCACGAATAAGTGTACAAAGGCGGACTTAATGCCATGGGCCTGGGCATGTATATGCCTAAGGACTCAGATCGGGCCTGAGTACGCTGCCTAATCTCGTTACGGAGGCGGTAGTCGTAGTCGGGTGTATCAAATGTCTCCTTAAGCTCCTCCAACATACCCTCGTAGGAGGTAAAATTATTTTTATTGGAGCGGAACCATGACAAGGCTGGGCCGTCCAATAGGTCAGAAAAAGCAATCAAAATTTTATCTTTTGAGACTTCCCGAGCAACTCGAAGCTCCTCTAGTCTCTCTATAAATACACGGATACAGGAAGATCCGTCGTACTTCAAATTGAAGGAATTTAAATTTAAGGGTCTATCCCTAATCACTACATTACCATTGTAAGAATCGGAACTAATCGCGTTACCATGTGTCGAGCGGTTCCCCCCCACCACAGGTGAAGTGTATCCTATCGAGTCCCTATTGATAGGTTCGGTTTCCTTCTCCGACCCATCAGTGTCAGAGTCGGAACCCGGTTCTGCCACAGACAGGACCTTAACCAAGCGGGCACGGATACCGGTCAGCTCCGGACAGTCTAAGCCACACCTAGTTAACCTATATAGAAGATAGTTCGCTCTCACTGCATCCCTATTCCGACAATTCTTATCTGAACCGAAGTCACCTGATAAAACAGTCCCTTCAAGTTCGAAGACCTTTGGCTCGCAGAGACCCAGCTCAGTAGCGGCAACAACGGGCACAGCGGCGACGGCCTTGATACTGCCGCGCCGGACAAGCCGCAACGCAGTGCGCAGCTCACCCCGCAGGCTGACAACCGAGGCATCCGGATTCGCTGAAAACCCCATAGCAGACAATTCATGAGAAAGTTCATCCTTTCTCAGAAATTGAATAAACCTCTGTAACTGGGCCATAGCGGACCACAATTCAGATTATAAAAACAATTAGGATAATAATTTAAGTACACAAATCAGAGAATAAGTTCAAGTGTTAAAAAAAAAGTTATAACTAACTAAATAACGTTCATGGAGTACTTCACATGAAATTCTGTACTGAAGTTACAAAAAAAATTATTTTATATTTTTTTTAAAATTAAAAAATTATGTTTCCAACTTAACTACAGTTGTAGTACTGATCAAATTAACGTTATATAAAAACAAACTTCAGTAAAAATATAAAAGTTTTAAGTCCAACAAAGAAGGCACTAAGTATACTTCTCGATTACAAAATTTGGGAGGTAGCTGACAAAGTTTGAAAAATTTCACAAGTGATATTACTGAGACAAATTGCTGTATAGAATTGTAATACAAATTAGGACTTTACTGCCGGTAATACTAGATTATTCAAGAAAAATATTTATGTTACTATAAACTCAATTACATACAAAGCTTTTATTTTAATTACAAAATGGAAGGTACTCGAAACTATTAGTAAACTACACAAAAATTACTGGTTGAACACAGCCCAAAGAATATATACATGTATGCACAACTTCACGCTACTAAACACTGAGGGACAGACAGAAGTCACAACATAAAACAAAAAACAAAAAAAGAAGGAAGAAAAGATGGTTTAGCCAAAATGTTTGCCAGACTTACCGAAATACTGCAGTTACAATTTTGTTGAGGGAATTTTGAATTTAGAGGGTATTTTTCCATCCACAGAGACGATGGTGGTTGGGCTGAAAAAATACAGGAAAAATCAATAATTACTTGCTTAACTGCTAAAGCACTCACCTAATGCGTCCTGGCTTTGTGATAGACGGATGGTCTTCCTCAGAGCAAAACCCTCCAGAATCACACACACACACAGCACACCGACAGAGACCAGAGTTGTGAGTCTCTAGTTAGCCCTAAACGTTGGTCGCCACTTTGTAACCGCTGAACTTGCCAGACGGACTACTCACCGGCTACCTCAGTTGGAAATTGCACGAACTCTAAATCCCAGGGCGCCTTTTTCACAGAGAGAATAAATGTAATGCTGTGGGTATGCGAGGAACCTTTGGGTGTCACTCTAAGGAAAACTCATACACTCCGTTATACATACATATATTTATTTTAGGGTAACACAATACAGAAATACACATACAGAAGGGTGAAATAAAGACATACACACATAGGCCTCTAGTGACACAAGTACAAAGCACAATCCGTGCCGGTCTCTCCCACTAGGTGTAGGGTCCTCCACTTATCAGACTTCCCTGCAGAAAGAAGATACAGCCAACCCAAGGTGGTTGGGTACTTCTCCACATATAAATTAATACCCAGATGGGTGATCTATTAAGGTATGTACACGCAAAATGTAATAAAAGGTGTCTATACGTGACCAGAGCCTCGGTTGTCTTCCTGCCGGTAAGAAGCGACGTCTCACTGGTCCTCGCCCTGTCCGCTTAGGTGCAGACGAGAGGATGCCTTTGTAAAGTGACGCGTAAGCTCGGGGCCGCTTCTCCGCTCAACCACGCTCATAAGACACGAAGTTGAATACTACAATCTTGGACCCTAAGACCAAAAAATGAATACTCAGAATTGTCTCTAATGCAGCAGAAACCCATAAGCAGATATCGTGAAGCTACTTACCACGAATTGGGGATCACTGAGTTTAGGATTTTAGGTTATATAAAAAAATTACAAAGAGATTACAGACTGTACACAAGATGACCGTTATAGGGTCTCGACAAAGTTTTCTGAAGTGCCGGCCCGCCAGCTGACTCGGCCTTTTATAAAGTCTAGCGAAGAACTTTCTGGAAAAACACCAAATTTCACCGCTCCTCCATGAGCCGTCTCACATTAAAACATCAAGTCACTCCGAAAGTGCGGCAAAATCAGGTGTCATCTTGTAACTACGAACTCAAGGCGGACCAGGTATCTACTTACTTTATACGCATTAAACCAGAGAGACCATAGTGCTTACATAGACGAAAATCATAGAATAATATATCCCGAGAAATTAGGAACAAAAACTGGACTTCAACGCCTAACTAAAAATCAACATTATTATTTATAATACATAGATAAATCTATCAAAAACCACATTTACAAAGCTACCCATGTTGAAACGCCATCTCGTGACATTAGTGTGTACTAACACCAATATGCGTCTTACAGCACAGCCAATACATCCCGTACGAGTGTAAACGTGTGTAAGAGTTAAAACAATAGATGTCGCTACTAGTCCTGAAAATTACATGTTACAATCTTTTTTATAAATTGGACGTCAATTTGACTTCACCTCGCCTGATGGTAAGCTGGTGGCAAAGCCTCGGAAAAGAGGGTCACCATTACAGAGACGTACCATGTTAAAGTGGTGGCACTCAGCTTGACGGCCTCATCAGATGCTTTTTCACTTTATTTTAATAATGCTGTAGCTTTTTAGATATCGCTACAGTATGGTTGTAGGATTTTTTTACGGAGTTATTCACATACCTCTAGTAATATTCATCATCATCATCATCATCATTTCAGCCATAGAAAGTCCACTGCTGGATATAGGCCTCCCCTATAGATCTCCAATAAGACCGGTTGGAAGCGGCATTATATTACAAAATAATAACTACAACTGTTGTTTTTAGTGCGTGGTGTGGTATGGTGCAGTGAGCCTGACTTCATTCCCTGCCCGGTTGACGGTAGCCAGGCTAGTCAACTCTCCTGCTAAGGTCACGGTGGAAGAGAGAGTGGTCGTGGCACCACTACACAACACAATAGTGTTACATTGCAAGGAGCCTGTCTCCGAACCACCAGCTGTGATTACTTGGTTCAAGGAGAACCCTAAGGTAATGTATTATTCTATTATTAGAACTTTTGTAAAATACTTTTAAATTTTTTTCCAACTATACAGTCATCATCACAGACTGTATAGTTGGAAATAAATCCAACAGATTTTTTTAAAAAGAAAACTTGCTTACTAAGTGTGGCAAGGAAAGGAAAAACTGAAACGTTTGGTTCGTGACTGTATGAGAATTAAGTATTAAAGTGATAGCTCAGTGGTCAGAGCATTTTCCCTGTAAGGGTCGCGGGTTCGAGTCCCGCCTGAGTCGTTTCACTTTTTCCTTCCTTGATCAATTTAAGTATTTAAGGTATAGAAAATTGTCAAGTGTCAATATAATAAATGTTAGTGCAAAATTAAAAAAAAAATAGAATGGAAAATAAATCGCCAAGGAGACTTTTATAAACAGGTATTTTAACCTTTTTCGACGAAGGCAAACATCGGTATTGTACATTTTCTACTTTATTTTTAAATCTGATTCGAAGTGAAATATGGGTAGTAAAAGGCAAAAAAAAGTTACCACATTCATTTTTACTTTTACATGCCAACATGGAGGATGAAATCAATAAGTTCGTTTCATTGGTAATAAGGACGTTGGTTAAGTTCAACAAAAGTTAACTGGTTAAAGATTAGTTTAGCACCTTTGAATTTTATCAGCCATGCCTGCTGGATGACAGAAGACCAAAGTCTGCCGAGATTGTAGAGACATCTTTTCTGGGTATACTCGTAGATCCTAGTGACGAAATATCTCTTAATCTAGGGGTAGGCCTCGTTAACCGAGGTGAATACGACACAGGTGTGTTGTTCCCACCCCAGAATGCTTTCAACCTATACCAAACAAATAAACCATATCTTGAAGCAGATTATGAAAAGTATTGTTACGTCCTTTAAATATTCGACATAAATTTTACCAACTACCTCTATTATGTTTGCGACATCTCTGTATTCTATTTACCTTTTCTTGTTTTATAAAATAAACAAGAAGGTTCACCATTATAAATAACGTGGTCGTTCTATAAAACTTTCTTTATTTCAAAAGAAATTTGATACAGACTTTCCTGCGTAAATTGTAAATAGTTGCTGAACTAAATTTCAACTCAGCTTTTATCCTTAAGCATGTTTCGCCGCATTTGTGGTCGCTTTGATCGTCTATCTGATACGCTATTATTTTTAATAATGTCTACTATGCGTATGTAATTTAAATATTTTGAGGTAGCGGGAACTATTCAGCTAATAATTGCGAAAGTTATGAGTGAGTGAATGTTATTTATTCATACTGCAAAAGAGTGAAATTTGAAATTGATATAGCTCCTATTCTGTATGGTTCAGGAAATAATTGACGATTGGACGCACAACCAATATAACACAAAGGTGTTAGACATACTTATTGCAAATCTGATCCAAATACAGCCAAAAGAATCTCCTTTATCGAAATTCTGTTAGTAGTTTGCAAGTTACGAAAAACATTGTTCGCGGTCGTTGGTCGTTTCGCGAGCAGAAAAGTGAAGTAAAACGAAAAATAGAAATTTTTGTGTTACGGAAAACTGGAGCATTTTAAATTGGAATAAATTAACACCTTGGACAAGGTTCGCGACATACACACACACACACACACATTCACACACGTGAACTGTGACACATAGGACAATTATAACAAACATAATTATGTCAAACAACACAAGGACCGAGAAATTATGTTACTTGTAGTACATATTCCTTATTCCATTCTAAAGTATTTTTTACACTTTTAGGGTAAAAGGAAGCAATTGGAAACACCTCACGGTGTACTCGTGATACATAATGCAACAGTTGGAGACAGCGGGTTGTACAGCTGTAAAGCTACGAATGAACTCAGTGGCGATGTTCTAGATGTGGTGCAAAAGATTCACTTGAGAGTGCAACGTGAAGGGAGCAGAGAAGTAAGGTAAGCACTCACTGCTAGTTTCAAAAAGTCGAGATAGGGAAATATCGGCTTTTGGTATGAATAAATTATCTAATGTGGATTGTCATTTAGTTCCGACTTCCAAAGCAAATAGTTTTAGATACCCCTAAAAACTTTAATAATACAAAAATCTAGAGAAAATTTACTAAGAACCATAATGACAATACTTCGTTAGTCTGTGTAATTTGCAAATGCTTGTGAAAATTCCGAAATAGAGAACAAAAATGGATGATTTTGTTTCATCTAGACCCAGAGAGGGTTTCGTGATTTGCTCGGTATATAATGAAGATGCGGTTAGCGGAAATAGCGCGTGGTGTTTCACAGGGATTTGTATTCGGACCTCAATTTTGTTGAATATTGGTAATGCCTGAGTATTACAGGTTGCACTCCCTGGTGCTGTCTGTATGACGCTAGTGGTATTTTTATTTCTCACATTCGCTCCATCAAAAACTTCGGAGCCCTTTATTGTACTTTAAAGACTAGGAGAGCACCTTGGGGTGGAAGTTAGGTTCGATAGGGAGAGTTTATTGGTATCGGAGATTGCTTATCATAAACACAATGTTACATTATATAGATTCACAACATAGTACGGCATAGATTCGAGAAAAGAATAAACATCAATATAAGCAGTATAAAAATAACTTTCCTGTCCAATATTCTTGTGTAAACAATCAACAGGATTACGGAATTGCCACCGGCTATCGATATTTCGGGGACAAATTAATAATTAATCTGGGACGTAATACCTAGTTAGTTCATATCAGTGCATCAGATCATGAAATTGTTTAGGTTTAACCAGGGTTATCGAGTAAGAGGATTCGATCCCGGATCACCAACGCTTTTGAGTTTTGTTTGTCAAATTAGTTTCGAAATTTTTGGAATCGATTACATATTTCATATTTGTGACTTAAGTTCCCTCAATACAGTGGCAAGCGCTTTGGCCATCACCGGGTGGCGGGGCGTCGGTTGAGTGTGTCAAGGAGGATAGAATAATATGAATCCTTTCCTTCTCCATAATGTTTGCCAAAGCGTTAGCCACTGTGTTCGACAATGTGTAGAGCAGACAAAACGGATAATAATTCTTGTTAGCCCTTCCGACTAAGTGAAACACTTAAAATCGAAGTGTCCTAACCCCACTCGCCTTTGAACCCGTAGCCTGTCAATCGTAACTTCAACTTCCTAGCTATTATAATAGTTTTAACCATAACACTATATGGATAAAAAGCTACAACTTGATTCTTTTTCCAGATTTTTAGAAACGGAGGACTATGTAGGTGTCAAAGACGATGAAGGAGTTCTTACAATGCCTGTTAAACCTTACGAGGCTCTGCGACTGTGGTGTGGAGCAGTCAGTACCCCTCCGCCGAAGATCACTTGGAGCTTAGAAGGGGAAGGAGTGCTAAAACAACATAACAATTCGCATATGCTCACGATAACATCTTTCGTTCCAGCTGATGAGGTTTGTTCACATTTTTTTAAACAATTTTTTTTAATATCTTTGTTTACATTTACTATATTAACTTTTTTGTAGATTTAATTAGGAATGACACACCTAGGACGGGAATATTTAATCAATTGAGCTTTCTAGATCAAGCTAGATAGATCTGTTGGTAGCTGATGTTTTAAATTCTTCGGCTTCGGCCACAGGTGCGGACCACTGTCGACCACGTCGAAATCTTTTATGGGCGTACCTAATATTATAAAATTTCTAGGGATAGGGATTCTATCATCATCGCTTCTGTAAAATACTACAGGAATTAACTTTAGGAATGCTCTTTTCCTAAATAGTGTATGTGTATATACGAGTTATACGAGTATTAATTTTATTTCTAGGGCATCTATTCCTGTTCAGCCAACGGTATTCGCCGTTCGTGGAAGGTCATAGCGCTACAGCCTCCAAGATGGGAAGGGAACGTGTCAGTATCTATTCCCAACGAAGGGATGAAGGCTCATGTCTCCTGTGGGACCTGCTACGGGCAGCCAACGCCCAAGGTGTACTGGGTGCTTAATGCAGAGCTGGTGAAGAATGAACACGGCATCGAGACTAACAGTAAGTTTTGAAAATATTTGGGAATAGCTGACCTAGCGAACTTCGTATCGCCATATTTTTTTTACCTTGCCCACGGCCCCACCCTTGTAGAATTCAGATTCCGTTCCCGTTGCCGTCGCTTGGAAGTTATGTGCGTACACACATTTAAGAGGGGTGGGGGTTTATTTTTATTTATCTGTGATAAGTAGGTGTGCGTAATCTGGAAAATAGACTTCAGATACTTCACTTTAAGTTTGAACTTTAATATTCAGTTGTAGAGAAATTTGATTACAACTGTATGTGTGTATGTGTGGGTGTATCGTTTAGGTATACTTCTTGCTCTGGTAAAAGTCAACCTAACTATCTTATGGAGGCTTATAATGTTAAAGATTATAATGAAAATGTCACCTCACATATTACAACATGAGACGGTGCGCACTCTGCGATATGAAAGAAACTTTATCCCACGCTCGCTCAACTCTCAAGCTGTGGAATGAACTCGCTACTGTGGTTTTCCCAATCAACAACAATATGAGGTTCTTCAAGAAGGGCATTCGAAGGATTTCTTCAGGGTCGACAGCACGAGTGTAACACCCCTGGTGCTACATACGTCCATAGACCGTGGCCTATCCTAACCACTTTCCATCAGGTGGGCCGAATGGCTGTCTGTCACCTAAGGCCCGTATTCTAGAACGCCACTTAGCTGAATCTCGATTTACATGAGGACAGATTGTATGAAACTGTATGTCTGTATGACAGCTTGTCAAACTGTGGAATCCGTGCATACAATCTTGCCTCAGGTAAATCGAGATTCAGCTGAGTGGCATTCTAGGATACGGGCCATTTTAGTTGGAACACCCACACCTAGGTCATTGCAAGTTCCCAAGTAGCACTGTCCCCCGCAGGCACGGACCTGTCCATCGAGCACGTGCAGAAGCGTCACGCGGGCATCGTGCAGTGCTTCGCGTGCAACTCGCTCGGCTGCGCGTACGCCGCCGGCATGCTCTCCGTCGTGCCCAAACAGATATCTGACCAGGTGGGTGTATTTCTATTCAATCTCTTTTTCCTGACACCTTTTCCTCTTACTGGCACCCGTAATTAATTCTTACCATGGGTAGGTACCTACCAGGGTTTAACGTGACACTAAATTGGCCTAAGATTTATTTTATAATCTGATCTAGTGTCAAATTTCTTGTATCTTATTGAGACACAAATATCTATCTTATCTCATCTCATCTCATCTTATGTTATGAAATTTATTAAGTATATGAAATTTGACTAATCGCAGTCCACTGTTGGACATAGGCCTTTCCTAATATCTATAGCCTTCCATTTAACACTAACTTCTCGCTAATCTATTAGTTACTGTCTAAAAATACTTTATAATTTTTGGAAAGGAGAACTGTACCTATTTACGAGTACCTACATTGCAAAATGCTCAAGGACTTGAAGCCGCGACCAGTCCCCTTACAGGGGGAATCTCTGGCTTACTGAGCTATATGGTCCCGTGTTAAGCATTCCACTATGGCAGGGAATGGAATGGAAAGGGGACTCTTATATTGTCCGCACTTTTTTGGGTCATTGGGTGTGAACACTATGGCAGGGATCATACAACCAATATAATTATTACGTTTATCACAATCCTGTCAATATTAATGTGCAAACGCGATTCGTTCCTATATTAATACTGGATCACGTCTGCTTATGTAACTTGAATAATACCTGGAGGAAGAGAGGGAGAAAGAAAGAGAGAAAGAGAATGAGAGAGAGAGAGAGAGAGAGACAGAGAGAGACAGAGAGAGAGAGAGAGAGAGAGAAGGGGGAGGGTTTGAAATTTATGAGAACTTAATAGCAGACACTACACAGTACGAGGGTAGCTCTGGTTTCGTAGACGGCCGAAGGGTCTCACCTCCGGCAGCCAACACGCGGCGGCCCACAGACGGCGTGCGTTTTAGTCGGTTCGAGTCCGACATAACCTCCTCCTCCGGCTCCGGCGGGGGCGGTATCCGTGGGGATTTTTCGCACGATAAAAAAAAGCAGACTCTACACAGTATAATAATATACTATTTTTATTGAACCCTTTATAATGTATGATGTTTTTCTTTCAATAGGATTATGCAGCTGAACTTCCAAGACCCCGATACCCCGTGCAATCTGCTAAAAGGCACCAGAAGAAGACTACTAAAAAGATTAAAGGTATGTCAATAAATGGTTGCCATAAAAACATCTATGGCTGTCGTTACGGGAGCCCTCAAAAATCCAACAACAACGGTCTAGCTGCAATGCTTCGATATCGCCTAATGTCACCAATGTTGGGTTGTGGAGGTCACATGGCAGTCGCTTCACGGAAAATATCGATGTCTAACCAAATCTGCAGTTAAGACTGGTAAAGCGGAACCCAGACTCCGAGGTGAAAGCTTCGGATGCGACTGGGAATTAACGCTAGGATGAAGAAGATTATATGATGTTTACTTCCTATGTGGTGACGGCGAAAGAATACAAGTATCACCACCCCATCTCATCAAAGGGTGTTGTAAGGCGACAAATGGAAAAATACGCAGACGATATCACTGTGAGAGAAAACTCGAAACAAAACCCTGTACCAACCCGTCTGGCCAACGTGGAAACAGTAGGCCAAAGGCTCCCAACATTAGGAGAGGCTTATGTCCAGCAGTGTACTGCGGTAGGCTAATTGATTGACATAAACTCTTACATTATTCCGTTCACCTGTACATTATTCCTATAAATGATTTTTTTTTCGCCAAGTTCGTGTATAATTTGCCTATTTCTACGCAGACGATATCACTGTGAGAGTAAACTCGTAACAAAACCCTGTACCAACCCGTCTGGCCAACGTGGAAACAGTAGGCCAAAGGCTCCCAACATTAGGAGAGCCTTATGTCCAGCAGTGTACTGCGATAGGCTAATATTGATTGATATAAAACCTTACATTATTCCGTTCACCTGTACATTACTCCCATACATAATCAAAAAAAAATTTTTGCCATTTTGGGGCTGTCATGTTTTTTTATTTTTTAATAAGAATAGGTATTAGCAACTGAAATTACTAATATTCCCGTTAACCCCTCCAACTAAGCTACGTCGGTAGTGTAATGGCCAGGATTCGAACCCGGGATCTCTCGATCGTAAGGCCGACTCCTTAATCACGTGATGTTTTTTTAGCTAGAATGTAATGCTAGAAAACGTGATAAAATCGCGAGTTGTAACAAAAATTAAATACACGTGATATCTCAATATACCTCTCCCTCCCCCCTGGTGATATTTCGTTATTTTTCCAACCCCCCCCCCCCTTTTGAGCCTCACTTGATTAATGGACAGCCCCTTTCGAGTATAAGTTAACAATTTTGTCTTCCAACAGCTCTGCTGATACCCCCCTCGCGTCCGAACATCACAAGATTGAACGACGAGAGTGTGATGGTGTCCTGGTCTCATGACAATAACCACAAACAGGCGCTTTCTGTCCGGTTCTTTAAGGTAAGTGATAATCACCAAATTAAAATTTTTAAAAAACCGACTTCAACCGATTTTTGTTGATATTTCATAAACTGGCTAACCGACTTTGATAAAATTTACATCGGACCACCTGGGAAGTATAAACTATCAAACAAAAAAATAATTTAGCAAATCGGTCCAGGCATCTTTGAGTAATCGGTGAGCATACATAAAAATAAATATTCCCACGAATTGAGAACCCTTTTTGAAGTCGGTTAAAAATATTGTTGTTCGACAATCTATAAATAATAATGAAACTGAAGTTTGTTTGAAGTTAGTTAGTTTGAGTTTGTCCGAACGTTTCAACTCGAACTTCTTTGGGTGATTTGAAAAATTATGTGGCGAAAGTTATTCTCCTATATACCTACTATACTTCTTCCTATTAATACAGAAGGGTGAATCTCGTTCACGCGTGGCGAGAATTGCCTCGCATTTGTTGTCCGTCTAAATAGAGTTTCCAAGCAGTAATCGTATTCTGACATAGGCGATATGTCACTTGCGAATCTCGTATGATATTTATCGTAGGCGAGAATTTAGTGTTTGCCTGTGTGTCAACATTTTGATACGAAAATGGTATGGCGATTATTGCTAGTGATAGTCGCGTACGATTTTTCGGAGCGAGAATCACTCGTGCGAGAAACTCTCCGCGTCTAAATTAGCCTTGTTATTCGTTTACTTGCCGGCGGCGGTGGGACAGCTGCCTGAGTAGCAGTATATTGCACTTCGTGCGAATGCATTTGCACATTCTTTTGTTTTCGTCTTCACCCGCCCACCTCCATTTTAAAAGTGGGAATTGCGAAAGTGACACTTCTAATGTTGTAAGCGATCAAAGACCATTGTAACTGCTTAATATCATTTACGAAGAATTCTACCCCCCTATACAAAATACCTATACAGACGACCTCATTACGGCCGCGGGAACGCGCTGGATGCGAGCCGCTTCCAACCGGTCATATTAGAGATATATAGGGGAGGCCTTTGTCCAGCAGTGGACTTCCTATGGCTGAAATGATGATACAAAAATCCCATACATTTGTCACATTCTACAATACGGCTTAGGCCCCGCTCGCCCCCTGAATCTCGACCCTTGCGATTAAAATGCTTCACTCGCCCCTTTTTTATTATTTTGGTGTAGTGACTCGCCCCTTGCCACGGGACGAGTTAAAAATTGACATATAAATAAATATTCTGGTGGTGTGAACGCCGGTAAACGAATTGCCACTTGTCTAGGAGGGCAGTACTACTGCGTTTTTTTTTCTAGTTTTAGTATTAATTGTTATAGCGGCAATGTCTGCGTCTGTGAAAATTTCAACTCTCTATCTATCACGGTTCATGAGATACGGTCTGGTGACAGACAGACAGCGGAGACTAAAGAGTAGGAGGGTTCTGTTTTTAGCCTTTGGGTATGGAACCCTAAAAAGAATCCACTAATTATCGTAGACCTTTTGTAGTTTTCTAGAAATACATTCTATAGTCCACTGTTTATAATAAGTAGTACGAGGTAACACTATCAAGTAAGCACTAAGAGGTCATTTAAATAACTAAGGTTCTTGGAAGCAGCCTCTGTGCTTACTTACTGAGAAATCTCCTTGTGATAAGTTCTTATCGTGTCTACTTGATGTGTTGTTTAAGTGACAAATGAAGGATATTCAATCTATTATTAACCGACTTCAAAAAGGAGGAAGTTCTGTATGACATGACTTGACAAGAGTTTAAGGTTAAATCTCAGGACTTAGGGTCATCAACATTGATATCAATAATGCTACAATGATGACTCGCAACTTGATGGCCTTATCAATTATCGTCATATTGACGTCTTATTTAAAGGACATGGGACGTAGGGAGAAGGAAACTCGTTTTGTGTAAAGAATTCCATGTTTCTGAGTGTAACTGCTGTGCTAGGATTATTTATACTATAAGTACTTGTGAGGCTTCGGCAAGCCTCATAAATATAGTGTAAGCCCATGAACGAGTTCAGATAGCTCCCAGAGTATTCCTCCTAAAATGGGACAGATCACGGGTTCATATATCTCGTCCAGAATGTTGTTAAATTGCAATTTAAATTTATAGGAAGAGTTAGCTTACTAATTGCTTGAAACTTTCACACAAGACAATATTTGTTTTAAAAATTACCCAACAAAAATAGAAAAATAAAAGAACATTGAAAAGCGTATTTCAGCGAAAATTATAACAAGAACACATTTCACTCGCCTCTTTTATAATATTCGTCAAAGAGAGCGGACGTTTTTATGAGGAGTCGCTTTAGACTCGCCTGCTCCTTACAGACGGAAATGCGGACCAAAGTTAGTATTTTATGCCCCGAGTTTTGAAGCCCGGCTTAAATGCGGTATCAGCTTTGTTTGTTTGATCTCCAGTGTACTCGGTTGGAGATTTTTTAATATTTTTGGGGTGTGTAGATTTTAAAGGCGAATGAAAAAAATGAAGTGCCGACAGAATCGAAAACTTGACCAATATATATGTAGATAGTGTAGATATATAAACAGCCTGGAGGCTGTTTATATTAAATATCGAGGTCTAGCCAAATCCGTAATTATTAAGACTGGCAAAGCGGACCCCAGACTCCGAGCTGAAAGCTTCGGATGCGACTGGGAATTAACGCTAGGATGAAGAAGTGTAGACATATAAAGGTGTCAGTAATGGTAACAGTGTCGGAAGTTCAATTTATTTTTTCCCATCTCAAAAAATGCCCAACCCACCCACAGAAGCTTTTACTTCAAAAATAAAATCTCAAGTCAAAAATAATATGAGAAATGTGAGTGGACAAGATAGTGTACCTATTCTAAATCAAACATAAACAATCTACAAGTAGATTTATTAACAATTCTTAGTTTTATAGTAGCGTACTGAAAATTAAAAGATTTCTTTCAATAATGCTAGTATTTAGGTGGAAGACCTATGGAAATAGACATTATGCTTACGAATATTTGCAGTGAGTGGGTGTCGAACCTTTAATCAACCAGTCTACCCTTACTTCACTGGGCGTCTCTTGTCAAAGTTGTGTAAATTCAGTAATTCCATACTATATTATTCTATATTGTTTGAGTTTACTGTGAAGATGCTCGTTTAGAAAGGACCTATACTTTTAAAAGCATTAAGAACATGTTCTATACGACAGAAATTTTATACTCCTATCTTAGTTCACGCTTAGTCGAGTTCCACATGTGCGGAAGTGTATTATTAGAGTAGTGTATTACACGTGTATTGTCTAAGTGCACTCGTCGCCATAATGCACACTGCATTAGGAACTATTAGGTTTGTAGCACTTGTAGCCTGCTGCGTTCAAACCGCTTACTAATGAAGTGTTCTTAATAAATGTTGTTGGACGTGTTTTGCAAGCTCTTCTCTCATTCATGCACATTATGTCTCTATTTGTAGCATTTTGCTTGCGTTTTTCTCTTTCGAATAAACTTATTAGTGCATGTCTTGTTACACTTGTGCATAATGTTCTACCTCTTTTTTAATACAAGCTTTTTTATTGGCAATCACTTCAATTATTTCCACGCATACCCATTTAAAAAAAATTGTCGTTATATGGGTAGAGGCGGACCCTGCCTTCTGGTTAGGAGGAGGGGCGTTAGGTCATATATTTTGAAAAAAATAGTAGGCGTACTTTTGGCCATGCTTTCTCCAGTACGCATGGACATGAATTGGGAAGTACCACCGACACCAACGTGCATCGCAATAAAATCCCAGTACCTACGCTGAATTGTTTAGAATTTCAGCAGCGTTTCGTACATTTTGTCGCATTTCCTTTTAGGTAATACATGACCTGATGATTTACTTTACATACCATATATGATTGTGTAAGGGCCAATTTCTGAATTCGTTTTCAGAAACTGGCCTTTACACATATTATGCAAGTTTTGGCAACGCCTATTTACGCAAGTTCTTATTTAAGTAGGCGTTGATGATACTCGATTTTAATTTCTCAATTCAGAAGGCCTGTCTTCATCTAGTCACCAACTCGCTAGCGCGTGCAAATGAGATATTATGCTATTTTTTGTCGTCAACTCGCGCGCATAAAGTATAATCTGATAATTAAAAACAATAATTGAATTTCTACATAATGAATTGTACCCATCGCGGCCATCGCTATAATTAGTATTATTTTTTAAGGTGCAATACAGAGAAGTGAGCAACTCGAGCAACCAACAATGGAATACTGCCAACCAGGACATCCCAGCGTACATTCACTCGTACCAAATAGACGGACTGATTCCTGGCAAATATTACAAGTAAGTTTTTTTTTCCTATGTATAAAAAGAACACCTATATTTTTTTCTGAAAAAAAAAATCTAAAAGAAAATGCCTTTCTGCAATTTCATGCGGCATGCCTGGACTGCCTTGCCTTGTATCGGTCAACCGATTGCTCAAAAAAATTATCAGAAAAGAAGGATTCTTCGAATATACCAAATATTGTCTTATTCACAAGTTATGTACCATTATGTTGTTTCTTAAACCCCTACCATAGTAAAAATCTTTAGTTACGCATGGGCTATCGCATCTCGCTATTGTGGGTGTGGTGCAAACACTAGACTAAATTCGATTCTAATTATTATTCACTAGCTGTTGCCCGTTGCTCCGCCCGCGTGGATGTTGGTTATCGCAACCAAACATAGCCCATGTTCGTTCCCAAGGTCGAAGCTACCTCTGTGCAAAATTTTATCGAAATCGGTTCAGTGGCTTAGACGTGAAAGCGCAACAGACAGACAGACAGACAAAGTTACTTTCACATTAATAATATTAGAATATGGATACCTAATCACTTTAGTACAATCTACATCAGTCACCGAAAACGGCCTTTTTCTAAAGAGACGTCCAACATCTAGTTATTTATTAACATCATTAGTTACTGGTCGTTTAGATAGAAAGTAATTCCAGAATGAAATAATTTATTTAGTACCAAATAAAAGGAAAACCTAAAACACCTGTACTTAACGACTCGAAGAATACAGCCGAGATCCATCGATACCACGAGACTTTTACTACGTGATGAAAAAGTAATGAAATTACCGTAAATGTGTGTTTCCGAAGCCAACTACATATGACAACTACCGACGCATGCAGCACATACAGCGTACCCATTACTTGTTAAATTGCGATACGGATAAAGAGGACCAATATGAAGCCTCAATGAATTACGCTTATCTGCTGCGTGCGCCTGTAGTTGTCTTATGCGGTCACCTTACTCATACCTTATAGGTACGAATTTGTAGCCGACCGCAGACCGTAGCAGCATATGCAGCGTACTGTGTAATATTGCTTATTGTGTTAATTCATTGCGGCTTTCCAATGGCGATATTTACCCGTATCGAAGTTTAAAAAGTAATGTATGTGAAAAATGAAGATGTGAAGTTATAGACCAATGAGCGGATTGCGGGACTGATACTGTTTCTATGGACCATATGTGCGGTCGGGTGACGCAAGTTATTACTTGTTAAACTTTACCGGTAAATGGCACCACTAAGAAGCCGCAATGAGTTAAAATAATAAACAATATTCGCACATTCAAATCTATTTCACGGCACACTGTATCTGCTGCATGCTGTATGCTGCTGCTGTATGCGGTCAGTTCCGAACTCGTACCTTAAATGGTAATTAAAAAAACGTGTAAAACGGTATTGCGGTCATACTTTAATAGGATTTCCAGTAGAAACGTATTTTACTATTCTTTAAAATCTATTATAATTTATTACTTCTGATTTAGAAGTCATTTCGTTGGAACTTGACATAAAAGAAGAATTTATACCACTTCAATCGATCTGACTATGACAAACACCCGACTTTTTGACTTTCCACATGGATGAACCTTTCTGCCTTTTTTATACGGAACCTTTCTGGTTTTTCTTATACTTCTTATGCATAAGAAATTCTATACCTTCTGTTAGTAAATTAAAAAAAAAATCTCCTGTTGACCTGTTGAGATATCGCGGGTAAACCTTTGGACTAATCGTAAATATTTGAATGAAATTTTGAAGCATTTATTAGGTATGCTGATTATGCCTATAATGAATAAAAATCGGCAGTGGATCATATCAGGGTATCCAACCGGAATAACTCGTTCAAATCAATTTACAAAGAGAAAAGAGAATCGAATTCGAGCGGGATTCAAATCCGCGATCTTTCCCTTAGGTACAGGGAGAATGCTCTAACCGCCAAGCATTCCCCCTGTAAGGAAAAGATCGCGGGTTCATTCCTTAATGGGCACCGCGGCACCTTGAGCGCTGAAGAGGGACTCAAACTGCGTTTATCCGAATTTGATTTCATGGTGTCTTTTGTGCGGTATCTGCTGTCCTCGCGGCCAGAGTCCCGAGTAAAAACTAGTTATAAATAAATAGCCACTAGCAAAATTATTACGTTCCAATTTTTAATAGAGGCCGTTAAGCTACAGCATTTATTTTATTATAAATCAGGTCTAGCTGACATCAAGAATCTAAGAGTACACTTGTTGTTTTCAAGTGAGCACACTTAAAACCTTACTGGCATAAAATGGAATAATTTCTGCGCTATAAGATCGGGAGACAGATTACCGTCTATTTATGATATTGTGGGATTATTACGTGGGACTGAAAATTATAGGTGGCGAAATGTGGGTGTTAATAGACCTAGCCTACGCCTTCGGGGATTTACAGGCGTGAGTATATGTATGTATTATAATAGTTTGGAAGAATTAATACCGGCTGAAGAGATCTGGACAAAATTTGGCACAAAGATAGATTTTAGTCTAGCATAGCACAGGCTACCTCTACATATTAATTTAGGCATAGCTTTTAATGGCTTGTGATAATGTTACCAAGAAGTAAGTGTAGTGATAAAACTATGTCGAATACTTAGAAATTCTTCCTAAGCAATTAAACTGAATGGTTGGTGTAATGTCGTTAAAGGCAATTGTAGGGGTATGTTACCTCATATATATTTCCGTGTAAGTGGGTGGGTCGGTTGGGGTTGACCCCAAGTTGGTAATGTTCTGAAAAAAGGGCAGGTCAATGGCACACGGGACCGCAAGCTTGTATGAAAGGGTTAATGACGGTAGAGGAAGGTCGTGTCGTAAGGTGTGACAGAAAGAAATGAAGTGGGATGGTTTGTTTGCTTGGTCCCATGTCGAAGGAGATAGGTACTTATTATAGTGTAGAAACATTCTTAAAGATGTATATAGTTGATTAGGTATATACGTTCATAAATCTTTATACATATAGGTATATAGCAAATAAAGCTACGAGCTACATAATTATGTAGCTCGTTGCTCCACCCACGTGGTATACTTAGATAGTCGTGAAGTTTTCTTAAATATTTCAAAATATTTAAGAAAACCGAAATATTTTATAAATTCGATCGAATCCTAATGTCTGTTCAATTTTCTGCATTTCTAACTGGTAATGTTTCCAAAAAGCTGACAATATCGTTACGTCGAATTACAATGTTAGTTCTATGTGCAAGATTAAGTTGAGATTTTTTTGGTCACGTGTAGCGTCGAATTTTCTGTTCTAAAGTTCCATTTTCACGCAGGTTCCGGATAGCAGCTGTATACTCAAACCAAGATAACAAATCAGGCAAGAGTTCCGCGCGGTTTCATCTACTGCATGGTGGTTTCAAAGCGCCGCGAGCTCCTGTACTAACGGCTGCCGTGCCTAAATCGACAACAACAGTCAGATTAGACTGGACTGTGAGTATTGCTTCATCGTAGTATTGTTACTTTTAATTTGTATTTGTAGCGGAGTAATTTTTATTCATCTTTGTACGACCTCTTCTACTTGATAGAAAATCCAATAAAATCGGCCAAGTGCGAGTCGGACTCGCCCATGAAGGGTTCCGTAGTAGCAAAGGCGAAAATTGCGGTTTATGACGTATTAAAAAAAAACTACTGACTGGATCTCGTTCGAACCAATTTTTAGTGGTAGTTTGCATGGCAATTTACATCATATATTTTTTTTAGATTTATCATTCTCTTATTTTAGAAGTTAGAGGGGGGGATGGACACACATTTTTCCACTTTGGAAGTGTCTCTTGCGCAAACTATTCAGTTTATTAAAAAATATGTTAGAAACCTCAATAGCATTTTCAAAGACCTATCTATAGATACACCACACGTATGGGTTTGATGGAAAAAAAAAATTGAGTTTCAGTTCTAAGTATGGGGACCCCCAAAATTTAATGCTTTTTTTAAATTCTGTGTAAAATTCTTCATGCGGTTCACAGAATACATCCTCTTACCAAGTTTCAACAGCATAGGCCTTATAGTTTCGGAGAAAAGTGGCTGTGACATACGGACGGAGAGACAGACAGACGGACGGACAGACATGACGAATCTATAAGGGTTCCGTTTTTTGCCATTTGGCTACGGAACCCTAAAAATGAATAAAGTCCTAATAGGGCTGTACCTGTACAAAAGTGGTACCGAAAATCAGTACAAATTAAGCATTTCGCCGATAGTTCCAGAAACAAAATAGGTCATTTGTTATTGTATGACAATAAAATAAATACATTATCCAGACACATTTCATACATTTTAAATTAATTCAAAGTTAAATATTAATTAAACAACAAAAATAACTTAATTAAATCTGATGGCGCCAACTCGCGCGCACTCTCGAGTTCTACGCTCGCCAGTTGACGAAGAACCCAGATGTTCGAGTACTTAACAAGGTGAAAAGCATGTGTTCGCACCTTTATCCCTGATTAAATTCTTCTATATACTTATCTGTACCGCTCAAAAGTGACGGTGTAGGGCTGAGAGGTATTTTTTGTTGAACGCCGAGCGGGCATTAGAGTTGATTCCATTGACAGTTCAGCCGCATCACAGTTAGACTGGAAAGCCGACCAACTGAGTTGGGAAAAGGCTCGGAGAATGATGATGATTTCAGATTTGACAGCTGTAATTCCAAGTCTATGCAAATCTAAAATCATACTTATTCTAACTGCTATAAGGTACAAAATTGTCAACAGTGGTCAAGCGGCGGAGAGGTAGAAGCCGAAGGTTTCTACGTGTATTACCGGGCTGTGGACTTCGCGGGCCCGTACGAGAAGGTGACGGTGGGGGGCGGCGCGCGGCACCTCGAGCTCTCGCACTTGTCGCCCGACACCGGCTACGACTTCAAGCTGCAGGCGTACACTGCGCAGGCGGCGTCCGACTTCAGTGCTATTAAGGTATGTTTGTTATTGTACAACTGGTCAATAGTGGTTAATAGTAGTTAATAGTGGTCAATAGTGGTTAATATTGGTTAATAGTGATCAATATTGGTTAATAGTGGTCAATAGTGGTCAATATTGGTCTAGAGTGGTCAAGATCGATCAAGAGTAGTAAAAAGTGTTCAAGAGTGTTCAAGAGTGGTCAATAGTGGTCAATAGTAGTCAAGAGTGGTCAACTTTGGTCAATAGTGGTCACAATCATCATCATTTCAGCCATAGGAAGTCCACTGCTGGACATATGCCTCCCAAAAGTGGCCCATAGCGGTCAAATGGTTGTGAGGTAGAAACTGAAGGATTCTACGTATACTATCGGGCCGCGAATTTCGGGAGCACAACAGGCGACCTTACTGGAGTAGTTGGGAACACTTACTGGGACACTTGGAGTATGTACCGGCTAGGCACACATTGTTGAACGAGGCTTCACTCCAAACGAAAAGAGTAGGAGGAGCGGATCTCGGGCTCCCAAGCGCAAGTTTTGGATATAAACGGGACTAATGAACCTTGAACTGAATTGAAACTGTTACATAGTAACACGTTTTTATTAAATTAACCTATTTGTCAACAGATGGCCAAAACTCACCGCACACCAAATGTATCCAGTACTAGTCCAACCCCTACGGGAGAAACCTCCAGCACTAAGGCGGCGGGTGGGGGTGCCCTGGTGACGGCAGGAGGCGCTCTGGGAGCTGCTGTACTGCTCGTGCTGTTGGCTACGGCGTTGTTGCTTTGTCGACGGGCGAGGAGACCAACTGCTCACAGTAAGTATTCGTTGTTGTTTACCTAGTTTTTTCATACCACTTAGGTGGCAGACAAGCACACGGCCCACCTGATGGGAAGTGGTCACCGTGAACATACCTATGGACGTATGCAACACCAGGGGCGTCACACTCGCGCTGCCGACCCTGAAGAAACCTTCTAATGCCCTTCTTGAAGAACCCCATATTGTAGTCGCTTGGGAAAACCACCGCAGGGAGTTCATTCCTCCTAGTTAGCTGACGTCTATAAAACAGTAGTACCTTAGAGTATACATTATATAGAGCGCACGTATCGCTCAGGTCTTTGGCGCCGAGTGCTGGCAGATACTTAGCGATGGTATAGTGCACCTATAGTGACGTTTCATGCATTACCGAAAATATCAATAGTTGCACTTGTGAATGTTATGTATTTTTTTGTTCGATTTGATAGGCATGGATAAAATTAAAGCCAAGATACAAAAAATGGTGTCATTTTGAGTATTACAAAAACAATAAATACTACAAATATATGATGCTATATAAAATTTTGATTTAATATATCGAATTAAATGTTATTTGCGAAGTCATTTTGACGAGTAGGTATTGTTTTGCTACTGATTGAGGTTGAGCCAGGATCCTCGGTACTGTTCATACCCGTGCCAACGTTCATACTTAGTAAGGCGCGCTCTATAGCAATGTATACTCTAAGAGTAGTACCAATTATCATTAACCCATAAATTATAACAGATTAAGTCATTATGATTATGAAAAGGATTAAAGACTAAGGAAAGGATTAACTAAAGGAATAAGGAAAAATACGCAGACGATATAACTAAACTGCGAGAGCAGGAAAACTCGAAATAAAACCCTGTACCAACCCGTCTGGCCAGCGTGGAAACAGTAGGCCGAAGCCTTCCAACATTGGGAGAGGCTTATGTCTAACAGTGGACTGCGATGGGCTAATTGATTGATTGATTGAAGTTATTATACCTATCATAAATATTGACCGCGGCTACCGGTGAAAGGGGTTAACAGTAATTAAAGGTTCTTAAGTGAAAGATTTATTTTGGGCACCTTTTCGATAGCAAATGTATGAGTAATGTACGGGTGAACAGTATAATGTAAAAGTAAAAGTAAAGTAAAGTATATCTTTATTGTGCACACAAAGGAGAAAACATGTGTCATTAGGTGGTACATTTGGGTATAAACAATAGCCGGCCTTATCACCTAGTGGCAATCTCTTACAGGCAACCATTGGATGGAGAAAAGAGTTTGAGTCTTTGAATTATACGGGTTTTATATATTTCTTTATATCAATACTGGCAGACTAGTGTACTATCGAAACTGTACCAAATTTTTTTAGTTCAAGAATGACTATAAAATCAACCGGTATTACCTTAAAACCTACCGTCTTTCGTGTTTCCCCTTTCGTGTTCGAGTAAGTAAGGAAATCAGGGGTAGTGGTGAAGCGCGTTTTTGAAGGTTATTCATATCAAACCGATACAAAAAACCAGAATTGTTTTTGCACAATTTCTAAACAGTATACCTCACTTCACTAAATCACTAAGTAGAAACATCTATATGTTTATTCATCTACTTAGGTACAACCCGAGAGAAATGAACACCGTACCTAATAGCGAAGCACGCAATCTGCTATATTAATTTAACAGTGGAATATGAGACTGTACAATTTGTAACTTCATATTCAACACAGATAGCGAACTAATAATAGTTATCTCTTAATTAACACATGTTTGCGGCGAATCTTACAGGAGCCCGCTGGTGCAGACAAGGAGCTATGTGCTCATCTATACGATAGTTTTTTAAGAGGTCTGTGGCGTAGCGGTAGTGAACGCGGCCGCTATAGTCCGAGAGCTGGAACGATTTTTTGAGTACATTCTTGAGGCAAGCTGAAAACTTGTCACACAACTTTCCTGTTATACCCCAACACAGACCTGGCTGCAATTGCTGACCGCTATGCAATTTTTATAATGTTGTAGTTCAGTGTTTAAGGAATACATAAAAAAAGAGACAAGTGATTTGGTGGGGGCTAATTTCCAAAAAAAAATATATACAAAAAATGTATTTGAGGTAACTTGAGAGATAAGAGCAAAACTTTTTAATTAGCGTTCTGTAATGCTCGATAAGGCTAGCGTTAGTAAAAGAGTATTTTAACACTGTACTTTTTCTTTGATTCACCTCGTTGTTTTTTCTTTGTGCTACGGTGGCTACGGTAAAAAGAAGACTAAAAATAAAATGCTGTAGCATACATACTTTGGTTTAGTTTGTACGTGTACCTACTGTTTGTTCGGGGTTGTTTTGAACTTTTGAACAACCTAATAAGAGAAGAAAAACAATTATTTTTCAAACTATTTTTTATGGCTTGCCTCAGATTCCAAGACAATTGTTTGCGTATCACACGTAAAACTACACCGTCTATTTTTATTACAATGTTGTGTAGGTAGGTAACTATGTCGTTAAAGTTCCAATTGTTTAACGGATTCTATTTATTAGTATTTTTATTTATTTTATATAAATACATACTAGTGTAAATAATACAAAATAGTATACAATAACTAAGTAGGATACCAAATAATAAAGACAGCAACAACATTTTGCCGCTACAGAATCGACTCTGGTGTTACAAACTCGATAAAATAGGTTGAAAATCGTTTCAATTTAGTTTCATTCTGTTATAATAGCATGATAATTTAATTCACATTTTAGTATTAAAGGTCTGTTTAAAGTCTGAATTTAATCCGATGTCAAATACATATAATGCAATTTCATAATTGAAATGAAACATATTTTGGAGATATAATTTATTAAGATAATATGAACAAAATCGGTACCGCGATTGTCAATTAATTTAAACAGCTATCGCTATATAACTTTTACGATTCAAATCTAATTTTGTAAAAGGAACATTGGAACATTTGAATTTAGTCTGATTCGAGTTCTAAAACAATCTTTTAACGACTTTTAGTGCTCGGTGAACCTAACGAGCTTTGTTACCGGCCCATTTATTTTGTGAGACCAACGTACGGAAGACCTACTAAGGTAGTGATTTATTAAATTCAGATCATTCAGGTCTTAAACTAAATACCACGCAGTTTCAGTTAGGAATTGGTACGAAATGTAATTACTATTTCAATCAAACTGAACTAGTGGGTCAGTGGAATGTAGAATCAAGAGTACCTTTGTGTGAACGCGAACGCTCGCTCCGCTGTTGTTGCACTATTTTTTTAATTTCTTCGCGGGGATGAATTTTGAATTTCGAATTTGGAACGGGACGCAAGAACTAGATATGTACTTGAGTTAAAGAATTTTAACATCTATCTTCTTAGACATAGTGTGTCTTTTTGTAACATTTTCTGTATCACTGCGACGAGACGCGACGTAACGCGTACTTGTTTTGAGCGCGACCAGACGCGACACTGCGAACTGTAGTTCGTTTTCGTTCGTAAAATGGTTGATTCAGAAGCGTTGATCGCCGCAGTGCGTGAACAAAGATTACAAATCACGTAGGACTTTTGTCGCGTGTAGCATCGCGTCGCATTACGTCGCATCGTGTTGCGTCGCGTCGTATTCGTCGCTCACGCAGGACACCGCGTTATTCAGCATTCAGCTATCGGCTGTAGGCTATTGTCGTCCAAAACCGATATCGGATCCCTTTACCTGCCTACTGGTCATTCATGATACCAATTTTTTTTAAACCCTATCTGAAAGTTATTGGTTACTAGAGATAATAAAGACAAATCAATGAATTCAATCAGCCGATATAAAAGAAATAGTGTTGAAGTTTCACTGTGACCTTTACGAGAATAAAACCGTCAATTGAAAACCGTCCGCACATTTTCTCGTGATGAGGGTTAAACTAGTCTGGCGGACATGAGTTCTAAAAATGTTATATTCATGTTGTATTTCGTTATTTTATATAAAATAGTAAAGGTTAGGTGGCTGTTATATATATAATTATAGTGAAATAAATAACGTGCCTCGGAGAGCACCTTAAGCCGTCGTTGTCGGTCCCGGTTGCCATAGGAATATCTATGGCAGTCGTTACGGGTAGTGGAGCCTTAAAAAGTCTAACAACAACGGTTTAGCTGCAATGCTTCGCTATTGCCTAATGCCACCATCGGGTTGTGAAGGTCAGACGACAGCCGCTTCACGGAAAATATCGAGGTCTAGCCAAATCCGCAGTTTCGATCATTTTGAATGCTTTGATAGTCAACATCGATTTGATGCTGACTGTATTTTGCATTAGGTATTTGCCAATGTTATTATTTAGGACCATATTTAAACTAGTCTAGAGGGCACGGGACCTTAGAGTATACCTGTATACGTTATAGTTTATAGTTATATAGCGCACCTATAGTGACGTTTCATGCACTATCGAAAATATCAATAGAAGCACTTATGAATGCAGTTTAATGTTATAAATTTTTTGTTCGATTTGATCTGAATAGATAAAATTAAAGCCAAGATACAAAAAAATGGTGTCATTTTGTGTATTACAAAAACAATTAATACTATAAATATACGATGTACGTTAAAATATTGATTTAACATATCGAATTAAATTATTGGCGAAATCACTTTGACGGGTATTGTTTTGCTACTGATTGAGGTTGAGCCAGGATCCACGGTACTGTTCATACCCGTGCCAACGTTCATACTTAGTAAGGCGCACTCTCTATATACCTACTCGTATATACTCTAAGGCCTGGAACCTTATAAGGGAGTTGAAATTGGTTAATACACAGATTTAACGTGTCTACGGCCTACAAGTTTACCGCTCGCGTCTCCATATTGGAAAATGTTGCCCAAACTAGTTTTCATGCAATATTTTTTCCGACTTATATTACGATGAAAAAAGTTTTGTAATAAATAAAACTAGAGAAGTTTTTAACCCCTGACGAAAAATGAGGGGTATTATAGGTTTGACCTATTGTGCCGGTAGCTTAGTAGGTAGGTTTTAAGGAGTCGGCCGAACGATTGAGAGATCCCGGGTTCGAATCCTGGCTATTACACTACCGACGTGAACCCACTCCTAACGCAAGCAATTTAACTTAGCTGGAGGGCTTAGAGGGAATATTAGTAATTTCGGTTGCTAATATTCTTAAAAAAAACAATGTGTACACTTGTCTATAGCCTTATAACTCCCAAACGGATGGATCTATTTTAACACAGTTTTTCGTTTGAATGCTTAGTTGATCAAGATAGTTCTTAATTATAAATTATAAAGATCTGCAGGTTTTGAAAAGCCACATTCAATGATTCGTAATCCTGGAATTTGCTTTAGATCTTAATAGATTCCTATAAAATATATATAATGGTTACTTATACGGGCAGAACCCTAAGAATTCATTGACAAAATATCATCCTCATACGACCAATAATGTTCAAGCGTTTGAGTATGACAGCTTTTTGCTAATTGACGAAGGAATCTTAGGTACTAACTTCCTGTGAGATCGCTTGCAACAATAAGGCCGCCTTTTGTACATAATGTCATATTATGTTGTCCTTAGATGTACCTACCGTAATTTATTTCGTTTACGCGGGGTATCGTTTTGTGTACGATAAAGAATTATCTTGACAGCTTCCGTGGCGTAGCGGTAGTGAACGCGGCCGCTACGCAGAAGGCGCGGGTTCGATCCCCGCTCAGTGCAAATATTTGTGTGCATTAAATATGGGTATTTGCATTGGTCTGGTCGTGCCTCGGAGAGCACGTTAAGCCGTCGGTCCCGGTTGCCATAAGAACATCTATGGCAGTCGTTACGGGTAGCTGGTGCCCTAAAAAGTTCAAAAACAACGGCCTAGCTGCAAAGCTTCGATATCGCCTAATGTTAACATTGGGTCGTAGAGGTCAGATGGCAATCGCTTCACGGAAAATATCGAGATCTAGCCAAATCCGTAGTTAAGACTGGTAAAGCGGACCCCAGACTCAGAAGCTGAAAGCTTCGGATGCGACTGGGAATTAACGCTAGGAGGAAGAAGAATAAAGAATTATCTAATTTAATCTAATTTCCCCATATTTTAAAGAGAAGATAATATTATAGAGAATAATTGAGACTAGCTCCCTTTATTTTTTAGAACCTTTCCCGCGAACATTTGAAAAAGAGAGCAAAAAGGCACACACTCCAGTTTTGACCAAGCACTTTGATGATTCTCGAAACATGGACGCGAGCTAATGGAATCAAACAAAAGTACGGTTATCAACAAAAGTCGCTGACTGCATTCATATTTACAGATTACCTTGCCAGTCTTAAATAAACCAATTTTATGCTTCATGGATAATAAACATATTTTTACTCTTGGATATTATTATCTAAGCTCAAAATAAGCATAGCTTTTACTATGGGTTCGTAAATATCGATAAATATGCTTAGAATAAATTTCGATAAATACATAGTAAAGTAATAGATTTATTACTATCAAATTCGCCATATTCATCTCCATTCACACATTCGTCCCAACGAATGTAAAATATCTTATTTACAAATATTTATCTAGACTCTACGTAAATAAAAGCCCCATTATAATGGGATATTATATCCGTAGGTATGTCTAATGCTCGATAGCCACGCTAAACAGGCCATCAAATAATCAAACACTGTGCCTTTACAGGTCTCATTTTCCCGAAATGATAGTGAAAATTATTTATTAACCGGTTAAAGTGCACTTCGTTTCCGCAAAATTGTATATGTTAATCTACTTTAGTTACTGACTGTACGCACGATGCGCGTATAAAATGGTTCGCAAAATTCAACTTTATTCCTTTCTATCATGATTTATTCTTGTACGTGTTTGGTAAAACTTATTACATGGTTAATTACGGCGGCGGAGTGAACTTTTGTGTGATTACTGACTCCGTTAGCGGAGTAACTCAAAACGTGTTTTGGTTGAAATCCATTATTAGATTTCGTCTCTTATGTTTTCGTATGCGGTAAATATTAAACTCGTTACGTTGTAACAAAGTAAATAATGAATATCAAACCACTTGACGTTGTGATTGTACTTGTACCTCTTTTGTGCGAGTTAAATACTTTGAATGTTTTATTGCAGAGGAAAAGGGCAATGTGACTGAAAGTGGGGGGGCCAACGGGTACATGCCTGCTAAGGTACCAATCACCATCACTGCCAACCCGATGCATTCTGAGGTAATGTTTTGTTTTCATTGGCTTACAGAATCATCATCATTATCTTAGTATTGTTCTCGGTTGCTACTGAGTGTTTTACCTTGGCACCCGAGGTCTGATGCTTACACGAATCTCACACATTGAAATAAAACTACTTTTTAACGGATTTTTTGTTTGTGACAACTACTATCTTTAGTCAACCTGCGACCATGACTGCTGAAATGTAGCCGAAACGTCGGGCTAAAAGCAAATAATCCATATCCGAAATTATAAATGCGAAAGTAACTCTGTCTGTCTGTCTGTCTGTTACGCTTTCACGCCTAAACCACTGAACCGATTTTGATGAAATTTGATACAGGGGTAGATTACACTTTGATAAAGGACATAGGCTATGTTTGGTCGCGATAACCGACATCCAAGCGGTCGGAGCCGCGGGTGAAAGCAAGTATCAAATATTTCGCGATAGAATTCGTTAAAAAGTAGTTTTATTTCAACTCGAGGTATGCTTTCTCCTTCTACTCATTTTAATTTGGCTTAAACGGCTTTTATGGCGGCGACTGCCGTCTGATTCTCCAACCCCGAGAAGAAAACCTGCGCGGCAAAAATTCAATGCGTCTTTGCATTGGTCTTGATGTCTTGAATAAAGACATAATTCTCTCTTTAAGACTTTATGTATAATAGAATAGGAATTTAAGTCCGTTTATTTGACTCTAGAACCCATAGTACAAGTTATGCATATTTAAATCTAGACAATGTATTAATCACAAATCTACAAAATGTATTAATATACTAGATTCCCGTTTCAATAATTTGACTTGAATATGTCAGTCAAGACCAGATTTTTTTAATTTTGGCGACCTAAAACTTGGCCGCGGCAACAGTGCTTGCTGACCTTGCTGTTGCTCTCCGAAAGTCGTCAGTAGTACCTACAGGTGAAGAGGGCACAGCGAGCATGAGAGCAAATGAGTTTTAATAAAAATAGTGTATTTATAAAAATTAAGAAATACACTTTTTTATAGAATATTTCCTATAGAATATTATACCAGAATAATTATTTAATGTTGGACTTGAATTGAAGCTTCTGGCCAATAAAATCTAGAGAATTATTTGTCATTGACTCGAAGAAGAAGAGTTGTGAAAGAAACCTGCTATTTATAAATTAACACCTTAATTTTGTATTTCTCAGGGAGGAGACGCGGGGGTAGAAATGTCGTTTCTGCACAATAACAACACTGGAAATAATGACGACACATTGCCTCATTCAAGAAAAAACGGCCCAACGCCCCGACAGTACGTGTGAAATAAACTCTGATGCTATGTGAATAAGTTCCCATCAATGCCTGTGTTGCAATCGCAAAATTACTACCATTTTGGTAGAATACGAAATTGTTGAAATGTGATATAATTATATCGCCATATTGAAGTGTACGGACTTACGACAGTACAAAATTCTATTTATAATTTCTACTAAGTGTAGGTATTTGTGATTATTTAGTATCAAATGTTAAAGCACTGATAAATTCGTTTAGAAAAAATTATTGGTTCATCGGCCATTTTGCTATGACTAGTTAGCAGAATAATTTTAGTCATTTGTACTTTTTTTCTACCAAGTGACTACAGTTATGTCTGTAACAGTATGTTAAGGTTAAGGATTATTTATAAGACAAGATTTACTATAATTTTATTTATTTAAATGTTGAGAACAATTGTGTAGATCTGAAGTTAGTAGTAAGTATGTATTAGGGTACTTTGTTAACGCTTGGCGTAAAGCGTTTTGACTGTTGCTTTAAGAATCTCCCCAGTGTTGCCTGGTAATGCAAAAACTAATACAGTGGTAGAAAGGCAATGTACTTAAGGATTGTTATGAGTTTTGTTCGAAACAAAATTTTAGCTGTTTAATATTTTTGTCTTTTTTTTCTGTTTTCTTGTACATTTTTTGTTTAATTATATTTTTATTTCTAAGATTGAGACGTATGGACAAACTTGTCACAGGTCTTTGTTTATTTTACACACTCCATTAAATAAAATGTTCATTTTTATGAAGAGGGTATTAGATACTAATGTGTAGTTTGCTCATAATTATCTTAGGCATGAATTTTATAGAAAAGGCATAAAGACGATAATCAGATAAGGCGCGGACGCGATTATGCTTTGATTATGCCTAACGCCTTATACTTTTTTTTGTATAATTCATGCCTTACTGGTGCCTTTGTCATGACATCGGATATTTTCGTGAATATTCATTAAACGTGGAAGAATTAAAATACTTGAATATGATAAATATGTACCTAGTATTATAACTTTAATGCAAAATGTAATTTAAGAACGTGTTTATTGCCTGATTGCTATTATTATTTAAACAAAGAAAATAAAATCGCAGGAATGTACGAAATTGAACTGAGCTTTTAAGTCATTTTTTAGCACTGGCAACAATGGTTACACAAGTTCCTTTTTCAAAAATAGCTGCATTTATTTTCTTTCATGTTCAAATTAATGAAAAAGAACACATTCGCTCATTGTTGCTCGCAAATAAGACTGAAATGTTGAGTTTACTCAACTTTTATATTAAAGTATACGTAGAAATGTAAAATTATGAAAAAATAACACAATTGTTTTTAAAGGACTCGAGATGGCCGAAATAAATATAACCGAGTGCCGGCTCGCTGTAAATACGCAAACAAAAAGTAAATTAAGTTTCATAATGTAATTTGAGTTGAAATAGACGGTTAATTTTCATTTCTGCTATGAATTACGTTTTACACCTGGCCCGTGCTGATAAGGTGTTAACACAGCCTTGTATTTTTACGTATAAACTAAAATATCTTAACTGAAATGATTGCTTCTTGCGCGAATGCATAAAAAAAAGCTACTTTATATTGTGAGTTGTGACTCTGTTAGAGTAAGTCAGGAAATCAAATTACAGTCAGCATCAAATGGATCTTGACTAGCAAAGCACTCAAAATGATTTTATACCTAGGTATTTCCCCCTTCCTGCTGACTGATTGTTCTGATATTTGGTACACCCCTTTAGTTCAGATGATAATACAAATTTAAATCAATGAAACAGTTAGGTATTAACACCATTTTGAGTACTTTGCTAGTTAAGGTCGATCTGATGCCGAAGCTGAGTGTTGTATAAAGCTACAACACAGGTACACACAGGTCCACATAGGTGCGATATTATCGGTTGATATACGCGTTATAGTGATAATGAACACGCAACTGCGTGCTTCGTTATAATAGCAGCGCGTAATCGTAGCCGCGTCCTAATACATAATGTAAAGTCCGTGCCACATATCTTGACCCAAAATGTGCTGGAAATATTTTCTATTGCTTAAATGCGTATTTTGGGTGTTTTTATGAGGATAGCACAAGCGGGCACGGTGGTGGTGGAGCTCAAATCCACTGATCATTCATTATATCAAACCTCAAAGGTTATATCAAGGTCTTTTTTTTTCTCGCGACATGGATCTAAGATATGTGGCGTGGACTGGACACTGGCGAATAATACCATTACGCATTTATCTTGCCCCCCTAGACAAATGGCAATTCGTTCGCCGGAGTATTGTAGAGTAGAATGACGAATGTATGGGATTTGACGTATATGACGTATATGACATACATTCATTCAAATCTCATACATTCGTCATTCTACTCTTCAATACTCCGACCAACGAATTTCAATTTGTCTAGTTTCTTTTCTAATCTATTCGTTCGAAGTAGAATTAATTCTAAAGTAGCGCAAGAAAGTATGTCTAAATTAAAACCCTAACAAGCCGCTGTGGTTCATAAATCCCGTTCGGGGTTCATAAATTAATGACAAATGCAATCTGTCAACATTAAACAATTAGCGAGCGGTTTTACGGGCTTCGGCGCCATTGTAAGGGCGACCAGCTAATTGATTTATTATTGTACTGTACAACGGTAAAATTGTGAAATATATTAACAATACGATCCAGTAAAATATATAACTGTAGTTTTCTTTGCATTTCCTGGTTTATATGGTGGATTAGAATAGGACTACTCTTAGAGAATGTATTCTCTACGGGGCTACCCTATTTATACCCGTGGGTGTCGTAGATGGTGATAAAGGGATTTGGCTGTTCTCCATCCGACAGTAAACATTACAACCCATGACAAAGTGCCCGCTTGACGGCAATAGGCTCACCGTTGGACCAAAAATCCTTTTGGTCCACGTTTGTAACTGCAAACTCGTAACCAGCTACGAAAGAAGATTTTTATTTCGGTGTTTCGTAACTAGTTACGAATCAAGATTATTTCATCTAGATTCGTAATTACAATTTAGTGTACTCTTCAAGCTTAACATAGTTGACGAAAAGTGGGTATTAATACACCTCTACATACCTTCAGGGATTAACAGACGTGAATGTATTATCCATTAAGACAGGACAAAGTGAAATGACTCAGGCGAGACTCTAACCAACCCGTCCCCTATAGGGGAAATGCTTGGGACATGTATTATATTGGAACTAAAATGTGCTCAAAATATGTGCTCTGTATGTACAGTCAGCGTCAGAGAAAACAGACCCCCTCAATACTTAAAGAATATCGCCGCATGCGCCGGCCGCGTCACATGACTCACGAATGACGTCACGTGATGCGATCGTCGCTGAGCTGCAGCCTTTTATTTGCATGTTCATATATTTGTAATTTTCTGATATTTTTCGTCTTTCGACTCAATTTATGCCACATTAATTTATGTGCTGTTCGAGGATTCGAACCCGCATCTCCAGCGCCAGCCGATCACTTAGACCGTGCCTTATACCATTAGGCTATCGATTCACTTGATAATAATGGCGAAAATATGAATAACATTACGCGCAGCACACATTTCTTAAGTGTCTTTTGGGGATAGCACGGGGTGGTCGAACTCAAATTGACCAAGCATGGATGATTACAAAACAATCCGCGCGCGCCAGGGCCTCATTTGTCTCGCGCTTTAGGTCCAAATAAGTGGCCCGAGGTACAAAGTATTTTAAAACAATAATAAACCATATTTAGCATTTAGATTACACTTTGATGTCTCGCATTTCAATATTTATAAGTAAGTCCATATATTTAGATTGAGCTGTTGGTGATATTTATTAGCTTTTAGTCTGGGTTGTTTCTCTGGGCAAAGGTCACCATTCTGTCATACAATTGATTTACATATGTTAAGGCCCCTGGTGCCGTCTAAAGAACACGGTAACAACTTTCCATCAGGTGGGCCGTGTGCTTGTCTGTCACATAAGTGGTATAAAAGAAAAACAAAGGCTGTAGGGATGTGTAAGTAGTGATGAATTGCAGTATCGCACAGAGCTTCACGTGCAGTAAGCGAGGACGCACAGTCGCTCGCTGCTCGCCATGTAATATAAGTATGGTAATATACACGCTAGGTATACCTCTTTGCGTCATTATTATCATCACAACTTTAGTCCCGGTTGCGTCCAACGCTAGTACGGAAACCGGAGTGCGTTCTCCGACTATTTTAGGCCTATTACGCGCTGTCCACTAGTCGTCGACGACTCGGTCGACAGTGACTGTTACTTTCCTTAGTTATATACCGACTAGGTGTCTACGCACTTAATCGCCGGTCGTCGCCTATGCTTTAGTCGCCGAGAGACTGAGACACCGACTAGTCGACGGTGCGTAATCGCTCTTATTTGGATTAGGGTGACTGTCGCCTAACCTCTTAATCCTGAAAGGAAACCCTGCGTCAGAGCCTCGACCGTTAATTAGCAGTTAACGAGTGCCGAATATCTTGATAAGGCTCTCATACATCCTCCTGTTAGCATCATCATTGCCGATGATTTTGTGACAGAAGTATCATGTTTTGATGTATTTCTCTGTTCCATAGTTAAATATGGGACAATTTCTGTGGCATGACGTTAGTATACATTTGCCCCGAGGCCCGAGGTGGGGTATCTCGGAACCAAAGATGGGTCTGGGTCAGCTGGGGTGTGAGATATGTTTCAGGCTATCATCTCACCTCAGTCAATTAAAGACCCAAAGACGGCGTGTTTAAGTCGTTTCGAGTCCGACATAACCATACAGGATATTCGTAGGGAGTTCCACACTATAAAAAAGTATAAATATGCTAAGAATGGGTTTGGGATTTGGGTGGGTAGACACCGAGATCAACAGAAACAACAGCACACAATAAAACAAATTAAGTTTATTGATTAAAACATGTGATAAGCCAGTGTAGTCGTACCTACGGATTTTCACTGCTGAAATCTAACCTAAGTCAGGGGTTACAGGTTGATTACAGCTTAGTGCAGATATTTGTATGCATGAATATGTATATTTGCATGTATATTGGTCTGGGTGTTGCATTTTAGTGACTGTTTCAGTACTTTAGTTTTGGTAACTGTGGTCAGTGAAAAGGCGACTAGCATCAGAACGGGTGAGATTATAGTGGACTAAGAGCCGAAGACCCAAACTTCATAATTGGCCATCGTTCTTACCTGTGTTGGGAGCATGCGCTGACAAACTTTCAGCTGTTATAAAATGACGAAGGTCTGGCGTTCACGGGCTTTAACTCCTCGTTTACACCAGGGTCTAAAAACATGTATTTGACAAGTCTCAAGACAGAAATTGCAGTAAAATAAACAAGACTAGTCTAAAACACGACAGTGCTGTGTAGCTGTGAACGCGATCAATGTATCAGACAAAGTACAACATGTCGCAGACTTCAGTGTGAACGCAAATGTGTTGTAAACTTGTATGTATACAAGTTGGCGACACCGTGTGAAAGAAAGAGTGTTTGAGACAAGTCTTAATACATGTTGAATACGAAAAATTGTGTTTTGACGACTTGTATCTCAAACAAGTCTACAACTTGTTTCTTGGTGTAAACGAGGGGTAACTGGGTTGTGGATGGAAGTCGCTTCACGAAAAATATCGAAAATCAGCCAAATCCCCAGTTAGTCCGGAGATAGCGAATCCCAGACTCTGAGATGAAAGCCTATGCGACCAGGATTAAAGCTACGATGAAGAAAAACTTCAGTAATCAGCTTGTTGAAGTAGGAAAAGCAGCCTTTGGTAATAAAGCTTGCATAAAATATTAAACATAAAAACAAAGAAAAAAGTTTCGATTACATTATAAAGGTGAAAAGTGTGTAGAAATTATATTAACATATTCAAATAAGTAACCAAGATAAAGATTTTCCATTAGAATGGTATTATTTTCGGGAGAATTTCCCATTTTCCCCACGTCATGTTTTTTAAAACACCGTTGATTTATGTTAAACGTATTCATAGCAATTAGCCCTGGTAGCTAATTTCCATTAGCCAGGCTCTTGTTGTTCGGTAGAATCGTGTACCGCACTATAGCCGCGGGTAAACAGTAGACCAACTTGAGAGCTAAGTTTATTTTAAATTAAACGCTTGGATTACGCGTTTAGGCGAGAATTTCTTCAAATAATAACACAATTTATAACTGAACTAGCTTTTGCACGCGGCTCCGCCCGCGTGGATGTCGGTTCTCGCGACCGAACATAGCCTATGTCCTTTCTCAAGGTCTAATCTACCCCTATAACAAATTTCATAAAAATCGGTTCAGTGGTTTAAGCGTGAAAGCGTAACAGACAGACAGACAGACTAGTTACTTTCGCATTTATAATATTAGTATGGATTCTAATTCCAAATGTAGGTATTTAATTGTGGTTTGTATAAAATTTGTAGTGCTCTCGCATTCAGCTAAGATCAATTTCTTGTGTTTTTTATATAGGAAACGTCAATTTGACTTCACTTCACCACGCTTGATGAAAAGAGGGTCACTTTTATAGACACGTACCATGTTACAATGGTGGCACTCAGTTTGACGGCCTCATCAGATACCAATTTTTCACGCCCCGCTTAAAGGGACTGTTGGAAGAGGGAAACACGTGAACTGGTAAGGAATTTCAGTTCTTAATGGTGCAGCAGATGCGTGTTAGGAGTGGGTTGACACCGGAACCTGTTGATCGTAAGCTAGCGAATATATTAGTTTTCTACTAGTGAAAGAATTATTAAAATCGGTTCATTAGTTTCAGAGTTTACTGATAGCAAACAAATGAATCTTTTCTCTCTTTAATTACAGGATAGATGAAATTGAAAATTTCACTTTATCTCCAGGCGTTTTTTCCTATTAAAAAAAAAACTTTTAATACATTTTAACATTTGTAACTAAGCAAATCAGAACGCCATTTTCTTGAACAAAGATCGAGCATGCATATTGGTGCGTAGCAACACAAATAATCGGACCGAACGCAATTCAATTTCACGGTTCATTGCCCCGCTACGTATATTAAAGTAATTAATTTCCTCAACAAAATGATTAGTTTCTGTCGTGCTACGGATTGTGCTACTGCTACATTTCCTCTACGCCGTAGCGGTATACTTTAGTGCCCGTTACGGTCAATTAGTCGCAAGGCTCCGAAGGCTCGCAAGTCGCAACACGTAGCACCCACTTCGGTAATTAAAGCGAGAGAACAGAACACCAATACAAGAGAAATAATTAATTTCGCAAAGAAAATAATTGCTTTGTTAGCGGCCGACTTGCCTCTGTTTCGTATTTAAAAAAGGAATGGAAGCTTGAATACGGTTAATTAACGCACAAGTTCTCGCGCCATTTTATAATAAATGTAGTGCCGATATTTATTGCTGTTCGGAAATTGTTACAATTGTGTATGATTGTGAATATAGGGTATTAACGTGAACTTTATTGAGAGTGTAAATGAATGTTGTTGAATGAAAGTGGCTGTAAGTTGTTATTGAGTCTCGTCTTCACTTGAACGTCAATCTCGATTATACCTAAGGTTTGTATTTTGGAGTTCAGGGCCCCTTTTTTTTATAAGCCACGTCAATTTGACTTCATCTTGCCTGATGGTAAGCTGAAGGCAAAGTCTTAGGAAAGAGGCTAACAATTACAGACATGTACCATGTTACAATGGTGGCACTCAGCTTGACGGCCTCATTAGATGATTTTCCACGCCCCGCTTAAACGATCCGGGTGGTTTCACCTCGCTTGATGGTAAGCTGAAGACATATCAGGAAAGAGGGTCACTATTACATACACGTGCCATGTTACAATTGTGGCACTCATCTGACGCCTAGTCAGATGCTTTTTCACGCCCCGCTTAAAGTAGTTTTGGCTTTTGTGGGACCAATGCCGCCCGGGTCCTCAATCCCAGAGTAAACTGACTTGCAGATGAGAATAGCTCTGGGTCCAAAATATCTACTCCTGACTCGTCACATTACCACTAACAGACTGCATTACTGATAGTGCTTCCAGGATGGTTTTCCCAAGCGACTACAATATGGGGTTTTTCAAGAAGGGCATTAGAAGGTTTCTTCAGGGTCGGAAGCACGAGTGTGACGCCCCTGGTGTTGCATACGTCCATAGGCCACGGTAACCACTTTCCATCAGGTGGGCCGTGTGCTTGTCTGCCACCTACCTAAGTGATATAAAAAAAAAATATTCCTTCCTTTCTACACTACTGCTTGGTGAGATCCCATATACCTTTGCGAATACATACCATATACACATTTTTTTAAATATAGTACACCCTTTCTTTATATTTGACTTAACCTTGTCTAAGGTAAGCTGAAGGTAAGTCTCAGAAAAGAGGGTAACCATTATATAGACTATAGACTCAGAAATCATTATAGATTCATAAGTTCTTTGATGTTATCGCGTTATGGAAAAGAAAAATAACAACCAGTCGAGAGCGTCCTCCCTTTTTGAAGTCGGTTAAAAATACACTAAGTTCTTTATCAAAGAGAGGAGGAAGGGTGGGAGGCCGACTTTTCTGAGGTTTTCATGTAATGAGAAAACTTTTAAAGGCTTAATGAATTCGGCTATTGTCTCCACTGAGCTTCAATTTAGAACGGGCTTGATTATCTTGATACATTTTTAGACTACAAAGTAAGTAAACAAGCGCGCTGCCGGTAAATAGTTACCATGAATTCTTCTGACAGTCTCTGTGGCGTAGCGGCAGTGAACGCGGCCGCTACGCAGCAGGCGCGGGTTCGATCCCCTCTCAGTGCAAATATTTATGTGCATAAAATATGGGTATTTGCATTGGTCTGGTCGTGCCTCGGAGAGCACGTTAAGCCGTCAGTCCCGGTTGCCATAAGAACATCTATGGTAACCCCGTGAAATCTGCTAAAAGGCACCAGAAGAAGCCTCCTAAAAATATGAAAGGTATGTCAATAAATGGTTGCCATACAAACATCTATGGCAGTCGTTACGGGTAGTTGGAGACCAAAAATCCAAAAACAACGGTCTAGCTGCAAAGCTTCGATATCGCCTAATGTTACCATTGGGTTGTGGAGGTCAGATGGCAATCGTTTCACGGAAACTATCGAGGTCTAGCCAAATCCGTAGTTACTACTGGTAAAGCGGACCCCAGACTCCGAGCTGAAAGCTTCGGATGCGACTGGGAATTAATAATAATAATAATAAATATTCTACAACATTCTACACAACGCTATCTAGACCCATGGTAAGCTTAATTAATTAGCTTGTGTTATGGAATCTAGAATGCGGATATACATTCTTAGATATTTTTTTTTTTTGTAAAGTCATACATATTATACATAGAAACACCCAGACCAATGCAAATATTTATATTCATGCATACAAATATTGGCACTGAGCGGGGATCGAACCCGCGCCTCCTGCGTAGCAGTCGCGTTCACTACCGCTACGCCACAGAGGCAGTCATTTTTATTAGGGAATTAACGCTAGGAGGAAGAAGAAGTTACAATGAATACAAGAAACGTGAAATATGTATAAAGGTACAACGACACTGCCGACGACAACTGCCAACGCACGCAGCAGTTGCGCGTAATTCATTGCGGCTTCTTAATGGAAAGGGGACCATTCGTACCATCCGTATCGGAGTTTAACAAGTAATGGGTACGCTGTATCTGCTGCATGCGTCTGTCGTTGTCGTATGCGGTCGGCTTCGGAATCATACCTTAAGTGAATGGTAATTGACATAAAACCACTTTTCTTTAGCGCGATTTAATTGTATTTACTTTAGGTAAGTCTGACGTTTCAGCTCCTTTTCACCAGCCATGGTCACGAGGAGACTAAAGATGGTAGTTGTTACAGAGTTTGAATTATAAGTTATCTCAAAGTACACGAATCATAGAAAGAAAGAAAGAAAAGTTTTTTTTATTCTGTAAAAAAATCTTGATGAATTGTTGGTGTTACTATTTACGCAGCTCACTTTGTCGTTAAGGCTGAAGTCAAACGAGCGTAATTTTTTGAGTTGTAAGTTGCGTAATTTCGGTTTTGTAATTTCTGCTGCATTCGGTTTCATACAAAAGTCTTAGGCCTTGATTCTACTAAAGCACAACCACTGTCACACCATAGAGACTGCGAGAAAATTCCTTTTGATTAGATAGCCTTTAAAGTAATGATTTTAGAGTTTAAAATTAAGTGGCTTTTTGTAGAGTGAAAGAAAGCGTGTAATGAAAATATTGTCATTTAATATTGGACTTTAATTCTATGGCAATAAAGTCTAAAGCTTAATGCCAATTTTTGCAGAGACTGTGGCACGACAGTGGTTTTGCTTTAGCAGAATCGAGGGCCTGTTTGATTCACTCGGTGACGTAAAGTGAGTTGTCTGCAAACAGAAGTCTTCTATGGAATCGAACGCAGCGACCGAAATTACGCCACTGAGAACTAAAAAAAATACGCTCGTTTGGCTTCAGCCTTAAGGTCTCTGCATACGTAACGGGTTTTTTCACGGACGGGACGGGACGTGAAGCAAAATGTATGCGGCCCATTCCGTCCCGTCCCGTCCGTGGCCCCGTGACATATGCATTGCCGCATACATTTTGTATGAAACGATATTTCCAAAACTTCACGTCCCCGTCCAGTCCGCGAAAAAACCCGTTACGTATGCAGAGACCTTTAGTCTTCCTGTATTTTGCTGTTTGCTGTGAATGACTGGGTGCTAGGCTGGTGGTACGCTCTAACCATTTTATCTATAAACATAATTACCGAATGGTAATTTCAATCAGTAGGTCTTGTAACCTCCCTACCTACCTACCTGTACCCCTCTTTAACTCCTGACCGTTTTCTTCTACCTTACCCTCTTCTTTCCACTCTTACCATGCTCTTATCCCACACCCATGTGAAGCTCACAATTCCTATTCAACTTCCTAACTAACATTTGATGTCAAATCTATCAATACAATACCTACTTACTTATCAAATAACTCTATCATGATACATATAAATTCTATTACGACTTAATATTAATTTGGCCAATGAACGTCGTAGTGGGAAAGGACTCTTATCGTGATACGTAGTTACCCTATGCTCTATAAAGGGGAGTATGTGCTAATTCTTCATTAAAATAAACGCCTACTTAAATTAATATACTACTAGTTTGTAAACATGAATAGCTAACTCTCTAATTAAGATAAGGAACCCTCACTTTCTATAATATATTACCTGACCTATTTATATTTGTTAAATTGGATACCTACTTAATTTACTACTGAAACTAATTATGATAGTTATAATGACTACTCATCTAAATAATTCTGATATTATCTAACTTATTAAACTTCTTCTATAGTAATACCTACCTAATCTCTTACTGAAATTAATTATAGTTCAGTTATTATACAACTAATGATTTCAACATGTTATATGTTTATTCAGTTCAATATATAGACTAATTGAATCCTGCACTTATGTGATTTATTCATAATTATTAATCTCATTGGATCAAATACCTTATATGAGTTGTTGATATATTACCAATGATTGTACTCAACATGATATATTTGTTTTTCGGTCTAGGGCCCCATGAACACACGCCCAAGACAGTACAGTTCACACCAACTGAGGAATAACTGTTCCTATGTCTATTATAGGTAAGGAATAAGTAGTTTTACTCACTCCGCCTGGCCAAGACATCTGGCTCCCATAACAGACAAACACCAATTCGAATGGTGTGGAATTACAATATATCATTCCCTTTACCTAATTAAAGGCTTAAGGTAAAATTATAAGAGTATTCTCTTTTATATATTCCCCTTCTAGAGGTGTAAAAATATCATAGAGATGTATATAACAATCTTTTAATGTAGAACCTAATTAAAGTAGGTATACAATAAACTGAGAGAATAATAAGTATCCTTTATATTCCCTTTCATGTTAGAGTGCATATTTGCAGTAGATACTTAAGAAATTTACAATAGATTTCATCTTAGAACTAATGTCCATTTCACCAAAACCAATCTAAAGTTTTAGGTAGGTAAAGTTGAGTTGTAAACTTATTAGTTACTCACATCACCAAGATTGCCACAAGTCATTATTAGACTATATATGTGTACGGGTCTATTGCCCAAGTCTAGGAGTTTTGAATCTATTCCATAGTTGGAAAATATCATCTATTGTGATAAGATTCTCATTCTCCAGACCATACTCGATTAAATGAGCAAATACTAAGTCAATTGTTGCAATTGAGAACTATTTTGGTCACAGTAGAATAGACATAAGTCCCGTCATGATAAACTAAACCTTAACGGTTTTCTCTGGTTATTTGCATATAAAATATAACTAACTGCAAAACAACACAAGAACATGAATGACTCAATCTACAATCGGTTATCAATCACCAACCCCATATCGTTACACTTTCCGTTAATAGGTAGGTACTATGTTTATCTTTTGTTCATAATATTACTATACCCGGTTGGCTAAACAAATAGTCTAGTATATGATTGAATACTAATATTGTATTACTATAAGATACTTTATTTGACTTTTAGTCTTGTTTTTATTCAAATGACCAATTTGACACTTTAAATTACACTACAAATTATGGTAGTCTCTTGATTTAGAATAACAATAATAATACTTTTCTATAATGCCTTTAAACAGACAATTCATCTTTTGTCAAGGAGTTTGAAATTAATAATACTTGTATCAACTATTAGCTAGGTTGTTTGAATAGTTTCTGTATTGAATTAAAGAGTATAACAGTTAAGATTCTGAAATATTACTTTTTCAATAATTCGAACTGACCTTGAGGGAATTCATGACTGTATCATTGAGTTAAAGTCAGATTCAAACACAAAGCCACACACACTCGTAACTTCTTATATCACCGTATCATATTGGTCTAACACTGAACTTTACATAATAATTATAACCCCTTCCTACAACAAACCATGACGGTTATTAGATTCCATAACAGACGTAATTACGCTTAAAAGTTAGTTTATTCCTAATCCCGGTTTATCAAGTGTACCTACACCTACCTATAAGTCTATTCCCTGTGTTTGTACAAATTATACCCATTTAGACTAATTGTGTGGTGTGTTATGTTCCTAACTATTTTAATAAAGATTACAGGTGAGTCAAGCCTGATTTTGGCGTACCTAAGACCCGTGTTTTGTCACAAGAACAACGACCGTAGTCTGGGATGTTGCCTCATGACGACCCTACATATGTATTGTGTGCATAAATAAATATATAATTATATAAGACTGAGCTGTTGACTTCAATAAATGTGACTAGGTCAAACTATTGGGTATCAACACTCAGATGGCTTTTTCGACCCTGAAACTCAGGTAAAGTCGAAAGCTGTCCCGCCATTTTGGATTATCAGCAAACTAGCTAAAAGTGGTCACGAGCTTAGTTAACACCGTCAGGTCTCCACTCGTGGCTGCCACATCGACAGACTTACCTATTGGGATTCCCTAGCTATTCCTATGGCCTCAGCCCCTAGCCCTAGCCTAACCTTTTATACCTACTATCCCCATTCGAACTCCTAAAACAACATCTCGCGTTAGGAATGGCCGTTGAGCAGACTCACTCGAACGAACTACGCTTCATATCTAGATAATCAGCGAAGCCAGGAAAGGAGTCTTGCTACCATTCCAACAAGATGCTGTTAACGCGACATTTCAACCAATGTTCGAGCTAAAATTTCACTAAAGAATCATGATTTTACACAAATGCAACGCGATTTTATCAATTATAATGAATTAACACGAATTTCAATATAAGAAAATCATTTCAATCAATTCACAAAGCAAAGTTTCACTAGTTTACCACAAATTTTCCAAAATCCCACTTGGTAACCCGCCCTCCAGTTACCCACGCTTGCTGTCTCAAAAGAGAATGAACGAGGATCGCGCCAAATCCCAACTTTCTCACAATTTTCGCAGTCTAATTCGGCGGGAGTCTCCTTTGCACCAATCAGCGTCTTCTAAATCCTCTTTTTAATTCCTACAAACCCCGCAATATTTCTAGACCAATCCAGTACTGCTTCCCAATGCTCGCAACTTAATAAATATATTTTTTTTTAATTATTAATATTAACTCCCTGTGAGAAATATTCACTTTATACAATTTAAAATGCCTAACTGAATTAACTTCCCTTCTCTTTACTTCAATTCACCTTTTTTTGTAATTCATTCTATTTATTTACCATTATAAATAACTTCCAAACCGGAAACTATCTAAACATCTATCAATATCCCCAACCTAACAAAATATACCAAGTATTTCTTTCCTTCCCTTTTTTTTTTTTAATAATATTATTTAATAATAAAAACCCTTTTGTACAACCAATTTAAAACATTAAATTAAATTAGAATTCCTTATTATTAGAATATCTCTTCAAATAGTATAATTATATCGATTTAAAACCATCATAATCTGATAAGAACAGCGCCATCTACCAGAAACCCGTATTATTACTTAGACTAGTCAATATGATGATGCAATATGAAAAACCCTATCTTTCATTACATTTATCAACAATCCAATTTCATTTATTAGCTTTTCCTCTAAAACAGATTATTTCATGAATCGTATTGCAACAAACCTTTGTTATTTTAATTCTAAATATTAATTTTATTATTGATAACAGCGCCATCTCTTAGAAATCGATTTATTACTTATAAAGACATGTGACGTTCTGTCTCGTTACAATCTGATAAGAATAGCGCCATCTACCAGAAATCGATTTATTACTTATAAAGACATGTGACGTTCTGACTCGTTACAGTCTACAGACTGGCAGTTGACTTCGGCGCCGAAGATGTTCAACCAACTTTTGTCACCGACTGTACCTATTGTATTACCCAAGTTAGTTAACGCAATATTGATTGTGTTAAGCTGAAAGTCGATAATTGACTTGTCTCTTACACAATGAAGACTCGAAGTAAATTTTAATGGCGAACTCGTCGCTATATCGATAAGGCTCTTGCTATAAATAGATAAAGACTTCCTTTATGACGTCACAGGAAATCTAATATCTGGAAACCTATTTGAAGTTCGTCACTAATCATCTGACAATTAGACGACGAGCTTTGATTTGAACTCTAAATTGGTAAAGTTTCAGTGTCAGGTTTCAAACGTTGTTAGCATACTTAAGAAAGTTATTTAATACCTAAGTGAATACGTACACATATTAAGGTGGTTGGCACGCTGCTCCGCATCACGCAGCGTAACACGGGAGTGCGTGTTATTACTATGAAAAAAAAAAAAACTGCCCGGGAATGAGTCATGCGTGTTTTCAATACCAAGCTTACCGCTCCACGCTGCGTGATGCGTGCCATTGCGCCAACCACCTAAGAGTATAAATGTAATATATTTTTAATCTATCTATACCTTCGTAGGTTTTGAACCTAATTTATTGATCAGAGTACTACACAGTTGGCAGCATGAGTGTGATGCCTTTAGTATTGAATACATCCATCATAACTTTCCATCAGGTGGACCGTAATTACTTTCCATCAGGTGGAATGTGTACTTGTCTAATAACTAAGTGATATAAAAAAGAGCTTTTTTATCTGAGTGCCAATCCAGGCTTACACTCCATAGTGCCGGAGTCTCTAGGTTCTTCCTCTCCTCCATAATTAGTTTAGTTGACTTTTCCGACAATCGGTAGGTGTACCAGCTTTCATGTGAGCCCTAGCTAACTAACTCGGAACCGAGGGTATTGGTGGGACTCAATATACATAATCTATATATATAAAAATGAATCCCTATTTCCCTTGGTCACGTCATCACGCGTGAACGGCTGGACCGATTACACTATTTCTTTTTTTAGAATATACCTTGAAGTACATAGATGGTTCTTACGCAGAGAAAAATTACGCTACTACCTAAGGGAGCGGAGCAGTAACCATAAATGTCAACAAATCCGGCAGATTTTCATACTTTGCGAGCCTATAAATGACTGAAAGGGGGGTAACGGGAGGTAACGGGACTTAGAAATGTGCCGCAGGCGAAGCCGGGGCGGGTTGGCTAGTCGGATATAATTTTCACATGACAAAAGGTGTTATTACCTCTCATACCTCTTATAATGTTCTAGCCGTCCTCTTTCATAAGACAGAACGTGAGTCCTAGGTGCCTGTGGAACACCTTTTAGGTAAACTATGGGCACGAAAAAGTTCCTATGGAACACCAAAAAAACGATAAGTGACCTCAAAAACTCTTTAAACAGTCGGTAAACAGTCTTAAAGACTCTCATGACTTATCCCGGCCCTAACTTTCGGACAAAATACCTACCTAATTGGCTCAAACAAACATTAATTTAAGCAAGTAGGTATTTTGCCTGTTGGTTTATATATTTTCGACGGCTGTGTGAAATGGTAATTTGCGAGGAGAAACACAATAAATGAAACAAGTATTTTTAATCTAAAATGGAAGGCCGAATGAATCAAAACAGTGGGCTGTTTTTCGGGGGATTATTTACAAGAGGATTACATGGGCGTAAAGCAGGCTGTTACGTCAAAATAATGGTTGAATAATGACATCTAAAGATTTTAACGGTGATGTTTTGAAATGTATCTTATTTTTGTGAAAAGATTTTGTTTTCTTTGTTATGTATTTCTGTTTTACCTGCTGTTTATTTTTCACTGATTTTATGTACTTCATCTGAGACTATTTTTATTTGTATTTGTTAGATTGGAAGAAGTTGCTCAAAAAAGGGACTGGTCACGGGTCCAAGTCCATACTTTTTTCCAATCTAAATTAACAGAAGGAGTTAGTAACGGTGTATTGTGATGTGTATAATAAATGTTTTTTTCTTCCTTCTTTCTTTCATTCATTTAATTGGATAGCGTCTATGGCGTGGTGGTAGAGAACCTAGAGACCTATACGCAGGAGGTGCAAGTTCGATCCCCGCTCAGTGAAAATATTTGTAGCCATGAATATGGAAAAATTCCATAAACGGCTAAGCCGTCGGTCCTGGTTGCCATACGAACATCTATGGCAGTTGTTACGGGTAGTTGGAGCCCTAAAAACTCCAACAAATGTTTTAATTGCAATGCTTCGATAGCGCCAATGGCTTGTGGAGGTCAGATAGCAGATTAACGCTTGCACGTAGAAGAAGTTAGCATACTAATAGCTTAAAAATAGGTGATCCTGGTTGTATCCCAAAGCTTTCACCTCGGAGGCCTCCTCTTACGTCTATTTTATTTCGGCTATTATGGGAGTGACCGCCATCTGACCTCATAACACTGTGAGAAAGGTTCTGCCGACCTATTAGGAACTTTCTAGTAGGTATCCTTTTTGAAGAACCCCATATTGTAGTCGTTAGGAAAAATCACCGAGGAAAAAGAATGGAATCACAATAGGTACCTATCGTAGGCAAAATCCAGCCTTGTTTTAGTTAATCAAACGACTCAATAAATCAAAGCATGATAAATCCAAAGATTTTTGATTAAATGGAATATTAATGTTGGTCGTTAGCTGAACCGTGATATCTTTTCATTGTAAATAAAATCCCCGGTGACTCACCTTTACCAGAGGCTGTGAACATTTGGAACATCAATTAAACCGAATCGCTCTTTTCGCTTTGATGTGGCAAGGGTTTGACGTGTCAAGCTTGGGAACGGGCCTTGTAATGGCTAATCGGACTTGGCATAGTGGATTTAAAGTTGTATCACGAAAGACCAAGAATCGACCATCAGCGCACCACCATGTGCTACTTTTTGTAGCTTCGAGTATCATATAAGGGACATTACAAAAAGACGCTCTATGTGTAGAATGAGGTGACTGCCCCGTGGCACTACCCAATGGCACTACTGGCAGTGTCAAGGGTAAAATTCTTTGCCCATGGAGGGCCATGGTGCGTGTTGACACTACCGGTAGGGACCGGTAGTATCAAGGGGAAAAATGATAGATGTCAATATTTTATAGATAATTCATAAACACACATAAAGACACAATATTACTAAGAAAATGCATCGCAAAAGACGACTCGAAATATGCGTTATATGTGTGTATGCTAACGTCAATATTTAAACTGTCAAAGTGTACATGTTATGAGCTGTATAGTAGAGTCAAACTTTTACCAAAGTAGCACTTACTTTTATGCCGCTATGTAGTAGCCAAACTGTGTCTATAAACTTAGTAAATAGCCCAAGCTTCAAACTAAATAATTACACGTAAGTAACCAGCCGCCGCCGCCATGTCAGAAACTCGTCAAGTAATTTGCTAATTCGTTTGAACACTATTATTTACGCGCGAAGAAAGTTTCTCGTCATAAATTAAGTGTGGCCCAAGTTGGTGGTCGTAAATCTAAGTACTCCACCCCTGGCTGCTTGTCTCTTGTGTGACAACCCCGCACCCGGCAGTTTTCGATGACTCCTGTGTCTACGCGAGGAGTGTTTTCAGTTTATATTTCCATATTAATGAGCTGTGGCAGTTTGCGACCATTAAATTAAATCAGTGTTTAGGACAACGCGATGATAAAACTACAGCTGATCTGGAATTTTAGGATGAGCTTTGAAAGTTTAATGAAATGAGATTTGGGATGAGGAGTACAGGTATATAAAAAAACTTAGAAGGTGTTGTGCATGTCTCTTTCGAAAAGACCATATTATGTTTCCACTTGCTAAGACTCCGGCTTATTTCTTTCGCTTCTTCTACTTTCATAATTCTTGGTATATGACGAGGGATGGATTTTCAACACTTATTTTTGTGTTGTTATGATATTTTTTTACATTTCTAACTTTTGATGTATTTTGATGCAAGTTCCATGATTTTATTTATTTGTTTGTTAGTCAATCATATGAAAATGGTTGGATGAATTTGACTGAAATACAACTGGAAATGGCCACAATGTTACTTTTTAATTCATCATCATGTACTTACACGTCATCCAGGGACCCATTTGAACGCCTTTTGGAGGTAGTAGTCAATGACACATACCTTTACAAGGTTTTAACACATAAAGCCTTAGATAAAAGCCCCGACTTCTACTAGCAATAAGTTCGTAAAAAAACATATAACTCCATTGCAGAGTAATCTACTGACGCAAAAATAGCCGAACAATGCCGAACTTTTTCTTTACTTTTGAAGCTTACTAAAACCAACTTAACACTTTTATATTTATGGATATTATAACTTCACCGTACGCTACCCGCACTCCATTCTCACCGCGATCATATCTATAAAACAATATTTCATACGAAAATTTCCTGTTTTATCCACAAATATCTGGCGGCATGCTCGCCCGCGGCTTACCCGGCCTGTGGTGAGCTAAACAAAACAACCCGGTTATAAAGTCAAGAACTCTGCGAATTCACCCGTTTCTTACGTTTACGCAACTATTTAGTTATTTATAGGTTGTTCATGAATGTTTTGCCTTTTGTATCTCCGTATCTCTCCCTTACAAGAGATGTGGTTTGTTTGAAAGTTTTGTTCCGAGGAATTTCATTGAAGTATGATTGTAACTTTGCTGGATTTTGTTCTGTATCATTTTACATTTTGTAACTTTTAATCGTTAAAGGCTCGGCTGTCAGCGAAAAGGCAAGAGGTGATTTCTTTAAGAAAATTGAATTGCGAAAATATTAACGTTATAAGTTAGGAAATCGCGTCTTCTGCCATAACAAGAAATATGCAACTCAACAGAAGTCATATGACGTGCAACATCCCTCTACAAAATTAGCGTAGAATCTTAGAAGGTAGGTACAGTCACGTGCACCGATATGTATACAGTGATGAATTTGTAAAATGCAATAAATGCAAAAAAAAATGCAAAATGACAAAAATTTACATTAATGCGTGAAATCCCGATGATTACAAAGAATATATTGATAATGTGATGATTTATTTCTGAAATTTTCAGTGTGAACATGTATTCAAAATTCTGTCCGTGTATACATTTCATTGCACGTGACTGTACAGGTGTATAAGATCCAGTCATTAAAATAATGTCGATGAATAAATCGATCAACCAACTTACTGTGGTATCTTTATTCAAACTTGTAATAAAGATTATACTCAGATAGAGATTTGAAGTAGACGACTCGTAGTGTGAAGTTTTTTGCACTAGAATGGGCTTTTTTAACCCCCGACAAAAAAGAGGGGTGTTATAATAAGTTTGACGTGTGTATTATTTGGGTGTGTGTGTGTGTGTGTCAGTATGTCTGTGGCATCGTAGCTCCCAAGCGGCTGAACCGATTTCGATTCTGTTTCTTTTGTTTGAAAAATGGTTTAGTCGAGAGTGTTCTTAGCTACGTTTCATAAAAATCGGTTCAGCCATTTGAAAAATATGAGGAGTGAAAGTGGCAATGGAAAATTTAATATTGTCAAATATGCCCGTGTTGGGTATCAAATGAAAGGTCATAATTTATACATTACGCTATATACATACAGCAAGTTTTATGGAAATCGGTTTAACGGTTACCTATAAAAAGGATGAAATAAAAAATAAAAAATAAAAAAATTAAAAAACCCCCGACCCAAAAAGAACCTATAAAAATTAAAATAATAACTATTACATTATGACCTACCCTAAGTATTGACCTTTTTGTCATTTGTCTCGTCGGGGAACCGCCGTCTGATCGTCAGGGGGGTATAGAGCATACCAAGGTACTTAGCGGTCCCCCGACGAGACAAATGACAAAAGGGTCAATACTAGGGTAGGTCATAATGTAATAGTTATTATTTTTCTTTTTATAGGTTCTTTTTTTTAGAACCGTTTTTTAGCTGAGGCGGCATAGTCAAACAGTAATGTTGGTGCTCGGATAGTAATGGCGAGTCAAAAGTTTGAACATAGCTATTGTGTGTCTATTGCAGTAGCGAGGGCGTTACATTCCTGCTGCCGACCCTGAAGAAAGCTTGGAAAAACCACAGCAGGGAGTAAGTCCCTGGCGCGACATCCTGCGAAAGAGAGATTTTGCGAAAGAGACATTCTGCGAAAGAGACATTTTGCGAAAGAGACATTCTGAGAAAGAGACATTTTGCGAAAGAGACATTCTGCGAAAGAGACGTTTTACCACCAGGGGACATTTTGCGAAAGAGGCGTTTTGCGCCTGAGCCGTTCATTCCACAGCTTGGTGTATTGATGATTTCTTAATATAATTAAATTACAGAATACAATATTACATTATTGGAGAGAACCACATTAATTAACTTATTGCCTACCCATTGAAGTGTACAAGATGCAGCGAGTCTGCGAGAGTTAACCGAAATTGAATATTGGTAACGAATACCTATTCAATTAATTTAATCACTGATAAATTGATTAGTTCTCAATTCATTATGGATTAAAATATTGTTGGTGCTAACGACTCGCTGGCACCAATTTAACGAGAGAGAATTTATCATTGAAATTCAAATGAAATACTTAAAACTATTTATATACGAATGCCATCTATATTTTGAGTTACCTGCTTTATTATTTACCCTGATCCCGATATTTTGGTTGCTTTTCAGTAGCCGTGGTCACCACAAGAACGGCTGAACGGGCCAGGATAAAATTTGGCACAGAGATAAGTAGCAGTCTTGAATAGAACATGGGCTATTTTTTATCCTAGGAAAATGTATCTGTGGGCCGTGGGGTGCTTGAAAACCACCAGTTAAAATTATAATTGGATAATTGCAAGTACGTTCACAAATGTACATACATACATACATACTATCACGCCTTTATCCCCGGAGGGTTAGGCAGAGGTGAATTAACACTCACATTTCACCAACTCATCAACACACTTTACCAACCATTTCACTACGTAATTGGGGGTGAGCCTATCGCCGTTTCTATTATTGGCTCGAGCCATGTATAGGCTGAGTCTGGGCTGTATTTATCTGTCTGACGTTAAACAGCCCTATCCATTAGTCGTGTGCCAAAATTCGTGTAATAACCATAAAATTGCAGTTTAGTTCGTTTGTTTATTGTGTTAGTTTAATCAAGAGTAGATGATAAGTTTGGTATGATTATTTCGATAACGTGCGAATATTGAACAACGGCAGAGTTCGTTTTACCCCCTGGGTGGAGTTTAAAAATATCAATCTAAGATGCTTGCCTTGGATTTAGGTGTAGAAAACCGCAGAAAATTTATAAAATAAACACATTATGTTATGCAAATCAGTATTAACAAATGAAAATAAATACAAGCTTTAAACAAATGAAAAGTCAACAAAATTCTGAAAAAATCCAGTTTATTCGAAGTTAAAATTATTCAATTTATTTCATCAACTTATTTAATTTACAAAGGAAACGAATAATTAATATTATGTAAATGTAAACCACCCTTTCGCAACTTGTATCCAATACAAAGTTGGGTGGATTTATTGAACGCCATGATGGAATAATAAAATCGCAATGATCTCTGAAAGTAATATATTTCAATATAATATAATATTTCGTTTATGTTATTAAAAGTTACGAGGAAATCACTCGGCTTGCTCGGACATGTGACGTAGAGATGAAAGTAATATCGTAAAGTAAGCATTGAGTGATGCGGAGGATTATAAGGGTAGAAAAAGACCTAAGAGAAGATGGATAGACAGCTCTGTGACGTGGCGGTAATAAACGCGGCCGCTATGCAGGAGGCGCGGGTTCGATCCCCACTTAGTGCAAATATTTGTATGCATGAATATGGGTATTTGCATTGGTCTGGTCGTGCCGCGGCCTCGGTTGCCATACGAACATCTATAGCAGTCGTTACGGGCAGTTAGAGCCCTAAAAAGTCCAACAACTGGTCTAACCACAATGCTTCGATATCGCCTATGGGTTGTGGAAGTCAGATGGCAGTCGCTTCACTGTAAATATTGCAGTTCAGAATCAATCAAAATCAAATCCGCAGTTAGACTGGAAAATGCGGACCCCAGACTCCGTGGTGAAAACTTCGGATGCGACTGGGATTAACACTAGGATGAAGAAGAAGATGCATAAACTGTGTGAAAGATGAGTTCCTCTTTCACACATTCATAATATAAGGAAGTGATATAGTTACTTATCTTTTAACAAACGTTGGATGCACTCGAGCTTGGTACTCACATTTCATTGAGAAAAACGTGAAAATTCAGTTCAGTTGAAATGATTTTCCTCAGTGATAGGCACTTCTTCTTCCTCTTAGCGTTAATTCCCAGTCGCATCCGAAGCTTTCAGCTCGGAGTCTGGGGTCCGCTTTTGCCAGTCTTAACTACGGATTTGGCTAGACCTCGATATTTTCTGTGAAGCGATTGCCATCTGACCTCCACATCCCAATGGTAACATTAGGCGATATCGAAGCTTTGCAGCTAGACTGTTGTTTTTTTTTTGGATTTTTGAGGGCTCCAACTACCCGTAACGACTGCCATAGATGTTCTTATGGCAACCGGGACCGACGGCTTAACGTGCTCTCCGAGGCACGACCAGACCAATGCAAATACCCATATGTCATGAACACAAATATTTGCACTGAGCGGGGATCGAACCCACGCCTCCTGCGTAGCGGCCGCGTTCACTACCGCTACGCCACGGAGGCTGTCATAGTGATAGGCACTCTTAACCTTTAAACTAAAACGTTTGAACGTTATTGAGTAACAACCATCCAAACATCTTGAGGAACTTCCATATTATAAGGACTTCAGACTTAATTTTCTCTCCGCAACAACGTTCTGTAACTTAAGAATAAGAATTAAGTAGGTTGACTTTTGCCCTTTCTCTAATATATTCTCCTAGTTGGCTTGTAACTGCTACATCCAGGGTTAGCAATGGGGTAGCTTTATTTATTAAGCCAAGAACCGCAAAGCTAAGTAGAATTAATTAATTAAATTCTCATGTAAGTGTCGTACCAAGTTGAAAACTTTAATGTCATGAATAAATTTCACTCATACACTGCCTACTACACTTGCGGTTTTGTTTGTGTGGGTATTATGATATAGGAGATTATGTCGTCCTTGTTACGAATTCTAGTGTATCCTAATAATATGATAAAAGGGAAAGTTTCAAAGGTTCTTTATTTGTTATTCATGCACGCAGTAATGGACGGATTTGGCTACGATTTTGCAGATAGACGGAATACGATATAGGCTATTATACAACTACATATTTACTTAGTTACTGCCGGGAACGCTGTTGACCGTTGACGGATGATCTGTATTTCTGTGGGGGCCATTTCACCCACCTATATCCCCTATACTCGTACAACTACACAGGTTAGACACAAGCAGGTAGACTCATATTACATTCCTTTACTCCCTTTCTTCCATTTTATTTACTATTCGTATTTTACAACAGGATCTGCCGTCTGACCTTCCAACTCCAAGAGTGAAGTCAGCAGTATACTATCAGCAGGTATACATGTTAGCAGATGACGTTACTTCAACCCCAAGGGTCTTGGTTGGTTCCATACATCCCAATAATTCTTTCATGACCTATTCTTGACTTTTTGGTGGTCTTTTTATTTGATGGTTAAATGTTTCTATACAAATAAAGTTTTATGCCAGATGGGAATTAATGGATTCCGCCTGCTATCAAGCTTGTTTCGATCTTATTAGTATCAGTCGAGTTTTTATTTTTAATAATTTATTTATTCGAAGTGAGAACTTCTTTGGGAGCATTGGGCATTTCTCGAAGACCGTAGTTCTTTGTCAAGCAACTAAAAAACAACCTGTTGAAAAAGTTCAAACTATGGGTTTCCTAAATCAGTATAATCCTAATCTCCCCTCTACCCAATTGCCATAATTCTTACAATAATGACGATGTTAAAGTCGGGCTCTATAATTCTTTCAATAAAACTGAAATTTAGGCAAATACTTTCTGAAATATATGGTCAAAGTTGTAAGAGGAAAATTAAACAGGTTCCCCCTAAAGTGTACGATCCTGTCTAACGAAAGACTATTCCTTTGATAGCTTTTTGAAACTCCCTCTTTTCACAGGCTAATTTATTATATTTTTAATTTAAATAAAAATGCGATTAAGAAGTTAGTACAGAAGTTTGCTCTTTTTTATACAGATTTGTGTAAAGAGCTGTGACTTTTTCACAATTTAAGAATTATTATACAATGTGTTTCATTGAAATGGTATTTCTTTTGACTTGACAACACCTTGAAATAGCTTTTATGTGGCTACAGGCAATAAAAAAGTAATTGTCTCAGAATTATTTATACTCACAACGCGAATAAGACTCTCCTGATTGTTTTTTTATTATCCTGTTTTTATTAGGTATTTGTTTGTGGTGTCGTTATGCAAATACCTATTTAGGCTCCCAAAACGCAGGCCAAACTAATCTTTCTTTACTAGCGTTTTTTCAAATTATTTATTTAAGAATGTGATCGGTGGGTGTTATATCGGTACCTTATTTTGTAAAGAAAATCTTGCAGGTCAAAGACGCGGTGGTGGGTGAAATACTACCACAAGTAATATAACTATAATTTCTTCTTGTCATGCAGAAGCAGTGCTGATGGCCGAAGAGAGCTAAGTGAATAACGACTTAAACAGAAACATGAAGATTGAAAGCAGCTAAGTAAAGTTAGTTTCAGATGGAGGCATGACGTGTTACGAGCACGCTTTTCTACGTGGGTCTACGCTAGACGAGCTGCAATCTAGACGAGTCTATGCTAGCATTGTATCGGAATTGCAGTTTCAGATTGCAGTTTTAGACAAAGAAATGTGATGATGAGGCAGTAAGCTGCCTCAGCTGCCTCGTTCGAGGTTCTTACGTCGGTCCACACTACACGAATTTTGACTCGGCTCGTGCTCCGCTCGTGCTCGGCTCGTCTAGCGTAGACCCACCTTAAGACAAGCCCTTTTTCTCCAAGCCCCTTCGCGTGCTTTGACTTTACCGGTAATCATCTGTCCCATGCCCCTGCCCATGATTTTTAGTCATTTACAGCTTCGTATGGATCCCGGCAATCGATCCCTCAAAATACCATCTTTGGGTATTGTCGGTACATCATTAGTGCTGATAGTAGCGTCATTTTTACCCAGTTTCAAACAAAAACTGACCTTATTATTCCCATTCTTTAATTGAAGTGACTCTTCTAAAATCGACTTGTAGGGTAGTGAGCATTAAGTTATGGGTATCCGTTGCTTCAAATTTTTTAACCGGTAAGTAAAAAGCGATGAGCTCATTATGGACACCAGTAACCTCTGTCCATTATACGGCCAAACAAATTTTTGCTATCAAAACTTAAAAGTTACCACAAGTTTATGTCTAGTTTCCAAGCTGTGCATTTTAAGACGGAAACGAAACTTCACTCGTAGAAAAATATTTATTCGTCGTTTTAGTTTTATAATCTATATAATTTGAGGGGAACGGTCGTGGAGGGTATTAGCAGTAAACTGGGAAAGAGCTCAAGAAATACATTCAGAATTTTAAGAGCGGTGCGAATTCCCATTTGGTGGAATACACTTCATGCGGTCATATACGTACTTGTTCAACTCAGATGGGTTATTTTACCCCCTTTCATATTTAACTTTACATACAGAATTCCGTGCATGAGTTAGCACTTCGTACTTAAGTATAACTTAATAACTCACTCACACGGTTACGTATTCTAATATTGGCCCAAACTCTGCTTTTATGTGTTACTGTTCTTTTTTTTATCGTGCGAAATTCCCCACGGATACCTCCCCCGCCGGAGCCGGAGGAGGAGGTTATGTCGGACTCGAACCGACTAAAACGCACGCCGTCTGTGGGCCGTCGGTTGCCGGAGGTGAGATTGTCGTAGCCATATCCCTCGCACCCCGGCCGACCCAGGGCCATATCTCTCGACCTGACCTCTATGTGTTACTGCACCCGCAAGAAATATGACAATGTGTTATTGGGGTTTCACAAAGGTACATTTCAATGGCACCAAAGTGCCTAGCTACAAGTAGACTTCGATACCTTCTAGTTTCAAGAAATGTATTGTCAATATTTTTTTGGTTTCTTTTTTATAATTACCCTTGTTGATACTGAAATTGATTGTCTGGATCAATATTTTTTTATAAAATAAATTATGTATACAAAAAAAAATAATTACAAAAAATCAACAGCAGATGTGACAAATAAAATAACAGCAAGTAAATTTTTCGATACCTATTACCTATTAAAAAGTAACCCATCCGTCAGCTAAAAGTTTCAAATTCATACAAGTCAGTGAAGAATGTTCAGGAATTCGACGCTGACATTTCGGACCCGGCAACATTCCGGTATTGCCTATATTGGCTTAATTAACAACATTCCTTCCGGGTTGCTCCTAATTCTAAACTGTACACGTCCAGTTTGATTCGCAAAGTTAATAAAGTGGCGTGGGTGTACGATCGAGCAAAATGGATACTTAATCAAACAGGGATAGAAAAGGTGGCAAGAAAATATATGGCGGCAATTTGAGCTGCTCGGAAGTTTTAGTTTTGAACTTATAGACCACTAGCTTTTATCAGCGGCTCCGCCCGGGTGGATGTCGGTTATCGCGATCAAACATAGCTTATGTCAATTCTCATCGTCTCATCTATCTCTGTACCAAATTTAATCAAAATCGGTTCAGTGGTTTAGGTGTGAAAGCGTAACAGACAGACAGACAGACAGAGTTACTTTCGCATTTATAATATTATAGTATGGATATGGAGTTGGATATATGGAAGTATGGGAAATTATTGCGGTGACGCGACAATTTTAATTCCCGTCAATCAATCATTTGTTTCTACCATCTAGGCCTACCCTACTCACCACCGCGCCGGGAACACAACAAGAGGTTATTATGACTGCGGTATTATGTAATGCGAAGGTACTTTCCCAGCAGGAGTGCTCAATAATTGAGTCGGGAATACCGTTATGTCCTACCTCCTGCACCTATTACAGTACATTAGCCTATTGCAGTTCACTGCTGGACATAGTTCTCTCCCAATGTGCGCCATAGCACCCGATCTTCCAGCTTACGCATTTAGTCTTTCCCAGCCACCGTTTTCAGGTCGTCCGTCTGGCCATCTTGTTGGGGTTATACCACTTTCTGTTTGCCGATTCGCGGTCTTCATTCTAGGACTGGTTTACTCCCCAAGCTATTGATTCTTCGACTGATGTGGCCAGCTCATAGCCACTTCTGGTCATTCCGATATAAATTTCTTTGATTGTTTCTTTATCAATTTTTTTCGCCAAAGTAGTGACAGTTTAATTTTACTAATCATAAATATCACGATTTATGCGGTACATTTCTGAAAATTCAAAACAAAAATAGCTTTATATAAACAAAAGTCCAACCCTTATTATATTACCTGAGCAATAACAAGACGTGCTATTGTAACTAGAATAAACGGTTATAATATCGTGCAAGTTGTGTAAGTAAATTGGAGGTGGTTATGTGAAAGAGATTCACGATTCATTCAAATTTAATTAGCCGATACAGTGACAGGTGAGATTGGCTTGTCCATTTGAGCCTGCTTTTCGGTTCAAAAACTTACATTATGACTATATAGTCATGTCTGTTCCCCATTGGGCTAGGTAGAGACCACATCCTGGCATACGCCTTTCGACTTTTCTACTTTCATGATAGTTTAGTAGTAGTTAATCTGTTACCTTTCCATAATCCAGGCACCTAATAAATCTGTTACAGTCTTCTTTCGTTTATCCTCTCTGCGTGTCTGTGTCAAGTAAGTATCCTTTAATTTATCTTTGTCATTATATCTTCAATCATACTATAATATACCCTTATAACTCTGTTCCTCACTTGGTCCATCAACATCAATTTACTCAAAATGAACAAAACAATAAACAACAGGTTAGCAATGTTACAATGGTTATACCATTGTTGTAAATGGTTGCTAAAACATCAAAACAATTCAATGGGTGATCTTTGATCGTTGGCTCTCATAAAAAACAGGTCAAGTGCGTGTCAAGCTCGTGCACAAAGAGTTCCGTAATTATCTATACAAGCTACGCCCCCCTTAAATATTTATTTTACTGTGTTTTAGTATTTGTTGTTATAGCAGCCACATAAATACATCATATGTGAAAACTGTCTAGCTATCACGGTTCATAAGTTACAGTCTAATGACAGACAGACCGTGGAGTCTTTGTAATAGGGTTCGGTTTTACCCTTTAGGCATATAACCCTAAAAATGAGTCAGTAAAATAGTTTTGTCGGAAACGATAACAATATCGAAAATGTCTCTTTGGCGGTTATTATCGTAACAAAGAATGGTTCTTTTAGGTGGAACTCCATCCAATTAAGGGCGAATGGCTAATATGATTTCCGTCGCTAGGTTGGAGAGTCATGATTATTCATACTTATACTTGTTTCAACAGGCTGAACATTGGGAAGGTTTATATAAGCAGGCATTGGCTGTTTATTTTATAGACTTTGGTTGTACTTACCCTTACAATACCATGAAAACTTGGTGTATGTAAATATTTTAGTTTAGATATTGGAAGTTCGAGTACTGATGGATTGATTTAACGCGGTGGTTCTATTGTCCTCAAAAGGGCACTTTTCCCATATTTGCTTCCTGCTCGTTGAGTTCGGATGTATAGCCGTGGGCATCATGTCGATTAATTTATCTGAACAAACTCGATGTTTTTAAACTACAGATTTTCTGATCGTAGGAATTCCACAACGATTGAAATGCAACATAAGCATAAAGTCTTCAGTGACATACAGGCGTAAACGATACGTTAATGTCCCGCTCTTATTCCCATTTTCAATTTAGAAATAGTACACGTAACAAAGGGAGTACAAACACATTGCAATTCAGCTGCCAAAATATTAAACTCCTAGGCTCTGCTCCAAGACATACGTTCAAGACATGTAAACACACAGCGGTAATGTGCGATGAAGGCAACAGCTGCCTGGCTTGATTAAGACATAAATATGCAGCGGCGGTACAAAACATGTATGCCTCGCATGAACAAACCCATTCCACTGTAGTTTTCCTTTATATGCACACTTTGAAATTTATTAATATTTCCGCTATGTAAACGTTACAGGTGCTTTATGTAATAAATATCAATATAGCACCTGTATAATCATTCAATAATTTCAACGTATGAGAATACGAACAATATAAAATGATAAGTTCTACAATGATGAGCTTCTAGACTGGCCGTACGAACCAAAAAAATAGTGTGACACCCGTATTCACAAACAACACTGTGAGGTCTCATAGTGTGCTCGAGCGCATAGGGTTGGTAAAATTAATTCACAAACATCACGGAGCAGTATCTAACGCAGTGCGTTCCCTCAACGAAGTATTACTTAAGTGTTATCAATGAATAAAAAGGCTGGCCAAAATGAACGCACTAAGAATTTGTCGTTCTTTGCACAGTTTTGGTGGTACGCATAGCGAAGTATATTTAGCGAGAAGTTTACCGAGTGAATAATAATGTCACCCTCATAGGAGCTAAATAGATCTGATAAACGTCGTGACAATATATCTTGGACCTAAAATGTGCTATTCCTATATGTTTTAACATTCGTTCACTTACTCGAAATGCAAAATTCATTCCTGCCTCACCCAGGAACCGTGATTTTTGAAGTAAAAACTACTTTAGGCACGTTGGGTAGATCTTTTGTAAAGTAAATACTTTCTACTTTTTATACAGACTGTTTTGATTTCCCGGAGTGCCACACAGCTTGTCTATATAGTATACAATACATAAGCCATTCGACACAATGTACGAGTATTTAAAGCAGTGGCGATCTGTCAATCCAATAGCAACATATAGGGCATAAACCGGTTCACATCCTACGCAAGTTGTAAAAGTTAATTGACCGAAAGGGGTTGGCTTAATTGTCCTTCTAAGCGTTGGCTTTACCGACTGACATTATTTCTTCTGCCTTTCAATGAATTCGTAAGTAGCTTTACTTTATAACCTAGATTATATTCGTTACCATATTAAAGTAGGTACCTACCCATGTAAATTGTTTTGGCCTACTAGCCCTTTTCGAATCTGCTATAACTATTTTTTTATACAGGACACGTCAATTTACTTCACCTCCCCTGATGGTGAACTGAGGAGGCAAAGTCTCAGGAAAGAGTCACCATTACATACTCACTTACGGCCTCATGCTTGCGATGCTTTTTCACGACTCTGAAACTGAATTTCGACAAATCCTTCTACGACAAGATTTTCTTCGACGTCAATACGACTCAATTTCGACAATATTTTAGATCGAAACAACTTAATCCCATCACTACTGTACTCCGACAAAGCGTTTCTTCGACATGACTTTAATAAGAAACGACGTGAGTTCGACGACGTTTTTCTTAGACAACGATGCTTGTCCGAAATAAGTTAAATTCCACGCTTAAAGGACCTGAGACTGTAGGAAGAAAGAAACACGTGACTCACGTGAGCGAGTAAGAAATTGCAGGTCTTAATGGTGCGGCAAAGGAAAGAGTCACCAATCCCGGCTGCATCCAAAGATGAACTGATTGCACTTTGAAGATCAGGGTCTACTCTGATGTGACTTATCTTGACTTCAGCAGGATCTACTGCTGTCTGATCTAGAGAGAATAGCTTTACTCAGATAACAGATGTATTTATTACCATAAACATATAGTAATGTTCTTTGTTCCTATTTATTATCATTTTTTTGTTGTATCACTGTGTATAAAGATCTAATGCGTTAAATCTCTAGGTAAGTTCTGAATACGAGTGTTCTGTTCAGAAACTAGTTGAGCAAAAAGTTTGTTCGCTGAGTTTGTCGAGATAACGATCAACAACTCACATGTGATGTGTAGAATATACCTAGGTACGTGAGGTTTTGTGTTGTTAACTTTGTCGTGGAACAAATGTACAGTAAAAAGTAAAATGCACACTGAATGGTTTGATTGTACATCAAAGTCTATTTGGCACGCTTTGAAAACTTACATAACGGCTGTGATGACGGTGGCACCATCCTTTAGTTGCGCAACTGTTGATTACACTTTATAGATAGCGGCCGCTATCTGTATAGTCGAAACAACAGTCCCGAGTTCCGATTATAGGCTTCCTATTTTTTTTATACCACTTAGGTGGCAGACCCACCAGCCCACCTGATTGAAAGTGGTTACCGTGGCCTATGGACGTATGCAACACCCGGCATACGTCCATAGGCCGTCACACTCGCGCTGCCGACCCTGAAGAAACCTTCTAATGCCCTTGTTGAAGAACCCCATTTTGTAGTCGCTTGAGAAAACCTATAATGAGGCCAGAGCCTCTTCAGTAAGCAGGTTAATTGACTTAGTTTTCCAATATCATAGCTGGGTTCCATATACAGGTTTTTTCTAAGTGTATAAAGTTATAACGAAATTTTAGTTTTATTCAATATAGAACTAAGTCCCGTATTTGTTCTCTCAGCATAGAAAGGTTTGATGTTTCAGATTTAATTATTGTTCTCAATAAAATTATATTGTTTTATTTAGAATATTTTAGTTTCTTGAGCATTGTATCTAAAATACAGAACAAATTAAAAGCCTTTCCACAGAATTTAATAACACAAGTCATTTGAATATTCAACGAAAATGAAACGTCGGATTATTCAGGAAATGTTCAATATAATCCGTTGTGCAGAAAATTATTTTCAGAAATTGTTTGTGCACCTGCCCGCTGCCAGATTATTGGTCGGTTTCTGAATTGAGATATTGAAGTTGAGTCTCATCAATGCCTACTTACACACTACTGCACGGTGCGCAGTATAAAACTGAGTGTTCGTACTACACAGTGAGAGGTACATCGTAGGAGGTGTAACAACATGACGGTATATCCGTGCCAATCGAGCAGTCTGACTGGAGAAGTACCTCCGCCCTACAGAATACCGCGGCTAAATATTCTCGTGTTGTGTTCCCGGCGGTAAGTAGGGTAGACAGAGCTCACTGGAGAGGTTTTGTGCTGTCAGTGGTAAAACCAAAGGCTTGTGCTACTTATCTTTTGCGTTACGGCTAAGCAGATGGTATTCGATATATAATCCGCTTAGTTTAAAACGTATCCGCTCCTCGATTATATTTTCATGGATAACATTATGAAACTTTCACATTTATAAAGTTGGTTGTTAATTAAAAGTTCTGTTTTCAGTTAAAATAATGTGCAAGCGATGACAAGAGCTCGTTAAAAATTCATATTTTTAATCTGCCGTGTGAAAATATTGTTTTTGCTTGTACATTGTGCGCTTCAGTAGTTCGGCGTTACGTCGATGTATTTTTGACTGCGAGAATACATTCAAATTATTGTTCTGTATTGTAATTCATTGTTGTATTTTTGTCGTGTTTCGTATGGCGTGATTGCATATTTCATGTTCAAATGAATTGGTTTGACTTTTATTTATGCAATTTAAAGATTGTGTATTGATAACAGAGGTCTACTATGAAACGTTAATGCGAAGTGTCGGGTAATTGGACTGACGGAATGGTTACGTAACTAAATATGTTTAGCCGTACTGTAGAATTCATACAGTAAGCTCTGCAAAGTTTTTGTTAAGTAGATGGCGTACCTATATACCTACGTGTGTGTACCTACCTAAATCATATGTCCTATTTCTCTATAGGTACAGTCGACGGAGATCGAATCGGAGATACGGTTGCAGTTTTTCAAATAAAGTGGTATGTAAAAGTGCAATCGCATCTCCTTTGTTGACTGTATACAGGGTGGAAGATTTTAACCTTACCTGGAGGGAAAGTACTTTAAATACTGGAGATAGCTAATTTCACTCAAAGGAAACATTCCTTTATTTTTAAAAAGAAACAAAACTGCATTCATAGTTTTTTGAAAATTCCCTTGCCATGCCCGGTAATCGAACCGACTAAAATCCAAAAAAATAACATCCTGTATTTTTATAGCATCAATCGATAGTGTCAATCATGAGGATCGAAACTCTCTAATAAACATGGTAAATTAAATGAAAGGAAGTCAATAAAATCTTAACTTATAAATTCCATTCCAACTGATACAGTACTTTTGCTCAACGTGCCATCACATACCTTATCAACAATAACGCCATTTATTTAGTAAAATAAGTACTAAATGACTAAACTGTTGTGGCGGGTGCTTATCGATCCGATAGTTTGTCCGAGGGAAACTTATGGAATATGAGGGTACTTGCGACGACATGGTATGCGGGTATTTCGAGAAAGAGAGATTGGCAGTGCCGCGCGCGCCACCTCTCGACCGCACCAGGCTCGCTTCGACATTCGTATTAATTGGAGGTCTGAGCAGCTCACCGCATCACGAGCATCAACTATAGTGCAAGTGCTACAAGCATCCCGACACCTGGACCAGTTGGTGGCCACCAACAAATCACCAGAGGAGCAGCGCGCGGTAAGTGACTTCTCTTTACCCGTGTACCTAAGTGTTGTAGTGTGCCCATATTGTTCCTTAGGGATTGCTACGGATAGACAAGTTGGATCGATACGCACTCCACGTATTCTTCGTAATTGTTCTACACCCCGCGAAAAAGGGGGCAATAATCTTACACATTGCCACCCCATTTTATGGTCCTTTCGAACCTAGGATAGGTTATCAGCTACATACCTACTTAGTGCATAAAATTTCCCAACCGCGTTTATTAAATTCCGCATTTAATAAAAAATTTCATTATTAACAAATTTCTATATTAATCAATAATATAGAAATTTTCTACCCGCATTATAAATTTCGCATTTAAGCAAAAATTTCATATTATTTTATTTAATATCAAATTAAATTATTTAGTACCTAATCCAATTCTAATTTAAAATGCCCACTGCTAAACTTCAAAGCAAGCTATTACAGCTAACGGCTAAAAAAGAAGCGATTTTCGTACGAATTAATCGGATATATACAGGGCGTCCCACGGCGATGCCACATGGAGGGAAGGTACCTTAAATCCTTAAGTTAGCTCATTTTACTTAAAGAAGACATCATTTTATTTTTAAAAAGAAACAAAACTGCATTTAAAGATTTTTAAAAATTCGCTTGCCACACCCGGTAATCGAACCGACTAAAATCCGAAAAAGTAACACCCTGTATTTTTATGGCATCAATCGATAGTGTCAATCATAAGGATCAAATCTCTCTAAGAAACATGGTAAATTAAATGAAAGGAAGTCCTTGAAATCTAAAATTATAAATTCAATTTGGCAAAATAAAACACTTTAACTCAAAGTTCATCCATCCATCTGATACCATATTAACAATAAAATTCCATATTTAAACTACTTTTCTTTTTTATCGTGCTGACACTGCTGCTGGTCAGCAGTAGTATTTAGGTATGTCGAACTCAAACCGACTAAAACCGCACGCCGTCTAAATTAACAGGTTATAAGTTGATCCATAGGGCAATTCTCTTGCCTTTTTCGTTGCCCAGGGTACATCACGTGCAGGTTTCTAATCAAGCACCCAAAAATAACTACCTACCCTACCTACACATACCTCATGCAGTTACCCAATAAAGTTACATTCTAAACAGGGAACAAAGTTCATTCATTTAGTACTCATTTTACTAAATAAATTTCATCAAAGATATCTCTAGTGTTGATACCTTGTAAGAAATTCTTACAAGGTATCAACACTAGAGATATCTTTGATTTGATTAGAAACCTGCACGCGGTGTACCCTGTGCAACGAAAATGGCAAGAGAATTGCCCTATGGATCAACTTATAACCTGTTAATTTAGATGGCGTGCGGTTTTAGTCGGTTTGAGTTCGAAATACCTAAATACTACTGCTGACCAGCAGCGGTGTCAGCACGATAAAAAAAGAAAAGTAGTTTAAATATGGAATTTTATTGTTAATATGGTATCAGATGGATGGATGAACTTTGAGTTAAAGTGTTTTATTTTGCCAAATTGAATTTATAATTTTAGATTTCAAGGACTTCCTTTCATTTAATTTACCATGTTTCTTAGAGAGATTTGATCCTTATGATTGACACTATCGATTGATGCCATAAAAATACAGGGTGTTACTTTTTCGGATTTTAGTCGGTTCGATTACCGGGTGTGGCAAGCGAATTTTTAAAAATCTTTGCCTGCAGTTTTGTTTCTTTTTAAAAATAAAATAATGTCTCCTTTAAACAAAATGAGCTAACTTAAGGATTTAAGGTACTTTCCCTCCATGTGGCATCGCCGTGGGACGCCCTGTATATTATGCAAAAATATTTCCAATTATGATTCCCGTTCTAATGAACTATTCCTTTCGCAATCTGAATCCGTTACTGAGCAATACAGCAGATTTGAAGAAATAGTTGATGAAATTAATGAGGTAAAATTTGCAATTGATGGTACCCCGCCAGACTATTCCAGCTTGAGCTCTATTGAGGACTTATATTCCACGATCAAATACAAGCGGAATCTCATTAGGTCAAATAATACAACGGCATCTACAGCCGATAATAAAAAATCTAATATACACTTGCCGCCAATTCCCATACGTACCTTTGACGGAAAGACAGAGAACTGGCCAATATTTTTTGAGATATTTCGTAGTAATGTGCACCTTAATGCCGATCTCACGGATGCACAGCGCGTACAATACCTAATAAGCAATTTAACGCACGATGCGTTAAAAATAACGGCAGGTATTGTTCCATCGGGGGATACCTATAGGATACTTTGGGATAGTCTTGTAAAAAAGTATCAGGACAATCGCAGTTTAGGTGAGCATTACCTTAATAACATTTTTAATATTAAAGGTTGCACCGGTAATGCTATCAGTTTGAATAACTATATAGAAAAATATTCGGCGTCTGTCGCGGCATTGAAACAATTAGACATACCTGACTTATTAGATTTTATTCTATTATATTGTGGGTTGCGAAAGCTTGATTCGCAAACAATACAGCAATTTGAAAATAGCGTAAGCAAGAAGGAATTCCCTTCCTACCTAGAATTAATCTCATTTATACAGGATTATGTCATAGTACTTGAAAGGTCGAATAAAAATAATTCACAAGTCGAGCCGCGCGCAAGAGCTAGTGTTAGTAATTCTAAAGCTTTCATCGCGAGTAACGAACCGGTTTCCGAGACGGCTTCAATGTGTCCTTTGTGCAATATAGATAGGCATCCGCTGTTTAATTGTTTACATTTTAAAAACTTAGAATCACCGCAAGCCCGGTTTGACTTTATTAAATCGAAACGTGGTTGTGTGAACTGTCTGAGCCTATCTCATTCCATAACCAAATGTAAATCGCGTAATGTTTGCAAGTATTGTAAAAAGCAACATCATTCGTTATTGCATTTTTCAAATGATAATAATACGGATTCCTCGAGCAAGAAGTGGTCCGCGCCCGCGGCGCAGCCGGTTCGAATCCAGGCCGCTGAAAAAGATGACACATTAGACAAGACGCAATCGATTGCCTTGACGTCCGGTAGCCATCCACATAATTACACTATACTGCTAGCTACCGCTCAAGTATACGCGCATTGTAATAATCGAGATAAAAATCGAATGACGCTTAGATGTTTGATTGATAACGGATCTCAAAATAATTTGATTACCATGGATTGTTGTAAGCGCTTGAACATTCCGGTTATTAAGTTGTGTAATTCGTCGTTGCAAGGTGTTGGTATGACCACGCGACCCGTACATGGATTTATTCATTTTACAATTGAGTCTCGAATTAATCCTAACAATAGATATTATATTCATGCGCTGGTAGTTGACTGCATTACGGATAAACTACCCTCTAATTACATTAAAATAAATGATGATTTGTCCTACTTGGATAATTTACCGCTTGCCGATTTAACCTGGAATTTACCGGGAGAAATTGATTTAGTTCTTGGTGTTCAACTATTTCCGTATATTTACTTGGGAGATAGGGTCGATTCGGGTAATCGCGCACCGCCCGCCATATTGACTAGTTTCGGTTACGTACTCATGGGGGACATTCCATGTCTAAATGATACGAAACCTACCTCTTCGTCATTTACCTCGCTTACTGATATTGATTCGAGTTTGCAAAGATTTTTCGAATTAGAGGAAATCCCAACACAACGAATCATCAGTCCAGAAGACTTGGAATGCGAAAATAGTTTTAATTCTTCAGTTTTATTTAGGGACGGTAGATATTTTATCGATTTACCTTTCTCACGAGACCCTTCTGAGCTAGGCAATTCTCGCGGAGTGGCTCATCGCCGTCTGCTTGCGCTCGAGCGAAAATTTGCTCAAGTACCTACCCTACGCGAAAATTATAATAAGACCATCGCCGATTATATAGCTCAGGGTTACTTGGCTGAGGTACCTGATAATGAATTAACTGAGGAAGGCTACTACATGCCGCATCACGCCGTTATTAGGCCGGATAAGGACACCATTCGGGTGGTCTTAGACGCTAGTGCGAAAACTCACTCAGGGTTGTCACTCAATGATATTTTGCATGTCGGACCTAATTTACAGGCCGATTTATTTTTATTATTACTTGATTTTCGCACGTTCCCGGTAGCTATGACCGCAGACATTAAACAGATGTTTTTGAGGGTAGGTGTAAATGAGCACCATAGGAAATACTTACGAATTTTATTTCGTTTCAATAAAACCGAACAGGTACGCACCTTTAGTTTCAAGCATTTACCTTTCGGATTAAAGTCCAGTCCGTATTTAGCTATGCGCACTTTACGTCATTTAGCGGGTGAGCATAGTGACCGCTTCCCTGAGGCTTCTAAATTAATAGAAACTCAGTTTTACATGGATGATTATGTTTATTCAGTTCCCGATATACCTTTGGCAAAGGAATTATCTCGCGAACTAATTGACTTACTTAAAATAGGTTCATTTGATCTAATCAAATGGGCAAGTAATAAGCCCGCTGTATTAGAGACGTTGCCTGAATCTCATCGCTCGCCGGTATGTTTCTCGCCGGTAGACAACAATTCAAATAATTTCAAGATCCTTGGCTTATCCTGGGAACCCGCTGACGATCGATTTTTTCTGACTACCGTCATAATGGAAAATAAATGTACGAAACGTACCATTTTATCGCTGGTAGCCCGCTTGTTTGACGTGCTGGGTCTTGTGGCTCCGGTCGTTTTGTACGCTAAAATCCTCATCAAGGAACTTTGGTTGGCTAAAATAGATTGGGATGAGGAACCTCCGGCACATATCGTCAGTCGCTTCACCGCATTTACCCGGGATTTTACGGCACTCTCTTCTTTAAAAATACCGCGACATATTGGAGTTTTTAAGGACTCTGTGGTAAATATTGTAGCCTTTTGCGACGCCAGCTTCAGTGGTTATGGTTGTTGTATCTATCTACACATAACTGACCCTGATGGTAATATTACTGTCCGACTCCTATGTGCTAAGTCTAAAGTTTCCCCCGCCAAGATTACGACGCTGGCGCGACTGGAACTTGTGGCAGCTTTGCTTCTATCCAAGCTTGTTCGCGTGGTTAAAGAGAAGCTTTCCGTTCGCGTACCTATTCAGGGTGTTTACGCTTTTTCGGATTCCACCATAGCTCTCTCGTGGATTCACTCATCTCCCCATAGATGGTCTGTTTTCGTAAGCAACCGTATCGCTAGAATTCAGGAAAATTTACCTGCGACTTGTTTTACCCACGTATCGGGGAAAACGAACCCTAGCGATTGTCTTTCACGCGGAATGCTGCCATCAGATTTGATAGCACATTCGCTCTGGTGGGACGGCCCTACTTGGCTTCATCAGCCGATAAATGAATGGCCCTTAAAATTCATCCCAACTGAGTGGGATACATTACCAGAGTTGAAATCCAAGGCATTTGTGGCCGAAACTTCAAAGACTGAACCGCATGCTTTAGCTGCCATAGCTGATCGCATCAGCTCATGGAATAAGCTATTGCGTACATTCATTTGTATTCTTAAATTTACGAATAGATTAGGTAGTCAGGACTCTATTCAAAATATTCAAACCGCTGAAAAATTTGTTATTCGAATTGTTCAAAGTATCCATTTCTCTAATGAAGTGAACCTGATTAAGGCCGGCGAACTCCCCTCTAAAAAATTACGCAGTCTGTCTGTTTTTCTGGACGATTACGGAATCCTACGAATCGGGGGTAGACTTTCAAAGTCTGACCTACCCTACGAAGCTAAACATCCCGCACTACTACCTAAACATGACCGTGTAGTTGATTTAATAATTGATCACTACCATAATACGTACTGTCATACGGGCCCTGGACTATTGATGTCCATTATTAGGCAACGGTTTTGGATATTGGATGGTAGGACCGTTATTCGTTCGCGCTGCCGCAAATGCAACACTTGCTTTCATTTAAATCCTGTGCACCCGACGCCCAAAATGGCTGATCTGCCTGGATACCGGGTCCGCGATGCCAAGGCCTTTGTGCATACTGGGGTGGATTTAGCTGGTCCTATTGCGTATGTACCTACTCGCCGCAGAGGACAACGCTCGCAGAAGGTCTATATATGTTTATTTATATGCTTGGTCACTAAGGCCATACATATAGAACTCGTTTCGGATCTCACCTCAGAAGCTTTTCTTTCCGCTTTCAAAAGATTTATTGCGCGCCGGGGTCCAGTGTCCGTTATGTACTCGGACAATGGTACAAATTTTATAGATGCGAAAGCACAGCTAAATGAAATATACTCATTTTTATTAAATTCAGCTGTTCAGTCGGACATTAAGCGGGAACTACTCAAAACTCAAATTAAGTGGACTATGATCCCACCGCGAGCTCCGCACTTCGGAGGTCTGTGGGAGTCCAATATTAAAAGCGTTAAGACTCATTTGTTCCGAGTCATTGGTAAGCAGCTTCTCACGTATGAGGAACTTTTGACCGTATTGGTGCAGATAGAATGCCTTTTAAATTCGCGACCGCTTAGTGTTTTGTCATCGGACCCACACCCCGAGGTGCTCACACCGGCACATTTTTTAATGTCCAGTCCGCTTACCTACTTGCCTTCTTCTGAACTGACAGAGGAAGGTATTAATCTAAAAAACCGCAAGAGGCTTCTGGATCAGTTGGTATTGGGTTATTGGAAAAAATGGCGCGTGGAATACTTAAATACGTTACAAACTCGACAGAAGTGGTGTACGCCTGATCGTCCGATAGAGATCGGCATTATTGTCCTCTTGGGTCAAGATAACGTACCACCTTTATCGTGGCCACTCGGCATTATAACCGAAGTTTTCCCGGGTACAGATGGCATAGTTCGAGTCGCGTCTGTCAAAACCGCGTCCGGAATTTATAAACGTCCTGTAACTAAGCTGTATCCGTTGCCAACCCAATAAAATTTATTTAAATTTCCTTAATACTTATTTTTCAACCGCATTTTAATTTAATATTTATTTAAATAATTTCGTGATTAAGCCTCAATCGGTCTCCCTATGGGTATCTGCTTGGGTTATAATAATAATATACATTTTACGCTATTTACTGTTTCATCTGCTGTAACGGTTCATTAATATTATCAGAGTGCCTTACATTTATGAAACTTAACCGCTTAGATCGGAATTACCTCATTACCTAGCTCCCCCTATTTAGCTATGGACCTTGTCAAGGCGGGGAGCGTGTTGTGGCGGGTGCTTATCGATCCGATAGTTTGTCCGAGGGAAACTTATGGAATATGAGGGTACTTGCGACGACATGGTATGCGGGTATTTCGAGAAAGAGAGATTGGCAGTGCCGCGCGCGCCACCTCTCGACCGCACCAGGCTCGCTTCGACATTCGTATTAATTGGAGGTCTGAGCAGCTCACCGCATCACGAGCATCAACTATAGTGCAAGTGCTACAAGCATCCCGACACCTGGACCAGTTGGTGGCCACCAACAAATCACCAGAGGAGCAGCGCGCGGTAAGTGACTTCTCTTTACCCGTGTACCTAAGTGTTGTAGTGTGCCCATATTGTTCCTTAGGGATTGCTACGGATAGACAAGTTGGATCGATACGCACTCCACGTATTCTTCGTAATTGTTCTACACCCCGCGAAAAAGGGGGCAATAATCTTACACATTGCCACCCCATAAACTTTGATTCCGATTTAGAATGTAACGTTATTGTGTGACTGCATGAGGTAGTCAAGTCTCCCGATTTTTTTTTATAATGAATATTAGTAACCGAAATTACTAATATTCCTGTTAACCCCCCCAAGTAAACTAAATTGCTTGTACTAGGAGTGGGTTCACGTCTGTAGTGTAACGGTCAGGATTCGAACCCGGGACCTCTCGATCGTAAGGCTGGCTCCTTAACCACTAAGCTACCGACGGCGACGCTACTATTATGTCGATTTAGGTCCAAGATACGTGTCTCCAGGTATACTTGGTTAGGCTTGGAAAGCACTTCGTGGTACACCGCATCGCACCCTGGGCAATGGCGATGGCGAGAGAATTGCCTTATTGGTTCGTCTTATAATACGTTAATTGAGACTTTTGAATTAACCTGAGACGGCATGCGGTTTTAGTCGGTTTGAGTCGAGAGAGTAAATACCCCTGCTGGCCAGTGAGGGCCAGCGATGAAAAAAACGGACAAGTACCTAATTTAAATATGGAATTTTATTCTTAATATGATAGGTGATGGATCCTTGAGTTAAGTTCTCTATTTTGTTAAATCGAATTTGAAAATTGGGTTTTCAGGGATTTCCTTTCATTTAATTAACCATGTTTGTTAGACAGATTTGATCCTTATGATTTATACTATTGATTGATGTCATAAAAATACAGGATGTTATTTTTTCGGATTTTAGTTGGTTCGATTACCGGGTGTGGCAAGCGAATTTTCAAAAATCTATGAATGCAGTTTTATTTCTTTTTAAAAATAAAGGAATGTTTTCTTTGAGTAAAATTCGGTATCTCCAGTATTTAGAGAACTTTCCCTCCAGGTAAGGTTAAAATATTCCACCCTGTATACCTACATCAATCGATCCTCACAAACGTTTATATTTATTACTAGCTGTTGCCCGCGGCTCCGCCCGCGTGGATGTCGTTTATCGCGTGGTGTTATAAATTGTATAGTGCAGAGAGTTGCGCGTTGAACGCTGATTAGAGGAGCTTTGTTTTTTAGAGGATGTAGGAAACCACGGTATATCCGTCCCCATCGAGCAGTCCGACTGGCCCTACAGAAGTTCGCGACTTACCTAATAACCTCGTGTAGTGTTTCTGACGGTGAGTAGGGTTGCCAGAGATTTTTTGCTGTCAGTAGGAAAACCAAAGGCTTTGCCCTACTTATCTTTTGCGCTGACGGCACAGAATCCCTCTGTTCTTACAGCATAGCACGGGTGTGACGCCCCTGGTGTTGCACACGCCCATAGGCCACGGTAACCTCTTAACATCAGGAGGGCCGTGTGCTTGTCTGCGACCTAAGTATGTAGTATATATAAAAAAAAGATTAGACACTGTACTCGCCTCTCTATTCGGCTCCTACTTGACTCTGTACTCTACGTAGTACTCGTGCCTGTACTCCACTCTGTATTCGCGTCTCTACTCGATACCACTATACTCGACTTCACTATTACGTACAGTACGACTCACGACAATAGTATTGGGATGGGGTACTTCAAGAAGGGCGAGTGTGACGCCTCTGGAGTTGCATACATCCATAGGCCACAGTAACCACTTTCCATCAGGTGGGCCGGGTGCTTGTTTGCCACTTAAGTGGTATATAAGAATGTTCCTACCTGGATATCTACTCGACTCTCTATTGTAGTCCCCATTCCGTTGCCCTTCTCGCACTACCTGTACCTCTGTCCTTCTGCTACAGAGGGTTCCTGTCTACTCAACTATAATAGGTACTTCGTCTTCGCCAAACTCTAATCTGTCTTTGCGTGAAAAACGATTTTGTAACGGATCTTATGACTGTACCAAAATCTATATCACAAATTGACAAATTAGAAATTAAAAAAATAATACTAAATACCGGTTCGCGTATATCGGTAGTTTGAAACCAAACGATAGCTTGAATTTAAACGCGAGAACGCCATCTAGTTATGATTCTGTAACTAAATCTTAAAAATTCAAATTTTAATTTCATGATTAAAAACGTATTAGTTTACACAATTGTGTATGTAAAAATAAAGCCTATAAATTGAAATTCTTGCTCGGATGTAATAAGCTATAAAAATTGACCAATAATAATAAAAAGCGCCATCTGTCTATCGGGCCATTTTCCGTTTATTATCATAATTGTTCACAACTTCGGTTCTACTCAACCGATTCCGATCAAACAAACGTAAGATTTTAAGTCTGAGCAAGCCCTTTCTAACAAAAAAAACCGCATCAAAATCCGTCCAGTAGTTTTTGCGTCCATCGCGGACAAACAGACAAACAGACAAACAGACAAACAGACAAACAGACAAACAGACAAACAGACAAACAGACAAACAGACAAACAGACAAACAGACAAACAGACAAACAGACAAACAGACAAACAGACAAACAGACAAACAGACAGGAAATTCAAAAAAAATATTTTCGTGTTCAGTATCGTTAACATAACATAACCCAAGTAATTTTTTTTAAATATCTCCAATGTACAGACACGACCACTTTACAATTTTATAATAGTATAGACTAGCCTTCCGCCCGCGGCTCCGCCCGCATGCATCTCGGTTAACGCGACCTTTGCTCATATCTTCGGTTCTACTCAACCGATTGCGATCAAACAAACGTAAGATTTTAAGTCTGAGTAAGCCCTTTCTAACAAAAAAAACCGCATCAAAATCCGTCCAGTAGTTTTTGCGTCCATCGCGGACAAACAGACAAACAGACAGGGAATTCAAAAAAATATTTTCGTGTTCAGTATCGTTAACATAACATAACCCAAGTATTTTTTTTTAATATCTTCAATGTACAGACACGACCACTTTACAATTATATAATAGTATAGAAGTAAAGCGATAGTAAAACACCTATTGGCGAAAAAGAAATCACATTTAAATATCTAAATTTGTTTTAAGCACCCTCTTAATGTTTACGGCGTGGAAAGCATAAAAAGTCCACGCTACAAAATAATTTTGAAGGACCTTTTTTTCATTTTTGTCCAAGATTTACGTGACGTCATTACTAATGTAGCCTAATGACCTTCTAAATGTCCGGATGATCAAAGGACAACAAAGTTCCATTGCTGCCAGTTCACATACAAAGCATTCCTGCATTAATGGAGAGGACAGCGACATAATTTATTTGGTTTATTTGCCTTCATAAACATGGTGAAATGCCCTGGCCTTTAGGGGTCATTTTCGTGTGGTCGGTTCGATTGTCGTTGTTGAGTTAGGGTTAAGAATGTGGTTATTCAAGGCTAATGCTTTGTAGCTGTTTGGTATTGTCGGAGGTTTGTATGAATATTGACATTGAAATGAAACTAGTTTGTAAAGATTCTATTGCGATTTATTTGGTGTTATTTTATTATTTAGACTGATTCCGACGTTTCAGTTTTTTTTTTCAAGTCATGGTCCTCGTGACTAATGAACAATTTTAACTTTATCTATTAGGGTTTTTAAACAGCCTGCCTGCTTTGTCGGCTTCGAAAGATGTATTTTAACGCGCCGTTTAAAGGACGCCGGGACTGTACTTGTGTTAAATAGTAGAAAGGTGGTATTATCTATCCAAATCAGTTCAACGGTTCAAGCGTAATTGATTAACAAACCTAAAAACATCTTCACAACCTTCCATATTTATAATATTAGTAGGAAAAAGATAATATGCAACAAACAGTTTGCCTAACGCGATTCATAACTTACGTAGAACTAGCCAATTCAAATATATCTTCATTGCACACAATGTAAACGTGCATCGGGTCACGAAATTCATCTGCTAACCGCATGCACGTGTGTTTGCTGAACATAATATATACCTACCCTTGTTCCTGAGTCTTGCTTCTATGCTCGGGATATAATATTGGGTATCGGCAAGTGGTTTTGTTTACTAACGTTTGACGTTGAGTGAAGTATTCCTATTGGCTATGTTAGATCTTTACAAGGTTTTATTAGAAATCTCAATGTCAAATACGGCAACCGGAGACCCAAAGACGGCGTGCATTTTAGTCGGTTCGAGTCTGCCATGACAATCCACGCCGGCGGGGTTTTTGTGCATATTAAAAAGAAGCCTATTGGTAAAGGCTTTCGGGGCACATTTCCATCTCACTTCCTAGTAGCTGCAATGACTCTAGCACAGACGTTCATTTTTGAAAATGGTTCTTCTAATTATTTTGTTCTTTTTTGTTATTACTCGGAACATATCTCTTGGACCTAAAATGTGCTCAAAATGTGCTCTGTACGCGCAGTACCTACACGTTGTTTGGGTGTCTTTTGAGGATAGCACGGGGTGCTACTGCGGTGGACGAGTTCAGATTTACCAAGCATAGATTAATTATTATAAAACAATCTGCGCGCCAGGGCCTCCTTTGTCTCGCCATTTAGGTCCAAGATACGTATGCTGAGGTACTGAGTTACTGAACAAGGCTTAAACCTGAATTTTCTTCTTTTTTCAAAATGTTCACCTTTTACCAGAAATAGGGAGGGCAGGATAGACGCTTCATTTTCCACTTTTTCGGATATCGTGTAACCTTTTGATAGGAAAAATGTTTGAATCAGATGAAGTATTAAAGTGGGTGTTAAAAGAAGCAATATCCATTTTCGTGCAGAAGCTTTTATAGAAGCTTTTCAATACACTTTGTGCATCGACATTAGCACTTCCATTGAAGTACTTTGCACTAGTTTAGTACCTAAGTGCTGCGAGTATGGATACGGAGAGTGGTATGGATTAAACGTAAAATCCAGACAAAAATTTAATTTAATTTTGTTAAGCGTGGGTAGCTTAGTGGTTAAGCAGTCGGCCTCATGACCCAGAGGTCCCGGGGTCATTCAATTATGGTCATTACATTACTGACGTCAACCGACTCATACATAACGCAAGCTATTTAGCTTAGCTAGAGGGGTTAGGGGGCAACATTGGGAATTTTAGTCATGTTAGTATTTAAAACTCTTAGTTCCGTTATCTATCTATCATAATACTTGGGTTATGTTATATAAAATATTCTTTTTTGGAATTCTTGTCTGATTATCTGTTTGTTCGCGATGGACACAAAAATACGGAACGGATTTCGAGGCGGTGTTTTTGTTCGGAAGATCTTGGTCAGAGATAAAATCTTACGTCTTTTTTATCACAACCGGTAGAGTTAAACCGAAGATATGGCCATAAAACGCTAAAACCGACATTCACGAAGTCGCTGGCGGTGAGCTAGTTTTTTTTTTTATAAAATTGTGGTAACAATTTTAGTTACGCGTTTAAGTAGACCTTAGTTTAGCCTTCGTTCAACTGGTATATCGTGATTGAGTAGCAAACAGCTATTAGGGCTTCAGACACGTCAGAATTGTAGCAATGATAGTACTTATACGACACATCTGATTCTAATTCTGATTCAAAACGCCATATCGGTTCGTATAAATACCTACGGCCTTAGAGGCTGTATTTATTTCCACGAACCGGTTTCTCCCCGGAACTAGGCCTCTATTTATAGTATGACTAGGCTCGGTAAACTGTATTCTACACTATCGAGCTATTTCCTCGAAGCCATCGTTAGCTCCGGTTCGGCGGTTCCTCACGATACCGTGTAGATATCCTCTCGTGGATAAGCAGCCTTATTCCCCTTAACCTATAACCTTTCACATGTACACTCATGCCGTTAATATTGCTGCTAAACTGCGTTGTAACCGCACATTAAGGCTGGCTGTAGGTACTGCGGGATCAACCACAAACTGCTGTATAACGTCGAGGGCGTGTTAATTGGAATATTTATACCAATGACTTAGGTATATGTACCGTCGGCCGGGGTGCGAGGGATATGGCTATGATAATCTCACCTCCGGCAACTGACGGCCCACAGACGGCGTGCGTTTTAGTCGGTTCGAGTCCGACATAACCTCCTCCTCCGGCCCTGGCGGGGGAGGTATCCGTGGGGATTTTTCGCACGATAAAAAAAAAAAAAAACGGTATATGTACCGTGGTGGTTCCCGGTAAAGAAAAATAGGGCCATCACATCTCTTTCCATGGGTGTCTTAGATATGCTGATTAAGGGATAGGGCTGTTCTCCATCCAAGTACCCTAGCATACAGCCCATGAGAAAGGGCCTGCTTGGCCCGTCATTTTAATAATTTACGCTTTTCTAGGCTTTTACAGAAGCTTCGAACTCAGAAGAAAAAATCTGTGGTAAAGCTTCATTAAGTACAGTTGTCCATTTTGCCATTTGTATGTATGTACTTTGCCCTCTGTGTGCTTGACGTTTCTCTATATTACACACCCTTATTACTCACAGTCACAGCTTCTATAGCGTGGCAGTAATTAACGCGACCGTGATGCAGGGAGCGCGGGTTGTGGAGGTCAGATGGCACTCGCTTCACGGAGAATATCGAACTTCAGCCAAATACGCAGTTAGACTGTAAAAAGCGGACCTCAGACCCCGAGGTGAAAGCTTCGGATGCGACTGGGATTACCGCTAGGATGGAGAAGATACCTAGCATTAAGTATTACCTACAACGTATAACATTCGCGTAAACCATCAACAATATCAGACGAAATTAAATTTAGAATTAAATCCCGAAAATATCGTCGATGCTCGATGCATCCTTAGATAAAGTTACGGATACGTTTTCCTCGAAGCTATTTATTATTTACACTAGACATCTAAAACTCCCTGTTTCTGACAAGTTTCGAGTTGGAAGCGCCGGTATTTACTTAGCGTTTGTTAATTAAAAGCTAGTTAAGTGCAAAAACAGACGAAATGAGAAGGTAAACCTACTAAAACCAGTTTTTAGTTAAACAAATTGCTCTTGGCATGTTTCTGTTGAGAATTTAGTAAAAATAAATAAACAAATAAGGCATTCTAAAGAGTGTTAGTCTAATCTATTGCCAAGCTGAACTAGCTTGTGTTATTACATCTAGAATGCGAATAAATGATAATATGACGAGAGGAGTGCATACATGTTAGGGCTGATTTACATTAGATAAGCGAATGCTCAATCTATTCCTTCTATGTAAAATTCTATTTGTGTACAGTGACAGAAGTTGAAAACATTTGTTCTTAGTTCGCTCTTATGTGAACACTGAAAATAAGGTTTCATTTACTCTAAAATATTAAGAACTAGCTGTTGCCCGCGACTTCGTCCGCGATAAGTTCGGAATGACTCGAACCCATGGTCACAGCCCAGGAGCTTAATTAATAAAAAAAAAGTTAATTCGTTATATTCTCAATAATTATTTATTATGAAGAAAGTCTTCTTCGAGTGACTGACTAATACATACAGGGCTAAACTACCGAAAACTACGAAATAAGACAGGCTTCTTCTATGGGCTCGGCAAACACTGCGAAAGGGTTTTGAAAAAAAAAAACTTTTTGCTGACTAAACTTTTTGTATTCACATTTATTTTTGCTCTAAATATCCTCCCTTCCTCCCAACTCCTCAAAATACGCTACTACTACTTACGAATTGAACAGATAAAACTACATCGAGAGCATCATCAAAATAACTTCACGATAGCCCGGAACATATAAAGACGTTTTTTCACGCCGGAGCAGTGGTTCTCTCCTTTACCGAGTCAATGGCTAATCGGTTACTCTGGTTTTATGTTAAATTTTACCACCCACAGCCACATCGTTGTTCGTTGCCTTACACACAGGTAAATGGACACAGTGGGCAAGAGAGCAAATGCGGCCTTGACTGGGATAGGGCCTAGAAGTCGCAGGGTACTTGCAACTGGTCAATATGGTTTCATTTCGCCATATTTCCCTTGCAGCGGCCAACTTGTGTCCGCAGGTGATTATACTTCTAAGTTGGCAGCAGGAGTTCAGACTGATGGTGAGATTTCTGTTGTTCTGATGAAATCTGCCAGAACTGGATGTTTCTTTGCCCACATTTTTTGCTCCCTTTCGTATAATAGGAGCAGCGGTATCTTTTTATTATACACAGTTTGCGTGGTACGTATAAGACGCAATCGATAAGATTGCAGAGGCATGCATTGATAGTGTTCAGGTTACTAATATTTTAGAATCTCTGCAGTTGCGTAGAGACGTTGCCTTTCTAAGGCGACGGAAAGGGTACGGAAGAGGACCACTACTCGGACACTACCCAGAATACGCAACGGACATCAGAGAACGTGCAACGATCACCTTGCTCCATGAACGCCCATTTGATGGCGATGAGATGGGCCACCCTAGCCCAAGCAGGGCCGGGACGGTGATGCGACGTGTTACACACGCAAGGTTCCCTGCTCTCCACGTTAACGCTGCCTATTTGGCTATGCGCCACCTCCTCTGTGAAATTTTAATCGGTTTGATTCCAACATAGCCGCGTCTGCGCTAGCCCTGGTGTGGTGGTTTCCATAGGAGATACCGGATATAAACAGTTTGAATGATTATATATAAAAAACCGGTCAAGTGCAAGTCGCACCCGCGATCCTATAAGGTTCCGTGTTGTCCTTTTGAGGTACGGAACCCTAAAAAACATAGTATGTTGATGATCAAAATCCCGAACAAAGTTGAAGGAATAGCTAATTTTGAGTAACGGAAAACCTCAAAACAGAAGTCGAAGTACTGAAACGTTGACTATTCGTACCAGTAGCCAGTGCTAATGTCAATGCCTCTTATCAATTTTTAGAGGTGATTGAAGTTTCATGACTTCGCGGGCTGGTGGGATCACCTTCCCTGTCTCCGAAATGAAGAATTTCGTAAAGATTTACCTTGTAATACTCGTAATGAGATTATTATTTAATAAGTTAGGATCGATTTTGCTTTGTTTCTCCTATCACACAGCCTATTTTTATCATGAATCTATTGTATGAACCTACCTAATAATAATGAGAATAAAATTAATTAAATTAAAACAAAATAATACGTATAAAAATAATAAAATAAGAAAAATAAATTGAAAAGCTATAAAAAAAAATCGGTTTTACATGGGTTCGAACCTAGAACAGCAACATTGTACGTCCACCGTAGACCCACTAAGCTACAAACACAACGGAGTTTCGATGCGAAATAGACGTTCTTTATTATATTTTTATCACATTACACACAGAGCGCCTCGTTCCCTATTATAGCGTGATGATATTAATTATCAAAAATCAAAAATATTACCAAAACGGCTGTTCACTATTGTGTCGGATTCGAGAGAAAATCGCATACTTAGGAACAATTTGAACTCTGTCGAGACTCTAGTCGAAGCCGAAGATTCTGCAGTGTGTAACCTGACCTGACTTTGCTGAGATTCAGTAACTCTTGCCTCTCGAAGCTCTTCAGACTGCTATGATCAAAATAATCTCTTCTTTTTAGCATTTTGCTACTTTTATTGTTTCGATCTATCACACAATTCACATTTTCTTAGGTGTGATTTACTATTATTGACATAACTTTCTTATTTATCAACCGATTTTAATAAAAAAAACACTAAATGTTAAGTGAAGCCTGCCACAATTAATTAGTGAAAACCGCAACCAAATCGGTTTAGCCAATTCTGAGATTAGCGTGCACAAACGCACAGACAAACAGACAAACAGACAAACAGACAAAAATTCCAAAAATCGTTGTTTTGGCTTCTATTACGTTAATAAAGTCCCCCAATAATAGTTTTTCTCATTTCCAAGCCATGTACAGACACCGATCGGTTACAATTTTATTATATGTATAGATAGATATAGATGAATGCTATTAGAATAATCTTGTTCTTGCACTTGCTCTATGTTCGATTGATCTAAATCCACCTTTATACATAGAAATACTCAGACAAATGCAATAGACATATTCATGCGCACAAATATTTGCACTGAGTGGGAATCGAACCCGACATAGCAGTCGAACGACGACAGCATATATATCAGAAATAAAAAACGTAAATTGTACATTTATTTAGTTCTCTAAACACGTGTGCTTGTTAGTAGTTTTTAGTTCTCAGCATGAAACGAAATGAAGTCGCTTGAGTTTAGATAAATGACTGCGGGGTTCGAGTCGGGCACATGCGCGGTTTTCCCACCAAACTATACACGCTAGTTAGACAAAGAGTTACGTTTGAACCCGGGAAATCCATCGGGTTCTAGTTTCGAAACAAGCGATGATCAGATGCAAATGACGCGATAATGTGGCTTAGAATAAAAGTTACAAAATGACATTGCAAAAGTTGCCTTCTGTTTAAAAAAATCATTGTAGTGACACTAAAGACATTTTATGTTTCGAGAGGATTTTTTGAATCTGCCCCTCTAGACAAGTGGCAATTCGTTACTCGGCGTATGATGGAATAGAATGCCAAATGTATGAGATTTGACGTATATGACAGGCGTCAACGAATGTCAAAAACGTCAAATCCTGTACATTTGTCATTCTATTCCATCATACGCCTAGTAATGAATTGCCACTTGTCTAGGGGGGCTGTACAGATAACTTGATCGATTCCTATATAGCCAAGTAGTAAATATATTATTGTAACAAATTCAATATCAGTTTCATTATGTTCATTACTGTCTCGCTTAATGTTGAGCGGAATTAAACCAATCTAGATATTGAAAGCGTTTCTATTATCTGTTTATGTGTGGATGATATGACCTTGTTCATCCTAGTTGAGTCTAAACAATAGCATAACATAACATAACATAAACTCACGCCTATATTCCCCGAAGGGGTAGGCAGAGGTGCTAGCACCCACATTTCGCCGTTTATGTTTAGGTCCCAATGTAATAGGTGGCGAGCCTATTGCCATTAACCGGGCACTTATAAACCTGCGATAAATACACACATAACTTCGAAAAGCATCGAAAAGTCATTGGTGTGTGCCATGGTAATACCTGGGATCGAACCCGAGACCTCGTCTCAGCAGTCCATTACCCATACCACTAGGCTACCGCGGCTTTCTTTCTTTCTAAACAATAGACATAATCTATTTTGAACCACTTATAAACCGCCAATTACTGACTTTTAGAGCGCACGTGAAAAAAACCACAAAGTACACAACGAAAATAGAAAAATATTGAACATGAAAGAGTGAAAACGGCTCATATCAAATGTAAAAACAATTCGGATGTTTTTCACGGCTGTCAATGTTGAAATGTTTATGTTGATTAAAATCTCCTTCCCGAGAGAAAACAGCTCAAAGCGTAATACTCCATGCCAACAACGTTTTTTATCTATTTGTAGTTACTTTCATGACTGTTGACCTTATAAAAAGGTCGCAAACACAGATTTAAAAAATTGCTATTTAATTTTTCGGCCGTTGAAAAGTTCACTCACAGAGAGGTAAGCCACATAAAAAATAAACAGATTGTTTCCTGACAGCTTTGGCGAGTAGATTTTTGTTGATGGTCGCTAGGTGGGTCTCTCGTGCAATGTGGGTATGGGCGGTTATGTGAATTGTTGCCATGTAAATTGTATTTATTATTCAATTGACTATTAACTTTTCTAGCTATTTTTTGGGTTTTGTACAATGAAAGGAGCAAAATGGAAGCCTAGAATCACTTCACTTGTCCGTCTGCCAAGACATTTTTTCTCAGGAACGAGTAGAGGCATGAAGTTGTATGAATCCATGCTAATATTACAATGCGAAAGTAACTCTATCTGTCTGACTGTTACGCTATCACGCCTGAACCACTGAACCGATTTTGATGAAATTTGGTATAGGGGTAGTTTGGACCTTGAGGAAGGACATAGGCTATGTTTAATCGCGATAACCGACATCCACGCGGGCGGAGCCGCGGGCAAAAGCTGGTTTTAAATAAATCTGCTAAGTTGTATGAAAACTGCGAACATCAACATTTTAATTAGGACAAACAAAAAAGTCCATCCACATTTTACTAGTTATGTTTTCAGTTTCATCGCAAAGGGGTAAGCTTTTGCCGTATTCCATGTTATTACTGAGAATATCCTACCAGAAAATCTTAATACCACTTTCCGAACCTGGGACCTAATTCACTAGTACGCCATACACACAGTAAATTAAAACGAGAGCTCCTAAATTAAAAATAAACAAACAATTTTTGTTTCCCGTTTATGCCAGTCACGTTTCATCTTCCCGTTTGTGCCGCTGACATATTTGACATGAAGGCCCTGTCGAGCTAATTTGCCATAGCTAATATCAAAGTTGCTTTTAAAAAAAGAATATATTTTTTCATACGCTCACGCGCGTATTTTCCGAGAGAGTATTACGTCCATATTCGTCTCTTTTCAGATATAACGTTTATGTTATTAGGTGGCCAGAAAATGGAAACTGTCAGGCACAGTTTTAGAGTTTAGACTTTCAAAGCATTTTGGTAGAAGGAGTCGGCTTTGCAATCTTCTTCATCCTAGCGTTATTTCTAGCCGCATTCGAAGCTTTCACCTTGGAGTCTGGGGTCCGCTTTACCAGTCTAACTGCGGATTTAGTTGGACATCGAGTGAGAGGTCTAGGGTTCGAATCCTGGCCATTACACTACCAACGAGAACTCACTCCTAAAACAAGCAATTTAGCTTAGCTGGAGGAGTTAAGGGCAATATTAAGGTATGATTCTGTAGCCGACCGCTTACGATATCTGCCGACGCACGCAGCAGATGCACGTAGGTATTTCATTGCGGCTTTTCAATGGTCTGCTTCCGTATCGGAGTTTAACAAGTAAAGGCCGCTTCCCACCGTCCGCGATTCTGCGGATCATCACGCACAGCCGACGATCACGGACGGCAACGCACGCAGACAGGGCTTTTCCAACGGTGCGTGTCGGTCTGTGTAGATCTTTTGATAACTTAATTTCAAAATGCAAAGGGAAAGAGAACGTGTCGTCGCTGCAGCCGCGGCTGTGGTATTAATTAACAATTACCGAATCATGCGATCTAGTAAAAGTAAAAAGAAACCACGTCGCTGGTGGATATCAGGATTCACCACGGTGTGCCGTGCGAGCTGATCCGCGTCCGTCCGCGATATCGCAGACCGTGGAAAGCGGCTTTTAGGGGTACGGTGTATATGCCGCATGCGTCTGTTGTTGTCGTATGTGGTCGGCTTCGGAAACACACCTTGAGTAATATTCTTTAAAAACAAGACTTCGTGCTAATTTTAACCGTTTGCCTTACCCGATATTCAAACTCGTGTTCTGACACAGAAGCCCGGGAATAGGTTCCTATAGGTCACGGGAACAGAATGGGAATAATACATACACATGCGAAGTCGCGGGTTAATCTTCCTGTTTGACTGACATACTTTACATGGTTTTATATTCACCATAGCCATTAACAACATGATGTTATTTTCTTAAATTGCAGTTATACAAATTAGCGTTATATACGTCATTTATAGGAGTTCGTTTGGAAGCTTTATGGCCCTATAATTGACTCTTATTTGCTAAATTATTGTCCTTTGACATGACTGATTATGTTATAAAACTGACTATGTTATAGTTAACTATTTTCCCTGTATTAGCATCAGGCAAAGATATTATATAAAAAGAAGTAGATATGTTATTGCGCGAAAATCGTGAGGATCCGAAAACGAGTCAATTGGAACGTTTGCCTCTAGTACCGCGTGCCGAGCGGCGCCGGTCGGACATTGAGCGGAATCGTATGTTTATAGACACTGCACGAACTATTAATCTAAAGTTAATAAACCAAAAGTGTAGATGAATTAAAAATGTGTGTGTGTGAGTTCGGCACATTTTTCTACGTTAATTTGTAAGCATATGACATGTCTATGTTATGAAATGTCATTGGCATCAGGTCTATTAAAAAGCTGTGGGTAATTTATTACCGAGTATTATCTTCCTTGTTGAAGGCATCGATTCCTATACCTGGCGGAGATCATGAATCTGCCAACGAAAAGTTGGATTTTTTTGTATAGGATACGTTAATTTGACTTCACCTCGCCTGATGGTAAGCTGAAGGTAAAGTCTCAGGAAACGGAGTCACGATTACAGACACGTACCATGTTACAATGGTGACTCTTAGCTTGACGGCATAGTCAGATGCTTCTTGCTCTGGACCCGGGACTGTAGGAAGATGCCCTTATTTCTATGCATCTTATCCGACAAAGTTGCCCTATTCTACTCGAATGGGAACCAACAGGCATAGGAAACATAAGTCCAACTTACTCCTTTAAGAATTAACAGCTGCGAGTATATAAGGAAATATATATCCCTCGTTATCTAACAACTTTATACATTTTGACAAAAAAATAAAACTTGGCTTGTCTATATCTATACTAATATTATAAAGAGGAAAGATTTGTTTGTTTGTTTGTTTGTTTGTTTTTTTGTTTGTAACGAATAGGCTCCGAAACTACTGGACCGATTTCAATAATTCTTTCACCTATAGAAAGCTACACTATCTGGGAGTAACATAGGCTATATAACATCACGCTACTACTAGAGGGAGCGGAGCAGTGAGCATAAATGTCAATAAATCGGGCAGATTTCCATACATTCTTTACTAATATTAGATTTGTATTTTTGTATTCGAATAAACTCAAGAACTACAGAACCGATTTCAAAAATTCTTTTACCATTAGAAAGCTGCACTATCACTGACTAACATAGGCTATAATTAATTTTCAAAAAAATAGGGATCCTGGATAAAACTTCAATAATGTAACCCAAGGTGTAAAAAAAATGACCTAAAAAATTCCTTACATCGCGTACGCTGCGAAAACTATTGAAGATAGAACAAAATAATGTACTGTAGAAATGTATAACTTAAAAAGGTCTACATAAAAGTCCGCGACAGCATATGTCTATCTAATAAGGGTAGCTCACAATAACCATTTTTATCTTTTACAAATTATAAAAAAAATATGTGTCATTTTCGAAGCTATTTTTAACAATATAGTGTTAAGCCTTATCTGATTAAATACGTTAGATACATTGTACATTTAATGTAGATCAAAATTGCCCTTTACACTGTATAATTATAATGAATATTTTAGAATCTATTGCAGTATGAAAGTAACGCGCGACGATATAAATTCAAGCCGAAATGCCGATCAAAGTCAGACCACGGAATCTATACCTTTATATTAATTCTTATCTAAATAAATCGTTTGGTATTTAAGATTGTTTCAATACCTGTTGATTACTTTTTGAATTATTGAAATCGGACGTTCTATTCAAAAGATATTACGAAATTATAATGTCAATAAATCCGGTAAATTACCATACATTATTTGAAAACTAATTATTATTACGGGCATGGGCTAAAAGGGTGCAACCACGGGTGTTCGAAGTATTTCACGAGCGAAGACAGGGAAGGTCAGCTGAACACAAGATGCAACGGTAACGGGATCCGAATGCGGGATTGGAACCTCCATGTGATGCATCCTGGGTAACGGAGGCATTAACGCCCCTCACCCAGGGGAGGCGCTACCGCCTACGGCAAATACGTACAGCAACGGGAGCAGCTCTATAGAGGGCTGCTCAAAGGCTTCCCACATGTCCCTCTGACTACGAGGAGGCCCAGTAGAGAGCAGGAAAGGGAAGGGCTGGTCACCGAGCGCGGACGTGAGGATTATAGGTCCGGCCTCCTGTCATCCCTTCACGCCCGTCTCCTCCCTTTCCGGAATTCGTTGGGACATCGTGCTTCCCACTTCTGAGAGGGCCATCTTAAAATTGTAGATGGCCCAGGGTCAGCCGGGGGGTGCGGAAAATGCCCTAGGCAATTTTACACTCCAGCAACTGAAGACCCGCGACGGCATGCTGTTTAGCGGATCCGAATTCCACATGGCACTCCTGATGGCTGACGGGGATGGTATCCGAGGCAATTTTAGCACGAAAGAAAAGTTTGTACGGAATCCGAAATCCACGCGGGCGGAGCCGCGGGCAACAGCTAGTACAATATAAACCTTCATCAATGTTTATCTCAAAATCTCTGTAGTCTATTGTTCAGAACCTTTCTCTCGCGAGCGAAACTTAGTAACCGCCACAAAAGGTGTTGTCTCACAAAATTAAGTGGTTTTTCCACCGCATATTGATTAGAAAATTAAAAATATTCTCAAAAGGAACAAACTCTTTATGTAAAGTAAGTAAATTGGTGGAAGTCGGTGTGAGGTAGGCGGTCGGCGATAACAAAGTTTTTCCGTTAAACCTTGCAATTTATAACTGCCTGGTACTTATATCGAGACTCGTTAAGGAACTTTATAAACTTACAATAGTACTAGCTGCCCCGGCGAACTTCGTACCGCCATATTTTCGGCCCGCGTGGTATTCAAATCCCGTTCCCGCTGCACCCTTATCACTTAGGGGGATGAAAAATAGATGTTGGCCGATTCTCATAGATACCGGATAAGCACAAAAAATTTCATCAAAATCGGTCGAGCCGTTTCGGAGGAGTTCGATTACGCACCCCGTGACAGAAGAATTTTATATATTAGATTTAAACTTTTTCATAAAATAGAATAGAATAGAATAGAATATTTATTTATTTGCATGGAATGTAGGTATTACATGAGGTGTTACAATTTAACAATAAGGTTCCTGATACATTCTACCATTGAGGCATACAAATATTAAAAACATGTTAATCATGCACTTAAACAAAGAATTTAGTCAATACATAGTCAAATAAAGTCCGATTATAAGTTCAAAGTACAGTCAAAATATAATTAAATGTCAGTTCAGAATTACAGATAAATGATTTGGTTATTTGCATTTAAGTTTGTGTCACAAAAATTAGGTACATTATTCTAGGTTGGTATCAGCTTGTCATCCAGAAAGTCCGATACCGAGTAATAACATTTGTTTAGTAACATAGCGGTTAAATTCTTTTTGAATATTTTTAACGGATGTTCTCTCATACTGCTTGGTAACTTGTTGTAAATCACAGGAGCCATGCCAATAACACCTTTTTGTAATAACGCAGTATTAAAACCCCCAGTGCATAGTCGATTCTGGTGTTGAGATCTCATGGGTACAGTTCTTATTCTTGTTTCGCTGACTGTTCTAAACAGATGTAGAAATTATTGCGTGTGTGTATTAATAAGTGTATGCGAGCCGCTTCCAACCGGTCTTATTTATCTATAGGGGAGGCCTATGTCCAGCAGTGGACTTCCTATGGCTAAAATGATGATGATGATTAATAAGTGTCATTAAAATGAGTGTAATAAGTGTAAAATAAAGTATAATAAGTGTAAAATATAATAAGTGTGTATTAATAAATGGAGGGGACGTAGTAAGCCTTCCCGAAGAGCGATACCAATGCTCGGGCCCTCTCCGTGAGTAGCGGCACCGCCGCGCCGTGAAACCAATTACTACACCACGATGGCAATCTAACGCCGTCGACTCGACAGAAGAAGAATAAGTGTCAGGTGTCAGCCGTGTTGGTTCCCGGTGGAGTAAAATAGGGCCACCCCATCTCTTCCTATGGGTGTCGTTTAAGCGACTGTTCTTCTTCCGACAGTAAACATATAGCCCATGCATGACAAAGTACCGGCTAGACGGTAATAGGCCCTCCCTCTATTACGTGAGACCGAAAATTTATGGTTGGCAAAACGTGTGTGTTAATACACCTCTGCATACCCCTTCGGTTCGATTCGATTTACAGGCTAGAATATATGTATGTGTATGTATGTAATGTAAATTATTGTGTGTAACGTACCTAGTAACGGTACACCTGGTGATTGGGTGGCGAGGCTTTGAATAGGCTTGCTTCGCGAGGTTGGTAAGGGGGGGGGGGGGGGAGGGTGTCAGATGGCTGATCCGACTGGGGTACCAGTCGGATCAGCCATCTGACCCCCATTCTTGAATAACTGCATATTGCAGTCGCTTGGAAAACCTTAGCAGGGAGTTCAATTCACAGCTTGAGCTCGCGTATGATGGCTATTGTAAGGACTGATTAAAGTGTGACTATAGGGATTTTCTTCAGAATTGAAAAAAATTAGGGTTCCATACCTAAAAGGGAAAAGCGGAATCCTTATAGGATCACTCCCTAGTCCGTCTGTCTATCTGTCCGTCTGTCTGTCTCTCTATCTGTCTGTCTATCAGAACCTTTTTCTCATACCGAATACTCAGGTCTGCGATGCTTTGAAGCTGTGGAAAAAATAAACTTCAAAGTCAGTGTCATGAAAAGATACAGCCTTTCATGTATTTAAATATATCCTGTTGTCTTATCTCTTTTGAGGATATTCAGGCGTACAGTCATATAGCCGGATATCCGGTCGTCGCTAGTACAAAGTTATTTTTATCCGACCTCTGACATTTAATGAAAATGAGTTATTTGGTATCTTGGTTAATATTATTTTAAGATATTATTACTAGTGGCCGCCTGCGACTTCTTACTCGTGGAATTTTGTAAAATCCATTCTTAGCGGATGTCTACACCTATATGGGTACCTACCTGCCAAATTTCAAGTGTGTAGTTATGCCTGTATTTGCATGTTTGCGTGTAAGTCAAATGTTTTGCCAAATACAACAAACTTTCAATAGCGAACACAAATAGCCATCAGAAGTGCTAAACTTCCATCTAAAAATATTTATTTTTATAACCATAAGAAAAAACAGCCTCCGTGGCGTAGGACAGCCTCCGTGGCGTAGCGGTAGTGAACGCGGCCGTTACGCAGGAGGCGCCGCGGGTTCGATCCCCGGTCAGTGCAAATATTTGTGTGCATGAAATATGAGTATTTGCATTGGTCTGGTCGTGTCTCGGAGAGCACGTTAAGCCGTCGGTACCGGTTGCCATAAGAACATCTATGGTAGTCGTTAGGGGTAGTTGGAGCCCTAAAAAGTCCAAAAACAACGGTCTAGCTGCAAAGCTTGAATATAGCCTAATGTTACCATTGGGTTGTGGAGGTCAGAGGGCAATCGCTTCACGGAAAATATCGAGGTCTAGCCAAATCCGTAGTTAAGACTGGTAAAGCGGACCCCAGACTCCGAGCTGAAAAAGCTTCGGATGTGACTGGGAATTTACGCTAGGAGAAAGATAACCATAAAAAATATTTTTAGATGGAAGTTTCTTTTTAGTTGTTCTACCACTCTAAATTTCACAAGCGTTGCTGTACGAAGTTTTATGATTCAACTTAGTCGGAACATTTCTGTGCTAATAATTACCGCTAGTCTAGTACTTGTTGGAGTTCAATTAAGTAATAGCTCACTTCTAGCAGTTTACGCTCAAAGTGCTTCACTAAGGCGGATAAATTATGATATCGGGAGGAAATATTTGAACGGAACACTTCCCATTTTTCCTATTTTCAAAGTACTTACTCGAATTGTATTGAATTTATAAATAAAATATTGTATTTTCAGGATTAGGAACGCAATATGAAGATTAGCGTCATAAATTATATGAGAAGGGGATTTAAGTTATGGTGGCTCACCATGAGACATGGAGTCGAAAGCCCCTACGGTGCTATATCGGTACCGAAAGGAGGCACGTGAGCGGGGTCGGGAACCTGAGCCTGGAGCATCCTCTACAGGTGTGAGATTTAAGTGGTTCAACGACCTCCGTCCTCCATGAGCGCAGGGTGACAGGTAGAGCTGCCTGTCACCCTAGCAGAAGTGGCGGCACAGTGCACGTCTCCCCCTATCCAAGGGCAAGATGAGGATGCCATGGTTCCACACCCGAGGAGGGCATTTCAAAACCAGAGATGGCATGCGGGTACAGTGGCCGACCAGCCGGTCTCTGATATATTATACTAGCTGTCCCGGCGAACTTCGTACCGCCATATTTTTCCCGTTACCGCTGCTACTATTTTCTCATCCTTTAAACTTTACCTGGACACCCAAGAATATTTCAAGACTAAAATTAGCCAAATCGTTCAGCCGTTCTTGAGTTATAAAATAACAACGAAAAGTGGCATTGATTTTTATATATTAGATATATAGATAAACAAAATTGCTGCAGATTGTAACACCACTACTAAACTATTTTTGGGGAAAGTAGCGTGAATATAAACGCATTTATATAAAGGAATAAGGAAAATAATTTCATTATTACGTCAAATTATTACATTAACTTAATTGTGGGTCGACCTCAGAGACAGGATGTGTCGAGAATAACAACATTCCTCAGAAAAAGGCACGGAATAGTAACTATATCGTTAATTGTTAATTGATTAATAATAATTATAATTAGAGGTCTTAACGGGGCCATAAGTAGTTAGGTAGGCCGTGTGATTGTCAGGCACTTAAGGTAGTACCTATAATAAAACTAAAACCCGACTACTGCAAAATCACGCTCTAAAAAGTATTAAACAAGAAAATATCAAGAATTGCCGTGGTCGTATGCCACTTTTTACCCGACTACGACGAAGCCAAAGAAGGGTTATGATTTTGACAGGCTATGCATGTATGTATGTTCGTTTGTTCCCTCATAGCTCTTCAACTACACATTAGAACTGGACAATTGAGGTATCGTTAAAAGCGTTTTGATCGTCCGCTGGTTATAGGCTATATGACGTGTCACTGACTCTAATGTGGCGCCCTCTAGCGGTCATAAAGTACTGTGTTAAAAAATAAACTTGAGATAAATAGACCGTGTTTGGTATCAAATTAAAGGGCTCAATTAGCACATTTGAAATATGTATATATTATTGGGTGTTGCTAATTTGAGAACCGACTCACACAGATTCAAGAATGAATTCTGGAACACGGGCCTAAGTCTCGTACCTAAAAATCCACAAAAAACGTCATTCGGTGTTTGTTTATAAGCCAAATTGGTCTACAAAACAAAAAAAGCAAGTCGTTCGCAGGCAGCGTGTTAACAAGTTTTTGTATTGCCATGCCGCTGGTCATAGCTCAAAAACTTTCATTTGTCCGGCACAATAGTTCTTTGTGATTTACTGAGCAATCAAAACAGCATGTGCACCACTTGTGGTCTCATAAAACAGTATTGTAGTCGTTTAATGCCACCACTGAATTAAAATGCAATGGAGTTGTCCGCAGCCTTTGAAACTTTAATGTGTGATCCGGTGGTGCGTAATAAAACAAAATGGTGCGTTTAAGGCCTCGTTTACACTATAGGTAAAGCGTCATGCAGCGTGTGCGTGTTGGCCATTTTTAGGGTTCCGTAGCCAAATGGCAAAAAACGGAACCCTTATAGATTCATCATGTCTGTCCGTCCGTCTGTCTGTCTGTCCGTCCGTATGTCACAGCTACTTTTCTCCGAAACTATAAGGCATATGCTGTTGAAACTTGGTAAGTAGATGTATTTGTGAACCGCATTAAGAATTTCATACACAAATAGAAAAAAAGCTTTAAACTTTGGGGATCCCCATACTTTGAACTGAAACTCAAAATTTTTTTTTCATCAAACCCATACGTGTGGGGTATCTATAGATAGGTCTTTAAAAATGCTATTGAGGTTTCTAACATAATTTTTTTCTAAACTGAATAGTTTGCGCGAGAGACACTTCCAAAGTGGAAAAATGTGTCCCCCCCCCCTCTAACTTCTAAAATAAGAGAATGATAAATCTAAAAAATATATATGATGTACATTGCCATGTAAACTTCCACCAAAAATTATTTTGAACGAGATCCAGTAAGTAGTTTTTTTTTAATACGTCTAAAACCGCAATTTTCGCCTTTGCTGCTACGGAACCCTTCATGGGCGAGTCCGACTCGCACTTAGCCGGTCTTTTTGGTATATTCCCAAGCAGTAACACTCAAACGAGTCACACTGTTACTGGTTTTACTGGATGTAACAACAAAAAGTGTTCCATCCAGACACCTATGACTAGTTGGGATCTTTATTCCCAACCAGTAACATGGTTATTATACTTATTTTTCAGTTTGCCTGACGTTTTCACGGGTAACTCTTTAGTTACCCGTGAAAACCTCAGGCAAACCTGAATATCTATTATTATTCCCCGGCCCCAGATTACCTAAATATTTGCTAAAGCCGCACGATTTCTAGTTTAAACAAAAGGATTTAGTAGAATTAATTCTAACTAGGGAAAACGCGTTTTAATTAAATTTGGGTTTTGATTGTAATATCTATACGCTCCTAGAACAAGTTCTCTAATAAAAACTACCACTTTATATATAAAAGTCTTAATGTGCCTAAAAGGCAAAATTCAAAGATATTTTAAACAAACAAGTTTAGAAATAATCTGTTTACTCTACTCAAAACAAAACATTGTTATTAGATTAAGTAAATATTTTTGTAAAAAGACAAAAATGTCAGGCAAATGGACTACCAAACTGGTAGTCCATTTGCATTTTTGACTTTCCTATTTTTATAATCCTGTTTGTGTAATAAATAGAGCTTTACACGAATAAAAGTTTGAAAACAATGAAAATGTAGTAAATAGGTTATAACTACTGGTTCGTCTAGTCCCACGAGGGTAATCGCTTTCAATGTGTGGAAAAGTCTGAGGTGGAGTTTAAAAGTTCGAAATCTGCACTAATATTATAAAGAGGAAAGATTTTTATTTTTGTATGTAACGAATAAACTTAAGAACTGGAATGATTTCAAAAATATTTAACAAATTACCAAAAAAACATCGCGTGATTAATGGACAACCCCTTGGACGCTTGTTGTATTTTGCAAAATACTTAGCGTACATGCAAACATGCAAATACAGGACAATACATATAAAACTAAATTATTTACCCACACATGAAAACCAAATAACAAACTGACAAACGCACGGTAAGTGTATGTGGTATTGGCCCTATTTGTCAAATAGGCAATAAGGCCAATACTTTGTCAAATATACAGTCCACACGCGATAATAATTTTACAAATATGTCAAATACGCAAATAACCATGTGAATGTACCATTACATGCCTAATATTTTACAAGAATAAGGACATTATCAAACACATATAGTTTTATTTACAAAGTACTTCGTGTTACATTCCCCGCACTATATAGTAACTGTTACCCTCAACATACCGTCCACAAAAGCCTCTGAAAGATAATATCCCAATATGTGTGAGGGCTAGATTACTCTTAAGTGTTATTAATACGGTCTTTGTCCCTCTAATGTACCGTACTTACTGTATACCTGGTCGTCTCACTTTGAGAATAATATAAAATGGTTCAACCAACACACGGTGTGTTTTAATATTGTTAAGTTGTTTGACCACTGGTTTCATGTTGAAAGTATTATTGTAGTTACATACAAATATATATAATTACGCCTTTATCCCCGGAGGGTTAGGCAGAGGTGAATTAAAATAGAAATTTCACCAATCTTTGTATTCGGTCCCACGTAATAGGGGATGACCATATCCATATCGATAAATCGATATGGATATGGTCATCATTGGGCACTATTGTTGACTCGAGCCATGCATGATGCATTTGAGGCTAAGTCTGGGCTGTATATTATATATCTGTCTAGTAGAACATAAATGGGTTCCTGTACCCATTTATGTTCTACTAGACAGAGCTAGCCTCCATTGAAAAAGAATTTTTAAAATTGGTTCACTCTATTGACGGAGTAATCGAAGGACATACATTGCGATGAATTTTAGTTTTTCTACGAATATCTAACCTCCTTCTTTTTGAAGTCGGTTGAAAATAAGTTAAATTTGCGTTTAAAGTTATTTAATTACCAAAACGTAATGCTTTGTGAAGATGTTTATTTGTTACTCAATCACGCTCAAACGGCTGAACAGATCTAGCTGAAATTTGGCACAGGCATAGAATATAGTCAGGAATAACACATAGACTACTTAACTTATTCCTCGAATAGGTTCTCATGCACTAAGGAACCAGAATTCCAACTCGAAATATCACTAAATTATTTATTCGGAAATTATAGCAAATTATTTCCATGCCTCAGGCATATCGCTTAGTCATTTTAAGCGACACCTATGAGTATCGATATGGATATCGAGTGACCTCTCATAATATATTTCGCCGGAAACCATACACAATTTTTTACATATTTCAATATATTTTTCTTTTTCGTAACACGACGCGAGCATATATTACCGAGAACCAATATTTTCCTTTACTCTTCGCTACGGCGGAATATAGGCATTTTAATAAAAAGTTTTCAATTAAATTTTAGCTGGAATTAAACCTTACGTATATCAGCTATATAACAGTAAAGAATATAGATAGATAGATAGATAGATAATTCTTTATTGTACACCAATAGATTTACAGTAGTACAAGTAGGTAGCATGTTACAGTTCAATGTACAATGGGCGGCCTTATCGCTGGAAGCGATTTCTTCCAGGCAACCTTGGGATGGACAGTAATGTGATAAAAACAAAAGATATGGTGTAGTTAGTAAATAAACTAGATACAAGGTGTATTAAAAATAAAAAGAGAGAGAGAGAAAAGTACAGATCAAGTAAAATAAAATAAATATACAGCTTTACGTAAAGTATTATAAACATATACAACTATTACATACAAACAGATATATAAAGTAAATAAAACATACTATAAAAAGGGAAAACAGTGAGTATATAATTGTGAGCAATTATTGTGTACATGATAGATAGTGTTCCTTAACCATTGTTTTAAAGACGTTTATGGTTTATATACGCATAAACGTATAAGACATACTTAATAGAAATTCATACAATGTGTTCATCAAGAGTAATTAATTTCTCCAAACAAAATACCGTGTCACTTAGGCTTTATTCACCTTGCTTTATCAACCGCACCGTAACTATGCGCGTTCGAATTACATATTTAGTTTAGTTTCAGTTTCACCTTTTATTAACATAAAAGGTGGAACCTTAGAGTATCTATCTTACATACTCTAAGGGTGGAACTGAAACTAAATCGAGTCATTATGGTGAATGTCAATTGGTTAACACCAATTGATATCCACCACGTTAAGAATCCGTTTAAAACTCACATTGTCAAGTAGAATAATACAATTTACAAGGATTTACTAGATTCAATTTCTATAAAACGACTACGTATTGTTGGAGCATGCAGTTACAGTTCGAAATGCGAAACTTTAGGGGTATATTCTCGTATTGGCATGTATAAACAGACGCTCGAACACAAACATTTGAATGCAATTCGATGGATGGTACCGTTTGTATTTGGCCAGCGTTTGGTGTAGATATTGTTCGAGGAGACAAGTTATGGCGAGAACAAGATAAGATTGCGAAATATGGTGTAGTGTCAATTTATTTATGGTATTTCTTCACCTCCTAAACGACACCAACAGGTGCCAACGATTTAGTGTGTGTGCGATTAAGTGTTTTTGTACTTCTCAAAGAATCAATCAAATAATCAATTTCGTTTATTCAGTTTGGGCACATAAAGAGGATAATATATATGAACGTCAAAATATTTAGAGAGTCGTCAGAGCAAGCCGCCAGGAATCGGGTCATAGGGACTCCTCGCCACTGTTGATAAGTTCATAGGTATAATAATTATATAGGGCCATCATTGTAGCATTGTTGGTGTCTATAATGGTGATTATCTTTCCTGACTTTGTCAACGTTCCCCCGTCTCCCAAAAAGCTCCCCGTCTAAAGGCTTGGTCAAACCTTTGGCCACGGCGGCGATGGCCTGCGATTGGGCAGCAACTGATCGCCACCACGCACGCCACCGCGCGGACGCGAGCTGAACGCGTTGGTTTGGCCTTGCCTTTAATGACAGTTTAGGCATATTGACGCATCTTATATGGGTTGTACTTAACGCGGCCACAAATTAATCCGAAAAGCAGGTAGTACAAATAATAGGTTAGCAGCTATAGTGAAGCTATTCAATTTATGGGTGTCAAAATTACTGAATGTGGCCTACAAAAACACTAAGTGAGCCACTATTTATGGATGGTTATAAAAAATAATCACGAAGGCTAAAGCGGGAGCTCGGCTCCCGCGTTAGCCTTCTAACCTAAACTATCCAAGTTGGGGCGCGCTATACTTTTTTTTTTTTTTTTTTTATCATGCGAAAAATCCCCGCGGATACCTCCCCCGTCGGAGCCGGAGGAGGAGGTTATGTCGGACTCGAACCGACTAAAACGCACGCCGACTGTGGGCCGTCAGTTGCCGGAGGTGAGATTGTTGTAGCCATATCCCTCGCACCCCGGCCGACCCAGGGCCATATCTCTCGATCTGGCCCTCTCCCGATGTGGGGACCGTAGAGTCCCCAACTCGCCCCCGGGTATGGGGAGGCACGCAATGCGTACCGCCGCCGTGGCCTGCTTCTGCTAGGGTGACAGGCGGCTCCACCCGTCACCCCCAGGCCTGCGCTCATGGGGGACGGAGGTCGTTCTGCGACCTCCGACGCCCGAGTTGCCGTCGCTCGTTACGGACCGCGCGGTTAGCGATTCTCCTACGCTCTTCGCGGGCCGCAAGGTCTGCGATTCTCCTTCGCTCCCGCTCCGCCTCCCATTTCACGAGCATTATTTGCTCGCAGAAGGAGGCGCCGGCGGCCCACGCATCCGCGCAGCGAACCATCGCTGCGAGCAAAGTAGCGAGCGTGAGAACTCTCACTCCCAAGGTCGCCACCAGCTCCCGTCTCGGCGGGGCGCGCTATACTCGAATCCCACTCAGTATTTTAGTCGCCCACTCAATATTTAAAGTAACTCATTATTAGTAGTCCATTTATTATTTTTGTCGCACGGTTTATTAGATCCCAAAAAGAATTACCTACTTGAAAATTTCTATGATGTACGTATATAAGAATTGTTTTAATAACCAGTTCATTCTCGCGTTACAACTTATCTTTAAATAACAGAGAGAACATTGTGATTTCAACAGGAGCGTCTGTTGTAATTATTCAACGAGGTCGGCCGTTGCTTCTACCATTGTACTACATTAGTTCTGATTGTTATTCCTACCTGAATATGAATTCTCGTAATTTAATACAGTGTAAGGTTCCATTACCGACTCAACTTGCGGTCATGTAACCTGACAGGTTAGAGATGGTAGGTAGAGATAATAACGAATATCTACGTAGGTATCTTGGAATAAGTCTAGCTACTTATCTTTTGGAATAGAAAATAGTTATTCTAAATGAACAGTAAAACTTAGTGTAATAAAGAGTCTGTCAAGTATTTTTTTTAAAGAATCAAAAACCGAAATTACTAGTATTCCCGTTAACCCAACCATCTAAGCTAAAGTGCTTGTGTTATGAGTGGGTTCACGTCGATAGTGTAATGACCAGGATTCAAACCCGATATTCGATATTTTCCGTGAAGCGACTGCCATCGGAGTCATCGGACCTCCACAACCCAACGGTGACATTGGGCAAATCGAAGCATTGCAGTTACATCAGTTGTTGGACTTCGTAGGGCTCCAATTACTTACCCGTAACGACTGCCATAGATGTTCGTATGGCAACCGGGACCAACGGCTTAACCTGATCTCCGAGGCACGACCAGACCATTGCAAAGAAAGAAAGAAAGAAAGAAAGAAAAAAGAAAGAAAGAAAGAAAGAAAGAAAGAAAGAAAGAAAGAAAGAAAGAAAGAAAGAAAGAAAGAAAGAAAAAAAGAAAGAAAGAAAGAAAAAAGTTTTATTTGAGTTTAGTAGTTATTTAAATACCCATATTCATCCATACAAATATTTGCATTGAGCGGGGATCGAACCCGCGCCTCCTGCGTAGCGGCCGCGTCCACTACCGTTACGCCACAGAGGCTGTCTTTGCCGTTCAGCCACTTGTTTAGTAGTATAAAATGTTGTAGGAGTCATTGTTCATAGCAAAATGATCGTATGAGTTTCTTGTTTCATTTAACAATCCCTAAAGGACCAATAAACGTTATTATTATCTATGTTTGTGGTAATAGTAGGTTTGTCTGTTGTTTAGTACAATTCGGTTTACCGCCAATACAAATTCCGCCCTCTTGAGAGTAATTAGCCCAGCTTACGATGTTAAACTTCTTGGATTAACACCTCCGAAACTTTGACTCGGGTATTAATTTCTAACATAATTCACTTTTCTTCTGCACGAAGTTTCTCATAATATAATGTCATATGGCATTGTAGAGATATGAAAGTTTTAACCGCAATTCAAAGGACTAAAATAGCAGAACAAAAGTACAGTTTTCGACAAAAATATCTATCATTTTGGTTGAAGCTTGCAGTACCATCATTATGAATTGAACTGTCTTATTGTCCCATTGAATTTCAAAGTTCAAAATAGCGATGAAAAGTAGTCCTAAAGTATGAAAATATGACTCACATTAGTGCGAAAGTGCGAAAGTGCGCCACATCGATACACACATTCTCGAATGTTTATCACTGTGATGCACGTTAGTGCGATAGTGCGGCATATCGATATACACACATTGTCGAATTCACTAAACAATACAACGATTATATAATTATAATCATATTCGATTCACGTTTCTGTTCACGCAACAAGCATTAGTTATTGGTATGTGTACTATTTATATTTTAATTTTGAATAATTATTGCAATAAATAAACTATGCCATGTATTGCAATGAAATTTTAATGAATAATACGTTTATTGTGAATTCTTGTTCAATTTCTATAATGTATCCCAAGCTGTTATTTTTTTTTATAGAAATATAATATTAGTGAAATGTAAATATCTGGTCAAAATTGAAAATTTAATAGTGAGCGTGAATTCAAAATTTGAATGATTATATTATTATTATTTTATTTAATATAATATCTTTTACAACACACCTGCTCATAAAATCGTTATTATTTCACCGCAATTAGGCACGTAATGACACCTATTATCAAACTGTGACTTTTTCATTACTGTTGTTCACAAGTGAGTTATAGATTATTTTTTAAATTTTATAGGTTAAGTTTCTATGTTATTAAAAAAGTTTCGATACAAAAAAGAACGTGTTTAATAGTACAAATAAATTAATATGAATATTGTATGGTCATTTGATGCATTTTCGTATTTAAATAAATAATTGCAACTTGTAATACTTGTATAATAAACAAAATTTTCACTCAAATTTAGCTTTTTTGTTTCTTTAAGTACAGAAAAAAAAACAGAGTAAAAAAAGTTAAAGTCAAACCTCTTTTAAATATGGCCGATCGCCATTGTTAGATGCGCATAGGAAAACGAATTAATTTGTAGTATTGTTTATTTAGTATTTGTAGTATTATTTTATTCGCAAGTGTGTTGTAAAACGTCGTATAGCACGCGTGAGCATTATGATTACCGTCCTCGGCTCTCTTAAGACCTCAATAGCGCCACGCCGGTAATCACCAACTTTGCTCACTTGTACCATAATGTACTATTAATACTGTGAGTGAGTTGTCAAAACTGATGTAGGTACAGACAACGACAAAATACCTGATAAATGGATCTTAGACGTTTCTTGAAAAAAATACTGTGTCTTCTGAACATTATAAAACAAAAATAACTTATAACATTTATAATTACTTAATCAGTGACCCTTATGCACCCATAATTAATATTATAAATGCACAAGCAACTCTGTCTGTCGGTCTTTCTGTCTGTCTGTCTGTTACGTTTTCACGCCTAAACGCCTAAGCTAGATTAGACCTTTGGAAAGGACATAGCTTACTTTTGGTTGTGATAGCTGACATCCATGCGGGCGTAGCCACGGGCAACTGCTAGTATTAAATAAGCTGTTGAGAACGAAAAATGCGCCACGGTGTATGTTAACGCAATGTTGCTGGTCAAGTAGGGACGTTAAATCGCTACCAATATTCTTGTACCATTCAAAACATGCTTGTACCAGCATTTGCCGCCGACTGTACTTACAAATGTTAATTCTAAGCCCCAACAGTACCACAATAAAGGCTACATTCTCCGATTTCTACACCTCACTTTGATAATTGGATTTACTCGAAGTAGGTACTCAACTAGATTACATTTTTATCAAATTACTCGAGTCAATCAACAATGTCAAACTACATGCCTTAATATCAGATTATTTTTCTATATCTATACTAGTATGATAAAGAGGAAAGCTTTGTATTTTTGTAAGTAACGAATAAACTCCAAAACTACTGAATAATATATGGGATTTGACGTTTATGACAATATGTTGACAACAGACGGGCGTTGAGGCTTGTCGGCAATCCCATACTCACAGGCGATGTGGAACCACTCAGTCTCAGGAGAGACTTTGCTTCACTGTGTGTGTTTTACCGCCAATACAATGGTTTGTGCTCAGATGAATTGTTTGACATGATGCCCACAGCTACATTCTATCATCGCACTTCTCGTCATAGGCGGGGAGTTCATCCTCACACATTGCGACCGGAAACGGTGCGCACTGTGCGGTATGAAAGGAACTTCATCCCTCGCACACTCAAGCTGTAGAATGAACTCCCCGCGATGGTTTTCCCAAGCGACTACAATATGGGGTTCTTCAAGAAGGGCATTAGAAGGTTTCTTCAGGGTCGGCAGCGCGAGTGTGACGCCCCTGGTGTTGCATACGTCCATAGGCCGCGGTAACCACTTTCCATCAGGTGGGCCGTGTGCTTGTCTGCCACCTAAGTGGTATAAAAAAAAAAAAAAAAATCCCATACATTCGCCATTCTATTCTACAATACACCGGCAAACGAATTGCCACTTGTTTAGGAGGGCAGGTACCAACATACGCTATATAAATAATCTCGCTACTATTGTAATGAAAGGGATCAGAGTTATAGGCAGGCGGAGCCGCAAGCTCTCTCAAAGGTTAACATTGACGGTGTATTGACGGTGTAACCGTTAATGTAAACCTTTGAGAATGCCGTAAGGCGAAACCGGTTAGGTCAATAATAAATATCGTGGAAAAGTACAAGTGTGTTATCATGTGTAACAACAAGTTCCACCAAGTGCCATCAATCAACAGTATAAATACTCGATTTATAACTAGATCTGAGAGCAGATTGTGTTCTAGATGACATGATTGATTCTAATGTCATTGTGAGAGTCGATTCACAACTGAGCGTTATTTTGGAAAACGGGCATTAGTTAGTTATACACTATTCAATTTTTCAATTTTAATTGGAAGCTAAAAATACGTTTAAAATTGGAGTTTTTCTTTCGAACAGCCAGTAAATGAGAATTGAAGCAAACACGTGTATGAAATAGGAATAGCCAAAATAGCTTACCTTGATGCAAGCATCATAAAAAAAACAACATTTTGAATTTCCATCATTCGACCGATTTTTTTCCGAAATAATAGCATTGAATTCGCTTGCTAATGTATTATTGTAAAATTGTATCTGTTCGTTGGAGATACGAGTATAATGATTCTGAACCAAAAATCTTTTTTGGAATTCTTGTCTGTTTGTTCACGATCAACACAAAAACTACTGAACGGATTTTGATTTCTTTTGTATTGAAAAATATCAGACTTAAAATCTGCCGTATTATTAATTACAATAAAATTGTTAGAGTAAAACCAGAAATAAGACCAAAGCTCCCGATATCCGACATCAAGTTGAGCATAGCCACGGGCTTCAGCTAGTTTCACACCCGTATTCACAAACGATACTGTGAGGTCTCATAGTGTGCTCGAGCGCATAGGGCTAGTAAAATTAATTCACAAACATCACGGAGCAGTACCTAACGCAGTGCGTTCCCTCAACGAAGTATTACTTAAGTGTTATCAATGAATAAAAAGACTTGCCAAAACGAACGCACTGAGAATTTGTCGTTCTTTGCACAGTTTTGGTAGTACGCATAGCGAAGTATTGTTTGTGAATACGGGTGTTAATCTATAAACGAAAAAAAAAAAAAAAAATAGTAGCTGCAGCTGCATCAGTTATCTCAATCGGGGAGTCAGGCGGCGTTCAATCGTGCGAATGAACCGGCCTGCAAACAAACGAAAAACGAACTGCAACTTGGCAACTAGACGTGTATAGTTAGCGGCAAATATCTTGACCCCAATGATAATATCCACCTGCAAAATGCGCTAGTTGTTCGATCTTTTCTATTTATATAGGGTCTAATGTTTTCAAATCAGTTTCCTTCTCATCTCATTCTAGTACTTACTTCTTATCTTATCTGATACCGGTTAGGACTTGGACCAAATTGGAATACGATGTCGCTGATAAATATTAAGAAACCTTTTTTGGAACTAGGTGTCTTATTACCATCTTCACATTCACAATGATGGACGATGGTATCATCATGATACCATTCCTGAATGGTGTCTGGCGGACACCATTCAGTTTAAATTCGATTTCTGTGCGGAGTTTTCAAAACCACTGTCTTTTAATGACGAAAAAGGGTTGTCGCATGTTTATTTTGTACCGATCGGTCGTTTCCACTATGTCGCTAGTCTTGTTCTAAGCGGAGCCTGTTCTTGAGCATGCTCGTATATTTACATAGCGATCTTGTTACCCTATCAGGTATTCCACTCCCACTTGTAATGAGGCTTCGTGGGGAAGGCTTAGGCTTGGGGTAATTTAAAATTCAAGCACTGTGTACTGTAGCTGTGTCTGTGTTACGTAGGGTTAGGTTAAGTGGTTTGGTTGTGTTATTCGATTACTTGCGATAAAGTGCTGGTGATTCCAGATTTTATAAAGAAAGTTTTACTTTGAGGTAGTCAGTTTACGCCATGTAGAACAAAGTAAATGATAATTTGAAAGATAGGTGGACGTATGTCGATCAGTGGGGTGAGCACGAACAACTACCGTAATCGTATCGTGAACGTAACGATAGCACGGAGCATTGCGATTGGCAGGCTTCAGGCAGGTGGCCAATCGCAATGCTCCGTGCTCTCGTTACGTTCACGATACGATTACGATAGTAGTTCGTGCTCACCCCACAGGGCCTCGATTCTGCTAAAGCACAACCACTGTCGCACCACAGACACAGAGATTGCGAGAAAATTCCATTTGATTTTAGCCTATAAAGTAATACAGTTAAAGTTTAAAATTAAATGGCTTTTTGTAGAGTAAATGAAAGAGTGTAATGAAACTCCTTTCATTTAATTTTGTGACTGTAATGCTACGTTACCCCAACCCCACCAAACGGACGGCATCGGAACGGATTTTACAATCTTTAAACAAAATAAATCTTATTATTACAGTGTTTGAAGTTTATATTACCAAGTCACGCACAACAGCTTGACAGCGACGTGCGGCGGCATGACGCACGTCAAGCTGTCATGCGTGACTTGGTAATATAAACTTTAAATGCTGTGATATAAGATTTATTTTGTTTAAAGATTGTAAAATCCGGGCCGATGCCGTCCGTTTGGTGAGGTTGGACCTTTAGTCTATAGAAATAAGGTCTAAATTTTTTGCAGTCTCTGTGGCGTGACAGTGGTGTACTTTAGCAGAATCGAGGGCCAGATCGAGAACAGTGCAAGGACAGGTCTAAAATACATACATAATATATGACGGGCGTGCAATTGCATATAGGGAAACACAGTAGAGGAGGTAAAAGATACTCCAATGTGAAAGAGGTGTGACTGTTATTTTTGTTTACTTAGTACACGCATTATATTCTTCATTCTAGCATTAATCCCAGTCACATCTGAAGCCTTTTTTTATCGTGCGAAAAATCCCCACGGATACCTCCCCCGCCAGAACTGGGGGAGGAGGTTATGTCGGACTCGAACCGACTAAAACGCACGCCATCTGTGGGCCGTCAGTTGCTGGAGGTGAGATTGTCGTAGCCATATCCCTCGCACCCCGGCCGACCCAGGGCCATATCTCTCGATCTGGCCCTCTTCCGGTATAGGGACCACAGAGTCCCCAACTCGCCCCCGGGTGAGTCACATCTGAAGCTTACGCCTCGGAGTCTGGGGTCCGTTTTACCAGTTTAATTGCGGATGTAACTGACTTAGATATTTATGTTTATACTAGCTGTCCCGGCGAACTTCGTACCGCCATAATTTTTCAGCAAGCGTGAATTTATGATCCCGTTCTCGCTGCACCTATTTTCTCACCGTTTAAACCTTCCCTGGACATTCACGAATATTTCAAGACTAAAATTAGCCAAATCGGTTAAGCTCTTCTTGAGTTTTAAAATAACAACGAAAAGTGGCATTGATTTTTATATATATAGATTTATATGTAACTATTTAAATTTACTGTCTCGAATTTAGGTTTATATCGAACCTGTAGATACACATGAAAGCAATAGAGATTTTTTTATTTGATTGTATTATACTTTTGTTTTTATATTTGCAACCTGTAAACTAATAAAATATTCAGAGCACTCTATTCGCAGCTCAATTCAAATTTTTCACACCAATAAAATCACGTGCTGAACTAAAAATCCAATAAAACTGTCTACAGAAAACAAAAGTTTTAAAACATCTAACAGACAATTCTAAAATAAAACTTTAAGTAAAGTTGGTAATCCACATCCCCGCCGAGAGCACACTAGTAAACGTGAAGTTTGGTATAGGAGCGCTGAAACGGCGCAGAGGCTCGACGATGCTGTGGGCGGGAGATTTTAAAACTTGTTTTAAGTACTCAAAAGAAGACATACTATAGCTGTTTGCTGGTTTCTAATACCTATTTAACCCTTACGTGAAGTGTAAGCCACATAAAGTGTGAAGTGACAAAAATAGACAAATATTAAACAATTCTGAAAATGACAAAACCAGTCTGTCATACCACGAGTTCGGTCATTTTTGTCCTTTGGGACGTTTACGGGCCGACACGGGTCCGACACGCAGAGGCATTAGGTATTTTAATGTAAACAGGATGAAGAACGTATCACCGTAAATAACTCACTATAAATTGTAATTGGAAGTTATTGTACCTGTGATTGAACTTGGTAAAGGGTTGGAATCGTGGATGTAGCAGGCCTGATTCCGTCATAGCCACGTCATCGCATGTCCCAGTGAGATGAGGTCACCACCGCTGGATCACCTCACTTTCCACACATATAAAAGATAAATACCCTACTGTAATAGCGAATGTTAAGTTCAAGTTCCGTCCTAGCATAAAGGAGATGGATATGCTTTCATACATACTTGGGCCAAGACGTAAAAAGATGAGAGTGGTCTCAATTAAGAGCTTACATATTATTAAACCATCCTGAAAATTCTGCAGATTTTGGTGATCTAAGAGCAGAGTTTTAAGAGATTAAATAAGTGAGGTTATGCAAGACATGAACGTTTTTGAACTGTGATTTGATTTAAACCAATAAACTCATACAGCACACTGATATGGTACACTTTTGTACATTATTTTATAAACAAATTGTATATATTTTATCTCGATAATTGATTGATTTTGAAGATTGATCAGTTGATACACATGAGAAATAATTAATCGATTAACGAAAATCGATTCATAATTTATTTTTATTACCTACATTATTATTATGATTTTAAATGGTTATTATTATTATACTATTTGTTCAATCTGATTGAAATAATACTGCGATGCAAGTGTTTTTATAGACAATAATGTTTAAATCGTTCATTTCATAGTACATATCGATACCTATTTTATTTTATTAGTGGAATAAACTTAGTTTTAAGAGTTCTCGTCTTCCAGATTATCATTGAGCGGGTTTTTTTATATTCTGAAATAGAAAACTATACCGCTTTTTTTAGCCATATCTCAACTCATTACATTTTGGCCCAGAAATCTCCGTCTCCTTTGTGATAGGTACAACCTGTTTACACTGAATTATGTATACCTAATAAGTTTTATTTATTGAACTACATGCACAAGTACAGTCAGCGTCAGTGAAAACAGACCCCCTCATGCTTTCATATCATTAACAAGGGGGGTCCCTTTTCTCTGAAGCTTACTGTACATAGGCGAACACTATTATTTTAGTCTGAGAGGCGAACTTAATTCTCTACCAGTAAACCAATGCGTTTTACGTATCACAATATTGTGTGTAAACAATACAGAGAATTAATGATGTAACTGGTTTTTACACTTATTTGTATACAATATGTTTTACGGATCATTATACCTACTGAAGGAAGGAATATTCGATATCTTTCGGTGTGTAAACAATACAGAGAATAATTTTGTGACGCAGCTTGTCTTACACTGAATTTTGTATAGTATGTTTTACGTATCATTATATTGAAGGGAGCATTATTTGATATCTATAAATATTGTTTGTTTGTATACAATACGATGAATTTGTGAAGCATCATGTTTTAAGGCGGCCACCCACTAACAGTTTATCGAACGACAACCGGATGATATCGGTCTGTCAGTTCATCGCAATAGCCCACACACTTACAGTTTCGTATACGATTTTGGACTGACGGCTAATATGTGTGTGGCCGCTTGACGATTTCGGTCAGCAAAGACAGTTAAAGGCCGGACAGTATATTATGGCCGTCGGCATTTTATACGTAATAACATCAGACTAAAAGAATGAAACAATGTTATTATTTTAGTCTGAGGTAATAAAATTATGATGACATTGATGACATAAGGACTGCAGGCCGCCGGACAGACGAAAAACTGCAGGCGGACTGTTAGTGGGTGGCCGCCTTTACACTGAATTGTGTCATGTTTCACGTATTATAATTATAACGATGCGTGGTTCTGCGCACGAACGTGGAACAGCCCCCCCACGACGCGACGCGATCGACCATGGAAAGAGTATCCTGTGAGGCTGTGTCCCAATCACAGAACGTAAGTGTTCTGTGGTCCCAACTATTTAGGTACGTAATCTGTGGCGTAGAAAAGTCCGTAGCACGCGCACCGTGGGAAGCAATTGACTCGTTTATTGACTTCTATATCTACATAGAAGTTAATGTGTAAACGAGTAGGTAGAGTAGGAGGTAAAGTAGGAAGTATAGGATATTGAGTTCCGCACGGTACTGAATATCCTGTAGGTATTGACTATATACCTACCTATACGGAGGCATTTAGGTACCTATCTAGGCCTAGATGCGGGCGACCGTGACTGTGCAAGCGTGCAACAACAATCATCTTTTAAAATGCTATGGCCAATGATGATCTAGGCCTATGTATATCTAGGCCTATGTATATCTTCTAGAAGAGTTCAATATCTACTATGTATTAACTTCGTATTCGTCTGTTCATATAATCCTCTAAGTCTTTTCTCAACTCGGTTGAGTCGACTTTCCACTCTAACTGTGATGCAGCTGAACTTCGATATTTTCCGTGAAGCGACTGCCAGCCGACATCCGACTTTCAAAGCCGATATTTTTCATTTTATCATTGGCGATATCGAAGTTCTGTAGTTAGACTAGTCGGACTTTTTAGGATCCAACTATTCATAACAAATGCCATAGATGTTCGTATGGCAACCGGTACCGACGGGTTAACGTGCTCTTCGAGGCACGGAAACATCCAGACCAATGCAAATAGACATTAATGTATAAAAATATTCCGAGCGGGAATCGAACACGCGCCCCCTGCGTAGTAGTCAAATACGCACCGTGGAAGGTTACCCTAAATGTATAAATTATATTATTATTCATAAGCGCTTCAGTTTATTTGGCTTAGTGTAATAAGTAGTTAGGTATTAGATAATATTATCAAAAAAAAATGTTAAATTTCTGACATGTTCTTTTGGAATTGGTAAACAAACATTTATCGTATTGTTATAGGTCTCAAAAGGTTAGCTACTGATAATAATATAATTGGAAAGGAAATAACTTGGTAACTAGATAGGTATAACAGTTTTATTTATTTCATTTTATTTTATTTTATTGGAAAACAAACAGCATTAATACTATGTAACATCTTCTTACATAACTAGAAACCATTTATATGTTTTCACATATAGAAAACAAATGCAAAACACTTATAAAATATACAAGGACGGTTTTATATACTAATAATAGATGATAAATTAGCAAGAAGAAGAGGAGGCTCGACACAAAACACCTAGAGAGCCAATTCAAACTAGTAATCACTGACCATACGTTTGTATTTAGCAGGACTTGTGTTGAAAAAGTCTAATTCTGGGTATTCAGATGTTCTGTTCACAAACTTAGCTGCTCTAAGGAAGAAAGAGTTGCTTCTATATTGGTAACACTGCAGGGTATGTGAAGAGGAACAGGTATTCGTACAGATCTGGTCGGGACCTTCAAGTGTATCATGGAGAGGAGATATGGAGATTCCACCTTGGATTGTGCTATTTTTAGTAGCAAAGCTACATCCGCAAGTCGCCGCCTCTTTTCAAGGGGCAGCAAGTGGTGTCTCCTACACAGCTTACCTCATAAGTGTCATCATGTGTGTTGCATCTATTTAGATGATACTGTGCGAAGTTTACGCGAATATCCCTCATTGAAATAAAACTACTTATAATTATAACGGATTTAGTCGCTCGCTATTATATTTGTTAGGTTGCGTATCAAAATACTGAATTTCAAAATCCCGAAGTTGAAAATTCCGACTTTCAAAATTCCAAATGTACGAAATACCGAAGTACGATGTACCGAAGTTCAAAATCCTGAAGTTCAGAATCCCGAAAGTTGAAAAGAAGTTATTTTTTAATAAACTCCCAAACATACCACTGCTGCAATTTACATCTTCCACTTGTAACTTTAAAAAGAAAATATTGATATTGATGTGAAAATATAACCTGGAAATTCGGGATTTTGATTGCGGTCTTTCGTACGTCGGTATCTTGATTTATCTGAGGAAAGATTGATATTTGACCGATTTTGTATATAATCTATAATCAGATAAATCGAGATTTAGAACTGAGTATGGCAATGAATAATTTGAATTGGAAGGTCAATTTAATAATACATACATTTAATAATAATAAAATACTTTTACCATACCTTATCTTAGGTGAATTATTATATTATAAGCTTTTATTTCTTTTTTATTTAAGGGTTTTTTATATATTTGCCTCGTGTCAAACGAGACAAATGTACGTAAACAATTTGCCTCAGGCATCGATTGATCTATTACCGTGGCCTGGATACAGGATAAAACAGATTGAAGCCGGATATATTTATTTATTTATTTATTATATACTTTATTGTACACCATTAAAATACATCATATAAAGTATCAAACTACGGAACCAGTACAATGGGCGGCCTTATCGCTTTAAGCGATTTCTACCAGGCAACCTTTGGATGGTAATTAAGATTGTAGGATTGAGTGGTAGTTGTTTGGCGTACATTTACAATACATAATACACACATAAACATATCAATATACCTATATGTACATAAATACATAATATATACAATACATATACATAATATATACAATACATATACACAATATATTATATACATAATTATATATAAAATAATACACTGACTACACATATCTTGGTATACCTAGTAAGCTTGCTACTTTTTACAGAGATAAATAGTGTTCCTTTACCATAGCCTTAAAACTATTTATATTCCGCGCTTTTCTTATATCTTCTGGAAGCTTATTCCACAGACGGATCGCCGTGACTGTGAAGGAGTTGTCGTAAAATGTTGTTTTATGCGACGGCATCCTTAGTCTTAGGTTGTCTGACGACCTTAAATACCTCGTATGAGTATCATGAAGGAACTCAAAACGTCCCTTAAGATAGGACGGAGTTGTAGGCTTAAATAATATGTTGTACAGCAGAGAAAGGATGTGAGCATTCCGACGAAGTCGTATGGGTAGCCACTTAAGCTCTGTTCGAAACTGTGAAACATGATCATACTTGCGTAAACCAAATATAAATCTTATACAGACGTTTTGGAGGCGCTCAAGTTTATCTAGTTGGCTTTCGGTGAGATCAAGATAACTGACGTCCGCATAATCAAGAATGGGGAGTAACAATGTGTTTGCAAGCGAAATTTTGGTAGCAATAGGAAGGAGGTATTGCAACTTTCGTAGTGATCCCACCGACGCAAACATCCTACGGCTCACCTCCTGGAGTTGTGGGTCCCAAGAAAGATTAGGCTACCTTCAAGGACTATAGGGTTACCAATTAAAATCAAATATTATGTTTTTGCTAGTAAAAGGGTTCGGGTAAACGCTATCTTGCTACAGAACGACTTTAAAGGATTTTTTTGAACCGAAATTGTAAAAGTAAAAATATATGTAATTTTATTTTATAAGGACTTCTAAGCTCATTGTTTTGGTGTTGGCTGTAAATCGCCGTCTCCCTTACGTGAGTGAGGCACTGCCGTCTCTGTTGTCCAGGGTACTCACTGTGAAGGTAAAGCATCCCGGTGAGTATGACGTCAAACTTTAGTTTATCAAACCCCAGGATAGCCGCATTGTCGTGCTAGGGTGTTTCACATTCAAAAGCTTACATACGGTAAGATAAACAGCTTAAGTTGATTCTTCTTCCTCCTAGCGTTATTCCCAGTCGCATCCGAAGCTTTCAGCTCGAAGTCTGGGGTCCGCTTTACCAGTCTTAACTACAGATTTGGCCAGACCTCGATATTTTCCGTGAAGCGATTGCCATCTGACCTCCACAACCCAATGTTAACATTAGGCGATATCGAAGTTTTTGCAGCTAGACTGATGTTTTTGGGCTTCAACTACCCGTAACGACTGCCATAGATGTTTTTATGGCAACCGGGACCGACGGCTTAACGTGCTCTCCGAGGCACGACCAGACCAATGCAAATACCCATATTTCATGAACACAAATATTTGCACTGAGCGGGGATCGAACCCGCGCCTCCTGCGTAGCGGCCGCGTTCATTACCGCTACGCCACGGAGGCTGTCGTTGATGTTGGTTCTTTAATTCAATGAAAGTACTTCAAATGTTACGTTTATGATTAAAATCAAACAGAAATAATCAAATCTTGTAAATAAACTCTACAGAAAGTTATGTGCCTACCACACGCACAATCTTCTAGACTTGGTTTTTTTGCGTGATTGAATCCTAAAACAATCAATGTTTATGTAACCACTTAACATGTGGCTCCTAGTTATCTGTTTATGTAAATGATTATGAGGATAAGTCATATAAAAACCACAAGTTGACGAATACATTTATTGGAGCATTCACACTGTGTATCATCATGTGGAAAATAATCATCTCCGTGGCTTGTCTGGTTGCTGCAACTGCAGGAACTGCAACTATTGAAGATTTTTTTTGCGCCACAGGTTAAGTGGTTACATAAACGTTGATTGTTTTAGAGTCCCGCCGCGCAAAAAAAAAAAACGAAGTCTAGAAGGTTGTGCCTGTGGAAGGCGCATAGCTTTCGGTAAAGTTTCCTTACAAGATTTTATTATTACACATGACTGTTGGATTTTGATCATACTTATGGATGTTCTTATGGCAACCAGGTGGACCGAATATGTGTTTACGGCACGGAAACACTCAAACTCAGACATATTCATGCAAACAAATATTTGAGCTGAGCGGAAATCGAACCCGCGCTCCCAGTGTAGCAGCCGCGTTCGCCTCGCCACAGAGATTGATACAGATAGATTATACTCTGAAATAGGATAGGTTGCTTTTTATTCCGGGGATAAGTAGCTTTGGGTCGCGGGAATGTGCAGTCACTGGTAACACTCTGTCAATAATTTAGTTTACGGTAAATTGTATTACGAGTACCACATATACATGTATACACACATTATGAGCATATTTTTTATGTCCAAGATAGATGTACCGAGCCATAACCGAATATTCTGTATGACAGGTGTCAGCGTCACCCACAAATGAGATTTGAAGCCTTAGAATACAGTAAAGTACAATAAAATTATCTATGCATTACAATATTACTTAGGTACCTAATCAGTGTAATCACTTAACCTCTGTGACTGCTACTTATCTGTTTATGAAGTTTAGTTACAATGATTATGAATATGTATAAATACCACAAGCTAATCAGAATAAATCACATTTGAAGAACGTTTGTTGGAGCATTCACACTGTGTATCATCATGTGGAAAATAATCATCTCCGTGGCTTGTCTGGTTGCTGCAACTGCAGGAACTGCAAGTATTGAAGATTTTTTGGGCGAATGGGCCCCTCTTGCCGTGTATCCAAATGTTAATCCCGATACACAAACCTGCTTGATACTTTCATTTGCTAAAGGCTCTGGAAATCTACAATGCACTGATGGCAGGAAATTTGAGGTTGTAGACACTCGGATATTGAATGAGACCGGAGTGATGTCAGTGGGAGTTCTGCCCGTTGATGATGTGAGCATAGTGACTCCTTCATTCAAAGTCACTTGTACTAATGAAGACAAAAATGTCGATGTTCTATTAGTGGCGAAATCAATAAATAAGGACTATGCGCTGTTATACAGACTAGACTCGAAACAGTCGATACTCAGTGAAAAAAAATCACCCTCTATCTGGGTTTATGGAAGAAATGTTCCTACTCGTGCAGAACTGATGACCTTCGTGAATAGTCGTGATGAATTACGTGGTAAAACCCTTGGAATATTCTGCACTAGCGATTAAGTAATCGGCACCAATAAAAATTTAACAGAAATATATAAAGCAACTAACTTGTTCTCCCTTTTTATTTATAATATCAGAAAAGCTAAGAAAATAAAAAGTAACTAATTCAATTATGTTTTTTTTTGTAAAATATATTTGTTTCGCTGGTTATGTCAGTAACAGTTTAACGGAAGTTCATTGTAAATTTTGTTTAATCTAATGTAAAAGAGAACTGACACACATGCCAGGATTTGCTTAACCATTTAGAAAAAAAAATTACAATTGACATTATTCAGATAGGGCGAGAGTCAAATGTATGATAAGAGAAGCTCACGACAGGTACCAAGACAGGATCCAAAACAATTTATTAAAAGACCCAAAAGCGTTTTGGAGCTTAACTGCCGCAACCTGTAATGGTAATTAGATAAGAAATAAAATTAGGAAATAATAAAGGCTAGAAAAGCATTATTTAACAGTATTACTTAGTATGGCACAGCTAACGTTCTGTCGTGGCCGACTCCAGCAGGAGACTCTAAGCGGGAATCGAGCATTCCATAGCCTCATTATGAAGGCCAGGCACGTGCAGAACCTGCGTATTCTGCAACGTACGGGCCATCTGGGGGTACCGCACGATATCCTTTGACGCGGCGAGTCTCACGAGCGAGGACCCGGCGCTGCACATGCGAGTGCCCAGCGTGAGAGACGCTGTGTTCATGAAATATGGGTATTTGCATTGGTCTGGTCGTGCCTCGGAGAGCACGTTAAGCCGTCGGTCCCGGTTGCCATAAGAACATCTATGGCAGTCGTTACGGGTAGTTGGAGCCCTCAAAAATCCAAAAAAAAAAAAACAACAGTCTAGCTGCAAAGCTTCGATATCGCCTAATGTTACCATTGGGATGTGGAGGTCAGATGGCAATCGCTTCACAGAAAATATCGAGGTCTAGCCAAATCCGTAGTTAAGACTGGCAAAAGCGGACCCCAGACTCCGAGCTGAAAAAAAGCTTCGGATGCGACTAGGAATTAACGCTAAGAGGAAGAAATTTCTATATATTACTTATTTTATAAAAAAATATTATTTATATTATACCCAGTCTTCTCGTCATTATAGTTTGTTGAAGTTTCACCTAAGACTGATTTCTGGTTAAGATTTCTCTGTCTCTTTAGAAGTACCTATCTTAAATTTTTCAATAATGTATTAAAGTAAATAAAACCAAGTTGTCAAAGAATAACAACGTATTCAGTTTTTTTCAATAATGTATCAAAACACTTGAATTGTTTCAATATAACAAATGAAATACTCCATTGATATTTGCAATAAAGATTTATGTGATTTGAAATGTTATATCATTTAAAATTAGCTATAGAAAATTTTGCAGTACAATTATTTTGATGTTTTTAAAATATTACAAGTTGTCATAAGATATTTCACTTAAAATAGATAATTTAACATATAAAAATCTAAAATAACCATTTACATCTTTAAAATTCGTTCATTTCCTATCAAATTCAACACATTGAAGTATAATAACTTTAAACTCAATTTTCTCAAAATGGTAGTTGTGTGGCTTGACATAGGTAATATTGCATATTTGCATCCAATTATGAAAACAGAAGCAGTACAAAGGGCGGCCTTATCGCTTAACTTACAGATAAGAACAAGTGGTAAGTATGTCCATTATATGTATAATAAACGATATCACATAAGTATGTTTACTTAACTCTGAACCATACTGGGATTAAGTACTGGGTGATTTTATAATCGTTTCGGATAAAAAGATTTTGGCCACAGTTTCGATAGCAAAATTGTCTGAAAGTATTAAGCTCAAAGTAGCCCAACGAGCTATGGAGAGGGCTATGCTTGGAGTCTCTCTGCGAGATCGAATCAGAAATGAGGAGATCCGTAGAAGAACCAAGGTTACCGACATAGCCCAGCGGATTAGCAAGTTGAAATGGCAGTGGGCAGGGCACATAGCACGGAGGACTGATGACCGATGGGGTCGAAAAGTCCTCGAGTGGAGGCCACGTATCGGCAAGCGCAGCGTAGGACGTCCACCCACAAGGTGGACAGACGACCTCATTAAGGCCGCGGGAACGCGCTGGATGCGAGCCGCTTCCAACCGGTCCTATTGGAGATCTATAGGGGAGGCCTATGTCCAGCAGTGGACTTCCTATGGCTGAAATGATGATGATGATGAATGATTAAGTTGGCGGATTTTTTTTATATTGTATGGGAATAAGTACAGGTGAAAGGCATACTATATGGGGGTTGTAAAAAAAAAATGCGGGTATGAGGTACAGGGTTAGCCTTCCACCCGTGAAAGGGTCTACACCTTAGAGTATACATTATAAAATATATAGAGCGCGCCTATCACTCAGGTCTTTGGCGCCGAGATACTTTGTAATGGTATAGTGCACCTATAGTGACGTTTCATGCATTACCGAAAATATCAATAGATGCACTTATTAATGTAGTTTGTTGTTATAAAGTTTTTTGTTCGATTTGATATGCATGGACAAAATTAAAGCCAAAATACAAAAAAATGGCGTCATTTTGCGGTATTTTTGCGTCATTATTACTACAAATATACGATGTTGTATAAAATTTTGATTTAACATATCGAATTAAATATTATATGCGAAGTCATTTTGATGGGTATTGTTTTGAGACTGATTGAGGTTGAGCCAGGAGCCTCGGTACTGTTCATACCCGTGATGCAGTTCATACTTGTAAGGCGCGCTCTATAGCAATGTATACTCTAAGGTCTACACAGTATACTTGGACGTGGCCCATTTGAGAGTGTAAAAGGCACATTATCAATTAAATTTCAAAATTATCTTTGGTAGTGTGATTTTTGTTCATATAATAACGGCTATAAAAACATTATTTATCAGTATTACTTAAGTTTGTTTATTTTGCATTCATAGAATATTATTACAGACATCCTGCAGAGATGTTTCTTCTTACAGTGAATTCCAAGAGTGGACAGTTTGCACAAGAAAAATATTTCATTGGTATCTATATGTATCTATCAATTTCTACCAGAGAAAGTGTTCCAAAAGTTGTTTACTTGTATGATGTGATATGACTAATATGTAAAAGTTTGCACAGAAATTCTACAGTTGCGTGAGATTTTGTGTCTTTGCATTGCGGCTGCCTGGATTCGTTGTATCACTCACTTAATCTATGACTGCTGTTTATGAATTATTTGTTTATGAAACTAATTTCCTGATTAGGTTAGGTTGAAGAGGTTACAATGATTATGAAGATGTATAAATACCACATGTTAATAAGAACATATCACATTTGAAGAACGTTTTTTGGAGCATTCACACTGTGTATCATAATGTGGAAAATAATCATCTCCGTGACTTGTCTGGTTGCTGCAACTGCAGGAACTGCAAGTATTGAAGATTTTTTGGGCGAATGGGTCCCTCTTGTCGTATATGCAGATAGACTACATGCTTCAACCGATAAAGTTTGTGGGACAATGGTGATCGCTAAAGGCTCTGGAAATCTACAATGCACTGATGGCAGGAAATTTGAGCTTCTGGACATTCGGCCATCGAATGAGACGAAAGTGATTTCAATTGGAGTTATGCCCGTTGATGATGTGAGTATAGTGACTCCTTCATTCAAAGTCACTTGTACTAATGAAGGTAAAGATGTCGATATTCTATTAGTGGCAAAATTTGTTAATAAGGACTATGCGCTATTTTATTCCCTAAATACAGTACCCGGTCAACAAAATCCACACATCTGGGTTTATGGAAGAAATATTCCTACTCAAGCAGAACTGACTACCTTTGTCAGTAGTCGGGACGAATTACGTGGCAAACCAAAGGGTATAATATTCTGTACTAGCGACTAAGGAGGAGTCTTGAGGAACAAGACTGGTGACTTTGCTCCACCTCGTACCTGGGGCAAATTTTGGTTATTGCTATTCATCGGGACAATGCCGCCAGCACGATGGGCACCTTTGCACCTGGTACGGTGAGGGGCGGGTTAATATATTAAAATGTAATGTGATTGTGTATTAATTTTTCTTGGTCAATAAATAAATGGTTATTTTTAAATTAAACGTTTTCTAGAGCGACTAATTAATTAGCACCATTACAAATTTAGTAGAGTAAATTAACTGGTTTCCATTTTCATAATTTAAAATACGGTTTATAAAAAGGAAATAGAATGTGACGGAACAACGTTCTTTTTTTGTTTTCTAAAATATATTTATGCTCGCTGGTCATGTCAGTTACACTTAATAGGAATTTCATTGTATGTATTTTGTTTTTAATCTAATATACCATAGAACTCTAACCTACCTACTAGCATTTGCCAACGACCTCTATGGGAGCAAATTTTATGTAATTACTCTCCCATTATTTATCCATTCAGAAATATTGCGTGAGAGTTATTTATTTTATACATAATACTTTGCACAAAAGTAACTCTTTTACAATGTGCATTCACGACAAAGAATATTTAAAAAATACACTTTTATTGTTTACTATTTTCATTTTCACCTCAGTCTCATTTCAGTGCTTCACTTTGAGCTGAACCTACCTGATATGTGATACCCTTTGTTTGTGCAAGTACTACATTTTTATTATGCAACTTTACGTTGACACTTTTTTTAAGCTTGAGAATCTTCACCTATTGATGCAATTCGAGATTAAGGTACTTGAAGTTCGTGTGACGTAAATTAAATTTTATGGTCATATTAAATTACACCCTAAACTGCTTCTATTAGGAGCAGTTTCTTCTTATACTTTCCAAACCTTAGAGATTTACTAGATAAGGAACAAGTGATAAGTATAACTAGCTAAAGTTACACCTGTAATAACTTTAGACCCGTTCTAGCCTCGTTGTTCAGCAGGCACCCACTTAGAACTCTTAAAGATATTGAAACGATAGGGTGACAATACAATCACGAGACCTAGAGCTAACGTTGAATTCGGACTATAAAACAAAATTTTAATATTGTAAACTGAACTGAAAAGTTAAATAAAGTGCCGCAGGCAACAGTTAGTTATTACGAAAATCAGAAATAATAATATAATACTTCCTACTTTTCTGCACAAGAATTATAGAACGAGTACCTACTAATTCCATTGAGGACGCCGTAAACCGGACGGGTATTCAGCCCTTCTAAATTGAGCATTTCACCCATTTCCCCTGTATAAGACTGCCATAGACGTTCGTGTGGCAACCGGGACAGACGGCTCAGCGTGCTCTCCGAGGCACGACCAGACCAAATACCCATATTCACGGATACAAGTATTTGCATTAAGCGGGGATTGAACCCACGCCTCCTGCGTGGCGGTCCCGTTCACTACCGCCACGCCACACAAACTGTTATAGAACTAGTAATGAAACATTAAAAGAAATCCATTACCGTGTAATAACTTGGTTACCCTACAAAGTGCCCTAATCTTTTCTCAAGAGTGTCGAATGTAAACTTTTCAATCGGATTTAACTCTGTTTCTTATCTAATCGTAAAGTTGTGTCAAAATTTCCAATAGTTGGAACTTGATCAAGTTTGTGAAGGGCTTTACTATTTTCTTTGCTACTGTTTTAATTGTTTGATAAGTTATTTCGACAATGTGGACTAGTTTACTGTATTTACCTTTGATAGGGTAAAACCATTACGCTAATTTTGGTTTCGCCGTGGTCAGAAAATAATAAACATACATGAAAAGTTTATATTTATTGCATCTGAGGTATAATTACAATACAACTATGCAGCACAAATTGTTCATGAATTAGTAAAGAATAAAATATATTTTTTATCACTTAAGTCTGAGTATCTTAAGTAGTGGTATGGGTAATGGACTGCTGAGACGAGGTCTCGGGTTCGATCCCAGGTTTACCATGGCACACACCAATGACTTTTCGATGCTTTTCGAAGTTATGTGTGTATTTATCGCAGGTTTATAAGTGCCCGGTTTATGGCAATAGGCTCGCCACCTATTACATTGGGACTTAAACATAAACGGCGAAATGTGGGTGCTAGCACCTCTGCCTACCCCTTCGGGGATATAGGAGTGAGTTTATGTTATGTTATCTTAAGTAGGGTTGATAACTAAGTAGATCAAAAGTGTGAGGGTTGATAACTGAGTAGATAAATTGAACTAAATTCGTCCCAAAGTCAGCGAGCCAGACACTTATTCCATCTCTAATTTTTTGTGTATAATTAGGAATTTCATACAAAAAATAAAGTCCCTTTTCTACTCACACTCCATTGTGATTCAACACAATAATTTAGTAAAAATACTGCCTCTCTGTAAGCCTGTCCTTAATGTTTGATACCCTCAGCTTTAATATCAGAGTCGACCTTGAACATAGCTTTTTAACATTTTAATTTTGCAAGCTTAAGGATTCCATACATTCTGTTCAAGCTAAGAAATTTTAACCGAGTAAGTTGGTACATTGCAAGGCTGAGCAATACCTACTAACCAGGTCAGTCTTAGGATAGGTATCCATTTTTAGGATAGTGAGACCTCTATGAGCTTCGGAGAGTACTCTAAGCAGTCGGTCTGGGTTGCTATGAGAACATTTGTGCCACTTAAGGGCTGGGTCCTATAAAGTGTGATATCGCACGTAGGTTGTGGTCAGGATGGCTAACGCTTAACGGAAAACATCGGCTGTCGTCTAGTCAGATTGAAGTTCGAACCCAACTGAGTTGGGTGGGTTCAAACTCTTCTCGTTTTACAGTTCACACATATTAATTAGAATTCTTAACCGGTCGAATACTCATTAACGATACTCGAATGAAAAGAGAATGTGATGTGAATGATTACGTGAAAATGAGCTCGTCAATGTGTCTTCTTAGGTGTCCGTGGAAGAACTTCTAGGTGAACTACGGGCACAAAAAATTGCTATGGAAAGCCTAACTAAATGTTCCACGGATACAAACTCTCTCGGTGATTATCGCTGGTGACCTATAAATCTCGAAGAGGTAGGCAGAGAAGCACATAAAAAGATAAATATAATATGCTTGAATAAAGTATACTGATATAAAAATTGCCACTTAAACAGTTCTCAAGTGAATAGGACCTTTTTATTCTCGACCGGGACCCTATCTGATTGTTCCCCTATATCACCTTACTTGTAACAATGTCCGCACAATATAGAACATTAACGATGCTCGATGAAAAGAGTCTATCGTGTGTAACGCGCCCGTCGATGTGTATATGAATGTAGTGAAATTTACAACATAAATATTCGTCAATTCACTGACGGCGGTGCCTGCCTTTGTTGGAGCTTCAGTACGAACTTGATTTGGTATAAGAGAAAAGAAACAGCGTTTTCTTATTACCTAAATTTATTACTTTAATTATTTAAAAAAATAAAAAATAATAGTTCGAAAAGCTACTTTGAAATAGATCTCCGCGGCAAAAGGTTTTGAAGAAGAAAATAGAAATGTTTTGGTCACATAAATATAATATCAAAATACTGATTAACACCTCAATATTAGCCAAGATAATAATGTGGTGTTAAGTATAACATCGCCATATTGATAGTACCTATTGTTATATGAGAAATATATAAAAATCAATTGCTGTTCGTTAGTCTCGCTAAAACTCGAGAACGGCTGAACGGATTTATCTTATCTTGGTCTGGAAATGTTCGTAGATTTCCAGGGAAGGTTTAAACGCTGAGAAAATAGGTGCAGCGGGAACGGGAAAAATATGGCGGTACGAAGTTCGCCGGGTCAACTAGTGAGAAATAAAAAAGTAGACCAAAATGTAATCATCATCCTCATGTAGACGCATCCGTGGCCAAGGTGACCTCGGAGCTCAGGGTCCGCCTTCCGGCTCTTCCTCCTCCACTTCGCACGATCTTGGGCATCCATAGTAGTGAGACCATTTGCACGCATGTCATCCTCCACGACGTCAAGCCAGGACTTCTTGGGCCTACCCCTTTTACCTGGATCCGGCGGGGGCGCCATTGCCAGGCATTTGTTCCCCACGTAGCCTGGCGGTTGCCGCAAGACGTGGCCGCACCAGCGAAGGCGATTCTCTAGCATTAGACTAAAATGTAATCGAGGTGAATAACTCGAAAATGCGTAGACGTCGTACCGCATGGCAACTGAACAAAGATATCAATTTTTGTTCAGTTGCCTGTATGTTCATCAGTTGTTGTATGGCAACTGAACAAAGATATTAATCTTTGTTCAGTTGCCATACGGTATCTTCCTCCATCCGCCTTTGTACAATTTTTATGAGCATAAAGTTTAAAAATAAAAAATAAATAAAATAAATAATCTACGGGTATGAAAAAGTTCCCGTGAAACAGCTAGGTGATCTACTAGGTGTTTTACGGGTAAAATCCAAGTTTCTAAATCCGAGCGTGTTTCGCTCTTCACTTATCGCAGATCCCACATAGTGTGGCGAACCCCTCTTACCCCACCCGCGACATTTCCCCTGCAGTACCTCCCCGCTTGAGGAAATATTTTATCTTTCTTCATAAAGGAAGCCAACAATGGTGGAGTGATGTATTTAGGAAATAAATGTCAAGCCATCACTCAGTGTTCGCTCTAAAGTACATTTCGGACTAAGGTAATGCGAAATATTAACATCGCTAGAATCATAAATAAAGAACGCCTTCACGTACTTCAAAGAATCTTTGTGATTCATTTGTTCAACGATTAATATGTATCCTATGAAAACAGGGGTTGTAAATCAATAGATACAAATATGTAGGTAAGGTATTGTAAGTATTTTTTTAACGTGCGCCAGATCCCCACGGATACGTCTGTAGCCGGCGGAAGTGGATAAGTCGGACTCAAACCGACTAAAACGCACACTGTCTATAGGTCGTAGGAGATGATATTGGCATAGTCATATCTGGCTTAGGTCAACCTAGGGCCACTTTTTGGGTGAGTCTCAGAATACAGAACAAACCAGAAGCCGCATTCGCTAATAGCTGCATATCCCGCACTGTGTCCAAAAACGATACTCTGTCTCGCTCTATAGTGAAACTTCCCGCTCGCGTAATGTTACTAGGCTAAGGTGCGGTTCCCAACTTTAGGGTATTCATAAAACACTAGATAAGAGATATAACACTAGATATTTAATATCTGTATTATACAGAGAGGTGATCAGTGTAAGTTAAAGCTATTAAATATATATAAATTTAATGAAACACGGTAATAAGGTAAGTATTTTTTTAATGGTATAATGATATACAAAGTCTATAGACGCAGTGTCACTCCAATGCGGCGTAAATAATACTTAGCTACTACTCTGGTACAGGTTGACAATATAGGTACATACTTATATCTCCTATTTCATCCATTTCAACTTTTCTCTTCATGCATCGGTAGGGAATAAAAGATATTTATATATTTTTATATATATTATATTTATAGAAAAAAAAAAGTACCTACCTACATTATACATAATATTGCTACTGTGCGATAAAACCACCAATTGCGTATAGGTACCTACCCATAATAGCGTGTTTAATGATGTCTGTGGTGTACCTACATATCGATTCAAAATTAATGACGATTCCGAAGTTTGTGCGTAACGATGCACGCGCCTGCGAGACTCGCAGCATATGCAGTATGTACCTACACGCAGTGATTGTTGAAATTGTTGTTTGCTATTTATTATGTTAAGTTTGATAATGTCCTTCCACAAGCAGAGAAGGGGCTATGTAGGGTATACAGCCCTACAAGCCGGACAGCCAGTAAATTGTCGCTGTTGGTACAATAAATGGTATTTCTTCAATTACTGAAGACAAACTCCTATGGTCATCTTCAGACACCATCTACAGATCCTGTATACTAAGAATACCAGAGAATTAGCTAAGACAAAACAAATGAGCTCAAACTCGATAGGTTTTTCTTGTTTAGTTTAGTATTTCTTAAGGCCATCATCTGACTTTATCATCAGACCAGCTCCATGGTACCATATTAATGCATTATCCCCTAAACTAACATGTATACAAAATTTCATCAAAATCGGTTGAGGATATCTGCTTCAAAATCGAGTTGCAAGATTTCTTTTCGAACAAATTAAGTAGGTACCATACCTACATCCTACATACAGTGAAAGTAGGTAATGAAAAGATTTTTATAATAATATCATTTACCGACTTGTTTGCAATGCAACAAGGAATAATGCTTGGACGAGTAAAGTGAACAGAATATTTTTGTACCTACCTGCGCATGGCACTCGTACGTACTACCGAGCCATTTAGTTTGATTTGAACCGTATTGTACAATAAAGAGACCTATCTAAGTATATATCTGTTTAAATTTCATAAAAATAGGTGGGTAAAATTTTCAATTGACATGGCAACACACAAGATGGCAGCGTCTTCGTCTAAATCAATCACAATTAAATTCAATAATTAAATAACTATGCATTTGTATACGCTAATTACAGATGAAATGTGATCCCATCCTGTTTTTTTGTAATCCTAGATGTATTTTTACATGAAGGAACAACTAAAACCGACATTTTAAAATTAAAATTGACACTGATGTAATACGTCTGACGCGCTACGTGCATACGAGTGAATGCGAGTGACAATATTCAAATCAAGACAATTTGTCTTGATTTGTGTGTCTTCACTTTTGAGCGCGCTTGCGGTTTCTGGTTTGTTCTGTATTCTGAGGGGTGAGTATATCTCGTTTTCTAATTCATTTGAGGTTATGTAAAATGGTGCAAAGTCGGTTAAGGAGATCAAACACGCTTGTGTATGACTACTGGAGTTGCAAGTGTAAATACAAATAGCCCGACAGCGTTTAGGGCGACAAGAGCAATTCATTTCATGATTAACAGTAGCGCAGCATAGGTGAGCACACAGCTTATTTCTAAGCTTGCTTGTCGTCAAAATATTCTTGAATTTTATGATAACGTTTTTGGGGCAGTTTACTTTTAATTACACTTTTTTCATTAAGTTCCGTTCCATCCCAGGTTTTACCATGGCACACACCAATGACTTCGATGCTTTTCGAAGTTATGTGTGTATTTATCGCAGGTTTATAAGTGCCCGGTTAATAGCAATAGGCTCGCCACCTATTACATTGGGACCTAAACATAAACGGCGAAATGTGGGTGCTAGCACCTCTGCCTACCCCTTCGGGGATATAGGCGTGAGTTTATGTTATGTTAAGTTTGGTGTACTCGTAGAAGCATATTGTAGAAGTAATAGAACTAATATAACATATAAAATCTACTAAGTCTTAGATCTCGATATTTCGGTTACTTTTCAGTAGTTTTTTTAGGAGGTTTAGGAGAAATAGGAGGAGGAGTGTACAGTATTTAGGATGTAGGACACGACGGTATTTCCGTCCCAATCGAGCAGTACGACTGTTGAAGTACCTCCACTCTACAGAATACCGCAGTTAAATAACCTCGTGTAGTGTTGATATGATAACGTCATTTGATAAACAAGAAGATTGCATTAACTAATACTAGCCAGTTCAAATCAGATAAGTTTTTATGATCAATTCCATCGAGTTATATGATCGATTCAGTTTGTGTAATAACATCTTTATAAAATTTATTTCAAGGGGATTCTGGTGAACCGAAGAGTTCACTGGGATCCCCTGGGGGATCGGGTTAGGGGATCCTGGTGGCCACGATGTTCCCAACGGTGAGTAGGGTAGCCATAGATCACTGGAGAGGTTTCGTGCTGTCAGTGGAAGGATCAAAGGCTTGTCGTACTTATCTTCTGCACTGACGGCACAGAATCTCTCTGTTCTTACAGGGTTGGCAGCACGAATGTGACGTCCCCGGTGTAGCACTGTCGATAGGGCACGGTAACCATTTTCCATCGGGTGGGCTTGTCTGCCACTTCAGTAGTATAAAAAGCAGTCCATTGGTCATCATCCCGCCAGTCATTGCAATAGTATATTGATTTGTTGAAATGGTATTATCTCAATAAGTAATAGGTGTAGGTATTCGAAGCTGAATTCTAAGCTGAAGTGGCAGTGGGCTGGCCAAATCTGCCGAAGGACTGATGGCCGTTGGAGCAAACGAGTCCTAGAGTGGAGACCGCGCGAAGGTAAACGGAAGGTGGAACACCCCCTAGCTAGGTGGACTGATGACCTGCGAAAGGTGGCTGGGACGGACTGGATGCGGAAGGCGGAGGATCGGCAAACGTGGCGCGTATTGGGAGAGGCCTATGTCCAGCAGTGGACTGAAGTAGGCTAATTGATTGATTGATTGATTGATTCGAGAATAGTAAATACTCGTAGAAGTATTAGAAATAGTTAATGAACTAAAAAAATCTTTATTCATTTAGGTCACAATTTACATTTTCTATTTACATTTCTTTCTAGATTCGCAATTGCAACCCATTAGGCAGAGCCATCGGGAAAAGAAGCTCGTCACATATTTCTCGGCATTAATTACAGCATATAATGTATTTGATTATGTATAGCATAAATGAAATAAATTTTAAACCTCATTTAGAAGTAATTGATTTAAAATGAAGGGCATTAGAAGGTCCTTACTCTCCGGCAACTGACGGCCCACAGAAGGCGTGCGTTTTAGTCGGTTCGAGTCCGACATAACCTCCTCCTCCGGCCCCGGCGGGGGAGGTATCCGTGGAGATTTTTCGCACGATATAAAAAAAGGTCCTTACTGGGTCGGCAGCACGAATGTGGTGTTGCCCAAATCCATAAGCCACTGTAACGACTTCCCATTAGTTGGGCCGTGTGCTTGTCTGTCACAAAAAAATTAAAGCACTGCTCGGCGTATGATGGAAAAGATTGTCAAATGTATGGGATTTGACGTATATGACAGGCGTCAACGAATGTCAAAAACGTCAAATCGTATACATTTGTGATTCTATTCCATCATACGCCGAGCAACGAATTGCCACTTGTCTAGGGGGCAGTTAGTTTTATTTCCATAAAAACCAAAAAGTATAGAGATACATAATAACGAGGACAAAGTATGTGAATGAAAATCTTTACTGTATAATTTAAAAAAAAATAAGTTTGTTAACTTTATTTGACTTTTATCTACCTATCAAACTTTACTGACTAAATTTCATCAAAATCTGGCATAGAGATAGCTTACAACACAACACATTGAGTGGCATTTACCTTGACATTTCGAAGTGAAGGAAGCGACTCCGAAGCGACAATAAAAAGGTAACAATACATGGCAGATAAGTATGAGGGTTCTCTTGTGTAAGTAAATGCCACTATCTAATAGACTATTATGGCATAGTTGTATCGTAGTGGACTGATATACTGTGGTAGTATTAGTATTAGAATAGTAACCTGCTAAGTTCAAAGTTTGGAGCTCTGTTTAATACGCAATTACATAACAACCTCAGAATACAGAACAAACCAGAAGCCGCATTCGCTAATAGCTGCATATCCCGCACTGTGTCCAAAAACGATACTCTGTCTCGCTCTATAGTGAAACTTCCCGCTCGCGTAATGTTACTAGGCTAAGGTGCGGTTCCCAACTTTAGGGTATTCATAAAACACTAGATAAGAGATATAACACTAGATATTTAATATCTGTATTATACAGAGAGGTGATCAGTGTAAGTTAAAGCTATTAAATATATATAAATTTAATGAAACACGGTAATAAGGTAAGTATTTTTTTAATGGTATAATGATATACAAAGTCTATAGACGCAGTGTCACTCCAATGCGGCGTAAATAATACTTAGCTACTACTCTGGTACAGGTTGACAATATAGGTACATACTTATATCTCCTATTTCATCCATTTCAACTTTTCTCTTCATGCATCGGTAGGGAATAAAAGATATTTATATATTTTTATATATATTATATTTATAGAAAAAAAAAAGTACCTACCTACATTATACATAATATTGCTACTGTGCGATAAAACCACCAATTGCGTATAGGTACCTACCCATAATAGCGTGTTTAATGATGTCTGTGGTGTACCTACATATCGATTCAAAATTAATGACGATTCCGAAGTTTGTGCGTAACGATGCACGCGCCTGCGAGACTCGCAGCATATGCAGTATGTACCTACACGCAGTGATTGTTGAAATTGTTGTTTGCTATTTATTATGTTAAGTTTGATAATGTCCTTCCACAAGCAGAGAAGGGGCTATGTAGGGTATACAGCCCTACAAGCCGGACAGCCAGTAAATTGTCGCTGTTGGTACAATAAATGGTATTTCTTCAATTACTGAAGACAAACTCCTATGGTCATCTTCAGACACCATCTACAGATCCTGTATACTAAGAATACCAGAGAATTAGCTAAGACAAAACAAATGAGCTCAAACTCGATAGGTTTTTCTTGTTTAGTTTAGTATTTCTTAAGGCCATCATCTGACTTTATCATCAGACCAGCTCCATGGTACCATATTAATGCATTATCCCCTAAACTAACATGTATACAAAATTTCATCAAAATCGGTTGAGGATATCTGCTTCAAAATCGAGTTGCAAGATTTCTTTTCGAACAAATTAAGTAGGTACCATACCTACATCCTACATACAGTGAAAGTAGGTAATGAAAAGATTTTTATAATAATATCATTTACCGACTTGTTTGCAATGCAACAAGGAATAATGCTTGGACGAGTAAAGTGAACAGAATATTTTTGTACCTACCTGCGCATGGCACTCGTACGTACTACCGAGCCATTTAGTTTGATTTGAACCGTATTGTACAATAAAGAGACCTATCTAAGTATATATCTGTTTAAATTTCATAAAAATAGGTGGGTAAAATTTTCAATTGACATGGCAACACACAAGATGGCAGCGTCTTCGTCTAAATCAATCACAATTAAATTCAATAATTAAATAACTATGCATTTGTATACGCTAATTACAGATGAAATGTGATCCCATCCTGTTTTTTTGTAATCCTAGATGTATTTTTACATGAAGGAACAACTAAAACCGACATTTTAAAATTAAAATTGACACTGATGTAATACGTCTGACGCGCTACGTGCATACGAGTGAATGCGAGTGACAATATTCAAATCAAGACAATTTGTCTTGATTTGTGTGTCTTCACTTTTGAGCGCGCTTGCGGTTTCTGGTTTGTTCTGTATTCTGAGATAACAACGGATAGATTTGGGTAAAATTCATACACATCTATTACTTATAATTATAAAGCTAAGAGTGTGTTTGTTTGTTTGTTTGCTTGAACGCGTTATTCTTAGGAACGACTGGCTCGAATTGAAAAAAATATTATTCTGTTGAATAGATAGTGCAATTTTTTTTTGAAATCTTTACTTATTTATAGGACTTATAACTAATGACATGGCAGTCCTATTGTAACAAAATAACATCAACTATAAACAAAACTTAAACTAGGTTAGACAGTGTGTTTATGAGATGTGTAGAAACACATAAATATTAACAACTATTTAACACTTATCGACGAAGGCTTTAGTTATATATCATCACGCTACAACTGAAGGGAGCGGAGCAGTGATCATAAGTTTAAAAAAAATCTGGTAGATTGCTATACATTACTTGAAGATTAAAAAAATACGAGCTTTAAGGGGTTATAAGGGGTTATACGAGGTTTCAAAATATGCCATGCGCAAACCCGGGGTGGGACGGCTAGTAGACCTATAAAAGAACATAGCTATCCTATGTTAGTGCCTAACAAGAACCTATGTTCTAGTTAGGCACTAAAATCATTTTAACAAGAGAGACTTAGGTAACAGCTTAAATCAAGTAACATTTATTTTGTTGACATGATGACCTAAATAGAGAATAAAGTTAATATAATATCCCTTAGGATAAAGTAAATAGTTCCGATTTTTTTTCGTCGTATCGTTTAATAGCCCCGCAGAATAAAAGGGTCGTTTCTTTGAATATACTTACATATACACACATACACTATGTAAGTGTATCTTACAGACCTCTAATAAATTCAGTGAATATAATATAATATTTCATATCTATACTTTGATAAAATTCTTAATTTAACTTTTATACATTGGAGATTTAAAAAAAACTTAGTTAACAATTTTTGAATTTAGAAATATTTAAAAAATATATTTGTTGGTTTATTTGTCTGTTTGTTTGCTATGGGTGCACAAACTACTGAACGGATATCGATGCGGGAAATGGGAAGAAATTACTGATTGTTTTATCAATGTGTAAATCTTCACGATATAAAAAAATGAATTTTCAAATCGTCCGACGAAATTGCACACGCTACGTGAAAAGCATGCAATCCACAGGGCATTCCGTTGCGTGTTGAATTAGCGTGGCGACACATCAGCTCACATTCCCCAGAGAGTTGGCGAACCTTGTCGGCTACCTCACCTTTATTGGCTAGCCAGAGAAACCCCAGGAGCACCTACACATCTCTGAACACAGGCTTGTATTAATTTGCTGATGCGAGGACGGTATACCTCGGGACATTGTATCTTGAACCTAAAATGTGCTCTACACGTGTAGTATACGTCTCTTGGGTGTCTTTTGAAGATAGCATGGGGCGCTAAGGCGGTGGATGAGCTCAAGTTCATAGATAGATTATTACAATCTGCGCGTGCCAGGTCCCCATTTGTCTCGCGACTTAGGTCCAAGATATGGGCCCAGAAGTATAGCTACAGTTTCATGCTCGGTTGCATAGAGTAAATACGTACAGAAACTCAGGTTCATACAAGAAGTAATAATACAACAAATGTTTTACGGTTTTCTTATTCTTGAAATATGCTTGTGATTAACATCAGTCACTGCCGTCAATTTCAAGATAATTAACGAAGAATTAATAATTCATAAAAAACGAAGAATTAGGACAGTAGATCTTAGACTAAATAATATGCAAATAGGCAAAATAATAATGCAAGCTTTGGATGCATATCGGGATTGATTTTCGGAATTCGTATGATGACTACAATATGTTTCAATAATAAATGCTTTAGAGCGTTTTCATATTATCCGATCCGATATACTTAGCCGATAACTGACAACACAGTGGCTCCGATATCGGGCCATACAATGTGAAAGATAAATACATTTTTCATACTGTTTATACTGGAGATTGATGGCACTTGGTGGAACTTGCTAGCTTGCTACACATATTGAATAAAGCACTTGTACTTTTCCACAATTATTTTATTTTTTATTGCCTGACCGGTTTCGCCTTACGGCATTCTCAAAGGTTTTTCATACATTTTACTTCCTCTGATAATATGAAAAACGCTCTAATCATATAGTTTGAGTAGAAAAAAAGCATGTGTTATTTCTGTTTATTTTTTCTTTCTCACGCCGCGTCATCCTATAGGTCGTCGCACAACAGCAAGTAACTTAGTGACATTTACATTCTCATAAAATAGACATTCCACAAGCGCACAATGGGACCAACATTCTGAAAGCAATAGATCAAGCTGAACTTGACAGGTGACGTAATATGTGACTTGACGTCGCACATGTCAGTTTGACGTAACTATTTGCAGGAAAACAAAAATAATACGAATGGCTTACTAACGTTTGTGACCTTAGAGTATCTATCACCTGTAGAGCGCGTCTTACCAAGTATGAACTGCTATCACGGGTGTGAACAGTGCCTAGAATTTTTGACAACTGCAATCAGTAGCAAAACAATATCTGCCAAAGTGATTTCGCAAATAACAGTTTATTTCATTTTGTGGTAATAATGGTGAACTGTGCATTGCCAGGCTCTCAAAACGATTCCCGAAAGAAAAATAAAAAGAATGATAACATTTCATATCACCCGTGAGTAGTATTATATGACTAATTTATTTGTTTTCATAAAATTTATACGGGTCTCCTAGGGGGATGCGAGAAACGCGGGGCGGGTTACAGCTGACGGCTGTCATCGGCCATTTTTGCTTTTAAATGAATAGTGATGTAGCACATGCACTTTCGGTTACGATAATTTTCTTTTTGCAATAGAATTTCATTGTAGGTTTATTTTCTTTTATGTAGTATAGAGTATTTACTGCGTAAACAAATAAATCTCATTTTACTCATTTTACTTTTATATATTATGCACTATTATTTTTGTTAGGTTTACAAAAATACTAAGATGCATAATAATAGATGCATGAGTGAAAGCTAAAAGCTATAAAGAGGCCTGATTGGGAGCCGAATATTCGAAGTTTCACCTGTTCTATCTATTTTAAGCTTGATTTCAAATAAGTAACTAAGAAAGGGCTTTGCAAACTGAATGACGATGCAGTACCAGAACTTTACCTCCACGTAGGTAAATGCTTATGCAAAACTTTATATTTCAATTAACCACTGGCCTCTTCCAAAGTGCGTCAAAACTTTATATGCTTATCCATACTTCAGTGCGCCTGCCAAAGTCGTTATGTGCATTTTTTCGAAAAAAAAATTATTCGCTAGACGGCCTTAAAAAAAAATTGCGCATCGGCTGAAAAAACAAACAAGTGTTAATTCCTTCTAGAAATAGATTTGACAAAATATGGATGTGCACTTCTGACCCTGCAAAATTGGTTATGTGTCCACATCAAAAGTTTTTCACCCTCATATTGCACATGTCAGAATTGGTTTGCACATAGATAATTTGACAGCTTGTTTCTCTTCGGTTTGTTGGTTGTAAAATTGGTGTTCTACCTTTGTAACAACGTAAATAATCTTATAATAGGAAATAAAACGAGACAGGTGACTAAATTTTGTACAATAATATTGCTGTTCTCAGTTTTGGGGTCACTGGCAAATTAGTCTTGACATCGCCAAAGCTTTCTATAGAATCTGGCGCCTTCCTTCCCGTCTACCAGCCTCTGGCCACCCAGTCGCACAGTCCTCCCAAACTGTACGACTGGGTGGCTAACTTCCTGCAGGTGTGCCGTATTTGCGCCTTTAGAGATGGACGAACTTCGGAGTTCTTGCAGGTAAATGCTGGCATGCCGAAGGGGTCCGTCTTATCATCCATTCTTTCTTCTGCATATAAACGTATGCTGTCCACTGACAGCATTAATTGCTATGCAGACGCTATGCTATTCAGATGCTAACCTTACACTTGAGTTATCATGGACATCCTGTGGCCGAGCAGTCTGATATTGTGGAACAAAGGCAGCTTCTTGTCACTGAGCTCGACCGGATCCTGAAGCACATTTCCGAATGGGGCTCTGAGAACCTGATCGAGTTCAGTGCCAAGAAGACCAAGAAGTTCAGTGCAAAGATATCTTCTTTCCTTCCACTCTTCAGAGCACGCCACTGCTACAGTAGGAAAATCTCAGTATCCTCGGTTTGGATGTTCGCTGCAAACTGAACAACAAAAACTACACTTAGAGTATCATCAAAACAGCCTCGCGTAAGGTTGAAGTCCTGAACAAAGTGAGACGTTTTTACACGTCGGAGCAGCGGTGTCTTCTGTACAAGACACAAATTCGCTCCTTCGTGGAATACTGCTGGTATTTCTGGGATGGCTTTTAGCACACAGCCCTCCTTTTAGAAAGTAGTTAGTGTTAGTGGCCTTTTAACCAGGGGCGTGATACTCGTGCTGCTGACCCTGTAGAAACCTTAATATAAAGACCTTCTTGAAGAACCCCATACATATTGAAGTCGCGTGGAAAAACAACAGGGAGATCATTCCACTGCTTGAGCGTACGTGGGATGAAGTTCCTTTCATACCGCACAGTGCGCACCGTTTCCGGTCGTAATGTGTGAGAATGAATTCACTGTCTACTCGTATGGCGAGCGGTGCGGCGATGAAAAGTAACGAAATTCTAGGCATTATGTCGAACAATTCTTCTGAACACAAACCATCGGCGGTAAAACACCCACAGCAAGGAAGTTCGTTCTGAGGTTGAGAGGGACTACCACCCCGCCTGTGAGTATGGGATCGTCGACGATCCTCAGCGTCCGTCTTTGCGCCAAGTTGAAAGGGTCTAGGTAAAAACGTGACAGCAGTACTCCATGTGGGGCCGAACGGGCGCGTTATAAAGAAGAAGTCTTTGCCCCGCAGTGATGTACTGCCTCGTCCTGTTGAGCACTCCTGGTTTCTTTGATACCAGCTTGACTTAGTCTTTCAAGTGACTACGGCGTTGATCGTCGCTGAAGATACCAACACCGAGGATCCCTATACTCGAAGAGATGGTAAACGATGTGTCTAGAAAATTGCGGCGCTACAATAAATGGGGTTTTCTTAGCGGTGAATGCACATACTTGTGTCTTAGCCGAGTTGAATTGGCCTAGGGTTAGTCGTCCCCAATCGGATACTCTAGTGAGAGTAGTCTCGATTTCAGACACAAGTTTGTGACTTACCTCCATCGCTGACTGAGGGATATTTGCCTGTGTACCTAATATGTGTTCCCGATACAGTCGTCCTCGAACGCTCACGAAGGTGTAGGGCAAGGTGTATTATATAACACTTAACACACACATTTCACCACACAAACTTCTATGGTCACGTGACGTAGTAAAAGATCGACAACTGATCTAGCAGCAGTACTTCGATATCAAAGATTCACCAAAGGATTGTGGAGGTCAGATGGCACTTTACGGAAAATATCGAAGCTTAGCCGCGTCGCAATTAGACTGGAAAAGCGTATCCCGGACTCCGAGGTGAAGGGCTCGGATGCGAATCAACCGGACTAGCAACCGGACTACTGAGACTAGAGGTACTAAATTGTATAACTAATTGGTACCATAATGTGCTTGGAACTCGGGAATTGCTCTTCTTTTCTGATTGTCATATTATCGGCTATACTGGGAACGATCAGCGATTAGTTCCCAACTCCGAGAGCAAAGTCGGCACCAGAGCCTCGTCCGTTGTTTAACATGTGCACCGACTAGCAACTGATACATTTTGATGTACAAAGGCGAGCTTAACTCAGTATTGTTCTTTTTTGTTACTTGTATGCCTTATCAAGTTTATAGTACGTATTTATTTACATCGTATGTTATTTACATCAAATGTACCTTGCCACCAGTCAGTATTTATCGGCTAAATAAATCCTATTGAGTTCCATAACAAATCTGATACGTGTACATTTTTCACTTGTAAGAAATGGCACTAGGAAGACAATTCTGATATGTGTATCAAAATGGGAAAAACAATTTATTGTGGATGGACAGTACCGTTTATGATTTTCACTTATATCTCAGTTCATTCAAAATATTTTTTGGCATCATACTGCATTTTTAGTTTTTTTGATACGCTCATCAATTATTTAATAAAACAGCTTATTGTCTCTCCTGAAACCTTGACCAAAAACACATAGAGGTTTTGGCAAGCGCAACGACGTAATATTATATACGACTCTGTCTGTTGATATGTTAGATTTGTGGGATTTTAATTTCTGCAATTCATTCAATGATACTAATATTTGTATCTTGGTTTTAATTTTATCCATTCATCCACGCATGCGTCACACTAAATTCACAACATAACCAACTATCGATAATTTTGGTAATATGTACATGAAACATCACTATAGGCGCTTTATACCACAGATAAAAAACTGCTTACACTCGGCACAATGGACCATAGTGTTAGACTTGCTCTATACTATAGTAATGGATACTCTAAGTTTGTGACAATTTGCTTGTAGTTTTTGGACTAACTTCAAAAGGAGGCGGTTTTTATTTTTTTTTAATAAAAGGAATTACACTTTTTAGGCGCAGTAGACTAAGTTTGTTATTTCTTTAAGCTCTGTACACTCAGTAGCTTAGTTTCAAACGTAGTACTCATGCCACAAGTTCGTGTCGATTTCATGTGTTGCTTTTTGAATAAAAAAAAGGCATGATAGGGTTGACAACATGTAAAACGAATGATGAAGATGAAGAAGTGATTTTGTAGAGATTTTCCTTCTAAAGCCTTAAGATTTGCACATTTATGAAACAATTAGTTAATGGATTAATGGATTGAATGAATTTAAAATATACATTAATATTTCAAGAAACAATCAGGGTCATTTAAAAATAAACCTAAGGTTCTAAAAAAATAAGGTTCTTGTGTTTCTTTTTCAAATATACAAAACAATATTTTTTAAATTTTCATATTCTCTTAGGAGCAAAAATCCATTAGCAATATGCATTGACTTACCATTTATCGAAAAATTTGCAAAGATTGGTGTAAGTTACGTGGATAAAAAAACTTGCTTTATATTTTTCTAGCTGAAATTGATAATAATTTTAACAATTCGAATAGCCCACCACCGCCCTTTTTAATATAGGACACGTCAATTTGACTTCGTCTCGCCTGATGGTAAGCTACAGGTAAACTCTCGGCAAAGAGGGTCACCGTTATAGACAAGTACCATGTTACAATCAGCAATCAGCTTGACGGCCTCATTAGATGCTTTTTCACGGTAGGAAGCGCCTGTCGTATTCGAACTGACTAACACATATCTCTAGTACCATCTACGGCTTCATGGTGATCCCCACGGGAGTGAGAACCACGGTGTCCTCATCTTGCCCCCAGAATAGGGAGCGCGCATCACGCGGCCGCTTCAGCCTGTTTCTGCTAAGGTGACAGGCTGTTCCACTTGTCACCCCAGGCCTGCCTTGAGAATGAAGGTCATTGAGTAACGTCCGAGGTCTATATCACTAGGTACGTAACCTTAACAATTAAAACACTCAAGGTCTAGGTTAATGCCCGTTGGTAATTGGAACATCTTTAAATCAGTACGCATTATATTCTTTACTACACCATTTTGTTTTTTCTTTTCACTCCCAACTAATGACTACAAATCACAGGTAGACTCTAATTTATGAGCTGAAATAGCTTGACGTGTAGATTTACGAGTGTCAATCTGTTTGTTAATTTTGAGAGTAGTATTATATTGTTACGTATAGCCACCGTAGTATAGCGTTGGAAATAATTTAATACACCTTGTTAGGTACCTACGTGTAAATACGAATGTTATCGCAAGTATGTAGGTATAGGGAGAACTTCTTGCTATGTCCAGTTACTAGGTAGTATATACCTCTACAACCAACAGGGGTGTAATAGGGACGTACTCAGACATTAAGCGAGGGGGGGAGGGGGCACACACCAAAGCAGCAATTGTTGCGCACACAGCAAATTGGGCGGTAAATGCTTCTTGACTAATAAGTTTAAAACTAAAACCCGACTACTTAAAAATCACGCTCTGAAAAGTATTAAACAAGAAAATATCTAGGATAGCCGTGGTCGTATGCCACTTTTCCTTAGAATAGCATGTATGTATCGTTTTATTATAGTAAGTGGCATACGACCACGGCTATCCTAGATATTTTCTTGTTTAATACTTTTCAGAGCGTGATTTTTAAGTAGTCGGGTTTTAGTTTTAAACTTATTTTTTTATTTTTTTATTTTGGGGCACCCAACAACTATAATTTATGCATATTTGAAATGTGCTAATTGAGCTCTTTAATTTGATACCATACACGGCATATTTATCTCAAATTATTTTTTCAACACAGTAAGTACTTTATGGCCGCTAGAGGGCGCTACATTAGATTTAGTGACACGTCATATAGCCTATAACCATCGGACGATCAAGACGATTCTAACGATATGCTATATGTCCAGTTCTAATAAGTAGTTGAGCAGCTATGAGGGAACAAACGAACATACATACATACATACATACATACATACAAAATCATAACCCTCCTTTGGCTTCGCCGTAGTCGGGTAAAAAAGTAATACCATTCTTAGTGTCACCTATATTTAGTGACACTGAGACTAAGAGAGCTGTACATAGAAAGAACACCGACAGACTAAGGTCACGTCTCTGGGAATCACTCTCCACAGTTGCTTAGGCCTCCTCTTTTTTGCTCTGTGGTATATACCCCCAATATTTTGCGGTGTTATTCGTTGGGACAAAAAGTGTTGCATCTAGTAACACCTGTGTCCCGTTGGGAATTTTTCTCCCAACCAGATGGTAATATAGCACTTACACGTACCTATATATAGTGCGCAGTATGACGAGCCTGAATTTCAATTTCCAATTAAAAAACCGTTCATAAACCACCAGTAAACGCTAATTTACTTAAGTAACTTACCAAAAGTCAGTCAAACTGTCGACTGAGCGAACCAACGAGTCGAGTCTGATTATATGGGATAAGCACGCAAACCTTACTGTCTAAGGCACGAATTGGGCAAGCACAAAATATGAAGACCGCATTATGGCGGTATCAACGCTTTCCGTATTCATTCAGGCTTGCCGGTAAGGATTCACCCTTACCCTATTGAAATAAATGGATATTTGTGTGCCGTAGAACGAAACTAACCGGAAGATTCTATTATCTAACAAAGGTTTAGCTATTTATAGTACGTATGAATACTTCGTTGGAATGACTAAACGAAATTTTTTGAAAGGATGTTACAAAGTTTGTTGTGATGGAGTTTAGTTTGTATGGAGGATGGTTATAAACTGAAGTCTGAAGTGGTTCAGTTCAGTTCATCTTTCAATCGGCAAAGTCGAGTAATGCGATGATTAGGATTTTTACTTATGGGCTGCCTTGTGAATCAATTAAATAGGTACCAGTGGCGGAGGGTCTCTATAACCCGATTTTTACCAGTTTGCCTCGCAAAGGAAAGCTGTGATAGATACTCTAACAAAAAATAAATACATAATGTATTATCTGAAATTCTGTATCTAAAATCGAGAAAATTCCATACAAAATTGCTATGCCCGTTCTATAGGAGGTAAGCTTTTTCCACCGGCTTCACTTTTGAACATTCGCCACTGATAGGTATAGAAGCCTACCACTTCTAATATTTGAACAACTCAATTATAGCGAAGAATGTATATAGGGCCTTATCAAGCTTTCCGAAGCTCAAGCCAACCGATATAGATCTGTGAGCTAGCTGGTGCACCTGACGATTGACGGACGATGCTCTGGTACAGTCAGCATCAGAGCGATCTAGACTAGCAAAGTACAAAGAATGATCTTAATACCTACCTACTAATGATGTTAATACCAAACTGTTTTATTGATATAAATTGAATTATCGTCCGAACTAAAAGTGTGTACCAAATATCAGAACAATCAGTCAACAGGAAGAGAGCAATACCAATGTATTAACATCATTTTTGAGCGCTTTGCCAGTCAAGATCGATGCTGACTGTTTGAGCTCTCCTCTTGGAGTTGGTTGCTTCAGACGGCAGTCATTTTCAACAGTGAATTCCGACTTAAAACTTGAGAACACAGTTTATTAAAACGACTGGTGAAATCCAGTTTTAACCAATACTTAACCAAGCGTTAATTACACAAACACCACTAATTATGGTGCTCCCTTAAACAACGCACCGAGAACTTCAAAATGGAACTTAAGTCAAAACAATTATTCTTGATGGGAGTACAAAAGCCGTGGTTCCGTGTCTAAATTGAACAATTAGAAGCCTTTGTTGTTTGATTGTTTATCTGTTTAAAACAAAACGCAACTGCAAATCTTAAATAACTGCTTAATTTACATAAATGGTTTTGGTGGTTGAAAAAAATTCAGAAAGAAAAAATCTTTTTGCTTATAATGTTCTAAGAAATTTTTGAATTTCGAGTTGAGTTTATTCTAAAGAGACACGACTGTCTGTATACCTCGGAGCACGTATTTTGGCCCTAAATAGCGAGACAAATAAAGTTCTGGCGTGCGCGGATTGTATTGCAATAATCTATGTTTGATGAATTTGAGCTCGTCTACCGCAGTAGCACTCCATGCTATCCTTAAAAGACACCCAAAAACGTATACTGCGCGCATAGAGCACATTTATGAGCACATTTTAGGTCCAAGATATTATATGTCTCGAGCAATACATAGAGGAGTACCGGTACTATGGGGTGAATAGGGATCAATGGGTGAATAGGGATAAAATGGTCAGCTGAATTCTCTAGTTATTTTCTTTCAAGTGAAATTATGGATTAGTTCAATGTAATAATGAGCAGAGTTATCAATAATATCTGGTTAAATACTTGGGATTCGGGAGAGAAATTATTTAAAAAATCTAACGACCATTTTATCCCTATTCACCCTTTGATTCCCATTCACCCCATTTTAGGTACTCATCCATACAAATATTGTTGGGTGTAGTTTTAGAGCGTGGAAGTAAACTGACAGTTGTAAGCAGTAATCAGTTGCTGTGGTCAACCAGTTATAGTTATAGTAATAGTAGCAGTAGTTTGCGCAGTGTTGTGGTACGAAGTAAATCTAGAAAATGTAGTTATTAATATATAGAAAGGAATAGTTAGTTTGTTTGGACATGTAGACAGGATGGACAAAAGGAAATTGACTGAATAGATTTATGACTTGAGGGTGAACGGACAACCCGGTTAAGTCGATTATCTGTTGTCTCTGCTTACCTCAATAGGAAAGAGACGTGATTGTATGTATGTAGGTAACGTATGTCTCTATTAGCAGTTGCAGGTATTTCCAATTTAACTTAAAATGTGTGATGTCAAAAACTGTGTGTATATAGCGCGAAATGTTGACATCAAATATTGTTAAGTATTTTTTAATATAAAGTATTCAAGGTGAACCACGAAGTGAGCCTTGATTCGATAAATAATGTTTAAATGTGATCCATTTACATAAAGGCTACTATTTACACGAGTTGACATTGAACAGCTATCAATTATCTTTTGTATTGATGTTTTCAGGCCGACCATTACATTGTGTATTTGTCTGTCTTTAATTCTAGACATTTAGTGTATTACTTCCAGCTATATCATGGTTTTGAGGTAGAAGCAATAGTATCTACCAGACAGGAACTACTTAGAAATAGCTCAATTTTATTGTTCATATATCTCTGTATAGGTACAACTTAAATGTTAATTTGTTTTATAGGAAATCTGTTATTGAAATAAAACTACTTTTTAAAGGATTCTATCGCAATTTATTTGATATTGTTCACATTTAATCTGACGTTTCGGCTACTTTTCAGCATACGAATAGTTTTGGGGTTGGGAGGTTAGGCAGTAGTCGCCTTGTTAAACCAATCTAAAGGAGAAGAAGTAGAAAATAAACACCAGCCTTCAACATGATGCAATGTGGAACCAGGCAGGATAAATAGATGTAAATCTAAAATACTAACAATAACCACTAACTTTAACCTTCAATCAATTAATTACTTAGCCTGTTGCAGTCCACTGCTGGACATAGGCCTCAACCTTACCTGTATAACAACAAACGAGGCAAGTCTGATAAAGTTTATTAAACTTCCTTATTCATAATAATTTGAAATATTTACTTCGCATTCTTGGACTTTCATCCCTTTTCCCGGACCTCTAGCTGTTCCGCGCTATTTCACGTCAATTCTTAAGGAACGCAATAACTGGAGATGGCACCGCGTTCAACCGCGAAGCTGGCGATATGAACTATACGGTTGGTTTAATAAAATAAGAATGGAAAGATAAATAAAGGCAGCTCACATAGAATTTGTGGCATTCACAACGTTCACTCGAGATTGATAAATGATTTCTTTAGGGCGGCTATTTAATTGTCAGTTATCTTTTATGTACGTTGTAATTTTACGTTACGAATTATTATATAAATTACCCGACAGCAACATCAGTCGTAAATTATAAAAGTTATCTTTTGAATAAACTTTTAATCATAATGTTTAATTAATGTATCTTACTCTCTCAATTTTGGCAGTCTTCGTTTAAAATATGCAACTAGGTACATTTTTATACCTTCTATCGCCGAAAGACCAGATAAAGGTGTATTACATCAAAGCTAACATTTTCGCCAGCTTATTTTAGGTGATTGGCACACTGTCCTGCATCTCGCAGCGCAGTGCAGAAGTACGTGTTTTTAAAATGGAATAAACTGCAAATCATCTTCAGTGTGTTGTACGCGTGTTTTCAATAACAAGAGAGCTACTTAAAAGTGTCATAAGACCACACACACCTTTGCCTCAAGCAGACTGTTGACCGAAAAATCCTTAAATTTTCCACAAGTATTATTTAGACTTCTAGGGCATCAATAACAATAAAGCCCACAGTAAGCGGATACCATGGTTTGTCTATCCCAGTTCATTTATTTTCATTTTATACGTATAGGTACAGTAATCGAATTTCAAAAAATCCTATTGAATGCCCACTACCATCTCTAGCGTATATTCTTGTGACTTTCTCTGTGTGAATTGGTGTCGAGTCGGTCATATTCTGACCTTAGGATATTAGAGTTATATGGTCATACTGGGTCAAAATCTATAATCTAAGTATCTTATACTGTAGTCGATTTTATTTGTTTAATTTGTTAGGTTTTACACTCTTGTCTTATAAGATACAGTACACAAATATTGACGGACGACTACGATCCGCGCCCGAATCACACTATGAAAGTAAAGTAAAATTGAAATAATTATTACTTTAAGAGATGGCGGTAAAGTCCCAGCACCACTATTAATAATAATATATTCAGTATTCGTAAATTCGAGTGTGCTAGTTCAACCCTCAACACTGGCAGTAGGTATTACCTGAATACTCACTCTCGCATGTCGATTGTATTAAATATTAATACAAAGAACCTTTCAGACACACAAGCTCGTACCGTTATTGAGGCTCGTCGAAGGTCGAAGGTGGACAAACTGGAATAATACCTGTCTACCTGAAATGTCGCCTCGAGTAAGGTTGGCACACTCTGAGAGGTAATTTTGTATTTCGAATTGTATTTCCAAAAGTTTGATAAATTAGGTATGCGTTTGGATTGGCGATTACTATTTAGGACTAACTGTCCATGCCACTCACTGTCACTGTTACACCGATATTGTTATACCGTGGTTTTTCCAAAATTTTCTTTCATATAATCCTGACTTGAATTTTTTTCACGGTTTAAATCTGAAAGTTTTCTATAAAATAGTAGGTATATAGAAAAAGGTTCTCACTTATTTGTGTTACTCGACAAATATATTTACACATACGATATTTCGGCAATTTTCATATACATAAGCAATCGAAAAAAAGTAAGGGATTGGTCGCGAATTCAAGTCCCGTCTTGAGCATTCACATTTTTTTTACATTACATTACATTTACATTTAGCATAGGTAGGTACTAAATTAGTACTTATGCTAACTTATCCCACCGATTTAGATTGGAAAAGTAAATTTTGCCAAATCCTTTGTCGATTTAATGAAATTTTAAAGTAATAATTACTTATCATAAATAAAAAATAAAAAAGTAATTGAAAAAGGATTTGGCAAATATTAAGTTGTAAAGATTGTGGTAACAAATGAGCTTGCTCGACCTTTGAAGTGTACCTTCTATATAATATTTATATTCTTCTTCTTAATAACGATCTTATATGATAAAAACATATATACGACCACGTACAAATATTTGTAACTAACTACAAGACAGAATACATCAAGTAATATTACTTTTCTATCGAAATGAAAGCGTAAGAGAACTTCAAAAAGTGCTTTTGTCGAAATTCCCACGTTCGCAGCTTTTTTTAATCTCAGATAATACCAAAAGGTTCGTCAGCTTTAATACATGAAGATTTAGTATGACGGCTTTGACATAGAAATAAAAAAAACAGTGCACGTACTACGAGATCTAGTCGCGAATTATTATCGTTAGGTGAAGTGAAGTATTTATGAGAAATTTTCCTATTTGCACACTTTGGTACACTTTACTAGGCATCATTAAAATTTATTCAATAAATATAAAATTTCTTGATATTGTACGTGTAGCTGTTGCCCGCGGCTCCACCCGCGTTAAATTTGTGTCTGCCTATGCGAAATTTCAGCCAGATCCAGTCAGCCGATAGAGTGTGATGGAATAAAAACATCTTCACAGACCTTTACATTTATTATAGAGATAATATACTTAGGATAAAACTACAGAGTCAAATTAGGTAATGAAAGTAACTACTAACTACATGATAAAGCTTATGAAAAATGTTTCGGCTATAATTTACACAATAGTTTTATTTTTTGGTATTGTATAATGGAGTATCTACATTCAGTTCATATTTTATTGTACAAGGTAAACAAATTCGTTTGATAATAAAATTATCTACCTACCGTTGATCTGTGTATTTCAATGTAATAAATATATTTTTATTTACAAAAGAAAATTACAAATATCTTAATCTAGATTAAGATTAGTTTGTAGATAATGTAATTTGTTACAATAGGACTGACATATCATCCGATAAAAGTCCTGTAAATAAATCAAGATAAAAAAATATATAAATATGTTGTTACATATACCTTTCATGAATACATAATACAGCTTAGTTAAACTTTACTTTGAGTCTAGACAGAGCTTAGAATGACCTAGAATATATTTATTTATGTGAATGTAAACCTACTAAACCGATGGTACCGGCGTGACACGAACAAAAACGTTGGTGAAATAATAAAGTCCTCTTGCCGGAGGCTTTCGTAGTACACGACATCCTTAAAATTATGGTAATGAGAAAAGTAAGCAACAACGTTAAAGTTGGGTCATAAATTATTAATATTTCGGTGCAGTTGCTGTTCTGAATGTCAGTTCGCGTAATTAAATACAGTTCTATTACATTTCTGGCCTACCATGACGTGCTATAAGTAATCGTGTTTTGGGCCACGATCCATTCCTGTCACATATCACTTCAAGTCCTCCTATCTTCACCATAAAACCTTTTTCATATACAATAATATTAACGGGAATTAACACGATCATGGTATCGGTACATACAATTTTATGTGTTAAGGTGCAATCGTATTTCCTTTGTCGATTGTACAATGTACATACATACCTACCATTTACATTTGATATATTTCATCCATCTTTTTTTAGACTTAACTACCCCCTACATTTATTCTTCGTATCTTTTTGTCTATCCGTGTGTCACTACACGGATAGACGAATCTAAATCATCTGAAGGGTATCGTAAGAGGCGATTAACGGAAGAATACGTAGACGATATCACTACGAGATAAGGAAAACTCGAATTTAAACCCTGTACCAATGCGCCTGGCTATAAATAAATAAATAAATTAAAATATTGCAGGACATTCTACACAACGCTATCTAGACCCAAAGTAAGCATAGTTTAACTAGCTTGTGTTATGGGTTCTAGAATGCGGATATACATACTTAGATACATTTTTTTTTGTAAATACATACATATTATACATAGAAACACCCAGACCAATGCAAATATTCATATTCATGCACACAAATATTTGCACTGAGCGGGGATCGAACCCGCGCCTCCTGCGTAGCAGCCGCGTTCACTACCGCTACGCCACAGAGGCAGTCGAAGTCGCAGGCCATAGTGAAAACAGTAAGCCACAGCCCGCTAACATTGGGAGAGGCCTATGTCTAGCAATGAACTGGGATATGCAGCTAATTGATTGATCTTTTTAATTGATTGTTCTACAACACTACTACGTAGGTACTTCTTATGTAGGTAGAAATGTAATTATTGTTACAATATAATCAAAATAGTAATTTTTTATTCCATACAGTCAGTTTGATAGTCTACAGCGAAGTCATTACTTTCAAAGGCTCGAGACTGCAGAAGGCATACCTTGATCTATTTCAAAAATAACGCGGACATAGTCGCGGGTAACAACTAGTGAAACATATACGATGATTGATAACGGCAAACAATTTGTCCCTTTATTAATCGGGGCTTCTGTCGCCCTTTTGAAAGATTATAACGTTTAAGGTAATTAATTATTAACTATAGGTATCAATAAAATATGCTGCCTTACTTTTGGTTTAATACCTTGTACAATACCCGGGTTAATAGCGCACGTCTACAGCTGAATATCTTTTTAGAGGAGTTTTAACCGAAATTGCAGGTTCAACATTTTATAAACACAAACGGTTTTATCTACTCTATGAAGGTATCAAAGTGTTCGCTGTACGATCCGTGAGAGAAAGGTTTTACAAAACCGAAGTAAATTATTGATTTACTTTGGTTTTAGCTAGACTCTCAGTCTTCTTCTCAATGTGCTAGATTATAAGCTAGTTAGGTATAGTCAGCATCAGATCTAGAGATCTTGACGAACAAAGTAGGTACTTAAAATGATCTTAATGCTTAGGTTTCCCCCCTTCCTGTTGATTGTATTATTGTCCGAACTAAAGGGGCGTGTCAAATATTAGAACAATCATCTAATATTTGGTACACCCCTTTAGTTCGGACAATAATACAGTTTAAATCAATAAAACCGTTTGATTTGCTTTTAATACCTTGGTATTAAGGTCAATTTGGAACTTCGCAGTAAAGATAGTTCTGACGCTGACTGTACAGTAGACACAAAGTAATCTATTTGTATTAATAGACCACAGAAACGAAATACGAAATTTTTCAAACATTCGTTGTTAGAAAACTTCGAAAAGCACTCCGAAATTTACAATTTACATAAATATAACGTTGGATTTCGCCGTAACAAATTAGGGTTGGCAATAAACGTGTACCTTATTTAAAGTTCTACCCGCAACTGTCTGTGTATTCACATTTCGCTTGTCAAGCTGTGGTTTCTATTAAAAAAGCAAAAATTACATTGTTCGCTGCAGGCGCTCGCAGGGCTGTCAACCTACCACACAGAAACAGAAGGCTTTCATTTGAAATTTTTGCGGCACCGCCCGCGTCCTTTGTGCTGACGAAGTGAAATTTTATACTTCATTCTGAGCGTATATTTTTAACCCACACTCTTTGGCGTGTTTGCATAACTGCCAACCCTATTTTGGAGTGTGTTAGTTACTGCCAACTTGTTTGTGCTATTCGTGATGTTAGAGAATAGAAAGTGATCTATTTCTGTAGAAATTTATTTTATAAATCAGTGTTTGCGTTGTGGTCTGAATCTTTCAGTACTGTGGGGAATTGTGCGGATACAGGAGTAGAATGTCCTAATAAATGACTAGAATATTTACACTGCTTACTAGACCTTTGTTAACCTCTATGTATAAAAGTTAGGTCTGTTTATAATGAGATCATCTTCATCATCATTCTCTGAGGCTGAGGTTTGACATTGAACTTCGATATTTTCCGAAAAGTGGCTACTATCTGATCTCCATAACCAAAATGGTCTGTAGTTTATACGAGAACAGGCATTGTTTTGTTATCTCTATACGATGAAATATGAAAATATTGTTTTTGTAACAAGACAAAAACAATATTTTCATTTTTCGCCTACTTTTGTTTGTTCTAGATAGTCTTCGAAGTAGCTGTGCCAATTTTGACGAGGTTTTTACTGCACATAGCTGGTGTTACCAGGCATAATTTACAAAAATAATGAAGTTTTCATCTAAAGGTCGCAGACGAGGTCGCAGGTACAGCTGCTACTAAATAAACTTCAAAACACATATCAGATTTTGTACTTGTTATCTTAATCTTAAGCACAGATGAGTTCTAAAGAGTTTTTGTTGAGTTCAAAAGAAAAATAGCTCATCTAAAAGCATATTGTTTGAGTGGTACTTTTCAGTTACATCAAAAGATGAGAAAGTGATAAGAGCTATTGACAAAACACGGCGGATTTAATTAAAAAAGCGCCTGCCTTTCACTCTCGTATATTTTTAGCTTCGAACCCAATTTTTTCATATAAAACGAGTTAAAATTACCTTTCAAGTAATTAGGAAGGAATCCGTTACGCGTTATTTGGGCATAAAAGAAAATTATTAGGTTATTGGTTGGGCTGATTTTTTTGGTCGAGGTTTTTAGCTCATTGGCATCTGTATTTTGGTTTTTATAGGCATTTAAAATTATTATAAAATAAGAGTAAATACATCCCGTACTTTCACGTTTGTATTTTTTTTATACCACTTAGATCACAAACAAGCACACGGCCCACTACCGTGGCCTATGAACGAGTGCCAGGGGAGTCACACTCGCGCTGCCGAACCTATAAGAGCAGAAAGATTCTGTGCCGTTAGCGCAGAAGATAAGTAGAACAAGCCAGGTCTTTCTACTGACAGCCCAAATCATGGATAACATAGCTTACCTATATTTTTTATGCAACAAAGAAAATACTTACATCTAGTTCTATATATCGAGAGCTTAATAAATTTGAATGAGCATGTGATGCGAGCACAAGCCATATAATTTCTGAAGCCTCCATCCACCAGACCCTTGCCTTGTTTTAATGTAGGTCGGTCCTCTAGGCCTCTTTTACGAGGCACTGTACAATCGCTTATTGTCAGGGATCGATGCCCTTCAAAACCTCAAAGGTTAAGCGTATGTTGAGAGGCAGGTGACAAGGGACTCAGTTCAATATAGCGTGATATAGACGGATTAATCAAATTAACTGGTAGTTGGTTTTTGGTATGAGATTAACGCTATATTAAGCCATAGTATACCTATGAGGTTCTTTAATAACACTAATCTTCAGATACTAAAAAAGACGTGTGGCACTCGGGGACTGCCGCGGTAAAGCTATTACATAGCATTTTTTATAAACTTATGCAATTATCCCCCCACTCCGAGCTCACACGAATCAAGCCGGGCTGCTCCGAAATCGGCCGATTTCGGAGCAGCTCGGCTTGATTCGTGCGAGCTCGGAGTGTCAGCTTAGGTTTTTTCGTTACGGAATTTCTGGATTCGGTCTCCACGCTCAAGGCCCGCGATAGAAGCTATGCGATAGCTTAAAAAATATATCTCTTTCGTTTTTATATCGTTTAGGTGGCAGACAAGAACATCCACCTGATTGAAAGTGGTTACCGTGGCCTATGGACGTGTGCAATACCAGGTGGGTCACACTATGGGTGTGATTCGTGGAATACTTTAGGTGTGCTTCGTCTGGGTGCGCTTCAATTGGGTGTGCTTCGTGGAATACCTCGTACTGCCGTCCCTTAAGGACCTTATAACCCTTTTTGCCCTTCTTGAAGAACCCCTTAATGTCGTCGTTTGGAAAAATAAGAGCAGCCGAATTTCCCACTATCGTATTACGTAATATTATAGATGTAAAAGTTAATGAAAATATTTAGATGTTTGAATGTCTGTTACTTACCTACTAAATCACACTGATACGCCTCAACTGATCTGCCTGAAATTTGGGACAGGAACAGATTAAATGCCCCGTAACCAGATGTACTGAAGACAACAGAAAAATTACTGGAACGGACTGGATGCAGAAGGTGGAAGACCGGTAGACGTGGCGCACATCGAGAGAGGCCTATTTCCAGCAGTGGACTGCAATATGCTAATTGATTGATTGATTAATAGATTATACACTTTTATCCCTGGAATAGATCCCTAGGTTGTGGGAACGGGATCAGAATTCAACGCGGGTGGAGGCGCGGGCCACCGCTAGTATCAGAATATTTATTAAAGACACACAAACCGCAGTCTGCGGTTTACGTTAATGTACGTGGTGAATGACATATTGATTTTAATCCCTTAGAGAATAATTATGTAGACCTGTTCTGCCAGTTGGCTTTTATTGGTTAAGTAGACCATTCTTACCAGAATGCTCCAGAGAGCGCGTTAAGTCAACGATTCTGGATGCCCTGAAGCCCAGGTTTATTCGTCTACTTTTGGTTTGGTTTAGGACTTTAATGGGTGCTGTATTTATTCCGACTTAATATAGCAATGTAGCAATGTCTTACATACTAAATAATAGTTCTTACCTATATTCTACTATTTGTGGAATCGGAGCGATGCTTGTAGTCACGTTCTATGTTCTCGCTGACTTGCATAATTCTTGTTATGGCAGAGGACATGATTCTGATTTCCTAACTTATAACATTAAATAAGCATTCTATATCCTTATAGAAATCACGATTCTACTTGCCATAAGAGCGACTGCTGTCCGATCTACAAAGTTCGAGAGAAAAACCTGCTCAAGAAGATGGCAGGAGAGACTGACACCCTCTAAAGTTGTTATTCTAATCCAATCTTAATCTTAGCCTGTATCACTTCTTAAAAGTTAGTTTTTAAAAAGTTAGTCTATAACTCTTATAAAACATTGTTTTAACTTGAAGTCGTTAAGGTTTGAATACCTATTTGATTTAAAATTATGTTTTTTCTTCATACCTACCAAACAATTTGCATGTAAATACTCTGAATTTAACATTCGAAAGATCAGTCCATCGATTAAAAAATATTCGAAGAATCGTTCAGTCGAAGCAGCGCTTGGCGACAAAAAGTTGTTTCGCAATAAACTCTATTCGCACAATCGTTTAGTCGATATTCCAATAATCTAACATATGTCTCTCGAAATTAAGTTACGGACCCAGTAATGGGTACGCTGTATTTGCTATACGCGTCTGTAGTTGTCGTATGCGGTCGACTTCGGAATTATACCTCTAATACTTGAGAATTGTTGACTTTATTTAAGCCTCTTTATGTTAGATTGAATCGAAATTAGCCCACCTAGAAAATAGACCGTGATGAAAGCACAAACAAATTTCCTTCGTATTTACAATATTAGCAAGGATAAAGAGAAAACCACTATGATAATGACATTTTAGGAGTTTGAATTGAATATTTACTAAAGGGTCTACTATATTATAGAATAGTAAAACAAAGGAAATTGCCGTCCGGCGCGAGCTTTGATCACTGAGAGAGTGAGGCCCTTTGTCGATGTTTCATTAATAAAGTTTACCTAAATATGAATTATTTAATGTTCAAGGAGCTAATTAGTCGGTATAGTTTGTGGTGGAATTGGTCTGAAGTCAAATTGGTAGGCGAATTGGCCAAGCGTAAACTTCATATGAGGCAATTACTTACGTAAAGTTTTACTGGAAGGGCTATTGTTACGTTGACAATTACTGAATCTATGAAATTTATTAATAAACACTTTACTTAATATGACAAATTTAAAAAATGCAATAGGTACCTACCTAAGTCATTGTACCTACTCGTATAATTTTTTTAACATTGTTTTATACATAACAGCGTGATAAGGAAACGGAGAGGCATGTTATGGTATCTGCGAAAGAGAAAGGAATGTTTAGATGATAGGTACTAAAATAGAGGAAAGACATGAATGTGTGGTCTCTGCTTACCCCAAAGAGAAATTATACCACAAGTATAAACAGAAAATGCCCGTTAAAATGACTGAACATCAAAGAATATATTTAAATATACTAGGAAAAGCGATATAACGATTCTGGGAACAATTTTAAATAAACAAATTAGGGCACCCCGTTAAATTGTTTTAAATTTGTTTGTTGAGCCCTTGAAGCCACGTCCAGACATGATTTATACCTGGCAATATATTTTGCAGCCCGCAGCGTTTTTTAATTGTACCCAATTAACTTTATTTCTGCTCTCAGCCCTAGAACCCAATTACATCACTTTGGCGCAAGAAAAAAAATGAAGAAAAATAAAAACAATAAAAAATTTTACACAGATCGTGAGTAAGTGGCCAATTTATTAGATCAAAACGTAATGACATCTTTTGTCTTAATTACTTTTCCTTCGGACCTTTTTCTTGAGCCACTGACTTATTGTTTTTATTCTTTTATCGCTGCGATTTCTTATAACAAGGATTTAGCATTAAGTCGTATTGTGAGTGTGACGCCCGACCTCCACCTGTTTTTAAGAATTTCATATTTTATTTCTTTAACTTTTCCAAGTTCGCAAAAGTTTTCGATGTTATGACTATTCGTGAGCGAACTGACTTCGGATTGTAATGGATTATGTTTTACTTTTGAAAACAAATATTTAAGAAGATAAGATTTTATTTGAATGAATTCTGTAGTTTGGGCATAAAATACTTATCTATTTATTTAATTAATTCTCCAACACAGAGCGGAGAGCCTCGTCAGCCAATCTTCAGGTGTACAGTTTGCAGGTGATGTTGCCAAGCCAACATTCAAGTCCCGAAGATTTTGGTGGGACTCGACGAACACCGTATTACTTTATTTTCAATGGAATATTTCTCGTGAAGTATATGTGTATCCCCATACAAACATACTTTACAAGAAGTTGAAAATATTTACGTGATCATCTTGGTGGTACCCTGCCCCGCCAAGCTGCATCCAAAGATTTCATGAGTTTCCAAAAACGTTGATTGAAAATATACAGTGGTACTATTCAAATCGACGAATCATTGATGCGGACATAAATGGCAAACTACTCTATTACAATTAACAATTGCGGTCTCTCCTTAATAATCCAGATATAATTAAACAGTACCGTGGTCACTGATTTATAATTAAAACGTGCTTTTCACACGGACCGCTATTCTGAATGAAACAACAGCGATTATTTCACTCCAGACACATTAACCGGTGAATTGATGAATTTTTTGGGTTGAATGAATTATTTTTTTTATACCTCTTAGGTGGTACCGCTCCATCTGATGGAAAGTGGCTACCGTGGCCTATGGACGTGTGCGACACCAGGGGAGTCACACTTGTGCTGCCGACCCTTTAAAAACAGAGATTTCTGTGCCGTCAGTGTAGAAGACAAAGCAGGACAAGCTCTTGGCCTTCCCATTTTTTTTTTTTTTTTTTTTAAAAAGAATATTAGCAACCGAAATTACTAATATTCCCGTTAACCCCTCCAACTAAGCTAAATTGCTTGTGCTAGGAGTGGGTTCACGTCGGTAGTGTAATGGCCAGGATTCGAACCCGGGACCTCTCGATCGTAAGGCCGACTCCTTAACCACTAAGCTACCGACGCTTCAATACTTTGATAGTACAAAACTCTCCAGTGAGTTCTGGCTACTCTACTCACCACCGGGAACCCAACACGAGGTTATTATGGCCGCGGTATTCTGTAGGGCAGAGGTGCTTATCCAGACTCAGTCGGAACATACGAATATTTTGCCGAAATTTTATAGCCTTTATAGGTGCTTCACGTTTCTTTATCATATTTCTATACCACTTATTATAAGTTTTGTGACGATACTAGTAAGAACTTCAACAATATCGTTTACTTTTACAAGAATATTAGATTGAAACTTATAAACTATCACCGCATATAGTTCAGTTTAATAGAATTCAGAAACTATACTCAACACCTCACAAAGTTAACATGTAAAAGTAAAAATAGGATGAGAAAACTGGTCATCGATTCTGCTAAAGCAAAACCTACTTACACTGGAGATAATGCGATTTAATTTTAGCCCTTAAAGTAACAGCGTTAAAGTCTAACATTAAATGGATTTTTGTAGAGCGAATGAAAGAGTGTTATTAAACTCTTTTCATTAAATTTTTGACTGTAAATCTATAGAAATAAGGTCTAAAATTGAATATCATCTTTTGCAGTCTGTGTGGTATCACAGTGGTTGTGCTTTAGCAGAATCGAGGGCCTGCACAAATTTCATGGCAGTGTCTGCAGAACATTTTGTCAGCTTTCATGACAATAGCGGTAGTATGGTTTTTTTGCGAACGTTGCTATGGCCAACGTGGCATTCAGTCTCTGTAATTGTTCCAATGTCCGTCTGTATAGACTGTTCCAATTATACCAGACACCCAAAGTCACCTGCATAGCACCACCCCTTTGTATAGGAATTTAATTTAGACCATGTTCGCTTCAAAAAGATGAATGTGCTATTTTTACCGACTTTAAAAAAGGAGTAGGTTCTCATTTCGCTTTGTTTTTAATATCAATTCGTTAACAGAATGATAGTAGGTAATATTCCCAAAAGGCTGGCAGCATTGCAGCTTTACAATTATGCTTTTTAATATGTACCTCGCTGTCACCAACGGCTTTGCTTGCGTGCATTTCGCGGGCAACAGCTAGTAACAAGTATATCAGGAGATAGTTCAGCTATGCTTACTTTGAGTCTAGACAGCGTTGTGTAGAATGTCCTAAATCCGTTAAAAACTAGTTTTATTTCAATGAGTGGGATTCTTGTAAACTTCAGACAGTATGATCTAAACAAACTTTAACATAATAGTAGGAAGTAGGATGTCAGAAGTAGGATAATATTACTAGACAAAGTATGGCCTACTTTACAACATAATGGCAGTAATTCACATTATATTTTCAAATCATTCCTATGGAGAATCCTGTAGGGAAGTAAAAACATTGTTTTATCAAAATACCATTGCTTGGTTAAAACTTTCGGGTTCCCCCAGGGTCCTACCTCTGGACTTTCACTTGACAATATGTTTTGACACACTGCATAAACACATTTATAAATTTTATTCAAAACAAGAGGTGGAAGGCATGTTGTGCCTACCCCAAATAATTGGGACAAGGACAGAATAACGATGATGGGTTAGAACAAAAATTATAATTATGTAGATTTGTCATTATCTCATCATAATAAAAAACCGGACAAGTTAAGACTGGTAAAGCGGACCCCAGACTCCGAGCTAAAAGCTTCGGATGCGACTGGGAATTAACGCTACGAGGAAGAAGAACAGAAGACCAGACAAGTGCAAGTTAGACTCGCGCTCTGAGGGTTCCGTACAAAACTAAATTAAGGAACTAACTTATGTTACATAAGCAGCAATATCTTTTTCGCTGTCCTAGAAGTTTGATTTGTAAGACCGATTAAGAAAGAGAAAAGAGAATCGACCTCGGGCGGGACTCGAACCCGCGATCTTTCCCTTACAGGGGGAATGCTCTGACCACTAAACCACCGAGACCCGCACGAAGCCAATCCAAATTCCTCTATACATCTGTCTTTGGGGTGACGATGACGTGGGGCCGAGAGGGCTAATCGATTTGAATACTTAGCATAATAAATGCTCCAAAATTTCATTCAATTGATTTCTACGAGTTTGCAGTTTTGAGTACTTGGAATAAATTTCAACTCGATCCGTTCACAAATTCCCGAGAAAAAGGTCTTGACCGACAGACAGAGAGACAACGAAGTGATCCTATAAGGGTTCCGTTTTTTCCTTTTGATGTACGGACCCTAAAAATCAGTAATGTATGTTGTTAGGCTTTCATAGATATCTTATTTTATAGATATGAATGAAGTTTAGGGAAAGAATAGGCTTTATTTTTCATCAAAAACGGTTACAAACAAGTATAATATGCGTTTACCTTTTTTTTTTGTATAGGACACGTCAATTTGACTTCGCCTCGCCTGATGGTAAGCTGAAGGCAAAGTCTCTGAAAAGAGGGTAAAATTTTAGTACCTATCCATAAGGTATGAATCCGAAGCCGACCGCATACGACAACTGCCGACGCATGCAGCACAGACAGCGTACCCATTACTTGTTGAACTCCGATACGGATAAAGAACATTGCGAAGAAGCCGCAATGAACTATGCGCATGCGTCGGCAGTTGTCGTAAGCGGTCGGCTACGGAATCATACCTTAACTTGTAAAATAATATGTCTACCAGTACAATCAGACATCAATATACCTAATTGCACACGTACCGAAACTTACCCCATTGAAGAACAACGAACCATCACTCCAATCATACTTCACATTACAATACCTTCTGTCATATAAGTAATCCCAGCCATTAGTACAGATTGAACATCTCAAACTTTGCCGAATAAATTATTGGTTTCCGTAATCGTAATTTCAAAAGCAATCTGTTATCCACATCGTATATTGCAGGAGAAGGGTAAGATGGGTAAGATTGGTGAAGATTCGGACAGATCTCCAGGGCCTTCGGGGAAATCAAGTGATGCACGAAGGTTCATTGGGTAAGGTTCTAATGCGAACCATTGTTAGCTATTATTACGGTGTTACTCGTAATACCGTAGTTTAAGTTGGTGTACTGGCAAGTACAAAACTGTTTAGATATTCGTGATTTGACGTATTAGGTTTTATTTTTTGTTAATATAGTAAGGGAGTTGATTGACATCGATAACATACATTTGTAGGTCACTGAGTAGAAGTAAAAAGTAGAAGAAAAAAGTAGTAAAAGTACAAAACTGCTAAGACCGTCGTAATTTGACGAACTAGGTTTTATTTTTGGTTTTTATAGTAGGGGAGTTGATTGACACCGATAACATAGATTTGTAGGTCACTGAAATGAACTAAGACTTATGAAAATATTTCTAAAGTATTTTAAGGGCAAGATAATATTGGAATTACTTATCATGGTGACGTGCGCTGTGTGCTTAACTAGCATAGATGTGTAAAGGACAATTTAGGCTACGTCACTCTTGTCGCGACCGGGTCCGGCAGGGACACTGTAAAACTTCTATACCTATACTTTCGTATGAAGTAGTTCATGCTCGACAGTTAGCCGGCATGCTTATTAGCTAACTTTTCGCGACCAGCGAGCGAGCGATGAGCAGTAAGAACGAGATCACTGCGCGATGGATCGCGATACGTCAAAAAAAATTGGTATTACGTAAGGATTTGCGATCAGATCGCCTTAACAATTATATGCTGCGGAACTGAAAAATAACGATAGTTTTGTTTCTAAGACTAATTTATATGTGTTTCTTGATTTACCACTGGTTTTTTTACAATGAAAATTTCTGTATTTAATATTTTCACAATGGCGGCCATTAAAAAAGGACTTGCTATCGCGAGTTAGCTAATAAGCCTGCGGATTACACATCAGGGCGTAGAAACGTCAGTGGGTATTGTTTCCCTCGTAGAAGGGTAGAAGATGAAAGAAAGAAAAATGAATATAAACAACTTAAATTCATCCACGTGAAATAATAGAAGCGCATATGGGACGAGTCCCGTTCATGGCTCGATCCGATGGTAACACGGTGCAGTGTGAATCATCCTTTAATCAGTAACTGCAGTCTTATTTTAGCTTCCAAAATATATGCAAAGAAAAGATGGTGTTCCAGACATTATTCAAAATTCAGTAATCAATCCACTTAAAATTCCAGTTAGTTACTTAAGTCTTAAAATGAATGCTTTTAGCATACTAATAGGGCTGGGCGACTGGGCAAAACTTTTGGTGGCAAGATTTCAAGTTTATTTCTAAAGCTTGATTTAAATATAATGTCTCTTTGAATGTGACAAATTATTTTTAAAATATTCTCGAACAATATTGGATTTTAAAATTTCTAGCGTTTTAAGGTTGATTCGAATGCTCAATCTATTCTTTTTACGTCAAATTCTATTAGTGTAAATGTAAACAGTGACAGAACATTTGTGTGTTGTTCTTTCTTATGTAAACGCTAAAAAAGGTTTCATTTATATTAAAATGTTAAGAAAGAATGCTGTTCTTCTAGCTCAAGCTCTGTGTTCGTTTGGTCTAAATCCATAATAAAGAAGTAACCTAAAACAGGGTATCCGCTTAAATTGCAGTCACACTAGCACGCAAGATACATAGTCAAACTTACCTGATACTGTTTAATTGTCTTCTTATGCTTTAATTGTCAAAAGAAAAAAATCATAAACACAATTATTTCTAATATAGGTTTATGAGCAGTTAATTAAAAAAAATATATTACGAACACAAACAAAATTTTTACAAAAACGTGTTATGTCAACAGGATTTCGAAATCCACTTAATTCCTCGACTGTACAGTACATGAGACTATCCGAAATTATCTAATGTGTAATGACAGTGTCCAATCTGATGAGGGTCGACTCTGGGGCCAATCTGAAAGGAATTCCAGTTAATATGCCCGTTATTCCGAAACACCGTACCCCTGTACTCGTAAAACCACCTCTGGGGTATACGATGTGAGCATCATATCGTTTGATTTCCAATGCTGTTTTAATAAGTATTGATTTTACAAAATTATATACAGCTGTGTCAATGAATAGCAGACAGAATTGTTTATAGTAATGATTTGATGTAATGTGGTAGTAATCAGCGATTAAATCTACAGCCAAGTCTAATGGTATGCACGCATGAATGGGTACAGCAATTTGCAATATTTGCAATGGAAACTTTGATTAAGGTTATATTAGCATTGTGCAATGAATTGTTTCGAGGGAAACAATATTATTAGAGTACATATCTCAGTCTAAATTGAGTGAAGAACAGAGTGTGTTACCTAGGGTATTATTTGTATGTAAATTTAACACAGTACAGTACTTAATTTCAACGTTGTAATGAAGTAGTTAAACGGACGTTAGGTTAAGAACAATGATTTAAAATGGTAAGTGGTTTTAACTTGATTACAATATAAACTCAGTTGTTTTCTCATTTTTAATCATGTTCTATAAAGGATTAAGTTCTTAATTTGACTGTATTTTCTTATTAGTTGAAAGATTATACTTTAAAATTAGTGCCGTTTTCGTGAATACTAGTTATGAGTAATAGATTAAAATGACTTTTGTGACATTAATGATCATCACTTCAAACCTTTTAGGTCTGATTAAAAATATTCTAGAATAAAATAATGGTCTAACATGCAGCATACAAATGGTACAAATCACTTGTAATGTTTCAGGGTGAGACATAATGGGTTACATTTTTAGATTTACTATGAATATGTTATCCTTATCTGAGAGCTCGTAAATTTCGACAACATTTTTTTATTTTTTATGCCTAGTTCTTCGTATTTTAGGTAGCATTTTTCTTCTTTCAGAATCAAAGACAAAGTAACAGTTAATTTCTCATGTAAATTTAGAATAAAAATATTAAATTGTCTCTGATATTCAATTACGCAGAAACGGCTGGATTGATTAACATACAGTTCTGTTATCATCCTAGAAATACATGCTCATAGGTCGCAGGCACAATATCAGTTTACAATGCTTCGGTGGCATAAGTTGTACATGTCTTCAGGTTAAGTTTTGTCTGTATTTGTTAGAAATAAATAAATAAAAAAAAATAAAAAAAAGCGGCTTGTTTTTATTTTTTATTTTTTTAACTACAATACTGGGTGATTTTATAGTCGCTACGGAGCGAAAGATTTTGAGATTTTGAGACAGTTTCGATAGCAAAATCGTCTGGAAGTATTATTTTGGCAAAACAAAACATCCCCATACAGTATGCCTTTCACCTGGAGGTACATTATTCCCATACATTATTAAAAAAAAAAATTCTCCAAGTTAATACCTCCAGACGCTTTTGCTATAAAAACTGTGCCCAAAATCTTTCACTCCGAAACGACTACAAAATCACCTTGTATAATAAAATATCTCATTCAGGGCAGAATGTCGTGGTTAGTGTCCAGGCATTTAACGAATCAAGAGGCAGACACGAATAAAAGCGATCTTCAAATCCAATTCAGCAATTTCAAAATACTCGTACATTTTCTGAAAGGGCTATGATTAAAACTTTCCCACATGTGCCAGGAGCAGCGTTCTTTTTACAAAAGTGATTTTCTTTTTAATTATTTTCAACTTTTATGTCATCCAGTATTAAAGAATGCCAGTGTTATTCTCGAACAAAAACAAAACCCACGAGTTACCCACAAAGCAGATCACAGGCAACAGATTCATACTAAAAAAAGTTCTTATTCGTAATTAGTCTCTATTTCCATAGTATTAAATACCATTTTAGTTTGAGGAATTGTTTGATTTTCTTGTTATCACGGGCACTTGGAAAAACAATAAAAATCGCCTGCGGATCACTTCTTTCCTCAAATATCCAATTTATTTATGTGTTTTATGGGTGTTGAAATGTGAATTGAAGAGTCCCGTATTCGATTCCTAGAGGCAACAGAGTAGTTTATTATAATAAAACATTGTGCGAATGTTTTTATGATGACTTTTTATGATACATAAAGCTCGAATATCTATAATAGTCCCACATTAAATATTTTGGTTGTGATTTCGCGTTTATATTCGAGAAGTTTCTGTGAATTTCGTGAGTGATTTCAATTAGAATAGAATTTTTATTTATGAATTTGGGCTCTTATAAGCCACTGGTAAAATAGTAAGTAAGCTTTTGTTGTCAAAGTCTTTATTTTACTTCATAAGTTTATTTTTGTTTTGTCTTTATGCTATTTAGGTTTAGTATCTACTCTATGGAATTTTTATTTTTAATTTTTGGTTGTATGAACTGCGATGTATGTATTTGTATTCCTTTTGTACTTGTACTTTTCTTTCTTTAGTTTCTTTTTGGAAATAAATTATGTTTTAATTTATAAAAATCATTGTTTATTTCTGCACTGCTGTAATGTTCATCAAATCGTGGTAAAACTTAGTCAACTTATCACTTACTCTGGCGGTCGGATAAATAAAGCTGCAATGCCGCGTGACCAGATTGTCTAACATTAAATAATTTACTGTAGAGTAAAATACAGAAAACAAATCATAGGATTTAAGTAATTAAATTGATATACCGCCCCATCCCCTCCCATGTGGTGTCGTACAAGGCGACTAAGGGATAGGGCTGTTTAACATCAGACAGATATAATACAGCCCAGACTCAGCCTATACATGACTCGAGTCAACAATATTGCCCAGAAAACGGCAATAGGCTCACCCCCTATTACGTGGGACCTAATACAATGATTGGTGAAATGTGGGTGTTAATTCACCTCTGCCTAACCCTCCAGGAGTAAAGGCGTGATTGTATGTATGTTGTATGTATTTTGCCAATATCTATTAAACTAATTTCAATAATTACAAGAACATGAATAAAAGTAAAAATCATAAATTGACATGTCAATTTTCTTGCCAAGACCCGCCAATAGATGTTTTGCATCAAAAGATAAAGGAATCCACACAATCCACCCTTCTAAGTGGCATATAACCTCTCATGACATAAAAATATACCAACAATGAATTCCACCGAATCTATAAAGCTATTCAATAGGCCTCTTAAACCATCAAATTCGTATACGTGTGCGGCATTGTGGCGTGAGGTAGTTCCTGAAACTTAAACAATGTGACACGGGGACAAAGTGAGTGTAGTGGACCCTTGAGTTTCGAGACTGTCTTTTGTTCTATGACCCTGCCGGTGATGTTTCTTTTGGGGGTGGTGGAAGTTATGAGAGAGAACAGAGCTATGCAGTGTGTACTTTTTTAACTGGGACAGTATGGTGTTCGAAACCATAGGAGATGTAAGGCTGTCTTAAGTAGCAATAATAATAATAAATAAATTTATGTCACAAAAATAAGTAGTTTACAGTGCCACAAACAAGATAAAAATTTCGTAGACTGCCGATAGTAACCGGAGCCCCATTTCGTAATCTAAGGGATTAGAGAAAGACTCCGATCACTGTCCGCTTACATCAAATTGACAGAATGCCTTATTTCTTTAGCTCAAGACTAGAATAGGTATATTAGCTATTTAAATTGGATGAATTAGCATATATTATCTTTATTGTTAAAACAATTTTGGTATTTGTAACAGGAACCGTTTGGGGAATTAAGATCTCCCCTGGGAGCTACAAGAAAATCTGTTTTAAGAATCATTATATCTTTTTTTGTGAAAACAATTTTGAGCTGTTTACTATTTTGGTGAAACGTGAGCTCTCCATAAAAATGAGTCATGTTGGTAATTTGAGTTTGGATTTATTTGAGGATTGTTTTCAATCGCATCGAATGAAAACAATCAATACACAAAAAGTTAGGGTATTTAATAGGTATAATGTACAGAATTTTACAAATATAGGACCTGTACTTATTATCTTTTTGTAGGTATTCGGGTCAAAGATATTTGGATGTTTGTTATTAACACGCTCAACAGCTGAACGCTATAATTTGGTACTGGAATAACGCATAGGCTTTTCATTTAAGGAATAGTTCCCATGGGTTGCAGGAACCCGATCAGAATTCCACGCAGGTAAAACTGCAGGAAATAGTTATAATTATATATTTCAGAGATTTATATACAATCAGCTTAAAATTTTAATTAAAACGTTGAACTCCTATATTTTGCACCACAACCTATTCACCTATCCACCAGACAGGAAGTAGTGTATCTTCATAACAATCACATGAGACCGCTTTTGTATACGTTGACGCATTCATAATATTATTTGCATTTTGTGTACCTACTCTTAATTTGACTGTTAAAAACAATCTTTCTATGTTATACTGCCTATCTTTCTCTCCATACAAGACTGAAAGAGATTGCCACTATGCAATAAGGCCGCTAAATCCCTACTTTCCCTACTAATATTATAAATGCGAAAGTAACTCTGTCTGTCTGTCTGTCTGTCTGTCTGTCTGTCTGTCTGTCTGTCTGTCTGTCTGTCTGTCTGTCTGTCTGTCTGTCTGTCTGTCTCACTTTTACGACTAAACCGCTGAACCGATTTTGATGAAATTTGGCATAGAGGTAGATTAGACCTTGAGAAAGGACATAGGCTATGTTTGGTCGCGATAACCGACATCCACGCGGGCGGAGCCGCGGGCAAAAGCTAGTTGTATAATATACTAGCAGCCTCTCGTGACTTCGTAGGCCTGGAGTTCGTTCTACCCCTTAGGGGTGAAGTTTCGTAAAATCCGTTCTTAGTGGATGTCTACACCCAATAATGAACCAACCTGTAGCCACTGTGACCACTTTCCATTAGGTGGCCCTATGCTTGTCTGCCACCGAAGTGGTTTAAAGAAAATCTAATATATTTTTTTTAGACAGCTTTTACATTTAAAAGAATGTCTATAAAATTTCTTTGAACTAGGCTAACTACAACTATTACACCGTTCTAGTCAAGTCCTCAAATTACATTTTATGCGCGTTTCCTTTTTCAAACGAGGTCGCTTGCCACCTCCGTGTCTCACTAAGTAATTGTTGAAGCAGCTCTGTATCATTTATATGCTAATACTTAACGATCCCCACACAAACAGATGGCTTAACTACGAATGGCTTAATTGGATTACAGAATACAGAACATAATCTAATTATTTTGTTTTTCTCAAAATATCCTATCCTATCCTACTACCTTCCTACTAATATTATTATCAATGTGAAAGTTTGGTTCGTGTGATGACGTCGTCGTAAGAGGTGACTAACGGAAAAATACGCAGACCATATCACTGAGAGATTAGAAGAACTCGACTCCCTACTCAGGAGGCGCGGGTTCGATTACCGCTCAGTGCGAATATTTGTATGCATGAATATGAATATTTGCAATGGTCTGGGTGCTTCTATGTATATAATAATATGTATGTATTTACGAAAAAAAAATTATCTAATTATGTTTGTCCGCACTCTGGAACCCATAACACAAGCTAGTTAAGTTATGCTTACTTTGGGTCTAGATAGCTCTGTGTAGAATGCCCTACAATATATTTTATAAAAAAACAACAATTATTACTTTGATATTTTCAGATGTTCACCCGAATATTATAAATTGAAATAAACTACATACTTCAACTCAATCTGCCTACACTAACAATACAACGCAGTTCGGGTCCTTTGAGGTACTCGAACTTACACTTCAAACCATGAGACAATTACCATCTTTAGCCTCCTCATGTCTATGATTGCTGAAAAAGAAAGCAAAACGGGATTGGTAGCGATAGTGTTACGCCCCTGGTGTTGCATATATCCATAGGCTACACTTTTCATCAGGTGGGTCATGTGCTAGTCTGCCACTTAAGTGGTATAAAAGAAGCAACCAAAACATCGGAATCAAGGTAAGAAATAAACTGTCACTAAATAAATCATGATAGAATTAATTTGAAACAGTTTTATTTCAATGCCTACTTTATTTCTGTATTTTCAATAAATTATAAGATACCAAAAATTTCAAGTAAAAGGGTTAGATATTTATATACTAACAGTATCATTAAAACTATTTGCCAAACATCATTATTTTAAAGAAAATTCAAAGAGAAATCTCAAACCGAGGTTTATCGAATATCGCATCGTTTTAACGACTTGTGAGACAATGACTAGGAGAAGGTTTTTTAAGATGTCATGACGACTTTAAGATAAAGGTTTGTTTTATGTCATTTTTTATCAAGAAAGTTTTATGGTGAAGGACACAGGAGATATTGTGATCCTGAAGTCAGTTTTAGTGCGAACTACAACTGTCTGATGCGATTACTACAGTAGTAAAATTTTGTGATATTTCGACGCTCCCTCGTTTTTTTTATTTGTTTTTAAAAAGATCAAAAATTGTTCTAGAAAATATTATGTAATCAGGCAGTGTCTTTGTAGCTCCCTTTATTAAATAGCCAATGAGGTTTCACCTGTACGGGTTGAGTTCTGCTTAGCAATCCCAGTTAAAACACGCGCACACACACACACACACACACACACACACACACACACACACACACACACACACACACACACACACACACACACACACACACACACACACACACACACACACACACACACACACACACACACACACACACACACACACACACACACACACACACACACACACACACACACACACACACACACACACACACACACACACACATACACACATATACACATACACATACACACACACAGGTTCACAGTAGGTAAGCGGCCAATCGCAATGCTCCATTTTCACGATACGTTTACGTTACGAATATTTTTCGTGCACGGGGCGCCGATAAAATATTAGTTATAGTACTCGTAGAACCAATGATTCCGTGAAATGGCTAAAATTGCAACTACGGTTGTGACTATTATAATGCATACTGTTTTATAGCGAATCAAAGGCAATTTATCGCGATTTGAAAATATTGAAAAGACGGTGGTAGCCCCCTCACTTCACAGAATTATTGGTTTTACTGTAGTTTATGTACAGGAGTACAAAATATTGTTTCTCAACAAAAATATTTTTTTTTTTTTTTTTTTTTTTTTTTAATAAGAATAAGAAGAAGAAATGTGTCTGTTCGTATTCATTTCATGGTCAATTTATAGCTTGTACCTACTCACCTACTCAAAGTTGAAGGTACTCAATGTATGAACCTAGTAGGGAGCGCTGCAATCGGTCCATATTCAAGTTTGTGAAGATATCTAGACGGTTCGAATGCTGAAACGGATGAAAGGATCTGGCTGAAATTAGCTACAAGGATAGACTATAGATTAAAAACCTATAGACTTTGCATTCCTGTCATAGGTTCCTATAGGGAAGCAACCTCTGTGTGCAACAAGAACAGAAATCCACGTGACTACGGCGCGTACACGGTGGTATTTTTAACACCCTGTGTATGCAGTTCACTCGGATAGGTTAGATGTAAAACTCTTAGATAATGGTCAATGGCTTCGGAGCTCTTTTTATAGCCACCGACAAATAATAGCCTTTTAAAGCCAGGCTCCGTCTTTTATTTTATATCAGAGTTGGTTCAGGGTGGTTGTAAAGCTCTCTTCGGGTCAATGACATATGCACATCGAATGACGAACGATATACGTTTAGAGATGTCTCTACTTAAATACACAATTTTTATTTATATAAAAAAGAAGTATTTTTTCTTTTAACTAACAAACTTCTTGCAACGGATCCAGCAATATTATTGTAAATTTACAGTGTGAAACGAAAATAGCCTTCGTAGAACTTTGTAGTAGGAAAGTTGAAAGCAACTTGATACAGACTTTATTCATTAAACAGTACCTACCTGCTAGTACAAAGCATTTCCGTATTCCTCTACAATTTCTCACATAATTATTTTGCCCCACTATAGCGCAGGGTAAATTAAAATAACTTCACCTTGTATTAAGACTAAAGAAGGAGATTTTTGTACATTTTTGCTCCGGTGTGCACGTTTAAAATTAAACACAGACATAAACTTGCAGCTAGAAGTGGTAAACGAATTAAATCATAAGATTTCAGTGTCAGTACATGATCATTTCAGTTTGCTGTAGTATTTGACGCGGTACACACAAATACTCCCCGTATTGGTCCTATAGAATGGAACCGCGAGAACCGATGGTGTGTTTGGTCTTCATAGTGGTTACTGAATCCGTCCGCCACGCGTAGCAACCCAATTTTATCGTGATTATACTTATGTTATATTCAACTCTATGCTTAATAGTTGAAGATAATTGCATAGACAGTTCGGTATTTGGTGTGGTAAGTTGACACAAGTTTGACGACTTGGCGGTTACCCTTTTTCGTGTGGTATAAAACGGTTATGTCAAAATCGGATCATTTAAATCAAGATGTCTTCAAAATCGAACCAATGAAAACCCCACGACATCTCCGATATTCTGATATTGCCTGGGAAGGTGATTAACCCCCAATCACTGCAGTCCAAAACTCCACCCACGTTTTTGAACTGAAGCAAGATATCCTTTTCGAATTTAACAGTCACTTCCAGCGGTCAAATTGAAAATTCACGACTAAGTCCATGTAGGTATGCAGAGTGTTGGAAATTAAATTAGAATAAACATAATTAAACAGTTGGCCCCATTTGCTTCGACTTTCAAAATTACTGTATTTAGGAGATTAAATGATCGTACCCTAATGTTAACCTTCTATACCTGCGTAAAATTATGTAACATTATGTACTCGCGCACGGTATGTTCGACCAAAAGCTAGTGGTGAAGGTGGACTTGAGATGAAGAGATTCTCGTCCCAATTGAAATGTTCGACTAGTAAAGTACCTCCGTCCTACAGAATAGCAGTATTCTACCATTATCATAATAGTATAGTGCTATGTTCACGGCGGTGAATAGGGTAGCCAGAAATCACTGGAGAGTTTTTATGCAGCCAGTGTGAACACCAAAGGCTTGTCCTGCGTTGTCTTCTGCACTGACAGCACAGAAACTTTCTGTTTTTGCAGGGTCGGCAGCACGAGTGTGACGTGTGAGTGTTTTTAATTGAAATTTTCCTACACCACTGATTTGAGATTTACCGTATAGCCCAAGCCAAATCACTAACATTAACATTATATGTATAAGAAAAATAATATGGCTGAAGTATGTAGTCGGTCTGATAGACCTCTGTCGGTGTATAGAGGTTAATAATACAGGATTACCGGGCCATGTATATTGTCCTTTCGTATGCGAAGGGTAATTTTCACTAATGACTACATAACAAAGTACGATTTTCCCAGAAGTATACTGTACTTTTTGTATACAGAGGTCAAATTCACTAATTATTATTATCACCTAACTAAAAAATCAAAGCAAATTTAGGGTGTTGTTGGTCTGACAGACCAATGCGCGGTTATACGAAGGTTAAAAATACAGGATTTCCGGTCCAAAAGTATATTATGAGTTTCATATGCGAAGGGAAATTTCACTAATTTATTACGTAACAATAACATTATAATAATTTGAAATTATATATCGCGATCTCCTGTGCAGATATATTTTAATATCCGTTGTCAGGGGAAAAAGGGGTATGCGTACCTGGGGAAGTACCTAACTGGTCTTATTATTTAAAGTAGCAATGATTGCTTTTTTTTTTCTTAAAAATGTGAGGTGTGTCCTTATCATGTCACATACCTTGATAGTGAGCTTTAGATGAAGTCTGAAGTATGTAGACAGACCATTATAGATTGTCCACAATGCTATTGTCTCTTTTCGGTTATGGTAGGCAGAGGTCTCTTTACACTTGACTGCCTCTTTGGCGTAGCGGTAGTGAATGCGACCGCTACGCAGGGGTACGGGTCCCCGCTCAGTGCATGAATATGGGTATTTGCATTGGGCTGGTCGTGCCTCGGAAAGCACGTTAAGCCGTCAGTCCCGGCTGCCATACGAACATATAATGTTAGCATGGCAGCCGGGCCCCAACCGTTTATTCCCAGTATTTTGTAGTCTCAGTTTCCTTTAGTTTGTTATTGGGTTGTGGAGGTAATAAGGCAGTCGCTTCACGAAAAATATCGAGGTCTAGCCAAATCTTCAGTTAGACTGGTAGAGCGGACCTCAGACTTCGAGATGAAAGCTTCGGATGCGACTGGGATTAACGCTAGGACGAAGAAGATCTCTTAGCCCTTGCTACGATCCTGGTATAATAGTGTAAGACGTACTTATGAGAATACACTGCTATTATTATCTGTTTTGCACTGATATTTTTCTTTCTTTGAAATTATATTTTTGAAAATATATTAGGTAATATCAAAAGCATTGATGTGATTACTACGCTTGAATAGTTACCTATTCATATAAATATCAATCTATTAATATTTCAACAAAGAGAAAATTCTGAGAAATGTTTATATAATTGCTTGAAATGAATATGGAGCAGAAGGCGTGACCCCCACGCTTTGTCGCTCAAATTTTAACTATATTTTCATAAAAATAATAATCTTAGGTAAAAATATACACAATTGCCTGTCTTGATGTCAATTATATAATACTCGTACATAATTGGAATTGTCAACAATATCACATTAAGTTTATATAATTTTATCACGGGTGTTATTTTGTACTAGCTGTTGCCTGCGGCTCTACCCGGGTGGATGTCGCTTATCGGGTCCAAACATAGCCTATGTCCTTTCCCAAGGTCTAATCTATCTCTGTACGAAATTTTATTATAATCAGTTTAGTGATTTAGGTGTAGAAGCGTAACAGACAGATAGACAGACAGAGTTACTTTCGCATTTATAACATTAGTAAGAATATGAATATAGATATTAATATGCATAATAAAGAGTTATCTACCTATCTATCTATCTGTCTTTGGGGTCCAAGCTAACTTCACATACTGATAAATGGACCAGCATCTGATACTGACTCTCCTCTTAGAGCTGGGGCTCAGAAAACAGTTGCTTTCATGTAAGTCAATTTAAAACAGTTTAAAGTGCTTTCTGAGGCATAAGTGGAGGTCGCTGTGATAAAAATAGTCTCCAAGACTGATTTTACAATATGCTCACCTACTCTGTTACTGTTTTCTATGCCACTTAGGTATGAAAAGCAAACAGCCCACCTGATGGAAAGCGGCTACCGTGGCCCATGGACGCGTGCAACACTAGAAGGAAATACTCGTGCTGCCGACCCTGTATGAACAGAAAGTTTACCTAGAGCTCTTCATCGCCCTATGATACCTTATTATCTAGGTACCATATTTCATAGTCAAAGTCAAAGTCAAAGTCAAAGTCTTTATTTCTCAAAATAGTGCAACACTGTTACAGCTTTTTGACGTCAAAAACTCCTTAAAACTAAGTTTACCACCGCTTCCTAAGCGCTAATGGAGAAGAAACGGCGCAACAAACTCCACTGCGGCATTTTAAGGACGTCAGTTTACAAAAAAAATAAAAGGGTTCCTTGAGACTAAATATGAACGTATGTACATTTGTCTCGCGTCAAGTAGGTATATAAAAAATAAAAATAAAACCTTATATAAAATAAAAATAAGACAACTTCAAGAGGGGCCTGCACCATGCTCAAGCCATACATTTTTGTCTTTAATATAATCGTCTGTCCTATAGTATGCTTTGTTGCATAGGGTGGTCTGTACATGATTTTTAAATTGGTTTTCAGGCATACCAAGGACCGATTCAGGCAACTTATTATAAAATCGTATACCTTCCCCTTTAAAAGAATCACTAACTTTGCTAAGCCGATAGCATGGAAGGAGCAGTTTATTTTTATTGCGCAGATTTCTGTCTGTAATGTCACTTACTTTTGTATTTAGTAATATTTTTCCTGACATATAGTATGTTTTCAAATATATATTGGGAAGCTACAGTTAAAATATTAATGTCCTTAAATCGTTCCCTAAGAGAATCTCTCTTGCCTAAACAATAAATGGCACGTACTGCCCTTTTTTGTAATATAAAGATAGTCTCTAAATCTGCCGCATTTCCCCAAAGTAGTATTCCATAGGACATCAAGCTATGAAAATAACTAAAGTACACCAGCCTAGCGGTAGTTACGTCTGTCAACTGCCTTATCCGTCTGACAGCATAAGCAGCAGAGCTGAGTTTATTGGCCAAAATAATGATAATATGGTCACCCCATTGTAACTTCGAATCTATGGTAATTCCTAGGAAAGTAGTGCTTCTTACAAATTCCAATCTTTGTCCCTCCAGCACGACATCAACGTGAGCTTGCCTTACATTAGGCAGTGTGAACCTAATGCATTTGGTCTTTTCTGCATTCAACAGTAGATTGTTTACAGAAAACCAATTTGAAATAGAGTTTAAAATATTATTAACAATAGTCACATCTGTATTACGCCGATCCACTTTAAATATTAGCGATGTATCATCTGCAAACAATACTATGCCCGCTTGTGTCTCGATCATATATGGCAGGTCATTAACGTAAACCAAAAAAAGAAAAGGTCCTAGGATTGATCCTTGGGGTACGCCTATTTTGACGTTTGATCCGTTTGACTTTACGTTATTCACATCAACAGTCTGATGATGATGATACTAGAGAATAATAATTTATTTAATGAATTTTACAAGGCCTTTGTTCTGCAATCTTAGGTCTAAAATGATTATCTTAAGTCAGAACAAATTATCATAGTGGCACTATTTTTATTAGCCATCTATTAATTTGGTCGTCTTAAATAACCACTACATGACTATTATTACTATAACTCCCATTACTATTACCTGACTTTACAGCATTTATCACTTATTCGATACTCACTATTCTAAATTCAAATTAACTTTAGAATCTTACACTTATTACCTGTCTGATACTGGCCATTCTAAATTAGAATCATATAGCACTTATCGGCGATACTGCCCATTCTAAATTCAAATTATTATTTTTCAGGCGGCAAACACCAACGAAGCCAGCCTTATGGCTAATGATTATAGCCTTACACTTTTTAGTTAATTAAGTGACGGTGCAGTCGTTAATGGAAGCCCAATTTGGGGCTTTAACATTTACCAAAGTTTAATTTAAAAAATAATTAATAGGTGTTGTGGGTATCGAAAGTGTGTTAAGTGACGTTAATGGGTTTTATTATATTTATCTTTTAAACAAACAAATATATTAAATCGATGATCAATATTTGAAATTGCGAAATCCACAGAAAAGCTGGACTTTGTGGTTTAATACATTTTTATGTTACCTGTGTATTTGTGTGTTTACATAATCTCCAAAATCACCCACTGTTATAGCTATTGTTTTCATTTAATATTTCCGGGAGCGACTGCGGCTGTTCTCCATCTGAATAAATGATAAAGTTGATAAATCTGACATGGCAAAGCCTGCTGGGCAGCAATAGGCTTGGCCTATACGTTCCTACATACCTAAAATCACATTTATCGTCATTTTTTATACATTAATTCACTTGAACCTTACATATTTATTACAATAGTAGTTGGACCCTCAAGTGAGCAAATGATGCCTGCATTAGTAAGGACTAAAATAAAGTTATCAATATATATCTGCTAACCCTTTCAGATACAGACGTTAATGTATTTATGTGCAAAGTAAATAAGAAATAGGATAGAAAAATGTAGCATTCTATGAACATTGATTTATGTTGCTAACGATAAGCTAGGGGTTATGGGTCGATGTAGACCTTGTCTGTGAATAATAAATACATACGGTTGCCCCGAATGAAAATATAGTAAAGGAAAATGACGAAATTTTACTCCAGAGCAAAAACTTATTGAATATTCCAAACTTGACCTTTGAAAGCAAATCGTGATTTGATTTTCAAATATATAATATTAGATCTTCTATCTGTATTATTATATAATTGTAAATTGGTTGTGTCTGTGTATTAAAAATCTTATAAGAAAAACTTGGGTTGTGTTAAATGTTTAATGAACGATTCGGATGCCAATTTTTTTCTTATTTTTGCGTGCTCATCTAATAGTTCGCGATGGATGCAAAACTATTGTACAGATTTTGATGCAGTTTATTTTATTAGCAAATCTTATTATAATCTACCGTATTTTTGATAGCAATTCGTTGATTAGAACTGAAGATACGAGTATGACCAAAAGTCGCATTTTATGGGAGGTCGCGGGAGGTATTTTTACCCTTATTGGCTATTTTTCATTTACTTTTTCACGAGAACTGTATTAGCACTTCAAGTGGGTGGAGCCCGGGCCAGGTATTATATTATAATATTTTTGCGAACAGTATATTTTGCCGTAAACAGAAAATAGCTTAACCATGTCTGTTTTCCTTAAAAAGATTGTTCACGATATAAATTACTTTGATGAAAATGCCGCTTACGTTAAGACGATGGTCAGGGTTCGCTATTAGTCATAAGCTTCTTTACCATACTAAGCCGGATTCCACCAGCAAAAATCCGTTTAACAAATCTGTGTTTTCCCAAAAAAAAGAAAAGAAATCAAAAAATCAGTCAGTGTGACACCTCCCTTATAGACCATTACAAATATTTTTTCCGTGTTCATATACGTAATTACGTGACGGGGCAGTCCTTAATCGCCTTATGGGTCACTAATGTGCCGTAACCCTTTTGGGTTCCTAAAAATTCCAAAGTTTAAATTAATATTCCAATTTATAGGCATTGTGGTGCGAAATAATATGTTTACTAATGCTCTGACCCAGATAATATAACGTCAATACATAATATATTATCTAAAAGCCTTTGTACTGGAGCTAAGATACGAAATGTAAAAGAATATTTCTTCTTCCAATACCACAAACAGACGCTGACAAAGTAAACCTTTTGACTCAAAACTCACGTCAAATATTGCTAAACAAAGCAAGAAATTATTTTTCTAAGACAAGGAAGAATTTTCTATATCGTTACTACAATATTCACTGAAACATTTGTTTGAAATTATGTAACTGAGGGCTGAACAACGATGTCAATGTATAAGGCGTGAGGCGTTTTTCCCGGGTGGTTTTGCGCATGTATAGAACATAGTGCAACAGATAATTTTCCAAAGAGGCTCGTATTCAGTAGACTCTGGGCTGCCGTGCGGGAGAGACGCGCCTCGTGTGGGCACTCAATGAAGTTTCCCTCGCCTTTCGGTGTTACGGAGTTTAAAAAAGCTTTGGTTTTAAGTGGCAGTTTTGTTTATGGACGTAACGAATTGTTTTGCATTGTTTTGAGGTGAGTACGAAGTTTTTTCTTTATAAAAAAAGTTTTCTGATGTTTAATTTTATACAAAGAAAAGAAATAAGTTTTACTAGTCTCCTTATTTATAAATATTTAGTACTATACTTTGTGATATTTTTGGAAATGCAAATCATTTCTCTAAATTAAAAGCTGGTGTTATTAAATTTAGAAAATGTGTAAAATTTTATTAAGCTACATTTATGGTTTTATTTATAATTATTATAGTTAATAATATTAAATGTGTCCTAATTAGATCGTTAATAAGACACTAAAATAGTTGTAATACTATTGCCCGGCAAAATATAAATTGAATGAAATTTTGAAGCATTTACTATGCTAACTGTTCAAATCGATTAAGAAAGGGAAAAAGAATCGACCTCGGACGGGACTCGAACCCGCGATCTATATAAGAATTATATAAGTGTAACTATTTGAAATTGGTGCGCGTAATGTGTGGCTTAAAGTTCTAGACACATTAAAGGCCTAAATTTATTACACAGGCAATTCCAAGAGGTCGTTAGGGCGACACATGCTTGATCTTGGATTATAGGAGCTAAAGAGGGACCGCGAAGTACCTATTACATAAGAAGCTATTTTAATTGCACATAATATTTTATAGGCTGTTTGAGCCCGATGCTACGAGTATATTGCTGTGTAGGTATAAAAAAAGTAAATCGACCGCCTTTTTTGCTGGTTTGACAAGTCTTGGTTTGAACATTTCTTTTAAATAAGGGTTTTTCTATAGTAACATTTATTAATTACGTAAGGTAATATATTTGAAATAATTATATGGTTACGTTTTATTTTTATAAATACATGTTGAATGTTAATTTTATATCATTTCGTCTAACTACGTTAACCGTCTGCTAATATGAAAAAACCTTTGCAGGTTGTTCGCAGGGGTTGGGATTTATTAGATATACCTATTAGGTTTAACAAAAAATAAATGAATTAATTTTTACTCGCAATGACAGTGAAAAAAGAAATTAAAGGAAACCATCAAACATAGGACAGGTTACAGTAATATTTAAATCACTGTAATTAATGATATTAATCACTGTAACCTGTAACTAACAAACAAAGGGGAGGTTATAGTTACATTTATATCACTGTAACCTGTCCTTTGTTTGATATTTTCTGACAAAAAAGAAATCATTTTGAAAAAACATCGTGCATGCTCTTTCTCTCACTTCACGGCCCTTCCATTTCAACTGCAAGACATTAATTTACTTTCACCTATAATGTCTATCATATTTTTATTTTCTAATTTTAAATTTTTATTTTTTTATTTTTCCAAACTAACATCAATAGATGTCGTTAGTCAAAAGAATTATACGTACTGTAAATCTATTGGTGTACAATAACGAATTGTCTATCTATCTATCTACAACATAATTATACTTAACTTAATACGATAAATGGCAATATAAAGTTATATTTAAAAGGGACCATTTTTATTCCCATTACCCGAATACCTTAGAATCCTTAGATTATTTCAAAAATGTTTTGGCCTGTGGAAAATTATTGCCCTTTATTTTCCCAGGCGAAAATGTTGGAATTTACGCTCGAAGTATCCAATCCATCCCGCCATTTTCTCAGCGATGTAACGGCATTTTCCCGTCGCTTAGGTAAAATAGTTTTACAAGGACATAGGCCCACTTGTACTAACAATTTATAATTCAACTTGTACTATATTGAATACGTAAATACTTTGATGTTTAATAAACTTAAGGATTTTAGGAGCAGTATATTCTTGGACAAAGACCATTTCGAGTCGGTAATTGTTTCAAATTAAGTTTTATGTTACTTTCTTCCGTTGAGTACCTAGTATAATTTTGACGTTCACGGGTGTTGTTTCGTAACCTAAGTAAATACATACATACATACATACAATCACGCCTTTATCCCCGGAGAGTTAGGCAGAGGTGAATTAACACCCACATTTCACCAAGTATTGTATTAGGTCCCACGTAATAGGGGGTGAACCTATTGCCGTTTTTCGGGCACTATTGTTGGCTCGAGCCATGTATCTGCGGCTGAGTCTGGGCTGTATATATCTGTCTGATGTTAAACAGCCCTATCCCTTAATCGCCTTGTATGACACCGCATAGGAGGAGATGGGGTGGCCCAAATTCTACTCTGCCGGGAGCCACGCGGCTAAATAAATGAACATTCTAATATTCGAGATAATTTTAATGCATTTAGTAGGTATGCTAAACTAAACAAATTATTTTAAATTGGAAAAAGCGAAATCAATACTCGGGCAGGACTCGAACCCGCGATCTTTCCCTTACGATTGATTTCGCTTTTTCCAATTTAAAATAATTTGTTTAGTTTAGCATACTAAATGCATTAAAATTATCTCAATTGGTTGGGCGGAGTTATCAAAAATCAATGTTTAAAAATGATTACAACATCATTCATTGATTCCGATAGTTCGTACGAATATCGGTAGATGGCTCCCACCATCGCCCTAAGATGGATGTATTGGAAAATTTGGATCAGTTTCGGGCGAAGCTCGGTGGCTCAGTGGTTAGAGCATTCCCCCTGTAAGGGAAAGATCGCGGGTTCGAGTCCTGCCCGAGTATTGATTTCGCTTTTTCCAATTTAAAATAAAATAATTCTAATATTCTATTATCCTCGTCCTCGGTCAAATTTTGATGTCATGAATCGGGTATACTAAGGGACACATATCTTGGATCTAAGTCGCAAGACATACGAGGTCCTAGCACGCGTGATTGTTTTGTAATAATCTACGCTTGTTGAATTGGTGCTCGTCCACCACCGTAGCACTCTGTGCTATCTTCAAAAGACACCTAAGAAATGTGTACTGCGCGTATTGAGCACGTATAGGTTCAAAATATATGTCACAGGGTATAACATTATTTCTTTATCTATACCACTTCTATTACGTATAAAAACATCTACAATATGAAAAAAATATCTGTAACTATGAACTCACTACTGCGAGAAGCGTAGGTTGATCAAAACGATATTTGTCTCTTTATTTAAGTAGAATTAATAAAATTGGGAGACCACCTACACGTCTTTTTATGTTTTAGGTATATTTTATATTCACTAGCTGTTGCCTATGGCTGCGCCTGTGTGGAATTCTGATCTCATTCCTGTAACCTATGGGAATTAATGCCAGGGATTTTTTTTGCTAACACTTAGGTCGAAGACCTGATGAAAAGTGGTTACCGTGGCCTGTGGACGAGTGCAACACCAGGGGAGTCACACTCGTGCTGTAGACCCATTAAGAATAGAGAGATTCTGTACCGTCAGCGAAGGAAACAAGCAGTCAAGCCTTTGTTCTTCCCACCGACAGCACAAAACCTCTCCAGTGAGCTCTGGGTACCCTACTCACCGCCGGGAACACAACACGAAGTTTTTATAGCCGCGGTATTCTGTATGTGTTATTCCAGACTAGCTGACCCGGCGAACTTCGTACCGCCATATTTTCTGATCCCTTTCCCGCTGCATATCTCTGAATTTATCAGTGTTTCTCTACAATATTATGCATGTATTATACATATAAACCTTCCTCTTGAATCACTCTATCTATTAAAACAAACCACTTCAAAATTCGTTGCGTAGTTTTAAAGATTTAAGCATACATAGGGACGGACAGACAGCGACAGCGACTTTGTTTTATAATATGTAGTGATGATAATATATTCCTTTAGGTACTTTTTAACCAAATTTGTTATCTGTTTGAACGTGGTGGAGTGATAAACACCCAAAAAAGCATTTTGACAAACTTTCTCATTTATAAGTTAGTAGGATGTGAAAGTTTGTGATGATGTTTGGATGTTTATTACTCAATTACGCTTAAATGGCTGAACGGATCTGGCTGTAATTTTGTATAGGGACTGACTAAACTTAGGCCTTTTTTACGTGCGGTAATCCTCTCGGATACCCCCTCACCGGAGCCAACGGGGGTGGTTATGTCGGACTTGAATCGACTAAAACCGCACAGCCGTTTCCGGCCATCAGTTGCCAGGGGTGAGAAAGCCTCTGGCATATCCCTCACGCACTTCACCTGATCCAGGGCCATAGAAGGCCCCTTCGGGACAGACTATAGGCTGGAATAATACATAGGCTACTTTTTATCCTAAAAATAGGTTCCCATTGCGGGAAAGGTATCAGAATTCTACGTGGGCGGATCTGTGGGTGGTTCCAGTTAGTTTATTTAAAATATTAGCAGGTAGGAAATTTTGTAATATACATAAATATTTAATTTATCCCCAGAGGGTTGAAGGGGCAGAGGTAACACTCATATTTCACCAATCATTGTATTCGGTTTCACGTAGTAGGGGAGTGAGCCTATCGCCGTTCCGGGCACTATTGTTGACTCGAGCCATGCTTCTGAGGCTGAGTCTGGGCCTATCTTATTATGTTAAACAGTACTATCCCTTAGTCGCCTTGTACGAAACCGCATTGGAAGAGATGGGGTGGCCCAAATTCTACTCTGCGGGGAACCGCGAGGCGTTTTGTAACGAAAGCAAATGATTTAAACATTAGCAGTGAAGGTCACTGAATAAGCGAGGGAGGTCTTTTTACTAGATTTAGCGTCTCTTGAAGATAATAATTCAAATTCAGAATTCGTGTTAATTTCCCTTTGACTTGATCTCACTTTTGTTATGTTAAATTGAGGTCTTTAATTATTCAAGATTTAAATTTATTACTGCCTGGGGTTTATTGCTGGCAAAATGTTATATTTATTTTGTTTCGTGGAGAGTTAAATTTCTAAGTCGCTTTCTGAGTTTTTACACGACTGGGCATATTTTTTTATTGTCTTATTAACCGAAATAATTAACTAAATTTCATCTAACTCCTTCACCTAAATAGGTAAATTGCTGGTGTTAGGAGGGGGTTCATGTTGGTAGTGTTAGGCTAGGATTTGAAGCCGGAATGTCTTGATCGTAAGGCCGACTCCTTAAACACTAAGCTAGCGAAACCTGATCGGGTTCGCTAGCGTAGTGTTTGAAAGTTTGAATGTCATCATTGTCATCCTCATAGCGATTCTTATTTTGCACAGAAGTTTTTTATTATGCACAGACATGCACGTGCAAATGTTTGTCGCATAAATATGGGTATTGGCATTGGTTTGCTCTTGCCTCGGAGAGCACGTTAAGCCGTCGCTCCCGGTTGCGAACATCTATGGCAATCGTTACGGGTAGTTGAAGCCTTAAAAAGTTCACCAACTGGTCTAGCTGCAATACTTTGATATCGCCCAATATCGCCATTGAGTTGTGGATGGCAGTCGCTTCACGGAAAATATCGAGGTTCAGCCGCATCACCGTTAGACTGGAAAGCCGACCCTTAACGAGTTGGGAAAATGCTCAGTGAGTGATAATATGAAAAGTTGTATACTTACATACTTTTGCGACTGTACGTTATAACTTTCTCTAATATGATTCTGAGATAACCATTGTCCGCTTCTAGTTCACGACTGATCCAATAATAGACGAGACATCACAATAGCCTAATGAGTTAGATCAAATCACGCATTCGATCTTCGCTGCCTTGTTACAAACACAATGACAGAAACATTTCTTTATATAAAAGTTATGTATGTGACCTTTCCCTTTTCGGTACGTTGTAGAACCTTTAGAGGAAAGTTCCTTATGAGTTTACGAGACCGCATTTGTCCCAATTATGAGGATATTTTGGTCCAAATATTGAGGCATGTAACAATGTCCGAAATGACATTTTCGGAAAGGATATTTGGACTAAGTTTACTATTTATATTAAATATTGAAAACCGCCATTTTGCTCGGGGATATTCTGTATGTCTTGTTCAGTTAATATTTTAGTAGGTATCTGTCTGAATAATTATATAACTTTAGTAACTTTCCGCCAAATTAATTTATTGTACCACACTGTTTGAAAAGGGTCTTAGCCATAGCATTCGATGACCCAGCAGCATCCACCTTCAGTCTATTTCGGTTACAATTATCAGGTCGTCAGTTTTATTTTACATCAGTCACGTCAATATGACTTTACTACGCCCGATGGTGTACTCAATTAAACTTGTGTTTAGACTCGTTTGATTGCCAAACACTATTGCTGCTCTCTTGACATCTCATCCGTAAAATATTTCATCCTCAGAGGAAACATCACCCTTCTCAAATTGTTAGGTGACGAATCATCCACAATATTTGATTGAAGTGGACATTAAAATTTGTTTGAAACAGTCGGTATTACTATTATGGTGTTCCAATACATGTTAATCATTAAAATCTATTAACACTTTTCCTAACCTGGGAATCACACCCTGAACCCCACGATCATCTACAAATAAGTTTAAACTTATGGTTCCTACGTAAGCAATAAGTGGACTATGTGTGTATAAAAGTTGATTTAAATCAGTTATGCGAATGCTCATTCTATCCCCTTACGTCAGATCCTATTAGTGTTCTTTCTTAAGGTGGATTTAGACCAAACGAACATACAGCTAGAACTAGAACAAGAGCATTCTAAGAGTATTCTTTCGTAATATTTCAGTGTAAATGAAACCTCAGTCAACACTTTTCAGCGTATTCATTAGAAAGAACAGTGAACGAATGTTCTGTGACTGTTTGCAGAAATAGAATTTGACATAGAGGGAATAAAATGAGCAGTCGCTCGTTTAGTGTAAATCAATCCAGGGGCGGTCCGAGGGGGGGGGGGGGTCACAGGGGACTTGACCCTCCCCAAAACCATGCACGTCATATTGAAAAGTCCCAGTACGAGGGGAGGGGGGATTTCTTAAGGAATTTCCGAAGTGACCCCCCCCCAAAACTTCAAGCTGCGAACGCGCCTGCATCAATCTTTATGTAAACGCTGAAAAGAGGATTTGTTCGTTCGTTTTCACTAAAATATTGCGAAAGAATGCTCTTGTTATTACAGCTCTAGCTCAGTTCGTGTGGTGTAAATCCACCTTTAGTCGAGCAATGTACAATATAGCAGTAGAAATAATAGAAATGTGGTTTGTTTTTATTCGGACTGTAAAAACCACACAGTTCGGACAACAACATCGTTTGTGTGTCCTCTTGTTTCTATGTAACATAATATCGCTCCAGGGTTTTCCATTCGCATTGTTTTTTGAGCTAAAACATGCTTTTATTTATTTTTCAATTGGAATTTTTACCCCGTTCGCGTTGTTTAGAAAATTGAGAGTACAGTTTTTAGAACAGAATATGTTATGTCATTGTTTGTGTCCTGTTGATACTATGTAACATAAAATCGCTTCAAGATTCTATTCGCATTGTTTTTTGAACTGAAACATATTTTTATTTATGTTTCATTGAAAATTTTACCCGGAGTTTAGAAAATTACAGTTTTTAGAACAGAATAAAAAAACCTTATTTTAAATTACAGCGCGGTGTTACTACAGTTGCATTCGATGCTTGCATTTTGGAGTTTATTATCCGCTTTCTATATCCTGGCTTGCAACCCGAGAGGAAAACCTCCGTGTGCGGGCTAACCTACTCGGTTATTTCTTAACCACGAGTCCCCTTTTTCTGTCTGCCACCTAAGTGGTATAAAAAAAAAAAAAAAATCCCCTTGCGTATCCACTCCGCACTGCCTGCCACCTGGTGGAAGCGTTTATGTCGGACTCGAACCCACTAAAATCTCAAGCCGTTTAGAGTCTTCAGATTCCTCGCAACGTCGTCGACTGACCCTGGGAAATATCTTGAGATTAGTTGAGATCACCCTCGGGTGTGGGAACCACGATGCCCTTCTTTGAGAGTATACTTGCTACTACGCCATTTTTTATATCATATACCTATTATATGATATAAATTTTTTTAGAAGGTTTCTACAATAACTAATGCTGTAGTATTATCTTCTAACACCAAGCAAATAGTCTTCAACATTTTCTAGGCATTGTTAAATTGCCTTGCCGTTCTAAGCTCGCTCGGCAACAAAACCGACCCGTGACGTCATTATCACAGCCACCTAAGAGACAAACGGCCTAATAATTTGTACCTACTAGACAAAGTAAATCAGAATTATCGCGATAATTATCGTAAATAATTGCGCTGAAAGCGACGGCCGCAAACATTTTGTGTATAATTTTCATGTCTTAAGAGTGAATTATTTTGGATTATTATTAAGATTATAAATATCGACCAAGGCTGCCTGGCAGGGGGCTATCCGTGGGAATATCGCATGTTAAATAAAACCGGCCAAGTGCGAGTCGGACTCGCCCATAAGGGTTCCGTAGCAGCAAAGGCGAAACGTGCGGTTTATGACGTATTAAAAAAAAAACTACGTACTGGATCTCGTCCGAACCAATTTTTGGTGGAAGTTTGCATGGCAATGTACATCATATTATTATATTTTTTTTAGCTTTATCATTCTCTTATTTTAGAAGTTATATTATATTAGAAACCTCAATAGCATTTTTAAAGACCTATCTGTAGATATCCCACACGTATGGGTTTGATGAAAAAAAATTTTTAGTTCTAAGTAAGTGGTTAATCCTTTTTTTTCTATTTTTGTGTGAAATTCTTAATGTGGTTCACAGAATACATCTACTTACTAAGTTTCAACAGCATAAGCCTTCTAGTTTCGGAGAAGTGACTGTGACATACGGACGGACAGACAGACAGACAGACGGACAGACATGACGAATCTATAAGGGTTCCGTTTTTTGGCTACGGAACCCTAAAAAGACAACCTCGCCTTTAAATAGGTGTATAAAGTTATATAGACCATTAAAATGGCAAAACATTTTTCTGTTTGAATTTAGAATCGAATAACAGGAAGTACGGGGAGTACTTCTAGAGGAAGTGAGCGACGCAATTCAGACCTTTCGCTTTTACAGCTACCTACGTATTTTCAGCATAACTTCTCGCATCCGGCTTTGCTTCCTACACAACTTAATAATGGATCAATTGCTTACCGTGATAATGTTTGCGTGGGCTATATATAGTTATTTTTCCTCCATTACCCGTGGCACTACTGCTTGACACTACCAGTAGTGTCATGGGATATTTTACTTTCCCGTGGCACTACTTCTCTGATTAGCTCATTGAATTTCTAATTAATGAAATAATATCTATACTAATATCTATAATAATATCTAAACTGCGGACTTGTAAAGATGTTTATCACTCTTTCACGTGAAAGGCAGATTTCACGTGAAAGAGTGATAAACATCTTCACAAGTCGGGTTTGGATGAAATTTGACACAGAAATCGAGCATAGTCTAGAATAGCACATGTTACATTTTCTTTCGAGAATGGATTTCCGTGACTAGCTATAGGGAGGATCTGCATTTCAAGGGTGTGGGCCCTTGGGCAACCGTAAGTAACTTATTATTCAAAACCAGTTCTTTTTTTCAATTAGTTTTTACAGTCAAGTTAACCTAAAAAGTGACCTATAAAAAGACTTCAAGTACAAAGAAGGTAGCCATTTACAAGTCCAATTTATACTTGAAGGCGGTAGGTGTACGTTTCGCTCGAAGTACCTTGTTAAATAACTAGTCCCTGGGTAGTAATTATTTGTACACTGGAGCCTCACCTTGCCACGCACGTTAAATTCGCCGACTTATTCGCAGTCTTGAGAATATCGACATGTATACCTACTTGTATTATGTCAGGTACACATAATGTTGCTGTCAAAATTCGTAATCGGTTAACGTAACTTTTAGCTGAAAAAAAAGTTAGTCTAAACTTGTTTTGACTGAAATCATTGCTTAATAGTGACTTCTTAGTGCTTTTTTTTTATATAGGACACGTCAAATTAACTTCGCCTCGCCTGATGGTAAGCTGAATGCAAAGTCTCTGAAAAGAGGGTCACCATTACAGACATGTACCATGTTACAATGGTGGCACTCAGCTTGACGGCCTCATCAGATGCTTTTTCACGCCCCGCTTAAAGTACACTTTAGTGCTTGCAACAGTCAAAGTACAGTAAGTACAGTACACTGTACTTTGCCTGTTGCAAGCAGCAAGCAGTTTTGACTGACGCTGGTAATCAAAACTAAGCGTAGTCGAGGGAATATGGGGTTTTCACAGAAGGGCAAAGGCTGCAGGGTCGGCAGCACGAGTGTGACTCGCCTGGTATTGGACTAGTCCATAGGCCACGGGAATCACTTTCCATCAGGTGGACCGTGAGCTTGTCTGCCACCTAAGTGGTATAAAAAAAAACTATTATTTAATAGAACCTCGTAGTTCATTGTTTAAATTGCATTACTTATAATTTCGAAGTATTCCATATTGGGCACCCGTTTAGTAAAAAGTGTCTGTGTACCTATTAGAAAGATGTTATTAGTTTATCCAGAAGACTAGTTACTTCTAACTGAAACAGATCTTCTCTACTACGCCCGTGATGGCGATAAGTCCTCAATAGTTCAAATTGCTCTCAGATCATTTCGAACTTTTGCCACTTGGTAAATCTTGACTGGGCAATCTCAGAATTTGCTGTCGTTCGAGCCTTTACAGTAACATAATATACAAAGCAGCTCACTCGCATCGTTTCAGTTCCCAAAGCAAAGTAAATGCAAGATGAAAGTACCTCCCTTTAACCATTAGAGTGCCGCTCCTTTATGCCTTTGATTAATTTGAATTAACATCTCAAGCACAAAAAGATTACAGGATGCTTACTCACAACTTTTAACCTGTCTGAAAACAGATACATGTTTTATCATAAGTTACCTACAATGTTTTTTGTAGTGCGTTTCACTTACATAATGTTTTTCCTTCTTTCTTATATGTACTTCTTTGTAGGCATTATTCCTGGCATAAATTTTGACTCTCAGGCAACAACAACACTAAGATGTACATATGTGTAGGCTTGTAATTAGCAATATGTTTATTATACTGTAATTTATACAATATATTTCTTAGCCTGTAAGCCTTCCTAAAAGTAATAAATAAATAATTAAGTAATCTATCACCGTCGGATTCATTTGCCATACAAAGACCTATGGCAGTAGTAGTTTGAATGCTAAAAGTTCGACAACTGGTCTAACTACAGAACTTCCATGTCACCAGTAGGTTATAAAGGTCAAATAGCAGTGTAGCTTCACGAAAAATGTCGAAGTTTGGCAGCTTCGTAGTTAGAATGAAAAGTCGACCCCAACTGAGTTGGTAAAAAGCTCGGAATGTAACTGATTTTAGATAGAACAAAATACCTAATAAATAAACAATAAATACATCAAACGCTGTTATTGTTCCAAAATTGAAACACGGATGGCATAAAATGCAAAAATAATAAAAACAAAACTCATACACGGCCGAATTAATTCTGTTTATAAATCTGTCACAATATTTTGTTTGCTACATATCCCTGTATTGCTTTGCAAAATTTTAATTCCAAGGACGTTACGGTCTGCCCTACAGTCCGGAAGTTTAATTTCCTCCATGTAGACTTACATTGTTACATTTATAATAGACCCCTGAACATCAATAGGCGGAATGACTCCATAGATGTTTATAAATAATTTTGTGTTTGAGTATTTTCGTTGTTTGCAAGCACACGCTAACTTGAGGTACTTGATATAGGTAGAAATATTTGAGTACGGCAATGTGACTGTCAAGTTAATAATTTTCAAATAATTTGAGGAAACTTGTCAAAGGCTCAACTATGACGTCATAGCTTTTCATGTCAAATCATTTGCTTTTAATACTTAATTTGATACTAAAAAGAATAAAGTGAGAAAATAGCAATAGAAGTAATATTTAAAAATCTTTCGAAATCTTTATTGGAAGAACTGTAAAATAAATTATTTTGGATACAGGAATCTATAAAATTGTCGCCACATCAATATGTAGTTAATGTATCAAATTAATTAATTTATTAATTAATGTTAAAGACCTACATAATTCCTTAAATTCTTTATTTATGAAAATAAAAATTCTCAATTCTATGTATACAATACATCAATGGGAAATAAAAATATACTTCCCTACAATAATGGCGCTGACATCAAAATGTTAACATGACTATGACGACTATTGAATATGACGACAAAAACAAGGGTAATATGAACAGCAAAAGGTTTAAATGTACAATTTAAGTAAGTCGTGCTAACAAGGTTCCTTGATTTTCACGTCTCGACATTCCTTTTCTTAACTCATGTTTCTTTGTACAGTCACCAACGGAAATAGTTTATTACTTCTTCATTTTTATAAAGAGCCTCTTCACGGTAATTACTAGCAGGTCGCTCCTAGACCTGAGCATTACCCCCCTCCCTTCCTTTCCAGCGAAAGATGCGGACACTGTGGTAGTACTAGCAGGGCGTGAAAAAGTATTTGATGAGGCCGACAAGCTGAAAGCCAGCATTGTAAAATGATACGTGTCTAAAATGGTGACCCTCTTGCCTGAGAATTTCCCTTCAGCTTGCCTTCAGGCGAGATAAAGTCAAATTGATGTTAGGGCACTTTTAAAAAACGGTTATGTCTGAACACCCCTCCAGCTAGGCTAATTTGCTTGTGTTGGAAGTATGTTCATATCAGTGGAAATGTGAAGTTCATTGTAATCATTGCCACGATTAGAACCCGGGACCCTCTCAATCGAAAGGCTGACTCCTTAACCACTAAGTTACAAACGCTTGTTCTAAGTTACTGATTACTTTCTACATTAAAATAAATCAAAAATTTGACGCATTTTTGTAATCTCAGATGAAAAGTTTAACAATTGTTATGTCAAGTTTGTTAAATAAGTAATTTATGTAATATTTTGTCGCTACCGTAATCAGCAACTTGTAATGTGTCAAGCTACTTTTGAGGGCGACTGTACTTAGACGTAGGATAAATATACATACCTATAAAATATAATAAACAACGGTGCACGCTCGACTACATTTTCCTTGAATTCTCTCTAAGCCATTAACTCTTAAGGATTCCAGCCTAAATACGTAGGGCCGCAGATTTAAATATTCGGGTTGTTATTAAAATTTTGAACAGTTTATTTATGTAGATGAAGTTGGAAGAACTAACCTAAACAATATGGGGCCTGACAATCAAAATGGAGTCTTATCATCAACATAATTTATTTTATTTTACTTTTAATTAATTATTTTGAAAGAAACTAGCATGAATATTGTCCTGTTGGTTCCCGGTGGAGTGGAATAGGGCTACTCCATCTCTTTCTGTGTCGTAGAAGGCACTAAGGGATAGGGCTGTTCTGCATCTGACAGTAAACATAGTCCAAGTCAAAGTATCCGATGAAATAAATAAATAAATAAGTAAATATCGTAGGACATTCTACACAACGCTATCTAGACCCATGGTAAGCTTAATTAGCTTGTGTTATGGAATCTAGAATGCGGATATACATACTTAGATACCTTTTTTTTTGTAAATACATACATATTATACATAGAAACACCCAGACCAATGCAAATATTCATATTCATGCCCACAAATATTTGCACTGAGCGGGGATCGAACCCGCGCCTCCTGCGTAGCGGCCGCGTTCACTACCGCTACGCCACAGAGACAGTCAAATGTGGGTGGTTTTGCACCTCTGTCTACCCCTTCGGGGATTTACAATTGGATTTACAGTGTATGTGTGTGTATATCTAAAATGATAAAAAAAACAATTATTTTTCGTATGGATAAATAATGAGCAAATTGGTTTAAAAGGAAAAGAACTGACTTGTATTTAAAAAAAATAACCATTTGAAAGTCTGCCCATTTTTTTAGTACAAAACAAGAGTCTGTTAAAACCCCATACAGTATTAACAATCCCAACGGTCAGAACGGTCGAGTGAATTTTAAAAGATCCTATGAATTTCAAAAATTAAATATGAGAACTCGGTGTACAGTCAGCGACAATGGTAGATTAACACAAAAACATTTTTGATTCCTTTTGACATTGGAATGCATGTGCCCACAGTTAATTTCTGATTAGTTGTAGAATCCCGGAAGACAAAGTTACCATACAATAACAAAGTTGAAACCCTTTGGGTTCGATGGCACTCGTGACACAGGGTCACCTAGTACGAGTGCCACAGGACTCCTTGGACATAGACCTGCTACCTGGTATTGTTCGCTGTATACTGTTGTCCTAAGGAGAATTTTGTACCATTTTGGAGGATTAAATGAATTATTATGAATTATTATGAAGATGACAGAGAGATAATCGCATATGTCTTGTAAACTCCAATACATTATTTTTTCTATCTTCTAAGCATAGTTCAATAATAATCTAATATATAAAAATAAAAAATAAAAAAAGTTGGAGCCCTCAAAAGTCCAACAACAACGGTCTAGCTGCAATGCTTCGATATCACCTAATGTCACCATTGGGTTGTGGAGGTCATATGGCAGTCGCTTTACGGAAAATATCGAGGTCTAGCCAAATCCGCAGTTAAGACTGGTAAAGCAGACCCCAGACTTCGAAGTGAAAACTTCGGATGCAACTGGGAATTAACGCTAGGATGAAGAAGAACAAAGGTGAAACCCGTCAGGTTCAATAATAAATATCGTGGCAAAGTACAAGTGTGTTATTGTAAATTACTATTTGAGCTGTCTGGATATTTACCATAGTTAACATAATTTGTGTGTTGTTAATTTTATTTTATAATCGGTTTAATTAGTATGGTGATCAATAAATTACAATTTGTTGAGCTACTTTTGTCGTTGACTGTACGTGTACGTAAATCTGTAGAGATACAAAGCATAAAATTTGTTGTATCCGTAGTCATTAATCTTGTACGCAATTGTGTCTAATTCCTCGTGTTTCCGTTAATGTAATAAATCAACTAAGTAAGTACGAATGGTGTTGTAAACCTATTCTTCGCGTTCGGTTTCTCGAACATTGATTTATTTTTGTACGCATATTTCTATAGAAGCAAATTGGTGACGTATATAGATCTGTTTTAAAACTAGCTCTTGCCCGCGGCTTCGCCTGCGTGGATGTCGGCTATCGTGACCAAACGGATAACCTATATCATTTTCCAAGGTCTAATCTATTTGTGTCTTAAGAAATTATGAACCTTCATATATACTTTCATCCCCTATATGAGCCGCTTCAAACCCTTTATTCGCGATAATAGGTAGCCTATATCCTTTCCTAAGCTCTATTCCATCTGTGTACTTACAAATTAGAGGAGATATATATTAGAGGAGGACACGACGGTATATCCGTCCCAATCGAGTAGTCCGACTGGGGAAGTACCTCCGCCCTACAGAAGACCGCGGCTTAATAACCTCGTGTTGTATTTCCGACGGTGAGTAGGGTAGCCAGAGCTCACTGGAGAGGTTTTGTGCCGTCTCAGTGAGAAAACCAAAGGCTTTGTCCTACTTATCTTTTGCGCTGACGGCACAGAATCTCTCTGTTCTTACAGGGTCGGCAGCACGATTGTGATTCCCCTGGTGTTGCACTCGCCCATAGGCCACGGTAACAAGTTACCAGTTTGGAAGTACGTTCATTAGGTATTACTGCGTGAACATGCTTCCAAAACTTCAAATGTCATTATTGCCTGCTTGTGTAATTGCTTGTTTTGTGTGGCCACTTTGCACTAAATAAATGTTTCTTTCTTTCTTTACCATCAAGAGGGTCGTGTGCTTGTCTGCGACCTAAGTAGTATAAAAAAAATTCGTTAGCCGCAACTTCTGAAGCATATCAGAAAGCTAGTTGTTATCCATTACGTAATTATTTCCTTTCTGTGCGAAATCCTTTTAACTATTGAGTGTTCACTAATAAGGTTTGTTGAGTGGCGGTCGGAGGCTAACCTCGGCTCCGGATAACTAGGTTTTGTATCAACATTTTTTCCTCTAAACGACTGAAAATGGCTGGTAGGTACTCGTACATTATTCTGGTATGCTCTTAGTGGTTTTTTTTTGGGGTAAATTCAGTAATTGAATGTAGGTATATAGTGGACTAGATGATGCCTGCGGTTTCGCCTTGTCGATGTCGGTTATTGTGTCTTTTGGTTAAATCTTTTGTTCTATTCAATCGATGGAAATATCCGTGAGATTGAAGTGTGATCAAATCCTCACAAATAAAAAAAAACGTGTTAAAATTCGCTCAATTGTTTATGCGTCCATCGCGAACAAACAGACAAGAATTCCGAAACCACGCTCAAGAAGCACGAACGAGCACGAGAAGAAATAAACCTTATTGAATTAAAAAGTAGACAACATCTTAATTAAATAATTACAAATTAATTTTTCAACCAAACCAATTCTAATTAATTTCTTAATAAAAAGAAGTCCTTCAATATTTTTATACTCGGAACTCGACGTCGACATAATAACATCACTAGTGCGTATATAACTAGGGTACCGTCCCAAGCAGGCTACAATAGGATTTTGTCGGAACAATTGTTTAAACTACGCATTATGTTTTCGGCTTATGCATGACGCATCGTGCGTAAGGTCCTAATCTCTAAATAATAGTGATGTATTACGGTAAATTAACCGCGTTCTCCCTAACATCCTTATTAGGTATAATATTATAAATATTGAATAAATGCGAAAGTAAAGTGTAAATCTGTTAGGCTGTTCACTGCTAAATCACTGAACCGATTTTGATGAACTTTGGCACTTATATAGAGTGGACTTCTAGAAACATTCATGCGGGTGGAGCCACAGGCAACAGCAAGGAATATTATAAATAGGAGAGTAACTCTGTCTGTCTGTAACTTTACGCTTTACACCTAAACCACTGAACAGATCTTCATGAAATTTATTAAAGCAATGGACTAGAGCTTAGAAAAGGTTCAGATAAGGGATGAAAGTTAGTTATTTTCGAAGATAGCGTTATGGAAATTGGTACAGAGATAGATTAGAGTTTAGAACAGGAGATTGGTTATGTTTGGTTGGGATAACCGACATCCACGCGGGCAGAATGGCGGGCAGTAGCTAGTATAGAATAGTTTTATGTTCCGACTATTGTAAGCGATACTTGACGATAATGTATTGACGGCTGACGTTTAAGATGAACTATCTCTCTGTCTAAAAGCTCCATTCAACGGCTAATGGCATCTCAGTGTTTGGATCGTTTGACATCTTTTGTTAAAACTGTATGTAAGGTTTTAAAATCTATTGTTATTTTATTTTCTTTGGTATACTATCACCAAGATATTTGAGGATAAGATAAGATAAAATAATTAGAGGCTAAGTTCTAAGATAGCCTTTGTGGCGTGGCCGTAGTGTATACGACCTATACGCATGTTCAAAAAAAGGTGCGTTATTGAATCGGTCCCCAATAACTTTAACAGAATCAAAAAAGATTTTCAAGTCGACTTGCTCCCTTGGAGCTCCTGGTAATCAATGTATGAAAATATGAATTTTAGAGAACAATAGATTTGGAGCGCACGGGAATAAGCCCTCCTTTCTACAGGAATCGGAGTTCTTCGCAATTAAACTAATTATGCCCCAGTCTAACTACATAACATAACATAAACTCACGCCTATATCCCCGAAGGGGTAGGCAGAGGTGCTAGCACCCACATTTCGCCGTTTATGTTTAGGTCCCAATGTAATAGGTGGCGAGCCTATTGCCATTAACCGGGCACTTATAAACCTGCGATAAATACACACTAACTTCGAAAAGCATCGAAATGTCATTGGTGTGCGCCATGGTACAACCGGGGATCGAACCCGAGACCTCGTCTCAGCAGTCTATTACCCATACCACTAGGCTACCGCGGTTTTTTTAAATTACTAACTACATATAAATCATTAATAAACTGCTCAAGTAGCTTGTGGTTCACATGAAACCTTTAAAAATATATTTTTTTTATTTTTTATTCTTTATTATCATTTAAAACACCAATATGTAATACAGATTAACACACCAAAAACCACGAAGGGTTTGTTCGGAGTGCCATGCATTCCGTTTATATACACAATTATATTATTTTGTGAAGCAACATAGGACCACAAAATATAAATATAATATATGTAAAACATGTATTACTTGTTACATATACGAACAAATAAGTAAATATTTTAGGATATTCTACGTAACGCTGTCGAGACTCAAAGCTCTGTGCTCAAAGTAAGCGTAGCTTAATTACTCGTACCTAGCTTGTTTTATGGGTTCTAGGAAGCGGGTATCCATACACAGGTATATTTTCTCTTTGAAATAAAACCACTTTCTAACGGATTCTATAGCAATTTATTTGTTAATATTTAATTTTAGCCTGAGGTTTCGGCCACTTTTTAGCAGCCATGGTCGCGGGGTGACTAGAGATGGCAGTTGTCACATAAGGTGACAACTGTCAATGAGTGATATTCTCGAAAACTTCAGAAAATATCAAATATTGCCTCTCACCTTAAATCTGGCTGAACTTTTCCATGAACTGATATTTTCCGTGAAGCGACTGCCATCTGACCTTCACAATCCTGCTAGACCAGTTGTTGGACTTTTTAGGTCTCCAACTACCCGTAACGACTGCCATAGATGTTCCTATGTCAACCGGGACTGACGGCTTAACGTGCTCTCCGAGGGCCCATACCATGAACTCTTAAAACACGTCAATAAATTGAACTGCTGTCATTCTACTAACTGCAAATGTCGCTTTGTAATCCTATATATTTATATAACATTACAAAGTGATATTTGCCGCTTCCAACCGGTCCTATTGGAGATCTATAGGGGAGGCCTATGTCCAGCAGTGGCTGAAATGATGATGATGATGGTGATGATTTGCAGTTGGTAGAATGACTGTAGTTCAATTATTGACCTATTATAAGAGTTTATGGTGAGGCCGCAGACCAATGCAAATACCCATGCATAAAAATATTTGCACTGAGGGGCTAAACTATAGAATAAAACGGAAAATTGGTATGAGAATGATGATAAACGGGAATTGAAGCCGCGACCTCTATCTTAGCAGTCAAACGCTCCACCATTACTCCACAGAGGTCGTCAAAGAGACAAATGATTTGTAAACATCAGAAAAATAAACGAATCAGGTGTTTGCTTCCCACGGGCCGTGTAGGGACCCACACAGAGGGGTGTTTAGAAGGGTTAGATCAATTTATAATATTATTTACTGCAAATAAGATTACCTATCAAACGAGATTATTACGTATCGCGTGCGGACCTCACTGGTGCCGTAATGGATATTAGATCTTAGACCTTTTTTGAGGCCTTAATCTAAAAATATTATCTTCTGAAGAATATTGTAAGATTGTACAGTCAGATACAAAAGTTGGTGAACAATAGTAACAACCGATCTATACTTTGAATGACAGAAGTAAACTGTAATCCGAGCATAAGATTTTATGACTGTGATGATAATTTTATTGATTATAGGTTATATGAGCGCAAAACGCAACGCGCAAGGTTGCTATATTTTGTGCGTTTCATGAAAATGCTGAAAACTTTACTTCTCTTTCTATCTTTTCGGTTCCAACACTTCCAACTCCTTATGCTACTTTAGTCACTTTACCTAATTTAAAGAAAACATTCCCAAAATCGATGCAATCTAGACTAACCACATCAACAATTTATAGCACAAGGTACCAGGTTACCAGCAAAGCCAAAAAGTACATTACCAGGCACGTCCATTTACTATCCTGTCACTGCTAAGCTGGTGACGTCACCCGCGAGCCACGTACCGACCTAACCTGACCTACCCGGCACAAGTAGCAATAAAACTACTAACAGCCCATTACACTTACTTGAGAGCCTTTATTGAACTTCATACCGAAACGTAAAAGTAATTGTTCTACTCAATGAGGCAACTTTGTAACTAGATTGGTATTTTATTTTGATGACGTGATCAAATGGTCATGTTTTTCTATTACACGACTCGGATCGTGTATAATACGATGTTGGTGTTATAAAAATGCGTTGTTAGTAGTATTTTCATGAACTTACAATAATGTTAACGGGAATTAACATGATCATGATATAGGTACATACATACCTTATATGCTTAATGTTTCGTAAAATAAACTTTCTAGTAGAATTCGGGTGACACGCTGGGACAAAATATTTGTTGTTGATATAATAACACTGTCTGCTAAGGGGGATACATAAGTAGGATCAACAGTTCGTAACATCAGCAACATATTATTATGTTAACGCTACGAGGTCAACTGAACAGTTTACTGCACCAATAATTTACGAGTTTATTGAACTCTTAGGCTTACAGAATACCCAGACTATAATAACCTCGTGTTGTGTTTCCGGTGGTAAGTAGGGTAGCCAGAGCTCACTGGAGTAGTTTTGTGCTGTCAGTGAGAAGACCAAAGGATTGTCTTGCTTGTCTTTTTCGCTGACGGCACAGAATTTTTCTGTTCTTAAAGAGCAGCACACAAATGCAGCACGTGTGCGACTCCCCTGGAGTAACCACTTCCCATCAGGTGGGCCGTGTGCTTGTTTGCGACCTAAGTGGTTTAAAAAAGGCCATTACTTGCGTTGAGCGGGGTTCGACGCGCATCATCGCGGGCACCGCTGGCGGGTTATGAAAGAAATACGATGCTGGCCCATTCAACGCAGTGTAGATACGGCATGAATTTAGTGTCTATTTTTAGGCTCGAAAATTTTAATTTACGACTACGAAATAAAAAAAGATCGCAGTCATTTCACAGAAAATATACAATTGTAAGCTACCCATGTATACCTACATGGCAACCACGTTAAAAAAACGGAATTATGGTTAGTATTTTTATTTATAGTTAAGGGTGATAAATTCAAGTTTAAATTCTTGGTGTACATTATAACGAAATACAAATAGGCTCATAATTCTTTGGTTTTACGCTAAAGTTTGTAAAAATTATGTGAGTGTACAAAGTTGTGGCGGCGTGAAAAATGTGAACCGTCATTTTCGTATTTTTTACATTGGCTGAGCATTTCGTGTTACTTCGAACAAAAATTATTTACCGGAAAATATTCAGTGATTTATTGTTAAATATTAAAAGTTATTTTGAAAATTACGTTGCCTTTGTAATTTCAGTACATTATTCTAGAACTACACAGGCCAATAGGCCCAACGCTTAACTAGCTTGATTAATGGATTCTAGAAAGCGGATAAACATATTTAACTGTAATCTGGAGGCACTTTGGAGTGTTGAGACAATTTAAAGTTTTATATTTTAATAATAAACAGTCAATATTTAATTATCGCCACTTTCTTTAGAAGTGGAAATGCTATTCCTCTCATTCTACGTTTGCCTGCTACTTTTGAAAATAGAAACAAATTTTAAACTTTCCCAAAGTTATCACAAATACTCAAAAGTAGCAGCCAGCAGTTAACGGTACAATCTTTTTGTGTAGATATTTACATAAATAATTCATAGAATCACTCAGACAAATACATAATAAGGGAATCGAAGCAGATGCCTCTGACTCAGTAGAGGCTTTACTACTACACCAGTACTATAGTACGCGCCAGTTAGTGTGGCAATACGAGTGGAACAAAGTCTTACGAATACGAAGTAACAAGAAAGGTAAATCAAAAATATTAAGAAATAAGAATTATTACATTATCTTTTAACATTGAAACTGTCGTTTTTGCAAATTTCGTATACCTACACCACTGTATGGGGGAATGTAAATGACTCGTATTGCCACACTAACTGGCGCGTACTATAGTACTGACGAATGGATTTGAAGTATATGACAGTCGTCAATGAATGTCAATGTCATATACGTTAAATTCCATACATTCATCATCTAGGGATACACACATCTGTCTCCAATAGACAAGTGACAATTCTTTGGCCGGTGTATTCGTAAAATTACCACGGCACCGTAGGAAAGCTTTGTATCTTCAATCTTCAGATTACTTAAACAGAATGACATATTATGACGTGTACACCATGTTTATCTCCCCTTTCAGAGTGTTTACCATGAGCCTCATATAATATACGTTGTTGTGTGCATAATTTGCACGTAAAATTATATTCGTGTGCTATCTACGCTTACATACTACGCCGGTTATGAGAGTAAAGAAAATGTTGTACAAAATAACTGTTGCTGTATGTGCCTTGCATAAATCACGTTGAGGTTTAGGTAGGTTCTGTAAGAAATATTTACTATCACTCCTGCCCTGCCATACTACCAGCCCCCCTAGACAAGTGGCAATTCGTTGCTCGGCGTATGATGGAATAGAATGCCTGATTTGACGTATATGACAGGCGTCAACGAATGTCAAAAACGTCAAATCCTATACATTTGTCATTCTATTCCATCATACGCCGAGCAACGAATTGCCACTTGTCTAGAGGGGCAGGCTACACTACTAGCAGTACCGTTGGGATGTTTTTTGTTTTCTACATCACCGGTAGTAGTGTCGTCTATAGATTAAAGCTTCTAATTTGGCTAGCTTTTAATTTGGCTCGTCATCGGAAAGAAGAATTCGGCTAAGATCGGGTTACTTCGGGCTTGTACAGTCAGCATCAGATCAATATTGACGATTAAAGTACTTACTCAAAATGATCGTAATACCTCGGTATTCCCCCTTTCCTGTTGACTGATTTTTCTTCTACTTTACTACACACCTTTAGTTCGGACGACAGTACAATTTAAATCAATAAAACAGTTTGATTTGCTCTTAATAACTACTTAATACCATGGTATTAAGATCACTTTAATACTTTGCAGTCTAGATCGTTCTGATCGTGAATTTACAGCGTTCTCTCTATCGCGGATGCATTTCTACACATAGCTTGATATATTTATCGAATAGTTACTGAAACTTTTTTATGAGGCTATATTATTGTATTATGGTACTAGCCTTCCACCCGCGGCTCCGCCCGCGTGCATGTCGGTTAACGCGACCTTTGCTCATATCTTCGGTTCTACTCAACCGATTGCGATCAAACAAACGTAAGATTTTAAGTCTGAGTAAGCCCTTTCTAACAAAAAAAACCGCATCAAAATCCGTCCAGTAGTTTTGCGTCCATCGCGGACAAACAGACAAACAGACATACAGACATACAGACAAACAGACAAACAGACAAACAGACAAACAGACAAACAGACAAACAGACAAACAGACAAACAGACAAACAGACAAACAGACAAACAGACAAACAGACAAACAGACAAACAGACAAACAGACAAACAGACAAACAGACAAACAGACAAACAGACAAACAGACAAACAGACAAACAGACAAACAGACAAACAGACAAACAGACAAACAGACAAACAGACAAACAGACAAACAGACAAACAGACAGGAAATTAAAAAAAAATATTTTCGTGTTCAGTATCGTTAACATAACATAACCCCAGTATTTTTTTAAAAATATCTCCAATGTACAGACACGACCACTTTACAATTATATAATAGTATAGATAGATGATTCCGAAGCCGACCGCATACGACAACGACAGACGCATGCAGCACGTACAGCGTACCCATTACTTGTTAAACTCCGATACGGATAAAAGGGACCATTGAGAAGCCGCAATGAATTACGCGCATGTGCTGCGTGCGTCAGCAGTTGTCGTATGCGGCCGGCTACGGAATTATATCTTTAGCCTCCGTTTGCATAATGTGGGATCTAGCATAGACTTTTACAGAAAAATTGTTTGCTCAATTTTGTCTTATCAAAACCGGTAATTTATTTATTTATTTATCACTTTCTTGTTTTTTGGATTCTGCGGCCTTACCATAAACCTTAAAACAGGTCAATAATTGAACTGCTGTCATTCTGCCAATATATTTATATGACATTACAAAGTGACATTTGCAGTTGGCAGAATAACAGCAGTTCAATTATTGACCTGTTTTAAGGTTTATGGTAAGGCCGCAGGTCAATAATTGTACTGCTGTCATTCTACCAACTGCAAATGTCACTTAGTAATCCTATATATTTATATGACATTACAAAGTGACATTTGCAGTTGGCAGAATGACAGCAGTTCAATTATTGACCTGTTTTAAGAGTTCATGGTATGGGCCCTGTTTTAAGAGTTCATGGTATGGGCCCTGAAGAAGGATTTTCTTTTTACAAAAATTGCATTATTTATCAACAAATCAACAGTGATTTCGTGCATTCCTTTTTCAAAATAATATTCAGATCCCACAGTCATAAATAAAATGATTCTTAGATATTGTACGAAAGAATTAGCAGATAAATAATAACAGCCAGTCGGATAATTGTAGACAATTTCCGGCCCGTAATTATTTCGGTCTGTTGAACCATTGTTAACATACATATTACATACATAAATAGATACTGTCTGTATGTCACGCCTCATTCACATTGTTACCGAAGATAATATATAATTATACTTAAAGCCGTGTGTAGACTGTCATGTACTTTTCAAGTAATACGTGAAGTTTGTGTCTACTGTACGGTGGTATAAAACAAGTATAATTATCTTCATTTAGGTGTATTGATCATCATATGGGGAGTAAAACCATTAAGTCTTGGAATTCTTTAGCAGCACACGTGTTTTCTTCTTCCCACAGTCCCGAGTCCTTTAAACAGGTCGTGAAAATACTTCTTTATTATACCACTCAGGTGGCAGATAAGTACACGGCCCACCTGATGGAAATTGGCTACCGTGACCTTTGGACGTGTGCAACACCAGAGGAGTTACACTCGGGCTGCTGATCCAGTAAGATCAGAGAGTTTCTGTGCCGTCTGTGCAGAAGACAAAGCCTTTGGTTTTTCCACTGACAGCACAACAACTCTCCAGCAAGCTCTGGCTACCCTACTCACTGCCGGAAACACAACACGAGGTTGTTATGACCGCGGTATTCTTTAAGGCGGAGATACTTCCCCAGTCGGGCTGCTCAATTGGGACGAAAATACGCTCGTGTCCTATTACTATTGTCAAGGCTGTCAAAGTAGCGACCGCTATTTTTGGGACAGCCTCTGTAATAGCGGCCACTATTCTATGGACTGCAGCTTGCCGTCAGATGAGATTTAGTCAATTTGGCAACCTAAATATTTCCTCAACAATAAGCTCTTAATTTATAAGTCAGTACTGAAACCTGTCTGGCTGTATGGTATTCAGCTGTATGGGGAAGTGCATGCAACTCAAATATATCAATGCTCCAACGCATGCAAAATATAATACTTCGCACGATTTCCAAAGTTCCTTGGCTCACCACCAATAAGGAAATTCACGAGCAACTCGAGATTACGAGTGTAAAGGAGGAAATTTCAAGGACAAGAGAACAATACGAACAAAGACTCAAAAGCCATCCTAAAGCACTGACAACAAAGCTACTAACACCTAGCTACAACAAGCGCCTCAAGAGAAAAGATGTTGTCTCTTGTTCCGAATAGGGAGTTGATGTCCTCGCTGGAGGACACGCTCTGAAAAGTGAAACCTTCCACCACATCCGCTTTAAGCCAGAGGCTGATCACAGATATAAATTGAAACACAAAAAAAAAATATATAAAAAAAATATGATCCTAACTTAGAGTCACAGGTTAGATTCCCGCTCAGTGCTAATATTTATTTGTGCAATGGTTGCCAAGATGGGCCCAACATATATCAGTCTTTCTGTGCCTCAGTTCCAGTTAATCTCCGAAGTAACAACTTGACTGATTTAGACAGAAAACGGATCTAAGTCTACGCTTACGAGTTTGAGGATACAGCAAGTGTTAAAAGAAAAAGAAATTAAAAACTTAGTAAAACTATTTACCAGATGGTTTTCTTTTTTTTCTTTTTTGATATTTATGATTCTAATTTATTTTTATTCTGTTTATACTGGAGATTGATGGCGCTTGGTGGAACTTGCTACACATATTGAATAAAGCACTTATACTTTTCCACAATTGTTCAAATAATTGTGGAAAAGTACAAGTGCTTTAATTCAACATACATCAATCCTTAACGCAATCATAAAAAGGTAGTCAACCAGAAAAGGTGGCTAATGTCGGGAACGCAGGTAATGATGGACGCACTGATAGGGCAGTGTCAACCCAATTAACTTTGAAAACTCACCCCAGTGAACACAATCAAATTTTATTTCAACAATGGTCTTTTGCAGGGAGATAGTCCTTGCCTAATTGGAATTGGTGTCGAACGGGATTCAGGCGCATTTAGCCTTAGCTCGTCTCAGGCAAATTTTTTTATAACCACTTACGCGACAGACAAGCATACGGCCCAACTTATGGGAACCGGTTACCGTAGCCTTTGGATGTGTGCGAGTCGTCACACTTTTTTTATACTTATTATACTACTTAGTTGGCAGACAACCACACGGCCCACCTAATGGAAAGTGGTTACCGTGGCCTATGGACGTATGCAACACCTGGGGCGTCACACTCGTGCTGCCGACCTTGAAGAAACCTTCTAATACCCTTCTTGAAGAACCCCATGTTGAAGTCGCATGGGAAAACCATCGCGGGGAGTTCATTCCACAGCTTGAGTGTGCGAGGGTTGAAGTTCCTTTCATACCGCACAGTGCGCACCGTTTCCGGTCGCAATGTGCGAGGATGAATTCTCCGCCTATGGCGAGAGGTGCGATGATAGAATGTAGCTGTGGGCATCATGTCAAACAATTCATCTGAGCACAAACCATTGTATAGGCGGTAGAACACACACAGTGAGACTTGCGCTGTAAAACTTAACCAACAAATCTCATACATTATTTACATTTGTGTATGGAACTTATTAAGATCTTCAAGACCACGCGAACCTTACCTCACACCTGCAAACATTGACTGACGGACGAAGTCAGACGGCAGTCGATTTAATAAAATTCGTATACCTAAGCCAAACCAAAAGGAGAAGAACACTTTCATTACTATGCTAAATCTCGAGTATGATATACTGTCCATATAATTCTCACATCATTCCAAAACATTACAACTATTCTCAATTTAGATACATACTTACATATCAAAGTATAATTAGCGAAAGTAACTTTGGTAAATTATGGACATTACCCATTAAAATGCTGAGCAATGCTCCAACTGAAGTAAAGGGCCGTACCGACGTACCGCGTAATATGCAAAGTAGGCCCTCAGAGAACATTAAATATTTACCATAGTGTTCTGTGAGCTTCACGAACACGTCTTAAGAATTTACGTACTGAAGCGTTATTGCGAGTGACATTGACTTTCAAACGCACTCGGTAGATTACAATTGGTTACATAAAGAGAATTGATGGCGTAAAACTAGACCAATTTAAATGTGTCGGCTTTTAAGAACGCGTATAGTTACGAAACGGTTTGTCACTCAGAATAAGTGGCCTGAGGTAGAACGTTTTTGGTTAAAAGACAGCTCACGTTAAGGAGACATGGCAACGTCAACTCTCTAGATTTGTCACTTGTGAAAGGGTTGCGAGCTGTCAGAATGATGAGTGTCATCTGGTTGTTATGAATAGTTAATAGAAAACGGGCGGATTGAGGAAGTGGAATCGAATTGAGATTGTTGATGGATGAACATAACGACTGCCGTAAATAATCCTAAGAGCTGCCCCCCTAGACAAGTGGCAATTCGTTGCTCGGCGTATGATGGAATAGAATGACAAATGTATAGGATTTGACGTTTTTGACATTCGTTGACGCCTGTCATATACGTCAAATCCCATACATTTGGCATTCTATTCCATCATACGCCGAGTAACGAATTGCCACTTGTCTAGAGGGGCTGATGTGTTATTGTTGTGTTGAACCTTGAGTGTGCTGCATCATGAGGTTTTGTGTTAGCTGCTTTCAGTTCAGTTACTATTTTTTATTGCTATGATGTTTTCCGTGGCTACAGGAACCTATTTTAGGGTTATTAAGCTTATCTGCTATTCTAAACTATAACTTAACTCTGTGCCATAAATCTACAACCATTCTGTAGTTTCAATGTGTTACATACAGTAACAAACATCCCTCCGTCGTCACAAATTTTCTCAATTACAATAGTAGTAGATTAGGTTGTTACACTTTTTTACACACACTTTTTTATTTTTTTACACATTTTTTTACACACTTTTTTACACAGGTTGTTACAATAGTAGTAGGTTAGGTGACTAGTAGTACATAGTAGGTAGGTAGAACACATAATATGCTAGTACTCGCATACATTTTAAACGAAGTTTAAAGTAGATGTACATCCAATGGTGCAACCGAAGCTTCGGAAATTTTAACAGAAAATTATATTTATCCCGTAATGGGGTCTGGAACGCAGAAGACGTCTTTCGTTCATATATCGTATGAGCCTGAAGTTTGAAAACGTTTCAAGGTAATCCCCTCAGCCCCTCTAGACAAGTGGCAATTCGTTGCTCGGCGTATGATGGAATAGAATGCCAAATGTATGGGATTTGACGTATATGACAGGCGTCAACGAATGTCAAAAACGTCAAATCCTATACATTTGTATTCCATCATACGCCGAGCAACGAATTGCCACTTGTCTAGGGGGGCTGTTTTCAAATTGATCACGATCTATGCAGCTATCAAAAAGCCCACAATGCCAGCGTTTTTCACTAAAAGAAAAACAAGTCAAACTCAATATCGTCGCTCCGACAGACCAATGCGTGGGTATGCACACTTTATACCAGGTTTAATATTAAAACTGTATCGTGTGGCTGTGTTCGAACTCCATCAAAAGTGTCTCTATTATTTTCTAGTGGATATTTCTCGTCGAGAGATTCCAACGAGGTGAAACTAAATTTTATATTGATAAATCAAATAGGCACTTTTGTTTAAATTATTGTAAGTAAACTTGTAGATATTTTTAAAATTGTTTGATTATTTCCAACTTAGCTGAATGACGCGAATATAGTACCACTAGTTAAGTTGCTCCCGAGTGTGTAAACTTACTTAAAATAATTGTTAGACACATAGCTCAAAAGGGTAAAAGTGGGATGAGTGGAATTAAAAATGGGCTGAGTTTTTTTTATAAACAACACTTTTATAAGTATTTATTTATTTAAACAAACCCACAGTGCGGAGCATAAACTTCATCCATTATGTACCACATCTATTTTATTACGTTGTCCCCTACTGGGAATTGAAACTATCGAGTTACAGGCGAATTGTTCATTAATATTTAGGTTAATACCAATAGGTCGTCTACTATTGGGTACGTTTTAGCTTTTATCGGTTCTTTACCGATATAGTCCCTTAGTTGCGCTTTATGCGATTTGTATCAGTAGCTTCGGTACGAAATAATGTAAGTAATTACACTAATACGAAATAATGTAAGTATTAACTTTTGTGCTGTTATGATAGCAGTGATATGATAGCACTGCTATCTCTGTAAATCTCCAAAACTTGACTAATAATGTTAGTTAAAAAAACACAAAAAGTGGATATAATAAAAGTGGAAAATAGACCACTATTTTGCCACACTGTGTGGTCACTGTGGTCAGTTGCTTGTTTCCACCTCCATACAGAGATGGAGACGGAACATGATACTCTCTTAAATAGTACAAAATGTTGTGTACAGTTGGCATTGGTATTAGCTTATCACATTCTAAGTTACTGAACATGGCTTGGTAACTTTTCATAAAATAATTAAAAAGTTGTTTACATTTATATCAATAGGAAAATTGTTTGTAAACTAAGTGGTTAGTGTTCAACAACTTCTGCGAGCGACTGTACTTTCCCAGTAAAGTTAGCATTTTAGAGCTAAGAAAATAACAGCTCCAACTCCAAACGCCAGTCAAACTCAGCGAGTAAAACTGTCCAAAATAAATTAGTACTTGTATTAAAAATTCAACGGATCTCAAAAACAACTTGTAACCGCGTATTTTAATATTTGATCTAGAACTTTCTCATTCAAAAAAGGCTGTGGGGCCTGTCATAACTTTATTATTTATTTATCCGTAGTACATTTTTAATTAACCTAAAAATAGGGTCGGGCGTGTAAAGTCACGTTTGGTATCGTCAACAGCTGTCAAGAATATAGTATATAATAAATGGCATACGGCCAGGGGTCGGCATCCCTTATTTTAATTAAGTTCTCAAGTAATGTAATATAATTAAGCCCGTAAACAAACAAGTATAGTTAACTAACTGTATGAAAGTTGTTTGAATATGAATGTGGAGATAATTTCTTCGTTATGATCTTCTTTGTGTACTATTTTATGTTGTTAAGATGTCAGATACCAGGCTTATCAGCAGCATTGTCTTAGCATTATTCCTGATTGTTTTGAAGGCTTTACGGGTCCACTTACTACTTGGTTTATTTTATGGGTGCGAATGCCTTATGACCTCCTAAAATTTGTAGTTCAGAGGCTTTCAGGTAAGGTTGAGCACTGAAGATCTTAGTTGGGCGGTGATCTTGATTGTATAGATTGTAACGGACGAGGTAATGACGCAGGCTCTTGGAGTTGGGAGGTCAGATAGCATCGCGCCCTTAAAAGTTAAGATAATAACTACCCATCTACTAACTCTAAACAGACTAAGAGTGAGAGTGGTTTAAAATTTAAAACTGAGTAGGGAACAACCCAGTTTAAAACTGAGTAGGGCAGGGATGGCGAACCATTGGCACACGTGCCAGAGATGGCACGCGGCACAATTTTTTGGGCACGCCATCAATGCCATCAGTGCCACCAGGGTTATTAGATGGGCATTCGGTAATCTGTGCCTATATCTGTATCTTTTTTTCTTTCTTTCACAAAGTAAGATACCTACCATATGCGCTAGAAAATTAACGAACAGACGGACATTTTTTTAGAATGCATGATATAAAGGGGCGGACTATGCCATATTATCAGAAATGAATATTCCCCCAGCCCCAAATAATTATGGGATACACTTATTTGGGGTGCCCCCCCCCCCCGTCGGCACGTCTAGAACTTCATTGAACTTTTTTTTAGAAATATGGCACGTTGATGCATAAAGGTTCGCCATCACTGGAGTAGGGAATACACATTTGGGATGAGTTAATAAAGGGATGAGTTTTAAGAAGATGAATATGGAACTACACTTGATAATGACAAATTATTTAAAAAATGAAATGGCAATAACTGCAATTATTTTAGTTAGTTCAATAAATCAATCAATCATATTGCAGTCCACTGCTGGACAAAGGCCTCTCCCAATATGCGCCACGTTTGTTTAGTTAGTTAGACATGATTAATTATTTAGCTATACGAGCTCATATAATATATCCTCAGTAGCCGTATTGGTTCCCGGTGGAGTAGCATAGGGCCACCCCATCTCTTCCTGTGGGTGCCGTAGAAGGCGACTAAGGGTTATGGCTGTTCTCCACCCGATCGTAAACAAACAGCCCATGATTAAGTGCCCGTATGACGGTAATAGGCTCGCCCCATATGACATGGAACCGACAATCGTAGTTGGCGAAATGTGGCGTGAGTATATTATGTATGTATGGATGTATGTATGTATGTATGTATGTAATGTATGTAATGTATGTATATTCTCAGTAGTGACTCTAAAACTACCCAAATCAATACCGTGGTTACTCACATAATATAAACAGTTTTAATAATTCATTAATCGACAATATGGTAAATCAGTGAGCTTATGTTGTGATATTTTATTGACGAGGAAATGATTGACCGCGACACGACCACAAACGACTGTCATTTTGTATAGTTAAATTCGAGTGGCTTATAAATTTCAGACGACCTTCTGTGCTCTTCGGGTCATTAATTTACAATCACTACATTGACTGTTATTCGTTATGTAAAAGAACTTTTAAGTATGTAAGTGATTGTATTTTTTGTACTGATAATATTCAAGGAGTGTATCTTATACAGCGCTAAAGTAAGACAATTTTTATCCTTTGAAATAAGTCACGATAGAAAGAATTCTATCCTGCCTCGGAGAGCACGTTAAGCCGTCGTCGGTCCCGGTTGCCATAAGAACATCTATGGCAGTCGTTACGGGTAGTTGGAGCCCTCAAAAATCCAAAAAAAAAAACAAGTCTAGCTGCAAAGCTTCGATATCGCCTAATGTTACCATTGGGATGTGGAGGTCAGATGGCAATCGCTTCACAGAAAATATCGAGGTCTAGCCAAATCCGTAGTTAAGACTGGCAAAAGCGGACCCCAGACTCCGAGCTGAAAGCTTCGGATGCGACTGGGAATTAACGCTAAGAGGAAGAAGAAGAAAGAATTCTATCATGCTAGCGTACGTAGTACTATTACTTATTCTGTGCTAGCGTCTATCATAGCCGTCAAATTAGGGATCACCATTTTAAGGCCAATAGAATCAGAAATGGTGGTCCGTATCTTCTGGACTACACCTCAGCTTTTTACCATCTAGCACGGTGACATCAAACCACGGACCATATATTTAAAACTAGCCGAACCAGCCCGGCTTCGCCCGCGGCACATTTCGAAGTCCCGTGTCACCCCTTTTAGTCATCTACGAGTATAGGCCCGCAAAGTATGGAAATCTGCCGGAGTTGTTGACATTTATGATTACTGCTCCGCTCCCATAAGTAGTAGCGTAATTTTTCTTGGCGTAAGAACCATTCTCGTTCTTCAAAGAATGTTCTAAAAAAAGAATTAGTGAAATTAGTTCAGCTATTCTCGAGATTAGCGCTTAGCAACACATTCAGCGATTCATTTTTATATTATCCATACTAATATTATAAATGCAAAAGTAACTCTGTCTGTCTGTTACGCTTTCACGCCTAAACCACAAAACGGATTTTAATGAAATATGGTATAAGGTAAACGTCCGTAATTCCGACAGTGTTCGAGAACTCGTCATTTTTTTTTAAAACCTTAATATATTTTTTATATGAACATTATGGTGCATTTTTCTAGTAGTCATGTATTTTCGATAGCATTATGTATAAAATAAACAACAACAGTAATTACGAAAGATCATAACAATAGAGATATCCGACTGCAAAGTTGTGCTCTTTGCAAAATTTCAAAATCGGCCAAATTCAGTAGCTGAATCGGGGTCCTGTGTAGTCAAACAACTTATTGTAGTATGCCGAATTTGGAGATACTACAGTAAGTTTAGTTATTTGACATTGAAGACCGATAAATTATCTACCAAAATAACCTATTATTTGTGGTTAATTTAATGTTTATGTTATTATTTTTTCCTGTGACATTTATTGGTTCATCGTAAAGCCAACTTGCCCCAATACCCGTCAAAAATTTGACGGTTTCTGGGACACGCACCTAAATCCGTCATCCTATAGATTATACTAGTGTTTTTGGTTCTATTTAAACATTTGATAATTATGTTACTGTTAAGATATAAAAAAGGGGTGTATTTTTCGGAATTGGACAGAATAGATTATACTAGTATTTTTTGGTTCTATTTAAACATTTGATAATTATGTTACTGTTAAAATAGATAAAGAGGTTTTTTTTCGGCATTTTTTTTCGTGTAATTATGTATTGTGTCTAATTATTTATTGTGTCTAATAAACCCAAATGGTATTGTAGGCTCCCCAAGAAACCTTGGTAGAAATTGGTTACCTACCACACAGCAAGCGGTCACACGGACGAGTGTGGAGGTTACCTCCCCCTCTGTTTAGAAAGGCGCCCGTGTTCTCAGGATTACTTCTGCTAGGGCAACAGGCAGCTCTACCCTTCCTGGATTCATCGTTAAATCTTGGTTACAACTGAGGCTTTCACCTCGGAATCCGAGGTTCGCTTGCTCTTGTTCTCTGAAGATGGAGTTAGAAGGTGGCCATAGGAACTCTTATACTAAACAAGACAAACTTATCGAGTCTGGGTTCATTTGTTTTGTCTTAACATACTCTCTTGTATTACATGGTATTCAGGGTTTGAAGACGGAGTTAGAAGGTGGCCATGGGAACTCCTAAACTTAACAAGATAAACCTATCGAGTATTGGTTCATTCGTTTTGTCTTTACATAATCTTTGATATTACATGCTATCCAGGGTCTGAAGATGGAGTCAGAAGGTGGTCATAGGAACTCCTAAAATAAACAAGATAAACCTATCGAGTTTGGGCTCATTTGTTTTGTCTTAACAATTAAACTCTTGTAGTAATACATGATATTCAGGGTTTAAAAATAAAAATGGCGGTAGGGGTCATGGGAATTTCTGAACTAAATAGAATAGTTGATTAGTAGATTGAGTTGTATTTGGGTTCGTTAAGCCTGCTTATCAAGACCAGCCGGTCTTGATAAGCAGTCAGTCAGACACTCCTGCACCAACCCGTTGCCCTTGAAGACTGGAGTTAGGATACTCAGTCTACATTGGACTGGGATGTTCCCAGTGAGGAGAAGGTAGATGAAGAGACGGCTACGACGGCTTTCTAATTCCTTATGCATCTGGTCTGCACTGCAGGCGCCACCAGCGGCAATGCTGGGTTCACGATATGGACTTCGCTTGTTCAACAGCTCGTGCTCGCCTTCAAACTGGTGGTACACCTGGTGGTGGTTGTGTAACAGGTTACAACACAGGGATTTAAACACAGCGGAATATATACTGTGTCAGTTTGACCCTGGAATACGCCAATTATAACTTTCTACCCCTCAGGTAAAGATCAGGGCTTAAGAAAGTCCTCTTTAAAAAGTGGCAAGTGTCCAATCTCCCGAAGAATCTTTAAATTGGCGCGTTCCAGGGCCAAAGCGGAGCAGGCCCTATCCAAGTGTTGCTGCATTAAAGACCCTGGGGGCAATCTCTTATACGAAGGCAAGGAATCGGGGCAGGACTGAGGCAGTTACCGCGGTATAAAGGTAATGTCTAACACCATGAAGCTCTACCAGAGGATAATCGATTCCCGATGAGTTTCGTCCCGGGCCCGAAACCATAGATCCGGCGTTCGCCTTAAGGATTGTGGCGGAGAATTACAGGGCGAAGAATACGCCTCTGCACTCTGTACTCTGCACATGTTCTTCGCACCTGCTCCTTCTGGACTGTGTGATTAGTGTGATTACACTACCAAGTGTTCTTGTCACACTTCCTTCTCTTAGATATGCCTAGCACAACCTTCACCACTTCAAGGATAGTTGCCTGAAACTTGTCCAAACAGTTCACTTTCAGCATCAGCACTAGGACCAAAAGCTGAGAAGCACTTTTAAGACGTTATCAAGCAGTCACTATCCGATTTGGCGTTTGTAGCACTTCATATTATCGTTTCTTTGCTTCACACATAGATCCATTACCAGGAGACAATATTGTGACTTGTGACTTTCTCCGGGTATCATCTTCCAGTTGGCCACTTTGCGACAGTTGTTCTGATTTCTTTTTGAACGAGTTCACGAAGGCAAAATGGACAGCTGGACACGTTGGAAGGATAAACTCATCCGATAGGACTATTCAGGTCACCACTCACCACCCAAATAATTTTCCTATATTTAAAATACCAAGGAGGTGACGCGCTCGGTGATGCACATCTCCACAGGCCACGATAACCACTTTCCATTAGGTGGGCCGTGTGCTCGTCTGCCACTTATTTGGTATTAAAAAAAAACATCTTTGAAAATTCGTTACACATACCTAGTAGTCCAACACACTACCAATACGCCACGGAGGTCGCTCTGAATCCCAAGGCTATATTAATGAGTTTTTAGCCATATCCAATAAACCGGCATTTGCTGCCTTATCTAAGTCTCCTGCAAGAACGCCACGGCCACTCTGCGCTTGGAGAGTATATTAGCTAAATCTCATGCGCGACTGGTCAGCTTGCCAATCTAGGTAGCGACGAGGATTTTTAGTGTTATCCATCTTAGGCGTAGTTTGATATGCTTATCCCATTCGAGACTCGCTAGCCCTTGCCCACTTGTGACAGGAGTCAGATGAAGCTCCTGAGGCTCCACCCTGTCCATAGTGTCCATGGCATATATTTACAAGTCCTTATTATATTTTTATTTAACTTTCGCGGGAGCGACTACCATCTGATATCTAATTACCTAATGTTGATTAAATAAAACGTTTGAATGAAATTTTGAAGCATTTGTTATGCTAATTATGCAAATCGATATATAAAGAGAAAAGAGAATCGACCACGGGCGGGGTTCGAGTCCGGCGGAGGTCGATTCTCTTTTCTCTTTATAAATCGATTTAAATAAAACGTATTTAATTTATAGGCAATGATAACTCTATTATTATTATATTACTTACATGTTATTGCATTGAAATAAATGTATTTGTTTATTACTAAAGCCCTGTATTTTTCTTTCCGTGTACTAAGTTCATAAAAAATATCGTTTATTTTGAGCTTTATGTTTATGGACAGAGAGTTCATGTTAGCCTGACAAATTGACGACTACTGGGACAAAATGACGATTACTGCGGCAAAAGTGTCGGAAATAGGAGCAAATGGTCATTTTTTACAATTAATTTTGTATAAATTATTCCAGATTTCATTAGTTATCAAATATATTATTTTCCAAAAGCCTATTAAATTCTTAACAACCCAGTATTTTTCTTTTTCTTCTAAGGTGAATACTTTTTGAATAGGAGTACGACAAACTCGGTTTAGTGCGAAATGTGTCGTATATTGGGACGTTTACCTTAGGGGTAGATTAGACCTTCAGAAAGGACACAGGCTATGTTTGGTCGCGATAACCGACATCCACGCGGGCGGAGCCGCGGCCAAAAGCTGGTTTAATATATTTTACAACGAATTTAGACGATGGCAACACGGGTAGGCTACCGGTGGATAGGGTACGGGTGAGCCGGCACTAGTGGGGTAGCACGTAAAGACGAAGTATCATCATTTTTGTTACTATGGAAAATTGTCGGTGCAGATAGCCGATACCGGTAACCTGTTCAGGGCCCATACCATGAACTATTAAAACAGGTCAATAATTGAACTGCTGTCATTCAACCAACTGCAAATGTCACTTTGTAATCCAATATATTTCTATAACATTACAAAGTGACATTTGCAGTTGGCAGAATGACAGCAGTTCAATTATTGACCTGTTTTAAGGTTTATGGTAAGGCCGCTGTACTTTATCTACTTTAGCGAGTTGACGACAACAAAAATAGGTAAAATCAAAAGGTGCCAACCCGCGGAATTTGGCGAGTTTTTTTTAGCGAGTTGACGAATGACTCGTTCTATGTAAGCACCCAAAGGCAGGCAGATGATGACTAATTCATGCCCTATCTTTTCACATTGTGTTATGCCACCGATCTATATCCCATTTTTCCATGGAATCTAAAAGCTCACATATATATATTACTAGCCTTCCGCCCGCGGCTCCGCCCGCGTGCATCTCGGTTAACGCGACCTTTGCTCATATCTTCGGTTTTACTCAACCGATTGCGATCAAACAAACGTAAGATTTTAAGTCTGAGTAAGCCCTTTCTAACAAAAAAAACTGCATCAAAATCCGTCCAGTAGTTTTTGCGTCCATCGCGGACAAACAGACAAACAGACAGGAAATTAAAAAAAAAAATTTTTCGTGTTCAGTATCGTTAACATAACATAACCCAAGTATTTTTTTTATAAATCTCCAATGTACAGACACGACCACTTTACAATTAGGTATATAATAGTATAGATTGTTTAACACTGAATACTATCGCGTATATGTTCTGATAAATTATTCACCTTTCGTACGTCGTAAACTATATATATTGTAGGTATCAAAATATGTGTGGTGTCGGTTAGGAATAGATTAACCCATAACTTGCCGAGGGTGTCAAAGGAGCAACAAAGGGGTTAAATCAGTGGAATAATGTGGATATGTGTTGTAATAACATCTTGTGGGTAAGCCTTGCAGAGCTGATTATTGAATAGTTGAATACAGTAAGGTGCTATAATAATAAATTATTAAGCAAAATTCATACATATTATGTAAAAACTACATTTCTCTCATTCACAAACTATTATTCTTCTTCATCCTAGTGTTAATTCTCAGTCTCATCCGTAGCTTTCACCTCGGATTCTGGGGTCCGCTTTACCAGTCTTAACTGCGGATATGGCTAGACCTCGATATTTTCCGTGAAGCGACTGCCATCTGAACTCCACAACCCAATGGTGACATTAGGCGATATCGAAGCATTGCAGTTGGACCAATATGTAAAAATATTAATATCTACTAAAAATAAAGTAATAAAAAGTTAGTAAATGAATATATTATGCACACAATTGAGATGTTGACTACTTTTTAGTCTAGAAAAATGATCACCCTGTAATAACTGTTTTTAACGGATTTTATGGCGATTAATTTGCGTCATTTTATTATTTGCACTGTTCCCGGCATTTCGGTTGTTTGCTAGCGGCCATAGATACAGTGTCATCCAAGTATTTTTTTTACTTATTATCGGTTATCCCGTATGCCTACGCAAGATTCAAATATATAATGATTATTATCAATTGAAGGGATTCTTCATCGTCCGTATAAATATTAAATATAATTTACTAAATTTAGCTATCCCAGTATACTAAGAAGTAGATGTAAATAATGCTTACCATCTAATAGAATTTGAAATAAAGCCGAAAGAAATAATTACTTTAATATTTAAAAGGTACACGTAATTTTTTTTAAATTAATAATTCAGGTTTTTAAATGTGTACTTTCGCGAGAAGTTACACAAGTTACCTACTTAAACTTAGAAATATATTCTGAATGCCTTCTTGAAAAGTTCTAGAACGTCTCACCAGAGAGCCGTCTGCCCATAGAAGGTTGAAGGTTAAACGCCTACAAAGTCGCCAGGTCTACTTTATGTCTATCTATAAATTTGAGACGAAAGCTGTTGGCTGTTTGTTTTACAGCAAGTCTTAAAAGTTGGTTGAGAGGGAAGGGTTTAGAGCTCGTAAACAATAGCTTGGACCCAACAAAGTATATCGTCAAATAAAATATGAAACACGAACATATTTGATCTCCTAGGTTTATAGAAACACCTATAAACGAATTGTTAGAAGGTTATGTCACTTGTAAAAGCCCCTTGTGAGAACAAATTTACATGTCGAAAATACTCCACCAATAATCCTGTATAATCTTTTTAAAAAGGAAAAACTGACTTTCTCAAGCGGTAATGAAATTTTGTTACCTGTTTTTAACCTTCAGGGAGGCATTTTTCTTTTTAAATATAAGTGGGACAGCTCTAAAGAGTTGCCTAAAGGCCTATTCAAAATAAAATATTATTCTTCCAAATGTAATCTTACAAATTAAAACATTAGCTTTGACTTTCTTCCTATTTTTTTTATTAAAGAATACTAGCAATTAGAATTAAGTATCAGTATTTCCTTTTAACCACTTTCGCTATGCTAAATTAGTTGTGTAAGGAGTATCAGTGTCATGACCGTGATTTGAACCTATAACACGTCTCTTCTTGCTTTACTACGGAACCCACTCATCATTTCAGTATATTTTTAAATGCAATACCTCCACTTCGTTACATGTAGTACATGCGACTCAAAGGCCAGTGTAGTGTCAGCGTCGCAAACGAGTAACACGTTTAACGGAACGTCGACGGAGTGAATAATGAATAAACGGCCCGCACAGGGAACTGACGTCATTTGATAGTGCAAGTTGTAGGCGACATGACGGTAGGCAGATATTTATTCTGTTAGTTTCTGAGCTCTCTGAAGAAGACCAAGTATTGTACTGTAGCCTATGGGTAATCCTGTAACGTAAAGGTTCTCTTATAATACAGTAGTATAAAACGTAACAGAGAGCCTGTCTGACGTCAACAAGCGGACCACTTATTGGACGAAAAAAAAACTTAAATAATATTGTATGCGGCCAATCTATGGTCGCTTGCCAGTCCAGGGGATTGAAAAACCAACTTTGAAAATTAGTTAGTACTTTAATATTATAATGTCGATTATAAAATTGACCGTATAATACTGACCTTTCACCATTTAACGATTTAAACAACTAAATACATTAAGATCTTTAAGCCAAACCTATTAAATCCGCGCTCACCCATCACTTACACTGTAGATCAGGACATTTCTGCAACGTGTACCTACGGCATCTGCTGAGTGCCAGCCTCCCGAGATAAACGTTAAATGGCGATGCCGCCGAGCCCTCTCGCCATCGTTATTAGCTACTACCTACCTCCGATATAACTTATCATACTGTTTTATTTACTCCACAGGGATTTTGGGCTTATCTTGAATGACTCGGGTTTCTGAAGAATTAAAGGATCTTACTTTTTCTTCAGTTTTTTGCTAGATTGTTTCACGGGAATAAGCGCAAGTTTTTTTCGATTTCCTTATTGTAAATGTACTTATTTATTTACGGGCCGCATTGCGTCTGTCATCTATACTTGTATTACTTAACAAGTGTATGACATTAATTCATAAATTAACATCAAATTAATTTATTGCATGATTAATTATTTCATGAAGTTTTTGGAAAAAAGAATTGATTTGTATTGTTGTATTGTTATACACAAATGTATGATATATATTTTGGCATCAGAAATAAAGGCTGTTTGTATTGTACATGATACCATTATTAAATTGATGACGGAGTTTCATTGTGTGTCAATTATGGGTTCGACTGTCGTTTGACCACCCTGTTACGACATGGAAATCTGTGCCAGAACATCGTCGGGCAATTAGCGGTGCACCAACTTTTACCTAATGTTGGCTTGGTCTCAAAAGTACTCGAAAAACTAACTACAGTTTTAATACTTGATGTCACAAAAATCCTATAGTTCAAATCTATTTAGATTGGAAAAACTGAATGCGCAGACGGAACTTGAACTCGTGACTAGTCCTTTACAGAGGGAATGCTCTGACCATTGAGCTATCGAGCCACGTCGACCATTCCAAATTCTTATATACAACCTATGGCAACGGTCTTCTAAATCGATTTGAAAAGTCTTTTTTCATTAAATTTAGTTAAATCTCACTGTCAATTTTCAACTTAATTATTTATTCAGAATAAACATCACTGAACACAGTTCAAAACACCATATTACGACGGTCTAAATTGATTTGAATACTTAGTCTTTTTTCATTAAATTTCATTAAATTCTAATGTTCATTTTTAACTTTATTATTCATTCAGAATAAACATCACTAAACACAGTTCAAAACAAGTTCCTAATTTAAATTCTATCGCATCATGTGAAACAAACAAAAGCATATTATAACGTACATACGTTACGAAAGTAAAGCTTAATAAATCTTTCAAAGAACAAACAAGTAAATATGAAAGTGAAATCAAACATGGCCTAAAACATTTGTTCATTCTGAATAAACTCAATATTGTGAGTAATAATGAAACCGTTGAAAATCATACATTACATTAGGCTGCTTGTAATATAAGTAAAATAGAAGGCCCTTTAAAATGTTGAGCAAAATTCTTACATGATTTTTATGTTAATTAAAGGACAATATTTTTGCTGCTAAAGTTGTTGATTTGTGGATGGATGGCTAGCACAAATGTCTCGCTGTTCAACACTGTTGTAACAATGGTGGCACAAAATATTGCCAGTTGTTAACAGCGTTGACTGGGTATTAACAAGTGGAAACAAAAAAGTGGTTCCCGTGGCCTATGAACGCCTGCAATACCAGGGGCATTACACCCGTGCAGCACGGATAGAAACTAATCATAACATTCAGAACTCTCTTTATCAGACTATTTAAATTAAGCAGTAGGTATGAGGTTGAATAGATGGCGTAAGAAATACATATCACTTCATTAACTTTGCTACACTGCCGAATGAACACCGCTTAAGATGCAAGATTACGTCATGTATATAGGGACCTACTGCTATCTATCTACCAACTAACCACTATTTGCGATCAGTCTGGTTGCAAAGCTTCGTTGTAATTGCAAATTCCTCTTCCGTTTGTTCTGTGTAAGGCTATGAGGGTAAGGCTTTGCACTTGACAGCAATGGACTGATTTCTGAATGGATTTTCTTGAGGCTTGTTTACATTAGTTTGTGGTGTATTAATCATTTATTATTATTAGTGTGGTATATGTTCACTAAGTGAGTTCTAGATCTAAAGATTAGTTCCTCCCAATGATGTAAGGATTTATTTTTTTAAGTAACCGTTAATACATGTGAATGAAAGTTAATGATACCATAAGATAAATAATAGGGAGAGGACAGACTATATTCTAGATGACCGTTTTAATGTCATTATAAGAATCTATTCAGAATGATGTTCGGTCCTGAATCTCGAGTTATACGAACCGACTAAAACGCACGCCTTCTGTGGGCCGTCAGTTGCCGGAGGTGAGATTGTCATAGCCATATCCCTCGCACCCCGGCCGACCCAGGGCCATATCTCTCGATCTGGCCCTCTTCCGGTGTGGGGACCACGGAGTCCCCAACTCGCCCCCGGGTATGGGGGGGCACGCAATGCGCGCCACCGCCGTGGCCTGCTTCTGCTAGGGTGACAGACGACCCCACCCGTCACCCCCAGGCCCGCGTGAGGCGGATACCTGTCACACGCGACGGACAGGCGGACGCACTGCGCGTGCATCCGCGACCCGTACCCGCGACCCGCACCCGCTTAACGGAACGAAGGCGCTAAATGACGGTTCTAAAAATGTTATTATGAAAGTCGATTCAGAACGACACTCTGTCCTGAATTTCGATTCGTAACTATAGATATCTGACGACAGTTTGTGAGAGTCGATTAACAACTGAGATAAACAACAATGAGTAACAATATAAATCAATGTTTCATTAATGAATAACAATAATGTTTCATCAATGAGTAACAATATAAATCAATGTTTCATCAGTGAGTTACAATATAAATCAATGTTTCATCAATGAGTTACAATATAAATCAATGTTTCATCAATGAGTAACAATATAAATCCATCCCTTTAATGCTTAAATCGTTAGAGGAGCAAGTTTTCACCTGTAAGTGGGTATGCCTGCTGCAGAAGGGCGAGGCTCTAGCACAGTTCTTCATCTAGGGACTGGGGGCAGATGGCAGCCACTCCCGTCAAAGCCTTGATAAACCAAGCACCTTTACATAAACCCTTAAATGTAAAGGTGTCTTATCTCCTTGGATTTAATTGCCGTGTTCTTTTCTCACAGGCTCTTATCTTTTCTCTGAATACGACACTAATGGCAGAACTAATGGTGAGTGTAATTTCAGTTTTAATGAATGTAACGTCCTTATCTTTTCTTAATAAAAATTGTTTTAGTTTTAAATGAATCCACTAGAGCCGTTGTGTTTAAACTATATTATGAGTAGGAACAGACAGATATATTATATACACTATACGGCCCAGACTCAGACTCAGATGCATGGTTCGAGTCAACCATAGTGCCCGGAATAAGCTACGCGATAAATCTTCGGATGACAGTCGCTTGATGAAGATTACTACATATAGATTTACAAAATTGTAAATTATTTTTGTTTCCTCATATATTTACATACATACAATCAAGCCTTTATCCCCGGAGGGTTAGGCAGAAGTGAATTAACACCCACATTTCACCAATCATTGTATTAGGTTCTACGTAATAGAGCGTGAGCCTATTGCCGTATTCCGGGCACTATTGTTGACTCGAGCCATGTATCTGAAGGTTCTCTATTTTTATTCCTAAAATTTTATGTCATAATTTAACATTGCATAATGTTACTTGTCCTAACATTATTTACGCATAATACTCATTTGCCATAACTTTTTAATCATAAATTTTTTAATCCTATTTACTATAAGCATAATATTTTATAAGCATACTGTCCCAAAGCATAAGTTTACTTATGCATAACGACGCGTAACCATAACTATTTTAAGCCAGAATGTTCATTTGACTAAATAAAGTTCTACATGGTTATAAAAAAAAATAACCACGAAGGCCTAATGCGGGAGCTTCGCTCCGCTCCGCTCCCGCATTAGCCTTCTAACCTAATCTATCCAAGTCGGAATCAGGGGCTTTCTCAATAAATCTGCCAAATAACTATTAGACAAATAAACAATATGCTTTACAACTTTATGCATATCAAAGTTATGAATAAAAACATTAGGATATACAATATTTATGCTTAATAACATAGTATGCTAAAAACCAATTATGACACACTATTATTATGACAAAGAAAATTATGCCTAACTTGTTATGACAATTTAAATTAGGACAAAAACCATTATGAGAAAAAATGGAATCCCGTATCTGAAGCTGACCCTGGGTTATATACATTTGTCTGATGTTAAACAGTCCCTATCCCTTAGTCACCTTGTATGACACCGCATGGGAAGAGATGGGGTGGTCTAAGTTCTACTCTGCGGGGAACCACCCGCAATAATTAACTGTTCAAATCGAAATAAACCGTTATAATAATTTCCGTGAATATCAAATTCAAAAGCAATCTTAAGTCATTGAATATTCTACATGATGAAGAGGAAGTCCTACTGATTAATAATTAATTATCGTATAAAGTAGGGTAGTTTAAATTATTAAGGTAATGTTATACAGCTTGAGACAAGATTTATTTGGAATTGAAATTTCTCTATGGTTTTATAATTTGGATTTCAGCTTTGATTAAAATTGCACTGATACTACTAGTAATTAGATAGTACTGCGACCATTTCGATATCGATATAAACGCATAATAACTATATAATGTTTATGCAAAAATCTGCCTAAACATTATTTAAAGCATCGGTGGCCTAGTGATTAAGGAGTCGGCTTTACAATCGAGAGTTCTCGGGTTTGAATCCTGGCATTACACTACCGACGTAAACCCACTCCTAACACAAACAATTTAGCTTAGCTGGAGGGGTTAGCGGGAATTTTAGTAATTGCGAATAGGTATATTTTTTATATATAAAAGAATATTGGTATATTCTTTTATATATAAAAAATATACCTATATATTAGTATATTTTTATATATAAAAGAATTATATTCTTTTAATATAAAAAAATATATTATGGTATATTCTTTTTTTATACATAAAAAATATACCTACAAGACGATTTTGTAGTCGTTTCAGAGCGAAAGATTTTGGGTTTCGATAGTGAAAGCGTATGGAAGTATTAAAAAGAACTTTTGTTTATAATGTACAGAAGAAAGGCATACTGTATGGAGTGTATGGGGTTGTTGTGTGGTTTTTTTTCGCCAAAATAATACTTTCAGACGATTTTGCTAACGAAACTGTGCCCAAAATCTTTTACTCCAAAACGACTATAAAATCACCCACCCCCTTTTTATATATTATGTTACATTAAATATAGTATCCTTACCTATGTATTTATTTTATTAACTAAATCGCCTGAGATACAAAACTTCGATGATAAGTTCTATAATCAAATATCATCAATCATTGATACGTAAACTACAATACAAGTAAAGGAAATCTATTTTTAAAAATAACTTTTATATTACTATATAAAGTAACAATCCATTACACGATAGTACAGAATGATGAATCGTTCTTTCTCAAACTTCCAGTATAAATAGTTTGCTCTCTGACCAAGCTACTGAAGGAAATTTCGTTACAATTTTTGCCTACGTTACCCTATTTCCTTTACACAATTTAATAACCGCAAACAATGGAGGCAGAATTTGGTTGTGACGTCACATGCTCTCTTAACTAGGTTTAGTCTGAAAGCAAAGACAAGCGTCGTACCCCTCTCCCCCGCAAATAACTTATCGGTAACTCTGTAGTAGAGCTGTGCCTGTATTATTATCGACTTATATCGATTAATTCAAAATCGAACTTTGGTATTAATATAGAAATATTTGGCGAGCGCCCTGATTAGTTCTTGGTTTCTGTATTCTTGGTATCAAAGGCTGAGTTTATTAGAATAATAATTAGTCTTGAATATTAAATGTGTTTTGATTTAATTTGAACTTTATAATTGTTTGGCTAAAATCTTAGTTATTTTTTGACTTTAGGATGTGACAAGGTTAAGGCTGATATATTGGAGCCCGGGGCTTGCTCTTCTTTATTCGGTTTATTTTAACTTTTATGGGAGCGACCGCCAGGTTATAAGGTCCATCCTAGAGAAAAGAAAATCAAGAGGTGTAACGTGTTGGAAATGAGGATAATTATCTTAGGCTTCAAAATCCTCAGCTGTATTATCTTGATAGTGTCTTGATCACTGGTGAAGTAGTTCGGGGATTTACAGTCGTGATTATATGTATATTAAAATCCTAATTTTGCCTGAATACACCTAACTAAAAAAATAATAAATATAAATTGCCCTCAATAATGCTTGTTGGAGTTAATCGCACAATAATGACTGCCAACCCGTATTTAAACCATTGCCTAAACTTAACCAATGAGACAGGTACTTTATTATCGATAATTCTCAACACTATCAGCAAGACGCTCCAACTATCGACATGAACCTTCATTGGTTCACTTCGAAGACAATTTCAAGTACATTGGCAAATCGGTCACGTCTACGATATAGTTGCTTTTAATGCATGACAACGAGTAATGAATCTCTATATAATATTGTGGATTTCGATCGCCAATTCCACTTCTGTGAGATAAACACGTATCACTTATAATCAGAGAAAATGAATGTGGTATGTTATATTTATTTGCTTTTATTATTTTACTAGTTTTTACCCGCGGCTCTGCCCGCGTTGGTGTCGGATATCGCGGCCAAACATAGCCTAGCCTATGTCCTTTCCCAAGGTCTAATCTACGGGAACACCCAACAATTCCGAAATACTTAATTCCGAATTTTAATATTCCGATTTTCAAAATTCCTAATATTATAATTCCTAAGAAACAAAACTCCGAGTATTCAAAAACACGATAGTTATTTATCCGAAAGTTATAAATACGAATGTTCATTCTTCCGAATTTCATTTTTACGAATAATTAAAAATCCGTAGTATTATTGGCCCGAAAAACGTTATTCCGAATTTCAAATTTCCGAAAAATCATTGCTCAAATTGAAAATTTGTATTAAAAATAGGTAAAAGTTAAAATTGATTTGACATGTTGCGCATTTTACAGTTGATTTTTTATAATAATAAATTAATTTTCTCGCCAATTATTACGTATAAAAATTAAGCCAAACCCGACTTGCCGTGGTCCTACTGCCGTGGTACTTGTTTGCCCTACACTAGAGTGTTATTTAAAAACCGGAGGCGCGGAGGGAGGGCAGTCCTCGCCCGCAGTAACGAAGCTCAGGCGCCCGGGCGAGCTGGAGCGGCTGAGGCTGGTCGCCGGAGGCGACCAGCAAGCCGAAGCTGCGGAAGCGAGCATGGGTGCCCGAACTTTGTTACGCAAGGGCGGAAGGACTGCACATCCCGTAGCGCCGGAGAAGAGCGAAACTAATGCATGCCTGCATGCTTGCCTGCATACATGCTTGCCTGCATGCTTGCTTGCATGCATGTTTGCCTGCATGCTTGCCTGCATGCATGCTTGCCTGCATGCTTGCCTGCATGCTTGCCTGCATGCTTGCCTGTATGCTTGCCTGCATGCATGCTTGTTACTGAAAGTTGTATGGCAACGTGTATTTTGTAATCATTAGCATAAATAAATTAAAATAATAGTTCAATAATTCTATTTCCTGTTCATCTCGTGTACCCCGAAAATAGCAACTATCCTACTTACCTAATGCAGGTTTACAAGACGCTTGATTGTCGGGTTTGTGTTGTTTCGGAGTTTTGATAATCGGAATTCGTATTTATGATATTTCGGATTATTAATAATTCGGAATTGTAATGGTTCGGTATCTTCAAATTCGGAATTTTAATATTCGCAGTTATAATCGTTAGGAATTTTGAAATTCGGGTTTTCAATAAATATGATTTATGATACATCGGATATCTGACTTTCGGAATTTTGAATGATTCGGAATTATGAAATTCGGAATTTTGAAATTCGTGATTGTAACTTTCGGAATAAGGCTTTTCGTATTTATGTAGTGTACCCCTAATCTACCCCTGTATTTTTCATCAAAATCGGTTCAGTGGTTTGGGCGTGAAAGCATAACAGACAGACAGACAGACAGACATACAGACAGACAGACAGACAGACATACAGACAGACAGACAGACAGACTGACAGTTACTTTCACTTTTATAATATTAGTATGGAGTATGGATATGGATATAGATCATTGAAAAATCACGCCGTAAAAAAATATAAAGGATAGTCGTGGTCGTATGCCACTTTTCCCTAGAACCTAGAATGTATTATATTGTTAGAGTAAGTGGCCGGGTTTTAGTATTTGAACATTGTAACTGTTGTGGCACTTTTCACCACAAAATGATCGAATAATGTTATTCCCTTTTGTCAGATGGAGTTACTCAAATATGCTAATGTTGGTAAATAATCGTTGCTAAGAAAACGCTTAAAGCTTTTAAACAGTCAATAAGTTTATTCCGATAAATCGAATCCGATTACTCTATTAAGTGAACGGATCGAATAAACAATTTTCGCTTGAGTGATCATTGTATTGCTTAGGCTAAAGTAATTAATATTTTAGTTGATTTTGGGAATTTGATTACGTGCAAATTTTGAATAATTTGATTTAGTATAAATTCAGCGCAATAAAGTATTGATTATTAGGCTATAGTAATTACGTTTTATGGCTGTGGCCTAATTATACAGACTGGCATTAGCCTGTTGTACGAAACATAAACTTAATCATTATTAGAAATTTGATAAATAGAAGCTTATGTGACATTACAAACTGTAATCTACTGTACTAAATATCAGGCAGATACGTTTTACCATTTGAGTAATGTACATCCAAACATCTTCTCAAACTTTTTATACGAAGAAATATTTCACCTTAGAGTATGTATTACTCTAAGTATTTCACATTATTTCCACCTTGATGTAAGTTACTAAGGAAACCGCCGACATTGAACGACTTTGTTCGAAGTTTTAACATTGTTGAGCAATGTTTTCTGTCAATATTTGTGCACCGTAAAAGTCAATTCAATTTCGTTAAAACACACATTGAGTAGTGCATTTTGTTGATATTGAAAGGAACACTCAATAAGTTTTCGTCAAATATTTGAGTTCAAAAATGTAAATAACGATACGAACTTTACTAGACTTAAGGCTCACTGAAATGGACGAGAAGAGGCTACTCGGGCGTCAGAGGTCGCAGTACGACCTCCGTTCCCCATGAGAGTGGGCATAGGGGTTACGGGTGGAGCCACCCGTCACCCTAGCAGAAGCAAATCCGCACAACTGAAGAAGGCCAGCTCATCCGGCCCTGCTCCCCTAGATAAGTGGCAATTCGTTGTTCGGCGTATGATGGAATAGAATGACAAATGTATGGGATTCGACGTTTTTGACATTCGTTGACGCCTGTCATATACGTCAAATCCCATACATTTGGCATTCTATTCCATCATACGCCGAGCAACGAATTGCCACTTGTCTAGAGGGGCTGGGTCGGCCGGGGTATTTCTCAGTCAATCTCACCTCCCGCAGCCTGATACCCACATTGGGGACCCATCGGAATCGGTGGGGTTGGTTATCTAGTTATCTTGGGGAGAATCGGGAGGATTTTGCACACGTTCACCCTCCTCGCAAAGTTAGTACCTACTTATCCGTCCTACTAACATCACTCCCTTCCTCTTGCATTCAGTCTCATCCCGACCTCTACTCTAGACGGCTGTCTTTACCAAACCCCTAGTTCTTATTTTTTTAACAAGCCTTTGCCTTGAGACTCGTAACGTATGAAAAAAGTTCTTGATATCGAACAAAAATTTATAGCGAACTGTCTCAAGACTCCCTCAAGTAATAAATTGAGTACACGTTACTCGTTTATATTCATTCCATATATTGAAGGTGGAGCATTATTGAAGGCTTCGACGGTATCTTATTAGGTGAGGCTGAAAACTGGGTTATAATGGCCATTTTTTCTAGTTGAGTTAAAACTTGCTTCTACTTGGAGCTAGCTAAAGTTTTCTTAACCGAGGAATATTTTGATTTAATGCGAAGTTTAAAGTTATCCACTCGTATTTTTGTCCGGTTACAGTAGTTATAATAAAGGCAAGACATTTTCAGAAGGCTCCTCACGTTCAAAAGTTTCGTCGTTACGTAACGTTGAAGTTATCGCAGGTTTATAAGTGCCCGGTTAATGGCAATAGGCTCGCCACCTATTACATTGGGACCTAAACATAAACGGCGAAATGTGGGTGCTAGCACCTCTGCCTACCCCTTCGGGGATAGAACGACGAATGTATGGGATTTGATGTTTTTACCAAAATCCTATTCTACAATACTTGTCTTAGCTCTTCGAATAGGTACATAGTGCTTCTCTACGTCTGTTGCGGTTTACTAAATCAGACAGCTATGGAAATAGTTTGAGAAAGAGACGTTACATTTAATAAAGGGAGCTGTTTCGAAAATATTATGGATATACATTACATACATTACGTATAATTGAAATCAGCAAGATAGTTACTTGTAAGCAACAAGAAAATATTTAATTCCCTTTCGGCTTTCCTCTTCTCAGTCGGCTAATCCATGTTTCCTCTTTTTTCCCATCCATCTACAGTCGCCTAGCTTTTAATCAGTCTACATTGCGTTTCTTTTTTATTCAACTGCAAACGAGATCTGTGATAGAATTTTCTTAATTAACGTGAAAACATATTTTTAATTAAATAAAAACATTTTCTTGACTATTTTTTCTAGATTTGGTACGATTGTTGGTGGTCGGTCTCGGTCAAGTGTGAGTTGAACTCGTTCACTGCGGGTTAGGTATAAGACTGGATAACTTGCATGCGAAAGGTGGAGGATCGGGAGCAATGGCGCGTATTACGAGAGGCCTTTGTCCAGCAATGGACTGAGATAGGCTAAGTAATTGATAGATTATATATGCTGAACTACCCCCTAGACAAGTGGCAACTCGTTAGCAGGCTTATGGAATAAGAATAGAATGATGTATGTGTGAGATTTGACATAAATGTCAATGGCCATTCGCACGATAGGGCAACCCCGAAATAAGATAGGTACAAAGTTAGTGATAGGTTTTTTTCAGTATTTTCAGTATATTTTATTAATGAACAATTTTTACATTGTACATTTTCATAATTTACAAATAAAATAATAATAGTAGCTTTATTGAGAAAGCTGCGCAATCCGACTTGGATAGATTAGGTTAGAAGGCTAATGCGGGAGCGGTATTTTTTATTTTATAGCCATGCAGAAACAAGCTTAGACCTAAGGGCCTAAGCGATAGTCAGCCAGTTTGTTAAATTTTGTACGTTTAGTTAACAGCCTAATTGAACGGCTGATTGAGCTAGTTGACTGTGAAACATATACCATTAAAACTACACTTACAAAACGTCTACAGGAAAATCTTTTTTAGTAAATAGATTACCCAGTTCGAAAAGCAGCCCCGACCAAAGAACACTTCAGCAAGAACTGCACTCCTAACACAAGCAATTTAGCTTAGCTGGAGTTAACCGGAATATTAGTGATTTCGGTTACTAATATTCTTAAAAAAACTCAGCTAGCTTTGAATTTAAATAAATTCTAGACAGAGTAAGTCCCTGGATTGACAGCCTCCGTGGCGTAGCGGTAGTGAACGCGGCCGCTACGCAGGAGGCGCGGGTTCGATCCCCGCTCGGTGCAAATATTTGTGTTCATAAAATATAGTTATTTGCATTGGTCTGGTCGTGCCTCGGAGAGCACGTTAAGCCGTCGGTCCCGGGTGCCACAAGAACATCTATGGCAGTCGTTACGGGTAGTTGGAGCCCTAAAAAGTCCAAAAACAACGGTCTAGCTGCAAATCTTCGATATCTCCTAATGTTAACATTGGGTCGTGGAGGTCAGATGGCAATCGCTTCACGGAAAATATCGAGGTCTAGCCAAATCTGTAGTCAAGACTGGTAAAGCGGACCTCATACTCCGAGCTGAAAAGCTTCGGATGCGACTGGGAATTAACGCTAGGATGAAGAGAAGAGAGTAAGTCCCTTGGTAGGCAGGTATCATTCAACGATCGCTGTCACATGTAATAGGTAGTCTATGTATGTAAGTCAGGGTGTGTTTTACATAAATCTATTAACATTAACAACAGGTTCGCTCCTCAGGGATGAACAACTTAAACTTAAGCTTACATTATGTATGAACAGTGCGTCACCTTTGTAAGCAATTAATTACAGTATGTTATGAACATACCACGTGATATGCGTATGTCGTAATAGGTGAATATTGGTAGGCTATCTCAATATTATACTGAATAATTTAATGAAATTTTAAAACAGTTCATAAGTATTTATGACGCCTTGAATCCTTAGCTAGAGAACTTTGAAAATTGTTTTTATATTTAACTTATTACTAACGTCTTCTTGAAGAGAGAGTTACGATCACAATAAAATTATCTTAGACGTTTTTTATCAATTTATGTGTAAATAAAATAGGTATATTTAGTATCTAGACTAAAATACACCCATGTTATTTTTGAAACTGGTAATATTTAAATTCCGAAACTAAATGTTTTAGCATTTTTGATCCCGGTCCGTCGCTCACATGAGTAAGAGCCGAGACGTGGTCGAGGCATGAGCGGTGCGCTGCTTTGGAACTTTCGTAAAGAATAAAATTTGTCAGTGTGCTCACCAAGCGCTTACATACCGGAGCTCGGAGTCACGGCACGGAAGCGCTGTGACGTCACTGTAGTAAGAAGCGGGGGTATTGTGCTCGCCTGCGACGCTACTCTGTACCATCATTTCCTTTTGTGTTTAGTTGCGTTTAGACGTAAAAATTAAAGATGATTTTGAAACCAACGTGAAATTAATTGAAACTATATAATCTCATCCTTGTATTATTGAATTGATACACCTATGTGAATCAAGCCAAACTGCTAGCCAGTACAGTCTGCATCAGATCGGTCTTGGCGAACAAGGTACTCAAAATGATCTTAATGCCTTGGTTTTCCCTCTTCCTGTAGACTGATTGTTCTGATATTTAGTACAAACCTTTAGTTCAGGCAATAATACAAAACTCTGCAACAAAATTGTTCTGCTTTTAATAACTTGGTAAGTAGTAAGATCATTTTGAGAGTCAATATCCTTCTGACGCTGACTGTACACCTGCTGATTTTCGGAAAAGACTCTGACAGGCTTTTCTCTAAGAGATGGGAGGTCATTTGGCAGTAACTCCCGTACAAGTCAAATCGAGAGAAAAAGTAGCAAAGTGGATCCCGACCGACCCAGAGTGGGAGCACCTATGTAAAACCCTATTTTTCAGCAATATAATTATAGCGTATTTCTAAGTGTACACGATTTATTTACATTTCCATGTAATCCCGTATAAGAATGGATAATCCTGAAATACAACGATAGCTCCCACCGTGTTTGTATAGGTATTAGTAAGCCGTCTCTATGTAGGCGGCATAACGCCATATTGAATTTTATTCCTAACCTGATTAGCATAATAACATGATAAATGTAATAAAGATTAGAATTCAGATACCAATTAGCTTTTCTATTATTGTGCTCGTTATTATAGCCTTATTTATGAGCAATTTCGACAGTTATTTTGGGCTTCGAACTAGTTTACGTAACATAATTATCGCTTGCTAACAATAAATAAGGAATTTTAATTAATTAGAGAGTACGGAGCGAATGACACACCAGGTATGTAAGGCACAGGTGAATGGGTAGACCGGGGTCGACCTCGCAGTACACGCATTGGCCAGATTAATAAATTTCTATTAGAACTACAGATATTATTATTATTGGCCAGATATATATTTACCATATATTGTTTCGAGTATCCGATATTTCGGCGCTGTTGCAAGCATCATGATCACGGAGGAACTAGAGTACTGGCGGTAAACGGTGAAAAAGTTTTTAGGAGTAAATATATCGATCTATCATTTGACAGCCTCCGTGGCGTAGCGGTAGTGAACGCGGCCGCTACGCAGGAGGCGCGGGTTCGATCCCCGCTCATTGCAAATATTTGTGTGAATGAAATAGGAGTATTTGCATTGGTCTGGTCGTGCCTCGGAGAGCACGTTAAGCCGTCGGTCCCGGTTGCCATGAAAACATCTATGGCAGTCGTTACGGGTAGTTGGAGCCCTCAAAAATCCAAAAAACAACGGTCTAACTGCAAAGCTTCGATATCGCCTAATGTTAACATTGGGTTGTGGAGGTCAGATGACAATCGCTTCACGGAAAATATCGAGGTCTAGCCAAATCCGTGGTTAAGACTGGTAACAAATCTGGCGGACCCCAGAATCCGAGCTGAAAGCTTCGGATGCGACTGGGAAATTAACGCTAGGAGGAAGAAGATATCGATCTACCCTCTTTCGAGTTGATTTGCTACGCGTATGGACATAAAATTTAGAAAAAAGGGCAGGTCAGAAGTACTCGAAACCGGCGGGCTTGCATGAAAGATTAATAACAGTACCTATAGGATGCTCGTGAAGTATGTAAGGATTGAGTCAAATAGTGGGTTGTTGTGTCTGCCTACTCTGTAGGGAAATAGGCGTGTGGGTATGTATGTATGTAATTAATTAAACCGGTTGGCTTGCATGTAAGGTTTAATGATAGTAGAGTATAACTCACTCTAATAAGTAAGTGTGTAAGTACGTCATCATCATTATGGTGGCCTCACCAAGAGCTTTGAGGCCGAAGCCGACTTCACCTACCGGTGCCGCTGCCGGACGAGGGTCTGAGAGAGGTCAGTGGCCCCCGTAAAAGCCAAATCAACCAATTAAACCGTGATGATGATGAGCAGGACATGTTAAAACTTGTATTACTCAACAGTTGCCTGCCAGGAGCTGCAGTTGACATCTGATGGAAAGTAAATGATAGGCTGTTGTGTCTACTCCGGAGGAAGGAGAATGTGTGAATTGAAATAAAACTACTTTTAAGGGATTCTGTCGCGAGATATTTGTTTTATTTGAGAGGGTGAAATAAGCGTTGAAAGTTTATACAACAAGTCCGTCAGTCAATAACTGCCGTTGACTGGACAATACACGTAGACACGTCTGAGAAGCACTATAAAATACCGGAGGATATCTGTGCCTCATCATCCAGACCCGATATATTCCTTTTTTCACGATCGCATAGGCGTGCAGTGCTTGTAGAACTCACAGTACCGTGGGAAACTAATATACCTAAAGAACACGCTATAAAGACAAACAAATACTTTGACTTGACTAACGAGTTAACCAAAAACGGCTACGTGGTTAAACTCTACGCCGTAGAAGTAGGAGCAAGGGGAATTCCAGCTAAATCCCTGTACAACTTACTTAAAGACCTCGGATTGCCAAGAGCTTCAGTAAGCTCTTTACTAAATCGAATATAAAAAGCGGCATTGATAGGATCTTACCAAATTTGGATAGGTAGGGGGGGGAACACTACTGACGGTGGAGGTGAGCGCTGATGCATCACAATGTGGCCACCCTAAACCTACATCTGGGTCGCAAGTCCCAGTCGCCGTCACGGTGTTCCTCTCTGTATCACGCTATGGACCCGGCGACCGTACGGTGAATCCATGGAGTGCTGAGAATCGGATCTCTGTGGCGGTAGCCTACATCCACGCAGGTGGAAAGCTAGTAACAAATATATATCGCGACAGAGTTCATTAAAAAGGTAGTTTTATTTCAATGATTGAGATTTGTGTAAGCTTCAGACAAAATGTGTGAATTTCAATTGGCTATTTAGAGAGGCAGCTATAGTTATGCTTGTGGGTAAACGTATCATTTTCAAGGGCAAAAACAATCTGTTTTGACCTATATCACGTGAAGGTGAAGCCTTTGACAGCCACTGCAGGGGTATTTAGTTCTATTTCTGTTCAGTAGATGTATTTTCACGTATGAATATAATATCTAATCAGTAATCACATTGGTGTAGGTGTTTCTACGTATAATATGTATGAATTTACATAAATGTCACATTAAAACCAACGAGAGCATCATATGTAATAATGAAAATCATATTTCTGATATTCTAGGTAATCCTGCCTACATGTCACACATACATTCATATAATTACGCATGTACATCCTAATGGGGTAAGCAGAGGTATGAAATAGCCGCATTTCGCCAATTATCTTTCCAATGGAGCTAATAGGTACTTGTTTCCATTCTTAGAAAGGCGGTAAGTAGTGTCCTAGGTTCGATTTCGAAATCCACAACCTCGATTTCAAGTCCGGCACTTTAAGTGTGATATATGTGGTGCTGAAAAATAGCGTAAGTGACTTCTAAACACTTTAACTGGCCTTGCTTCTTATTCTGAGAAAAGATTTATAGCTCTTAAGTCTTTATTTCTTTTGAACTTAGAGTTTTTCTAAAATACGCTTTATAAATCAAATATCAAATGTACTTTAAGCCTCTTATATTCATGCGATATTTCGATACCGAAAATACACAGCAACATTATTCAAATAAATATAAACGTATTGAATTTCGTATCCTCAGTTCAATTCTGTCTGTATTGTTGAAACCAGAGCGTAAGTTAATAAAAATAACATCTGGGATATGATATTGTTGGAAGTTTACACTTTTTTATACCACTTAGGTGGCAAATAAGCCCACCTGATGGAAAGTGGTTACTGTGGCCTATGGACGAGTATACCACCAGGGGAGTCACACTCGTCTTAATGACCCTGTAAGAACAGAGAGTTTCTGTGCCGTCAGTGCAGAAGACAAATCAGGACAAGCCTTTGGTCTTCCCACTGACAGCATAAAATCTCTCCAGTGAGCCCTGGCTACCCTACTCATCCCCGGGAACACAAAACGAGGTTATTATGGCGGCGGTATTTTGTAGGACGGAGGTATTTTCCCAGTCGGACTGCTCAATTGAGACCGGAATATCGTCGTGTCCTACCACACCGTCGCGTACACTTTTTTTTATAGTGAAGTGTACAAATAAAACTTTTTTAACACGGACTTTATTTATTTATATTTTTAAAGACAACTCCGAATTATTTGGTATAGGTACTATACATGTTCTAGAATATATCACAATAAAAGAATGCAAATAAATATTTTGAAAATATATAAAACATCGATCATTTTGTATTGAGTGGGGATCGAACCCGTAAGCTATAACTTAGTAGTCAAACGGTCTACATACTAACACGTAAGTTATTAAATATCGAAACAAATTAAATTTTGATTAGCTTAATTAGTAGGTAGTAATTATTATACCCTGAAGACGTATAAATGTTTAAGTACGCGAGTAATTATGAAATCGATAGTCTATAAGATAAGCGATTAATGAAACCACTCAAGAACGGTTTTGATTTTCAGTGGTACGTAGTTATTATGTGCCAGGATGGATCTGAATACGATACTAATTATTAGTAACGAATTTTGAAATTAATATCTACTATTTTAATTGGGAAATTCTGCTTTTTTTAAACTATATTTCGCGTTAGAAATGCCAAAATAATACGTGTAATTAAACAAATAAGAAAATACGAACTTTAAATGTTTTGAAATTCTACAAATCTAATTTGTATTTGAAATTTTTTATTTGGATCTTTCAATGAAAATTGAAAATATTTTATAATTAAGAACTTGAAACTCAAACAACTCTCACTCGTCAGAATATTAATGTGAACATATTGTAATTTATCTTCATTACAATATAAATTTTGAATCACTTTTTGTAGTCGACAAAACTGCAAGCAAATTTTTTTTCTAAATTATTTTTTTATTGACAGTTTTCGTGATTATTTTTAATTGAATTGAAATCACGTGTTTTGAAAATGTTGAAAACGTGGCGTTAAGGCTCATGCAGGCGTGAAACCCTTTCTCGCCTGCAAGACAATTATCGAAAGGACAGAAAAAAGTTACTTCGTTACAATAGCCCCTCGCTCGTCCACGTCTGGCGAAAATTGCTTCATAATTGAATATTGGTAAGTATCTGAACAGAATTTTCAAGTAATAATCGTATTTTGATATAGGCGGATATGTCACTTGCGAATATCGTAGGTGAAAATTATTTTTTGCCTGTGTGTAAACAGTTTGACACGATAATGGTATAGCGATAATTGGCAGTCATTATCGCGTACAATTTCTCGAACTGAAACGTGCGAGAAATTCTAACTGTCTAAATGAGCCTTTACTGAATACGGTTGACCTCACAAAACATTCTATACTGATATAAAAAAACTGATGAAACTCGATAGATCAACGGGTCCTCACCCAAATAAATTCAATCAATACTAAAATAAATGAAACTTTAGCTGATTATAATTACCCCAAATAACTCCACGACATACATAACAGTGGTAATATCGAAAACCAGTATAAATATACTGCGCTCTGCAGTCTTAAAATACCGAAATGGGAATAGTTTTTTTAGTTTGTCCGTAATGTATGTACGTACATTTTATATGGAGTAATTAATCACTGTTAATACGTCCGTGGCCGTTGCCCTACACTTAAATAAATTAGCAACTACGTCTGTACGCGTAACCAATGTTGGTCTCGTGGGTCCTGTGTTTGGCGTATAAACCCTTGGTAAATAGAGAATGTCTGACGGAAGGGATAGAGTAATTGAAGGTTTCGCTTTCTTGGATTACCTTGTCTCATGCATGACTCATAATTATATAGCTATTATTTTTAATACATACATACATACATAATTATACTTACGCCTGTAAATCACCGAAGGGGTAGGCAGAGGTATATTAACACCCACATATCGCCGCGTGGTTCCCGGCAGAGTAGAATTCGGGCCACTCCATCTTCTCCCATGCGGTGTCGTACAAGGCGACTAAAGAATAGGGCTGTTTAACATCAGACAGATATATACAGCCCAAGCTCAGCCTCAGATACATGACTAAAGTCAACAATAGTGCCCGGAATACGGCAATAGGCTCACCCCCTATTACGTGGGACCTAATACAATGATTGGTGTAATGTGGGTGTTAATTCACCTCTGCCTGCCCACCCTCCGGGGATAAAGGCGTGATTGTATGTATATCGCCAACTGTGATTTTCAGTCCCACGTAATAGGGGCCGAGCCTATTGCCTTCAAGCGGGTACTTAGTCATGGGCTGTATGTTTACTGTCCAATGGAGAACAGCCCAATCCCTTAGTCGCCTTCTACGACACCCACAGGAAGAGACGGGGTGGCCCTATTCTATTTTAATTTTATAGCTAATATTAAACACACCCATAAGAACATCTATGGCAGTCGTTACGGGTAGTTGGAGCCCTCAAAAATCCAAAAAAACAACAGTCTAGCTGCAAAGCTTCGATATCGCCTAATGTTACCATTGGGATGTGGAGGTCAGATGGCAATCGCTTCACAGAAAATATCGAGGTCTAGCCAAATCCGTAGTTAAGACTGGCAAAAGCGGACCCCAGACTCCGAGCTGAAAGCTTCGGATGCGACTGGGAATTAACGCTAAGAGGAAGAAGAAGCTAATATTAAAAACAAATTAAACTATGATTAAAGGTGGCACTTCACGCGGTTATTTGTGTGCCCTATTGGGCATTAGTTGTAAGGTGTACACGTAACGTATATGCAAACATGCAAATACAGACAAAAATGAACATCCAAACATGGCAGTCAAATAATAAACCGCCAAGCGGTAAGCTTCTTTAGTATTGGCCATATTTGTCAAATAGGCAATAAAGTAAAAACTTTATTAAAATATACTATCCACACGTGGTAATTATTTACCAAACCAAATATGTCAGACACGCAAATACAAATAGCCATTTGAAGTGCCACCATTAGACTTAGACTATAACTAGATGCGGCAAAATTTTTGAAGCCCTAGCAGTAACCTACTTTTTTATAATACTTAGGTCACAGACAAGCACACGGCCCACCTGATGGAAAGTGGTTACCGTAGCCTATGGACAAGTGCAACACCAGGGGAGTCACACTCGTGCTGCCGACTCTATAAGAACAGAAAGATTCTGATCCTTCAGCGAAGAAGAAAAGCAGGACAAGCGTTTGGTCTTCCCACTGACAGCACAAAACCTCTCCAGTGAGCACTGGCTACCCTACTGAACAGTGAAAACACAACACGAGGTTATTATACCCGTGGTATTCTGTAGGGCAGAGAAACTTGGAATTCCTTGCCAGCTCACGTGTTTCCTTCCTCCTATAGTCCCGGGTCCTTTAAGCGGGGCGTGAAAAAGCATCTGATGAGGCCGTCAAGCGGAGTGCCACCATTGTAACATGGTACGTGTTGTAATGATGGCCCTCTTTTCAGAGACTTTGCCTTCAGCTTACCATCAGGCGAGGCGAAGTCAAATTGACGTGTCCTATATAAAAAAAAAAAAAAAAAAACTTCCCCAGTCGGACTGCACGATTGGGTCGAGAATACCGTCGTGTCCTACCTCCTCCAAAAATACCTCTACTGTTTATCTTCAAATATTTTTTCTCATAAACACAAAACTCTCAGGCTTGTAATAATATAATATTACTTTGCAGACAGTGATGTGGGTTGCGCGTTTACCTAACAGACATATTGGGTGTAAACTTGTAATATCAATGTATAAAGTATAAAATAAAATTTCATAAAAAATCTAATGCGTATAAACGAAAATAATCACGCAATAATTTTTTTAATTTTCTTAATTTTACAAGTTTTATGTGTGTATCTGTGTGGGGCGTCATAACTTTAAAAAATGAACCAATTTTGATTGATTTTTAGGGTTCACTGAGACTTCACCGTCCGCATCCGTCTAGCAATCTGTATGTCTGTTATCGGGCTGTATTTCATGAACCGCAATAGCTACACAGCTGAAATTTTCACAGACGATGTATTGATGTGTTGCCGCTATAACAACATATACTAAAAACAAAATATTTCTGTTTGAAAACTGCTATACCCCTTTTCTAAATCTTCTATCATCCTCTTCCTATTTTTAACGATATAAACGTCTTTTTATATAATAGTAATCACTTAATCTTGGATATCCAGAATGTAACTAGCACAAGCTATGGCTTACAAACGTTTGATCCAACACAGCTGTGGTTAAACGCAGCCCAATTCCACCGCGAGGCTGTACATAACATTAATTAAACGTATTTATTGCTGAACAGCCAAGCTTTATTCGAACGTTGGCCAAACAATACGATTTCGTAGTCACGGAATGATCATGGCCAATTTAAACTAGCTAAGTGCAGTTGAAGTTGTATAGAACACTAACTTGGTTCGTAATTTGTTAGCTTTTGTGGAATTAGTTTTATTTCAGCACGTATTTTTACCACTTTATTAAAGTAAGCTTTTGGAAATGTTTGTTTGGGTTGAATTTTGTAATAGGTGATTTTAATGTTTGTAATGGTGACGCTCTTTTCAGAAACTTTGCTTTCAGCTTACCATCAGGCGAGGCGAAGTCAAATTGACGTGTCCTATATATAAAAAAAAACTTGCCGATTAGAGTGTTTATTTGTTTTTTTTTTATATTATTTAGGTCGCAGACAAGCACACGGCCCTCCTGATGGTAGGAGGAAGTGGCCTATAGGCTAATACAACACCAGGGTACAAAAATAGTTGGTTAAAATCGCGGAGGACAGAATATGATTAGTTAAAATAGTAAAATAATAAAACAATTGAATATGCTGTAAAAATAGGTACCACAAATATAAGTAAAGTATTTGGAAAACTGCCATTACTATTAAAATAGTTGGTTAGCCACACATAATACGAGTTATACATACTCGTATTATGTGTATACATATACATACTCGTACAAATATCGGTAGATTACTCCTACCATCGCCGTAAGATGGATGTATTGGAAAAATTGGGTCACTCTCGGGCGAAGCTCGGTGGCTCAGTGGTCAGAGCGTTCCCCCTGTAAGGGAAAGATCGCGGGTTCGAGTCCCGCCCGAGAATTGATTTCGCTTTTTCCAATTTATTATAATTTGTTTAGTCTAGCAAACTAATTGCTTTAAAATTATTTTAATTGATTGTGCGGAGTTATCAAAAATCAATGTTTAAAAATGATTGCAACATCATTCATTGATTCCGATAGTTCGTACGAATATCGGTAGATTACTCCTACCATCGCCGTAAGATGGATGTATTGGAAAAATTGGGTCACTCTCGGGCGAAGCTCGGTGGCTCAGTGGTCAGAGCGTTCCCCCTGTAAGGGAAAGATCGCGGGTTCGAGTCCCGCCCGAGAATTGATTTCGCTTTTTCCAATTTATTATAATTCGAAAAATATGAATTTATTGATTATATAAGTTGGAGTAAAATAAAGTTGGAAAGGAGCGCAATTCAATAAAGCTACGTTTTTAAAACGTGTGAATTCAATACTTACGCTATGAAAAAAATATTTTTATACCACTTAGGTGATACACAACCACACGGATCATCTGATGGAAAGTAGTTACCGTGGCCTATTGGACGTATGCAAAAATTAAGCTTTTATACTTTAATTAGCGATGCAATCAAACTGTAAATGATTCTGTAGGTCTTCACATCCATAGGCCACGGTAACCACTTACTATCAGCTAGGCCGTGTGCTTGTCAGCGACCTAAGTCGTATAAAAAATGTAAGTAAGTTTTGTCTTGACGAAACATACTAAATAATAAAGTTACTTTTACGTTTTATTCTCTAATCGAATTGAAATAATGCGTTTTAAAAACGTGGCGGTACTGAATCAGCCTCCAGGTGTTCCAGAAACAATTAAAACTTTCAGCCGAATATTGCTTTTGTTTGTTCTCGTGCATCGATGCATACGTTTTCGATGCTTTGAAAAGTTATTCTGAATACGGGTATTTTATATTAAAATAGTGAATAGAGTTTTTCAAATATCGTATGCAGAGTTTATCAATATTTTTCAATGGAACAGTTTTCACAGGCGGCTAGGGGAGTGAGGGGAGTCAAAGGTAGTTCTTTTTAATTAGTAACCAATATTACTAATATTTCCTCTTTTTTATGACTGCCAAATGTATGGGATTTGACGTACATATATGACAGGCGTCAACGAATGAAACGAACGAAAAAAAATGAACTCCCTGCGGTGGTTTTCCCAAGCGACTACAAGTGTGACGCCTCTGTTGTTGCATACGTCCATAGACCACGGTGACCGCTTCCCATCAGGTGGGCCGTGTGCTTGTCTGCCAACTAAGTGGTATAAAAAAAAAAACGTCAAATCCTATACTATGCTATAAGCATTCGTCATTCTATTCCATGATACGCCGAGCAACGAACTGCCAGCTTGTCTAGGGGGGCAGAGATGTATAAAGCTATGATTCTGAAAGTGATCGCATACGACAACTGCGGACTCACGTAGCAGATACGTGTAATTCATTGCGGCTTCTCAATGGTCCCCTTTATCCGTATCAGAGTTTAACAAGTAATGGGTACGGTGTATCTGCTACATGCTGGGCTTCGGTATCATACTTTAACCCCAAAATGAACTTGGGATAAGAGCAAGATGATGATGATTACCAATATTCCCCTTAACTCGTTCAGCTAAGCTAAATTGCTTGCGTTAGGAGTGTGTTCACGTCGGTAGTTCGATGCCCAGAATTCGAATCCTGGACATCTCGATTATAAGACCGACTTCTTAACCATTAAGTTAACCAAGCTACTAAAGCTACCGAAGCTTTTACACCCTAAGAGCTAAGAAGAAGAGAGCTAGGAAGACCAAAGAAGTGTCCTGCTTGTATTCTTTGATGACGTTACAAAATAACTTCGAAGCGTCGGTAGCTTAGTGGTTAAGTAGTCGGCCTTACGATCTAGAGGTCGCGGGTTCGAATCCTGGCCATTACTTATCGACGTGAACTCACTCCTAGCCCAATCAATTTAGCTTAGTTGGAGGGGTTAACGGGAATATTAGTAATTTCGGTTGCTAATATTCTTAAAAAAAATCTCTGTTCTTAAAGGGTCGGCAACACGAGTGTGACTCCCCTCTCTTCCATAGGCCACGGTAACCACTTACCAGCAAGGGCCGTGTGCTTGTCTGTGACCTAAGAAGTGAAACCCATCATAAGACAGACCTACTTGATTACCACTTAACCACAAACCCCTTAAGATTTATGACTGCACAGTATTTCAATATAATGCTACACAATCCATAGAATGTAAATGGTGCCGAATTATTTATGTGATACGAAGGTTGACGCGGGTACTTCTCCACACTATTATTGGCAGTCTATAACGGCTTACTAAAAGCTACGAAATTATTTATCGGCTGGCAATTTTAGGGTACTTTTTGTAAATTTATTGCATTAAGATTAATATATTACCTTTTTGTATAACTTAGGTGGCAAAATAACTTCAGGCGTCGGAGGTCGCAGAATGACCTCCGTCGACCATGAGCGCGGGCCTGGGGGTGACGGGTGGAGCCGCCTGACACCCTAGCAGAAGCAGGCCGCGGTGGTGGAGCGCATTGCGTGCCTCTCCATACCCGGGGGCGAGTTGGGGACTCTGTAGTCCTAATACCGGAAGGGGGCCAGATCGAGAGATATGGCCCTGGATCGGCCGGGGTGCGAGGGATATGGCTACGACAATCTCACCTCCGGCAACTGACGGCCCACAGACGGCGTGCGTTTTAGTCGGTTCGAGTCCGACATAACCTCCTCCTCCGGCTCCGGCGGGGGAGGTATCCGTGGGGATTTTTCGCACGATAAAAAAAAGGTGGCAGAATAACACGGCCTTCTTGGTGGAAGGCAGTTACCGTGGGATATTGACGTGTTCATTACCAGGGGCGTCCTACTCGTGTTGCCAACCCTGTAGGAACTATATAATGCCCTTCTTGAACAACCACACAAAAAACCACACCTATTTGTAACAAATGCGCCATAAATTAAGTCGTAATAGCTCAGGAGATGTCTCACCGAAATTCGAATCATAGAATATTGTTTTGTAGGTGACAAAATTAATGATATACTCGTACTAAATAAAAATCGAAGTCAAAGACAAGGTCAAGTTCAAATTCAAAGACAGGTCAAAGTCCAAAGATATGGTATAATCTGAATCTAATCTTCATTGAATGTATGTTTTCCCATCATGTATGTAATATCGATACGGATTGGTAAAAGTGAATGTTCAGACGGGACTCGAACCCACGACCAGTCCCTTACAGGGGGAATCCTCTGACCACTGATCTAATGAGCCTTGAGCAATCGAAATTATCTTATAGAACGATCTTGGGGTGATTTGAACAGTTAGCATACCAATTGCTTTAAGCAATAAAATGTATTTTACAACACACCTGCTCATAAAAGTGCTATTATTTCGCCGCAAACCTATTATCAAACTGTGACTTTTTCATTGCTATTATTCACAAGTGAGTTATAGATTCTTTTTTAAATTTTATAAGTTAAGTTCTTAAAAAAGTTTCGATACAAAAAAGAACGTGTTTAATAGTACGAATAAATTAATATGCCTATTGTATGTTTATTTGATGCATTTTCGTATTTAAATAAATAATTTTAACTATAATAAACAAAATTTTCACTCAAATTTAACTCTTTTTTTTCTCTAAGTACAGAAAAAAAACCATCCTCTGCTCTCTTAAGACCCTCGCCTGGCGGCTCGGGTCTCAATGGCGCCTCGGCGGTAATCACCAACTTTGCTCACTTGTACCATAATGTACTATAATGTATCTAAGGAAGTATTGATTGACCTATACGGCTTTAGTGGGCAATATGTAACCTCACCTAAAAGCCGGTACACCTGCTGATAGACGAAGGTACAGACTTTGTTTCCAGGGATGTGAGTTCAGACACTCTGGAGTAGGAGGTCTGACGGCATTCGCTGCTAGAAAAAAACCCGGTTAAAGGTGATTCCGAAGCCTACCACATACGACAACGACAGACGCATACAGCGTACCCATTACTTGTTAAACTCCAAAACGGATAATAGGGACCATTGAAAAGCCGCAATGAATTACGTGCATGTGCTGTGTGCGTCTGCATTTGTCGTATGCGGTCGACTACGGAATCATATCTTTACACCAAACATCACATCTCGACTACACACAGCTCACACACTCTACTTTGCTAGAAATTAGCAACCAGTTTCGCAGCTCTTCTCTTCTCCGCTTTGGTGGAAACCGAGCCTACGTCAAGTGAAAAACTGAAGAAGGTACAAGTGAACCCCGGACTCCAAAAGGAAAGCTTCGAATGCTCCGGGAGAAGTACTTTAAGGATGATGATGATGATTATTTATGAACGCAAACGTATTTTACTATTATGCTTACTGCATAATAATAGAGTATTATGTTCTGATTTTATAAATAGTAACTTAATCTCATAAATACAATTTAATAGCCATGTTACCGTTAATTTTACGAACGCACGCGATAAAATTTATAACCAGCGTTACACGTTACTTATATATTTCTAATTTATTTTTATTTATTTATCTATATTAATAAAACTTATTTTAACGGATTCTTCTTCTTCCTCTTAGCGTTAATTCCCAGTCGCATCCGAAGCTTTCAGCTCGGAGTCTGGGGTCCGCTTTTGCCAGTCTTAACTACGGATTTGGCTAGACCTCGATATTTTCTGTGAAGCGATTGCCATCTGACCTCCACATCCCAATGGTAACATTAGGCGATATCGAAGCTTTGCAGCTAGACTGTTGTTTCTGGATTTTTGAGGGCTCCAACCACCCGTAACGACTGCCATAGATGTTCTTATGGCAACCGGGACCGACGGCTTAACGTGCTCTCCGAGGCACGACCAGACCAATGCAAATACCCATATTTCATGAACACAAATATTTGCACTGAGCGGGGATCGAACCCACGCCTCCTGCGTAGCGGCCGCGTTCACTACCGCTACGCCACGGAGGCTGTCATTGACATTTTAACGGATTCTATCACAATTAATAGTTTTTTTTTATTTTTCTTGTAAGGTTACACTTTTTTCAATGTTTCAGTTGATTTTTCAACAAGTCGGTCTATGACCGAAATCTGATAACTCTATCATAATAAATAAATATAACTGTATAATGTTCCGGTAAAAAAAAATATTTAAAAATTATAATTTGTTTTATCTTACGAACTACTTGCGTTCCTACGTTCCGTTCAGTTTCAGACGTTTCTATGTGAAAGAGTTTACTAAGACTTTTACACTTGTAACATTAGTAGATAAAATATTAGTAAGAAGGCAAGATAAACATGTGATCTTACCTTGTGTAGCATTAAACTTTACAGATTTGGCGTAACTTATGTCATCAAAGTTGCAGAAGGTGTAGAGCTACACCGTAGCAGGTAGCTACGCCGTAGCTTAATGCTACGTAACTATGCAACGTGTAGTGCACTTGCCCAAGTTATAATGTCATTGGTAAACTCATTGCTGAAGTCTTATGTTTATTAAGATGGTACTATCATGGGATATATTGTGTAGTATGTGGGCTACTTTTGTTCAGTAAACCGAATATATTGTGTTTCGTAGTCAGTTAATACCAGAAATTCGACTCGCATGCTTATTCTTGCAAAGGAGAAGTTCTCTTATCTTCGAATGCAAAAAGAGAAAAAAGAGAGCTGTTGCTTTTTACATAATTAGAATCCATAATTGTTTTTATTTTTAACTTATCAATTGATAGGACACATCAATTTGACTCACCTCACCTGATACTCAGCTGAAGGCAAAGTCTCGGAAAAGAGGGTCATCATTACAGACGCGTGCCATGTTACAATGGTGGCACTTAGCTTGACGGCCTCATCAGATGCTTTTTCACGCTCCACTTAAAGGACCTGGAACTGTGGTATGGTATGTAACGAGAATCATGTAATTTTGAAGATCGTGAGAGGATCCGGGTATGAGGAAAGAATTAGCATGTAGTGTAAAAACACTCCAATTCTGTATGAATACTCATCATTATCTTCATGTTATCTTGGGTTACATTAAAGGCCCGGTCCAGGGCATGGTGAAAAATTTTTTTACCCTGTAGTCTGGGTTTTGCCGCAAAATTATAAGAAACTGAGTATTAAAAGGCAGGAATCTAAAATAATGTTCTATTTCAAATATATTCGGGATAAGTATGTATAATTATGGCTTCAAAATTTAATTGTACGTACTTATGTGGTACAATTTAAATTGCTCGTAATTTCGTAACTACCAGACATATTTGATATAGTAATCACGGCGGAATTACCTGCGAGCTGCGTAACCTAATCTTTATGTAACGACGTACATTTAAATGAATATACTGTTGTTGTAATATGAACCTTACCTCTCACGGCTTAAAGTTTATTTTAATTACGTTTGTTAGGAGTTGTGATGCTGAGCGTATAAACGTGTATTCTGAAATTTTAAAGATCTTAAACAACCCATCGGAGTTACTTATGATGGTGGTCAAGGTCAGTCGGCGTCTCAGGAAAATCCGTTCATTACTTTTTGTGTTTATCGCGGACAGACTAGACCTTAGAGTATACATTATAAATATAGCAATGTATACTCTAAGGACTAGACGATATTCTTATCAGTTTATAATATCGTTACATACATACATAACCCATTTTTATACCTCCAATGTACACACGAACCACTTTACAATTATAGAATACTATATAAATATAGAAGTCTGATTGTAAGTAACATTACAGCGAGTCCCAATTTAACCACACGCGTACTTAGTATCATCTTTCATGAACCCCTCCACCACTTCATAGTTCAGCTAAAATTGACGATATTCTTGTTGGTTTATAATATCGTTACATACATACATAACCCATTTTTATACCTCCAATGTACAGACACGAACCACTTTACAATTATAGAATACTATATAAATATAGAAGTCTGATTGTAAGTAACATTACAGCGAGTCCCAATTTAACCACACGCGTACTTAGTATCATCTTTCATGAAACACTCCACCACTTCATAGTTCAGCTAAAATTGTTAGAAAATCCTCTCGTAAGCTTTCCTTTGATATTAATTCTCAACTTACTTATATCACCTGATGCCTAACAACTTCGTCGCACTTTGGTGTACGATATTACGCCAAGTTGGGTTACCTCGCTTGGGGTATATTGACTTTGTGAATTACTCCTGTGAAAGGCTAATCTGCATATGTAATCTAGAGTAAAAAAGGTTTATGTATTTTTTGCGACACGCTTTTTTATATAATTCTGTTAAGTGTTATTTTTAGGGTTATTTGGCACACTTTTTGGTGTATTTTTTCATGTTCCATCTATGATATTAATAAATAAGTAAAATAAATAAATAAAATAAATAAATAAATATTCCACAACATTCTACACAACGCTTTCTAGACCCATAATAATTATGAGGTAATTGCTACTACTAATATAATGTGATCATCCTCAATCTCTGGATTTTTTACCAACTGAATTTGGATTAGGCTTTAGTGTACCTACTAAACGACTTAACTTCGATATTGAAGCGACTGGCAACTGATTCCCCAACCCACTTTTTATAGTGCGTAACTTTCTCACGGATATCAGCCTGTTGAGCCAGCGGGAGCGGTTATATCGGACTAGAACCGGTTGCCGAAGGTTTTCTTCGGGTGTGGGGACCACGGACCCCACAACTCACTGGCTATTTCATTTATTTCATTTCATTTATTTATACACAAAAACAAAACAAGCTTACAGTGGAGTACACCAAATCGAAGCTATATCGAAGTTCAAGCTGTTTAGATTTGTTCGTATGACTTGCTGTCACTTAGCATGCTCTCTAAAGTAAGAAGGGAGGGCGACTGACCTGGCTAGTATTGTTTAACCTTACCTAAAGTGCTAACGGTGACTAGTTCTAAATTGCTAACCTACTCGGTTATCCTTATCATCGGAGCTAATTTTCCGTTTTATGTTTTTTGCAGGCAAAGTATATTTTTATTTGCACATAGTAATAACATACTATCCGCATTATCATTATTAATCGCGTTAAGAATAAAATTTACAACTTTATTTTCTACTTTAAACAACATACATATTATATTAGCAATTTCGAAAATCTCAGTGAGAATTTCTGCACACCTACTTGTACTTTATATCGTTTTGCATTCTGCCTCGTAAACAGAAACCACATTTTCGTACCAGACCCTAATGAACCTAATCTATATAATCTCGTTACGGTGTTGACTCGCGTATAATTTTACATTAAATAATTTTACGACTTTCACCTTGAACGATTACAGTTTTCCATAATAATTGCTGTATTTAATCAGAATGGAACCACACATATAGAGAATGGAACAGCGTGTTTCCATTCTGCTTAAATACAGCCAATTATAGATCGATGAAACCGATACAATATTCATTACATCGAATATTAATTTAACTTGTGGTTTGAGGGATACAAAGAGGAAAGTGTCAATATATTTCAGTTGGGTTCGGAAACTTGCGGGCACTGAGTCGATTGGTCTTGTTTAATTAACCTCAACTAAACTCAACTAGTTTGATAGAACTAAAACGTATTTCAATATATCTTTTAATACCGAAGGCAAAGCTAAGTGTTTATTTTTAGAACTTATAATACAAGCTGGTTTAGCTATTCTTTGGGTAGACGACTACACTGTGTAGAATATGTAGGAATATTTATTTATAATCAACAACATCGGTAGCTTAGTGATTAAGATGGAGAGGTCCTAGGTTCGAATCTTGACCATACTACCGACGTGAACCCATTCCTAACACAAGCAATTAAGTTTAGCTACAGTAAGAGGCCTGTCTTACTTTACACTATATATTTTTTTCGGACACCTCCTCCTGCCAAAACCTTACCTGAGGCAATACATACTCAATTATAGATAAAAATCGTGGGTATGACAGATTGTAGCCGAGACTGCAGTCTTCTCTATTGTTTGATGGTAAACTTTCACTCATAAATATTATAATTTTTATGTGGACTGTGTAAGATTCGTACAAAAAAATTTGGTAAAAACATTTTAGTTCGAATGAAATTGTAACATCTACCAAAGCGGGTAAAGACGTGAGTGATTAGTTTTATTTTAATTTTTTTTTCGATCCTTTTTTCAAAGTACTTTTACATGTGCGCGAGTTGACGACAAAAAAATAAAATATAATCGAAAATTGTCAACTCGCACCCGCTCGCGAGCTTCGGATTAGCGAGTTGATGAATGACCCCATTGAGTGTGCTAAACTATTCAAATCAATTAATTTCGCTTTTTCCTATCTTGATCGATTTTAATGAATTACCTTTACTTTTCAAAATAAATAATCAGCAAACCGAGTATGGGATACGACTCAGACTCTGTGAATACGCATTTCTTAATTTTGTTCCTTCAACTAACTGGTAAGAAGCTGAGGTGTAATCCAGAAGGTACGGGTAACCGTTCCAGATGCTGTTGACTCCAAAATTGCGGGCGGGAAACTCCTATTTGTATATTTTGGCATTGCTTCATGGCCTGGCTCCTGATATTGCCAGTTCTACGAGAACCATTAAAAACGCATTATATTTGTAACTACACATTACATAATCTCTTTGTAAAATATTTCACTACCTACTTAAATCTCGTCGATCAAAAATCGCCACAAATACGTAGGTCGTGAAAAGAAATTGGCGCCCAATTGATCCAATATTAAAGTGTATTGAATGTACCTAATAAATATTTATAGGTACTATAACGTTGGTGTGTGAATATATCCTATTGGAGTTAAGTATTATATACGCTCGTACTGTGATTTTATTCGTGCTGAACTTGAATTTTATATAAATTGAAATAAAATGAAAAAAAAAAAATATAATTTGATTTAATGCTATCTATACATTATTTTTGCCTGTATTTCCAAGGCAGCAGAGGTGTATTAACACCCACAGTTCGCTAATTTTCAGTCCCACGTAATAGGGGGTGAGCCTATTGCCGTCAAACGGGTACTATGTCATAGGGTGTATGTTTTTGTCGGAAGGCGAACAACCCTGTGCCTTAGTCGTCTTTACGACACCCACAGAAATGATAAATAATATTGAAATAAAACTATTCCTAACGAATCCCAACGCGATATAGGTATTTGGTATGAATTTGGTTCGGTATAAACTAAGGTACGGTATAAAACGATGTAATTAACATTCAAGAAATTGTACTACTAAGTACCAATGTACCAGCATTTTTCATGTCACAACCGTCTGATTTAACTTGATGTGTGTGCTAGTACGCTTTTCATATTACATAACATGCTATATAATAAGAAACGTGTACTATCTAACCAATTTTATCAAAACCTAGACACGTTTCCTGTTTTCATAGCTCATATTATCTTTACTACAAGCAGTCTCTAATGTGATACAGTAACGAGGTCACCCAAATAGGATTAGAGAAGCTAAACTAGTTGGTAAACCTCTCAGCAAAATGTATTTTAAAATGTGCCACACTACTTTTAATCCGCTTGCGAAACTTTTACCAAAAGGAACTTAGAGTTTTTTTAAATCCTAAAAGCTGACGCTAGACCAATCTGGGAAAGGCATAAAAGTAACCTCGCGAGCGTGCTCACGTCTGTAGGGGATTGGGTCAGATATAAACCTTCTAATACCACAATTGATGGTAGTGACTACGGAGGTAGGACACGACAGTATTCCCATTCCAAATGAGCAGTTCGACTGGGGAAGTATCTCAGCTCTACAGAATACCGCGGTTATAATAACCTCGTCATGTTGTGTTTCAGTGAGTAGGGTAGCCAACACTCATTGGAGAGATTTTGTGGTATCAGTGGGAAGATTAAAGGCATGTCCTGATTTGTCCTCTGTACTGACGGTACAGAAGCTCTCTGTTCTTACAGGGCCGGCAGCACGAGTGTGACTCCCCTGGTATTGCACACGTCCATAGGCCAAAGCAATCACTTTCCATCAGGTGGCCTACCTGATGGAAAGTGGTTACTCATCATCATCCTCATGTAGACGCATTATCCTGATTGCATCCGTGGCCAAGATGACCTCGGAGCTCAGGGTCCGCCTTCCGGCTCTTCCTCCTCCACTTCGCACGATCTTGGGCATCCATAGTAGTGAGACCATATGCTCGCATGTGTTCCAGGTTGCGAAGCGGCGTTTTCGGGAACAACAATGTTACGAAAGTGGTTACTCTCCGGTTAATATAACGTGTTTGTCATTTTCCTTCAATGTCATTATAAGCGGATTCTACTATATATCGCTTGTCGAAACTGAAGTGATGCCACATTCACATCATCTATCGTCATTTAGGCGTCATTTGGGTGTAGACAAGCTCTACCATTGAATTGCCTGACGTTTCGGAAAGGTCAGCCTGTTACTACGACCAATGTGACCTATTCGAAACGTTAGGCAATTCAAATGTATGTATATATTATATACCATGATCGCGTTAATTCCAGTTAAAGTGGAAGTCTTGGATGTATTCGAGAACAACCTTAAGACGAAGATAAATGATTTTTAGAGAACGGGGTATTATGGGACGAATGTCATAATGTCCAAGAAGGCATAACGTCCAGTTGTTATAAAGACAATAAGTTAAAACGTACAAGGTGTCAATACGTGCTATGCAACGCAAGTGAGATGATGAAAACCAGTAAGCTATTTGATACCTTTGAAGACAAAAGGCACGGTACGCATGGTAATCCGGTTATGTGTTGCCCAGGTTCTCACTAGTACTAGACGTATCTCACAGACCAGTACAATACAACACTTGCTTTGTGACGTTTACTGGTGGTAGGAATTTGATGACACAAAATTGTCACTAACTCCGACCGGGTAGGTACCACCGTGCACTTTGCGAAAAGCCCTTAAATAGTAATCCAATTTCGGTTGGATTGCGTTCAGGGTTCAGCAGGTGCATAGCCGGGCTGAGGTGATCGTGGTCGCAGCACTAGTGGGGCCAGTGGGTCTTGGCGGAGTCTAGTGGGGATGGCGCGGGGCGACACGCCGGGCAGGGAGACCCGTAGAAACGGTGGTGCCGCTGGCCGCCCGCGGCATAGTACAGGGGCCCAACTGGGGCTAACCACCCCGGGAGGCTGCCTCACCAGGCCGCGCATAATCCCGATATGGCTCGTCGTGCCGGTTGGTGACCGGATGCGGGAGCCCGGCGACCATATTCGGGGGGGTACGGGGGCCCTTCCGTTCGGCGTGTCGGCTCTCGCCATGCCTCACATTAATAGACGAAACCAATATCCCGCGCTTTGTCATGCGGTGCTGCGACGACAATCACCTCTTTTTCACGCCCTCTCCTTTCCTTTACATCATGGCAGCGCAAAATAAAAAACATGGATGCACAGCGGCGCTATTCCCTCCCGCAAGCTCGCTTTTTGAGGTGGAGTCCACTAACATCTGTGGGCTCCATGCAAACCTCAACGCCGTCCACCAACACCTCGAGACGGCGAAACCAGCCATGCTTTTTCTGACGGAGACGCAAATACGCCGCCCCGACGACACGTCGTACTTACTTTACCCCGGCTATGTTATTGAGGAAAATTTCCATGCAAAGGCCGGGGTGTGCGTGTTTGTTAGGGAGGATGTTTGTTGTCGCCGTCAGCGCTGCCTAGAGGACCCATCCTTTTCCACCCTATGGGTACACGTAGACCATGGCTCTACGAGTCAAATCTATGTGTGCCTCTACCGTTCCCATACAGGAGATACCGAGACAACTCGACTCTTTGAATATCTGAGTCAGGCAGCAGATGATGCGCAGGAGCGGTTTCCGAACGCAGAACTGGTACTTTTGGGGGATTTTAACGCCCACCACGAGATCTGGTTGGGCTCCGCCAAAACTGACCATGCGGGAAGAGCCGCTCACGCATTCGCTCTGGCGCATGGCCTGACACAATTGGTACACGAGGCCACTAGGATACCAAGAAGGTCGGGCCTAGCACACTCTCTTCTGGACCTTCTGCTGACGAGTCACCCAGACCAGTACAATGTTTCGGTGCGTGCCGCCTTAGGCAACTCCGACCATTGCCTGGTCTGTTCCAAGGTGCCAATCATAGCGCCCCCACGACCCGAGCAGGGGAAGCGGCGTCTCTGGCACTACTCGTCAGCGGACTGGGATGGGATGCGTGAGTATTATGCGTCCATCCCGTGGGTTGCACGCTGCTTTGAAAGTAAGAACCCCTCGGATAGTGCTAGTGCTGTCGCCGGTGAGATCAGTCTAGGTATGGAATATTATATACCATACACTGATGTCACCGGTGTCCGCGGAGCGCGCCCTTGGTTCGGCCGCGAGTGCGCGGAGGCTGTTGATCAAAAACAGTCTGCGTACCGCGCCTGGGTAAGGGCGCGCGCCACGCGCGATCCCAACGTGGGCCACTTCAAGGCGGCGTACAATAAAGCCACAAAGGTCTGCAGGAGGGCTTACGTCAGGGCGGATGCCCAGCGCATAGCGCGGCTTGGTCAAGAGCTAGTGGCGCATCCCACGGGCAGCCGTGGCTACTGGCGACTGGCCAAAGCCGTGCAAGCCAACTTCTGCCAGCCTTCGCTGCCCCCGTTGCGCAACCCTGATGGATCCCTGGCCCATGAGCCGCAAGAGAAAGCAAATTTGCTGGTCAATCTCTTTGCGGCCAACTCCCGAATCGATGATTGCGGTAAGCAGCCACTGACAATGCCCACCTGTGACCACGCAATGCCTGAGATCCGTATCAGGCAGCGCGATGTCCGTGCTGTGCTGCAGTCACTCGATGTCCGGAAAGCCAGCGGACCGGACGGTATTCCAGCGGTGGTTCTTCAAAAATGTGCAGCGGAGTTGTCTCCAGTGCTGACGCGGTTGTACCGGATGTCATACATCTCGGGTACAGTGCCATCGGCTTGGAAGGAGGCGAATGTGCAGCCGATCCCCAAGAAGGGGGATCGCTCGGACCCAGGCAACTATCGGCCCATAGCCGTCACCTCAGTGCTGTGCAAAGTGCTAGAGCACATAATTAACAAACAGCTCATGCGTCACCTAGAGGATCATTCCTTAATCAATGACCGGCAATACGGATTCAGACCGAAGCGGTCAACGGGTGATCTTCTGGCGTACATTACCCATCTTTGGGGTGAGGCTATGGACAAGCATGGCGAGTCACTGGCAATTAGTCTTGACATCGCCAAAGCTTTCGATAGAGTCTGGCACAAGTCGCTTCTTTCCAAGTTACCAGCCTTTGGTCTGCCTTCCGGACTGTGCGACTGGGTGGCTAGCTTCCTGCAGGGGCGCCGTATTCGCGTCCTCTGTGATGGTCGAACTTCGGAGTTCCTGCAGGTAAATGCTGGCGTGCCGCAGGGGTCCGTCTTATCACCCACTCTCTTTCTTCTGCATATCAACGACATGCTGTCCACTGGCAGCATTCATTGCTATGCAGACGATAGCACCTTACACGGGAGTTATCACGGACATCCTGCGGCCAAGCAGTCTGATATCGCGGAAAGGAGGCAGCTTCTCGTCAGTGAACTTGACCGGATCCTGAGCCTCGTTTCACAATGGGGCTCTGAAAACCTGGTTGAGTTCAATGCCAAGAAGACGCAGGCATGCGCGTTTACAGCAAAGGTATCTTCTTTCCTTCCCCTTCCAACTCTTCAGAGCACGCCACTGCCACTACAGGACAATCTCAATATCCTGGGTATGGATGTTCGCTGCAAACTGAACAACAAAAACTACATCGAGAGTATCATCAAAACAGCCTCACGTAAACTCGGAGTCCTGAACAAAGTGAGACGTTTTTTCACGCCGGAGCAGCGGTGTCTTCTCTACAAGACACAAATTCGCTCTTGCGTGGAATACTGCTCGCATCTCTGGGATGGCTCCGCAAAGTACTTACTAGATGCTCTCGACAGGTTGCAGCGACGTGCGGTCCGCATTATTGGGAATCCTGAGGTCACTAACACCCTCGAGCCTTTGCAGTTGCGTAGAGATGTGGCATCTTTGGCGGTTTTTTACCGTCTCTACCATGGTGAATGTTCTGATGAGCTCTTCCAAGTAATCCCACCCTCTCCTTTCCTATATAGGACAACACGTGCAGGACTTAGATGCCACCCGCATACGGTGCAGAATATTCCATCAAGAACCAAGCGATTCGGCGACTCCTTCCTCTGCCGCACTATTAAGACTTGGAATTCCTTGCCAGCTCACGTGTTTCCTTCCTCCTATAGTCCCGGGTCCTTTAAGCGGGGCGTGAAAAAGCATCTGATGAGGCCGTCAAGCTGAGTGCCACCATTGTAACATGGTACGTGTTGTAATGGTGGCCCTCTTTTCAGAGACTTTGCCTTCAGCTTACCATCAGGCGAGGCGAAGTCAAATTGACGTGTCCTATATAAAAAAAAAAAAAAAAAAACGTGTTTCAGTTGGCAGCAAAGTCAACAAAGCTCCGTGGGAATGGTCACATGTGGACTTGATACTGACAGTACTCGTGTATAATAATAGCAGAAATGTATTAGCTTGTACCTTCTATATCAAATGAATAAATCATGATCTTGAAATTATATTTCTTCTTTTTTTGTATTTTTATCTGCGATCAGTCGGTAAACGAGCAGATGTGATGTATGTAGGCCTTTGCAAAATAACTTCTTCGTTAAGAATTCTCTTCCGTTTTGCTAGACCAGCTATGTTTAGCTTGATAGGTTTACTATTGAGAGCCTTTTTGGTCTTCAATTGTGCTCAGAGGAAAATAAAATAAATTAATATTTAGCTTTAAAACTATTAGTATATTTATGTTTATAGCGCAAATAATGCGAAAATTAAATGTATTTTCATGCTCTTTGATTCAAATACAATCAATATCAATCCTCAATGTGGACTATAATCATCATCCTCTTAGCGCTTTCCTAGCGTCTAAATATTTCACTCCAAACTGAAATAGTTTGTTTTACAACTTTAGCTAAGTAGAATAGATGATTCCAGAACAATGTTTAGTTTTTGTTAATGAATGGCTCTGTGCTTTTAGCATCAATTCCGCCAATGTCCCGTAGTAAACGTTATGTTGTTGTGTATTGACACTCACAATGACATTAGATCTGTCACCTAGAATACGATCTGTCCTCAAATCTAGTTATAAAGCAAGATCCAGGGTCATTATAAAGAATAATACTCAGATCGTTAAGGAATATAATCCTAAAACATTGGATTTAACAATACTATAAAAAATACGTTTCAAAATCTGTGACCCAAACAAAAGACCCAAGCATTTTAATCCTCTTTAGAATAACTTAATCCGTACCTGCTGAAAAGTCAACAGTATTTATTTCTTTTACATCAATGTCGCTTCTGTTGTTATAAAAACTTAATAAAACTAGTTTGACAGGACTAAATTGTATACCGCTGTGTTGTCTTCGTTAAAAAATATATTATGGGGCGTAGCATCTTCGGGAGCCAAACCAGCATCGTAGCGATAAGCTGTTAGTCGGTGCCCCTGCAATGCACGAGACTGGTGCAGGCTTCCCTCTCAGAGTTGGGAGGTCAGATATCAGTCACTATCAAATTATCGATGTGATAAGATTCTACTATCTTCTATAATATAAAAATGAATCCCTAAATGTGTTGCTAAGCGCAAATCTCGAGAACAGGCGAACCGATTTCGCTAATTATTTTTTTAGAAAATTCCTTGAAGGACGAGGATGGTTCGCAGAGAAAAATTAAAAAAATTGCCTGCAAAAGTCTAAAAAAAACTAAAAAATTAAAGAATCGTCTTAGGCGGTACGAAGTTCGCTGGGTCAGCTAGTATTATTATAAATGTCAATGTTTTTGGAAACGTTTGTGAAAATGTTTGTTTTCAATCACGCTAAACGGATCTGGCTGAAATTTGGTAAAGGGATAGATTATAGTCTGGAATAACACATAGGCTTTCATTTTAATTTATTTAATCTTCATGCACACATGTACACAGGTGGACTTAATGCTACAGGCATTCTCTAGCAGTCAACCTTATAGGTAGTGTAGAGAATAACAAAGTAGGTGCATTGTGAAATATAGCTAAGTAGATCCCGGGAAAAGGTTCCCATCTGGTTCCCATCTCAGGCTGGAGAAGCCGCGGACATCAGCTAGTTTCCACCATTTTATTGATAGAAATATCGAATAGCATTATCGGTAGTATCGTTTCCCATTAGTTTATTAGCAGTGGAATTTCCAACGAATCGAAATATGAAACCATAACCAATTGAATTCCAATTACAATTTATGTTATTAGTTCACGGTATTGCTTTGATACTTTCCACTAACTGTAAAGGCTTGCGTAGAATAAACATAATAGAAAACAGATTATAAAGACTTTGTAAGTTCTATGCTAGGATAAAATCCATATCCATACTAATATTATAAATGCAAAATTAAGTCTGTCTGTTTGTCTGTCTGTCACGCTTTCACGCCTAAACCATTGAACCGATCACGATTAAATTTTATACAGAATTAAATTAGAGCTTGGCACCTTTTGTCGCGATTCCCGACATCCGCGAGCGGGCTGCGGACAATAGCTAGTAATAAATAAATATTTGAAGAAATAAGAACATGAAAAAGAAAAAAAAAACACTATCTAGTTCCAAAGTAAGCATAGTTAGACTAAGCTTGACTACTTATAATATGGGTTCTATAAAGAGGATGAACATACTTAGATTCTTTTTATTTCTTGTAAATACACATTTCCTGCAATCAAAAAAAAAAAAAAATATTGGGACAACCCGAGAATCGAATCCGCGACCTCTGCCTTAGCCTGCCACTACGCCTACGGGCTCCATGACGTTCCTCATAGCAAGTCGTACCCAGCCAACTTTTATTTCAATTTAATTAGACTAACATTTTGTTATAGCGAGAATATTTTTTTGTATGTCGTGACCTGTTATATGAAACCGAATATTAGGAATATTTATGAGCCTCATATATCAAAGGGGTGACCTGCGCCTTTCGTGGGATACCATAAAAAATATATTGTTCCTTTATCTGACCCTACTGTATAGTAATTATTGTAGCGTTTTTATTTACTACCTATATAGTCATGAAATAAATCATTAGTCTCTGAGCCTTTTTTGCCACTGAGCCTCTGAGGAGTAGACTTGCCAGTCTAATTTGTAATGTATCATCAAATAAAATTCTATACAATTTAGGTTTTCTTTTCATTTTCAATATTTTTACTGCTCTTCTCCCATTTGCCGTGCTCCGTAGAAGATGTAAAAAGATAATGGCAGAATCATATCAAGAAGAAAGATCTGCTTACCATAATGGGAAAGAGGCGTAATAATATTTACGACACTGGGTCCTTTGAGTGGGGCTTGAAAAGGCGAGTTGAGACCGTCTAGCTGAAGGCTATATAATGGTGATTTTCATTCCAGACCATTAGCTTAAGCTTACCATTAGATGATGTGGAGAAATGTTGACATGACCCATATATATCGCAGCGAAGTAAACGTAAAAATTTCAAGTCATATTCTACTACCAAAAGTTGTACAACTTTCCGGAATATGTGGTAACAGACTAAAATACTTCTAGGTTGATATTCAAATAATGCCTATAAATCTTAATACTATGTGTAGTGTTATTATCATTTTAGCCTTCCTACCTCACTCCTGAGATTTATATTTGTTAATAAGGCATTAATATAAGTACTTAACTACTTTTGAAGTAAGTTTTCCAGATATAAAACTAAGTTTCTTGTCATCATACTACAGTTATAGTGGTAACTATTCTCAAACTATAAAACTAGGACACTTAAACGCTTAAAACACTATCACGACTGCCACATTACCATATCTCCGCAATATAATATCGAACAACGCCTTCTCTTCCAATAATATTAAAAGAATAACTTTCTACATAAAAAATAACTTTCATAATAATTGGAGCTGAAAGTTACCGATAAGATAAGGAAATAAGTCACTCAAAGGTTGTTTAATTTGTTACAGATATCGGCTTTGGAAAGAAAATGGAGCAGATTACAAAATATTTGATTATCATCGCATCATTGATGACAGTGAAACTAACCGTGACCGAGAGTAAGAATGATACGAAGCCAAAAATGGAGCGGCTTTATTATTCACAAATATTCATCAACGTGTGTGATATAAAGGATCGACGATCTAAAGTTCACTGTTACTGTGACAGCAATAAGCCAAGAATGGCAACAAGAGCGGACTGCTGGGTGTTTGGAGGTGGAATTACTGAAGAAGATTTAATTTGGCCGAGTTTCTCGTCACAACCAGAAATAGAACATTTGATGTTCAATGTCAGAGCAGATGATGCGTTAACATTCATACCAGCGAAGACAATCATAAGACTGGACAGACTTAAACATATCTCCATACAATTTGGAACAATCAAAAAGATTTCGCCCTATGCTTTCACAAACTCATCGTCGATCAGGCAGATTGTTTTGAAATCAAACAAAATTAGCATTTTAGAGAAACATTCATTCTCGCAAATGATGATGTTATCCAATTTAAGCTTAGATGAAAATCAAATATCAGAGTTGAAGAGAGACGTATTTTTTGGGTTACCAAATTTACACGTCTTACATTTATCGAACAATAACTTGAGTTTAATACACGAAGGCTGCTTCAAGCACTTAAACAACTTGATTGAACTCAGTTTAGACTATAATTACATATCAGTAATAACAAGAGAAATGTTGGAAGGGCTAGAGAATCTTTCTCGATTAAATTTGAGAAATAATAAACTAACCATGGTCGGAAATTTAGCATTCAGTGAACTGTGGGGCTTGAAAGAGCTGATGCTTGATAACAATGCAATAGAATACATATCAGAGCGAGCGTTTGGTGGCCTCACACAATTGAGGAAATTGACATTATCCGGTAATAAAATAACAACGTTTTATGAAGATATACTGGAAGATGTAAGGAGTCTAATTGTGCTAGACTTAAGATTCAATTTACTAGAAGTGATATCATACGAAACAATCCGATCAGTGGTGGAGAATGATAAAGCTGCCTCCACTGCAGTTTATTTGGAAGGTGAGTTAGAACATATTTTATTTATGACTCTAATAGCGACTATTAAACTGAATATACGGCCGGTTACATCATACGAATTCCGAATTGGAAACCACCGACGCGCATGGGGTTTTTGAATATTTTATTTCCTGCATATCTTTGAACGGGAAATCGTATTATAGTCGACGAGTGCTTTTTATTTCTTTGTCATATCTCTTATTGTATAGGCAAAAACATTATATCTTTTACATTCTGAGGATGATACAAGTCTCGAAACTACGGCGGTTGTGCAATAGTAGCTAGTGTGATTACTGTCCAAATAATTCTTCATTCCAAAAGTGTTTTTCTGATGAGAAATTCTTAATAGTAGTAGTAGTAGTATCATAATGGAGCTTGGAAAAGTGCCTGATTGACAGTAAGGTGTTCGATTCCTATCGAGTTAGGACCACAATAATATAGTTGGCAAAATGTTCGTCATACAAACTATTTTTTAGGATTGATTGAGTCATTGACTAGAATATTGTATGAATACTTAATATTTATAATACAGAAAATTATAATATTGAAACATATAGAAAATTACACAAAGGAACAATGAAAATAAATTGTCCCAAGGTCTTATATTAAAAGTTATTGTTAATTATTTTTGAAATAACATACCTAAAAGAAATCATGTCAGGCAAAAACACATGAAATTGTTATTCGAAAGTAACAATATTTATAATAAACGGACATTGGCTGACAACGTCATTTACTTGTTCGAAAGAAATAAGTGCAAAATATGAGATCACTGTAGCCATAAATATTACTGTCAGGAACAGAAAATCAATACAGCTGTTTTTATTTCCTTTCATTGTTTCAATCTTTCACAGAATAAATATTATAATGATAGAGACCTACTTTAACTTCAGTTTGGATAATCATTGGTTACGTCATTTTATATTTGAAAGTTAGATTAAGTTTTGTAATTTTTCCAGCACTGGCATATTTTTTTATTCAATTTTTACTAAGATATTGAAGTTCTCTAAGAATTTTATTATCGTTGGAGTTACGTAAAGGAACTTGGCGATGAAACTAGCCTTGAAATGAAATTTTCTGCGACAGTGGAATAAGCAGTGAAATAGGTAAAATAATACTTGTAATGATTACGAAAGCTTAGGCTTAGTGTAATTTTAATATGTATAGAACAAAATATTATGATATCTTGTTAAGAAATAGAATTATATTCTGCGTGGTGTTCACATTGAAATAATACTGAGCTGAAATAATATAATCAGATGCACGTATTGCTTGAAGCAGTTGATCTTACAAAGGCTTCCAATATAATGGGTATTACCTTTGTTCTCTGAACCATATTTTATATCTATTTAATGTAGGTACGTGTGCCTGCGGTAAGTTATAACTAGCAATTCAATTTCGTAAGGGTCGGCCTCCAATGTGCGTGGTCGACGAAAACGTGTGAGCTCTAAAGGCCATGTCGGCACCGCAAACGATTTCAATCGATTATTGATTCGATTCTGTACTGCTGAATTTGGCAATTTATTGCATAAACGCCTTCGATTTCGTTCCCTTATAACAAAGGCATTAAGTAACTTTACTTGGTTTTCTTGATATATTACTTTCAATGATAAAACATCAGGTAATGTTTCAGTCGTAGTGGTTGAATAAAATAAACGATGCCCTCCGTAAATTAAGACCTGGAATTTCCAAGCGAGATGTTTGGTACTTTGCCGAGTTACACCGTATTTTGGCAGAGTTTAACCGGTTGGACGTTAACCCAATTGCGAGTGAGCCCAACAAAAGCGGTGCGGCTCAAAATCCACTCGTTATTCGTAACAAAGTTGTTCCAAAAATACGATTGCCTCTGAAAAAGCGTATCAGAGTAACATCGTGTATACAACGCTGGGGGCCTCAGCGGAGCCAAATTTATTGGACAGTGACACTTCTAAATGATACTTATATCTCAATCGCGTTTGATACGCAATTTTGGAGCTCAGAAAGATACACAAATCCTTTTATTTCTTACGTTTCATAGACATCGCGTACGTAAATCACTTTCCAACCGTTGGCAGGATTGCACCTATATTTCGCCGAGCGACCCGATAAATTTGGCCCATCCTACCATCGGGAAATAGCTTTTTATTCGCAAACCCGTTTGTTTATTACGTGTTTTGTGTGTTGTATCGGATACAGGTCGCTTATTTTATTATTCACGAGTGGGTTTTGTGACTTATTTGTTTATTTTTTTTGTATTACTTTCTCGTTTCGCCGGCGAGTTTTATATTCTTCTTATTGTGAATAATAAGTTGCGAACAGTACATTAAATTTTTCGGGACCTTCGCAGTCGTAAAAAGGAATAAAGTTTTCGGGAATGTGTCTTTCTTTTCTTAATAATAAGAGTTTTATTAGATGGGAAAGTCTTAGTGAAATATAACTTTAGGGTTTCATTTTCAACAAATGGAAAGAATTTACATTCAGATTCACTTGTTTTCTTTTGTTTCATTATATAGTTTTTAAGTAAGATGAATAAAGTGTGTGAAGACAAAACATTTCAAGGTTTCTGCAGAGTCGGCAGCGCGAGTGTGACACCCCTGGTGTTGCATACGTCCATGGGCCACGGTTACCACTTCCCATCAGGTGGGCCGTGTGCTTGTCTGCCACCTAAGTGGTATAAAAAAACAGACAAGCTAATCGGTGGTTGAGAACCTTGTCTACCACACAGTAATTTTGTTTTCATTATTTTTACAACAATTTAATATTTAGGCACGTTTTATTTTATTAACTGGATCAAAGAAACTTAATTCTAATACTCGTAACTCACCTTCAAAACAATTCTGGCAACTCCCTTCCGAGAACGATCTCAGTCGAGTTTCATTTTCTCAATTAAATTTTGGGAATTAAAGCTGCGGAACTTGGGCATTTCTTAACTAGCTGAGCAAATATACAGATAACCCTGCCATTCAGTAGCTATCTAACGAGTAATTTGCTGGATTATTGTGGAAGCTAGATGCTAGTACTTAAAGTACGCTATGTTTTGTGTAGATACGAACAGTTTTAGAGATTTAGGATTCGCCAACATTTTTGGAATGGATAAAGTTGTTTTAGCGCAAAATTGAGAACTTCGCCTGCCTGTTCTAAATTAACACTGGGGAATAAAATCTACACAAATAAATGAAATAGAAGTATATGTTTGTAATATTAAAGATGCTTTTTTATAATTAGAAGTACTTGTAACCTACTATAATACATTCATAATCAAGAAAACATTTTGCGTTTGTTTTCTTATTCCCGTTAATTTCCAGAGTAGTTGAGCGTCGTCATAAGACGTTACATAGGCTACTTTTCTTATAGATAATGTATGTATTAAGATTTCATACAGTCATCCAAATTAAGTGTCTTGAATTAATTTCAAGTAATTCATTTCAATATCTTTACGACTTTTCGCTATATCCTTCTTCATAGACCTATCTCTCCATACAAGTTCGTTAATTAACCAAAACTAATTCTATTAAACATAATATACTTACGTCTACTACAAAGACAATATATTAATTTTCATCTCCCGCGCTTGTGATATCAATAAACTTATTTTCTCTTTTCATTTTTGTGCCAAATTAAAAAGTCCGATAAAGTTGTTGTTTGAAATTTGAAACTAATTCCATTTAGATAATCTAAAATCCACAAAGTAGTTACAATGAAGCCGACTTGCTAAGTAAACTTGCTTGTAAAGAGCTTAACTTTCGTTTTGATTGGTTCATAGTGTTATCCTTTATAAACATTTGGTTAGTATAATGTTTATTGTTTCAAGTAACTCGTTAAGCGGTCTTATAAGATGATGTTGAGAAGTTTTTCTTAAACCACTTAGGTGGCAGAGAAGCACACGGTAACGACTTTCCATTAGTTGGGCCGTGTGCTTGTCGTAAACATAAGTGGTAGGTATAAAAAAAAAGAAATCAACAGAAATAGTAAAAGAGCGGGACCCTGGTTTCATAGCTACAAGCTTTGGATGAAATCGAAACATAAATAACCTCGGAAGAATAATATGAACCCATTATAAAATTAATCTGCATAGCAACTTATTGTTCGATTGTAACTCATTCATCGATACAATATAAATTTTGTAAGGAATCAAAGTCAAACAAGAGAATTTGTAAAGTAGAAGCAAATTCACCTATTGTTACACGCTCAGCTTGCGTTGAATAAACGGTTGAAACATGCTAACAACCGTTGTGCTTTGTATCGAACATTTTGTTAACATTCCCTTCAAGTGTATCCATTAAGATCTTCGGGGCCTAAGTAACCCTCACTTGCTAGTCGGTATACTACAGATGGCGTTAGGCGCGACATAACCTAGGAAAGATTACCCATTTTATTCATTTTTTCTTGGATTCCGTTCCCAAAGGGTAAAAGTGAATCTGTCTATCACTGACGTATTTTTATTGCCGCTATCAATTGCTAAAAAAAACATAATGGTTCGACTCGTATTTGGCACGATTTTTTAAGTTTACTTGAACGTTGCAAAAGGTTCGTTCTACGTAAAGAAAAATAAAGAAATTTGGCAAATTATGATTTTCTTTTAATAACTTCAAGCGGGCGACGCTGTGGGAAACATCTAGGCCCGTATGTTTCGTAGAAAAGGGAGGTCCGACGGCAGTCGCTCTCATAAATGCCAACAAACTAATAAAACACACCTCGGGCTCTAATATTACCAATAAATTTCTAGAAGGATAATAATGAATATTAGGTACTTAAAATCTTAAACCTATTTAAAGAAATCCATTGATTCCAAATGTTGCCTATTTCTTTCATCTAGTCTAGAATAAGCCGCGCGCCAGCTTCAGTCGATCGCCATTTTTCTTCCGCCGGCTATCTGGCCCGAGCAGGTTGCAACGTCGGCTACTCTGATAAATCCGCCGTTAGGAATGCAAATAAAATAGATCAAGAGTTGTAAATGTCTCTACTAAATTATGCTTCGACGCAATTACTTGTAGTATGGGGTTTTAATGTAACTGTATTGAACTGTTTTGATAGTAATGGTTTTATTTTATTTTCGATAGTTTATATTAGTTTAATACATTTGTGAATCAATTAGCCTATTACAGTCCACTGCTGGACATAGGCCTCTACCAATATGCACCACGTTTGCCGATCTCTGCCTGTTCCAGTCACCTTTCGCAGGTCGTCAGTCCACCTGGCTAGGGGGTGTCCCATTTTTGAATTGTGAAGGCAATTTTCATGAACCAAAAGTAAGCATAACTTAACTAGATTAGGTTCTAGAATGCGGATAAACATACATAGACACATTTTTCTTTATAAATAGGTACATAAATAAAATATCATACATAGAAACACCCAGACCAATGCAAATATACATAATCCATGCTAATATTATAAATGTGAAAGTAACTCTGTCTGTCTGTTACGCTTTCACGCCTAAACCACTGAACCTACTATAATGAAATTTGGTAAACGGGGTAGATTAGACCTTTAGAAAGGACATAGGCTTTGTTTGGTCGCGATAACCGACATTCACGCGGGCAGAGCCGCGGGCTAAAGCTAGTTATTCATATATACAAATACTTACACTGAGTGGGAAACGAACCTGCGCTGCCGGCGTAGCAATCGAACGGTCTACTGCTACGCCACAAAGGCCATTGCAAAAGATTTGTCGACCGCTTTACTCATGTTGTGGTAAAAACAAAGCAAAAAAACAGACTTACATTACCCGTGTGCATTGTACCGCGGTGAGTCGAGGTTGAGAGCTTTAAATTAAAATACTCAAGTCAATATGAAAACCAAACAATTTCAACATGTTTACATTTCCAGGAATTAAGCCATTTGTTGGAATTAATAGCATGTATTCATTACTCGTTTTATATGTAGGTACACCGAAAAGCTTTATGTTCTGTAAGGGGAAATGCAAACGGTTGTTTTTATTTACTCCAAATTAAAGAATGTCGCTTGCAGTGCTTTTATAACAGAAATGTCTGATACATACATACATAATATACTTACGCCTGTAAATTGCCGAAGGGGTGGGCAGAGGTGTATTAACACCCACATTTCGCCAACTATGATTTTTGGGTTCACGTGATAGGGGGCGAGCCTATTGCCGCTAAGCGGGCACTTAGTCATAAGCTGTATGTTTACTGTCGGATGGAGAACAGCCCTATCCATTAGTCGCCTTCTACGACACCCACAGGAAGAGATGGAGTGGCCTTATTGTACTCCACCGGGACCAACACTGCACAGAAATGTCCAGTATTCTCATAATATATCCTCTGGTTAAACTAAATTGCTTGTGTTGGCAGATGAAGTGGGTTCAAGTTCGCAGTGTAACGGTCAGGATTCAAACCTGGAACCTCTAGATCGTAAGGAAAAATACTCGGAGGAGAGAATGTAGTAACGATTATGAAATGAAGATAAGACCGACATTATTTACATTTTTTATACCACTTAGGCGACAGACAAGCACAGGGCCCACCTGATGGGAAGTGGTTACTGTGGCCTATGGACGTGTGCAACACCAGGGGAGTCACACTCGAGCTGCCGACCTTTGTAAGAATAGGATAGCTGGAGAAGCTTTTGGTTTTTCCACTGACAGCCTCCGTGGCGCAGCGGTAGTGAACGCGGCCGCTACGCAGGAGGCTCGGGTTCGATCCCCGCTCAGTGCAAATATTTGTGTTCATAAAATATGGGTATTTGCATTGGTCTGGTCGTGCCTCGGAGAGCACGTTAAGCCGTCGGTCCCGGTTGCCACAAAAACATCTATGGCAGTCGTTACGGGTAGTTGGAGCCCTAAAAAGTTCAAAAACAACGGTCTAGCTGCAAAGCTTCGATATCTCCTAATGTTCCAATTGGGTTGTGGAGGTCAGATGGCAATCTCTTCACGGAAATTATCGAGGTCTAGCCAAATCCGTAGTTAAGACTGGTAAAGCTGACCCCAGACTCCGAGCTGAAAAGCTTCGGATGCGACTGGGAATTAACGCTAAGATGAAGAAGAAGAAGCACAAAAACTCTCTAGTGAACGCCGGCTACCCTGCTCACCGCCGGGAACACAACACGAGGTTATTCATCATCATCATCATCATCATTTCAGCCATAGGAAGTCCACTGCTAGACATAGGCCTCCCCTATAGATCTCCAATAGGACCGGTTGGAAGCGGCTCGCATCCAGCGCGTTGGCCGTGGTATTCTGAACATCAGCTTATTTAATTTTCTATTACGCTAACAGTGTTATGAGAGTAATACTAGTAGGTATGTCTTTGATATTTTCGCAAATATTTGTTGCAAACTCGTTGGTGAGCCAACACATTTAACATTGATTAACTATAATTTCAACTAAAATATTCAGTTTCAAAATGTGCTCAAGTCCACTAAGTTAATTTACTTAAACAAAATCTGAGCATTCCTTTGAATTGACTCATAAAGGTTTAAGTTACTAAGGGAGCTGCGTAACGACTTCATTTTGATTATGATACTTATTTCTGTAGAACCTTTCATTTAAAAACAGAATCGATTAATTTTGGTTACGTTCTAAAACATTATTTTGGACTTCTTAATAAATAACCACATATTGAAATTTATTTTCTTCTTTAAAATTTCTAAACTTTTGATCAGGTATTATGATAATTTTCTTTATAAAACATAGATATTAAAAAATCTAAGCGCAAATACAGATGTGTATAGCGCTTATAGTACGAGAGCCCACGACCAAAACCATGTCTCATAGCAATACGGCAAAAACCCTATAAAATCGTTAGATTGTATGATTCTGAACCCGACTAGGTGTGTAGTAACGGTCGAAAGTGTAGCAACTGCGTGGGAGGCCATTTCTGCTGTGTCAAAAAAAAAAGGCAGTCGGTATTATAGCAATACGTCTGATAGTGAAAATGTACATAGATTTTATAATTGTATTACGAAAAAGTTTGTTTTCAGACATTTTGTGCGTAGCACATAGCCTGAGCGCATTTTTGAAAATGTCAACAAATTTAGCCGACCTGTATCATAGCAATACGGATAATTTTTTTTTTAACTTTTCGTATTGCTGCCATGATTACCAAAAACCTGTTTTCAGACACTTTAAGTGTAGCATATACTCCCAAAAACGAAAATAAGTACGAAAATGTTTTTTTTAAATTTACAGCCTTCATAGATATTCAAGAATCTCCCTTGTCTATTATATGTACTTTGACAGATGACAGATGTCATTACTTATTTCTTTTGTAAAAGTTACTCAAGTGTGCTTTAAATAAAACCAAAACTATCATATCAATCAGTATTTAACTTCAACAGCCTCAGCGCTTCTTACGCTCCTGCCCCTTTCTTATACTATTACTATTATAGTACAGCTCACTCGGCAGCTGTTTCCTTTTGTGCGATTTATTTCAGTCCTTCAACTTCAATGTTACGGTTTCGGGTAAATTCTTTGTTAATTATCATGTAATGAATTCAGGGTCGCAACGTATTCATTGGTTTGTAACAGAGAATTCAAGATACCTCAATACGATTTTTAAATGATATCTGAGTATCGAAAAGTTGTCTGATAGAGAAGATGCTACACTTAATTTGTCTGATATAAATTTTTTGCACATGTGGACAACTTATTTTATCATGTCCAACAATTTTCAGACATATTGCTATGATACCGATCGGTAAAATTTGTTAACATTTTCAAAACGGTCTCAAAATTTAATGCGTTCACATTTCCGTCTGAAAATTGTTTTGTTCGCATCAAATAACCAAAATTTACTAATAAAAAAGATTTTCAGACGTATTGCTATGAGACATTTTTTTTGTCTCATTTTTAATTTTTTTAAGTGATTTTACGGGTTTGCGCTACACCACTAACGTCTGAAAAATATGTTTCCGGTATCTCAGAACTATCATTCAACTACAGTCTGCAAATCAGACATATTGCTATGATGCAGTTTGGTAAAATTCTTTGACAATTTTGAAAATTCGGTCAGATCAAACGCTACGCGGAAAATGTCTGATATTGGTTTTTTCGAGTTTAGGATAATCGTATCTATCAATTTGATGCGGTTTTGGCTGTATTGCTATGAGACAAAAATTTTGGTCGTGGGCTCTCGTACTATAGATTTTCTACTCTTCTCTTCTTGACTCCAGCTAAACTAAATACACCACCATTATCAAGAAGCACCTAACCGCATTTATCTTTACAGGTAATCCTCTCAACTGTGATTGCCGCCTTTCCTGGATATACACATTACGCAACGAAACGCGAGACAACACGTTAAAGCAAGCTCTTGAAAAAATATCGTGCGTCACTGATCCTATCGAGCGACAACTAAACGACCAAGAAGATAAAGACAACATCAGCGATAACGCCGTCGCCGACGACACTTACGAATATTACGACAAAACAGAGGAATACATCGAAAAGAAAATCACGACCAAAGCTACCAAACTAGTAGACATACCCCTTGAGACACTTCCATGCCCAAAAGAATTGATGCAGACCGAGGAATACGGGCACCCAGTCCAAAACGAAATTAGGCTTAAAGCGTTTTCAAACGTTGAAAAGATATCTCCCTGTTTAATTCTAGTTGTATTCGGTATGCTGTTGTGTTAATGTTAAGTGTAAAACAAAGATATTTGTGATATTAGACGTTAAATAGAATATCCCTCATGTACAGATTTATATTTGTTGTTCTAAATGTAGCTGTGTCTAGTCTTATTATTTATATTTTTAAATAAATGGTGGATGCTATCGTTATCAGCTTTGTGAAATCTGACGTATAAAGTAATGAACACTTAAATAAAAGGACCTTTGCGTCCTTTCTTGTGTAAAGTTACACTGAAAGCTTTGGATGCATTAACCTTATTAGAACAAAGTTGATGTTAGACACATAAATGGGTCTTACTTTTAATAAAATTGTAAATAATTATACTATCTAGTTGTATCACTTTTATTTATTGAGAGCGTATAATATTTATCAATAAAATAAGGTAAAGTAATTAATATTTATAGCAGTTGATTTTGTAGTAGCTTATATTTTGATAGATGTTATATTTTAAATCGATTTGAAGTCAACCACTACAATATTTTATGCTCTTTCGTATTCAGTTGTTTCGAAAATGTATATTAAAACAGTTCACAATATGGTTACTAATGAGTTGAAAGTAATGGATGATTAAGTCATTATTCATCGAATACGTAATAGGTTACGTCACAGCATGTCATTCCTGTTTTAAAATAAGTATTCTTTTCGGTGAAGGCTGTCACATTTCATAGACCATACAGGCAAATAAAAACATGTTGTTAAAGAAGATCTCTAGGGATTAACCCAATGTGAGATGCGGGCTACATTTTGAACCCGTAAGCCCGCACATTTAAAATTATTTGTCTTCCGAATATTTGTTGGGGTTTATTCTGATTTTACAGGGAATAATGTTTACCAAAATTGATACAAGAAATATCTGGTCCATCGACTTCCATAACAGATTTTGCATAACCAGCTACGAATTACGAACGTGGAACTTTCTTTTGCTTTAATAACTACTAACGAAAAAAGAATTAATTTGTCGTTATCATAACCCACTGTCATAACCCAATGTCATACTCATAACCAACTGTCATAACCAGCTATGAGTACAAAAGAAGATTTTTTCTATTTTGATTATGCAGTCATGGTCATTCTATTAGAGATATCAGGATATTTAACACGTATGTAACCTCACAGACCTTGATTAGATAATATTCTCGGAGAACAGTTCTCCATGAGAAACTCGAAACATTTTCAGGCACGCAAAATTTCTTGTAAATAAGATAGACAAAATACTATATAATTTTAAAACATTTTATACAACAGCATGTAAATTTTTTCAATGTTTTCTCATGAGAATATTCTATAGGATAGATAAGTACGTGTTTAAAGAATTGTGTTTTAAAAAGAAACATGTTTTTATGTATATGAATAAATAATAACAAATACAAACAAAAATACACTAGCGAGATATCAAAGTATAATAAATAAAAATATATTAATTCAGATATCCTCTACAATTTTGTCACTTACAAAAAATACATAGCTCCAGTTTTATTCGTCTTTCTTCAAATTCAGAAACTGTAAGAACTAACGGATGTACATCCGGCAAGTGGACAAAGGTCTATATCCAATAGGCATACTTATCTTTATGTACCTAGTCACCGTGATTCCCCCGGATACGTCACCTTAGGCACGAGAGCCTACAAGTGACAATGAAAGGCTTTGTATTCTACAAAGAATAGTACGTCAAAGAATATTTTCAGAACGGTCGTTTTTTAAGCCTAGGGCAGTGTTTCCCAAACGGTAGTTCCATCGTTGCTTCAAAAAAATACTGGACACATAAGTGGCAGACCAGGGGAGCAGAGTGGACGTGAGCAATGCCAAGGGTGTCACACTCGTGCTACCAAATGTATTAAATCAATCATACACATAGAAACAATCGTACACGTTGATTTGGTAAATGTGTTTACCAAGTTGGGGGGTCATAAAATGGCAAGAAATAATATGATGGGACTAAGTTATAATAAAGTTTGAGAAACGTTTCAGGGTACTGTTTTAACTATTTCAATGGGTACTCTTGAAATGTTCTTTATTTAAAATGCCTTCGATCTGATTGACATACGTATATTATCTAGTTCACTCTCGCTTTAATAACTCTATTTCGTCAATTTTCTTTCTCTCACCAAACACATAATATTATTGAAAAATAAAATGTATTCTTACAAAAATGTATTCTAATTTTCAATGTCACGAACATAAACAAAGTGAATAACATTATTATTAACTTTGTACGTGTTCTTTTTTATTATAAAGCGGATTATTGACCATTTGTACGATAATGGTGCTCCATTGCGAGGGGCTCTTTAGATCGTATTATCTGTTGGCTAATACGGATACGGCTCTAAGCTTTCCTTCAACCTTGACCTTAGGGAGGAAATGGTAGCGACCAAAGATATATTGTAAACTATAGATGTGTTGTCCGCACTCTAAAATGGCGAGAAAAATGAGGACGTCCTGATTTTACACAAAATAAAATACGTCATTAATGATAACGTAATCTATAATATAAAAATGAATCACTGAATGTGTTCAGTTGCTAAGCGCAAATCTCGAGAACAGCTGAACCGATTTCGCTAATTCTTTAGAATATTCCTTGAAGTACAAGGATGGTTCTTACGGAGAGAAAAATTAAAAATAAAGAAGCGACTGTTAGTCGGTACTAATATAATTCATATAAATTAATAATATTGACGTATTATTTCGTGTGAGTAAGTAGCTACAATTTTTTTATACTTAGCGTTTGCGGTATTTTGACGCCGCGATTGCGCGCGACTGACAAAATTTTAACCATAGCAAACAGAGACCCTGAATTTGTATGATGCTTTCCAGAAAATTCCATTATAGTAACTACAGCACAAAGGCATGTTGTTCTGATGTATAATAAGTTGAAAAGTGTTAGCTACCTGAAGCGAGCTTCTTATTGCACCTACCAGGGGCGTAAAATTATCGTATTTGGATGGTATACGGAACAAAATAATCGTACTTTTCACCCGAACGCGCCAGCGAGGGTAATTATGTGTTACGCGCGTATGTATGTAGTTGTATTGTTTGCTACGATGTACGATAAAAATGTGCTATCGTACAAATTATCGTACATGTACAACAAATTATCGTACGGTTGCTAAAAATTATTGGAAACAAACAAAGCGTACTTATAAATATTTCAGTAATTTTCTACATGAAATTTTGAACTAAAGAAATGGTTCTTTTAAAAGTTTGTTTGAAACAGTGGTTTTTTTCACCATGCAATCACTACAGTGAATTCGAAAAGTCATTAAATCAAGATGTGTTTGTTTGTGTCTTTACCACCAGTACCTACAGAGGGAAAGGTCTCTAGGTACAGAGTAAAAATTTCCTTTAAAGAGACTCTCTTATAAAGTGGACTACACCGAATGAAAATATTAATTAATTTTGGGAAATAAAAAATCAAGAGATGTTGCACACGTCCATAGGCCACGGTAACCACTTCTCATCAAGCGGGCCGAGTGCTTGTCTACCACCTAAGTGGTATTACAATAGACCAGGCTTATGATAAATCTGGTGATGCCTGTACAAAAACTATTCGAAAGACATTTAGTCAATGACAGAATTTTAGTTTATGACAGTGGCCAACCGAAAAATTTAAAATCAGATTATTTTATTAATTACTTCCCAACCGTAAATGAAAACCAATTATGTGTTTTAAATAATTGTTAGAGCAATTTAGTTCGATGTTTTAATTGTAGTGATTATACTTGATATGAATGAAGGTACGTTTGTAGAATATTAAAAACATTTTAAGCTTTTTTTACATTTACCGATACCACTGTAGGACCTATATTTCGATACGTTATTTAAAAAAAAATGATCGAAATTTAATTAAAGAACAAAAATAAAAATAAACAATTTCAAATTAATTTGGTTTTAGATTCAATTACATCGTTTACTTTTTACTGAATTTCTTGAAACAGTTTTTTATCAGTTTTTAAGAACTGTATTCTACAATATCAATATTGTAATTGGAATTGCTTTGTGGTTGCTGTGTAATTTGAGTTCTTTTTGCGTAATGAGGGAACAGAATTCAAACAAATTTCCAAAAAATCTGCGTTTGACTTAGATATTGTTGTGAATTTGATTGTGTTTTGCTTAAAAAAGTCTTTCAGTGTAGAAAAACATGGTTATATCAAGAGAAACAGCATAAAATATTGTAACATAAATTACAAAAATCCAGAAGAAATAAGACAAGGATGTCTTAAACATAATTGAGAAATTACATAATTAAGTTTCATTCCATTGGAGCGATTTTTTAAAGTATATTGTTGAGTTTCATATGACTCCTAAATCGAGATATCTCTAAAAATGCATACTGATCGGTACCACACTGCGTGATGTAACAAAGCGAGTATTCGTGCAGCAACCTCTTATTCAAATTGACTAAGCGTGTATTGAACACATGCCTTTAGCCGACACATTTAAGTTAGCTCCCATAAAATTCACATAAGCCAATTTCAAGGGATGGAATTAAACTGAGCCCGAGCTTCAAGATGTAAGTAAGCTTCGGATGCTACCGTACTAGAATGACACTCAGCCCTGAATCTCGATGTATCTAAGGACAGATTGTATAGACAGATTGACAGATTTGACAGATGGTCTATGCAATCTGTCCTCAGATAAATAAAAATTCAGAATTAAGTACCATTCTAGAATACGGAATACCTAAGAATATGATGTTGATAGAGAAAACAAGAAAGCACAAATCTGATCATTGCACTACATTTTTATTGATCATAATATTATCGACATGAAATTGTAGTTAACGACCTTTGACGCTGAAGATGTCATTTTACGCTTAACACCGATCAATACGCAACTTTAATTGATACATTTTAACATAATTGTATTTTAAGCATTTAAATGTCATAATTGTTACTATAACGATACAGTCATCATAACAATAACTCATAAATTTAATTGATATCAGTACATCGAAGCTTATCCGTTTAAAACATAATTTGTATGAATTGTTCGTATTACAGTACAATTTGTGGAACTAATTGACCTGTATTTATAGTGTAAGCATAAAATTGTTCAATCAAAATCAAAGCTTCATCGTTGGAAATTAAAATTAATTGTACAAAATGTATTCCTGTTAAATATGTCGTGTATATTATTATTGTAATATTAGGTTGTGTATAGTCTTCAAATCTGTTGTATTAAATATTTCTACCGTGGCATACGAGTTTTATTTTCCTCCCCTTTATGAGTATAATTTATACAAATTATACACAATTACTGTATTACACGTGCTTCTAAAAGGAGGTCATGTTTATTTTGTTTGGGTTCTAAGTAAACCTTTTACAACAACATAAGACATACGACATTATTTATTAATTATTCGTTTTGGTATTTACTAATAACAGTTATTTCATACTTGTAACAAAAGAACCCACCCCTATGAATTGGGGAATATGTGAAGGTGGAGGAATGGCGTGGAATGTTCCTTCGATGTAAAAGGAATTTTCCGACCTAACGTCTGACAGACTGCGGCTCAATGATGTTCGGTTCTAATGTCGTAAGTATATACTCAGCGCGTGAAGTTTCCACTACATAGTGCAGTATCGATTTTGAGTGATTTCACTTTGATTTTCAAACCTCGTACCACCAAAATTCAAGATTATCTTTATCAACCTTTTCTTAGTTTTAATACGAATAATAATGTCATATCATACACATTTTTGTAGATGTTCAAAATTTTAAGATCAAGAAAACGAAAACCTGGATATGCAAGTACTATTAGCTACTTACTTGTATGAAAACAATTGTGAAAGTAGAAGAAGCGAAAGATGTAGGTATGCCAGGATCGTAGCAGGTGGAAAACTGTGGTCTCTGCCTACCCCACTGGGAATGAAGCGTGACTGTATGTTAGCTACTTGCATGTCCTGGCTAAGCGTCGTCCCAAATCATTTGGGGGCTTTCAGTCTAACTACGAATGTGCTCAACTTCGGTATATTCTGTGAAGAGGGTGGGGGGGTGCCTTCGACCAAGAAGCTATATCAAAGATAACATCAGGTTGTAGGATTTCTAGAGCTCCAGTTACCCATAGCGAATGCCACAGATTTTTGTTACGACCAGAACCAATGGCTTAACGTGCCCTCTAAGGTAAGGAGGTCTCAACGTCTGACGTGGATAATTTTGCTTAACCTTATTATGTGCTAACCTCTTCAGTTACCATTAGCCACGAGCCTTCAGTGGTACGAAATCTCATATTTAATATACACGTTACGAACTTTTATTTCACCTTTTATTACTTTGAACACCATTATTAGGTACACTTTGAATAAACTCAAGTCATTGTCAGCACAAACTTTTGGAACTTGAAATGTGACAAAAATAAGAATATTTCACCGTCTAAATTGATGAGTTCTAACGAAATATATAGAAGTCTCGAGAAACTTAACGAATGTTTCTTTTTGTGTCTCCATTTATATTATCGATAAAAAATGTTTTATTCGTCCTGTTTAGTTAGAAGAAGAAATAATAGGTCACCTTCCAATTGTTTTTCTAGTCTTAAAAGTCTACCTTTGACCGTTATCTCACTTAAGGTTAAGAGGGAGTTGAACAAAGTAAATGTTCTATTTAACCATAATATTATTAATATTTTATACACACACTTAACTTGAGAAGTAAAACACCTATATTTATTTAACTTTTTAGGTTTAGTTACAGTAGAGAAAGCTTGTGAAGTGTATAAGGCCAGGAGTAAATGGTGGGCAGTTGTCTTCGCCTAGTCTACATGGAAAAGTCGTAAGTATGTGTTTGTGTGTATAGCTCGAGACATATCTTGAACCTAATCTATGCTTGGTGAGTTCAGCTTGTCCACTACCGCAGCACCCCGTGCTATCCTCAAAAGATACCCAAGAAATGTATACTGCGCGTATAGAGCACATTTTAGGTCGCAGATACATATCCCGAGGTATATACTTCAACAGGTAGGACTAAGTACTCGTACTACTACTTCTATACTGAATGGAGAAACTTCATCATTCTTACAGTGATTTCACATTTGGGTCCAGCGTTTGGACTTTGGACCCCAAGGTCGGGCAATAAGCGGACCTTCTTGAGACTCAGCTGGAAAATCGCTATGATGTTCGTCCTCTGCTTGCATTGGTCCCGGTGCCATCCTAGTCCTTTACCTCAGAGTCCAGAGTCCTCTTAATTACAATGTGGTTTAGTTTTTTGGCTATATTAGGAGCGAATGATGTCTGAACTTTCAGCCTGCATTGTGGTTGGTGGTCAATCACTGACTGAGTTGTTCAGGTCACCCATATAGTACTAGTAGTATGATTATAATAATTGGCATTGACGGTACAAAAACTCTCTGTTCTTACAGGGTCGGCAGCACGAGTGTGACTCCCCTGGTGTTGTACACGTCCATAGGTCATGGTAACCACTTTCCATCAGTTGGCCCAACTGATGGTTAGTGGTATGCTTGTCTGCCACCTCAATCAATTCCATCAATTAGCCAATCGCAGTCCACTACTGCCCCTCTAGACAAGTGGCAATTCATTGCTCGGCATATGATGGAATAAAATGCCAAATGTATGGGATTTGACGTATATGACAGGCGTTAACGAATGTCAAAAACGTCAAATCCTATACATTTGTCATTCTATTCCATCATACGCCGAGCAAAAAATTGCCACTTGTCTAGGGGGGCTGGACATCTCTCCCAATGATGGGGCGCTTTGGCCTACTGTTTCCACACCAGACGAGTAGGTACAGGTTTTTATGTCAAGTTTACCTTCTCTCGCAGTGATATCGTCTACGTATTTTTAGTTAGTCACATCTTTCGACACCCGTCAGACACAGAACAGATAATACTTCAGATGTGGTGGGGTGGTACTTGTATTTTCCCTCCATCACCACACGGACAGAGATCTATCACCTAAGTGGTATAAAAAACTGGGTAACAATGGTAAGAACAGAGAGATAATCTAGTTACAAAAACACAAATAACTGTAATACGCTACTTATCTGAAGCTTTTTAGTACTCTTGTAACCATAGTCTCTTTGATGTTACAATGTTCATAACATAAACATAACAAAAATGAAAGTTATCTTGCAAAAGAAGGATATCTTTATAAAACCTTTTGTTTGTCTGTGAGATTACTTACTTACTATGTGAAATACAGTAGCCGTAATACATAAATGAATCTCTTCAATCTTATAAAGATGATATTATAGGTAGGCACATAATAATACGAGAGCACGTTAAACCATCATTGGTCATCGGTCCCTGTTGCCGTACAAACATCTATGCTGTCGTTACGGGTAATTGGAGCCCTAAAAAGTCGGACAACTTGGTCTAACTACAGAACTTAGACAACACCAATGGATTGTGGAGGTCAGATGGCAGTTGATTCACGAATAATTTCGAAGTTCTACCGTTTTCTAGATTAAACTGAATAGAAACTGAATCAATTGAGTTGCGAAATTTTGGGAAATTGAGATAAAAATAATTGGAAAGGATGATGATGATTTAACGTGTGTATTATAAGTGCCAATGTGAACTGAAGCTGCTAGGGTCCCATCTCATACTTTGGCGACACAATAGAGGCATACTTGTATCAAATATTTGATGTCACCACTATTTTAGGCTTCCCGTAACTATAATACTTACTGAAAAGTAACAAAAATATCGAGGAAAATGTAATAAGCCGCACCGCAATATAATCCTATAAAAGTAGTTCTATTGCCATGTGTGTAATATTCGTGGAAACTTCCTCGAATACCTAATAGGTATGTATAAGAGAAGATAAATCACATTGGCACGTTGGCGTACTCAAATGCGTAACACATTTCTCTTAAAAAGCTTATTTCTTTTGTGTAGCCTTATAGATTTTCTACACATAAATTATGCCTACGTATCTAAAATTTACATTGCTCGCGTAATTTATTTTGTTATGACCTACTTATATTTGAGTCTTAAACTATATAAAAGTTCTATACCTAGACACAACAAGGCTCATCTATAATATACAAATGAATGCTAAGCGAAAATCTCGAGAATAGCTGAACCGATTTCGCTAATTCTTTTTTTACAATATTCCTTGAAGTAGGTACGAGGATGGTTCTTCTGGGAGAGATTTAAAAAAAAACAGGAATCGACTGTAAGGCGGTGCGAAGTTCGCGGCGTCAGCTAGTTTCAAATAAAAAAATGGCTAAAAAGTTGACATTCACGTATATCCCATGAAATGCACACATTGACAGTCAGTTTAAAGAACAATATTGTCATTAGCTTACTCACACAAAACGCGTTTCGCACGCAGTTTTTCTGCGATGCGTTTTGTAAGCAAAGCTGTGTCTATGAAGTATATGGTCTAAGTTATGAAACAATGTGACCGTTTCCACTGTGCAATGGTATGTAACGTAGCGAGTGAAATGTCCTACAAATATTCAAAATTCGAATCTATTTTCCATTCATAGCACACATCCATAGGGCGCATAAAAATTAGAGCTTAACTGAACCTGCTGAATCAATTTCCATCAGTGCTATATTATGTGAACCAATGTTTTTTTTTTATAATACACAGACAAGCACACGGCCCAAATGATGGAAAGTGGTTACCGTGGCCTATAGGCGAATGCAACACCAGGGGAGGGGTGGATATCAAACGCATTCATAGCGAGGTTGCATAGCCTGCATATCTCTGATGAAAGGCAGTCTATGCGAATCTCCGAATCAGTCGCTGGTAGATTTACTAAGTCGGAGTACCCGCAACATATTAAGTTAATAACGTTACCCACTCGCTCTCAGTCGGTTTCCTCGTTGCCAGAATATTGATTTAAAAAGTTCAATGAAACGAAAGATTAATATTTGATCTCTTCAAAATTGCTGGCTTGCTGTCGGTTCTGGCAATTTGATACTAGAAAAACAGTGAGGTTATATGAATGTTGCCTGAGTAAAAAGTATTGGTTCCCTATTGTAGAACGACACTCAATCCTGAATCTCGATTTATTTGAGGAGAGATTGTATAGACAGATTGATTGATTTAATTCTATACCTACAATCTGTCCTCAGATAAAGGAAGATTCAGAACTTAGTATCATTCTAGAATACGGATTCTAGTGTAGGTAAGTGTATAAGTCTAATACAAAATTAATGCTCCTATTGTATAAGAATGCAGGTATTCTTTTAATACACATACACAACAATATTTAAGTGTCGACAGCATAGTAGTTAAGGATTCAGCTCTACGATCAGGAGGTCCCGGGTTCGAATCTTAGTTTTTACAGTAGGTACCGGTGTGAACCTACAGTAATGACGTGAACCCACTCTTAACAATAAATATTTTAGCTTAACTGGAGTATTCATCGGAAATGCTAATATTTTCGGTTATTAATAATACGGCGGCTTATTACCCATGGCATTAAGTCCGCCTTTGTACATTTTTTATTTTTGCAATAAAGTTAAAAATAATAATACTCTTTAAAAAAATACTTGAGCTTAATAGTAGATTGATAGTTTGTAAGATAATACCTACAAGAATCCCGGAAGCTCTCAATTAAATTTCAAATTTATTTATTTCGTGAAACAGGTATAACAGATGTTGTAAAAAACAATAGTAGGTACAAGCTATGTTCCGTCAAAAGAACACAAAATATTGAAACCTATTTATTTTCATGTCTATAAATTATAAATTTTCATGGGAACGATGATCAAATATATTTTATAAATATTCCATTTTCAAAAAATCCCACATAAATGTAATTGAGATTTGATCAGTAATTTCCCCTCATCGAATTCGAAAATAATGCGATTACTGTCCATTTTCACTTACCTCCTCCTCTCCCAAGTACTTGAATGTTATGGAGGCGCGCGGGGACAAGTATAAAAACATTAAAACCAAGTACCTATTTAATGTAAATGGTTTATAAACAGTTCTAGCCTATCATTTGCAAGAATATTCATTCTTAAGTGCATAACTCGTTAGCGTTTACAATGCTGGCGAGCAGTTTTTTTTGTTAGTGACATGTTCATGAACTTAGTTTGTTTTAGAATGATATATACCATCTTCCACGTGATTATAACCAATGAGCAGTATAGTATTATCTACTAGCTGTTGCCCGCGGCTTCGCCCGTGTGGAATTTTGATTCCGATGCCGCAACCCATGGAAACCTATTCCCGGGGTAGAAAGTAGTATATGTATTATTTCAGATTGCAATCTATCCATGTACCAAATTTCAGCCAAATCCGTTCAGCTGTTAGAGTGATTGATTAACAAACATCCAAAGAACATCTTAAGTAGGGTATCCACAATGTATACACGCATGCACGCACGCATGAGGAGCACACGATGTAAATGCAACTGCTTCAGTACTGGATTTATTCACGCTCTTGTACCTGCAAACGATCGCGCTCTGCGGAATTTATTACGTGTTCAAAATCTACTTGCGAAGCCCTGAAATCAACCCTCATGGCTGAATACAAACATAAGCATAAACTCTAGCCTACAACGAGGTAGTCTAATATTTTTAATCTCTAATAAAAATGCAAAGTTTCAGTAGCTAAAGTTTAAGTTGAACGTCCACCTTTAGTTTCTTATGGCTATAGTTACTGTTAGTTTTTAATTCAATCAGTTGGACCAGGCTAAAGATTTTTATAGTTTTTATAAAGTACTTAATAAAAAAACTATATCTTACACATAGTAGTACCCTACACGACAGCTTTACAAGGCATGAAAATAAAAAAGAAGTAGTGCCTATCCCTAATAGAATTTCTAGAAAATTGAGATAGAATGTGGATTTAATATGATTAGACTTTTCATTGCTTGAAAAACTGAGTTGGAAAGGCTCGGCGTATGAATGACTTTAGGGGGAAGGAAACACGTGTGCGAGTAAAGAACTAAAATTAAAAAGACACAACATAGTTAATTATTTATCTATGAAAAAACGTTATATAATATTCATTACTTAACAGTAGAGTAACGTAATTATAAAATATATTTACGCCGTTCTGCTGTTGTAATTCGACATGAAAACAGCTATTCGAAAGACCCAAAATAATTGGTACGCGGCGCAGTTCATAACAGTAAAATTTTATTAACTCATCGTGGGCGTCTTAGAATAGCGCCCCAATTTACTTTTGGTTTAGGACACTTTAATATATACAATTTGTATCAAATTCAATTATCTTAATAATTAAATTAGTACAAAGAACAAAACTTTGAGACCTTTTAAACTATCGAAAGTACACTTAGTTGACGGCCTCTGTGGCGTAGCGTAGATGCGTAGAATGCTTTACGCACTCGACTGCTACGCAGGGGACGCGAGTTCAATCCCCCCTCAGTGCAAAAAATTGTGCACATCTAATATGCTATACAAAAAAAACTAAGTATGTTTATCCGCATTCTAGATCTAGAAGACTAGCCTCAGCCTCAGCTTCAGATACATGGCTCGAGTAAACAATAGTGCCCGAAAACGGCAATAGGCTCACCTCCTATTACGTAGGACCTATTGCAGTGATTGGTGAAGTGTGGGTGTTAATTCGCCTCTGACTAACCCTCCGGGGACAAAGGCGTAATTGTATGTATGTATGTATGTATGTAGATCTAGAAGAAGAATGAGAAATGTGAAAGCGACACAGATAAGGGTTTCCATATTCACGTACCGTATGAAATGTAACAGTAGTAGCCACTGAATGTTGGTATTAAGTGAGATCATGGTAGGGACTTGTTTGGTCTCCGGGGGCGAGTTGGGGATTGGTCCCCACACTGGAAGACGGCCAGATCCACCTCCACCTCCGGCAACCGACGACCCACAGACGGCGTGCGTTTTAGTCGGTTCGAGTCCGACATAACCTCCGGTGGGGGAGGTATCCTTGGGGATTTGCCGCACGAAATAATATGATATATTAATAAAAAAGGTATTTCTTTGTGTGGCGGACAGGCCTCACGTGACGTTCTATCTGGTCATGGAACGCAGATCTAAACGTCAGCGATCAGCTGATGCCCGTCGTAGTACATTTAGAGGGGGTGGACGTCGGTTTGCACACTCTTTCCCTGCCATGCAGTGGCGGTGTGGACTGTAACTTTCGAACGAGGTCAGGGAAAGTAAGGTTACTCGTCCCTGTGCGTCTCTCTAAGCGAAAGGATAAACCGACCGCGTACGGTACGGTTCCGAATTGGGTTGAATAGGAACACCAGTAAATAAGACACAGTTAATTCGGTTGAATCATCTGGCTTTAATAATGGCCCATCTATTCAATGCAAAGTCTGAGAGAAGTCTCGAAGACTATTGCTGGCGACTCGGCTAAGATGTCGCAATTGTACGAAAAGTCGCACCAGCTTAGCTTCTCTGAAACTTTACCTTGACGAGAACCGGCCAAAATAAGATACATTTTGCGAAAGAACATTAACAATTTTCACTATAACAGATAACAAATTTTATGTATATTTTATAAACTTATATTTATTTATTTGTTTTTACAATTAACTATTATATTTTATTAAATTAATAAATAAAAATATTTACAAGATCAAAAAAAAAGAAAGGGAAAGGAAAAAGGGGTCAGGTGTCGAAGAATTCCTCCCCATCGATGTCGACTGGTAACGTACCCAAAAGGCTGGCAGCATTACCCCGTTGGATGGCAATGCCAATCCTTTGGGCAAAATACAGGCCAGCCCTTTGGTCACGCGAAGCATCGACCAGTCGATTGTAGTACATAGTTTTATAAACTATGTACTACAATCAGATACTTTAAGTGCAGCAAGGTAGGTAGGGCGGTCACCCATCCTATGGTAAGATTTTAACAGCTATACTATTTATTATTTTGTAATTACAGGGGTTTACACTGGTAATTATGAGTGGCTGGCTTCTATTTTGTTACATTATTTGTTGATTACATAGGAACTATATACTTTACAATCTTTAATGAATTACTTTATTGCAGCCACTCATCTACTCTATACGGGAAACAAAGTCTTACTTATATACTACAGCGCTTTTATGGCTGATTATACAGATTTACATAAAACGATAGTACAAAACAAGGTTAAAACAATTTTTACTTATAAGAATTTTTATAATCTAATACAAAGGTGCTGCGACCGTCTCCTGCGTACGGTGGCTATTATAATCAAGTGTCTATTGGGTTTTATCATTGTCACAAATCACTGTTTTTATTACACTATTGGTTTGCGTGCACTAATTTCAATCACACTATTATGATTTTACGAATCACTTGCACTGTATTTCGTGTCTGTCTATCTGTCTATCTGATAAGACCAGTATTTGAAAGTACTAGGTTGATTAGAATCAACCTAGTACTTTCAAATACTGGTCTTATCATTTTCTTATATATTTTACGTTTAGTCAAGTAGCTATTTTGAGCTTCATATATTTTTGCAGCCACCGTCACTTCACTCAACTTATGTCAATTCTGTGCTTTACGGCGCGGTTTATCTCGCTACTGTACTCGAGTATCTCATTTGTTTCACCAAAAATCAAGATGAAAACTTTTCACTCTTGGAAATACTTTCACATACTGAAAGTACACAACGCACTCAAGCATTCGTTTAATCGGCTAAGGCATTTTGTTTTCAATTAAAACTTTCCGATTCTCGGTCTCACATTCTAAGAGACAAAGTCAAGGTCCATTGACGTTATCGTGGCCTCTGCTAGGAGCAAAATAACTTTGCAAAAGACGACTTTGCTCCAAATTAGACTATCTTGAACACTCAAGCGAGAAGATAAAAAATTATTAGCTTTGAAACTCTAAAGCAAAATCGTAAACTTACAGAAAAGTTCAAAAATTTCGACCTACTAAGACCTTGCTCGTTATCCTGACGCAGATGATGGATTTTACTGATTTAGCGAACAGATTTAGGTGTAATATTTTATCGTCCTAATCTCTGAAAGAATGAGAAAAAACTTATCGTTGCTGTTTATGATTGAAAACGATACATTATCTTTGAGATTAGTTTAGTTTATTAAATTAGTTTTATTTTGTGGAATGAATATTATTATTATATATTTTCATTATATTAAATTAGTCGCCGCCGGTTCAATTTCAATGAAAAAAATTAAATTATGGTTACTGATGGATTCAATTTAGAAAACAAAGAAGGTCTTGTGAAGTTCAGTCGCCCTTAGAAGTTGATGAACAATGATAAAAATATGACAAATAAATCTATAATAATGAAGATAACAAATTTTATATAAAGTCTTCAAATAAGGTAGTCGGTAACTTCAGATACTATGTTAGCTAATACCGATGTTGACTGCACTTACCTCGCTAGACTGGAACCAATCAACTCCACACGGTATTTCTTCACGTTCGCTAGTGTTACTGAGGAACAGTTCCAGCAGAAATGACTCTCATGCATTGGGTCCCCGACTATAAATGAGTAAGATACTCACCGAAGCATGTTAACCGGTGGGTTAACACACTGGTGTGTTAACCAGTAGGAGAACCTGCCCTGATAAACATCATGCTATGTTTTTGTCATCCCAACGTTAATCGGAGTCTAAAAACAAGGTAAAATTTAAAGAAATACGTACCTACGTTTGCATTCAACTTTAAATAACAAAGTTGAATGCAAACGTAGGTACGTATTTATTTGGTCAACTGTACGCTTGTTTAGCATGTTTACTATTTTAAATGTTTTTATTAATTTTATTTTGATGGTTTCTGCACATGACGCGATTGAGTGGTTTGCTCGAGGCTGCGAAGCTTGTTCTATAGTTGTATATTAAACGCAGCTACGGGTAAAGTTTTTCACCAAAATAATATACATTTTATCGAGGTAAAAGATGTATGACAGTAAGTTTGTGAATTGAATTAATACGGTCGAATCTTGACCATTAGACTACCGACATGAACCTACTCCTAATAACGAGCAATTCTCACTTTTCATGATTTTCAGGGGAGTCCCATTTTTATATAGGACACGTCAATTTGACTTGCCTGATGGTAAGCTGAAGGCAAAGTCTCGGAAAAGAGGGTCACCATTATAGACACATACCATGTTACAATGGAGGCACTAAGCTTGACGGCCTCATCAGATGCTTTTTCACGCCCCGCTTAAAAGACCCGGGACTGCAGGAAGAGGGAAACACGTGAGATGACAAGAAATTCCAGGTCCTAATTGTGTGGCAGAGGAAGTGGTCGCCGAACCGCTTCGTTCTTGATGGAATATTCTCCTATCCATACATTTCTTAACCACCAAAGAACTTTCATTTTATCTTATAAAAATTGAAAGTATCTTGTATAGTTAGAATATTTAATTTGGTCGCCCAACGATTTTTTTCCTCCATTGGTCCTCCATGAGTGCGGGCCTGGTGGTGACAAGTGGTGTCGCCTGTCACCCTAGCAGAAGCAGCCGGGGGCGGCAGCGCAATGCTCTGCAGACTCAAGACGGCGTGCGGTTTTAATCGATCCTGATTCGACACAACCGCCTCGACGGGGTATGGTACTTAATACTGTGACGGGAGGAGAGGGCTATCTAAGGAGATTTCCGTACTATAAAAAAGGATATTGATTTTTATTAGTTTTGAACCTTTTTAGATTCAACATACTTCCACCCTTATTTATTTTTAAACTTGTGTAACCTTTTACGTTAGTGCAATAGAATTGCTATGATCTTGCTAGGGTTAGTTCTTATTCATTATGTTGATCTATTCCTCTCTAATCCACTTAGTGAATCCATCAACGGATTTATTTCTGTTTGTTATGACACCCTAATCTACGGTTACAGTGGATTTGTTTCCAGTTAATGTGAAAGCTTCAATGTAATCCACGGATGGTGGCGAGAGCTTAATGTTCACATTTCAATTCGTGGATATTTGTTTAGCCAAATACTTGGTACACACATTTCATACACTTTTCTTTTGTAGGGATAAATAGAGTTAACAGCATCCTTTTGCTTTCACTTCATTCCATTTTCATTTGCTTCTGATCTATGCTTTTAACTGCTGTGGACATAATAATGGTGATTTTTATATAATAGCAATAACAATATCACTCTTCTCTTTCTCTTTTTCATATAGAACAACCTAAAAATATATTTCAATTAAAAGTTATAATAAAATGTAGCTTGGTTAGTGTCCCAAGAAAACAGTAGCATGCTGGGAGTGCCGACAAAAATGAAAACTTGAAAACGTAGCTTATGAAAAAGAGAAACTGGTAATACTGCTATCCACCGAATACAAAATACAAATAAAACGGAACACACTTCACGCATATACGCTGGTAGTTCCTAAACCCTTTACAAGATGGCACTATACTAAACTTCAATACATAGGTGTCGGTAACGGTAATGGTAACAGTGTCGCAAGTTTATTTCCATCTTAAGAAGAGGCCAACGTGTCTACAGAAGCTTTCACTTCAAAATTCAAATAAGACAGAATCCCTGCCTGTACCTAAAGTTCGTATGTTATTAATATCTCAAATTTTCTTCAAGCAAGGAAACTACTAAAATTTATGACAGCTCAAGTATGCTTATAATATTATCCTATACATTCACACACGTTACTGTCGTATTCAGATTTAATGCACCGCTTTATAACCGGTGATAAAATGGCCCACCTCATACAGAAGCTTGGTACATAAGACATAAAGTGCACTATAACTTCTTGCATGCATAAATGTGAATGAAATTATGGTACTTAATGACGCAGTGACGTAGCTTGATAACCGCTCATAACTTATGTTTAGTTATAAAAGATAAAATTTGTGTCTGGAACGATGCCAAGTAGAACGGTATTTGAAAATGGAAACTAGTGCAATAATAATCAAATAAGTACAATCATAATCAAGTAAGTGCAATCATAATCAGAGGGCCAGATCGAGAGATATGGCTCTGGGTCGGCCGGGGTGCTCCGGCAACCGACGGCCCACAGACGGCGTGCGTTTTAGTCGGTTCGAGTCCGACATAACCTCCTTTTCCGGCTCCGGCGGGGGATTTTTCGCACGAAAAAAATAAATAAAATGAAGTGCAATCATAATCAAGTAACAAGGGCAATAATATATAATTGTTATAATTATAACTAGCTGTTGCCCGCGACTTCGTCCGCTCTAAGTTCGGAATGTTGTTCATCCCCTATTTTATCCCCTTGTGGATAGAATTAATCAAAATCCTTTCTTAGCGGATGCCTACGTCATAACATCTACCTGCATGCAATTTCAGCCCGACCCGTCCAGTGGTTTGGGCTGTGCGTTGATAGATCACTATGTCAGTCAGTCAGTCACCTTTGAGTTATATATATTTAGATAACCAAAACTTAACTTTTCAATGTTGAATTCTCTATTGTACAGTAAACATAAACACCCAACGCGCATTAGCACCTGATCCTTAACTTTACACGTGCAGTCTACCTCACAGGTGTCATTTTCAGGTATACATTACTCTTTTGTTATGCTCTTTTGTTATGATCCCTTGCCTCCCTGTGACTTTTCAGCAGCAGTCACCTAACGTCAGGATCACGGAAATTAATAAAATTCAACAAATAAATCGCCAGAAATAATAGAATTGCAAAAAATAATTATATTAATGCGTAATATTTGCATAAACTTTTTGCAATAATGATGAGAAAATTGTAAAAATCTGTATTTCGACATTTATCTAATCCTACTTTCAAATACTGAATAATACAATGTACACACATGGTGGTTAAGTTACAACTTCTATTCATCAGGGGCAATATTATTTGCTGATTTTCAGCATGTAACCAAACCATATTATCCGATAGTTACACACAATGTCACAAAGAGGAAACATGAAATAAACAAGCTTTCAAAGGAATGAAAGAGCTACTAAATATCACGTATCCCAACGTGAAAATATTAAAAAAATATCTTTTGAATCCAGCGCGCTGTTTAGAGGTGTAAGGAAATTGGACCACGGGATAACGTAATGGCTATATTTCCCCGACCTTTCATTTATTTCAGTTGAAAAAGGCACAGCTGGTAACATATTTGGTCCGCTGAAATTATCTGTAAGGAACTAAAGCCACATAGCAATAATCCCAACGAAATCCTGATTAGAAATCCGCCTATGCAGGGTCGACCCTTATTTGAATTGTCATTCGTACCTACAGATGCTTATCTGATCATACTTGATATAATTTCGGATGGGTTTATTCATTTTCAATTCATTGAAAACGTCAGCTTATTTTGTGATTACGAATTCCGAATTTTCGAGTAGCTCGCCATTTCTAAAGGAGATATTTATAAAGGCCATTGAGAAATGATAATTCACCTTGCTATATTAAATCAGCAATTTTGCAATAGCCCTGTAAGTGCTAAGGGAAATTTTCTAAGTGGAATTCATGCTTTTAAAGCTTATTTGAATTTTGCAATGTATGTAATAATAGCAAATATTAAATCTAATATTTCTCGCGCCAGAGATGGTGATATTAATGCAATATTAAATATTGTAGTTTTGCATGCATTATATAATGATGCTAACATTCTAATTTTACTGTTAGAATAATAAACAAACTAGGATTAGAGTTTTTACCAATGGTCCAATAAAAAAAAAGATCGGCAGAGGTATCCAAATTGCTGAATATGCTGCCAAGCTGGACGCGTTCCAAAATCAAGTCGGAATTCGAACGCTAATCTGACTGTAAATTGGCGGGATTAAACTTAGTGTAATACAAAATTAGGTATATAGATACATAGGTGGCTTATATAATATGTAGCGAGGTTAGAAAGGGTTATTAGACAGCATAATGTGTGACGTATTGAGGAGTTGAATGAGCCTCGCAAACTTGAATGAGTAATTTACGGGATATAGAAAGTTGTACTAATGTAAGCTCGTCAAATAAGGCTAAATTGCTTTCGAGATTAACTTCTGATTAGTAATGAAAGACGTGTTTAGATGTTGTTGTTAGTAATGTGTTAGGGATTATCAGAACTATTAGGTATTATCGAGAGATATATTTATAGTAACACGCCATTTACGTCACATACCTTGGTTTTAATTAAATTATAAGGCTTTGAATTCATAAGTAGAGTGTATAGGTAATTAATTAGGTATATAAATAATTGCTACTAATATTGTTATCTATTTGGTTAAAATTGTACCTTTGGGTCAGACGGGGATTGAGGGATACCTCAATCCCCGTCTGACCCAGGGCCATCTTGAGATGGTCCCCTTGGGTGCGTGAACCTCGGTGTCCCCTTCTAGCCCTCAGATAGAGGGACACGCACATCACGCCGCCGCCGCCTTGACCTGCTTCTACTAAGGTGATAGGTGGCTCCACCTGTTACTCCCAGGCCCTTGCTCATGGAAGATGTAGGTCGTTGAGCGACCTCCGATGACCGAGTAGCCTCCGCTGTGCCTTGAGCCTTGTACGCTCTCGGCGGGTTGGCTCAAATTTTATCAGTAGGTACTTTTCATATTTTCGAACATGACAAGTACTGAACCAATGAAATTTAACAATGACTCAATCTGATCTTTTTTTCTCTTTTCTTACGAAACGATGGTACGAAATATTTTAGTACAATAATGTTAATTACTACGCTAAGAATTATTTAATACTAATATTAAAGAAACTTTATTTTTATCTCACACGAAAGTTCGGAGTCAAAAGTTACATATACATCGCATAGTACTCCCTTCGGCCACGTACGAAACCAAGTTTCGAAACTAGTTTCTAAATAAGAATAAAATTTCTTCTTCTGAAACTGATTTTTTATTTTTATTTTATTTATTTTTTGAAACCAGCTTCCAATTAAGAAAAAAATCTTCATAAAATTTGCATTTTATCTTGTACTTATCTTGTAGTCTTTCAAATGTATTAGAATGAAATTTATTCTTAGAACTCCTTAAGCTCCTTCATAATCTAAGCCAGAGAATAATCTTTATTCTCACATTCGCACCAGGTACGCTTGAATGATTTTGGCGCCGAGAAAATATTATTATTCCTGTATAAACACTCACTTCATTAAACTTTTGACATAAAACACAAGGCTTATAATCGAATTTTTAAATTTTTTCTACGTGCCTATAATAAAACGCTGATGAACCCCATCAATGAAAACTCTCTTTTCTCATTTTCTTCATGGTTTTCAGGTGCAATTCTATGAGACTGCTTGTTTTGTTTACACACACTATTTATTGAAGTATGATTACGATGGTGACCGCATACAACTGCAGACACACGCAGCAGACACGCGCATTTCATTGCGGCTTCACAATGAAGACCATTTATCCGTATAGAAGTATAACAAATATTGGGTATGCTGTATCTGCTGAATGCGTATGCAGTTGTCGTTTGCAGTCGGCTTCGTAATCATTCCTTTAGTGTTAAAAATCAGAACGTGTGTGTAACATGAGGGTAGTTTAAAAACTGACAAATTAACGGTCATCAAAACAGCAATTAAAAATACAATAATAAAGAGCTGGTCAAGTGCGAGTAGAACTCGCGCACTGAGGGTTCAGTACTTCAGGGACGAACTGATGCTACATAAAATACACTATTATTTTTATTACGATGACTTACGTTTTATTTTTGCACAATTTCAAGACGTAACTTACGTTACGTTAAGCTGAGTATGTGATATGTATTTTTTCCGTTATTTCCTTTTGTGGTTAGATGTAGTTTTTACATAAATAATTTTGTAAGGATTACTATATCTACTAATAAGGCAAAGTTTAGTAATAAGATAAAAATATACCCAAATTATATACCTAATTGTAGATTTAAGTGAAAATGACAGAATGGGATTAACGTCTAAAATTATACAAAATGAACGGGCAACCACTGAAGTGAGAATTTCCGAATCTTCTCTAGTCAATGGTTAGGCTCAGATAAGATTAAACTTAAAGCAAAATTGCCGGCTCATAATAATAATTATAGTATACAGTTAAAGTTATAAATATCCTTTCACAATTTGATATTAAATATAACCATAGAAATAACGCTGAACTTTATTTTGAATGTGGTTATACAATTCACAAAGCAAAAACACAGTACACAAAGCAAAACAAGCTAGCCTGTCTCTATTTATTCTGTGTTCCGAGACACAATCATAAACTCCAATATTTGTAAATGCACTTATGTCCACAGGATGGAGAAATCTGAACTTATTGTTGAAGAGAATACAAATCAGAGACAGGATGTTAGCATTATATTTTCTCCCACAAACTGTCCAAAATAAAACTGCTTGGAATATGTTATTCAAATGTCATCCAGTCAACCGCTGCATGCCATGATACTGAGCTTTATCGTGCGCAAAATCCCCGCGAATACCTTTAGACTACACCTTAGCCTACATATAAAACCAGACAATGCCAATAGACATTATTATTCATGCATACAAACAAAAATGTGTGTGTGTGGGAATCGAAACCACGACCTTCAATATAGCAGTCGAACGCCCCTGCACAATTGAGACAGCCCATTAACATATTAAAAAAGAGTTATTTTTAAGGTTTAAAATAATTTTTCAACACAGGTCACGTAACCGTCTGCCATTTACCAAAAACTCTTCCCTCAAAAATTGTACACCCAAAGCCACGGAAATGATTCAACAAGGTTATTTTAAAATGTCTTTTTAACATCATTTCCTCCGCATACTAGAGTAGGCGGTGGAAGGTAATTTATTTACTCCCAACAAATTCAATTTGGTAGCTAAAGTAAACAGATGTTGATTACCCTAGTTGTATTTTGAATACTTTAAACAAACTCGTTATGTATACTGTGTAATCTTAACATCCATTGGTTATTTTGATGGCTGGGAGTTTGGGAAGCTTAAATTAAATATTTTGATTTAATATTACAGCGCTTTGTTGGAGGTGAACAAAGAATGGTGGGTGGTTTTCGGAGGATTTCTGGTCATCGAGTTTATTTGTAAGTATACTGACACATGGTTTTTTTTTAATTTTCATAAATTATTCCATTATAGAATAACTAGCTTTTGCCCGCGGCTCCGCCCGCGTGCATCTCGGTTAACGCGACCTTTGCTCATATCTTCGGTTCTACTCAACCGATTGCGATCAAACAAACGTAAGATTTCAAGTCTGAGTAAGCCCTTTCTAACATGAAAAAACCGAATCAAAATCCGTCCAGTAGTTTTTGCGTCCATCGCGGACAAACAGACAAACAGACAGGAAATTAAAAAAAAATATTTTCGTATCGTTTCATAACATAACCCAATTTTTTTTTAAATATCTCCAATGTACAGACACGACCACTATACAGTTATATGATAGTATTGATAGATAGATAGATTTTTCTTAGATTGTAATTTAAAAAAAATACGCCTGACAATATATTTTCATTATCACTCAACCTGTTCTGTACAGGTTTTCCTTTAACAGAATATATTTGATCTTCACAAAAGCAACAAATATTAAAAAGGAAGGTAATATTATATTTTAGCTTGCTATTTCGTGAGGTTTCATTAATTTACGTAAGCAGCCTTCAATCTGAGCACGTAAATAATATTTTTATTAATATTAAAATACGTTTGAAGTGTGTCAGGGTATGTTAAAAATAATTTTGTTCACGTAATGAGCTTACGCTTAAAGCCTGCTTCTATATTTTAAGGACTCATTACATTTTCTTATTAAGTAGACGATAATATAAAAATATAGGTAGGTGTTACTTAATGAACAGTGGAACTTAAGAACCTAATTAATTAAAATAGAAGGTTCTCGTTGCTAGATTATGTGCCCACTATTCTTACTTAGGTATGAATCGCTTGTGGTTAGGTACGCTCGGCCCCTCTAGACAAGTGGCAATTTTTTCGGCCAGCCGTATTGTAGAATAAAATGACGAATGTATGGAATTTGACGTATATGACATTCGTAAACCTTAAATCCCATATGGCCTTGTTATGTACATTCGTCATTCTATTAGACCATAAAACGGAATTTATAAAACGTCAAAGTCACGTTATCAATCATTCGAAAGGTTATTATTATAGTAACGATCGTAACGGACATATATTTTGACCCCAGTCGCAGTCCATAAGGCCTTGATAGATACATATTCAAAACAACATCTGCCAAATCGATGAACTGAGGTTCATATTTGAAATATGGCTAAACTTGAATCATATCTGCATCGTGCAGCAAATAGAACATGCAGCGGGTGACCCAGATACACTTGCAGTGAAAATAGTCTGTGTCTTGAGGTTAGGTCAAACTATCAGTAACGCCATTAAACGCTGCCAAATGTTTTGTGCTTTTGATATTATTGAAACACTGTAAGCATATTGTATCTGGATAGCATACGGCGAAGTGTGGAGAAGGCTCTTTTGTCTATGTAACACAATAAGGTGATTACCTAGGTGAATGACCTTGAGAATTTAGGTATTTGATCATGTTGGTTCTCTCATCTGCAGGGGGGCGGACCAATCAGATCGGCACGCATACATTCCATATCTGTAGGTTTTATATTTAATAAGAAAAACAATTTTAAAATTACCGATTTTTCAATTGTCGACCTGATTAATGGCCTCAAGCCAAAAACAAACTACTATTTTTACATATTGAGGTTGTCAAATGGACTGCAATCCACCTGATAACTAATAATTTGGGGCGCTATCCAGAAAAAAAGTGGCCACTATTATTAACATTACAGACGTTGTTTCTTAGAATGGCGGACCCTACCTTAACTGCCTCGACAGACGTTTTTTCACATCCCGCTTATAGGAAACCGGGACTGTAGGAAAAAGAAAATATGCAAGGAATTGCAAGGAATTCCAAGACTTTATGGTGCGGCATAGCAAAGTGTGGTTCCACCTTTAAATGCCGTTGTAGCTGTTTGTGTATCTTTAATAAACAATTGTTTCTCCCTTCTTCTTCCTTACAACGTGTTGACGTGTTCTAGAAAGCTCAAACAACATCATTTAAAGTAAATAATTTAATTATTTGCGACATTTACATTTGATTTGTTTGAGAAGCCAAACCAAGTTTCTTGTAAACAAATATTTTGTTGTGCCTACGTCTCATTTAACTTGCCTACTTGATTTTCTTGACATGTGTGTATGTTGCATGACTTTTTGATGCCTAGGGGCTACCACAGTATTATCGTAATCAGGCTTTGTGACTTGCATAGTGTGAATCGGACTGTCAGCGTCTACTAAGTCTACTAGGTATACTAGTTGGTATATGGTGTAACTGGGTCAAACTGTATCTCTTACTGCGGCCTTACCATAAACTCTTAAAACAGGTCAATAATTGAACTGCTGTCATTTTACCAACTGCAAATGTCACTTTGTAATGTCATATAAATATATCAAAATATACAGGATTACAAAGTGACATTTGCAGTTGGTAGAATGACAGCAGTTCAATATTGACCTGTTTTAAGAGTTCATGGTAAGGGCCCTGTAGTAGATATGTTTGTTTGTATAATTTACAGTACACAAATATCAACGGACGACAACGCTCTGCGAGACCGATTGACACTATGAAAATAAAGTAAGATTGATATAATATTACTTTTAAGGGGTGGTGGTTAAGGCCCTGATTAACTTAATTTAACTATCAAGATTAAATAGGTATCATCATCATCATCATTTCAGCCATAGGAAGTCCACTGCTGGACATAGGCCTCCCCTATAGATCTCCATTATGACCGGTTGGAAGCGGCTCGCATCCAGCGCGTTCCCGCGGCCTTAATAAGGTCGTCTGTCCACCTTGTGGGTGGACGTCCTACGCTGCGCTTGCCGATACGTGGCCTCCACTCGAGAACTTTTCGACCCCATCGATGATCAGTCCTCCGTGCTATGTACCCTGCCCATAGGTATGGCCATTTGTAATTATTTGTTATTTATTTTCATACCAGTTACATGGCAGACAATCATACAGCCCACCGGATGGGAATGTTAGCAAACCCTGGATGTGTCTAATACCAGGGCGTCACATTCATAATCTGAATTAACCCAAGAATGTACATTTTTTCATCTCTATTATTAAAACATTTACAAAATTTTCGCAATTAACTCAGCCATAGTCTAATCCATGAAAATATCTTCTTAACGTTTTATAAATAAGAAATTTCGGTTAAAATCGAACGAGTTCTTACCATCATTTTAACATTAATTGTGATTCACTGAGCCAAAGATAATCTCTGTAGCGATTGCTGTACGGTCCAATAAATCAATTGGTGAAACTTTTCCTATGACGTCACTGAACATCCGTTAGGATCTTTAAGAATCCTTTATTCAATAAAAATATTTTTTATCTACTTTTTTAACTATCATACAATTAAGTAAAAGTGAATTTTCTATTTATAATGTTAATACACTTACTAAAGGCTATTATAGCTTTTTAGTACATCATCTCCATTATCATCTTCATGGAGACGCATTTTCCTGATTGCATCCGTGTTCAAGAGGACCTCGGAGCTTATGGTCCGCCTTCCGGTTCTTCTCTCAACTTCGCCCATCTTGGGCGTCCATGGTAGTGAGACCACTTGCACGCAAATGAATGACTAGCTTTTTAGTTCGTGCATCTATAAGAATGAATATAACGGTACTTACCCAAAAAAATATCATTTTTTTTTACATTTTTATCAGACGCGTTTCTGTCTGTTTGGCTCAACTAATGTCTGAAAGAGCTGGTCCAACTTTCACGGAACTTTTAGCGGCATATAGCCGATGTTGTAGGTAGGATAACTTATGTTACTTTTATTTTAGAAAAAACAAACTAGTCGTGGAGGCATAGCTAGTTATAAATAAAATTACTATCTTAGGTATACATTATGATATCAGTCTCCTGCAATTTTTCAATAATACAGTGATATTTGTTGTGCCTTTCTATTTTAAGGACCCTATCACTTTGTGTTTCCAATTTTGGACAAAAATCCATTCATCGAAAATTTTAAGAAGAAGAAAAATTTAAAAAAAGATCCCTTCTAATAGATTCTGTCACAATTTAATTTTCACTTACCCCGACGTTTCGGCTACTTTTCAGCAACCGTGTTCCCGGGTCTATTCAGACGTATTTCAGTACAACAAAAACAAACTTTCAAATTAACATACTTATGATATTAATAAAATGGGACTTAACAATAGCCTCGCAATTACCTACCGATGAAAAGGACTTCGTAAGTAATTACAGGAGCTTATAGTTGGCTTAGTTTTACACTGGAAAGTCTTATCCATTGTCCACTGTGAAATAAAGAGCTTGCATTTCTTATAAAAGGTGACGGTAGCGGGACGACAACGTGACGGCTACTTACTTTTGTTTTGTTTTTTTTTTCTCTTTGTTGTGACTAATGGATCACTGATTTTAAAGTTAAGTAGGTATCTTGTTTGTTAGATTTTAAAAAGAATTCGCTATTTTTCGGTATTTACATAAATCGTTATGTACTCTACAAATACTGTTTCTAGACTTCACGAAAGGATAAATTGGAACGCTAATAGGCATTGTCTGTCAGTCAACACATTTTTTCAAGTACACGTATACGCATCAAGTTGAAATTAATATCGAATTATTTATATTAAAATTTTGGTAGACTTAACTTGGTATAATACATAAGTCAAGAAGATCAGATCAGGGGATCCAACCGGAATAACTCATTTAATCAAACAGGCAAATATTTTGTTTCTGCATGGTCATAAAAAACCACTAAGGCTAGCTACGAAGCTCTGCTCTGCTGCGCTTACACATTAGCCTTCTAACCTAACCTATCTAAGTCGGATTGCGCTGCTTTAGTTAACAGCATAGGCAGTTAATTGAACGGCTTGCGACATATTGAGTTATATTATAGTCAACTAAAATTAATTTAATTACAATTATAAGAGTCCCTTTAAATAGGCACTTTAAAAATAATTCCAGCAACATTTAATTAACTGGAACAAAAAACAACTTACTCAGATCCTAATAATATAAATATCTACAACGAGAATTACACTCAGAAAGTTACTTATCCTTATTACAATTGTCAGACATGAAAGTTAATGACGTCATCTTAGTACTCGTAATGAGAGACATCAATTGTTATATGGTAGTGCCGCTATTGTAGTCTGATTTGCACGACAGGAAAATAGAGATGAAGCTATGACATAATTCTCGATGATAGACGGTTTCAGAGAGAATTCAATGTGTCATAGTTTCGTGGAACTGAAAATTCATTTTTAACAACAAAGTTTAACCGACTTCAAGAAACGAAAAAGAGGGCCTACCCAAGAGAGGCCATATTTCAATAGATTGCATCATAGTAGTTCAGACACAACAAACAAAGTTGGCTGGCACCGACTTCTAATAAATCAGTAAGTCTGTAAATTAAGTTATTTTTCGCTTTTCAGTGCCTCTTTTTCGTTTCTTGAAGTCGGTTAAACTTTTTTGTTAAAAATGAATTTATTTTTCTCTTTTTAGTCAGTTTGTACAGTCTCACGACTGTACATCGCATGTATAGTGACCTGACTGTACATGCGTTGCTGACGCTGCAATACAGATCGAACCGGCCAAGCTACAAAAAAAAAATTAAATCATTATTCAAAAATAATTTTTAAAATCAATGCATATACACCGGAAATATAGCTGAATATTCTGATCACTTCTGCGTACCCCTTCAAAGGACTCAGGCGTGATGATAAGATGTGTAATGGCAGAAACATTGCAATAATATGCCATTGCAGCAATCGCGGCTGATTTCCTGGTACTTTTTGAAGAGTTCCTTGGTCTAATCTCGGAAACCCATCATCAGATCTAGATAATCTACTTACGAACATAAGAAGAATAAGAAGATGGATTCAGGCTGTCTGGGACGTGGCATCCAGTGATTAAATTACTCAAACCCAAAAACACAGTGCCATTAAAAACTGACGTAGTGAGTGTTGTGTGTCGCCAGCCTTACCATTCACAAATAAGTAGTGGAGGGTAGGCACACAAATTAATCCCGCGCACCTCTCGACGCTCGCAGACCAGTCAAGTCGTGACCACGGGTGCTGCAACGCACCCGAAACGTCGGCACAAGTAAGTTCCAAATAATAATTAATCGCGATAAGTCCCGAAACATAAAAACTATAAGAAGAATTTTCAAAATCCGTCTAGAATTGGCTTCACAATCGCGTAACAAACATACAAAAAAATAAAAATAATAAAAAAAATAAAAAAAAATAAAAAAAATTGGGTACGAGTTGAGAACCTCCTTTTTTGAAGTCGGTTAAAAATAGATTTATAATTTTTTAGAGAAATTTTAAAGCATTTAGTATGTTATTCATTCGAATCGATTAAAATAGAAAAAAGCTAATACAGCTCAGGCGGGACTCGAACCCGCTATTGGAATAAATTGAATCAGCTTGGGCTTGGCTCGGTGGTTCAGTGATCAGAGCATTCCCCCTGTAAGGGAAAGATCGCGGGTTCAAGTCGAGCTGTTTTAGCTTTTTCAGTCATAATCAACAAAATTTTCTTTTCAGGCAACCGGTTGATTGGGGGAGTCGGTAAAAATATTTAATTTTGTGATAAAAACGTCCAAAACTGGACCGAAGTGTCAAAGTTCTATTAAAAATGATAGTGACATAATACCACTTCCCATCAGGTGGGCCGTGTGCTTGTCTGCCACCTAAGTGGTACCAAAAAATACTTCCTTTCTTCTTTCTTCTTCTTCTTCATCCTAGCGTTAATCCCAGTCGCATTAGAAGCTTTCACCTCGAAGTCTGAGGTTCGCTTTACCAGTCTAAGCCCAAGTGTGCCTACAAGGTTGCATGAGTTACGTTAACGGACTAATGATTATAAAAAGGTAATTAATTACTCACTTTTAAAACAACACGTCCCTTATATTATTAGGCACTTATCATATTAAACACTCTCGCAAATGTTTATTAAAAATTCATACAAGCATTTAGATAATCCCTGGGCAGTACAAAATTATAAAGCTTTTAATGTAACTCCGAAACAATCCAGGTAAGCCTAAAATTGAAGTTTCAAAAACATTTAACACACGGCCCAGTCCCTTCAAATTTATAATTGAGCAGTATGATGATACCTTCAAACAATTGTCAACCTTAACTGATATAAAATAGAGTACATTTTTTGTGGTAATTTTGAAAGAGCTACAGTACGTAATTTTAACCGCAGCGTGGTTGCATGCCAAAGTCCATTTTGGTACAGTTTTTGACGTTGTTGGTTATTCCTTCCGTGTGACAGTTTAGGGTTAACGTCTGTGTAGCTCACAAACGAGATATCGTTTTTAAAACTGATTTACGTTTTCATTGGTAAAGTTTAAATGATCAATTCGACAAGATATTGGTTTCATAACTTAGTCAACAACTTCTCTTACTACTATTACTCTACCAATCCCTGTCGACTCAATAGGAACCTTCTTATATTCTTCTTGAAGAACCTCATATTGTAGTTGCTTGGAAAATCCACGGCAGCAAGTTCATCAAAGATTAAGTTATAATAAAGTACTTAAAATGATATTGATATAAATCGTACATACATAAAGCTTCCTCATAATGAAACTACGAGTAATAGTAGTAAGAGAAGGGGATTGGTACTGAATCTCAACAGTCATAAAATCAACAATTAAAACATCAACACCGTAAGACCAACAATTCAAAATCTCTACGATTCAAAATCTCAACGATTCAAAATCTCAACACTTTAGAATATCAACAGCTTAGAAGGTCAATAGTTCACAAGATCAAAGTTCAAATACTCAACATGGAAAAATTTGGTTACTATATACTCAGTGGAAGTGATACAGATTACATATTTTGCTATTATATACATAGGTAAATAAAATTCATGTTTAGTTATCTAGATATTAATAGGCTAGATAGCGGTGTATGTATAAAATAAGCAGTCAGTAAATCTATCACTATATTTTCGATATTAAAATGCTTCTACATAGGTTTGAATCAATCTACAGGAAACATTAATTACACAGAATATTATGGTACACGAGGTGACTAGGATACCAAGAAGGTCGGGCCTAGCACCCTCTCTTCTAGACCTTCTGCTGACTAGTCACCCAGACCAGTACAGTGTTTCGGTGCGAGCCGCTTTAGGCAACTGCGACCATTGTCTGGTTTGTTCCAAGGTGCCATTCAGAGCGCCCCCACGACCCGAGCAGGGGAAGCGGCGTCTCTGGCACTACTAGTCAGCGTACTTGCATGGGATGCGTGACTATTTCGCACCCCTATTCAAACAAAGAAATAACTCAAAATTCATGTTTTATGAGATTTCATCAAAAAGTGTAATAACTTTACTAGGAGAAAGGTTTCACTCGAACAGCCATTGCAATACGATCAAATTGAGCAAGATAAAACGTAGTCCGTCTCTTTCTCACTAACGCGCGTGAACAAGTTGGTACCGGTAAAGTCAATGACATTTCATAACATAGACATGTCATATGCTTACAAATCAACGTAGAAAAATGTGCCGAACTCACACACACACATTTTTATTTCATCTACACTTTTGGTGTATTAACTTTAGAATAATAGTTCGGGCAGTGTCTATAAACATACGATAGCATTTTCGTTATTTTTTATGTCACTGATTCTTCCGCTCAACGTCCGACCGGCGCCGCTCGGCACGCGATACTACAAGGCAAACGTTCCAATTGACTCGTTTTCGGATCTTCACGATTTTCGCGCAATAACGCATCTACTTCATTTTATATAAGATCATTGGGTAAAGTGAACGATTCATTGATGCGCCAGCTCCGTATGAGGTCGGATCGTTGCTTGTAGGAATAAAAGTGAAATAAAACAAAATAATTCGGTGCATTGCTGGCAGTTAACTATAACATTGTTTATTATTTAATCTAAAAGTGCATTAATTAAAACTTATTTCGCTTTATTAGTAAAAATATTATAAGTTGTACCTACAATTTTCGATTTAATTCTGTTTCATTTGAAACAATGTGAGTTTTTTTAATTCCTGTTCAACTTATTGCAGTTTTATTTTAAATTTTTTAAAATGGACTGAATAATAATACGACTTGTTTTACTTTTTTACTGTAAATCCACGGGAATCATCATAGATTTTTTAGTTGATTCTGCTTATTATTAATTTCGCGACGAACATTTTTTTATTTCTTTAATTTAATACATTATTCAACTAACATACAGCCATATTTTTTTAAACCACTTAGGTGGCAGATAAGCACACGGCCCACCTGTTGGAAAGTGGTTCGTGGCCTATGGAAGTATGCAACACCAGGGGCGTCACACTCGTGCTGCCGACCCTAAAGATACCTTCTAATGTCCTTCTTGAGAAGCCCCATATTATTTTAGTCGTTTGGGAAATCCACCGCGGGGAGTTCATTCCACAGCTTGAGTGTGCGAGGGATGAATTTCCTTTCATACCGCACAGTGCACACCGTTTCCGGTTGCAATGTGTGAGGATGAATTCCCCGCCTATGGCGAAAGGTGCGAGAATAGAATGTAGCTGTGGGCATCATGTCAAACAGTTAATCTGAGCACAAACCATTGTAATATAGGCGGTAGAAAACACACAGTGAGGCAAAGTCTCTTCTGAGACTGAGAGGTTCTACATCGCCTGTAAGTATGGGATTGCCGACAAGCCTCAACGCCCCTCTTCGCACCAAGTCAAAAGGGTCAAGCTGGCACGCAGGCGCTCCGGCAAAAAGGTGTCAGTAGTACTCCATGTGGGGCCGAACCTTCGCCTTTTATAGGAGGAGCCGGTGCCCCACTGTGAAGTACTGCTTCGCTCTGTTGAGCAACCCAAGTCTCTTTGATGCCAACTTGACCTTGTCTGCCAGATGACTTCAGTATTGGACGTCGTTGGAGATGTCGACACGAAGTATCCCGATACTTGTGGTAATGATAAGCGCTGTGCCCAGAAATTGCGGCGCTACAACAAATAGAGCCTTCTTAGCGGTGAATACACATATTACTTGTGTCTTAGTGGGGTTGAATTGGACTAAGTTTAGTCGTCCCCAATCGGATACTCCAGAGAGAGTAGTCTTGATTTCGGACAAAGTTGTTTGCAACTCTCCTCCACTTCAGACCTAGGGATATTTTCACGGCCCATGTAATACGTGTCCCCGGTGCTATCATCTGCATAACAATGGATGGAGCCATCAGACAGCATGTCATTAATATGCAGCAGAAACAGGGTCGAAGACAACATGGAGCCTTGTAGAACTCTAGCGTTTATGTCCATGCAGTTCGAGCAACTGCCATCGACGACGGCTTGAATACTTCTGTTGGACAAAAAACTGGCAATCCATACGCATAGTCCTATGGGGAGTCAATAGCGTGGCAACTTCGCAAGACCTCTGTGCCAGACCCAATCGAAGGCCTTCGCAATATCTAAGCTGACCGCTAGTGCCTCACCTCGACTTTCGATGGCTTGCGCCCATCGGTTAGTGAGATACAATAGGAGGTCACCGGTAGAGCGACGGTGACGAAAACCGTACTCGCGGTCGCTCAGGAGATCGTTACCACTAAGGTATCTCAGGAGCTGTGTATTAATCATACGCTCCACCACTCTCACCTTCGAGAGAAGTGAGGTGATAGCGATAGGCCTGTAATTGGACGGATCTGTTCTGTCGCCTTTCTTAGGCACAGGATGCACGAATGCAGTCTTCCTCGAAGCCGGCACCTGTCTCGTGGAATAGGAGAGCGCGAAAAGGCGTGTAAGCACTGGCCACAACTCAGGGGCACCGTGCTTAAGCACCATCGCCAGTACATCATCCGGCCCATTTGACTTCCGAACATCTAGGGATTTAAGTTTACGCCGGACCACCCGTTGCGTGACTTTTACTTCAGGTATGGAAGCACCACAGCTGGGAATAATAGGCGGCTCGGAGTTCCCGTCGTTCATAGTCGAGTTTGACGCAAAGAGATAACCCAAGAGATCGGCTTTCTCCTTAGCGCCATGGGCCAGACTACCGTCGGGTTTTTGCAGTGACGGAAGACAGGACTGGCAGAAGATTCCCTCGGCAGCTTTGGCGAGCACCAAAAAGCACGACTACCTGATGGGTACCGCGCAAGACGCTCGCCAATTCCGCCGATGAATTCAAACTTAACCCTGGCGGTTGCTTTTTTACTGGACCTCGAGGTAGCTATTGGTAAGAGCTGTTGGCCGCGATGGTTCAAGCCCCGCGAGAGTCACTTGCGCCGGGACAAAGCAGTGGTCCAAAGTACCGAGTGGTGCATCCACATTCACGGAGCACTCATCCGGGCTCGTAGTCAGCAGAAGGTCCAGTATAGCTTCAATGGGTGTCGATGTCTGGTATTCTAATGATAGAATGCACCAGTTGTGAGAGTTCATAGGTCAAGGCGAAGTTGTGTACAGCCCTTCCCGCAAAATCAGTTTCGGTGGATATCAACCACTCCACGTGGTAAGCATTGAAGTCCCCCAAGAACACTAAGTCCGCGGTAGGATACTGCTCGATTAACCTGTCCGCCGACCGCTGCAGATGCTCATACAGTTGAGCCTTGCCCAGATCACCGCTATGAGACCTGTAGAGGCACGCATCGATACGGGTGTGGCCAACGTGATCTATACGCACCTTTTTGTTGTTTGTTAATTATCCCTACTAATATTATAAATGTGAAAGTAACTCTGTCTGTCTGTCTGTCTGTCGGTCTGTCTGTCTGTCTGTCTGTCTGTCTGTCTGTCTGTCTGTCTGTCTGTCTGTCTGTCTGTCTCGCTTTCACGCCCAAACCACTGAACCGATTTTAATGAAATTTGGTATAGGGGTAGATTAGACCTCGAGAAAGGACATAGGCTATGTTTGGTCGCGATAACCGACATCCACGCGGGCGGAGCCGCGGGCAAAAGCTAGTAATATAATATAATATTACTTTATCTACTTTGGAAAAGTATTAAATTAATGTTAATTTAAATAAAAAACTGAAATAAAAGTAAACACATCAAAAACTTATAAATAATTGTATAATAAAACTGCATTATTTTGATTTACATGGTGCCATTTCGAATGTACTGAAAAAATATTTTATCATAAACTGAATTAAGTACGAACTTTCTTTTAATTAATATAAATAAATTACCTATGTTTATAAATAAGGATATTCTCTATAACAATTAATTGCTATCTTTATCAAATTATCCATTTCTATTTTTAAAACGTACTTATCTCATTTACTTTATTTTTAATTAAATATTGAAGTACACTGCGCGAAGGTGTCAAACTTTATTAGCGTTTTCCCACAAATACGTAATTTTGAGTTATTTCTTTGTTTGAATAGGGGTGCGATTTTGCGTCCATCCCGTGGGTTGTACATTGCTTTGAAGGTAAGAACCCATCGGATAGTGCTACTGCTGTCGCCGGTGAGATCAGTCTGGGTATGGAATACTATAACCCATACATTGATGTCACCGGTGTCCGCGGAGCTGCCCCCGTTGTGCAACCCTGATGGATCCCTGGCCCATGAGCCCCAAGAGAAAGCAAATTTTGCTGGTTAATCTCTTTGCGGCCAACTCCCGAATCGATGATTGCATTGCAGTTTGTTTTGTTTTTAAAAGTTCTTTATTGCACAATAAATAGTTTACATGTACTTACAGTATAAGCAACTGCTATCTAAGAGCAGTCAAATACAAGTCTTATAACACAATATACACTTTGTCAGACTGAATCGCCTATAAAAGTTTACAACAAAATGATATTTCAACTTTCCACTTATAAACACAAATTATAATCACTGTTAATTAACTATAACTTAAACTTTTATGAACTTATTAGTATTAAATTCATTTTTTCACAATGTAGGTAGTTGACAAAATACCGCGCTTGGGCGCTTTATATAAAATTAACTACTACCGCCACAGTCACCAGCTGGGAACAAAACGTAGTGATGGGGCAAGCGATATGTACCGTAACTGTCGATATAAGGCAAGTCGGAAACCAAGGTCTGACCAATATTTGAGATCAGTTTATTTGAATGATTTCTATGTTTACGATTAGAGAAAAACTGATTTGATTGTTTGATTATGTACGTTTTTAATAAGGGAAGGTTTATAATGGAATGTAATTTGGTTAAGTTTGTCCGAAATGGTGTGTTGTAGGATATCTTAACTGCTTTATTTTGAATAGTTTGAAGTATTTTGTAATTACTATCACACGTACTACTCCAAGTTGGGCACGAATACGTTAGACAGGGACGAACCAAGGTTGTATAAATTCGCAGTTTTGTTATTGAACTTAGTTTGCTTTTCCTGTTCATTACTGGATGTAGCGCGCCTAAAGCTTGGGCACCTTTAACCCGTAGCTTGGTAACGTGCTTAGTCCAATTGATCTTATTGTCCATTGTTAGCCCAAGATATTGTACAGACTGGCTCCACGGTATTGAGTAGCCATCAATGTTAAGAAGCTTGTCAGGAGCCTGGCGTTTACGAGTAAACATGATTGCTTCAGTTTTGTGCCCATTCAACTTAAGTTTCCACTTCGAAAAGAATTCTTGTAAGAGATCAAGCGATAGTTGAAGTCTACTAACAATGAGGTCTATGTCGTTTGAAGTAGAGTACGTTGCTGTGTCGTCAGCAAAACATGCCAATTGTGTATGAGGCTGGATGGGTAAGTCATTGACGTATAAAATGAACAGGATTGGCCCCAGGACTGAGCCCTGCGGAACACCAGCAGGAATCGAATGAGGTGACGACATTATATTTCCTATGTGAACGGCAAAATGACGATCACTCAGGTAAGACAGGAGAATCTTAACAGTATGTAGTGGTATGCCGATAGAAATGAGCTTGTGAATAAGCCCTTCATGCCACACTGAATCAAAAGCCTTCTCTATATCGAGCAGGACCATTCCTGTTGATTTATTAAGGTTTAAGTTGTGCGCTATATGTTCAGTCAGTCTAGTTAGTTGCAAGGTGGTTGAGTGATGTGCCCGGAAGCCAAATTGTTCGTGTATGATTTTATCGTTTGAATATGACATTAAACGAGAAGAAATAACCTTTTCAAACAATTTACCAAGCGCTGGCAATAGACTAATCGGTCGATAGTTGACCGGTATAGTTTCATCTTTACCCGACTTCTTGAGAGCTATAACTTTAGCATTTTTCCAGGCTCTAGGGAAATAACCAGTTTGTAGACAACCATTGAATATTTTGGTAATGTAAACAATAGCTTTTTGGGGAAGATTCTTGAGAAGAATATTTTGAATACCATCTACTCCGGGGGATTTGTAATTCTTAAGTTTTTTCAATATTTTGGTAATCTGGTGTGGATGAACAGGTTTAAAAGGTTCAGAAATTTTGTAGTTACTAAGTTCTAGGAGCGAATTCTTAACATCAGCATCTACTACAGGACTCTTCCAGTCAAGTGTAACACTCATGTTTGCCTTAAACGCCTTGGCCAACGCTTCGCACTGTTCCTGCATGTTTGTGGTTAGGGAACCGTCTACTTGTTTTAAGGGTGGTGGCTTACTGTTATTTGGTTTTAAATTTTTAACAAAGCGCCAAATATCATTGCTAGGATTATCAACCTTAGCCAGCTTCCCATCCCAAACTTTGTCCAAATGTGATTGGGTCGAAGTGCGAATAATTTTTTGCAAGTTATTTATTTGACGACGAGTCTCTAATTTAGCCGTACCACCTTGCAGCTTTTGATCCTGACGACGAAGTTGGTTCCTTTGTCGTATGAGCTTTTTGATTTTACGTGGCAATTTAACTTTGTTTGTTGTAATCGTAGAGATAGGAATGTTAAAGTCTCTCGCCCCCAAAATGCTATTTTGCAAGTGGTCAACTGCATCATCTATTTCTTGAGTATTATTGAAGACACTGCTACTTAAAGAGATGTTAGTATTAATCGACAAGCGGAAACCACGCCAATTGGCCTCACTGAACTTATAACTTATGGGTGCGGCATTGCGCTCAGCTTGTCCCTGTATTGAAAATATTAATGGTAGATGGTTGGAGTTCAAGACTGGCAGAGCCTTTAAGTTATCTAAGCAGTGAATATTATGACAAAGAACTAAATCAGGATTTGTAGGTGACAAGTCATGCCGGTAATTTATTTGAGTAGGTATTGTAGAGGAATGGATTACATAGTCATGTTCTAGCATGTGGCTGAAAAGAGTTCTACCTCGACCATTGACATAAGAGCTGTACCAGAAGGGATGATTTGCATTGAAATCACCCATAATGAGCACCTTGTTACCAAGGTTTAGGAGTATGTCTAAATCGTAGTTAAGTAGGGGTAGATTTGGAGATTGATAAATAGCTAAGATAGTATATTCAATATTTGATAGGATAATTTTGATACCAATAGCCTCAATATTCTTAGTTAAAGGTATTTTAAGAAGTGAGTGTTGTATGCTATCTCTGATAAGAATAGCAACACCTTGTCCTCTACCAGAGTGATGTTTATCCTGTCGATAACAACAAAAACCAGGCGTAGCCATAGAAATCTTATCGGTCAACTTAGTCTCACAAACACCAATAATATCAACATTTAAGGTACATACAGCAAGATCCAGTAGCTCGTGTATTTTGTTACGCACTCCATCCGAGTTCCAGGATAGTAGACGAATATTTTCACAGTTAGACATAGTGACCTAAATGAGTTATTATGAGTACGGCTTTATCAAACATTGTTGAGCAAGCTAAAAATTGTTGTTTTAAGTCTCGTATAACATTAAGAATGTTGATCATCTCTGTAATCGTTTGATCGCCCATACTCTGCAGGGTAGGCTTTTCGCTGGTTGTGTTCAAAGCTGCAGGAGCAGCTCCTGTAGTAACAGATGCCCAGGATCTAACTGGTGTTGCAGATACAGTAGGGCCTAGCACTGTTGGCTGGTCTGGCTGAAGCTTAATACTTGATTTCATCCTCGTTGGTACTTTGCTTTTATTTATCCTCTCCAAATACGCTAAGCGAGAATGGCATTTGTGGTAGTTAGCCGGATGGTCCTATTTACAGTTACAACAGGTAGCTGGTTCTACACGACCAGTCTTGGGACAATCGGTAGTCGAATGTGATCCTGTACATTTTACACAACGTGCTGGCATATTACAATTTCTTGACGAGTGACCGAAACGTTGACATCTGTAGCATTGAGTCCCACTGCTATTTTTAGTTATCTTAAATTTCTGAATTTCTACTACGCAGTTGAAGAGATACTTGATTCGTCGAAATTTACTTAAGTCAGACCCTGCTGGTAGCTGCACCAAGAAGGGTGGATATGGCATTGTAACTGACTTGGCTGATCTCATTTTCGTCACTTTAGTATCAGGAAAGCCAAGGGTTTCTAACTCTTTACCCAGATCATCCTCCACATTTGCAGGTAAGCCCTTGATAACTACTTTAGGAGTCCTTTCATCTTTTCGTGTATAGGTGAGAAATGCTGCATTTTCAAGCCGCAAGCCCTCCTTCACTGCTTGATGACCTTCGGGAGTGTAACAAATTATAGCAATTTTATTATTACCTTTGTACTGTACATGAAATCGCTTGGTGTACTTGCCCACTAGCGTCTGGATTTGCCCGTGCGTGGTGTCCTTACTTAACTCCATGATCAAGGGCGGCACATGCCCAGATTTCTTCACTAGTTGAGCGGCTTTGTGGAAACTATCTTTATCTTCTGCCTCCGTATCAACAGGAAGGCTGGAATATCGGTTCTCAACTTGACGAATTGCATCATACTGTGCTTGATTCTTCTTGAGAGGAGCTGGGCGTTTAGGCATCGACCATTCTTCCGCTTGAGCAGGTCTTTTTGCACTAAGATTTCCAGTGGATGAAGATTTTAGCAGGAACTTGTCCATGGTTATATCGATAATATGTCGATAGTGCGATGTCCCATCACTATGCACGATTACGTCACTCAATGAGTTGTTTATCGAGACGACCGTGCACTCGCTAGTGACAACGAGCGCGCACGCAGTGCATTGCAGTAAGCGGCCACCGATACAGCTCCTTTGTGACCACGCAATGCCTGAGATCCGTATCAGGCAGCGGGATATCCGTGCTGTGCTGCAGTCACTCCATGTCCGAAAAGCCAACAGACCGGATGGAATTCCAGCGGTGGTTCTTCAAAAATGTGCATCGGAGTTGTCTCCAATGCTTACGCGATCGACCGGATGTCGTACAACTCAGGTACAGTGCCATCGGCATGGAAGGAGGCGAATATACAGCCGATCCCCGAGAAGGGCAACTATCGGCCCTTAGCCGTCACCTAAGTGCTGTGCAAGGTGTTTGAGCACATAATAAACAACCAGCTCATGTGTCACCTAGAGGGTCACTCCTTAATTAATGACCGGCAATACGGTTTTAGACCGAAGCGGTCAACGGGTGATCTTCTGGCGTACGTTGCCCATCTTTGGGGTGAGGCTATGGACAAGCATGGCGAGTCACTAGCAATTAGTCTTGACATCGCCAAAGCATTCGATAGAGTCTGGTACAAGTCGCTTCTTTCCAAGTTACCAGCCTTTGGTCTGCCTCCCAGACTGCGCGACTGGGTGGCTAGCTTCCTGCAGGGGCGCCGTATTCGCGTCTCCTGTGATGGACGAACTTCGGAGTTCCTGCAGGTAAATGCTGGTGTGCCGCAGGGGTCCGTCTTATCACCCACTCTCTTCTGCATATCAATGACATGCTGTCTAGTTCATTGCTATGCAGACGATTAGCACCTTACACGGGAGTTATCACGGACAACCTGCGACCAAGCAGTCTGATATCGCGGAAAAAAGGCAGCTTCTCGTCAGTGAACTTGACCGGACCCTGAACGACGATTCTCAATGGGGCTTTGAAAACCTGGTCGAATTCAATGCCAAGAAGACGCAGGCATGCGCGTTTACAGCAACTAAAGGTATCTTCTTTCTTTCCCCTTCCAACTCTTTAGAGCACGCTACTGCCACTACAGGACAATCTCAATATCCTTAGTATGGATATTCGCTGCTACAAAAACTACATTTATAGTATCATCAAAACAGCCTCGCGTAAACTCGGAGTCCTGAACAAAGTGAGACGTTTTTTCACGCCGGAGCAGCGATGCCTTCTCTACAAGACACAAATTCGCTCTTACGTGGAATACTGCTCGCATCTCTGGTATGGCTCCGCAAAGTACTTACTAAATGCTCTCGACAGATTGCAGCGACGTGCGGTCCGCATTATTGGGAATCGAGCCTTTGCAGTTGCGTAGAGATGTAGCATCTTTGGCGGTATTTTACGGTCTCTACCATGATGAATGTTCTGATGAGGTCTTCCAATTTATCCCACCCTCTCCTTTCCTATATACAACACGCGCAGGACTTAGATGCCACCCGCATACGGTGCAGAATTTTCCATCAAGAACCAAGCGGTTGACAAGCGGCAGACTTGGAATTCCTTACCAGTTCACGTGTTTCCCTCCTCCTACAGTTTCAGGTCCTTTAAGCGGGGCGTGAAAAAGCATCTGATGAGGCTGTCAAGCTGAGTGCCACAATTGTAACATGGTACGTGTCTCACCGGCGACAGCAGTAGCACTATCCGATGGGTTCTTACCTTCAAAGCAATGTACAACCCACGGGATGGACGCAAAATAGTCACGCATCCCATGCAAGTCCGCTGACTAGTAATGCCAGAGACGCCGCTTCCCCTGCTCGGGTCGTGGGGGCGCTCTGAATGGCACCTTGGAACAAACCAGACAATGGTCGCAGTTGCCTAAAGCGGCTCGCACCGAAACACTGTACTGGTCTGGGGTGACTAGTCAGCAGAAGGTCTAGAAGAGAGGGTGCTAGGCCCGACCTTCTTGGTATCCTAGTCACCTCGTGTACCATAATATTCTATGTAATTAATGTTTCCTGTAGATTGATTCAAACCTATGTAGAAGCATTTTAATATTGAAAATATAGTGATAGATTTACTGACTGCTTATTTTATACATACACCGCTATCTAGCCTATTAATATCTAGATAACTAAACATGAATTTTATTTACCTATGTATATAATAGCAAAATATGTAATCTGTATCACTTCCACTAAGCATATAATAATCAAATTTTTCCATGTTGAGTATTTAAACTTTGATCTTGTGAACTATTGACCTTCTAAGCTGTTGATATTCTAAAGTGTTGAGATTTTGAATCGTTGAGATTTTGAATCGTAGAGATTTTGAATTGTTGGTCTTACGGTGTTGATGTTTTAATTGTTGATTTTATGACTGTTGAGATTCAGTACCAATGCACGAGTGTAAAACCCCTGGTGTTGCACATGTCCATAGGGCACGGTAAACGCTTTCCATCAGGTAGGCCATGTGCTTATCTGCACCATAAGGTCAACGTCATAAACACAGTCTGAAAATACCACATAGCATAGCTAGGATTATGGGTTTAAAATACAGATATAGAACTTTCTACCGCCACGACACATAGGTCGTTGGTTCGGTCATTAACAATTTATTGATAACACTACTCTCCACGGCAGCGGCGCGCATTCCGTGCCTCCCCATACCCGGGGGCGAGTTGGGGACTCCGTGGTCCCCACACCGGAAGAGGGCCAGATCGAGAGATATGGCCCTGGGTCGGCCGGGGTGCGAGGGATATGGCTATGACAATCTCACCTCCAGCAACTGACGGTCCACAGAAGGCGTGCGTTTTAGTCGGTTCGATTCCGACATAACCTTCTCCTCCGGCCCCGGCGGGGGAGGTATCCGTGGGGATTTTTCGCACGATATAAAAAAAAAAGAAAAAAAAAAAAAAAAAAAAAGGTAACACTACTCTTCAATAAACATACAAACATAAATATAAACATGCCTTTATCCCCAGAGAGTGTGTCATTTCACCTATCATTGTATTAGCTCCCACGTAATAGGGAGTGAGTCTATGCTATAGGGCTCTATTGTTGGCTCGAGCCAGGCACCTGAGGCTGAGTCTGGGCTGTATATATCTGTCTGATGTTAAAAAGCCCTTCCAATAATGTTAACGGGAATTAACGTGATCATGGTATAGGTACATACATACGTTTGATTTGCCTGATCTGGTCCTGGTCCTGGACCTGGTCGAAACGTCAGGCAAATCAAAGGTATGTATGTATCTATATTATCATGATCGCGTTAATTCCCGTTAACATTATTGTATATTATCATAGAACGCGAAAGTTTAAAAGTTAGTTTAAAAAAGCCTTTACAATGTTAAAAAAAAATAAAGCATTCAAAATACGTCTGGCAAATTATAATCTACAAAAACGACAAACTCTTCAGATGAATATTAAATACTGAGGTTTTTGCCACTCATAGTAACTAATATGATTTCATAAATTTAATTTTAGATTTAATTTATTCTAGAAATGTGCCCGAGACGCTAGAATCTCCTCAATAATACTTAAATAAATTAAAAATAAAATTCTTTTCATATCTTAGGCTGAAGATGTTTCAACCTAAATGAGATTTGTTAATACTCCTATGTTGAAATGATTAACCATAAGGTACTCATTCTGTGCTTAAAGGTATGATTCCGTTGGTTATGGTACATCTCGCCGACACATAAAAACTGGTCCGCGGGCCAAATGTCCACTTTTTAAAATGTGTATGAGTATATTGGCCCGGAACAGTTTAATACGAGTAGGGCGGGTACTTCGTCGATTCACACCACAAGCTATTCGGACCACGGTGTGAATCGCACAAAGCCCCTTTTTGAATTCGTCGTTTCGGACCAGTGGTACGAATCGACGAATGTCTATTTTGAACTTCGTCGTTTCGCACCACGCCACGGTACCACGGTAATACTATCATACAGTAACGTGACTTCATATAAACGGACGAAACGCGAGTTATACCTACGCGCCTCGATTTCGGCATGCACTCGGCACGCAACCGACCGGTCTGAGCCAGTCAGTCAGTCTCATATAAAAAAGTGAAGGGATATTTCGGCACAATCGTCGTTAATGAAATACATGATAAATCTGTTAATTATACCTAGGTAATTCGAATCATAAGGTGTGGGTGTTAAAATTATAATTCCCATAACCCGATTCCGAGGTATCCCGTAGCCGACCGCAGACCGCAGTAGCAGACACAGCGTACTGCTATATATAGACTTGAATTCGATAATATTGTTTATTGTTTTAATTCATTCCGGCTTCTCAATGGTCCCGTTTATCCAAGTAACGTATGAGAAGAGACGACACGTCATCATCGAGAAGCCGCAATGAATAAAAACGCTAAACACTTTTTTTTATATTTTTTTTTTATTATTATTACCAAATTATACATGTAGGTACAGTGAAAGTATAGTAGCATTTATAAACCACTATGGTTTGTGCATAATGCTACTAGTCTACTAAATTAGGTAGGTACAAACTCAATAGGATCTATTTAGATAGGTAGGTAACCATTATAATTATATATTTTTTTTACATAAGTACTTAGTACTTTGCTTAACTATTAAGCCAGACAATGCCATTACTCAAGGAACCCGGCAGAAGGTTCGTTGTATCTGCTGTCTGCAGTAGCTGCTGCGGTCTGCAGTCAGCTACAAAATCATACCTTTAGGCTTAAAGAAATTTAAATTTGTATTTAAATTTCTTTAAGCCTAAGTAACCTTTTCTCCCAGAGACAATGGGATGCGCCGCTCTGCAAGCTGGTAAGAGACAGTTTGTTAAGCACAACTTCCCATGTTTCAGAGCGCGCGCGCCTGTTGGCGGTGGGGGAGTGGGAGTCAGGCCTTTGGATTCAGGCACTTCCATCGCCCAACATAGGTACTATGTTGGACGATACCACTTTCCGCCTTGCCACTTGCCTTCGCCTAGGAGCATCGTGTGTTTCTCCCCACCGTTGCCACTGCGGTGAAGCTGTCGACAGCCTTGGGCACCATGGCCTTTCATGCAGCAGAAGCGCTGGGCGCATATCACGACACGCCTGCATCAACGACATTATCCGCCGTGCTCTTGCCACTGCTGGCGTGCCAGCCATTCGTGAACCTAATGGACTGGCGCGTGACGATGGCAAGAGACCGGACGGTATGTCGTTGTTGCCTTGGAAGATGGGTAGGCCCTTGGTGTGGGACGCAACATGTGTTGACACCCTGGCGCCTTCACATCTTCCAGGCACAGCAGGCTGTGCCGGCGCTGCTGCTGCATCTGCGGAAAACCTCAAACGGCGCAAATACTGTAACCTAACAGGTGATTATATTTTTGAGCCGTTTGGGGTTGAAACGTTGGGGACATGGGGTCCAAGTGCCCGATTTGTATTTAAAGATTTGGCAAAGCGGCTGATCGACGCTACGCGTGACCAGAAGGCTGGTTATTATCTTGCACAAAGAATAAGCATTGCCATTCAACGTGGCAATGCTGCCAGTCTTCTGGGAACGTTGCCGGTCGGTGACGATGTGGAGAAATTTCACGATGCATTATGTATGTAAATATTTTATTAAGTTATTTTAATTTAATGAGTTTTAACTAATTTAGTTCCTTTTTTTTAGTTTTAATAGATTTTAGTTTAATTTAGTTCGTATCATAAAAAATGCCTGCACCTACCTCAATGTATCTCTGCATCACCCTAAGGTTGACTGGTAGATAATGCCTTTGGCATTAAGTCCGACTTTGTACAATTTTTATGTGCATAAAGTTTAAAAATAAAATAAAATAAAAAATAAAAAATGTACATTTTCGAAATGAATAAAACTTACAATTTGTATTTTCAGCCAACATCTGAGTATTAATATACTTTGAGAATTTTAAAATGTGAAAACATTATTACTTTAATAGCGTGATAGACGTTACTATTTTTAAGACGACCTGCGTGACGTGGTAATACTCATAGAGGTTCGAATGCTGCATCGGAGATGACAGGTCTGATTCTCGCCCAGGGTTTGTATGCGTAAATATGTATATTAGCATTGGGCTAGGTGTTCCTATATGTATGTATAGTATGTACCTGAGTATTTACAAAAAAAAAAAAAATTATCTAATATATTTTCACATTCCAGAACTTATAATACAAGCTAGTTAAACTATGCTTACTTTGGGGCTAGATAGCATTGTTTAGAATATCCCAGAATATTTATTTATTCCACTCGAGTGGATCTGAGCCCTAACTTAAATAAGTTCTATATTCACCCCACTGACCTTGTACAAAGAGCGAAAATTCTCGTAGCTTATTAGCTAAGAAACAGAAATAAAACATAAAGTTTTAGCCAAATATCCGGCCGCTTCTACTAAATTAGTACCTACATAACAAGTGAATAAGTTTCACCAAAGGATATTTTAGCCGTACAATTTTGTTCATTTCCTTCTGAGACCAAATTTTACGACCACTCTCTAAGTACCTACCTGTCGATTTGCAACGACATAATTAAGTAAGAGGGGTCCCCAACAAAAGGCGAAATGCAAGTGCCGGCGTGACTTGCTATCATTGTTTTAGAACATCAAATTTAACTGGTTGAAGCTATAAGGGGCCGTAAACCGTGGGCTCTATTTATTTAGAACAAATCTTTTGTAAGTGCGAAATTTCGCCAACAAGAATTCTGTATTATGTTGCTAAGTTCGCTATTGTTCCGATCTGTACGAAGATTAATTAGAGAGCTTGGTAAATTCGAGCGTGAAAGAATTGGAGGGGAATGAAGGCGGCAAGTTTGATAGCTCTTCAGTACTTTGAATGAGAGGTTTTGTATCTTGGTTTATCTTGCAGTTATGTTTTAGGTCTAATAACAAAACGATTCATTTTTGAATGAATGAACCATTGATTTACATTGTTACTATTGGAATGCACGTTTTATTTGTAAACTGTGGCATCTTTGGCGGTATTTTACCGTCTCTACCATGGTGAATGTTCTGATGAGCTCTTCCAATTAATCCCACCCTCTCCTTTCCTATATAGGACAACACGTGCAGGGCTTAGATGCCACCCGCATACGGTGCACAATATTCCATCAAGAACCAAGCGGTTCGGCGACTCCTTCTTCTGCCGCACCATTAAGTCTTAGAATTCCTTACCAGTTTACGTGTTTCCCTCCTCCTACAGGACCGGGTCCTTTAAGCGGGGCGTGAAAAACACCATTTTAACATGATAGGTGTCTGTAATGGTGACCCTCTTTTCAAAGACTTTGCCTTCAGCTTACCATCAGGCGAGGCGAAGTCAAATTGACGTGTCCTATATGAAGAAAAAACCTTCCATCTTCATCCGAGTAACAAATCCAGCTGCAAACAGAGCCTGGCCAATTGTCATTTTATTGATGAATTAGTTGATATCGGCTTTTATGGGAGTGACAGCAATTTGAGCCCAACTCCGACAGGAAAGTTTACCTCAGGATCTTATCCGTTAATCAGCAGGTGGATACGAAGATGCTGATGAGCTTCCATACACCTCCACACATTTATATTATACTAAATAATATGTTCTTTATACGCTGTTGGCCGCACCGTCGTCGTTCTGCACATAGGAGGCGCGGGTTCGATTCTCGCTCAGTGCAAATATTTGTGCATGAATAGGTATGATTATTTGCATTGGTCTGGTCGTGCCTTAGAGAGCACGTTAAGCCGTCGGTACCGGTTATCATATGAATCTATGGCAGTCGTAACGGGTAGTTGGAGCCCACAAAAGCCCGACTAGTCTAACTGCAGAACTTCGCCATTTTGTTCACCATATTGCCATTTTGTTATGTTTAGAGTCAGTCGCGTCACAGATAATATCGAAGCAAGCCGCATCACATAATATGTGTTAGTGATTATGTAAAAAATTTGCATGCCACAGTCTGCGGCTAAACATGCTGTATCTATTTAAATTTAAGACCTTGTATAACCATGTTTATGAGCAAATAAATTATTATCTATCTATCACAGTTAGACTGGTAAGTCGACTGGGAAGCGGAGCTAACTGAGTTGGGAAAAGGAAAGACAGAAAGAAAGAAGAAAGAAAAGAAAGAACAATGTGTTATGACTATCTGCAGCACAAAAAACAACCAAAGCTTACTAGATAAGTAAATGATGTACCATCGTTCATCTAATTGAGAATGAGCATGATCGATTTAAAGCTTGCAAATACGAAAATTATACGTATAGTTAAACACAGAAAGTGTCATTGCAAAGCGGATTATAAAATATCCCCGAGCGAAGCCGGGACAAGTTAGATAGTTTTTCATAAAAAATATTCTCATTGTAACGTAGTCAACGAATATAATTACCTTCTAACGTATTTTTAAGTGGATTGCGTTTAGAAATTTAAATTAGTTCAGTTTAGTTTTGACTCGTTGCTTTTTTACAAGAAAATTATAACAACGTATAAATTACGACAAGTTTCTTAGATTTTAGTTGTTTACCAAGCCAACTTAACCTACAAGCTGGTACACCTGCTGATTGATGGGCAGAAGACTGACAGTGGCTCTCATAGAAGCCGTATACACCAATTCTAACGCAGGAGGAGTAAGCAGATCCCGGGTTCAGAGGTGAAAACCTCGGATGCAACTGTTTATTTTTGGGCGCAAAATCCCCACGGATAAAGGTTATTTAGGACTTGAACAGACTAAAACGCATGTTGTCTGTGGGTCGTTGGTTGCCGGAGGTGACATTGGCTGAGACATATATCTGGTACTCCGGCTGACCCAGGACCATCTTATTCGAGCTGAACCCCTTCGTGTAGCCTCGGATGCAACCGGGAACACAGACCTAAGATGAAGATAATGAGAGCCATTCAGATAGTTGCGATTCATCATCGTATTTGCGTTAGCCCCGGTCGCTTTCTAGACCTTCGCCGCGGAATCCGAGGTCACTTTCTCCAGTCTAACTACGACGCCTGAGGTAGAAGGTAGGAGAAGTATAACGACGGTATTACCGTCCCAGTCGAGCAGTCCGACCGGGGAAATACCTCCGCCCTACAGAATACCGCGGCTATAATAAACTCGTATTGTGTTTCCGGTGGTGAGTAGGGTAGCCAGAGCTCACTGGAGAGGTTATGTGCGGTCAGTTGGAAGACTAAAGTTTAGTCCTGCTTATCTTCTGCGCTAACGGCACAGAATCTCTCTGTTCTCACAGGGTCGGCAGCACGAGTGTGACTCTCCTGGTGTTGCACTCGTCCATAGGCCATGGTTAACCACTTTCAATCAGGTGGGTTGTGTGATTGTCTGCGACTTAAGTGGTATAAAAGCGCGGTTGAACTACAATATTTTCAATCAGGTCAATGAGAATCTTTTTAAGTTAAATTCAAACCGTGTGCCTACAACCAACGATAGAATTTTTAACATTAACGTCTTTTACTAGTAGAATTTTTATATGAATATTTACAAGATTTGAGCATAATTTATCGAACATTATAACAACACTAACCTTGTTCCAATGTATTACCATTATGACCATTCAAGTAAGTACCTACTTAATTATTTATCGGTAGATAGCGTGTCCTAGTTTATTTGTTTTTATGGGTTGTATTCGTTGTATATTTGGGTTATACATACATGTTTTAGTTTATTAACGTCACTATTTCGTTTTGATTGGAACTGCTTGGAAATAAACATAGAATAATAGGACGTCTATTCTGTTGACTATAATATACTTATGCATAATATGATGAGTGCTTACAATTTATGGCTAAATTGCCGTAAATGGTACGCTTTTTTATTAGACTGCTTGTATTGTGTACAGTTATTTCTATTTTTGTTAATTTATCTAGTTCATCATCCTCCAAGCCGAATTGTTTTTTTTTTCATGATAGCGGAAAACGCATCGAACTGAATAACTACCACGAGAAAGGAAGTGTAGCTGCCAGCGATCTCACCCAACGAATTCCGAAAGAAACTTACTTGTAATGTTTTATGGCAAAATTTCAAACAAAGACCTTTTGGGGTATAAATTGAAAAATATCGATCGTTGGAAGAAATTATGCAATTATTATATTTGCATAATTTTATTTATTTGCCTATTTAAGTTCCTTGTATTGACATTTTTCATGTAAAAAAAATAAAAAATGAAAGGAACTTCATCCCTCGCACACTCAAGCTGTGGAATGAACTCCCCGCGATGGTTTTCCCAAGCGACTACAAATATGGGGTTCTTCAAGAAGGGCATTAGAAGGTTTCTTCAGGGTCGGCAGCACGAGTGTGACGCCCCTGGTGTTGCATACGTCCATAGGCCACGGTAACCACTTTCCATCAGGTGGGCCGTGTGCTTGTCTACCACCTAAGTGGTATAAAAAAAACAAATTATTCAGTAAACAAAAGTTCTACTTTCAATTCAAGATGGGGATAATGCAACCAACTGAATACCACGCAATACGAAATGTAGACTGCCAGTGACCTCCTCCAACGACTTCTGAAAGATTATTTTCTTTGTCAAATTCTAATTTGCTTGTGATATTTCAACTCCTCAACCCATTGACGATGTAGAAGTTCTGAAGCTAGTCTGGACTTTTTAGGACTCTATCTACCCGTAACGGAATAATAACTACCTATTCTGTGCTACCTAGTATTTAATCATTACGGTTACTCGAAGTACATACCTACATTAATTAGTTACGAGTAGGTACACTAAATTCACAATTAATACCGAATCAAAAGTGAATTTCAATAATGAAAGGAACAATGCGATCAAATAAAACTAAATATTTCATTATGATTTCATAACATTCCCTTTCATTGTTGAAATTCGCCCCAAATCATGGCCTATTTGATTATACTATTATTATATACTCACGCTTGTATACACACGAAGGGTGTACTAACACCCACGTTTCACTTGCAATGTTTGCGGTCCCTTGTAATAGGGGTAGGGGGTCCAAACCTACTACTGAAATTTCCAAAACATTCATTGAAATAAAACTACTTTTTAATGGATTCTAACGCGATTTATTTATTTCAGTAGTCATGTTCGCGGGGTGACTACGACTAGAGATGATAGTTGTCACATATAGTTTTGAAGTATAAATTTTCTAAGAGTACCCGAATCACGATGACTTGTTGGTGTTACTATTTACGTAGAATGAGCTCACTGTGTCGTTGAGTCTTGCTGTATTTTGCTATTGACTGGGTTTGATTAAGTGGATGACTGGTTCCCAGGCTGTTGGAACGCTGCAACCATCTTCTCTATTAAAATTAGGGGCGATATAATCCAGAAAGCATCGGATGCGACTGGGAATTAACGCTAAGAAGAAGAAAAAGAAGAAGAATCCATTAAAAAGTAGTTTTAGTTCAATGAGTGACATTCGCGTAAATTTTAGAAAATTCCAAGACATTTCCAAATCTATACTATTATATAATTGTAAAGTGGTCGTGTCTGTACATTGGAGATATTTAAAAAAAAATACTTGGGTTATGTTATGTTAACGATACTGAACACGAAAATATTTTTTTTGAATTTCCTGTCTGTTTGTCTGTTTGTCTGTTTGTCTGTTTGTCCGCGATGGACGCAAAAACTACTGGACGGATTTTGATGCGGTTTTTTTGTTTGAAAGGGCTTGCTCAGGGCTTACTTAAAATCTTACGTTTGTTTCATCCCAATCGGTTGAGTAGAACCGGAGTTGTGAACAATTATGATAATAAACGGAAAATGACCCGATAGACAGATGGCGCTTTTTATTATATTGATCAATTTTTATAGCTTATTACATCAGGGCAAGTATGTAAATTTAAAGACTTTATTTTTACATACACAATTGTGTAAACCAATACGTTTTTAATCTTGAAATTAAAATTTGAACTTTAATGATTTAGTTACAGAATCATAGCTAGATGGCGTTCTCGCGTTTAAATTCAAGCTATCGTTTGGTTTCAAACTCCCGATATACCCGAACCGGTATTTTACTCTTCTTTTTTTTTTTTAAATTCTAATTTGTCAATTTGTGAAATAGATGTCGGTACTGTTTTATGATTCGTCACAAAATCGTTTCTCACAGAAGACAGATTAGAGGTAGAGCGTGGCGAAGGATATAGTGGAGTAGACAAGACAAGAGACACAACGGGGAAAGGGAGAGGTTGGTGGAAGGGCAAAGGTATTGGGCTTAGGTGACAGACAATCACACGGCCCACCTGATGGAAAGTGGTTACTGTGGCCTATGGACGTATGCCACACTAGGGGCATCATACTCGCCCTTCTTGAAGTACCCCATACTATAGTCGTGAGCCGAACTGTAGTAGTGAGGTTGCAAACAAGCACACGACCCTCCTGATGGTAAGTGGTTACCGTAGCTTATAGGCGAGTGCAACACCAGGGGATTCACAGTCGTGCTGTCTACCCTGTAAGAACAGAGAGATTCTGTGCCGTCAGCTTAAAAGATAAGTAGGACAAAGCCTTTGGTTTTCCCACTGACAGCGCAAAACCTCTCCCGTGAGCTCTGGCTACACCAGCGGAAACACAACACGAGGTTATTAAGCCGCGGTCTTCTGTAGGGCGGAGAGGTATACTGTCGTGTACCTAACTTCTCGAGTCGAATAGAGAGGCGAGTACAGTGTCTAATCAGCGTTCAACGCTCAACTCTCAGCACTAAAATTAACAACACCACGCGATAAACGACATCCACGCGGGCGGAGCCGCGGGCAACAGCTAGTAGATTTATAAATACGGTCATTATAGTTCTCAGTCAATGTGTTCCATCATAAAAGGAGACGGATACTCTTCCATACATTCGTGGGCCTGATTGACAGAAAATGGAGCTGTCAGCTGTCACAGCTTAAAAATACAGTTGATAAACACAAGAAATAATTAATCGATTAACGGAAATCGATTCAGAATTTATTTTTATTACACTATTATTTGGTATTTTAAATGGTTATTATTATTATTATGATTAAGTTTTGTTCACTCTGATTGATTTAATATCAAATTGTGATGCAAGTGTTTTAATACGCAATATTGTTTAAATAATTTTTAGTAATCGATATTTTATTTTGCTAGTGAAATAAATTTAGTTTTAAGATTTCTCGTCTTCAAGATTTTCAATTGAGCTGGTTTTTTAATATTTTGAAATAGAAAAAAATACCGCTTTTTTTAAGTCATATCTCAACTCATTACAATTTTGGCCAAGAAGTCCCCGTCTCCTTTGTATTTCTTGGCAATCTATAAGTTTTTTTTTTCATAAATCATTTGTTGAGCCGCGGGCAATGAATAAACACACACACACCTACTCATATTTGCCGACAAAATGTTGCCATAGTGAACAGTAGCTTACACACTGTCTCTTTTGTACAAGTCTCAGAATACAGAATAAACCAGAAGCTGCATTCAATAATAGATGCATGTCCCGCACTGTGTCCAAAAACAAAACTCTATCTCGCTCTATCGCGATACATCCCGCTCACGTAATGTTGCTAGCTAAGGTACGGTTCCCAACTTTTTGGGGAAGTCTTACAACACTAGATAAGAGATATTCAATAAAACTAATATAAACTATTTTATTCATAACCTATTTTGCATTGGGGTAGATACTGGCTACGATCCAGGAATACGCCTCTCGCTTCTTCTACTTTGGTACTTATCTGTTTTCACACATGCTTACCGGTTCTTTGAGATTGGGACTTTTTAAGAAAAGACGCTGGCCTTGACCTGTCAAGAGTACCCGCACCTTTTTTTGAAAAGTCCCCTATCTGATTAACATACATGGGCCTAGATCGACCCTTACCGACCTTATTCTTAGAATATCATTATTTACATTTACCCTTAGTAATGTAGAACATTTCATACAATAGAGCCAGAAATAAAGGAAGTTATTTGAATAAATTTTGAATAACGATTTCCAAGTAATATTCTCTTGTAATTTGTCAAATAACTGAACCAAATTGAATGTAATGTGTACAAAGTTTCCGTTTCAGCGAGATTTAAAAAATATGATCGCCAGATTCGTCGAAACGAACAAATAAATAAAAAGGTCACACATTCAAATAACTGGGTCCATTGACATTCCCGCGTGAAAGCGAACGGTACTATCGCATTCAAAAGTTATTAAATACAACCAAATTAAAAAAAAACTTTATATTGAAATCTATACAATTTACTGGCTGACGCGGCGAACTTCGTACCACCATTTAGTTTTCCGCCAGCGTGTTCTTTTTAAATATCCGTGTGAATTTCTGAACCAAACTGATACAAACCTTGGTGACACTGTAACTAACACAAAACCACAAAAAATATACAATTTGGCGCAGTCTTTCAGGAGTTATACGCGTACATACTTTTGGGGTAATTTTGTATTTATATGGATAGATCGATAACTACATAAAAATGTAGTTTGATTTAAAAACTTAAATATTTCTGTATCGATTGAACTCTTTTCACACAATATCAATATACAATCCGCTTCCAAGATGGTTCTTAGCTATTTCTTTGTGCATTAGTAAAAGGTGCTGCAATCAGGCTACAGGTTTTTTTATCAAAATATTCCCAGGGAAGCCAGAAAATTTTAAAAAATATGTAAAATTTGTTCTATGAAGATGCCTACAAAAAAATAAATTATACTTCCATCAATGATTTCTTGATTAATTTCAATCTTAACCTCCTTTTTTGTATTCAAAAACTTCTGAGAACGACTGTACATTGAAATGGTTTGCCGAAAATCATACAAAACCTTTTTATTGTTTGTTCAAAGAAAAGACTTCAGCTCGGTTCCAATTTCTTTGTAATCGGCCAAGTGTCGAGTTTTGGGGTAAATCATATGTAAATAGATAGACATGGCCTCACGGGGCTGTTGACTTAGTATGGTGGATAAACAGCGCCGTGTGATGTTAGGTGAGTTGATTTGAACATAGGTACATGTAGGTTAACATATTTTGAGATGGTACCTTGTCAATAAAATCGTACAAAGATATGAAATTTAAAAATAACAATACTCTGGTAATAAGACATTTTAATAGTAAGTAATTATTGTGGTGACTGCCCCGTGGCACTACTGGTAGTTGTAGGTTACCGTTCCATATAGTGAAACGACTGAGTCACTCGGTAGCTCAGTTATCAGAGCATTCCCCCTGTAAGGGACTGGTTGAGTCCCGCCTGAGTCGTTTCACTTTTTTCTCTCTCTCATCCTAGCGTTAATTCCCAGTCGCATCCGAAGCTTTTCAGCTCTGAGTCTGGGGTCCGCTTTACCAGTCTTAACTACAGATTTAGCTAGACCTCGATATTTTTTCGTGAAGCGATTGCCATCTGACCTCCACAGCCCAATGATAACATTAGGCGATATCGAAGCTTTGCAGTTAGACCGTTGTATTTGAATTTTTTAGGGTTCCGACTACCCCTAACGACTGCCATAGATGTTCTTATGGAAACCGGGACCGACGGCTTAACGTGCTCTCCGAGGCACGACCAGACCAATGCAAATACCCATATTTCATGAACACAAATATTTTCACTGAGCGGGGGATCGAACCCGCGCCTCCTGCGTAGCGGCCGCGTTCACTACCGCTACGACACGGAGGCTGTCTCACTGGCTGTTTCACTTTTTTCTATCATAATCAATTTAAATAGGTAGTTAGCATATCTACTAATTGCTTTAAAATTTCATTCAAAGGTTCCACATACTGTGTATTGAAATAAAAGTCGGTTGTTGATATCGAACATAACTGATGAGAAGGAGTAAGGGTACCCAGGTTTACAAATCGGATATACCGATAGATGACTGCCTCTGTGGCGTAGCGGTAGTGAACGCGGCTGCTACGCAGGAGGCGCGGGTTCGATCCCCGCTTAGTGCCAATATTTGTATGCATGAATATAAATATTTGCATTGGTCTGGGTGTTTCTATTTACAAAAGATGTATGTATTTACAAAAAAAAAGTATCTAAGTATGTAACTATATCCGCATTCTAGATTCCATAACACAAGCTACTTAAGCTTAGGTACCATGGGTCTAGAAATCGTTTTGTAGAATGTTCTGGAATATTTATTTATTATTATTTATTTATGGATGTAAGGGATTGAAACGTATTTGACGTTTAAGATGTTTTGACCGTCGTCAACATGTAATAAACGTCAAAATACATGTCAATTCCATAAATTCATCAATCTACTCTACAATACGCCGGTCAACGAATCGCCATCAAATAAAATAAAAAGTCATCTTCAAAATGAGCTGGAACTTAGATTTCCAACAATGTTAGAGCATGATGCATAATGTAAAATGTTCGGTTCATATTCACTTGTCTTTCCAAACTTGAGTAATAATTCTTTCGAAGTTCTGAATTGTGATTACAAGTAGTGCTAACTTAGAGAGGTTTAAAACGAAAACTCACCCTGTTATCTTTGGAATATGTATGTAAAAATGTCATGGTTGGTAGTGTTTCTTATTTTGTTCTCCAGGTCTTTCCAGTGAGCCCTGGGGAAGACCGAATGTCTTCATGCTTGCTCCATGTCTTCTGCATTGACGGCACAGAAACTCACGAGCGACTTGTAACCACTTTCCACCAGGCCCTCGATTCTGCTAAAGCAAAACCACTGTCGTGCCACAGTCACTGCATAAATTGGAATTAAATTTTAGACTTTATTTCTATAGAGTTAAAGCCCAAAATGAAATGACAATATTTTCATTACACGCTTTCGTTCACTCTACAAAAAGCCATTTAATTTTAAACTTTAACCGCATTAATTTAGAGGCTAAAATCAAATGGAATTTTCTCGCAGTGTCTATGGTGTGAGAGTGGTTGTGCTTTAGTAGAATCAAGGCCCAGGTGGGCAGAAAAGTACATTGTCTGCCACCTAAGTGGTATATAAAAAGAAAAAGAAACGATCTTCAGGGTCCAATCAACTCTTCTAAGATCTAGGACTACTGAATAATGAACGAGGCTCTGATGCAATATCCCTACTGATATAGAGATATAGATACTGAGGCTCTGATTCAAGTATTTCTCTTGAGATTAGGGGGTAAGAGTTTCTGTAAAAGTCAATATAAGCTACATCAGCAGGAGGGAGAGTGGATCCCGGGCTCTTAAATACATGATTTAGATGTAACAGGGATTAACGCTGAGATGATGAAGACAACTTGGCATCTGCCAGCATGTGTACAGTCAGCATCAAATCGATCTTGACTTGCAAAGTAGGTACACTCAAAATGATGTTAATACCTACTAATGATGTTGATACCAAACTGTTATTATTTAAATTGTATTATCGCCCGAACTAAAGGTGTTTTCCAAATATCAGAACAATCAGTTGACAAAGGTATTAATATCATAGTGGGTACTTTGCTAGTCAAAATCGATCTGATGATGACTGCACCACAAAAAAGCGTGTCGGTAAGTTTTAGTAAATCATACTATTTAACAACAGCATTCTGCATAAAAGGCTTTTGCAATTTCAATGAATTTCAAATGATAAAAGTTTTCTGCAATAAATAAATGTATTATTGAAACAGGTCTAGGCTTTACTCAGAGTAATTTACATAAGCATATTTACCAAAAAGCAAAAAATACAGTAAAATACTTTATTTTCCACACTAAAAAAGCTCTACCAACGCATACATACTAAATGAAGGCCTGTCTGTTCTTGTTCACGAAGCGTAAAACACAATTAAACGTAAGCAGAACGTACACGTAATCAGTAAATGAAAGAAAAATATACCATAGTCGGCGTACACCCTGCGGCGTATGTTAACAAAAGTACTGGGGACTACCACTAAAATTATATCGAAAACATCGAGTTTTCACGAAGTATAAACGAAAGACAACATTTACACGTACTACAAACTTACTTCATACTACTTTCGGTAGGGTTTAGCCAGATACTTGCACCGGACCTTTGTAGGATGGGGAGAACCAGAATGTGCTAGTATCACGTCTTTTTGAAATACTACTCAGGTGGCAGACAAAATAAGCACAGTTGGAAAGTTGTTACCGTGGCCTATGGACGTGTACAACACCAGGAAATACACACTCGTGCTGCGTACATGTAAAAACAGAGTTTCTGTACCGTCAGTGCAGAAGACAAAAGCAGGACAAGTCTTTGGTCTTCCCACTGACAGCACAAAAACTCTCCAGTGAGCTACACCCGTATTCACAAACAATACTTCGCTATGCGTACTACCAAAACTGTGCAAAGAACGACCAATTCTCAGTGCGTTCGTTTTGGCAAGCCTTTTTATTCATAGACAACATTTAAGTGATACTTCGTTGAGGGAACGCACTGCGTTAGATACTGCTCCGTGATGTTTGTGAATCAATTATACCAGCCCTATGCACTCGAGCACACTATGAGACCTCACAGTATTGTTTGTGAATACGGGTGTTAATTTTACCAGCCCTATGCGCTCGAGCACACTATGAGACCTCACAGTATTGTTTGTGAATAATAATAATAATAATAAAAATGTCATTTATATGGATTTTAATGAATAAAGAGGAATAATAATAATAAATTCCACAACATTCTACACAACGCTTTCTAGACCCATGGTAAGCTTAATTAGCTTGTGTTATGGAATCTAGAATGCGGATATACATACTTAGATACTTTTTTTTTTGTAAATACATACATATTATACATAGAAACATCCAGACCAATGCAAATATTTATATTCATGCATACAAATATTGGCACTGAGCGGGAATCGAACCCGCGCCTCCTACGTAGCAGCCGCGTTCACTACCGCTACGCCACAGAGGCAGTCAAATACGGGTGGTAGAGAATACGGGTGTTAGTCACCCTACTGACCGCCGGGAACACAACATAAGGTTATTATGGCTGCGGTGTTGTATAGAGCGGAAGAACTTCCCAAGTGGACTGCTCAATTGGAACGCAAATACCGTCGTGTCCTACCTCCTAATCGTCTTAAACGCCTCACGGTCATGGATGCCCAAGATTGTATGAAATGGAGAAGAATAAGCCGATAAGCGGACTCCTTTTAGATAGAACGCTAGGATGAGGGAGACTTTCGGTAGGGTTAGACCGAACGATTCCAGTCACGTGCCGTTTTCGGACACGATTGCGAGATAAATACCCGAAACTTCGGACGACAACAACTTCGAAAATACGTTTCATGGTAGGCTTGCTTTATAATTACTGAACGCAGAACTACTACTCTATATTCATTGATAACTTGGATGGTCAATTAGACGTAGGTCTATAGTTCCTGTACTATCTTGATTATGATTTAGAAACTTTAAGCGGGTGTGAAAAAGCAACTGTTGAGGCGGTTGAACCAAGGATACGGATACACGAAGAATTTATAGCTCCTGGATATGTAACCTTTACTTTTTTTGTATAATAAAATATAGTACTCGTTTTTATACATAATTATGCTAATAAATAAAATTGATAAATGTTATATTAACTATTTAGTATTGATCACTGAGGTAACACAGGAACTTAATTCCGCGCACGATCCAAATAGCTGTGACACCTCTGATGCTACCGTCAATAGGTCGCGGTAACCATTTCCCACCAAGCATACAGCCCATGTGCTTGTCTGCCACCTAAAGGCAGCCACCCACTCACAGTCCGCCTGCAGTTTTTCGTCTGTCCGGCGGCCTGCAGTCCTTATGTCATCAATGTCATCATAATTTTATTACCTCAGACTAAAATAATAACATTATTTTATTCTTTTAGTCTGATGTTATTACGTATAAAATGCCGACGGCCATAGACTGGCCGGCCTTTAACTGTCTTTGCTGACCGAAATCGTCAAGCGGCCACACTAACTGTATGTGTGTGGGCTATTGCGATGAACTGACAGACCGATATCATCCGGTTATCGTTCGATAAACTGCTAGTGGGTGGCCGCCTTAAGTGGTATGAAAAATACTTCCCAAAACATAAAAAGTATAGCACAGTACATTACATGTATAATACGAACATTGGAGTAAGTAAGCAGCGCAAGTTCCAAGCACTTTTTGCTTCCACCTCCGAATTTTTCTCCTAACAATTTATAAGTTCCGAAAAAACCTGCGTACAAGTTTAATGCGACGGGAATTCTTAACGAAACAGTTCCGTAGGAGTCCATTTATGTGTTATTTCCGTAATAAGTTTTGATTAAAAATCTCGTTTATATGCCATGACCTTTATACGAACAAAGTTGGATGTTAAGTTTTAATCAATCTTGACTTTGACTTTAGGCGTTAAAATACGGATGATTTTAAACTGTTTATACTGTTGATCAAGAGCACCTGGTGGAACTTGCTAATGAATAAGATACTTGTAATTTTCCACTGTATTTTATTTAACAACCTGACCGGTTTCACCTTGCGGCATTTTCAAAGGTTTACATTGAAAGTTATTTTATACATACATACATATAATCACGCCTTTATCCCCAGAGGGTTAGGCAGAGGTGAATTAACACCCACATTTCACCAATCATTGTATTGGGTCCCACGTAATAGGGGGTGAGCCTCTTGCCGTTTTCCGGGCACCGTTGTTGGCTCGAGCTGTTGACTGAGTCGTGGCTGTATATATCTGTCTGATGTTAAACAACCCTATCCCTTAGTCGCCTTGTACGACTGTTTTATGTTGGGGAAAAAAGTTGAAACTGGCATATATTATACACATTACCTACATGTAAAATAATCCATCTAAGCATCCCATACCCAAATGAATCGCCGTCGCCGTCGTAGTCTGAAGCCGGCCTCTGTGGCGTAGCGGTAGAACGTTCGACGGCTAATCAGAGGGCGCGGGTTCGATTCCCGCTCAGTGCAAATATTTGTATGCATGAATATATATATTTGCATTGGTCTGGGTGTTTTATGTATAATATGTATATATTTACAAAAAAAAGTATCTCAAGTATGTTTATGCGCAGTCTACATTCCCTAACACAAGCTAATTAGGTATACTTGCCCAGAGTCTAGATAGCGTTGTGCAGAATGATGTAGAATATTTTTATATTATTTATTTATTATATTTTGTTAAAGAAAATGAAATGGAACACTTTTACATAATTTTCTGTGATAGACGTGACTTATGACCATGGTCGTATTAGTCATGCTTATGACACATTAAGTAAATAAAAACAGCATATAAAAGCTTACAAGCTACACACACAAATGGCTACAGGTGACAGGTGGCATCAGTATTATTGTTATTACATCAACATTAATAAAAATATCCAATATTGACAAGCGACGACAATAGCATTACCTCTATTTGACTTATTTTTCCTAGATAGGTATTACAACCAAGAATCAACAGCCTCGTTGTTTATTATTAGGTACTCGTACAAATAAAACACACTTATCATGACATGTAAAAAGATAAGGTTATGGGGTCCATAATCTTACTTACATGGACATACTCGTAGATTACGTACATTTACTTTGTGAGGTCGAAAAACAATTATTCAAAAACAACAGATAGAAATAAAAACTATTTGTAACGAATGTGAAACGAATCGAACGAAACTGGAGGGCCGTGTGCTTGTCTGCGACTTAAGTAGTAGGTATATTAAAAATCTTTATTTTATTACAATATACATGATATTATATATCAACTAGCCTTCCGCCCGCGGCTCCGCCCGCGTGCATCTCGGTTAACGCGACCTTTGCTCATATCTCCGGTTCTACTCAACCGATTGCGATCAAACAAACGTAACATTTTAAGTCTGAGCAAGCCCTTTCTAACAAAAAAACCGCATCAAAATCCGTCCAGTAGTTTTGCGTCCATCGCGGACAAACAGACAAACAGACAAACAGATAAACAGACAGACAAACAGACAGGAAATTCAAAAAAAATATTTTCGTGTTCAGTATCGTTAACATAACATAGCGCAAGTATTTTTTTTAAAATATCTCCAATGTACAGACACGACCACTTTACAATTATATAATAGTATAGATATACAATATACATGATAGCTCTCTGGATTCTATAAACTTAACTTACCGCAAGAACAAAATTTTGTTTCTTTTTTTCAGTGAATTTTTTTGTTATTTGGGACTTTAAGCATTTTTGTAGAACATTTTTAGAGATGGTGAAATATTGATTAAATTTTCACTTCTGTCAGCCTCCCGGAGTGCCACTTTGTACTATATGTAGTGCACTACTTAAATTAGCGGTTCGATTCAAAGAGATTCCTTTGATCTTCGTCTTCCTTACATGCTTAACACTCAAGCCTCTTGTAAGACATCTCTCAGTTTCCAATTGACCTCGCAATGGAAACAAAATAAGAACATTTTCCTCATAGCGTGAATTTGTCCAGATTCGTTTAAACAAACATTCCCGAGCGTAGTTTAATTTCAAGACAGTGAATCGTGTGTTCACTCATGCGGCAAATAGGGACAGCGACAGAACGGCATCATGTTGTGAATAAAAAAAAAGAAAGAGAATTATTTGTTTACTTTTATAAGTTGCTAAACTGTATGTAAATCTTATTACTATTTATGGTATTTGTATCGGGGCTTAGGAGTGGGATATATGCGACCGCAATAAGATCTGTAAGGTCGGTGTTTTATCGGATGCACTTCAGGGAGTGTGCGCTGGATTTGCACAATTTCATTCCTCCAAGCCCCTTCCACCATCGTACGACCAGACGCACAGCATTCTTACTTACTAAACGATTCGAAGATACGTCCATCATGTGTACTGAGAAGGAGTGGAATGCCTAGCTCAGCTTATACCTATGTTTCCAGATAGCTGTAACTTGGCTGTCTTCTAGACTAGAGTAAACAGGCTACTTCTAGGCAAACGTGCTCCACCTTCTTCTTTATCCTAGCGTTAATTCCCAGTCGCATCCAAAGCTTTTCACCTCGGAGTCTGGGGTCCGCTTTACCAGTCTCAACTGCGGATTTGGCTGGACCTCGATATTTTCTGTGAAACGACTGCCATCTGACCTCCACAACCCAATGGTGACATTGGGCGATATCGATGACCGTTGTTGTTAAACTTTTTAGGGCTCCAACTTACCCGTAACGACTGCCATGTATGTTCGTATGGCAACCGGGACCGACGACGGCTTAACGTGCTCTCCGATGCACGACCAGACCAATGCAAATACCCATATTCATGCATATGCATACAAATATTTGCACTGAGCGGGGATCGAACCCGCGCCTCTTGCGTAGCGGCCGCGTTCACCACCGCTATGCCACGGGGGCAGTCAACCACATCGTCACTTACCAACAGTAAGATAGTAGTCAAACGTGAACCTATCAACTAAAAAAAAATTTGAGCCCAAGCCAAACCCGCACATATACATTGCCGGACGAGGCTTCGGCGCACCATTTCGTCTTGGGGTTGAGCAGTAATCGTCCTCATCCGGTAATCAGCAACTGTATCGAGTTGTAGGTAACCAGCGTGCAACGAAGACAAGGCAATCTTGCACATCAGCATCTGAAAACACAAGACCGCGTGCGGTTTTAATCAGTTCAAGTCTGACATAATCACTCCTACCGGGCGGCAGTGGATTATTCAAATGAATGAAATTTTAAAGCATTTATTATGCTAACTATTCAAATCGATTCAGATTTAGAGAAAAGACCTCGGGTGGGACTCAAACCCGGGCATGCTCTGACCACCGAGGCCCGCCGAAGTCGATCCAAATACATCCGTCTTCGAGTGCCCGTCCGAGGTCGATTCTCTTTTCTAAATCTTATTCTTCAAAGGGTTTTCTGCAAGATAAAAAAGGTAATTTTTGACCCTAAAAATTTTGGTAGTGCTTAGTGGTTAAGAAATTGATATTACCGACGGGATTCAACTCGTACCATCACAAAATTACTGACACTATATAACTTACTTACTACTAGGACCTGATGAAAACTGGTTACCGCGGTCTATGGACGAGTGCAACGCCAGGGGAGTCAAACTTGTGCTGCCAACCCTGTAAGAACAGAGAGATTCTGTGACGCCAGCGCAGAAGACAATCAGGACAAGCCTTTAGTCTTCCCATTGACAGCACAAAACCTCTCCAGTGAGGTCTACTAATATTTCACTACTTTGAATATATTCAAACTTCCTTTGAAAGAACAATGCGCTGCCGCAAACATTTCACTACATACGTTCAGTAAACTGATCCGAATATAGCAAGTTTCGATCTGACGCATTGTAAGTTACTTGATGTGGATATTATGTTACTAGTTAGATTAACAAGCTATTGAATTATAGCCGGCATGTGCTACACAAAGGTAGGATCCTGCAGGTCACTATTGGAATCGTATTAGGAAAATATTTTGTCATGCGGCATTATTTAAGCGGAATCAGAATCTGCTTAGTAAATTAATTGTTGTGATTCTATTCACATGAGTGACCATTTTACGAACTTTATAGGAATCTTTGAAATCTACTGGAAATACTCGTTTTTAGCGGAATCGGTCAATGTCACTTTAGACCCGCTGACTGACTAAGAGAACACCTGATCGACCTCATTTCCAAGCTTCTTTGGACCTTGTTCAAAAAATATAATAATCAACGCCCGTTGAACCTGATTTTTATTTACTTTTAGAATTTCATAAATTGTAACAACTAAAAATGGACAGTTGAGTATATAAATAAAAATAACGTTGTATTATATACGAATATATGTATAATATATATGTAGTAACCACATTTAATTAATATCTCTCATATGGGTATGATTAATAGATTACAGAATAACGTAATAAATAATACCGAAGCGTATGGAATCTCCTAATTCTACGTATATTTACAGAGCTTTGGGTCCCCGATTTAGGGGATACAGAGGTCAAGTATAAGGATTAAGGGTGGGTCCGATTATTTGCTTGCCTAAATATGTAGTCGACATTGGTCTTAAGCTACCTTCAGAGTAGATGATTTTTTTTAATCATTTTATGATTTGTTCTTCTTCGCATTTGTTTTTCTTTTTTTTGCTTTTTAGAGCTCACTGCGAAGCGCTCAGTTGTATCCGATGTCCCACAGGATCAGCCCTAGCATAGTTCCCTGTAGAACACCATACGACATCTCACGAGACCGGTCATGCTTGGGTAAATGACAGCTCACTCTAACAAATTAGTCCCAATTATGCAACGAAGGTAAAGAGGTAGTTAGTATACACGAGCGTCTCTCTACTGCAACTCCAAGGTTAGGTTTAGTACGCGTTGGTGATGTCTAGGGACACCAACATCACTTTGCCCTGGACTGTTTTCCTCACCAGACCCCCGCGTGCATAATGGTATCTGCGGTGGAGCGCCTAAGGGAAAAATTACATCAAGACCAAGGGAAGATTAATAATTTCTCCAACAGTATGAACAAAATAGCAAATACCAGAAATCCATCAAAAATGGCTACCAATTACCGAATCTTGCATTAATCTCGGTCGTATCCGAAGCTTTCACCTCGAAGTGCGGGGTCCGTTTTTTCCAGTTTTACTGCATGTTTAGCTGAATTTTGACATTTTCCGAATCCTTATTAGACTATCTATCCCTGTATCAAATTTTAGCTAGATCCCTTCAGCCGTTTGAGTGTGATTGACATCCAAACATCTTCACAAACTTTCAATTTCATAAACTTTTACGTCGTTCTTAATGACTGTCAACTTATAAGATTTCTTTAACAAAGTATCGAGAATCTTCCTTCCACGTACAAAAAAAAGAAAACATCGTCTGGACTATTAATTTATCAATGCCGTCGTGTACGTTTACACACTCTTCAACAAACGTATTCTTTGGCCCGTACATAATTAATGAATGCTTTGATTTGCTATGAAAATAAATGTTTCAGGATAAAATGTATCGGGACTTTCTTTGTTATCACATTATTTATTACGATGCCGTACGACACAAAGAAGTAATATATAGTTACACATATTGTATCTTTTGTATAGTCAGATAAAAAATGCTAATATGGGGCAAATAAAAACGGTTTGTCTATTTTGGTGTTTTTGTTACCCTTTTATCAATCAATTAGCCTATTGCAGTCCACTGCTGGACATAGGCCTACCCCAATGTGTGTCATTTCTCCCGATGGTTCGCCGTCCTTCGATAGATACCCTTACATACACACAATTAATCAGTCTACTTGAAGAACATCATTGTCACAGGAATTTTCATTTAATCTTCAAAGCCGACTGGCGTTGTCGAACGTAGGCCCTCAATATCCGAAAATATTACAATAAAATATTCGTAAGAATATAAATTAACTATAATAATATAATATAATCTATCTTTGTTCGAAATTTCATATGCATCAGTTCAGCCGTACTGGCGTGATTGAGTATCAAACATCCATCCACACATTCGCATATAATAGGTATTAGTAGTAAAAATATATTTGTCACATTACTTTAATGCCACATAATATATTTTTGCTCCGTTCATGCAGACATATAATATTGCAGTGGTTTGTAGGAACAGAAATTATTACGGACGTATACATAGTAGTAACATAATTATATTTAATGCTCGTGACTGTACCCGTTCAATGACGGACTGATGCTGAATCGAATGTATTTTCGCTGAGTACAGATCTAATAATTATTTTCAGTGCTGTTTTATTAACTATCGAACTGCGAGATACCGTCCGCTCTCGGATACAGATATTCTTTATTAATTTTGAATTGGAAACTTTTTAAGGCACGTTGAATACTTTTACTTCTTTTGGTGCGTGAACACTTTTACCTACTTCAGTGCGTTGCTTCAATTTACGTTTATTTCGTAGCTCCAGCGCAGATTATCCTATGGGAAATTTGCACTGTGTGAACGCAATCAGAATTATAAATTACAAATTAATTTAAGTAAATGCTACCCCCAAATGTGTGCACGCGTATGACTTCCGAATGACTGCGCCTGATAATTCTTTTTTTATTGTGTTGTTTATTGTAAGGCCAAGGTTTGTAAAAAAAATGAACAGAAGGTGCAGCGGAAACGGTATAAGAAATACATGCGGGTGGGGCCCCGGGTAAGGTAAAAATATAGTTGTACAGTAAGCTTCAGAGAAAAGGGACCCCCCTTGATAATGACATGAATGCATTGAAGTTTTTTGAAACTTTGTGTAAATGTCATGTTGGTCTAGTGGTTATGACCTATGCTTTGTGAATACGGTAACCGGGGGTTCAAATCCTCAGACACAAAGTTCTTTTTTTATTTCCTATAATTATTTTTTTATTCTCATAAGCACTTTTGTTAATTATTATTTAAGGAATCAAATTTTATAGTAGGTATGAGGTTTGTAAGAAAAGATAGGCTTGTTGTATAAACAATATTAATTTATTTCTCGAATTACATTTCTAGGACTACTCATGGAGTCCATTTCCTGGTTGAGTATACAGTTTTTCTATCTGAGTTAAATTGGGGTTACTTATTTTTAGATTTACTTATTTTTAGAACGTAAATTTATTGACAAAACACAATACCCTAAGTATAAAATGTTTACTTCACTTAGGGTCTAAGTGAAGTATAAAATGTTTAATATTATACATAGTTCTAGAAACATAACTACAATATTTATTTACTTGTTTATTTAAAGTTGCAAACATTAATTTTTTACACTCTGTATAATCTTTGAATATAAAAGAATGGTTGAAAAATGAAATGTTATTTATGCCTGTGAATCACAAAGAAAGAACCAACATGCTAAACTAACTATAACAGTATAGCAATATACATCTTCCTCTTTGATCACATTTTCTGATAAGTAACCCTTTTAACACAACATTAGAAAAATATGTGAGGTCAGATGGTGCATCGTTAACACATTAGAAGATTACTAAACTTGTAAACAAGAGTAATGGGATTAGGTATTAATAATAATATAATATTATTATTATGAATGTTAGGACACTATTTCGCATTAGTTCCCAAGTTCTGTTTACCTTAGTTCCAGTTTAAAACCATCTGACCCCACAAGTTTTTTATAGGATTAAGATCCGGGCTTTTAGCCGGCCACTCAAACACCGTTATATCTTCTTGTGCATTTAGCCAGTCTTGCACAATTCGGGATGCACTAAAGGGTTATCCTGAACCAGGTAAATTTGTCCTTCTGGATATGCGACCCGCACTGATTATGCACAGCATTACGTCTTTCAACACTTCAACTACCACTAGCTCGCCTGGGCCCATTGAGGACATCCATCTCCAGTAACCTAAAATAATAAACCTTTTCAAATCTGTTTTTTTTTTGTGATTTTATTTTAAAGAATATTATTATAATCATTTACTTACCTACCTAATGTTAACCGCCCGCTTGTTCTTAAGTCTTATACGTTTTTAGGGTTGAAGGGTGCCACTGAGTGAACTTCCACAATATCATGGCGCCGTTCTGATTCATGAGTGTAAGCAACTGGGCGAGGTCCTTGGCGTTCACATTTTATATCACCCGTCGCTTGATATCTTCGAATCCATCTACGCACTGTATTTCTCTGTAATGAAAATGATAATAAATAAAAGAAACTCCAAAAATCTAACTTGTAAATGAAAATGTAACATGATTAAGCAATAAATAGGTATACCTATAATATATTTTTATCGTAACTCTTACCGTTATGCCTCTATTCTTGCTCCCAGAGAATAACAATTTTAGCTTTCAAAAATGTTGTTATTCGAACTATACTTTCAATTTACTCAAAAAACTGATCAACAACTTAATAAATTGAATAATATTACGAGGAGGATTAACACCAATGCAAATTACCACGAATTATAAAGTTACCTTCAATCACAGTTTAGTAAATAAGACAAAGAAGTATTCTAATTGCAACCTTAGCGCGCTGTCACAAATATTAAAATACTATAGCCGCAGCTCATACAGCAGATAAGTTTTTGAAGTAAAAAACAAAATGACGGTAGTGCAATAAGCTGTATCAAGCGTAATCTATTGAACTAAACGAGAAATCTATACTAATTTCAACCTTATCTTTTAGTCAATTGAGCAGTTATTATTATCACATATGGTGTAGTTGAAATTTAAACCTTACGGTCTACAAAATAACACCGTAATCAACTTTGTTCGATAATAGGAGTAGGTAATGTGATTCATATTTTCGCCATTATTATCAAGTGAACCGTAGCCTAGTGGAGTAAGGCGCGGTCTAAGTAATCGGCTGGCGCTGGAGATGCGGGTTCGAATCCTCAAACGGCACATAAATTAATGTGGCATCTTTTTATGAGTATGTTGTATCTTGGTATACAATTGAGCCGAAAGACGAAAAATATCAGAAAATTACAAATATGAACATGCAAATAAAAGGCAGATGAAGCTGTTTGCAGCTCAGCGACGATCGCATCGCGTGACGTCATTCGTGAGTCATGCTCATGTGACGCGGCCGGCGCAGGCGGCGATATTCTTTAAGTATTGAGGGGGTCTGTTTTCTCTGACGCTGACTGTACGAAGTCTAGCCGGGTCAGTTAGTATAAAAATAATAAACACAGAAGTTTCGCTTCTGCAACAGTTCAACTTTTTTTTATATCACCTAGGTTAAAAACAACGTCTCGAAGAAATTGTTTGAGAAAAAGGTCGCCTATTTATTAGCTGCCATTTTGAACATTTAAGTATTGTTCTAAGCACTTTAGTAAATTAATTACGTGCTCGCAAGGGAGATACTTTTTTTCAAACTGAAACCGCTGTAATTCTTTTTAATTTCATGGAGCTTAATTTCTAAGGAAGCTACACTTAAGTTTTCCTTTTATATAAAAAATGAATTACTGACTTTTTAGTTGTTCTTGTACTTGGAATTTTATATTGCCGTCTTTTTGATTTTATGGCCTATATTGTCACTTATGTTTTAGTTTTTATAACAATCTACAGCGTTGTTTCTTGTTGCAAACGGACGCTTTTGCCTAGGAAGTTGTTTTTGTCCTTCTATTAGTTTGACTTGTACGGTTTTTACTGATGCGACTGTCGGTAAGGTGAGGTGATTTCAGGCTTGAGATTATGATGAGGTCCGATGTACCTAAAAAAGGAATAATAATATGAGTACAACAACCAGTGAACAGCGTAACAAGCAACTTCCTTTTGATAACCAAATACGATAGGTAGGGGTATATAATACCCCATGACTCTCTTTCATGCATTTTTTGGCATCAACATTTAAAATTGAGCGAACAACTCAGTACTCAACAATATCGAATGACACATACAACAGTATATTTGTTAACATTGAGCATTCAAACGCATATACACAAATACTCACATAATATACACACATACGCGCATGCTCGTGTCAATATTTCAGTTACATTCACAAAGTAATACCAAGAATATCTGGTATCAAAGTGAAATTATGACACAGGACTTCAAAATACTATTTATATTACAACCAATGATGTATCTATAATATAAAAATGAATCCCTAAATGTGTTGCTAAGCGCAAATCTCGGGAACGGCTGAACCGATTTCGCTAATTCTTTTTTTAGAATAATTCCCTGAAGTACGAGGATGGTTCTTATGGCGAGAAAAATTAAAAAAAAGGCGGTATGAAGTTCGCGGGGTCAGCTAGTTATTAATAGATACGTCATATAGGAACGTTGCGGCTTTCAAAAATGGCGCAAACACTAAGTATAAAAAATACCGCTAACTGCTTACTCGCGTGAAAAAATAATACGGCAATATTATTAATTTATATATGTCATGAGTTATGAATCAAATTATTATTTATACGAATAATAATACTGTTATTGTGAATTTACTATTAACTAGCGGACCCGGCGAACTTCGTACCGCCATATTTTTTGATCCCTTTCTCGCTGCATATCTCTAAATTCATCAGTGTTTTACATATTATAAACCTTCCTCTTGAATCACTCTATCTATTAAAAAAAACCGCTTCAAAATCCGTTGCGTAGTTTTGAAGATTTAAGCATAGATACATAGGGACGGACAGACAGCGACAGCGACTTTGTTTTATAATATGTAGTGATGATGATGATGACGTATTTTATTGCGTAGTGTCTGTCGTGTCCCTGATTTATGCAAAAAATGATGACCAAAGTCACTTTTATCGCCCTTTTAGAGTGTGAACAACGCATCTATATTCTATAGTTTATAATATAATGATAATATCATTGATTACAACGTTCATTTTCTTGATAGAACATTTGTCATAGTCAATTTGTGGATCTGCCCTCTTAACGGTAGGTACTCAATAAAGGCGGCATTGCCAAGCATTCATGGCCCACGTAGCCAGGTTGTCATCAAAGCATATTCGTTTCCATAATATCTGCTTATATCGCTCTAACAACGGCCACGCTTCAACGGCTGCAAGGGTCATTGCAGACATATCAACTCGGAAACGGTTTGTAACCGCATCGCTTAAAATAGATGAAATAATAAACAAATGAACGCGCGCTTCCGACTCTCTGTCGCCGCAACAACGCAAAAAAATGTCATTAACTACTTTTCTAATCTTTAATAATAAACTTTAAATCTATAGTAAAAAGTTCTAGAATCGGGGTTCTTGTGACATATGAATCAACCAGCGGTAAGCAAGCCGTAAGCGTGGCGTCACCTAGCCGACAGACGATACGGTGACGATCCCTTTCGGAGTTGATATGTCTGGTAAGACCCCTAAAGTGACTGGCCTAATGATGGTTGGGTATCAGCTACCGCACAACCACTTGGCTCGCTCCGCAGTAATGTATACCTTTACTTAGATGCCTAGTCACGTGAAGATCAAAATATGCGTAGCTATTTTTTGAATAAGGAAATGTAAAGAGCCTCACTTTGTGTCCAAATAAAGTAATATGAAATATGAACGGATAATATACCAGGAAAGTAGTCAAAGGGAACAATTTTATTAACATTTTGATACCAAGAACTTGTCAACAGGATAAAGAAATACTGACAACATCCCGGACCAACAAAATGGACTTTATGAGGTGGTAACGTAAAAAATGCTTAGATGCTGCCATACTTGAGGAAATTTAATATAAGATTTCATTATTCTCAATCCTTTGACATATCCATTTATGAAAATGACGCGGAAAATGTTCAGCAGATATTTTTCTTGAATGTTCCATGATGTCTATCATTAGGAGATCTCTAATGGGCTTCTGAGATCTTGGTAGGGCGCCTAAAATACCCAGGCTATTTCTAAATTGTCAACAGCCATACAAACGACGTTCAGTGAGTCTTGGGCGAGTATTCTAGAGCATCAATCTAATCTCGATTTATAGCTAGATTTGAGGGCAGATTGTATTCTAGATGACAGTGTTCTAATGTCATTGTGAGAGTCGATTCATGTCTGAGCGTTGTTGTTCTGTAATATGGGCCTTAAGTCCCGTTTGCAGACCACGGTACTAACCCTTTGATACCTACTCAGTGAAATGAACCTTTTAGTTATTAGTTTTCATAACAAAACGCAGCATATAAAACTCAGCAGCCTATAATATAATTTTATATCTCACATATAAACAGTACACCATAAAAGTCTAGGCAATTCACATTCGCATATCTTTACGCGCAATTCTAAACACGAAGCACACAAAAGCAATTTTGAGGGAGCCAGTGAAACATACGACTTGACAAATTGACGGACCGACGCTCAGCTATTGCGTTTGTGCGACAAACTATTTCATTTGTCCGGTTTATAGCTCGTAAAGTTACGTAATACTTGGGTTACAAACGAGACTGCGGTGACAATAATAAATTGTTTATTTTTATCTAAGGTTATTAGGTACCGATATGTTATTTATCACTGCGGTTGGCATGCTCGCCGCGTAAGCGCTTTCGTGTACAGCCTGCTTATTGCTAATATTATGTTGGAAAAGTTTCATTTTATATTACGTCATTTTGTGTTATATTTGTTTCGCCTTTTATGTGAAGGTTTTTGTAATACTGAGTGATTTGTGGTAGTTTACCGTGTTAGTACTCGGTAAGGACAATATTGAAAATTTATCTGTCAATGTATGGTAGCCTAACCTCATCTATAAGCTGGTACACCTTTGACTGAGGCTTTCATCTCGAGGCTGGGCGATCAAACGGCAGTTCCTACAAAAGGTAAGATAATGCGTCATATTAAGGGACAGTTCAGGTCAGGAAAGTATCGAAGTTCAGCCAAACCCGTAGTTAGACTGGAAAAAGACTCCGAGGTGAAAGCTTCGGATGCGACTGGGATTAACGCTAGGATGAAGAAGAGATCAAGAGACAGTCCAGACCAGAAGTGCAAACTTTTGATGCATCTGGAAGTCACCTACTGAAAAACTCCACTAGACAACACTTTAAGTATAAAATTATAATCAATCGCCCAGGTACCTACTCCGTGCATCATATTATTATAACTCACTATTACGAGTACGTGGAACCCAAAATCATTGCTCACGAAATGTGGATGTAATAAACCTCTGCTTGCCCCTATCAGGCTTTACAGGCGGATATATACTGGTATTGTTATTGTATTGTTTATTTACATCTCGTGCTGAAACTGGTGTACCATCATTTGTGACGTTTGTCGGTGTTGTGCCAAGATATTTAAGACGATTAATGCAATTTGGAGCGAAGGAGGCGCCATCAATAAACGTGTTGATTCAGGCGGGCGACATCTGTGATTAGCATAAGGGGATCATGGTTTACAGGTGTGAATAGACGCTGTCAAAATGTGCTATACTGGTGTCATGTCGCAAAAACATTTGGACACTTATTTGATAGGCATGGATATTTGAAAATGATACTGTCTGAAGCTTACACGAATATCGCTTATTGAGATAAAACTTTTTAACGGATTATATTGCGATTTATTTGTTACTAGCTTCTGCCCGCGTGGATGTTGGTTATCGCGACCAAACATAGCCTATGTCCTTTCCCTAATTCTAATCTATCTCTGTACCAAATTTCATTAAAATCGGTTCAGTGGTTTGAGCGTGAAAGCGTAACAGACAGACATACAGACAGAGAGATAGACAGACAGACAGAGTTACTTTCGCATCTATAATATTAGTATGGATATGAGTTACTTACATTTAGCTCGATGCTTCGGCAATTTTTCAGCAGTCATGGTCGCGGGGTGACAAAAGATAGTTTTAATTAATTAAGTGGATGACTGGGTCCTATTGCCGTATTCCAGGCACTAATATTGACTCGAGCGATGTATCTGAGGCTGAGTCTGAGCTGTAAGTATATATCTGTTTGATGTTAAACAGCCTTATTCCTTAGTCGCCTTGTACAACACCGCATGGGAGGAGATGGGCTGGCCCAAATTCTACTCTGCCGGGAACCACTTTAGATCTTTAAATGGATAAAAATTCGTGAATTAACCCGTTTAATATAAATCACCTTCATTACAAAAAAAATACTACCATTTGGCATTATTCGGTTGACAAATATATTATTTTTTCGTAACAAAAGTGATTTACAATAAACGGATGAATGCTCTTTTGTTCTGAAATATTTATACCCGAAACCGATTCTACTGATCGTGAATTAGTGATAGCGAAACAAAGCCTTCTTCTTCTACCTAGCTTTAATCCCAGTTGCATCCGAAGCTTTCACCTCGGAGTCTGGGGTCCGCTTTACCAGTCTAACTGCGAGTTTTACCAGTTAGACTGGTAAAGCGGACCTTTCACTATTAGGTACATTTTATACGCATACATACATATACTTACGCCTGTAAATCCCCGAAGGGGTAGACAGAGGCGTATTAATCCCACGTTTTAGGGGCCTATTGCCGTCTAGTGGGCAGAAACATTCGCGTTAACCTCGAAAGCGTATTAACGGTAATGATGATGACTATTTTTATACCGGTAATAGGTCCTTTTTGTTTTCTGATATCCCCACAGCAGAATACCTAAGTCCTTTTTGTTTTTTATTTAACGTGCGCAAAGCTACACGGCAGCTTATGTAATTTTTGCTTTTTACGTGTGAAAATCCCCACGGCGGAATAGGTCCTTTTTCTTTTTTTTGCCTGTGTAAATCCCCACGACAGAAAGGTGGTTTTTGTTTTTTCACGTGAGGAAAACCCCACAGCAGAATAAGTCCTTTTTTTACGTATGACAAACCCCATGGAAGAATAGCTGGTTCTTTTGTACGTGCGGAAATCGCCGGAGCCAGTGGGGTGGTTATTTCGGATTCGAACCTTTTAATAAACGTAATAGGTTCTTTTAAGTTGCGGTAAGTGAATCAGTATTTCCTTTGAAATACGCCACGGGCAGCAGCTTGATAGGTATGTAATGTCAAACACATAACCCCCCTTTTTGACTTCACCGCAGTCAGGTAAACAAAACTAAGGTGACGGATACTCTTCCATACATTCGTGGGCCTGATTGACAGAAAATGGAGCTGTCAGCTGTCACAGCTTAAAAATACAGTTGATAAACACAAGAAATAATTAATCGATTAACGCAAATCGATTCAGAATTTATTTTTATTACACTATTATTTGGTATTTTAAATGGTTATTATTATGATTATGATTAAGTTTTGTTCACTCTGATTGATTTAATATCAAATTGTGATTCAAGTGTTTTAATACGCAATATTGTTTAAATAATTTTTAGTAATCGATATTTTATTTTGCTAGTGAAATAAATTTAGTTTTAAGATTTCTCGTCTTCAAGATTTTCAATTGAGCTGGTTTTTTAATATTTTGAAATAGAAAAAAAATACCGCTTTTTTAAGTCATTTCTCAACTCATTACAATTTTGGCCCAGAAGTCCCCGTCTCCTTTGTCAAACTCCAAAGCGTTTTATAGTTCAACATTTTTGTTATTTTTTTAACGGATACCATTTTAACATCACTATCAGACACTATTGCGAGAATTTATGGCAAACGCATCGATGCCATTTAGTGCGATTTCCAGGAATGTGCAGTTGTCAAGTGGGTGTTACAAATGGTGCTCCGGTGGAACTGACGGCGAGAAGCTGCCTCACGTGCTCTGCACCAAATGATACCAGATTTATTTAGTGTCTCAGTTTGTAAGCTAGTTATGTCAGCGAAAACCGTTTGTAGTAACGGTTATGATATTCTTAGGCCCGTATTTTAGAATTGTACTCAGTTTTGAATCTCGGTTTATTTGAGGATAGATCAATCAGACGTTCTGTGAAATCTGTTTATACTATACCATATTATGTCCTAAGAGAAATCGCCATTCAGAACTGAATCCGTCACCGTCCTACTTATCTAGATACCTTTGCGGAACTTCTATTTCTGGATGGTCATCTCCGCTCCTCTGCCGCATTAGCCTTCGTAGTTATGTTTTTTATGACCACCATTTAATTTTGTTTTTGATAACATTGCATTGCATACGTTACAGGGTGCGCACTCGTTATTGCATATAATGCCTAGGCAAAGTATAAAACAAATAAAATTTCATACATCGCCTACGCGGTTTGGACATTCTATACATTGCCTAGACATTGTATAAAATACCGGTTTATACACATTTCCTGTAACATATACACAATCCATTAGCAGTACAGGTTAACCAAACGTGTGAATAAACGGCAGCATTACATAATAACCTTCAATGCGTGTAATAAATTACCTGTGATGAATGACAGTCGCTCCGTGTCAGCGTAAACGATGTATCGAAACATTTGTTTCAATGTTTTCCCGCCCGAACGATATTGATCGTTAGGGATGAAAATACACAAATTTTGCTCACGGTAATATTTCATTTTTTTTATACAACTTAGGTGGCAGACAAGCAGACGGTCCACCTGATGGGAAGTGGTTACCGTGGCCTATGGACAACTTACACTAGGAGCGTCACACTCGCGCTGTCGACCCCGTAAGAACCTTTTAATACCCATCTTGAAAAACCCCATACTGTAGTCGTTTGGAAAACCACGGTAATGAGTTTATTCGACAGTTTAGTGCGATATTATGCGATAATATAGACTAAGTTCCGTATTCAAGAACGATATTTAGCCCTGAATATTGATTTATAGCTGACAGCCTCCGTGGCGTAGCGGTAGTGAACGCGGCCGCTACGCATGAGGCGCGGGTTCGATCCCCGCTCAGTGCAAATATTTGTGTGAATGATATATGAGTATTTGCATTGGTCTGGTCGTGCCTCGGAGAGCACGTTAAGCCGTCGGTCCCGGTTGCCATAAGAACATCTATGGCAGTCGTTACGGGTAGTTGGAGCCCTAAAAAATCCAAAAACTAACGGTCTAACTGCATAGCTACGATATCACCCAATGTTAACATTGGGTTGTGGAGGTCAGATGACAATCGCTTCACGGAAAATGTCGAGGTCTAGCCAAATCCGTAGTTAAGACTGATAAAGCGGACCCCAGACTCCGAGCTGAAAGTTTCGGATGCGACTGGGAATTAACGCTAAGAGGAAGAAGATTGATTTATAACTAGATCTAAGAACAGCCTAGTATGAAAGAAACTTCATCCCACGCCCGCTCAAGCTGTAGAATGAACTCCCTACTGTAGCTTTCCCAGGTGACAATACAATATGGGGTTCTTCAGAAACGGCATTAGAAGGTTTCTTCAGGGTCGGCTGCACGATTGAAACGCCCCTGGTGTTGCATACTTCTATAGGCCACGATAACACAATGAAATAGAAAAAAAAAATTAAACCCGTAACACTGTTGCCGTTACCGTTACCGACCCCTTAGTATATAAATATATTGGTATATACTGGCCTAGTGGCCTAGTTTTCCCTTCTGTTAGCACTCCCTAAGTGCCAATCGGCTGTGCAATTTTAAAACCTAGCAACTGACATTTTTTCAAAAATGGGTGTTTTTGCATAATATTGACTTGCTAGGTTTAACTCACACATTGTGCTTGTCAAAACGTTTAAAAAGCACTCGACAAAAAAGTTAAGACAACTGAAATTCCTAGCATCTACACATATATTTTTTTAAACGTTCAAAAAACTTATTCAAAACCTAGCATCTTACACTAAACAAAATTAAACCCTAGCAAGTGACTGCAGTTGCTAGGTTATGAAGCTGTTCGCGCGAGTTGCTTGGTGTTTGAAATTGTAACTGATTTATATTTCGCGCGCTTCTTTTTAGTATGCGGCGAGCACCACCTGGTTTTTCCATGCCTGAAGTTAAAATCACGCAACGGGTGGTCCGGCGTGAACTTAAATCCCTAGATTTTCGAAAGTCGAGTGGGCCGGATGGTATACCGGCGATGGTGCTCAAGCACTGTGCTCCCGAGTTGTGCCCAGTACTTACACGCCTTTTCGCGCTCTCCTACTCCACAAGACAGGTCCCGGTTTCGTGGAAGACTGCATTCGTGCATCCTGTGCCTAAGAAAGGCGACAGGACAGATCCGTCCAACTATAGGCCTATCGCTATCACCTCGCTGCTGTCGAAGGTGATGGAGCGTGTGATTAACACACAGCTCCTGAGATACCTTGAGGGAAACGATCTACTGAGCGACCGACAGTACGGTTTTCGCCACCGTCGCTCTACCGGTGACCTCCTAGTGTATCTCACTAACCGATGGGCGCAAGCCATCGAGAGTCGGGGTGAGGCTTTAGCGGTCAGCCTAGGTATAGCGAAGGCCTTCGATCGGGTCTGGCACAGAGGTCTTCTTGCGAAGTTGCCACGCTATGGACTCCCCGCGGGATTGTGCGCATGGATTGCCAGCTTTTTGTCCAACAGAAGTATTCAAGCCGTCGTCGATGGCAGCTGCTCGGACCGCATGGGCATAAACGCTGGTGTTCCGCAAGGCTCCGTGTTGTCCCCGACCTTGTTTTTGCTGCATATCAATGACATGCTGTCTGATGGCTCCATCTATTGCTATGCAGATGACAGCACCGGTGACACGTATTACACGGGCCGTGCAAATAACCCTAGGTCGGAAGTGGAGGAGAGTCGCGAACAACTTGTGTCCGAAATTGAGACTACTCTCTCTGGAGTATCCGATTGGGGACGATTAAATTTAGTCCAATTCAACCCTACCAAGACACAAGTATGTGTATTCACCGCTAAGAAGGCTCCATTTGATGTAGCGCCGCAATTCCTGGGCACACCGCTCACCATCTCCACAAGTATCGGGATTCTTGGTGTCGATATCTCCAGCGACGTCCAATACCGAAGTCATCTGGAAGACAAGGTCAAGTTGGCATCAAAGAAACTTGGGGTGCTCAACAGGGCGAAGCAGTACTTCACTGCGGGGCAACGACTCCTCCTTTATAAGGCACAGGTTTGGCCCCACATGGAGTACTGCTGTCACCTTTTTGCCGGAGCGCCTGCGTGCCAGCTTGACCCTTTCGACTCGGTACAAAGACGGGTGTTGAGGCTCGTTGGCAATCCCATACTCACAGGCGATGTGGAACCTCTCAGTCTCAGTGCTTCACTGTGTGTGTTTTACCGCCTATACAATGGTTTGTGCTCAGATGAATTGTTTGACATGATGCCCACAGCTACATTCTATCATCGCACTTCTCGTCATAGGCGGGGAGTTCATCCTCACACATTGCGACCGGAAATGGTGCGCACTGTGCGGTATGAAAGGAACTTCATCCCTCGCACACTCAAGCTGTGGAATGAACTCCCCGCGATGGTTTTCCCAAGCGACTACAATATGGGGTTTTTTTTTATTTTTTATATAGAACACGTCAATTTGACTTCGCCTCGCCTGATGGTAAGCTGAAGGCAAAGTCTCTGAAAAGAGGGCCACCATTACAACACGTACCATGTTACAATGGTGGCACTCAGCTTGACGGCCTCATCAGATGCTTTTTCACGCCCCGCTTAAAGGACCCGGGACTATAGGAGGAAGGAAACACGTGAGCTGGCAAGGAATTCCAAGTCTTAATAGTGCGGCAGAAGAAGGAGTCGCCGAATCGCTTGGTTCTTGATGGAATATTCTGCACCGTATGCGGGTGGCATCTAAGTCCTGCACGTGTTGTCCTATATAGGAAAGTAGAGGGTGGGATTACTTGGAAGAGCTCATCAGAACATTCACCATGGTAGAGACGGTAGAAAACCGCCAAAGATGCCACATCTCTACGCAACTGCAAAGGCTCGAGGGTGTTAGTGACCTCAGGATTCCCAATAATGTGGACCGCACGTCGCTGCAACCTGTCGAGAGCATCTAGTAAGTACTTTGCGGAGCCATCCCAGAGATGCGAGCAGTATTCCACGCAAGAGCGAATTTGTGTCTTGTAGAGAAGACACCGCTGCTCCGGCGTGAAAAAACGTCTCACTTTGTTCAGGACTCCGAGTTTACGCGAGGCTGTTTTGATGATGCTCTCAATGTAGTTTTTGTTGTTCAGTTTGCAGCGGACATCCATACCTAAGATGTTGAGATTGTCCTGCAGTGGCAGTGGCGTGCTCTGAAGAGTTGGAAGGGGAAGGAACGAAGATACCTTTGCTGTAAACGCGCATGCCTGCGACTTCTTGGCATTGAATTCGACCAGGTTTTCAGAGCCCCATTGGGAAACGTGGTTCAGGGTCCGGTCAAGTTCACTGACGAGAAGCTGCCTTTTTTCCGCGATATCAGACTGCTTGGCCGCAGGATGTCCGTGATAACTCCCGTGTAAGGTGCTATCGTCTGCATAGCAGTGAATGCTGCCAGTGGACAACATGTCGTTGATATGCAGAAGAAAGAGAGTGGGTGATAAGACGGACCCCTGCGGCACGCCAGCATTTACCTGCAGGAACTCCGAAGTTCGACCGTCACAGAGGACGCGAATACGGCGCCCCTGCAGGAAGCTAAACACCCAGTCGCACAGTCTGGGAGGCAGACCAAAGGCTGGTAACTTGGAAAGAAGCGACTTGTACCAGACTCTATCGAAAGCTTTGGCGATGTCAAGACTAATTGCCAGTGACTCGCCATGCTTGTCCATAGCCTCACCCCAAAGATGTTGGGTTCTTCAAGAAGGGCATTAGTAGGTTTCTTCAGGGTCGGTAGTGCGAGTGTGACGCCCCTGGTGTTGCATATGTCCATAGGCCACGGTGACCGCTTCCCATCAGGTGGGCCGTGTGCTTGTCTGCCACCTAAGTGGTATTAAAAAAAAAAGGGAATTAGGCGTGAGCGTATGTATGTAAATTATCATTGGTTCGTATATTTGTCGAAGGTTGTATGAATCAACCCACGAAAAAAAAACTTGAACTTGACTGAGGATTTTTATACCACTTAGATGGCAGACAAGCACACGGCCCACCTGATGAAAAATGGTTCCCGTTGTCACGGTAACCACTTTCCATCAGGTGGGCCGTGTGCTTGTCTGCCACCTAAGTGGTATAAAAAAAAAGCGTTACTAGGTTTATGAAATAGTTTTAGTTTATTTTATAATGAATTAAGAGCAGATAAAAACCTAGCAAAGTACCTTACTAGGATTTGAATTTGCATTAGGAACTTACTTTTGCTTAAGGAAGCAATTTATTCTTCAGTAAGTGCTCTGGTACTCACATTTTTTATGATAAAATTATTATTTATTATTGATTTTACAGCTAAATATATATAGCATAATTAGGTATTACTCCCATGATTCTAGAACAAATCGTTTTGGAATGGCAAGACCTTAAAGTGGCAAAGTCGTTTTTCTGCTCTCCTGTAAAATTTGTTTTAAACCACTTGCTAGGTTTTGATATTTGACAGCCGCAATGTTTTTATCCATTGTAAGCGTAACTCAAAACGGTACCTCAAAACTTTGCAAAATTGCTCATTGTATTTCACCTCCATGGATATTCATACATCATTCGAAGAGCAACCAAACCCGTAAATACTCACACATATATTACATTAAACTAATCTACTCACTATATTACATAATCTTAGCTATAAATCTGATCACAGACGCACAAGTTTATGTGAAAATTATATAGGTACTCACTTGATCCAACTGAGACCCGAATATGTTCGGGGCACGTTTTGACCACGAGAGCTGCGGTTAACCCTTTCAATGCTATCGATGCTTTGTAACGTCATTTACAGGTGTCGAAATCGTAATAAACGATTTAAATACCTATGTATAAAACATTTTGAAAATCTACACTAATTGGGAGAAAAAGGGGTTTAAAAGGGTTCAAATTTGTGTTTGTGTGAAAGTGCGTCATTTTTAGGGTTCCGTAGCCAAATGGCAAAAAACGGAACCCTTATAGATTCGTCATGTCTGTCCGTCCGTCCGTCTGTCTGTCCGTCCGTATGTCCCAGCCACTTTTCTCCGAAACTATAAGGCCTATGCTGTTTTTTGTTTCATCAAACCCATACGTGTGGGGTATCTATAGATAGGTCTTTAAAAATGCTATTGAGGTTTCTAACATATTTTTTTCTAAACTGAATAGTTTGCGCGAGAGACACTTCCAAAGTGGAAAAATGCTATAACTTCTAAAATAAGAGAATGATAAATCTATGATGTATAAAAAATATATGATGTAAATTGCCATGCTAACTTCCACTAAATTGGTCCGAACGAGATCCACTCAGTAGTTTTTTTTAATACGTCAAAAACCACAATTTTCGCCATTGCTGCTACGGAACCCTTCATGGGCGAGTCCGGCTCGCACTTGGCCAAATTTATTTAATATAAACTGATGAAATTTGGAACACATATAGATTAGAGCTTGAGAAAGGACATAGGCTATTTTTGATGATGATAATCGATATCCAAGCGCGCGGAAAAGTACGGGAAACAGCTACGAGTAATTGCATCATAAATAAAACACATGATTATTCATCATCAGTGTTGTTCCCGGTTGCATTCGAGGTTTTCACTTCAGACCCCGAAAGCCGCTTACTCCTCCTTCTCTTGGTTTGGCTCATACAGTTTTCTCGGGAGCGATTGATATCTGACTTCACAACCCTGGGTGAGACCAAACCAGCCCCCCTAGACAAGTGACAATTCATTACTCGGCGTATCATGGAATAGAATGACGAATGTATAGGATTCGCGGGCCTGGGGGTGACGGGTGGAGCCGCCTGTCACCCTAGCAGAAGCAGGCCGCGGCGGCGGCGCGCATTGCGTGCCTCCCCATACCCGGGGGCGAGTCGGGGACTCCGTGGTCCCCACACCGGATGAGGGCCAGATCGAGAGATTTGGTCCTGGGTCGGCCTGGGTGCGAGGGATATGGCTACGACAACCTCACCTCCGGCAACCGACGGCCCATAGACGGCGTGCGTTTTACTCGGTTCGAGTCCGACATAACCTCCTCCTCCGGCTCCGGCGGGGGAGGAATCCGTGGGGATTTTTCGCACGTTAAAAAAAATGTAAGTATAGGATTTGACGTTTTTGACATTCGTTGACGCCTGTCATATACGTCAAATCCCATACATTTGGCATTTTATTCTACTAAACGCCGGCCGACGTATTGCCACTTGTATAGAGGCGCTGAACGACTGCGTCCGGGCCTCATCTGTCGATCAGCAAATGCACCGGCTGGCAGGTAGGTTGGGTTGCCCCGAGTAAATGCACCGGTTTTCTTAATAGGTTGGTTTGCCCCGCAGGTCTTGGTATAGCCCTGTTGTAAACATTCTTAAGCTGAATATTGCGTACACACGTATTCCTGCGAGGTAAATGAAGAAACAAATTCGCTCATATCTTCGGTCCTACTAAACCGATTGCATTCAAAAAACGTACAATTTTAAGTCCACATCAAATTCGTTCAGTAGTTTTTGCGTCCAATGCGAACAAACAGACAAAAATGTACGCGTTCGGACCTGACAACTTTGGTTAGTGTAAAGTTAAAGAGTGAATAACTAGGTATATAAAAACCGCAAACTCAGCTTTCTTCACCTAAAAATTAATGGATACTTTGCGAGGTTCGAGAATTTTTAGTGCCGTAAATTTTCTCGGACGCTGGTTAAGTTTCACAAATTTTAACTGCCATTATTCTACTGCTCGTCGCACTATTGAGCCCGTTTGCTTCTATTTAACTAGTTGAATACAATAAATAATGTTACTTTAAAGTTAATCGTGTGTGGTATATAGTAAAAATTATGAATCTGTCGCAACCAACTAGTTTAATCAGCCTTCGTCCCATTTGAATACCATTTTAAAGCATTCAAACGCATTGAATTTCAAATTCTTTTGATTCGGTAGAAATAATTTAAAACTAAATGAATCCATTAATTGTTCTCTAAAAGATTTTTGAAGTTGAACTCAATTGATGTAAAAGTGAATCGAAATAGTAGATACATTCGTTATTATATCCCATTTATAACTAACGTAACCTAAAATTCTAACCCAGTTGTAAATTATTATTAAATTCATTCCTAACTTGACCGCCGCCTAGCTGATGGGTTTATTTCTAACCAAACCCATCATTACAAAATCAATAAAAATCAACTTCTTCCTCCTATCGTTATTCCCAGTCGCATCTGAAGCTTTCAGCTCGAAGTCTGGGGTCCGCTTTACCAGTCTTAACTACAGATTTAGCCAGACCTCGATGTTTTCCGTGAAGCGATTGCCATCTGACCTCCACAACCCAATGTTAACATAGGCGATATCGAATTTTTTGCAGCTAGACCGATGTTTTTGGACTTTTTAGGGCTTCAACTACCCGTAACGACTGCCATAGATGTTTTTATGGCAACCGGGACCGACGGCTTAACGTGCTCTCCGAGGCACGACCAGATCAATGCAAATACCCATATTTCATGAACACAAATATTTGCACTGAGCGGGGATCGAACCCGCGCCTCCTGCGTAGCGGCCGCGTTTACTACCGCTACGCCACGGAGGCTGTCTAATCATCTGCTGTCAAATCAATAAAAATCAACATTTTGTTATAAATAGGATATGCCAATTTAACTTCACTTCCTCTAATGGTAAGGTGAAGGCAGTCTCAGGAAAGAGGCTCACCATATCAGACAATGTTGTAATGGTGGCACTCAGCTTGACGGCCTCATCAGATTATTTTTCATACGCCGATCAAAGGACCCGGGACTGTAGGAAGAAGGAAACACGTAAGCTGGTCCTCGATTCTGCTAAAGCACAACCACTGTCACACCACAGAGACTGCGAGAAAATTCCATTTGAATTTAGCCTTTAAAGTAATGCTGTTAAAGTTTAAAATTAAATGGCTTTTTGTAGAGTGAACGAAAGCGTGTAATGAAAATATTGTCATTTAATTTTAGACCTTTATAGAAATAAAGTCTAAAATTTAATGCCATTTTTGCAGAGACTGTGGCACGACAGTGGTTTTGCTTTAGCAGAATCGAGGGCCTGGTAAGAAATTCCAGGTATCATCATTTTCGAAATGTGTTTGTTTTTCTTTGTTTACAGAACGATATTCCTAAGGTCCTTCGTATGTCTGAAATTTTATTAAATAAAGAAGAACGTCCTCCTTTTGGAAGTCGGTTAAAAATAATCTCTCTAGGGAAGGCCAGGTTGTTTTTCTAACTTTGAAAATAGTGTAAGGCGTAAAATATAGATTTTTTTGTTGTATTTAGGTAAGTTTCCATTCTATTTTTTTTATTATGTGAGACTTTAAGATATATAAAAAAGAAAATCGTTCTTATATTTCCTTTTTTGTGGAACCTAACAAGGATTGTTTCAAAGCATTGTGTGGCTTCTTGTCTAAGGAGATACAATAGGAAATAAAAAATTCATGTATCCCAATATTTTTCTTAGAAAATAACCTTGTTTGTACCCTTTTTCCATTATACTTAACTCTTCTATATACCCTTTGTATCCAAATATGTATTTTTCTACAAATAAATCCAGCTTCTAGTAGGTACGCTAAATACGAGTTGGTTGGAATATATGCGAGTTTAACTCAAAAAAAGAAGCTATGGAGAGATAAGCGTGGCTAGAATATATTGCTTGTGATAATTGCGTCGCCGATTCTGGTTGCACCTAAACCTTATACGTCTGCTCTGCTAGTCCTTCTTGCCATGATTAGATTCAGTTAGCTTTTAAGGAGCCGACTGTGGTCTGAACTCCTAGCCTCTAGAGAAAAAAGTACACATAGTTTGAACTATACAGCAGGCTGTTATGTCAAAATTTCCATTCATATCCTTAGTATTTTTTTTATTGTTAAGACGATCCATATAGACCATAATTGGTTAGGGTATCTACAAATAGTTTCCTTCAACTTAAGTGATGTAGAAAAAAACTAATAGAAAGAGATAGATAAGTATTATATCAATCGCGGCATTCAATAAATGTCAAATAACGCTGAAATTCGTGTTCACAACCAGTGATTTATTGTCTTATAGATGAATGCGTATTTCATAGTGACGTGATATTTTTGGAAGTAGGTTTCATGTATGATTTATTATCACTATCTGCTTATAACTCTTATATGGTTGTTAAAATTGTAAATCTAGTTCATAAAATGTCTTACACTTTACACAGAAGTCAACTTCATGCTACCTTAGTAATGAGACACCATATTTTACTTTATGTACCTAATGACCTTTTGAATTTCGAATTTGAAACTGGGGCCCAGAAACTATAGACTATAACTCAACGAATCCCAGGCTACGTGGGTAGCAAATGCCTGGCAATGGCATCCCCGCCGGGTAGAAGGAGCAGGACCAAGAAGTCCTGGCTTGACGTGGAGGTTGACATGCATGCTAATGGTCTCACAACCATGGACGACCAAGATCGTGCACAGTGGAGAAGGAAGAGCTGGAGGCGGACCCTGAGCTCCGAGTTCACCTTGGCGTTGAATACAATCAGGAAAATATGTCTCCATGAGGATGATGATGACCTAAGTATAGCACGCTTTTATAATAATTAAGTTGACCGACGTCAAAATAGTGGTTATTCTCCAGCAGCCATTATGTAGGTAAGTCCTTAATCACTTAAAGTTATACCATTGATTTGTAAATGAATAAGACACTTTTGAAGGACCGCCCTCTAAGATTGAACGATTTGCCAATCAGTCGGTACAAGGTCATGGGTTCTTTTTACTTATGGAGAAAGTTGAAAACAAATCCCGGTAAAGGCCATTACTAAACTTGTGTCTAAAGGTCTTTGTCCAATGCAGTGTAATTGTTACGACAGATATATAGTATTAAGTATGGAGATATTAAAATATATTAGATTAAAATAATTGTAAATTCCATCAGCTCAGCGATCATCATTATGATATGTAAAAACTATAGGCAAAATTTAATAATATTTTTGTGTTATTAATATTATATTGCAAGAAATTATTAAACATGCCGTTTAATTAGCACAATGCTATATTGTTTTATTTATTTTATAAACAATACAGTAGTACATAGACTTAATAAAATGATTACCTACTTGTCCTTGCATTTTATGTTGTAGATTTCTACAAAGAAAGGTGGAAGTGAGTTTTTAATACACCACCGAGGTCTTTGGGGTTTTCGCCACCTTCACCCACTTCACTTGCAAACCGTTTGGTCTCATGGCCCGACGGTTTGCAAAAGTCACTCCTACAATCACCAAGATAAGCAAATTCAAGATATAGAGAAGGAGAGTGGACCGGAATTAAATGCAACCAGAACCAACGCTATAATGATGACGCTAACAGTGAACTGAGACCTTAATTCTGAAAGCACGGCAAAGTTTATTTGGACCTCTCCAGATTTGCGAAATACTTTTCTCCTTAAGTACTCTACTAAGTTGTAAGTCGCAGATAGATATACATATTTATAGCTATAGATCTACCCTCAAGACGAATTTAATTGACGATCGAGTTCTAGTTTCATATGTGGGTTAAGCAAATACGTTGGGACAAACTTATATCCGAGGAGCATTGTGTAAAGAAACTCGATTAGTTAACTTACTAGTGAACTTACTAGTTCAATCACAGACATGTTTGTGCTAATATAATGTTTGTATTGCAAAAGTTGTTCAAGTAAATAGAGTTTTTGATTAGATCTCGTCGATTAATTAGTAAAATTACTTTGGTGAAGTCAGGCATTTCTGATATTTGAAAGGTGTCTTATTATTTTCTATACCACTTAGTCGGACAAGCATATGACCTGATGGAAAGTGACATTACGTGTGCAACACCAGGGGAATCGCACTCGTACTGCCAACCCTGAAGAACTGAGAGTTTCCGTGCCGGCAGTGCATAAGACAAAGCAGGATAATGGTACGATATAAAAAGACTAGAATAAAGAGGATAGGATAGGATTCAGATCGACCGAGTATGGCTCGCAAGCCGTGGCTCCCGAGGCAAATTTGAAAAGTTTGCGAGCGTGCCTCACGAGCCAACGTGAGCCAGCGTCGTTATATACACCCACACCGCGCGTGTAGCCCGGACTGAGCTGTCTTTGAGCATCGGCAGAAACCGAGAACGTTCGGCTCGGTTTCAAGCGGCTGAGCCAACTTGCACCCGAGGCAGCCCGAGCCACGTTCACGCCGCCTTCGCCCGAGGCATTGATTCGCGCGAGCCGTGCTCAGCTGATCTAAGCGCCACTATTCCGAAGGTGACCGCATACGACAAACTGTAGACAAGACACACGCAGCAGATACGCGTAATACATTGCGGCTTCACAATGGTCACCTTTATTCGTATCGGAGTTTGACAATTAATGGGTACGTTGTATCTACTGCATGCGTTTGCAGTTATCGTATGCGGTCGACTTCGGATTCCTACCTATATACCGTGGTTTTTGGTTTGTGTTTCACGTAGACCCAAGGTTTCAGATGTACGTTCCATGTTAAAACTAGAAGTTATAGAATTTCTAGAACATTGGCTCATAAAATGTTTGGTGATCTTGGCGTTCGTTCCTTACGCAAACTATAGTGGTGCATTAAAAAACGATAGAATAGTTTCAAATGTTGAAAATGTTAGAGGACGTCGTTTTCAGTGAAACCACGTAAAAACTTTATGTTCTCGTTATGAAATTCGAATTGAAAAGAATATGCCTCAGCTAGTTATTTAAACTTAATATTATAAAGTTCTTTCTATAGTATTTTGTAATTGTACTATTTATTTATATCTGTAGGTACTTAATACTATAAAGTTGAAGAGCTTGTTTGAACGCACTAATCGCAAGAACTAGTAGTTGGAATTGAAAAACTATTTTTGCGTTCCTCCGTTTATTGACTACCTACTAGCTGTTGCCCGCGGCACATCTACACTACTTAACCGATTTTGATGAAATTTGATACAGAGATAGACTATGGACCTTAACAAAGAACAAAGGCTATGTTTGGTTGTGATAACCGACATCCACGCGGGTGGAGCCATTGGTGACAACTAGTGTATTTTACTCTTGTGCGCAGAAATCATCGACCTTTATAAAAAAGTCTAAAGTATTTTCAATAAAGTCTTCTTATGATATCAATGGCGTCGAGTTGTTTTTGTTATTAGTTACTTCAAAGGGTATATGTTCCCTGCTCTGAAGATATTATCGTAATACCTTATGTATTTTTTATTTTAAGAGATAGGTATTGCTCAAAGGAAATATATGGGGCTGCGGTTTGGTACATTTCTAAATTTTTTAGATTTAGTAGACTCAAAACTGGGTTACCTAGTTAAAAGTCTGCTAATTCTGTCTAAAAAGAATACTTTACTGTTTGCATTTCAGTCTCGAATTTTGTCAAAAATTACGTAAATCTTTGTTTATCTTCCACAAACAATGCACGACTTAACCATAGTAACTACATTCAAATAACTTCACTAAATTTTGATGTTCATAATATTAGTAGGATTAGTGGGATACTACGAAGTAAAACAAGGTAACTAAATTTGCATAACTATACCCTCGGATTACAGCACTAATCTTAAACGGGGGATAGTCCACCCGCTCTGCATTCACATTCCTCCCATTATTTAACCACCATACGGTTAGGACCGGACAGTTTGGAGTTTGAAAAGCTCAACTTGTCAAAATTGCACTACTATACAAAACTTTTCGGAAACAAACAAGAACACCCTATCGACATGAAAATTTCTAAGGTCGTAAGGCTCATTTTTTCGTAAGACAAATTTTGTCCCTTACGTCATTGAACTTAAGGCACGTTTTGTCGGTAAGACAAACAGTCTCTTACGGGATTTGAAATAAATCCAGCTTTAATGTATAAAATAATAACAGGTAAGTGGTTGACGAATTTGGTGGTCAAAAGCACTCGAAACTGGGAGGTTTTCATGGAAGACAGCAGAAGAAGCTCAAGAAGTGTATGGATGGAGATGGCGGTCAGTTGTATCTGCCTACTCTGCAGGTAAAGGCGGAAATGGGGTGAATATAATTATGCAGGTACGTATGTGTATCTATAAGTATGTTTATCTCCAATCCTGTCTTTAGGTCTAGATCGAACAGTGTATAGTCAGTATCAGATCGATCTTAACTAGTAAAGTACTCAAGATGATCTTAATACCTATTGAGTTATAGTTCGAACTAAAGGTATGTACTAAGTGTCAGAATAATCAGTCAACAAGAAGGGAGAATACCAAGATATTAAGATCATTTTGAGTACTTTGCTAGTCAAGATCGATCAGACGCTGACTGTACCTACCTAGTATGTCGTAAAATATTAGATACTGTTATAAACAAAACATTATCGCTTTTAGGGACATACAGGTTATAAAATGTAATAATGGTGCAGTTACACCTCATTTCTTATAAATGAAAATCGATTTAACCTGAGCAATCAGTTAAGTGAAGCCATCGTGAACCTACCCAATTCAGGATAATGTTTCTTACACGAGAAACTGTGTTTAGGTTACCCCACAATTCTGTTTTACAAAACACGTTTTTCGCCAGGACTATTAGAATGAAGGAAAAAGGGTAGGCCCTACTATTATACTTAAAACTAGCTGTTGCCCGCGACTTCGTTCGCGTTAAGTTCGGAATGTTGTTCATCCCCTATTTTATCCCCTTGGGGGTAGAATTAATCAGAATCCTTTCTTAGGGGATACCTACGTCCTAGTAGCTTTATGCATGCAAAGTCTCAGCCCGATCGGATTAAAATTGACAAAGTTTCATACAAATTTTCATCCCCTATTTTATCCCCTTGGGGGTAGAATTAAGCAAAATCCTTTCTTAGGAGATGCCTACGTCATAGTAGCTTTATGTATGCAGTCTCAGCCCGATCGGTTTAAAATTGACAAAGTTTCATACAAACTTTCATCCCCTATTTTATCCCTTTGGGGGTAGAATTAATCAAAATCCTTTCTTAGCGGATGCCTACGTCATAACATCTACCTATATGCCAAATTTCAGCCCGATCAGTCCAGTAGTTTGGGCTATGCGTTGATAGATCACTATGTCAGTCAGTCAGTCAGTCACCTTTGAGTTATATTTAGATACATACATACATATACGCACGACTGTAAATCCCCGTAGGAGCGTAGGAATAAGCAGAAGTGCATCAACACCCACATTTCGCTAACTATGATTTTTGGTCCCATGTAATAGAGGGATGTAATAACGGGCACTTAGTCATGGGCTGTATGTTCATTGTCGGATGGAGAACAGCCCTATCCCGTAGTCCCCTTCCACGAGACCCACGGGAAGAAATGAGATGGCCCTATTCTACTACACCGGTAACCAACACGGCATTAAAAATAATATTGATACATATTTTATTATTTGCTCTTAGGGCTCATTTTTAACCGACTTCAAAAAGGAGGAGGTTCTCAATTCGATGGGGTTTTTTTTGTTTTATGTATGTACACCGATTACTCCTAGCTTTATGATGCGATTTCCGTGATTCTTTTTTTATTCGTTGCGAAATAGTTGTCATTTGGTCCCATAGAAATTTAACATAGTTTGGCCCAGTAGTTTTCATTTTATGATGTTTTTTGTGTTTTCTTAGTTCAAATTTTTACCCAACTCTTATTCATATTAAATTTATTAACTTATGGCTGTTTAACATTAAACAGATATATTATAAAGCCCAGACTCAGCCTCAGATGCATGACTCAAGTCAACAATAGTGCCCGGAATACGGCAATACGGTGAAGTATGGGTGTTAAATCACCTCTGCCTAACCCTTCCTGGACAAAAGCGTGATTATATGCATGTAAAGTATCTGTAACAGTAGTACAATCAAGTTATTTTTCCATAACATTATTAACACATCTTGCCTAGCCTTACTTATAAGGGCAAGTTCGCACGAAACATATTCAATAAATCTATTAGTTACAATGTTTACGTTGAATAGCTGCCAAGCTGTGACAGTCTTTATCCCCAGCTAATAAGGCCCCGCCATCAATGGCCCTGTGATTTATGTCTCTCTAAAGGTTTTCATTAAATCCAATATTATCCACCCTGTATAAAGAGGTGGGTGTGGCCTGTTTTTGCTATGTTAGAAATGCCTGTATTAAGAAGTAATCTCGAGCTCTGTTTATTTATGGGCCAATGAAGGTATTCACTGGGTGGTGTTCTGATATTGATTTTGGTACCTACTGTGTTATAGTTTTCATGCTTTATTAAAATATGTACAATAATTATGTTTGTGTTTGTTTGTGTGTACATTGGAAACATAAAAAAAACTTGCGTAATGTTTGTTAATATTATCGATACTGAACACGAATTTTTTTTTTAACTCTTGTCTATTTGTCTGTTTATTCGCGATGCACCAAATGCGATGCGATAGCAAGATAGCCTCGGAGCTCAGGGTCTTTGAGATTAATTTGAATTTGAATACCTGGACCCGGCGGGGGCGCCATTGCCAGGCATTTGCTACCCACGTAGCCTGGCGGTTGCCGCAAGACGTGACTGCACCAGCGAAGGCGGCTTTCTTGCATTTTATCTGCTATGTCACGGACATTGCTGATAAAATGCAGCGGCCCGAATAGCGTTGTGTAGAATATTGTAAAATATTTATAATATTTATTTATTTATTCGCAGAATTTTAATAACCTATGAATACACATCTGCATACAAGTTACGTGCCAAGACAAACAAGACGGGCTTGTCCTTGCTTAAGTGTACAACCACCTCAAAAGTTGTAGACAAACTTAGTTACTTGTTTTATTAGATTCATACATTATTTAAACTCAATTCTAGTAAAACTAATTTCGTTGTTTAATTTTATAAATGTGATTATAAATGTGATGTGCACGCGAATTCGTCTGCGTGGATTAGGATTGAGATTTTTATTGTGTGGATTACTAAAGTAAATAAAATATTTACATGTATCATGCATCGTGTATCGTGAAATTCCTCCACATCATCACCGACCCGTAACGTACCCAATAATATAAATTTGTTTTTGAACGTATTTCAAAATGTAATTTATAATAAATATGTTTTAAGAGAAATTAAGAGCATAATATTCCCGTAAACCTTCGACAATATACCACTAATTTTCTGAAGTATTAAGTTTTCGTCTTCCACAATATTCTCTAATTTGAGAAAACTTGAAGTAGGTACATTTATTTTCCTGTTTGTTTAATTAGTTCGGTTGCCAACGACGACTGTTGTTTTCGCCGTCTTTGGAAAATAGCTGTTTACTTTTTGGTGTCAAGTCGCTTGGTCCCCTGACAGTTAATATTGGCTGCCGTGGTTTAATTCTCTGAATTGTGTGCAGACCTTGCTATTTGTATCTTAGTAGTTGGAATAAGTAAATACTGTAAATAGTTAAAATAATTCATATACACTGAGCTGGTTTGACTGCCTCTGTGGCGTAGCGGTAGTGAACGCGGCCGCTACGCAGGAGGCGCGGGTTCGATCCCCGCTCAGTGCAAATATTTGTGTGCATAAATATGAATATTTGCATTGGTCTGGGTGTTTCTATGTATAATATGTATGAATTTACGAAAAAAAAATGTATCTAAGTATGTTTATCCGCATTCTGGAACCCATAACACAAACTAGTTAAGCTATGCTTACTTTGGGTCTAGATAGCGTTGTGTAGAATGTCCTACAATATTTATTTATTTATTTTTTTATTTTACTGTTTTAGTAAAATGCAGTCTGGAACTAGAATGCACATGCAGAATGGAACCGCGCAGTTCCAGGAATGATTCCTTTCTGCAAAATGCGGATAATATATCTGTCCAGCTCCGAAGTTAAGGTAAGGCTCCGAAAAAAATCATTATAATTCCATCAGCCTTTTCCCATTGGGTTGGCTTTCCTTCGATGTTTTCCGAGAAGCGACTTATCTGACATTTAAACCCAATTGGCAATATTGAAGTTGTTCATATTGCCAATTGGCTGTAGAGGTCAGTGCAGCTCAAGTTCAGCTCCTGTAATAGGTTACGGGAGCTGAACTTGAGCTGCACTGACCTCTACAGCAGTATAGTAGGCCATAGACCGGGACCGATCGCTTAACGAGCTCTATAAGGCACGAACATACCTAGCTAAACCAATCATGCAAACAAATATTACGCCTGTGTACGCTTTTAACTCCGCCACACCACAGAAAATGTCGTTTGATTTTTTAGTTTTCATTAACTTCTGAGGGCGACTGTACATTAAAACATACATGCAAAGTACATAAAGTACAGTTACAGTCAAAGCACCTTAACACATAATTCTGTGGTTGACCAACATTACGGTTTCCGTTACCTGTTTAATTAACCGCCGCCCTTAGAGCTGTAATTAATTAATTACGTCACCCCTTACTTCGCCTGTCACATAAATTCTTCAAAGTTAACATTATATCATATCACCCTAGTAGGGTGACTATGACGTATGAGCAGACGTCTCTTTGGAAAAATATGTTAAGTTTAATATAATTATGGCATAATAGCTGCGGTCACATGGCAACCTATTCCTGAGATAAAAAGCCCAAGTAGGTACTATTCCGGTTTAATGATCGCAGATTAAAACTTTTCATTATTTAAACCTCTTTTTATTAGACTGAAATTCAACGATGCAGTGTTTGCCTCTAAAGTACTTCGTAACAAAATTGACTGCTCCCCATTACATACATACACATACATACAATCACGGCTTTATCACCGGAGGGTTAGGCAGACGTGAATTAACACCCACATTTCACCAATCCTTGTATTAGGTCCCACGTAATAGGTGGTGAGCCTATTGCCGTTTTCCGGGCACTATTGTTGGCTTGAGCCATGTATAAGCTGAGTCGTGGCTGTATATATTTGTCTGATGTTAAACAGCCCTATACCTTAGTCGCCTTGTACGACACCACATGAGAGGAGATGGGGTGGCCCAAATTCTACTCTGCCGGGAACCACGCAGCTCCCCATTAATGGTTCAAATTTCGTGTACCATCGAGGATTCCATGCAAACCAATCACACCATTTCATCCACCCTTAAGAAGAACTGTTCTTGGTGCTAATTCTCCTTATGCAAGGCGGCTTTGCAGGGTGATAAATTGTTGCAACCATTTAATTGATATCAACTTCTAATCATGTAATTTTCGCCATTCAGCCATTCGAGGTTGATTCAGTAATAATTGTAATGGTGAAATCATATTTGAACTCGATTTTGTAGTTTTTCGTTTCGTTAGGCGTTCGTTATAAATATCCAAAAGTACAAATCTGCCCTGTTAATCCATATCCATACTAATATTTATCATTGCGAAAGTACTGTCTGTCTGTTACGCTTTCACGCCTAAACCACTGTACCGATTTTGATGAAATTTGGTATGGGGTAGTTTAGACCTTGAGAAAGGACATAGGCTATGTTTGGTCGCGATTACCGACAACCACGCGGGCGGAGCCGCGGGCAATAGTTAGTGTTCTATAATAGTGAAGATTCGCTACGACTGTTACCAACCAAAACTAATTCAATTTTGTAAATATCTCGGAATCGTCAAGCTCCATAAATACGTCATTCGTGAACTACAATGACCATTAATATTACATTTCCATATTCAACCAGTACATAACTCCATAGGTGCCCAGCAAATTCCTTTAGGAAAATTGCTACGAACTGAATGGTATATGTAGAATGCAGGATGAAATTTGACGTATGTCGAACCGTGAGCGAATATGGGTCCGACAGATAGATTTTAATAATAAATCGGCACATGTCCGGCATTGAGCCCCCGGTGCCCCAATATTTTCGAGTGAAATGTATTGCTGGAAATTTTTGACAGGCATTATAAGCTTTTTCGACCTTGCAGTGTTTTATTACATAAAGGGAGCCTGTGTTACTATATTTTGAACTTATGTTTTTAGTTTTCTAGCCATTGGACTTTATTTAATAAAATTGATTTGGTTTGTACAATTCAGGACTAATGAGTATAGAGATCAGTGGCGGAGGGTGAAAATTTTGAAAAAGGAAGCTGGCGAAAAAACCTCCCTCCTATAGAACAAACATAATCAACTTTGTATGCCCGTATTTTTTTGTCATGGAATAATGTATGCAAATCTGTCGGATTTGTTAACATTTATGATGACTGCTCCGCTCCCTTGAGTTGCAGCGTAATGATATATGGCCTATAACCTTCCTGAATAAACTAACTATTCAACTTTAACGTCGTTTCAATTCGAACCAGTTCTACCTGAGATTAACGCGTCAAACCAAAAAAAAAAACAAAATCTTCAACTTTGTATCATTAGTACAGATTTATCTACTTCCCTTCACATTTAAATTTCAAAATTCGTTCCTGCCTCGCCACCGGTTTGCATTATTTTTGTACTAAATAGCTTGTCTATTTATACATAGAGTCTATTTCCTATGTACCTCGGGACACTTATCATGGACCTAAATCATTAGACAGATAAGGCCCTGGCGCGCGCGGATTGTTTTGTAATAATCTATGCTTGGTGAATTTGAGTTCATCCACCGCGGCAGCACCCCGTGCTATCTTCGAAAGACACCCAAAAACGCATAGAGTATTCACTATAATATAGAGCGCGCCTATCGCTCAGGTCTTTGGCGCCGAGTATTAGCAGATACTTTGCGATGGTATAGCGCACCTATAGTGACGTTTCATGCATTATCGAAAATATCAATAGAAGCACTTATTGTTGTAGTTTGTTGTTATGAAGTTTTCTGTTCGATTTGATATGCATGGATAAAATTAAAGCCAAAATACAAAAAAATGGCGTCATTTTGCGTTATTTTTGCGTCATTATTACTACAAATATACGATGTTGTATAAAATTTTGATTTAACATATCGAATTAAATATTATTTGCGAAGTCATTTTGACAGGTATTGTTTTGCTACTGATTGAGGTTGAGCCAGGAGCCTCGGTATTGTTCATACCCGTGATAGCGGTTCATACTTGTAAGGCGCGCTCTATAGCAATGTATACTCTAAGCAAAAACGTGTACTGCGCGCATAGAGCACTTTTTAGGTCCAATAATATTTATGATTATGTCCCGAGCAATACCTACTAGATTTTTCACACAACACTAGGATATAATTTGTTGTATTCGTATATTTCTTACCCTATACCAATAAATACAGTTTACTTCCTGTCGTTTGATTTCTGCTTATTTATACAGAATGAAATATTTTTCTCTTTCATTCCGAGATTTGTATAGAGCATACATCCTGAACATAGCTCATATATATCCAATTTATGCCTCCAATGAAATAGTACGTCTTATTTCCTTTGCCACCGAATGTGTCCATATTTCACTTATGACCATATTTCTATAACTCTTATATCATCAGTTACTTTGGCCCTAACAGAACCGAAACTACTCATATTTGGGGCAAATAGAAGGGATACCTAGTCGTATCAAGAAATATCTTAAAAATTGTAAGGTTATTTTCAATACACAGAGTTAGTTTTGTTTTTAAATTGATTTGACTTTGTTTACTATTGTCTATGCGTTGTGATTTTATAATGTTACTAGCTGACCCGGCGAACTTCGTACCGCCATATTTTCCGCCCGCGTGGTATTCTGATCCCGTTGCCGCTGCAATCTCTAAATTTATCAGTGTTTCTCTAAAATATTATGCATGTATTATACATATAAACCTTCCTCTTGAATCACTCTATCTATTAAAAAAAACCGCTTCAAAATCCGTTGCGTGGTTTTGAGGATTTAAGCATACATATGGACGGACAGACAGCGACAGCAACTTTGTATTATAATATGTCGTGAAGTTCACTTACACTTGAACTTTGTTTAAAACTTATTGTACGAGCCAGTACTCGTACATTGTTTTATATAAAGTCCGCGTCAGCATTTCATTAGCGCCTTCGCTCCGTTAAGCGGGTGCGGGTCGCGGATGCGCGCGCAGTGCGTCCGCCTGTCCGTCGCGTGTCACAGGTATCCGCCTCACACAGCGCTGCTCTTGAAATAACATGAAACAAGCACGCGAAGCGGACGTCCTCGCCGTGCGCCCGCTAAACACAGCGAAGGCGCTTACACTGTATTTAGCACATACTTTATTATAGTTAGTTCTCAAATTGCCGCACTAGTGTAAACACGTATGTAGGTTTTGTGGTGCAAATAAACGATCTCAACTACGTCAGCGTATTATTTAACCTCGTGCATCAAATGGTACGAGCAGAGAACTGCTAGTACCTACACTTATCAATAAGGTTATGTCTTTTTAGGGTTCCGTACCTGAAAAGAAAACGCGGAACCCGTAAAGGATCATTATTTTCATTTTCCGTCTGTCGGTCTATCAAGACCTTTTTCTCAGGAACGTGTGGAGACATCAAATTGAAATTCATACCAAATACACACAGGTCTGAAATGTCTTGAATCTGTGAAAAAAAATCAAAATTCTAAGTCAAGGCAATAAAAGATATTGCCGTTTATGTAGCACAAATTCTTCTCTCAATCCAGTTTTGTACGGAACCCTTAATGCGCGAGCCCGACTCGCACTTGACTAGTTTTTTTACTATAAAGATGACAAAAAATCTTGGTACGTAAGGAATGTTCATGTGCGTTTGGATGTCATCCAATTGAGAGTCTCTGATCTCCTTTACTATAATTATGAAGAATAGAATTATTACTGTATGCTTATACCTATACAATATAGCAGGGGTCCTAGTTTAAATTCAAATTAATTTATTTATCAGACAATATTAATTAATTTTGTTAGTAATAATTTAATTAACTTACCTAACTTACGTTAGTAAAATAATTAAATTTTATTATTTACTAGCTGCCCCAGCGAACTTCGTACCGCCATATTTTCGGCCCGCGTGGTATTCAAATCCCGTTCCCGCTGCACCCTTATCACTTAGGGGGATGAAAAATAGATGTTGGCCGATTCTCATAGATACCGGATAAGCACAAAAAATTTCATCAAAATCGGTCAAGCCGTTTCGGAGGAGTTCGATTACGCACATTGTGACACGAGAATTTTATATATAAGAGATTAAAAATATTGAACAATCAATCAATCAATTAGCTTATCGCAGTCCTCTGCTGGACATAGACCTCTCCCAATGTGCGCCATTTCCCAATCGGAGGATTCCGTACAAAGAAAGTAGGTGGAAAATATTGAGACTAAGTGCTCGATACACTACCATTAACAGTGTTATTCAACAAAAATATTCAACGTTTTTGTAACCTTTTGACATTCAAATACTGGGTCTTTGACAAATATTTGTGTAGCATAAAACTCCACTCCATGATAATAAACAAGGAATGTATGTATTCATACAACGAAAATAAAACAATAAAACCGGCCCAGTACGGGTTAGACTCGCGCACGCCGGGTTCCGTACAACTTTTTTTATTTTTTTTTAAACTTTGTTGTACCTACACTAATAAAACAGTAGAATCATAGAAATATGTAACTTTAGACCCCCTTTATGTCTATTTTATTCAATTAATATTTGTTGTTACAGACAGACATGTCTGTCATTCATCAGGATTTTCTGCATTTCATGAACTTAAATTTTCATAGAATATGTATTTAATATCGACTCGACAGTGATAGAGTTCCGTATTACCATTTGGGTACGGAACTCTAAAAAGAACACATTTGCATTCATGTTTATTTAAAAACACTGAAAGTTCTGTCAGAAAATACAACATACGCCTCAAATCTCTTTGACATACATTTTCTGGCTAACCTAGTTAACATAATTCGTGCCAAACTTGTATCGGAACTTATGAAAACTAATTAAGTAACTTTGTAAGCTTTATCTCCTTGGGATAAAGTCGATATTAGATTACAGAGTATTTTTAGGAGTAAAATGAAAGTTTGTAATCCGAAATTTGACGTTTCAAGACAGTTGTGACAGATACGTCACCGAGTACCACTGAATTTAGTAAGATGTTGATTGTGTGTTAAGGCTTAGATAAAGTTTTAAGCTTTTAGTAAATCCAAAATTCAACGTTGATACTTTTAAATGTAAATCGCTCTGATTGTGGTCAAACTAGTTCAAAGTTTTGTTTTGCAAATGGTAGATATAAATTATTATGACACTAGCTGTTGCCCGCGGCTCCGCCCGCGTGGAATTCTGATCCCGTTCATCACTGATATATAGCCTATATGTTAATCCAGGGTATAACCTATATACATACCAAATTTCAACCAAATCGGTCCAGCCGTTTATGCGTGAAAGAGTAACAAACATCTACACATCCACACATCCATTCTCACAAACTTTCACATTTATAATATTAGTAGGATTTGTGAATTTTGTTTAATGCGATATTCGAAGAATTTATGCCTACACACATTGATTTAAATGTTATTTACATACACACAATGATATTCCATTTCTCATATCCATTTCTCAACTCAATTCCATTTCTCAATATTCTTTTTCCTCCTTTTTACATTTAATATCATTGCCTACATAATATTTTAAGGGTACTTGGGATCGTAGCTAAGCGGTAACTAGGGCAGGACATAACAAGGTTGGGCATTACTAGCCAGGTCAGTTTTACGACAGGTTACATCTAACCTTTCTCAACACAGTGATACCCTCCGTATCTCAGAGAGCACATTGAGCCGCCGCGCCGGTCTCGTTACCCATGCGAACATATTCTGTGGTTTAAAAAGTTCGTAGTTTATTTTGGCTTTTAAAGAAATGGACTGCCGTCTATTCTTCGAACAAGAAAGCCAGTGACTTAACCTCGTTCGTCAATTACCAGGTTTAGGGGCTACAAGTGGATAACTTGGGTTACTAACATCTTGGTATAGTTGGCGGCATTTAACTTGGCAACAAACACGTCACAAAATGTACTCTTTATGCGCAGTATGCACGTATTGAGTGTCTTTTGAGGATAGCTTGAGGTGCTGCGGCGGCGGCGGAGGACCTAAAATCCACCAATCATAGATTATATTAAACCAATCCGCGTGCACCAGAGGCTTGTTTGTCTCGTAACTTTTTGGCAAGTTAAATGCCGGGAACTATAGAACCCCAAACACCTCAAGCTACTAAAGCATAAACAACTTTTTTCATTATTCTTTAAAGGCTGAATTTCACAAAGTATAACAAGTATTTTACCTCATGCTTCATGTTTTTTATTATTTTCATAGTGGTATGCAGAATAAACTTCTCAAACAAAGCGTCGTTTGAAGAGAAAGTAACTAAAATTTTATAAATTATGCAAGTACGTTTATGCTCTCGCAAGCAAACTCTTGGCGATGAGAACTTGTGACACTTAAAGCGCATGTATAAGGAATATGATGTCTTAGTACCTCCTGTACTGCCAACTATGCACCACAGAGTAAGTAATAGTATCACATACAGAAGTTCTACTTCTTGAGACACTGCAATAAATAGGGACTTTTGTTACAAGGCAATAATGTCTCTTGCTCTGGAATTTCCGTTCGAGGTTGAAGGTTAGACGGTAGTCTGTCCTTTAAAAGCCGAAGTAAACCAAATATTAAAACTGAGACAGTCAGAGTGATATAGTGATACTGTTTTCTACTAACAGGATATCTAGTCTATGTACCAACACGTGCTAGTCAACCACGCACGCCCGCAGGCACCCATGCATGCACGCACGCACGCACTTATGCACGCACGCTGACACACGCGCACACACACAAAAACACACATTTATGTTGTTAGTTAAGTTTATATGAAAATTAAAGGTAAGTATTTGTGGCGCACATTGGGAGACGCCTGTGTCTAGAAGTGGACTACAATAGGCTGATTGCTTGGTTACTCGGTCAAGCCTGAATTTATGGTTATTTAAAATAAGAAAAAAAAAAATTAACTGTTTCAGTTCCTCACATAATTCGTTCACACCTCGAACTACGGCAATTGCATCGTTCCTTGCTAGAGTAATAAGCGATAAAAACACAAACGACTATGGCCCTTATCTCAAGGCCAAATTGGTTCGATAATCCCCTGTGAAAAATATTAGGCATCTCCCCCCATGATGAGTATTCAACCTCCTACCCAAAAACTCCGTTAAGTCGGCCCCGGCTAAGTGATGTTGGTCGTTAAGGCATAGGCGAGATAACTGCGAAGGAAATAAAGTAGGGAATTAAGAGAGAGACGTTTGATTTCATACCATTTGTTTCTTCTGTATAACTATTATATCAAATATGACATTTATTCATGCAAAATCATCAACAACATCATCATCATCAATCATCGTACCAACGTTGTGTTCCGATTACATCCTAAACCTTCACTTCAGAGCCCAGTGTCCGCCTTTTTTATATAAGACACGTCAATTTGACTTCACCTCACCTGATGGTAAGCTGAAGGCAAAATCTCGGGGGGTGGGGGGAGGGTCACCATTATAGACACGTTCCATGTTACAATGGTGACACTCAGCTTGACGGCCTCATTAGATGCTTTTTAAGTCCCGCTTAAAGGACCCTCGACTGTACAGTGTAGGAAGACGGAAATATGTATACTGGTAAGGAATTCCAGGTTCCAGGTCTTAATGGTGCGGCAAAAGAAGGAGTCGCCGAACCGCTTAGTTCTTGATGAAATATTCTGCACCGTATACGGGTGACATCTGCCCCTCTAGACAAGTGGCAATTCGTTGCTCGGCGTATGATGGAATAGAATGTCAAATGTATGGGATTTGACGTATATGACAGGCGTCAACGAATGTCAAAAACGTCAAATCCTATACATTTGTCATTCTATTCCATCATACGCCGAGCAACGAATTGCCACTTGTCTAGGGAGCTAAGTCCTACACGTGCTGTCCTGCATAGGAAAAGAAAGGGTGGGACTAATTGGGCCTTCTAGGTTTGCCGCTCACACAAAAACATAACGAAACTAGCGGACTTGCCTCAAAGGTGTAATGACTATAGAGGAATCTCTTGAAGTGTATAGGCTTGAAGCAGGTAGTGGGCTGTTGTCTCTGTCTACCCTGGGGGGGAAAAGTCGTGAGCATATTATGTATGTAAGTATCAAACAAGAACACTAATTATCAAAAATGTGGATATTGGGTAGAGGTACACTTATACTTTTAAGAGTAAGACATGCAGCCATTACTTGTACAAATGTTACGCTTATATTTCATACTAGCCTTCCGCCCGCGGCTCCGCCCGCGTGCGGCTCCGCCCGCGTGCGGCTCGGTTAACGCGACCTTTGCTCATATCTTCGGTTCTACTGAACCGATTGCGATCAAACAAACGTAAGATTTTAAGTCTGAGTAAGTCCTTTCTAACAAAAAAAAACCGCATCTAAATCCGTCCAGTAGTTTTTGCGTCCATCGCGGACAAACAGACAAACGGACAGACAGGAAATTCAAAAAAATATTTTCGTGTTCAGTATCGTTAACATAACATAACCCAAGTATTTTTTTTTAAATATCTCCAATGTACAGACACGATCACTTAACAATTATATAATAGTATAGATAGATAGATAGAAGAATGTTGTGTTGAGAAAAATAAAGACGTTTTTATTTTATAATACCTAATGATTGTCTGGGCACGTAGAATGAATGGGTATTGAGTGGGCGGGTAAGAGGGGGCGACCTTGTAAACATGCCTTAATAAAATTGACGATACTTACATATTGAATACAATAAATTATTGAAAAATAAAAAATCCCGACTGCTACTGAACAGGCGGTACCCATTTGCCAATCATTCTCCGAAATAAAATTATTGGGTACCGTTTGCTATCAAACTTATTTTGATCTTTACAGTGGGTAGTACTCGTGTTTTTTATTATTCAATAATTTATTTTGTTTTATACTTTTAGTCCCATCCTCAGCTAGACTCAGCCTCAGATGCATGACTCGAGTTAACAATAGCGCCCGAAATAAGGCAATAGGATCACCTCCTAAAACGTGGGACCTAATACAGTAATTGGTGAAATGTGGGTGTTAATTCGCTCCTACCTAACCTTCTGGGGATAAAGGCGTGATTATTATCTATGTATGTAGTTTTAGTTATGATATGAAATGTATATACTTTTGTAATCTTCTTCTAATTCCCTTCATTTTGATACCTTACTCGATAAGTTTGAGAGATATTTTTTTGACAACTTACGTTTTGGCACAACATCGCTAGAACCCTTGAGAGAAGAATATATTTATAAGATGTCAGTCATTGGAATCCACTAAAAACAAAAGCATATTTCCAGCTGTTGCATTTGTCTACCACCGACAGAAAAAGGCGTAAGTACCTATATTATGTTTAAACTTATTGAACCTAAATACGAGGGCATATAAATTGGTTAGATAATAGAATCTTACCTCCACTTATCACTCATCTAATATAACAAGATAACCTAAGAGAACCTGTATCCTGGGGCAAGTTAACTTCTCAAACCGTTTAGGCCATAATGTGTATTGATTAGATCCCCCACTTGAGAGAAATAAATACAAAATTGGTCCCGGAGATCGCCTTGGGGAACGCCAACCTTGGCGTTCGAAGGGTTTAAATTGGGAAGGTTAGTGGGTTTATTGTAATAAGCATACCTATTATTAAAAATATATTTTTGAAACGACCTACAATAATATGTTATAGAACTTTGAATTACCTACTCGTATTTTAAGTCACTTTACTACTTTACATTTGGGAAAAAGGGCTCAGAAAATGACTTGAAGGCACTTTACCAAGTCCTTCTTACCATGATACCTACTAACGTGTGCTGCATGCCAAACACAATACGCAATTAGGATAGTGGCATACTGGGCAGACAAAATTTGATAAGCAATTGACACGAAAGAAAAAGAACCGGTCAAGTGCGAGTCGAACTCGCGCACCAAGGGTTCCGTACAAAATATAATTCAGGGACGAACTTATGCTTCAGAAACTGCAATATATTTTGATTGTGTTGACTAGAAATCTAATTTTTCACTGTTTCAAAACGTAACGGAGCTGAGTATGGTATGCAGGTCTTGACAGACAGACAAACAGTTGAACAGACGGATAACGGAGTGGTCCTATAAGGGTTCCATTTTTTTCGTTTTGAGGTACGGAACCCTAAAAAGGTATATACCTGTTAAATATATAATATATTTACCATAACATATAATTTATTAACAGTTATATTACTAAATATTTTATTTTATTTTAGTAATAATAGTTTTCAATTTCAAAATATATACAGATAAACAAAACTTAATTAATAAATAAAAATATTTACAAGATCAAAAAAAAGGAAGGGAAAGGAAAAAGGGGTCAGGTGTCGAAGAATTTCTCCCCATCGATGTCGACTGGTAACGTACCCAAAAGGCTGGCGGCATTACCCCGTTGGATGGCAATGCCAATCCTTTGGGCAAAATACAGGCCAGCCCTTTGGTCACGCGAAGCATCGACCAGTCGCTTTGCAATTTCCGTGTAAAGCGCCCGTGCGCTCGGACCCCACGAACCCAACGTTTCGACCCCAAACGGCTAATAAATAAATGCTAAATAAATATTCAAGTGGTAACACTTTTTTTTACTTATATGTAACAAATAAAAAAGCAACTGCCACTTTACCTCCGTAATCGATCGGTCTGATTTCGGATGTAGATTGTACGAGTCAAATCAAATGGTTTGGGGCACCCTACCTCCGCTTAGCCACCGAACGTATTACGGAGATTATTATCTCCGCCTTACTTTTTGCTTGTTTGGTCTAATTACGGCTAATTTACACGTTGCTTGAGGCGAAATGAAATTATGTAGGGTGAACTTAATAATTTCCGATTGAGTAAACATTAAAGTAATAATTAAAATTAGGCTTGGTAGTTATGTTGATTTGATGGAAATAAAATAAATGTTTAGAGCAATCAAATTGTTTGTTACCTCTGAAATGGTGAAGAAGTTCATTGTTTATTTTATGGTTACAGTAACCAAAGTTTGATCGTCTATTAGATAGCTACCAAGGAGTAGGTACCTTTTTTCACGTCTATTCTTCACCATAATAAATACTGTTCTTAGGATATTGCTAATGCTGCTTAGGATATTGCTGGTTTACTCGGGGCTAGATGGGGACACTGTGACACTCCCGAAGAGGGCCAGCTCGAGATGGCCCTGATTGGCCCGGGTGCGAGAGATGTCTCTGGGAATTTCACCTCCGGCAACCTACGAGCCACAGACGGCATGAATTTTAGCCCGTACCCCGGGATATGTAGACCACGACAAAAAAAGTGCCTCTAGAGTATTTTTCCACAGGGTGTGTCGTCAAAATTCCACGTAGGTACAATATCTAATCTTAGAAAGTTCTAAATATATCTTACGAGGTAGAGGGTTGCAGATTACGCGATGTTTACATCCAATTTGTCTTTTGTTTCACTGTTATTACACTGTTACCTCAAAATGTTCGTACACAATGCGTAGGGTACATTAGGGAATGAATAACAACATCCTGTAATATTCAACATTGTTTGTTGAGAGTGTATGTTTGCGTGATCTCCTCTCACCATTTACTCAAACGAATATTCTTTCATTTATTTTGAGAGAAATAAATGTCATCATTTGTTTATTGATTAGTGAATTATGTTATCCGCAGGCTTATTAGCTAACTTTTCGCGACCAGCGAGCGAGCGATGAGCAGTAAGAACGAGATCACTGCGCGATGGATCGCAATACGTCAAAAAGATGGGTATTACATAAGGATTTGCGATTAGATCGCTTTAACATATTATTATTATATGCTGCGGAACTGAAAAATAGCGATAGTTTTGTTTCTAAGACTAATTTATATGTGTTTCTTGATTTACCACTGGTTTTTTACAATGAAAACTGTATTTATTATTTTCACAATGGAGGCTATTAAAAATGGACCTTTTGAGTGATCGCGATGACATTTCTTATCGCGCCTTTTTCGCTGATCGCTTTCTGTCAAATGTGATACGTAATACCAATTTGTCGTTTTTGTGCGATTACCGCGCAAATTTTGCTATCGCTTTGCTATCGCGAGTTAGCTAATAAGCCTGCCACTCAATTTGTGTTACATTTGCATCGCATTTCAATCTTTTTCGTTATCATGGATACGTTAAAAATTCGAGTAATTATGGAATATGAGTTCCGTCGTGGCAGCGACGCGCCACAAGCGGCACGCAACTTCAATATGAAGGAAATAGTTTAATTTTATACTTAATGACATCAATCGATAGAAGACTTTCCATCATAAGGATCAAAATAATTATCTTTATCACATATTGTAAATTAGAAAATTATTCATTCATTGAATCAAATTATCTTCGTTGTTAGTTGTATTTTTTTTTTGGATTGCGAATTGCAGTTTTAATTAGTTTCTACTATAATACTTTGATATCGATTTGATATAATAATTGAATAATACTACCTACTTCTTCTTCCTCTTAGCGTTAATCCCAGTCGCATCCGAAGCTTTCAGCTCAGAGTCTGGGGTCCGCTTTACCAGTCTTAACTACGGATTTGACTAGACCTCGATATTTTCCGTGAAGCGATTGTCATCTGACCTCCACAACCCAATGTTAACATTAGGCGATATCGAAGCTATGCAGCTAGACCGTTGTTTTTTTTTTGGATTTTTTAGGGCTCCAACTACCCGTAACGACTGCCATAAATGTTCTTATGGCAACCGGGACCGAAGGCTTAACGTGCTCTCCGAGGCACGACCAGACCAATGCAAATACTCATATTTCATTCACACAAATATTTGCACTGAGCGGGGATCGAACCCGCGCCTCCTGCGCAGCGGCCGCGTTCACTACCGCTACGCCACGGAGGCTGTCCGTTGAATTGAATAATACTACTATACTGTAATTATGTCCGTATTTAAGTGATTTGGTAAATAAAAAAAACACAAAATAAAATAAAAATTTCTTAAAATAAATAACAAAGAAAAAAGTTAACAATACAAATCTTTCGCTTAACTGCCAACTGCCAACACTCCGATTGCTTGACGAACCAAAATATAATCGTGACCTTTTGAAAATGTTATCGCTTTAAATTTCAAAGTACTTTACGAGATTCGCGGCTATTTTGAGCTAGCAAGCGGGGAGACAAGCGTTAAGTAACAAAAGTGTTTACCCCACAAAGGATGGAAAAGGTCACATAAAATTAGAGATATAAAATAGAAAATCACACGAATTCGTAACAAATAGGGTTGACGGCGAAAAGGTAGATTTACGCACAAGGAAACTGTCTATTGTTGTAAGTTTTCGCTCGCCCAAGCATTCTTGCGTTCACGGTTAATCGCACATCGAAATGCGGAAATCCGTAAAATTGACGAATTTTATGGCCTGCTAGCAAGTTTCATTTTTCACAAGTCCGATAAAGACTTTCTATTTGATAGATCAATCGGGATCATCGATACCAAACGATTTGGAATTTGCATGTTGTGGGGATTGTTGTTCTCTTGCGCCTATAGTTTGTTCCAGGTATGCATGAGAAGCGTTCCTGAGGAATTCCTTTACTAAAGTATACAGGACCGTACACCGTGTAGTTTTAGTCCATTCGATTCCGATATAAATGTTTCCTGGTCTCGGTAAAGTTGGAAAAAGGTAATTTAGGCGTTGTATTCATCTGTATGTAACTTCTTGCCAGTGGCGGGGAATTCATCCTCACACATTGCGACCGGAAACGGTGCGCACTGTGCGGTATGAAAGGCACTTCATCCCTCGCACACTCAAGCTGTGAAATGAACTCCCCGCAGTGGTTTTCTCAAGCGACTACAATATGGGGTTCTTCAAGAAGTATTAGAAGGATTCTTCCGGGTCGATTGTTAAATGTGATAATTATTAAAAATAGCTAACCCGACAGCTGTCTAAAAGATAGAAACAAGTTTGATAGCAGGCAGTACCCATTAATTTTCTTTAATCTCCTTTTAATTCCCTTAATTTTGATACCCTACTCGATAAATTTTATTGAAAAAAAAATTGACAACGCGCATTTTAACACCACCCTATAACCTTCGAGAGGTGATTTTTTGAAATCCGACCTTTCATTGAAATCCGTCTAGCCGTTAGGCCTGTAGAGGGGAACAAGGAAAACTACATACATCATACATACCTATACATGGGCGTAACACATTACCCTTGTTGGCGCAGTTGGGTAAAAATTCAAAGTCTCGTCCTAGGAATATGATTTTAGATTAAATAAGAATTAGTTTAATAAATAGAAAGTACTTGAATGAAAAGGAGCTAAGGAGAAAGTTATTTTTGAATATTTCAACCATAAATATTCACACAAACAAAATAACTTATTGAAAACAACAAAGAAACAACTTAAAATGCTTACATTGTTCTTCAAATATTGACACTTCTCTTAACGATCTGACCTTTTGCATGAATAACAACACTTGACACAAGAGGTTTCAACTACGGCCTCCACGAAATGGCACAAAATATAATGATAATAGTACGATGAAGTAGGTATGAAATATACGGAAAAAGTAGAAAGATATTTTGACAGCAGACGCACACACTTTTGACAGCCTACCGTTACGATGGGTGACCATTCTTAATACATTAGGTCTATGAGCTTCGAAGAGCACGATACGACATCGGACTCGGTTGCTATTTGAACTTTGTTAGGGGGTTTGAAGCCAGGTGGTTCCACCCGTCACCCCCAGACCCGAGCTCATGGGGGACGGAGGTCATTTTGAGACCTCCGACGCCCAATTTCCCTCTCGTAGCGGGAGGCGGCGACAGCCGGTATTCACGCAGCGAACCATCGCCGTCAACAAGGTGTTGTTACATCGCGTTGTAATGTGCTACAATTCCGTAGCAACCGTAGCCGTAGAGTCCTGTAGCAGACAGCGGCGTAGCATGTATCTCGAGCAAACTAATTATAAAATCTTGGCAAATTGATAAAGTCGTGCTGAAAATCAATACGATGATAATACAAATAAAGTCAAAATGAACACGTCATAACTGAGCTATGTTAAGCAATACCCTGTCAACCCCACAAACCTTAACTTTGAGAAATAATAAGTTGAAGATGATTTTCAGTTCTAAAATTCATGTTATTGCATAACATATATGTAGCTCAACTGTGATTACTATTTTTTACCCGATAACAGGGAAGCCGGACGAGGTTTTATTTTGACCGTTTCTAAAGAATTCTATGGCGATTCATTTGGTCATACTCGTATTTTATGATTTACACTGATTCCGACATTTTAATTGCCTGTCAGTAGCAATAGTCATGAGAATATCAAATAAATCGTCATGAAATTCATTAAATTTAGTTTTATTTCAATGTGTGATATTCGGGTAAACTTCCGACAATATCACGTTCAAACAAAATTGTTTTATAATGTCATTAATGTTGCGTAACGTTTGTTTAATCCATTCAATCCTAATTTCTCCATTGTTATATTCGAGGTTAACATTACCCTTTCATAAATTATTTTATTCAATAGACCTTGATTGAATTCAAATTCATTTCTTGAATAGTTCTTGAATGTTCCGATTCTGTAACATAATCGCGAAATTTCGCTGGAGGCTACCCTCTGATTTATGTAGGCACATAAATATTGAACAAACCATTTAATTTTTGTTCCATGTTTATACAATGCTAACAATTCCTTTGTACCAATTATGTTTCATGTTTTTTTTTATATTGTTGGAGCCACAATAACGGAAAATGCCGGAAAACGCCGACTTGGTGCAAAGACATGCTGAGAATGTGTGCAAAAAGTCAGGCGGTGTGGAACCTAGGACTTTGTTTCACTGTGTTTTTTACCACCTATACAAAGGTTTGTGTTCAGAAGAATTGTTCAAGACGATGCCCACAACTACTTTCACATTTTCATTTCATTGGCCATTGGTAGGGAATTCATCCTTACACATTATAACCAGAAACGGAGCGCGAAGTATGAAACTTCATCCTACGCACACTCAAGCTGTGGAATGAGCTCGCTGCCGTGGTTTTTCCAAGAGATATATGAGAGATATGGAGTTCTTCAAGAAGGACATTAAAAGTTTTTTTTAAGGTAGGCAGCACGAGTGTGACGCCCCTGGTGTTGCACATGTCTATAAGTTTAGTTCTATAAAGCTAAGCGTTTCAAGCAATTTTATTAATTTTAAGAAGTAAAACGTGACCATCTCTGTTTTTACGATTTTGAAGTTACCACGAAATAAAATTTTTATTATGAAGGATTACTTGGAGCCCAAAGAATCCATATCGTGGGTATTTCTAAATCCGATTAATTTTGATGGTATCAACAGCTTTTATGGTGAAGGCTCAGATAATATCATGTATTATAATATCATCGTACTGAAGCTGGTCGTAAGTAAATTCAAAGAATATTCCATAAGAAGAGCGAAGTTAATTAAAAATAGAATAGATTTCAACCGCAATTAATAAAGATATTCTGCATTTCTAAATACAAAATTTTATAATTTTAAATTTATTTATTATTTATTTAAACATATTTAAATAAATAATAAATAAATAAATATTGTAGGACATTCTACACAACGCTATCTAGACCCAAAGTAAGCATAGCTTAACTAGCTTGTGTTACGGGTTCTAGAATGCGGATAAACATACTTAGATACATTTTTTTTTGTAAATACATACATATTATACATAGAAACACCCAGACCAATGCAGATATTCATGTTTATTCACACAAATATTTGCACTGAGCGGGGATCGAACCCGCACCTCCTGCGTAGCGGCCGCGTTCACTACCGCTACGCCACAGAGACAGTCATAACATTAGGGCGAATCTGCCGTGATATGCCAATAATTATCGCCATAATTTCCACAATGCCTAGGTGTTTTGGAAAGGATACTACCTAATTTATTGACATATGTCGGTAAACTGTAGCCACACCACTTCACGCACTAATTTAGATGGTAAATGTAATGCCATCATTATTGCGGTAACAGCCCGGTAGACTGTAAGGTATTGTAGTCGTAGATTAACAGTACAATTTTGTTTTCATCCTATAACAAATTATACAACAAAGTGTCGTAACTCGCGTACCTGTCAATTTAAGCGCGCGCAATTAATTAAAAACAAAAGACACAATACAGGTGGCAGCCTGACTTGGTGTCATTGTTTCGTAACATCAAATTTAACTGGTGGAAGTTCCAAAGAGACCCAGTAAATTGTAAGCTCTATTTATTTAGAACAAATCTTTTGTAAGCGTGAAATTTTGCCAACAAGAATTCTGTATTATGTTGCTAAGTTCTCTATTGTCCCGATTTGTACGAAGATTAATTTAGTAAGCTCGGTAAATTTAAGCATAAAATAATTCGAGAGAAATGGAAGTGGCAAGTTTGCTCGAGCGCGCTCCGGCACTTTGAGTGAGAGGTTTTATATCTTTGTTTATCTTAAAGTGAAGCTTTAGCCTAAATTCAAAAAGTTTCGCTCAATAACGTCTAAGTTACTAACAGTATTTTGTTGGGGTAACCTGCAAAATAATGTTTTCGTAAAAAGTATCGAAGAACTTGAAATGTATGTTGTTGTGTTAGAAAGTTATTAAAGTTCATTATTTAGAATATTATAGTGTTATTAAATTTTGTGGTCTTTAAAACCTTGAACCGATAGTTATACCACTCCGGACCCATAGGCCAACTTGATAGCACAACGTATGCCTAGGTCCACCTTTACCTATAAATATAGTAACGACTCCGTGCGATTAAAGTCTGTAATAGACTATCATTATATTTTATCCTAGAAATAGCTTCCCGTGAGTTGTGGGACGGTTGTGGGAAGGTTGTGGGAGTAACTTTTAATTGTGTTGTATAAAGTTTGTAATAATACGGTCTTTATTGAAAATGAATTATTCACTAACAGTCATCAAAATACTTTGAAAAGTAAAGTTAGTTGTTATAATGTGTTGACTATTACAATACTTGATTCTTTACACGTCATAGCACGTCATAGTCAGTCCATTAACTTACACTTTAGTCAATTATATATATTTATAGATAATGGGGTCATTTTATAGTGTACTAGCTGTTGCCCGCGGCTTCGCCCGCGTGGATGTTGTAGTGTTGTAAAATTACTCGACTTTTACCTCGCTTCTCTACTCGACTCTCTACTCGACTCTCTGCCCGCCTCTCTATTCGGCTCTTTACTCAACTTAGTACTTCACTCTATACTCGCCTCTCTACTCGATTCCCTAATCATATCTGAATGTCACTCTCTACTCGACGACTCTTTCATCAACTATGTATTAGACTCTCTACTCGACTCTCTACTTGCCTCTCCATTCACTTCTCTAATCGCCCCTCGACTCGGCTCACTGCTCGCCTCTCTACTCGCCACTATACTCGTTATGTGTAATAGATTACGCACTGGTAACGGAGCACTCCCCGAGCACGAACAAGATTCGTATTCGTAACGTAAACATATGGAGAGATCGTTGACATGACAAACGTTGTTTGTCAAATGATAGAACACCATTTCACATAGCATATCTGTCTTAAGTATATACCATCGATATGTACGTAGTCTATCTCACAAGTCACTTTTAGTAGATCTATAGCATTATAAAGGTTCTATCAATCTTATATGTCAGATGCATATCTTCTCAGCGATATCAAACAATTATGCTTCTTAAGTCGTGTTTAGTCTTCCGGTATGAGCACGCAACTCCCTGTTTGTGATGATATCTGACGTGAAGCAACCTTCACTGCTTTGAGGTTATATGTATACGGCAGTATATGACTTTTGAAATGATTTCTATAAGACATTGTTGAAAGTTGTCCTAATTCCCCGCGTATAATACCGGAGCCGACGGGGGTTGTTATGAGTACGTATATGACGGCGTGCGTTTTAGTCGCTTCGAGGGGGTCACAGGTTACCAGAGGTAAGATTGCTTATGTATCCAGTACTACGGTATTGCCAATGGGTTGTGGAGGTCAGATGGCAGTCGCTTCGCGGAAAATATCGAAGTTCAACCGCATGACATTTAGACTGGAAAACCGAACCCAACTGAATTGGCAAAAGGCTCATAATAAATCATACATTCACATGAGCCGTGGGCATACGCTATTTAACTACAAATTTAAATTCCGTATATTTGCAAGAACAATACGAGCATCGTTTGTAGGACTTAAATAATAAATAGTTTTGCTGTAATTGTTAACTACCCAAGTATATTAAATGCTTCTTTGAACACTACATTTTGAGCTTACATTAATTAAAACCAGATTAATATGAATTCACAAGGCTTGGCAACAATAGTTTTATTGCTTTCACGCCCAGACCCTTTTATATTGTGTCTCACAGACTCAAAGGGGGATAATTTCCATTCGGCTGTATTTCCTGACTGCCGGAATTAAGGGACTTTATGATGGCTATTTTCTAAAGAAGACGACTGGTGGGCTTATGATTTTCTATTAATATTTCAAGGTAAAACGTTCCAAATCAGACTTGGTAATAAAACTAATTTTAAAAGGGGAGTTCTCATTAACTTTCATTAATAACGTTTTGCTATTTTCAAATTTTTCATTTCAAATGTATAATTTTATTATAAGTCAATAAAAAGTATGTACTGAAATATTGTTATTACTCGTTATGATAATAACATTTTTTGTTCTTAATAAATTTCAGCCTCAGATGCATGACTCGAGTCAACAATTAGTGCCCGGAATACGGCAATAGGGGCCACCCCCTTATTACGTTGGACAAAATACAATGATTGGTGGAACGTGGATGTTAATTCTCCCTTTGCCTATTCGGGGATAAAAGCGTGATTATATAATAATATTTGCATGTAATAAATGTCATTTTGGTACTATTATGAAGTTAGTGCCAGGTGGAACATAAAATACGTTTGGCATCGATTAACTCCCTATTCTCACAGAATAGATATTATGTATAATAAATTATAAGTACATACTCATATAAACGTTTACAAGCACTTTAGTTCACGTTCAAACCTCACCTCGTTATAGGTACCCCGAATGATCTTTTTAAGCGCAACTTTGTCCGTCATTCTACCTCATTACTCAGTGTTGGAGTAAAAATATTCACAGAACATGTAACATATTTTATCCGCACTTATTATAACTTACGGTTTGTTCTATGAACGGGCTCGTAAAATGGTTATGTGTCATGAAACACAAAGCTTTGTAGTGTTATAGAGGATACCTTTTTGTTAAATTAGTTCATTCGTGTTTAGTATGCTGCTTATCTTATGATACTTCCTACTATCCATACTACCATACTCCATACAGTCCATACTAATTATTATAAATGTGAAAGTAACTCTGTCTCTGTCCGTCTGTCTGTTATGCTTTCACACCTAAACTACACCTATCTTCATGAAATTTTGCACAGGGATTAACATGCTTAGGTTAGGTTAGCTACCTTGTGAAAGAACATAGGCTACTTTTTATCTCGAAAAAGGGGTTCATGGTTCAAGGGGATGTATGTTTTTATGAAAGTTCATAATTTTTGAAAATCTCTCCTAATGTGCGCCATTGCTCCCGATTCTCCGCGTTTCGCATCCAATCTGTCCCAGTCACTTTCTCAGCACGTGGCGTTCACTCTTCTACATCCCCTTGCATTAGTTTATATTGACTATACTCCCAACTAAGTATGAGAAAAAGGCTCGCACCACAATCTTGTCCGAGAAATCAGCGAGGAGTTTCCCTCGCAACTTGGCTGACCCTGGGCCTAGTTCTCGTTCTTGCAGATGAGGTTGACTTGAACACCGAAGTTTGTCGCCTAACACGCTTGCTATGGAGCCAAGGTCGCTTCAAAGGTTTCTTCTGGTAATCCGTTATATACCTGTAGATCTACGCACATAACCCCGTCCGGCATCCCTCGGATAACAGTGCCCCGAGCACGTAAACTATTGGAATTCGTAACGTAAAGGTGTTGAGAGAACGAAGCTTTGTGATTGGCCGCTTGCCTACTATAAATTTGTAAATATGTGAAGCCTGCCAATCGCAATACTAGGCTCTCTCGATACGTTTACGGTACGAATCAGAAATATTTTTCATGCTGTCTTTCATTAAAGTAAAATCCCTACTAATATTATAATTGTGAAAGTAACTCTGTCTGTCTGTCTGTCTGTCTGTCTGTCTGTCTGTCTCGCTTTCACGCCCAAACCACTGAACCGATTTGGATGAAATTTGGTATAGGGGTAGATTAGACCTCGAGAAAGGACATAGGCTATGTTTGGTCGCGATAACCGACATCCACGTGGGCGGAGCCGCGGGCAAAAGCTAGTAAGTTATATAAAAATAGTATTTTATATAAAGAATCAAAATTATTTTTGTAATACATTTTCGTATCTACTTTCTACTTTATGATTGCTCTGGTTAGTCTGTCTATAGTCTGAAAGCCATCTTTAGATTAATGTTAATGAAATTTGCTAGGCACAAATACTCGTAATCCATTAGCATTATAATCTTGAAATATTATGAAATTCTTTGTCCCAGATAGAATTATGTCTTGGTTTTTAATTAACACGCTGTCACTACATTTTAAGATCAACGTCAATATCTATCTATCTAAGCTATCTATGGCTGCCAAGTAATCCTACTAATATTATAAATGTAAAAGTTTTTGAGAATGGATGTGTGGATGTGTGGATGTTTGTTACTCTTTCACGCATAAACGGCTGGACCGATTTGGTTGAAATTTGGTATAGAAAAAAGAAAGAAAGAAAGAAAAAATATTTATTCTAGCTAGACACTTAAGATACACAGCACAGAAAAAAAAAAAAAAAAAAACAAAGGCGTTAAATAAGCAATTATACAATTGTGTCGTTTATGTACCTCACGCGCCAACCGAAAAGGTTCTGGCTCAGCATATAGCCAGTCAGCTGTCAAGACAGCTGTCAGGCGCTGGTTTTCAGCCAGACCTATGTGAAGGTGATGCACGGATGCAAATCAGCTGCACTTATATAAGCAACCCAAAAAGAAAAAAACAAAATAGACCGAGGTAAACCCACCCAAAATATGATACAATAATACATGTTAGCAATACTAAATAAATATATATTATTATATTATTATAAATACGCGTATACATAATACAAAAAAAATAAAAAATAAAGATTAACATGATAAGCGGTTGACCCAGATAAATATCTTGAGGAGTTACGAATGTCCCCACTCATCAAGTCATTAGACATAAAATACTTATCCCTACTAACATTATAAATGCGAAAGTATCTCTGTCTGTCCGTCTGTCTGTCTGTCCGTCTCACCTTTACGACTAAACCGCTGAACCGATTTTGATGAAATTTGGTATAGAGGTAGGTTAGACCATCAGAAAGGACATAGGCTATGTTTGGTCGCGATAACCGACATCCACGCGGGCGGAGCCGCGGGCAAAAGCTAGTACTAAATAAATGATACGTTTGGTGCAATTAAGCCAAGCTCCCTCTGTGCGTCGATCAGGTACAGTCGTAGTCTTATCCTAAAGGTGTTTACATTGTTAAGCGACCTAATCGGCGGGGGGAGGTTATTCCAGATATAGGTTATACCCTGGATTAACATATAGGCTATATATCAGCGATGAACGGGATCAGAATTCCACGCGGGCGGAGCCGCGGGCAACAGCTAGTATTAATTAATGTATACTAATATTATAAATGCGAAAGTAACTCTGTCTGTCTGGTACATTATCAAATTTAGTACAAGAGTACATTAGACATTGGGAAAGGACATAGGCTACAATTGATCGCGATATCTACGAAGGCGGAGCCGCGGGTTACAGCTCATTTATTATAAACTAGCTGACCCCGCGAACTACATACCGCCTAACAGTCAATTCTTCATTTTTTTTATATTTTTCTCTCCGTAAGAACCACCCTTGTACTTCATGGAATATTCCAAAAAAAGAATTAGCGAAATCGGTTCAGCCGTTCTCGAGATTTGGGCAACACATTTAGGGATTCATTTTTATATAATAGATACGGAATATTATGAGAGTCGATATAGCATTTGACTGCTAAATCAGAGGTATGGTTCCATTCCTGCTCTGTGCAATTATTTATACGTATGGATTCACATTAGTCGAAGTAGTTCTTTTTGATCGCGATTAAAAAGAAAAACTTAAAAATAATTTAGACCTATCAAAACTACAAAACTCCGAATAAGACGTACCTCCAAAACTCCTGTGCCGGTACCTATTATCATTAACTCTGTGCTGAAATTTTTAATGATCCCTGAAATCAATAATCCTTCAAAGTAGTAGTAGTATTATAGTAGTTTGAATTAGGCACATTATAAAATATTAATTCTATAAGTTTTCGTAACTCACATTTTTTTACCACTTAGGTGGCAGATAAGCACACGGCCCACCTGATGGAAAATGGTTACCATGGCCTATGTAAGTAAAAAAAATCACAAATTATTCGCGCCCATGTGTTTTTTAATCATATGGGTGCGAATGCGCTGCGATTCTTTTTAACCATATGTGATGTTAGAACGTAACCGACAAACTTGTTGGAGTAGCTAACCGATAGCGGTAACCTGTTATAACCCGCGTCACGTATCTTGGACCTAAATCGTAAGACATACGAGGCTCTGGCGCCCGCGGATTGCTTTGTAATAGTCTATACTTGGTGAATTTGAGTTCGTCTACCGCAGTAGCATCTCGTGCTATCCTCAAAAGACACCCAAGAAATGTATAATGCGCGTATAGGGCACATTTTGTGCACATTTTAGGTCCAAGTTACGTGGCGCGGGTTATATTCTATATAAGAACCGTTACTCATGTTTAAATGCAAGGGTTAGATGAAAGCCACAAGCCATTTGCTACTGTAAAGTCAATATATTTTAAACCCTGTTAAATTACGTCATTATTTATGTAAACAGATGTTAATCTCTACTATATAGCGTAGGTACCACATTAATTGTCACACATTTACGACTGAAATTGATAATCAATCTCGTATGATAATATCTAGTTTCAATTTACGTTGGAAATGCTTAATGAGCTTTAATTTAGCTCAGTTGGAGCGATTAACCGCCGTAGGTACAGTGTTTTACATACATACGAGTATATACGTACTCGTATAGTAAAGCCTTTATCTTCGGTTAGGCAGAGTTTAATTAGCACCCACATTTCACCAATCATTGTATTAGGGTGAGCCTCTTGACACTGATAAAAGTCATTGGGGTAGATGGAAACTGGGATCAGTAGTAGGTGGCAATGTATAACTCGGGGCCCAGAAAGGCTTTCAGGGTCAAGCCAACTTCACCTGTAAGCACCTGTTGAATTACAGAAGAGCCTCTAGCTCTAGTGTAGGTTTTCGAAATGAGAGAGCAGTCGCTCTTATTAGAGCTACATATAAGCCGAACCAATAGAGAAGGCGTAATGAACCTGACCTCGGAGAACAAGCTTCGGATAGAATCTGAAACAACGCCAGGATGATCATAATAATGATGGTGCTTGGTAGAGTAGATAGCAATATCGCTCGCAGAGTTGGATTTGATTTTATGTCCTATGTGATGTTTTATGTGATGTTATGTAAAAACGCATTTGCAAAAGCTCGAAGCTTTTGCAGATGCGTTTTTTTATACCACTTAGGAGGCAGACAAGCACACGGCCCACCTGGTGGAAAGTGGTTACTGTGGCCTATGGACATATGCAACACCGGGGGCGTCACACTCGTGCTGCTGACCCTGAAGAAACCTTCTAATGCCCTTCTTGAAGAACCCCATATTATAGTCGCTTGGGAAAACCATCGCGGGGAGTTCATTCCACAGCTTGCGCAGCGTTATTGCGTCTTTGGCCGTATTTTAACGTCTTTGCCACGGTGAACGTTCTGATGAGCTCTTCCAATTGGTTCCACCCTCTCCTTTCCTACACAGGATAACACGTGCAGGGCCTAAATATCACCCGCATACGGTGCAGAATATTCCATTAAGAACCAAGCTGTTCAGTAACTCTTTCCTTTGCCGCACAATTAAGACCTGGAATTCCTTATCAGCCCACGTGTTTCCTTCTTCCTACAGTCCCGGGTCCTTAAGAAGGGCGTGAAAAAGCATCTAATGAGGCCGTCAACCTGAATTCCACCATTGTAACATGGTACGTGTCTGTAATGGTGACCCTCTTTCTTGAAACTTTGATTTTAGCTCATCGGGCGAGGTGAAGTAAAATTGACGTGTCTTACATAAAAAACATATTTGTAGTAAATTCATAAGTATGTGGTGTTCTAGTTCAATATCATGGGTTCTAAACTCAATGAAATTTCATAATTTAAAATATGCGCTTTTCGAAGCTCAAGCGAAAGTTACTGGAGTACTTACTTTGGAACGTACAATAAGGTACTTTCAACTCGCCAGTTATGGCTAATTGACTTAGTGCGAGACTCGGCTTCTATGGTACGGTACGGACTTAAATTGTACAATAATGTGTTAGAGGAGTTTTCGATCTTTACTCTTTTATTCAGTGATTTTGAACTACGTATTTTATTTTTTTGTCATAACTAATACTATAATGCACTATACCTAGTTATGTAGATTGTTCATCTACTAAATGTCACTCTCACTAATGCACGTACTAATATGTCTCGGCACCACCATTGGTTGACTGGTAGAAAATGCCCACGGCATTAGGTCCGTCTGTGTACTTGTGAATACAGTTTAATAAATAAATAAATAAATAAACCTGAAGAGTATAATTACAAAAAAATGCTTTGATCCTGTGCCCGCAACCCATATCTATTATAGGGATACTTAAAACTCTATAATATTTTCTTGTATCAAGTTTCCTCACGAACAGTTCCGTCGCTTAAGCGTGATTAAGTAACTAAAAACTTATACACTTTTTATAATACATATTAGAAAGAAAGAAAGAAAGATAGAAGGACAAATTTAATGCTAGAATAAAATCTTTATACCTAACTTCTTCCTCTTAGCGTTAATTCCTAGTCGCATCCGAAGCTTTCAGCTCGGAGTCTGGGGTCCGCTTTACTAGTCTTAACTACGGATTTGGCTAGACTTCGATATTTTCCGTGAAGCGATTGTCATCTGACCTCCACAACCCAATGGTAACATTAGGCGATATCGAAGCTTTGCAGCTAGACCGTTGTTTTTGGATTTTTTAAGGGCTCCAACTACCCGTATCGACTGCCATAGATGTTCTTACGGCAACTGGGACCGACGGCTTAACGTGCTCTCCGAGGCACGACCAGACCAATGCAAATACTCATATTTCATGCACACAAATATTTGCACTGAGCGGGGATCGAACCCGCGCCTCCTGCGTAGCGGCCGCGTTCACTACCGCTACGCCACGGAGGCTGTCTCACTATTCTATATAACTAAGTAAGGCATCGTCAAACTGTGGTATGCTAAATAACTAGATAAGTGCCCCGACATCAGCACTTTACACAGGCCACCTTTTAACTCGATAGATTGAAGATTCAAATGTCGGAGTACTTTGTAACTCCTTATCACGATACCTATCACTTTTATTGAGTTTCGTTTCATTTGTATGGGAGCCCATTATCGGGTCGACGGGAGGATGCTTTGATAAAAATTGGATGTGATCAAATTTAAGGAGGCAGGTAATAAATGAAAAAGAGTGACAGTAGGCTCAGGGACGTGTTATTTTTGAAGATTTGGTAGAAAACGATGTAAATCTTCCGTATTTATTAGATACAAGCGGTTACCCGCGGCTTTGTCCGCGTGGATGTCGGTTATCGCAACCAAACATAGCCTATATCTTTTCCCAAGGTCGAATCTATCTCTGTACCAAATTTAATCAAAATCGGTTCAGTAGTTTAGGCGTAAAATCATAACAGACAGACAGACAGACAGATAAACAGACGGACAGACAGACAGACAGAAAGAGTTACTTTCGCATTTATAATACCCGTATTAGTATGGATGAGTCTTCATTCTCTGAGCTTTTTTGACTGAACGTATATATTTTCCGTGAAGCGACTAGAATTTGACCTCTACAACCAATAAGCAATATCGAAGTTCTGTAGTTAGACTAGTCAGACTTTTGAGGGCCCCAACCACACGTAACAACTGCCATAGATGTTCGAATGGCAACCGGGACCGACGCGACGGCTTAACATGCTCTTCATGGCACGGAAACACCCAGACCAATGCAAATAGACTTATTCATGTATTTAAATATCTGCACTGAGTGAGAATTGAACCCACGCTCCTGCGCAGCAGCCGCGTTTACTACCTGCTGCGCAGGGGCGTGGGTTCCAATACGCCAGTTATTTGATATAATTATATTTTGTAAAAAATGTTTATTAATATCATATTTGATAAGACACCCACGCGAAGAAATAATTTAGCTCTTGTCATACTTTGTCGAGGACCTATCTTTTGTACTGAATAGCATCTATATAAAAATAAAATTCTTCTAGAAAACCAAGCTGAAACGCGTATGTACCAAAATAATAATGAAGTACGAGTATGTATCTTATAGCTACGTGTATTATAAAGTTCACGTGTTTTATCATTTTAGTTCCAACCAAGTGTTGGGTCTGGAAATGGAAAGATGCTATCTTTGTCTACCTCATTAAGAAAGAAAGATGACTTTTTAAATAATAAATATTCCACGACATTCTACACAGTGCTATCTAGACCTAAAGTAAGCAAAGCTTAGCTTGTGTTTCAATTATCAACACTATTGGGCTGTTTTCCATCCGACAGTAAACATACAGGCCATGACAAATTGCCTGTTTGACGGCAATAGGTTCACCCCTTGTTACGTGGAACCGCAAACCATGACGAAATGTCGGTGTTAATTCACCTCTGCCTACCCCTTCAGGGATTTATAGACGTGATTATATATAATAGGTATGTATGTATGGCTACACTATTCATTCATTACATATTCACTTAACCGGTTCAGTGAGAACGCAGCTGCCATTCCACACGAGTGCCTCATGTAAGTATCATCTCGCCTGCACTCTTAAGCAGATAAGCTCCTTGTTCAGTCAAGTGACACTTGAGAGAACCCGATATATTGGATGCATTGGCAATTCTAAAATGCTGACGCTACATTATCTACATACACTTCGAGCACCTTGAAACAAAAGACAAGTGCATTCAAATACCTACTTCTTATCTATGTATCGCATTTTCTTTAAAATTACTTACTGTCGCATTATTTCTACATGACGGGAAGAATATGTGGATATATACTCGTATTATAGACAAAATAATGGCAGTATTCTCCAAGTCTGTTCTAATCTATATGTTAGCATTACATGTATTATAATTTATAATGTTATAAAATCCATACTACTAAAATATCTATATTAGTAAAGTTTATTATTACAAGGTATTTATTCATATACAGATAAACAAAACTAAATTAATAAATAAAAATATTTACAAGATCAAAAAAAAGAAAGGGAAAGGAAAAAGGGGTCAGGTGTCGAAGAATTCCTCCCCATCGATGTCGACTGGTAACGTACCCAAAAGGCTGGCGGCATTACCCCGTTGGATGGCAATGCCAATCCTTTGGGCAAAATACAGGCCAGCCCTTTGGTCACGCGAAGCATCGACCAGTCGCTTTGCAATTTCCGTGTAAAGCGACCGAGCGCTCGGACCCCACGAACCAACGTTTCGACCCCAAACGGCTCAAATATATAATTGTTGGATATATTATCATATTTGCGCCGTTTGAGGGTCTCCGCAGATGCCGCAGCAGCACAGGCGCAGCCCATCGTACTTGGAAGATGGGAAGGCGCAAGGGTGTCGACGCATCTTGCGTCCCACACCAAAGGCCTGCCCATCTTCCAAGGCACCAAAGACATGCCATCCGGTCTCTTGCCATCATCGCGCACCAAACCAACTGGTTCAAGGATGGCTGGGACGCCGACGGTGACAAGAGCCCGTCGGATTAAATCCATACTAATATTATAAATGCGAAAGTAACTCTGTCTGTCTGTCTGTCTGTTACGCTTTCACGCCTAAACCACTGAACCGGTTTTGATGAAATTTGGTATAGAGGTAGATTAGACCTTGAGAAAGGACATAGGCTATGTTTGGTCGCGATAACCGACATACACGCGGGCGGAGCCGCGGGCAAAAGCTATTTGTTATAATGTTTAATGTTTCGTACCCTGCAACTTCATCAGCGCTTTGGACATCCAAAAGTGGAGTTATTTTGTTCTAAATTTAAAAATAAAAAATAACGATAGAAAATATTTAAGCGCCATTCAAATTTTAATTTGGAATACCTAATTCTAAATTTAAAAATAATACTAAGCTTATTCAAAATTAAGCATTGGAATTTCCACGCAAAAATATGAGTTATTCCGGTTGGATATAAAGAAGAAGTCATCACAATTATAACAGCGTTTATCTAGGATCCCAGGATCCGTCTTTCTATATTTCCTCCTCCACTCTACACGGTCTTGAGCAACCTTGGTAATGAGACCATTGGCTCGCGTATCACCTTCTACCACGTCAAGTTAGCACTTCTTGGGTTTATCTCTCTCGATTTTCTTTTATACTACTTAGGTCGCAGACAAGCACACGGCCCTCCTGATGGTAAATAGTTACCTTTGGCCTATAAGCGAGTGCAACACAGTCACGCTCGTGCTGCCGACCCTGTAAGAATAGAGAGATTCTGTGCTGTCAGTACAAAAGATAAGTAGGACAAAGTCTTTGTTTTGCCCACTGACAGTACAAAAACTCTCCAGTGAGTTCCCTCGCCCTACCTACTCTACTCACCGTCGGAAATACAACACAAGGTTATTAAACCGCGGTTATCTGTAGGGCAGAGGTACTTCCCCAGTCGGATTTGGAGGGGTATATCGAGTAGTACCTAATTACCTCTAAATATCTGCCGTAGATATTCTAATATTATTCTAAAACAAAGCACGTCATGATACTCGTACATTAGGTATGGTAAATAATTCTTTACAAATTTTAAACAGAAAATAGTGAGCTTCGCATCTTTACTGCTTACATTACGAGTGAATAAAAATCTAGGCTTTTAGGCTCTTCAGTAAAAAGATTTATAGCAAGCGTACCTACGACAAATACAATCACAAAATTTCACGTAGGTACATTGATTCTGTACGATACTAGCATACAAATTATACTCATGTAATGTATCACGATATTTTATTCGGTAATAGAAATGCTATGTCATTGGTATTTTAGTTACATTAATGTTCCCAGCGAACGTGTTTCGTAAACAGAATATGAATATATTTTAACTTGCAATATATCAGTATTCAATATTAACTGCATATGTATAACCCGCGCCACGTATCTTGGACCTAAAATGTGCTCAAAATGTGCCCTATACGCGCAGTACACATTTCTTGGGTATCTTTTGAGGATAGCACGGGGTGCTACTGCGGTAGATATTCACCAAATTCACCAAGCATAGACTATTACAAAGCAATCCGCGGGTGCCAGAGCCTCGTTTGTCTCACGCTTTAGGTCCAAGATACGTGGCGCGGGTTATACTATATTTTTATATTTGGAAACCGTATCACCTTACCACGTGGTTCCCGGCAGAGTAGAATTTGGGCCACCCTATCTCTCCCCATGCGGTGTCGTATAGGCGACTAAGGGCGGCCACCCACTAACGGTTTATCGAATGACAACCGGATGATATCGGTCTGTCAGTTCATCGCAATAGCCCACACACTTACAGTTTCGTATACGATTTTGGACTGACGGCTAATATGTGTGTGGCCGCTTGACGATTCCGGTCAGCAAAGACAGTTAAAGGTCGGACAGTCTATGGCCGTCGGCATTTTATACGTAGGTAGGTATAAGGACTGCAGGCCGCCCGATAGGACCAGAAACTGCAGGCGGACTGTTAGTGGGTGGCCGCCTTAAGGGATAAGGCTGCTTATTATCAGACAGACACAGATATATACAGCCCGGACTTAGCCAGAGTCAGAAATGCATAGCTCGAGTCAACAATGGTGCCCGGAATGCGACAATAGGCTCACCACCTATTACGTGGGACCTAATACATAATACAATGAATAGTAGAAATGTGGGTGTTAATTCACCTCTGCCTAACGCTTTGGGGATAAAGGTGTGATTATATATTATATTATTGTATCACCTGGCAACATTGTCTGCAGTTGAAGGCTGCTCATATATTACTTTACATTATATTATTGTTTCATGTTGCCTGAAATGTATTAATTCAACTTAATTAATTTTGTAAAATTGCCCGAAGGCTTATTGGAATTGCCTAGTAAACAAATTTTTTTAGTAGCATGTGAAAAAAAAAATGTTTAATGATTTTTATTCTCAATATAATAACCTAACCTAACACTTTTATCTTATTGACGTCAGTTTTACTTAAGTTAAAACTGAGCTTTGCTCCAAAATACAAACAAGAGACAAAAAAAACGAAAAAAAAAATTACAACATGCATTTTACCAATCCTTCATTGTACCAAAAATCCACGACATAGTTTTTGTTGACAAAGACTATGTATACCTATACTGTCAAATGTCTGTAAAATCTGTCCAGCCGTTAAGCCTGTAGAGGGGAACAAAGAAAATATACATGCGCGCGTAATACTTGCTGGCGCAGTCAGATAAAAAAAGACAAAATTTGATATAATTTCTTTTTTTTTTTAAATTGTGATGTAATTTGCACCACTTATAATATTAATTTTGCATACGCATTTTAGTTTTCCACTGCCATTAAGCTTTTTTTAATACTTATCAGTAATTTTGTGACCGTTTGACATTTGCATGTCTACATTGTGTGTAGAATAACTTAATCGTTTGAAACTATTTCAAAGTAGTCTAGTCTTCTGATTGCTAGGGAATAGGACATTGACCGAGAGTTCGTCATTGGGTAAAGTAAGTACCTATAATGGACACAGAGGCAATTAATAAGTTGAATATTAGTTTCATTGTAATTGGAATTTGACATCATCTTCTCAGCGCAATGTAAGAGTAATAAATATACGATTTGATTAAGAAACTAATTAATATATTAGGTAGATAAGACTTACATTGGCCTATAGTTTTGAGAAATTCTTTGAATATGCAAAATTATGAACGAAAAGATTACCATGAGACCTCCATTGCTGCGAACAAAATATTTACTTTTAACTTTGATTGATTAATTTTCAGCAAAGAGATTTGTATTACAATTAGACATTAATAAAAATTGGGTTCGAAAAAAAGAGATTGCTTTCTTTCTGTAGCTAATCATTTTCAGAACAAAGTGTTAAGTACTCAACGATTTAAAAAAATATCTGTTTATTATGACAAAGTGATCGCATAAACTCGAAATGTAAAATGTAATATTTTTGTGGCACTAAATTCGCCATTCTACGACTTCAATAAAATATGATAACTGATTCTCCATTTAGTATATTGGCTAGAATCGTTTTACGATGTCTTGAGAGACCGAAATGGTGATAAAAAATTGATATTGATTCTGAGCATTCGTGCATGAAAATCATTAATAACAGACAATTAGTTCTATTATGTATTGTTATTCATACTAATACATTATAAATCTTAAGACATTTTTCTACCTAAATACAATCACATATTTTGGAAAATGTCACTAGTCATTTAATTTCTGAGGATCATTAATAAATATGTTCCATAATTATTATTAAGTACCTATGTATTAACTGATATTGGCATTAATAGTACTGTGACGATATAATAGGTGCCAAACATTTTGAAAAGCTAGAAAACAACGGTTATTATTTTAAAAATGGAACATTGTGAGAGTGGTAGGTATATGAAATAGTACATTATGGTACAAGTGAGCAAAGTTTTAAATACGAAAATGCATCAAATGACCATACAATGGGCATATTAATTTATTCGTACTATTAAACACGTTCTTTTTTGTATCAAAACTTTTTTAAGAACATAGACCATTATAGACACTTCCTATAAAATTTAAAAAAGAATCTATAACTCACTTTTGTGAATAATAGCAATGAAAAAGTCACAGTTTGATAATAGGTGTCATTACGTGCCTAATTGCGGTAAAATAATATCACTTTTATGAGCAGGTGTGTTGTAAAAGAATTTATGACCTACTCATCTCCATTATTTTACATTCCCATTCATTCATTCCCATTTTTATGCCCTACTCATCTGATATTCATTTTTATTTAAATAATTCCCTATGAAGAAAACGAAAAATTTACTGGCTTTTAGCTGGTAATCTCCACCATGAAGGGGTCCATATTCAGAAATGAACACATTCTTTTTATCTGATATATTTTTCATTACATAGGAGAATTATTTTTCGTGTAAATATTTCCTTATATTACTGTTATTACAAAATGCTGCTGCAACAAAATATCGCGTGCTTTTCACAAAACGTTGGAACACGACACGCTTTGGCCAAAAGACCTTCTTGGCACAAGTCACCGATGCGATGTCTGACTTGCTCCACAAAGAACTTGAAGTTTACTTTGTAAAGTGATTCTATACCAATATACTAAATGCAGTATCAAATAACAACTGTACGGACATCAAGCCAGTCCTGAATTTGATTTCCTATCCAAATTCATTTCCTTCCTATTTAAATTTACCGCCAATATCGCCGGTCGAACGGGCCGGCCAATGAACGTGCCGCGCGCCGCCCGCGCCTCTAGCGGCAAGAAAAAATTCGCCCCTCTTTTGAATCTTCGAAAATTCGTAATGGAGCTAAGGTCCGAATAAAATAATATAATATACTCGTTAGAAGTTCAATGACTGTTCTAAATCTACGATCAATCCACTGATACGGTGAAAGTGCAAATTGGGTGTGTTTACGTGATAGCTGGCCGATCAATCTTCACAACGGTTTCGTCGCCGGGTCCCGTCTAAATCCATCCAAGTCTCCAGGTGAGTTGTTTGTGCTTTTCCACCCTTGAAGGAACTGGATTTCGTCTAGATTTACTAGCAACAGGGCAATGCAAAGGCTTCTTCAACGAGTCCCATACATTTAATGGTGCCTCCTGTGAGGTTTATATAATTATAACCCCACATTATTCATAAAAAGTCAACTTTTTACGACTTAAAACTATATTAATCATAATTTTACATTCATAAAAGAATCAGTGAATCAAATAAGTGGTATAAAGGCCCACGAATTCACTTATTTATTCGCAAAATTGCATTCACGCGGCAGGTATATCTACCTACCTACTTGTGTTGTCGACGCGGCCACTCGCTTGCATACAGCGGAGCGCCCGGCGGACATACCTACTTATCTTACCGAACGATTTGTTCGTAATTCATTTTAAAACTAAAATTTCATTATTCTCGTATTTTGCTAATAAAAAGTAATTTAAGCTGCTGTATTGACTGATGCTAGTTTTTTGTATTTACTTGTGTTAGTTGTGCTCGAAAACAAAGTTGATAATTTGTTAGTATGTTTGTGCCCTCCATACCTCCGAATCGCATAGTTTAGTAAAATACCTATATATTTTTCGACGATTCGAATCATCTCGGGCTGGGTGTGGTCGTGTACCTACTTATATTTTGAGTTACCTACCTAAATAATTTGTTAGTTACCGATTACCGAGTATACCCGAGTGTTACCGAGTTTTTACCGGTTGCCGTTCGGAGATTGGGTGCCTACTTTGCGATACCTATTTATTGCTATATCACTTCGTTTATTTTACGAAACTAAGACAAGATGGCGGATGCTGAACTACAGCAGTACATAAAAAGGCGAGAATATGAGTTTAAAAGTATGCAGATTCTTTATGATTTAGTCAAAAATGCTTCTATAGATAAATCAAAAATTCCGTCATTTAGAGCTCGATTCAAATGTATCGAGAGAATTAGGGAGAATTTTATCGATTCGCATGAAACCTTAAATAAATTACAATTAATCGCGAATCCGAAGCATGAATACGATAATCAAACTCTGTTAGCTTTCGACGAGTTGTATTACGTAGCTATTGAATTTGCCGATTCACTTGGTTCGCCGTCAGTTTCTAAATCGGAGCCCGGTGCGGGATCTAGTCGTAATTATTCGTCTATCGCGCAAGTGAAGTTACCGAAAATAGATATACCTAAGTTTGACGGCCATATTGAAAATTGGCAAACCTTTAAGGATAGTTACGTTCCTCTTGTTCATAATAATGTCTCCTTGTCAGATATTGAAAAATTCCATTATTTAATCTCGTTATTATCTGGTAATGCATTAATACTAGCTAAAGGTATTCCTATCACTTTAGCTAATTACACTGTAGTTTACAGTGCGTTATTAGACCAATACGACAACAAGCGTATTCTGGCTACAGCGTATTTAGAAAGGATATTAAAATTGACGCCGCTAAATAAACCGTCATTAACTAACTTAACTGAGTTTACGAATGTACTTTATGAAAGTGTCAATGCCTTACGCGCGTTGAATATTGAAAATTTATTAGAGTTTATTTTGTTCTATATTGCGTCAAGGCCACTTGACCATGAAACGAAAAAACAGTTTGCGTTACAAAATAAAAACGAAATTCCAAAATTCAACGACTTGGTTGTTTATTTACAGAATTATATAAAAGTTCTGGAAGTGAGTCAGCCGATTTCGACCACTTCACCTGACACGAAAAATAGGCAATTTCGTAGTACTCAGAAGGTTGATAGTACGCGTAAGGATAGTAGTCATCCTACCAAGTCCGTACCAAGGTCGTCATTTGTGGCGTCCAATGATAACAATAATAAACAAAGTCAGTTTAATTGTTTATGTTGTAATGAAACTCATTCGATTTATCGGTGTAGTAAGCTGCATGCCATGAGTATGGATCAGCGTAAAAAATTCGTTCAAGAATTAAAACTGTGTACTAATTGTTTAAGGCCTGGTCACGTCAATACTAGTTGTAAATCGAAATCAACTTGCTTTATTTGTAACGGGAAACATAATACGCTTTTGCATGTTGAAAAGAAAAGTTTATTAACACAGTCGGTTAATTCAAACTTGCCTGACAACCCTAGCACGAGTGCTACACTTGCTAGCACGACCGAGAATTCAACTTGTAGTCTTACCACGGTTAGCCGTACAAAAATATTAGGTTCGGCGATAGTGCGAGTGTACCACGCGAATGGCTCGCTTCAGTATGCGCGCGCCCTTATTGACAGCGGTTCGATGGATTCTTTTATCACGAGTGCTTGCGCACAGCGTTTAGGTTTACGTATGAAAAAATGTAACTTAAATGTTACCGGTCTTGGACAAAATTCAGTTTGTAATATAAAAGGTTACACTTTCGGTTCGATAATACCTCGTACGAGTGAATCACCGAAGTTTGACTTGCCATTAGTAGTTTTAACTAAAATTACTTCGGCTTTGCCTTCGACAACATTACCGTTGGTCGTCAAGGATCATTTTATGCATCTAGATCTCGCCGACCGCGACTTTTATAAGTCCGGTCCGATCGATCTTTTGTTAGGTGTTGAATGTTTTGATTAAATATACACCGGGTCTCGTTTCACTCCCGGTCCCGAATTACCCTGTGCGTTGTCCAGTGTGTTCGGCTGGGTGATAACCGGTCAATATTTTCATAACATGAAAACTAACATTCCTAGTGAACCCGTTACGTCACTCCTCGCGTCTTCATGCACGCTCGACGAGATCGTTCAACGGTTCTGGGAGTCCGAGGAACCGCCGAAATGTACAATTTCCGTTCCCGAGGACGATATTTGTGAACAAAAATATAAAAATGGTACTTACCGCACTTCTGATGGTCGGTATGTAGTACCAATTATGTTAAAAGATGGCACCCCTTCTTTGGGGGACTCAGACCGTCACGCTTTTAATCGTTTTCTTAACTTAGAAAAACGTCTTACTAATCAGACGGAGTTAAAAAACGAGTACAAGGAATTTATGAAACAGTACGAAGACCTTGGACACATGCAGCCAGCAGATTCTTCGTCTACTGATCGTTATATCAGTCCTCATCATTGCGTCGTACGTCCAGAAAGTACTACGACACGTCTTCGAGTAGTCTTCGACGCGAGTAGCAAGACTACCAATAATCTTTCTTTAAATAATATTGTTCATGTCGGACCTAAACTTCAAATCGACATAATCGATTTAGTTACAAAGTTTCGACTTCATAAATTCGTTTTTACTGCGGACATTTGTAAAATGTATCGCCAAATTTTAATTAGGCCGGAAGATAGGCGCTATCAACACATTCTATGGCGTTCTGAACCTACCGAGCCTTTAACTGAGTACGAGTTAAATACTGTGACCTACGGGGTCAGCAGCTCTCCCTACCTCGCCATTCGAACCCTTCGTCAACTGGCCGAAGACCATGGCTCCGAATATGAGAGTCGCGTGTCCGAAGTTTTGTTCGAAGAAACGTTCATGGACGATATTACCACGGGCAGTTCGTCGCTTGAAGGTGCTAGGCAGTTGAAAGCAGACATTACCTGCTTGCTGTCGAAAGGCCACTTTGAACTTCGGAAGTGGAGTACCAACGAGCCGAGCCTGTTATCCGATGTTCCTCCAGATCACTGTCAAACTTCCAAATCCTTCGAAGAATCAGGAAATGAGTTTATTAAAATATTAGGCATCCGTTGGAATCCATCGGACGATAATTTCTCGTACACTTTTTCGGACACTTTTGATGTTCAGTTCACTAAAAGATCTATATTGTCTATAGTTGCCCGGATATTCGATCCATTAGGCTGGATCGGCCCGGTTGTATTTGCAGCTAAGTCACTGCTGCAAGAGATGTGGTGCTTAAAGTTGTCCTGGGACGAAACGATCCCCAAGGACCTAGCTAAAAGATGGCATTGCATAGCTGCCAATTTATCCGACCTACAAAATATTTCACTTCCCAGACATGTAATACCTTCCGATCCAATCGAGGTACATTTAGTAGGGTTTTGTGACGGGTCGTTAAAAGGATATGGCTGTTGTGTTTATTTGTGTGTCGTCACGGAAGATGTTAAAAGTCCTACCGTTACTAATTTGTTAATAGGAAAGTCTCGAGTAGCTCCTATCAAACCTACTACAGTGAATAGACTCGAACTAAGCGCAGCGGTGCTTCTAGCGCGAGTACTATCTCACATGTATACTCTTCTTAAAAATAAAATTCAAATTAGCTCCATCCGAGCTTATTCAGATAGCATGACTACCTTGTCATGGTTAAACACAGCACCACATTTGCTAAAAATGTATGTTGCTAATCGTGTTGTTCAGGCGACAGACTTGATCAGTCCTGAACATTGGTATCACGTTGCAACTGAAGACAATCCGGCTGACTGCTGCAGTCGCGGTGTGTCTTGTCCTGAACTTGCCAGCCATCCTTTATGGTGGACTGGTCCTGCCTGGCTGCAAGCTCTACCCAGCTCTTGGCCTTCCAAGCAAGTATTGCTGGCTAAAGAAGAGTTACCGGAATTAAAAGCTACAGTCACAGAGAGTTTTCACATTGTTCAAGTAGAAACTAATATATTTTTGAATCTAATAGAAAAATGTTCGTCCTTCACGAAACTTCAAAGAGTTTTAGCGTGGTGTTTTCGGTTTATCTCGAACGCAAGAACTGCTAAGTCAGATCGAAAATTCTCTGCACTTACTAGTTCTGAGCTCGAGAACTCCGTCAAGACACTAGTCAAATTTACTCAAAATCACTATATGACATCGCAAGTCGATCTAATAAAAAATAATAAACAATGTGAAAAATCAATTCAAAAACTATCTCCCTTTCTTGATGAAGAGGGTTTTATGCGAGTGGGGGGACGTATAGATAGAGCCAAGTTATCTCTATCAGCGTTACATCCTTTGCTGTTGCCAAAGCTGTGTCCCATCTCGCGACTGATAGTCGAACATTTTCATATAAAATATCTTCATTGTGGTCCCCGAACGCTACAGTCATTAATTCAAAGAAAATTTTGGATTATCGGGATAAGACTTCTAATACGTACCGTCCTTTCGAAATGTGTCCGTTGTTTCAAAGTGAAACCGATACCGGTATCGACTTTGATGGGTAAGTTGCCAGCTGAGCGACTTCAACCATCTCGCTGCTTTCATACCACCGGCATTGATTTCGGAGGCCCGTTTATAATAAAGGAAAACCATCGTCGTGGAGCTAGAACTTATAAAGCATATCTCTGTTTATTCGTTTGTTTAAGCTCGAAAGCTGTTCACTTAGAGCCCGTGACTGAATTGAGCTCCGAAGCATTTCTCGCTACACTAGATAGGTTTGTTTCCCGTCGTGGGATTTGTCATATAATTTTTAGCGATAACGGAACGAATTTCGTTGGAGCGAATCGGCATCTCAACGAAATTAACGATGAATTTCGTAAATATTACTCTGAAATATCTGATGGCTTAGCTAACCGTCAAATAAAGTGGCAATTCAATCCCCCGGCCGCACCTCATTTCACTGGTTTAATTGAAATCGGAATTAAATCTACAAAATATCATCTTAAACGGGCAATTGGAGCTCAAGTTCTTACGTTAGAAGAGTTTACCACAATCCTTACGAAAGTCGAAGCAGTTCTAAACTCTCGACCACTTTGTGCATTATCTCCGGATCCTCAGGAATCCGACGTTTTAACGCCCGGGCATTTTCTAACGGGAGGTCCTCTCGTATCTCTCCCTGAGGAACCTTTAGTTGATACGGATTGCCCTCGTTCGCGTTGGCAAATGATTAGGCAGGTCACTCAGAGTTTTTGGCGTGCTTGGCAACGAGATTACTTGCACACACTGCAGCAAAAGTCTAAATGGTATAAACCAGGACCGCCTAATCTAAAAATAAACGATTTGGTAATCGTAAACGAACCGAATCTTCCACCTTTGTTTTGGAAGTTAGCTCGCGTGGACCAAGTGCACGCTGGTTCAGATAATATAGTCCGGGTAGTTACTCTCCGAACGGTGAACGGAAAAACTATGCGACGGCCTGTAGTTAAGGTCTGTCCTTTACCTATTAATTAATTTTATAATATATAAGTGTGTAAACAATATTATCAGCCTGAGATGGTATTGTTCCTTTAGTTAAGTTTATTAATATTAAGTTCATTCGAGCACAACTATCATAAGCATTAAATAATCTTAATGTGTGAAATCCTAGTGAATTTCAAGTGGGGGGAAAATGTACGGACATCAAGCCAGTCCTGAATTTGATTTCCTATCCAAATTCATTTCCTTCCTATTTAAATTTACCGCCAATATCGCCGGTCGAACGGGCCGGCCAATGAACGTGCCGCGCGCCGCCCGCGACTCTAGCGGCAAGAAAAAGTTCGCCCCTCTTTTGAATCTTCGAAAATTCGTAATGGACACGTTTGAGCTAAGGTCCGAATAAAATAATATAATATACTCGTTAGAAGTTCAATGACTGTTCTAAATCTACGATCAATCCACTGATACGGTGAAAGTGCAAATTGGGTGTGTTTACGTGATAGCTGGCCGATCAATCTTCACAACGGTTTCGTCGCCGGGTCCCGTCTAAATCCATCCAAGTCTCCAGGTGAGTTGTTTGTGCTTTTCCACCCTTGAAGGAACTGGATTTCGTCTAGATTTACTAGCAACAGGGCAATGCAAAGGCTTCTTCAACGAGTCCCATACAACAACTATGTCAGATTTCTGTGCATACGAGATCTTTGTGTACGTAAAATTTTAATTGCTTTGATTGGTTTATTGTGCATTCAATTATAAGTTTGATCAATTTAGTCTTAGGCCCGTATTCCGGAACAATGCTCAGCTGTTGTAAATCGACTCTCACAATGAGATTAGAACTATCACCTAGAATACAATCTGTCCTCAGATCTAGTTAGATGTGGAATGAGATACGCTAATTGATTGATTAAAGTTCCGTCGTCGTTAACCAGAGCAGGTTTAGTTTTTTTTTATACCACTTAGGTGGCAGACAAGCATACGGCCCACCTGATGGCACTTCCCATCAGGTGGGCCGTGTCACTATGGACTATGGCAAGTAAAAGTTGTAAAAGTTAAATACATCACAAAGTTGTACTTTTTGTTCATATCATTTGACATTCCTTTCTTCCCTGATATTTCATTACACATTCTCCAGTTTATCCTATCTCCGTTATCCGATGGAAGTGTATCTTGCTAGAAGTGGTCTGTCAATCTTTTTCTGTACAAAAAGTACAGTTTTTGTACTATTTACTACCTTTATTCTGCCTCAAAATATTTACACTAAATTTCATCACATTGCAAGGTGAAGCAACACTAGCCAAGTCTAACCCAAGCCAAGTCGGAAACTGACGCAACGATGATCATAAGTCTAATAAGCCAGTCCCTGCTGTCAATTGTCAAGCGACTTGTCTTGTCTTTCTTGACAAGGCTTCAAGGCAAGATAAGAGAAGAGAATTTATGACAATTGACAGCAGGGGCGCTCCGAAGCACGGAAGTACTCAGATGAAATATCACTAGGCAGTCACCCATTCAAATTGCAACTGCGCTTAGGCAGCTTAACTCAATTATCGCTTACAGTGAGCGCACAAGCGCTTCTCGCTTCTTTACTTATTCTTGTAAAATGAAAGTACTTTCCAAGTCAAGAATCGACGACTTTATTCCCTAAACTTATAAAACAGTTTTATTTTCAGAAATAAAATAACTTTTCCTTTCGAATAGAATATAGTGATGACGTATACTCTCTGTATTAAACCTCTCGTACAAAATGCGTACAAACGTTCCTATTTTACGACACAACTACGGAAATCACTCAACACTTGCTTCAACGAGGACCGTTTTTTTACTTCTATTTACTTAATACGAACGAATTGTGTGAGGGGAATACAAACACGAATGGTGTACTAATGTTACAAAGACGAAACTTTTTTTTTATTGGTTTCTTTTATGTCAACGGGCGGGTGAAAAGTAGTTTGTGTGATTGATACAAAGCGGTTGTGAAGGAATTTGCAAAGTGATGTGTTTTTAAAGAGAAAGGGGAACAAAATGTATGAGAAAACGTTGTACAATATTACAAGACTTATTCGGTTTTTGAGTTAACACATTGGGAAGTAGAGTGATATTTCGACTTATTCGGTTTTCTAGGGCGTTCCCTATATCGTATCGAACTGATAAAATATAATAGCAATTCTGGCTGGTGTCTTCTCAGTCGAGATCTGGTTTCGAACCGGTGCGGTTCATTTGCTACACAAGTCTTTTTTTCTTTTGAGATTTTGCAAGTGCCGTTTCAATGGTCTTTATAGAAATTACTGTTGGCCGTTGGAGCAGGTGAGTCCTAGAGTGAAGACTGCGAGAAGGCAAACGAAAGGTAAGACGCCCTCTAGCCAGATGGACTGACGACCTGAAAAAGATGGCTGGGAGGGACTGGATGCGGAAGGTGGAGGATCGGTAGAAATGGCGCACATTAGGAGAGGCCTATGTCCAGCAGTGGACTGCATTAGGCTAATTGATTAGATTTGATTATCGAAGTTCAGCAAAATCCAGGTTCTGGGGTGAAAGCTTCGGATGGGACCGGGATTAACGCTACAACGAAGAAGACAGAATAAGTTCCACTTTTTCATGTGGATGGAACCACAGAAACATACAGGGAACAGTATGTCGATACACAGCGTATTATCTAAATCCAAATATAATTCACCGAACTACTTGCAGGCGCACTTACTCGCCTCAAAAGCATTTTTCAAACTTGCCACCGACAATTTTATGTGCATACTCGAAACTTTCCGTTGCGTGTCGTGAGCAGAACTAGTTCGAGAGTGTCGAACTAGGAAACTGCTAACTTCAATAAATTTTATGTCTTTGGTTTATCTAAGGAATATCAATAGCTAGCTTTATTAGCTAAAGTAATCGCTATCTAAAAAGCCCGTTTGGACATTTCAAGTCCATGAAGTTCTCAATTTTGAAAACGTAAAACAATGATATTTTTCAAACGTAGAATGACATTTTTCATTGATGGGTACCGCCCACTCCGCTCAGTGCTGTCCATAACGAGTTTTTTATACTCTCCACAGACTATTAATAAATTGGTTATGGTAAAAATAAATCGATTAAGATATTTTTTTTAATTTTATCATAAAAATGTCTAAGACAAAGTTAAAGATCGTACACTTATCTGTAAAAATCCGGTCAAGTGCAAAACGTGTGTTAATGCGCAAACACGCCTCACGAAACTGAATTGTGGTGCGAACTAATGCTACATGACCGGCAATATGCTACATGACCGGCAATATGCTACAGTACTGGCAATATGCTACATGGCCGGCAATATACTACAAGACCGGCAATACTTTGATTGCGTTGAATTAGAAGTTTGATTTTAGGGTACTCCTCGTTGAGCGAGAATCCTGAAATGTGAGACGAAGCAAGGTCATAGAGCACAAATAAAAGGAAGCGTTTAACATTTAACATTTTAACATTTTTAACGGATTCTATCGCGATTAATTCTTTATTACTTTAACCCGAAGTTTCGGCTAACTTTTAGCAACCGTGGTCGCGGAGTGACTAAACATCAGCGATTATTTACGTAGAATGAGCTCGCGGTTTCGTTAAGTCTGACTGTTTTTTGCTGTTTTCTAGGTCTTTTTTTAAATTTTAGGCTTGTAGACTTCAAGATTTGTAGGTTTAATTATGTCTAGAAGCCTGGAAGCCTAGAAACCTAGCCCTGGACCCCCAGAACCCAGTCTTCTTTAGTAATTTTGGCACAAGCTTCATTCAGCAATGTCATCATTTTCTTAGTGGAGAATGGCCGCTTTGTATTGTGGCGTGCTGCATATCCTTTCATTTGAGCCCAGATCAGCTCAATAGCATTGTACTGACAATGGTATGACAGCGTTCTTGTCACTTTATGTCCATGCTGAAGTGCCCATTCATCAATTTAATTTTTTAATTTTGCAGGTTTAATTTTTTTACCAGTTACAGCAATTCAGCTCTTAACTATTTCGTATCAGTTTCAACGCCTGATCTTTGTATCCATGCTACTAAATCGGCCTTTTTGTTTGCTTGAGTAGGTGCTTTATTTATTTGAACTGAGTGGTCACGGTGCATTGTACACAATAATTTTATTATGCACTGTTCAGAGAGGTTTGCTAACATGTTAGTAAACCACTCTGTGATATTATTTTGTACTTTTAGACTCAAATGCGAGCAAGGTATCATTCACAAAACCACCACTAGCTGACCCGACGACGTGGCAGATGATTAAGCGTCCACCTTTTCCTATTGGCACTTTTGAGCAAGAGGCCTTGGTATCATCTGTCCATGACTGCGGCACGGTATGATTCGAGTTCAGCCAAGTCTCATCGACAAATATGACATTATCCCAATTTGTGACTTTGTTGTGTTTGCTGTTATCTAGGTCTTTTTATTCCTAGGCTTCAAATATCATCTTAAGTCACCCCGGGACCAGGGCTGCTAGAAAGTAGCCGACGTAGGGTTAAAAGTAAATAGTGACAGATAAATCGCGATAGAAGCCGTTAAAAAGTGGTTTCATTTCAATAAGTGATATAAGCGTAAACTTCAGACAGTAGGTATCAAGAAAATGATTTACTAAAGATTCATTTTCATGCGATTTCTATTGGTTATTATTGAGTGAATATTATTGTAATAAAAATGTTAAATGAAAGAAAATTGACTTTTCGCAGTATTGTATTGTTTAAAAATACCTACAATATCAAAGTTTAGATTAAATTTTCTAATTAGAACTTCAAGCCAATGAACTTTACACTACAATACAATACATATTCTAATCGATCAAATACGCATACAAACTTGAATCGATTTATCTTGAGTATCGTGTACCGAGTGGTGTGGTTACATCCCTAGTTACGTCCAAATGACAAATGTCATAGTGGGCCTCTTACGTTGAGACTACTTTAACTACGGTTGTAGCTACCTTATGGATATGGTGTTTCATGAAATTTTAAAGCATTAGTACCTATGCTAACTTAATCGTTAGATTTAGATCGAAAAAAATCAACAACTAATCAGTGAGTCAAACCCGTAATCTTCTTCCTCCTAGCGTTAATTCCCAGTCGCATCCGAAGCTTTCAGCTCGGAGTCTGGGGTCCGCTTTTTACCAGTCATAGCTACAGATTTGGCTAAACCTCGATTTTTCCGTGAAGCGATTGCCATCTGACCTCCAAGACCCAATGTTAACATTAGGCGATATCGAAGCTTTGCAGCTAGACCGTTGTTTTTGGACTTTTTAGGGCACCAACTACCCGTAACGACCATAGATGTTCTTATGGCAACCGGGACCGACGGCTTAACGTGCTCTCCGAGGCACGACCAGACCAATGCAAATATTCATATTTAATGCACACAAATATTTGCACTGAGCGGGGATCGAACCCGCGCCTCCTGTGTAGCGGCCGCGTCCACTACCGCTACGCCACGGAGGCTGTCAAACCCGTAATATTCGTGGTTATATTGATTATATTCCTGTAAAAAACTGCTCGACCGATTTTAATGGAATTTTTTGTACTTTTCCGGGACCGTTTGACGTCTGAAATTCCCAACCCCGAGACGTATGTCGAGGATTATAATATATTTAAGTCATTGGCCAAACAAACAGACTTTCTCACTACTCCTAGTGTCAATTAGTCTTGATACTTGTGAGAATTTTATTTTCTCGCTTATAATATTGTAAACTTGTCACAGTCCTTGACACAGTGGGGGTATCAAGATCTGTGGATCCAATTTCCATATATGGAACCTTTTTACTTGTGTCTCTCATAAACAATTTTTCGTATACTTTGCGTCTGTCAATTATGTGTTTCTTTGTGATGGATAATTCCCAAACAAAAGAGCTCTCCTTCAATATATACAAAATAGGTAAGTTCACAGAATCTTTCGTCTCTTTCTAACCCAATGGACTCGTGCAATAACACTTATTCGATACTCGCATTGTCACTGTATTTGTGATAATTGACTAGGGTCCACGCTCCGAGGGAAATGTCCCGTAAACATGTCAGATAAGAGTCATCATTATTATTTTGTTTCACATATAGACCTGGGTATTTGAGGGAAATATAGGTAACTTAGGTGTTTGAATATCATTTAAAGTTGGCAGTATTTCATTTGTACTGTAAATTCTCTCTTGGGATATCGTCGCCCGACCGGGCAATTGTGTATGTCTATTGTAACTCTCGTTATAAAGTTATTAAGTACAATCAAGTTCAAGTTTATCAGTATTCCGAATATCAACGCAATAATCATCATCTTCATCTGTTTTACAGTACCTTTTATATACCTTCATCTGTGTTAGTTACATTCGAGGCCATCAGAACGGAGTACCGGATCCGGTAAATATGATGTGGCTTGTTTTTTTTTCAGCAATATTGGAAGCGAATGCCGCCTGGTAAGTTTGTTCATATTGGCTTTCGTCTTAACCTAACGACAGCCACGACCGACTTTCAACTTGCCTTCCGAAGCACGGAAGCGCTAAGATTGTATAGAACTACTTGCTATCCCGGCGAACTTCGTAACGCCATATTTTTCCCGTTCCCGCTGCACCTATTTTCTCATCCTTTGAACCTTCCCTGGACACCCACGAATATTTCAAGACTAAAATTAGCCAAATCGGTTCAGCCGTTCTTGAGTTATAAAATAACAACGAAAAGTGGCATTGATTTTTATATATTAAATAGACAATCTGTCAAATCTGTCAATCTGTCAATACAATCTGTTCTCAGATAAATCAAGATTTAAGACCAAAAGACATTTCTAAACTTAGGGCCGTATTCTAGAACAACACACATGTTGTTCTAGAATACGGCCCTAAGTTTAGAATATAAATTCCTAGCGGCCGCCCGGTGACTTCATACGCGTGGAGTTCGTTTTACCCCCTGAGGGGCTTCTTAGCGGATGTCTACTTACACCTTATAAGCAACTTGCAGAATTTCAAGTTTGTAGATGTTATAGCTTCTGAGATTTCGTGATTAATCAGTAAGTGGTATTTTGCTTTTATATATAGATTCTTATCTCCTATTGTACGAAACTTGAAACAAATGTTTTACTTTCTTTCTTTCCAACTTAAACAAATTGATTATTCTAATTTCCTTCCACTTTAGATAGATAGATAGATAGATAAATCTTTATTGTACACAAATATATTACAGTACATTTACGGACAGTATAACACATAATATGTACAATCGGCGGCCTTATCGCTGCAAGCGATCTCTTACAGGCAACCTTTGGATGGACATATTTAAATTATCGTAACAATAATAACTTGTGGGTAGTTATTAGTGTAGTCATGTAGTCATAATCAAAAATGTAGATACATAGCATAGATATACATTATTTTATATTATATATATACATATTATACATCACATATACACATACAATACATTACACATTAAATACTTTAGTACTTATTAATTTACATAGACCTAATACATACTTAAGTTTAATTTCTATAATACTTACATAAACATACATACACATATATTTATCATACAAGATAACCTACTCAAAAACCAACATGATGAAGCAACTAAGTACACAAATAGTGCTCCTTAACCATTTTTTTAAAAATAGCAAGGGATTGTGCGCGTCTAATGGACAAAGGCAACGCATTCCACAACCGTACGGCCTGAACAGAGAAGGACTTGTCATAAAATGAGGTGGAATGAGAGGGCGTGGATAACTGCAATGTTTCTGACGACCTCAAGGATCTTGAATGTGTGTCATTGAGGAACACAAAACGTTCTTTTAGGTAAATAGGAGTACGGGGGTTAAAGAGAATACTGTAAAGTATGGATAGAATGTGAGCATTCCGTCGAAATCGAATTGGGAGCCACTTGAGCAAGTTGCGAAACTGTGATACGTGATCATATTTGCGAAGACCAAATATGAATCTAATACAGAAATTTTGGAGGCGCTCAAGCTTATCAAGTTGCTCCTCAGTGAGATCAAGATAGCTGACATCAGCATAGTCCAGTAGCGGAAGTAGAAGTGATTCTGCAAGTGCAATTTTAGTGGCTGTTGGTAGGAAGTTTCGCAGCCTACGCATGGAACCCGCAGACGCAAACAACTTGCGGCTGACTTCTCGTATTTGGGGACCCCAGGATAGTGTTCTGTCTATGCGTATACCTAGATTTTTAACCTCGCTACTTATTTTAATTGCAACACCGTTAAATATTACATCTGGCAATTGTGACCAGTCTACGCGGTTAATCATCCCAGAGCTGCCCACAATAATAACTTGAGTCTTCATAGGGTTCACTTCAAGTCCATATTGTTTACTCCACTCACATACTTGCGACAGATCCGCATTCATGGTGGAGATAGCTGCCGGTAATTCTTGTAACGAGGCTTGTGTGTAGATTTGGAGATCATCTGCGTAAAGGTGGTAGGAAGAACGTAATAACTTGGAGATAGAGTTTATAAAAATAGAAAAAAGTAAAGGAGATAGCACGCCACCCTGCGGCACACCGGCAGCTGCACTACGCCAAGAAGAGAAGGAATCTTCAACACGTACCCGCTGTCGGCGTCCAAACAGGTAACTATGAAACCAATCAATCACTGTTGGAGATATGTTAATAGAGCGTAGAATGCCGAGCAGGATATGGAAATCCACAGTATTGAACGCGTTACTGAAATCGAGAAGGGAGAGTACTGTAAGATTTCCGTTCTCCATACCAAACCTGATGTCATCGGTGACTTTTAACAGTGCGCTGACTGTGCTGTGCCCAGGTCGAAAACCTGACTGGAGAGGGTTCAGAAGGCTATTTCGCGTGAGATATTTGCTCAGCTGAGTATGTACAAGCCTTTCTAGGATTTTTGATAAAAAAGGTAATATGGAAATAGGGCGATATTCGGAAGGGGATGATGGATTGGATTTTTTAGGCAATGGGATAATTTGTGCCTGCTTCCAAGCGTCAGGAAATACACTTTTATTAAGTGACTGATTTAAAACATGGCAAATTACAGGGAGAATTTGTTCGAGGATTGGCAGAATCATGTTCCGACTTATGCAGTCATTACCAACAGCATTGGAGTTTATCGACATTATACACTCTTTAACACCACAATCAGAAACTTGATCAAAAATGAACGGGGGGTAGTCAGGTGTTGGAAGCGATGAAAGATATTGCAAGGTATTATTTTTGTTAGTCTGATCACATTTAGACGAGGCTGAGAAATGCTGATTTAGCATGTTGATGTCAGTTTTATCAGGAACGGTATCTTGCCGTGACTTCCCAACTCCCAATGTTCTGAGGAATTTCCAGATTTTTGTTGGGTCTCCGTTCTCGACCGAGTTATGGATATGTTGGCGTTGTGCTTTCCTACACATCTTACCGCAGAGATTTCTTATTGCTACATATTTTTCTCGGTTACTAGGAGTAGGTCGTGTTTTATACCTAGTCTTCGCTGATGCTTTTTTGGATAACATTGCCTTAATATCGGCCGTGAGCCATGGTGCAGGCAGGTGCTTTATTTTTATAGCACGGACTGGCGCATGTTTGTCATAAAGCTCGATTAGCTTGTTACCGAGTATGCTTACTTTGTCGTCAACTGACTCTGAAGATAAAAGAGTACTCCAGTCCACATTGTCAGCATCCTCACGAAGCTCATTGATGTTCATGCCACTAAAATTGCGCATCATAAGAATTTTAGGTTTTAGTTTAGGCGGGCGAAGTTTGAAGGACAGAAAGATTAAATCGTGGTACGAGAATTGATCGGCTGAGCACTGGCCGTGTTTGGCGACTAAATTTGTTGAAGAAACGAGGATAAGATCAAGAAGAGATGGATTACGATCAGGAACGTGATGTGTAGTATCAGAAGGTAGGACAGACAGATTACAAGACTGGATAGTGTTGAGGAAAGTTGAAGAGCGGGAGTCATGTTTCAGTAGACAAGTATTGAAGTCTCCCATTATGATGGTTTGGTTATATAGAGGACAAAGACGTTCTAGTAGTTTTTCAAATGAAGGAAAAAAATTAATTTTAGACGAGGGGCAATAATATACACCAAGTAATAGTTTGTTGTGAGCGAGTTCTACTTCCAGGAAAAGGTGCTCACCAGCGTTAGATGGTGGTGGTTGTGGTGATAAATCCACAATCCGATAAGGAATGCTATGTCGTAGATAAATAGCAACACCACCACAGGCCGAACCCGTGCGATCATTTCTAAATAAATGGAAACCGGGGAGAGTGTAAGAATTTGTAGAAAGACAAGGCTTTAGAAATGATTCGGACACGAGAATGGCGTGGATATTTTTACAATCAAAGTTAGCCAGCATATCTGGGAAATGGGCGGGAATACTCTGTGCATTTATATGGACTACATTAAAATTCCTGGGTACGTCAGCAAATTGGGTCTGTATAGTTTCAGCCAATGAAGGCATCTGTGTGAGGCTAACATCATGACTATTGGCCGTCATAAAGCTTAAGTCTGCACTGCTATCATAGCTTAAGTCTGCGCTGCTATCATTATTTATGCTTATCATTAAAACAATAAATAGATAAATAAATAAATCAATAAAATGTTGCGTTTTTGAATTTTGAATAGATGTGTTATGGTATGTGGTATAGTTTTTGTCTATATGTCCATCTGCCAGTTACGTGTTATCAATAACTCGACATATCCAAAACAAAAGAAATACACAATCACGCACGCGCACGCCATCATTGCATCGTCCTACAATCTATAATGTAATATTTCAATAAGATAGGTACTTCACAGTACAACATAAACAAGCAGCTGCTTTAGTATTATAATAATCTGTGCCAGTTTGCAACCTCGAGAATATCAATGCAGTATGTCCAAAATAAAGCAAAATATTTACGTGAATCGGAACGTGACGTGACTCAAGAAAGAAAAAGACATTCGACAACTTGTCAAATTGACTGAATTGACATTTCTCGAGTAGGAAATAAAAATTAAGAATTAAAATTATGAAAAAGTTTGAGGTACAAAATAAATAATTTTTCGAATAGAACGGAAAGTACACCTGATTGATAGTTTTATAACGAAGATCAGTTAGATTAACATAATTATAAGCAAGACAACGAAATAGACGATGCAATATTAATGGCAAGCAACAACAATTACATGTAATATTAATCTACTTCTTCGCTACCCGTCTGGGCTTGGTTGTAGTTTTATCTACCGGTGTGACCTTTGGTGTGTTTGAACCAAGTAGATTTAGTTCACTCATGGTAGCTACCCGGTGCCGCGTTCCGTCGACGCCAAGAACATAGACGTGGCCCTCCCGCGTCCAACACTTGGAGATACCAAAACGCTCGCGTGCCGCCATGAAGACCTCGTGTCTGGTCCGCGTTATGAATTCAGATAATGTAATACCGGACCCCTTGAGTTTGGAGCGCTTGGAGCGTAAACAACTCGAGAGTAATTTGTGGGCTCACTAGGGAGTCATGACCGGGTCGGAGCAAGGGAAAAGTACTCAACAGGACGTAAGTGCTGTTAAGTTATGAATTTATGATAACATTTCATACGGAAGTAAAGTGAACTTGAATAAAAATGTTTTTCTCTATCCATTAAAAAAGACGACTAGAGACTCGTTTAATTAAGTATGTTTTCTGTCCCAGGATCTTTCCATCTTTACATTACAATATACTAATTACTCTGGGCTCGGTCTGTGTAATGCACTGATCATATTCCCCTGACCCCCAGTAGCCTTTTCCTGGAAGAAAAGTAGGCTATGTGTTAATTTTTATGTATAACTATACTATTATATAATTGTAAATTGAAAATATATGTATCCGCGATGGACGCAAAAACCACTGAACAGATTTTAATGACGTTTTTTTTTTGTTAGTAAGGTCTTTTTCAAACTTAAAATTCTACGTTTGTTTGTTTGTTGATTGTAATCGGTTGAGTAGAACCGATGCTAAGAGATCCGTGCTGGCGCAGCCGCGGGTGAAAAGCTAGTAGTTTATAAATCCGTGTCTTATTGCTCATTACTGAATCAGGTCACGGCCAACCGATATTATCGACTAGTCTGATCGAAGGACCTCTCTTTGTGTCCAACAAACATTAAACCTTGGCGGCTTTACTCTTTCCTAAACCGCATTATAAAGACTTGAAGTTGCTAATAAGGAAAGGACACCTATTTCCATCTTCCTATAATCCTGGATATTTTAGGTCCTACTAAAAGACCCTACTAAAAGATCTAAGATTATAATGATCCTGGCCAAAGATGTGAAAAAGCATCTGATGAGACGGTCAAACTGAAGGTTATTAGTATATATGCATACATACATTATGATCACGCCTTTATCCCCGGAGAGTTAGGCAGAGGTGAATTAACACCCACATTTCACCAATCATTGTATTCGGTTCTACGTAATAGGGTGAGTCAATTGCCGTATTCCGGGCACTATTGTTGATTCAAGCTATGCAACCGAGTCTGGTTCTGGGGTGTATATATCTGTCTGATGTTAAACAGCCCTATCCCTTAGTCGCCTTGTACGACACCGCATGAAAAGAGATGGGTGGCCCAAATTCTACGTCATTTCATCCCGTGGGTGTTGTAGAAGGCAATTTTAAGGGGTTGGGTTGTTCTCTATCTGACAGTAATCATTATAGCCCATGTCAAAATGCCCTCATAACTTTATTTTGGAGTCATAATATTATGCTCCCTTCTTTTAATTCAACATTTTTTTTTTCGTTATGTTGTAATCGAATGGTTACCTCATAACAATTACAATCTAGCCTTGTGGCTGATAAGTAATTTAAATTTAGCTTAATTTGCTAGTAAATTTATACTAAGAATGTGTCCATTGGCACTTTTCTTATTGTCTCTATTATGACGGAAAGACACATAGTTATTGTGTTCTTAAAAGGTAGCACTCACTGCACTACGTAACAATCACTAAACTAATTCAAAAGGCTTAGTCCTTTTCAGTCTCCTTACTATGTCCGTGGTGTCAAGGAGCTGAATAGCCTCGACATTCACATGTTTATGAAGTCTTTGTTCATGAGCTTCGGCGTAAAAATGTTTTTTTCTAAGATTGTGTAGTTAGCTAAGCCTGTGTAACCATTATAATAACTTCTTAGACTTATGTCTTAACGTTATCTAGAAAGCTAATTTCCTGTCCTATATTATCTCATCAGTTTTAATCCTCCGAATGTTTACTAACAAACAACACAATGTCTTTGGGAGGTAAATTAAATTCAACATGCGCCGCTTTCATTATCTAATGGGTAAGGAATGACGCCCTGTGAGACCGAGACCTGGAAGGAACCATTTACATATGGGCGTTGAGAATACGGAGAATCATGGTTGTTTGTTGCTAGGTGGGACACCCCCTAGCCAGGTGGACTGACGACCTGCGAAGGGTGGCTGGGACGGACTGGACGCGGAAGGCGGAGGACCGGCAAACGTTGCGCATATTGGGAGAGGCCTATGTCCAGCAGTGGACTGCAATAGGCTAATTGATTGATTGATTCATGGTTGTTTGTCTTATGTTTTTAATAAATTGGAAGTCAGAGTTTAGATTCGGTCCCCATGGTTTGCGGGAACGAGATTGGAATTCAGCTGCTTCTACCCTTAAATACTTCTCTAGTTTCTAGGATTGTACTTGCAGATTACCAGATTTGAGTAAGTTCTTCAGACCTGTTCCCTATGGTGGGACTTTATATGGCTATTTGTGTTCGCTATTGGGCGTTTGTTCATTTCGACAAAATATTTGGTGAACACGCAAACATGTAAATACGACACGAAACACCACAATCATTTGACAGCAGAAGCCTTTGTTTCTTTCTGTCATTCTGGTATCCATCCATATCCATATCCATACTAATATTATAAATGCGAAAGTAACTCTGTCTGTCTGTCTGTTTGTTACGCTTTCACGCCTAAACCACTTAACTGATTTTGATGAAATTTTGTATAGGGGTAGATTAGATCTTGAGAAAGGACATAGGCTATGTTTGGTTGCGATAACCGACATCCACGCGGGCGGAGCCGCGGGCAAAAGCTAGTTGGCCATATTTGTCAAATAAAACCAATACTTTGTCAAACGTGCCGTCCACACATCGTCATTGTTTGCCAAATATGTCAAATAGGCTAACCACGTAAAACATTCATATTCCCTAGGTACTGAAATTGGATTCTTGTTACTAATAGCTGCATTCATGAGAAATCACTTACGAATTAATTTACTTGTTAATTATATTAAACCTCCCACGTAATTTGTCTTAGCCTACAAAGGGTTTCTCACGTGAATAGACATATAGTCACTATTATAGTTAAACGATAATAATTTCAGTAAATTAAATAATTTATTTCATGAACATTCCGTGGATAGTAATGTTATTTACAGAATATTAAAACATATTACAATAACCAATAATACGATTACTAAAGATGTATGGGTCCCACTAAAACCTTCTGGGTCAAGTGAACCTCCACCTCTGACAAACGTGCGAAGCGCTGGCGTAGACTTTCCTCATGGGATTGGGGAGGTCAGCGGCAGTGTTAAAAACCGTATAAGCCGTATAATCTCGATTTTCATTGACAGATTTTACAGATTGTCCTCAGTACTCTTTTTTTTATACTACTTAGGTCGCAGACAAGCACACGGCCCTCCTGATGGTAAGAGGTTACCGTGGCCTATGGGCGAGTGCAACACCAGGGGAGTCACACTCGTGTTGTCGACCCTGTAAGAACAGAGAGATACTGTGCCGTCAACGCAAAAGATAAGTGGGTCAAAGCCTTTGGTTTTCCCACTGACAGCACAAAATCTCTCCAGTGAGCTTTGGCTACTGAACTCACCGTCGGAAACACAACACGAGGTTATTTAGCCGCGGTTTTCTGTAGGGCGGGGTACTTCCCCAGTCGGACTGCTCGATTGGGACGGATATACCGTCGTGTCCTACCTCCTTTATAAAACTCAGTTATAAATCGATATTCACGACTGAAAATCGTTTTAGAATACGGGCCTACGTCAATCAATTAGCCTATTGCAGTCTACTGCTGGACATAGGCCTCTCCCAATATGCGCCACGTTTGCCGATCCCTCGCCTTCCGCATCCAGTCCGTCCCAGCCACCCTTCGCAGGTCGTCAGTCCATCTGGTTATATATCCGGGCCTAAATATCATAAACATAATTGAACGGAGATCCCTTAGATTCCAGATTACATAATAACCACAACTCGAACACCGGCTACACGTGTCTGTTCGTGCTAACCACAAACATTACTACGGAACTGTTGTCATATACGAGCTAAGGCCTTGAGCTCATCAAAGATTCAATTATGAGTACCTATTAGTTGCATCCAAGATTTTCATCTCGGAACTCGGGGTCCTCCTCTCTATTTGGCTTACCTAGACTTTGGGAGCGACTGCCGACTGACCTGAGAGCCTCGTCCGGTAATGAGTAGGTATATCAGTTTTGGTTTTGTTACCCAAAACCAAATTTTGGTAACCCAAACCAACCTATGCTGATGCATAGGTTGGTTTGGGTTACCAAAATTTTGGCAGAGTCCTCATATCCCAATTCCAAGTAGTTTCATGGGAGTAAAGAAGCATTTTTTTTTTATTTTCAAGAATATTTGTAACCGAAATCCCTACTAATATTATAAGTGTGAAAGTAACTCTGTCTGTCTGTCTGTCTGTCTGTCTGTCTATCTGTCTGTTACGCTTTCACACCCAAACCACTGAACCGATTTTAATGAAATTTGGAATAGGGGTAGATTAGACTTTGAGAAAAGACAGGCTATGTTTGGTCGCGATAACCGACATCCAAGCGGGCGGAGCCGCGGTCAAAGGCTAGATATTAATATTTCCTCTAACCCCTCCAGGTAAGCTATTGCTTGTGTTTTGGAGTTTGAAAACGGGACCTTTCGATCATAAGGACGACTTTGCTTCAAGTTTCAAATTATATAAGAACAATGAGACCGAGCAAGGCAGATGAATAATAAAAGAGATTCAGTAAAATGCTTAAATGATGGAGAATTGGCTGTACTACTGTATTAAAAAAAACTTCATATCAAACGGACCTTCTATATCTATAATGGACAGATAAAAACTGTACATTAAACTTTACATCTACAGAAAGTAGTCATATGAGGCCTTAATAGGCTCACTATAGCGGCCTCGTATTTTGTTGTCGGATTATGTCTCCTCTGCTAATTAAATTTGCATTTACGAGGTCAACGATATCAAATATACATACAACACAGTTTATCCCATTCGAAACTGCTACACAGTAAACAGATATTTCAGTCTGATCCCAATTTTTTTTTCACTTGTACTTTTCTGAGTGTTTCGTGACTTTATTTGAAATGTAAAAAGTAATCAACATAAAATAAAACTCTTTGCGAGGAAAACGTGAAAACATTATATATTTTAAAATGGCACTTCGATTTTCTTTACCCCACCGTCTGTTGAGGCTACGGAATAATTCAAAATAGGATAGGAATTCTTTGTGATTACTTTCTCGTTAAAGCGATAATACAGTTTTAAGGAGACAGAGACGGGAATTAAATTTAAAGGATGAGAAAATAATTACTGACGCCTTTTCCTGTACATTTTTAACAAACTCGTGTTAATTTTAGACATCAAATACTGAACGCCCATTGGTCACCTTTTGATCTTCAGCCAATGAGAGTACAGTACAGCGTTTGAAGTTGACATGAGTTTGAAAAAGGAACGAAAAATTGGGGATAAAATTATGTCAACGTCACTATGTCGGAATGTCAGAAAAGGGAAGATGTTACTTTGAAAAGTCCCAACACGGTCCCAACAGCTTTATGTCCCGCGAAAAAGCGGAATGTGACAAGTATTTGTTTTTTTTTTTGCAGTGTCGTCCACACACAGTGTATTCACAGCTCAAGCGAACGCATTAAGAGAATGGCACCATTTGTGGGGAATTTCATTAGTCATTCCCTGTGGTGGGGGTTTCCATCATAGATTCCTTTCGCGTCTCACGTACCGCGGATACTTCGCAGACAAATATGTCGGAAATAGGGTTGAATTTTCAATTGGATCTTCATTAATTATTTACCGAGCGAGTTCTCTGGATTGTTTGGGTAAATAACTTAAATTGGACGCGTAAATATATTGTCATGGAGACTTGTTTATTCGCTCTAAAATCTCATTAGTAGTCACTGGGAATAGTACCCTAGTGAATGTCGTAGTTTGGGTTTTAACTTTAAATGTTAATAACAATTCAAATCAATCTGGGCTATGAAGTGCACGATCGAAGAACTTTACTAACCTACTTTGTCCCCATGGACCTTACAGTTTAATATTATTGTATTGCTGTATTATTTCACATTGTGCAGATAACTCAACTAAAACTATTTTCTTTCTTTCTTTCTTTCTTTCTTTCTTTCTTTATTTCTTTCTTTCTTTCTTTCTTTCTTTCTTTCTTTCTTTCTTTCTTTCTTTCTTTCTTTCTTTCTTTCTTTCTTTCTTTCTTTCTTTCTTTCTTTCTTTCTTTCTTTCTTTCTTTCTTTCTATCTTTCTTTGTTTCTTTCTTTGTTAATTTCTATTTTTCCGCAGTAACTTATGATAGCACTCAAGACTTTCACCTCAAATAGCGACTTAAGTACACTGCGGTAGTAAACTGAATACGCCTGTAAATCCCCGAAGGGGTAGGCAAAGGTGTATTAAAACTCACATTTCGCTAACTATGATATTCGGTCCTACGTAAAAGGAGCGAGCCTTGGTCTTTCATGATATACTAGCTGTCCCGGCGAACTTCGTACCGCCATATTTTTCCCGTGCCCGCTGCACCTACTTTCTCATCCTTTAAACCTTCCCTGGACACCCACGAATATTTCAAGACTAAAATTAGCCAAATCGGTTCAGCCGTTCTTGAGTTATAAACTAACAACGAAAAGTGGCATTGATTTTTTAGAGATAGATAGACTATGATAATTATATAGAGTGAATGGTAATGTAGACACGAGGATTCATGATTGTATTTGCTATTTTTACCCGACTACGGCGAAGCCAAAGGGGGGTTATGATTTTGACAGGCTATGTACGAGTATGTATGTATGTATGTATGTATGTATGTATGTATGTTCGTTTGTTCCCTCATAGCTCTTCAACTACTTATTAGAACTGGACAATTGGGGTATCGTTAGAAGCATCTTGATCGTCCGCTGGTTATAGGCTATGTCACGTGTCACTAAATTCAATGTGGCGCCCTCTAGCGGTCATAATGTACTGAATTAAAAAATAAACTTGAGATAAAGTGACCGTGTTTGGTATCAAATTAAAGGGCTCAATTAGCACATTTCAAATATGTATAAATTATTGGGTTTTGCTTGCCCCAAAATAATATAAATAAAAATTAAGTTTAAAACTAAAACCCGACTACTGCAAAATCACGCTCTAAAAAGTATTAAACAAGAAAATATCAAGAATAGCCGTGGTCGTATGCCACTCTAACAGAACAATACATTCTAGGAAAAAGTGGCATACGACCACGGCTATTCTTGATATTTTCTTGTTTAATACTTTTTAGAGCGTGATTTTGCATTAGTCGGGTTTTATAATAATAATTTTCAATGCACCAGTATCCTAAGTTTTTTGTAATCAAAGCTTCGCAGTGCTTTCAGTTTCATCGACCCTTTTTTAAGGTAAATGGTCTTGTATCTGATTTGGCTCGAGTCGCATTTCGATATTGAAATCCGAACCCGCGATTTCGTATCGTAATCTTTACCCAGTCTTTAGTTTATTGAAACAATTGTAGCTAGAACCCAATACTGGGTAGTGTGAATACAACGAAAAGTGTTTTTGTATATCTAAAAGAAAACTATGAATTTAAAGGAAGCTAGAACACACGAAATAGAAACTATAGCACTTGGTCTCCGCATAAGTGAATTGGCCTGCAGGGAACAATTTTGTTCTTATACCTTGGGACACAAACTAAAACAGTTTTTGCCATGCATATTCTGACCTAGTTCTTTGATCAGCTTTCTTATAAACAGCACGTCAGCTTAGATAATAGTAATAAAAACTTGGGACGTATTTGAGTCCATATAGTTCGATTCCCGGGAGAAGGTCAAATCGGAACGACAGCCGAAGGAACATTTGGACGTGCGGATATCCCCAAACCCGAATTCATGGCAATATAAAAACAAATTTTTCGAGCAACCGACTGATTTAACGATCAACTTGAATTCATGAAGAATCTTTATCGAGAAAGAGAAGTTTTTTGTATAAAACGGATTATCTTAGGAATATAGGACATCAGCCTGGGGCGTGAGCTTTGTCGACGCGAATACTAATGTGTTTTTTTTTATGAGTAAAGTACATGGAAAAATCTTCTAAGCAGTCTTTAAATAAAAGATTAGGGAATAAATGGGGGTAGAATATAAAATCGTACTGTTAGAGACACCTGTTACGTTAAGAATGAAGGGTATTAATGAAATTATAACATCGTTGTGCGCACTGAAATTCGTAGTACACCGAATAAATTGCATTTGACTTTTAAAGATCTTCAAAACTGATTAATTGTAATCATTTTACAGGTTTTAAATGATGATTCTTGTACGACCTTAAATGTGCCTACCTAGTTTATATAATTAAGAACCATAAAACATAGAATATATTAATTAATTAATTTAGGATAGAATAGAAATGAACAATGTCTAATTTTTACGCAAATAATACAAATTAAAATAAAACTACTTTTGATTTTATCTTTTTTTTTTCAATTTGTTCTCAATAACCCAATGTCCCATTTGCTTTAAAAATAACATCAAACAAATCGTGATATAAGAGTCATTGTATTTTTATTAAGAGAACTCCACTTTTTCATAAAAATTAAAAAGTTCTAAATTGCATTGTCGAAAAGATAGGATGATACTCACTAAGAACTAAGTTTCTGGAGATTCTGAGTCCCGTCTAGAGTTTCTACTTAGAAGACGAAATTCGCATAGTAATCACTTTGACATTTTATTCATAAAATATTTATTATAAAGGTGTGGAGGGTGGACTTCAATACTTCATCTAAAGCTTGTTATGAATTCCATAGGGCTTTATGAGATATTTGATTACGGTTAACGACCTTGTGGCCAAGATAATAAACATAGGAGTTATTTATTATGTATCGTAAGTACGACGAAACTAACTCAATTTTAGTCGATAGTGGAAGATAATGAAAGTGCGAAGTGGAGGAGGAAGAGCCGGAAGGCGGCCCCTGAGCTCCGAGGTCATCTTGGCCACGGATGCAATCAGGATAATGCGTCTACATGAGGATGATGAGTGGAAGATAATGAAAGGGTTACAATTGCAAAACAATTGTCACACAATGCCGAATGCCTTGTAAAATGGTTTCATATCTCACTTGTTAATCTACAAAATCTAGAAAGAATAAAACACTACAGTAACATGCATGGTCCATGTAACACAGTGCTGTTTTATCTTCAGAAGGACTCATATGTTTCCTCGCAATAACATACACAACATGATTTATGCAGCGAAAATTCGGATAAGAAATATTACGAAGGCACTACATTGGACCATTAAGAGTGAAATAAGCCTTTCTCCATATGGGATAGTTCAAAAAATACATACACAGACCAAGGAAAATGCGTGATATCATTGAGGAAATCCTCCACAGATGAACGTGCCACGGAAAGCAATAAAAAATCATATAATCCATACAAAGCTTTATGGTTGGGTCTGGGAGCTGCAATTTTTTCGTCCGACAATTTTTTGTCTAGTAAAACATAGGATATTTATGAGATAGAACACATGTTGTGCCAACAACAACAGCGTACGTTACGTTATTGTTTTGTTCGGTGGAAATAGTCGTACAGCGAACTCATCCAGATGCGGTTCTTATTTGATATATTGCCTATTTTGATATATATGTCTTGAGAATACAGTAAAGAGCTTCTATTGGTTACTGATTGATTTTGTTACTATTTACGGCGCACGTTATCTTTGATAGATCTTCTCAAATATTCATATATTAACGTCCATCATAACTTATAAGTCTTATAAGATTTTGAGGAATACCATGAAGAGGACAGGAGAGTGCCCGATCCCTCTCCCGAAACCTCTCCCGATCCTTTACCGCCGCCTCTTTTATACGCATTATTGCCTCGCAAAAGAAATGTGAATATTAATTCTGCTTTGCCTATCCTTTTTGTGGTAACCTGGGTAACAGACGACTATTATGTGTAAACGAATATCTTGCACTGAGCGAGAACCAAACCAACGAACTCTGACGCAGCTGTCAAACGCTCTACCGCCACATTACGTCATGGATTCTTTGTTTCTCCAGTAATACCAAATAAAGAAGAGAATTACGAAAGAAATAACAAAATAGCATGCACATCGTTCCCACAAGTCGGAAACAAAAGCTACTTTGACAGTAAGCGGCTTAGCAACAGACGTATTATGTTTGTTTTGTTTTAAAATGTTTAGTTCAATTTAAGCGATGTTTTTCTTTACATTGCCTTGAAATTCGTACGAAAATTATGAATACTTAGAAAATACAAGCAACATTTAATATGAGAAATGACAAACGATATTAGTATGAGCGGAAGGTGTTATATTTTGATTTAACAATGAATCTATTCTTCTTAAGTCTGTTATAGTAACCAAAACTAAATAGATAATATATAGACTAAAATATTTACAGGGGTATGTAAGTACAGTCAGAAACAAATGTAACTTAACACATTTCACTATAAAAAATGCTATGACAAAGATGTCTCTAATACAGATATTTAATTTTCAGACACAGTGATGTTTCACTGAATTAATCATATCAGAGAAAATGTTTAAAAATAGAACAGGAAAAACAGAGCTAGATCTCTGCCCTATAGGTTGTTCAGCCCCTTATTACTTTTATTTAGGTACTTTTGAAAGTTCAATTTTAGCGTCACGTAATATGTCCTAATGCGTTACCTATATATTCAATTTCATTTAACAATGGACTTTATTCGTCAAGAATATTGGAGCATTGGAACATAACTATTTGTAGTAATATTAACTGTCAAAAATTAAATTTTCCACTGGACTGAAATTATATTTCACGCATTGTTTACTATTTTATGGAACATTAACTGTTGCTCACGGCTCCGCCTGATGGATGGATGTCAGTGATCGCAAACATAGCCTATGTTTTTTCCTAAGGTCTAATCTATCTCTGTACCAAATTTCATCAAAATCTGTTCAGTGGTTTAGGCGTGAAAGCGTAACAGACATACAAAGATTCCTTCCACATTTATAATACTAGCTTTTACCCGCGGCTCCGCCCGCGTGGATGTCGGTTATCGCGACCAAACATAGCCTATGTCCTTTCTCGAGGTCTAGTCTACCCCTATACCAAATTTCATTAAAATCGGTTCAGTGGTTTAGGCGTGAAAGCGTAACAGACAGAGTTACTTTTGCATTTATTATGTTAGTATGGATATGGAAATGGATTAGTATGGAAGTACGGATATGGATTTACTTCTAAAGCTACTGTGGTCTGTATTTTGGAATGTGTTTATACACTTTTAAGTGCGACTAGAGTACCAGTGAAATGCCAAATACCGCAACACAATATAAAGGGCTGTCTCGCCACATTACATGCACGGATAATAAAAAATACCTTTCCAGGCCCGTCGTATAACAATAATAATAATAATAATAATAACAATACAATAAATAAAACTGTGATTTTTTTCCTGTTACTTTCTCGCAATTGTCATTCATCAAAATAGATTTGGGTAAATGACGGCCATTTTTTTCCTATAAAACTTGCTCAATACAACAATCTGAATATATTTCTTCTTATGGCCATACTTCAGAAACAATTTCTTTGGAAATGTATTGTCTTTATCGAGGGATAAGGCATTTGAATTTGGGGATAACCATCGGAAGTGAATTCCGAAAGAGTATGAAGTAAAACTGGCCATAGTCATACTTCATTCGTGATGGATAGCAGTGATATGTGTATGTACAGTCAGCGTCAGATCGATTTTGACGAACAAAGTACTCAAAATGATCTTATTATCTTGGTTCCCCCTTTCTGCTAACTGATTCTTCTGATATTTGGTACAGGTACAGACCTTTATTTCGAACGATAATACAATTTAAATCAATAAAACAATTTGACTTGCTCTTAATAACGTAGTATTACGGTCATTTTGAGACTTTGTATTCAAGATGGATCTGATGCTGACGTCGTCAGGTGACGATGACGTCAACGATATAATTATACAAAATAGCACTAAAATATTTACAAACATTTTTAAACTGAAATACCTGTATCTCTACTTCATGTAGGTAAGAGTAGTTATGATCACCAGAGCCAAATCTTTAGATAATCATTTCTCACATTATTTTATGCGAGGCTTAGGAATCACTGGTCAATAAATTAGTGTTAATCTACTTTTGTCGTTGACTGTACGTAAGCCAGTACGCCCATCCATCAGCATTTATCCAGCAATTGTGAGTTTTATAGCCTTTATTGTTGTTTCTGTATATACATACAGAAACAACAATAAAGGCTTGTATCCCCGTGTATCCATTCAGGCTATTTTTTCACGTTAAAACTGTAGTTGGATACCCAACTACAGTTTTAACGTGAAAAAATAGCCTGAATGGATACACGGGGGTGTATTAACACCCACGTTCCACTAGTTATATTGCGACTCCAAAGATGAAAGTAATATCGGTAGGAAGGGTTATCAATCTAAAATATACGTTTGGTAATAAATTCTTCTTCACCTTCTTGATCCTAGCATCGCATAGTTCGTCGAAAACAAACCAAACTTTCACCTGAGAGTCCGACTTATTCTTACTCAAGAGGTATAATAGCTATGTATCTTTTTCGGCATCCTAGCGTTAATTCCAATCGCATCAGATGCTTTTACCTTAGAGTCTGAGGTCCAATTTTCGTGTGTTGACTCAACACTGTGCGTGTTGACTGACCTTCGACATTTTCCACGAAGCCACTGCCATTTGACCTCCACAAGTTATTGGCAATATCGAAGTTTTTCAGTTAGACCTGTTCAAAAACTTTTTAGGACTTCAACTACTCGTAAAGATTGCCATACATGTTCGTAGGCAACCGGGACCGACGGCTTCAGTCTCCGAGGCACGAGAATACCCAGACAAATGTAAATAGATATATTCATGCATACAAATATTTGCATTGAGCAGGAATCGAACCCTCTGCGTAAAAGTCACGTTAACCACCGCCATGCCACAGAGGCTGTAGCCTGACACGGAGTATAGCCTAAGTATTTTCATCCGTGTTCAATTATGTAATCCATGGCACAAGCTGACTGACAATATGTCCAGTGACTGTCTAATGCACAGACATCTGTATCGGATAATATCGATAACCTAATCAACAGATATCGATGTCTGGTATACGCTAGACAGCGACACTTTGAATGACCACTGAGATAATACTCCATTGTAATAATAGTACAATGGAAACACGTATCAAACGTGCAACGTATCCTGGCTTATGCCTTGATCACATGCACCGAGTGTAGTGGAGAGACAGTACACTCAGTCAAGTGTTCGGTGCATGTAAATATAGCACTGAGCACAGGGCTTGGGCATAGTGCAGGCCCCTCCTAAAATTATTTTTACCATACTTTAACTTAGGACGACTATTTTATTATAAGTTTATTTAATATATTTGACACGAGACAAATGTACATTGGTCCATATTTAGTCTTAAGAAATCACCTTTTGTAATCTGACGTCTTGAAAATGCCACAGTGGAGTTTTTTTGCGCCGTTTCTTCTCCACTAGCGCGAAGCGGTGGTAAACTTAGTTTAAAGCAAAATTTGACGGTAAAAAGATGTAACGACGTTACACAATTTTGAGAAATAAAGAATTTGAATTTGTATGGAGCACTCGGCCGAGGCACTGTGTCGCCACTCCACTCGGTGCGAGTAATCAAGGCATAAGTCACTACCGGTATTCAGTATGGTATCATTTGTTGAGTAGTAACCGCAACAGGGTGGGTGGTTGGATCTAAAATCGAGTGCATATCGATGTGTCGGCTTGAGTCTGTTTGGGTGATATGGCTGTATTCATTGGATTTCAACTTGTATCAGTGTTGTACGTTCAAAATGTTATAGGGTTTACCTCACATTTAGCAGTTATCAAAAATAGACTTAATTTTTTAGTAACAAGTCTATGTTTGTGGAGTGTTTTAGCTCATTATCAGAGTATACAGCTACAGTATAGATACAGAGAAATATAAATATTGCAGCATGAATGAATTTAACAAAAATTTGAACTAAGAAAACACAAAAAACATCATAAAAAGAAAGCTACTGGGCCAAACTATGTTCAATTTGTATGGGACCAAATGACAACTATTTCACATCGAATAAAAAAAGAATCACGGAAACCGCATTATAAAGCTAGGAGTAATCGGTGTACATACATAAAAAAAAAAAAAAAAACTATCGAATTGAGAACCTCCTCCTTTTTGAAGTCGGTTAAATATCGCCTATGTAAATTTTCTCTTCTAAATTAAAAAACATAAATTAGGTACGTATAACTGAAGCTGCGAATTCCGTTTTCAGGGCAGATGATTCCATTGTTGGTTTGAGATGTATTTAGCCAAATATTAAACAGTCCAGAATTGAGCCATTTTAGATCAAATCCTGTCATATCTAATTCATATTCTAACTTTTAAATCATTGTTATAAAAGACTACTTAAACTGATTAAAAGCAGGGGATTGATTCACATTCTGATTGATCTATTAGATACTAGCTTTTGCCCGCGGCTCCGCCCGCGTGGATGTCGGTTATCGCGACCAAACATAGCCTATGTCCTTTCTCAAGGTCTAATCTACCCCTATACCAAATTTCATCAAAATCGGTTCAGCGGTTTAATCGTAAAAGCGAGACAGACAGACAGAGTTACTTTCGCATTTATAATATTAGTAGGGATTAGAAATTCGAAAGTAACTCTTGTTTATTTATTTTGTTACCTACGCTTTCACGCCTAGACAAATCTCTTCGTAGCACCATTTTAATAAACATAATAAGGATAATAAAGGCCCTAGTAATATTACAAATATGATATCATACATATACATACATTACACTCACGCCTGTAAATCCTTGAAGGGGTAGGCAGAGGTGTATTAACACCCAAATTTCGCCAACTGTGAATTCCCACGTAATAGGGGGCGAGCCTATTGCCGTCATGTGGGCACTTAATCATGGGTATACACCTATTTACTGTCAGATGGAGAACAGCCCTATCCCTTAATCGCCTTCTACGATACCCACAGGTAGAGGTGGGGTGGCCCTATTCTACTTCACTGGGACCCACACGGCTTTGTTGTCAACCAACTAAAAAAAATAGAGGGTAAGTAAAATTTTGTTTATTTATTTATTTAATTCATACATACAATGTCATTACAGGCGAACCCAATGCGACAGAGTAGCAACATAATTATAATACTTTAATTCACAATATTCATCATGCTTCAAAAACTACCTAAATAATAATTCTCACACAATATTAACAATTAATTACAGAATAATAAAAGCGAATATAGTAATTTTCATTTCAAAATAATTCATGAACATGTCAAATCATAAGAGATAATAATTCTTCAATTTATGATGTCAAAATAATAATTCAATTATTAAATGTCAAAATGATAATTCCATAATAATGTCAAAATAAATATTTAATAATATTTCTCGACGACTTCTATAAAATTCCCTAACTTTCACTAGGTATTTTTCTAACAAATACCCTAAAATGTAGGGTATTTGTCGTTGTAAAATATCAAATGCACAGAAAAACCTTCTAAGCATAGAAAAATCGTCCATAAGCATTATGTGCAAGCCGAGAACAACGTAAATAATAAAACAAAGTGCATGCAATATAAACACTCATGTTTTTGTGGGCCATATTAGAAATATCCCCATTAGGTCCGCTGTGGGCCAGACGGGACCCGAAGGTTTTTTGCTCCTGAATGCCTATCTCTATAAATCTTTGTAAGTGCCTCGTTAGTTGCCCTGGTCAATTCACGTCCAGTTTCTGCCCTGAGATTTTTTATTCATCCAATTTACGTGGGTATATATAACTATTAGTGAGAAATACTTGAACGGCTGGTTATTCTTTTATCTCGGAGTTTAGATTTCATTGAGTATTTTCAAGTTGAAAATGTAGCTTTGATTTTTTTTTCCTTTGCAATTTCTCATTGCAATGTTTTTTTTAATCTTTATTTACGGAGCTTAGCCACAATATGACTATGTCAATTATATTATTATTATTGCAATGTTTACTATCAATATAGCTTAACCTTGAAATGTTAAGAACGGTCACTCATCCTAAGATTGACCTGGCTAGTATTGCTTAACTTTGCAATCTATACGGTCACCCATGCTAAAACTGACCTAGTCTATGACCCAGTGTTGTGCAGAAGCAGGAACAATATTCATTTAAATTCGAGGCCTCGGACAGACTACCTAAGTCATGAACCCGGTTAGACAAAAAGGTAGGATAATCTAATTTATTTATTTATCACAAACAATGTTTTATATTGTGTATGATACATCGGTTTAACATGCATAAACATCGATCAACAACGGTTTAAATTAATAAATCTTGTTGATAAGGGTGTTCAGATTCTGATGATAAACTACAGTTTGAAGATTAAGAGATTAATTAATACTAACATAATTTTTATAACGTTTGTATTCTAATATCAAGTAATTTCACAAATAGTCAGTTCATTTTGTGACACCTTGTATATAAATAAAACCTAAAATTCGTTTTTATTCGCAGCCTATAAAAACGAAATACCTAATACAATACTCTTAAGCGTCGGGCACTTACTCTACTAGTATCACGTAAGCTCAATAAAATTACAAGAAAAATAGTGTGAAATTCTCTTTCTATATAAAATAACAACCTGTTCCATTATTCTGTTAATACAAGTAGTTGGACACTTTTAGTCCAAGTAGTTATATTATTTAGAAACTAGCTGATGATCGCGGCCCTGCCCACGTGAAATTTTATTCCGTTCCCGTTACCCATGAGAACATATTTGTACGAGCCAGTACTCGTACAATATTCCTATCATAGAATGTAGCTTATGTTGTGTTCTTCTGGACTCAAATCTATCCTTGTACCAAACAGCTAGATCCGTTCAGCTAGTCGTGATTGAATAACGAAATTCCGAACATCTAACAAGCTCACATTTATAATATTACTAGCTGTTGTCCGATTGAATGTCGGTTATTGCGACCAAACATAGCCTATGTTCTTTCCCAAGATCTATGTACCAAATTTTGTCAGAATTAGTTCAGTGATTTAGGCGTGAAAGCGCTACAGTCAGGCAGATAGACAGACAAAGTTACTTTCGCATTTATACCTAATCTTATATACTCGTATAAAAATCAATTGCTGTTCGTTAGTCTCGCTAAACTCGAGAACGGCTGGACCGATTTGGCTAATTTTGGCCTTGAAATATTCGTAGATGTCCAGGGAAGGTTTAAACGGGTTAAAAAATATGGCGGTACAAAGTATAAAGTTCGCCGGGTCAGCTAGTGTTATAATGAACGAAGGATAGGATTTTATTTTAACGTAGGTATTTTTTTTCTTCTAAGGTATTTAATATAACTAATGATCTTTGATAAACTGGACAGATAACGCGACGCATAAAAGACAAATAGTTATTTCGAATCAAAAACTAAAACAAGTAAATAAAACCATTAACATGTAGTAAATTCGAACTAAATTCCAAGACACTTTGAAACACATTTGTGTTGTATGTTTTGATCTGTCATCATTTATCATTTAGTACGACTTAATTACACGTCCCAGCGGAGTTAATCACGCTAATAATAGGTATAACTAATAGTTATAAATAGCTAGGATTTGGTTCTGGCTTTGCTTCTTTGATTGTGTGCGTGTAGGAAATTGGTTTAACTTGTGGTAAACTAAAATGTAATTGTTTTTTGGAAATTCTTTCTGTAGGTAAGTGATTTCAAGACAGTTGAATCAATTGATTAGCCTATTACAGTCCACTGCTGGACATAGGCCTATCCCAATGTGTGACATTTTTCTCCGATCCTCCACCTTCCGCATTTGGTCTGTCCCAGCTACCTTCTTCAGGTCGTCAGCCCATCTGGTTAGCAGACATTCTATCTACCTTTTCGCGGTCTCCACTCTAGAACTCGTCTGCTCCAACGGCTATTGGTCCTTCAACTAACACTTCATGCTTATTCTGCGAGCTATGTCGGTAATTTTAGTTCTATGTCGGATCTGCTCGTTTCAAATTTTATCCTTCAAAGAAACTCCAAGTATAGCTCGCTCCATAGCCCACTGCGAGACTTTTAGGTTATTGACTAACCCCAATCTCAGTGTAAACACTCAACGTTCTAGAACTGATGCTACAGGCTATCCATATTTTGGGTCCAAAAAGCGTTATGTAGTGTGTCCCAAATATAAAAAAAAAAAAACAAAAAGAAAATATATAATATACTTCTAAAACAAACGGTAATCTCACAAGTGATCTGTATGGTCGTAAGGAAAAATCGTCCTGCCATTTGGTTATAAGACGATTTTTATATTTTTTCATACTCGTATTATTATCAACATCTGAGCTATATTTCTTTGCCGCAAAAGAGGCTGTTTCCCGCAAAGATAAAAATAGGACTGCTTTATATGTTCCCATGGGCTGTGTGAAAGAAAACATCAAATCAATGATCACCATCCATGTGAGACATTACGCTACGAAAGCGTTCTGGGAGCTTTCACAATTGCGATGTATAAAAAGATAGAATATTTTTTCCGTATCTTATTTTTGGCACTTCCCGTTAGGTGAGCCGTGTGCTTGTCTGCCACGTAAGTGGATTAAAAAAATAGAATCAGCTTCAGCATTTTCACTATTTCTTTAAGTTTCTGATGACATCATGCATCGGATATTTGAAAAATGTACATTATTTATAACATGAGCTGACACTAAGAATACACTGTAGGCTCTGTAACACAAAGACGTCTTGTTAGCTTTGGAATTAACTCGTCTAACTTGAGGTACTTAGCTTGACTAGTTGGTTACATAATTCATATAAGCTGGGCTTAGCCATTTGACATTACGTATATATTGGGGTAGTTATTATATTTTTTTGTTAATACACGTTTTGTAGTGAAGGAATAATTATTAAAGGGTTTCCATCCAATTGACGGGTAACATACAGTGTAATAAAAGCTTGTAATAAATTATTAAAATAAAATAAAAAAACCCGGTTGAAACTAAAAAGTTCGAAACAAGCCCTCTAGCCACTAAAATCCATAGCTTGATAGCAGGAGGTACCCAGTAACTTTCATCCGGTTTATAATTTGCAAATCAAACCAATAACCAATTGATATAGTTTGTTGACTTTTATTTTTTTTATTTTCACAATATGTCGTCCAGTAGTCGCCATATTGAATTTTCACTAACGTCATGTCAGTGACACTCGCCGGATTAAGAAGAATCGATTGACGTGTGAATCATAAAAATCGACCCAGGCGTTTGGTCTTTAGAGTGCTTCAAAATGATTTTCAAAAATTTCAAAATGATTTTGTTTTTATAAAGCCACTACTGATATATTAAAGGTGATTAAATCATTACTCTGGTTGAACTTAATGCTGATGTTATAGGCTGTTAAGTCCATGAGGCAGAAATATTTCATCACGTTAGCGCGACGCATATTGTAATTACACGCTGCGTGCGTCGTGTTGCAGGTCATGACATCATTGTAACTTTGAAATTTAATGATTTATACCACATTCTGTTTACCTTATTTGAGCATTCATACACACATAATATACTCACGCCTGTAAATTCCCGAATGGGTAGGCAGAGGTGTATTAACACCTACATTTCGTCAAATAAGATTTTCGGTCCCTCGTAATAAGGAGAGAGTACTCTACTCCTGTGAAGCGTTTGTCATGAGCTGTATGTTTACTGTCGGGTGGACAACAGCCCTATCCCTTAGTCGCTTTCTACGAAACCCACGGGAAGAGATGGGGCGGCCCTATTCTACTCAACTGGGAACCCCGCGAGGGTTTTCCCAAGCGACTACAATATGGGGTTCTTCAAGGGCATTAGAAGGTTTCTTCAGGGTCGGCAGCGCGAGTGTGACGCCCCTGGTGTTGCATACGTCCATAGGCCACGGTAACCACTTTCCATCAGGTGGGCCGTGTGCTTCTCTGCCACCTAAGTGGTATCAAAAAAAAACCAACACGGTAACTGAATTCTCAGTTTTCCTGATAAGTTTTAATATTGAAAGAAAGAAAGAAAATAAAATGACCTGTTGAGAGTTTTTTAATGACCAAAAACCATAATAGCGTGACAACTTGACATAATTGTTTATTATTCACCATGACTAATTTGTGAACGGTAATTTTTAATGAACAATGAGTTGCCAAATTGTCGGCATGTCACCTGTCACCCGTCAATGGCGAGTTCATTAATTAAGTTATTGACTCCTGTTTTAATTTTAGTATGCAGAAAGTAACGACCACAAAATGCATTGCGAAATTTATAAAAATTATATTGATTTTTTTTTTGGTTCCGTGCAAAACTTATTTATATCTTTTCTTCGCAGTATTGCCACTGAGCTTGCGGTAATCGACTTGAATAACATAAAGACGAGAAGTGGATTATAATCAGTCCATTTGGGCGTCCTGCAAGCCAGTACATTTCCTGATTAATCGACGAGGCTATAAGGAGAGTCTGAACGTAGACGCTAAAGTAAAAGTCAAGATAAACCAAAAATCATGAATGAAACCATGTAATTTACAATTACAACCAAGTTGTAAATCGATGCTTTCACATCTGGGGCATTATTCTGAGTGACATAGTTTCAAATGCAGTCGTAACGTGGATAATTTGTTAACATATAAGAGAGAACTGGCACTAGACCAACTTAAATGTGTCGACTTTTATGAACGCGCGCAGAGGTACGCAACGATTTATCAATCAGAATATGGGGCCTGCCCTGCAGGCCTGCAGTCCGCTGCGCTCATCGCCGCTTCACTCCGTAATGCGGTAATCACTTGTTTCGCTTGTTTCGAGCGAAGTGCAATCAGTAATGGGCGTCACTAACAACCTGATTGAGGTTCATAGTTGACTGGGTAATGGGTGTGGTTCCGGAACCGTCAGCTACGTACCGACTAGGGCTAAGGCGGGCCGTTAAAAAATTGTATTCATCTAGATTTCGTTTTACTTAATAACTTATTTTATTAAAGTAATCACCATTGTTTTGTTGACCAATCAAAGAATCAAAGAATCAATTTCGTTTATTCAATTTAGGCACATATAGAGCACATATGAACGTCAAAATATTACAATTGTGTCAAGAAGTATGTGAACAAAAATTAAAATATTAAATAAATTAAAGTAAACCATTTGAAAATGATTCTTTCGCTGGTTCGGTAGTTGGTTCTACTGAGAAGATACCAGCAAGAAACTCAGAGAACTCAATTATCCTTTTTATTTATTTATTTATTTTTTAATACGGTTTTTATACAATTTACGCAATTTACAATGTGCGGGCAAGAAAGTGATTAGGTTGACCATGCATTTTTATCATTAAGATATTCTTCTACTTTATAATAAGCTTTTTCCATTAGACTTTTTTTCACGTTTATTTTAAAAATATTAAGTGGCATGTCAACCAAATCCTGAGGAATTTTATTGAATATTTTTATACTGTTGCCTACAAATGAATTACCAACCTTATGAAGCCTGAGTATTGGCACTGCTAGTTTATCTTTATTTCTTGTATTATAATCATGTGTGTCCGAGTAATTTTTTAAAAGATTTAAGTTTTTCCGTATGTATAAAATATTATCGTAAATATATTGACAAGCAACCGTTAATATATTAATTTCTTTAAATGTTTCTCTCAGCGAGTCACGGGGTCTGAGGCCGTAGATTGCTCGTATCGCGCGTTTCTGTAATATGAAAACAGTCTCAATATCGGCAGCTGAGCCCCACAGCAACAGACCATATGACATAACGCTATGAAAGTAGCTAAAATAAACTAATCGTGCCGTTTCCTCATCAGTTAGTGACCTTATCTTTCTAACCGCATAGGCAGCTGAGCTAAGTTTTCCTGCCAAGGCTGTGATATGAGAACCCCATTGCAGTTTATTATCTAGAGTTATTCCCAGAAAAACTGTGGTATTAACTACTTGAATTGATTCATCGTTCATTACAATATGAGTATCTATCTGTCTTACATTGGGCATAGCAAACTTTACACATTTTGTTTTTTTTGCATTGAGTAACAAGTTGTTACTTGTGAACCAATGCAATATTTCGGAAAGGGTATTATTCACATCGTCAAGTACTACTTTTTGTCTATCAGTTTTAAAAATTAATGATGTGTCATCTGCAAATAATACTATTTCACAAAGATTTTTAGTGAAGTAAGGAAGATCATTTACATATATCAAGAATAAAAGGGGTCCTAATATCGAGCCCTGGGGTACTCCCATGACTAAAGGGGCGCCAGAAGAGTCGGTGCCATTAATGTTGACTTTTTGTACTCTGCCATTGAGGTAAGACTTTATTAAGCTAAGTGAGCCATTAGAAACACCATAATAACCTAATTTCAATAACAAAGTCTCATGATCAACACAATCAAAAGCTTTTGATAAATCACAAAAAATACCAATGGCATCCTGCTTCTTCTCCCATGCATCAAATATATGTTTGACGAGTGCAACTCCTGCATCCGTCGTGTTTCTGCCTTTAGTGAACCCAAACTGTTTCTCATGAAGACCATACTAACACCATTAATACATTTCAGACCATACTAAAAACTCAGATATCTTTAAAATTAAATCGATAGGACGAATCAACGAATGAAAATTAGGGTGTGCGTTGTTTTATAGCTAATTGTTTTATAGAATTTCGTTTCACATAAAATTTTTCTCATATTTTCGTTTCATAGAATAATCAATACACAGAATACTTACTTTGAAGATTTTTAAATCATTGATTTTTGTTTCACATAAAGTTTAATGTTAGAATAATCATAATAATATCATAGAATAACAAATTAAATATTCTTTATTATCATAACATACATTAAATATAAAATCGTTTGACATACCACTCAAAAGATATAAAACTTAATTGCGCTAAGATAATTCGACGGAGCCCCGCTCCGCGGGGCTCCTATTTCTGGGTGATTTTTTAAAAAAAAACCACGAAGGCCTAAGGCGGGAGCTCCGCTCCGCTTCGCTCCCGCCTTAGCCTTCTAACCTAACCTATCCAAGTCGGAGTACTCTGAGTCGGGGTGTAAACTATAATGACGTGTTCTAATTTATTAAACGTTAGACCAAATTATTTTCGATTATGGTGGTGGTTTAATATTCCTTAAAAAATAATTCTACTGTTTGATAAGTTTATTAAACAAAAAAATGTAAATAAAAATTAATTAAATTGTTTTTCTGTGAAATATGTTTCATTCTGGTAAATTGTCTTTGAAACAATAATATACGAAATAAAAATATAAGTACCAAATATTATGTGAAACATTTTCTGTGAAACGAAATTCTATGAAATTTCTGTCTGCGAAACAAGGGGCTCCCTGAAAATTATTATATTATAGAAAAATATTGTTTCGTCCCATGGGCCGAAATTATCATAGGACGAAACAACGAACTACTCTGGGTATAGAGGTGATCACGGCTGGAAACAACTGTAACATCGGGCTCAGTATAATACAAACTGCATTGCGATTGAATCAGTCAAAAAAGTCTTATATCAATGAGTGATATTCACATAAACTTGGAACATTTTTTTATCAGATTTTGTTGCAATTATTTGTTTAGTATTATTTTATTACTTCCACTGATTTCATTACTTACACTGTTTCGATTACACCAAATTGCATGCCTTCCTAATCCGTTCTTAGTAATAATCTTCCCGTTATTATAAATAAGTCTATATTTTTAGAAAATCCTTTTTGTTCTTTACAAAGAATATTACTTCTAGAGAGAAGTAACACTCTTTAATATCTAGCTGGCTAGAGAGATATTTGTAAAATTTATTAGGGTTATTCTGCCCTGATAAGCCGAAAAGCGCTAACTCAATCAGAGTAAGTTTTGAGAAAAACGACTTTTAGTGAATGGATTTTGCCCACCTTCAAACGGGGGTTAAAACTAATATTTTTAAAACGGTTAAAACTTATATAAACGTATTTTTGACCCTAGATATAACTGACATACCTAAATTATCCATAAATGGCACCATTATACCTATTTTGTGAGATACCGCTATTTTGATTAAAAAGAAAGGCTTCAAAAATTGAGATACTGCTTTTAGTCTTATTCTGCTCATAGAAAGTTCCATACAAAATGATTTTTTTTTTCATATTTGATGAAAATACCGAATATATTTGTAATAAAACTTCATTTAATATTTTTTTAACAACTTTATTAAATGTAGCAGCAAATTACAAAAAAAAGTTAAAGCAATTTATTTGCTTTCTATGAAATAAAATTAATCAAAAGTTGGTAGTCCCCGCCAAAAAGACATTCTATTAGCAGGTATTAAACTGGAAAGAGATTTTAAAATATTATTTTTTTTGGTTTGAGATATTCCTGCTGGTACTGTTTTTTAGTTGGGGATGGAAGTTTGTCTAATTTTAAGAACTTTGTACCTATAATGCTAGCCGTAATGGGTTCATTATCGAAACCAGTTCTGTACCTAATGTCAAAACTGCCTCTGTTAACTTCCACTTCAACAATGTCACTAATGTAAGGTCGTGGTGACAACCGGGAAAGTTTATATTGGGTCGTATAGTCTTGCCACTCATAAAAATCATCTATTGTCATTTTTTTATTTTTTTTTATTAATTATTATTAATACACAAATTATTAAATATAAAATTAAATATAAAAATAAATTATTAATACACAAAAGCTTATCTCTGCGTAATTAGAAATACTGTATTTAATAAAGTTTTCCTTATTTTAAACACACCATAAAACGAATTTGCTTCCTTCCGCAAACAAAACAAACTAAGAAATGATCGTTACTACCTAATGTTTATCTTCATGTCACGACACGCTCTATTGTGAAATATAAGTGAATGTAATCCTTATTACTAAAGATATTAAAGTCAATTTTAATTACCTACTATACTTAGGTATAGCCATATCTCAAACCTTAGCGAACTAATAATACCCACATTTACTTAGCGCAAAAGCGCTATCTCCGGAACTTTTTAGAAAGATGAACTTACCGCTTATTGGCTTAAAAATTTAATTCAGTTTTTGATTAACATTTTTTAAGCATTTCTAGCCTATGTCAATATAAGGCTATTTGGCTTCATAAAAACGACATGCCGTCAAATCTCTTAGTAATTTAAGGAAAAATTGAGATATAAAAAAACTTCTTAGTGGTTTATTTTAATGTTTTAAATTTGATATCGCTATTTGGCTTATACCATTAGATGCGAAATTATTCCAGCTATCGAATGGTATAAAAAAAACTAAAAGGGCGTATCTCAGAGATAGCGCCTTTCGGCTTAGCAGGGCAATATTGGTAACTCGACGTATTCTTGGCAGAAGATGTAAGAGTACCCAAAATGCTACAATTTAAAACCCTCACCACCTAGTGGTTAATTATTACAATATACGGTCAATATACTAATGTAGCAGGACAGCAATTATGCTAATATAGAACCAATAACATGTTGATGAAATAAGTGAGTCTTAATGCGCCTCTGTTTATGTGTTAGGCTCTGTACATATAGGTAGATTTATACCTCAACCGCGTGGTTATATGCGTATATCCCCGAAGGGTATACATTACTTTACTTCTAAGTGCAGGCACAAATTGTCACCCATGGGGTCTCCCACCTCATGTTAAATTAAAATGCTTTAAGAGCCTCTGCTCGTTAGACCCATGCGCTCATAAAAAATGTCCCAAAGGACCGGCTACGTTTGGTACAATAAGGAAATTATACGATTATCAAGGGGTGACATAAATCCATGTATTTGTTGGTGTATGGAGAACTGTTTAGAACTTCAATATCGCCAAATTGGTTGTGGAGGTCAGATGGCAGTTGCTTCATGGAAAATATCAAAGTTGATTTGATTTGATCACAGTTAGACTGGAAAATTTGGCATTTGGCAAATTGCGCCGGGTCTTCTCCCACCTGCCGCAATGCCTCAAAACAAAGGTTTTCGACCAGTGCGTCCTGCCTGTTATGACCTACGGTGCCAAAACGTGGCCACTGACGGTGGGGTTAGCCCGTGTCTATGCTATTCAAAGAGTTGAAGGATAGAATTCGCAATGAGGTTATCCGACAAAGAACCAAAGTTACCGACATAGCTCGCAGAATAAGCAAGCTGAAGTGGCAGTGGGCTGGTCACATCTGCCGAAGGACTGATGGCCGTTGGAGCAAACGAGTCCTAGAGTGGAGACCGCGTGAAGGTAAACGGAAGGTGGGACATCCCCTAGCTAGGTGGACTGATGACCTGCGAAAGGCGGCTGGGACGGACTGGAAGCGGAAGGCGGACGATCGGCAAACGTGGCGCGTATTTTTTTTTTTAAATAACACCTCTGGCCGTATACGTGGGTATAGCAGCGCCAGAGCCTACTCTAAACAATGCTCTTATAAATTCTAGGCTTCCTATTATTCTGAGGAAAAAAACCCACTCAGGGTTCAGTACTTATTTTTAACTATCTAAATTCTATTATACATCAATAGTCTCGCTTTCATTCTTGTCCTGTAGTAACATACAAGTTCTCGCTTTTATCCCTCTCGTACTTTCACGTCATACCTGTCATATTTTTCTTTCTTTAACTAATCTGTTCATCATCATCATCATCATTTCAGCCATAGGAAGTCCACTGCTGGACATAGGCCTCCCCTATAGATCTCCAATAGGACCCGTTGGAAGCGGCTCGCATCCAGCGCGTTCCCGCGGCCTTAATGAGGTCGTCTGTCCACCTTGTGGGTGAACGTCCTACGCTGCGCTTGCCGATACGTGGCCTCCACTCGAGGACTTTTCGACCCCATCGGTCATCAGTCCTCCGTGCTATGTGCCCTGCCCTAATACAGGCAGTAGGCTAATTGATTGATTGAAACTGGAAAACCGACCTCAACTGAGTTGGGACAAGGCACAGAGAATGTAGTTACTGGACTATGGCATCTGGAATAGAGCTCAAAGTTCATTTAACATTTTTTGTTGAATATGGTACAAAAGTGATGGTTACATTATAATGTTGGATCACATATTCTGCCGGTTCTGGTGTACAATTTACATTTTACATTTCTATTTAATATTACATTTATATTTTCTATCCTACTAATCACTACATATTATAAAACAAAGTCGCTGTCGCTGTCCGTCCCTATGTATGCTTAAATCTTCAAAACTACGCAACGGATTTTGAAGCGGTTTTCTTAATAGATAGAGTGATTCAAGAGGAAGGTTTATACGTATAATACATGCATAATATTGTAGAGAAACACTGATAAATTTAGAGATATGCAGCGGAAACGGTATCAGAATACCACGCGGGCGGAAAATATGGCGGTACGAAGTTCGCCGGGTCAGCTAGCAATATCATAAACGTGAAAGTTTGTAAGTAGGTATGCCTGCCTACAATCGGCAGGGAATCATATCAGGGGATCCAACGGGAATAACTCGGATGTATGTATGTGAGGATGTTTGTTACTCATTCACGTAAAATCCACTGAATAGATTTTAATGAAAGTTTACAATAATGTAGCTTATATCAGCAGACTATTACTAGTTACACATTTTAAGTCGAGTACATTACTGAGAATTGGTTCAGATTAATAGTACAGAGAATATTTCATATCTAAATAATCAATGGAGCATATTTACTGTGATACATCCATGAGACGAAATTCGTCTTTGATAAAATATTTACCTTTGCTAACAATAAAAATACATATTGCCAAAAATATATCACTAAATTATCATTCGCATTAGTGGATCCGCCTGTCACCAATATGACGCACATTGTTTATTATTAGCTCGATACGTCTGACCTTACCTTAAATAACTAATACAGCTAATATTATCTCAGGACAGAAATAAAATATTGTAAAGGCAGTTTATAGATTTTTAATTATGCTCTGTAAGTAATTTAGTGCTTAGTGACTCTTTGCATTATTAAAATAAAGTACCATTGTAAAACCAAGGGTGGTAATTTTATTCACCTCCCATCACTTAGAATTATGTACTAAGGAAATCAATCTGCTGTGAAAACATCTTTAGTCTGTTACCTTCAAAAGTGAGCTGAAGCCTGAAAATCCTTAAAATAAAAAAATAAAATTATATTCGCGTAAACTTTTGACAGTATCATGATAAAAGTTATAAACTATTTTTAAACAAATAGAGCTGATTTACACCCTATGTACTTAGTCGTAGGTACATGTTCGTGTAAAAAATTGTGTAATTACGAATACTAATTAATGTCTATTATAGATCAGCTAGCGTAAATATCTTGTTTATACTTTGTATTTTTTTTAATAATATTATGTAAAGAGCATAATATGTACGAGTAATATGTTCAACTCGATAGAAATGATAATAATTTATAGGATTTACTTTTTTGAACTGGCTGATTACATTACATATCCTCATAAAGTACATCACAGAGAGCCAGCCAGCCTCACAATCAAACTTATAGGTATGCCACGTGCCTTACTCCACTTGAAATGAGAGGGCCCTCGGCACTAGTTCGTAAGTTATCTCACGATGCCTAACTAGGCGATGTCTAGACACATAATGATATGAAATAAATAAAGTACGTATATTCCAGCTTCTTTTGCTTGAGCAATTTTAGATTGTTAAGACATGAGATTACATTTTAGAACAAAGTTTCTTTGTTAGTAGATATAATTTATATTCAAAACTATTAAACGAATTGAATCGGTTCTCAAAGTTCTTTTTTATTTACGTTTTTATCTACTGAATTGGATCCCAGGCTTTGTCTATTGCTAACTTAATTTTCAATTTCAAACATTTTCACTACATATTCATCATAATTAGGTACATTCATGAATGCATTCGCGCCAAACCGCAATAGCTGCGTACAATGGTACTAATCGCACAAAAACTCAAACATATAAATGCCGCATATGTGTCACATGTTCCAAAAACTAATTCATTTATCAAAAGTATTTCAAAATTATTGCAATATCATCTATTGTTCCGTAATTTTCAGTATTTCACTTGATGAAGACTATTTTTAAGACCCTAAGGGGAGGGGCAGACACCAGAGAAGTGTGGGCTTGATGTTATAAGGAATAACATGAGTGCCAATGGTCTCACGCTCGGGTATGCAGAAGATTGTGGAAGATGGAGAAGGAAAAGGTGAAATGCGCCTCGACAACGAAATTTGGTTACACAAATCCATACTAATATTGTAAATGCGAAAGTAACTTTGTTTATCTGTCTTTCTGTCTGTTTATCTGTCTGTTACGCTTTCACGCCTAAACCTCTGAACCGATTTTGAGGAAATTTGATAGAGATAGATTTAACTTTGGGAAAGGATATAGGTTGTGTTTTGTCGCGATAACCGACATCCACACACAGCTAGTGTAAAAATATTTACTGAACGTGAATCGAAATCGAGACCGCTGATTTAGCAGTCGAACATTGTATTGCTACGCTATAGAGTCCTCATTGTAAAAGACAAGCTTTCAACAAAAGTTAACTGGAGTGACTGTCAATAACAAGTAATAATATTTCGATCCTAACTGACGTAACGCTCGGCCTCCTGACGTCACTCCCATGACATAATTCGATCAAAGTACGGTTGAAATAATAAACTCAATGCAATAAACGTACAAATTCCCTTTTGGAATTAGAAAAAACGAAACTTCAACATTAATTCCAGAAGATAACAAAAGGATACAAATTAAAATTTAATAATAAATATTCGAATTCTCCATCCAACAGTAAACATACAGCCCATGACTAAGTGCCCGCTTAGCGGCAATAGGCTCGCCTCCTATTTCGTGGGACCTAAAATCATAGTTAGTGAAATGTGGGTGTTAATATACCTCAGCCTACCCCTTCGGGGATTTACAGCCGTGAGTATATGTATGTATATAATTACGTAAAAAATATTCAACGGGCATCATCCGAAATGTGAAAATAGACATTGTTGATTTTGTATTTTGTTACATTTCCCCTTTTTTAATCGTATATTTTTGTTCAAGCACATTTATTTTTCATTGCCCCACATTGATTTCCATTTGAAAGGGTAAAACATCATAGTTGACTAAGCGCGTGACAAGGGTAAAAATCCCAAAGTTGACATTGTACGAGCTGTCAGTTTCTTTTGACAGGTGACAGTGGGTACCAAGAGGCCTTCAATCGCCTTATGACGTTTTATAAGCATACTTAACAATTCATATCTCTCATCATATACAAAAAATATAAACGTAAGGAAGTAAATAATGTCCTTGGAGATACAAAAATGATCCTAAGTTAGAATTATTTCAGTGCAAATGCATAATTTGCAAGACCAATTAGGACCAGACTAGTTTCAATTGGTTTGTGATTAGATTACAGCTACACGATATGCTGAGCTAGAAAACGAGAGTTTAATCTCCTCTCTAATTTGGTTTTACTTTTTTTTTCATTGCAAGTTTTGACTACCTTGCTCATCAATACTAGACTTTGCTTCGCTCTGTGGGCATTAAATTAGAGCTCTTTTTCATTCATCACAATAAGTTCTTGGCATTCAATGTACTTGCATGCTTCTTCGACCAAACCCAGCATTTACTAGCATACATAAGAGTGAGTCCGCTGCGGTCCTCTGTACATATTGACTGGCAAACATCCTATAAGAGTTTTTAGGTCTCTTTGGTGGTTCTACGGAGCGCGTCGACTGAGGCGCGGAGGCGCGCCAATTAACCAATCATAGATTATTTATTATCAAACTGTCACTCCCTCAAAGGTTGCCTGGAAGAAATTGTTGTTAGCGAAAAGACCGCCCATTGTGCATTATACAAATATTTTTAAATTGCTATCTTATAATACTTTCATCGTATACAATAAAGAATATCTACCTTATTTTATCAAAGGGCCTACCGCATTTGTTGATTAGTCATTTTATTGGTTTTTAGTTGATCCATATAGCGCATATACGCGAATTTTCATCATATCTACACAGATGTCGGCAATGTTTTTTTAGTGACATTAAAACTCTCAAAGTCACATACATTTTACTCCGTAATATTAGAGTCCTCTAAACCTAGAAACCTAAAATTCCCAGAATACAAGACGGTTTGAATGAGACCGCTGCAATCGCTGGCCGGGCTACCTTTGATGCAATTACCTTTCACCGGCATTAGTGGAGCATTCATTAGAGCAGGTGGCAATTGAATCTGGCTGCACCAGTTCGGGTCTATTTGATAGTAAACGGCTTGTAGTAGTATTACGAGTATAAGTTACAGTAGCTACAGTAACTACAGAATCATGCTTTTTGACAACAATACGTATCTAAGAATTAAGTGCTTTATACCTACTTTTTATTAAGTTTAGATAAATAAATAAATGATAAAAAGAAAATTTACCTATAAGTACCTGTAATTTAACGTAGTATAATATAGAGCTTCTTTCCTCTATTAAAGTATTCTCTATAGACGCACAACTACTAAGTAGGTAGGTATAGTGGTATAGTTTTGCTACTATACGTTTTGCCACATGTGAATTATAAAGTAGGTATAGAAACTCGGGAATAACTGCTATAGTTATCTCAAATTAGGTTACAAATTATTATATGCCTCTGTCTATACTATCAGTGTTATACAGATGTGTACAGTGTATATCAATGTATGAGTAGGTAATACAATTTGCCAATTCTTCAAGTTATGCAGCCTAAACAAAATACCCATATAAATTAATACAGGGCGAGTTTTGTAAACAATTTCAATTACTTACCAAAATTCTTAAGGACACGTAATATCGTTAGTTTGACAACAACTGGCGTGTATGCCATTCCACGTACAGTGAAGCCTCATTTTGTGCAAGTTTGCTCGAATATGGGCAAAGTTTGGCAAACTACCATCTATACACTATACTACGAAAATATGCACTAAACGTACATTACCCAAGTAATTACTTACACCAAATGAGTGCAACTGGTTCTTAGTAGTTATGGAGGGATAGGTACCTAGATTCGTATGCCATGTGTACCTACGGGAAGGAAGGGCATTTGGCAACACAATCTGTACTGTCAGTGGTAGTTATGGAGGGATAGGTACCTAGATTCGTATGCCATGTGTACCTACGGGAAGGAAGGGCATTTGGCAACACAATCTGTGCTGTCAGTGGGAAAACCAAAGGCTTTGTCCTATTTATCTTATGCGCTGACGGCACAGAATTCTTATAGGGTGGACAGCACGAGTGTGACTCCCCTGGTGTTGCACTCGCCCATAGGCCACGGTAACCTCTTACCATCAGAAGGGCCGTGTGCTTGTCTGGATTTAAGTAATATGAAAATTAAAAAATCTTAATAAGTTGAGTAGTTTGTTTTTTTATTTATTGGTTTGTTCGGTTGAAGGCGCTAATCTCTGAAAGTGCTGGTTCAAAATGGAAGATTATTTTTGTGTCGAAAAGCCCGTTTATCGGCACCGTTTATCATCACGCCACTACTAAAAGGAGCAGAGCAGTGACCATAAACGTCAACTAATCCGGCAGGTTTCCATACATTATTTGAAGACTACGGGCACAGATTACCTAATAGTTGGAACTGCTACGGGTCTAAATGAGTGATACGGGGTTTCAAAAATAAATGCCACGAGCGAAAACGTCGGCTAGTTCGCCAATAAATTACGATCTAGGTACCTTTAACTTATAATACCAAAATTACAATCCAAAAATTATGCTGGTTTCACTAGTTCGTGCATTAAACTTAAAAAACCACAATACAGCACCAAATCCTATTTTTATGCATAATTATGTGAATTGCCTTACCTCTTGTAAGTAGTTGAGGCAAATCCATCCTAAAAGCACAAACTAAAATTATTTATAAGTGGAACACATTATTCTTATTTTTGATATCACTTAGGTGGCAACCAAGCACACGGTCCACCTGATGGAAAGTGGTTACCGTGGCCTATGGACATATGCAACACCAGGAAAGTCACACTCGTGCTGCCAACCCTGTTACAACAGAGAGTTTCTGTGCCGTCAGTGCTAAAGACAAAACAGGACAAGGTCTTGTCTTCTCGCTGACAGCATAAGAACTCTCCAGCGAGCTCTGGCTACCTTCCTCACCACCGGGACCAAGAACACGAGGGTATCCTGTAGGGCGAAGGTACTTTCCCAGTCGGACTGCTCATTTGGGATGAGAATACCGGCATTACTTATCTCTGTACATTATGGAAGCAAAATCTATACTAAAGCAATTTCAAAACTAAATAGGTCTTGAAGTTGCTGCTCTGAGCCAAGAAGTAATTTCAACACCTAATTAGTCATTAGTTTTGTATTTCATGTCTTACAGGAGATTTCACTAGCGCATATGAACGGAACAGAACGGAACTTAGCCGAGTTTTGAAGTTTATCTCAATGAAATTCATCAAGCAAAACGTGGTAACGCAGTGAGTCGAAGACGTTTGGGACACAAATTCTACGGACACTGTGTCCCTAAGTGTACTTTCAAATTTATTTATTTTTTCGAAGACGTTACGGACACCAATATAAAACGATAGTTTTGTACAGTCGAGTCGGATGGAAAACTTATTCAATATTGGATAGGTCGTACAAAAGAAAGTGTTAATATGTTGTTGGAGGAAGTGCCTAGAATAAGGGAAATTCGGAGGGGCCCATTGGGCTTCTGGTGGTTTTATTAAAACTAAGGAAAGATGATTCTGATGAAAGAATATCTACATTAGTTAATGTGCCTAGGCGAACTTCAGAAGTTATTTTACAGGATTTTGTGCCAGCCCAGCCTGCTTGGGATTAGCCATGCCATATTGCAATTAATCAATCGTACTTTGTTAATACCTAATGGGCTGTATGGTAAAAGACATAATAGTATAGTTATCTGTGATGGCAGATATATCAATATTAATAAAAGCGCAAACTATATGTTTCAAAAACAAACATCATGTCTCCCTCCAATCGCTACAATCATGAATGGTTTTAATAGGTTTCTGTACTTATGCAAGTACAGAAACAGGGGTTTATACCCCTGAACTTTTTTACCAATTTTTAACCCTCCCTCCCCCATGGTGATACCTGGTGAGGTTTTAGACTACCCCCCTCCCCCTATCCCTTAACCAAGATCATGTGTATTTTTTTATATTTTTTTGAATGCTAGATAATTAAGAAACATGATAAAAATCGAATCTAGCTGTATACCTGATACCTACTTGTCTCTACTGTACATCTATAGGTGTACAATAAAGTGTTATCTATCTATCTATCCTAAAAATCGCGCGTTATAAGAAGAAATAAATACACGTGATATCTTGTTATACCTCCCCCCTGGTGAGATTTCGTGATTTTTTATTTCGTGACTAAGATACGGCACAACATTATTTGGATGATTAAACAAATTATTAGTAAAGCACCAATGGCGGACACTTAAAAAAAAACAACGATATTCCTTGAATAATCTACCCCTAAAAATCCCCCTAAATAAATTTACCCCCTAGAAAATCCCCTAGACATGTTCTTTCCCCCTAAATTTAGGGGGAAATCCCCTTAGTTGGCATCACTGAATATGGCTAATCTCAAGCTGGGCTGGCACAAAATCCTGTAAAAGAACTTCTAAAGTTCGCCTAGGCACATTAACTAATGTCGATATTCTTTCATCAGAATCACCTGTCCTTAGTTTTAATAAAACCACCAGAAGCCCAATGGGCCCCTCCGAATTTCCCTTATTCTAGGCACTTCCTCCAACAACATATTAACACTTTCTTTTGTACGACCTATCCAATATTGAATAAGTTTTCCATCCGACTCGACTGTACAAAACTATCGTTTTATATTGGTGTCCGTAACGTCTTCGAAAAAATAAATAAATTTGAAAGTACACTTAGGGACACAGTGTCCGTAGAATTTGTGTCCCAAACGTCTTCGACTCAACGCAGTTTAGTTCACTTAATGTGTGGTATATACGTGTGGACGCCTAATTCTATTTCAATAAAGCGTCAGAACTTACATTTACTTAATCTTTCCATGTATCAGTTAATACTGTATTAATAATTATAGAACATTTAATCCATTACTGTACAGTATGTGACACATTTCAAATTGATATAAACGCGATAAAACACGGGGAAATCGTTCCAACCACGCACGTCCACGAGAAATATTGTTGCTTGATTGCTCGGCCATTATGTTATATTGACAGTGTTTAAAACGTTTGACCTTATATTAAAAGCATTATTACAATAAAAAGGTGTCATTTAATTGTTAAATGGACGCTTTTATATCGTTAAATGTAAGTTAATAGTAATCTTCTTCTTTTTGTCGTGGCAGTGGCAACAATCTATCTTCTCTATTCTATATTAGAAAAATTAATCGCTGAATGTGTTGCTAAGCGCAAATCTCGAGATCGGCTGAACCTATTTCACTAATTCTTTTTTTAGAATATTCCTTGAAGTAGGTACTAGGATGGTTCTTACGGAGTGAAAAAATTAAAAAACTGTCTGAAAAAATCTAAAAACACTTTTCTATACTCCCATACAAACTATTCGTAATAATACTTAAAAGTGAATTTGAACTTTAATACCATATTATAAAGTTCAAGTGTTAGTATAGAGGTTCCGGGAAGGTAAAACTGTTGAGTGACGTTAGTATCGTATGAACATAGACATAACATAGTCAAGTTAGGTGGTACGAAGTTCGCGGGGTCAGCTTTAAAATAAAAATTAGATGCGCCCAACCTTGAACTCGGTGACATTGGCTGCACCTTCCGTCGCCTCATTTAGGTCGGCAGTTGTGCAGGTGTAGGGGCACAACGGGCACGACAGGAGGTGGTCCATCGACTGCAGAGGTTGCACCACAGTCACTACCACCACCTTCCGCATTCAAGTAACCCCATTTTACTCGGTTCGCCCTACAGCAGCCAACAGTAGACGTCTAGATAAATAGTTAAATGTAAGTAATTCCTGATAGCAAACATTTTCTTAGTGAATGTCGGAGCATCCAAGAACCAGGTTTCCTGCTGGAACGTCACGGGGTGGCCGAGATGCTCACTTAGAGAGTGTATCGGCTAATGAATATCTCAATGTATTAAGAATGGTCATTCATCCTAAAACTGACTAACCTTACTAACCTGCACGGCTTTAACTTAGCCACGAGTCTTCTAATAATATGACATTAATATAAGGCACATTGTAGTGTATAAGTTATTCTTGTTAATCCTACTAACTAACCCAAGCGCTTGTTCGGATTCACATCGATAGGTAGGATTGTGTTCAAAGCTGTAATCTCCAGCTTGCAAGTCCGATACTGTGGCCAAAATCCATCTTGTTACTAACATTCGAAAACCATTTTATGATGTTTTTTATATACGTATCTATAGAAATATGTAGATAAATTTTTCATCTTCTCCACTTTTTGGGATGGCTTATAGGGCTCATGTGAGCTTCTACCATGTGACCACCCGACCACGGAAGGAAAACCAGCGCCAGAGCCTTGTACATCAATCAAACGATGTACTATCCATCTAGATAAGTGGCAATACGTTTGTGCATTTCTTCATTCTATTCTACGTACAATCGACCGTTATATTAATAATTTTCTAATATTTTTTTGGAATCTGCCAGATTTGTTGACATTTAAGATTACTACTCCGCTCACTTGAGGAGTAGCGTGATGAAATTTAGCTAACCTTCCTGAATAAACAGGCTATTCAACACAAAAAGATTTTTTCAAATCGAATCAGTAGTTCCTGAGATTAGGGTTCAAACAAACTCCTTAACTTCATAATATTAGTATCTTTAAATCTGAAAATATATCTGCCAAAAAGTGCATGTTCCAACAGTTGCGAGGCTCATAAATTCGGCTCCAACTAGGTCGCGACTCGTGGTAGTAAAACTGTGACGTCAATTAACGTGACTTTGCAATAAGAACTTAAAGTAGGGACAAAATACGTGACAGAATTTCGTAAAGCGAAACAGCTTTTAGTTTAGTTTCTTATTTGGATACTAAAGTAGCATTCGGGCTCATGGCCTACTTACTTAATTGGAAGTGATCCTGCTGAAGTCTACGAAAGTCTGAACCAATGAAAAACTTGAAGAGTTTGTTTTTTTTAACGTGATAATTTCTGATATTACATGTGCTATTTGAAATATTCTTTTGGCATTTGATAGTATACTAGGCAAGGTTATAGGCTGTGCGATTGCGTGGGCTGCCGCCGCCTCCTTCTGCGAGCAAATAATGCTTGAGGGGGTGATGGGTGGAACCGCCTGCAATATTAGCAGAAGCAGGCCGCTACCATACACCCCATATACGGGGTGGTGCTGTGAAATAACGAGGTAGTAGGGCACTTACACGTCTGAAAGTCACCTAATCCAGTCCACGCAAGGTTAGGCTAGCCACCTTGCTTGGGCCCAAAGATCAAAGTGGAGCTCCAAATGCTTACAGATTTTGTTTGAAATAACGAGGTAGCCTACTTAGGGCATCTACTTGTCCAAATGGCACCTAGTCTACTCCACGCAAGGCATCTATTAAGCACCATATACCTATATGTACATGCAGCCTGTGCATTGCAGTTCAATAACGCAAATTTAGTTGTGGCGTGACGGTTTAAAATACCATAATTCACGACCATAATTTTTTATTAACGTTGCTAGGTATACACAGGCGAATTGACGGCCACTTATAGTGTAGTAAAGGAATGCTCAAAAGGGGGGTGTGGATGGAAAAGTCGAAAGCAGAAACTTTGACTTAGGAACTTTGTTTGGACTAGTTAGGAGATAAACATACTAAAAGTCCCCACCCCTCCGAGGTGAGCCCGAGGGGGGGAGCACAAAGAAGGTCCCGTTTTTTGGACTTTTGCTTAATTCTCGAAAACGGTGCGTCGCACGAAATTTTGTTCAACTACATATTAAATACTTATTAAATTCTCTACCAGTTTGTTCTTTGTATGTTGTATCTATCTCCAATAATTGCCTAGCTATGAGCTTCTAAAAGTGGATGATTTTCAAAAATGCACTTTTCTGTACGTTTTTTGGCACTTGTTCTTAGCTGCGACCGTAGATATACAAGAATCATGACTAATTAACCAGTCGCCTCCTCTTTGGGCTTGACGGACCTGGTTGGGGTTCCTTATTGCCTGCCTGTTCTGTCTCGTCATCAGTCAAATCAGTATATGACAACGGAACGTACGACGATGGGGATGATGAAGCAGGAGTAGTAGATACTCCAGCTTCATCATCTTCATCCTCGTCGTCATCGTCGTTGTCCTCCAAAATGCGAATGCCATTAGTGCAGCTTCCGTTGCAATTGTGGCAAATGGTAGAGCACAGCATGGAAGCCTTCCTACACCCACATCTAGCACTACTACAATCAGTAGTGCAACGGCAAAATATAAGCTTTAATAATTCTTCCGGTGCAGCTGGTTCCTTAGTTTGAACAGGGACCAAGAGGTTGCATTCATTTCGTTTCCAACCCCATAGTTCAGGAGAAAGGTCCTGTCCAAGCCAAGCCTGTACCTGATGGTAAGTGCGGTAAGAGTGCTCCATCGCTGCCCCCTCGGTTGGAGGCAGGGAGGAAATGTCTGGTTTGACGTTTGACACTGACTGGAGGAAACGTTGGTAGCGATAGTTATTTAGAGAGGTCTCCTTCTGTTTTGTTCCATACCACCTTAAAAAGCATAAAGTTTCCATTTTTTTTATGTCAGCATGCGATGAAGTGGGGTTCGAAAACACCTCTGCGGCTTGACGGATCTCAGGCTTTTTTAAGTAGAGTTTACAAAAACCAACTTTGCTTCGCCGAACTGCAACAGAAGTGGTGTCACATCCCGTGAAGGCGTGTAGAAATAAAATGTCTTTGAAGCCTAGCTGTTGCAATTCTTGACTTGAATAATAGGTGGTAGGTACTTTACCTCTGCTAGGCTTGACAAAGATAATATTATGGTCATGTGGAGTCCTTGCTATAAGCAGAACTATCAAGTCAACATCTTCTCCAATGATTGCAACTTGAGAATCCTTTGACTTTTCGATGGCAGTAGAAACCACCATTAAGTCCGCATCGTCCGGCGCTTGCTGCGTTTCAATCCCGTGGCTGTTAAGTTGAGATAGGAGAATGGCAATAAAGTTACTTTTATTATAGCTGTTTGAGAGATGTGATTGTGTGATTTTATTATAATGTTTCCTGCTTGACATCGATAATTGTATCTAAATTGAGCTTGATATTGGCTGACTGCTTTAGCCGATACCTACGCTCTTGTTCAGTTGTCTTTGTAGGTCACAATAGAAACAACAACAAAAGCCCGAAGGCATCTTAATAGATATTATTGGGAGTTTTAGCCAGTTTTAAACTGTTTCCGCCTTCACCGCGTGGAGGTACTCCCAGCTTATGTGCTATATTTAAATATTGTGTAGGTGTTTTTAATACTGTGGGTGCTCATCCATACGAAATAAGAAAGGTTTTTGGTAAATTTGTACCGTTACAATGTGCTCCAGAGGGAAAAAAACACAACTTTGAAAATCATCCACTTTTAGAAGCTCATAGCTAGGCAATTATTGGAGATAGATACAACATACAAAGAACAAACTTGTAGAGAATTTAATAAGCATTTAATATGTAGTTGAACAAAATTTCGTGCGACGCACGCATTTTCGAGTTTTAAGCAAAAGACCAAAAAACGGGACCTTCTTTGTGCTCCCCCCCCTCGGGCTCACCTCGGAGGGGTGGGGACTTTTAGTATGTTTATCTCCTAACTAGTCCAAACAAAGTTCCTAAGTCAAAATTTCTGCTTTCGACTTTTCCATCCACAATCATTCCTTTACTGGACTATTATATTTATGAAAATGGGAAAATATCTATGAGTTTACCCACTAAAAGTAAGCAATCATTGATAAAATCTTTTCCGTTTTCCCCATGGCGTTTCTCCTATAAGTAATAAAAAAGTTAGTCCCGGGAGTCGTTAAACTTTCTTCCCCGTAATATATTTCTTATGCAAAACTGTTCAAAGTTTATATTCGACTAGCTTTTGCCCGCGGCTCCGCCCGCGTGGATGTCGGTTATCGCGACCAAACATAGCCAATAGACCAATAGATGGCGCTGTGTGTCCGGGATAAATTTTATTTTTTATTTTATTTTTTGTAATAAAAACTATCCTATGTCCTTTCTCAAGTTCCAAACTATGTCTGTACCAAATTTCACACAAATCGGTTCAGTAGTTTAGGCGTGAAGCAAAGACAGACAGACAGACAGAAAGACAGACAGACAGACAGAGTTACTTTCGCATTTATAATATTAGTTTGGATGACACTTAAAGGTAATGTACTTTTGTGAAGATTCTTTTAATAACATACATAATATACTCACGCCTTTCTTCCTGTGGAGAAGGTAGAGACAACAATTCGCCATTTAATTCTGTTCCAACATAATTCACTGTATCCTGTCTCACTAATAGCAGTATAAAAGCGTCGATAGCCTAGTAGTTAAATAGTCGGCCTTACGATCGAGAGGTCCTAGTTTTGATTTGTGACTCCACTACCAACGTGAACCCACTCCTATCATAAGTAATTTAACTTAGCTAAGGGGTTAGTGAAAACATTAGTAATTTAGGTTGCTAGTTGCTAATAATTAATTGTTGTTACACCTTACTGACTCACTAATTAATATTCTACGATAAAAATTCGGCTTCTCCGGCGCGGAAACCTGAACCTGTTTCCACAACCCTATGGAACCTGTTCCAGGGATAATAGGTAGCTAGTATAAGAAACACAAACTTCAACCAAAGCCGTTCAACCGTTTGAGCTTAATTGAGTAACAAACATATAAACATCTTCAAAAACTTTAATAATATTAGGTAGCAAGGGAAATTCTCTGTGGTCCCCACACCGGAAGAGGGCCAGATTGAGAGATATGGCCCTGGGTCGGCCGGGGTGCGAGGGATATGGCTACGACAATCTCACCTCCGGCAACCGGGCGGCGGCCCACAGACGGCGTGCGGTCTACTCGGTTTCTGACATAACCTGCTCCTCGGGCTCCGGCGGGGAAGGTATCCGTGGGGATTTTTCGCACGATAAAAAAAAGGTAGCAAGGGAAATTTGAAAGTTGTAGTAAAATTTCAAAGAACGACTTTATTTTATTACCAAACTGCCAATTTATATTCGTTTGTATGTGCATAAGTATCCCAAAATATATGAAATAGGATTTGATAAACCACTTTGTGTTCAAAAGACTATACACACCGCCGTTCATCAGAAAGCACTTAGTCTGAAAGCCATCGATTCCTGCAACACCACCTGGGTGATTCTTTGTAAACCAGATTAGACATGTTTTTGACTGAAGAACACATCAATTTATTCTCCAAATAACACAAAAATTTCAGGTTACGTAATAAATAAAAATGTCTATCGACGCATATATTAATTAATTGGGATTATTTAATACAAGCAATAATTTAACTAACAGAAAACAGTAAAAACTAATTAATCTGGTGTGTCCCCATGCCGCTTTTTGTTGAATTATTAGATTTTTTGCGATCTTAAGAAGCAGTTATATTACAATAAGAAGTTTGCATCGATATTTGAATATATGTTTCTTAATATGTTATAACTGAAATTCAAAATAATTGGATATCTTCGTAATTACATTACTTTAAAAAATGTCCCCGACGAAAATGATAATTCAACTGGCGCATCTTGTTCAAGCATAATTTCAATGTAAACACAAAATATTTGCCTAATGAATATCGACTCGTGATTGGTCGCGTCAGTCAGTAGCCAGCTATCGAACACTTGCACGTTCAAGTGTTATATTTTGTTAAAAAATACGACTGAAAGTTGTTATTTGGGAGTTTGTCACGCATGTCGCATAATTAATCTGTATTCTTTCATGGATTGCGGGTTTTTAGTTATGTTTTGAAACTTAACCAAGGTCTGTCATAATGTTATCTATTCATGTTAATTACACCTTCAATTCTATCTGTTCATAAATAAAGGGGCAGGGTTCGATTAACTATAACTTTCTAATTTGTCTGTTTCCCATTAGTCTGGTTTTATCTGGCTCTTATGCCCAGATGAATTTGACCGGGCCAGATAAATTAGGATTAATTAAAAATAACAACAATAATCTCAACTTATGACCAGTTTTTTACGTTTTTATGAGCTTTAATGAAAAAGAATTTTTAGGTGCAAGGGGGTCCACCAAGATCTTGGGCCCCAGGCCAACCTCACCTGCAAGCCGGTGCACCTGCTGAAGAACGGACGAGGCTCTGGCACTGGCTTTCCCTTCGGAGTTGGAGGTTGGCAATTGCCCCCGGAAAGGCCAAAAAATGGCTGACGTACTCTGCAGGCAGAGAGTGGTCGTAGCGTTCCTGCAGGAGACTCGTTGGGGTGGCAGTGGCTCCATGCACATTGGGCTACCAGCTGATGTACACAGGTACACCTGATTCGTGGTGCTCTCCCGGACGTTGCGACTTATGGTCGTGAGGGTGTTTATCAATGGAATTGTAACTCACCTGATAAGTGCCTACGCGCCACAGGCTAGGCGTAGCGAAGCCGAAAAGATCGTCCTGGGACCAACTCGGGGAAGTGCAGGCTTCGTGACATCCCGCTGTCGCAGGGAATCGTCCTGGGTGGTGACCTGAACGGTCATGTGGGTGGCGGGTGTGAGGAGTTTGAGCGTGTCCACGGTTTTCGATACGGTAGTCGCAAGTTTCAACCCTATGCGACTGCCGTTCATACCATCGTGAACACGTACTTCAAAAAGAAATCCGAACATCTTAACACCTACTCGTACAAGAGCGGAGGGCGCTCTACCCAGGTAGATTTCCTACTTACTAGGAGGCACAGGATCAGCTAGGTGGCCAACTGCAAGGTTACACCCGGGGCGACTCTCATTAGCCAGCACCGTCCCTTTGTCATGGACCTCCGCGTGAAACCCAAAGGCAAACGTGCTGAGCGTGCCCAACGCAGAATTAAGTGTTGGCTGTTTGATGAAGTCAAGTCCCAAAGTCTCGTCTCAGCCATCAATGACAAGTACGCTGATGCCGTAGACGAACCAGTACAGGTTTACTGGGACAGGATTCAGGCAGCTATTCTTGAAGCGGGGAGGGCGGCGCTCGGTATGTCATGGGTGGACGAAAGTGTGACAGGGACACTTGTTGGTGGAACGACACAGTCCAGAAAGAGATCAGGGCGAAGAAAGCCCTCTTTAAAAAGTAGCAAGCGTCCAAATCTTCCGAAGACCGCGATGCGTACAAAGATGCAAATTCACCCCCAGGAGAGCCGTAGCCAGGGCTAAACGAGACCACTTACAACGGCTATATACCAAAGTTCAAGTTCAAAGTTCAAAGTTCAAAGTTCAAAGTTCACAGTTCAATGTCCTTTATTTGTTGAATATGGTACAAAAATGTTGTTTACATTATAGTGGAATCGTCTGAGGGGCAAAAGTTGGCGCGGTCCAGGGCCAAAGCGGCACAGGGTCTATCCAAGTGCCGCTGCACTCAAGACCCTGGGGGCAATCTTTTGTACGAGAAAGTCGCGGTGAAGGAGAGATGGCGCTCATCTACCACGAGCTGCTTAATAAGCAGCATTTAGAGGTGCAGCCACCAGACCTCCCTCCGAATCAAGGACTAGTGCCACCGATAACGCCTGTAGAATTCGAGACTGCCATTTGCCGCATGAAGAACCGGAAAGCTGTAGGACCCGACGAAGTCCCTATCGAGGCTTGGAAGGCAAAGGGTGCCCATGGTGTAAGCATTCTAGCAAATCTCTATAACCGCGTACCCGGTGAGATCCCAAGCCAGTGGAGGCTGAGCATCATCACACCAATCTTCAAAGGCAAGGAATCGGTGCAGGAGAGTGGCAGTTACCGCAGATAAACGACTCCCGGATCCGACAGGAAAGTACACTCTCGGGTTGCCAGTACGGGTTTCGTCCCAGGCACGGAACCATGGACCCGGTGTTCGCCCTAAGGATTGTGGTGGGGAAACACAGGGCGAAGAACACGCCTCTGCACTGTCTATTCTTAGACATACAGAAGGCCTTCGACTGTGTTCCTCGCGCGGTGATCTGATGGGCATTGCGGGCCAAGGGAGTCCCAGAAACTTACATTGACACCATCCGAGACATTCCGGTTCTGTGGTTCGGACTGCTGTTGGTGACTCCAAAGCCTTCCCCATCACCGTCGGGGTACACCAAGGATCCGTCCTTAGTCCTTACCTGTTCAGCGTAGTATTATACGTTTTGTTGGACAGCATCAGAAACTCGCATGAGCAGCCCCCGTGGTTGCTCATGTATGCTGTTGATATTGCGCTGATGGACGTGGACAGGAGCAGATTGAAGCGACGCGTGAAAGGGTGGAAGGAAGTGCTTGAGAACGGCGGCGGTCTGAAGCTAAATGTAGCGAAGACAGAATACTTAGCGTTAAACTCCACAGATCCCATACCCATTCACATAGGCGATGACTTGGTCGAGCGCACGGACCAGGTTAAGTACCTGGGATCTGTACTTCATGTGACTGGTGAAATCAACTACGACGTCAGGGCATGAATTGCTATTGCGTGGGCCAAGTGGCGAGAAATGACTGGCGTCACGCGTGATCCCAAAATGAATGAATAGGTTGAAGAGGCAGGTCTATAAGACGATCATTAGACCTGTCCTCTCTTACATGGTTGAGAGGTGTGGCCGCTCTTGGAGCGACACAAACAAGAACTACGTGTCACGGTGATGAAAATGCTGCGATGGATGTGTGGACTCTCGCAGCCGCGGCAGTCTTCATGTCCGTGACATCGCGGATAAAATGCAAGAGAGCCGCCTTCGCTGGTGCGGGCACGTCTTGCGGCAACCGCCAGGCTACGTGAGTAATAAATGCCCAGCAATGGCGCGGATGGTGCCCCCGCCGAGTCCAGGTAAAAGGGGTAGGCCCAAGAAGTCCTGGCTTGATGCCATGGAGGGTGACATGCGTGCAAATCGTCTCACTGCCATTGACGCCCAAGATCGTGCGAAGTGGAGGAGGAAGAGCCGGAAGGCGGACCCTGAGCTCCGAGGTCATCTTGGCCACGGATGCAATCAGGAAAATGCGTCTTTATGCATGGTGGTGATGATGATTGCCAGATATTTTATAGTAAAGTTGATTGAAGATAATGTTGTTCTCATTTATCTGCATGCTTCTAATTAATATGGTGCAAAAGCCCATTCATCTGCCTTGGTCATCATTAATCTGGTTGACCAATTTATCAGCACAGTGTATATCCTAAACTACTGGGTACAAATCAGTGCCTTCGAAATATGATATAACATATAATGATCTGGTCACGATTTTATGTGAGTTAAAGTCTAAAAGTGAAAAAAAAATTGAGCCATATCAATGAGGCAAATACACTCGGTTTCAAAGAATGACCCACCTGTGGCTGTCTATAAAAGTAATGCTTTCAAATTTCCTAGAAACTGGTTTAACCCTGTATCGCTATTGCACGCTAGCGTCTGTAGGCACTAAAAATGCTTACGGGTAAGGAAGCCGTGTACTTATTTTCTAATTAAGTAGTGTTAAAAGCTGCCAAACGGGCAGCACACGAGCTTTGGGAATGTGCAAACAGATCAATATAAAAGGGAACCTTAGAGCGGGGTCTGATTATTCATTCTCATTCTTTAGATTCGATTTATACGGCTTTTATGAGAACAAACTGTCGTCTGCACAACCAATTCCCAACAGGAAAACCAGCGTCTGGTCCTAAACCAAGTCTTGATCATCATCTTCATCATGGAGAAGGCACCTCAGCTTTTTGCCATCTAGCGGGGTGCACTCAATGGTGGAGTCAATTAACGAACCAAATATAAAGAAAGTATTTTCCTGACTGCATCCGAAAGGCCAAGGTGAATTCGACACTCACTCACTATTACAGCCACTGTTAGATTCGTTCACAGATTTAATTTATCTTGTTGGTTACGGGCATCAAGAAGTTTAGTCATTACGAGACAAAGGTTTGTAAAAGAGCCATGCAATTCTCTGAAATCGTAGAAATGATCCTTTGTTCTAAGAAAATAAATATAGGGTCTGTATAAAATATGTATATGTGTATAAGAAATGATTGTTCGCTTATCGAGGCCGTTTGACAAACGAGAATCCGTTGGGTCTGGCATAAATATGGGACGCGAATACGAAATATTACCCGAATATCCGGACACCGCTATAGAATTAAATGAAAGGGAAAATCATAGCAGTTGACATTTCATGAAATATCGAAATGAACACCCTCTAGATTCCTATTAGAGTGTAGTTTATCATGGAGAGAGGAAGTGGCCCAAATTACTGCGTCCCTTCAAGACCTAGTTGAGAATCACAATGCTGTTAATAAAAAATAATTCAAAATTCAGTTTGGATCTAATTTTCGTAATAAAAAATATTCATTAATTTTGCCTGTTTTTGTGTAAGACAAGTCATATTGACTTCACCCCGCTTGATGGTAAGCTGAAGGTAAAGTCTCACTATTACAGACACGTACCATGTTACAATGGTGGCACTCAGCTTGACGGCCTCATCAGATAGGTACTTTTTCATGTCCACTTGAATCCATCTATTGTTCCTCCTCGCTTCTCTCGAACGCTTTAATGTTAAAAACGGTCAGTTTTTCAAATAGTCGTACGTCAATATGACTTCACTTCGCCTGCCACCACCACCATCAGGTATAGACACGTACCTACTATGTTACAATAATGGCACTCAGCTTGACGGCCTCATCTGCCCCCCTAGACAAGTGACAATTCGTTGGTCGGTGTATCATGGAATAGAATGACGAATGTATAGGATTTGACGTTTTTGACATTCGTTGTTCGCCTGTCATATACGTCAAATCCCATACATTTGGCATTCTATTCTACAAAACGCCGGCCGACGAACTGCCACTTGTCTAGAGGAGCAGATGCTTTTTCACGCCCCTCTTAAAGCATCCGGGACTGTAGGAAGAGTGAAACACGTCACTGTCAACATTGTTTGTTAATAAATTGTATTCCGGGAATACCGTTTTTGATATTTTATTTGATTTTGTTCGACACTGAATCTTTAACAACAAGTTATTCTTATAGTGTATATTTGGACGTGTTAATCACGAGACCTACCAGTTCGATTTAAAAAAGATTACGTTAAATAGCACCCATGAATGTTGGGAATTATGACAGGCAATAATATATATCGCTGCGACTCACAGGAGCAGAGCAGTGCCCATAAAAATTTAATACGAGTGACGGTGACGCACATCTGCTGTATAATATAAGGTCAACCTCTGAAAAATGAATGAATATAAAACAAAATTGCGTTATAAAACGTATTTGATTCCACTAATCAAGTATAACCTTACGTTTTAAAATTTAGGTCCAAGTAAACCCAAAGGTTGACGTTTGGAGGCTTGACGTTATAGAGGAAGACATACTTGTTTGTAAATAGATCAAAGAAAATGCCTGCTGAGTTTCCTGTCTTATTTTGACATTTTGTAAGCGCCATTTTAATGGTCTAATACAGAACAAAATGCTTTTTGACTTTGAATTTGACTTTAATATTATTATGGATACCCAAGATCGTGCGAAGCGTTGAAGTAAAAACCGGAAAGTGGACTCCGGATTACAAAGCGGAGGCCTTAGACGTGACCAGGACGAACATGAAGAAGATAATGATGTTCTTTTAAAGTTATAGGCATATATATTGATTCTCAGTCGTGAGAGAAACATGGCCCTGGCAAGCGTGGATTGGTTTGATAATAATCTATGATTGGAGGATTTCAACTCCCCGCGATATCATTCAAAAGACAACCAAAAAACGCGAGAGTAGAGTACATTTTGTGACACAATATATGCTGGCAATTCATCAAATACCTAGACTCAGTAGGTGGCGCAACAGTTATTGCTGTGAGAAGTAAGGACAAGGCGACTAATCTATATAAGAGAGGTATAGTCGGTGAGGTACGGGTGTGTCAATCGAATCCTAAGTTACGCTACATATTCAAAATCCGGGTCAAGATTTATCTCGTACTCTACGTATTGTGCGAGTTACGTGACCCCACGTGCCTCTAACACGTTCTGTCGCGATTCTTTCATGCGTAACAACAAAGAATTTGATCACGTTAACATACTGAGTTTTGAGTTCAGGTAGAGATGACCGTGCTGAATACGAGATTGTGTAATCCTATTAACATTAAAATATATTATGTGTATGCACGAATACACAGAACCAAAGTTACCGACATAGCTCGTAAAATAAGCAAGCTGAAGTGGCAGTGGGCTGGTCACGTCTGTAGAAGGACTGATGGCCGTAGGAGCAGACGACTCCTAGAGTGGAGGAGGAAAACGGAAGGTGAGACAACCCCTAGCCAGGTGGACTGACGACCTGCGAAGGGTGGCTGGGACGGACTGGATGCGGAAGGTGGAGGATCGGCATTTATTTGGTACTCTTTCATGTAAAAACGTCTGAACGGACCTGGATGAAAACTTCCGTGTTGGCTCTCCGGTTGAGTAGAATATAGGGCCAGCCAGCTTCCCGTGGGTGTCGTAGAAGGCGACTAAGGGCCGGCGCCCACTGCCGGCATGGCACGGCATGGAATTTATTACTAATCAAGTTATTTTGAACCTTATCTCATATGCTTTATAATTCATTTTACTTTATTCGTCAAACGATGCCGCGGCAGGCTGTGGCATGTCGCGCCCTAAGGCATAGTAAGTATAAAGCTGTTCTCCATCCGACAGTAAATATACAGCACATGACAAAGTGCCCTCTTACCCGCTCGCCACCTATTAGCTACGTGGGACTGCAAATTCTACTTGGCGAAATTGTGTATGTATGTATGTTAATACACCTCTACCCACTCCTTCGGGGATTTATATACCTATATAGACCTGAATATGTGCGTCATAAGTACCTATGTGCCTTTTAGCTAAATACCTACAGTCGTCCAATAATTAGCTGACCATGTAAATTGTCCATCAAAACACATTGAAACGAAATAATTTTTTATATTCGTCACGTCACGTCAGGTCATGTCAAATTCTTATATAATATGATATGGACATACCCTTTATCTTTTGTTGAGAAATGTAAAAGTCATTCCATGTAAATAATGGACAAGAAGCAGAAAACTTTGTCAACCTCTCGTAAATAACACAGAAAGTGAATTATCAGTCAATGCTATTTATAGATGGGTCGACATCGGGACTATTTTTGTGACATTCGATTTGCAAATACTTTATAACACAATATATTATTCGCCGTCGCCGTGCCGAAGTTCATTTGACTGTAAGATTAATGTGATTGACATAATACCGCCAAATAACTTTCTGCTTTATATTTAGGTAGATTGTATTTTTCTTCTCCACCCTAGCGTTAATCTCAGTTGCATCCGAAGCTTTCACCTCGGAGTCTGGGGTCTGTTTTACCAGTCTAACTGCGGATTTGACGGGACTTCGACACTTTTCTTGAAGCGACTGCCACTGACCTCCACAATCCAATAACGATATTTGGCGATATCGAAGCATTGCAGCTAGACCAGTTGTTAGACCTTTTAGGACTCCAACCACCCGTAACGACTGCCAATGTTATAATGGCAACCGGGACCAAAAGCTCGACCAGACCAATGCAAATATCCATATTCTATTTCTTGCATACATATATATTTGCACTGGGCGAGGGAGCTGCATTGTATTTTTACCTAGTAAATCTGTCTATACAATGAAGAAAGTATGTCCGATGTAGCCGATAAAATTACAGCATGACATACATGATGGTTTTGTTGAATTAACGATTCTGAATAAAAAAATATTATTGTTTGAAACAAATAGTACGTTTTGAAATCTAAATCGAGAACAACAAGAATTCTAAATGTGAACTACAGGCAATAACAATTATTTCCACGTTCTAGCTTGCGCTCAATTCTACCAACATTTCAGATAAAATAAACAGGCAACGGTTAACAATATTGAAATGCCTAAATTCTAGCTATTAACGCTTAAGCCCGGTTTTCACTTTGATTAGGAAAATTGTGAGTGCTTAGCTGATTAGTAAATTTGTGACTGCTTACTAAATTTGTGAGTGTGAGTAGCGTCCAATACTGTTTAGGTGTTGTGTTTAGTATGTGTTTATTGTGTATGCAAGCAACAACGATGGATGAAATATCGCGTTTGGTTCTTCTTCTTCACTATCCTAGCGTTAATCCCAGTCGCATCCGAAGCTTTCACCACATAGTCTGAGGTCCGCTTTATCAGTCTAACTGCGGATTTGGTTGGACTTCGATATTTTACGTGCAGCGACTGCCATCTGACCTCCACAACCCAATAGCTAGGACACGACGGTATATCCGTCCCTATAAAGCAATCCCACTGGGGAAGTACCTCCGCCTTAAAGAATACGGCGGTTAAATAACCTCGTGTTGTGATCCCGGCGATGAATAGGGTAGCCAGTGCTCACTGGAGAGGTTTTGTGCTGTCAGTGGAAAAACCAAAGGCTTGTCCGATTTATCTTTTGTGCTGATGGCACAGAATCTCTCTGTTCTTACAGGGTCGCTCAACAGAACGAGTGTAACTCACCTGGTGTTGCACTCGCCCATAGGCCACAGTGACCATTTGCCATCAGGTGGGCCATGTGCTTGTCTGGGAACTAAGTAATATAAAACATTGCGATATTGGGCAATATCAAAGCATTGCTTAATGTGCTTCTCTGAGGCACGACCAGACTAATGCAAATAGGTACCCATACTCATGCATACAAATATTTGCACTGAGCGGGGATCGAACACGTGCCTCCTGCGTAGCGGCTGCGTTCACTACCACCACGCCACAGAGGCTGTCAATCGCGTTTGCATTTTATGGAAAAAGTAATCCCATCTTTTTTCTTTTTCTTTTTTTTTCTTTTTTTTTTTAAAGAATATTAGCAATCGAAATTACTAATATTCCCGTTAACCCCTCCAACTAAACTAAATTGCTTGTGCTAGGAGTGGATTCACGTCGGTAGTGTAATGGCCAGGATTCGAACCCGGGACCTCTCGATCGTAAGGCCGACTCCTTAACAACTAAGCTACCGACGACGCTTCAAATCATCCTCATCCTCTCCTTTCCTAATATAGGACAACATGTGCGCTGTGCAGGACTTAGATACTACCCGCATACGGTGCAGAATATTCCATCAAGAACCAAGCGGTTCGGCGACTCCTGCTTCTGCCGCTCCATTAAGGCCTAGAATTCTTCACCAGTTCACGTGTTTCCCTCTTCCTACAGTCCCGCGTCCTTTAAGCGGGGCATGAAAAAGCATCTCATGAGGCCGTCAAGCTGATTGCCACCATTGTTACATGGTACGTGTCTATAATGGTGACTCTCTTTTCCGAGGCTTTGCCTTCAGCTTACCATCAGGCGAGGCGAAGTCAAATTGTAACATGGTACGTGTCTATTATGGTGACCCTCTTTTCCGAGGCTTTGCCTCCAGCTTACCATCAGGCGAGGTGAAGTCAAATTGTAACATGGTAAGTGTCTATAATGGTGACCCCTTTTGCCGAGACTGCCTTCAGCTTACCATCAGGCGAGGCAAAGTCAAATTGACGTGTACTATCTAAAAAAAAAAACTCTACGTAGACGATTTATACACGGGGCTAGCTACTATATCTACAAAGGCAACGAATCATTGCAATAATAGAATGTCGAAGGTCAAAATCCCGAAAACCAATATTTTGAGACCTCTGTACTCCACAAAACCATCCACCTGTTTAGTAGATTGTACGGAGAAAGGCTACTCGCAAAAAAAATAGAACGTGGTTCTAATCACGCTACTCACAGTTTCACTCACATTCACACTCGCACTCGCACTCACATTTTTGTCCAAACGTGTTTTGTACTAATCACTAAGCAGCTACACTAATCACTCGCACTCACACTAATCAAAGTGTGGACGGCGCTAAAGCCCGGTTTTCACTTTGATTAGGAAAATTGTGAGTGCTTAGCTGATTAGTAAATTTGTGACTGCTTACTAAATTTGTGAGTGTGGTGTTTAGTATGTGTTTATTGTGTATGCAAGCAACAACGATGGATGAAATATCGCGTTTGGTTCTTCTTCTTCATTATCCTAGCGTTAATCCCAGTCGCATCCGAAGCTTTCAACACATAGTCTGAGGTCCGCTTTATCAGTCTAACTGCGGATTTGGTTGGACTTCGATATTTTACGTGCAGCGACTGCCATCTGACCTCCACAACCCAATAGCTAGGACACGACGGTATATCCGTCCCTATAAGGCAATCCCACTGGGGAAGTACCTCCGCCTTAAAGAATACGGCGGCTAAATAACCTCGTGTTGTGATCCCGGTGGTGAATAGGGTAGCCAGTGCTCACTGGAGAGGGTTTGTGCTGTCAGTGGAAAAATCAAAGGCTTGTCCGATTTATCTTTTGTGCTGATGGCACAGAATCTCTCTGTTCTTACAGGGTCGCCAGAACGAGTGTAACTCACCTGGTGTTGCACTCGCCCATAGGCCACAGTGACCATTTACCATCAGGTGGGCCATGTGCTTGTCTGGGAACTAAGTAATATAAAACATTGCGATATTGGGCGATATCAAAGCATTGCTTAATGTGCTTCTCTGAGGCACGACCAGATCAATGCAAATAGGTACCCATACTCATGCATACAAATATTTGCACTGAGCGGGGATCGAACACGTGCCTCCTGCGTAGCAGCTGCGTAGCGGCTGCGTTCACTACCACCACGCCACAGAGGCTGGCAATCGCGTTTGCATTTTATGGGAAACGGATCACTTAATCCCATCTTTTTTCTTTTTCTTTTTTTTTCTTTTTTTCCTTTTTTTTTTTAAAGAATATTAGCAACCGAAATTACTAATATTCCCGTTAACCCCTCCAACTAAACTAAATTGCTTGTGCTAGAAGTGGGTTCACGTCGGTAGTGTAATGGCCAGGATTCGAACCCGGGACCTCTCGATCGTAAGGCCGACTCCTTAACCACTAAGCTACCGACGCTTCAAATCATCCCATCCTCTCCTTTCCTAATATAGGACAACATGTGCACTGTGCAGGACTTAGATACTACCCGCATACGGTGCAGAATATTCCATCAAGAACCAAGCGGTTCGGCGACTCCTGCTTCTGCCGCTCCAATAAGGCCTGGAATTCTTCACCAGTTCACGTGTTTCCCTCTTCCTACAGTCCCGCGTCCTTTAAGCGGGGCATGAAAAAGCATCTCATGAGGCCGTCAAGCTGATTGCCACCATTGTTACATGGTACGTGTCTATAATGGTGACTCTCTTTTCCGAGGCTTTGCCTTCAGCTTACCATCAGGCGAGGTGAAGTCAAATTGTAACATAGTACGTGTCTATAAAGGTGACCCTCTTTTCCGAGACTTTGCCTTCAGCTTACCATCAGGCGAGGCGAAGTCAAATTGTAACATGGTACGTGTCTATAAATGGTGACCCTCTTTTCCGAGGCTTTGCCTCCAGCTTACCATCAGGCGAGGCGAAGTCAAATTGTTACATGGTACGTGTCTATTATGGTGACCCTCTTTTCCGAGACTTTGCCTTTAGCTTACCATCAGGCGAGGCGAAGTCAAATTGCAATATGGTACGTGTCTATAAATGGTGACCCTCTTTTCCGAGACTTTGCCTTCAGCTTACCATCAGGCGAGGCGAAGTCAAATTGTAACATGGTACGTGTCTATAAATGGTGACCCTCTTTTCCGAGGCTTTGCCTCCAGCTTACCATCAGGCGAGGCGAAGTCAAATTGTAACATGGTACGTGTCTATTATGGTGACCCTCTTTTCCGAGACTTTGCCTTCAGCTTACCATCAGGTGAGGCGAAGTCAAATTGCAATATGGTACGTGTCTATAAATGGTGACCCTCTTTTCCGAGACTTTGCCTTCAGCTTACCATCAGGCGAGGCGAAGTCAAATTGTAAAATGGTACGTGTCTTTAATGGTGACCCTCTTTTCCGAGGCTTTGCCTCCAGCTTACCATCAGGCGAGGCGAAGTCAAATTGTAACATGGTACGTGTCTATTATGGTGACCCTCTTTTCCGAGGCTTTACCTCCCGCTTACCATCAGGCGAGGTGAACTCAAATTGTAACATGGTAAGTGACTATAATGGTGACCCCTTTTGCCGAGACTGCCTTCAGCTTACCATCAGGCGAGGCAAAGTCAAATTGACGTGTCCTATCTAAAAAAAAACTCTACGTAGACGATTTTGCCTTTGTAGATATAGTAGCTAGCCCCGTGGCTAGCTACTATATCTACAAAGGCAACGTAACATTGCAATAATAGAATGTCGAAGGTCAAAATCCCGAAAACCAATATTTTGAGACCTCTGTTCTCAACAAAACCATCCACCTGTTTAGTAGATTGTACGGAGAAAGGCTACTCGCAAAAAAAATAGAACGTGGTTCTAATCACGCTACTCACAGTTTCACTCACACTCACACTCGCAGTCGCACTCACATTTTTGTCCAAACGTATTTTGTACTAATCACTAAGCAGCTACACTAATCACTCGCACTCACACTAATCAAGGTGTGGACGGCGCTAATCACGCTACTCGCAGCCACACTCGCACTCACACTCACAATTTTCTGTCCAAACGTGTTTATTACTAATCACTAAGCACCTGCACTAAGCACTCACACTCCCACTAATCAGAGTGTAAACCGGGCTTTAAGCAGAGTAGTAATGTGAGTTTTCTGCGTCTACCCACATGTGGAACGAGGCCAAACAAAATGGTGGCCCGACGGCATTACGAAACTAACGTTTTAAACCCCCAACTAACAGTTTCATGAGACAATTTACGTAAAGCGGCATTCAAATACTTGTTGAAGATATGATAGGTCTGTGCAATTACCTAGCATTAGTTAAAATAATAATAAAAAAGGATAAAATAGACTCCCAAACTGAATTCCGACAAATCCTTCTACGACAAGATTTTACTTCGACAATAACCTCCGAAGTGCCTCCACTCTACAGAATACCGCGGCTATAACAACTTTGTATTGTGTTCCCGGTGGTGAGTAGGGTAGCCAGAACTCACTATAAAGGTTTTGTGTTGTCAGTGGGAAGACCAAAGGCTTGTCCTGTTTGTCTTTCGCGCTGACGGCACAGAATCTCTCTATCCTTACAGGGTAGGCACTCGTCCATAGGTCACGGTAACCACCAGCCATCATGAGCCGTATGCTTGTCTGCGAACTAAAAGCGGCCACCCACTAACAGTTTATCGAACGACAACCGGATGATATCGGTCTGTCAGTTCATCGCAATAGCCCACACACTTACAGTTTCGTATACGATTTTGGACTGACGGATAATATGTGTGTGGCCGCTTGACGACTCCGGTCAGCAAATACAGTTAAAGGCCGGACAGTCTATGGCCGTCGGCATTTTATACGTAATAATAACATCAGATTATAAGAATAAAATAATGTTATTATTTCAGTCTGAGGTGATAAAATTATGATGACATTGATGACATAAGAAGAGCAGGCCGCCGGACAGACGTAAAACTGCAGGTGGACTGTAAGTGGGTGGCCGCCATAAGTGATATAAAAAAAACTTTACTTGTCATTTATCTTGTAAACTGTTTTTCTAGACGTAGACAAATTAGTAGTAGAAGTAAAGTCAGATTAATCCCAGTAAAAATTAAAAAAGCACTTACACAAATATAAAACTTAAATCGGTTAGTTCTACTCGTTCAATTTATTTTATCCTATTATATCCTGTCCCTAGTGGTTGATCTGAAAAATAAATCTAGTGGTTATAGGTATAAGAAGCTTAGATCGTGTTTTAAAACCTTGGCTTACGTGTGATGTGTATTGCTCGGGACAAATATCTTGGACCTAAAATGTGCTCTATAGATACGCGCAATACACGTTTTTGGAATGTCTTTTGAGGATAGTAAGGTAAACGTCCGTAATTCCGACAGTGTCCGAGAACTCGTCATTTTTATTTAAAACCTTAATATATTTTTTATACGAACATTATGGTGCATTTTTCTAGTAGTCATGTATTTTCGATAGCATTATGTATAAAATAAACAACAACAGTAATTACGAAAGATCATAACAATAGAGATATCCGACTGCAAAGTTGTGCTCTTTGCAAAATTTCAAAATCGGCCAAATTCAGTAGCTGAATCGGGGTCCTGTGTAGTCAAACAACTTATTGTAGTATGCCGAATTTGGAGATACTACAGTAAGTTTAGTTATTTGACATTGAAGACCGATAAATTATCTACCAAAATAACCTATTATTTGTGGTTAATTTAATGTTTATGTTATTATTTTTTCCTGTGACATTTATTGGGTCATCGTAAAGCCAACTTGCCCCAATACCCGTCAAAAATTTGACGGTTTCTGGGACACGCACCTAAATCCGTCATCCTATAGATTATACTAGTGTTTTTGGTTCTATTTAAACATTTGATAATTATGATACTGTTAAGATATAAAAAAGGGGTGTATTTCTCGGAATTGGACAGAATAGATTATACTAGTGTTTTTTGGTTCTATTTAAACATTTGATAATTATGTTACTGTTAAAATAGAAAAAGAGGTTTTTTTTTTCGTCATTTTTTTTCGTGTAATTATGTATTGTGTCTAATTAATTATTGTGTCTAATAAACCCAAATGGTATTGTAGGCTCCCCAAGAAACCTTGGTAGAAATTGGTTACCTACCACACAGCAAGCGGTCACACGGACGATTGTGGAGGTTACCTCCCCCTCTGTTTAGAAAGGCGCCCGTGTTCTCAGGATTACTTCTGCTAGGGCAACAGGCAGCTCTACCCTTCCTGGATTCATCGTTAAATCTCGGTTACAACTGAGGCTTTCACCTCGGAACCCGAGGTTCGCTTGCTCTTGTTCTCTGGAGATGGAGTTAGAAGGTGGCCATAGGAACTTTTAAACTAAACCAGACAAACTTATCGAGTCTGGGTTCATTTGTTTTGTCTTAACATACTCTCTTGTATTACATGGTATTCAGGGTTTGAAGACGGAGTTAGAAGGTGGCCATGGGAACTCCTAAACTTAACAAGATAAACCTATCGAGTATTGGTTCATTTGTTTTGTCATTACATAATCTTTGGTATTACATGCTATCCAGGGTCAGAAGGTGGCCATAGGAACTCCTAAAATAAACAAGATAAACCTATCGAGTTTGTGCTCATTTGTTTTGTCATATCAAACTCTTGTAGTAATACATGATATTCAGGGTTTGAAAATAAAAATGGCGGTAGGGGTCATGGGAATTTCTGAACTAAACAAGATAGAATAGTTGATTAGTAGATTGAGTTGTATTTGGGTTCGTTAAGCCTGCTTATCAAGACCGGCTGGTCTCTCAGTCAGACACTCCTGCACCAACCCGTTGCCCTTGAAGACTGGAGTTAGGATACTCAGTCTACATTGGACTGGGATGTTCCCAGTGAGGAGAAGGTAGATGAAGAGACGGCTACGACGGCTTTCTAATTCCTGCATCTGGTCTGCACTGCAGGCGCCACCAGCGGCAATGCTGGGTTCACGATATGGACTTCGCTTGTTCAACAGCTCGTGCTCGCCTTCAAACTGGTGGTACACCTGGTGGTGATTGTGTAACAGGTTACAACACAGGGATTTAAACACAGCGGAATATATACTGTGTCAGTTTGACCCTGGAATACGCCAATTATAACTTTCTACCCCTGAGGTAAAGATCAGGGCTTAAAAAGTGGCAAGCGTCCCAATCTCCCGAAGAATCTTTAAATTGGCGCGTTCCAGGGCCAAAACGGAGCAGGCCCTATCCAAGTGTCACTTCATTAAAGACCCTGGGGGCAATCTGTTATTGGGGTCGCCTGTCACCCTAGCAGAAGCAGGCCACGGCGGTGGCACGCATAGCGTGCCCCCCCATACTCGGGGGCGAGTTGGGGACTCCGTGGTCCCCACACCGGAAGAGGGCCATATCGAGAGATATGGCCCTGGGTCGGCCGGGGTGCGAGGGATATGGCTATGACAATCTCACCTCCGGCAACTGACGGCCCACAGAAGGCGTGCGTTTTAGTCGGTTCGAGTCCGACATAACCTCCTCCTCCGACTCCGGCGGGGGAGGTATCCGTGAGGATTTTTCGCACGATAAAAAAAAAAAAAAAAAAAAAGGGGGCAATCTGTTATACGAAGGCAAGGAATCGGGGCAGGACTGAGGCAGTTACCGCGGTATAAAGGTAATGTCTAACACCATGAAGCTTTACCAGAGGATAATCGATTCCCGATGAGTTTCGTCCCGGGCCCGAAACCATAGATCCGGCGTTCGCCTTAAGGATTGTGGCGGAGAATTACAGGGCGAAGAATACGCCTCTGCACTCTGTACTCTGCACATGTTCTTCGCACCTGCTCCTTCTGGACTGTGTGATTACACTACCAAGTGTTCTTTGTCACACTTCCTTCTCTTAGACATGCCTAGCACAACCTTCACCGCTTCAAGGATAGTTGCCTGAAACTTGTCCAAACAGTTCACTTTCAGCATCAGCACTAGGACCAAAAGCTGAGAAGCACTTTTAAGACGTTATCAAGCAGTCACTATCCGATTTGGCGTTTGTAGCACTTAATATTATCGTTTCTTTGCTTCACACAAAGATCCATTACCAGGAGACAATATTGTGACTTGTGACTTTCTCCGGGTATCATCTTCCAGTTGGCCACTTTGCGACAGTTGTTCTGATTTCTTTTTGAACGAGTTCACGAAGGCAAAATGGACAGCTGGACACGTTGGAAGGATAAACTCATCCGATAGGACTATTCAGATCACCACTCACCACCCAAATATTTTTCCTATATTTAAAATACCAAGGACGTGACGCGCTAGGTGATGCACATCTCCACAGGCCACGATAACCACTTTCCATTAGGTGGGCCGTGTGCTCGTCTGCCACTCATTTGGTATTAATAAAAACAACTTTGAAAATTCGTTACACATAGTAGTCTAACACACTACCAATACGCCACGGAGGTCGCTCTGAATCCCAAGGCTATATTAATGAGTTTTTAGCCATATCCAATAAACCGGCATTTGCTGCCTTAACTAAGTCTCCTGCAAGAACGCCACGGCCACTCTCCGCTTGGAGAGTATATCAGCTAAATCTCATGCGCGACTGGTCAGCTTGCCAATCTAGGTAGCGACGAGGATTTTTAGTGTTATCCATCTTAGGCGTAGTTTGATATGCTTATCCCATTCGAGACTCGCTAGCCCTTGCCCACTTGTGACAGGAGTTAGATGAAGCTCCTGAGGCTCCGCCCTGTCCATAGTGTCCATGGCATATATTTACAAGTCCTTATTATATTTTTATATAACTTTCGCGGGAGCGACTACCATCTGATATCTAATTACCTAATGTTGATTAAATAAAACGTTTGAATGAAATTTTGAAGCATTTGTTATGCTAATTATGCAAATCGATATATAAAGAGAAAAGAGAATCGACCACGGGCGGGGTTCGAGTCCGGCGGAGGTCGATTCTCTTTTCTCTTTTTAAATCGATTTAAATAAAACGTATTTAATTTATAGGCAATGATAACTCTATTATTATTATATTACTTACATGTTATTGCATTGAAATAAATGTATTTGTTTATTACTAAAGCCCTGTATTTTTCTTTCCGTGTACTGAGTTCATAAAAAAATATCGTTTATTTTGAGCTTTATGTTTATGGACAGAGAGTTCATGTTAGCCTGACAAATTGACGACTACTGGGACAAAATGACGATTACTGCGGCAAAAGTGTCGGAAATAGGAGCAAATGGTCATTTTTTACAATTATTTTTTTATAAATTATTCCAGATTTCATTAGTTATCAAATATATTATTTTCCAAAAGCCTATTAAATTCTTAACAACCCAGTATTTTTCTTTTTCTTCTAAGGTGAATACTTTTTGAATAGGAGTACGGCAAACTCGGTTTAGTGCGAAATGTGTCGTATATTGGGACGTTTACCTTACGGAGTACTACCGCGATAGACGAGCTCAAATTCACCAAGCATAGATTATTACAAAACAATCCGCATGCGCCAGGACCTCGTTTGTCTCGTGATTTAGGTCTAAGATACGTATCCCGAAGTATACTATACTATTATATAATTGTAAAGTGGTCGTGTCTGTACATTGGAGATATTTAAAAAAAAATAATTGGGTTATGTTATGTTAACAATACTGAACACAAAAATATTTTTTTTTAATTTCCTGTCTGTTTGTGTTTGTTCGCGATGGACGCAAAAACTACTGGACGGATTTTGATGCGGTTTTTTTTGTTAGAAAGGGCTTGATCAGACTTAAAATCTTACGTTTGTTTGATCGCAATCTGTTAAGTTGAACCGAAGATATGAGCAAAGGTCGCGTTACCCAAGATGCACGCGGGCGGAGCCGCGAGCGGAAGTCTAGTACTATATACAATACATGGCACATAACAAAGAATAAGCCCGTGAAAATGGGATTAATGTTTGTTATTAAATCACGCTCTTACGGCTGAATGGCTCAGGTCGAAATTCGGTACAGGGATAGATTATAGTCTGGACATAGTGTTTTTATTCCGGGAATAGGTAGCGGGAATGATATCATATTTTCACGAAGCCGTTGTTTTCGGAGTGCCAATGACAAAGGTTCCTTTTGAAATCCAAAATCCAAAATCCATTCTCGTATTTTGACTTCATTCGGTGTATTTTGACTTTGGCCAATGACTTCTAACCCCCAACCCAGATAGGAATGCCTATGTCAGTACCTCATTCGTCAATAACCAGGTGCATATACATCCAGCCCCTCTAGACAAGTGGCAATTCGTTGCTCGGCGTATGATGGAATAGAATGCCAAATGTATGGGATTTGACGTATATGACAGGCGTCAACGAATGTCAAAAACGTCAAATCCTATACATTTGTCATTCTATTCCATCATACGCCGAGCAACGAATTGCCACTTGTCTAGGGGGGCAGGGCTTAGCTTGGACCCCTTAAATCTTGATTAGGCCTCATACATACACCCATAAGTGTTACCATGTTCTTAACTTGATCAAATAGATATTTCAAAACATTTTATTAGTTTCCAATGTACATTTGTGAGTTTATACGAAACGGAAACTATTAACCCGATTTTTTTACTTTTTTTTTGCCTGTGGTAATATTGTTGTTAGGTAAATAACATATTGAATTTATTTTTACTTGGCTACCACAAACATCGTTAAGCCATTGGCAATATTTATGAGGTACAAGAGTTACTTCAAGCTAAGAGCTTTTCTACGTTCCTAATGGTGGAATTCCTTGAAATACCTATTTTAATGGAGCATTGAAAAATGTATTTTTCTGAATATTGAATCGTAAGAATACCAGAATATCTATACATAGAAAGATATTTATTTATTGAATATCAAACTTAATACATACATACAAATAATCATGCTTCTAAGGTCTCAAAGAAGGAAAACGAAAGGTGAGCGCTCCCTAGCGAGATGGACTGACGACCAAAAAGGTTGCTGGGATAGACTGTTATGTGGAAGGTGGAGGATCAGTCGACGTGGTGCACATTGGCAGAGGCCTATGTCCAGCAGTGGACTGCAATAAGGCTAATTGATTCATCAATTTCCTTCTTTCTTCTCTGTTTCTATCCTTACAGACTTCTTGTCATCTTCTTAACTAGGATGTATGGGTACCTAACAAGACCCTTGGGGTCAAACCAGCTGACAGACGAAGGAGGCTTTCCTCGAAAATTTGTGAAGATGTTCAGTTGAACATTTCGACGTTAGAACATAATCACGCTCAAACAGCTCTGGTTGAAATTTTGTTCAGAGATAGATTATTGTCTTAAACAAGAAATAGGCTACTATTGAGCCCTGAAATAGGTTCCCATAGGTTGCGGGAAAGAAATCAGATATATTGGAATTCTGAACGTGATTTGGAGGCGGAGCCGCAGGCAACAACTGGTATAACTGTAGGTATATTATTATTAAATTAAGTATATATAATCATTACATTAATGTAACATAACAATGCCTTGATACTACAAGCGTAACGTATATTTTTATAGTTGTATTTAGAGAGGGAACACAAAACCTACTTTTACTAATGAAACTAGAATTACAAATAAAAAATGCCTTCCAATTTTACGAGCATCCAACTCATAGTGTTTCATTTTTTATGCCCATTAGGTGATACACTCGCGCTGCCGACCCCGTAAGAACTTTCTAATGCCCTCCTTGAAGAACACCATGCTTTTTTTTTTAATACCACTTAGTTGGCAGACAAGCACACGGCCCACCTGATGGGAAGCGGTCCCCGTGGCCTATGGACGTATGCAACACCAGGGGCGTCACACTCGCGCTGCCGACCCTGAAGAAACCTTCTAATGCCCTTCTTGAAGAACCCCATATTGTAGTCGCTTGGGAAAACCACCGCAGGGAGTTCATTCCACAGCTTGAGTGTGCGTGGAATGAAGTGCCTTTCAAACCGCACAGTGCGCACTGTTTCCGGACGCAATGTGTGAGGATGAACTCCCTGCCTGTGGCGAGAGATGCGATGATAGTCCCTTGGAAAAATCACGGCCTGGAGTTCATTCCACAGTTTAAGCGTGCGGGGGATTAAGTTCCTTACATATCTGACTGTGCGAACTGTTTCCAGTCGCAAAGTGTGGGGATGGATTCCATATTTGTGGCAAGAGGTGCGATGATAGAATGTAGCCGTGGGCATCATGTCAACAATTCATCTGAACGCACACCATTACGTCCTAAATAAATGAAAATTGACAAAGTAATTGTTACATACATACCTATCTATATCTTTCGAAATATAAATATCGAGAACTGCTAGACCGACTCGGTTATTTTTTCCGTGTATTCATTAAGTTCCGCGAAATGTTTTCATGTAAAAAGAATTCATAGGAACGGGCAATTAATTCCACGTGGGCGAAGCCGTGAGCCTCATCTTGTAGTTTATATCTTTATAATATAACTGATTATGATAGAAGTGTATATCATACTTCCATATCCATACTAATATTATAAATGCGAAAGTAACTCTGTCTGTCTGTTACGCTTTCACGCCCAAACCACTGCACCTATTTTGATGAAATTTGGTACAGAGATAATTTAGACCTTGTAAAAGGACAGAGGCTATATTTGGTCGTGATAACCGACATCCACGCGGGCGGAGCCGTGGGCAAAAGCTAGTCAGTTATACTGGGTGGCGCAAAAGTAAAGACCCTATTTGGTTCGGCTATAACCTTTTTTCTAAATTAGAAAACTAGATTTAGGTTTTTTTTAATGTATATTTGTACCATTAAATTTCGTACCATTAGGATTTAAAGATGATGTCTTTTAAATGGTGACCTCCAGAGTTGATACACATTTGAGCCCTATTTATGACATTTTGCATAACTTGCCGTAACACTTCCTGCGATATGTTCGTTATTTCTTGACGAATGTTTTCTTTTAGAGCTGCGAGAGTCTGTGGCTTGTTCACATACACCCGAGATTTCAAAAAACCCCAAAGAAAGAAGTCTGGACTGGTCAGATCGGGTGATCTTGCAGGCCAAGGCAAATCGCCAAAACGAGAGATAACTCGGCCTGGAAAAGCGTCCCTCACTAAGTCCATAGTGTCGCGCGCTGTGTGTGCCGTAGCGCCGTCTTGTTGAAACCAGATGTGCTCCAGCCCCAATTCGTCCAAACTGGGTATCAAAAACTCACGTAACATGGTTCTGTAGCGTTCTCCAGTGACAGTTATCGCATTGCCTCCAGCGTCTTCGAAAAAATAGGGTCCGATCACTCTGTCAACACAGATGCCACACCATACAGTAACTTTTAGTGGGTGTAGAGTGTTTCTTGAATAATGCGCGGATTATCAGTGCCCCAGAACCGAGTATTCTGCTTATTGACATGCCCTGAGAGATGGAAATGCGCTTCGTCACTCATAACCAATTTTGAAGGAAAATCATCCTCTTCAAGGTTGAGGTTTATGACGCGCTGGCAGTAATCTAGACGAGCTCGGTGGTCAGCAGGCAGCAGCTGATGAGTCATTTGAGTTTTATACGGGAACATCTTTAAGTCTTTCACCAAAATACGCTGCAGGGTCCGTCTGGAAATACCCAATTGCGTGGCACGTCGCCTCGTAGATGTTTCTGGACACTCTTCCACATCTTCGCGCACAGCATCGATATTTTCAGCTGAACGGCCTGTTCTTGGTCTCCCAGACTTAGGTCTATCCAATGTTGAGCCAGTTGCTTCAAGGCGTGTGGCAAAGCGTCGAATTGTGCGACCAATCGGTGCCGGACGGTGGGGAAATCGTCGACGAAATTCACGTTGTGTTCTTATCACTGATGAATTATTCCGTAAGAACATTGACACAATTATTCCACGTTCTTGGGGAATAAAACGGTCCATGTTTATTTTCAGTGTATTTTACATTTGTTCACTACACAATTTTCAACAACAGAATGACAGAAAATGTCATATAAAAAAAATAAAGGTATTTTCTTTAGTGCCAGTACTTTTGCGCCACCCAGTATAATAAAGAACATTTTTTATATTATGTAGGTACTTATTTTTGATGTCTCGCTTTGCAGTTTCGTACCTACTTTTCAAAACTCAGTACCATATTTCAGTAAATATACTCGTATGTCAGATACACCAAAGTTATATTTTAATAAAGAATAGGTACCTAGAAATTTCTCTCAATTTTTATACTAGGCTTATATTATAGACTCCGGAAATAAGTATGCCAGCAGCATATCATATTCGTTATAATATGTCCTCACAACGAACGAAAAAAAAAGTCTGGAGAAAATCGCGTATTCTAGCCAGGCTTACGATATTACCTAATTCGAAATATAAGGGTATAAACACATGTTCTAATACGAATGACGGTCACCCAGACAATGTGTATACTGTATAGCATATTGATAGAAACATATAGGGGTGAATTTCAACAGGTCCATTAAAATCTTCATTCCGTGGATTTTTTTTACCTTAAGTTTTGTAGTTAAAACAAATCGCGTTTATTATAGGTTTTGATACTATATGTATTCTTGCTTAATATCTAGCAGATAAATAAAAAAGCTAACGAGATATACAAGATCAAAAATTACGCGCCACGGCGATGACACATGCGTGCGCGGCAATGAAACAAGCATCCACGGGCATGAAATAAATATACCAAGGAGATGAAAAAATCAACCATGGAAATGAAAATACATAATATAAAACATAATATTTTATGTACCTACTTACATGAGAAATTATACTTACATACAATAAAAATACAAAGGGGATTAGGCAATTGTGTATGGACATTGGCGTCATTTATTTTTTCAGTGGCACTGTGTTAAACACGCTTATGAGTGTCGTTATTTTTATTGTAAGTAATATCGGAGCTGCGATATACAGGGTGGAACATTTCGACTTTACCTGGAGGGAAAGTACCCTCATACCAGAGATAGCGAATTTTACTTAAATTAAACATAACCTTATTTTTAAAGGGAAACAAACCTGCATTCAAAGATTTCTAAAAATAACACACCTGACGATCAAACCGCCTAAAATCTTCCTATACCTTCTCTTTTATGGGTTTCCTTTTACTTATTTTACCAAGCTTGTTAGAGATATTTGATCCCTAAGAATGACCCTATCGATTGATGCAATTAAAATATAGCTTCATCCGGATTTTATTCGTTCGATTACCGGGTGTGGCAAGCGATTTTTTTGGAAATCCCTAAACGCAGTGTATTTTTTAAGATTAGGAGAGTGTTTCTTTTGCTGCTGCCCAACCTAGGTGGATCCTGGCTAGTTTTTTCTAGGAGTTGTTTTTACCAAGCTGGATAACTTATCCCAGGCAGATTTTTTCTTGAACAACTTCGAGTGTAACCCCATCGATGGCTGTCTGTCTGTCCCTGTGTATGCTTAAATCTTCAAAATTACGCAACGAATTTAGAATCGGTTTTTTTAATAGATAGAGTAATTCAAGAGGAAGATTTATATGCATAATACATGCATAATATTGTAGAGAAATATTGATAAATTTAGATATATGCAGCGGGAATGGGATCAGAAAATATGGCGGTACGAAGTTCGCTGGGTCAGCTAGTATTAGATAAACGATACCGCGTTTGCATTGGAGATGTGAAGGGAAAGTACTCTAAATACTGGAGATAGCTAATTTCATTCAGAAGAAACATTTCCTCATTTTTAAAAAGAAAAAAAAAACTGCGTTTAACGAATGCTGAAAAATCGCTTGCCACATCCTGTAATTGAACCGACTAAAATCGGAAAAAATAACAGCCAGTATTTTTATTGCTTTAATCGATAGGATTAATTATAAGACTCGAATCTCTCTAAGAAACCTGGTAAACTGCAGGTACTTTCATATTATACCATTTTCATTCATGGCTGCTCAATTCGAAAACGACGCCAATTCTTTTACACGAAAAAGAAATGGAAATTAACAAATTAATATGATATACTTTTGTCAATATGCTATGGCGATGAGAACATAAGTTACGGAAATGAAACATCTGGTCATGGCAATGAGACTAAATTGTTTTACAAGGCATGGCAATGATTTTTTTATCATTGCCGCGTTTTTTTTTCTTCATTACCATAGCAAATTTTGACCACGGAAACCATGGAAATGAAAGTACGGTGGTGAAAAACGAGCCAAAAATATAATATAAGAAAAAATCTATTAATTATTCGAAGTAATAAACACTTCACTAAAATAAACAAGATAAATTTCGTTCTATTGAATGTATAATCAAGAGGATAAACTTATTGGAATAGACAGTTATACCTATCCACAGTAATGAAAGCAAAAATGTCCAGTAACATAAAAATGATAATACTTTTATTTATGGTGCCAAAACGCAGGTACGTGTGTACGTCTTTCCATGTCGAGCACTTAGGCGGCACCAATATGCAACGTTTAGCGGATATGAGGGAGGATACAAGTCGTTAGATAAAACGATATTCTAAAATATGTTTAGAACATGGCGATTAAAGGTAACTCTAGGACAAATGAACTTTTATTAACCATTCGTTGTATTGTCTAAATATTTGAATAAATGTATTTCGTAACAATACTTTAACTATTCACGTATCAAATAAAACTAGGTTTTAATTAAAAAAACCAATAGATTTTATCAATGAGGTATCACAACACAATAGGTGATGTGTGGACAAACACGGCAATGAAAAATTTCGAGGTTTAAATTTTTTTTTTGGCGAATCTATAATCCTATTTGATAAAATATTTAGTGCTCCACATAGATCACTATATCGCCTAACCAGAAAAAAATGTTAGAGTATTGTAAAAATGATTTTTAGTACCGATTTCATCGATGCCACGCAATTTTTGGCCCCGGGAAATTCACCCATAGGTACTTACATCTTTTTCCCTCAGAGGTAGGCAGAGACCACAAACTGTCATTCACTTCTCTCCTTACATACGTAACTAGCTTCTTCTTCTGCCATTAAACCTTTGTGTGCTTTGAGGGCTCTTTCCCTCCTCTATCGTATATATCAACCTTCGGAGTACACAATGTATTTTGTCATTAAATTTCGAGTCATAGCACCTGACTGCCTTGGGATGAAGGGTGGCCTTCCACCCAAGCAACACGCGCAACACGCGCCTAACTTGGGGGCTAGATGCGGACACATCCGAAGAGGGCCAGCGCAAAAGAGATGGCCATGGGTCGGTTGGGATCTGAGAGATATATGTCTCTGGCAATCTCACCTCGATATTCGATTTGAGTCCGTCATTACCACCCCCGCCTGCTCCGAGGGGGGAGGGGGGAGGGTACTAAAAAGTTCTTAAATAATAGTGGTCTAATACCCGATTCCTCGCCCGGCTTTCCAATGGGTTATGTCACATGACAAACTAGATTAAGGTAATTTTTTTTTTCCATCACTTTCCAGTTGAAAATATTCACCCTTTACCACTACCCTGTTCGCAGTAATAGGTAAAGGCAGTGGATATAGCACGTGTTGTATTATTAAAAACATTCACCAGCGGACATAAAAATCAAACTTTGGAGCTAAAAGAAACAACTGTATTGGTGAGATAGTGTCAAACTGAATCAGACGGTGGCTCCAACCGCAAGCGCTGTCAGCAAATGAAATGGGCAAAATGAATTAAATAATGTGTGACAGATATCCGGCCTACACTCGAGGATTTACTGCTTTGTTTTGAAGAAGCTTTGTTGTGAGATTAGCAGCGATATAATGTATCAAATTAGGCGTGACATCTGAAAGTTTATTACTCAATAATGTCGGTGTATATTTGGTTTGCAGGTCTGTATTAATTACGTTCACTAGATTAGTTGACATCAAACAGTTCATGCCTACTAGTACCTACTCTCTATAAACAATAGATGAGGCTCTGGCATATGCTTTTCCTGTCGAGGTTGAGCGGTCCGACGACAGTCAGTGCGGGGGCACACAGTGCGTTGCGTCGCCGCACCACAGAAATTTCGGTCAATCGGCGGCCATACGAGCGGCCCCGCACCGCTTCTGTGGCCGCCGATTGGCCGAAATTTCTGCGGCGGCCATACGAGCGGCCCCGCACCGCTTCTGTGGCCGCCGATTGGCCGAAATTTCTGCGGTGCGGTGACGCAACGCATCGTGTGCCCCCGCTGTCACTCTCTTAAAGTCAACAAACTTCGTAGGTTTTCCGAAGCCAAGTCAACTTCACATGTTTGATTGATGAGGCTCTGACGCTGGTTTTACTCTCGGGGTGAGGAGCTCAGACGGCAGTCGCTTTCATAAAGCTGTAAGCGGATCTCGAGCTCCGAAGTGATAGCCGCGGCTGCATAGTGAATGAACGCTAAAGTGATGATTTGAAGCAAGGATTATATTGCACATTTTATTCAATGCATAACATTACATAAATTGCATAATATGTCGCTTGCAAATTCATTCAGTTAACATGATAATAACTTAAAATGTATTCCAATTCCATAATATAGATAGGAGGCAGGAATGCATATAATAGATAAACCTTTGAACTGAATGCATGTCATGCCAAGCCAAGGAGGTTAAAATTAAATTGATAAACTAGCGATCCAAGTCCCGGCTCTACCCAGGACTGAATCATAAAACATCGTATAGCCGATATGACCATACACCATGTTCAAATATAAATGTAAACTATAAGAATATTATCGGGTTTCTTAATCTACACTAATATTATAAAGAGGAAAGATTTGTACCTATTTTTGTATGTTTGTATGTTTGTAATGAATAGGCTCCGGAACTACTGTACCGATTTCAATAATTCTTTCACTTATAGAAAGTTACACTATCTGGGAGTAACATAGGCTATATAACATCACGCTACTACTAAAGGGAGCGGAGCAGTGAGCATAAATGTCAATAAATCGGGCAGATTTCCATACATTAAAGTTGGATCGGAATCCGAATTCCACGCGGGCGGGGCCGCGGGCAACAGCTACTAAATAATAAAGAGCTTTCAATACAGTTTTTTTACCCCTAATCCATTCAGCATGGGTAGGTAATATTAAAAAAATTCAAACATTGTATTTCTAACACAAAAAGTCCAACTTCCATACACACGTTCATCCCTTATTTTACTCCTCAGGGGGAAAGGGGATTGGGTAATCTAGTATGGACAGTGGCGTTCTTAATTTTTTCAGCGGCCATAATTAATTTTGATACCACTTCATTGTACTGTGTTAAACACACGTACAAATGTCATTATTTTCATTGTAAGTAATATCGGAGCTGCGATATACAGGGTGGAACATTTCGACTTTACCTTGAAGGAAAGTACCCTCATACTAAAGATAGCTAATTTTACTTAAAGGAAACTTTACCTTATTTTTTAAAAGAAACAAAACTGCATTCAAAGACTTTTGAAAATGCCACACCCGGTAGTCGAACCGACTAATATTTTCCAAAACCTTCTTTTTCATGGACTTCCTTTTATTTAATTTACCAAGTTTGTTAGAGAGATTTGATCCCTATGATCGACCCTATCGATTGATGTAATAAAAATACAGGATGTTATTTTTTCGAATTGTAGTCGGTTCGATTATAAGGCGTGGCAAACGATTTTTCAGCATTCCTTAAATGCAGTGCTGTTTCTTTTTTAAAACACACACTAAACTGTATTCAAAGTTTTCTGAAAATGCCACACACGGTAGTCGAACCGGGTACGAGTACCTACTATTACTACCGGAGATAGTTAATTTCATTCAAAGGAAACACTCTCTTATTTAAAAAAGAATACAAAGCTGCATTTAAGGAATTTCGAAAGATCGCTTGCCACGCCCTGTAATCGAACCGACTAAAATTCTAAAAAATAACACCCTATATTTTTATTGCATCAATCGATAGGGTTGATCATGGATCTAATCTCTCTAACAAACTTGGTAAATTAAATGAAAGGAAATCCATGAAATAGAAGGTTTAGAAAGATTTTATTCGGTTCGACTACTAGGTGTGGCATTTTCAGAAAACTTTGAATACAGTTTAGTGTGTTTTTGAAAAAGAAACAGCCCTGCATTGAAGGAATGCTGAAAAATCATTTGCCACGCCTCATAATCGAACCGACTACAATTTGAAAAAATAACACCCTGTATTTTTATTGCATCAATCGATAGGGTCAATTATAAGGATCAAGTCTCTTTAACAAACTTGGTATGGTTGCCTGTAAGAGATTGCCGCAGAGTGATAAGGCCGCCATCTGTACTTACCACCCCTCCGAATCAGAAGGTCCATAAAGGAAAAATGTCAACATACCTCAGTTCTCTATGTTATATTGTTATATCTATGGTGTACAATAAAGACGTTTTTACTTTTACTTACTTACTTAAATTAAATAAAAGGAAATCCATGAAATAGAAGATTTAGAAAGATTGTAGTCGGTTCGACTATCGGGTGTGGCATTTTCGGAAAACTTTGAATACAGTTTAGTATGTTTTTAAAAAAGAAATAGAACTGCATTTAAGGAATGCTGAAAAATCGTTTGCCCCGCCCTATAATCGAACAATTCGAAAAAATAACACCCTATATTTTTATTGCATCAATCGATAGGGTCGATCATAAGGATCAAATCTCTCTAACAAACTTGGTAAATTAAATAAAAGGAAATCCATGAAATAGAAGATTTAAGAAGATTTAGGAAGATTTTAGTCGGTTCGACTACCGGGTGTGGCATTTTCAGAAAACTTTGCATACAGTTTAGTATGTTTTTAAAAAAGAAACAGAACTACATTTAAGGAATGCTGAAAACTCGTTTACCACGCCTTATAATCGAACCGACTACAATTCGAAAAAATAACACCCTGTATTTTTATTACATCAATCTATAGGGTCGATCATAAGGTTCAAATCTTTCTAACGAACTTGGTAAATTAAGTAAAAGGAAATCTATGTAATAGAAGGTTATAGGAAGATTTTAGTCGGTTCGACTACCGGGTGTGGCATTTTCAGAAAACTATGAATGCAGTTTTGATTCTTTTTAAAAATAAGGGAATGTTTCTTTTCAGTGGAATTCGCTATCTTCAGTATTTAGAGTACTTCCATCTAAGTAAAGTTGAAAAATACCACCCTGTATAGCTAAGTCCCGATATAGTTTAGAGAAGTTTGTCCATAGCAACTTTTGATCACTTTTTACTGTACTTTCATATTATACCAATTTCATTGATGGCCGCTCAATTCCGACACGACGCCAACATTACCCAACCCCCTTTAGAAAAACACATATTTATTTAATCATAAAAATTAGCTTCACTTAAGACAATCCTCATATTTTTTCCACAAACCGTACATTCAGATCCCTCTTGGATAGAATGCGATGGAACTTTTCACTTGGTGGATCTCTCGTTGCTTCAATAAATTGAATACGAGTACTGCGAATGATATTGAAGCTGAATAATAAAGAATGTATTGAGTGATTGGATACCAACAAGAGTGAGTACATAGATTCTATAACATGATAAACTTTTTGAATCTATATTTTTGATGTTAATAAATTTTTTTTAAGAAACTATATTAATAGTAAATCTACGAGTATACTAATAGCTGAAGAGTTTAGTTGTTGAACGCGCTGGTGTGTTAGTCCATGTGCGATTTGATTTATTTTTTTTCATTTCATAGTCAGTCTAATAATAATAATTCTTAATTTCATTAATTAGTATTTGAATCTATATTATAATAGTTTTGGATTGTTCATGCAGTCTTACAAATTACAATGCAGGTATATAAAAAGTCTTTGCGTTTAAATTCATGAACCTAGTGTTTGTAAGCAACGAAATAAAAATGAAGCCTCGTCATGAAATACCAATCATAGTCTATAATAACTTTATTTTCGATTAAAACCGCAATGAATGTCATAATAAATCATAAAGCGAACTTTTATCTCCAAAAACATTTCAATGCACAACATGTACCTTTTGAATGGCCACTAATTTGGAAAAACAAAAATGTCAAACGAATTCAATACAAATCAACAGCATTTTTAAAAATCTTCATTTGAATAAAGAACTTTAATATTTTTTTGTTGACAAATTCTAAGACCTTCCAATGTGACCTTATTTAGCGCGGTGTCCTGCGTGAGCGACGAATACGACGCGACGCGACGCAACACGATGCGACGTAATGCGACGCGATGCTACACGCGACAAATGTCCTACGTGATTTTAATCATAACTTCGCGAATCATGAAGAAGTACAGTACAATATTGCTCGAGTTCGCAGTGTCGCGTCTGGTCGCGCTCAAAACAAGTACGCGTTACGTCGCGTCTCGTCGCAGAGTGTCACATAGGTCGCAAGTAGGGTAGGCCGTTGATTTGATCGCGTTCGTCGCGTTCGCAGCGCCGCGTCGCGTCGTATTCGTCCCTCACGCAGGACACCGCGATATACACTAGTATTAGCTGGTTATCGCGACCAAATATAGCCTATATCCTTTCCCAAGGTCTAATCTATCTCTGTACCAAATTTCATTAAAATCGGTATAGTGGTTTAGCCGTGAAAATGTAACAGACAAACAGACGGACAAACATAGTTACTTTCGCATTTTTATAATATTAGTATGAATTTATACTTTGTCGATACCATGTAATATGTAACTACATTACTAATATACTTTAAAAGTAAGTAGGTATGTACCTTGTATGTATAGGTCAGGAATTAGTGTATATCAAAGGTTGGCGATTCCACCTCCGTATGTATTTCGATTTTCGTCCTATTCATTTTTTTTACTGTTTAAAAGACGCATTTCTTTGTGAGAGGATTTGTGGTTCTATTCACTACAAGAGCGTTAAAGAAAGACGTGTAAAAGACCTTGTGTAAAAAGGATTATGGATGCTACAGACAAGGTATTTTAGGATTAGGCACTCATTGCCTAATCCTGTGAGAATACATTGTAAATTTGGGCTTAGAAAAAAATATTTATATCTCTGTATTTACAGTGATATGTTTTCCTTGAATATGCAAAGTTTTAGCTCCATTCAATAAGTAGGAAGCAAATGAAAAAGAAAAATTACAAGGAAAAACTCCTTCACACAAAATACTGATGAATTTATATGGGACCTATTCAAAAGTATTCCGGATATCTCGGTAAAATCTGGCTATATTCGTAAAAAAAGAAACAAAACTTTTTTTAAATCAGTTGAGACGAACCTTTTATACAAATATTCCACATATTTGCTCCGTGAAGTTAGATATCGACGCATTTATAACAACATCCAAGGAAATTTATCGAACATACATGAAAATTGTCAGCGAAAACTTGTTATTTAGTTATACCTACGCAAATACCTCAAACTCTTCGAGGATTTCGAAGAAAATAGGCAGGGGTGGCAACAAAGCGTTTTGTCAACGCAAAGTTATTAAATCAAGACGGAAATGAGTTGCGAAATGCGACAACTTTTTTCCACACATGTACCCTATTTTATGGCTCGAGTTACACGAGTCGTGACGCGGGAATTTTGTAGAATAGGTCATCTGATAGGGTTGTGTTTTGAGGTTGGTATGATTAACATGTACTGAAGTGTGACGTGTGATAACGTAGTTTTAGTTAGGGTTGGCACAAATTAAGATTCCTCAAAAAAAATATTTGTTGGTAAGTTTTAAGTTCAATAAATCATTCATATTTAATTTTATATCAAACTGATGATTATAGTTAGAGATATTTGTTGTTATTATTTGAGTTTTACACCATGGTGTCAATCGACGAAAACAAAATAAGATATTCGCCGTTTGACACCACGGTCGTAAATTATTGTGAAAATGGTCCCAAACAGCCAATTCAAAAAACGTTCTTCTGCGATTGACACCGTGGTGTCAATAATTCGTGGTGTCAAACAGCGAAGGACCTATACATTCGGGGTCATTTAAACCAGGGTTCCCACAATTGACATTTTGTATGCTTTTATTCATATTTGCTTTTATTTACATATTTGCTGTATAATAATAATAATAATAATAATAATAATAATAATAATAATAATAATAATAATAATAACATACGTCCGAGTCGAACATCAGACTCACGTGGGGGGCGGACACGCGATATTACAATTACTGGCGCGGCAAACATGGCTCTGGAAACCCATTCAAAATGGAGACTAGATCGAAAAGGAATCGTATAGGACCGCTGCCCGGGGGCGATCGCCGGGGCACACCTGGAGCTGACGCTGGGTGTCTCAGCATGCGAACCGTCAGCGGTGTGGAGTTGAACAGGCGGGCTCCCACCGACAAGGATACTACAGCCGAAACAGCTGACGATGCTGCCAGTCTGACCGATAGGACAAACACTCCAGCAGAACCATACAGCCCTAGCACCATTTCATACACACCCTCTAGAATATCATCACCATCCATACCATCGTCAGTACCGTCATCACCCCTCAGTAACATTTTTTATACAGATCCACCCAATCCAGTCTTAAGTGTTGCGCAGGAGGTAAATACCTTTTTACCTGCGTCCACTAAGGCTGGGAAACCAAGGAAGCGCATGAGATGGAGCAAAGATGTCAATACGTTCATCATGCGCACATACTACACCATTACGAAATTAGAAACAGATATGACAACATATAGGAAGCAGCTGCACGAACTTTTTTCACAAAAATACCCAACAACTATAGTTACTGAACAACGAGTATCTGACCAGAGGCGAACAATAGTTAAAAACAAATTATTGAATATAGACGAACTGAACCGACTAAAAGAAGAAGTACGTGTATTACTGCAAGAACATTCAATTAACACTATCACACAATCACAAAATACAATCGAAAATAATCTACAACAATCACCGCCCTTAGACACACAATTACTACTACATACACAAACGCAATCATACAGTCACTCCCACCCAATGCAAATAGATACACAAACATCACATATCTTCACACAAACATCACATATATCCACACAAACTGAATCAATGACTTTGATGATAGAAAATGACATAGAGACATTAACTGGAACAAATCAGAATCACTTAGCACAAGCACACATACAAAAAATACAGGATAAGTTTAACTCAACGCTGCTTCTCTATTCTGGAATGGACCCATCATCCCGACCAAAACTACCTAAATTAAGATATAGCCCTAATCTCTTCCGCTTAGTTAATCTTTTTAATGAAGATATACTACAACAGTTCGAATCTAGCGACACACAATTGACAGACATACACACACTCATATATTGCACTGCGGTAGTTATATCTGAAGAGCTCAATTTTAAAATAACCGAACACACAAGAAACACGGCACCGAGACACACCATCAAACCACCGTGGCAGCAAAAGTTAGAACACGATATTGAGAAGTTAAGAGCCGATTGCGGGCGGCTCACACAATATATCAACAATAATAGATCAAATAAAGTAGTTAAGAGAGTTGAAGCAATATTTAAAACACACAATACTCACACAAGACACGAAAACAGTAACAAAAAACCTGAAGAGTTTTTAGATACACTTAAACAAAAACTAGCACTTAAAGTTCACAGGCTTAGGAGGTACAAAAAGGCGCAACAACGTAAAAACGACAATACAATATTTGCTACAAATGAAAAAATGTTCTACAGAAATTTACAAAAGCCACAAACCGACACACTAGTAGAAAACCATACAGACATACCCACAAAAGAAAATTTAGAAACATTTTGGTCAAACATATGGGAAGAACAAGCACACCACAACGATAAGGCAAATTGGATACAAGAAGAAACTACAAAATGGAGATCAATAGAAGAAATGGAGTTTATAGAAATTACAGAACAAGATATTAGAAATACAACAGCTAGATTACACAATTGGAAGTCACCTGGTATAGATAAAATACATAATTTTTGGTATAAGAAGTTAACTACATTACATAAATCAATTGCAAAAAATTTGACAGATATCGTATTAGGAAAACAGAATATACCCGAATTCATTGCAACAGGAATAACATACATGCTACCTAAAACTAAATACACATCACAACCTTCCCAATATAGACCAATTACGTGCCTACCTACCATATATAAAATTTTAACATCAGCAATCACAAATAAAATTAACTCACACATTGATACCCATAATATAATAGCCGAGGAACAGAAGGGGTGTAGGCGGGGTCACATGGGATGCAAGGAACAATTAATTATAGACTCTACTATTCATAAACATGCCACCACAAAAAATAGAAATTTACATTGCACATAATATAGATTACCAAAAAGCATTTGACAGCATACCACACTCTTGGTTAATACAAGTTTTAGAAATATACAAAATTAACCCTACAATAATAGATTTCTTACGCAATATAATGTCAAGCTGGAAAACTACATTACAATTATTAAACAATGGACTTAGCACTCTTATAACGCGACAGATACAAATCAGAAAGGGTATATATCAAGGTGATTCCTTGAGTCCTCTGTGGTTCTGTCTCGCCCTAAACCCTTTATCCCACTTATTACATCAATGTCAAGCTGGATACAATCTTAAACTTAACACTGAGGAAACCTATATATCACATCTCATATATATGGATGACATTAAATTATATGCAAAAACAGAAAAACAAATGAAAAAGCTTTTAGATACTACGACAGAATTCAGTAATGACATAAACATGCAATTTGGCTTAGATAAATGTAAGACAGTACATATTATTAAAGGCAAAGTAAAACCGGGTAATTATGTAGTAAACGACACTGATACAATAGCAGCTATGGAACTGACAGACTTATATAAATATTTAGGATACCAACAACTTAAGGGACTTGACCATACCATGATTAAAAATACACTGAAAACCGAATACCAGAGAAGAGTTTCTGCAGTATGTAAATCACAATTATCTGGAAAACACCTAATTAAGGCCCTGAACACTTTTGCCATACCAATACTAACATACTCATTCGGAGTAATAAAATGGTCTAAAACAGACATTACAAACTTAGAGAGAACCACACGCACAACACTTACAAAACACAACAATCTTCATCCAAAATCTGCAACTGAAAGACTCACCATCAAAAGACAGAACGGCGGGAGAGGTTTAATAGATATTCAAAACCTGTGGCAGAAACAAATTACTAGGCTGAGAACTTTTTTCCATACAAAATCTAACACTAGTAACATACATAAAGCTATTATATTAAATGACCTTAACTACACACCACTTAACCTATCTGATCCGGAAAACCCACACAGCACTAGCAACTCTGACCCACAAAATCAAAAAATAATAGACTGGAAATCTAAAGTACTCCACGGAAGACACCCTCATGACTTAGAGCAACCCCACGTTAACACACTTGCATCTAACAAGTGGCTTAAAGTAGGTAATTTGTTCCCGGAAACTGAAGGATTCATAATAGCTATACAAGATCAAATCATCAACACTAAAAACTACAGAAAATATATTATTAAAGACCCGACTATTACAAACGACAGATGCCGCAGATGTTATACACGGTCAGAAACCATACAACACATAACAGGAGCATGCACAACACTCACACAAACAGACTACACTCATAGACATAACCAAGTTGCAAACATCATTCACCAGAAACTAGCACTTAAATATTCACTCATACAAGACACTAACACCCCTTACTATAAATATACACCACAAACAATATTAGAAAATGACACACACAAAATTTACTATGACCGGGCAATTCTAACAGATAGGACTATTCACTACAATAGACCAGATATAATTCTACAGGACAAAATTAAAAAAGTTACATATTTAATAGACATTGCAGTTCCCAACACGCATAATTTACAAAAAACAATAGCTGAAAAAATAAGCAAGTATGCAGAGCTAAAAGAAGAAGTGATAAGGATATGGAGACAAGATAATGTCTTCGTAGTTCCTCTAGTTCTCTCCACTACTGGTGTTATCCCGAACCATCTCCTCCATAGTCTAAAATTAATAGATTTGCCAGAATCCCTATTTATCAATCTACAGAAAGCTGCCATATTAAACACATGTAGAATAGTTAGAAAGTTCATGCAGTTAGATGAAAACACACCCATTTAATACACACCACAATCTGCATTTACTTGGTTTAGGCCCGTAAATGCAGTTAAAACCAGCCAAAAAGCTGAGAAAAATAAAAACAAAACAAAAATAATAATAATAACAAATACAGAGAATATTTTCTCAAGGTGGATGTGGATGTGCATCGGGATGTAGTGGCAGTGGACAACGGTCTTACCCCGCTCGCTCTTGCGAAAGAGAACTGGCGCAAACCTGCAATACTCAGCATTGATGATCGCAAGGAGGTATGGAGGAGCAAAGAGCTGCATGGACGATTTTATCGGGCCTTATATGGGCCCGATATAGATTTAAAAGCATCTGTTTCCTGGTTACGTTTCGGTGATCTCTTCGGAGAAACCGAAGGTTTTGTCTGTGCAATTACTGATGAAGTTGTAATGACGAACAACTATCGGAGATATATCCTGAGGGATGGTACGGTTGACATCTGTCGGGCATGTCACCGTCCCGGAGAATCCCTCAGGCATATAATTTCTGGTTGTTCTCGTCTAGCCAACGGTGAGTATTTGCATAGACACAACCTAGTAGCCAGGATTATCCATCAGCAACTTGCTCTTAAATACAAACTTGTAGATTCAGAAGTCTCGTGAAAGCCGAAAAAGATAAACAAATAAAATATTTGGATTTGGCTCGCGAGGTTGTCGACATGTGGGCTGTGGATTCGGCGATTGTTGTTCCGATAGTCGTATCGGCTCACGGATTGATTGCCAAGAGCCTCGACCAACATCTAAAGAGGCTCGCGTTAGATAGTTGGGTCAAGGGCCTGATGCAGAAGGCGGTACTCCTCGACACGGCACGTATTGTGAGGAGGTTCCTCTCCCTGGAGCCCTAACCACCGGCAACTTGGTCCCTGTACCCGATGCCGGTGGGCACTATTTTTTATATTTTTAAATATATGTTTTTTCTTTTAGATAATAATGTATTTAAAAATGTAATTTATAGGTTTTAAAAAATGAATAAAGAGAGAATAATAATAAATTCATTTATTTGCTTCGAATATGGTTACATTATAGGTCTTAAAAACTAGTGAATACAGCATATTCTGCTGTCAGTTATTATTTGAAATTGTGGGAATGGGGCGCCAAAACATTCTTAATAGCGTTTAAATACTTACATCTCTCAACAAAGTAAGTTAATTGAAAAATGAGTAAAATGAAAGAGAAAAGCCCAAAGAGGGTTGCATCAAAATCAGCCCAGTTTGAGTTCACGAGGAAAACATGCAAATATTCCAAAACTCGTGACAACTTTTCATTCGCCGAATCTTTTCCTTTCGGGTCGATGGATAGAGAGATATTCGAACGTGTTTATAAAAAATATGCTGTTAGGTATATCACAGTGCAGGCTTGCGATTTTTTAAACCATTCTTTATTTATATTTTGGGATTTCTTTCAAAGAGAAGTGACTATAAGTGAGAACAGCGATTGTGAAGTTATATTTATTGTTATTTCCTACTAGCTGTTACCCGCGGCTCCGTCTTTGTGAAATACTGATCCCGTTCCCGTGATCCATAGGAACGTGTTCCCGGGATAAAAGTAGGACATGTCTTATTCCTGATTCAATTCCAAGATTCGAACCCAGGACATGTTAATCGTAAGGCGGGCTTCTTATTCAGGAAGTTACTCAGTCTATGTTTTCACCGTCGCCGCAAGATTGTTTATTAAGAGACTTTAGAACATTTAAGACGTGACTCGGTAGCTCAGTGGTCAGGGTATTCCCCCTGTAAGGGACCGGTCACAGGTTCAAGTGCCATCTGAGTTACTTCACTTTTTTCAATCAATGCTTTAAAATATCGTTAATATTACAGTCATTTTTTTTTATATATGACACGTCAATTTGACTTCGCCTCGCCTGATGGTAAGCTGAAGGCAAAGTCTCTGAAAAGAGCGTCACCATTACAAACACGTATCATGTTACAATGGTGGCACTCAGCTTGACGGCCTCATCAGATACTTTTTCACGCCCCGCTTAAAGGACCCGGGACTGTAGGAGGAAGGAAACACGTGAGCTGGCAACGAATTCCAAGTCTTAATAGTGCGGCAGAAGAAGGAGTCGCCGAATCGCTTGGTTCTTGATGGAATATTCTGCACCGTATGCGGGTGGCATCTAAGTCCTGCACGTGTTGTCCTATATAGGAAAGGAATGTTTACTCCTTACTAAATATAAATTCTGTTATTATTAAGGTATAATTCCGAAGCCGACCGCATAGGAGAACGACAGACGCATGCAGCAGATACACCGCACCCATTACTTGTTAAACTCCGATACGGATAAAGGGACCATTGAGAAGCCGCAATAAATTACGCGCATGTGCTGTGTGCGTCAGCAGTTGTCGTATGCAGTCGGCAACGAAATCATACCTTAAGTCACATAAATTCTGTGACAGCAAAACCAACTAAAACAACTCTATTTAAACAAAAACAGCGCGTGTTCCGTTAACCAGCGTCAACTTAAGTCGCTTCTCACCTACTTTAATTAATTACACTAAGTTAGTTACATTCATTCCGCTAGTGTAGACCTACATCAAACCAGACTGAGATAAACTAGGTAAGCTGGTTTTATTTAAGTAGGCTTGCTAGTGATCACTCAGCTGCAGGCGCGGTCGCAGCTTGAAGTTTTGGGGGGGGTCACTTCGGAAATTCCTTAAGAAATTTAACCCACTCCTCCCCCCCTCCCCTCGTACTGGGACTTTTCAATATGACGTGCATGGTTTTGGGGGGGGGGGTCATGTCCCCTGTGACCCCCCCCCCCCCCCCCCCCCCTCGGACCGCGCCTGCTCAGCCGCTACAGTTTCGATCTCATTGTTAACCTTTCTGTACTGCGCTGGCCAGCGTATTGTAGAATAGAATGACGAATATATGGAATTTGACGTTTATGACCTTAGAGTATACATTGCTATAGAGCGCGCCTTACAAGTATGAACTGCTATCACGAACATGACAATACCGAGGCTCCTAGTCAACCTCAATCAGTAGCAAAACAATACCCTTAAAAATGACTTCGCAAATAATATTTAATTCGATATGTTAAATCAAAATTTTATACAACATCGTATATTTGTAGTAATAACGACGCAAAAATACCGCAAAATGACGCCATTTTTTTGTATGTTGGCTTTAATTTTATCCATGCATATCAAATCAAACAAAAAACTTCATAACAACAAACTACATTAATAAGTGCATCTATTGATATTCTCGGTAATGCATGAAACGTCACTATAGGTGCGCCAAAGACCTGAGTGATAGGCGCGCTCTATACCTATTTATAATGTATACTCTAAGTTTATGACATACGTTGACGACTGTCAAATCAAGTCAAATCCCATTCTACAATACGCTGGTCAACGAATTGCCACTTGTCTAGGGGCGCTGGCACCAAATAGTAGATATACACAATACATAATGATAAGTATTTACCTAAAAAGTAATGATTCAGGGTTGAATTTTGACCAATGGGGAACACTATTTACAATTATTGCGATGTTCGACTTTTATAGTAAAAAAAATCTATTCTTAAATTCTAAATTTGAAAACTTTTTCTTTAATTAGAATTTAAGAATAGTATGTTTTCTTATTGGATGTGATTATTATTTTTAGTATGCTTCTTATAGTTTTTTTTAAAGTCAATTTGCTTGATTTGTTTAATTTATTGAGGTTATAATAAATGTTTTCTGCGTTTCCGTATATTTCATAAACTGTGCATTACATAATTATGTATAATATTAACCATTTACAACACTAAAAGTATTAATCGTTCATTGTTATCTACAAAGAAGAATGAAAAGAAATAATATGGTACGAAATGCAGCATATTCCTTATTACTTAACAATATTAAATGAAAAGGTAATAATACATATTCGAGTCAGGCCCATAACGCGTCGAAAAGCATGACTTTTCAACCTGAATTGTGGAGTAAGACAGGCTACAGCGACAAAGCTATGGATTCAATACGACACTCTAAGTAAAGAGCTTTTCGCACAAGGAGAAAACAACAAACGAATCTTACAGTAAATTCTCAACGTTACAATCTGGCAGAGACAAATTAACTTTTCAACTTAGCTCAGTGTTACAACCACACGGTTACATTTACTTCTTAAATTGTTTCTAACATCGTAGAAGATATGGCAGAAAGAGATAGACAGATAGGACGTAAAGAGAATTTTCTTTTAAATTTTGTTAAGAAAGGTATTAAAGATAGTAGTTATCACATAGTTTTTATAGTTTTTCTTTGGTCACCCCGCGACTTTACATCCCTTGTAGGTACCTATACCTATATACATTGACAGTTTCTGCCGACGACAGTTTGAAGAACAAATTAACATTAGCTTACTCACACATAATTAACTTTTTAAGCCGTTTTTTGCAATGTAATTACTAAGTAATGTGATCAAAGTTTCTAAATTTTAATTTCTATTCATAGAACAATAAGATAAGCCTAATTAAGGGGCAAACCTAGAAAAGGTCAAACAAAGATTTGACACTACCTTTTGAGGTATAAATCGAAAAATATCGATCCTAGGAACAAAATAATTATAAACATCAAAATTGTAGGCTAATTTCTAAACAACTTTGGAGTAAAACAAAATCATATAAAATTAAAACTACTTATTCGGTATACAAAAATTTACCCTTAAATTCGAGAAGGCGGAGAACGCAAAACTAAATTTAGACTGCCAGTGACCTCCCTCAATGAATTCCGAAAGAAAATTGCCACTAGGAATTATTTCTTTGCAAATCCTATTTATCTTGGAGTACCTATCACATTTTTTCGAGCAAAATTAAAATATTCTGTCTTACTTAATAATGACTTGTATCTTCTTCCTCTTAGCGTTAATTCCCAGCCGCATCCGAAGCTTTCAGCTCGGAGTGTGGGGTCCGCTTTACCAGTCTTAACTACGGATTTGGCTAGACTTGGATATTTTCCGTGAAGCGATTGTCATCTGACCTCCACAACCCAATGTTAACATTAGGCGATATCGAAGCTTTGCAGCTAGACCGTAGTTTTTTATTTTTTATTTTTTAGGGCTCCAACTACCCGTAACGACTGCCATAGATGTTCTTATGGCAACCGAGACCGACGGCTTAACGTGCTCTCCGAGGCACGATCAGACCAATGCAAATACTCATATTTCATGCACACAAATATTTGCACTGAGCGGGGATCGAACCCGTGCCTCCTGCGTAGCGGCCGCGTTCACTACCGCTACGCCACGGAGGCTGTCTAATATAATGACTTGTATACAGATACACATTTTCACGATTGTGATTGCAAAGACTGGAATAGTAAAATTTCAACGATAGGTAGGTATGTTCACTAAATTGTAAATACGGCAAATTAACCTCCAATAAAGCCAAATTTCAACACACGGCCGTTTAATACAAAATAACATAACATTATTTATAATGATGAATAATGTGAATATGACATTAGCAGGCATTAAATTTTACATACATTATTCAAACATTACTGGTGCGTATATTATGGTTTAATATTAGCAAATAAATAAATATTAATTTCAATATCATCAAATAAATAACAAATAGATTAGCTTTGAGTGGAACAATAAATGTTTAGAATTAGCATAGGGTGATTTAAAAGTATAATTTGAAGCTAATATCGAGTAATTGTAATTTTACAAAATGCTATCTTCATTCTCAAAGGGATTTCCCAGTGGCGTCTGAAGTTTGTACTTTGGATGCCGAGGTCCACCTATTTTTTTTTTATTGATTTATAATTTATTGTTTCTGAATATTGATGAATATGCTACTGTTCTTAACGGTAAGAGAGTCCCATTGTGCAGTCTTTGGTTTCTTTTCAGGAGGGCCGGGTTTCTTGGACACAGTATTGATTGATATTTAGGCCTCATACAATGCAAAAGACTCATAATTCCTCTACACAAATATTTGCACTGAGCGAGAATCTAACCTGCGTGCTCTGACGTAGTAGATCAGTGTTGGGTAAACTTTCAACGGAGGGCCGGAATGCTTGAGAAATTTCAGAGGAGGGCCAGAATTACAGGATGAAGTACTGCTATGAATACCACAGAACCTCACTAACGCGCCATTATACCGTGAAGTGACCAGTGCGAGGTAGAAGCGGCTCTCAAGTAGCTTCTGTGACACCAGAATCTACTATATAGTTCTAGATCGTCTAAATATTATAACGGGCCATACACATATTATTAATGTCGAAAGACCTGAAATGCTTTCGCGGGCCGGAGTTGACCCGCGGGCCGTACTTTGCCCATCACTGTACTAGATGAACGTTTTACGGCTACGCCATATGGGTTATACGGAAAATGAACACATTTTTCTTTTCTGTTTTTCAATTATCTTTTCAGTTGCGAACCATTTACAAGAGATATTAATCCGATTTGTCGCGAATCCTTTCATAGAATAACCAAAACGCAAAACAAAGTCGTTTATGGTCGCCGTCGTTTATGTTTTTTTACCAAAACAAAGAAAACCAGGGTGAAGTCAATTCGAGCAGTGGGTAATAGAATGAGCATATTAAAGCATAATCTTCAAATTGTATATCATGGAACGCCAACATCCAACTAATAAGTAATCTGTGGCGAGAGTTTAAAAGCTAGTATTCAAACTATTAAAAAAAAACAACTAGGTACCTACTGGGAATTAACCAATCAATCAATCAATTAATCAATTGGCCTATTGCAGTCCACTGCTGGACATAGGCCTCTCCCAATACGCGCCACGTTTGCCGATCCTCCGCCTACCGCATCCAGTCCGTCCCAGCCACCTTTCGCTGGGAATTAACCACTGATTACCTAATCTGTTATTAATGTATGTTGCTAAAGTGAGTAGGTAACCTATATAAATTAACAGATAAATATTGACATACATGCGTCATAGAATTCCACCGCATCATAATTCCACCGACTGATAAATATTCCTAGAATGCTAGCTGGAAACATTAAACGTTATTTTGATGAGCTCTTAAACAATTTATTATTACCAGTTCGTTGATTTTATTCGCAAAACTTTTATGAAAATATTACTGAGAAACGTGTATTGTATTTCTATAACACGCGCACTTATATTTTAATTTGGAATATCTAGCTAAAATAAAAACACTGACAAAGAAGTTACGTGTTTTATTTACACAATTGTTAGCCATTATTTCTGCCAGTGAGAGAAATCAAATAATCTATAGACAGATAAAACGCCGATCAAACGCTCACAGACCGATATTTTTGACTAAAAGAGAATATATTTTTTTATTTTATGAGGAATGAATATATCCATTGCTAGTTTGGATACCATTTATTTAGAATAAAGGTCTGCTTACGATAGCATCGCAAGGTCAAAATGTTTTCGCTTAACATTCTGAACGAGGAAAGACGCAAGCAAAAACTAGTAAGAATATAAATCTAAGTCCATGGTGCGAGCGAGAAGCGGTTATAATTATTATTTACTCACGTTATTTGTTATGTTGATATTGGTACATCATGCCGGTAGCTAAGAAGTTGAGGTATTTGCAACGATCGAAAGGTCGCGGTTTCAAATCCTGGCTATTAAAATACTGATGTGAGCATACTCACAATCAATAAATGTAACTTAACCGTAACTGAAAATACTATTTGTATGTATGTATATAGTATTTGTCCTAACCCTAGTGGCTAATATTCTTTAAGCTCAGTTGATTTGTAAAAATACACGTTACTTACCATCTTAGTAACACACATAATTCCTTATTTAATTCTTGTTATAGTAAAATTTACAAAAATGATTTCCATTTTAACGCTCAGATTCCACGTTGCGAGGTTTAACGGACGCGAAGGCACACACAGACGTAAAAATTACTATGGCAAAATGTGTCTGCAGGTTACTTTAGTAATAACAATTATTATATCAATGGTCCACATTATCACCGGTGAACTTCTTTCTACGTTGCAGAAGACAAAATCGCGCACGCATCTGTATAATCGCAGAACATGGAAAGCGGCCCTAAAAACGACCGCGGTAGAAGTTGCCTGCTAATGAGTTGACGAAAATCAAAATATTTTGCTCCGAAATGGAAATAGCACCAAATAATCCGTCTATGATTAAGTTCCCATTAGCAACCCCGGTAATTTAATCACGATAACGTATCAAGATCATTAAAGGGAAGGAAATTATGTTCCTTCAACGTCCACCCACATCTCTATCGAGTAATTATCAAAATGGGTTGCATAACTTATTTAGTCAAAATTACTTGGAGAGAGTGTCTGAGAAATTTAAAGTCTAGTGATCGAAATTTAGGAGACTAAGTAATAAAGTACTGTTGCAGATAATAATAACATAAAATTGAAACTATAAATACCTAACCATCTTGGCTGATCTGTAAATGCCGAAGAGGTTCTGATAATTTGAAAATCTCGTAATCGAAATTAAGGAAACTAAATGATAAAGAAGAACTAGATGAGAAGATAATAAAATAACACAAAATTTAAACTTTAAATACCAAACCACATGTGTGATGATGATTTTTAAATGCCTGATATCTCAAACAGATCAGCTATCGGCTAAAAAAGTTTGGACTAATAAATAGGTCAATTTGATGAGAAGCTTTGTAGTCACATAAGCGCACACAAGCTACTCACCTTTTTACTAGCTCTCCTTTAACGCCGGGATTCATTACTATTGTTCAATAAGACCTTTAATGAAAGAATCGCTCCCCTACTCATTAAAAACATCGCTCATGAATATCTCCGGCGATTATGCCCTCACTTAACAAGTATAAACCATCTTAATGATTAGACAGGTGAAGGAAGACAACGTGTACATGATTCAAGAGCCTTAATGCTGCGGTACAAAGATAAATTTAGTCGCACATAACTTATGACGGATTCCAAGAAACTATAGACAAAAACGTTGTAATTTTAGGAAGAGGAGGCGTAAATGAGCTATACTTGAACTAAAGCCTTTGGCAGTAGACGATAAATTTGTTAGACCAAATTGAGTAACAAGGTTGCAGTGCAGAATATTTCATCAAGAACCAAGCGGTTTGGCGACTCTTTACCGCACCATTAAGACCTGGAAATCTTTACTAGCTCTTTGGATTTCCTTCTTCCTACAGACCTTTGTAACATGGTACCTACGTGTCTGTGATGGTAACCCTCTTTTCTGAGACTTTGCTTTCAGCTTACCATCAGGCGAGGTGAAGTCAAATTGACGTGTCCTACATAAAAATAGGTTGACATCCAACAAAATGAAATAGACCTATCATAATAGACAAGTAACATGTCTTCAGTGTAACTGACGATACGTTCAATCATCATCTTAGTGGTTGATTCTGATGTCAAGCTTGCCTAGTAACACAAACAGTCAGCTGATACTGATTCAAGAAACTGACCTGGACGTGCTTAAAAAGTATTTAATTTAAATCAGAATATAATATATAAAAATATCGCTTCTTCAATCGCCTTTTCTTACATCTCAAACCACAGAATAAAGAAACATTCTAGAGGCGTCAAAGAAAAATCGTAACAATTTATTTGCCGGGGTCGCTTCTGAATAGAGAGAATTTTCGCTGTCGGGTGAATATTTCATTTCGCGCATATTTGAAGTTTTGAAGAAAAATTAAAAACATGCGCCAAAACCTGTTCTTTATATATTTTTTGTAAAGTATTTAATAGTTACTTCTGAATTATATTGAAGGGACAGCAATAAGTCTTTTATCCTTTGAGATTTTGAAGTTTCTATTTTTTGCGAGAACGGTAATGAGATTTCATAAGTACGGCTATTAGATCTCAGGATACGGTAGTGAGGTAAATTAAAATGGTAATTAGAAATAAAACAAATGTTTGACAAATCAGCCTCTTATTGAGAACTTTGTATTCAGTCTTTCATACAGCTGATTACACTCGTATAACTACGCTTAAGATCAAAACAACATTATCTATCTTCTTCTTCTATATCTTCTTAAATATAAATATCAATTGCTGTTCGTTAGTCTCGCTAAAACTCGAGAATTATGGACAGAATTTTTTTCTGTTCTTTTCTCTTTAGATATCTTTGGTGTTCTTTTTCCTTCTGTAAAGCGTAAAGAGCGGGATCTGATTTAATATTTTCATAATCTTTTCTGCGGGTTAATTTGGCTGTTTCTAATATTTCTTCTCTAGTTTTCTTTTTTCTTGGCATTGTGATCTAAAAAATAGTAAATTACGGTACAAGTGAGTAAAGTTGATGACTACCGCTGAGGCGCCGCTTAAGAAAGCCGAGGACGGTAATCACCAATACACACGTGTGGCATACGAATTTTTACAACACACGAATAAATTAATACTACAAGTAGTAAATAAACAATACTATGAATTAATTCGTTTTCCTATGCGCGCGCATCTAACAATTTTGTATTTAACTTTTTTTTGCCTTGTTTCTTTTCTGAAAATAAATACTTACAGGATTGGTTTAGAAAGAGAAAAGAGAATCGACCTCAGGCGGGACTCGATCCCTCGATCATTCCCTTACAAAGGGAATTAAAAGGAATCTATAACTCACTTGTGAATAATAGCAATGAAAAAGTCACATTTTCATAACAGGTGTCATTACGTGCCTAATTGAGGTGAAATAATAGCAATTTTATGAGCGAGTGTGTTGTAAAAATTATAACGACTTTGTAAGAACCTATACGAAAAACAAAAACACAATGCCTAATAGGTTTTTACTTCAATGAACTAGAAAAAATAATTACCGTTCGTTATTTCTAATTATCATTCGAATTAAAACGAATGGTAAATAAAGGTAATTAGAAGAACGGTAATTAGATTTACAAGCATTTTTATTTAAATACTCCAGTTTTTAATAGATAAAGACCTGATGATTTTACCAGCGTGTAGAAGATTTATATTGGATACACCTGACAAATAATTACATAGAAGTAATAATTTAATTACCTTTGAAAATGCGAATGGTATAGAGAAATATTCTGAGTCACTTCACTTTCCGAACAGGAGAACTTTAAATTACGTAGCCACTCTTGCTCTTTGACGCATGCCATCAGCTCGGTGGTATAGCGGTGACCACCGCCGAGTACTTTATGTTCAGTCTAGTGCACAGTGGCGCGTAAATACGAAAATATCGGATCTAGAATATCGTCGAATGGTAATTATGGGTGAGTCTAGGGACATTTTTCAAAGTCGTATTAAACTAGTTAAATTTGTTCTTTCGTAAACAATATCTACTATACAACATAGATTAGTTAATTTATTAACCGAAATCGTATTTAATAAATCGTTCTTCCAAGAGATTTTTTACCACGATGTACCAATGTAATAAAATCTGGAGAAAGGGACACCGATGGTAATTAGATTTTCGGTTTGGTTTTTTAAATTTGGAGTATTTCTAATAAAATACAAGACGTTTTCAGGGTTGCGCCTAATACAATGCTACGTTAACTTAATTAAAAAAATATCAGGTAAAGATTTCTTTAACGTTTAATGTATTCTTTATCGTCCGCCGTGTAATGTGCACGAAATGAAATATTCGCCCTGTCCCACCATTACGAGCCTTTTCACTCACAATGCTGTATTACATAATCTTCATCATTAATTTGTTTCATTTTAAAATTCGAGCGTAAACTCGGGACTAACTTTGAACTCTGGAACTTCGTGGTGTAATCAAAGTTAAAGAGTCTTTTACTGGCCATTGGTACAAGTCGTTTAGGTCATAAAGACGATGGTACAATTCGTAAACGAGGCAGATACTTCAGAGAAATATTTAGTAAACTGTCTTAATGGACTTCAACCAACTGTTCAGTTTTTAAAAACGTTTTGCCTCTGCGGTCACATGGTATAAATTCGCGTTAAAATTTGCGTATGGCCATTATGTTCTGGCTTAGATTGCTTTTTGAGGATTTCTTGTATCTGGTTTAGATTTTGATGTTTAAATCTGTTAGAGGATTGTGAGGTTTTATCTATTACAATGACTTACATCTATAACTAAGGTTCAGTTCAGCATTCAGCAACCAAGTAAGGTTGTCTTGAGACATGTTCCTCCTCTAATTCCCTTTCCTTGTTTCAGTCTAGCGTTGTGCCTTAGATTTCTTTTCTAGTTTCTATTAAATACTTTACTAACACGTTACTATTATCTTTTTTATCAATAGCGTGACAGAGGTAACATAAATATTATGCCACCCTTCAATCTGACGACTGACTCAACTATCATTTTGAATGTTAAACGCACCATTTGACATGTACGTTGACAAAATGGTAAAATAAATCGAAATGACGTCAGCCTTTCCTACTTTATGATAATATTTTATTGATGAACGAATGTTGTTATGACAACGTGTCCTAGCTGTGATTAAAAAAATATTGAGCCTTAACTGTCGTGATGAAGTCACGATTCCGATAATGTAGTCTGACAAATCGATAAGCATTTAGTTACTATGTATTCAAGACCAACATTCATATTTTATAATTATTGTAAACTAGCTTTTGCCACTGGCTCCCACCCGCGTGATTAGACTCAAATTTTCCTCACAGGTTTTTTTTTAGATTGTAGGCTACCGAAATTACTAATATTTCCTCTAACCCCTAAGCTAAATTGTTTGTATTAGGAGTGGGTTCAAGTCGGTAGTGTAATGGCCAGGATTTGAAGCCAGGAGTCTTAGCTTGATTTCGCTTTCCTTTCCTATCGTAATCAAATTGTATTATAAATTAATTCTATTCCATTAAAGTTGAGCAAAACTTAAGAATGATTAGACTCATTTGGATATTTCTTTTCACTATGTTTATATTGTCAAGACTGCGGTGTGGAGACAAGTGGGAAAATCCACACTGCCATTCTCCGTCGCTCAAGGTGCACCGCGTGAAGGTTGGGTAGTGGGAGCCCTAAAATAGTCCGAAAACCTGGTACCCTTCCTTTTTCACATTTTGACTTCGACTTTATTAAAATTTAAGTAAAGACAAGATGAAAATCAAGATGAAGATCAGAAAGGCTCCCAGTCGTCGTGTGTCCAAGGCGAAAGTCCGCCAGCTACTGTTCGAAAAAGTGGCAGAATAATATCAAATTAATGCTATTATAATGTGATATATATATATACTTTTGGTTGACTGGTAGAGAATGCCTGTGGCATTAATTCCGCCTATGTACTTGTGCATGAAGTTTAATAAAAGAAGAAAAAAAATCGTGAATATTTTTGCAAATACATATTACGAATAATAATTTACTTAACTTTATCAATAGGTAATTAATTTTAGCTAGCAAACTGGGGGTTCGAGTTGTCGCACCCACGTCAAGTGAGAACGAGATGTGTTTGGACGTTAATCGGAGGGTGCATGCCAATAACAGTGTAACCTTCGCTAAGTAATTATGGTTTTGCGGTTGGAGATCGCGGTTTAGATTCCCTCTCAGCGTATATACTTATATGCATGAGGTCTGTATTCCTGCCAGCTTGCTCTGCAAAGGGAAACCGTTGTGGAGATGTTTAATAATATGCAAAATTGTTATGATCGTTTCATAAGACGTAAGAAGTTTTTCCATCGGCTTTAGAAAATGTTCACATAATTAACAGCGCATAGCGCAATTTCAAAGGCGTCCATTTTCTCGACGGCCGCAACCGCAACTGAACCTGACGAGAGTGTGAATGAGACCACTCGCTGTCTCGCCTGAAGGCTCTCGCCGAGAGCTCTCGGGGAGGGTCTAAACCCAGCATTAGAATTAATGAAAGTAATGGTCGATGCCTTCCATCACTTGTCAAACTTCGATACTGATAAACGGCACCATTGAGAAACCGCGATGTATTAACAATAGGTCTATTTCGTATTGTACCCGCTGCTGCAATCTGCCCTAACAGATCTGAGTGCAATTTAGCACAGGAATAGATTTTTGTTTGAAATAATATTTAGGCTACTTTTATCCCGGGGACCTACCCATGGGTAGCGGGAACGGCATCAAAATCACACCGGTGGAGCCGCGGACATCAGTTAATATATAAAAATCAACTTTCGTACTGGCCAATATTACAGTGGCCGTAACTTTGTCAACTTACTGGTTGCACTGACGTGAAGTGAAGGTTAAAATTGGGTAATTTCACGATGCCTAATTTTTTGCTAATTTCGGTGGTATTTTTCAATCATAGGTTCTCTGAAGAAAAAATTTAATGGAGTTCTTTTAAACACATCATCTAGATATTCTAAAAGAACTCCATTAAATTTTTTCATCGGAAAATCTATGATTGAAAAATACCACCGAAATTAGCAAAAAATTAGGCATCGTGAATTACCCAATTGGTAATATTAATATTGTGGGCCAAAGGGGTTATGTGCTTTTTTAATCTGCCGTGCAAAATCAAAGTGGGTCAACTAGATAACTTCCTTTTATACCTACTCGTATATTCTATAGCCATATTATAAAGCTAAAAGTGTTTGTTTGTTTGGTCAGTTGAACGCGCTTATCTCAGGAAGTACTAGTTCGAATTGAAGAATTATTTTTGTGTTGAATAGCTTGTTTATCGCGGCAGTTTATAGCCTAAATATCATCATGGTACTACTAAAAGGACAGAACAGTGATCAAAAATATCAACCAATTCGGTAGATTTCCATTATTTGAAAACTACAAAATTACGGACTCAAAGGGGTCAACTAACTCTTAAATAAAACACTAGTTCAATTATTTATTTTCTACATGAAGTCAATTTATTTTATTTATTTATTTTCCTTAACAACTACCATTACAGGTTGCCTCAATGCGGCAGTTAGTAACAACAAACATCTTTGTGTTTATATTATAGATATTTACAATTTAGGTACTCATTTTATAACTAATACTATACCTACATATAAGGAGGCCTTTGTGAACTCACTCAGACAACACGTAAACAGGTCCAGTATTTCGGTTATCATATCCACTATTTGAAATAGAAGAAGTCGTCATTTCTCTCTCTTCTCCTCGTCATAATTTTATTATTCTTCTGATAGTGATGATGTTGATCAATCAGTCGCTAGTGCAAAGTACAGCAAGGGGCTTGCCACGTAACTCGTCAATATTGTTTGCGACAGTCATCAGTTCCAAGCGTGTAGGAATTTTCCTTGCACTAAGAAAAGCGGAGTGAGGATTATTTTTCTCAAGATTCGAGTTTAGTCTATAAGCCAGCATATAGTCTTTATTGATTGATTTCGCAACTAAGAGAACTCGGACGTCTTCACCTTCAGAAGTACACGACGCATTGAATGTAGGAGTCACGATACTCACATCGTCAACAACCAGTATTCCTATTGGAACTATGTTAGAAATATCATTTGCTGGAGAACTGTTTAAAAATTCGAAATGCCTGTCGTCAGTACATTGTAAGTTTCCAGAGTTTTTAGAGAATAGGAGTTTCATACAAACTGGATATTCAGGAATCTTATCACTTAGATTTACCGCCAGAGGAATCCATTCTCCCAAAAAATCGTCAATACTTGCAGTTCCTGCAGTTGCAGCAGCCAGACAAGTCACGGAGATGATTATTTTCCACATGATGATACGTTCTTCGAATGTGATTCGTTCTTATTACTTTGTGGTATTTATACATCTTCATAATTATTGTAACCTAACCTTTGATAGAATTTGCTTAATAAACGGATTAGTAGCGAACACGGAGCATTTGCGTGATACAACGATGCTCAGCGTTTCGCAACGATTAGAAATGTCATACTGAGTCATACTTACATGACAAGAAACAAAATCACCTTACTATACATAATAGTTACAGAGCCATCTATCACACTCTATTTTTGTACTTTTTGATGGTATTATATAATATATCTAGGTGTTTATCTATTTTCATTTTGTAAGTGTCTATTTGTAAAAATATTCGCATGAATAATTTACGCGCGCCCCGATACGTGCAGAGAGAGTGAAATTCTTCTAAACTAAATATTTTACTTATAAAACACTAGCTGTTGCCCGCGGCTCCGCCTGCGTGGATGTCGGTTATCACGACCACACATGGCGTATGTCCTTTTTCAAGGTCTACTCTATCTGTGTACCAAATTTCAATAAAATCGGTTTAGTCGTTTAGGCGTGAAAGCGTAACAGACAGACAGATTTACTTTCGCATTAATAATATTAGTATCGATTACCTACTATTTACAAATAAAACACATAGTTCAGTTATATAATTTTCTTCATAAACCTAAACAAAAAATCGTCACTCGCGCTGTCTTCACATTATTCTAGTTCTCAGGTAGATTGTGATGGAGCTCTTTGCTTATCACTAGTGCATAATACTCTAAGGGAATTATTTCGTAATACATTAATATTGCTCGCGACATTCATCAATTCTGAACGTGTTGGAAATTTTCCACCAATAAGAAAAGTAGGATTTGGGTTATCACTGAGAAGTCTCGACTCTAACCTATACGATAGCATTATAGTCTTTGTTTGTAGGTTTTACAACTAAGAAGATATCTACATTATTACTTTCAGAAGTACAAGCAACATTGGAAGTAGGGGGCACTGTACTCAGATCTTCACCAGTCAGTATTCCAATTGCGGTCACTTTCGGCTCTTAAAATTACCAAAAGTTTACAAGTTCAAACTTTTTGCCATCAGTGCATTGCAGAATTTAGAATTTCCAACGAACGTAAGCTTTACAAAATTTTGAGTTTCGGGGTATTTTGCGATAGTAATCCATTCACCCTTAGAGTATACTTAGAGTATACATTTTAAGAAATCTTCTATACTTGCATTTACTGTTGTTACAGTAACCAAACAAACCACGGATATGATTAACACCACAACCCATTGGTGACATCGAAGTATTGCAGTTAGACCAGTCATAGAACGTTTCAGGACTCCTACTACCCGTAACGACTGCCATTGAGTATGGCAACCGGGATCAACGGCTTAACGTGCTCTCCGAAGGCAGAAAAAAAACTATTATTAATGAGGAATGACGGAGGCTAGAATGAAGGAATGCATACAAATATTTGCACTGCGTAGCGGTCGCATTTACTATCGCCACGCTACAGAGACTGTCCGAAATACAACTATCCTATCCTACTAATATCATAAAATTGTGAAAGTTTGTGAAGATGTTTGTTATTCAATTACGCTCTAACGCCTGTACGGAACTGGCTGAAATTTGGTACAGAGATAGATTTTAGTGTGGAATAATATACAGGTTCAAAACGAACGGAACGGGTTCAAAATTACACGCGGGTGGAGCCGCGGGCATTAGTGTATATATATTTTAAAAATCAACGTTTGTTTGTTTGCGGTTTTCTGCTTTCGTTCTGTCCGTCCGATGGCCATAACTTGTTGGTCACATCTGCATGAAGGTTATAAATAAGCATATTAAAATTAATGGGCAAAGAAGTTAAGATGATTTTCCACCAGAGAGGCGAGACGAGACGAGGCGAGCAGAGAATTGAAATCGCACTGACCCTTTTTCACTAAAAATAGCCATCGCGAGCTCGCGTGAGCTCGCGCGTGACCGCCGCGCCGCCCGTACAGTGCTGTTTGAAATTTGCCATACTTTCAATTCTCTCCTCGCCTAGCCTTTCTGGTGGAAAATTCTCGCGAGAAGCGTGTTTCGGTAGCAAAGTTAAATTTATACTCTATGTCGGAAACAATGCGGTTAATTTTTACACAAACAAAGATTTCAATTCACGCCTCGCATATTCTCGTCAATCCACACTGTTTCCACCAAAGATGCGCTAGGAGAGGATTGAAAATTTGCCATACAAATTTCAATTCTCTCCTCGCCTCGTCTCGTCTCGCCCCTCTGGTGGAAAATCACCTTATATGATTATTTTTTCTTCGTTTTCTTGTGCTAAATCTGAGCTAACTAGATAACTTCCTCGTATTAACCAATAAAACACTTAGTTCAAATAAAATTTATTTTCTTCACAAAGTCAATTTGAAATAGAAGAAGCCATCCTTTGCACTTTCTTCATACTATTCTTCTGAAAGTGATGGTGTTGATCAATCAATCACTGGCGCAAAGTACAGCAAGGGGCTTACCACGTAACTCGTCAATATTGTTCACGACAGTCGTCAGTTCCGAGCGTGTAGGAATTTTTCTTGCATAAATAGAAGCGATGTGAGGATTATTTTTCACAAGATGCATATTTAGTCTATACGCCAGCATATAGTCTTTATTGATTGATTTCACGACTAAGAGATTTTGGACTTCATTACCTTCAGCAATACAAAACACACTGAATGTAGGAGTCACGAAACTCACATCGTCAACAACCAGTATTCGGAAGCACCGTAGTCGTATCATTTGCTGGCGAACTGTTTATAAACTCGAACTTACTGACATCAGTACATAGTAGGTTTCCAGAGTTTTTAGAGAACAGGATTTTCACACAAACTGGTTTATCAGGACCCTCGCCATTTATATTTACCCCCAGAGTATACCATTCTCCCAGAACATCGTCAATAGTTGCAGTTCCTGCAGTTGCAGCAACCAGACAAGTCACGGAGATGATTACTTTCCACATGATGATACACAGTGTGAATGCTCCTACAAACGTTCGTCAAATGTGGTTTGTTCTTATTAACTTGTGGTATATATACATCTTCATAATTATTTTAACCTAACCTTTGAGAGCTTTGTTTAATAAACAGATAAGTAGTAAACACGGGTCATATGCGTGATACAACGAATCCCAGGGATTCGCGACGATTAAAAATGTCATACATGACAAGAAAGTCACCTCACTCACACTGTTTTTATTCTAGTTCTCTAGATTGTGACGGAACTCTTTACTTATCACTAGTACATAATACTCTAAGGGGATTATTTCGTAATTCGTCAATATTGCTCGCGACATTCATCAGTTCTGAACGTGTAGGAATTTTTCTTCCACTAAGAAAAGTAGGATTTGGATTATCACTGCGAAGTCTCGAGTCTAACCTGTACGATAGCATATAGTCTATGTTTGTACGTTTTACAACTAAGAGGACATCTACAGTTTTACCTTCAGATGTACAAGTTACATTGGAAGTAGGGGGCACTGTACTCATATCTTCAACAGTCAGTATTCCAATTGCGGTCACTTTCGGCTGGTAAAATGACCAAATGTTTACAAGTTCAAACTTTTTGTCATCAGTGCATTGTAGACTTTTAGAATTTTCAACGAACGTAAGTTTTACACAATTTTGAGATTCGGGGTCTTTCTCTCCTTGTACTGCGATAGTAATCCATTCACCGAAGAAATCTTTTATACTTGCATTTACTGTTGTTACAGTAACCAAACAGGCCACGGATATGATTATTTTCCACATAATTAAATGCACAATTTAAATATTGTTTACAAACTTCTTAGCAAAATGTTAGTGTACCACATTAGTTTGCAATATTTATACATATTTTTTATCATTGTGACCTAACCTATAGCTTTTATTAATTTCATAAACAGATAAGAGAGAGCTGTCACAGATTAAGAGCGATTAATTCTGGTAGAGGAGGTAGGACATGACGGTATATCCGTCCCAATCGAGCAGTCTGACTAGGGAAGTACCTCTGCCATACAGAAGAGCGCGGCTTAATAAACCCGTATTGTGTTTCCGACGGTGAGTAAGGTAGCCAGAGCTCACTGGAGAGATTTTGCGATAAATTTTCTACATGTTTAAATAGCAAATATGGATGCAACAAGCGTATAGGTAGATTTGTTTTGTTTATTTCTTGGTTAGATAATTTTGCATTTAGTGCTTGTTAACCTTTTAGAAAATTTATGATATCATCAGATAGTAACGATGGCATGGATTAATGACATGATACATTGGTTCTAGTTTTCCTTAACTACTAGGAACAAACATCTAAATCACTGTGAAGATTCTTTTCAAACGTTAATTCAATTTCGCTTGTAAGTATGTTAAAAGGAAAAAAAGGAACCCTTATAGGATGAATTCGTTGTCCGTCTGTCTGTCAAGACCTTTTTCTCAGGAATGAGGGGAGGCATCAATTTGGCACATCAAGATACCACATTCCCAGGTCTGTAATGTCTTGAAACTGTGAACAATCAATCTTTTAAGTCAACGCAATCAAAATTATGTTGCAATTTATTTAGTATAAGTTCATCCCTCAATCCAATTTTGAAAAGAATCCTCGTTGCAGAACTCGCACTTGACCGGCTTCTTTTTAGATGTTATGTCAAATGTACCTACTCAATACAAGTAATCAACTGATATTGTCCCTACACTTAGATACTAGTCAGTTAACTTTATCTTAATTACTAAATTGACCTCCCGACTCTCGTTCAAAGACGTCAGTTCGGTGATCTTGTTATACCTCATTTACAGAACATTCTGTCTGTAACTTCATAATATTGTACTACATTGGATAAATTCGTCGAAGTTTCTACTTCCCTGTTATGATATGACACACGGGGCCGGAACTTGGAACTGACAGTGGGGATATAGTAAAGCAGACTGATAAATGTAGGATATTGGTTGATGCCTAAGTCCAACAGTGGTATGCTATAGGCTAAATGATTAATTTAAATGACATTGTATAATATTTAGCAATTATTGTAAATTTTTTCTTACCAGTATTTTTCTTGCCATTTACTATTATTAATAAAAAGATGCTAACAATATTTTTATTCTGATATAATGTTCTTAAAACCTACCACTTTTTTGTATGACAGGGCCAATGTTTCTTACAGTTTACATTTTGAAAAATTCACTACTGAGAGGGTGAAATAGGCGTTGAAAGTTTATAACAACAAGTCCGTCAGTTTAGAACAAATACTAATGTGGCGGTAACCGATATCCACGCAGGCGGAGCTGCGGGCGAAAAGCTAGTATTGTATATAGGGGGTCCTACCAAGATTTTCCGGCCCAAAGCAACCTCACCTGCTAGTCGGTACACCTACTGATAGTGGACGAGGCTTGGGCGGAGTATTTGCCGTCGTCTCTTGGGGTAGCGACCTCGGGCCCTTCAGTTCTGGACTCTTTATAAAGTCCCTTTCAAGTATAATAAATAATAAAACTAAATATTCTACAAAGTTCTACACAGCGCTATCTAAGCCCTATATAGGAAGCTTAGCTTAACTACATAGCTTGTGATATGGAATCTAGAATGCGGATAAACATATTTTTCTAAATCTTTTTTAATTTAAGAATACGTACACATTATACATAGAAACACCCAGATCAATGCAAACATACATATTCATGCATACAAATATTTTCACTGAGCGGGAATCAACCCCGCGCCCCTTGCACGGGACACACAGGCCATTAGTGATGAAAAATAGTGACAGTATTTGAATGAGAACCATAGTTCTAGAAATTACCTCACCAAATTACACATTTTGTTTTTAATATGTCTATTATCAACACAATGCTGTAGGGCAGCACGTGTAAGTGCTGTTTACATTATAATTCGCATAAAAAAATTTGTCACAACAACTTAGATAATGTTATACTAACTAAGTTGTTTATCCTCTAATTAGATTACTTATCAGTATCTAACCTTTTGAGACCTATAACTATACGATAAGCGTAAGTTTATCAGTGTCAAAAGACCTTGTTTTGTAAAGTAAACCCAGGTCTTTATATTAATTTACTATTAAAACAACAATCATAAACTATATCGATTACGAAAAACAATTTACTATACCTAGTACTAAAGTCTAAAGGCCATAGGTTATAATAATATAACTAATGCTGATTTTCCGATTCTACACCAATTAGTAGGTACCTAAGTTGTTTTAGTACGGTGGAATGTTCTTCATCCTATTTATTACATTAAAATTCCCACTGCCACTGCGTGTCGGACCCGTGTCGGTCCGTAAACGTCCCAAAGGACAAAAATGAACAAACTCGTGACATGACAGGCCGGTGTTGTCATTTTCAGGAATATCATGTTTATTTATTTGTTTATTTTTGTCCCAAAATAAATCATGTGTTTGCTTAAATTTGAATTCCATCAGATAACTGCGTGGAGTGCGTTCGTCGATGACGTCAGAAGTCACGGGTCAATTCCAGTTCCAGGATTCATAATTCAATAAAATTATGTTTTTAAAACAGTGATAACATTTTTCGTTAATTCGCGATGCTTGTATAAGTAATCTAAGCTTAGCCAAAGAATACGAACAGATAACATAATAATAAAGAACTGAAGCTTTTTGCCTCCCAAGGATTAACCAATAGAAACTAACAAAAAGCCTATATGTGTTTTCTTTGAGTACTTAAAACAAGTTTTAAAATCTCCCGCCCACAGCATCGTCGGGCCTCCTCTGCGCATTTTCAGCGCTCCTATACCAAACTTCACGTTTACTAGTGTGCTCTCGGCGAGGATGTGGATTACCAACTTTACTTAAAGTTTTATTTTAGAATTGTCTGTTAGATGTTTTTTAAAAGTTTTGTTATCTGTAGACAGTTTTATTGTATTTTTAGTTAGCACGTGAGTTTATTGGTGTGAAAATTTTGAATTGAGCTGCGAATAAAGTGCTCTGAATATTTTATTTGCTTTCAGTTTACAGTTAAAAAAAAAACAAATAGAATATAATACATTTTTATACAATTCGAAATGGAATTGTTAGTTATTCTATGTTTCCTTAAAAAAACTCGATTTACATAGCAAAGTAATGTACTTTTGAATGAAATTTTGAAGCATTTATTATGATAACTAAATGTACGTTTATAGGCAACTCATATAGTAACATTTTCCTGTTTAAGTATACATAATACATTATAATTACGCCTCTTTCCATTAGGTACCTTTTGCTTATTACTGTTATAATTGTTTTCATACAAGCTCGCTGCTTTTGCCGATATACAACTGTTCACCGGCCTTACTCTTAACCTGGCCTTTCCTTGGACTGTCCTTCTTCTGTGAAGAAAGAAGAAAGAAGAAAAGAAGAAAAATATTTTTTATTCAACCTAGCAATAGGTACACATTTTACAAAACTACAACATTGTGTTTTTATAATATACTTACTTAAAAGTGAAATATGTGGACCTACCATAACTTGCCAGAATCGTTAGTTTTTTGGAGGAGGAGAAAGAAAGATGAGGCTATTTATGGTATTATATCCTCATCCTTCTTTCTTGTCTAGAAAACGAACGCTTATAAGCAATGTTCGTATCCCTAGGTTGGCCCTTTTATATTCACCTCATAAATCTTGAAAGCATAATTTACTTTGATCTACATCGGGTGAACTAAACATTTCCGTATACAATCTGGAATTACCAGCACTTTATCGCAAGTTATCGAATAACACAAACAACCACTTACCCCTACGTAACACAGAAACTACTACAGACTACAGTACACAGTGCTTGTATTTAAAATTCCCACAAGCTTAAACCTCAGCCCCACGAAGCCTCATTACAAGTGGAAGTGGAATGCCTGATAGGGTAACAAGATCGCTCTGTAAATAATATACGAGCATGCTCAAGCACAGGCTCCGCTTAGAACAAGACTAGTGACACAGTGTTTATGTGGAACGACTGGTACTAAATTACATACGACAATACTTTTCGTCAATTTATGATAGTGAGTTTTAGACTATGACGTAATTAACCTTAGGCCGCCTGGCTTTGGTAGTTTTTCTACATTTTTTTATACCTTTTAATTAGCATTATTCACTCTCCATCGTATCAGTAAAGTTATTCTAGTCTAGTAAAGCTATTCTAAAATTTGATAACATTTTTGCAGTATCAGTGGTATAACAGTGGTTGACAATTAGCAGAATCAGGGTCCGGTTCACTTTTTTTTATGACTGATAGCCTCGCGTTTGACCGTTATCTCATCTGTGTCAAACTCAAAACATATAAAGGGATAAGAGTCGGTCCGCACTGTAAAGTGTAACTGATACAACGTGTGAGCATTAAGTTTACTGAGTAGAAGTTCCATTAGGTGTGGGGCCCAGAACCTCCACGTGATGCACCCTGTGCAACGGGGACGGCAGCGTCTCTTACCCCAGGTGGAGACGCTGCTGTTCGCGGCCATTTCCGACTGAGACGTGAGTGGCCCTGTAGAGGGCTGCTTAGTGGTTCTCCACGTATCCCTTTGACTATCAGGGAATTCATAGAGACATCAACCTTCTCGTACCCGAGGAGGCCATCTGGAATACGGTGGTTTTTTTTAGTTGGTTTGCAGTTCCTGCAGTTGCAGCAACTAGACAATCTACGGAGATGATTTTTTTCCACATGATGATGTACAGTGTGAATGCTCCTCACAAACTTTCTTCAAATATAAAATCGCGATAAGTCCCGTATTAAAACGCTATAAGTTTACATCGCGATAGTTCAAAAACTCATCATCATTATGTAGAGGTATTTTCCCGATTACATCCGTGGCCAAGATGACCTCGGAGCTCAGAGTCCGCCTTCCGGCTCTTCCTCCTCCACTTCGCACGATCTTGGGCGTCCATAGTAGTGAGACCATTTGCACACATGTCACCCTCCACGACGTCAAGCCAGGACTTCTTGGACCAACCCCTTCTACTTGGACCCGGCGGGTAAGGCCATTGCCAGGCATTTGCCACCCACATAGCCCAGCAGTTAGGCGGATGCCAGAGTTCCTCACGCGATCTTTACGCGTGACACGGCACATCCACCGCAGTATTTTCATCTCCGTGACACGCAGCTCTTGCTTGTGTCGCTCCAGCAGCGGCTACGCCTCACAACCATGCAAGAGGACAGGCCTAATGATCGTCTTATAGACCTGTCCCTTCAACCTGACAACTGACTGAGTTCAAAAACTACACAAGTCAAATTCAAATTTTGAAAGAGTATTGCAATTTTTTCAATCTAATCTATAAAACAGTAACAATATAAAATATTTAAAAATATTCTTCACGAATGCCCTCCGCGCAAGAGGGGGTGCAAGCGTGCCCATGAATAATTATTTGACCCTCTCCAATTAAAAAGTGCCGAGTGGGTACAGGTATTTAGCACTTCACAAACCTTGTTATTTGTGGACCATTTAACAAAATACGTAAAAAAAGGTTTAAATTCACCCCAGTATATACCAGACAACAGCATGAATAAAGAACAAGTTGAAATAATACGTGATAAGAATGGAAATTTTGGAGAAAACAATGTTTGAAGAATTAAATGTTTTTTGAAATTTTACAGAGGAATGTTCTTGGTGTTTAATTGTTTTTTAACTCGCGGTTATTAGTTATAAGGGTAAGTAGCGGGTATTTTTTCTTTGAGGTTTTAAATTATTTTTTCTCAAAAACAGATTAGATAATATTTTTAATCAAAATTTTAATTCCGGTATTTACACATTTTAAGAGATTACTAATTCTATAGATCCATATTCTGAAAGAGAAAACGATAAAACTTAAGCTAAAATATCTTCGTTTTCAGGGTAGGAAAACTATTTGATTTGAAATCACAATAAATAATCTGATTTAAATTCTCTTAATAAAGAAACCGTCGATTTTTTCATAAAACGCGAGGAGCCATTCTCACTATATTGTAGATGTGTTCTGCAGGAAATAGGAGTAGGTACTTTAGCTACTCACTTTATTCTCATTTAACACGAAGTAGTACTAACTACTAGTAAGTAGGTAGTTTACATTCTGAGTTATTTTTTTACTTTTGGTTTACTTACAGACATGGCGCAAGCGTGTTTTATTACAATTTTCATAATATCGTTATTTTTCGATCATGATTTTTCATCATTTCAATGAGATTTCATATTGAAAAAGAAAACCAAAATGTTAAATTATTTAATAAAAATAGTAGCCCTAAATTTCCATATATCTATACTTTTGTAGTATTATTAGATATAAAAAGTCTTTAGTGTGTAATATAAATATGAATGATAAATTGAAATATTAAAGAGTACGATACGATAATAACAAACGTTTATTTTTATTATAAGCATGAAATAAAACGGCATTGAAAGATTGTTTCGTAAGCGAATGGTTGCCTATGAAGCTCATCTTTATGACTCTGTAAAAATCTACAATTTGGCTTAAAAGTTGCCATACCAAACAAAGCTATCCAGCGACTGTAGAAGTCTGTACAGATCGACAAATATGTAGATAGCCGACCCGCCCCGGTTTCGCCTGCTGCATAGGTACTTCGAAACACCATGACATGCCTTTAAAACGGTTTAAAGGGGTGACATGAAGTTTTTAAGCATGAATTTGAAAAATTTACGGGTATTTGCGGACTTATGTAGTACGGACGAATATTCAAAAAATGTATGGGAATCTACCAAATTTGTTGACATTTATTATTACTGCTCCGCTCCCTTGGCCAGCAGCGTGATATTATACAACCTAAAACCTTCCTTTATAAATGAAATATTCAACACAAAATATTTTTTTTCAATTCGAACGTTCCAAAATCCGAAATTCCTGAGATTAGCGCTTCAACCAAAGAAACAAACGACAGACGAATGAATGGACGGACGGACGGACGGACGGACGGACGAACAAACAAACAAACTTTTCAGGTTTACAATAGTAATAGATAAGAGCTGGACTATCTGTTTTATTGCTCTTTCACATATAAATACTCGCAGAAGCGAAGAGTGGACATAAACTTTATTCGCACTAAAAGCTAGACTATCATTCTGTCGTGAATACTACATTTCGTTTTTATTACAAAACATTTTTTTCTTCGAATACACTCTTATAGACGACTTTGATAGTTATTGAAATCAAGTGTGAATTACTCGAATTGTGCGGATTATGTTTATTTTATTTTGTAATAAAAGTATCTGAACGGTTTCTTATTTGGAAATTGTTTGCATCGGAGCGATGGTTTTATTGGTATAGCTTTGGATATGATGGGAGCTGGTTGAGTATAAGATTTGGATCCAATTTTCATGGTCCATATAAATCTTTACTACAGTATTAAGATTTAAAACCAGTCAAGTTTTCAACCAGACATTGAGGATAGTGCCGTGATCAGAACAAAAGTTAGTGACGAAAATGAAAAACATATTTACTAGATACTCTTTTTTTTATACCACTTAGGTGGTATATAGATAAGTACACGGCCCACCTTATGAAAATTGGTTACCATGTGCGTTGTTATGCAACACCAGGGGCGTCACACTCGCGCCGCTCCTGCAACTTTCTGAGGTTCTTCTTGAAGAACCCCTTATTGTAGTAGCTTGATTTTATTGGCTATTTCGGCTCTTGCGGAAACGGAGCGTCTGACCTCCCATCTCCAACAGAAAAGCCTGCACCAGAGCCTCGTCTGTTAATGAGCAGGTATACCAGCCAGTAGGTGAAGTTTCGGTGATTCTCCAAAAACATCCCTAAATTAGTCAATTAACCACACTTCAAAACGCTAACAGTAAAGTGAAAAATATTTTGCGGAAAGATAGGAGTACGAAGGATATACCTTAGGCAGTCTCACGTCCCGACATCTAAAGACCGACCGACCAACCAGTAATAAAACCCTTTGCTCGCATGTCACACTCCATGACGTCAAGCCAGGCTTACCTGGGCCTACCCCTTTTACCTGGACCCGGCGGGGGCACCATAGCCTAGGGGCACTTTTTCTACCCACGTAGCCCGGTGGTTGCCGAAATTACAGGAAAACTGTAGTAAAGTATCCGACGGATTTCCACATTTTAAAAGAAAGTTTCCAAATAGATCCTCAGATCTTCATTTCAGACTTCAGCAAAACTTTAAAATTATGCGGCGTTTAAATAAAGAAGTGAAGCTTCATTGATATTGGTCCAACGCCTGGGTACAGTCATAAACCAGATTGGTCGGGTCGCAAATCGAACAGAATTGACTTGAGGAAACTCGTAAAATTTGAAATTGTATTCGTACCTAAAAAGAATTATGTTCCGTAATCTCGTCCTCATTAGTTTACTATGTAGTTTGCACTTTGCACAACTTGCTGCTCACAATTTAAAGTATTATAAATAAAATCTCCTTTTATCTATGATATACTTTATGCTTATATGTCAGACACCTGTCTCTTCATTGTACTTTTTTGTGCGCGCGCTGCTTGCACCGTCTTTTTTTTCCTTCGATTATAAAATAATATTTTACGTTTATATCATGGGAAAAAATAAGCGAAAGAGACGAGAGGAGGCGTTGGAACAACGACTGAGTGAACTGGAGTCGCAGCTTTGTGGGTGGAGTCGTCACGACCGTACCGGTAAGTAAGGACTCTACGTTACATATAGTGCTCAAGAATTTTCACGAGAGGTGACCATGAAATCATGTGCTATGTATGGTCTACCCAGGTTGTAACACCACAGTAGAGCTTTCACGAGAGGTTAGCCGTGGCATACCTGTCACCTTGTATAGGTCTTGAGAGTTTTCACGAGAGGTTGACCTCGAACAAAATTAGATGCTTTCTAATCTACCCAGGTTGTAACACCACAATCGAGCTTTCACGAGAGGTTAGCCGTGGCATACCTATCATCTAGCAGTAATTTAGCTCTCAAGATTTTTTCATGAGAAGTCGACAACGAGAACACTAGATTCATAATATACCGGGTTGTAATACCACAATAGAGCTTTCACGAGAGGTTAGCCGTGGCATGCCTGTTACCTAGTATTAGGAATTTGACTACATCCTCAGAGCTTTCACGAGAGGTCAGCCTTGGATTTAAGTGTAGTCTTGCGGCTCGCTTGCTAATACTGTCCGTCTTTGTTTAGACGACGCAAATCGCCTCAACCAAGCTCGCTCCAGCCAAGCTCGCTCCAGCCAAGCTCGCTCCAGCCAAGCTCGCTCCAGCCAGGATCGCTCCAGCCGAGCCTGCTCCAGCCGAGCCTGCTCCAGCCGAGCTCGTTCTAGGAGTCGGTCGCCTCATGAACATGAATTTCGCAGCTCTTCGAGAAAGAGACAGACATCACGTCTGCGTCACCACTCACCTCAGCGTCCAGTTTCACCTACCACTGGTAGTTATAACGTCGCAGTAATTGATCCTGGTGGAACAGATGTTGAGGTAGTTCCGGCACCTACAGAGATAACAAAGGATTTACCGTCTCACATAGAAGATCTACTTGGGCATGAGGGCGCTCCGCTTACTAGTAATTCCATAGAGTTACACGAGAGTTTGGCCACTCGTTGGACAGCTATTCTACGCAATGGCTTGGAAACTGAAATTAAAACACAATTGATAAAAAAATATGATCCCCCTAAGAATTTATCATATTTAGTCCCACCAAGGCTTAATGAGGAAGTAGCAGCTGCCATGAACGAGAACAACATTAAACGGGACAAGAGAATAGTTCAAAATCAACTTACGTTAACATCTTCTATCTCAACCGTAGGAAAGGTACTCAACAATATGATAGCCTTACATGGGGACGAAGCTCATATCCAGGCTTTAAGTGATGCAGCAAGATTATTATGTGATTTGTTTCACGAGAATACAATCACTCGCAGATCTTTAATTCTACCCGGCCTCAATAAAGATATGAAGGAGCTGATGGAGCAAACCCTCATTTCAGAATATTTATTTGGCGACAAACTTCAAGAAAAAGTAAACACTATAAAAGCTGTAAAGAAGTCTGGACAAGAATTAAAGAATGTTCAACCGCCTAGAGTATCCACTAAACTCAAGCCTTTAAACTATCGACGCCCACAACGACCAATGCCACGTCCGAGTGGGCAGAAGCCGAAGCCGAAACAAACATCTCAAACAACCAAGCCGACGATCCACCCCAAGTACTCACCACAACAGCGCTACCGTCGTCCCCCACGCCGGAATCAACACTAAGTCAGGTACAAACAGGCAGACTTCAATATTTTTTAAGTGAATGGTATAATATTACTAACAATCACATTATACTCGAGTGGGTAAAGGGTTACTCCATACCTTTTTCTAATATGCCTTCCCAAGCAGTTATCCCACGAAACGACCATTTCAATCAAAAAGAGGCTAAGCTTATTTCGGTTGAAGTAGATAAACTACTACTCCTAGGTGCTATACAAAAGTGTTCACCTACTGATGGTCAGTTTTTATCTGGGATTTTTCTGCATCCTAAGCCAGACGGCACATGGAGGTTTATTTTGAACTTGAAAAATCTCAATAAATTTGTTGTTACCTCTCATTTCAAATTAGAAGATTGGAGAACCGCCACAAAACTTTTGACCCCACTATGCTATATGGCCACAATAGATTTGAAAAATGCATATTATTTAATACCGATTCAGGAGTCTCATAGGAAATACCTACGATTCACGTTCGAGAATACATTGTATCAGTTTTCATGTCTCCCATTTGGACTCAGTTCAGCGCCATATGTGTTCACTAAGATTATGAAGCCTGTCGTTTGTCATTTGAGGTCACAGGGCCTATTGTCTGTTGTCTATTTAGATGACATCCTTTGTCTGGCCGACTCATACGAGATATGCTTACAAAATGTGGCTATTACTCGGAAATTGCTACATGATTTGGGCTTCATAATTAACATTGAAAAGAGCAAAATGATCCCAAAACAAACGTGTCAATATCTAGGATTTATATTAGATTCTATTAATTTCTCCATCTCACTCCCATTGAAAAAGATTGCATCTATTTCCAAACTTTTAAGAGAAGTTAAATCTAAAGAGAGATGTAAAATATTAGACTTTTGTCAAGTGTTAGGTACACTAATAGCCGCATGCCCAGCAGTGGAATATGGCTGGTTGTATACCAAAATTATGGAATACCATAAAACTGCAGCTTTAAAGGCTAATAATAATAATTATGGAGCATATTTCTTTATATCTAAAGTAGTTCATTTAGATATAGACTGGTGGCTCTCCCACATCCAAAATCAAAGTAAAATAAAACAATATAGATTTTGTTTAGAAATATTTTCAGATGCTTCACGAATTGGTTGGGGATTAGTATGTAATGGTGTCAAGAATCATGGACATTGGACTGATAGTGATGAGTCTTTTCACATAAATTATCTAGAACTACTGGCAGCTTTTATAGGTCTCAAAACATATGCCTCTAATCTCAGATCATGTGATATTCTACTTAGAATTGATAACACAACTGCCATAGCCTATATTAACAGGATGGGCGGAACTCGTTTCCAACATTTGAACAGCTTGGCACGAAAAATATGGCAGTGGTGTGAAGAAAGGCAACTATGGATATATGCATCATACATTAGCTCCAAAGAAAACACCATTGCTGATGCTGAATCAAGGCGTCCCCGTTCAGAAACAGAATGGGAACTTTGTGATGCCGCTTATAGATCCATTGTGGATAACCTGGGTGAGCCCCAGATTGACTTATTTGCAAATAAAATTAATAAAAAATGCAAAGTCTATATTTCATGGTTTCCTGATCCTCATGCTGACTCCATAGATGCCTTTACCTCTCAATGGCTAGGGAAGTTCTTCTATGCTTTTCCGCCATTTACACTCATAAGTAGAATGTTGCAAAAAATTAGATTTGATAGAGCACTCGGAATTGTTGTAGTCCCATACTGGCCAACCCAACCCTGGTATCCGATGTTTAACTCCATGATTATTTCCAGGAAAATTATTTTAAAACCATGTCCTGACTTACTAATGTCTCCTTCTAGGGACCCGCATCCTTTACACAGGAGCCTTATCCTGATTGCCGCCATATTATCAGGAGCGCGTTCTTAAGAAAAGGAGTGCCTTCTTCATCATTAGAGATAATGCTAGCATCATTATCGGATAAAACAAGATTACAATATGAGTCTGCTCTAAATCAATGGATTTTGTTCTGTCAGAACCAAGACATGAACCCGTTATCAGACTCAGTACCACCGGTGCTATCATTCTTAACATTTAAGTATAAGGAAGGACTATCTTATAGCTCACTTAATACCATGAGGTCAGCGCTTTTCTCTAGTGTTAGGGACTCACATTGGAACAGATGATAGAATTACAAGATTTTTCAAAGGTGTATTTAGATTAAGACCAAAGACACCTAAGTATGATGTGGTTTGGGATCCTAGTATTGTTTTGAACTACTTGTCTAGGTTATATCCTAATAAAGATCTTAACTTTGAGCAACTTACTAAAAAAATGGTTGCATTGTTAGCTCTTGTGACTGCTCAAAGAATTCAAACTTTGTCCCATATCCGTATAGATAATATAAGTTTCAATGAAGATAATATTAACATTAAAATTCCAAAATTAATTAAGACTTCTGCACCTGGCAGAAATCAACCGAATTTAATACTCCCCTTTTTTAGAGATAATCCTAGTATTTGTCCTGCAACAACTCTACTGCATTACATAGAACGTACCCAAATTTTAAGGGAAACTTGTAATACATTATTTATTACAACAAGAAAGCCTTATCATGCTGCCTCTACAACCTCTATTAGTAGGTGGGTAAAACAAGTGCTATCTGATAGTGGAGTGAACACTTCCAAATTTACGGCTCACAGCACCAGACATGCTTCTACCTCAAAGGCCTTCATGAAAGGTTTAAATATTGAGGTCATAAGAAAAACTGCAGGTTGGACTGCAAATTCTTCGGTCTTTGCTTCTTTTTATAATAGGCCAATTATTTCTGACCCAAATAATTTTGCAAAATCTGTATGTTCAACAGACTAATTATCTTTGTTTAATAATTTCATATTTTAAATTACTTTGGTGTATGATATCATCCAAGTCAAAGCTGATTCTATGTTGGTCTAACACTTGTAAATTGTCAAAGGGCACAGATATGCCCTAGCCAAGTTTAGTTTTTTTGTATTAAACATGTTTAGTCACAATAAATAAATTTGAAGTCACAACTTTCTACTTTGAACATCTACATAGTAAACTAATGAGGACGAGATTACGGAACATAATTATTAGATCGGACTAACTTACCTAGTGACGTCCGATCCCCAATTATGTGAAGTAATCTCGTCCTCATTACAGACCCAACCCTTCCCATGTGTCATTAATAGATCCGAATAAGGTCTATCTATGACATTACCTGCTAGATAGTACCCCTTCTGAAAGTTGTGGATAATCTTTGAATCAATGAAGAGACAGGTGTCTGACATATAAGCATAAAGTATATCATAGATAAAAGGAGATTTTATTTATAATACTTTAAATTGTGAGCAGCAAGTTGTGCAAAGTGCAAACTACATAGTAAACTAATGAGGACGAGATTACTTCACATAATTGGGGATCGGACGTCACTAGGTAAGTTAGTCCGATCTAATAATTATAGTTCGATTTTTGAATCCAGTTTTTATTCGCTGCCAGTTTGAAATTGAAGTTTGAAGTTGTATTGCTTGTAATAAAAGATACGAAATTCATTACGGAAGTTCGGAGCTAAAATGAGAACAGCAACAATCTAGCTGATAATAGTATACTAAAGATTACTACAAATGGTGGTTTTTTGAGTTTGTCGCAATTCTTTCCGTTCTCGATCCCCCAGAATATTTTTCGGTTTAAAAATAGGGTTCTATCACGCTATTACTATCTATCTAGATCTCAACTAATCTGAACTGGTCATATGGCTTCTAAAATGCAGAAAAATATAGATACATTCAAAATACACTAAAAAACAATATGCATGTATAAAAATATTGGCACTGAGAAGGAATCGAACCATTTAGTAATTCTTGATCACTAAATCAAGAACAAAACGATACGCACAGTGAGGTATGGTTGTATAAAAGAAAATTTTATACAATCATACCTCACTGTGGTCGTGGAAGTCAGATGGCAATCACTTCACGGAAAATGTCGAGGTCTAGCCAAATCCGTAGTTAATACTGGCAAAACGGACCCCAGACTCCGAGCTGAAAAGCTGCGGATGCGACTGGGAATACCCGCTATGATGAAGAAGAAGTGAGGTATGAAAGAAACTTCATCCCGCGCACGCTCTAGCTTTGGAATAAACTCCCTGCTATAGTTTTCCCGAGCGACTACAATATGAAGTTTTTCAAAAGAATGTTCTTACAGGGTTATGTGACTCCTGGTGTTGTATACGTCCATAGGCCAAGGTAACTACTTCTCACCAGGTAGGCTTGCTTATCTGCCAATCAAAGCAGTATAAAAAAAAGACGTGTGGCACTCGGGGACTGCCGCGGTAAAGCTAGCATTATTAGCTAGCATAGCATTTTTTAATAACTTATGCAATTATCCCCCCACTCCGAGCTCGCACGAATCGAGCCGAGCTCGGAGTGTCAGCTTAGGTTTTTTCGTTACGGAATTTCTGGATTCGGTCTCCACGCTCAAGGCCCGCGATAGAAGCTATGCAATAGCTTAAAAATTCAAAAGCAATTTGTAATGGTGAATATTGAATATTTGAATATATATTATGTAGGGTGAATATCATCCGAGTTTCAAATTACACGGGAATTTACCTGGAAGCAAAATTAAATCCTTCCTTTCCTTTCATGATGGCAGTGACTATTTTTCGCTCGAGTAGGACGTAAAATGTGTAGCGGAGAAAAGGTTCAGAATATGAGTTTCCTCAGAGATGAGACCGGGTGCCGTGACGTTTTGAGAAGCATTATGACTGTAAATTGTGGAATACGTAAACTATTTCATTCTTGCATAATCTCGTTGGAAACAACAGAATAATGTTGACCTAGGTTTATACTAAGTTGTGATTATGTCCAAAATGATCATATAAACAGTACATGACCATTTTTTTTGACAAAATGAGTTTAGAGATGTTAGATTTTCTTAGATTGTCGTTCAAATTAAAAGACGTAGGCCCCATACTCACTTCATCTTGTTCAGAGCCAAGACAACCTCACCTGCAAGGACAATATTCGCTCCCATAACAGAAAATAAAAACCAATTGGAGGTGTAATTTGATCCTGGAGTGTTGTTGTCGATTGCACTCAAGGTGAAAGCCTCAAATGGCGCCGAGAAGAACGCTGTAAATCGAAGTTCACCTTTTTATATATATTGTTTTTTTATATATGATACGTCAGTTTGACTTCGGTGATGCTTTTCCATGCCCCTCTTAAAGGACCCAGAACTGTACCGGGACCGGGATTATCAATTGACAACACCCCGTCTGATGGTAAGCTAGGGTTCAGTGCAAAGAATAGTGGCCGCTATTACAGGTGCTGTCCCTAGAATGTTGTGTTTTGACTCATCCAAATTATCTGCCTGATGATTTGAACGAATGCGGATATTCATAGGTAGGCCAAGAAACATTCATATTATTTTACCAATTTAAAAGAACCGACTAAACTTTGGAGTAAATTTTGCTTTGATTAAATTTTAGTATTGATAGAATGTTTGACTTCAAGTTTTCATCACTAGAATATCTATAAGCTGCCTAGTCTCAGTACCTAATGGCTAATGTAAACAAAAGGTAAATAAGCAAGTCGAAGTACTCGGAGTTCGCAGGCTTGCGTGAAAGATTTAAAAACAGTCGAGGAAACTCCTGCCCCTCTAGACAAGTGGCAATTCGTTGCTCGGCGTATGATGGAATAGAATGACAAATGTATGATTTGACGTTTTTGACATTCGTTGACACCTGTCATATACGTCAAATCCCATACATTTAGCATTCTATTCCATCATACGCCGAGCAACGAATTGCCACTTGTCTAAGGCCTTGTCCTAGGTGAGCGACCAGTGCGTAAACGCTAAAAATCAAATGTTCGCTGTACATACATTGTGTCCTACGTGGTAGCGCTTATCTATTTGCGACGAACGCGACGAGACGCGTTTTTGATTTTTGCGCGACGAGACGCGTAAATGACAGAAGAAATGACAGATTACATTGGAAATAGAGGGCCTTCTCGTGATTTCGCATACGAAGTTTGGTGACATTCAAATCGGCTGCCCAAATTCAAAACCCAGTAAGTGTTTTTTAACAAATTTTACAGGAGAGCGTAAAAACATAAAACGGGCAAGCCTTTCAAAAGTATTGTGATATTTTTTAAATAGAGTACTAACCACTGACTACATAATGAGTAAAATATTTCGATAATAATGTATATTGCACATTTTATACCCCTTACTAACTTTTAAAAAGTGGAAATCTCAAATATTTTCTCTGTCCTGACCCGTTTCAAAACCTAGTATATGCATGTTTCGTAGAGGTAAAATAAAAAATATGAATTTCTGCATCAATCAAGTATTTTTATTGTTTAAATTAACATACAATTAGTTAGAAAAGTAAGAATATAATAGTGTGCGGGCGGCGGCGGTTGCAGGCGGTAAATGCGGTAATTCGCTCCAATTTCTCGCGTCGCGCCCAAGTTCTAAAACCTAGTAAGCCACATTCCCAATAACAAAACACAGTAAGTGCATGTGACTTCCTGAGTTTTGAAGTTGTAAATGCGAGTTGCTAGGTTTTTGATCTTGTTTTCTGAGAGTGAAAATGCACTTACTAGGTATTTTACAGCAGGTGTCTTCACAAGTCGATGCGGTTCCCTATGAAAGTTCGAAATATGGAAAAAAAGTGTTTTCGTAAAAAATGTCCCTTACTGGGTTTTGAATTTGGGCAGCCGAAATGTCATCAAACTTCTTATGCGAATCTACCGCCATCTATTGATGATATTCCGACAACTTCTGTTATTACACCATACATACCTATATTGTGCATATATAAATACTGCATGTATTAATTATTACTTATGTTACGATATTTTAGAAAATAACTAACGTATATACATAAGGGTTTATTTATAACCAAATGAAGTAAATAAATCATTTATTTCAGACTTACTTAATGAATAAATATTTTATTTACATTTATTTATTAGATAATAGGAGAAATTATTAAAGCATGATATAAAAAGCACAGAATATAGTCGCAAGGTACGACTATATTCTAGGTGCTTTTGCGTCAGAGGGAGCAAAATGTACCTTGCCCACATTAAGTTTAGGCTATGCCTAGTTTGGTCGATAGCATTTAATACCTCTCGTTCCCAAAAAAATATTCCATTTATAATCTACCTGATCTTCATCATCATCCTCATTATTACAGACATGTTTTCCTGATTGTATCCGAGGCCAACGTGAACTTGGAGCTCAGGGTCCACCTTCTGGTCTTCCTTCTCCATTTCGCATGGAGTTAAAGACAAATGAGATACGATGTAAAAATGTACAAAAGAAAATGTCATTAAGGTCGAAAGTCATTTGCACTGTTTTTAGTGTTGAAATTTCTTGAAATATCACTATAAAAAAATGCTTTTTGGCATCTATACGTAACCCTGATCACGAAAATGTAACTAAAAGATGAGTACAAATTTAAATGAGTAAGGATTTACACCTACAGATTGAAAAACACTAAGTGCAAGCAATTTTCGATCTTATTGGCATCACATAGTACTTAGTTTTTTTTCTTATATTCGTGATCAGCGGCATCTATTATCGGGAAAAAACATGTAATAAAGAAAATGTCATAAAGGTCGAAAATCGTTTTTCTATTCCTAGTAGTCTCTATGTGTAACTTATAGTCGTTAATTACCTCCTGTGAGGTGAAACAAGAGGTTACCGCACGAAAAAAAAGTTTTTCAATTTACATAATATAAAGTTATTGTTAGTTTTATTTGTTTTGAAGAACATTTTGTTTATTTTTTTTTTTTTGGTATGATATGCTATCTGGTTTAATGTTCAAAAACTACTTAAAGTTCATTTATTAATCTATGATTGGTTTGGAAGCATCTTTATGTAGCCTGTGGCACCAGACCCTTGGATGTGTTGTCCGGTCATCTGTTGTGCACGACGCACCAGACTTTAAAAAATATATATCTTGATCGAATAAATTGTTTTCCTCAACCGATTATTAAAGCTGCATCCACACCACATTCTGCCCATCGCATTGCTCATCGTGTTGCCGGAAATATTTGCGTGAATAATGCCCTACCATCCACACGCTCGCCTCATCGCGATGTTCATCGCGTTGCGTTGCCCCGCATTCCAGTACCAGTATTCGCCCTTCAATGGAGATGGACGTCAACACTTTAGGAACGTACGCATTATGTTGTATTTTTTACTAATTTTTTTTAATAATTAATTTTATTTGAACCTTTTTAGTTAGGATATGACATCTATATATTTTTGTAATCTCCTTTTAATTCTCTTCATTTTGATACCCTACTCGATAAATTTGAATGAAAAATAAATTTTTACAACACATATTTTAGCTTCAAAAATCTACCGTATAGTTTTTGTTGGAATTTTATGTACCCTATGACACTCGGGAGATGAATACCTTTCATTTGAGACCCTATTCATCAAAACCCTTCCAGGCGTTAGGCCTGTAGAGGGGAACAAAGAAAACTACATACACACATAGACACATACATACATACATACGCGCGAAACACATTACCCTCTCGCTGGCGCAGTCGGGTAAAAATAGAAAACTTCATGGGCGAGAACTGTCCAACCGGGCTTATTATTTTTATTTTGTAATGATTATAACCTGTTTGAACTACTTACTACTTTTGTTGGTACTAAATACTAGATGGCGCTTCAAACTAGCTTCAAAGTTTTGACATTTGATTCATTACAGATGATTCACCCCTTTATGTCAGGTTCACTGACATTACCGCAACAGTGTTGCCAAAAACATCAACAAAGAATCTGCTAAAACGTTGTTAAATGATGCCAAAAATTTTGGGTGTCTTGTAGCATAATATTTCCTTTAGTTTTTTTTTGTTGATATCAGTCCGATATCACATCGTTATATTCGCGACATCTATCTTTTTTAGGGGTACTCGCTAAGTATTGACAGGTGACAGGTTCGCTATTCTATTGGTGAACTGATCCGTTTATAAAAAACATTAGTTAAGTTTTAGGCAGCAGACAAACAGTGACTTTAGTGCGTTCAGGCTGCCTCGGTGTTGTAGCGCACCTGGAATGTTTGCGGAAGAGTACACAGCTGACTTTTATTACGCCATAATAAGAAAACACACTGCTTCCATGCTCGCGAGACTCCACCATAGTACAAATATGGTCTCCTGAGCGTATTTAAAGATAGGTGGGACTCACGCTTGCTAGGTCGTTGGCTGGCTCCACACAACATTCAAATGAACAAATTCATATAAATTACTAAAAAAAGTAAAAGTATAGTATAGTAGTTTCTTTGTAAGTATCCATATGGACTGAAGTCTGCAATAAGTTATTTAAATTTTAATTACCCTTCTTGGCAGAAAGTAAAATCGGTTAAACTGACGAAACCTCTTGTTCGCTACACTCGTTTGAATTTCAAACAGATCAATAAATTTGTAAATATGTTGAAATATTGATTTATTTGGTATTATTTACATTTAAGCCAAAGATTCGGTTACTTTTCAGCAGCCATTTTGAAAAGTAAATAATACCATTTGATATTATTTACAAGTAGCGATAGAATCTGTTAAAAGTGGTTTTATTTCAATAAATGATATTCGCGTTGGTAAGACAGTGTCTTTTTCTTGGAGTAGGTTTAATTTTATGTACTAAAAAAATGTGCTAAACTACGAACGTCATGAAAATATGCTAAATTTGGCAGTAAATATTCTGAGTTTAGCATTAAAAATTCTAAGTTGGCATCACTCGTCGCGTTCGTCGCGTTTACGCGCTTACGCTCACGTAGGACACAAAATTACGATACGCTTTGGTCGCATTTGACGCTTGTCGCCGAAACGCGTCTCGTCGCTTTCGTCGCCCACCTAGGACAACGGGTAAAGGGGCTCGGGCCCTAGACAAAGTGACATTCTATTGATGGAATCGCGTTGAAGCGAACCGTTTTTAATTTTTAACAGTGGATTACGCGACATTGCGGTGATTATAGTAATAGTAGTGTAGTAGTAGTGTAGTAGTAGTGTAGTAGTAGTGTAGTAGTATTGTAGTAGTAGTAGTAGTGTATTAGTATTTCGAGTAAAAAAGACATTTTCATTAAAAAATTATTGTTATGTTAATTATTTATGTCAATTTCATACTACAATTAGCGATTCCACTGGCGTTATCACCAAAAGAATGTCACTTTGTCCGTTTTTAATTTTTAACAGTGGATTACGCGACATTGCGTTGATTATAGTAGTAGTAGTGTAGTAGTAGTGTAGTAGTAGGTATTTCGAGTAACAAAGACATAAATTTCATTAAAAAATTATTGTTATACTTATTAATTATTTATGTCAATTATACAATTAGCGATTCCACTGGCGTTTTCACCAATAGAATGTCACTTTGTCTAGGGCCCCTAAAGTGTGTAAAGTGTGTTGTTCCTGCCTACCCTAGTGGAAAATAGCGTGAGTATTATGTTTATGTATATGTAGACCCTGGATTCAAAGGTGCAGATTGCACTCTGACGTTGCGATGTAGAAGACTTTGCCCTCAGCTTACCATAAGGCAAGGCGATTAAAATTGGTTCCGTGGTGGGGTTTAGCGTGAAAGCGTAACAGACAGACAGAGTTACTTTCGCTTTTATAATATTAATTATAGATTTGTATGAACAGGTTTTAAAATATAAATCTTGATAATTGAATATTACTGGCTTAGGCCTCGCTCGCCCCGTGGATCTTGCCCCCGACTGCTTTAATGTTGCAACTCGCCCCCTTGAACATTAGATACCCCAAATCGCCCCCGATTGTTAGTAAGTTAAAAGTACTGTCAGCAATAAAGAGTCATCTCTTTTACAAAAGTACTACATACATACATACATAGGTAATATTTGAAAAAACATAAAATCTAAAATGTAATAATAAACTTGATTAGACAATTTCTAGACGCAATTTCGACGCAATGATGTTAGTACGAGAGCCCACGACCAAAATTTTTGTCTCATAGCAATACAGCCAAAACCGCATCAAATCGATAGATACGATTATCCTGAACTCGAAAAAACCAATATCAGACATTTTCCGCGTAGCGTTTGATCTGACCGAATTTTGAAAATTGTCAAAGAATTTTACCGAACTGCATCATAGCAATATGTCTGATTTGCAGACTGTAGTTGAATGATAGTTCTGAGATACCGGAAACATATTTTTCAGACGTTAGTGGTGTAGCGCAAACCCGTAAAATCACTTAAAAAAATTAAAAATGAGACAAAAAAAATGTCTCATAGCAATACGTCTGAAAATCTTTTTTATTAGTAAATTTTGGTTATTTGATGCGAACAAAACAATTTTCAGACGGAAATGTGAACGCATTAAATTTTGAGACCGTTTTGAAAATGTTAACAAATTTTACCGATCAGTATCATAGCAATATGTCTGAAAATTGTTGGACATGATAAAATAAGTTGTCCACATGTGCAAAAAATTTATATCAGACAAATTAAGTGTAGCATCTTCTCTATCAGACAACTTTTCGATATTCAGATATCATTTAAAAATCGTATTGAGGCATCTTGAATTCTCTGTTACAAACCAATGAATACGTTGCGACCTTGAATTCATTACATGATAATTAACAAAGAATTTACCCGAAACCGTAACATTGAAGTTGAAGGACTGAAATAAATCGCACAAAAGGAAACTGGGATGAAGTTGAAAAAAAAACACTGCTACACTTAAAGTGTCTGAAAACAGGTTTTTGGTAATCATGGCAGCAATACGAAAAGTTAAAAAAAAATTATCCGTATTGCTATGATACAGGTCGGCTAAATTTGTTGACATTTTCAAAAATGCGCTCAGGCTATGTGCTACGCACAAAATGTCTGAAAACAAACTTTTTCGTAATACAATTATAAAATCTATGTACATTTTCACTATCAGACGTATTGCTATAATACCGACTGCCTTTTTTTTTTGACACAGCAGAAATGGCCTCCCACGCAGTTGCTACACTTTCGACCGTTACTACACACCTAGTCGGGTTCAGAATCATACAATCTAACGATTTTATAGGGTTTTTGCCGTATTGCTATGAGACATGGTTTTGGTCGTGGGCTCTCGTACTATGTGTGTACCTACCTTATGGTACCTACACACATCACTGCGTCGAACCTACTTTGAAAGTTATGAAACACATATATTTTTAACATTAGATTTTAAATATTTTCAAACGACTTTATTCATAAAGTTTAGGATCAAAGTGTGAATCAACTTTTATCACTGATGTTTGTACTAGTTAAGGCGAAGTTATTTTATAGCGCATATTTTTCTAAACGCACCTGACTTATTTTATTACAAAAGTTGAAAAAGCATATAAAACGATCGCTGCGTGAATTCTTAGTATACTCAAGTTTTTCTTTTATTACGATACTCGAGTTCTCGCCGTTGAATAATGTACACTGCCATCTGGTGGTGTTTTAGGAAATCATTAAACGAGAAGTTATGGGCATGATTTCGAAGCTACCAGTCATAAAGTCTTGTACACTTTTGAGATTAAAAATGTAATGCCATATTGTGCGCAAACAAGATGACTTTTTAAGTAATATTCTTTGAACATCTATAGAGCAATATAAAACATTAATAAACCATATGGTTTATTAATGTTTTATATTGCTTAGCTGTTTTTTATACTACTGAGGTAGTAAATAAGTGCATGGCCCATGTATTAAGCGGTAACCGAGATTACTCTGCACAGTCTTGTATTTATAGTAGTCTTACTATTTTTAGTATTTTTGTTTAGTCCATTTTGGGTTTTATGATAGCAACATCTATCCTGACCTTCTATCTCTGAAAGGAAAGCCTAGTTTTCATATTGTTTGAGTCAGAAAAAATGTAAATATCCCGTAACGAATTCTTAATACCTTAAATATTTTTCCCAATTGGAATGTGATATTTTTGATATCTTCCATATTTTCCATTCATCCAGTGATTCTTCAAATCTTCTAGCCTTTTAATCTTGCAAGCAACTGAACGCCTTCTTCAGTAATTATTAAAATATCAATTGAAAAAAATTACTGGCTAAGGGTCGTCATATAATGAAGTGACGTCGGTAAATGAGATACAACTATTCGATTCCATACTTCGTATAATAATGCATAAAATATATATCTGCAGTTACATATATAAGGTAAGGCGAATTGCACACTACACGTACTCGTATATAATAACGAAAATGTATTTGAATGACAGCTCTATTTCGGTCGAGTTCAATGTTTTGTTGGTTTTGTTTCTATGATTCCTCCAGGGTAAACGCGGTGGCAAGTTAGTGAATTGAATTTTACGACTTTGTGCCCAAATTCTCAACAATGCTCGTACAGAATCATTTAAAATTAGGCCCTTTAGAAACTGTTCTGTTCACGATACAAGAGTTCTTTGGGTATTAAGACTGTATAGTCTGGCTTTCGTGTTAGTATTTGAGTTATTGTAGTTGACCTACATTTGTATTAGCCTGTTTGAAACCCGAGTCTTTGTCAAAAGACAATTTGAAAGTGGAATAGTAAATCTAGAATATTTTAAAACAAAAGAAACAAGGGTGTATACGACGTTGCTTTGTCAAAAGTATGCTCAAGTATAATCTCGATTTAACTTTTAAACAAACATAAATATTAAAGAAATAAACTACTGCTTATACTATTGGTTCGGTTTCAGTTATAAGTCGTGTTTTATTTTTAAACTGAGTTTTTATATAAAAAAATATAACCGACACACGGCCTTTTCTCAATTCAACCGCCAATACTCAGTTCTGAATCTCGATTTTTCTAAGATTTGTATATCTGATATAATCAAATTGACTAAAATCACGCTCAATTGCTCAAAATTTCATTCATCAATAGCACTATTGATAGATATTAATCACAAAATTATAAATATTAAAAGATATCTCACTGTTGTGACTCCTTCAATCTATCACAAGCTTTTGATTTAACGAGTTAAGCGCTCCTGCTTAAGGTCTGAATTAAGAAGGACATTAATCAAATGCTGAATTTCGTTCACGGATTCCAGCGATCAAACTCATTAATAAAGACTGAGTAATAGGCCTGTAGGTAAACTATGAAACGTACATTCGAAGTTGTAAACCGAAATTTCGGGGAATCGGTAGGTACCATGAAACACATTTTTATCTTGTTATCGACACACGATATGTGATTTGACATTTCGTTTAGCCTAAACTCCATCAAAAGAAATTCGTAGTTACTTCTTGGTAAAGTCAACAATAGTGTTAGCTTAACACATTCCAAATTATAGTTCTTCTAAATATTAAAATAAATTTAAAAAAATATTAAACTTGTCCTCTAAAGGAACAAAAAAATTGTATACTGATTACTGCAATGTGAAAAACTTTTGTAATTTCGGTTCATTCGTTTTTTTTTACCATTCTGTCGACGACAAGTTTCATTCGAATGAAACATGTCACCCGAATTTTCGCAAGTATGATTCATGGTAGCCCCACCGGTTGTAAATTACAGGCAACATCTTTTTTATATTTATTATCATTTACAAAATAACAAAGCTTCATAAGATAAGACTATAAGTAGATGGAATATCCCCCTGTCAGCTTTATTGAACGCTGGGTTAGTTCGACGCCTTATACTTTGTTACCATTTATATAAATTACTGGCTGACCTGTCTTACCTTTGCACGAGAGAATTTCGTAACAAAATATCCTTCTGCTACTGCTTTATAACTTTTACTGCATCTGAGGGTTAGGCTGCTTTTCCACCGTAGATGTGCTGTACAGCTATGCTTCGAAGATGTTAAAGCTAAGTCATGAAGCTATGTGACCGTTTCCACTGTGCTATGGTATGTAGCGTACCGAGTAAAATGTGCTATGCTTTTTTATTATCGTGCGAAAAATCCCCACGAATACCTCCCCCGCCGGAGCCGGAGGAGGAGGTTATGTCGGACTCGAACCGACTAAAACGCACGCCGTCTGTGGGCCGTCAGTTGCCGGAGGTGAGATTGTCGTAGCCATATCTCTCGCACCCCGGCCGCAATGTGCTATGCTATGACACTTCCTACAAATATTCAAAATTCGAATCTATTTTCCATCCATCACACGTATCTTTCTTATAAAAATGATAGCTTAGCTGGAACCCCTTTCCACCAGTGCTATACTATGTGAACCTTATGTGAACCAATGAATATGATTGGTGATATCAAACGCACCCATAGCAACGTAGCACAGCACATCTCTCATCCAAAGTTTTTACTTTGGTACCCAGTTTCACTCTCCTACTTCTCCCTTTACCAGCTTGCTGGTAAAGTTGGCTCGGGCCTCGAAGATCTAAATAGGGCTCCAAAAGCCACATGTTAATGAAATTCATTCAATCAATCAATTAGCCTACAGTCCACTGATAGTTAGGCAGAGGCCTATTACCGTACATTGGGGGAGCCCAATATATGCCACAGCACCCGATCCTCTGCTTTGCACATCCAGTCTATCCCAGCCGTCTCTTTCAGGTCATCCCACTTATACTTCATTTCTTTGTCGCAAAGTAAAGATCTGGATTGATTTTCCCGTACACATCTTTCCTCTTCCTACGATCTTGGGATCTTCAAGCGGAGTGTGTCAAGGCCGTCAAGGTAGGGACCACCATTTTGGGTTTGTCAGCATCTGGAGAAGTGGTCCTTATCATCTGGAATACACCCTAGCTTCTACTCAAACAGCGAGATGTAGTCAATTGACATTGTATAAAAAAAAACACAAATTATTATGATAACTTCAGTTACATGTGTTCGACATCTTCACCTGATGTCGAGACCTCATGGTCAGATCATATCTTTTAAGTTAGCTCGTGTTCAACACATTCTGGTCAGTCCATCGATTAGGGGGTACTCACGGGTATTATCCGCACGTATGGAAAGGATTATGCTAACATCCCCGTACACAGCGATCGCGTGCTACCCCTGGAAGCTATGTGATTTACAGCTTAGCACACCCCTGTAGCCTACTGGGTTGTAAATCACAAAGCTTACCATAACGGCTCTATAATTCAGGACTTTTATAGACTGTCTGTACACTGTATCATTGTATTCATCACTATATCATTCTTGTATAATTGAATAGTTAGCTGGTTAATTTTAGTGTAATGTTTTAACTATTGTTGTATGAGTAGTTTTATTTTAACTTTTCGTAGTTTCTTTTACGGGTGTAAAAGAAACTACGAAAAGATATGATGAGATATGTGTTGGGGTAAATAAATTCTATATAGTCTAGAGGTTCAATTCAGTAAAATCACGCTTCTGAAACGTATGTTTTCAAAACATGGCAAAACTTATAAAGCTATAATATCAAATCTAATTGAAAATATAATGCGGCCAGCGTGCTGGGCTCCTTTGCGCGAGATGCGACGCGGGGCGGGTTATTTGTTTGACAAAAGCATTGCTGGCTACCTGACATTTTGATTGTGAATAATTGTAATTTGCTAATTGAATAAATATAAGTTAATTATCAAATAGGTATTCATATTAATTAAACAATATTGATTGAAAATTAAACTGTCTGATTCTGAAGGTAGGTAATAACCTCACCAAAGAATTTAACGTTTTGTCACATTTTATATTCGGTGTGACGTAGGTATTGTAAAGTTTGATTTAGACAAGAATATTTTAAGAGCATTCTTTCTTAATATTTTAATGTATGTACCTAAATGAAGCTTTTTTTGCAGCGTTTATTATTAGAAAGAACAACGAACGAATGTTCTGCCAATGTTTATAATACTAATAGAATTGGACGTATAGAGGATAGAATGAGCATTCGATTATACCTACCTACATTTAACATTGTAGTTCTTGAGTGGAATGAAGTTAAGTTTTGCTTGGATAAACTGAATAGTAGTTTATCCAAGCAAAACTTAACTTCATTCCACAACATTCTCAATACTACAAACACAAGTATTCCCCCAAAACGCCTATTATTTACCCCATCTGCACAAGCAGCAGTAAGAGTGGGGTAAAATAGGGTAAACCAGGTGTTCTAGCGTTCCCGATATCGGTCCCTGTACGTGGTATGAATTAATTAGGCACCACTGTGATGTTACCGCATGAGTTATGTGCCGGATACGAACCGATTGTTAAACAGAACTCAGGCGTGATATATGGCTAACACATTATCATAAGGCCAGTGAAATTAGGTACACATAAGGTTAAGGACCCGTTCGTATATGGTATTTATATGAAAACTAAACCATGTCAATTACCTGTTGCGTAACGCAGGTGTATTCAGTAACACCTAAACTAGTAACACTGTTACTGATTGGGAAAAAATTCCCAACAAATCACAGGTATTAGGCAACGTCCGCTTCTCTCTTTTCTCTTCCTGAAGTAACTTGTTTCGCATTCACGTCACATTATGTCAGGCCAAAGAGTACGATCAAATACTATGTACGGCCCGCTGAGCCCGGGCATAAGATGAAATCTATATATATAAAAATCAATGCCACTTTTCGTTGTTACTGGACCGATTTGGCTAATTTTAGTCTTGAAATATTCGTGGATGTCCAGGGAAGGTTTAAAGATGATAAAATAGGTGCTGCGGGAACGGGATAGCTAGTAGTTCATATAAAATACATACGAGCGATTCTAGCGGATATTTGCGCAAGAACCTACGTGTGACTCAGGAATTTAACAATTCAAAACATGTGGTCCCAGCCCTCTTCAATAGGAAAGACGTGTAACTGTTAATTAAACCCTGAAAACATTATATAAATACTAGCCAACCCACCCCGGCTTCACCCGTGGCACATTTTGAAACTGTATCACCACTTTTAGTCATCTATAGGGCCACCATTTATTAATTTTCAAATGAAGTATGGAAATGTGCTGGATTTGTTGACATTTATTTTATGATTACTACTACGCCCTCTTTAATACTAACGTGATGAAATTTAGCATAGATATAACCTTCCTCAATAAATGGACTATTCAACACTTATGTAAATATAATCTCCGCGTTGTACACTAGACTTTGCCTCTCATTCTTTGCAATTCCTCTGTGCACTCCGGGGTTTGCTGGAAGAAAACTCAACTTTGAGTTAAGCTCGCCTTTGTACATGAAATATCTCTGTATTCTATAATGTAAATTTGTGTGTACAATAACAAAAAATACCCTAAAATAATTTTTCAGTTCGATTCAGTAGTACCAGATTAGCGTGTTCAATCAACAAACCAAACAAATTCTTCAGTTTTGCAATATTAATACAGAAGTAAAGATTAATAAAACGGCTACGAAGACTCTCCGCTGTGATAATAACGATGCTGGGCAGTTGTTTCACCATCGCAATATCGTGTACGGTTCTATTGACCTATAATAACGCGGCTATGTCGGAGTGCCTTTATGGGCTGTCGTGCAAAACAACTTACAATTGAAATCGAAACAAAATCAGAGAAACAAAAACAAAATAAAAATAATGTATCTATTCCCAATCAATGCCTCAGGAGTGAAAGAACAAAGGGTGGAATCAATTCGACGTAATTGCATCACTTTTCACTGCTCCCCCCATTAACGTAACCTTTTTTAATCGAGTTTTTTCCGCTTTAGTCCGGATATTGCTGGACGACTAACGGACCACTTACTCGAATCTATTGAATGAGCCTTCTGGACACTAACTACTACTTTTCGAGTTTCTAACCGGTTTAACGGGTTTTAATAGATTGAGGCCGCGATATATAGTGGCAATTTATTTAGACTACCCTCCAATTCGATATTTAAAGTTTTCTTTTGGGTTTTTGCCAATAACCTAAAGTAAAGGTTTTCGCGTTGGAAGAAGAGGCAGTGAAATTCACTGCCTCTTCTCACTGAGTGAATAAGAGTTGAGAAGGACTGTTAGATAATGTCGTAAAGAAAATAGATGACAATAGTTATTTGTTATACAAGAGTGCAAAGTTGCTTTTTAACCGCGTGCTCATTTTTGATGACCGAGCAAGCGAAAGATTCTAAATTTGAATCACGAGCGTAGCGAGTGATTCACAAATTAGAATCTTGAGCGTTAGCGAGGGAATCAAAAGAGCACAAGGTGAAAAATCTTTGCACTCGAGTGCAACACGTAACTTTTCATCCCACCTCAGCGAGGAAATAATGAAATGCTTCTCCTTCCTAGCGTTAATTCCCAGTCAGCATCCGAAGCTTTCACCTCGGAGTCCGGGGTCCGCTTTACCAGTCTTAACTGCGGATTTGGCTGGACCTCGATATTTGCCGTGAAGCGACTGCCATCTGACCTCCACAACCCAATGATGACATTAGGCGATATCGAAGCATTGCAGCCAGACCGTTGTTGTTGAACTTTTTAGGGCTCCAACTACCCGTAACGACTGCCATAGATGTTCGTATGGCATCCGTGACCGACAGCTTAACGTGCTCTCCAAGGCACGACCAGACCAATGCAAATACCCATTTTCATGCATAAAAAATATTTGCACTGAGCGGGGATCGAACCCGTGCCTCCTGCGTAGCGGCCGCGTTCAATACCACTACGCCATGGAGGCTGTATAATATGTGTATTAATACTAGTAATAAAATACAACAAAATAAAAATTCAACAACAATGTCAACAATATGACGTGAAAAAAATTGATGCGCGCAAAGCAAATAAAAAAAAAGTACACCAAGGAGGTTACGAGTCTGAGTTTTTCATGAATTAAAAAAAAGTTGTATGATAAATTCGGCACCATAGAGGTAGAAGTAAATAGGTTTAATGATGTTTTGAGTCCACAAACCTAGTACACACGATGTTCTAAATTCAAATTTACTTTACCTCTCTAGAGGATAAAAACGACTTTTACGCTCAGTTATCGAAGAGCAAAAATAGTCTTTCCGAGATGGTGGGATGAAAAATTACTTTACACGATATTGTTGGAACTTTAGGCGAATTTTATTATAACTCTTTTTAACAGATTCTGTGGCTATTCATTTAGAGTTATTTTATTATTTACTTTGATCCTGAAGTTTTGATTGCTTTTCAGTAGCCATGATCATGAAGAAATATACTCGAAACGCCAGGATCTATCGTTTTTATAGTTTCGACATCCCATTCTAAATTCTAATCACAATTCATTCTCACTTCACCCCAGAACCTCAAAACAGTTTTTGCTCTAACCCTCACCTACTTCAGTCCCAAATATCACTACCACTCTCTATAGTAGTACAGCGTTAACATATTCAAGTTAAAAGTAAAAAATAGGGCCAAGTACCGAACATAAAACAGCTCATAACGGGCGTTGACTGAAAAATGACATTGTACAACAATAAATAAAAACCAAAGCTAGATTGGAAACATACGAAATGGATACAAGAAACATTGAACAGTGAGACAGAAAAAAAATAGCACGTCTATGTAATGACAAACTAAAATGAAGAATAAGGGAAATAATTTTTTTTTTAAAATTTGGTGAAGTAATGTGACTTAGCGGCCGCGGCGATCGATAAGCAAAAATTATTTCGTTGGTTATTAAAATTTTACTTTAAAAAAAATCAGCGATTAAGCGGTACCTACTAAATAAACACGTTGACCTTTACCTACACAAATCTTAGCATATATGCTTAAAATTACCTTCCTAAAGATTTAATTTTTTCCCAAAGATTTGGCAAAGTATGAAGACTTTGCCTGCATAACAACATCTTCAGTTCTGTACAGCGTTATCAAAGATGATAAGGTTGTAAAAAGCCACGTTAGCAGCAATAAATTGCTCATGTCGGGACGATAGTGTTGTAATGGTTAAGGGATCAGCCTTTCAGCAGGACCCCAGCTACCGACATAAACCCACTTATCGGATATGTTCAGATGCAGGTTGTCACGAAACCATTTGTAATGTGTGAACGTCGATCATGTGGGTATTTCGTCCGAACGGCCCATTCGAATGGACCGCGGGCCATTGGGCAGTATAAGAAAGCGTACCTATTTTGCACGGTCCAAAGCGAAAGGCCTGCGGTCCATTTGAACGGAACCACAACTCGATAACGTTTCAAAGCCTGAATCATCAAGTCTCGAACGGCAAGCATGTTTCTTCGTTGACAGTACGACTTTTCGGCTACTTTTCAGCAGCTATGGTCGCAGGTTGGCTAAAGATGTTTCTTAGCTGTCATATTGTTTGAAGTGTTAACAATATTTGCTACACTCTGTGTTACACCGATCGACATCAACTCTTCGTCTATTCTACATCTTTCATCCCATGCGTACCAATTACCATCAACCGTTCAAGTATTATGTAACCAAAAATAGGACCATTTTGGACCCTTCCAAAAAAATGCTTGATATACATCTATGCCGGAGCCAAAATGGATCTAGACTATGGTTCCAAGTGGAATGATCATTCTTGGTAGAACCATTAATAGATCCAGCTACTTATTATAGTTCCCAGTACAACCGACAACTCCATATTTGGTTCTAAGGAGAGAAAAAAAGTCTCACACACACCAAAATGGATCTAGACTATGGTTCCAAGTGGAATGGTCCAAAAAAAAATACAAATATCCAAATGGAAAACCATCTATGTTAACAGTCGTTACGTGTAGTTAGAGCCTAAAAAGTCCAACAACGGTCTAGCTGCAATGCGTCGAGAATGAAGAAGACATCGATAAGACAAGACCAAGCAGAGATACCTATAGTTCATCATTCATCTGCTAGACTGTCGTAGAATCGTGTACGCAAGTATTATACTTAAATACGAGTATACACGGCTTTAAAAATGATACCGCAGCTTTTGCGTAACAAGAAAATATTTATATTTTCCCGGTCACACGTACACGAATTTCCTCAGGGCTTAAACAGGTAAGGCATCTCCAATTAAAATTTATAGGATCTCGTGATCATTTGAAGGCATTTGGCTTGTCCCTTTAGGATCCCTAAGGCATACAAGAATATTATTTACCTCGGATTTCGAACAAATTCCCGCTACAGATAAGGCTCCTAAATTTTTAATTCATTGGATCCTATAATCATTTGTACGTCTGAGGGAGGCGGCTTGCGGGTCCCTGGCGGTCCTGAGGTCAAGGTTCTCGAGAAATAGCTAAGTACAAATACTTGGGTCTCTAGAGCTTGGCGAAATAACAAATCTATATATTTTTCTTAGTTAGCTACCTAACTAAGAAAAAACTACTCTGATAAGCAATAGTTGGTTGGAGACCAATTATTTCGTGGCAAGATTTAGGTATATAAACTAATTTATACAGATTACTTTTTGTTTTTGTTGTAATCATGTTTAGATTAATTGCTATAAATATCAAGGCATTGCCACAGGATATGCTTTCTATGAAATGTGCTGTATATGCTATAGTTCCTAGTAAATACAAGGTCTATAGAACAGAAAACATACAGCCTGTAAAGTCCAATAATAAGTGGAACCGAAAAACACAGTTGATGAATACATGCCTATACAAAAAAAAAATATCCCAAATGTGAATAAAGCTTTGAAAACTGTAGGTACAGTTGAGTGTACACTGTACTGTGCCACATCGCAGATAACATCATAATACTTGGCCACATATACTTAAAAATAAATTTCATCAGTTCCTATCACATTTAACAATACATTATCACTAGTGACTAGTAGTGACAGTAAAGCCGCATCTTAATATACTAGCAATACTACTTACAGCCTTTCAGTTCTCAATGCAAATTAGACACGTGTTCTATAAAATGAAAGAGGAAGCATGTATGTCACATTTCCTTCGTTTTAAGATCGTATCAGTCCCTGCGGGTACCCTCAGGCTACCTTCAGAGCGACAAGTCACGCACGCAGATTTGACTGCGTATGTGATCAATCCTTCTGTTGACTTTGAATGCTTTGAGAGATTTACGAGTTTGTGTTTAATGTAGTCTTTTTGTTGATTCGTGTTCTTTTGAGGTTACTGACTCCAGTTTGATGTAGATACAGTCACGCTTTCTTTCTCTTTGGGGAAGATGGCACATGCTACAGTCCTTTTCAGTTGCTACGATCCTGACATGCTAATTTAGCTTGTTCTACTTTTATTAATATTTTCATACATACCAAACTACTGCTCTTGACCAAGACTTTTTCTTTTTTCATTTATTTTACTTCATAATTTCTTTTCTCTTTTTCTTTTCTACTTTTCTCACGATTTTTCTTTTCTCAAAATATCTTCTATCTAAACTAACTTTTAAACTCTCGCGTTCCATGATATACAATAATGTTAACGGGAATTAACGCGAGCAAAACGTCAGGCAAATCAAAGGTATGTATGTACCTATACCATGATCGCGTTAATTCCCGTTAACATTATTGTATATCTTCTATCTAATTGAGATTATGTATACCTTAGATCTTTATTCACTTACTCAGGCACTCTCACCCCCTAAATTCCTCGTCTAAGTATATAATACAAGCATCTCATTGATCAATGATCTCAACTATGGTTGCCCATGACCACGCCAAGTAGAGGAGAAAAACCCAGAAGATAGACTCAGGTAATCAAGATGATGCGGATCATTTTGGACGTAATCGAGACTAATGCGATGATGATGATGCTGAACAACTTTAGAACATTATTGAGTGAATAGGTTTTATGTAGAAAGATCACACAGAGTGACAAGGCGCTTGGTAGGTACTCAAAATCTATAAAGAACATAAAAGTTGGACTGAGAAGGTTAGAGGCTATAAAGTTTTGAGTATAAACTGCAGTTGGAAGAAAACTTATCTGTTTAGAACACACCAGGGACATATCGAAACATGCAGAACTGACTGCAGAATTTATAACTGAATATTCTTACTCGCATTCTGAAAAAGATTAGGTACTGCAACAAACGGCACGATAATGCAATCAAGATAATAAATTAAGAAAGGGTTATAGAGGAGTGATAGAAGAATTGATTATCGTTATCAGTTTTAGGCATGGGGTGGTTTCCATTTTATGGAAACTGACAAAGATAATTGTGCCTTCTACAGATCTATGCTTGGGTAAGTTTCCATAAGTGGACAAAATAATTGCGCCCTCAACAGATGTGTGCATGGGTTGGTTTCCATAACTGGACAAAGACAATTACGACTTCATGAAATCTATGCATGGTTTTGTTTCGATAACTGGATAAAGATAATTGCTCCTTCATCATAATGATATGACTGACCAAGTTCATTTTGTCCACTTATGGAAACTTACCCAAGCATAGATCTGTAGAAGGCACAATTATCTTTGTCAGTTTCCATAAAATGGAAACCACCCCATGCCTAAAACTGATAACGATAATCAATTCTTCTATCACTCCTCTATAACCCTTTCTTAATTTATTATCTTGATTGCATTATCGTGCCGTTTGTTGCAGTACCTAATCTTTTTCAGAATGCGAGTAAGAATATTCAGTTATAAATTCTGCAGTCAGTTCTGCATGTTTCGATATGTCCCTGGTGTGTTCTAAACAGATAAGTTTTCTTCCAACTGCAGTTTATGCTCAAAACTTTATAGCCTCTAACCTTCTCAGTCCAACTTTTATGTTCTTTATAGATTTTGAGTACCTACCAAGCGCCTTGTCACTCTGTGTGATGTTTCTACATAAAACCTATTCACTCAATAATGTTCTAAAGTGGTTCAGCATCATCATCGCATTAGTCTTGATTACGTCCAAAATGATCCGCATCATCTTGATTACCTGAGTCTATCTTCTGGGTTTTTCTCCTCTACTTGGCGTGGTCATGGGCAACCATAGTTGAGATCATTGTGCAGAGCAAGTGAATAAAGATCTAAGGTATACATAATCTCGATTAGATAGAAGATATCTTGAGAAAAGTAGAATTGAAAAAGGAAAAGAAATTATGAAGTAAAATAAATAAAAAAAGAAAAAGTCTTGGTCAAGAGCAGAAGTTTGGTGGGTATGAAAATATTCATAAAAGTAGAACAAGCTAAATTAGCATGCCAGGATCGTAGCAACTGAAAAGGAAAGGACTGAAGCATGTTCAGTCTTCCCCAAAGAGAAAGAAAGCGTGACTGTATCTACATCAAACTGGAGTCAGTAACCTCAAAAGAACATGAATCAACAAAAAGACTACATTAAACACAAACTCGTAAATCTCTCAAAGCATTCAAAGTCAACAGAAGGATTGATCACATACGCAGTCAAATCTGCGTGCGTGACTTGTCGCTCTGAAGGTAGCCTGAGGGTACCCGCAGGGACTGATACGATCTTAAAACGAAGGAAATGTGACATACATGCTTCCTCTTTCATTTTATAGAACGTGTCTAATTTGCATTGAGAACTGAAAGGCTGTACGTAGTATTGCTAGTATAATAAGATGCGGCTTTACTGTCACTACTAGTCACTAGTATAAAAGGGGTCAGTTAATGAAATCCATGATACTCGGCGATACATATATTTTCCAATATTTCACAGCTTATAGCTTCACAATAAAACACAGTACACTGTTCGACGGTCGACACGACAATGGTCTCATCCTTACTAGCCGGTCAAAAATCAACTCGGGCGGAAGTGCGCCATGACAGTTGTTGGCGTAAATATCTAAATGGCTAATTTAATCAATGTATTTGACCGGATAGTAAGTTCATAAAATATATTTATATACATTAATAATATCTAGATTTATTTTAACTGTTATTTGTAATATTTTGAGGATCACATTAAATCGATAAAAATAGATGACTGCTAAATGCATGTTGCTAGTCAGTATAGCTACTTTCAGCCTTATTACAAAACACGGACTAACTCTAAACCCAGGTCTAAATCGTCTTTAGACCATGGTCTAAAGAAAATGTTGTTACAAAAAGCGTTTTAGTACTAAACCAAGGACTATCTCTGGCCTAAAGATAAACCTGCGTGACCCCTAGTTTAACGTTGGTCTAAAGTATAAATCACAATAATAATACATCAGACTTGACATACGTCATATTTTGGCATAGGTACTTTTTTTTCGGAAGTCCAATTTTCGGCTCTCTTTCTCTTTTCTCGTTCCAACTCGTAAAATAACTTGCAAATAGGTATATTATGTATACTAAACTAAATTTAAAAGTGAGAGCCTATTGGTTAACCTTAAACGCCACTATTCGTAGTTGTCTACGTAGTGTAGGTATTATTTTTTTATTAATTTGGAAATGTGATAACAGTGCATATATTAGTATATCGTTAAATATTTTATCTATGTGGAACTTTAAATTCCACTTTATTTACACGGTAATAAAGCCAAAGTCAAGTCAAATCGCGATGGAAAATGACCTAGAATGGCGGATCAAACCCTCCGGTTTTATCCGCCATTCTAGGTCATTTTCCATCGCGATTTGACTTGACTTCCACGTTCTTTCTTTTCTCAAAGACTAGCAGGCTGTGCCCCTCCGGGCACAGCCTGCTAGTCTTTATACTATACATTTTACATAGCACTAATAATGCCCCATGGTTCATTTTATTTGGTGAAAAGTGACAAAACCTCCGTAAAACGAAGCTTCCCAGCTCTGCCTCTCAAAGTGATCGATCAAACGATGTGAAGTTTATCAATCTCATATGTACGATGATCTATTTTCAATTTTCGGAGCGATCTGTTAAACGGTATAAAGTTGATGGCCTACAGCGACATCTAGTGTCGAAAAAATGTACAGCGTAAAATTAGGTTTAACGCTGTAAATTTTTTGTTGCATGGTCTTATTAATGATCCAATAATTTGTGGTATTAATGATCCATAAATTTTTCTAAAATTCTCGATTTATAGTAGATAATATGTTGTACCTATTTAACAAGAAACTTTATATAATTCACTAGCTGTTGTTAACGGCATTCGTGGATGTCGGGTCTCACGACTAAACTTAGCACCTAGCCTTTCCCAAGGTCTGATCTACCTCTGTACCAAATTTTATCAAAACGATTTCACGCCTAAACCACTCAGGTTAAAGCGTATCAGACAGATAGACAGAGTTACTTTCGCATTTAATATGGATTTATTTAATAAATTCATATTAAAAACAAGCTTTTAAAATGCGAACACAAATTCCTTGAGTTCCTTTAAGTGGAGTTTATCTTAGAAATTAGCTCAAGCTTACCATAAAAGTGCATTGTCATCGAGACCGAAACTAAGTGGAAAAATTCAACTCTGCAGGATAAGAGGAAGTGTTTCTAATTCTGCAAACATTGCAAGTGGGTACAAACAAGACCGTCTCGAAAAAGCTGTTTGATACTTCCTTTGTTTGTCCGTAAAGAACTGAATTGCTCTACCCGCACACGTAATTCTTTCTTTTTACAATCTAGGGTTCTTTAAGTGGGGCGTGAAAATGCATCTGTCGTCGAGGCCCGTTAAGATAGGGACCACCATTTTGTTACCATCAGCATCTGGAGTGTTAACCCATATCGTGTGGACGTCACCATAGCTTCTTACCACTAAGCGGGTTCTAATCAATAGTCACACTTAACGATACTCAGTCTGTCCCTCTAGACAAGTGGCAATTCGTCGGCCGGCGTTTAGTAGAATAGATTGCCAAATGTATGTAATTTGACGTATATGACATGCGTCAACGAATGTCAAAAACGTCGAATTCGTCATTCTATTCCATGATACGCCGAGCAACGACTTGTCACTTGTCTAGGGGGACTGCAGAGCAATTCTCTAAGCATACAGTGTGGAGCACAGCGCTGCAACATCCTCGATAGATATTGTCATTGGTCAATCCCACCGACCAATGACGTTACTCAGTCCGACCAACTCTGCAGGATAAGAGGAAGTGTTTCTAATTCTGCAAACATTGCAAGTTGGTACAATAAAGACCGTCTCGAAAAAGCTGTTTGATACTTCCTTTGTTTGTCGGTTAAGAACTGGATTGCTCTACCCGCACACGTAATTCTTTCTTTTTACAATCTAGGGTTCTTTAAGTGGGGCTTGAAAATGCATCTGTCGAGGCCCGTCAAGATAAGGATCACCATTTTGTTACCATCAGCATCTGGAGTGTTAACCCATATCGTCTGTCTGTCTGTCTGTTACGCTTTCACGCCTAAACTACTGAACCGATTGTGATGAAATTTGATATAGGGGTAGATTAGACCTTGAGAAAGGACATAGGCTATGTTTGGTCGCGATAACCGACATCCACGCGAGCGGAGCCGCGGCCAAAAGCTAGTTCTTAATATTTTAGTGTAAACGAAACCTTTTTTTCAGCGTTTACATAAGAAAGAATAACGAACGAATGTTACACTAATAGAATTTGACGTAGAAGGGATCGAGCATCCCTCGCCTGATGTAAATCAATCTTGAACAAAATAACCTTGCAGAGAATTGCACAGCTGAATCTGGACTGATTGTATTCCAGACGACGGCTCTAATGTCTTTGTGAGAGTCGATTCACAACTGAGTGTTGTTCTGAAGTCCATAATATATCTAGATATAAAAAAATACCTTACAAACTTTCTTAATCAACTGTCCATTTACAAAAATAACAAGTAAAGATTTACTTATTGAAAATCAATGCTGAGATTAAGAGGTACGCCGTACTTGCTTTATCTCCATAATTTTAAAGTCAAATTCTTAATCCGCAAAGTATTCGGAGCACGTCTGGCCGACCGAGCTCCTTTGCTTTGCAAATGGCGATGCAGGGTTAAGGTCTATTGCGGAAGCCGGTTTATGTAATTTCGGAAGCTAATCATTTATATAGCTGAGTTAGAGTATTAAAAATATTTTGATAAAATATTACTTGAAGATTTAGTAGAGAAAGTTCTGTATTTTTACAGTAATCTAAAGTTGAAGGCTTCGAAATTCAATGGGCTTTGATTTAGATTCAAAACTTAGTATGGTATTATTCGTGGTATGATCATGGATAGTTAGGAATGAATTATTATTTATCTGTAACTGAAACTAATCATTGTAAGCTAAATTACATAATTCACTTCCAAATTTTAGCATAGTGCCGACTCCAACATTCTTCTAAGGACACTGTTATCACAATTTTACTGTATTTATTTATTATGTAAGGTATTTAATGCTATTATCTGACATTAAACTATTTTTTCTTTTTTATATTTTATAATTATTGTGGTACTGTATTTTGACATTTCATTTAATTTTAATATTTATATTGACTTATGTAACATTGTATGCCTAATTTGGTAGAACATGTATTTCTCTGACATCATTAAAACACCTTGGATGTATAATTAATACCTATGTTACTTGTTCAACAATAAAATTATTTGATTTGAAAAAAAAAAAAAAAAGTATTGGTCGCGGCTTCAAGTCCCGACTGAGTGGAAAAAGTGAAACTCACTTTTTCCAATATTAATCGAATATTATTATTCTTTCCTCATAACAAAAAAAACAGTAGCAAATAAGTTTTGACCTAGATAGATATAGATACATACATACGGACCTGACAATACATAGAGTAAATAAGTTAAATAACAGCTTTTAAAATTAGAAATGTGGGTGTACAGACTGGTGAAATGTGGGTGTTAATGCACCTCTGCCTAACCCTCTGGGCATAAAGGCGTAATTTTATGTAGGTATGTATGTATTTAATAAAAATAGAAGAAACCCAAAAAATCTGTGGTAAGAATATCTATTTAAAAGTCAATTTTTAACTCGCCCCGTGGCAAAGGGCGAGTCACTACACCAAAATAATAAAAGAGGGGGCGAGTAGAGCATTTTAATCGCAAGGGTCGAGATCCAGGGGTTCGAGCGGAGCCTAAGCCATTTTAGAGTTGTAAAAGTAAAGATTAATTTTGGTCGAGATATTCATAATTTATTAATCTACATGTAATCTGAAATGTGACACAAAGGATTTAATGAATAGCATTCTTACTTAATATTAATTCACGTTGAAAAATAACGGAGCCTTACCAAATTTAATTAAGTTTAGCTTCGTAAGTTTTCAATTTAATTTAGTAAAGTTGAAGATAGTAAGTGGACTAGAGGCACTATAATTGGCTTAAGTAAAAAATATTTGGTTTTTCTACACTTTGAATAACAATTAATTTCATATTTCAGTAAAAGGAAATTCCCTCACATAATTTTTAAATATTCAATTAGATTGAAAAGGAAAATGTTATCAACGTATCACGCATCGGTATCGATGTTAATATCAATTTAAGTGTTAATCATTTTAAATATTTTTTTGTATACATAAGTGCATGGTATTTGCTACTATTTCTACTAACCCTAATAATATTATGAATGTGAACGTTTGTAAAGGTATTTGGATGGTTGTTATTTAATCGCGCTCAAAAGAGCTTAACAAATTTGGTTGAAATTTGATAGATACAGGGATGAATCACATCAGGCACCTACACATAATATGCTATTTCGGTATACATAGTTTTCCATTGGTTCCCATGGGTTGCGAAAACGGGATCCAAGATCCAAACACCACGCGGGCGCAAAAGTAAGTTATTCATAAAAAATTCCGATTCCGGAAAGGTCTGCCATTATTAAATCACCTCGTTCGGATAATGGGTATAACAAATTGATAGGCTGTTAGCGAAACACTCGGAACTACCGTAAACCAGCATTGATAAGCGGTTGCATCCTATTACAAAGTCAAATCGCCAATCGCAAAATATTCAAAGCTACGAGCCGTAGCTGTTCGACTTGCAAATAGAGTAGACGCTGTTTTGTAGTCGGCAGTCAGCAGATCTACATGTTTGCGGCCCATCCATATAAACATGTTGGATTCTGCCCTAATGGGAAATGGTATAAAAGATTGTGTGCTGAATTATTCTTTGTGTAAACAGAAGCGATAATGCGTCCATTTACTGAACTGGGTTCTTAAAGGAGACTTATACGGCTTGACCAATCGTAACGTAACCACGCAAGTTCGTGTTAAACTTTTTGTATGCCACTTTAGTGGCCTTTACGTCAGTTCTATCTCTTATATTAATTAATTAACATCCAACGTCTACGTAAGTTATGGCTGCGATTAAAACTCATTGTCAAGAATGACAATGGGTTTTAATCGCACTGAACTGATTTTGATGAAATTTGGTACAGGAGTAGATTAGACCTTGTGAAAGGACATAGGCTATATTCGGTCGCGATAACCGACATCCATGCGGGCTGTACCACGGGCAACAGCTAGTGTTTTATATATTTGAAACTGATTTTGTAACACACTAGGACGTTGATAAATCTTTATGAATATAGGTATAATTTTTAGCAAAAATGTAGATTTAAACAGAAAGAGAATATTTGGGGAGGTTATTAAAAATTTACCGCAATGCCGCGATGCTTCTAGTTAGAAAACTTATGTGAAATATATTGTGCCGTATTTTTATATCATTACTATGCAAGGGACCGGGTTCAGAATATTAATGACTTATCCCAAAGTTCATGTACTTTATTTTTAGTCAATTTTGCAAGTCTATCTTTGTCTATATTTGTGGTGATTGTTGGCAGTTAAATCACTGGGAATAATGGGCGCAAAAAGTACTACGTTTACAGTGAATATGCGGGAATGGATAGGGTTCAACACAGAAACAGTGCTTCTGTTTCATAGCTTCTTCTAGCTTTCATATCTATTCTGTGATAAAAATTGCTTAGAAATCTCTCCAATCGCCGTCTAAGCCCGTCTATGAGGAAAGCCCAGAGCCTCATCTAATATTATTATTATTGGACATTCTACACAAAGCTATCTATACTTTTGAGTATCTATACTTTGGTAAGCACAGCTTAACTTGCTTGTAATAAAAAATGATTTGGTAAACGCCACCCCGATTATTCTGTTATACTTCAAATTAAGCATATCTAGTAATTGTGAGTGTTGGACTGACGATCTGATGAACGTGGCTGGGATAGACCGGATGCGGAAGACGGAGGATCGGGCGACGGTTACGGCACATTAGGAGGGGCCTATATGCCAGTGTACTGCAATAGGCTTATTGATTGATTGATTGATTGATTGAATTGTGTAAAAAAATAAGTGTCGGTAGCTTAGTGGTTAAGGAGTCGGACTTATGATCGAGAGGTCCTGGGTTCGAATCCTGGCCATAACACTACGTACATGAACCTACTCCTAACACAAGCAATTTAGCTTAGCTGGAGGGGTTAGAGGGAATATTCGCAATTCCGGTTGCTAATATTCTATTTATTTTTAATAAAATAAAAAAGGTAATGGTACAAAATTAAAGAACACCATAGAAACAGAAATTTCGACGGGAAATAGCAAATTTCCATACCCCGAATCCCACTCATTTGTAACAATGTCGCTTTAAAATGTACAATTCCCACTGAGCCTATGTAATACCATGATCGTAAACAAAACGCAAGGCCAGATGCTGCATGCTGCCAGCATAAATTTTAAGGGTGTGTTTCCATTAAGATGGAGACGAGCATAGAAAACGATTCTTCATATTTATACTATAAACATGTAAAATTGTAAAATGGAAATTTTTGTTAGAAAGTTCTTGTTTAGACTTAAAATCTTATGTTTGTTTTATTGCTATCGGTTGAGTAGAATCAGAGATAAGAGATCCACGTGGGCGGAGCCACGGGCGGAGGCTAGTTAATAATATAATTTAACATTTATTTATGCTCTTACCGAGGAAACACAACTTTATTGACAGTTGTTTGATAAGTAATTCACATAGCTACGTGATTCTTTTTTTGTGTTCACAAAGCTAACAAGCCCTTTGTTTAAAAAAAATCGTCGATAAATAAAGGTATGATTCCGAAGCCGACCTCATACGACAACGACAGACGCAAGCAGCAGATGCTGTGTACCCATTACTTGTCAAACTCTGATACGGATAAAGGAGACCATTGAGAAGCCGCAATGAATTACGTGCATCGGCTGCGTGCCAGTTGTCGTATGCGGTCGGCTACGGTATCATACCTTAAGGTGATTACATACGCGAATGACTTTGACCATACAAATGCTCAAGGTCATTCGCTCGTTTTTCAGCCGTAAAAATCAGTAAAACTAATTTTATAGGAGACGATTACAAACTAAATACACTCATTTAACATATATCTGAAATTTTAGATTATTTGGATACATATTGTAGACAATATTTGGTTTCATAAGAAAGAGTAGAGTGATGTTCAGAGCCTCTTTTCAACTATTTCCTCCTTTTTTATTGAATTTATGAAAAGGTGAAGTTACTCTGTATGTCCTGTAGTATGCAGGGATGTAAATTCCAAATCTTTAGGTTTTATAGTTAAAAAGAAAAACGGTTTCGAAAATACCGATTTTTTCGATGCTAATCTGATTCGGGGCCTTAAGTCTAGAGTACCTACATTATAGCTCAACGTAGAAAATATTAGATATTTTTGTTTGCTTCGTAGGATTGAATTTTTGTTTATATACCTAGTCTCATTTAGAATTTATTTGTCTACTGAATAGAAAATCCGAATTGAAGTAATTTAATGACGTCCAAAGTTTGATGATTTAAAAAAAAAAATATAACATTAGATAATATTATTAATTTTTTAATTAATTTTAACTTCACTTTTTAAGTTTAATAAAATGTCTACCTACCAAATACTGATCTTTCACACAACCAATCAATATCACTTTATGCCAAAAATCCCGTCAGCCTATCCGAAAATATTTTTCCGTTCACAACTCCACTACTGCTAGGATACCAAAATGTTACCTTAAAATATTTTTAGAGGCCCTCTGTAGGTTAGTTTGTATTCAAACAGTGACAAGTAATAATATTTTAGATGATGCTACAACGTATATATGTAGGCATAGCACGCCACCTCCCGACAGTATGGGAACTGTCGAATAAATACTTACGCGTAGGGAAATATGTAAATGGAAAGTGGCAATAACCGGAACCTTTTCTATTTTGCCTGTTGAATGATCGCATAATTCTTGTATGTAATTTTGTGTTATTTTGGGGTTTCTTGAAATAATATGTAGGTAGGTATTTCATATCAGATGCTAGTGCAGTATATTTTTATAAGAAGTTACCAGCTGTTGCCCGTGACTCCGTTCGCGTGGATGCCGCTCATCGCGATTAAACATAACATTTATCCTTGCCCAATTTTACCAAATTTCATCAAAATCGGTTCAGTGGTTTAGGCGTGAAAGCGTAACAGACAGACGGACAGACTCTCTCTGTTACGCTTTCACGTCTAAACAGCACACATAATTTTGATGAAAAATACAGAGACAGAATAAATTTTTCGAAAGAACATAGGCTATTGACTGATCTACGCGAGCGGAACTGCAGGTTTTGGCCAATATTTCATAGAACTTTCCAGCACATAAAGCAAAGTTGGTAATTTTTAAGTGTAGTACTTAAAAATTAACATAGCCTACAAAAATATTTTATACAACACTCTAGCACATAAAGCTCTTACAAAAATTACCATTAGACCATTAAAGTTGACAAGCCTATCAAAGAAATAACCTTCTTAAATCTCCACCACAATTTCTACACTGAAAGAATTCATTATAATTTACAACAAACCATGAAATGCTCTTAAGTCAGCGACAATAAAGGGAAGTTAATGACGTTCTAGAAGCAATTTATTCGTCTCCTAGCTACTACGCAGAAAATACTCCCACATGCGTTAAGTACGCTGTTCACTTCTCTTCGACGCCCGTAATGACGCGTGGAGAATTAACCCAAGAGCGAAGTATTCTATTCTCAACTAAGTGATATTTCATACTCGTAGTAACCGTCTGTAGGAAGTTTTTTCTAATTGCAATGTATTTTTGCCGATCGTGGGTTGGAATTGCATGTCAAATTTCTAAGATCTACCGACTTTGACACTTTCTAAAGTTTAAGCGAATCTTACTCATTGAAATATAAACACGTTTTAACGGATTCTATCGCGATTTATTTATTATTGCCGCGACTATAGCTGCTGAAAAGTAGCCGACACGCCGGGCTAAAAAAATTGTGCCGCATGTCATCTTTGGCACGCGTGCCATAGGTTCGCTATTCATCCCTGCCCAAAGGTCTCCAAAAGTTCAATTTTAACATCAATCGTAACCTCTCTAAATATTGAATCATCTGTAAAGCAACTATTCTGTTCTGTACAGTCCATTACACAAGTTGTTAGACACATTCAAGTTACGAAACTAAATTCTGTAGACAACTCAAACATTGCAAGCCATTTCTTACACCAGTATTTGCTTCCTTCAAGCTCGCCATATGCTTGTTTGTTTACTTCTGCAGTGGTATAATTAATAGGCAAATCCAAGACTCACCGAATTTCTGAAATATTTTCGTTAATTCTTAAGACATTATGAAATTTGAGACTATGAGACAACCGCTCTTAGGATTGCCCTGTCTATTGGTCTAGTAGCTTGCAATGTGGGTGCTAGAATACGAATAAACATAAATTCTTGTTATTGTTATACTTTTATTATTTACCTTTTTGTTTCACGATCCCTATTAAAGAGACGATTTTTTGCAATTAACTATCTACTGTTAGACCAAAATCCCTGACTGCGTTCTGAAACTAAAAACCACGAAGCACCCAAAAGTAAAACTTTCCATTGTGAAGGAGTAAAACTAATTCACTACATAACCTCAAACTTCTTCAGAGAAAATAAGTTTTTTTGCTGAAAGAAAAAAATATACTATATTCTCACTAACACAAGAAAAAGGTCTATATTGTAGGACGTCAGTCATCCAAAAGTGGAGTCCATCACCCCCTATTAGCTAGACCCTCTAAGCTAGCTAAAACAAACAGATCGACATATTTTCTAACCCATAAACTCTTCATTATTCGGCAGCCCCATAAAGATGCTACCACTAAGCCAATAACGTAACTAAATGAGGCAGAAAATTCTACATTATCTCCTTAAAATGAAACGTGTAGCATCATTTGTAGCGTAAATGAACAGAATACACTTGTGTAACCGAGTGTACAAGTGTACATCGAGGTCGACATCCCTAGGGATGGTACAGTTCTCAACAAGAGTGAAATGATTCATAAATCTCGGTTATTGTTCAGATTCAGTCGGCTTCTATTAGTGAGCGTTCGTAACTGCGGACTGAAGATTTTGTATTGTGAGGCAGTTTTAATTTAGTCGAGTAAATTACTTTGAACTGTTTATTTGGGATTCTAAGAATGAGTAATTTTTTAGAGATAAAAGTATATTGTTTATATTTCCTATACCGCAAAGGTATAAAGGTTGCGTAAGTTTATAGACCGCGGTGGTCGCTCCCCATCAGGTGGACCATGTTCTAAGTGGTATAAATAACCTTCGTTCGCCTTAGTTCCATTGCTCAGTTCCATGATGGTACTACTGCGAATTTTAAAGTCACGTGGAAGCATAGGTCTTGTTCTATAATATTTCAAAAGTAAAAGTAACCCACGTTAGGCCTTATAATATTAGCTATCTGCCAGTGAAAGACCTGCTATAATCGGCCCAGAGATTCTGTTGTAGAATAGAATGATAAATGTATGGGATTTGACGTCATACGTTGACAACTGTCACATACGTCAAATCCCATAAATTACAACGAATTACTATATAACTAAGGGGGCTTATTAAGCAAACAGAAAGGCAGACAGCTATAATTATAACACCGTATATTATAAGTATAACACATTCATTGATTTAGGAAAAAGCTGCTATTTTGTAACAATACAGACCGATTTATTTAATTGTATAGGTGTTCTACTGTTTGCAATTATGTTAAAGCTCTACCTCGTACCTCACTCGTAAAGCGAAATGAACTAGTACTCGTAGATGTTAAGCCGCTCTAACACCGCACCTTTGTGAGTAGTTCACGACTGGACCGTACAAATTATCCTTATGTCCGACAAGAATCCTTTGTGATCTGTTTCCGGCAAGTGGAACAACTTCTGTTGTATTTACTCACCAAATATAATTCACTACAACCTACTTACTTTACTACCTACGAGTACTTTACTTTCAATGAAATACTGAGATCTAACCTAAATACGAGTATGTCTTTCGCAGAAGAATTGTCGACAGTACGAGTGTGAGTCCCCTGGTGTTGCACTCGTACATAGGCCTCTACCAAGTCCAACTCAAGTAGTATAAAAAAGAATCACGGAAATTGCATCATAAAGCTAGGAGTAATCGGTGTAGGTACATATATATTAAAAAAAAAATACTCATCGAATTGAGAACCTCCTCCTTTTTGAAGTCGGTTAAAAAGGTTCCTCCGTGATCATAGTGCTTGCAACAGCGCGAAATATCGGATACTCAAAACAATACAATTGGTAAATATCCCGAAAGTTCTAATAATAATAAAAATTACTGAGCCCGTAACATGAACTCTTAAAACTGGTCAATAATTGAACGGCTGTCATACATCATTACAAAGTTACATTTGCAATTGGTAGTGTGGTAGGCCTGCTGTTCTTCTTCTATTGAGTCGATGGCACATCTACTATCAATGCTTGCCCACTAGTGTGCTGCTTAAAAAGTAACTGACTGTAAGTAGAGTAAATAACTAAAAAAATAACTAACTGTGTACTTATATTCGGTCTATTAGGTAGATATACCATGCTATCTTCTGCTATTATATTTACAAAAGGAAATAAATGGCAAAATAATTCGCAATTTAAACACGTTAAACTCAATAAATTCTAACGTTTATAATATTTTCGAATATGTTATAATAAGCATTTATCTCTTGACATACTTTTAAAACTAAAAAGTAATATATTTACTAATATTTCAATCTATTATATTCTTTATCTTAACCTTAATAAAGTCGAAATTTTAATGTAGCTCACGTGAAGTTAAAACGATATTCCACAAGTTCATATAGTAACGTCGGCAGAAATATTTATTTTGAAATTTACATATAAATGGGTTCATTTTTAGTTAGCTGTGATCGACAAAGAGTATTACGGGCCCATGTTGGCGACACCTGATGTTCGTTCAATATACCCGTGTCGCCGTGTCCTTTTAATATTTACTTTGACCTGACGTAAAATGCGTAGTTAATTTTGTACCATCACCCTTCTATTAATATCTAGAAGTTATTAATAGCCTTGATGACAAGTGAATCGTTAAGTATGACGTAAAATGACATGCTGCTGACATAATATAGGGATAAGGAATCTCCTTCATAAGTGTTATGTCCTAATATTTCTAACTAGCTGTTGCCCGCAGCTCCACCCGCGTGAATGTCTGGTATCACAGCCTAATAATATACCCTTGTCCTTTCCCAAGGTCTAATCTATAGATATTTGTACCCAGTGCTTTAGGTGTAAAAACGTCATAGACAGAGAGAGATACTTTCGCATTTATAATATTAGCAAGGACCTACGTATTTTGGCATAACTGTACTTTAAGCTTACAATACTTTGATATTTTATTTTTTTGGCATACAGTGCTTAACCAGCACAATTTCATTTAATCAGCCCAATTTTAAAACATAAGTCGATTTTATACAAATTCTGCAATACAATTTAACAAAACCTAGCATTTAACTATCAGTGTAGATTTAACAAATAGATACCTCATGATAAAACTCCATTGAGCCGTTGAAAAGCTTCAAGGGTATAAAGGATCCCACATACCCAGATATGCGTGTAAAACATAATCTGGTCTTTGCTGCCACGCAGCCGGGTGAAAACAACTTGATTCATACGATAAACGTCTTTGAGTTTCATACACTGAAGGATGTGTTTTAAATGATCTTTAAACTGCAGTCGCCTGTGTGATTCATAATTTTATTTCAATTTTGGTTAATAATACTCGTGATCGCGGAAGAAAATAACTGAGTTAACTGTCTTAGGAAGATTCTTACATCTGCTATCTAGAGATATAGGTACCAATACTTCTGCTACCTAGATAGGTACTCCATTAGGTACTTAAGTGTCTTTTTAAAATATTTTAAAACTCAGTTCATTAATAGAAAAACTATTTAGCAACTCATTTTTAAAGACTAAAAACCGAAATCGAACCACCCGTTAGTTAGTTAGTTAGCCTAGTTTACTTTGTTTAACAATTGTGTTTTAATAAAAGTCGCTATAGAACCAAAGTTACCGACATAGCTCGCAGAATAAGTAAGCTGAAGTGGCAGTGGGCTGGCCACATCTGCCGAAGGACCGATGGCCGTTGGAGCAATCGAGTCCTAGAGTGGAGACCGCGCGTAGGAAAACGGAAGGTGGGACATCCCTTAGCCAGGTGGACCGACGACCTGCGAAAGGTGGCTGGGACGGACTGGATGCGGAAGGCGGAGGATCGGCAAACGTGGCGCAGATTGGGAGAGGCCTATGTCCAGCAGTGGACTGCAGTAGGCTAATTGATTGATTGATTGATGAAAAGTCACTAGAAGATTGTTTACCTTTAATTAGGTAAGTAGGTACCTAAACAAATGAAGTATTGATACTACAGTCAACGATAAATGAGCTTAATAAGGTGTAGGTATAGGTCCAAGTATCTAGGTATGGCAAATGAAAAATATATTGTGAAGTTGTTTAAGGGAGATTGCTGACGTAGGTACGTGTATCAATCAGCACACCAACCATGCGATCATAACATACGAAACAATTTTACTGCCCAATAAAATCAATCGCTAAAGTTAGTATAGAAGTTTTTATTTTTGATCTCCATGAATTCAACATAAAATTCGGTCTAAAACTGCCCGTATTGAACAACATAAACGAATTCAACACATATATATCCATTCCCTGCCAAAGCATTTTATTCTGTAGGCCATTTCGAAAACGTTTGCTTATATTTTACGACACTCACTCAAATTCCTAATATGATTCGATGGTTTTCAATTTCCCGGGTTTGATAGGCGTTTACGTGTCAGCCAGTATATATTAGGGCCTAATAAATATTGGTGTGAGTAAACATGCCTTTACTTGATATAGGAGGAAATTGTTCACATCGCTGAGGGTGGCCAATTAAAAATGGTTCCTTATTTACGTTTAATCTCATTTTTTAAGGGTTCTGAACTTAGAGTATACATTGCTATAGAGCGCGCCTTACAAGTATGAACTGCTATCACGGGTATGAACAGTACCGAGGCTCCTGGCTCAACCTCAATCGGTAGCAAAACAATACCCGTCAAAATTACTTCGCAAATAACATTTAATTCGATATGTTAAATCAAAATTTTATACAACATCGTATATTTGTAGTAATAATGACGCAAAAATAACGCAAAATGACGCCATTTTTTGTATTTTGGCTTTAATTTTATCAATGCATATCAAATCGAACAAAATACTTATGTGCATTAACCGTCACTAAAGGTGCGCTTATACCATCGCAAAGTATCTGCTAACACTCGGCGCCGAAGACCTGAGTGACACGCGCGCTCTATATATTAATGTATACTCTAAGGTTCTGAATTTGTAAGACTCTGTAAACTGTAAACCATGTATTGAACAGCTCTAGGTAACCTACACCCCAGCTTTATCTGAAGACCCGATTGATCGACGAGGGTGGTATCGAAGGGGATTTCAGTACAAAAAAGTACAACCTATCAGTTGTCATTTTTAAATTGTTAGATTATTAGAATTTGATGGAGTCCTATAATATTGTGATAAGTAAGTAGCTAAGTAGGAAGGGACGGGGAAGGGAGGGAGTTCTTCAGTAACTGATTAACAAAGTTTCATTAAAATTTACTGATTGTTACCATCTATTAATATTTTTATTATGTATTAAGAACTAAATTCTAAATGGAAGCTATCAAACCTTTTTTATATCGGATGTTTTACTGTTTGCTAGCGCCATCTTTGAAACATACCGTGAAGTATATGGTTGACTCTTCATGTGCAATCTCCAGCACGTTGTTACTAATTTACTTCACATACAACAACACAGATGGCAGTGTTCACAACATAAAGTACTTGTTAGTTAAACTACAATTTGGATAGATGTCACTACTCAGCATGTATTTATTTAAGAATTTATAATGGAAATATTAAATTTTTAAGCATTTTCGTATAAAAAATATTTTTTACAACACACCTGCTCATAACAGTGATATTATTTTACCGCAATTAAGCACGGAATGACACCTATTATAAAACTGTGACTTTTTCATTACTATTATTCACAAAAGTGAGTTATAGATTCTTTTTAAATTTTATAGGAAGTGTCTATAATTGTCTATGTTCTTAAAAAAGTTTTGATACAAAAAATAACGTGTTTAATAGTACGAATAAATTAGTACGCCTATTATATGGTCATTTGATGCATTTTCGTATTTAAATAAATAATTTCAACTTGTAATACTTGTGTAATAAACAAAATTTTCGCTCAAATTTAACTTTTTTTTTCTCTAAGTACAGAAAAAAAAACAGTAAAAAAAAGTTAAGTTCAAACCTCATTTTTTTTTTAATATGGTCGACCGCCATTGTTAAATGCGCGCGCATAGGAAAACGAATTAATTTGTAGTATTGTTTATTTAGTATTTGTAGTATTATTTTATTCGCAAGTGTGTTGTAAAACGTCGTATGGCACGTGTGAGCATGATGATTACCGTCCTCGGCTGTCTTGAGACCCTCGCCTGGCGGCTCGGGTCTCAATAGCGCCTCGGCGGTAATCACCAACGTTGCTCACTTGTACCATAATGTACTATTAATGTATCAGATCCGTGAGATCTCTACATTTATGTACAAAATATCTGATCAACTTGAAAATGGAAAACTTTTTAGTTACTTAGTAGTTTTCATTTATCGTCTCCCATTTATATCTGATCCGGAGGGAAATAGATGTGATGAAGTATTTTTCTAAAACAAAAGTAGCCTAAGTTACGCCTTATAACATCAGTTATCTTTATCTACCATCCAAATCGGTCCAGCTTATTCGGAGATTACCCGTTACAGACGGACAAAATTAAAAATAAGCATTTTTGTTATAGGTAGCGTGTATTATATACATACTGCATTCATTATAAGGCTGTTACTTAAACACTCTCCAGTTTTATTTACTTTTATTTAATTCTTGGTAAGTGTTTCTCTTTCTTCCCTATTTCTTAATTACCTCTTTCTCCTAACTCTACTTACCTCTCTGGGGTTCAGTTGGTTTACCTGTGTGGCGTTACAGTAGATCTTTTGACTGCTACACTTGGTATGGCGGGTCCAATCTCAGTGCTAGTAGGTATTAAAATTGTCATCATCATCCTCACAGCGTTTTCCCAGTTGCGTCCGAAGTTTAAATTGTTTTTAATTGGAAAGCCGGCTTCTCTGGAAACGACTGTCGCTGAGGTCCCAAACTCTCAAACCCGTAAAGTGAGGTTGTGCAACGACTAGCAGTTCTTACGCGGTGCTTCCTCGTAATCAAACTTTTTGGTCAAACTGGTTTGACTATGAGGAATTACGTTTCCTCGTGGTCAAACTTCATTGAAATTACACCTTTTTATCTCCCTGTATGCACGCATACGACCTGCTAGTCGATCTTTGGGTCATAGTAGGGTTCCTGTTCATAGCTACTATTATTATTATGACCTAGAATATTGTGTCTGTCTGTCTGTTTTAAATATCATCAATTACTATGACTATATAGCTCGTCGTTAGATCTTTTCTTGCATACTTACATATTATGCATAAAAATACATATAATACATACAATTTGTTCCTGCTCTTACGATGGGTCAACTAGATTTTGAGGAGAGCTCGACCTCTCTTAAACTTTATGCGGTTGTTTGTTGCAGATGTGAGACCGCAATTTGGACTGAAGTAGGTATTAGGTATGATATAGTGTAATAACTTCAGTTTTGTATGAGTTCGCCTAGTGGTTGAAATTCGAGCAATCACTATTGAAAGTTTGAGGAAAATAAGGGTAGTTGGGAAAAAAACGGTGCAACTGTTTCCAATTCTTTATTGATAACACTAAAGCTACTAAAACAAATTGGTTGTCAAATAAAGAAGAAAACCATTTCACAGATTTCGGCAAGGGTATCGATATAGAAAACCGCTGTCCGCTGTCCCGCCTGTGTAATGCTATTATTATCGCAATACCATCTAGAAGAACAGGAGCCAACTTGAATGGAGTAAGTTGGCTGCATGTGTTTGCCGGCAATAATATCCCAACCAGCAGATAATAACAACTTTATCTAAATAACAATTAGGTTTTGCTGTGAAAGTAGGCATAGGTCAGATCCACTCCAGTCGCAGTCTTTAGAACATAGCTAGTTATAAACCTATGAATATCCAAACTTTAAAGGGGCCTAAGTATGAAATTAAAACAGAACTCTACGTGCTAAATAGAACTATAATACTTAAATTCTTTCACGAACAAATAGCTATGTGAGAATAAACTTGAAACAATACGGATACAGAAAAACCTAACTATTTGCAGACGGCTGGAAAAGTTCTTACTTTTAAAATTATATTCAAAACGTGAACAATTTTTAATTTTTGATAGTTTGTCATTCGTAATTCATAAGAACTTCATATGCTGTTTATTTTACATGGAATTCAATGTAAGCAGATGCTGCAATAACATCTTTTCAGGTACAGAACTCTAAAGAAAACAATCATTATACTCTTAAATACTATTTATTTTAATGACTGTGAGAGAGTTTAACATTACCAACTAACGCGCTATAATATTAATGATATATTAAAAACATAATCTAAAGCATAAAATTACAGTAACGATAATCATGCTGCTCATATTTGCATGTGCACTATTTCCATTATATTTTGGGGTATCTGCTTCTTGTACACTTCTGTGAGCTTTAGCCCCTTCAGGTCGAGCCTCGTCTGACGCCATTTCTTTGTCAAATAAATTAGAATCGTGATTCAATGGTTTCGCAGATACTGTCGCCAGCCGAACTGTGGTGAACGAGTCCTTGATTTTGGTTTCATTGTCTTTGTTAGGCTTATTTGTACTTCTTTCTTCATGAACTTTAGTTGGATACACAGATGAACTAGTTGGATTTTGTTTAGAAGTGACTTCTAAAAATTCTGTGGTAGAAACAGTCTTTGGTGAAATCTGACTAGGTATTGTCACTTTGGTAACTATATCGGTAGTTATAGATGAGGCAGTAGTAACTTTATCATCAGTAATTTGCATCTTCTGTACGCTGCGAGAACTGTTAGTGCAGTTAATCAAATCTCGGATATCCATATAAAAGAATTTACCATTTAGAGGGCCTTCCTCGTAATATTCAACATCTGGATTTTGTATTTGAGACACTTCGTCTTCAAAAACTTGATCTGCGTTCTTTTCTGATTCTGAAAATGCCACCCACAAGTTTCTTAGAGTGTCACTAGGGTTGCATTTCAAGTTTTCAATAGCGATTTTAAGATTAAGGTTTTGCGTTTTGTTGATAACTGACATGAACCAGTCCAAGTGGCAGTCGCACGGGAAGTTGTTATCTGAAAATAGAAAAGTAAATTAATTAAACATGGATAAATTTTCTTTTTCGGTTTAGTAATTGTCTGTACAGAACTTAAACCTTATGACTATTATTATTATTAGGTATAATTTACCACTTAATTTTTGATTTGTGTAGAGTTAGAATTTTAAGTTAAGACTGGTAAAGCGGATCCCAGACTCCGAGCTCAAAGCTCCGGATGCGACTGGAAATTAACGTTAAGAGGTTGAAGAAGTAGAGTTAGAATTTCAACTCAAAGCGTTGGGTATCGAAATAGGGTAGCATATATATTTAAAAAACTCTCATGATGTTGTATAAACTTAAAGACAGTCCTTCCAAAAAAACATTCAAATTAGACTGTTACCCATGAAAAAATAATGCTTACCTTCTACATCCAAATTACTAGTGTTGTGGTAAAAATTGTTTAAAATGGGTGCAAGAATTTCAGCTTTAAGTTCAACAAGCTGATTACTTTTCAGACTCAGAACTGTCAAAGAGTGCAAACTTTCAAATGTTCTCACGTTCTCAATTTTCGTCAATTTATTATGCACTAAAGACAGTACCTGCAGTTTACCCAAACCATGGAACGCTTTCTCATCAAGCATTTGAATTTTGTTGCCTTCCAAATTAAGAGATTCCAAATTAGTAAGCGGTAAAAAGGTGTTATCGCCAATTACTTCCAAGCTATTGCCACTGAGATCTAATTTTCGTAGTTTCTTAAGACCTGAGAATGTTTCGCTGTTCAAACTGAACAAGTTGTTCCTATCTATTTCTAGTTCTCTTAAATTCAGCAGATGAACGAATGCCTTATCGTGGATTGTAGTTATCTGATTATTTGTCAAAAAGAGTTTCTCTAGAGAAGGTAGATCTTCGAATACGTTTCTATTAATCTCTTGCAAATAGTTTGTGTCCAACGCAATGCTTGTCAAATCTCTGTGATGGGAAAATGCATTAACAGATAATATTTTAATCTGATTATCACTCAGCGTAATTTCTTCTAGCAGAGTCAAATTTGCAAAAGCGAAAGCATCTACTTTTTCAATATTGCCATATTTTATATTCAACTCGATCAGCGTTTGCAGATTTTGAAGAGCGCTAGTAGGTACATATTTCAAATGTATTCCTCTTGTATTTGATAAGGTTAGTTTAGTAGTGTTTTTTATGCTTTTAAAATCATTCCAGGTATTGTCGTTTGGCGTGATGTCTTTCTTGGTAAGATGACATTCAGCATGTCGGACAATTTCACGATAATGAGGATCAAAAACGCAGTAGCATTGTATGTAAGTGGTGCTATTGTATGATGGGTCGCATATGTTTGAAGTCGTTTCTCGCTTTTGGTGCTGGTAGTATTTTGCTTCGACGAAGATTGATACAGCAAACGCGAGCACTATTACTCTCCAAAATGCCATCTTTTTCTCTATAAATTCTGCACCTGAAATCAAAAGAGAAATTCATTGAATGATTTATTGGAGTACTGGTTTGTACCTTATACTGGTACAGATATTATGGGTGTTCAAGACCCTATCAGTACTGAACTTCTAGTTGTTGGCCTGCTACGAGTAAATTCCGGACTAGACTCTGGTGTAGACTTTTTTACGGGGTTGGGAGGTCAGGCGGCAGTCTGACAGTCAATAAGTCGCCCCAGGCTTCAAAGTGCAAATTTGGAACGCTTTAAATTTTGTATCTTTTGAATTTAAATAGGTATTTCAGTTACTTCTATCAAAACAATGAGTCCAAGTACAAAAATCAAAGACACACAATGCAAAATCTTGACTGTTTTTTTTAATATTTGTAGGTTTCGACTATTTATCCATAATAATGTGTTTGTCACTTATACGGATGTTTCCTAATATTTGGCTAATACGTACAAACTTAGACAATAGTGTATGATGGTTTGGAACAATATGTATAGAGAAGCATCTTTTAAAATTGCTGATGCATTTTTATGTTTTGGTTTAAGTAAACTTTATTCATAAAAATATTGAGTAATCTTTGATATTTATGGTTCAGACAGTTCAGAGCGGTTTGTAGTAAATATTAACTTTATGTTTCAGAGCGCTGAACGTTAAAATAATGTTCTGTCGCAATGCTGACATATTCATAAATTGTTTGAATATCGACACCTCTGGGTTCAATTGGCGTATAAACCATTTTGGCCAAAATGAGTTATATACACCGTTTAGTTCAGAATTTTTTTCTCTATCGATCTGTATATTTAAAATGTTCAAATTCGCAAAAAAAAATGCTTTTACGACCCAAAAAATTTAGATCATCCTACCACAAAAAAGATAAAATGTTAATGTAACAGCCAAATTTTTCTTTTTTAAATTTTTAGTAAGACGTTATGACCAAGATTTTTACCAACCCAGGGCGTAAGATCTGTATTGATTGTAAATGGTTTTTACGCCGTGACGAATAAATATATTTCTTAAACGTAATTTAAAATTGAGGTCGTAAATCCAAACATTTAAATAACATATGGACGTATAAACCATATCCATTGCAAAAAATGGTATTCAATTTTAGACTTTATTGCTATAGAATTAAAGTCCAAAATTAAATGACAATATTTTTACTACACGCTTTCGTTCACTATACAATAGGCCATTTAATTTCAGATTTTACAAACATTGCTTTAAAGTCTTAAATTAAATGGTAAAAATTCAAAAAATTATTACAGTGTCCGTGTTATGACGGTGGTTTTGCTTTAGCAGAATCAAGGCCCTTGCCCTCGATTCTGCTAAAGTAAAACCACTGCACGAACAGTCATGTGGGTGACAAGTGTGTGGAGTTTGGACATGCCCACGGCGGTTTTGCACACGGTAGCCGTAACCCAGAGGGTGAGCACATCCTCAAAACGTGTACGGCCACCGAACTTGCCGTCGTGAACAGGTTCTTCAAAAAGAAAGCCGAACTTCTTGTCACCTGCAAGAACGGAGAGCACGCTACCCAGATCGATTTCCTACTCACTAAGAGGCATAGCATCAGCAGGGTGGTCAACTGCAAGGTAATACCCGGAGAGAGTCTCACTAGCCAACACCGTCTCCTTGTCATGGACCTCCGCGTGAAACTCAAAGACAAACGCGCCGAGCGTGGCCAACGCAGAATCAGGTGGTGGTGAAGCCAAGTCCCAAAGTCTCTTCTCAGCTATCGGTGACAAGTGCGCTGATGCTGTAGACGAACCAGTACAGGTTTGCTGGGACAGGATTCAGGCAGCTATCCTTGAGGTGGGGAGGGCGGTGCTCGGTACGTCTAAGGGTGGACGCATCTATGACAGGGACACTTGGTGGTGGAACGACACAGTGCAGAGAGAGATCAGGGTGAAGAAAGCCCTCTTTAAAAAAGTGGCAAGCGTCCAAATCTTTCGATGACCGCGACGCGTACAAAGATGCAAAACGCGCCACCAGGACAGCGGTAGCCAGGGCCAAACGAGACCACTTGCAACCGCTATATAACAAGTTGGAATCGTCTGAGGGGCAAAAGCTTATCTATAAGTTGGCGCGTTCCACGGTCAAAATGGCGCAGGCTCTGTTCAAGTGCCGCTGAATTAAAGACAAAGACCCTGAGGACAATCTGTTGTACGAGGAAGTCGCGGTGAAAGAGAGATGGCTGTGGAAGAGCTACAGATTTAAATAATTGCCTTTATTTGTTTGGTAATCTGATCATGACTGATAATGTGTGCCATAATTATCTGTTTTATTTAATAAAACTAAGTTAATTTCGTTTCTGGTAGTTTAATTTCGTATATATCGACCACAATTCTGTAGTAAGACTAATATTAATGTAATTCTGCCACATTCTAACAGTATCGAGATTGTTTTTATTAATTATAATTCTATTGATGTGCAAAGTAAATAGTTTTTACAACAAAAAAATCTACAGTTACGTGCTTTTACATCAGTAAATGTGAACTTAATTTTACCAAATATGGATATAAGTACAGCTTATATCCATATTTGGTTTTTCATCCAATTTTCATGGGGTGTATACACCATAAATTGGTATTTTCTAAGACGTATATCCATGCTAACTTCTAAACCAAAGAAGATAGATATGATTGAATGATTTAGCCTTCTTCATCCCCAAATTCTAAGAATCTTTCTCTTTGGAATTTTTTATGTAGCTTCTAAAATAAAAAAGTTATGATTTTTTTTCTAAAAATAAAATCGTTTTTTTGCTCTCCTGAAAAGTCGTGTTTTGGTTTATACGCCAATTGAACCCAGAGGTGTCGATATGAAATCAATAAATATCAGGCATAAAGTGGGCAAAATATTTTTATCTTTATTTATTGAAGCTAGTAATTTTTCATTTTGCATGCTGTCAGTTTGAAATAGTGAGTCACGTCTATCTATACAAATCAATAAGTGTCTATTTGTTCTGTTAAAATAGTAAACTTTTCAATGAATGTACCTACCGACTCATAAATTTATCTGTCCGTCTGTATACCCTTTCCTCTATTTGTTTCGGTTAATCTCCGAATGGTAATCAGTCTGTACTCATTTTCACAAGACTTCACTGGCAGATACTTAAATCTAACCTAACCTAGACTTAAATCTAACCTTTTTAGACAAATAATTAGGGTGATGCGCAAAATAATCCCAAATCTTAGTTCATCGAAACGTCGTTAAGTTGTTAAGTCTGCTATCTTTTCTATGGTTAAGTCTCGTTAAGTCGAAAAACTATAGTCTATAATGAAGATATATTTTCCAACTTATGCTCAGTTACGTCAGTACCTGTTCTGTACCTTAGTGGCACTTGATTCAGCTGTCGTAACAAGGTGAAATATTTTGACATTCGGTTTGAACCACAGGTGTAGGTATTATAATGGATGTTACAAAGCTTTGACTCTAATTAGAGGCTAACCACAGACACCAAGGGAAAGATCTCGGGTAGGTGAGTATAGGTAAACAGTCGCTTGAAGAGTTGGTGTTAGTGCTACTGCTCATTCTAGCGCACAGTAATGACCAAATACGCGTATCTACAGAATAAAAATAGATTCGGGCGATATGTTTTGCCGTATGTTCCAAAAGTTTCACGGAAGGTTTTTAACTTAGAGTATACATTATAGAGAGCGCGCGTATCACTCGGGTCCGTTGTGCCGAGCGTAGGCACGGGTATGAACAGCCCCCCTAGACAAGTGGCAATTCGTTGCTCGGCGTATCATGGAATAGAATGACGAATGTATATGATTTGACGTCTTTGACAGTCGTTGACGCCTGTCATATACGTCAAATCCCATACATTTGGCATTCTATTCCATTATATGCCGAGTAACGAATTGCCACTTGTCTAGAGGGGCAGTACAGATGCTTAGCGATGATATAAGCGCACTTATAGTTATGTTTTATACATTACCGAAAATATCAATAGTTGGACTTATGAATTTAGTATAATGTTGTGAATTTTTTCTTGGAGGGATAAAATTTAAACCAGAGATACAAAATAATTGTAGCATTTTATGTAGGTATTGAAGTTGTATAGTTCGCGAGTTCCAAGGTAGAGTTAGATAACTGTTACAAGTTTCACAGGGTCTCTGAAACAAATGGTATTTCTATTAAAGACTTCTGATCTGAACTTACTGACTCTCTATATCCGCTATATTAACCATCTACCAGATAAAAAATTACCTCAACAAAACAAATATATTGTCTGAACACAACGTCAATCTGTCAAGTCGTTCAGAAGTTACGCAGTATCTTACAGACGCAGCAACGATTATACGTACAAAGACCAAGTTATGATACAACAAAATCTATTTATCAGAACGTTGTCGTACACAAAGACGATACTTTAGAAGTTTTAGACTTGAGATTTCTGGTCCGCAAGTAACTTTTGAAGAGGACTTAACAGCTTACAATGCCATCCTAAGTGAGGTACATTTTATGCTGAAAGTAGTCAAAATTTTTGAATAGTCACTTATGAAAGTAAAGTTAAGGAGACTTAAACCTATGGGGCCAAGAAAACAATACAATCTGATATCTTCTTCTTCATCCTAGCGTTAATTCCCAGTCGCATCCGAAGCATTCAGCTCGGATTCTGGGGTCCGCTTTACCAGTCTTAACTACGGATTTGGCTAGACCTCGATATTTTCCGTGAAGCGATTGCCATCTGACCACCACAACCCAATAGTAACATTAGGCGATATCGAAATTTTGCAGCTAGATTGCGCAATCTGATATATTAGCCGCAATCATCTGCATGACAGAAATACTTGCCCAGTTAGTTGATTCAGCGTTTTAATTGTTTCCGCTATAGACATACAGGGTTCATCACAGAGATGTGATGTATCACAGGAAGGTAGCGGAAATCTTAAAAAACCGAGTGACGTCGCCAAGAACAGGTTAGTAATAATACTCGTAGTAGGTATCGTCTAATGTAAGGTGATCCTGAACAACATATTTTATCATCTCAAAAGCTCTGCTGAGATTTGTCGAGTAGGTAAAGCACTCAACGCCTAACACACAGAATACCTAATTAGTAAGGACTGTCGTACTAAGAACCCAAAATGAGTGGGTGGGCTGTACTTACGACATCGACTTGGCACAATAGTACTTACTAATATTGGAAAAAGAACTTAACTACTTAATCCATATCCTTACTTCCATACTAATATTATAAATGGGCAAGTAACGTGTGAAGTGCTGTCTGTCTGTCTGTCTGTTACGCTTTCACGCCTAAACTACTGAACCGATTTCGATGAAATTTGGTATAGGGGTAGATTAGACTTTCAGAAAGGACATAGGCTATGTTTGGTCGCGATAACTGACATCCACGCGGGCGGAGCCGCTGGCAAAAGCTATATTTTATATACCTTAAACCTGATCAGTGGAACTAGTGAATCAAATGAAACTTTCACTCACAGAGCTATTAGTATGTTGTTTGTTTAATGATACACGTTATTGGATCTAATTATAGTTGAGCGTCCCATAAAACACCCTCACCGATAAATGTGTATACAGTCCACTGTTCTTGTTCTTGTCACCGGAGTTAACCCATGGTGGGCGGATTTAAAAGGAATTGATCCTTTTAGTGGGCGGAATGTTCAAGATTCAATAACATTTGTTGTCATATCTCGATAAGTAATTTAGTACAATCTCCGCTTATAGATGGCGCTGACATCGATTTGAATCACGCTATGGTTTGGTTGTCATTAGTACCAGGTTAGCTTCTAGATGGCGCTAAAATAGTTTTAGATCGCGGTATGGTTTCGTTGAGCTTCAGCTGGAGAATTTATATGAATAAATGACTTGCACTGAGGCAACAAAGTATTCTTTACACCTATTACACTGCAACAGAGGAATCTGGAACGAACTTGTACAAGTCCGTAAGTAGAAATAATTGTAAAGTACTTTCAGTGTTAATGGTAAAACTATAGAACATTCGTCGCAGTGATTTAGAAAAAAAACGTTATTGGCAGGCGGCTTAGTTGAAACCCTCCACACTCCAGTGAAGATCGGAGGCCATTTTTCAACCGGGATTTAGTTAACTTCGTACCAGGTGCCGGGGAAGAAGAAAGAATAGAAACATATTACATGTTATTTAAGACAAATTGAAATAGATTTCTGGTGCTTTTTATCAATGAATGTGAAGTTTAGTTTTGAGAATAGCGTGAATATGTTTGTCTCTTTACTTATAAATCTAATAATCAAGAAATACTTATGAAAAAAATGGTTGAAATTGTATTGAAGGTGAGTATCAAATACCAGATCAATCAGTCAACAGGAAGGGGATACAATTTGATACAATTACTAACCTAACAGTGCAAACTAAATAAAACCAGTAAAAAGCTCAGTTTAGCAATTTGTTTCAACAATAGTTTAACCAGTCATTTGTGTACGTGGCTATGGTTTGCTCGACGTACAAGTTTAAAACTTAGTTAATTTTAGTAGGTACCTTTAACATCATTCGCTTAGTAAGGTATGAAAAAACATTAATTAAAAGCTGCTCTTGATACCACTGTGTTAACTACTATAGTTGGAATAAACCCTTGCCCGAAAATGCGTGAAAGGTGTACGTAAATTATACCCAAGAATGTCCCGCTAAAGTTAGGCATCTGTATGGGATGTATAAAACGCATTAAAAATAAACAAAAGCATTTAATGTCCACGCATTTATAACATCCCACACTCAGGCTTAACGCTTATACAACGCATGTATAAATAGCGCAACATCTGTTACAGCTCAGGTAATAATATTTTTGAGATTAACATTACATTAGCTCCTAAAGCCCACCTGTGGACTAAACGGTGCCTAAAACTGTCACAAAGGTGATTAATTGGCCCTTTCTTATTTACTTCATTCCCGCTTCACTAAGCCCTCAGGCGTTGTAGAGAGCACACAGCTTTAGGAGGTAACAAATTGTGGTTGAATACCGACATGTCAGAATTTGGACGTGTTAAATTATAATAATGTATGTCTTAAATGAATAGGCTAGAGATTAAGCAGGTTACCAATCATCATCATCATCATCACTACAATATTATAAAACAAAATCGCTGTCGCTGTCTGTCCGTCCCTATGTATGCTTAAATCTTCAAAACTACGCAACGGATTTTGAAGCGGTTCTTTTTTAATAGATAGAGTGATTCAAGAGGAAGGTTTATATGTATAAAACATGCATAATATTATAGAGAAACACTGATAAATTTAGAGATTAAACAGCGGAAACGGGATCAGAAAATATGGCGGTACGAAGTTCGCCGGGTCAGCTAGTTCTGAATAAAATGAATTAATGTCGGTAAGGAAAAACAGTTTATTAATTTTAATTTGATTGTAGTCTATACGAGTAAAGACACTGTTTGTTGCTTCACACACAACAAGTACGTATATTTTTGGATGAAATAAAGATAGTTAGTACTGGATACTTATTACTATATGGTATTATTTTAAACAGCCACGTGTGATACCTGTCTACGGTATGGTATTGTGTATTACATTACTTGGAAAACTTTAGAAGTAGGCAAGCACGTACTCGTAATATGGCGCAATTAACTCCATGGGCTTAATTTCGACGCGGTTTATACACATTTGTATAAAACCACTAACTCTGTCGTCTTTGCTACTATGCAGCCCCACCTGACACTGTCATCTAATTTGGCACCTAACCTGATGAGGTTAGGTGCCAAATTAGATCACACACGACTATGTACTTATTTTTACTCAATACAATATAATCCACTAATTTTGATAATTTTTAAATACAGTCATCTACGTTGGTGTCAATTTGTTAGCACAGAATGATACATTACATCCGTCACAGTAAATGGCTAGACAAGTTCTAGGTAGCAAGGTCGCGTCTAGACTCGTTCAATCTGCTTGCGAAACTGTGTTAGCTAATGTTGCTAATCGCGATTCGGTACAACATAAAAATGTGGTGTATCCCGAATATCAATCGCGTGCTCTATGCTACAGAATAGGATTTTACCTTTTTATGTGTTAACTGTAAAGTGTTCGGATGTTTTCTAAATCAAATAGGCCATCGCAGTCTACTGCTGGACATAGGCCTCTCTCAATATTGGGAGGCTTCCACCTAGTACTTCCAGTTGGCCTGAAGGGTTGGTACAGGGATTTATTTGAAGCTTTCTATCTCTCGCTGTGATATCGTCTGTATATCTTCGGTGAAAATTGCAATTCAATAAATTAACGGACAAATTGCCTAAAACGCAAGCTGATGAAAGCAGAAAAACATCACCACGGGAGGGAAGTAATCGATCAAAATATCAAACCAGAAATGGAAATCTGCAATGGGAATTTGTATATTGAAAATTTTAATCAAGGGAATGGATAAAAATGGACGAACCAACTGATCAAGCTCCCTAAGGGGAGCATGATGATCGTCGTTAAAATGATAACAGGCCGTTAAGTTGTTTTAAGTGCTAAACAGTTTTATGCCATTTTTATGGACTTTGTGCTTTAATATCATTATGCTTTGTACGTACTGTTCTACACAATTTCTCAGTATAAAAAGAGATATTCATATTTTCATACTATGACAATATTGCTGGATGTTTTCCTACCTAAATATCACAAATTGAAATAAAACTAAATTTATTATTAACGTTGATCTCGACGTCTCCCTGCTCCTTCTCCCTATCCCTGTCATGGCTTTTGACAAGCTACCCAAACGTCGATATAAGTGTTAATAATAAAGGACACAACGTATCTATAACCCTTCTTGGCAAACGGGTAAAATAACGACTTAATTAATGCGTCAAAAAATGTTTAATAAATTGCTAAATCGTTATGCCATAGCAGTAGCCTATGCCTAAGTGAACAAACTGTTACTAGGTCCGTGAAATGAAACAACTTAATGCAGATACTATTGATGTAATTACTATGAAGGATAGTACTGTAAAAGCGTTCAACAAAAAATGTAGTTCCGTGAGCTTATATACGAAGACCACTGATCGTTCATAACGCGATTCAATTTTTCCAGTGGCGCCATCTCTTATCGCTTATATGAACTAAACTTGTATTACAATACAACTAACTTAAACATACCGCCCACCAAGAACATATATTTGTTCTTAATAACTAAAACCGCCCACCATGAGGTCAGGGGCTAAACTGAGAAACCTTGACTACTAACATTATAAATGGACTGTAAATAAACTAAACAACAAAAAAAACTTAACTACGTGTGTATAAAGTGATGACTCTAAGTTGTGGTTGGCAAAACACATAATTTTGAAACTGGACGCTTGATGAGTGTTCCATTACATTTAAGCGTCACTACTCTCGTGACTTTGTCCAACCCAGGATGCTTTTCAACTACCTTACCCAAAAGCCAACGGGCAGGAGGTAAGTTATCCTCCTTGATTAATACTATATCTCCAATACCAGGCTCTGCGATGTGCTTACACCATTTGTAACGGTGCACCAAATACGTCAAATATTCATTTGACCACCGTCGCCAAAAATTTTGCAACATACATTGAGTAACCTGCCAACGTCTCAAATTACTCATATTCGCGTTTTCATAATTACGTTCAGGTACCGCTATCAGTGATTCCCCGATTAAAAAATGACCAGGTGTCAAGGGAGTAGGATCGTTGGGATTCTCAGACATCATTGATAACGGACGAGAGTTAAGACATGCCTCCACTTGAGTTAAAAGGGTAGACATTTCCTCGAAAGTTAATGTGGAATCTCCTATAACACGTCTCAGGTGGAATTTAGTAGCTTTAACTCCAGCCTCCCACAAACCGCCAAAGTTTGGGGAATGAGGTGGAATGAAATGCCAAGTAGTCTTATTATTACTTAACCATTCTCTGATTTCTGCTGCTACAGAAGACTTCTCTGCAGCTACTAAATGCTGAAGTTCCTTGGAGGCACCGACAAAATTCGTACCATTGTCACTCCAAATGTCACTGACCATGCCTCGTCGAGAGACAAACCGTTTAAAGCCTGCGATGAAGCCTTGAGAGGACAAATCACTAACGGCCTCCAAATGAACTGCCTTGGTCACCATGCAAACAAATAGACAAATATAACCCTTATATGAGTGGTGACCACGGCCCTTGCTAGTCCTAATGCTGATAGGACCAGCGAAATCAACGCCGCTGTGCAGAAATGGCCTCGTTGGAGTCACTCTACTAGACGGTAACTGACCCATTAGCTGGGTTTGAGTAGCTGCTGAATACCGTCTGCATTTCACACATTTGCGTACGTAAGCCTTGACTTTCGTCTTGGCTGAAATAATCCAATACTTGGTATGCAAATGACTCAACATTAATGTTGGACCTCCATGTAGAGTTCTCTTGTGAGCTTCATCGATTAGTAGATCGGTGATATGACTACTATGAGGTAAGATTATGGGACATTTAGTATCTTCATCCAAGTGCGAATTTTGTAAGCGACCACTAACGCGTAGAATTCCATTGTTATCTATGATCGGACAGAGGGATTTTAATTTACTCCGCGACTTTACATGTCCGGTTGTTTTTAAATCCTTAATATCTTCATCGAACTCCCTCTGCTGAATGTGTTTAATGCATATGTATGTGGCTTCTTCAAGTTCAAGAGCTGTTAAATTGGTCTCATATCTCTCTTTACTCTTATCTTCTTGTTTCTTCCATTTCAAAACTCTCCTGCAGTACGCAATGACTCGAACCAATCGCTGAAATGAAGAGAACTTTGTCCAAAAGGAATCTTCGTGAGGGCTTTCAGTAGCAACATGTGCTTTAACCGCTCTGAGCTCTGTAGTGAGCGCGATAGATTTCGGCCTCGGGTACTCAATTACTTCGTTGTGAAGCCAGGAGGGACCTGTAATCCACAACTTATTACCAGCGAGCTCTTGTGGTGTAGTACCCCTGGATGCAACATCAGCAGGATTCTCCGATGTCTTGACATGAGCCCAGTGTGAGTTGTCTAAATGGGAGAGAATGGTAGAAACTCTATTTCCTACGAATGTAGACCAATGGCTGGGGTGACGGCTCAACCATGCTAAGACCACTGATGAGTCAGTCCAGGCATGTGTTTGAGAGAGCGGAATGCCCATTACCTCCGCTACCTCCACGATGAGTTCCGAAAGTAATACTGCTCCCATAAGTTCCAAACGAGGAATTGACTGCTGCTTAACCGGTGCAACTCTTGTGTGAGAAGTGATGAGATTACTGTGAATAACTTTATTCGCATCAACAACCCTCAAATAAATAACTGCAGCATATGCTGCAAGAGAAGCGTCACAGAAACCGTGCAGCTCTACAGACAGGTCATCGGCCTTTCGGTTAACCCAGCGGGGAATGCTAAACTTATCGATTTGCAGAAGATTGTTACGATAGCTTGCCCAATCTGTCTTCAATTCTGGTGTTAGGTCTTCATCCCAGTCTAATCCAGACAACCAAATTCTTTGAATAAATATTTTAAACAAAATGATACAAGGAGCTGCCCAACCAAGTGGATCGAATAGACGGGAAATGTCAGAAATGACTTTTCTCTTGGTTATAGGAGTCTCTTGACTGGTAAGGTTTATAGAATACTTAAATTCATCGTTGTCTCGATCCCATGAAATTCCTAATATTTTTATGACATTATCCTGTTTAATGTCCTTCCTTTCCTGATCCTTTTGTAATTTAATATCTTGTATTTTCTCGTGAAGGTCATCACAACTACTAACCCATTTCTGCAGCTGGAATCCGCCCTTGGTAAGTACTTCTTTCATTTGATTATATATGATTACACCTTCTTCAATTGATTGACAACCAGTCATTAGGTCATCTACGTAATAATCATTTATTATTTTTTCAGATAATCCCGGGTAACCTGCACCTTCGTCGATCGCCAGTTGCTGCAAGGACTTCACTGCAAGGTAAGGAGCTGATGCTGTACCAAAGGTAACTCTTTCAATTGCGTATTCTTTTATTTCAGATTCTGGATTATCCCGCCACACTACTCGCTGAAAGTCTGTGTGTTCAGGAGCAACCTTTACCTGCCTGTACATCTTTACAATGTCAGCACAGAGACTTATGGGATGCATTCTCCATCTCATAATGATGTGACGTAGTGGAGGTTGCAATGTGGGACCTACCATGAGATCATCATTCAGAGACACTCCATTCAACCCCTTCATTGATGCGTCGAAAACTATTCGAACCTTGGTGGTGATTTTATCTTCACGTACCACGGCGTGATGCGGTAAGTACACTGCTGTGTGTTTTTTCAGGTCTTCGCCGTGTAGTGGTCTCATGTGACCAAGGTTGATGTATTCATGAAAGACATTAGAGTATTGAGCCTTGATTTGTGGATTCTTCTTGAATTTGTTTTCAAGAAGCTGAAATCTTCTTATGGCGAGGTCTCTGGAGCCTCCATATTGAGATTGAGGATCTTCAACCCGAAACGGAAGGTTAACTACGTATCTTCCCTCTTCATCACGGTAAGTAGTGCGAGAAAAAATGTCTTCACAACGCTGCTCATCAATAGAAAGTATTTTCTTTCCAGGAATACGAGTTTCAATTTCCCAGAACTGTCGCAAGAGTGTGTTATCATCAGGTTGATCCACTTCACTATTAATGGCATGGTAACTACAAACTGTATTGTTGTTTGACGAAATCTGTCCGGAAAGGATCCAGCCTAGTGCTGTGTTCTGAGCGACAGGTGTATCTGGTCGCCCGTGTATCAAACCTTCTCTTAGAACTTTTCCGTAGACTTCAGCACCAAGTAAGACATCTATCTTATTTGGCGTGTGGAATTCTGGATCGGCTAAAGTTATAGCCTTCAATTCTGGCCAGTCGACGTAATTTAACTTTCTAGAGGGTAACAAAGATGTAATAGTACCTAGTACAAATGCTCGGACTTGGATACTAAAATTAGGGTCTAAACGCGAGTGAATAGTCATTGTGACTGTAAACTTAGAGACCGAAGTACTCTGCTCACCGCCTATTCCCGAAATTACCGACTTGATCGGTTGTTTCTTAAGACCGAGTAACTGCACTGCTGAGTCTGCTATGAATGATGCCTGAGATCCCTGATCTAATAGCACTCTCAGCGATTGTGTCGAACCGTTTCTTGTCTGTGCTTCGACAAGAGCAGTGGCCAACAAAACTTGGCCAGGTATAGACCCTTTAGCAAAATGCGACACAATATCTGTTGATGCGGAAGGTTTGGTTACTGATAACTGTGCCTGAACGTTTGACACAGCTGCTTTGACCGCACCTGCTGTATTGGAACTATTATTAGAAGCGGTTGAGTTATTGGTTGATTTGGGGTGCAACAACGAATGATGTCTGCGTTTACATATACGGCATGTGGTGGTCTGACGACAGAACTTTATGGAGTGATTAGAATTTAAGCAATTAAAACACAAGCGCCTGGTTCGTGCAAAGTCATGACGAGATTCGTAACTTTCCTTAGCGAATTGTTTACAATTAGAAATTTTGTGGCTCTCTTTACAAAATGGACATGACAATGCGTCTACACTATTCTGATTATGATCATCATTGGTACTAGTAACATGGTGAACCTTTGGTTTATTGCTAAACTTTACATTCGGTTTGGATCTGTCCGGCTTGGTATCTAAAAACTCGAGCGCTCGAAATCTGGTTTCCAAAAAATCTCTGAATTGCACAAATGTCGGTAATTCTTCATTCGCGCTAACTATATTTTCCCATTGTTTCCGGGAGTCCATGTCCAGTTTTGAACTGACAATGTAGATAATTAAAATATCCCATGTGCTTACATCAATTCCGAGATTTTTCAGACCATTGAGACATTCCATCGTAGTGTCCAATAGACCTTTTATACTGCTAGAATCCTCACTGGCATTGGATTGGGCCATGAACCTTTTGAGTAAACAGTTAGACAAAAATCGCTTATTATTAAATCTATTATTTAACAAGGACCAACACTCCTTGTAATTGCTCGATGTCACTGGAATATGTCTAACTAGTTGCTCTGCCTCCCCTGACAGTAAACCTTTTAGATAGTGCATTTTTTGTACATCTTCTAAATTAATATTTTTATGTACCAAAGAAGTAAACAGATCCTTAAATGTTGGCCATTCTGAGTAATTGCCAGAAAACTTACTAATACTGATCTTTGGCAGCTGGAGTGCATTCTCCATGGACTTTGACTGAACACTCTGTACTGATGGCTTGGTATCGGCAAACTGATTTAAGCTGTCTTTTAGTTTACATTTATAATTAATATAGACTTCCTCTGTTTCCTGATGCACATTGTTTAAGAAATAATTATCAGAAACCATCTGTTCGTCCGTGGCAGCCCGTACTAAGCTGTCATGATTATTTAAAAAACTAGTCCATGCCACTTCAAGTGCCTCCAATCGCGTTTCAATATATGTCTTTGTGAGCCTATCTTTAGGTGATTTTTTAAAATTAACTTCTGCCTTTTCAATATCTAGCTTTTTAGCGCTTTGTAATTTGTACCAAGCTTCCATTGTAATAAGTATAAACTACAATTAATGTACCTTAAAAACAAATTAGATGTCTCAAAATTGCTCTAAGTGTTGAGATTTTACAAGTGTTCGCAATTAAATGCGTTGATATTTTTATTGACAAATTTTCTAAGTGCTGCAAAATCTTTAAAAAATTTACAAGTGTTTTAACTTTAATTAATATCTATACGAAATCGGGCATAGGTTCCCCGTCTCAACCTTTTTTGCTTAATTATTCTAAGTCCTAAATCATGCATTAACTGACAAACATGAAATTTACTAAGTTACATTGACAGACACACTACTTATACTAATGTTCAATAGTCTATGTTGAATTTAATCCTTTTGAAACTTGACTTGCAACTTTTAATAACGTAAAGTACTCACAATTATTGCTCCGCACACTTCACTTTCTCACCACATTGATCTGCGACTCCTCAACAACACTGGTTCGCTGACTGGCAGCTGCTACTAGCGCCACCTGCTGGCCGTACCGCCGAAACGCTGTTCTCCACAAGGCTTCAGGCTTCACTGTTGCACTGCACTGCACTGCTCTGCATCCCGGTTCAGGAATGCGGGCGCTTCAGTGACGACCCATCACTGGTTTCTACGCCGTCCAGAACCGTACTCACGAGACACTTAACACTTAACACTATACACACGTGCTAGTATCCGGCTCGGTAGGACCATGAACAAACTGTTACTAGGTCCGTGAAATGAAACAACTTAATGCAGATACTATTGATGTAATTACTATGAAGGATAGTACTGTAAAAGCGTTCAACAAAAAATGTAGTTCCGTGAGCTTATATACGAAGACCACTGATCGTTCATAACGCGATTCAATTTTTCCAGTGGCGCCATCTCTTATCGCTTATATGAACTAAACTTGTATTACAATACAACTAACTTAAACACTAAGTAAATATGGTAGGCAGAGAATGCATGGACGGCGCAGAACGAAACTTTACAAACTTTCTGAGTACCCCACATACTCGTACTTAGATGCCGATTAAATTACACCTAAGAGAGACTAAGGAGTGTTAGAAAAACTTCATAGATGCCAAATATGGTATTCAATAATGCTGATTCCAGTCAGTAGTTCTCCCTAATCTTAGGTATAGGTATCAAACTTTAACCTTTTTCAAAAATCACCCACTTTTCGCCCATCAAAATCAGTCCGCCAAACGGCCTCATTTCAGAACAATTCTAAAGACAGATTTCAAACAAACTTTCCAGACATTTCCCCAAGCGCGTATTGAGAACAGTGTTAAACTTAATATCTAGTCTGAAACACACATATCGTAGGTATAAAAACAGGTGCTAAAATTTACCTTTTTTCTAGCGCGGAAATCCCCTCCGACACCCCATCTCCCCTCGCCCAGCAGGGGCGGTTATGTCGGACTAGACCCGACTAAACTGCAGGTCGACTTGGCTTTCAGGTCGAAGTGTGAGATTGCCTAAAACATATTTTTTATGGTTGATAGGTTCGCGTTTCACTACTATCTCACCTGTCGGTAAGTGACGATGTGGTCGACAGTGGAGCACGCTTGCCTAGAAGTAACCTATTCACTCTAGTCTTCAAGTCGCCCAAGTTATAGCTATCCAGAAACACAGATTCGGGCAAGGCATTCCACTCCTTGGCAGTATTTTCCTTGAAACCGCGGCTAACCTAGGGTCATTCCGGTTCCGATATGGTCCCTATCCGGTTTCCCGGATAGAGGCCATCTCGAAACCTGAGTTCGTATCTCGGGGCGCTCAATTAAACCTCGACTAGCAAGCTTTTACACAACGTGTAAATACAACCTATAAAAACATTGAGATAAGGTCTCAAGTAGGAAGTGCGAAAGAGGTAAGTACATAATTACATCGCACATTCATCATTCTATCGTAGTAGGCAGTGTGAAGTTACGAAAAAAGTTTCAAGCTCTATAAAACCGGTGCCGGCCGAAACTGACAGTAGCTAAGTATAGTAGGTGAAACTTTTTTTAACACCTACCTACTCAATGGCCTTACCTTCTCAAGCTTTTAAAAATAACATACGATTATATTTCAGATTTGCGATCTATAGGAAGGCTGGCAACATCAGTTCGTTTAACAATAGGTACACATTGTACAGTCAGCAAAAAGAATATCTGAACAAGAATAAATTCAGATATAAATAATGTTTTATTTATTAATTGAGTAAACAAAATAAATTTTCCTTGACAAAATGATTAATAAAATCTTTTATGTTTACGGTATATTGTATTGTACTGTACTGTATCTTGTATTTCAAACATCAATAAATAAATTGAAGCATTGTATTTTATAGCCCTCAGAGTATAAGGTTTAAAAAAGGTTTTAGGCTTTAGGCTAAGGTTTTAGGCTAACGTGATTTGTAAATTGGAAAGCGTTAAGCAGTTAAGCTACTTCTGTTGCAGACGGTACACACCTATACAAAGAACACATTCATTTCATATTAGTTTAGTTTTCTTAATGATTCAGATTCATTATAAGATATATTTCAACTTGTAATACTTGTATAATAAATTACATTAACTATACTCAAATATTTAATTCTGAATATTATTGTTTATGACGTTTTCAACACACTTGCTTATAAACAGGCTTTTATTTCACCGCAATTAAGCACGGAATGACAACTATTTTAAAACTGTGACTTTTTCATTGCTATTATTCACAAGTGCGTTATAGACTTCTTTTTTTAATTTCATTGATTAAGTTGCTTTGTTCTTAAAAAAGTTCCGATACAAAAAAGATCGTGTCCAATATTACAAACGAATTAATATACCTATTGCTTGCTCATTTCATGCAACTTCGTATTTTAAAAGATAATTTCAACTTGTAGTACGTGTTTAATAAACAAAACTTTCACTAAAATGTATTTTTTTTTCTCTGTGAGTATTTACACAGAAAAAAAATCATAATTCAAATAAGTAAGTAGATGACAAGGCAGCATGGTGATAGCACCTTACCCTGTTCCGAAAGGAACAAATAAAAAAAAATGTTAGATGCGCGCGTATTATGACAACATTAATAGATTTTTACTACCTATTGTGTTTTGATTGTGTTATGAAGTATTTTTAGTATTATTTTATTCGCAAGTGTGTTGAAAATAGTCGTATGCCACTCGCGTGTATGGTGATTACACGCTTGTACCATAATGTACTATTAATATGATCAAAACTCACTTCTATTCTATTTCAAACTCATTATCATGTACGATTTATTTAGACGGCTAATGGACGAAAGGATCAGTGAGGTTGCACATGGGAAAAAATGCTTTTAGCATTGAAGTTATCCTTTTTTTGTTACTTGACTACTAGTCAGACTCGGATGGAAATTCTAAAATAAATATCTCGTAGCCTTCGTAGTTTTTAATGTAGATATTTTATGTAATTTAAACTGTTTTATTTATAAAAACTTTAGTAGGTACGTGCTGCTAAATACAAAACGGTTGAGCCATTGCGGAGGAGTTTAACCACAAACGCTACCGTGACGAAAAATTGTTTGTTCAGCAACTTTTGAGGGCCACTACTCACACGGAGTTGGAACAACTTATTCGTACTACATAAGGCATGGTCTACCTTAAAATGGAAAGTATCAAAATATTATGAATGAAGGGACCACGTTATTCAGAAATTATACACTGACACCTACAATATGCAAATGCTCAGTTCACGACAATCCTTATTTAAAAATTGATTAACGACTAGTCAAAAATATAGATTAGAGTAAACAAATGTTTTATAGATCCGCCATCAGTGTGTCGACCGGCGCGTGGGCAAGCTTTTTATGGTGACTGTATTTATGATAGGCTTGTAAAGGAGAATTAGAATGAAGACGTTTTATATTTTGGTATAAATTTAAATTCAAATCGTATATAATGTCTTTATTTAACTTATACGTCTACTTACGTCACTAATACGCCCTTCGAAAAGACAAATATTTTTATGTTAACTGTCATAATAAAACATTCATTTACATACTGTAACTCTCAAAGATCCAACCTGTACTAATGATAGGACTGCTATCAAGAAGATCTGAACTACGTTTTCGATAATAATGAACTACACAGGAAAATGGACGGCAACTTGTTAGTTGTTACTAAGCTTAACCGACCTGCAAACCTGTCATAAACACTTAAAACAGGTCAATAATTAAACGGCTGTCATAATGCCAACTGCAAATTTAACTTTGTAACTCTAAATATTTATATGGGATTACATAGTTATTTATGCAGTTAGTACCTAGTATGTTTGTTGCTGTTGCTGTTTTAAGAGTTCATGGTACGGGCTCTGAACTACATTTCCCAAATGGGGTTCCAAGAATCTGATCAAGTTCAATGCCAGTTGTATTATTCCCGCAGAAAGTTAGTTAATCGTAATTCGACAAACTAAAGATTTAACACTATCGCCGTCAACAAAACTTGACAGACAGAACTTACAGGTTAGTGATGTAATCTCAGGTACAACCCGATTAGGATGTGGAAAGTTAGTCACATGTAAACTTGGTATATTTGAACTTGAAGGAGAACGGAAGGCAGATAAACCGCACGCGTCTTATCAACTGTTAGAATGTTTGTTCACAATTCGTTGTACACTAACAAAGTTTCTTTGTGTTGCTCCAAATATCAAATTACAGCGAAAAGATGATATTTTACATGCTCTCAATGAACTTGTAATGTTTGTTAGTTTGTAAAGGTCAAATCATACCAGTTGAATAAGAACGTTATCTATCATATGGAGTTATTTTTTTCCATGGTGGTTCAGTTCTGAAGATGATATTATATTTTTATTGTAGGATATCTATTATTGAGGCCAAGAATAAGCTCTGGATGAAGGAATTCTTCAACAATGAACAGAATAGACACGAAGGTTTATATATGCAATTTGGAGACCTGGTGACAAACAATAAATGCATTTGATTTGATTTGATTAGAGTAGGTATCTTTAAATATTTTTTTCACTCAGGTACTTATTATATTTTACCGAGGACTGAAATTACAGCAGATCAATTTACCTGATACTTTTTCAGGATAGATGGTTAGAAAATACCGAAACAAATTCGGCAGCAATGTTTGTTTTCGGAAAAGCAAGCTTCTTCTTAATACTAATTGCTTTTTGTTTCACTCTTCCACTATTAACTCGGTTGCTGATGTTAAACTTTCCAATTTAAAATAATCCTTAGTAAATTTCTTTTGTCTTAGCTAAAAACTAAAATTCTCTCATTCTGACTAAAAATAACGTTAACTTCGTCTGACTCAGCCTAATTGGCCTGGTTGAAATAGACATGCGCCAGTCCATTTGTAATTACTCAGAAAATAGAGCTTTGAGGCAATTCATTGTATCATTTACTAAAGTGTACATTTTCACAGTTTACGTGTGATGAAGGCTCTCGTTTAGTCTCTCCAATACTCTCCATGTATTTGCTGTAGTGTACCTAGTTTTCGCCAAGAACGCTTCAGTAAATAAATGGGGAGAAGTGACAATGTTCAATTTATAAAACTCATGTACCTACTAGTTACGTACTGACATTGTACAAAAACGCTACTGTGCAAATAGATGAATGCTGATTGATTCTAGCATTATAATATGTCCGTGAATACCTTATTCTTGTACTTGGGTGTTTTTTTTTAGTAAAGAATTATTAAAAAAGTATGTCAACGTTGAAAATCCTAAGTAGGAGATATTAAGCTTAATAAATATTACTTTTTCTGTTCTGTGAATAAAATTCGATTTAAGTATTTTATATGTTTCAGTATTAGGCACTATTCATAAAAGTATTGAGGAATTCATAATTTAGGTAGGCATTTCAAAGAGTATATTAGTAGAGCATTTAGGCTTATATTTTGTACTAGCTTTTGCCCGCGGCTGCGCCCACGTGGTTGTCAGTTATCATGACCAAACATAGCCTATATCCTTTCCCAAGGTCTCATCTATCTCTGTACCAAATTTAATCAATATCGTTTGAAACCTGCGAGATCTTCTTTTGTGACAAGAGAGAAAAATACGTGGGTAACGAACCTGTTCGAGATTGATTTGTACGCGGTTACTTCCGTGGTCTCTAACAAGTACAATAAAGAAATGACAAAATCATAAATATTGCTTGAACACGTATAACCTTACCAAAATGTACGTAGAACATTCCACCCAAAGACGAGCTCAGATCGATAATAATATTATGTTGTATAACTGCATTAGTAAATCACATTCGCCTCTCAATAGTCTCGGACAGTAATTAATTATTATATACTGTACACTGTAGTGCATAATACCAGTGTACGACACGCATATCTCAGTACACTCCAGTTGGAATGACGTGATTGGATTGTCTGAGCGACTAAACTAAATTGACAAGCAAATCTAATTAATAGCGAGCTACAGGAGAGCATAATACATAGTCCTGTACAGATATACTACTGTTTACTTTATATTGCAAGTAAGTGTACTAAGAAAATGGAGAAGCCTTGTATGAATATTAAATTTCTCTCTTGATATTATTATAGCGAAGGGTAGAGTTCTTCAGAAAGTGATATTATAATCTAAGTAAATCGTGGAATTTTGTTACTATTCTAGTATTTTATTCTGATTATTCTCATTTGTTCTGCTCTCATTGGTACCTTGTTTAGTTGAAGTCAGTTAAGAATATATTATAGGTACCTATGTGCTTTTTTACATTAGTCTCTCTTTGCTTCTAATTTTATTACTAGATTTTTTTTTAATATAGAGCGTTGGTGAGCGCGACTTAAGTTTTGTAAAGACTACTCTAACTCAATAACACGCTGTTAGCAAAATACACAATAGTTGGCAATAGGCTTGCATATTTAGAAACTTGAAATTGAAACTTTATGGGTGCTAGCACCTCTGCCTACCCCTTCGGGGATATAGGCGTGAGTTTATGTTATGTATGTTATGTATTTAGAAACTTGGATGTTCAATACATCTTCTACTCAGCCGCCCACTTGATAGGCACGCACGAGTATACCTCGGGACACGTATCTTGGACTTAAATCGCGAGACAAACGAGGCCCTGGCTTCCAACTATTAGGTAATCTGTGCCCTGGCGCTCGCGGATTCCTTTGTAATAATCTATGCTTGATGAATTTGAGCTCATCCACCGCAGTAGCACCCCGTGCTATCCTCAAAATAATATAAATAAATATTGTAGGACATTCTACACAACGCCATCTAGACCCAAGGTAAGCATAGCTTAACTAGCTTGTGTTATGGGTTCTAGAATACGGATAAACATACTTAGGTAATTTTTTTTTGTAAATACATGCATATTATACATAGAAAACACCCAGACCAATGCAAATATTCATATTCATGCACACAAATATTTGCACTGAGCGGAGATCGAACCCGCGCCTCCTGCGTAGCAGCCGCGATCACTATCGCTACGCCACAGAGGCAGTCAAAAGACACCTAAGAAACGTGTAATGAGCTTGTAGAGCACATTTTGAGCACATTTTAGGTCCAAGATATATTTCCCGAGCAATACACAGACAGGCTAGATTTACGTAAGTGCAAAGTGTGCAACCACCAGAACCCATAAATTTCTAATCCCAAACTTAATTAGCGTAAGAGTTCAAAGATTAGAGCTTCTAGCGATGCATACAGTTTCCAATATCGATTGTAAAGCAGACTAGAGTAGCTTTAAGGCAAGCTTGAATAATGAATCTATTTGAATACATTTGAATTCGGGAGTCGCATCTGCCGTTAAGAGCAACGTGGTTGCTTGGTGTTGGTGCTGTGTGAATATTAAACAATACATTATATTTAATACATGCATATCGGATGTCATATGCACCAATCTTATGATGATATGCTAATATAGACTCTTCATTCAACTTGCTTACATTAGTTCATGTTTTAAGGTCAACGTGTAGTCCAGAAACGTTATCGCTTATAACGTCACCAACGAAGTAGAATAGGGACAAGAGTTACCCCATCTTTGCACGTGTGTCGTGCAGTGTACTAGTCAGTGATATTCGACAAAAGTATGGCTATTCTCTAATTGGAAAAATGTGGGTGTATACAAGTCCTCTGTATGGCCTACGAGGATACACAGGTGTGAGTATATTTGCCGGTATGTAAGTTCCTCCCTTAATATTGTGTAAAGAAAACACGATTGCAGATTAGATACTAACTAATTAGCTAATCTGAACTCGAGGTTTCGAAAATAAATGAAAAAAAAACTATAAGGATTAACTTCACGAAAAAAATACGTACTAAGTAAAATACATAATATTGAAATTGTCAATAAAAAACTAATTAAAACAAAAACAAAAAACAAAAAACATCTCTTACCTCAATCACAATATATAAACACAATCAACACCAGAGCCTTTCAAACAACACGACACAGACCAATACAAAAGCAAGAAGCCACTAAAATCACAATCACGTTTCCTTCAAAGAAATATTTGAACTCAACAACACCGTCCTTCATCTATCGTTGCGGTGCGTTCACTACCCCAGCCGGCTTTCAACTAACCGATCACAACAAATTTCAGCCATAACGTACTTATTACAATGACATCAATAAAACTGTTCATTTAATGTAAACAATGCTAGTGATAGAGACTAACAATGTATTATTAGGTCTATTTGTATTTACATTGTACACAAACATATTGATAAACATAAGAATTTGACAACGTGTGACGACATAGAACATGCATTTATAAACATTTTTTGTTCTACAACAATAATGTGAACGGGAACAAACGCGATCATGGTAGGTAACCTCAGCCTGTGACCGCGGCCGGTGTAACCTGCAGGTCTAACCTAAAAAGGTCACTTTATTGGAATTGTATTAAGACAATATTTTGTCATGCGGCGATACTTACACAAAATTATAATCTGCTAGTAAATTAATTATTGTTATTCTGCTCATATGAGTAACCATTATACGAATTTTATAGGCTTCCATTGAGATCTACTGGGAATTCATAAAGATACTCGTTATTAGCGGAACCACTCAATGTGGCCTTTTTAACCCCGCTGCTCACGAGACATAGGCATTAAAAGAAAAGAGAAAATACCATACTCGTAGTATAACATTGACAGTTGTATCAATTAGCAAAGTCAAGGCATAGTAACACTGTTACTGCCCTTCACATTTTGTCCATGATCTGGAGCTAAGAAGCGTGGGATGACCCACCCACGAAGCGGTAATGCACTCAAATCGGCATCCACTCGTCTATCCGTACTGTCAGTAAATCACCTTGATAGCCAGTGCGAAAAACGAGGTTCGGTCATAGATGGCTGTGGGCTTTAACAACTTAGCAAAATTAGTCTAGTTTCCATATATTTTATACTGCTGATTGATGTGATGCTGATGACACTTGGTGGAGTCTAAGCAACATATTTTAAGACTTAAGTTTTTTTTATTTTACAGACCAAGAGTTAAAGTTTACTAAGGAGTTAAGCATTATCCTTCGATATGAAGGCAAAAAAAGCTTTTACCCTAATAATCAACATCTAAGATTCACCGATGAATTGTTGACTCCATTTTTAAACTGCATTACCACATTTTCGTCAATGAATTTCATCGAATGAAGCCTGAAAACTTAACTGCTCTAAAAGAATTATCACTGGCTATATCCAAGACAAACACACATGTTGAAAGATGGAAAATGGTCACCATGGCCTGTGAAACTTTACTACACTAGAAGCGTCACGTGCGCGTTTTCTCGGCCCTATAAAAACCTTTTTCACGTCGTCAATAAGAAAACTTGCTTTAGCTACGTAAAAACTCGCATATTTTGCAACTAACATAAAATGATTTAAACCAACACCACCTCACTAGCTCATGATTCTATTCGAGATTATTTTGCTAGTTCGTGATTTAAAGCTATTTTGCTCCCCTTTTGGACAATGATAATACTTAAATGCTTTCTTATTTAAAATATAGGCAATGGTTTGTATAATTTTCGTTTCTTGTTTATGTCTTGAGATTCAAGAAATGCTAAATACAGCCAATATAATATAGTTTTCATTATTTTGTACGAAAAAACTAGTACTTAGACTGTACTAATACCTACCTATTTCTTTTTACGGTAAGGTTTAAAAAAAGGTGTTCTAAAATGTTTTACTTCCACCATCCAATAACTAACTATGCGAAACTAACCGCAAACCTAGAACTAAATTATCTTATTGATAACTGATACTCAGTACCTCCCTAGTCGGCTCTGGACCATTAAGTTTATTCATATACATGGTAGTCAGACATTTCTAAATTACTTCAACAACCGATATAAATAAAAAATAGGCTTCAATATATGAGCAGAAAACGTGTTTCTCGTGTTCAGAAGACATCCAGAGGATATGCCTAATGCCTATCATACGAGTTTTATATCACTGGACATTTCATTCATAATTTATATCCCTAGAACATCACGTTCCTTATGACTGCTACTGCCTACAATATTGTACAGAATATTTTTTGTACGAATACACGCGAATTTACTAGAAACTTGACTCCCTGAGTAATTGCGAAACAAATGGATGAAGACCTGCTCTCCGGTTGCCTGAAATATTTCAACCAGGATAATATAGACATTGGGCTGGAGGAAAAGCTTTTTAATACGATAAGCGAGTTTATAAATTTCATAGTAAATATTAAGATTATACTAAAATGTGAACTATAATAGGTATTAATTTAAAGTTTTTTAGCGATACGTCACTAAAAGAAGTACTATACCAAAACATTATATAATTTTTACATTTTCAGTAGGTGGGTGCTTACAGCTTATTTTTTCACGAGTTCACGCTAGTTTTTTTTTCGTTAAGCCGTGTACCTATATAATTCAGCCTACAGTGCTCGCATCTGTCTGCGAGAAAGTTACCCCCGTAACATAAGTATAACTGGTTTATCTGAAATTTCTTCGACCAAAGCAATGGATAGGCTCAAATAACACTGCGATTTCATTGGTCGAAGGAAATCTTAGTATCATGCTACGAGGGTAAATAATATTGTGCTTTATGCATGTGTTTGTGAGCATAATTTTGATCTATTTCACTACATTTGTCCTACTTTCTAGTTCCTACTAATGTTACGTATGCGTAAGTTTACGAACAAGTTTTCATATTTGGATCTTTACTCAATCACGCTCAAACGGTGGAACGAATTTAGCTGAAATTCGGTATAGGTGTACTTGTATAATATAGTCCAAAATAACACACAGGCTACTCTTGTCCTAAATATATTCCTGCAACTGGGAGCTGGAGCAGAACGCCACTAGGGTCTTGCGGGCCTCAGCTAATAGTCTACATATATTATTAATAAATATCACAATGACATCTATACATTTAAATTCAATATTTCTCACGATACAAAGGCAGTTTGTTTAACAACAACGAAATGTCAACAAACAATCAACAATAGATAAGCCACGTGCGATTTATCTTCTGTCAGTTCTCATTCAAGTTTATTTAAATACCGTGTTTACGTTTTGCTAACCTTCGCCAGCCTATTTCGGAGGGCACCTAAGATTACATCATTAGTCTGGTCAATTTTTAACAGTCCGTCAGCTTGAGTCAATGCTGATATAAATACATTTTTATTCTATATTCAACTCTTTGTATACCATGATAAAAATAGTATCTACTAATTAATATTGATTCTACGGTTACCGCTATAAATTATAATAAATTTATTTATACCTATCGACATATTTGCGTACGAGCTTCACTTTTAGACTTTCTAAAACACTAAAGAACTAATTTACTTTAAATTGGTCATGCAATTGACTACCATGCAATTGACTACCCAAACAGCCATCTAAAAGCAATTGTGGTGACTTTACCTATTAATGATAAACTTGGTACAGAGTATTCCCGGGTCGAATGGTATTTTAGTCTAGATCTGGATATCTAATCCGGAGGATAGATACAGACATACGATTCACAATTTAGATCCGGAAGGCCGGTAGATAGCACAGACATAGCTCGACTTGATTGCTTCACTATTCATTTGATTGGGACTGAAATGTTTGTTAGCCAGTACGAACTCGACTTTGACTTCTCGAGTTATTGTTTTTAGTCTCCACTATTGTAATACTAGTAATACGTTATAGATATAAAATATTGTATTAAATACCTCATTCATCACTTGACAAACTCTAAAGGTACGGCTAGTCGGCTACAGCTTGATGTTTTTCGCAACATTTTCACTAACACAAAACAATTAAACATTAGAGAAGGAATACTTTCTCTAAGACGCTTGTTGGTTTAATGTTTGGCATCTTAGAGGAGCAAGCTAAAGTGCAAAAGTTTTGTGAAAAACCACAGAAATCTATACTATATCCATGTTTTGTTGTGTTGTGCAGTGCTACTGAAAATGTCACGAAAAACGTGAACTATGGACACTATGGACGTAGCTTAAGGAATAAATTAAAAAGTTTATAAGTAAGCTTTCGTACATTACTCACTAACTGTTGGCAATAGTCCTACTATTCCCATTCTACTATTGTACTCATCACGTAGTTGAAACAACGCTATGCTGTAAAATAGAACAATAATATGCTCACAATATTATTTATCTTCTTACTGAAAGCGATTTTGCGAAACAGTACTTAAATAATCAAATACTTACATCTATTTAAACAGCACATGACCCAATAATGTGTTTATAGATCAGACATTTGGTGTTGGTATATTACATAAAAGTGCAACACTTTAGAATCCAATTTTAAACTCAAATGTTTACATTATCGTGGTACTTACCTACTGAATTATCCTTATCAAAGTGATTAGGGTTAAAATTAATTATACCCAAAGATTAAATTCTGAAGCTACATTATTTTACCGAAAGTAATCCTCTTTGTATATGTGGGTAAAAATAAAGATTTATATGAAATGGATGTCCGAGGCTTGTCCGCATGACAAGGCATTCTAGTTATAGATACTAAGATGATAATGTAGCTAAACACTATGAACATAGAATCGAAATTTCATAAGCACTATGCGGTCAAAAAATCTGGAATATAATGTACTGCCATTCTCAATTAGAATCACCCTCTGGTCTAATAACTTAAACCGAATATAAGTTAATATGATGCCGTATAATTTTCACAAGCAAATTGATATATTTTCTCAGGTTTAGCCATTTATTAGCCTTATGCTTTATGCCTATAAATAAAGGCCTGAGGCAATGGTATAATAAAATCGATCACTTATGATTGGAACGTGTGATCGATAGACATTGGGAGTATTTTCAGTCGTCAACTATTATTAGCCGACTAACTATTATTAGTGCTTCAAAGGCTGATCATTCATGGAAACCCCGGTGCTGAATTGCCTCTTACAGGCCCATCAGAAACTTAAGTGAAGTAAAATAATTGCTTATAGCCAATATAAATGAGAGGTTGGTACCCACTTGCCCAGTCGAGTCTGCTAATTAGTAACGATACAAGCAAAGCTACTATCACCATCAAACTTGCTTATTTTTCCAGATCTTACTTAGTTCAATATCAAATGAGGTATTCTGTGTGCTATCACTTAAATACGTTTTCCAAGACATCCTTTCTAGTTGTAAAAACTAACGATGTAGAAAACTATCAAATGCTGGATTTGAACGGGCAGACAAAGCATCAGATATTAAAGTGGTAATGTGGTAGCCACGTTAGTGCATCCTGCAGAGAGTGTGACTGTGATTTGAGAGGTTCTCTATTTTTATTCCTAAAATTTTATGTCATAATTTAACATTGCATAATGTTACTTGTCCTAACATTATTTACGCATAATACTCATTTGCCATAACTTTTTAATCATAATTTTTTTAATCCTATTTACTATAAGCATAATATTTTATAAGCATAATGTCCCAAAGCATAAGTTTACTTAAGCATAACGACGCGTAACCATAACTATTTTAAGCCAGAATGTTCATTTGACTAAATAAAGTTCTACATGGTTATAAAAAAAAAATAACCACGAAGGCCTAATGCGGGAGCTTTGCTCCGCTCCGCTCCCGCATTAGCCTTCTAACCTAATCTATCCAAGTCGGAATCAGGGGCTTTCTCAATAAATCTGCCAAATAACTATTAGACAAATAAACAATATGCTTTACAATTTTATGCATATCAAAGTTATGAATAAAAACATTAGGATATACAATATTTATGCTTAATAACATAGTATGCTAAAAACCAATTATGACACACTATTATTATGACAAAGAAAATTATGCCTAACTTGTTATGACAATTTAAATTAGGACAAAAACCATTATGACAAAAAATGGAATCCCGATTTGAGATGTCCCTGGAATTACTGCACACAGTTCCGATAACTTTCGGTTATCACTTGGATCATAAAAAAATATATTATCATGATAGCTTTAGATCGACCGCGTTAGCGCTGTACCGCCCCCATGGTACGCGCGGCGTAGCGGGTGACGAGGTAAAAAAAGAGAAAGAAATAGCATGAGACGACAGCGAACGGTATCATCAGAAGTTTATACGAATGTTGCACATTATAATAAAACTGTTTTTAACTAATCCTATCGCGATTAATATGGTGTCGTTTCGCTTTATTTTCAGTAGCCATCGTCACAGGAAGTGTAAACAATATAATAGCCTTAAATAAATCGCGATAAAATCCGTTATAAATAGTTTTGTTTCAATATAACATGCGTGTTTGATTGTTGCAGATAGGTACTATTTGTTGGCCAATGAACAGTGCAGCTATTTTCTTCTTTCCATATTTTGTGTTAATTTTTAATGACATTGCAGTCATAACCCAATTATGTTCCCGAACTACCTAAAGTATTTGCTTATATACGTCACAATTCCAATTTCCTGTCCTTTCACAATTCATCATGGGTACCCTACTCTCAGTACGTTTCTATATTGGCGCTCGATCGCGCTCGTAAAAATGAATTCACGGCACTCAGTTGATCGATGAAGGCAATTCCACAGTTAGTGTTAGTATCAAGTTATGATGCGAACGAAATGGACTACATTCCTAGATATATTTATTTCCACTTACAAGTAGAAGTATCATCGAATTTCAATATGTATTTATAAGTAATAAACGTTAAACTTTTGAAAAGTTTAGTGTTCCTGCACTTCGAGAAAATCTTCGAAGTATAAAGCTAATCTCACCAGTAAGGCGATATACACAAGACTCTGATACAGATTTTTTTCTTGAGGTTGGGTGTTCAGACGCTAGGGTAATGATGATGATGAAGATGATGAGATGAACTTAGGATCGGCAACATCTATCAAAGGAGCAGTAGCAAATAAGGCTTATTAAATTACTGGATTAGAATGATAAGTCTAAAATTTTCGATATTTTGATCATCATCTCTTGTGACAGTTGGCTATATAAGTGGGTGTTTAATACACCCTTGCCTACCCGTTCGGAGATTTACAGGCGTGATTTGTATGTATGATTGTATTTACTTCGACACTATTTGATGGTAAGAGTTTTAGTAGATATTTTGCACGAATGCAACAGAAATTGCTGACTATGTACAATACCATTTTACCAAATGTATGTTATTGCTCTGCACTAAACACAGCCGCGCCTATTAACCGCTATTGTCGATTTCATGGCCTATAATTATTTTATCGTGCCCACGAACCTAACCGAAACTAGTCAACAATTCTATAATTAATTCCAACTGCAAGAAGATGATAAACTTCAAAGAAACAACAGCTGAACTTCTTCAGACAATAAAGAAGACTAACGTAAACCATCTGTTTGCTGAATAAAACGAGAAAATTATATTTTTCTTGAGACTCTAAGTGTTTTTTAAATAACACATTTGAATAAGATTTAGTAGTCAGATTAACTTTAGTGATTTCAAGCAATTGTGGTTGAATAAATATAGTAATAATAATATTAAGTGATTTACTGCATAGCGCTATCTATTAGAACGAATCATAGAGTGGCTATAATTAGAATGATATACGTTTTGTTCACATATAACTGTACAATTGTTTTTTTTTTTTTTTTCAATATAGAAAAATTATAATAAAGTCTAGAATACCTACTCATGACTCTTGTCCTTAGGTAAAACTAAATTAAATTTTTCTATGTACCTATGCGGCGTGTGTTCACTGTGTTCAGTGCACCATAAAGAATTTCTTTTACCAACACGTGTATCTTTCTTCTTATAATCCCGAAGTGCCACGTGTAAAAAAAATAAATGAATAACATCTTTAATGAAGTAAAGTCTTACAAACATACTTAAGTAAAATATTTAATGGTTCAAATGCAGAGCTGTCGTATTTTGTGATAAAAAGTTTAAATTCAGAATCCCAGCGGTATTTAACACTTGCAAGTTTAAAAAGCTGAAAATATACAGAATATCTCTAGACACCTCATTATATTTGGGTCAAAAGTTAAAATTTCAATATTAAAGGGACGACAACATCATAAAAGAATTTTGATACCAAAAGCTGAAATTAAAAAGTCGAATAAGGAAAAAATGTAATGAAAATACTTTTCAAACTCGGTTCAAGTCGTGACGAATCTTGAAAATACAATACATACGAGTATTTTACTAAACAATGTAGTTTCCACTAAAATTATGTTAAGTTATGTTCTTAGTCACAAGCCGTAAAGTACCTATATATAGCCAATGAATTATACCAGTGCAGTAGTCCAGTATTTCTGAGAAGTAAATAGCAAGAGATCCCTCTAATCAGTCATAAAGAAATCAGGTTGACTAAGATGGATAACCGTTAATTGTACCCTTTGTAAGCTGCCACCGGAATTTTATAGTTCTATAGGTATAGGGAAAGTAAAAATTAGAACTACAAATCAATTCTATTACATCAAATGCATAAAAAATCTGCATGAAAAAGAACTTGTTGAGATTTCATTCCTAAGAAAAACGTTGCAAATATAAATCTCAGTCTGTTTTAAAAACTAAGACTGAGTTTTATAAAAAGATTAGGAAATAAATTCATGTTTGCTCACGTTTCTCTTGAGAATGCAAAACAAGGTGCGGAAACATAAAAAGTTATAGTGATTCTAATTTCTTTGCTTCTTGAAAATTAACGTGTTATAGCACTTTTTGTATACTTTATGATACAAATGACGTGTATAATAGTGTTTGAGAATAAGATGTTGTAGTAGATTTACTCATAGATGAAAATAAAAATATATTTGTAATCTTATTACCGCAGTCCAACGAATTATTGCCCTCTTTATACTGCGATACTACTATTAAGATTAAGTATGTGAAATTTTGGATGAATGGACGAATGTTTACATATTAATCAATCACATCATACCGACTGAATGGATTTGAATGAAATTTGGCACAGATTCCGAACTACTTACACTTTTTTCTGCCCTTACAAATAATATTATATAGGCGGGTCATTTATCAACTCGCTAGTGTCTAATTCGCTAGCGCGCGCGAATTGGCACTTTTTGGTTTGATTTTTTTTTCGTGTAAACCCAATGCTACCTACTACTTTTTTGTGTACACTACATACACAAAAAAGTAGTAGGTAGTATTGGGTTTACACGAAAAAAAATGTGATTTTGTTGTTATTATAGTTGTGTTTATATGGGCTGAGCGTGACCTCCAATATAAAGCTGAATGCAGCGGTAATTCTTAACCTTTTGGGTCCCATAAAGAATGCTCCAAGATAAGAAGACTACGAAGTAAATTAAAAGACAATATTATTCTACTATTTTAAAAGTAAATTAGCTTTTATATTTAAGAAAAGGGTCTTCTGTTTTCATATTCAGTAACTCACCGCCGCGCGCCGCAAGGGAGGGCAGAAGTAAGCTCAGCAATTAATATGCAAGAAAATGATATATTTAACGAGGTCTGGTTTATAAAGAGTGAAAATAATAACCAAAATGTTACCATAGTATGCATTAATAACACCTTCTTACACCTTCGAGAATGCTGAGAGAAGAAACCGGTCAGGTTAAAAAACAAAATACCGTGGTGGAAAAGTAAAATTGTACAAGTAGTTTCTGTTCTAAGTATCATTATGAATTCACTTGAATTTGAATCCACGGTAGTGTCTTTCTACTGGGTAGGTAAGTACTTTACTAATTGAGGCACCTGGACCTAATCCGGTTAACATTCTGTCTGGGTAATACTATGCCATGTGGAATGCCTATTATTTATTGATTACGAATCCAAATCGATCTTATCTCAATTACTAGTAGTAATCAATTCGAGTATGAGCTTAGTTCAAATATTTGTGAACATAGAAATACATATTATGTATGTACCTACATATATCATAGGCTGTAACCGCCCACAGAACTCTGAACAAACTCGAGTGAAAATATTGCATAATTGATAATGATACAGCTCCCATATTCATGAACGTCTAAAGTTTTTTGACACGACAGTCCATAAAAGTGAAATCGATGAGGAACTCTCTTAAATAATTTATTATTAGGTTTCCATGTTTCAGCTTATTGCTTATGAATCATGACGTATTTTTCTTGGTCATAAATTGAGATATTTTATGAAGAAATTTTCTTTCTCGCACATCTGTGGAACCTTCGTTTTTATTTTACTGTACAGGGTTACAGTTTGCGACGATAATGTGCAATCCATGAACACCGCTCCACTCCATCTCAAAGACGTTGTACCCACCTACCTCTCGCCGTCACGGTATTGCCTTTATGCCCTCAATCAGAGCGACACTCCCAGAAACAGGGGCATTAAAATGTCACTATTATTTAAGCACAGAGGCGTTAATTGTTATACTGGCATAGGTGTAACAAAAATCGAATAAAGAGATTTGGTTTCGAATAACTTTATATGAGAAAGAGCGTTGACGTTTGAACCCCTTTAAAAAGATATAAACCTTACAAAGACGTAAAGTTAAACACTAAAATGTATAAGATTTTCTCACAATATTAATGAATTAAATCATAAATACGCTGGTGTAATTAAGTGTTTCATACATATTTAACAGTGAAAGTTCACTTCAGTGCTTACATCGTGTTAATTTTTAAAAGCACGACCACGTCTAGGCTGTTACACGCTAAAGCCATTAGCGAATATGAGTATTTAATAAGGCTGCACAGCACATACGTTCGTGTAATGATAACTTTACGTTACTGGTTTGCGTTTGAGGTTTTAGACGAATTTAAGTGTTCTGTAGTTTATTTTATTATACAATATGTACTTTTAGTTTCTACTAATGTTTATAGTTACTCAAGTTAATTCATATCAGTAGTGGGTATACTGGATGGCATACAAACCTACAAAAATTACTTTAATAAATTAATAACCTATAATAATTATGTTATCGCCACTTGTTATGAATATACGTAAATCGTTATCATCAGGTATGGTTAATTGACCCTAATATTTTCTCATTATGTGACATAATTAATACCTACATGATTAACTATTATTAGTACACTTATCAATATTTAAAACAACAATTCCAGCTGTTTAGTAATCTTAATTTTAAAATTCTTGGTATATTATGAGAAACGGGATATAAAGCTTTGTTAATTGTTTTAAGAGAAGCTTATCAATAGCAACGGCTTATTATGAGAGCGTTCACCCAAGAGATAATAATAATAGTCAATAGGTTGCATTCAACTCATGTTTTATTCTCTATTAAAGTGCTCTTATTTATAGACAACGTTAAAAGATAAAAGCTTTAAGAACATTAAAAGCTCCTCAACAAGGTGTTATCTACTATTGTAATGAAATTGTTGGAAGAACAGCTTTAGCATTAAATCTGCCTACTTACTAGATTTTGCGGCTCTACCAAGATCTCCGAAGCTCAAACCTGCAGCAGGCTTTCCACTTGGGATTAGGATATTGCTGCAAGTTGCTTCTGCTAAAGCCTAGACAAGCTAGATCAAGAAAAAGATCAGGAGCTATAAAAAGAGTAGAAGAGCGAGCAAAGGTACAAACTTTGAATACAGTCGGAACTAACTCTGGGATTATTATTTTTTATACTACTTAGCTCGCAAACAAGCACACGATCCACCTAATGAAAGTAGTTACGAGTGCAACACCAGGGGAGCCACACTCGTTCTGCCGACCCAGTAAGAACAAATAGATTTTATGCCGTGAGCGATTATGATGATGAATGACAATTTTTAAATTTTTTTTTAATCTTTAGTCACTCCAATGCGACAGTTCTCTTAAATGAAACTTTATATGTACTGTACATGCCTAGCGAAGTCTATCTAACGTTTCCTCTGGTGTTAGCTTGAAATCTTGAATGAGAAAATATGCTCGACGCAAATGTATTTTTCGAGGCGACACAATATTTTAAACATCCAATTTCCTAGAGCTATTTTACCAGTCAGTAATAACGTAGAGAACTTGGGTATCGATATCGACATATCTTTGTCCTGAGATTTTCAGCTTCAAGAAACCAGTCGCAAACGGTTTACATCGGCAGGATTGGTGATGAAACTTCTTCAAATTTCCATTACAATTGAGTTTACACTAACCCTCCTTTTCTCCATAAGTACTTGTGTCAAGTATGCGAATAAGAGTGTCAATGGGTATTCTGATTTCATTGTAGAACATCGTGATACCACAGTCTAAAGAACTCTTTGATGATACGCTTGAGAGTCTTCATAATGTTTGCATAAGATTTATGTTTCGTTTACGCAAATAATATTACGTTTCTAAATGTCGTGTTAGATTCGTCTTCGCAGGGATGCTCATATTCAAGCGGTAAGTACCGCTACCACACTCAATCTTAAAGAGAGTCAGATTTCTATATAAATTAGAGGTACCTAACAATTAATTATATATGTATGAATAACTACAGCATCTTTAAAAATAATGTATAGTGTAATCTGCGAGGATCTGTGACATCGATTTCGTATCATTATTCATCATACTATCCAAGAGTTCATCCAAAGGTTTTGGTGGGGCTCCAACACCATTTTTCGATTTCGTATCATATCAAAAAAATAATAACATCATTGCGCACATAACAAAGAATACTGCAGAAACTAACAACATACCCTTTTTTCGTATCAAATCGAAAATAAAAGTTGTCCGCATTTTCCAAATCTAAACAGTCTGAAAGGGTTGAAAACGCTTGTTTTTGTATTCCAGTAAAACACAACCTAAACAAATTCTATATCGTTAAATAGAAATATCGCCTCTCAAAAAAAAAAAGCGGACCCAAGTGATATTTATTCCATCTGTTGTGTATCGCGAAAACGTATATGTCATAAACCGTCCGGATAATGGTCTGTACGTGACAATATGGGGCAGTAGCTCACTGCCGAACTGTTTCTAATTCCGAATTCCATGACATCATATTCCGATGCATTCATTGACTCAGACGCACTGCGGTCACTTGTTTGTTCACAATGTGTATGTAAAATCACATCACAGAGGAGCAGTGGAGTCATCTTTTATTAAAAAATTTTTTCACTTCACATATTTGTTTGGGCAACATAATAGATAAAACAGCAGGTAAATAAAAGTACTTTTTATCTATCATTGAAATAAAACCACTTTTTAACTAATTCTATCGCGATTATTTACTTTTAGCCCGACGTTTCGGCTACTTTTCAGCAGGTAAGATGGTAACGAGTATTGCTTTTTATAAGTGTCTTTGGAGAATAACACGGGATATTACTGGTGAAAAAGCTCAAATTCACCAAGTATAGATTATTACATTTATTACAAAACAATCCGCACGCGCCTAGCGCGTTTGTCTCGCGATTTAGGTCCAAGATACGTGTCCCGAAGTATAACTGAACCCTCTAATATTGTGAGTTTTAAATTAAATTAAATTAAATAATCATTTATTTCAGACCCACAGTCCATAGTATTAGTGTATTAAGGTGCGTACAGATCATGTAACATGTTGTATAACTTGTGTTATATAACACGTCCACATTATCTAACATTGTTTTATAACTTTGCAACATTGTACTAAATTCAGTGTCCACATTACTGAAACATGTTAAAATGTTATAATATAACATGTTATGCTATATGATTTGTACGCACCTTTAGTAACAAAGTGCCTAAATTATGTTTTTATAAGATTCAAGTAGGTAACTTGCAACATAACGGGTTATAACCCGCACCACGTATCTTGGACCTAAAATGTGCTCAAAATGTGCCCTATACGCGCCGTACACATTTCTTGGGTGTCTTTTGAGGATAGCACGGGATGCTACTGCGGTAGACGAACTCAAATTCACCAAGCATAGACTATTACAAAGCAATCCGCGGGTGCCAGAACCTCGTATAAGACATACGAGGTTACGATTAGGTCCAAGATACGTGGCGCGGGTTATACCATAAGGTGGGGCTATATGACTGCTTGCCACCCTTGTATAAAAATGTAATTCCCCTTGTAACAAAAAGTCTCGTAACCTAACATCTTTATGTACATTACACATCACGAGAACCCAACGCAGGTTATCTAAGAGTAATTTTGTATAGGGTGGAATAACCTACTTATCATAGTGACTCCGTTTCAACTGAATTGCCACTGTGCCCGCGTTCTCAATATATATAAACTTAGAGTGAGATGTGTGAATGCAAGCACTATTCTCTTAACGTGCCCTCAAAGGACTCTAAAATCTAGCAGTTTGGACTTTCGATAACTTATTTTTTCAACTCGCAACCATACTTTCTGAATCTGTAAAAATCGATTTTGCGTACATACCTTATTTATGATAAAAAAAAAACAAATATATAGCTGAATAGTACAAATATATACTTCAAATGAACATAGAAAGACAACGGCGATGAAAGTGACATATTAATCTACAGATTCTTCAGAAAAAGTTGATCCATGATAGAAGATAATTGGAATAATAATAAACATACTATTTATTTTCTAATCGCTAATAGCACATTAAAGAACTTCTTAGTCTACTATGCTATTAGCAATAATTTATATTTAAACAGACACTTATTTATTAGAATTATTATTCGATTACCTGTCTTCTAGGGCAGGATTTTAATAGAATAGAATAAATATATGAAGTTTGGGCAGTCTTGTAGAGTTTAGTATGACAATACAGTCGTATCTGTATTTTATTATTCGAAACTTGTTTTTATCGCAAGCCAAATGGATAGTATAAAAGTAGCCGATACTTATTGACACACCAAACATCACATTATACTCATACTCATGTCATAATAGGTCTCTACACTTTAAGGCTCACAGTTACTTGGTACTTTTATGGGTACTCTATGTAAGCTAGACTTGAATACTAAAACTATTATTATCGGACTCGTCACTACATTTTGAATAACAATAGATAAGACTTAGTTATCCTAGCAGTACCGGAATATTTTAGCCAAAACAGACACCATGAATTCGCTTAGAGTAACGTTTAATATAGATGACACATATCCGTCATAGTTCAATGTAGATGACATACCTATATCCGTGATATGCTGACAGTTCTGTTTTCACATTATCCGTCTCCATTTACATAGAGTGCATGCAATCAGGAAAATACGTCTTCAGGAAGATGACACAATTATATTCACGACTGTAAATCCCCGAAGGTGGAAGTAGAGGTGTATGTATACCTACGTTTCGACAATCTAAATTTTCAGTCGCCAGTGCCGGTAATAGGTTCGCCTTCTATTTCGTGGAAATAGAAGGCGAGCCTATTACCGGCGAGCGGGCATTATTTATCATGGGCTGTATGTTTATTGTCGGATGAGGAACAGCTCTTTCTCTTAGTCGCCTCCTACGACACCCACGGGCAGAGATTGGGTTATTCTGCTCCACCGGGAACCAACTCGACAAAATTAATCAAAGTATAGATCTATAGATCCGTCTTTCTTTTGACCCGGATCTTCCAGCAACAGCAATTGCTATATTTCTTTACATTCCAAGTTTAGCTATTTATATTTCAGCCGATCAGTTTAAGACTATATTTTTAGATCACCGATTCAGGCACCTCCAAAAATACTCCACCTTTTCCCCTGATCCAAAACTGTTTTGTTTACGCATTGTGGTCCGGAGTCAATGTATTAATCAGCGTAACAGCTGATATCTAAATCTGTCGCTGCGGTGAGATCATCAGGCAAGTGTACCACCGTTAAAATGCTTTATGGGATATAAACCTATAACGATCAACCGTTGGTAAATACCATGAAATGGGACAAACCGATCTAAATAATTGGAGTCAGGGGTACTTTAGTTTTCTGCGTATGAATAAAATTGGTTGTAGATATTAGTCATCAATAGCACGCGTTAGTGGTTTCAGTAAAAGTTTACATCATGGCTTGTTTTGTCTTTTACGGAAGTCGGCCGAGGTATGTGCCAGAGATTCGTCGATCAATCAGAAGTAATAAATCAGTATGTGCACCGGTGACGTAGACAGTTAATTTTTAACACGCTAGAGATTATTAATAATCTAAGATGCTAGGTTATACTTTGGTTCTTTTACGCAAAAACTAATTAACCCAAAACGTAGGCTACTGCCACCTCGGTAGAATTTCAGTCAGGAATAGAAATAAGGCTTTGCTGCTGGAAAACTGCCCTTACTAGTTTATATCAAAGGAAATCCCATTTCTACCAAAAATGTTAGAAATATAATATTTATCTGCAATATTAAATTCTCCGTGCAGATTTATTATACGAACTATTGTAGAGAAAACGCCGGGTCGTCGCTTCAGGCGCTATATTGGAGGCGTTGATTGATGAATGTTTACAGAAACCGCCCGTCAAGATGAAAGTAGTGCACGATTCAAATAGTATTCGTTTGAGCACTACCTATTCGTTTCTGAGTTATGCCATACGCAAAACTCAGAAGTGTATTTGATAATAGGTTTTATAATGTAATAATCACCTTGTTTTTTTAATTTATCAATGCTTATTTAGATATACAGGAATAATTAAAAGTTGTTAAAATTGCCTGTAAGAAATCGCTTGTAGCAATAACGCCGTCATTTCTACATACGTATTTCTTATGATTTCCACACATGTAGAACTTTTAGCTACTATTTTATTAAAGTACAAGGAATGAGGTATGTACTATTCTATGAATTACTGAAGAATCATATATATGTACTATAATTAGGTTACGGTAAATATGATTGATTCAATATGATTAATAAAGACCGGTAAATTATTAATAATGTTCAATTCATCACATTTACCTTAGAACCTGCATTATGAATGAAGAATTCACGAAAATACCATTAATTCGTTCCGAACCTTTCCCCTTACCTCTTAGAAAACTTTTGACGTAAATAATAAACAATTCAGTGCTTTAAAGATAAATAAAAATTTATTTTAGTAGCATTCCAGGAGCAATAATAAAAAAAACTTGTAAAAACTTTTTACTTAAATCACAATTTTATTTTTAGTACATTTTTAGTACATTTCTATTCAATTTCAGTAGAAGATTGTCGCTTTTGTATCACATCAAAAGGTGAAACACTGCCTCTTAAACTAGGTTGAACCTGTATCTTAAAATTATACTTCGACATTTTAACTCAACGAATTGACAATCGGACAGACTGACGGACGTAATGTAATTACAAGGGTTCCTCCTTCTATTTATAACGATTTCTATTTATATACCTACTTATATAAAACTGTAGATGTGTTTGTTCGATGGAGGCACTTATAGTATTTGATATCTTCTTCTTCTTCTTAGCGTTAATTCCCAGTCGCATCCGATGCTTTTCGCCTGGGAGTCTGGGGTCCGCTTTACCAGTCTTAACTGCAGATTTGGCTAGAAAGCTCGATATTTTCCGTGAAGCGAGTGTATCTGACCTCCACAACCCAATCGGGACATTCGGCGATATCGAAGCATTGCAGCTAGACCGTTGTTGTTGGAATTTTTAGAGCTCCAACTACACATAACGACTGCCATCTGTTCGTATGGCAACCGGGACCGACAGCTTTCAGAAGTCCGACCTAATCATCTTCTATCCTCTGTAAGTTCGACATACCCACCTCATCGTTGGCTCCCGTGAGATGAAGCCAGAGAGGGTGGCCGTACGATTAAAAATGATATGCAGTAAATGCACATATCTTGAAGAACCTTCAAGATATGTGTATAGTCAGCATCAGATCTATTTTGACTATAAAGTCTCAAAATGATCTTAATACCAAGGTATTAAGGGCAAGTGAACTGTTTTATTTATTCAAATTGTATTATCGTCCGAACGTGTACCAAATTTCAAAATAATCGGTCAACAGAACTGGGGGGGGGGAGGGGGGGGAGTATACCAAGGTATTAAGATAATTTTGATCACTTTGTTCGTCAAGATCGATCTGATGTTGACTATACCTTGAAGAACCCAAAAATAAATGATATTCAAATAGTGACAGTTAAATTCTGTGCTGCCAGGCTGCCAGCTCAGCCAATGAGGGCTACATATTTGTCAGTCAATTGACTAAGCCGAACTATTGTCCCTTCGAGGATATCTTCATTAAGGCCGTTGTGTTAACGAGCGCAGGCGACAGCATAACGAGTCTACTTAAAATTTATCGCCACTATCGGCCGATCCAATCTACTTACAAATGAAATTCGACTAGTTCCTAAAATATTTTTTCTCACTCAAACATTCTTGTATTCGATAACGCATTTGGTAGATCTTAATAGCATAGTTAGTCGACTGTGTTAAAATTAATTGTGTAGTGTCAAAAGAACTCTTAGTTTAAATATTTCCCATGCGAAGTTGTTGAAAGACTTATAACTACAGCGATAGTTAAGTGGATATGTAATATTACAAAAACTAAAAATAATGGACCAAAAATGTACAAAATGAACCCTTTTATTATTATATTTCTTCAAGTTTTGTAATATTATATATTATGCTTTTAAATGAAATTGATTACCACATTAGTTGAAAGTTCAGTTCATTGCACTGGTGTTTACTGTTTTCTTTAAATTATTTCAGTAATATTTATTATTGATAGAATGAGTGTTCTGAAGGTAACGTAGAATAAACAGTAAATATTATTCGTAATGAAATTAGATAACAGTAGGCAATTATGCTGGGATATTTTGGATACGTTCTTTACGGCACTGTTATGTGCCTACGGTTTACTAGATTAGACTGATCTGGATTTTTTCCGTTGATAAATAATTATAACAAATTTACAAAAAAGATCTAAGCATATTTATGTGCATTCTATACTACATATTACAAGCTATGCTTAGTTTGGGGTCTAGATAGCGCTGTTTATTATGTTTAAGCAAGGTACTGTCTGCCTTAGCTATCACGACTAAAACACCAAATCTAACCCCGGAAACAATGTTCCCGTTATCATCTTAAAAACAACTTTAGATGTCTGCTAAACATTAAAAAATAATTCAAATGTGGTACAAACTGTGACTAAGCCATAACATTTTGAATTGTATATTTACATACGCATAAATATCATCACAGTCAAGATACCATATTGTAACAGCTGACATCATTATTCATACTAATACTCTTTTGGATAACAATTGGCCAGCGGTTGTTGCATTCAAAACACTCTAAACAAAATTGTATCTTACAATGTACACAAAGATGAACTGATGTCGCGTTGAGCATTGGCTTAAATATGACCCACTTATGACTAGTGAAAAGAACACATCAGTAACATTTGTATGTTACAAGATGTTTGATACTAAGTGGATGATGGATAATAGATATATCACTATCACTTCCTTCCTTCCTTTACTACCTTCAAAATAGAAAATTCACCGTGAAGATTGGTAGCTCACTAAGTGAACCCATTGAGGTTACAAAGGGCACGGCACAAGGTTCAGTTTTGGGACCTCTTTACTTTCTAACATATGTGAACGACATGAGCAAGTGTATCAAACATTGCACATGTTACCAGTTTGCAGATGATACATGTCTCATAATAGCTGACAAGGATCCTCAAAAAGCTCGTGACCTTTTACAGACCGACCTCAACTCCCTATTGGTGTGGTGCCACGATGCGGGTCTTGTATTGAATTCTGATAAAACAAAACTTATAATTATTAAATCACCATACAATAAAGGCATCCCCCCCGCGAGTATAATTGCACACAAACATAGTTGCCTGCATAGTTCAAATACTGGATCATGTAATTGTCCGCTTATAGATGTAGTGAAAACATATAAGTACCTAGGATTGGAAATTGATACCAAGTTTAACTGGGGAAAACATATTGAACACGTCTGTAATAAGTTGAGACAGTTTTTAGCGAATATTATAATTATTAAAAAGCGTATACCATATAAAATTAAGCTTATGTTATACAACTCACTGGCGGAATCGTATATCCAATATGGACTCAGCAGCTATGGTCGTACATATAAAACTTACCTTACTCAAATTTATAATCTGCAAGTGAAAATTCTCAAAAATATTGTGTCAAAAAAAATTAAGGACCAATGCCAAGATGACGAACGTAAGTTATTCAAACATTGCAATGTATTGCCTATCCAGTCTCAATTTAAATTTATCTTATTAAAAGAACAATTTTTTAACGTAGAATTACAGAATAAAATCGAACATCCTGTGTACACAAGGGCCATCGCACGAAACCAACTTTTGACGGTAAATGCAAACAATATGTACGGCGAGCGAACATCGGCGTACCTACTCCCCAGGCTAATCAACAAACTACCTCCCGATTTACGTAATGTGATTTCGCCAGATAATATTAAAACAAAACTCAAATGTCACTTTTTAGAGGACCTGTAGTGTTGACGAGAGCTGGAGAGTGATACTGCCGGGTTCCTTGAGTAATGGCATTGTCTGGCTTGATAGTTAAGCAAAGTATTATGTAAAAAAAAATATATATATTATATAATGGTTACCTACCTATCTAAATAGATCCTATTGAGTTTGTACCTACCTAATTTAGTAGACTAGTAGCATTATGCACAAACCATAGTGGTTTATAAATGCTACTATACTTTCACTGTACCTACATGTATAATTTGGTAATAATAATAAAAAAAAAAAAAAAAAAAAAAACTTCACTACATATTATAAAACAAAGTCGCTGTCGCTGTCTGTCCGTCCCTATGTATGCTTAAATCTTCAAAACTACGCAACGGATTTTGAAGCGTTTTTTTTAATAGATAGAGTGATTAAAGAGGAAGGTTTATATGTATAACACATGCATAATATTGCACAATATGAAACGGGAACGGGATCAGAAAATATGGCGGTACGAAGTTCGCCGGGTCAGCTAGTATTTTATAAATGTGACAGTTTATGAAGAAGTTTGCTATCAATCACGCTCAAATGGCTGAATGATGTTGGCTAAAATTCGGTAAAGAGGCAGTAGATAGGAATTTCCCACAGAGGAGCCATAGGTAACAGCTAGTAGACTATAATATTTTTTCATTTCTAGGTATTCCATTTTTAGACTAATGATAGGTACATAAATATTAAATCATTCACATTCATCGTTAGCCTATACGATCACTATGTGCAATAATGCGTAGGTACAAACAACTGGGATATTGGTGTGCTCTCTGCGTAAAGTATAATTTTCACTTGGTACAACACATACATTAGTAGCTCTTCGAGATGAGGTTCTTGAATCACACACATCTTTGCAGTTGACATACACCCACATTTGCAATTTCATAGACACATTCTGATCGTGTGGTTTACCTCTTATTTCTTTGCGTCTTGCGCCATTGTTCAACAGAATAATATTTTTAGACAGTTTACGATCAGAATGACGAAAGCTGCTTATTGACACAGATGTTTCGGACCGCTAATCACATGACACGAATTTATATTGTTATTAGTGTAATGACTTTCTTATTTTCTCTCTCTTTCTTATTATTATTATTCCTCTTTATTATTTTAAAAACTCTTATAAATTATATTTTTAAATACATAATTATATAAAACAAAAACATATATTTAAAAATATAAAAAATAGTGCCCCACCGGTATCGGGTATAGGGACCAAGCTACCGGTGGTTAGGGCTCCAGAGAGAGGAACCTCCTCACAATATTATTATTATTATTATTATTTTGCGCAGTAAAAATAAGAGAAAGGTGAAATAGTAGTCACTTTGGAATATTCTTTTAGAAAAAAAACATTTTGTATTCATTATAAAGTCAAGATTATAACATGTTTATAGTATCAACTAGTTGTTGCCCGAGGGTCCGCCGGCGTGGAATTCTGAACCCGTTCATCGCTGATATAGCTTATGTGTTATTCTGATGCATAAGCTATATTATTGTAAAGTTTAATTCAAATCCATTCAGTAGTTTTTACGTGAAAGAGTAAGAAACATCCACACATCCATCTATCCATACTTACAAACTTTCGCGTTTATAATATTAGAGGATTTAATCCATACGACGACGAATCTTTTAAATGTCAAGAGACGTTTAGGAAAGTTTTTAATAAAAATTTGAACTCATAAAAACATGCTTCTTGTTCCACAACTCGAAGCATAGCAATTTCTGCGCGTCAAGTGGAGTCTCAAAGTTTGAAGTTTACCCAACATGGCTAAGTACGGATAATGGATAACTTTGGAAGGGATTAATTCGTACCCTTTCATTTAATAGGTAAGTTTTATATTATATTAATTTTAGATAACGGATTTACGAATTCTTAAAAAAAGTTTGCTAAAGTTGACGTACCTAATATATTATTTTATAAGGTACGCCACCATAAAAATTAGAGGAGATTTGATTGCTTATAGCTTGAAATAGGAAGCAAACAGATTTTTGTGATAAGAGGGATTTCTTGTCGATGGAGTTACGGGCTCATAAATTGATTACTCAGACCTTAGGAATATCTATTATGGATATCTCTTCGAAATTGTTTTATATTAATCCACGCTAAGACTAGTTAAGAAAAACTTTGGGCAATATGAAAAAAACCGGAGGTGTACAAGTTTATTATTTCAATTAAAATAGCTTTTAACATTATGCGCTATAGGTAATTGTATTTAAATACATGTGATGGATGTTTAAATATTTAATATCGTGTAATCCCTTTGGACGTCGAATGTTTGCATTGACCAGAATCATTAAACGAATCATACTATAAATTGAACATACACATAAACATAATGTAACAAAACTTGTAAATTACCAATGTTTATTAATTAAAGAATATGTAAATAATATTTTTGTAAGACGCTTTTTCTTATAAGCCTATAGACCTAATTAGAACATTCTAGTTTACTATGCAAATAAGAAGAATGTCTACTTAGCTATGGTATAGCTCAATTAGGTTCAATAAAACTCATTGTTTTTACTACTAGTGCTCAATAAAGTCTAAGTGTTAGATCAACACTATTTTATTACTCTGGGAACCTCTGTAAATCGTTAGTCTTCTTCTTCTGTCGAGTCGACGGCATATCATGTCATATTTTGTTTGCCCAGTATGTAGCCACTCCGATAGCGTTCTCAGAGGCACTCATAAGTTCCTCCGGAGTGCACGTGCTTGGACAGGCAGCACAAGTTAACAGGTGGGACATAGTCTGTGGCGTAACTCCGCACTCACACCGTGGATCCATCTCGTCTGAATGACCCCACCTAATACGGTTTTCCTTACTTCGACCAACCTGTGTCCAAAGTCTATTTAAGGACTTCCAGGTGGTCCAGGCAAGGTTCCGTCCGGGGGGAAGATTCTCTGCTAGTGGAACAAAGGGGGATGATGGACTCTGTGCTCCCCACAGATTAACTCTGGCTGAAGAGGGATAATCACATCTGGCTAAAGACTATAAATCGTTGTAGTGGTTTAGGTCGTTTGACTACCATTTCACTTGATGGAAAGTTATGAAGTGGTCGAAGGTGGACCACGCTTATCTAGAAGTAACCGGTTCACTCTAGACTTGAAGACTTCCAGGTTAAAGCTTTCCCGAAATACAGAGTCAGGTAAGGCATTCCACTCCTTGGTAGGACGCATAATGAAGGTATCATGTAATAAGCTGATATGACTATAGCCGGTTTCTATGTTTTTAATTTTATGCTCAAAGTAGCTTACGAAACGAACGAACAAGGTTTTGTGTATATCATGTCAAACTATGGGTGATTGTTTTATACCACTTAGGTGGCAGGCAATTCACTATGTCTATAATGGTGACCCTCTTTTCTGAGACATTGCCTTCAGCTTACCATCAGGCAAGGCGATGTCAAATTGACGTGTCCTATAAAAAAAAACCTGTTGGAAAGTGGTTGCCGTTGCCTACGGACGCATGCAACACCAGGGGCGTCATATTTGCGCTACCGAACCCTAGATTTATTTTTTCTATCTCAATCTCTAAAAGAATTAATTAATGGTGACGGATATTATAGTGATCATTATATACTTTGAAGGTACTGGCAGATCCTTTGAATTGCCTGACGTTTCGGCCATTGAAGCTTATAAATTAGTAATAGAATTCTGTCAAAGTTTCTATTTTTACTAACTTAAAATGGTATTCAATTCTATGTCTCTTGTATATTATTATCAAATATGTGTGGCCTTTCGGCCTCTAGTCCTGTCTGACATTCAGATTGAGCTAATATACTTACAAGAGTACGTTCAAAAGCACATTTCTCTTGTAAATACAATGTTACATAATGAGATAAGGCTCTCGTCAGCAGTAATTCTATGAATTTGTTACATAATGCCGAAATACAAATTCTGCCAACTAATTTCTAGACTAGGGAATAAAATAATATAGGTACGCTACCAAAAGCTTAGAAAAATATCGAATTTCAGTCGTTTCCATTAACCATAGTTGGGAAAAGCATGATGAAGAATAGTACATTATGGTACAAGTGAGCAACGTTGGTGATTACCGCCGAGGCGCCATTGAGACCCGAGCCGCCAGGCGAGGGTCTTAAGACAGCCGAGGACGGTAATCATCATGCTCACACGTGCCATACGACGTTTTACAACACACTTGCGAATAAAATAATACTACAAATACTAAATAAACAATACTACAAATTAATTCGTTTTCCTATGCGCGCGCATTTAACAATGGCGGTCGACCATATTTAAAAAAATGAGGTTTGAACTTAACTTTTTTTTACTCTGTTTTTTTTTCTGTACTTAGAGAAAAAAAAAGTTAAATTTGAGCGAAAATTTTGTTTATTACACAAGTATTACAAGTTGAAATTATTTATTTAAATACGAAAATGCATCAAATGACCATACAATAGGCGTATTAATTTATTCGTACTATTAAACACGTTATTTTTTGTATCAAAACTTTTTTAAGAACATAGACAATTATAGACACTTCCTATAAAATTTAAAAAAGAATCTATAACTCACTTTTGTGAATAATAGTAATGAAAAAGTCACAGTTTTATAATAGGTGTCATTCCGTGCTTAATTGCGGTAAAATAATATCACTGTTATGAGCAGGTGTGTTGTAAATACAATTTATTGGTAATAGTCAAAATATACACATATTATAATCAAGCCTTTATTCCCGGAGGGTTGGCAGAGGTGAATTAACACCCACACTTCACTGCGTAATGAATGAATGTACAAATGCAATGATTGGCATTTAGATCCCAGCCCCACGTAAAAGGGGGTGGAGCGGATTGCCATATTCCGGCACTGTTGTTGACTCGAGTCATGCATCTAAGACTGTGTATGGGCTATATTTATCTGTCTGATATTAAACAGCCCTATCCCTTAGTCGACTTGTACGACACCGCATAGGAAGAGATGGGGTAATCCAAATTCTACTCTGCTTAGAACCACGTGGATTCACGGTAGTAGTCAATACTGCTACTAATAAATAGGTACTACTACTAATAATAAAGAGATAGGCCTGTTCTCCATACGACAGTAAACATACAGCCCATGATAGCGTGCCCGCTAAACGGCAATTGGCGCCCCCCCTATTACGTGATACTGAAAATCATAGTTGGTGAAATGTGAGTGTTAATACACCTCTGCCTACCCCTTGGGGGATTTACAGACGTGAGTATATGTACGAGTATGTATGTAATGAATGCTATACAAATAAAGGCGCTGAGCCCATTCTAAGCCATGTTTGTTTACTATATTAGTAACTAGCAGCTGACCCAGCGAACTTCGTACCGCCATATGTTCCGCCCGCGTGGTATTCTGATCCCGATTTATCAGTGTTTCTCTACAATATTATGCATGTATTATACATATAAACCTTCCTCTTGAATCACTCTATCTATTAAAAATCCGTTGCGTAGTAGTGAAGATTTAAGCATACATAGGGACGGACAGACAGCGACAGCGACTTTGTTTTATAATTATGTAGTGGTTAAAACATACCATACACGATACACCTTAAGTGTAGGTACACAGTACTTACTGACACTTAAGTTAAAGTATGAACAGTCATAAAATCCTCTAATCTAATGTACCGTTTCCTCTTCCTGTACCAAAGTGGTGTTCGGTACAATATCTGAATATCAGATGCATTTATTCCGTTTGATGGATTGCTCTCATCGTGCGCTGCATAAAAAAGCAGCCACTGGCCGAAATTGTCACTGCACATGCTATATCTATAGGTATGTTTATGCATACACAGTAATAAAATATTCGTGGTTTAAATTGACTGGTTGAATCATTTTCTTCAATTTTTTTTTTTTTTTTTTTTTTGTTTTTTTTTCTTTACCATAGTATGTACCTGTATCTGTTATCTACTTTTTACCCTTTTGTTGCGCTTTTTCCTCTATCTCCCAAAAGGTTTTCTGGGAGAAAACTCAATACTGAGTTAAGCTCGCCTTTGTACATCAAAATGTATTTGTTATGATTCTAATGTATTGTTTTCGGTGTACAATAAAGAATTAAGAATGATTTGAATTACTACAAGCAATATAATACAGAAATAAATTGGAGACAGATGTTTAGTATAAACATAATTTTAAATAGTGTACCTTTATAGATGTGACAGGGCAATTCTTTCAGATATCACGTCCGAATGTAGAGTTACTGCTGAGGCTGACTTCTGAAGGGTGATTCAATCTGTGGAAAACAAAAAAGAAATTGAGCTGGAAAGATTTTGTATCTATTTAATGTATCTTCACTTAGTAGCATTGGCCATTGGCTGATAGAAAATGCTACGAGATTGAGTCCGCCGTTATACTTTGTGCATGAACTGAACAAAACAATTAATTAGCTTATTGCCTCGGTTCCTGTCCACTTCTGGATACAGGTGTCTCCCAAAGTGCGCCATTTCTGCCGATCATGATGCATGAAGTTGAATAAATATAAATAACCCTATTATGGCTCCTCTACACGTAGACAGATTCATCCGCAGATGTCATTAGCGGACGCGTCTGCCGACGCGACGTGCAGACGAGGCGACTTGCTCGTCTGCGGTAGATATTTAACGTTACGGACAAACGAGCAAGAATCTGTCTACGAATAGAGGACCCTTTACGAGAATAATAAGATAACTTTAACTATAAAACGGTGGGTAGGAAGATAAATACGGCCAGCTTAATAAAAAAAACCAGTTTGTTTGAACCAGTTACAATACAAAGGTCACTTTCAAATGTCCAAAACTGCCACTAGTGACTCATAATGATCTTGTATGAGTCACTGGCAGTTCTGTTGACCCACTGTGATAACATAACGTGACGTAATCGTTGTTAAGGTACATAATAATTGTATTATTTATTGATACATGCAATCATCTGAGTCAGAGATCAATATTATTGGAGCGACGACACAATGCTGTTTATCTTTATGCAAGCAATTAATTTGTTAATAAATAGCCACTTTGAGTTTTATTATTCAAGTCAAAGATTGATTCAAGTTAATGGACAGGAATAAAATTTATTATAATATAATTTAACATAATTACGGTTGCTAATTTTAATGTAAACATATAGTGATAAATCAACTAAAAATGAGTACTTAATTACTTATTTTGTACCGAGTGATAGACGTGAGTAGGTACCTACTCTACCTAATGTATAATTATGTAAGTGTCGGCTAATATCATGGCCAAAATACGGCAAATTAGCGCATTTAGACTAGGTATGGGTCAATAAAAGGTCTGATTAACCGATAACGCGAATCCCTTTAATCCTGTGATTGGTTTAATGTTAATCTATCATTGGTTAATAGGCGCGCCTACGCCCGCACGTCGGCGTCGTGTCGGGCCGCACCAGAGAAACCTATTTAGTGCATTGTGCGTATGTGCGTAACAATACTCCATTCTGTTTTTTTATTATATTACCAGATTTTGCCCGTGACTCCGCGAGCATATAGATGCCGGTTATTGCGACTAAATATAGGCTATGTCCTTTCTCAAATTTCATTGAAATCGGTTCAGTAGTTTAGGCGTGAAAGCGTAACAAACAGATTAACAGAGTTAGGTACTTTCGCATTTATAATATTAGTATGGATTTGGTCCGTCAATTGCCTATAAAGAGCTAAGGTGCAGTCCAGATCCAGTCCTTTTATTTAAAAACTCATTTTATAAATATTTTTCTGTTTAGAAACTTTTTACAGTTAAACCAAGTTTATTTGTTTAATGTGTATGTGTTTTTATAAAAAGTCGCTACCTAACCGAATGGAGTGTAGAATACTCAAAATCAAAATTGGGCCAGTGATAATATAAACCTATATAAAGGGTTAAAATGCCTATAAGTTGCTATGACAAAACACAATAGAAACAACAGTAGGTTTCCACATCAGATACAAGACAATTAGGCAATAAAGTAGTCAGATTGATGTTGCTATTATTGCAATATATTATGTCAAGCATTAAATCTACCAAGTACGGTCAAATGGATTTCGTTCAAAATATAATACATTTGTCACTTTAAGATCGACACACCATAGAAGTTACGAACACAATAGTTATAGCTTACTCCCACACGTATACCTCGGAACATATATCTTAGAACTAAAATGTGCTCTATACGCGCAGAAACATATGGACAGGATAACAAATGAAGAGGTACTGAAGAGGGTACAAGAGGGAAGGTCTATTTTGAAAACGATCGAGAGCCGCAGAGGAAAAATGATTGGCCACCTGATGCGACATGATTTGTTTCTAAAAAACATAATTGAAGGAAAAATAGAAGGAAAAAGAAGGGGTAGGCCTAGAGGAACTTTTATGAAACAAATAAAGGAAAAGATACATGTCGCGTCGTATCGGGAAGTCAAGCAATTGGCAGAGGAAAGGGAAGAATTGACAGCCTCCGTGGCGTAGCGGTAGTGAACACGGCCGCTACGCAGGAGGCGTGGGTTCGATCCCCGCTCAGTGCAAATATTTGTGTTCATGAAATATGGGTATTTACATTGGTCTGGTCGTGCCTCGGAGAGCACGTTAAGCCGTCGGTGCCGGTTGCCATAAGAACATCTAGGCAGTCGTTACGGGTAGTTGGAGCCCTCAAAAATCCAAAAACAACAGTCTAGCTGCAAAGCTTCGATATCGCCTAATGTTACCATTGGGATGTGGAGGTCAGATGGCAATCGCTTCACAGAAAATATCGAGGTCTAGCCAAATCCGTAGTTAAGACTGGCAAAAGCGGACCCCAGACTCCGAGCTGAAAGCTTCGGATGCGACTGGGAAATTAACGCTAAGAGGAAGAAGGGAAGAATGGCGATTGCTCCACCGACAAGAGCACAGCTCTTAAATTTAGAGAGAGAGATGCGCATTAAACGTTTCTTAGGTGTATCGGTAGTAACAAGTATCGTCAGATGGCGCCCACCGTCGCCCCAAGACGGATGTATCTGGATAATTTCGATAGCTTTAGGCGTGGCTAGGTGGTCAAAGCATTTCCCCTGTAAAGGAAAAATCGCAAGTTTGAGTCCCACCGGTGTTGATTCACTTTTGATCCTGTTTTGATCGGTTTATTGGCTGTGTTTTTTAAGATACTCGTAGCACGGGTTGCCAGGGCGCTGGCGGTGGACGAGCTCAAATTCACCAATCATCCATAGTAATATTATAAATGCGAAAGTAACTCTGTCTGTCTGTCTGTCTGTCTGTCTGTTACGCTTTCACGCCTAAACCACTGAACCGATTTTGATGAAATTTGGTATAGGGGTAGATTAGACCTTGAGAAAGGACATAGGCTATGTTTGGTCGCGATAACCGACATCCACGCGGGGGGAGCCGAGGGCAAAAGCTAGTAGATTATAACAAAACAATCGGCACGCGTTGGGGCCTAGTTTATCTCACGCGTTAGGTCCAAGATATGTGTCCTGAGTTATACTAAATTTGCAACAAACCTTGACCAATATCTGTTCCAACTTAGGTTGGTTTTGAGGCTGTAACCCCTAGATTAATTAGAAAGCAACATACAAATTCATTTTCCGAGAGTGTCCACTTATTTCTTTGTCTTTCGTTCGCCACAAAACAAAAAACCTCCTTATAGTCACAAAAAAGTGGCAGACTCAAAGGAAAGAAGCCTGAGCCGCAGGCGAGGACTTTAATAATACGAGTCAGGCAATTGCCTTTTCCGACGAGGCTTATTATATACCTAGTATTCTTCTCAAAAAACCGTTAGGTATACTATGTACTTTTTCTTCTACTTTAATGGTAACTAATTTCCCATTGCCATTCGGCTTTTGTCTGAAGTCTGACGAAGCACATTCAATACCCATCCCTGGAACATATTTTACTTATTCCTTATAAAAGTGGTAACATTTGTTGGTTTTTAATTTCATAAATACAAACTTAAAGATATACACATTTCTACACTTATACCGTTGGTATTTCTCTAAAGCGATGACTACAATAAACAGCCTCCCTAGACAAGATAAGGCAGGTTCTTTATTGTACACTGCAAATAATACATTAAAAATTATAAATATGTATCATATTTTGATGTACAAAGGCGAACTTATTCAGTATTGAGTTTTCTCCCCACAAACTTTTGTCGGGTAGAGGAAAAAGTGCAGCAAGTATTTTGACTTTTATGATAGTCACATAGAAAAATAAGTAGCAGAGAAGGATTTTCAGAAACTTTCATTGAAATGCTTATTGCTCCAAATTTAAACGTCATGACAAAAAGTTTTTCATGTTAGATATATGGATAGAGTACAAGCCAGAAACATAATCAAGTGTAAAATTGAATTGGACAAGCAGATTGGACCCAATTATAGTATTCCGCTTAGAGAGTTCCCATTAGATTTAACCAAAAATTGAATATAAAAGATTCACATTATAATACTGTGAGTGTGCTATTAACTATAGATAAGTACCATATTTCAGGTAAGCGTAACTATATTTTCGGGGACTTTGTTAGTTAGTATAGAAAAGATAAATATTGTGTTAGATACAGCATACTTTTTTTTTTTGGTTGTTTAGTGTGAAATTGGGTCTACTAGGTAGGTACCTACTGTATCCGTATCCCAGGATTTATGATCCTTCAGATAGAAGGTACCCTAATAACTATATTTTTAACTTATAATGAAAGCTTAGAACACAAAAATATTTAATTATCAGAATAGTAAAGTAAACTTAACTTAATGTACCGCTGAAGCTACGGAAGCTTTTATACGATACAAGCGATTCTCACTTCAGTACATAGACATTACAAATCTTATTAGAAAGAGAAAAAAGAAAGACACAGCCATCGTTTTCGACTGCACTAATATAGAAAGCAGTCAAAATTTTATAGACCATGAAAATTTACATTACTACAGGGTGGCCCAAAATAACGTTGACAAAATGTTTTTACATTTTTTTATTTAATAACAATTATAAACAGAATTATGTTTAATAAAACGTAACTAGGTCTCATTGTGCACCATATTTTCTATTTATCTTCAAAATAGCCCCCTTTAGCACTGATACAGAGCGACAAACGCTTCGTGAAATTTGATACAATTTTCCGCAATTCCTCGACGGATATTTTGTCCCACTCCCGCTTGAGGGAGGACTTCAGCTCGTCGACACTTTGGTGACGCTTAGCACAGGCCCTTGCCTCTAAGATGGACCATAAACTATAATCCATTGGATTAAGATCTGGCGAGTAAGGTGGCCATTCTTTTGAGCTAATGAACCCTGGTAAATTGGCCATGCACCACTGCTGAACACTTGAAGCCCTGTGAGCTGGCGCAGAGTCCTGTTGGAATATCCATGGTTGGTTGCCGAAGTGTTGTTGGCTCCAGGGAAGCAGCACAGTTTCGAGGATGTCTTGTCGGTAATATTCTTGATTGATTTTTATGCCTTTATCTATGAAAACTAAGGGAGTTTTGCCAGTGGAACATATTCCTCCCCAAACCATAACTGTTTGTGCGTTTTGACGATACGGAACAACCGCAGTAGCTCCAGGACGAGTTGCTGACCAGATCCTGTCATTTTGGTGATTGTGGGCTTGCTCAATCGAAAATAATTTTTCATCAGAAAAAACGATATGTTCCCAATTTGAAGCTACGGAACGCTGTTTAAGCAAGCTGCACCTCTCAAGACGAACTTTTTTGTCTTTATCTGTTAGCAATTGAGCTTTTCTAATTTTATAAGGGATCAATTGGAGGTCATGTTTCTCTATACGTTGCACGGTGCAGCGACTAATCCCCAAGTCTCGTGACATTTTTCTCACCTTTGTCTGTGGATTGCGTAGTAACCTTTGTTTGATGATGTGTCTATTCCTAGAAGTTCGAACAGTCCTCTTACGTCCTCTTCCAAGACGGTCTTCAATGCTGCCCAACTCATTATAGCGTCTAATTGTCGCAGAAACTAACTGACGGCTTACACCAAGAATGCTTGCTATCTCACACTGCCTTTTTCCACGCTCATGCAAAGTAAGTATGGACACTCGTTTCGCTGACATTGCGAAATAAATTAATTGCAACAAGTTTTCAACCGAAAAACAATATAGATTTGGCGCCAAGGAACTGGCAAATAATATAATAAAACAGAAGAGAACAAATCGCGTTCCATTTTTAAATTTGCTTTTTTTACATTTTGTCAACGTTATTTTGGGCCACGGTATATAATTCACTCAACGTTTAGACAATAGAGAACCTAAATCCAAATGAAGAAGTTTATAGCTTTGCCTGTCAAGAGAATCAGATATTCATTGAATGAATGAGCATTAGCCCCGTTATGCCATCTTTGGCCATTGGTGCCACACTGTCTCGGGTTCGCGAACGCCACAGCGCGCCCGCGCATGCCTTGCAACGGTTGCGTCCACACATATAAACGGATGAGATCATCCGTTTAGAAGTTGCCGACTTATTCTGAGAAATTGGCATTGAAGAGTATGAAACATTTGTTGCATGATCTTTTTATTTTCAAAGAATATCAGATTACTTGATTGCTGCTCTCTCATTCTCTGAGCTTTTTCACAACTCAGTTGGGGGCTTTGTAATCTAACTGTGATGCGGATGAACTTAGATATTTTTCGTGAAACGATTGCCATCTGAACTGTACAACCAATTGGTGATATTGAAGTTCTGTAGTTAGACTGATGCTCTCCAATAATAAACATTACAAAGTACCCGCTTGATAACAAGATGCTCGTTGCCTATTACGAAGAATCTAAAAATTTGCCTACCACTACAAGGTTTTACAGATATGAATATATGTATGTAGGTACCTATGTATAGTAACTTGAAATCTTCTTCTAATTATCTAAGGTACAGTAGTATTAGACTTAAGCGTCTGTTCTATCGATTCAAACTAAATGCTAACTTAATTCTAAGTTCTAGTCGCGCGTCGTCGGTTTGTGTTCAAGAAGTTTTATTTTACAAAGAACTTTATCTAGTCTCAGAGGCTGTTATATAGAAGGTAGGTAGGTATCTACTTATACAGTGAGATAGGTGTGCCTACTTCATAAAAACGACAAGAATCGTATGAACCTTGAAGAAAAGTGAATTCACCTTATCTCTGCGTTGAAGGCCTGGTTTTCTAAATAGAATCATTTTGTAAGACGATGAAATCCTGGTTCCATGAAATATGTTGGTGAATATTCTACACCGACCAAGTTTTCATGTAATGATAAAGTTCAACAAAAAAAAGCGCTTTAGTAGAGTAGTACTTTCATAGAATTTAAAGAGGTATACTAATTACCTATAATAAAAGTTAAGTTACACGTAACGATATAGGTAAGAGCTTTTTATTTTAGCTTCCTTTTTAACTTATTAGTTTAAAAATTTTCCACGTGGAGGCAAAGATTCTTGGCGATAACTGCTTCCGCGTAACTTTTATTGAAACGATAAATTATGCATAGCTGCAAGTTCCTATCATCAGAATACGTACGTTTAGTTGAAATTAGTTGAAATACATACAGGTTTGCCTACACAAATGACTTATTCCACAAACAGTGTGTCTTCTGTCCTTGGTGATTCATAGCACTATTTTATTTTTGCCTTGTTTATTGTCTAACAACCTCACGTCCGTTGGTATATCAATACTACCATTTTGAGAAACTATTATGCTATATTTTCTAAGTATTTAGATAGCGTAGGAACTGATGACTTCATCGTGTGTGGTGGGCAATGTATTTAGAGTATGTACGCATTTATTCACATGAAAACTAAATTCTTATGAGTATTTCCCTAACTACTCTTAAAAATCTAGCTTTACATTAAACCTAAGTGGGGCATATGGAACTTCAATTGAACGCATAGTTTGTTTAAAAATGCGTTATGGTAAAAATATGATTTAAAATTTGGGTGGAAAAATGTGTAAGAATGTTATTGTTACTTACTTTCTTTTTAATTAACTGGCGAAAATCCAATAAGTACTTATTGGGTTTGTTTTTACCGTTTATTGTCAATAAAGTAGGGTTTTTTATTTTATTGTGCGGCAATTCCCTTTGATACTCATCATCATCTTCATTCGCACGCATTTAGACGCATTTTCCTGATTGCATCCGTGGCCAAGATGACCTCAGAGCTCACGGTCCGCCTGATACTCTCCCGTCGAAGCCGGTGGGGGTGGTTATGTCGGACTCGAACCGACTAAAACCACACGCTGTCTTAGGACATCAATTGCGGATGTTCAAGGTACCCTGACATATCCCTCAAGCCCATACTGACCCAGGACTATCGCAATGGCTCCCTCGGGGACCAATAGGTACCTACTAGGTTTGATTTTACCATTTTGTTGTCACTATAGTAGGTTCTATAGTGGGCGTAATCCATTAACCGATTTTTATAATATATCAGATATTATGGAGTAAACAAACAGTACCTATATATTATATGTATTCTGGAACAAGTTACGTATGCTATGTGTTTACATAATTTTAGTAGAATTCGAATTCCAATATTATAAGTAAATTACCATAATATGCTAATGATTGAGTTCGAGAACTTTGCCCTTAACTTGGCAGAAGCCTGGAAGCGCCCTGAAATACCCACATGTATTATATCAGCCTTAACAATACCAACAAAAGGGTTTGTATTCAATTTTGAGAATTATTTCAATGGCATTAGAGAGTACTTCTACGAGTAATATGAAATTTTAAACGGGTTTGGAATAATTACAAACTTATTAAAGTATATAATTTTTATATTCTAGGAAATTCAGGATATGGGTATCTAGACCTAACGTAATCATATGTTAAGTAACTTGTGTTTTGGATTCTAAAATGCGGATATACATACTCAGGTATATAAATAAATAATAAATAAATAAATGTTCTACAACATTCTACACAACGCTATCTAGACCCATGGTAAGCTTAATTAGCTTGTGTTATGCAATCTAGAATGCGGATATACATACTTAGATACTTTTTTTTTGTAAATACATGCATATTGTACAGAAGAACATCAATGCAAAATAGACATATCCATGCATACGAACCCGAGACCTCCGACGTAGCAGTTGAAAGCTCTACCGTTATTCCGAAACAAACAGAAATCTTCTTATTCTACACGTTTAAATACTACTACGTATTATTTAATATTAGTGTGCAGTTGTACAGGTACTATTGCTTCCTTTTGCAGTCATTTTATTCGGTTAACTATTGTTTGTCACGCTCCGTGAGATTTTGCATCGCAAAGCATAATTATGTCAGGGAAGCAGTGGCGAGGGACCCCTAATAGGTAATACGACTCCTGACGGCTTGCCAATGGGTCGCATGTTGTATAACAAGCAAGATCGAGGCAAGTTATTTTACCACCGGCTTCCTTTTCATAAATTTTCACCCTTCCCTACTGCAGTGTAGTAATTCAGACGTATATATAATGTATAAGTAATTACTTCAATATAAAGTTACATCGAACAAGCTGATCTGCCGTCAGAAAATTACAACCCTTTGTAAAGAGATTTATTCAAAGCCGTTGAGCCAACTTTTGAAAGTACGAACCTTATTTCAAGTTTCCCAATCTTGTGCAAGATCGACGTTTACATCGTGAAATATATCTTACTTTGGAATATATATCACATCATGAAAAGTAAGGATTGGGAAAGAAATAGTTACCAATCACGGACTATTGTGACAGCCGATTAAACCATGTCTTTTTTTAATGCATTGTGATTTTAAATTTTACTAATTTATGATGATATTGTTTTATATTGTTTTGCCATTATTTTGCGGATAATCCCCATTATCTAGAAAATTCATAACTAAATTTATTGGTGATAGTTTAAATCACTCCCAAAATTCATGATTACCGACATTAAAAATCCCATGACTGAAATGATTAAACATGATAAGGTAGGTAGTGGAGGTCATCATACGGAATTTCCAGTTGGATTAAAATGGCAAGCAGAATTATTGGTAAGTAGTACAAAACCTTAGTTGCCATAAGAACATCTATGGCAGTCGTTACGGGTAGTTGGAGCCCTAAAAAATCCAAAAACAACGGTCTAGCTGCAAAGCTTCGATATCGCCTAATGTTATCATTGGGCTGTGGAGGTCAGATGGCAATCGCTTCACGAAAAAATATAGAGGTCTAGCCAAATCCGTAGTTAAGACTGGTAAAGCGGACCCCAGACTCCGAGCTGAAAAGCTTCGGATGCGACTGGGAATTAACGCTAGGATGAGAGAGTACAAAACCTTAGTTGATATGAAAAAATACATATTTATAACAATTACGGCTTTGTTATATTTTTCAAAAATATAACAAAGCCGTAACAGCGTATTTTATAAAAATAAATTTAATCTGAGAAAAGCCGCAATAAAGTAACGAATAAAAAGTACTGGCTGGCTTATTTTTTTCAAACGTTCCGCCTCAATGAACGGGTTGCTACAAAATCTATTAAAGCCAATGTAATAAGCCTGAATTTCCCATAAAATCTACTGATTTCTCTCCTTCTTTTCCTCTTCCTAAACAATAAATAGCTAATTATTCGTGATTAAACCAGGTTTCCTAAAACCATAACTTCGTAAGATTTTGGTTGGTTTTTGGCTCAGCTGAAACTAAAAATAGCTGTTGCCCTCGACGCCACCCGTGTGGATGTCGGTTATCGCAAACAAACATTAGTTAGGTCCTTTCCTAACTTATCTGTGTATCAAATTTGATTAGGTTATCTTCAAAATTGACGAGTTTTCATACTCTATTCTAAATCTTTTTTAACCACCATTTTCGCGGTTAAAGGTAGCCTATGTCCTTTCTGAAGCTCTATGTCTGTACTAAATTTCATCAAGATCGGCTAAGTTATTAAGACGTGAAAGCGTAACAGACAGATAAAGTTACTCTCGCATATTAAGTACTAGCTTTTGCCCGCGGTTCCGCCCTCGTGGATATCGGTTATTGCGACCAAACATAGCCTATGTCCTTTCTCAAGGTCTAATCTACCCCTATATCAAATTTCATCAAAATCGGTTCAGTGATTGAGGCGTGAAAACGTAACAGACAGACAGACAGACAGAGTTACTTTCGCATTTATAATATTAGTATGGATTAGTATGGATGAATTTCATATAAAACGACTCTATGAACAAATGATTCAAAATAGTGTTACCCCAAAGCACTTTGTTCTTTTGATTCTGTAGCCAAGACTATAAATAAATCAGAGTACTTTCTGTATGTTCAACTCCTCAGAGACTTTAAAGTGGAATATCTGAATGAATAATCCACCGGGCCTTTCGAAACCCTGTTTGCTGTAGCCAAGTCCATTGTGCCCTTATAAAGCTAAAGAAAAACTCTTTCATATTTTATAAGGTAATCATAATTGGTATATAGGTTGATATAAAAACGTACTAAGTGTCAATAAATTGTATCTTTTATTTCTGTTCGTAAAGTCCGCAATATATTTTTTCATATAATTACGTACGTTTTATACATTTTCCGTTTTCTTACTTTTCGTAAGTTAGATAACTGTAGGACCTAGTAAATTCGAAAATCGTAGACATTTTATTGGTAACAATATATTACCTCAATATTTTGTTCCATGTCAATTTTAGTTTGCCTAATGTTGTTGAACGGCATAATAATATATGAGCGTCTTATTATATTACTAGCTAGCCCGCGGCTCCACCCGTGTGAAATTGTTGTCCTGTTCTACCGTTCTTGGAGCTTGGGGTTCATTATTTAGAGTGAAGTGGGGAGAGCCCTATAGTTTTAAAAATATCATTATATAATCATGTAATGTAATATATTAAATGAAATTTATGTAATCTATTTGAATCCCTGTTTATTTTGGTTACAAATTAACTTCTGTGTTATTATTCAGACTTACTCGCAGTAAAGAGGGAATCAGTAATGTCGCTTCAGTATAAGAATCTGTAAGATTCGTTTATCATTGTCCATTACATTTGCGATCGCCTCTTCGTACTTCCTAGTTTTCTACGCTTTTCCAGTAAAAAAAGTAGTTTCTTTCATGAAACCTTTGGAAAAGTTATACTTAAGTATTGCTTGATATCCTAAACTTATTCTTTTTACACATAAAAAGAATAAAAATGGAATGTTATAAAGATAATGTAATAGGAACAGTATAAGTACAGAACCATTGATCTGCCTGGAGTACCTCAAAAGCTTTAATATAATACCTACAGAAACTCATTTTTATTGCCAAACATTCAGGACCCCAAAGAACCGTTTAAGAATATTGGAAACTAACTTCCAATAATAAATGGCTCAAGAGTTCCATAAATATAACGTTAACTTCTTTATTGAACGATTGGAATATTTGTCCTAAACAAAACAAAGAGGATAATACTGTCGTTCGGGCTAAATGTACCTAAATAGCACCAAATAAATCGCAATAGAATCCGTTAAAAGTGGTTTTATTAGCAAGGAAAAATCGAGAATCCTTTATTTTTTAAACTTTACGACATTGTCAACAAAATAAAGGTTATATTTATGTACTAGGTACTCACGTTGACATCCCGCAGGTGGCTCCTTCAATACAATAAGCTGCCTTTCTGCACGTCCCCCGAGAATATGTTCACGAATTTAATTTAAAACTTTCGTATTTTTATACGATTCCGAGGTATATTGGATAACTTGGAAAAGGATGGCTAGACAGACCTTTTTCTTGAAGTCTAGTCTATTTTCTGAGAAAATATAGGCAAGCAGGTGCTACTGAGTCACTATGATTAAAATTGTGAGAGAAAATTGTGTAACCTTAATGTGGCTCTTATAGAAAAGTAAAAGAACACGAAATCACATTTCATTCTAGAAGCCTCAACACCGAATCTAATGAAAATCATACAAAAACAAATGTTGCCTCAACATGTCTATACTCGTAGTACCTCTTAAACTGTTTATTTTCTCATACATTTTATTGGAGCGATTACTACGATTTTATTTTCGTGATGTAAAAATATATGAACCATTAAAATGAATTGGGATACATACTCGATATACTTTTTTTCTGAATCGTATGTGGAACAATACATAATATTTTATTACAGATACAACGATAATTCAAATAAATTGGTTGTATTACATTTTTATAACATAAGCTCTATAATCCTTGTATGATTACTAAGCTTAAGTTAGCCTTTATATACCTATGTATGTTTTGAAGGTAGTAAGTAGAAATTATTTGGAATAACGTTGAGTGGTAAAGAAAAAGTACTATTTTCTCAAAGGCTACATAGGTAATATTGTTTCATCGGTATATTCAAACTATAAGGTACAAACTGTCTAAATTATTTTCCAACTGATGAAATTGGATGCGTCCTAGTTTCGCACGGCAAATCAAAATCTTATAACTCGATTGCAGTGGTTTACTACGTAAATACTATGCCTATATCTCTCAATGCAATGGCAGTTTCATCAGATGAACGGTAGGCACTTACCGCAGCTCATAAATTCAATTTTTATAATATTGTTTGTGTTTTATCAAAGAATTCATACTAATATTGTAAATGCAAAAGTAACTCAGTCTGTCTATTTCCCTGTCTATTTCCCTGTCGGTCTGTCTGTCTGTCTGTCTGTCTATCTCTTTGTCTGTCTGTTAGACGTACACGCCTAACGGATCTTACTGAAATTTAGTACAGAAATAGATTAGACCTTTACAAAAGGCTATGTTTGGTCGCGATAACCGACACCCACGCGGACTACAGACTAGTAGATAATAAAACACTGAACATAATATCTATACAAGTTCGCCTAAAGCTAAGGTCGTAACCTAAGAAACTATCTGCACAAACTAACACGCGTAATTGAATCGGTATGGAACTTGTAAGCTAAACTAATAATGTTATCCATGTTTGCACCAACTACGGACAGTCCTAGTTTGTAGTTGTTACATAGAACAAAACATACACGTATCTAATATACTCGTAGTTATGTGAAGCTACGTGTATGTGGCTCTCTAGCGTGTCTTGTTGTAGTAATAACACAGTAATATATTCATTCAGCGGTTCTCATATAAAAGTAAAAAGTAAAGTAAAGTATATCTTTATTGTGCACACCAAGGAAAAAAAATAAACATGTGTTATTATGTAGTACATTTTGGTATAAACAATAGGCGGCCTTATCACCTAGTGGCAATCTCTTACAGGCAGGTCCCACTAGTGAAGACGGAACTAATTTCAATATTTCAAGAGTTACACCACTGTTTATCCCACTGAGTTCTAGCCCAACCCAACCTAACAAACAGCAACTTTACAAAACGAATATGAATCCAATATTTCCAAATAACACTTCAATGATAAGTACTTAATACCTGGAATCACAAAGCTCACAAATTTGACGATCTAACTATTTAACAACTGGCCTGGAAGTTTCAAACAAGAAATTAATATCTAACAATATTAATAGAATTAATTCTCAGGACCTGGGTATATTGACTATGTTGCTACATCGTCGTCCCAACGTGCACAAGATCATAACTAACAGTATCTGTTTCAAAGACCATTTGTCGAGGCAAGAAGGCAGCTACCGGGCAACCATGATTTATTAAATGTCACGCAAGATTAACTATGGGACACGATATTATCAATATTTATTGCTGTTACGTTACATATGAGTAACAACAGCTCTGGTGGTTCCTCCACCCTTTATCGTGTGAATGAGAGGTTCGAGAAGTAGAACGATTAAAACGAGACAAAAAAGGGTCATTGGAACCCTGCGTGTTTTATTGTCTAGTACAAAAAGTTCTTGGCATTCTAGCCACGTCTACTGCGGATAAACGTCTAGTCCCAAGTAATATCCAAAATCCTTATCAAAGTCTATCGTGTCCTGTTCTCATGAAAATGTCTATCCCGTATTTTATTGCAGGATTCAACGACAGATTTCCTATTTTCTATTTGTTTCCAAAGCAATTTGAATAAGACCGTCTTTTACATTGAAAAGAAAAACCTAATTTTACGGATTCTATCGCGATTTATTTGATGTTTGCTATTATTTACATTAATCCCAATGTTTTATTGGCGTGATCATGGCTCCTGAAAAGCAATCGAAGCATCGGGATCATCGCACTAAAATTCATATAAAAATAGCACTCAGTATTTCAATGTGTAATACTCGCATAAACTCCCAACTGTATCAAAGTTCCTCAAAGTTTAGCTGAATTAGAAGAAATCTTAGGTTTTAATTTGTCTCTCTCGGTTTGCATATTTACTTAATTAAGTTTCATATCTTGCTGAATACCACGATCCTTAATCCGCGTTGCGTTAATAAACTGACTGTAAAAACCAGAGTGCTCGGATGCTGTATTTTTTGTGCTTTCATTTATTTCTAATTTAGGTAAACAATGGAAATTGAATGGCAATGAAAGGCACTCTACAATGTAATTCCCTATCTTTACATTACAGTTCAAGTCTGTGTTAACTTTGAGACATTTACAAGTTGTTTGTCATTCGATGGTGGTCGAATTACGATGATGTGATACGAGAAATATGAAATGATATGAGACTATCGTTGCTGCTGCTGTGGTCGGGGATCGAGTGAAGTTTTATTGAGCTTTCTTTCAGGAAAATTTTCAGTAGCAGATCTGATACGATAAAAGTTCCTGAGTTGCGGCCATAGGGTTGCTTCCTATTACTTATGTAGAGGCCATTGAGAAGCCAGGCAAAGAGAAAGAGAGAGAGAGAGAGTAGCCTGGAGGTAAGACACGACGTATAACCGTCCCAATTCCCAATCGAGCATTCCGACTGTGAAGTACCTCCGCCCTACAGAATATCGCGGTTTTAATAACGACATGTTGTGGCAAATATATGTTTTAAACACTTACGATTATTATACTGACGTAGGAAGATTTGGTCTTGTTTCCGTATGAGGACATTTTGTAACGATGTTGCTGATATTTAAGTCGTATATGATTGGTCAGATAAAATATGTCGTATTTTACATATTTTACGTGCGTTCAAGACAGAGTTCTTTGAAAATGTATGCTCTTTATTACTATGGAATTATTCACTAAATTTAGTTCAACAGAGACATCATGGTTTCCATACTCAGTATTATCATGCCCTCGTTTTAATATTTTCCACACTCGTTAGTCGCAGATGATAAGTTTGTTTTTGCGAGACCACAATATCTGGGACCATCGTTTCATTCGGAATACCTACCTTATACGGATAGAGTTGATAATGCTTGATTGGCACATCTGTTTTTAATGGTAATTGTTGCCCTTCTGATGATTTGAATGTTCGTTTGATACAGCTTACAGTGAAAAAGAAGGAGAAAAGGTTACAGTAAATATTCTGAGGTGTCTGACATCCCAAAAAAGTAATTAGAGATATCGGGAGCGGTTCCATAAAACCACGCCCAATATCTCTAATTACTATATTTAGTGCCTATCTTATAGAAAAATATACATTTCAAGCTTTTTTCATTACTTTTTCATGAGCAGTTGTTGTGAAATATAGTACAACAGCATAAACAAGTTCTACTAAACTGCTCTTTACAAGTTCTAATGCTGGCAACAGCTTCAAACCGCATGCTTTCACACAATTTTGAACTCTCTTCAAGTTTTAGTGCTCCACGAAGTACATTCGGCTGTTCCAGAATTACAACCTTCTAGTAATGTGTGTGCGCACTACCATTATAGTCTCAGGATAAATATACTTGCACGTGCTTGCGTCATCTAGAAATATTGCTTTAGCCCTCTATACGTCTTGAAACAATCCGTTTCGTACTCGTGGGAAAAGAATAAATTTGGGATGCCCAGAGGCGCTCCTAGAAAATTATGGTACTAAACTTTAGGAACAAACTATTCTTCTTAAGGTCCGGACAATGGAGGTAGTAATAAAATGTTAAGGATGTTGTTTATATTCAAAGCGTTAGGCGAAAATTTCGCAGAAATTTTCAAGTCTGTAGTGTGTACTATGTATGTGTACAGTGTACAATTGTCGAATAAACACATACATCTCATGCCTAAACTTTTTCACTCCAGGATATAGAGAGTACATTATACTGTATATAGAGTACCTACAGTATCAGTACAGGCCCTCTAGACCAGTGAATAAGTATAAAGTAGTATAAAGTAGAATGACAAATGTATAGGATTTGACGTTTTTGACATTCGTTGACGTCTGTCATATACGTCAAATCCCATACATTTGGCATTCTATTGTCACTTGTCTAGAGGGGCAGTACCACCTGTATTTTTTTTTACTTGCGGCACAAGTTACTTATACCGAGTAAGCTGTCCACTTTGCACATCGGTTTTGGGTGCTTCTGCCTTAACCTTTTTGTAAAATTAAATTGATTTATTGTTTACGGTACATACTTATTTTTCATTGATTCTATATATTGAAATCACATTTTATTGTATTAGTTTTTCAAACTTTCATATCTACTTACTTAATCATATTCTGTCCTCCGTGATATCTACATTACTCTGTATCAAAGAATTAAACGTTATATTGAGCATGTTGTGTCAATTCGGTTCTAATTTCATTCCGATTCTACCGAACCCACATATCCTATGCTTCGAAATGTTATCGACAGTATAGTTTTTAATCTAAGAGATACATTGATTTTAAATGACAAGCTTTCCGCTTTTAGATTCCCATTTGTAAACTTAAATATTCCAGTGTGCGTCTCGCATTCCTTTAACTACCTGAATGAATTTAATTAAAATTGCCACGTCAGATTAGGTGCGTTGGCGAAACATCCCGAAAATGAACGTAGGGAGAATTTTAATTATGCCACTGTCTTCTCGTGTCTTGTCATTTGTGGAAATTAGGTTTCTCTTGTCTTAAAAGAGCATTTTATGTTAATGTGTAGCTATGTTTGTTTAACACATAGCTTGATAATAGCAAATACATTCATTACTTTGTTACAGACGCGGCGTGAATCTGTTTATAACTCAAATAGAAATACAGAGGTAGGGTAGGAAACGACGAGTATAAGATTTTAAGAGGATTCTTTCTTAGAGGTTTATGAACTATACACATGTCACAGAGGTCAAAATATCGACATTAAAACCACCGCGTAATTTCAGGTTTCATATCAAAAGGATTTTAAAATGTTTTCATATATTTTACCTTCAATGGTTTCCAATAAAGTTCTGCATGGAGCATCAAACTCTAAAGGCTTTACGGGAGGATTTACGGGCATGTTCGTTACAACGTCGACCGTTTATGCCATGCCAGCCAATTTCCTGTCCATCAACAAAACCAAACTTATAAAGCATCTCGTGTTAAAATTTAAATCTATGGTCTAGTCTAATGACATTATATTCCATAACCGAACGAGTAAAGCCGGTATTTTTGAAATGAAAAACATATCTTTCAACTTCTATTCATTCTACATTTATCGGTATATGTAGGTAGGTATATACCTTCCTAACATTTATCGATACACTCACATATAAGCCTTTACTTGAACGATAGTAACCGGGCTGTGTCGTAAATTGGTCACTTTCAGTAATGAATCACGATGAAATCAAAGCGTATTCGCAACCGTTCTTTTAACACATTCTGTAATCTAGGCGATCACAATGCACAAATGTGAATTGTTCGGTGCTCTTTCTACAAAGGTACGATTTTTACTGGTTTTATTTCATTTTTGACTACAATAGGCGAATTGATTGACAGAAATTTCATTTACTTTCACACACTTTAAATGAAAACGAATCTGGAATAAGGATTCAGGCGATAATAATTACATTGTATGCTAGTGCAAGACATGCACATAAAGGATTATGAGACATTATCTTTCAATATAAACCCAGCTAAGTGAACCCTAATTAATACGTAAGTACTTGTGCTCTTCTTGACGCTTATACTACTCTATACTATACTATACACAGTATCTGAGACGTTATAAATCGTCTGCCATTAATAATAAATCATGATTAAATTGAAGCTCAGTTGCAACCGCAATCGCAATCGCTTATTGTATCTACTCAAGGATTATATTATTATCTATTTGGTTTCAAGGTTGTTGTTTCAATTGTTAATTACTAGAAATAACATAATCCTCCTTGTAACATATCTCTTTTGGTATCATCTACTCTCCATATTATTTATTCGTAGTTCCAATCTAAAAGCTTTTCTTTCGTTTTTCTATTCAATTTCATAGTTTTACACATTGAAAGATTTAATGAACTGTAAATTTAACTATCATTTAGGTTGTACATTGATTCAAAAACAACTGAAATACATAAAATCTTTCTTGCCTTACTTGCAAAAAAATGTGGCCATCAGTGTGGTGTAAAACTTTTAACACAAAAACCATTTAAAAGATAATCAATTTGGAACCTACCGCCGAATCAATTTAGAATTGAAACTGGAAAATAAATCGCAGGTTCAAGTACAATTGCTCTAGATCCAGGTAATACGATATTGGAATACTTCGAACGATGCTCTGACCGAAATGTTCACATTACCAGGTATTTACGTACCTGGGTACAGTATGAGACGTGTCTATTCATATACCTACGCGTGAATATCCAACTTGCTATTCCAAAACATAAACAATATTATGACATCAACTACTTCATTAAATGTTTTTACGATTATACTATTAATAAACTGGGTCGACAGCTAGTTTCAAGTTTTGCTCGGAAAGAAAACAATTCTAAACGATTCTAATATAAAATTCGGAGCAGAATTGGTGATTCATCAAATAAAAGCTCGCACCTACGCTAGATACTATTAGATGGGTACGGAACGAATTCACACGTTTTCCCATAAATCACTGAACTTTATAGAGGTTGTACAAACATTTTTTTAGGATGCAGTGAGTAATAAAGTTCTGCATCTGTCAATAATGGCATCATGTTTCAAACTGTCCCGAATCCACTTTATTTTTTAGAACCGCGCTCACTAGAATAATGTTTTAAAGATTTGCTCTATTTGTGAAGACAACAGTTTCCTTGTCATTAAAAATATAGAGTAATTACCAATAAAACCTAAAGAAACATCATCGTAAGTAATCGATGTTTTGTGACCATTCGATAAAAATATCTATTCTTTGTCATCAGAATCTAATATTGTTATTGTAGTTTTGATTTGATGTATAAGTTTAAGTATCCTTTATGATGGTAGTTAAAACACATTAAAATAATAGTTTTAAAAAGCATGTTCCTTTCAATTATAGGTAGTTGGTATTTACACTATTAACATTTCACAGTATCAATAACTATCCTACTTCCTACTAATATTATAAAATGTGGAAGTATGAAAATTTCAGTGAAAGAAAATATTTATATGCGAGTGGAGCTGCGGGCAACAGCTAGTAAAACACTAAAAGTAAGGACCTAATGTGGATTAGTTATGGCTTCCGTTGCAAAGGAGCTCTTCCCCATTTGAAGTATAAAAATTCTAATGAGAAGTCTCGTTATGAACTAAGTAATTTTCAAAAGTTTTTCAATGGAGATCATAAACGCGATACTTACCTAGGTATCGCGTTTATGATCTCCATTGAAAATCTTTTGATGATTTCATCATCAATGTCATGGTGTAGATGAAGACCGTATTTTGGTTTGAAGCGTCGGTAGCTTAGTGGTTAAGGAGTCGGCCTTACGATCGAGAGGTCCCGGGTTCGAATACTGGCCTTTACCTACCACTACCACTACAAGCAATTTAGCTTAGTTGGAGGGGTTAACGGGAATATTAGTAATTTCGGTTGCTAATATTCTAAAAAAAAAAAAAAAAAAAAAAAAAAAAAAAAAAAAAAAAAAAACAATGAATCATTGGGCAGTTAAAAAAAAAAATTTGACAACATAGGAAAATATTTATCATGAAATAATGTCGAGTAAAACACAATTATTTACACAGACTTTGTCTCGCCGCACAGTTTGGTAACGCCCGATATTCATGACATTGAAAAACCTTTCTCTAACATAAAATCTTTTTACTTCTTCGCGGAACCCTGAACAGTCATTATTCAACTCCCCATCAAATAATACTCATGGGCTTGAAACTTAGAGATTGTTCGCAGTTCGCGCATATGGCTGATCTTTGTCGGTCTCGAGGGCCCCATACACAAACTCTGGTCTACGTAGGGATATCGAACTGACCCTAAAGCGATTTGTGTAAATTATACAAACACGAAACCATCCATTTTATGCTGATTGATGTAAAAGGTTTTGCGTCCGTATTACTTGTATCCTATCCTAGCGATTTATATTTTATCTAATACTTAGCTCACTTAGGTAAAATATGCTGTCCCTACGACATACCTACCTATACATGAGCTTCTTTCATGAATGGTGTGCAGTGTGCATTAACGTAAAAATATGTGATTTCTGCAAGGATGATTTTATCCATATGTGTGTGTGACGGAGTTCATTTTTTAAATCACTTAGATTGCCGGCAAGCACACGGCCCACCTGATGGAAAGTGGTTACCATGGCCTATGGACGTTTACTTTTTTTTTTATAAACATTTATTTATAAAAATTTCATTGCTAATTTTGGTATAAACTTTTCATCAAAATTCAGCAACGAAACTATTAACGGATTTATGTTTTTTTTTCAATAGGTATACATTATATATAAAAATATACTAACTAAAATATACTTACCCTGTCAAAGTATTGTAATAAATACTGATTAGAAAAAATACAACAGAAGTAGGTACCGATTAAAAATATAAATACCTTAGAGTATACATTATAAATACTCTTAAGATAAATACTAAATAAATTACCGTAAAATAGATAGTTTGTTTTGTAACATTTATCACAAGCATTTATTTCCATTTAATGTACTGTAGTACCCACACGAAAGTCGGGTTGTAGGATTTATTACAGGCTTACAGGACCCTTTGCGGCAATAAACACTAAGAAGCAAAAACTACTACCAAGTTAGCCGTAAATTAAAAGGATCAGACATCAGATTTGGCTGTACTCCAAAACTTAACACATTAGACTCGTAGGGTTCTCGTTCTGTCTTACAAAGTGCATTAAAACTACAACGGTAGGTTATCTTTAATTATCTATCGAGGTCATGATATTATGATGCATTGATCTTGGTAAACAGAGAAGGATGCGATGAGGGAAATAATCAGAGTGTCGTCCATGTTTTTTATTATTTTGCAGGCACATAATGAAAACTCCATGGTAAAATGATATGGATAAAACAGGATAAAACAGATTGAAATGCACCTGTAAGATATCAATAACCGAATGTTCAACCATGTGCAAAAACTTAGCTGTTTTTGTCACAATTATAATACTGTGTTCACTTACTCTATATATATTGATATTCAAAAATAGCTTCATCATTCATCTAAGGAAACCATTAATCTATTACAAAAGATGCCTTAAACAAACCATAATATGAGCATCCGTCAGTCTCAATATGTACGTGTCACTTTTGTGTCATAATGTCCCACTTTCTGGCCCTAATCTTCTTAGGAGAAATGTTTGCCTTATCAACGTTACTGTGATACCGAACCCCATTACAGTTGTTTAATAGGTCGTTCATGAATACTCATATTATATTAATAACATAATCATCACTTGCCCTAACATTTTTATCGTACAGGAGTTTTATTTGTAGCTTAACAGTAGTCTTACTTTAGTCCATGTAGATGTATGGTTCAAGTGGATTTAAAAATGCTGGTGAGAAATTGGAAGCGCTGCCTAATAAACGTCTGCTGGATACGACTCCAGTACCTGATGGGAAGAGGTGACAGTAGCGAGAGGTCCCTATAATCCGATTTCCGCCAGTTTAACTTTGCAGAGACGTTACAAATGTTTAAATGCATACTCTACAACATTCATTAATACCTACTAGTAAGGATTACGTGATATCAGTGCGTGTACCTATATAGAAGGCGGCGGAAGCAGAAACATCGGTAGGTGATAAACTAGATCAAGGTAAAAAAAGTACGTGACTTCTTTTTTCCGTGGCTTTTCTTTTAAAAAACTTCAGCTTTCGCCACTAGCCAGTAGCGAAAGTGTTGCAATAACCACAAAATCAGCTGTGTAAGTTATGATTGAGAAATTGCAAAATACTGATTGATAGTTCAGCAAGCGTGATTGATGATAATTTGGCGTGTGTAGGTGTTTTGAAAGAAACTAGGATATTTGTCATGCGAATCTAGTCCTTAACATTATTTGATGAAAATTCTGGTGACAATGTAAAAAGTATTTTGCGTATTAGGCCTGGAAGAGGCTTATGATAAGTTGAACGAGAATGATTTATGAAAGGTATTATCCATTGAGTGGCCACTAGCCAGCCTATAACGCGCTTTGAAGTTTGAATCTTGTGTTCGGATTAATGGCGCCTACCCTGGTTCAATATCCAAAAAGGTGTCGGCAAGAATGTCAAACTTTTCATTGATTGGTTAGTCCTTTCATCTGTTTCCGTTATATAAAAGCAAGCGAATGTCGACAATATGAGAAGGATATAATGTTAAGTGCCTTTTACATTATGCCCATGATCAAGTCCCTACTTTTCTCATTTTTGCACAGTGAACATTATATTATGACTGAACGTTATAGCGAAAGTTATGACAAGGAATGCAAGCACAAGTTAAGTAAGTGTTTGATAAATATGAAGAAATGACCAAACTAATAATGAATATCTACTAATACTAATAATAAATCAATTAAACATAGGAACAACCACAGGAATACCTATGGTTGTTCAGTCTGAATGTGGCAATATTGTGGGAAAAAATGTAGCATCAAATTTTGTGTAAAAAACTCTATGACTTTCCATCATTATGAGTAATGATCCTTTGCATCGTTATGATATATGATATCATAATATGAATAGCTAAGGTATTCCACATTTGCGTCGGCAGAGGGCGTGTGAATATTTAATACTAACATTAAATTATCCTAAGAGAGAAGCTCTAAAGTAAATTAACAAACTATGTACCTAATATTATTATAATGAGGTTTGCTTTCCACTGCTTGGTTAAGACTGGTTAATGATAATGTACTTAGCTGTGAAGGAGCAAATATGGTTAATTGTGGTGTTTGTTTACCTATATACGCAAGCTAAATAGAAACGCTCTTCAATTATTCCACATTGTTATTATAGAATAGACATTTATTGGATGCAAACCAAGCTTAAATACATGTACAAATATCTGCAAGTATTTTTTTTATGTGCGTTATTTATCTCGCCAGATGATAAGTTAAAGAAGAAATCTCAGGAATGTGGATTACCATTGCGAATGCAAATAATGCTCCAATGGTGACCCGGCAATATAGCTTCATCTCGCCAGATAGTAAGGTAAAGAGAAAGTCTAGGAATGAGGTTCACCATTTCAGATACAAATAAAATGCTCCAATGGTGGCCCTCAGTTGGGCAGACTCGGACTTTCATCAGATACTTTTTCAAGCCCGGATAGACCCAAGTTTGTACGAAGAACGTATGCTCATCTATCTTCTATCTATCTATACTATTATAAAATTGTAAAGTGGTCGTGTCTGTACATTGGAGATATTTAAAAAAAAATACTTGGGTTATGTTATATTAACGATACTGAACACGAAAATATATTTTTTTCATTTCCTGTCTGTTTGTCTGTTTGTCTGTTTGTCTGTTTGTCTGTTTGTCCGCGATGGACGCAAAAACTACTGAACGGATTTTGATGCGGTTTTTTTCGTTAGATAGGGCTTGGTCAGACTTAAAATCTTACGTTTGTTTGATCGCAATCGGTTGAGTAGAACCGGAGTTGTGAACAATATTGATATTATACGGAATATGAGTGGAAATATAGATGGCGCTTTTTTATTCTTATGGATGAAATTTTATATCTTATTACATCCGAGCAAGTATGTAAATAAATAGACTTTAATTTACATTTAAAGTTGTGTAAACAAATGCGATTTTAATCATGAAATTATTTTTTTTTGTCAATGAATTTATTTCCACCTGCGTAACTAGATGGCGTTAACGCGGTTTTGAACTTACTATGGTTTCGTTCCAACTGGACGTATACAGGGTGTCCCAAAATTCAAGGATAAGCCGGTAACAGAGGGTGGCCCTACTTATAGCTGCTCTGGAAAAAATAAGAAAAAAAATGTATCTCTATTTTTTTTTTAATTATTTAAACTTTTTTAAAATCTTTGGAAATTCGGTAACCCTAATGATATTTTCAACTACCAGGTCCACAATTTTGCAAATATTTCTGAACTCTTTTCTGTATTAGCAAGCTAAGAAGCATGACTATCCACCAACACCCTGAAAAATTATAGAATATTTGTAGTTATTTTACAAAAATAAGTCAAAATATTTTTTAGTCGTTAAATTTTCATACATTTTTACTTTCGACCCACTTTATCTTATCTCAATGAAAAAAAAAAGTACGAACACCACTATGGCATTCTTTTTCAAAAATTGGTGCAACTATCCAAGATTTCAAAATGGTATAATTTGGGTATGATACTATAGTGAAATACTAAAAAAAATTTTTTTTTTGTAAATAAGAATCACATTTAATACATTGCTCTTATTGAAAATCACCAGATTTACTTTGTACACAATGCATTCATCCTCAATAAAAAATCATTGACGGGACTTGTGACAAAGTGGTAACCGAGTAGGTTATCACATTACGACATTACAACATAAGCCAGGGTGGTTTTCGGATGGATGACCATTCTTAAGACATTAAGACACCTCCGTCCTCTGTTTCTCAGAGAGTATGTTAGGTCGTAGATCCCGGTGGCCATATGAGTATGTATGACAGTTAGTCGGACCCCTAAAAGTCCAACAACTGGACTCACTACATAACTTTGATATCGCCAGTGGGTTGTGGAGGTCAGGTGGCAGTCGCTTCACGGCAAATTTCGCATTTCTGCTGTTTCACAGTTAGCCGGGAAATCCGAGGCTCAGAGTTTTATTGGAATAGTTTTAAGAACAATTAGGTTTCCGAAAGCAATTGCAACGCTGGACTAGTTTCATTCAAATATCAATGCGGCTACGGATTAGATTTCTGACAAAAGAAATGCACGAAAAATAAAATGTATTAATGCCGGTGGCAAACAATTAAAAATGTAAAATAAAAAAAATATTAACAATAATGCAATAATTATAAAATTATACCATTATGTTTGTTTAATATTTTAACAGTATAGATTTTCATCCTCTGAACCTTTACAAAATACAGAGTCGAATTTTATGGTTAACTGTGAAACAGCAGAACCGCGAAATTTTCCGTGAAGCGACTGCCACCTGACCTCCACAACCCATTGGCGATATCAAAGTTATGTAGTGCGTCCAGTTGTTGGACTTTTAGGGCTCCGAATACCCGTAACAAATGTCATAGATGCTCGTATGGCCACTACGATCGACGGCCTAACGTACTTTCTGAGGAATGGAGGTGTCTTAATGTCTTAAGAAGGGTCATCCATCCGAAAACCACCCTGGCTTATGTTGCTTAACCTCGTAATGTGATAGCCTACTCGGTTACCACTTTGTCACAAGTCCCGTCAATGATTTTTTATTGAGGATGAATGCATTGTGTACAAAGTAAATCTGGCGATTTTCAATAAGAGCAATGTATTAAATGTGATTCTTATTTACAAAAAAAAATTTTTTTTTAGTATTTCATTATAGTATCATACCCAAATTATACCATTTTGAAATCTTGGATAGTTGCGCCAATTTTTGAAAAAGAATGCCATAGTGGTGTCCATACTTTTTTTTTTCACCGAGATAAGATAAAGTGGGTCGAAAGTAAAAATGTATGAAAATTTGACAACAAAAAAATATTTTGACTTATTTTTGTAAAATAACTACAAATATCCTATAATTTTTCAGGGTAATGATGGATAGCCATGCTTCTTAGCTTGCTAATACAGAAAAGAGTTCAAAAATATTTGCAAAATTGTGGACCTGGTAGTTGAAAATATCATTAAGGGTACCGAATTTCGAGGGATTTTAAAAAAGTTCGAGTAATTTAAAAAAAAATAGAGATTATATTTTTTTTCTTTTTTTTTCCTGAGCAGCCATAAGTAGGGCCACCCCCTGTTGCCGGCTTATCCTTGAATTTTGGGACACCCTGTATATATAAGCATTTTTAATTATTTTTTTTCTATTTCCTAATTTTGTCAGGTATGAAATAGATGTCGGTACTGACTTAAGATGAGTTACAAAATCGTTTTCCACACAAAGACAGATTACTTAGAGCTTGGTGAACAGGTGAAGGATATAGTGGAGTAGACATGAGATACAACGGGGAAGCGAAGGAGTAGGGGAGAGGGTGGGGGAAGGGCAAAGGTATTGGGAGTAGAGTAGAGAGTCGAGTAGATATTATGCAGGTAGAACATTTTTTTTATACCACTTAGGTGGCAGACAAGCACACGGCCCACCTGATGGAAAGTGGTTACTGTGCCCTATGAACGTATGCAATACCAGGGGCGTCACACTCGCCCTTCTTGAAGTACCCCATACTATAGTCGGGAGTCGTACACTGTAGTCATGAGGTCGCAAACATGCACGCGGCCCTCCTGATGGTAAGTGGTTACCTTGGCCTATGGGTGAGTGCAACACCAAGGGAGTCACACTTGTGCTGCCTACCCTGTAAGAACTAAGAGCAGGGATGGCGAACCTTTTTTGTGGCTATCGTATAACACGGGCGCATCTAAATACCTAGGTACTTTGTGGTGGCACTGCTGGCGTGCCCAAAAAATTGTGCCGCGTGCCACCTTTGGCACGTTTCGTGCCATTGGTTCGCCATTCCTGGATTAGAGCGTGATGAGGGATATAGTGGAGTAGACAAGAGATACAACGGGGAAGGGGAAGGAGTAGGGGAGAGGGTGGGGGAAGGGCAAAGGTATGGGGAGTAGAGACTCGAGTAAATAATGCAGGTAGAATTATTTTTTTTATACCACTTAGGTGGTAGACAAGCACATGGCCCACTTGATGGTAAGTGGTTACCGTGGCCTATGGGTGAGTGCAACACCAGGGGAGTCACACTCGAGCTGCCTACCTTGTAAGAACTTAGAGAATCTATGCCGTCAGCGCCCACTGATAGCACAAAGCACAAGCTACTCTCCAGTGAGCTTTGGCTACCCTACTCACCGTCGGAAACACAACACGAGGTTATTAAGCCGCGGCCTTCTGTAGGGCGGAGATACTTCCCCAGTCGGACTGCTCCATAAGGACGAATATACCGTGGTGTACCTACCTCCTCGAGTCGAATAAAGAGGCGAGTACAATGTCTAATCAGCGTTCAACGCTCAAATTTCAGCACTATTTACAACACCACGCGATAAACGACATCCACGCGGGCGGAGCCGCGGGCAACAGCTAGTTATATATATTTTGGCTCTTTTATTTTCCATCAAAGAATTATTAATCATTATTCAAAGGGTCTTCACACAAGACCAATCAAAAGGGAGCTTTTTTGTAGTATGAAGAATATGAAGATATTACATATTATATGCTTTGAAAAATTGAAACTACGATAACCTTTGACTAAGAGATTTCGTTGAGTGACCTATATACCGTAGTAAATGGTGTAACTGTACCATTTAATTGTTCAAATTGATATCACAGCGTATCGTAAGCGTTTCAATTAGGATTAAATTGGGCGAATGTCGTTTGCATATTTGATGGCACGTGATTAAGGATGAACGAAACAGTTATTTTCGCTTATTCTCATTTGGCATACAAATGTATTTTTATTACAACGACAATATTGTAATGTAATCTACATGTTAGTAATATATTCTGTACGAGTGAGTTCCTAAAATTGGTAAAGAGAAATAATATTACGTGACACACGGCCAACAATTCGTTACTGTAACTTTAATGTTTATTGCTATCATATTTCCATTTTGTGACAGTTCTATGTAAGTGTTCTAGTATGTGGCCGATTTATCAATTAAAAGTCTTGGAATTTCGAACTAACTGCTAACGATGATGACACAGAAATATTAGTTAGAAATTAATTTAGGATTTATTTTTAGATTTACATTATACTTCATTAACGCCCAGTTTCCGAAAGGCTGATCAACGTCAAATTAACTAATCGGCTGTCAAATCTCTTGTCAAGTAGCAATTGGGTTGTTAGAATCATGGTTAAATAGTTTAATTTGATCATCGTGTCAGTTAAAATAGCTGATTAACCGAAACGATGATCAAATTATATTAATTAACCATACTTTTAGCAACCCAATTGCTACTTAAAAAAAAAATTAACAGACGATGAGTTAATTTGACATTGATCAGCCTTTCGGAAACTGGGCGTAAATGTCCAGCAATGTAAGATACGGTAGACATTCCCAGAAGGATGTAAGCTCGCAGAAGGACGCATTGTAGCAAATCAGAAGAAGGATGTCTCTTTATCTCTCTCTGCCGGATTTATTAATGGGGACGACTACCTTATTCCTCCTTGTGTCAGTAGTGTTAGCACACCTCCAAGAGCACCTGTATACCTATGGGGTAAGTCTATTGCAGACGGAAGCTTCCTTGAGTTCGAGCTGTTACTTCAAATTCACCAGCAAGAAAACCTAATATTTGAATGAAAAGAGAGGACCTCACAAGTAGAGCTGTTCTATTTCCACCATTCATGTTGGATAAAACATGGCTACACTAAAAAATATCTGTGGCAAGTACTATTGATTAAAAAATCGCCATGTAAACATTTTTCCATACGACGAAATAATAATTAAATTGTTAATTACATAAACTGTAATATATTATGTCTAAATTACATAAGCATCGGCATCCCAAAACCACAGCAGCCACAACGTAATATACATGAATCTGTTAAAAACTACTATTGACCTATAAAATAGCGATTCAGAACCAACATAAAACCATTATAAAGTTCCACTGAACAAACAAACAATACACTGCATTGAATTGAAAAAGGCTTGAAAGCTGGAGAACTCCAAAAGTATTGAATTTCCCGATATACAGAAACCGCACCACTGTAAAACGTTTCACAAAGAGCTTCTAGTTAGTTACAATAGCGCAAGTTTTAGGTACCTATAACACATTTACAGCTTCTGCTATTTGATTGAAATAGTTATTCTGTTTAAAAGTCCGCCCATCGAATAGTTGCCGAGTTTCTATACGTCGTAAATTTCCGGTGAAAGAGCATTCTCTAAGTGAAACTATCTCTTAGATAGTGCACAGTCTGGACTTTGGGCGATTGATTGAATGTAATAAATAGCGTTGATCGAACTTTAGCACAAATTAATAACTTAAACTGTTTCGCTGAAGCTCTTGGGAGCTGTTTTTGCTGCTCGTTGAGACTATTCAGAAATCTCCTTAGAACTTGTAAACACCCTTGGACACTTTTTTACTTGAAATAAAAATTTAAATTTAAAGCTGCAAATATATGCCATGCAGTTGTCGTAACTTCAGTTCATCTGACTAGGGAATGTTCTACCTTCCGTTTGCTGATTCTACAGCGAATCGGCAAACGGAAGGTGGAAGGTGGGCAAACGGCTGAGATAAACTGGATACGGAAGGTGGACCGTGTACTACGGCGCCACAGTTAACCTCCTCTTATCTGTGTGCCTCATGCACATTGAGAGGTATTATGTAAAGCAGTAAACTGCAATATGCTATTTGACTCACTCGCTAAGACCTCTAATGGTGTGCAGGATATACCTAAGTACGTAGAAAAGCAGGTAGATAACTGACTACTAAGGTAATATTTGAATTTTAGAAAAACTTACCTAAAATTGAGCTTTAAAATACTAAAGTCAGTAAAATTCTAACGTTATTCGTATACCTATTGGAATTTTGCCGCATATTCTGGCGATGGCTGCCTGAACGCCAGCTTTCATTTAATTTGCCGCCCTGGGTGAAAACTAACTTATCGACGGGCTTGCAGTTATATGCATAATTTAACTTGCCATCACATGCACGCTGACCTACATGCAATGCTCCAGTTTGTCTTACAGTAAAGAATTACGTGCCTTCCTTGTATTTGTATATTTTACTTTAGTTAACGCTTCAGTAAATACAGTAACATTACACGGGCGGAGTTTAATACAAATGAGTAGCGATTGCAATGGAACAGTCTTTTTTCTTGTTACACTTTAAAAGAATTAACGAGTGAATCAAATAACTAACTTAATCATTAGCTTATCATTTTACTTTCGTAGCCGGTTGGGTAGTTCCTTTCAGACAATGAAACCATTTACAACGGGTAAGAGAATAATGAAAAGAGTTTTTGTTCTGGGTAGCTTGGAGTTCATTTTATGTGTACCTACCTACTGTTAATGCACTGATGTGGTGATGGTACAATGATTCTTTATCATATTATCTCAAACAGAAGTGAAGACACAACATGTAACTGTAATCAAATTGTAAATAATTTTAGTAAAACGATGCCTGTGACGATGCTTTAGATAGGTACTAAGCCTGAAATTATTTCTTTCACATCAATATTCTCCCTTATATCAATGTTTGTGTCTGTTTCTCTCGATTGAGTTATGTAAATCCTATTATCAGATATGAGCGATCTAATGAAGCTTGACAATCCGGACATCGCGTGCGTTACTGCATCAGCTGCAGATTACATAGACATACCGCTACGCTGATTACAATAATTGATACCTACTCTTGTTTTGATTGCTTTTATGAATTGACTAATTAGGTACGTGATTCCTAACTTCTTTTTTTAGTTAAATAGCTCTTCATATATAATTCCTAAGCGAAACTAGCATAAACTAACAACTATTTTGTGTGCGAGTCAGTTTTTCTATGACAAGAACTTTTAGGAACAAATTGTTCTTGTTCAGCGGAGACAATACCGGTCTACTCCTAAATGTTCGGCAACTACGACTTTCGTATTTAATTTCGCGAACCACTATTAGTTCGCAAAATTAAATAAGAAATACCTTATATCTTTGTAGTACAGATAGAAGGGGGTTAATACAATGGATTTGTTACACTATAGTATATCTATTAGGAATATGTCATGCATATTTATAACAATTGTAACCGCAAAAACCTTGCATAATAATATTAATATTTAATAATTCCTCTTAAAAGACTGACGTAACTACGTGATGTGGTTTACGTGCTCTCATTTTTATAAGCTATAAATTGAAAAAGATAATTAAGGATTGTCATTGTGAGTATATTAGGATATGCTGTCATCCTGGTGACGCATTTTGTAATACTCGTATGAAATATGTTAAAATTACTTACGAATGTGGCTATTACTCGTAATGTTGTGCATTGGAATTTGCGTTTGCCTAACCTAAGGTCTGGACACTTCAGAAGAATATTTTGAGATTAGATCACTGTTTTTTCTTAATGTAGGTACCTACTCACCTACTTGCACCTGAACCACTAAACATCCGTTTTTGGTAGCTTGCTTAGCATAATCTGCCAAAACACAAATAATACCAAAGCGCGTAGTGAGTGAGTATCTAAAACAACATGATTTCGGCTCTTCCTACTTAAATATTGAGTACTTACCTATTGTAACTTAAAAAAAAAACACCAAGAAGTCAAAGAAAAATAGGCAGACGAAACCAACATTTTACAAATTGTGCTGGGTAGTAACAATTCATAAGGTACAAGCGCTATGGTGAATTTGAGCTCTCATTTATTTGACAAAGGCCAAGCATACGCCGCGCCGAGTTAAGACGCTTGAAGGCTTAGCCATTTGTGCATTAGATCCAAGAGGACTTTTAAGGAACTCGCCTGACCTCAACTCTTTGCAAGTTATGAATCGTCTGCGAAATTTGCATAAGCCATTTCGTCGTAATCATAAGCTGAAAAGCTGAAAATAGTAAACCAGTAGGTGCTTAATATTTTTTACAAATGGATAGCGGTACATAACTACATAAAAGGAAAGTATTTTAAAAGCAGTAAACATTGTAGATTAGTCGAGGATAACTCATTTTCTCCACTACCTATATTCCGTTTTAAGAGAGTTTTTTCAATTCATTTGCTTTGCTCTTCAGTTTATAAACTGCCTGGTGTGACTGGATGTAATATAACATGTTATAAAGCGAGCATTAGTGCAGTAAGTACCTACTGGGGAAACATCACTTGTTCGCTACCCAACTTTAAAGTTTTATGAGCCGGAGTTGAGCTTTTTGTAATTACTGTTTTATACGTACATACCAGTATACAGGACTTAAAAAGAAACTTCCACTCACTGGAGAGCGAAAATCTAACCACCAATAGATGAATTCAGAATATTTATACCCTAATCTAATCTTTTAGGTACTCATAAGTAACAATTTTCAAAGTTACCATATGAGTGGACCTAAGACTTTCGAAGTCTGCACCTTATTTTAAGCCCAACACTTCTATCTTATGCACAAATCTTAAAAGCATGATGACTTCCTATCAAAGTAAATCACCCTCAGCAACAGTCAGTTAAAAATAAAAACGTGACAATAACACACCCTGCATTATTAGTCATTACAAAACGCAATGTGTTCTAAAAAAGACTACAATATAAACAATATTTAGGGAACATAAATAAATATTAACGTCGTCGGCCAGTTACAAGTAGTTGGAACATGTGAAAACGGTTCACTGGTTAACTATCAGATAATAAATACCAGGAGCACGCCGTTACCGAGAAACTGCAGCATAATTCGGTTAAATTTAAACATTGCACAACATGTAAGCGCGGGAAACGAAATACAGAATCGAAGCAGGTCGTTCGGAAAAAATAAGTAGTACAGAAGTGGTTCCTAAGTGCTTTTAAACTTTTTTAAAGTGCTATTTCAAAAATGTTCTCATAATTTTCTTATCTGCATATTCCTATATCTTTGTATACTTTAACAATATTCTACGACACATTATATAGCCTACATACTACATAATACCTAGGCCCAAATCACAAAATAGGTATGCCCAAAGTCAGAATTATGTAGTTCTAGAAACCGACTAAACAATACAATACTACTATACAAATTTCATCACAAAGAGCAGTTCCGATAAGTTGATCTGAACATACTATTCTCGGGATGGTAAGCGGTTACCTTACTGCCACGGTACAGGTGTCAATACCATGAAGGCCGATCATACCCACCTTCCCAACGAACCAGAAAACAGGAACACAACCGAACAAATAATTATGTATCCAGTCAGCTTCGTATTTCTAAAAATAAGTGATCCGTACATATTGTAAGCATTATTTTCAGTATCTCTGAGTAATCAACTACCTATGAGATGTATTTATTGGATATTTAAAGACCTACTATTTATTATAGGTACTTGTTAATTACGTTATAATTTATCCCATGACAACTGTTTTTTTTTTATAAAATCGGCTCAAACATAAAATATATATATAATCCTATTAATATTGTAAATATGAAAAATACGCGATAGTGAAACGGACTGCGCTGAAATCTGTCACATAAACACGGATTATGAACAAGGATATTTTAATACTTATGTTATTTTATATTAATTTATTTATAAAATTTGTGTGACCCAATTTATTAGTGCAGATAAAACCTGTCGTTTAAATTTACAGCACATCAATATTTAGTTCATAACAATACCTTCAAATTGACACACATTCAATAATTTCGAGTACTGTAATTTCAAACGAATCTCACACATTTAGCACTTGAAATGCAATTAACGCTGTAATTCACAGTCAAATCATGGTAACCAAACAAGTATTCTTGTTAGTACCAACCGCAGTTAATTATGGCTGCATATAAATTTGTAGACCGCAAACAAAACGGGACCAGGTCGAGTGTTACAAGGGTCAACAGAAGGGAGGGTAGTACTACAATTGTTACTGAACCGAGAGAAAAGATAGGGTGGTGACAGGTTAACAAGATTGTATTATATTTTATTATACATATACGTATATGTTTACAACATATTATTTCTATGAGATTATTAGCTGTTGCACGCGGCTACGCTCGCGACCAAACATAGCCTATGTCCTTTCGTAAGGTCTAATCTATCTCTGTACCAAATTTCATCAAAATCAGTTCAGTGGTTTAGGCGTGACAGCGTAACAGACAGGCAGGAAGACCGACAGACAGAGTTGCTTTTGCATTTATAATATTAGTAGATATGTATTGTTTCACGACAAGTATGCCGATATAATAAAATTCAAATAACTGTTTTAATAACATCTAATCTTTTCAGCGCATGGGTGAAACAATATCTCTACTTATACAAAAACATGTTCTATCATTAGCATTCTTTACTGTTTCTTATATTTTACTAGCTGACCCGGCGAACTTCGTACCGCCATATTTTCCGCCCGCGTGGTATTCTGATCCCGATTTATCAGTATTTCTCTACAATATTATGCATGTATTATACATATAAACCTTCCTCTTGAATCACTCTGTCTATTAAAAAAACCGCTTCAAAATCCGTTGCGTAGTTGACGGACAGACAGCGACAGCGACTTTGTTTTATAATATGTAGTGATAGTGAAGTGATGAAGTGATAAGTACCAATAGCATACGTTACTGCTTCTTATTTGCAAGAGTATCAGCACATAATATTGTTGAGATGAATGTGACAATGTCAATGATGAAAAGAAAAGCACAACATGACTGTTGTCAGAAATCGTTTTCCCTATTTAATCATTTAATAGGCATTTACGAAACTAAAAAAAAACATTCAGTAGGTAAATGTTTACTGTCGACGGCTTTGAGGTGACACTCATTCCGTTCAAGAAATTTAGCAGAGTTTTTTGGTTCTCTATTTTTATTCCTACAATTTTATGTCATAATTTAACATTGCATAATGTTACTTGTCCTAACATTATTTACGCATAATACTCATTTGCCATAACTTTTTAATCATAATTTTTTTAATCCTATTTACTATAAGCATAATATTTTATAAGCATACTGTCCCAAAGCATAAGTTTACTTAAGCATAACGACGCGTAACCATAACTATTTTAAGCCAGAATGTTCATTTGACTAAATAAAGTTCTACATGGTTATAAAAAAAAATAACCACGAAGGCCTAATGCGGGAGCTTCGCTCCGCTCCGCTCCCGCATTAGCCTTCTAACCTAATCTATCCAAGTCGGAATCAGGGGCTTTCTCAATAAATCTGCCAAATAACTATTAGACAAATAAACAATATGCTTTACAACTTTATGCATATCAAAGTTATGAATAAAAACATTAGGATATACAATATTTATGCTTAATAACATAGTATGCTAAAAACCAATTATGACACACTATTATTATGACAAAGAAAATTATGCCTAACTTGTTATGACAATTTAAATTAGGACAAAAACCATTATGACAAAAAATGGGATCCCGAGTTTTTTCTGTCATCTTTTCACAAACATGTTTACTTAATCTAATTACTTACAATGTTTTGCTCAAACATTTGCAGAATATTTTCTTCTGCTTTTTAATAAAGACGCTATATGATATGACGACGACGATGCCTAAGTTATTCTACATACTATTTTTACCTACACAGCCACCATTAAAAACCTTTCATGTACATCCCTAATGATGGCCGTGTAATAATATCTTCAGGTTGTGTCTAAAATAATGTAAGGACTAATGTACCTCAAAAATGTAATGTACATTGAAGAATATGAAAGAAGAAATAAAACTTTGTCCTTAAGAATTGAAAAACACAAGTCATTACTCTAAGCCGAAATAATTTATGTGAAAAAAACTACTTTCAACTTACTGTACTGTCGTTATAGCAACAAGCGCTTAATTACAAAGCTTCAGGCCATTCCAGGGCACGCCAAATTAATTGCTTCGCCTCTGCTTATGAAGTAAAAAGTACGAAATAAAGAACTTGAAAAAAAAACTAGCGAAAATTCTCTACCATCCAACTTTATGATTGGTGCAAAGTAATGCAAAAGTTGAATGAATCTTTATATAACAGCGACCCTGTATATCTTTGACTGTCACCAAAGTAATAGCAGAAGTTTGTAACAACAAGAATTATTGTTATCTATAAAAATACAACTGCAAAGATATTCTCACAAAAATAATTCTCGAGGTAGTACATAAGTAGTAGGCACAGAACTGGAGAGTGGTTGTGAGTAAAATTATTTTCAGGAAATTTTAAATATGCAATATATTTTCAACAATAAAACGAACTAGTATTGAAAAAAACATACAAGAGCGATAGTATCGCTCTGCAGCTTAACTACATACACTATCTACATACTTACTACTTTTGTTCTGATCACTGTAGGTACACAAGGTACTAACAAAAAGTGGTAGTTAACTAAACTAATAAAAAGTTGTATATACTTCAACATACTAATTATGAAAATACTTGATTTTCTTAATTTTTTTTTATGTGTATAGATATTTCGAGGCAAAAAGCAACTCGAGATAATGGTTCACCGTGAGTATGAAAGTTTTTTCTAGACGGAAGCACAGATTAATAAATAGTTACTACGTAAGTTCGTTGTACTTACATATTGTGCACAGATGGCACACGACTACCTTCCAATCTTGGTTACTAATAGTTTCATTTTATCACTCTCAGCTCAGCGAGTAACGTGAGAGAACCTAAAGACCTAGACATATACTATAAACGTAATATTTTACAGAATAATCTATCTTTTTATTTCTGTTATATTACTATAATAAGCACTTGCTGCTAGTTTTATTTTCATTTGTTTAAATTAGCTAATAAGTATGTATCTTGATGCAATTCAAGAATAGCTGTCTTAACATCTTAATTAGCTACTCTATGTTGAATAATACGCACACAGGAGCAGGGACTACAAGGCGATTTATAATAGGTAACTACTAAGTACATTGATTGTGAGCAACCAGTGCGATTTAGATATTTGCAAACAAGGGCCAAAGGCAACAAGATCGCAGAAACTTGCGTCACCACCAACCACCTACAACCATCAACCAATAAAAACTACGCCGCCTAGTCCTTCGACTTGGACCAAACTAGGAAACTTCTCTTTACGACCTCCATACCGGTGACCTGTTTCACTAAACACCCATAAATTCCTGCAGGATATACTGGCCTGAATTACGTCATTGTCATTTTATGACTGTTTTGTTTGAGTAACGTTCCGATTTTTTTGGTCACACTGAAGAGAATATTTCGAAATCCGTCGTAAAATTGACGTTGTGGCTCTTGATCTACGAGCGTATTCATTTGTAAATAAATCGCTTTAAAATGACTTGGGTTTGGTTTGACTATTTTACAAATTATACGTCTTCCACGTTTGTATTCTATATACATATCAGCAGCTTACTTGGTTTCAATAAAAAATCCTTCATACTAGAATATCGTAGAAAATTAAAATACTTGCCTACTCCATTTTATTACTGAACACACAAGAAGTAAATGACGAGCGCTGGATGAGAGACGACCATGTTTACAAGATTTTTTACGACATACAATTTGGTGAAAAATTCATCGTTTGTTCAATATAATTAGCTCGAATACCCTCGGAATTATAAAATAGCGCATGAACAGATTGATGATATCGTAAATTTGTCCTGAATTTTTTGTATTTTAAACCAGACAAATTCGGTTTCGTAGGCACACTTTTTCTGCGTACATATTTTTTTCGTCTAGATCAGCATAAGAGCTTACTCCATTTAACGCGCCCCATAAAACTGTCTATCTCATGTTGAAGTCTGCACTCTAGTATAAAATGTGTGCCAAAATTTTGGCGCGTAGAAGTGAGGTATTTTGAGGCTCTATACCTAATTTGGTGAAAGGCTTTATAAGACACTAAAATAATTTTAGTGTAAAAGGCCTCTTAGGCCTCTCATATTAATCTCAATAAAAATGCGTGGTACATACTTTCTGCTTTCAAAATAATATTTCTGAGCATAATATCGTTATTTTCAATATAAGATCTAACTCCGAAAAAATTGTAACGGTTGTCCTTGTACTCGTATATTACGTCAAGTGCTACACATTATGAATGAGGATGTCTCTACCGAGGCACTCCCTTAAGTTCAACTTTAAATAGCTGTATACCCTTGGAATGAATGCAGGCTATGTGTATAAAAATATAAAACAATTTCAGCATAGTAGTGCTTCATAATTATTATATTTAATAATAATTAGCACTAATTCATAGGATTGCAAAAGCTTCATATTAATTGGAACTAATTTCGCTCAAATGCCAATTCTATCCCCTGTTACCGACAGGCCTTGGCAATAAGCAACCATTAACGTTTATAGAATCCGTGTTATAGAGGTCTAAACTCAGTATACTCTCTTCAAAACCAGCTGTTCGAACTGAAAGATCTCTTGTACGTCAACGTTGAGTATAAGTGAACTTAACTATTTCGCTCAAACTCTAATCATCGATTCTTCAAGCCATAAGCGGACAAAGGAAACAACTCAAGTTAATCTTTTATTACTTTGTTATTGCTTCGCTGATAGAAATTACACTTAAGACGTAAAGCTACTTTACGATCGGGTCCTCATATACCTAATTACGTCAGAATGAATATTTCTCGGTCAGCGTTGGAACGGAGGCTGTTAGCAAATAACGCCTAATAAATGCCCGCTAAAAGGGTGCGCCTGTTTACACTGCGCTTTTATAAGAATAGATTGATTAATGATCAGTCTGCTGATGAAAAATGATGAGCAGATTAAGGAAACGATAAGCTTAGTGAGGGGCTGGTCATAAATTATTATGTAACAGTAAGTTCGCTTCTATATTGAAATTTCATAAATATTTGAAAATATTGTAAAAGAATAGCAGTGGGTGCTGCTGTAACAGTGATTTATGTCCAATATTCTAAATAAAACTTGACATCTGACGATTGCAATTTTGACATGAAATTATAGATAATTTTTGTCTCATAAATAATTTAATAACATTTTTATTGATAAGTACTTAAACAAAAATGAATTCTTTGTACCTGAGTTACGATTAGCTTGGAAAGGGCTCATCAAACTTGGATAATTTGTTTTTCGTTATGTTCATAATTTGTTAGGACAAGGTATGAAAATTTAGATACTGAAAATTTAGAGAAGCTATAGGAAATGTCGACAATATTAACTGAGAATGGGCTATTCCAGCTCGTTTAAGTTAAAACTTGACATGTACCTATACTAAAACCCATATTTCAACAGAACTGTGAATATTTTTGACAAGATTATTATTTTTTCGGGTGCTAATATTTATTTTGTGTACATTGTTGTAAATGAAATCCATAAATAGCTAATCTTTAACTTGTATTATTTCGTTAAGCTTTGACAGTTCCACAGCTCGTTGAATATTCCGTTTAGATCGATTGTCATAGCCATTTAGTGTGGACTGCAGTATTACGATATCTCCTTTTGGGAAAACGTGTTTGCCCGAATCTGGTAACAGTTATGACAGCTAAACAAATATTACTCGATAATCAATAGAATTTGCTATTGACAGCTGACACCCAAAGTGATCATTCCATTATTTTCAATGTTTTCTTTGTTTGACATTTTCAGTATTCTCGAAAAAGAGAGAAGATAGTAAAATACTCAATAGTTGAAAAGTTTACTTAAGTTGATTACTATCGCCTCGCTACTATCTAGGTATATTATTTTCTTTGCTTTTACGCTGACGAGAGATGGTTTTAGATTAATATTCCTATTAGGTACCTATACCTTCATCGATTTATGATATTTTAGTATGATTAACTACTTCTTGGCGCATATTAACATTCCAAAAGTCGTAACGTATTGAGCCTCGTATATAATACCTACCATTGAATGGATGGAATATCTTACCTTTACCCCTGAGTGTCGTAACAGGCTGTAAGGATTCCCCGTTCTCCCATGAAGCCAAGCAGGCTCCGTCTGTATGCTAATATAATACGATTCCGATCGTCGGTTTGAGCACTTTGAGCGTTCAGTCATGATTACAGGAAGTAAGAAAAGAGTAATTTGCTTCACAATGTTCGATGTTTCAAGGATAGGCCTGATGTTATTTATTTAACTAATATACGAAGAAGAAAAAAAGTCCTATATAAGATTATAGTCCATATACTTATTTCGGTTACCCTTTTGACTTTTGGTTATGATTAGGAACAAACAGTTCGTTTTTCTACCACTTGAGGTATAATTCATTTTAGTTATATTATTATACATTTTCATGAAAGAACGCCCAGTTTCCGCAAGGCTACTGTAACCAATCGGCTGTCAAATCTCTTATAAAACACGTCAATTTGACTTCACCTGGCAGCGAAGGCAAAGTCTCTGAAAAGAGGGTCACCATTATAGACACGTATCATGTTACAATGGTGGCACTCAGCTTGACGGCCTCATCAGATGCTTTTTCACGCTCCGCTTAAAGGACCTGGGACTGCAGGAGGAGGGAAACACGTGAACTGGTAAGGAATTCCAAAACTTAATGGTGCGGCAGAAAAAGGAGTCGCCGAACCGCTTGGTTCTTGATGGAATATTCTGCACCGTATGCGGGTGGCGTCTAAGCCCTGCACGTGTTGTCCTATATAGGAAAGGAGAGGGTGGGATTAATTAGAAGAGCTCATCAGAACATTCACCATGGTAGAGATGGTAAAATACCGCTAAAGATACCACATCTCTACGCAACTGCAAAGGCTCGAGGGTTTTGGTGATCTCAGGATTCCCAATAATGCGGACTGCACGTCGCTTTATTGGTAGAATCATTAACCAACAAGATGATCAAATTAACAATTGGGTTTCAAAGGGTTTCAAAGTAGCAATTGGGTTGCTAAAGGTATGGTTAAATAGTAATTTAACCATACCTATAGCAATCCAATTGCTACTTGAAAAAAAAAATTATGCCGATTAGTTGATTTGACATTGATCAGCCTTTCGGAAACTGGGCGTAAGTATTTTTGTCAGGACTGCCGTGAGGCCATGAGCGTAAAATCTATATTTATCATAACTACCTGTAAAAATCGAGTACCCATCTTAAAATGCCCAAGCAGTGTAAATAAAAAACGAGTATTGCATACATAGTATACACCTAATTACGAAGGTCATCTGTTCTTAAGGTTATCACCGTCCCTTTGTCCTTACCTAAATGTACGGATGCGTTTAATTGAGGCGTGACACTGTTACGAACAGCCATTACTGATTATAAATGTTCATTTTATTATAGAGTCGGTAGTTATGTAGTTATCTTTTAGTAGGCTGATCTTGTCTACTTAACATTCTACTTGAAGTAAGCTCAAAGTTTTTGTTTCTTATAGTTTGTAGGTACTTTGTGCCTACAAAATTTGTATTCTGTGCTGGTAGTCTACAAAGATATCGTTGAGATTCGTAGGTAGATACTACGTGTATTAGGAACTTTTTATTTTGTTTTGGGATTTTAACATTTAACCCCGAGATAGCTACTCGCACGTATCTGTATATGGATAAAAGGAAAGAGAAAGGAGTAGGGGAAAATAGATAGGGAGGCAGGTAACCATGGTGAGCTTTTTCAACTAATCCCACCTTCTTTTTCTTCATCGTAGCGTTAATCCCAGGTGCATCCGGAGCTTTCACCTCGGAGTCTGGAGTCCGTTTTTTCCAGTCTAACTGCGGGTTTGGCTGAACTTCAATAATTTCCATGAAGCGACTGCCATCTGATCTCCACTATCCATTGGGGATATCGGTAGAATGTCTTACAATATCTATCTATCTATCTATATCTTTCAGAAGCCACAGCCTCGTCAATGAGCAGTGCTGCGATTGAACCGAACAGTTTCATATGTTACAGAAACAGACATGCTGAAAAAAGAAAATCATTAAGAATATCTCGTACTAGGTACCTACTTAATTAATTGCATTACTCAGAACGCGATACGTACACCGTACTCCCTCGAGGGTACTAAAAACACCTGTGCGAATGTGTTTCAGTTGCATTTAGTATTAAAACAGCCAATTAGTTTGAAGTGCTCTTAAGTAGACTGAACTTTTTTGAAACTTTATATAGCTATTTGTCACTGATACCGATACCGCTATCGTAGTTCAATGGAAGAGCTATTGACTGTGAATGAGACAAGTACTTACTTCAATAAACGCTCTCATGATAGAGGTATGCGTATGTACAATATGTAAGTACATACTTTTGAACCGCCTGATGTTCCAACCACGTTATGTCGACCAGCGCCATAAATATAAATGTATAATCTCTTTGTACGTTTGCTGGAGACCGGCAGCGGTTGAATGATATCTCTGGTTTCGCAAAACCTCATCTTTTAGTTCGTAGCTAGGTATACTACGTGCAGAATATAAATATGTATGTACCATTTTGAGACCCATATTAGATGAAAAAATATAAATTTGCTGATAAAAGAAATTCCTTGTGGAATCAATATCACAATAATAATTATTATAGTATGAGTACCTCTCTATCTCTTAAATATCACTTATATTAACAGAAAATAAACTGCAATTCTGCCTTTATGACAGTACTAAATAAAGCAGGATTAGTTAATATTATCAAAAATAAAAAAATATATTACACTTTTATGATACTAAATACTTACGTGGAACATTACTTAAAAATTAATGATATTCTACTTTCAGCAAACGAGTAGGTATTCCATTTCCCAGATGTTAGTAGTTGACTTCTGAACATTTTATATAACTTGAACTCCAATGATCTAAGAAATCTAAGTGGTAACCCTATACAACGTAAACCGTGTATTCCATTATTTCCATTTCAGGGAGAACTAAAATATTTTTAGGCCTTTCGTAAAACAAGAATACATAACTTCTTCCTACACAAGACGCAGTCGGAGCCCGGTGTTAAGTCTTAAGACCCATACGTATGACGGTATGACGGCAACTAAATTACAGAGAAAATCCCTCCGCGTGTCCTCTTTATTTCAACTACGAAGCGTGTACGTACAATTCAGCAAGAAACGTACTCCTCATACATTTTTGAGTTAAGTAAAGATATTCTTTTTAGAAATGATACCTTTACGAAACTTCTGAATCTACTACTGCAATATTAGTATATTAAAAAAACTATTTTAGAACAATTATGGTCGGGATTACACAGTCAATAAATATCGCGATCGATTCACGTGATATCGATATCCATAAAGATAGGGATTGCGTTTGCACATCAATAACATCTATATTGAAAGGATGGCGATTTATTGGTTGTCTAATTCCTTCCTGTGGTATCCACACTACACAAAGTAGTTTAGCTAATGCTTACTGTGGATCTAGATAGGGCTGTGTACAAGGTCTTAGAAAAGGGATTTCTACAAACAAATCTTGTCTATCAACCAGATGCTGAATTTTTCGCGAAAATCTTTTGCATTGCACTGTGATTTGATTATGCAGCAAAATAGATTGATTATTTGAAATAATGAACTTTAACGCGATTTATTTTGGTGTTATTTCACATCTTTAATTTTATTTCAATAGTCCTACGACTGCGGAATCCAATCCCAGTCATTGTCTCATTTGCTCTCCGACACACTGTGCCCCTTCACCTGTAGGTACTACCGACGACCTTTGTAGAGCAACGAGGGCACTGTTGCTGTGGCCAAGTTTTGGGCCGACTAAATTTAAAAAAATCTAGTCACAATACCTATATGTACTGGATCTAGACATTGACGCGAAGAAGAACAAGATTTCAATATTAATTGGTTCTGACTTCTGATAGAAATGGTCTCAGTGCAAATGCAAGCAATAACCTATCAAAGTTTTATCGAAATTAGATCAACATTACAACAGCGTGTAAAATACGAATAAACAAACATTGGTTTTATTTCTTAGAGAACAAACAAACAAACGCATAGACCACACACATGATGTTTACATTTATACCGTAGTTTTACTGTATTACATGAATGGATGTGGAGTTCATTTAATGGATTGTACAGCCAAGGTGAAGTACTTGAGCCACTCGAAATGTCTAGTACTTACTAGTCGAGCGTGGGATACAAGCTATTCAACACAAGTGTTTCGAGTACCTACTGACTATCACCTATAAGATTGTATAACCAACAAACACTCTAGGTGCAACTGTGTTGAAAAATTTGAGCTAAGAAACTTACTACCTTTTCATATAGAACACGTCAATTTGACTTCACCTCGCTGAAGCTGAAGGCAAAGTCTCAGAAAAGAGGGTCACCATTATAGACACGTACCATGTTACAATGGTGGCACTCAGCTTGTGTTTAGCTAGCTAGCTAGTAGCTAGCCTTACTATCCTTAGGGAGGATATTATTATCAATCAAGCAATTAGCCTATCGCAGTCCACTGCTGGACATAGGCCTCCCCCAATATGCTAGGATATTATAACTAGAAGCTAATTACTGTGTCATTTAATAATCATAGTTCTTTATTTTTTTTATTTTTAAACGTATATTTACAGACTTAGCGTATAACTACTCAGTCCGTAGGTGGAGTCAAGGTACAACAGACAATAGTCCTGACGTACTTAGTCAAGGTCTGAACAAAGGTGTCAAACAATATGTAGGTAAAGTTTATGTATTTCTATTACCTACCTATATCCTACCTACTGAAAGGTAGGTAATAGAAATACATAAACTTTTGCCTATAACTTCGTCTCCGTCCTTTACTACATGTAAATTAACTAACTTTTAACTAGTTAAAAAACTTTTAACTAGTTCTACCTAAAACGAATTCAATCAAACTTGTCGCGTTACCACTAGTTCCTACAAAATTATCGTCTGTAATTGTTAAGTCGTTAATGTTTCTATCAATTTCTGAACAATTTCTTCCAATATTAACAGACATCCCCTGGAATCCGAAGCTTTAATTTTATAATCCTCTCAAAGTTCCATCTCCTATACTCGTAATCCAGGGACTTCACACAAATGTATAGTTTGTGTAACTATGTGAAAGGTATTTAGCATAGATGCCGCGCCAGTCACTACGCAATGTTGACCCATCTAATCTAACTGAAGAAGTTGAACTACTCCGTGTTCCTCGCTGTACTGAATTCAGAGTAGTAACTCAAATAATTCTCACAGTAATTATGCTGCAAATAAGATCTTACCAAGCAAATACTTGAAACTGTTTTGGTGTTTATGTTTAGGGCATAATATGTAGTGTAAACCAAAATATAATTCAATTAATAAGACACTGACCCCAATTCTGTCTTGTCACAAGCTAACTAAAATAAGCTAAAAATCCCTAAATGTCAGTTTAGTCCTGTCAAAATGTAATTTCGTATTCTGAGAACACACAACTAACTTTAAATTAACTTGACACAACTAAAATTAGAGAAAGTACTCAACTGTCATTTTTGGTTAAACGGTATTCTGTTATACGTATATGCACTAAAATAAGAAATGTCAAACTAAAATTAGACATCATCTAAAATGATGCCAATTGTCGTTCTATATACGCTTAAAGCCTTTATAAAGCTCTATAAATCGTCGATTGATTTGGATTTTATAAATAACTAGCGGACCCCGCGAACTTGCCAGGTACGTGGACCGAGAAAAACTGTATTTGCTTGGTTAAGACTGAGAAATATCACAGTTTGTTTACTATTTGATCAACAATATGCACTAATTATCATTTGTCGGCATTCTAAAGACTTATTATGATAAGTGTTTTACAGATTTTATGAAAATCTTTATCGTTCATTCTTAATTTTTTAATAGTTGTAACACTCGTTTTAGCGACGTCATATTCAAATTTAGTGCTGTCTTGTGCTTAGCAAACACTAAATTTAGTTTGACATAACAACAGAATACGGTTAGAAATGTCAATCGCTTATCTAAAATAAGAAAATTTTAGAGAAATTTAAGTTTAGTGATGGTAACGTCAGAATTGGGGTCACTAAGTTTGTGATTCACACAAACACACCAGCTAAATGTAGGATGAAACTATGTATGACTTTTTTATGAGCATGCGTCCTATTTTAGGGTCACTAAAATTAAACTCCTAAGGAATATAAATCAATTAGAACCAAAAGGACCATTTATTACAGACCAATATTTATTTAATAGCTTCCAAGATTTGAAAACTAAGGTAACTATAAAAAGCGTTATCTTATAGATAGTTAATATCATTGAATTAATATATAATATAATTTTATTAATATCATTGAAGAATTTCATCCCATAGATTTAACCCAAATTGGACTTTCGTGGAAATATTTCAAATTGATCATTTGTAAAATAAATCTCATACTCATGTAACATTTAGGGTATAAACAAGCTTTCCCAGGAACCTCATCTAAAAGTGATTAAGTGTGAAGCTCAGAAACTTTGGCTTCGTCATATTTAGTTTTAAATTAGCAGAAATAAAGAAGATGGTATAGAATACACAAACGATGAGTACCTCAAAATATCCCAAAACTTTCTTCATGGATGTTTCTTCCAAATGAAACTAAAAATCTAAGGAATTGAAAACCTGCTCCTATTTTGGAACTCTAAAAAAGGAAACATTTTGTGCAAAAATAACCTTTTCAATTTGAAAACAAGGCATGTTTTGATTTGACGTTGGCATGATAGTATTCAAAATTGTTGAATTTATTAGCTATTGTGTACGGTTATCGGAACACTTGTGCATAGTGCACTTTTTAACATTCTGTGGAGCTAAAACCAAATTATGAACCAATGTTGCTGGAGAACAAGAGATTTGACGTTGTCATGATAGTATTCAAAATTGTTGAATTTATTAGCTATTGTGTACGGTTATCGGAACACTTGTGCTTAGTAGACTTTTTAACATTCTGTGGAGTTAAAACCAAATTATGAACCAATGTTGCTGGAGAACATGATAGTTAAATATTACATACATACATACACACACTTACGCCTGTAAATCCCCGAAGGGATAGGCCAAGGTGTATTAACACCCACATTTAGCCAACTGTAATTTTCGGTCCCACGTAACGTACGTGGACATTTGGTCTTGGGTACAGCCCAAGTTTGTTTACTGTCGGATGGAGAACAGCCCAATCCGTTAGTTACCTTCTATGATACGCCCACAGGAAGACATGGGGTGGCCCTATTCTACTCCACCAGGACCAACAGTTAAATATTGCGTTTTAGATAATACGTATATTATTTATAGAAAAAATCATGGGGTTTGTATCATATCAACTGAAAATATAATCTATAACATAACAGACGCTATCCAATCCTGGAACAATTTCGCGAGTCGTACTATTAATAGGAAGGAACACTTCAGAAACTTACTGACTCAACAACTTAGTGTACTAATATATTATTTCAAAACTACTTACAACTTAGATGATGGAAACATTGCTAAAATTATACAACAAAAAACAACAAAGTATTACCGATTTGTCAGTAATTTGGTAGAAAGCGGTAATTTTTCATACAATTGCTTGAACTAACAGGCTTGAACGGCAGTAACGATTTTCTTTTACAGAAGATTTCATGTTTGAATTTCAGGATTTCAACGTCATCGTCTAGCCTTCTAGGTATGTTTTGAAAAATATGGCTAGTTTTTATTAATTAGTCTGTCTCATTTAAATTAATTCTTTGAAAATAATTGTTGAATATTTTTTGTAACTTCCCCAGCAAATAGGTGAAAAATGTTCACTTCACAAATTGAAAACGGTTTAGTTCAAGCATCTACCCACGCTCTAGGACTTAAAAGCAATTTAATTAAATAACATTGTACTAAGTGATCCATAATTGATGTAAACAATTCATAGACCTACTTCTCAGATATTGAGAACCTACTTCTCAGAAGAAGACAGATTTGATGAAGTTACCGAAATCCGATTATTAGCCGCTATTATTCAGATATCAATAACTGTTCAGGCTGTCAGATACGTCAGTGAAATTAACCTAATTACAACTTTGCCTGACAAGAGCTCATCGACGTTCACAAATAGGTAATAAACCTATTTTGTTTATGCCTTCTTATAGTTTATTATGATCAGAATGGGTGAATTTATGAAACGCTTTTCCAATTAGTATATTCCGGAATGGAATTTTATTCTGTTATATAATTTGATTTGATGGCAATCGATCAAATCTCTATGCCTACCTCTCACATACTTTCACCAATGTGTGAGAGAGAGATACGAGAGAGGTAGGGCATAGAGAATGCCTGGCAAGCAGGTGGTGTTCTGTTCATATGCCTCCACTTCCAGTCGGAGATATAAATAATACTAGCCACATTACCACTACTGAAACACCAACACACCAAGACCAATAGTATAGTGAGAGTGACCCACGAAAATTTGTGTCATATACGTATATCAAAGAAAGCTAAAATGGTCTTATCGAAGTTAATCATATTATTAGTAAATTAAATAAGTTGACCTACCATTTTTTTTTTTCAGGAAAGCGGGTGGCAAAAGAGACCTTAGAAATGTTAAATAACTTTGAGTTCCATAAAAGTTGTTTTATTCATAAAATGAATGCGGATTTAACGAGCTCAGATAGACCTTTCTTATGTGAAATAGTAGACTACTAGACACTAAACAGTTCCTGTGTGAAATATGATACTAGTTAGCTGCAATAGAATTCTAACGAGGTCGTACTCAATCCCATACGAGTATAATCTAAAATTCTTATTATGTAGATACGTAGCTGCACAAGGATTCTGCAAAATCCTAACCAGATATTTCATTGTTCGTTTTAAACGGTTGAATTAATTTGTCTGCTTTCTTTTTATTCTGGAAAAAGGTTTCTGCTGGCCACGGAGTAGACACACGAGCGGAGACGTGGATATGTGCTGGTATAATACTGGGTGGCGCAAAAGTAAAGACCCTATTTGGTTCGGCTATAACATTTTTTCTAAATTAGAAAACTAGATTTAGGTTTTTTTAAATGTATATTTGTACCATTAAATTTCGTACCATTAGGATTTAAAGATGATGTCTTTTAAATGGTGACCTCCAGAGTTGATACATTTGAGCCCTATTTATGACATTTTGCATAACTTGCCGTAACACTTCCTGCGATATGTTCGTTATTTCTTGACGAATGTTTTCTTTTAGAGCTGCGAGAGTCTGTGGCTTGTTCACATACACCCGAGATTTCAAAAAACCCCAAAGAAAGAAGTCTGGACTGGTCAGATCGGGTGATCTTGCAGGCCAAGGCAAATCGCCAAAACGAGAGATAACTCGGCCTGGAAAAGCGTTTGACACAATTATTCCACGTTCTTGGGGAGTAAAACGGTCCATGTTTATTTTCAGTGTATTTTACATTTGTTCACTACACAATTTTCAACAACAGAATGACAGAAAATTTCATATAAAAAAAATAAAGGTATTTTCTTTAGTGCCACTACTTTTGCGCCACCCAGTACAATCACTACTTTTGTTAGGACTCGGACTTCGAAGCTACTTCCAGGTCGAGTTACCTATGCTACCAAGTGCCAACTGAACGAAGGCAAACGAACCTAACAGATGTATTGCTCGGGAAATATATCCTGGACCTAAAATGTGCTCTATACGCGCAGTATACATTTCTTGGGTATTCATTCAAAGTCAAAGTCAAATTCAAATTCAAATTCAAATTCAAATTCATTTATTTTATGAAGCATAGGTTACAGAATAGATGTTATAAAACAATAGTAGGTACAAACTATGTTCCGCCAAAGGCATACAAAATATTGAATGAGATTACAATTCACAAGATTTATTAGGATTATTATTAATGTCATTGAATTGAATAAAGATAAAATGTACATGCAAAATCCTAATTAGGTCAGAACCTTGTCAGAACGTAATGGCAAAAAACAAATGTCAGTATAATCATGTCAAAATAGAAAATGTCAAAATTTAAGTATGTCAAGTGATAAACGTCAATAATTTATAAATTGTATTAATAAAATCAATAGAATTGTATTAGAAAATTAAAATTGATCGTTTAGGTACTCATATACAGAATAATATGCTTTGGTACATAACAGTCTGAAAAGCTTAGATTTAAATGCAAGAATATTTTCACAAAGTTTTATGTCATCTGGTAATTTATTGTACAATTTAGGTGCCATTACATACACGCTTTTATGAAAAAACGTCGTTCTTGATGGCACCAAATGCAATTTTTCTGAGCGACGTTGACTTTCTACCCGCTTGAATAAGTGTATCAATGACATTCTTTTTATATAATATCTTTGAAGTGTATATTACTCTTTACAATAGTAGATTACCCAACAAGTGAAAAAAAGGTGAATTCTTTTCGAGGCACCAAGTTGTATCCCGAGAGGAGTGAAGGTTTCTCCGGTAGAATCCCGAGCGTAGCGAGGGGTTCTAGAGAGAAACCTGAGTGGATCGAGGGATACAAGAGCCGAGATGAATTCTTTTTTCACGTGTTAGGTACTCAACTTTTCACCATTGACTACGAGAAAACGATTACTCTGTGATTATGAATTACATTTTGTTATGGATAGTGCACAAAAGATACAGCAAATTATCAGTAATAGCTACCGCTTTAGCGCGAAAAGACTCAGGAGTCTTTTCGCGTTCGAGAATATGAGTTTAATTTTCATCACTAGATGAAGTCATTTTATGATTATGAGACAAACATAAACTTTTACAAGGAAAATTACACAGAAAATGGCGGCATTTTTTTTTTCTTAATTTAAACTGAGCCACATTCCATCCAGCCAGTGATTACATTTAGGTGGCTTTTAGTACGTTTTTATAGTGAGAGTGTGCAACCTCTTTGTATGTTTCACTAGAATCCGTACATTCGCGCATGTTCCAAATTCAAATTTTTTTATTCACTCGGTGAAACAAAGATCGTTTTATTCACTGTTTTTGATGAATCACGGGCCCTTTTTCGAGTGTCAATGGTGAAAAGAATTGTATAATTGTAGATTCATTACATTTTCGACTCCTCTAATTTAATTCAAATTACCTTCGATGCGGGTTCCAAGACAAGTTAATTTACTTTTTAATTTTTAGTCATACCACTCGACAACGTGTGTTACGATAACCGTCACTAGTTGTTGAATCCCACCCGTTGTTACTTCGGGACACGTATCTTGGACCTAAATCGTAAGAAATGCTCTAATAACAGCCTACCATGGCTATGTTGCCTCCACTTTGCGATATGGTGTACTCTTTTGGGGAAATGCAACAAATGTAAACGACGCATTCATAGCCCAAAAGAAATGTTTGCGAGCTATCTGTAAACTGCATCGAACAGATACCTGCAAACCGCATTTTCAAAGCCTCAATATATTGACCCTGCCATCTCTCTATATCTATGAAGTAAATGTTTTTTCACCATTGACACTCGAAAAAGGGCCCGTGATTCATCAAAAACAGTGAATAAAACGCTCTTTGTTTCACCGAGTGAATAAAAAAATTTGAATTTGGAACATGCGCGAATGTACGGATTCTAGTGAAACATGCAAAGAGGTTGCACACTCTCACTATAAAAACGTACTAAAAGCCACCTATATAAATGTAATCACTGGCTGGATGGAATGCGGCTCAGTTTAAATTAAGAAAAAAAAAATGCCGCCATTTTCTGTGTAATTTTCCTTGTAAAAGTTTATGTGTGTCTCATAATCATAAAATGACTTCATCTAGTGATGAAAATGAAACTCATATTCTCGATGGCGAAAAGACTCCTGAGTCTTTTCGCGCTAAAGCGGTAGCTATTACTGATAATTTGCTCCTTCTTTTGTGTACTATCCATAACAAAATGTAATTCATAATCACAGAGTAATCGTTTTCTCGTAGTCAATGGTGAAAAGTTGAGTACCTAACACGTGAAAAAAGAATTCATCTCGGCTCTTGTATCCCTCGATACGCTCAGCTTTCTATCTAGAATCCCTCGCTACGCTCGGGATTCTACCGCAGAAAGCTTCGCTCCTCTCGGGATACAACTCACTGCCTCGAAAAGAATTCATCTTTTTTTCACTTGTTGGGTAATCTACTATTAACCAACGGGTGACAAAAGAGCTAATAGGCTTATATTGCACTTAAGCAGAATAAGAACATACGATGCCCTTATCTTTTACCAAACGTATCTTTCAATGCTTAGTAATAATAAGGGTACCTACCTAATCCATCCATATTAATATCATAAATGCGAAAGTAACTCTGTCTGTCTGTTACGCTTTCACGTCTAAACCACAGAACCGATTTTGATAAAATTTGGTAGGTAGGTACAGACTATCTCTGTACCAAATTTTTTTTTCAAAGTTTAGAAAAAAAAAGTTTAGACTTTGAAAGGGGCATAGGCTATGTTTGGTCGCGATAACCGACATGCACGCGGGCGCAGCCGCGGGCAAAAGCTAGTCATTAATAAGAATAATGATACTCAATTAAAAGTAGTAGGTAATTCCTCATCATTCTGACAATTTACCTTTTACTTTACTCCGAAGGGTAGGAATAGACTATTTCCGAAGAATATAATAAGTAATTCAAGAAAATTAAGTGCTTTTCAAGGTACACAGTGGATCCATTAAATAGAGGATTAGCATGGGGTCATTTGCAGCTGTTGACCGCCCATAAAATTCTCACCGGTTTGACCTCAAACATCTACATTCCTCACCTAAATAAACCTCATATCGCCTGATCTAGATAGCCTCTTATACCTACTTAATTATGAAGTATGGGCTTGCTACTTATTGTAAGTGCATATCGTAATCGTTCAGCCTTTTGTCTCCTAAGTTATAAAGCTATGCATACACTTGAGAACATTATGTATCTACTTCAGCCCAAGACCGTTTTTCACGTAGGCATAAATCACTTTTTCATTACATATGCTGTACTATACATAAGCATTATGCTATAAGCTACTTATGAAAGAAGTAGAGTATAGATAGACATCACGGAAATGACGAAAAATAAGCGAAAAGATTGTTTACCATTCGCTAAGTCGTGCGATTTCCAATTACTGAAACTCGATGATAAAGATGAATCGAAAATAAAATAAATAAACCAGAGATACACCCCAAAAATTGGTTCTGAACTTTGAAGAGTGGCAAAGGGAAGCTTGATAACAATAAAAATCGGCCGAATGGCTTCATTCATATACAACTCTGTTAGGGGTTAATGCGAGATTGAGTTACTACAAAACTAATTAATTTTAGATAAATAGATACGGTGCCCTAAAAAGGAAAAAGAAAATTCAAGTTAGGTACTTCTCTCCTAAATTAAGTTGTAAACCAAGAAAGAATATAAAAAATAAATCTTTACTTTATTTTAAAGATATGAAAGTGAAAATTAGATTATTGTAAGTGTGGCGAGAGAAAACGCCTTGATAAATCTTTTTTCGCACCACAGGAGACATTTTTAATTAAAATTCTGGTCCCGCGACGCGATGTACTGAATGGTTCCATTTTTAAATTAATTTCTTTCACCGTCTTATCGTGGCTCAGGCACCCGTTTTGTACGTTAATTGAATGAGCTCTTTTCTAAATAAACTGTATATTTTACGTAATTATCGCTTTCGGTCACCAAATAAATGGAGTGTGACATCTTAATTAATAGGCCCTTGGTTCTGCATACAGTAATTTTACTAATATAAACCAATTAAAGATATTAAACTCACTGAACCCAAGAGCATTATTCATTGGTGACAAACGAAACACGGAAGGGTATATATCTATTTAACTAATGTAACGTCATTTCATAACTCTCAAACTTTTATCTCACACGTTATCTATCATAATAATGTTGAAACAGAAAACAGATGCAGCAACAGTCATAAATTATTTAAACTCCGACAATGAGTGCATCAGCGTAACACGAAACAAGCTGTAGCGCAACTTATAGCTTAATTTAAAGCAATATAATATTTAAAAGCTACTTAAGTCTGTTTTACACTTCGGAAAGTCCTTTACATTACGTAACTTGTACATCTGTCGAGAGCTTTGCTTAAGTCAGCGATGCGAAAATGTTAAGTAACTCGCCTTATACGATTCAAAAACTTCTAAATTCAAGGCTGGATTAAGCATTTGGAGAGAAGCATATTGGGAAACCGATTATTGTTTGATATTTTCAAAATAGTCTTCGTTATTTGAATATTTAGGGCACGTCATAAGTCCAATGATGAAGACGTCTGACACCCTAAGTGTCTAAACACACTATGCCGAAGTTACGCGACCGAAGTTCGGCGGCTGATTTTACGTTCCGACGTATTCGGCTGATATGACACACCATAAGTGCCGAACTTACGCGGCGAACATTCAGTTCCGAAACTTTGTGCGTGTATTCAGTGTCGCGGGGCGCGAGCGGATCCCCGCTGCTCCCCGTCCCCGGATCTTCGTCGGTAATCGAACCAAATTTCGGTCGGGTATAATGTGTGCTCACAGAATAAGTTGCCGCTGAACTTACGCCCGACCGAAGTTACGCTGTACGCTATGACGCGACGTAATTTCGGCCTAGTGTGTCGTCAGTAATTCAAATAGCATTGCGGGCGTAATTGTGCTGAAGTTCGGTCGCGTAACTGCGGCATAGTGTTTTTAGACACAAATACTTTAATGGAATTTAAACGAACGCCGGTTTATTCCGAGAAGATGGACAACTGTTTAAATTAGTGTAGATGCTGAAGACGCTATGATACATATTTTCGTTTCACTAGCCATTGTGGGTCTGTTATGGATATAACCCACTAGATTACCACTTAGTCACGAGCCCGACGGGAGCTCGGGGCACCTAACTAAGTGGTAACCTAGTGGATTAGCACCGAGCTAGGTTAAGGATGGATATCCTTATCATATTGAAAGACTTCGTATAGAGAACGTTAAATCGTCGATGCCTGTTGCCATACGAATATCTGTGACGTTTTGAGAAGTCCAAAATCGCCAGTGGGTTATAGATGTCATTATAATGGCAGTCGGCGGCTCACAGAAAATATTGGAGTACGGCCGTTTCATAGCTAGACTGAAAGCCCATCCTAACTAAGTAGGGAGATTGATGATGATATATAAATAGGCCATTTGGAATTCCTCGGAAAGGCAAATTGTGTAATCATATTTCCAATTTGAGTTTCACCAGAAATTGGGTCTAGTTGCCTTCTGACATATATTAGCAGTGGTATTACTATAAACAAAGCGAGGCCAAGTCATCAATCATCGTCAAAGATCCTTTGATCGTCCATCAAAACCCACATCGTCTAGTCCTCTATTGTAAAGAGCTTATCTGTTCAAATTGTATCGGACCATCCTAGAATTTTGAGACATAACAAGGAGCTTTTGCTTGATAAACATAATTATTTAATTTTATAATTAGAAGTAATCAAAGGTTGATTGCTATATTTATAGAAAATGTTTCTTTGACATCCGGATACTAAGTTATTCCTGGTCGAATCCGAGGCTTTCACCTAGGAGCCAGGATTCCGCTAACTCCTTTTGGTTTGACTTATACGGCTTTTTTGACCCAGTCCAGAGAGGAAATCCTACGTCAGACCCTCATCAGTGAATAGCAGGTGCACCGGCTTGCAGGTATGTTGACTTGTCTTGTGGGCATTTACTATACCTAAACCCCGAATTTATAATTTTAGGTTTCAAAGACTTCCTTTCATTTAATTTACCATGTTTCTTAGAGAGATTTGATCCTTATGATTGACACTATCGATTGATGCCATAAAAATACAGGATGTTACTTTTTCGGATTTTAGTCGTTTGGATTACCGGGTATGGCAAGCGAATTTTAAAAAATCTATGAATGCAGTTTTGTTTCTATTTAAAAATAAAATGATGTCTGGTAAGTAAAATGAGCTAACTTAAGGATTTAAGGTACTTTCCCTCCATGTGGCATCGCCGTGGGACGCCCTGTATAGCTGATCGAATTTTTAAAAAAATAAGCTTATGGATATTTTTAATCTTGAACATTTTTCTATGATTTTAGGGGCCCACATCTTGCATAATAGTAAATCTAAAGCCCTTCATAAGGCTCTAAAAGTGTGAAGATTAGAAATATCAACAGACAATAATTATCAACTAACTCTTTATTGACTCTTATGAAACACAACATTACTTACCTTATTATTGGTCTTTTTACAAATATTTGTTTAAAAAACCATTAGCAAGTTTTATAAGGGGAATTTGTTCATAAGCCTAGGGGGCTGTCCATTAATCACGTGATGTTTTTTTAGCAATTTTTTAACCCCCCCTCCCCCATGGTGATACGTGGTGAGGTTTTGGGCTACCCCCCCCCCCCCCCCTTCCCCCTAGCCAAAATCACGTGTATTTTTTTATTCATTATTCAATGCAAAAAAAACTAAGAATCGTGACAAAGATCGTGAGTTATAAGAAAAAATAAATACTCACGTGTATTTTATTTTTTCTCTCAATATACCCCTTCCTCCCCCTTGATGATATTTCGTGATTTTTTCCGAATCCCCCCCCCCCCCCCCCCCTTTGAGCCTCACGTGATTAATGGACAGCCCCTAGATAGGTAGGTACAAGATAGGTAGGTACTTAAGGCCTTTTCTCTACCAATCTTATTTATTTTTATAACTTCATAAATCATAATCATTAAACTAGATATAATATAAAACATAGGTCATTTAGGTACCTTTAAATAAATTAGTAGGTGCTTGAGACTTCTTGAAATATTCAGATTATTTTTTGTAAGAATATAAAAACGGCAAACGTTTGTAACATAATCAATGTTCATAGAAGATATAATAAGTTACATTAATACTTACAGAAATTGATGAATCTACGTGTCTTAAACACTTGCCTCGAATCGCACTTCAAAACACTTTTAATTTTTCTTAAATTTAATGTCTCTTGCAGTCATAATTTTTTTTACGTCAATAATTTCACATAGGATAATATTAAATGCAGTTATAGTTTTTAAAATATCAATTACAGTAAAATTAGACCACCTGTTCAGTTACTTGAACTTTTCGATCATGTTTCAGGAAAACCGTCCGCACACGGACTCGACCAGCCGGCGTTTTTCAAATGCCGCTTCAAACAATCCCGCCGATCCGACGTAGCCCATTTTCCCGCCAAAGTATGGTGTTATTATACGTCCAAATTAAAAAGTGGTTAGATGCCAGTTCCCCCAGTAGTGCATGCATGCGATTTTATTTAACCACATTGCCTTCACTTCATTCAAGCATTCATATGACACTAACAACTTTAGAAGTAGGGTTGAATATAGCGTATTGTTCTGATAACATAACTTTGTTTTTTTGCCACTTAATATACCATTACTAGCGACATCTAGTACTCTGTACAGTAATTAAACCCTTATTCATACTGATACTTCCGTATAAAAATATAAAAACTAAAGTAAAAAATTCATGATTGACAATAGTATATACATTTTTCATAACCATTATGTATATTTCTCGTGTTGTAAATATTATTATCTATTTATTGTTTGATTAAACTTTAAATTGTTTCATTTGAGTACAGCTAAATTATTTTAGTTCAATGGCAACTTTATGTTACTTCAAAATTCAAATACTGATTTATCATTGGTTGAAAAAATGTCAAATTACTATTTTTGATTTGACATTTTTATCTTTCCATTTTCCATGAAATGAAATAAAAAATGATGAAAAAAAGGGCGGGAAACTTTGATTGAAGCGGACGCGGAATTTTCAAATAACTTTTATAAAAATAATTTGCGAAAGGATTGGGTGAAAAAAAATAACCAGTTTAGCATTTATTTTATTTACTTTACGTTTATTTATTATTATTCTAGTTGTAGCAGTTTATTGGTAAGTTTATTGTACATAATCACTAGTATATAGTCGTCACCATGGATGAACCGGCCGACCCCGGTGGGGGGAATGGCGCCAACATTTTAAAACCTGATCACAACATTGAATCCTCAATGGATACAGACTGCTCGTTATCGGGTAAAGACAAATTGTTAGCTCGCAAACGAGCAGCAACTCACGTTGTATGCAATAGCTGCAATAAGAAAAAATATAAATATGGTTCTAAGAGGGAGAGTACTGGCTGCCGGTGTGGGGTCTCTGTAGGACCGCAACCTGAGGCGCATCAGGGCGCTGATGTTATAAATGAACAGGTCGCGAAAAGTATAGGTCGTACTAATTATAAGAACACGGATGTTGCACCATTTATCATAAATATTCAAAAAAAGACTATGGCGGAAAATAGTCGTACTATTTTTCACCCTATTGAGTTCGGAAGGTTTTTAAAGAACAACAACATCACTGGTGTTGTGAACGGTAGCCTGAAAAGAATAGGTAGGAACAAAGTAAGCTTGTCATTTAACACATTTTCTGAGGCCAATAACTTTTTAACCAAAGCATGCTTGCAAAAAGAATATAGTGTATTCATACCTACATATAATATTACACGTATGGGTGTCATACGAGGAGTTCCCACTGATTGGACGGATGAGGAAGTATTAGCTAACTTATCTGTTCCTTTTGGATGTGGACCCATCGTAAAAATTAGAAGGATTAAAAAGAAGGTTGTTATAAATAATGACAAGGTATTTGAAAACACTGGTACTATTGTCGTAACATTTGATGGACAAGTCCTCCCTAAAAGGGTCTACATGTGTTTCACGTCGCTACCTGTGGAACTGTACATATATCCAACTGTGCAATGTTATAATTGTTGTAGGTATGGACATGTAAAAACTCAATGTCGTTCTGACCCTAGATGTTATAAATGTGGTCAAGGTCATTCAGGTGATAACTGTAATGTAGATGAGGATGAATTGTGGTGTATACTTTGTAAGGGAGCTCATCAAGCAAACTCAAAAAAATGTTTAGAATTTGACAGACAAAAATCAATAAAAGAAACAATGAGTAAATCCTGCATATCATACATAGAGGCAGTTAAATTGCACCCTCCAATTACAAGAAAGTCATATGCAGAAGCATTTTTAACTACCCCATCATATTCAAATACAGTAACTACAAATAATAACACAGTAAATAACACAAATAATAATACAATTAGGTCATATAAAAAAACAATACTTACAAAACCCAGATCCCCCCCAAAGTTCAGTAAGGGTTATGACCATATTGCCCACAATGAAATCATTAAAAACCCTACAGTTCCAAAGCTTAACCCTATTCTTAACAATAATAAAGAAACTCCTTATGACTCTGATGACTCTAACAATATGATAAAAACTTTATTTAAATTACTGTCAAATTCTAATACTACCATCTCACCGTCCAACGTTGCCATAATATTAGATACACTATACAAAATATCAAATGACAATGGATCAAAAGTCTGTTGCAATTCAGTGGAATTGTCGTAGTATCACTCCCAAGAAACATGACCTAATCAAAATTGTAAATAAATATGATCCATTTATTATTTGCCTACAGGAGACTTGGCTTAATCAGAGGTCCGTTTTCAGGATCCCTGGTTTCTCCTGTTTGCGACATGACAGATCTGATGAGTATGGTGGAGTTGCCATACTCATTAAGAATTCTGTTCCTTTCTCTATTCTGCCTCTACCTACCTATAGTAATGAGATATCTGTCATTGCTATTAATGTAAATAATATTTGCTATGTATCTATTTATTTTTCTAATCCTACTTTACATATTTTGAACGAAGTTAGTAGTTTATTTGAGTATTTGCCAAAACCATTTATTTGTTTTGGAGACTTTAATTCACACCACCAAGCTTGGGGCTGTCCTGAAACAAAATATTATGGTAGAAAACTCTTAGAAATTGTCGAACAGTTAAACTTATGTATATTAAATACTGGTACTCCTACTCGCCTTCATAATCCTCCAACTGCACCTGATCTAACTATTTGTACATTTAATCTGGCATCATCCCTAGCTTGGGATCCTTTAGACTCCACATATGATAGTGACCACTTCCCTATTTTAATCACTTTACCATTTAATAAACTGCTGAAACATAAAAGAAATCCTCGTATAAAACATAAATTAAATAATGTAGACTGGGATCTATATAGAGACACAGTAGAACAACGGGTACTGAACTTACCAGAGATCTCCTCATCTAATGTACAGACATGTAGTGACTCATTTGCTGAGTTATTAATACAAGTGGCTGATGAAGTTTTCCCACTTAAGAGTTTGGACTCTAATAAAATACCATCACCTCCATGGTGGGATGACGAATGTACACAAGCTGTTAAAAGAAGAAAAAGTGCTGAAAGACAGTATTGTACATCCATGACTGAAGAAAACTTTGAAAACTATCAGCAAATAGCTAAGCAAACACAGATACTCCTTAGAGATAAGAAAAGAGATGGTTGGAAACACTTTTGTGAATCCTTAAGTCCTAATGTCAATGCTTCCCTTGTCTGGCAAAACATAAGGAAGTTTAGGTCATGCTTTAATCACACACAGAAACAAGCATTGTCTCCTGAACTAGTAGATCAGATAATGGATAGATTGGCACCCCCATCAGTACCCGACTATCATGTTAGCCTTTCCTATTCTATAAGTATACCTGATAGTGATAATTCTAATGAGTTAAACGCCCCTTTTACAATTAAAGAGTTGAAAAATATCCTACCAAATTTAAAAGACTCTGCTCCAGGCATAGATCACATTCCATATTCATTTATTTCAAAACTTAATAATGATAGTCTTAATTATTATCTGTCTATCATAAACAATGTGATGTTCTCAGGGAATATTCCACGTGCATGGAGAACTCAAGAATTAATCTTATTATTAAAACCACAAAAAATAAGTTCAGACCCTTCTTCCTATCGTCCAATAGCTTTGAATACCGTGTTAGCTAAAATTTCAGAACACCTAGTCAAAAATAGATTAGAATGGTTTGTGGAATTCAATAATTTATTATCTAACAGTCAACATGGATTTCGAAAAGGACAAAGTACCATGGACAGTTTAAGTACCTTTACCACTGACATTAGACTTGCGTTCTCAAATAATGATTCAGTCTTAGCAGCATTTTTAGATATTACAGCAGCATATGATAATGTTAATATATCAATTTTAAAACAGAAACTAGCCTTATTAAATGTTCCACTTTTATTAGCCAACTTCATTATAAATATTTTATCTGAAAGATTCATTCAGTATTCCTCAGAGATGGATGATAATAATAACAAGACTTATAGAACTGTATGGAAAGGTTTACCTCAAGGATCGGTTTTAAGCCCATTATTATATAATATTTATACAGTTGATCTAGAATGCTCTGTTAGAAGGTTTGCGAATGTTAGTGTATCACAGTATGCAGATGATTTGCTCCTGTATGTTCAAAGTCACTGCATATATGAATGTAAGGAGTCATTATCCTCAGCCCTTAAGGCTTTGAACATGTGGCTTGACAATAATGGACTTACTCTATCGCCCCACAAAAGTTCAGTAGTAATATTTTCAAGAAAAAGAGTTATACCAAAACTTGAAATTATTTACAATGAAGTACCGCTACCACTAAAAAACCAGGAGAAATTTTTAGGTGTAATACTGGATTCAAAACTTACGGGTGTACCTCACTGTGATTACGTCGTAGGAAGATGTGAACGAAACATTAATATTCTAAAATGCCTCTCTGGTGTTCGATGGGGTGCTCACCCTTTTACAATGAGGTTATTATATAATGCCCTAATAAGGAGTGTTCTTGATTATGGAACCTTCTTGTTAGAGCCCGGTAATGTTAGTGCTTTTAAAAAACTAGATATCATCCAATCAACTGCCCTACGAATAATCACTGGCACTATGAGATCGACTCCGATAAACTGTTTACAGGTCGAATGCAGTGACCCTCCCATTAAAATAAGAAGACAATATATGTCTGATAGATTCTTATTTCGCACTATGCAAATTAAAGACCATCCTTTATTTGCAAAATTAGAATTACTGTCAGAAAAAGTACGATCGTCAGACTATTGGGCACATAAAGACGCTCCCTGCCTTGTTACAAGCTGTAGGAGATTTAAAAGTATAGAGTCTCCATTACGTCAAGAGAATCGTCTATCTCTTTTTAAATATCCGTACAATATTCTTACTATAGATCCCAGTATTGAATTATGTCGGGGTAATATTCACGAAGATTCTAATAATGCTGCAGGCAATGATTGTCATCAAATATTTACAGACGCATCAAAACTATCAGACAAAAGCTGTGTGGGTGTAGGGGTATACCATTCACAATACAATATTTATCAAAAAATTAAATTACCGCCAGAATCTTCGGTATACACTGGGGAATGTATGGGCATTTTAAAAGCCATTGAATATGTTGTTCTTTTGAAACTGCCGAAAACTACAATACTTACCGATTCACTTAGCGCATTAAAAGATATATCTCGGTCTCCATTCCAAAAACAAATAGCTCCAATCATTTTTGAAATTCGTAACCTCTTAACCCGATGTACACAATCTAATTGTATCGTAAACCTCACATGGATACCAAGTCATTCCGGTATTTCTGGCAACGAAAAAGCTGACCATCTAGCTAGGGAGGCTGTCGTCGATGGCGACATGTTCCCATACAGAAACTACTGGAATGACTTGATGTCCTTGCCTCAATCCTTTATGGTGCAAACATGGGAGCAACAATGGCAATCTCATGATAAGGGAAAATTTTATCACTGTATACAACCTGTAATACCTATCAGACCTTGGTTTTCCAAAATAAAACTAACGAAACTAGTAACTTCTATAATATGCAGGCTTCGTATGGGGCATGTTTGCACTCCGGCGGTCTTGCATAGATTCCGTATCGTGGACAGTCCTCTTTGCTCATGTGGAGCCTATGGGGATGCTAACCATATTTTTTTCTCGTGCACTTTATATAATCATACGCAATTTCTACATAGCCTCTGTACAATTCACATACCTCTGCCAACATCTATCCAATGCTTATTATATTTATGTAATTTGCAAGTATATAATATAATTGCCACATTTATTGAACTAAATAATATTAAAATTTAATTATAATATCAAATGTACGTACTTATCTATAAAATAAAATGTAAATAACTGTAAATAACTATACCCAACCCAATCCTTTTTTCCTTCCAAATTTTGATCCTACTAAACAGATGTTTATGTTTGTAACTAATAATTTCCCAAACTTGATTGTGGCTAAATGCATTGCAAGAAGCCAAAAAAAAAAAAAAAAAAAAAAAAAAAAATAAAAAATGATAGCAAGAAAGTCGTGGTTATATTGTGCAATTTGGTAAGGTATATACTGAATAAATATTTTAAAACTGTAATAACCTTCGTAATGCTACGACCGGTTTGCACAATCGGTCAAAGGATTTCATTCGAGAATAAAACGAAAGAGTTTATCAGGAATAAAGTAGTTCGACCCAATTCTATTCTGAAGCCGGCAGAAAAGTTGAAATTGTACAATAAGGAAAATAAAGATTTGTTTGGCCCGTTGCTAGAAACTAATAAACAGAAGAAACTACGTTTGCAGAAGGAAGGTAAGTGAGTTATTTTATTAGTAAGGTTTCCGTAACCTTGCCAATGAGTGGATTAACTACTTTCTATCTGTCCTGAGTCCAGTCGTGCAATGTGCAGACGTCAAGTTTGTCGGCAATCTGATCTTGTGTAGATAATAATAGATTTGTTTACACGTATTATGTTGACTTTCGCTCTCAGTCCACGCGCACTCGTCTACTACGTATCATAATTGGGTCTGTATACATGCGTAGCATATCTTGCCAATTAACATCATATGACATTACTGTTTTAGCGCCGTAGGAAACACACGCGCTCTTCTAAAACAGTTTTATCTGTGTTCCAGCTAAAAATAGTGCATCACATCAAAACAACGACGCCAATTCGCACGCAAATAAGTTAAAGTGCTCAGTAAATACCGAGAGAACTGTCAAACAGTGTGATTATCTGGTTGGATACCCTAAGTATAATCCAGCATTAGCAGTAGAAATATTGAAAAACAGAATGTGGCAGAATACAAGGCAGTGTGTGAATTTTGTAGGGGTTTTATTGAACAATGTAGCTGTTAGGAACCTATCAATATCTGCTACCTGTAGTGCAGTAAGAAGCTCACCAGCTGAGCCTGGATATGCAAGTGAAGATAAAATTCTTCAAATAAAACACCACAAGAATGATTATACACTACAGTTTCCCTCGGTGACACTGATATTAAACAAAACAATGACTGACGAATCCAGAACTGCTTTAGAGAAATGGAAACAGGAAAGAATTGCAGAAATGGGATTAGATGAGTTCAATAAATTCTATGAAGGTATGTTTCAATTCCTTGTAATTATTTTTTTTTTCCCTTCAACCGGTCTTATTGGAGATCTAGAGGCCTATGTCCAGCAGTGGACTTCCTATGGCTGAAATGATGATGATGATGATTTTTTTTTAAATTAGGCATTTCCAGGTAAGACTAAATTGTAGTGAAAAATTAGGGTAGGCATTGGGCTAAATTAGTACCTACAGTTGAGTTAGGTGATCAAAAAATTAATGCTGAAACATCTGTTAGTTTTTCTGTCTTAGTTTTTTTTACAATAATAAACAGCCTGATTCCCATACAGTAGTACGTCTCAGGCTCAGATCACTGACCTTAATGGTTCCAATAAAGACCTTGTCCCAAACCAGTCTTGTGCCCGGAGAGCACATTAAAATTTCATTGCCAAGCCACATTTACAATACATTTTGCATGTCAGAACATTGACTGACAAAATATGTGGTTCTACCACTCATGTTTACAACCCTGCACCTATTTTCTGCAAAATAAAACACTTCATTTAATAGAGATAGAGATATTGAGATAAATATAGAGTATATCAAAATATGTATTATTCTTAAAAAGATTATTCACTACACATGAGATTTGTTCCTGTATCTCAAACCTTTGGGTACATACCCTAGGAATAAAAACTAGTAGCTTGTGATTCCAGACTGTAATCTATTTCTGTACCAAATTTTAGCCAGATCCACTCATTGGAGTATGTTCATGTGAAAATAAAAGGGGTGGAGCCATTCTCAATCAGTTGATTGAATTCATTTTATTAGGAGCCATAATAAAACCTGTATGCATGCTATTAAGACAGTGAAACATCTTGTAATCAAATATGTAATCTTATTGTAACATCTGAGTAACCATGTTTCTGTTGACAACAGAAATGTCTGTTGACAACAATGAATATTGAATTGTGTGTTCCAATCTGTTATACAAAGTAGTTAACACCTTGGATGACAACACTTGGTGATACACAGTATTAATAACAACATTCTTTGGGCTTGAAATGTATGATATAAATTTAGACTGGCACTATCAAACCAGGTTGATATAGTATTGAAATTATTGATTGCTTATTTATCAAAAGTAATTTATAAATGTGTACAATCATTACTCTGGTCTCTGTTACTGAAATGTTCCAAGTCACTCCTATCTGTGTTGTAACAAATATCCATGATAGTAAATTGGGTAATGCAGGTTAATTGGTAACAGGCTAGAAAGGCAATAACTTCGGGTGTGGGGTACCTCAGTTTTTTGGATTATATGTAGGACTTTAATCAGCGTGAGCGATGTCATAGAGATAAGTCACAAAGGAGACGGATACTCTTCCATACATTCGTGGGCCTGATTGACAGAAAATGGAGCTGTCAGCTGTCACAGCTTAAAAATACAGTTGATAAACACAAGAAATAATTAATCGATTAACGGAAATCGATTCAGAATTTATTTTTATTACACTATTATTTGGTATTTTAAATGGTTATTATTATGATTAAGTTTTGTTCACTCTGATTGATTTAATATCAAATTGTGATTCAAGTGTTTTAATACGCAATATTGTTTAAATAATTTTTAGTATGTAATCAATATTTTATTTTGTTAGTGAAATAAATTTAGTTTTAAGATTTCTCGTCTTCAAGATTTTCAATTGAGCTGGTTTTTTAATATTTTGAAATAGAAAAAAATACCACTTTTTTTAAGTCATATCTCAACTCATTACAATTTTGGCCCAGAAGTCCCCGTCTCCTTTAATATAAGTAAGTTTTGAGTGTTGAAACCCAAAACTTGTAAATGATTCACAGGCGAAATTTCTTATTTATGGATTACAGATGCTGATGTTTTAGATTCTTTAAACAACCAATTTGCCAGCTGTATTATCATTCTATTTAGGTTTATATCCAAGACTTTGCTCTTCTTTTGGTTTGGCTCATATGCCTCTTATGGAGGGGATGGTGTTTGATGTCCCAACCATGAGAAGAATGCCTTCGTTGCCTTGTCTATCAATCAACTTGTTTACTGGCTTGAATGGTAAACTTTACCTTGGCCCTGTAGGTGTACTCAGAGGTAGGTGTATACCGAGGGTGTATTTCCCTATACACCCTCTGTATAATACAATACTTACTAATAACATAATCATTGTCTTATAATCCTCAGCTCAGATGGCCGTCGGTACTCAGTTCCACAGCACTTTGAAGAACTACTTCACTCAACCAAAATCACAACTTCGTATTGAGAAAGAAGTTGAAGGTGTTTGGTCTTCCGTAGCTGATGTCCTCAAGAGTATATCAACACCTAAAGCCATAGAATCTAATGTTGTACACCCTGTATTGAAATATAGGGGGATATTTGATGCTATTGCTGAATACGAGTGAGTATTAGATATAACATACTGACTTTTATGGTGGCACATCACATGGCTATTGGTATTGCCTATTGGGTGTTTACTGTACATACATACATACATACATATAATCACACCTTTATCCGCGAAGGGTTAGGCAGGGGTGAATTAATACCCACATTTCACCAATCATTGTATTCGGTCCACATTATAATAGGGTGTGAGCCTATTACTGTATTTGGCAAAATATTGGAAATACACACAAATACAGTCAAATATGACCATCCACACACATGGCAGCCAAATAACAAGCAAGCATTTGACAATAGAAGCCTTCTGTTCTTTTCTTTTTTTTTTTTTTTTTCTGCCATCTTGGGATTGGCCATATTTTGTCAAATAAAAATAAGGCCAATACTTTGCCAAAAATATTCTGTCCATATGTGATAATTGTTTGCAAAATGTGTCAAATACGCAAATACAAATAGCTATGTGAGGTGCCACTATTAGACTGAATCAAATAGAGAATCCCTATAAACATACATATATAGTAGATTATTCAACAACGGAGACAAAAATAAGCCGCCATCTTCTTGTATGACGTATTTATGGATATAATACGTCATTGCATGAGACATAATTTTCGTAATAACATGTCATTTCCATTAATGAATGAAACACAAACAAACACAACAGTGTTTCTCCCAAAATAGATACAAACCTAATATTATTATGTAGTTGTAAACTTGTCAACATCCTTCATAAAATATAGTCAGTGACTTGTTTGTATGTAGCTAATCCATCCTGATGAGTCTGGTTGTAAATGATTGGTTTTTTTTTCTACATAAAATCGTAACATTGGTCGATAAACACGTCCAGACCAAAATCGGCAGAAATCTTAGCACGTTTTTCGCACTACAGTCAAAGCGAAATCAAGCTCTCGCGCGTTGTGTTAAAGCACATAATTGACTGCATAAGATCAGTGCTCGCCAACTATCACTGCATTGAGCCTCGTTGGATTGCATAGGATTTGCAGTAGCTACATAAATTACAAATTGCTACTTTTGTAAATTTAAAATGCTGTCGGTACAAACATAGGCATGTTTACAGTCCAATCAATTATACCTACATACATACATGTATGTAAATTCCCGAATTGGGTAGACAGAGGTGTATCAACACCCAAATTTCGCCAACCATGATTTTTGGTCTCAAATACATAATAGGGGACCTATTGCCATCAAGCGGGCATTCGTATGTATAAATAATCCTTTTTCCTGCCTGGCACAGAGCGAAGTACCTATTGAATTGGTAGGTTATGTCGTATTATTTAACTGTTTAAAATTAGTACAGTAAGTAATTAGGTATAGCAAGCTAAGCAAACAATTTAATGACCTACTATCTTTATTTGTGATAACTTCCAAATAGTATCTTGTCATGCTTACAGCCATATAACGAGGCTGATATTTTTAGGGTTCCGTAGCCAAATGGCAAAAAACGGAACCCTTAGGCATTGTCCTAATAGAACGCGAATGCGCGATCATCGTAAGTTCGCGCGAATTTTACTCGTACGAACGCGCGATCAAACATATTGAACTCTAATAGGTGTCCTAACTGACAATCGCACGACGCGGTCGCGCGACTCAAATGTTTGAAACCCTATTCGCGCGAACTTAGTTCGTACGAACGCGCGATCAAACATATTGAATTTGAATAGGTGTCCTAATTGAAATTCGTGCGAAAACGTCGGAGTGGTACCGCGCCCGCGCCCCTCTCGCCTCTCGCCTTGCCGGCCCAGCCATCCGGCCGGCCGCCATTTTGTAAACTTGACGTCAACGCAACGCACGTGTTTGATTGCGAGAATTGTTTAAAATGTCATTTGAAGATAAATTGATAATTGAGGTGCGTAATCGACCAATTCTTTGGGACAAACGCAAAGATGACTACAAAAACCGTCTAAAGAGTGACAGAGAGTGGAGTTTGGTTGCGAGAAGTCTAAATAAAACAAGTGAGTATATTTTTTATTTATTACTTATTTTCTTTACTACATTATTTACGACGAATTTGAGAAATAATTAGTAAAATTCTGTCTTGCAATAATCGCAGCTCTGGAAGTGTTATTATTACGCCTGGTCCTGTTTAATGTCGTCAATGTGTTGTGCCGTCGACGATTTATAAGGTGTTGTCGATCGCTATCGCTATAATATGTTTTGTCTATATCTATTAAAATATTGTGCAAGAGACAGATTGACATTACAATTTTAATAGCGTTTTCAACCGAGGTCTCTATAGGTTTATAAAGTATTCGAAATTTCGAGGCCATCATTCCAAATGTGCATTCTACGCCAACTCTCGTAGCAGATAATCTTTTATTGAATCTTATTTTTGTGACATCTGTCGCTTGCCTTCTTGGATAAGGTCGCATTATAAATGTTTTTAGTGGGAATGCCTCGTCTCCTAAAAACACATAAGGTGCCATAATGTTAGAGTTCGGTAATGGTTCTGCGGGAGGAAGTTGAATATCTCCGTTTTCCAGCTTTTGATAGAAACTAGAATTACTGAGTACACCGCCATCACTGTCTTTTCCATATGCACCTACGTCAATAATTATAAACTTATTTTTTGAATCTGTGACAGCTAACAGTACAATGGAGTTGTACATTTTATAATTGTAGTACATGCTGCCACACTTCGCCGGCTTGTTGACACGAATGTGTTTGCCGTCCAAATTGCCACAACAATGTGGGAATTTATTTTTCATTGAAAAAGATTCTGCTATAGTTTTAAATTCTTCAGTACTGGGAAATTTCATGTGTTTGTTATGCATATTTTTCCAAATAGCAGTACAAACTTCCAACACAATGCTTGCTATGGCTGTTTTTGAAATACGGAAAGGTACTGATAATTTCCGGAATGATGTTCCTGTTGTTAGTGTAAAAAGAGAAATATTTTTATTTTATTATAATGTAATATTTTAAAATTTATTTTGTATTCAACCTAGGTTGCTTATACTGGATGACTTTTTTTACCGTCTCGATAAAAAATGGGTATAATAGGTGAACGGAGTAGAAGCAATTGGCATACTTAGTTTTTTTTCTTTTTTTTTCGAAAAAAAAAAAAAAAAACTTCCAAATTAAAATCATTCGCGACTTGTGTATGATTTGAAATTCGATATGTTTTATCAATTGATATTTTTTTAAGGTTTACTTTAAATTTATAGCGTTTTTTGATGATAGATCAATTTTTTTCTAAGCTTTGGAAAAAAGAAAAAAAAAACTAGGTATGGCATAAGCTTCTACTCCGTTCACATTATATACCCATTTTTTTTCGAGACGGTAAAAAAGTCATCCGGTATAGAGAAAAATTATTTGTATATTCTTATCACATTAATATTTTTGTGATTGTTATAGAAGCCGACGTCAAAAACAAGTGGAAAAATTTGAGAGACGTCTTCATGAAGGAAGCCAAGAAAGTACGTCGTCCTCGATCGGGTGACCAAGGCAGTCCTAATAGCGATGAGACTTATATAGGCAAATGGTGTTTTTTTAAGGAACTATCTTTTTTAAAAGATATAGTGAAACCTAGGCACACCCAAAGCAACTTTCAGGATTTAAATGCGGGATCTGATAACAATGAAACTCAAAATTCAGACACGGTTGAGATTCCAGAAATAGATCAAGTTGAAACTTCAGAAATGGATCAAGTTGAGACTCCAGAAATGGATCAAATTGAAGAAGTGGTGGAAAATCAAGAACCTGTTTCGGAATCTGTTAACGCAAGTTCTCTAGCTAGTGGTAATTTGATCCCCCGAAATAGATTCCCTACGACGACAGACGACAGCGAGTCTGGTTCATCTAGAGCAAGCGAGTTCAGGCAAAGGCAAAGACAGGCAAAAAAACCAGAACTGACGCTTTTTCAACAAAAAATGATTGAAGTGGAAAAACAAAAAATACAAGCTTTTAATGAGAAAAACAAAGAACAAGACGATGAAGACATGTTGTTCTTAAAATCATTGGCGCCATATTTCAAGTATTTAACGCCAGTACAAAAACTAAGACTGAAAAGTAAAATTCAAACTTTTATTGCTGATGAAATTAGTCTCACTACCTCTTCAACATCATCTACGCCAATATCGCAATCTATATTACCCTCTCCGGTAAACGCGTCACATCATTCAATGTCGTCGGTGCGGAACTACTACGAAAATGATCCCCTAGGTCTACACGAGTACGATACTGAGCTATCCGTAAATGATTACTAACTTTGCAGTTTGTGTTTTTTTTTACTTTGAACTTAAATAAACCTTCATTTTAATTTATACCTACGTAATTTGTTTTCCTTTCCTTCAATAAATTAAATTAGTCAGCGAAATTCAAATCCAAAAGACTTGAAATCTCAAATATAATTTATACAAAGTGCGTAGTTCCCAAATGTTCTGCAGAAATTGGCTGACTGATTTAATTAAAAAAAAAAAACAATAAAATCGAAAAGGTACATAGTCAACAGCACATCAAGCGTAACACATTGTGTGACTTTTATACGCATGATGTAGTGTTAACTGTTCAAGTTTTATCAACTTCATCAAATAAAGAGGATTGATTCACATACAATCACTCGATTTTTTTTTGTTTTGATTTAATTTTTTTTTCTTGGCTTTCTTTTTCCTTGATTCCTTTATCGATACTGAGTCTACCCCTAAGCTATTGCACGCAATTACTTTAACACCCTGTATATTTGAACAAGTACCTAGTAAATTATTATAGAAATTACACTCACCTAATCGTCAGCACCAATCTTTCCTCCACACTTATAGGTTTTCTGTAGTTGGTAACAACATGATTGCAATCGTCTCTGATCATATTGCATAGGTAGTCAAATGCTTCTGGTGACATAGACATATAATCATAAAATGCAGACTCATCTTCTCGTAAGTCAAAATATTGATTGTGAAATTCACCACGATTTGGTCTCATTTTTAACAAAGCACTTTGCGTCCCACGTTGTTTTTTTTCATTTCCATCTAAATCCGCACAAAACGTCATCCAAATATTTCCCGACAGCAAAAATTTTGCGTGTCTGACGTCCATGGTTGTTGGTATCGACCGTGCCACTGCCCGGTCACGCTCGCTCCCGTCGTCAAATCGCGCGAGCAAGATTCGCGTAATCGCTTATTCGCGTTCTATTAGGACACCCAGTTTTTGACGTCGCGCGAACACGCGATGGTCGCATCGCTCGCATCGCGCATTCGCGTTCTATTAGGACAACGCCTTATAGATTCGTCATGTCTGTGCGTCCGTCCGTCTGTCTGTCTGTCTGTCCGTCCGTATGTCACAGCCACTTTTCTCCAAAACTATAAGGCCTATGCTGTTGAAACTTGGTAAGAAGATGTATTCTGTGAACCGCATTAAGAATTTCACACAAAAATAAAAAAAATGCATAAAATTTTGGGGGTCCCCGTACTTAGAACTGAAACTCAAAATTTTTTTTTTTCGTCAAACCCGTACTTGTGCGGTATCTATAGATAGGTCTTCAAAAATGATATTGAGGTTTCTAACATAATTTTTTTCTAAACTGAATAGTTTGCGCGAGAGACACATCCAAAGAGGAAAAATGTGCGTCCTCCCCCCCCCCCTCTAACTTCTAAAATAAGAGAATGATAAATCTAAAAAAAAAGAACTACCACTAAAAATTGGTTCGAACGAGACCAGTCAGTAGTTTTTTTTTAATACGTCATAAACCGCAATTTTCGCCTTTGCTACTACGGAACCCTTCATGGGCGAGTCCGACTCGCACTTGGCCGATTTTATTTTAACACAATGTATTAAAAGCACTGTATAAGTATGGAATAAAATTGCAACAATCTGAACGCCAATCCCGGTTACATTCAAACCCTGCGCTTTGCAGCCTGGGGTCCACTGTCCTTCTCATTTTTTCTGGCCCTTTTTACGCCAGTCTTGTCTGTCAGTCAGAAGGTATACCTAGAGGTACACATCTAGGACCGCAAGTCCAGAGAGAAACAAAGCCCTGACGCGCGCGGATTGTTTTGATGATCTTAATCTGACATTGGCTTGAGCCCTGAAGGTATTTTAGGGGGGACATTCACACATTATAAAGCGTCTATGAAGATACAATGACAAAATCGCTAATGAATAGTAAATACATTGAAGACGAAAACTTGTATTTGCTGACATTAGTAACTGGTAGACTTGATAAAAATAAAAATTGCATACACATTTAGCACCTTTGAATTTTGATATGCACAGTTTTGACTGCAATAGAGACTAAGATTATGAAGTAGATGGTAGATGCTCTTCTATCTATACTATTATATAATTGTAAAGTGGTCGTGTCTGTACATTGGAGATATTTTTAAAAAAATACTTGGGTTAGGTTATGTTAACGATACTGAACACGAAAATATTTTTTTTGTATTTCCTGTCTGTTTGTCTGTTTGTCCGCGATGGACGCAAAAACTACTGGACGGATTTTGATGCGGTTTTTTTTGTTAGAAAAAGCTTACTCAGACTTAAAATCTTACGTTTGTTTGATCGCAATCGGTTGAGTAGAACCGAAGATATGAGCAAAGGTCGCGTTAACCGAGATGCACGCGGGCGGAGCCGCGGGCGGAAGGCTAGTACTTAAATAAAACAGTGGTTAACATTTATGGCCTTTGGAATACATCAGTTTTCCTTCACATTAGGTAAACTTTGGTTGCAATCGGGATTCGCTCAAAAGCACTACGTCACACCGAGGTCGAAAGAATTCGAAACCTGGCGGGCTTTCATGAAAGGTTTACCTATGTGTGCAAAGATAGAGGAAGGTGAGCTGTTTTCTCTGCCTAACCCGAAGGAAAAACGGCATGAGATATATACCTACTAGCTCTGTAAAAAGTTCTTGTGGATCGCGAATATTTTATGCGGGTGGAGCTGCGATCAACAGTTTTTAATCATAAAAATATTAAAGCCAAATATAATTCTACACGAGGCCCGCCTTTAAGATAAGGATAGTGCTATCTATTGCAGTATTACGTAGAAATTCTTATAAAGCGTTGTCTAATATCGTAGTTATCAGCTTCGAAATACCTCACCGATATAAATGTCAATGACACCAACTTACATTTGAATAACAGATTTTGTAATGTCAAGGAAAACTGAAGGTCAGCGAGATTTGGCGTAATCTCAATTTCACATCGAGATTTTCAGACTGCTATTGTCCAATGCAGGTTTTTTTTATACCATTTAGGTGGCAGACAAGCACACGGTCCACCAGGAAAGTGCTTACTTTGGCTTATGGTCGTGTGCAACACTAGGGGCGTCACACTTTCTTGTGAACGCTTGTGTTAAAATCGATTCAGTATTTTAGCTTTAGACCACTGAACCGATCTTAAATGAAATTTGGTACAGACATAGACTAGAATTTGGGCAAGGCTAGGCTTTATTTGTTCGCGATAACCGACATCCACGCGGGCGGACAGCTACGAATTTATTTTTTTAAATTGATGCTATATTTTGCAGTTTTACTAATAATTAAATAAAAAAATACGAGTAATTTAATAAATATACGTTCCCGCGGGCAAGGCCTAGTAGTGAGATTCTAGTTAAGCTGAACGGATTTACACTGGTGAAATCCAGCCTAACCATTATTTATAATAATATATTGAACATGCTACAATTGTAGTTAATTCAGTAAATAGAAATCATTATGTTTATGAATGCAATAAACCACACGTAGCTACCCGAAATCTACAGTTAATAACCTTGTATACGAGTATAACGGCTATGTCCTTAATCAGTTATTTGTTATTGAATAATTTTAGCGTGAGGTGTTTTATTTAACCGTTTTATTGTTAAATGTTGATCACATTTAATGTACCATTTCAAGTTCAGTTTCCCTGTTAACAAGTGAAAAAACTTGAAACTAATAAATACTATACTGTGTGTTAAGTGGTCGTGTCTGTACGGAGATGATTGACGATTGAGATAGACGATTCTGAACACGAAATTACACGAAAAAAAAATCTTGTCTGTTTGTCCGTTTCTCTGCAATGGATGCAAAAACTACTAAACGAATTTTGATGCGGTTTTTTTTGTTTGAAAGGTCTTGGTCTCGGGACACAGTTCGATTAAGAATGGAAACCTATTGAAATTTGATTCAATAGGACTCAGGCTCCAAAGGCAAACTTCGAGCGCACCTTTGAGGATGATGATAAACAATAATACATATAATGAAATTCTTTTCTATTTTCAGAGACAAACCCACATTGATAGAATGGAAAAAATCCGACAAGCAACGCAAATCGATCGCTCTGACCTACGATAATCCCGTGCAACTTGCAGCGTACTTCGGCGCGGTGTGCCACGACCTCAACTACAAACATCTGAACGTTAGAGACGCACTACTCGTCATTGCATACACTGACGGTTCTAAAGCCGATGTCTACCATCTTGCTACTGACAAATTGAGGGAGCATTGGGCCCAATGGCTTATAAGGCTAGAGGCATACACAAAGAAATATAGCAACGATACCGAGAAGATATTGAAGGGAGGAAAGAGGTTGTTCGAAGAGGATATTGGTAATCTCCAGTAATTCACGGTATGTATTTTTTTAATATGAAAGTAGTACAAGTACAGGGACACATCCTTTGGAAATTAATGGTAATCACAGTGTGAATGAGTAATGGTAGATTTCAAATTGTTTACCCATAGGATAGAAGTTCAAGTTTTATAATAAATTGTAGAAGGTTCTTATGGAAAGAAAATAAAGAAAAACTATGTATTTCAGTAATTATGCAGTCAGAGCTGCAGGTTAGTGTTATGATAAGAATGCTATTGCAATCCATGTCATACACTATAATCAATCAAACGTGACTTACGGCAGGAGGTATATCTCAAAATGGACATGTAGATAAAATTGTTATCTTATTGCAACATTTTTATTATCACTGGCTTTCATTTCTGCCATTCAAATATGGTAGCCATATTTTTCACCATCAATTACCAATCCAAAACATGCAGTTAGGAGCCCGGGGCTCATTGGTTTATCTTAATTTTTACGGAGTTAGTAGGGTGCTTGTAAGGCCTATTCATGTTGCCATGTCAATTCGTCGTTTTTCAAAAACATCGCCATGCATTCGTGCCCATGTCTTTAAACATTGGGTGCTAATGTGTTGCGTTTTTTTTTTTTACATATGAGGTGAATTTATCATTATTTTTACCCGACTGCGCCAGCGAGAGGGTAATGTGTTTCGCGCGTATGTATGTATGTGTCTATGTGTGTATGTAGTTTTCTTTGTTGCCCTCTACAGGCCTAACGCCTTTACGGATTTTGATGAATAGGGTCTCAAATGAAAGGTATTCATCTCCCGAGTGTCATAGGGTACATAAAATTCCAACAAAAACTATAGGTACGGTAGATTTTTGATGGTAAAATTATGTGTTGGCAAAAATTTTTTTTCATTCAAATTTATCGAGTAGGGTATCAAAATGAAGAGAATTAAAAGGAGATTACAAAAAAATATAGATGTCATATCCTAACTAAAAAGGTTAAAATAAAATTAATTATTAAAAAATAAAAAAACCCGACTGCTGTCTAAAAGATTGAAACACGCTTGATAGCAGGCGGTACCCATTAAATTTCTTTCGGTTTATGATTGGCAAATGGGTACCGCCTACTATCAAGCTTGTTTCAATCTTTTAGACAGCAGTCGGGTTTTTTTATTTTTTAATAATTAATTTTATTATTCTTCTGCCATCTCTGTCTCTGCCTACCCCTTCGGGGATTTACAGGCGTGAGTAATTATGTATGTATGATGTATTAATCAGTACCTACTAACTGTATTCTTTTTTCTGTTCCAGTGGAGTATTCAAACAAATATGTAAAGGACTGAGGATCAAGAATATATTTACCTTAGTATCAAGACTTCTTGGTAAAGCGACTTCCTATAAATATTTAACTCGCCTTGTTTTCACATACTGCGCCTTCATTTCATTCACAATGTGAGAACAAAGTGGCTTACGGCTTATCTAAGATGTTAAACCATTTTCTGTTGAACAATTAATTATATTATTATTACTTGATGTAGGGAAATGATTTCAAACTATTGACATTAAGTATGATAATGGGTGACCTCTTGATGGCAAACGGGCAGGAAAACCATCTCTACAGAGACTAAAAGTATGTGTACAGCGAACAGGAGCATTATTCTGAGTGATATCGAGTTTAAAACGCAGTCGTAACGTGAGAAGATTTGATTACTATTGGTTAACATAATGGCGTAAAACTAGACCAACTTATTATGTGTGGCTTTTACGAACGCGCGCAGTCACAAAACTGTTTGTCACTCAGAATAAGAGGCCAAATCATTGATTGTAGTTATAGTTATTTTCATAGACAATAGTTGTTTTCTAATTTAGATGTCTGGCGAGCTATGATCACAACCTATTTATCTACACTTCTCAGAAAAAATGTAATAACTATCGCTCGATCTATGTTAAACAACTACATTGAATGCCAAAAAAGTAATACTGTTTACTATTATACAATTTTTTTTGTCGTGACTTCGCGGTCACATTTTGTAAAATAATTCTCTATTTGTTACAATTTTGTAAACGCAGTCATTGTATAGAGTGCTTATATTCTTTTTTCATAGGCTATACTTTTTATCATTCTTTTTCCGGTGTCACCTACATAAGACCTATTGCCCGGTCAGGCGGTATGCTAGCATTACCCACCAGCGCTCGCTAGGTCTTAACCACATTACTGAGCGAAGATTTTTATGAATTTGGCCATTAATATCATACATGCATACATATTATCATGCCTTTATCCCCGGTGGGTTAGGCACAGGTGAATTGACACCCACATTTCACCAATCATTGTATTCGGTCTCACGTATTAGGTGTGAGCCAAATGCCGGGCACTGTTTTGTTGACTTATATCAGAGTGTCAATAGTTTGAAATCAATAAGATAAAGAAGCTAGTAATATTAGGAATGTATTATTAGTAAGGTAAAAGACTGGGTAAGTTGTTTGAATGTTTGTCAAAATAAGCCTTATTTTATGTAGTACAATCACATATAAACCATTCTATATAATGTATTGTGCAAGCTACTCATAGTTACAATAAAGAAATATCTTCAGATAATTTGCTATATTTTGATTCAGCTTAGCGATTAACGATAGGTTAAATAGCTTGTGCTGGCTTATGCCTGGTTTCCACAGTGCGAAGATTCACGGACGCGGTCGCAGACACGGATGCATTTACTAAATTATACTAGTGGTAGGGTACGTATGTTTAGCGGTGAATGAACGTGGATGAAGAAGTTGCGCATAAATATAAGGAATTGTATCTATGCGCAACTATACCTTACACGTATTTGAACCGCTAAACTTATGTACCGCATCTGTCCAAACGTGTCTGCAGTATCACGGACGACTTCTTTCCACGCAGCGTAGTCCGCGAAGTCTTTCACGCGTACGTGAAATCGCAGATCGTGGAAAGCGGCCTTTACAGATATAAAAAAAAGTTGTCAGTAATCCTTTCACTTGAGTACTTTGTAAAGACCCTTATTTGAGATTATTCTTTGCATTACTAGTAGTATATTCCATGACATAGGTTCAGTTTTGAACTGTTTATCAAACCAGTATGTTTTTAAGTTTTGCTTTCAAAATCGACTTCGAAAATCAGTCGGCATCCGCCTTGCTCAGCCATGATATCACTCCGATCATTATACTTTGAAAAATTGTCATGTAACTCACTTGTGAGCTCATTTATTTATGCTTTTGATTAATAAGTTCATGTTATTACAAAGATAATAAGAAACACGTACCTAATAAGAATCGTACAGTACCGGGCGATTAGACTTACACATCGGAAAGAGAGAACCTTAGACCATTATACTGTACCTACATACACATCAAAATGCATCGCAAAAAACGGCGTGAAATATGCGTTATGTGTGAGTAAGCTAATATTAATATTGTTCCTTAAAATGTTTAAAAGTTATAAGATCAATGTTTATGTCAACTTGAATCAAGGTAGTGCATATTTTTACGCCGCGTTGGGAGCACTTATTGCGTTTATAGAACTCCTACATACTCTAAGGAGAGAGGTCCTACAAAACCGATCTTAACCTAATTATGCCTCCTCCTTCATTCCGAAGTCCCAATGTCGGGTACTGTACACTCTGTACAGTCATCAAAGGATATAAGTTCACACCTTTTCATACAACTTTATATGAAAAGGTGTGTACTTATGTCCTTTGTCGACTACTAAAGCTGATAGTTACTGTCGTTAAAAGACAAAAAGGATCATTTATTAAGACATGTTAAGAGATTTTAGTTTAGTTCCTGATTTACTTAAGACATAATCTATAGCTACATACTGTTGACTAGTACATGCTATCTAACGCTAAGAATTTGGTCAATAAAATATTTACAATGTATTTATCTTAAAACAATAAGAGCTGTGTAAAAATGTATCACTGTATAAATAAATAAATGGAAATGAGGCTATCCTCATGACCGATTTGTTTATCTTTATATAGTAAACCTTGCACTTACGGACGCAAAACAGGATATTGCGATTGTCTTAATCAAATTTTATTAATATACGGTTGTTTGTAGAAAAATATTGGCTGTATTTCTTCATTAATCTGTATTTTAGTAAGGCTGAATTGCATCAGTGAAAATGCGTTCAATAAAACTGGGTTCGTGCGTCTTTCAAATATTCACTACATAAATTCAATTATTCGCGTAGTGAAATATGCTAACGCACTTCAGTCCTCTTTGATCGCAATTCCTATCGTTGATGAAATATAACCTATAGCTTGGACACTGGATACATGACTGTACATATTATATATTGTTATATATACAATTCTACAAATAACCGTATAAGTAATCATAACCATAACAAATTATTCAGTTTTATCAATTACACGATATTTTAGATTCTTAATTATTCATACCATTGAAATATAAGTTATTTTAACAGACTACGGGACCTGTGGAAAGAATAACGTTAAGATATTGTTTTATTTTACTGCGTATTGTTCATATTATCTGAAAATGTGTCCTTAAATTGAACAAATATTTAACCTTGGCGAGGTCATTGTATTAAAGATAAAAAGAGTCATATTCTTTGTAAACCGCAACAAAATAATAATGAATGACCGTATCGAATTCTGTAGTTACGAGGTAACGCTATATGAGTAAATGCTTTGTTAAGTCCTACAGTCGTATATGGTTCGTAAAGTAGTTTTTTTCCTATATTGCCAAATATTAATTACTAGTCCAATATTGAAACAAATTGTGTTCAATGACTATCCTTAGGCTGTCCGTCGTAGGTGCGCGCTGATTTGTTCGCGGCGGTCGCCCGCACCGGGTCCTGCTCTACGCAGCGGACGACCTTAAAGTGCTTACTTGCTTCTACTTCCTTTTTATAATATTTTAGTGTATTACGTTATTAACATCACTTATTATCAGCGTTTAGCCGCAGTTATTGGTGCCATTTTAGTTTGAAAAAATATGAGTAAATTCTTTCAATATTATTCCTATGTAAATTTTATTAGAATTAGCCAGTTATTTTCCTGTCCGGCCTTCTTAAATAGACTAAAATAGACCTAATGCAGACATTTCCTTAAACTATATTGGATGAATATGCATCATTAAAGGTAACAGATGTATACTCAAACATTTATTACGAAAATTTGATTTCTTTTAAATTGATTTACAAAAATATCCGCTATTGATAACAACTATAATTTTAGTATATGACTTATTTTTGTTAAGTGGTATAGTTTTCTACCCTTTTGAAAGATTTACTTTCCAATGCTGTTGTTTTGTATAATATTTTTCAGATATCCAAGGTTGTTCTAGGAATATTAAAACATGTAAGTGTGTACTATTCTTAGGTAGAATATATTGTATGTTAACTTATATTTTTTCTCAGTATCTTGATTGGTATTAATATGGCGGTCTATATTAAGACACAGTTAACATAGAACAGTAAAATATCTACCGCCTTACGTGTTGCAAATTGAACGTTTTAGGGGTGCCACACACTAAAGTAGCATTTTCTACCCACATAGTTGCTGCGTGAATGTAGGTAAATTTACTGCTTTGATATATGACCCCCTTACTCAACTAATAATATTGAGTAAAACGTGAAAATTCAGTTTAGTTAAGGTGCGTCATGCCGCCGCACGTCGCTGTCACGCTGTTGTGCGTGACTTGGTAATATAAACTTTAAATGCTGTGATATAAGATTTATTTTGTTTAAAGATTGTAAAATCCGTTCCGATGCCGTCCGTTTGGTGGGGTTGGACTTGGACCCTTAATCGACTTTACATTTGCGACATCCAGCCTAACTCCGATTTATCAGATTCAGGTGAAGTGTGTCCACTATCCAGATGCGAGCATTGTATGGATATAATTTACTGTTCTATACTGCCTGTGATTAAGGTCTGAGTTAAGTTTGTACTATTGTATTTAGTTTTCGGATAATAAATAAATCTAGAATTTAAAATGTTTTTTATTTTTATACTAGCTGATGCCCGCGGCTACGCCCGCGTGAAATTCAGATCCCGTTTCCGCGACCCATCAGAAAACCAGCATACTAATCCAGGTCTGTCCAGAGAGCGCGATTGAGCCGATTTTATAAAAAGTCGCCACATACCTCTAGTTAAGTAGGTTACCTAACTGGATAGAGTATAGTTATCAAGACCCTTTTTGCAACGTGGTACCTACCTACCACTTAAAGATTGTCGGTGGATTGACAAAAAATACGCGACATCAATGATCATTCACAATCACAATTTTATTTTGCTACGCAGGAGGCGCGGGTTCGATCCCTGCTCAGTATATTTGTATGCATGAATATGAATATTTGTATTGGTCTGGGTTTCTATGTACGAGTATAATATGTATGTATTTACGAAAAAAAAAAGTATCGTATGTTTATTTTATCCGCTGGGTTCTACCATTGTATGTACGGCTCTCACATGGCTCTCATGACACCCGCCGCGGCGTGGCAGGGGACACTAAAAAAATAGCATGAGACGAGATCTTTCTTGACAGTGCACACCCGCCACGTCGCGCGCATCATGGGAGCGGTATAACATTCGTAGTCACACTATATTGAAATAAAATTGATTGAGTTTAGGATCATTGCCGGACATGCGTTGGCTCGCAAGGGGTGGGCGTTGAAAAATTGTTTTACAACAAGTGGTGTATAATTGGGTAAGTGGGTCGGCTTCGACTGGAGTATTTGTTTAGTTAACAAAACAAAACAAAAGTTTATTGCATTCGGAGCCGAGGAGATATTAACATTCCTTCGTCTAGCTGGGACCACGAGAAAACAGCGGATTCTTTTTCGTTCTGAAAACCCCACTGACGTGTGGTTTTGTACAGTAAGTAAGTACCTACTAAGCGGTTTTAGTCGGTTCTATTGACTAAAACCGCAAGTCACCGGGGTGTAAAGTTACCCAATAAGGCATTTCCCTCGCATTCCGGATGACCCTGAGCCTTTTAGGTATCCACGGCCATATGATGACCCTATGCTTCTGCTTTCTTCTTCGGAGGACTGCTCCCGGTGAACCAGCCCGCAATTGAAGATATTGATTGATATTGACACAGGCGCGGTCGCAGGTCGCTGCTTGAAGTTTTTGAAATTGACCTCCGACGTCCGAGTCGCCTTCGCGCATCGAACTATGCAGTACGGAAGGGAGCCGAGCCGAGTCTTCTCCGTCCCAGCATTACTTGCTCGCAGAAGAAAGCGTGTGCAAATATAAGTTTGTGAATTCTAAACTTTTATAGCTACATAAACCTATACTTATTTACTTCTACCACTATGGTGCCGAATCAGGAAGTGGGATGAAAAGTTACGTGTTGTACTTGTACTCAAGTGTAAAGATTTTTCACCTTTTGCTCTTTTGATTCCCTCGCTACCTCCTCTAGGGAGAGGCTGTAAGAATCGGCAGGGGCAGAGCATAGTATCAAAGTCATTGGCAGAGAAACCGCTGAAATATTCGGACATTAAGTACATTAGCATTGGCATTGTCGAGCAAGATCGCTCTCTGAATCTTGGTCGTTGTTACCGACTTCCCTCTAAAACGAACCTCCCAAGATGAACTGAAAGGCTACTTGAGTTCGAAACCATCATTATTTTGCATCTATATGCAATATTCTATCACCACACGAACCACGATTAGGTAGGTATGTACCTACAGTAGGTAATGTTTAGGTACTATTGGCACAGAATAAGTAATAGTACTACCTATTGGTTAGTGTTAGTCTCTGGTGGCCGCTATATACCTTCGGTTAATTTGATCAAACTGGCAGTTTCAAACAGTTTGATCCCATTTATATTTCTTCAAACCATTTGATTATTCAATAAATTTGTTCAAATTGATCAAACTTTATGGCGGCCATAACGAAACACTGCTTTGTGTAAAACGAAACGGTGCAAACAGCTGTTTACGAGATCCAATAATAAATGCAAAAGTTAATTGCGGCTATGTGTAGAACTACTAAAATCTCTCTTTCTTACCAATGCAATTTTCATAACAACTAGCGCCACACAGTTTTAAATGTTTATTATGATCGAATTTGTTCGGCTTATGATTCATTTTGAACTTCGAATAGTAAACAATAATTCAATTCAGTAAAGTGAAAGCACTGTGGTTGGTCCGCTTTGTCCATATAAATAAGTCCGTACTTCATGCCAGTTTCAAAGTCCAAGGACGTGAAGCTTGATAGTAAATAAGTTTGCAATTAACGAATTAAAACAGAAGACGCGCGCGAGTGTTATTGTACGCGTTAAATATTTTGTAATCGTTCTATAACCACACTATTCGGACCTCGACATACGGTCTATTCTATTTTATTCTTTTAGCGCGCTGAGTCGAGCGAACTTGTATCTTGGTTTGGCTGTGTCATCGAAGTCAGGGTATGTATTGATCAAATTATAAAACAAACAGTTATTTATATTGAAATACGTGGGTGGAATAAAAGTTGAAATAAAGTGCTTACATTTAAAGGAAAATATTATTTTAAAACAGTGGATTTTGTATTTACTATAGATTTTTAGTTTCGAAATCAGAACAGGTTATTCAGCAGGGTTCTTTAATTAAATTCTGATTGGAAAGTTGTTTTTTATTATATTATAGAGGTATTCGTACTTATATTAGGAGATTTTTATTTTAATAAGTTATTGTATGTATGTAGGTATTGTATGTAATTAACTGCTCATAATAATATAGTCCATCCATATATTATTAATTATTAGATTTTTATGTTAGGTAGGTACACAAAACCCAGGGAATCACAAGTTACGATTTTTTTAAAAACGAAAAAAAATAATGTACTTTCACTACATACCTACATACATACAGATATTTTTAATAACCATAATTTAATAATTAATTTATCAAGTAATAAAATGTTTGTCTTTTTTTCAGTTAAATTCAACAATATATTTATCATGGCCAGTGTGGTGAATAGGAATGTACAATATCTATTCAACAAACAACTCAGGGGGTTCATATCATTAGCATTTAGGCAAAGAAGTACTAGGAAACAAGAAAATAACATCTTAAAATCAGTGTACAATGAGCTGCCTGCAAGTAATTATACAGTGTGCGACTTAGTATGGGAGAATTTAGACAGATGGCCAGACAAAACTGCAACGGTAAGTAATTTTATGTATTATTTTGTTTATCCTAAAATTAAATTAATAACATCTAAGTATACTATGAGACTGGCTGTAGAGAAAAAAAAAATGATTAAAATTATATGAACCTGAAATCCCACTAAAAAATATTTAAAACTGTCATACAAAATTACTTCCAAAAAGGCCTACTATGCCTATGCAGATAAGTGTCAAAATTAATAAATTAATTTATTATCTACTTTCTACTTCCTGTTCCAAATTCAAAATTAATACATGCCTCACCCATGAGACATTTTTACCATTATTTTACTCTGCTTGGAAGGAAAACTAAGGAAGTGAATAGTTACATAATGAATAATGCTATTTTAGCCTGTAACTACTTATAAAACTTCAGCCTTCTACAGAATGCCATTGTACAACTATGTGTCTCGCATCTATTCAACTAATGAAATCACAAAAAAATCTTTCAAGTGACAAAAATGAGGGGATACTTCAATATGCCTTGCTATGTGACTGCTACCCATGCAGTAAAAGCCAAAAATTCTTGTATCTGATATCCTACTGTTATTAATTAAAATAATCTTATAACTAGCTGTGTCTGCTTCTTCAACCGCATGGTGTTTTATCAGGTTTTTCTTTTACACAGAACCATATTTGATTATTTTTAACAGCCTAAGATATGCCTTATAAAATCAGCTATTTAATAGGGAAAACCACATCACAATTGGCCCAGCCACTCCAGAGATAAGCTGCAACAAACAGACAGACTTTTTAAAATTTATTTCATTAGGTATAAGTAGGTATATAATAATATGAAGTGCCACCATTGTAACATGGTACATGTCTGTAATGGTGACCCTCTATTCAGAGACTTTGCCTTCAGCTTACCATCAGGCGAGGCAAAGTCAAATTGACGTGTCCTATATAAAAAAAAAAATACAAAAAAACAAATTATCTGTACCTCTTATTGTTAGTTTTGTGGTCAAGTCAGAGGATAGAAAACCAAGAGTGTAAGACCAAAGGTTGTTTCTACCTGCCCTATACCTAGGAAGACATGAGACAAAGCCAAATTCTCACAAAGACCAAACAAGAGAAGTCCTTTTAGAAGTGAATAACATGATGTTCCTTGTTTGCTCTTATCACTTATCTTATCATATTAGCCTGTGAGCCAACCTGGTCAAACAACACCTTACAAAGGCTTATCAAAGGTCAAACAGTAACTTTTTTTTAAAAGAATGTACCTAGTAACTGAAATTACTTTTTTTTTGTCTTGTGAAAAATCCCCATGGATAACTCCCCCGCCGGAGCCGGTGGAGGAGGTTATTTCGGACTTGAACCGACTAAAACGCACGCCGTCTGTGGGCAGTCGGTTACCGGAGGTGAGATTATCGTAGACATATCCCTCACACCACAGCCAGCCCAGGGCCATATCTCTCGATCTGGCCCTCTTCCGGTGTGGGAGCCAAGGAGTCCCCAATTGGCCCCCGGGTATGGGAAGGCGCGCAATGCGCGCCGGTCCCATGGCCTGCTTCTGCTAGGGTGACGGGCGGCTCCACACGTCACCCCCAGGCCCGCGCTCTTAGGGGACGGAGGTCATTCTGCGACCTCCGGCGCCCGAGTGGTCTCCGCTAGTCGCGGGCCGCGCGGTTAGTGATTCTACTTCGCTCCCGCTCCGCCGGCGTGCGGCGCCACCTCCTTCACGAGCATTACTTGTCCGCAGGAGGCGCCGGCAGCCCACGAGTTACCATAATAACTAGTATTTCCCTAAACCCTCTAACTAGTCTAAAATTACTTGTGCCAGTATTTGGTCCCGTTCTATTCCCGTTCCATTTTCACTAGTGTTCAATGTATAGTCATGGAGGTATATTTCCGTCAAGGACCTTGAAGTCGTATCTGCTACTCTCTAAATGTTGAAACTGTTGAATAACGTTTATTGATGCCATTAGTTATCATTTGCTATTGGGGAATGGTAACTACATATTGACATACCACGTAAGGTGTTTTATGGCGTGCGTGTGATGAGATCTGACTGTTAGTGATCAATTAGGACGTCTGGGACGCAGAATGTCTTCAATATCGTCCTAGATAAATCACACGGTACGTTTGATGGTATTTTTCTTCCTATAAGGCATCTATTCCCCGTTGAAAACGAAGATATAAGCTCAACGACAAACATCAGATATGGAACGTCAAATAAAATAAAATTTATTAGTATGAGAGGCATATATTGCAGGCAGTGATGAGAGAGGACATCACTTAACCTAGTCTGATCAGGCGCTTTCTGCGACTTTTAAACGCTGCTGCCACCACTTTCGCCAGTATTTAGGAATTGCAGCACTGGTTTTTCATATACAGAATGGGACGATCTTGCAGATGAGCCTGGTTTTTTTCTGGTAACCTTATCATATTAGATAGGTACAGATGTTTTTTGGTTTCTCTATATTGATTTTTGGTATCACCACCAGAATTTTAGCCTTGCATAGGTGGGCGGCCAATCGCAATTCTCCGTTTTCTCGATGTGTTTACGATACGAATTCGAATATTTTCCGTGCTCGAGGTCCCTGATCAGACTAGGTTTAGTGTTGTCGCCTCTCATATTATAAAGACCACCGCGCACACCGGTTCGAAACGCGGCCTCTACCAGGAGACTCCGGCAAGAAACTCAGTCTCACTCAGTCATCCACCTTTTTCCATGAACCCTGTCCCTGCTTAAGGATAATTTCCTAGGGCTCTTCTGTACCTGGCAGAAATAAGAGTAAAAGACCGAATTTTTATATTATTATCTACGAAAGAAACTACGAATACTAATAATGGCTAATATTAAAAAAAAGAGAATTGAATTCCACAATAGAATCATTGTTTAAACTAACAGTTAGGAACTTTGTTTGCGACTCAGATTGACAAATCGCAAGGTCACCTTTTCCTCATGTTTATTCCAAAGTTAGGTACATATCTAATTTTCGTACTGCGAGATTAGGGGGCAATAAACTGTACGTACCTACTATTTGTAGGCTTCGCTTATCAAAATGTTTAGGTACTGTTGTACCAACCACAATAAGTATTTATTACACTGTACACATGCGTATGACAATACTGAAGCGTTCCAGTAGGTTTAGGCACAACACAACATGGTACAACCGCACCTTGGCAAGGCAAGTCATCGCCATTGTGTACAAATAGCAATGGCACCTATACAGTGGCACACGATTGGGTGTAGTCGGTTTTTTTCGTACACTTCGAAGTTACCCATCGTGGCGTAGCAATACGCCATTGTGTGGACACCTACGTGGTAATGGCGTACAGATGCACATTGCAGAGCATGGCCTATCACTGGCCACTGTGTATTGGTGACATAACATGAATATTCGTCAACCCACAAGAACTGTGCGGTGACAGGAGACCACTGCAACGGTAATTTTGTTCTTTTTTTAATGTTCTTTGAAGACGAAAACGGGTTCATGGAAACCGATAGTCGAAAATCCATTTTAACCCGTTCAATCGCTGCTGGTTGAAGTAAAGTTCTTAGTCGCAGCTAGCTACTATGCAAGCTAAAGTTCCTAGTCGCAATGTTAAGTAGAGATACCTAGCTTGACACCACCGCTAGCTATGAGCAATGTATTGGTAGTAGTAGGCTAGCTTCGTCTAGCTGACTAGCATTGCGTCTAGTAACTTTACTTCTACCATCAATCCAAGGGCTGCTAAGTGCCCGAGTACTGGTGTACCTGTTTATTTACCGTCAACAATACCTTGATCCGTTGATAAGCGCTTGATAACCGTATCAAGCAATGTCTCGTTAATCCTGATGCTCGTATTGCCGATAATCATTTACAAAGTAATACAAAGCAATTTATGCCGGGATTATTGGTTATTAACTTGGTATCACAAAGACTTCAGCATCGTAGGTCAATGTCACGAATTTAAATCTATTGTCCAGGGATTACCCTGAATAACGCCTTAGGCAACGACAGCCATAGATGTTCGTATGGCTACAGGGCCATACGAACATCCATAGCAGACTTTACACTCGTAAAAACTCCAACTATCCAGTTTAAGTCCTAAAAAATCCAAGAACTGGATGGAAAATATCGAAGTTCGGTTGTTTCGAAGTTAACCTGAAAAGCCGGCCCCAACTGAATTGGAAAATGCTCGGAGGATTTTACAGGGATTATTGTTATTGGTAACAAAAGCATTAGGGGTAGAGTTCCGCGAAAAAAAATGAAACCCAGATGTAAGTTCAAGTCGTCAAAGTCAGGCACATCTATGATCTATGTCGGAGTCAAATGTTCTTACTGGAACCACAAAGTGTCCATCAGACTTCTTATCTGGAGACGCAGAGGCCGTTTATCCTAATGTTCGGCGAAAGATTTAACTTCCTCCTAACGGACAGAACTGCTAGATTTTTTTCTTTCCATCTCCCGCAGGTTATGTCCAGTAATTCTGACAAAATTTGGGGGCAATCAAAGGTTCTTCTCCTTTTCTTTTGAGTGCGCAACGTCATTGAAGATCTCGGAATAGATATTACATGTTACTTTAACCTTGAAAGATGCAAATATAATATGTTTCATGAGCACGATTCATAAATAATCCATAGGTATAAAAAATTTGAGAAGTACTTACATACATAAACACATAAAGTCATGCCTCCTTCCCAGTGGGGTAAGCAGAGACCACGTTTTCTCCTGCTACAATAATAAACAGTTATAATACTTTTATAACTGTTTTCATACATACTCGCCGGTTTCAGGTACTCCTCACATGTCCTTCCTTCAAAATCCCTCCAATCTGATTGACCTTACCAGTTTATAATATTTTTAGGTATGTGCAGTAACAGGCCGAGGATTCACATACGCGCAAACACACAGAATGTCTGTGACATTTGCTGCTGCGTTACGAACGAAGCTGAAGCTGCAGATTGATGACAAAGTGGCTGTGATCCTGCCGAACATTCCAGAATACCCTTGTACTGTGTTGGGTATTTTACAGGCTGGGTGCATTGCTAGTATGATGAATCCGATTTATACATCAGGTTAGTGTTTTTACGGTAATACCTACATATTAGAAGAATATAATCTACTTACCAATAATGAGTCGAAGGAGGTATGAAGCTAGGCCAGCCTGCGATTGCCTTTATCCTCCTACGCAGGAGGCGCGGGTTCGATCATCGCTCTATGCAAATATTTGTATGTATGAATATGGGTATTTGCACTTGCTGATCGCGCCTCGGAGAGCACGTTAAGCCGGTTCCGGTTGCCATACGAACATCTATGGCAGTCGTTACGGGTAGTTGTAGCCCTAAAAAGTTTAACAAATGGTCTAGCTGCAATGCTTCGACATCGCCATTGGATTGTGGAGGTCAGAAGGCAGTCGATTCACGGAAAATATCTTAGTTCAGACAATTCCGCAGTTAGACTGGTAAAGCTGACTCCGAGGTGAAAGCTTCGGATGCGACTGGGATTAAAACTAGGATGACAAAGAAGAATGAATCGAAGGATTCGGAAGGAGACGGAAGGCGGATTTATGACGATGATGAGTTTTCCATCCAACGTCCTCATCATTTGTTTATTTATGCAAACTTCTTGTAAATGCGTTTAACAAAGGCGAATACCATTTAACGTGGGAGTGATGCAGAGATAAACTAGGTAGGTAGATAAACTGCATAATGAAAAGCTAAAAGATATCTATCATTGTATATTTTTATATTATACATACATACATATATATATATTACACTAGCTTCTCGGCTTCACCTAGGAATACATTAAAACGTATAAATGTCTAGCTTATTTCATTCCTTCTCCTCCTTTACATTTATGGGAGTGACTGCCGTACTACCGTCTTGTCTGCCCATAACTCCGAGAGGAAGCGCTATCCAGTAGTCTCTCCGTTTTAGGGTTTAATCTGCTAATTAATATTGACTGAAATCTATCTTCCCCTACCCTTATCTATTGTCACCAATATTCGTGATATCTGACGACTCTACAATGTTCTCCCATCTATAAACCGGCCTATGTTGATATTACTTGAAATGCGTGCGCCACTGTGTCTGTGCAAGCTTTGGCGGGTTAATCGCTTCACATGTCAATAAATGAGGACAATAATTTTACTTATTCCTATAGGTAGCCTCCTTACTTACAGTCCCGGGTCATTCAAGCAGGGCGTGAAAAAACGTCTATCAAGGCTTCCAAGTTAGGGACTAGCATTTTATTAAAGTCAATAGCATCTGAAATGGTGGTCCGATGTGTTCTCGACTGCACTTCAGCTTTTTACCATCTAGCGAAGTGCAGTCAACTGATGGACCAAATATATCAAAAAACTTATAAGTAGGTACCTAATCATATCGAATACTTACTCGTTCTCACAAGCTCACAATTACTTGTATGTACCTACCTGATGGCAAGGTACAAACTGCAAAGTCTAAAGGCATCACATTTAAATATTCCATTTCCATAAAATTTAAATTTAATTAGACATGCTAGTTATTACGATGGTGATGTAAAGTGAAGAGATTATATAAGTTTTTTTTTATAAGCTGTTGCTCGCGGCTCCGCCCGCGTGGAATTCTGATCCCGTTCATCGCTGATAGTAGCATGATGAGCCTATGTTGGTGCCCGATAATGTAGCTTTCTAATGGCGAGTTTTGGAGTTTATTCGTTACATACAGAAATACAAATCTTTACTCTTTATAATATTATCAGTATAGATGTGTGGAAACCTACACGGGTTGGTACCTTTTCACCTTCACACCTCACCGGAGCTAACGGATGGGGAAGTGTCTATGTTGAATTAAATCGACTAATTCCATGCGATGTTTCGGGTACTTATTACGGGGGAATCCGAGTATAGGTACTCTAAAGGAATTTCTCCGCGGCATTGGTCCCGGATTTTGTGACAGGTGGTCTCCCTCGCAAAGGCACGCGTCTTTGAGATAGGGAGGGCGAGGGTGATGATATGAAATAGGGTGGTGCACCAAGGGCAATAAACGAATATGACGTAGGCTCATGATGATAAACGCGGTAAAAATTCTAAATTAAGTAAATAGTCTACTTTTATCCCGGGAATACATTCTGGTGGATTCAGGGAACGGGATCGTAATTTACAAAGACGGAGCCGCGGGCAACAGCTAGTGTTACATAAATAATAGATATAATGCTTTAGTTTACAAGCTTGTTTGTAAATATCTCACCTGTCACGTGACCTATAAATCAACTTTTTTACCTACACCTTGTTTACCTTGAATCTAATACAGTTCTGTAGACTGAATAAACGAGCAATTATTGTATATTATACCTTACTTGAATATCTCGGTAACCGCCACCTGCCTGTTACTATTTGGATGATAAGACACTGTCTTCGTTCCGCTAACATTTTATGTCATACGAGTACCTAGACAACCTAGCAAGTAAATAGCAAGAAGTATGCTCATACCCAAAACTGGTTGTACGAGCGCGTATAATAAGGCGCTAGCACAACTAAGTACTACTTGTACTACTGGTTCTATGTTCTATATAATCAGTGTACTAACCTAGCTAGTACAAAAGGGAGAGAAAATCATATTATTGACATCATAAAAATCGGGAGGGAGACTAGATAAATAATAAATATTGTAACTGGTTTCTGTTTTTACGTATCCACTTTCGCCATTTAAATAGTTATTTGTTATACAAGAGTGCAAAGTTGCTTTTTAACCGCGTGCTCAGTTTTGATGACCGAGCAAGCGAAAGATTCTAAATTTGAATCACGAGCATAGCGAGTGATTCATAAATTAGAATCTTGAGCGTTAGCGAGGGAATCAAAAGAGCACAAGGTGTAAAATCTTTGCACTCGAGTGCAACACGTAACTTTTCATCACACCTCAGCGAGGAAATAATGAAATGCTTCTTCTTCCTAGCGTTAATTCCCAGTCGCATCCGAAGCTCTCACCTCGGAGTTCGGGGTCCGCTTTACCAGTCTTAACTGCGGATTTGACTGGACCTCGATATTTTTCGTAAAGCGACTGCCATGTGACCTCCACAACCCAATGGTGACATTAGGCGATATCGAAGCATTGCAGCTAGACCGTTGTTGTTGAACTTTTTATGCATACAAATATTTGCACTGAGCGGGGATCGGACCCGCGCCTCCTGCGTTGCGGCCACGTTCACTACCACTACGCCACGGAGGCTGTATAATAATTATGTGTAATAATACTAATAATAAAATATCAACAAATAAAATTCAACAACAATGTTCAACCATAGGACGTGAAAAAAAAAATTATGCGCGCAAAGCAAATTTAAAAAAAAAAGTAGGTACACCAAGGAGGTTCCGAGTTGAGTTTGTCATAAATTAAAAAAAAGTTGTATGATAAATCGGCACCATAGAGGTAGAAGTAAATAGGTTTAATGATGTTTTGAGTTCACAAACCTAGTACACACGATGTTCTAAATTCAAATTTACTTTCCACTCTAGAGGATAAAAGCGACTTTTACACTCAGATATCGAAGAAAAAAAGTACTCTTTCCGAGATGGTGGGATGAAAAATAGATTTTGGTGGCCTCGTCTAGAATTGCGGAGGTCCATGTCCGTTTTAGATAAACATACGCGCGCAGAACACGCCGCACCTAATCGCCTCGGTGCTATTCTGCTTGGCTGGGTTATAGCAGAATTAGGCTAATGGAACCTCGAGTTCTCCGTGTCTTCTTTATGAATACTAGTCATCTTCCAAGCTCTGTCTGCCAGCGCTCTAATCTCAAAGTACCACGTAAAGCGTCGTTGTTTCTAGCGATAAGCTTACTGTATTTATGGGTCCCAAATTATTGGAGCTACAATTTCCACGCTGGGCACTACACTAGCGTGTAAAGTGCGATTTCCTTCCGACAGGCTCTGTATAAAAGTGAGTTAGCGTTGACTCCCGGGCTATGCAGACATCCAGTATCTACTCAGATACTGAGAGAGATAACTCGATCTACCTACAGGGAGACCTGATGCTCAGATAGCACCTGCGTTAGCTGGTAGAATCCGTAGAATAGACTTGGTGTGAATTGTAGCAGTCTCGATTTCTTTTGTAACACACTGACGACGACGTTCACGTGAAATATTATGCACTTGGGTGCGTGATGTTGGTGCCTGTATCTATTGACTAAAAGCGCGTGCCTAATATTTGCACATCTGTTATTAATTACTTTTCATTTCAGAGGAACTGAAACGCCAACTACAACTGATTAAATGCAAAGCAATTGTAACTTCAAATATATCGTATGCAAACGTAAAACAAGCCTTATTAGAATTAAAATTAGACATTCCAATCATATTGACTGACCACGAAGCTATACCAGAAGGTGCTATCAAATTTGCTGAATTTGCTGAAGATTTTAACATAGACACGAATTGCCTCAAGTCTGTTCATAGAAGTCCAAAAGACTTGGCGATATTACCATTCTCTAGTGGGACTACTGGATTTCCTAAGGCTGTAATGTTGACACACGAAAGCGTGGTAGCATTGAACCAACAGATAGCGTATCCTGATATCGTTGCTATCAAAGAAACTACGGGTGAGTATTGGTTCTTTATCAGTTTTTATTGTTATTGTTGTTTGACAACCTTCCTTGAACTTGAATGTGTTTGACCACCCGGAACAAACAAACAAGATAACAATTACAATTATTATTATTATCGACAATCCCTGACCTTGCCGCTAATATTAGGTGTCTGTGCATCAGACGTCATCTCTGAAAGAATAAGAAAGAAATACATTTATTACTCTGCACAAGCTCAATTTTCACGTGAGGGAATATTCCGTCCTTTATTAGCGAGGTGCTACATTACATTCACCTGTATTGCTGGGGAACTAGGTATAGATACCTAATAGGTGGGCTTAGGCCCTAGAAAGGAAGTATCGCTGAGACCCCGGCAGGCCTTGGCCGTGTTAGGTATCAAATCCCCCTCTCCTCTAGAGGGACCGTGTGCAAACACGAAACGCCGCTCCCTTGGGGTTGGTTCTGCTCACGCTTATGAAAGACAATCCGATTTACATCGTATGGTGCACTTTCTGTGGCATGGGATAGTCCTAGCTTCTCATTTAAAATTATTTTTAATGGTTATATTATTAGACGTTTTTATATGTTTTTGTTAGATATATTCTAACGAAAACATATCAGCTGAAATATTTCGTCTGCGGGCACAATAGAGCGATTAAATTTGATACTATCAGCAAATGCTAAACTGTGTAGGTAAATATGTTTAGCATAATATATTCTTGAATATGTTATCATGACTTATAGTAGAGAAACTGAACAAAATAGTTAAAATGTTTAAAATATGCAAATTGAGTAAGAAATAAAATTGAAAGTATTTATTGAAAATTAATTTGACAGGCACATGGTCTGCTAATGGCTAATATCTGCCGAAATGATAAACAAGACTAGAAGAGGTAATGGAACTACTAGGAAAAAAAACCCCAATAGTTACATAATGGAACTAGATAATGGTACTACTGCGATATAGTCAATTCTGGGAAACTACTGGGAGGGAAAAAAATCAAAGTACTTCCATAACTATACTAGGCTATGGTACCTAGTATTGGGATCTCAACATTTTTAATCGACTTCTAAAAATTCTCAATTCGGATGTTTAATGTTTATGTTTTTGAAAATTATAATTTTAAACATTTTTCTATTTTTTTTCTTCCAGCGACCTACCAATCGGTATTGCCAGCGATACTACCATTCTTCCACATCTTCGGGTTTAACGTATTGATGTTGAACCAATTGTCGCTAGGCTGCAAGCTGGTGACCATGCCATACTTCAAGCCAGAGTTATTCCTGAAGACGTTAGTGCATTACAGAGCTGAGTGTTTATTTATAGTCCCACCGATGGGTAAGTTTTCTTTTTTACCACACCTCTAGTTGCAAATACCAGTCATCTCTAAAAGATCGAGATTTCTATATCATTTTCCACATCTACCTTATTCATATGGCAGTATTCATACTGGGCGTGGTCAGTCCCCACTAAGATCTTAGGTTCAAAGTCAGTCTCAACTGCAAGCTGATACACATTTTGATTGACGGATTTATCTTTGCCAACAAGATACAAACGCATACACTTACTATAGTTACTAATGATTAATTGAACAGGATACATGATTATGAACCGCTTTTATTTTACCATACTAATTTCATTGGTATTCTACCGTTCAATATTCAGTAACTACATTCATAGGGTGTAACCGGTGTAACACAATGAGTTCACTTTAATTGATTCGGTTCATAATTATATGAAGTAAAAAACGGACGTCCTAAAAATGCTATCTATAACTAAATCCCACCGTGTGTCGAAAAATAAATGGTATTGCTACTATTCATTGCGTCAAATGTTCCCACGCTCTGAATGAAATGCCGTACCTACACCATAAATTTAGAGTTGGCTAGACTAGATACAGCAAGCCGTCTGTCCTGACGTGTACCTACCCAACGATAAACCTACCATGCCGTCAATGATGAAAAAAAAAGGAGCTATATAGGGTGTATAGCTACATCCCTTTTTCTCACCCAGCATACGAATGCTTATAGCACGCCTAGTAGAACATAGTAGAACCTACTGGCACAGTAGATATACAATACCTAGCTTTTGATTTGATACGTCATGATTTGGGAAGATGAGTGAGATTGAGAGCTTAGATTGGTTTAATAGAGCGATCACTACCCCCTCTTCTCCTTAAAGAATCCCGGATTTTAGCAAAAACCTGCCTGATCCTACTCTGCTTGCTCGTCTGCTCTGAGTCTGTGGCTTATGTACTGTTTATGCTATTATATAATTATGATACGAGATAAAACTATAATTTATAACGACCTACATTTTCAAGAATACCGATTACGTAAGTCATAATAATATTGTAGGCCAATTTACGCGGCTGCTATCTCGGTCCATACATAGTATGCATAGTTTAACTAGCTTGTAATACAGGTTCTACAATGCAGGCAAACATATGAGTAGCTACTTATATCTTATACATTTTTTATTGGCTTGGACCCTGAAAATATTGATGGAGCCCCGTTTACCTGACTTCACACATTGCTAGTATTTTAGTTAACTCCTGCAACTATTTATGATGTACTCTTAACTAGAAGTTCAACCAGGTCAACGCTTGACCTATCATGCTGACAAAGGTCGTATCAATCTAGGTAATATAACCACTCAGCCCAATGCAAACAGAATATTTCATGTCCATTTCATTCCCCACGGATACCTTCCCCGCCGGAGCCGGAGGAGGAGGTTATGTCGGACTCGAACCGACTAAAACGCACGCCGATTATGAGCCGTCGGTTGCCGGAGGTGAGATTGTCGTAGCAATACTCTTATACTGTGGCCATACCTCTCGCACCCCGGCTCGCATCTCAATATCTACCACGTGATTGGTTTCGACATCCCTGCTATAGAAGAAGATGGGTCTTAAAATAATTTTTGCACCCGTTATCCCTACTAATTCCCTACTAATATTATAAATGCGAAAGTAACTCTGTCTGTCTGTCTGTCTGTCTGTCTCACTTTTACGACTAAACCGCTGAACCGATTTTGATGAAATTTGGTATAGAGGTAGGTTAGACCTTGAGAAAGGACATAGGCTATGTTTGATCGCGATAACCGACATCCACGCGGGCGGAGCCGCGGGCAAAAGCTAGTCTAGTATAAATAAATATATAAAGTTTGTCCTTACTAGCTGTTCGCATATTATAGACTAGTCGACCCTCCCCGGCTTTGCCCGTAGCATACTTTGAAAAACGCCCGCAGTTTATTAATTTTCAAATAACGTATTGGAATCTGATCAGGATTTGAATCCAATGACCTAAACTAACACTAAAAAATGTATACATTTCAGTGATATTCCTTGGCAAGCATCCAGCAGTGACTCCTAAACACCTCGAGTCCGTGTACAGCATTATCAGCGGCGCCGCACCTCTATCCGCCTCTGACGTACAGGCAGTTTTAGCTAAAAATGTAAGTTGACGTCATCATCATCCTCCTCCATCAGTCCTCGGTCCGCGCTATTCAGTCTAAGTGCGATGCGGGTGAACTTTGATATTTTCCGTGCAGCAACTGCCATCCTCCACAAACCACTGGCAATATCAAAGTTCTGTAATTAGACCGGTTGCATCCGAAACTTGTTCAATCAGCATCAGATCGATCTTGACTAGCAAAGTACTCAAAATTATCTTAATACCTTGGTATTCCCGTCCTTCCTGCCCCCCTAGACAAGTGGCAATTCGTTGCTCGGCGTATGATGGAATAGAATGACAAATGTATAGGATTTGACGTTTTTGACATTCGTTGACGCCTGTCATATACGTCAAATCCCATACATTTGTCATTCTATTCCATCATACGCCGAGTAACGAATTGCCACTTGTCTAGAGGGGCTGTTGACTGATTGTTCCGATATTTGGTACGCACCTTTAGTACAAACGACAATACAATTTAAATCAAGTTAGAATTGATTCAAAATTGTTGGTATTAAGATAATTTTGAGTACTTTGCTAGTCAAGATCGATCTGATGCTAACGGTACTTTGAGTCGATCGCTCTCCTACTCTTTATCTTGATTTGGGTTTTCTGAGAGCGACTGCCGTTGACATTCTCCTTGAAAGAATCGTTTGGCAATTCGCATGTACTCGCTTGCAGTTTAGTTTTGGCCATAAAAATATTACACAGGTACAAAAGTTAAAGCGATTTCAACACAGTATTATCAAAGTCATAGTAACAGTGGTTGCGAGAACGGCCAATAAAGAGTAATAAACGCACAGTTCAACGACCGCGGCATGACGCGTGTCGTCACACTATTTATATCTCGCAATCTACTCTCGCTTATTTACATACTGTTCTAGTTCTTCCATTACACATTGTATGTATGTCGCAGCCAATTGTTAGACGCAGCCATTTGATTAAACGGCTAGGCAAATTACTTGGATCGATGATATTTACTTGCCTAGCCTTTTAATCAAATAGCTAGGCAAATCTCTAGTTTTTTTTATTTTTTTTATACCACTTAGGTGGCAGACAAGCACACGGCCCACCTGATGGAAAGTGGTTACCGTGGCCTATGGACGTATGCAACACCAGGGGCGTCACACTCGCGCTGCCGACCCTGAAGAAACCTTCTAATGCCCTTCTTGAAGAACCCCATATAGTAGTCGCTTGGGAAAACCATCGCGGGGAGTTCATTTCACAGCTTGAGTGTGCGAGGGATGAAGTTCCTTTCATACCGCACAGTGCGCACCATTTCCGGAAGCAATGTGTGAGGATGAACTCCCCGCCTATGACGAGAAGTGCGATGATAGAATGTAGTTTCTGCATTCTTATAGAAAAAAAAAAACAACGAAGGCTAATGCGTCATCATGCGTAATGCGACCATTAGCCTTCTAACCTGACCTATCCAAGTCGGATTGCGCTGCTTTTCTCAATAAACCTATCACTAACTTTCTGTTTCATTTCTTTATGGTACCACATCGTACGAATGGCCTAAGCATTAGCCAGGCAGTTTGTTTCATGATATCAAACGATACGGCTGAACATCATATAGGCCGTTATTTGGCTGTTAGTTCACAGCCTAGGCAGATAATTGAACGGCTGATTAAGCTAGCTGGCTGCGACATGTATAAATACAATGTGTTGTTGAAAGAATGTAACGACTATGGTGATTTACGGTTATGGGGTCGGCCTTACAATCGAGAGGTCCCGAGTTCGAATCCTGGCCATTATATTATTAGTCGCCTGGTTAGCGGAAATATTAGTCATTTCGGTTGCTATAGTCTGTCCAAGGAATAACTTAATTAACTTTTGACAATTCATGTAGTTATGCCCCACCCATGTTACTTGTGTATTAGCAAGTGACAGAATTCTAGTCGAACCGCATTAAAAAATGGTCATTAAAATAACTCATTTTTATGGAGATTTTTGTCCAAAAAATTGCCAAATGCTAAAATTGTGTTTTATCCCAGTTAAAAACACACCTTGTATATTATGTATTTAAATTTACTGTGTACCTTTTTACACTACCTGCTACTAAGGGCTGCGTTACTAAATCACGCACACGGCCCACTTAATTTTAAGTGGTTACCGTGTTATTATAATTATGTAAATATTTAGTTACAGTGCTGAATATTTACTATATCAATGAAATACACGCCTCTTGCGTATTTATCATCAACTTATATCATGTTATCGTTCGTTGATAATGATAGGTATTATAAGGTGATATGAATTGCTATAGATATTTTTTATCTATCATTGTATATATATTATAGTGTCTGTCAGTACATGTCATCTCATAAAATGATATTGATATAATGATTGATAGATTGAATAAAGAACAGATTTTTTTCTCATCATTTTGGCGATCAATATGCTGTTATTAGCTTGGTATGTAAGCTTGTATGTAATGGAATCCCCGTCCCGCCCGACGTCGATTCTCTTTTCTAAATCTTCGAGTAGAAAATAGCTACTTCAGCTCTTTCCGTGGGTGTTGTTGTTGTAGAAGGCAACTAAGGGATGATAGGACTGTTCTCATTTGATGGCAATAGGCTCACCTACGCGGGACCGAAAATAATAGTAATATGGGTGTTAAACAGCTCTGTCTACTCCTTCGGGGATTAGCAGGCGTGAATGTATAAATGCAATATATCAAGAAATCAATTTTGGAATACCTCAATATGTCGAGTTAATTACAAATTTTGCACACTTAGTGTGATTTAAAATCAGGCGGAAAAGTTACTGTTACTTGGTAATTAAATATCAACCTTATTCCATTAAGATAAAGCTTAAAATAGTATGCAACAACGCGCTACAGTCTTATCGTGCTACTGTATACTAATAGCCTTATAAAACCCATTCCAAAACATAAGCAATTTAGCTTATCTGGAGATTTTAGAGGAAAAAACTGCATCAAAATCAAACTCTATTAGTTTGATTCCAGCTCCATACTAATAGAACAGACCAAACTAATAGATCTTGATTTTGATGCAGTTTTCAGTTGGAGAGGCTCTCCAAAACTATTAGTTTGATTTTGATGCAGTTTTCAGTTGGAGAGCCTCTCCAAAACTGCAAGTCCGATTTTGATACAGTTTTCATTAAGGGTTTGGGTTTGATTGGTGCATGTTTTTAAATAGGTGGTACGATGAAAATTCTCCAGAGAGAGCTCCAGTTGCCAAGTTGCCATTTTTCTTCAACTTTTAACTAATTCAGTTCTTTACTTTAGTTTTTCTTATTTGAATTGAAACTTACACGGCACCCTAATATTATTTCAGAGTAACATAAACTTCCGCCAAGGGTATGGTCTGACGGAGACGAACGGCGCTGCCACGATAGGGAGGAACACAGACAAGAACTACGACTCGGTCGGCCAAGTTGTAGCTAATAGTGAGATCAAAATTGCTGACCTCAATACGCTGGAAGCTTTAGGACCGGACCAGGCAAGTTTTTCAAACTTAAACTTAAATTATCTAATTAATTTCTTAAAGTAATCAGTAAGTATGTTAATTATTCAAATCGATTAATGGAAATTTGGATTGGACAGTCAGATCATCCCCCCTGTAAGGGACTGGTCGCGAGTTCAAGTCCCGACCGAGCATTTCACTTTTTCCAATCTTTATCGATTGCATTAAACGTTTTATATTAAGCCTATTAATATTATAAACTAGCTGACTAGGCGAACTTCGTACCGCCATATTTTCCGCCCGCGTGGTATTCAGATCCCGTTCCCGTTGTACCTTCTATTCAAATTTCCACGTTCGATTCTGATCCCGTTCCCGCTGCACCTTCCATTTAATTTTCTTATTCAAACCTTAACCACACAATAACGAACACAAAACAAAAAGAAATCCAATTTGGTGCAGTCATTGGGAAGTTATGCACGTACCTACAGACATTTGGAGGGAATCGGGCTTTCATTTTTATTTATAAAGATGCGAAAGTTCATGAAAATGTTTGAATGATTTTACTCAATCACGCTCAAACGACTGAACGGGTCCTGCTGAAATTTGGTACTGGGAATGGGATAGCCTATATGTTATACCAGACTATAATTTTAGTCTGGCATAACACATAGGCTAGGAATAGGTGGTCATGGGTTGCTGGAACGGGATCGGGTCACACACATACAAGCCCTTCTGTTAGCGAAAACGTTTGAGTTAGATTTCACCATTGAACGAGCTTAATTCAATATCAAGTCTATACATTAAGAATGGTCCCCCATCCTAGGATTTAATTTATATTGCTTAACCTTGCACTTACCACTTAACTTGGGTATATAATAATATCCTAATTGCTCAATGAAACCTCTTCCATGTATTCTAGGAAGGTGAAATCTGGTACCGCGGTCCAAACGTGATGTCCGGCTACTATGAGAACGAGGAAGCTACTAAGGAAGTTATGACAGAAGACGGCTGGTACAGAACCGGTGACGTTGGGAAATATGATGACAATAAACATTTGTATGTCACGGATCGGTTGAAGGAACTTATAAAGGTATGATAAATTAATTTGTACTAGCATTTTTAAATCTATACTTATTTTACCCAGACTAAAATAATAATATAGACGGGACATAATAGAATTAGCGTGTGAAATCGCAAAAAGTAATACTAAAGTAGTATTACTTTTTGCGATCTCGCTCACACTTGTGTGCACACAATGTGTGTATTTACTATTTAGTCTTATATCTACACGTTTAGATTTAAATTCAGAGCCCATAAGTCGTTATATTGAGCGCCAAATCTAGCATTTTGAGTACCAATATTTGCTGTCAAAAATATAGACTGTTTACAAAAACATTTTTTTTTATTTTAAAGTAATACATGTAACCATTTTTAAAGGTAAAAGGGTTCCAAGTAGCACCAGCAGAATTAGAAACAGTCCTACGAACACATCCAAAGGTCCTCGACTGCGCGGTCCTAGGTATACCAGACCCAATCTCAGGCGAAAGTCCCAAGGCCTTCATCGTCACGCAACAAGACGCGACCGTACCCGAGGAAGAAATCAAAGACTACGTCAACAGTAAAGTAGCTGTGTTCAAGAAATTAAAAGAAGTGCAATTTGTTAAAGATATACCTAAAAGTGCTGCCGGTAAGATTTTAAGGAGAGACTTGAAGAAACTGTATTGTTAGTTATTAAAATAGTTTTAGGAGTATTAGTATTTAGAATTATGCATGAGCTACTTGATAACCATGAGATGTATATCCGAAATTTCGGTCCAGCACGATACACAAACGGAAGGTTCCATTCGTCATGTGTTGGGTTGCCAGGGGCCTTAGACAAAGTGACATTCTGTTGGCGAAAACGGTGGAATCGCTAATTGTAGTATGAAATTGACATAAATCATTAAAATAACTATATTTTTTGTATGAAATTTGAGCCTTTGTAACTCGAATTACATTAATTAACTTATCATTATTACTAAAACCACCGCAATTTCCCGAAATCCATGGTTAAAACCTTAAAAATGGTTCGCTTCAGCGCGATTCCATCAATAGAATGTCACTTTGTCTAGGGCCCCAGGTCCAGGTCAGCAAACGTAATAGCCGTACACACCAGTCAATTTGACCGGACATTTAAGTGAAAAAGACCGGACACTATATTGAGGATTTTATGTCAGTATTTATAGGTACAACAAAATCAAGCTTTTTTATTATTACCATAAATCTCGCTCAATTGTAATGACATTCATAATGTCTAAGGATTTGAAAATGTTGATAAATGTATATGTACATTTATATATAAATATAAATCAAAACCCTAACTATGTGCGGCTATATCCGGACGCCTGGCAACCCTAGTCATGTGTCATCTTTGAGCCCGATTGTGGAAAAAATGCGTCGATTGCTCGATATTTCGGTCCGCAATTTTGGTTTACGTTTGATGGTAGGCCTAAAGTTCTTGACTCATACACTATAGAATTTTTACAATTAGATGACAATATTTTTGACTGTAAAAAAATAAATTACCTACATTTTTATACTAGAAAAATAGTTTTGTAGATGCATGTAGCCTTGAATTGATTAGTTCTGTATTGGTCATAGTATTTGTATTTATTTCATGTCACAAATGGGTATGGCAAGGATTACACAGTCAATAAATATCGCGATACAGTATCATGACATCGGTGTCAATACTGTTAATATAGGTATGCGGACATATCATTCAAATATAAACTCGGGCCTCTAAAGTGCAGACTTTTGACCGGATCGCGTACAATTTTATAATTTTGAAAAAAGAAAAAACATAATGTGGAAAATGTACGGACTAGTAGTTATAAATGAGTTTTACAACACACCTGCTCATAAAAGTGGTATTATTTTACCGCAATTAGGCACGTCGCCGCACAGTGGTTCGAAATTTGAGCTCCATTGACATTTGACTTAGAAAGAAACTTAAAATGAGGAAATTAAAAGAAAAAAATTGTTATGGCTCTGGCATACCTCGCTAGTCGCTATAGGCTATATATGTCATATTAATTATTAACGTATGAATGGTGTAAGTAGCTCCACGCGTGAGAAAAAATTTTTTTGTGTTTTTTTTTGTATGGGAGAAAACAGTTGAAAACACTTAAAGTGCGTTTTTCTTTCAAATGAATGGAACTGAACTGAAGGGCTGGTGCTCACACCAGCTATTGTACCACACACGGCGATGACATCAAATTCATGCACCTTTACGCGCCACTCCGCACGTAGTAACATTTTGAAATATTGAATTTTCGATATGTGATTTTTCAAATCTTTGACGTAGTTAAATGTAGTTGCCGGTCCATTTATGTACTTATAATGTCATTAGTATTTAGCCTATTAGTGACTTTTAGGATGACAATAATTAAAAATAGTATTGATTATACGCATAAGTTTTTTACAAAATTGCATTCCGAGAGCTAAGTAGCTCATTTGTTAATCACCGTGATTATGGTTGTTTATGCGGAGCTCATATTTCGAACCACTGTGCGCCGGTCGGCCCAAAAAATACTCAAAGATTCATCACGTTACATCGTTAAGTCTCAGGTGGTTAATCTCTGATTTATTAATCAAAGGTTAACCTGCCGTATCGGCGCAAGATGTTATTCAAAATATCTTGAGCTGATGCTACAGGCTGAACAGAATCATTTTGGGAATTTGACATTCTGGACTGGAAGGTTTGTTAATTTTGGTTCTTCCATTTTGTATGAAATTGAAATTGGAATTTTGGAAAATCGTGGTGCTGTTAATCAAACTGGTTATGAAGACATTGGGATTCGGGACCATTTTCATTTATTGAATAATGGATGTCGGTTGCTTCATTTATATAAATCTTTCATATTATTTTAGGAGACAAAATGTGTATATAACTAGTTTATAATATAAATAAATACTCACTCACCTATATTAGATTGAATCTCATCGAATCATCTATGTAAGATAGCCACAAGTAGTATGAGAAGGTATATTTGGTATATAAAACACTGTTCTAAGTCGAAAAGGCTTAAGATAATAAGAATTAATTTATTATTAATTAATAGTTATTTGTTATACAAGAGCGCAAAGTTGCTTTTTAACCGCGTGCTCAGTTTTGATGACCGAGCAAGCGAAAGATCCTAAATTTGAATCACGAGCGCAGCGAGTGGTTCACTTATTAGAATCTTAAGCGTTAGCGAGGGAATCAAAAGAGCACAAGGTGAAATTGCATTCAGATATATATCGAAGAGCAAAAATACTCTTTCCGAGGTGGGGAGATGAAAAATATGTTTGACATTAGTAATTGGTAAAATAAAATATGCAAGATGAAAAATATGTCTGACATTAGTAATTGGTAAAATAAAATAAGCAGGTAAAAATAGTAATACGTAACAGTGGCGAAGGGTGAAAATTTTCGCTCAGGCGCCAGGGTCTACTTATCAAACTGTCTATTTCTCATTTTGACTACTTTTCGTGGAGACAACTCCGCAAATTTCCTACTTAGCAATCAAACTATTTCGCATTTCGTCTACTTTTCAATTGAACTACTTCGCAAAATTGATGCTGATGGAAAAATATCTTACCTGTTGTAAAACGACCATAGAAATTTTGCATGGAATTATAAGATAAGCGGAGTATCTAGCTGAAAAATGCAAAACACTTCGTCAATATGACGCTTCACTAGGTAAAGTCTCAGTAGTGAGGGTTACCATGACAATAAAATTTTTAGTTATATAGCCTACAAACGTGGCAAGAGGCAAATCAAGGGTCACACAAGATATGAAATCTCCCTCTATTTCGGGATAAAAAAAGTATTATTTTTATTGAATTCCACTATACCAAAATGTGATTTTGGTTGCTTTTGATATTACAATTTTAAAATTAGTACTTACCTATATTGAAAATCTAATCAAACACACATGTATATTTCATATTTACAATTTACAATGTTATGTTGCAATTATTTAGTTTCTAATTATGTTGTAAGTAATACTATAATGTTCATTTTTTGTTATTGTTTTATTATTTTTTAATGTTTGCAATGCAATACAAACACTAGTCGACAAAATTTTTTACAAGTTTAAAATTTTATATTATTTCAAAAATGGAATGCAAGTGGATTCTAAAAAAAGTATTTAAATTAAGTAAAATTTACAAAACTAAAATGTGATTTTGGTTGTATTTCATGTTGAGGATATACATTTAATTATACATTTCAATATAATATTTAGTGGTATGTCTATATTTATAATCTTTTTTATAACGATATTGCTTTTTTGTAATAGAGGTGTAAGCAATTTGTACATTTTTATATACTTAATAAAATTTACGTAAACATGAGTAGTTCTTTATTTTGATTAATAATGAGTTTTTTTTAGATAGATAGATAGATAGATATATAGATAATTCTTTATTGTACACCAATAGATTAATATACAATGGGCGGCCTTATCACTGGAGGTGATTTCTTCGGTTCTTCTAGTTCCAGGCAACCTTTTAATATGTCGGTAAGCAGTAGACGTTCAATCTATACTGGGTGATATAAAATCACAATCACAATCAGTCGTTTCGGATAAAAAGATTTTGGCCACAGTTCCGTTACCAAAATCGTCTGGAAGTATTACTTTGGCGAAAAAAAAAATGTTTTTTGTCCTACCCCCATAAAGTATGCCTTTCACCTGTACATTATTCCCATACATTATAAAAAAAAGAGTTTTTTTTTCCGCCAAGAATACTTTCAGACGATTTTGTTATCGAAACTGTGTCCAAAGTATTTTTATCCGAAACGACTATAAAATCACCCAGTATAAAGAGCTGTTGCAAACATCGCGTGACCAGGTTTATTCTATGACGCCTAGTATTTAATTAAATATTGCATTACTGCCTCTGTGGCGTAGCGGTAGTGAACGCGGCTGCTACGCAGGAGGCGCGGGTTCGATCCCCGCTCAGTGCCAATATTTGTATGCATGAATATAAATATTTGCATTGGTCTGGGTGTTTCTATGTATAATATGTATGTTTACAAAAAAAAGTATCTAAGTATGTATATCCGCATTCTAGATTCCATAACACAAGCTAATTAAGCTTACCATGGGTCTAGATAGCGTTGTGTAGAATGTTGTGGAATATTTATTTATTAGCTTAGCCTTTTAGAACGCTGCACTTATGACCTACTTGCTTCATGAATGATATCTATTAATATTTATTTTGCGCTATTTAGTTCAATGAGAGATCTATTTAGTCACCTAAAGGTGAATCACTTAAACACCTAACAACATCATTGACTTTAATCGATTTTAGTAGAATAATATTAAATAGAATTGAACATCCTACAAGTTCAATTATTCATTCAGTAATAGCATAATTGCCTTGCGAAAGAACATACGTGCAGTATCGAGCGTCTATAATACCGTCGTGTGACCGAACCACCTGTCCGTGTCCACCCTCTCGAAACGATTCAAATTCATCAACTAATGTCGAAGTGTAGGTTTTTTTAGGTTCGTAATCGTGGTTATCCCGTTTTGTTACCCCAGGGTGACCAACAGTAATTTCACTTACTCGTAGTCACCCTGTGTGGTGTGACTAACAGTACTAAATAAAAAGACAGGACTCGTGGTCATACCAGTTAGGCCCCGGCTACATCTCTACGGCACGGCACCGTCCGCCGTCGCCGTCGACGGCGACGGCGCCGCGCCGTGCTACGGCGCCGTGGAAAGTGTGACGTAGGGGAGGGCAATTCCCCAAACGGTAACCTGAAAACGAAACTTTACGAACCTTTACGAAGCTTGAACATAAAAATTCTGAAGTAAACATTTATTATTTTATCCCTTTCACACTAGTCGCGAGCTTGACGGATGACGTCCCGGTTTGATTGAAATGGCGATATTATTTTAGAGAAAAATTCAGTGTGGCGTACCATATGAAAATTTTCCCTAAATAATTATTGTTAAATTACATCTGAAATGTCTTTCACGATTAATTCTTTTTCGGATAAAATAACGCAAATGTGAGGCGAAAGTGAAGCTATACCAAAAATAAGGATAAGAATAAAAACTAAATTGCAATTTGAACTTAAATTAGAATAAATAACGATTTGTGGCGGATTCTATTGTTATTTCTATTTTTATGTAAATATTGTAACTAGACCTTGACCATGGCTCCGCTTGTATGAAATAATAGAGATCCTGTTTCCTCTACCCCCAAGAATCTAATTTCGGGATACCTAAATTGTATTATTTCAAATTAAGAAGGTGTGACATACCTCCAAAGGCCACGGTAACCACTTCCCATCAAGTGGACCGTGTGCTTGTCTGCCACCTAAATCGTATAGAAAAAAGATCTATCTCCCTGCCTAGCGATTATGTCCTTTTTTATGGGTATCTGAGAGTATTTTCGCTCAACAGAAAGGATAGATTTATAGTTTGGATGACAATATAGGCTACATTTTTATCCCTGTATAGTTCCTCTAGATAGTTTTTATAATGATTATCGCATTGAGATTAAAAAACCCGACCGCAAGCTACTTTCGACCTTAATGACATTTCTTAAAAAATATGTTTTTTGACATCTATAGATGACGCTGATCTCGAATATGAAAAAAAAAACTGGGTATTAGTTGCCGTCGATAAGGTCGAAAATGGCTTGCACATATTTTTGGACTCTCTGGGTTATAGACAATCTAAAAAATAGGTGCAAGCCATTTTCGACCTTATCGGCGGCAACTAATACCCAGTTTTTTTTTCATATTCGAGATCAGCGTCATCTATACATGTCAAAAAACGTGTTTTTTAAGAAATGTCATTAAGGTCGAAAGTAGCTTGCAGTCGGGTTTATTAATCTCAATGCGATAGTCATTATAAAAACTATCTAGAGGAACCTATACAGGGATAAAATGTAGCCTATAATGTCATCCAAACTATAAATCTGTTATTTCTTTATCGTGTGGGTATCCCTTCGGATGCCCACAAAAAGGACATAACAGTACAGCAGGATGGCTGGTACCTTATATACTTGAAATGCTTAAAAGTGTACGCCAACGCGCATCTTAGATCTTCAGATAACTAAAATATGTAATATGATTTAAATTATACATAATTATTATTACTGTCTAAAGTTCATTTTTGATATTAACAAAGAAGTTCACCTCATTAATTAAAATCTTCCAAATGCATGGGAAAACTAATTTTTATTTGTATTGACAACCCTAAATTTGACATAGTTTGTAATTTTTATAACATGTTTCGTAATCTTATTTCAAGAAATGTAAATATAGAAAAAATAAAATTAAGCGTGAAATGTAGTTCCGTTTGTTCTTTGATATTTGAGGCTGAAAAACGCACTCTTTCATCATATATTTAATACGTTTGTTGTCTCACTGTCACTTCTTGGTTGACGTATCATCAGTCTTTAAAAGACGCGATTCGAAACATAGGACCGTGATCCTATGTTGTGTTAGGGCGGATTTTCGCGTCAATTGCGTATCTAGTTACTAATCAGAATCGCGACAATGCGCCACCCACAAAAAATATGTTTTTAATAATGAATTCGTAATTTTACGAAATATTATTAATATATCACTGAAATTATTAAAGTAAAATGTTGTAATATAAATAATAATATAATTCATGTAAATTAATAACATTGACGTATTTTTAGTAAGACACTATATGTCATTGCGCGCTCGCCAACTGAGAAATTTCGATTGAGAATCGCCCCCTGCAACACACCGTCCACTTTTTGTAGCCATTTTGTTGCACGGCGCCGTGAATTTCTACGGCGCGGCGCCGTCGCCGTCGACGGCGACGGCGGACGGCGCCGTGCCGTGGAGTTGTGGCCGGGGCCCTTAGGTGGCAGACAAGTATGCGGCCCACCTGATGGAAAGTGGTTACCGTGGCTTATGGACCTGTGCAACACCAGGGAGAGAGATCCGATTCTCAGCACTCCATGGATTCACCGTGCGGTCGCCGGGTCCATAGCGTGATACAGAGAGGAACACCGTGACGGCGACTGGGACTTGCGACCCAGATGTAGGTTTAGGGTGGCCACCTTGTGATGCATCAGCGCTCACCTCCAACGTCAGTAGTGTTCTCCCCCCTACCTATCCAAATTTGGTAAGATCCTATCAATGCCGCTTTTCATATTCGATTTAGTAAAGAGCTTACTGAAGCTCTTGGCAATCCGAGGTCTTTAAGTAAGTTGTACAGGGATTTAGCTGGAATTCCCCTTGCTCCTATTTCTACGGCGTAGAGTTTAACCACGTAGCCGTTTTTGGTTAACTCGTTAGTCAAGTCAAAGTATTTGTTTGTCTTTATAGCGTGGTCTTTAGGTATATTAGTTTCCCACGGTACTGTGAGTTCTACAAGCACTGCACGCCTATGCGATCGTGAAAAAAGGAATATATCGGGTCTGGATGATGAGGCACAGATATCCTCTGGTATTTTATAGTGCTTCTCATACGTGTCTACGAGTATTGTCCAGTCAACGGCAGTTATTAAAATTGAATATGGCTTTTGAGATGATTTATTCTTTGAGCAGCCTTCCTTTACAAACATAATGTCATTTCTTTGGTTTGTAGTTAATCCTTTTTTCGCTCTAGCTACCGCCAAACTTACAGCCTCACGTATGATTTCTACCTTATCATGTCGGCGCGAGTAATGACCCCGGTCTAATAACGTCCTACAACCCACTAGCAAGTGCATAATAAGAGGATATTTATTTCCCAAATGATGGACGGAAAGTGATACCATTTTAATGCAAACAACATAAGCTCGTGTTGTACTGAGCCAAAAGCGTTTTCCAGGTCTATCCAACAAACTGTTATTTGCTTTTCATTTGATCTGGCATCCTTTAAACTCATCTTGTCGATTCTGTACGAACCTTTGCCCTTCTTGAAAACCCCCATATTTCTTGCAATGATGTAGTGATGTAGTCAGTTCATTTCTACTGTAAGGCGATGCATGTTAATTTATTATATTATTTAGTTTTATCTGATTATAGAAAAACAACGTGTTAAAAACATAATTTGATTTTTGGACTTGCGACAATTCTATGCCTAAATAATAAAGAATATGTTGACTTCTTTTTCTAGATTCACAAAAAAAATCAAACTCAATCATATGACGAAAAAAACTGAAGAAGGAAGCTACAATTTGAATTGTACACAAATTAACATTCAGGACGGAAGTTAAGCCAGTATTGTCGAATTGTTCGGTAAGTTAATTGTCCTTCATCATAATCTGAGCGCCAATACCGGTTACTTCCAATGCTCATATTTTAGAGCCCGGTAACAGTTTCCTGCTCCTCACTCTTCATAATTTGGTATATTTTAATTTTACGGGAGTGACTACTGTCTCAACTCCCAACCCTGAGATGAGTCAGCGTCAGAACAGTCTTGACTGCAAAGTCCCAAGATGATCTTAATTCCACGGTATTAAGAGCAAATCAAACTGTTTTATTGATTTAAATTGTATTATTGTCCGAACTAAAGGAGTGTACCAAATATCAGAACTATCAGTAGTATAGGAAGGAGGGAAAACTAAGGTATTAAGATCATTTCGAGTACTTTGTACGTCAAGATCGATGTGATGCTGACTGTACCGGCTTGTAAGTGAGGTTGGCTTGAGATCCGAAGATCTTGATAGACCCCATACGCCCACCATGATAGTACAAAAATAAGCTCACAATAAGGCTTGAGCTCAACTGTACTATACTCAGGTCAAATTAAGTACAATGACGTCATAACAAAATAGTACAATAAAATTATCAAAAACCAAAATTGTAATCAATTCACAAAGTCCAACGCTCTTGCTACGTTTCATTACAATGTACAATAATTTATTATCAATGGCCTCAAGCCTCAATACATACTCGTAACTCGTAATATAATCAGTCGCTCTGCTGACGCTGTCTGATTCGCGCGTAAATCATGCAAAATATGGCGCGAAAAGTTCTATTACGCGAAATTAAAAACCTTAAATTACAAAGGAATATATCATTTAGTGTCGTGCTTAGAGATGATTTTGTTGTTAAATCAACTATTCCCGATGTTGTTGTGCCTCAAATGAGATTTTTGGATCGTTTGTGGAAGGACTCGGCGAGTTTTCAGAATCATGTTGCTTTAGTAAGTGTATACTTATTGGTTGTTGTTGTTTAGGCTATTGTTTTCTTACTAGGAAATGGAAAACTTAGGTAACCAAATGTTCGTAGTAATACACTTTCCAATTATGAAATACTTTTGTGTTTTTATTAGCTGTTTCGATTGTTTTTATTAATGTTATTAAGTATACTTAACCGGCAAGAAGCCGCTTTAAGTAGATGAAGTAAAATTAACCTAATTCCATAATAATCTCTTTAACTTTATATATATGTATATTTAATAAAAAATAAGTAGATATATTTAAAAAATGAATGAAAGTTTTTAGAAGTAAAATAATAAAAATATCGTCAAGTTATGAGGAGATATTATATCTACGCATAGTAGTAAAATTAAAAAAATAAAATATTTAAAAAAAAAATTGGTAAAAACATAAATTGATTGACGAACACATCAAAAACAGATTTTTCAAACGTTTTTTATCCTATTTTTAATTTCATGTTAAAAGTTAAATAAATTATTTAAGTGAGCACAAATAAAGATTAGATTTTTCTAATCTTTATTTGTGCTCATTAAATAATTTCTCTCAGGTCAAGTTAAGTACAATGTCAAGTCAAATTATGAGGAGATATTATATCTACGCATAGTAGTAAAATTAAAAAAATAAAATATTTAAAAAAAAATGGTAAATACATAAATTGATTGACGAACACATCAAAAACAGATTTTTCAAACGTTTTTTATCCTATTTTTAATTTTATGTTAAAAGTTAAATAAATTATTTAAGTGAGTACAAATAAAGAATAGAAAAAAACAATAAAAATTACGTCCGTGCTTTTTTTTATTTTATCGTTTTTTATTTCTTTTTGACAGAGGGCTAGAAAGAACCACCTGGGGTTAGTTCGGATGTTTATATTTTCTTTTTATATTTGTTCAAAAAAGGTTTATTGCGAAACAGTCCCATTTTTAGGGTTCCGTAGCCAAATGGCAAAAAACGGAACCCTTATTAATCTTTGTCTTAATCAGGTACATAGGTTCGTAGTGACTTTTTTCTCATCCTACATAACCATGTACCTCTTTGTAAATAGCGCAAATAGGTACGCACCAATTACATACCAATTGTGTTCAGTTTGTCCCCCAGTGGATTTTGTACTACATGCGGGGCATAACCGGGCTTAATAAGTTTATTTTGATGTTGTCACATCATTGCTCTCTATTGTATCTGAGGCTAATAGCCTGACCTTGACCCTTACGCCTGAATATTTTCTATTATCAATTACATTACATAATATCAATTGTGTTCAGTTTGCACTAGATGGGCTATGCCACATAGCCGGGCTTGATAAGTTCATTTTGTTGTTCTATTTATGACACGTGGCATAACATCATCCAGTCTAATCAGCCTGACCTTGACCCTTACACCTGAATCTTTTCTGTCATCAATTACATACCAATAATTGTGTTTGTAGGTACTACATGAGGGGCATAACCGGGCTGGATCATTTTATTTTCTTGTTCTGTTTATGACGCCCGGCGTTACATCATTGCTCTTTATTGTATCCGAGTCTAATAGCCTGACCTTGACCCTCACACCTGAATCTTTTCTCTTATACTTTTTTTTAAATAATATTGCTAACCGGAATTATTTTCTAAATTGTTTCTTTATTAGTGGGTTCACGTTGGTAGTGTAATGGCCAGGATTCGAACCCAGGACCACTCGATCGTAAGGCCGATTCAAACTACCGACGCTTCGAATGGTATATTTGTGTGTATTTCAATGCTTTGTATAGTGTATTTATTTGCCTTATTGTTGACGAGATGTGCTAATGCTAATTACCTAGTTATTAGTGTTAGAAATAATGAGACTTTTGTTGCTGGTCAGGCTGGCACACATTACACATTAGAAAAGAGTGGTCGTGAGTTTTTATGGCCATGTTTTGTTCTTTATATATTGACTTGCGAGCAGAGCGCATATCCCCGGTAGGAGGAGTAGATTAAAAAAGTGTTTAGATGATGTTACCAAATACCATTCGAAGTAAAGAAGTAAAAGCCGAAAAGCGAACCCCAGACACCGGCACCGAGGTGAAGGCCTAATATGCGCCCGAGACTAACACACGATGATTGCCTTGCGAGTATAAAAGTAAATGTAGAAGTAATAATCTTGACGTGACCACAGATTTATAAATAGTTACGTGACCCCCATGAGAGTTACTCTGTGACCTATATGAATAAATATATTTTGATTTAATTTGCTACTAAAATATGAACGAACTTTGTCTCTAAACATGTACTACCTGCTGTGAAAACGTCCTAGCGTTAATCCCAGTCACATCCGAAGCTTTCACCTCGTAGCCTGGGGTTCACTTTTACCATTCTAACTGCGGATTTGGCTAAACTTTGGTATTTTCCGTGACTGTCTTCTGACCTCCACAACCCATTGGCGATATCGAAGTATTGCAGCTGGACCAGTTTTTGCACTTTTTAAGGCTTCAACTACCCGTAACTACTACCATAGATGTTCGTATGGCAACCGGGACCGACGACGGCTTAACATGTTTTTCGAGGCACGACCAAACCAATGCATATACCCATATTCATGCATACAAATATTTACACTGAGCGAGGATCGAATCGCCTACTGCGTAGCGGTCGCGTTCACTACCACCACGCCACAGAGCCTGTCCACTTGACATTTTTCAATGTCATTACATTATTACTTCTGCAGTCAATAAAGTGATATCAGTTACAGCATTAGAATAGCGCTGTATATTTTATTGATAACACATATCTTTGACACTTAATCAGGCATAAAGTTGTTACAGCCAAATGTGTAATAAAATTCAGTGAGCAATACGCGATTAGAGAACACATTCGTCACACTACAAAGGTTATCGATATAAAATAGTACCTAATAATACTATTTGATATGATATAAGAATATTACGTCAAGTACCTAGTATTATATATTAGGTATTCTCACCTCATCAAACTTTCACCCCTACTTCTTAAGAGGGGTGAGAGCTTATAACGAGCGACACTAGTTACCATGTAGTTGGCAACTAGTGTCGCCTAATCGTAATCGTTAACTAGTTACCGTAATAAATAGCAACTAAACTAAGTGTTACCTAACCTTAAACTGTAAATACTCACCTAACTTTATGAATAATTATCCCAATCAACTCCGCCCGGAAGAGTGGAGGAGGTTGGACACGACGGCACAAACGACGGTATAACCCGCGCCACGTATCTTGGACGTAAAATGTGCTAAAAACGTGCCCTATACGCGCAGTACACATTTCTTGGGTGTCTTTTGAGGATAGCGCGGGATGCTACTGCGGTAGACGAACTCAAATTCACCAAGCATAGGCAATCCGCGGGCGCCGGAGCCTTGTGTCTTACGATTTAGGTCCAAGATACGTGGCGCGGGTTATATTTCACTTTCACCGTGTTTTCGTCCCAATCGAGGAGTCCGACTGGGGAAGTACCTCTGCCCTACAGAATACCGCGGGTATAATAACCTTGTGTTGTGTTTCCATCGGTGAGTAGGGTAGCCAGAGCTCACTAAAGACGTTTTGTGCTCTCTGTGGGAAGACCAAAGGATTGTCCTGCGTGTCTTCTTCGCTGATGGCACAGAAGGGTCGGCAGCACGAGTGTGACTCCCCTGGTGTTGCACTCGTCCATAGGCCACGGTAACCACTTTCTGTCTGCGACCTTTAATGGTATAAAAGAAAACTCCCAACTTTACAAAACACAATGGTGTGATTGGTTATAAATTTTAACGGAGAACAAACCTATAACCAAGTCAATCGCGTTGCAAATATACTGTATATTTTCAAAGTATCGTGGCACTTAATCAATTGCTGCTTCTCCTTGATTTTTATTATTGTGTGAATTTCACACTTCCATAAACTCGTCATTAGCAGAAACCTTTTTGATATCGATATTCTGCAACATTGATGGAAGCGCTGACCTGGCCCTCGACTTTCTGCTAAAAACTGCTAAAACAACCACTTTCGTACCACAGTCACTGCAAAAAATGGCATTACATTTTAGACCTTATTGGTACCTATCTATAGACTTAAAATCGAAAAGAATTTCATTACACTGTTTCATTCACTTTACAAAAAGTCATTTAATTTTGGACTTTAAACCTATAGCAATAAAGTCTAAAATAAAATGCCAATTTTTGCTGTGATTGTGGTACGATTGTGGTTTTACTTTAGCAGAATCGAGGACTTGCTAATTATCAACCACTGTCATATTAGACACTGTAAAAATACCATTTAATTTTATGCTTTACTGTCAAACCTAATATTTTTTTAAAGAATATTAGCAACCGAAAATACTAAACTAAGCTAAATTGCTTGTGCTAGGAGTGGGTTGTGTAATGGTCAGGATTTGAACCCGGGACCTCTCGATCCTAAGGCCAACCCCTTAACCACTAAGCTACCGACGCTTTTTAACGTTTATTAAAGTCTAGAATTAAATGGCATCTTGTAGAGTGAATCGAAAAATATGAAAAAAATGAACTCTTTTTCATTTAATTTTGAACTTTAATTTAATGTTCATAACGTCTAAAATGTTGTAGCACTTTTTGCAGTGTCAGTGGCATAGTAGACCGGCGACGATGCGGCTACTTGGAATTGCCTTACAACCGCAAAGGCACGTGGCATTGCTGGTAGCCCTGAGAACCTGTTCCACTACTTTTAGTACCTATATATCTACTTTTATTATACTTCATTGGTGGCTCATCTTGATATCTAGGTTAGCTGGTAAGGACAGATCTAGGACTAGGTCGCCTATATTCTTCAAAATGACTGGGCAGTACTAGTACAGCCCTCTTACACAAGTGAATACAATAGAATGATGAATGTATACAATTGACACGTATTTTGTCGTTTATGACTGTCGTATACATTGATGAATCTTTTTTATTCTATTCTAAAAACGTAGTCACTTGTCTAGAGAGCCAGTTGTTTAGATCTTATGTCATACTAGCTTTTGCCCGCGGCTCCGCCCGCGTGGATGTCGGTTATCGCGACCAAACATAGCCTATATCTTTTCTCAAGGTCTAAAGTACCCCTATACCAAATTTCATAAAAATCGGTTCAGTAGTTTAGGCGTGAAAGCGTAACAGACTGACAGACAGACAGACAGAGAGTTACTTTCGCATTTATAATATTAGTATGGAATATGGATACAGGCACCGGACGACATCAAGCATACTGGTACATATACAGGATGATTTTTTTAACTAGTTCAGGGGCCCTACACAAAGTGACATTCTATTGATGGAATCGCTCTGAAGCAAACCATTTTTAAGGTTTTAACAATGGATTTCGGGACATTGCGGTGGTTATAGTAATAATGATAAGTTAAATAATGTATTTCGAGTTACAAAGACTCAAATTTCATAAAAAAAATACAGTTATATTAATGATTTATGTCAATTTCATACTACAATCAGCGATTCCACTAGCGTTTTCGTCAATAGAATGTCACTTTGTCTAGGCCCCCAGTGCTGTCGTCGTAGAGACTTCGTAGAGAGAGAGTAGGTTTTCGTTATAGCCGGCCATTGTAACTAAATTAATATAATCGGCCATTATGTAATAAACTTCTTGCAAACCGGTTTCCTATAGGGATGTGTTATCAACTTTTTGTTCGGTGTTGCACTCGTCCATAGGCCACGGTAACCACTTTCTGTCTGCGACCTTTAATGGTATAAAAGAAAACTCCCAACTTTACAAAACACAATGGTGTGATTGGTTATAAATTTTAACGGAGAACAAACCTATAACCAAGTCAATCGCGTTGCAAATATACTGTATATTTTCAAAGTATCGTGGCACTTAATCAATTGCTGCTTCTCCTTGATTTTTATTATTGTGTGAATTTCACACTTCCATAAACTCGTCATTAGCAGAAACCTTTTTGATATCGATATTCTGCAACATTGATGGAAGCGCTGACCTGGCCCTCGACTTTCTGCTAAAAACTGCTAAAACAACCACTTTCGTACCACAGTCACTGCAAAAAATGGCATTACATTTTAGACCTTATTGGTACCTATCTATAGACTTAAAATCGAAAAGAATTTCATTACACTGTTTCATTCACTTTACAAAAAGTCATTTAATTTTGGACTTTAAACCTATAGCAATAAAGTCTAAAATAAAATGCCAATTTTTGCTGTGATTGTGGTACGATTGTGGTTTTACTTTAGCAGAATCGAGGACTTGCTGAGTATGAGTTTTTTATTGAGTTACAAAGACTCAAATTTCATAAAAAAAATACAGTTATATTAATGATTTATGTCAATTTCATACTACAATCAGCGATTCCACTAGCGTTTTCGTCAATAGAATGTCACTTTGTCTAGGCCCCCAGTGCTGTCGTCGTAGAGACTTCGTAGAGAGAGAGTAGGTTTTCGTTATAGCCGGCCATTGTAACTAAATTAATATAATCGGCCATTATGTAATAAACTTCTTGCAAACCGGTTTCCTATAGGGATGTGTTATCAACTTTTTGTTCGTTCATTTGGCAGTGTAGTTATTGCGATTCCACCTGTGATGATAATGCTTAACGCATTAATTACTTAACGTATTCATTCACTACAAATTAATACAAACTAGCTAGCTACAAAATAGCATATCTACATTTTAATGTCTAATAAAATTATGTTATCATGAAAGATATTATGTTTTATGAATGGAGTTCAGATGTTAGCAGGTACCTAAATAAAAAATAAATATTCTAGGTAATTCTACACAGAGCTATCCAGGCCCAATGTTAACTAGCTTGTGGTATGGGTTTTAGAATGCGAATAAACATAAAAGGACACTATAGATATTTTGTGAATACTTGAATACTTATTAGATGTACAGTCGACAAAGCAGATATGGTCGCACGTCGCACTTTTTCATACAGTTGTATGTAAAGGTGCAGCCGTATCTCCTTTGTCGACTGTACACAGAAATACAGAGGTCTGGACCAGAGTAATGTAAATGTACATAAATATACATACAATTGAAGACGTGAGTGGAAGAAGGAGGTAACTAACAATTTCTAAATATTGAGATAATCGGCTTCAAAGTTTGAACATTTCATTTGCAAATATTATGTATTCTGATTATTTATGTCAAAATATTAAGGTGTCAAATTATTGTAATTGTCCATATTTATTATTAGGGAAGCATAAAAATAAAAATGAGTGGATGGAAATTAATTTATTTGACAAAGTATGCATATACATTCTTCATCCACTGACTATGTAATATGATATTATGCATACTAAGCGTGGAAGAAGGGAGTATATAACATTATGTTTATAAAAAACTAGCTATTGTCCGTGGCACCGTCCGCGTAGATGTCGGTTATCGCGACTAAACATAGCCTGTGATATTTTTTTATAGAATTGAGGTCGCAGACAAGCACACGGTCCTCCTGGTGGTAAGTGGTTACCGCCTATGGCCTATGGGCGAGTGCAACACCAGTCACGCTCGTGCAGCCGACCCTGTAAGAACAGAGAGATTCTGTGCCGTCAGCGCAAGAGATAAGTAGGCCTTTAGCTATCCCACTGATAACACAAAACCTCTCTAGTGAGCTCTGGCTACCCTACTCACCGTCGGAAACAACACGATTTTAAGCCACGGTCTTCTGTAGGGCAGAGGTTCTTCTTCAGTCGGACTGCTTGATTGGGACGGATATACCGTCGTGTCCTATTCTTTTTTTACTTCTACTTAAGTCGCAGACAAGTACACGGCCCTCCTGATGGAAAGAGGTTACCGTGGCCTATGGGCGAGTGCAACATCAGGGTAGTCACACTCGTGCTGCCGACCCTGTAAGATCAGAGACATTCTGTGCCGTCAGCGCAAAAGATAAGTAGGACAAAGCCTTTGATTTTTCACTGACAGCACAAAACCTCTCCAGTGAGCTCTGGCTACCCTACTCACCGTCGGAAACAACACGAGGTTATTAAGTCGCGGTCTTTTGTAGAGCGGAGGTACTTCCCCAGTCGGACTGCTTGATTGGGACAGATGTACCGTTCGTGTCCTATTTTTTTTTATACTACTTAAGTCGCAGACAAGCACACGGCCCTCCTGATGGAAAGAGGTTACCGTGGCCTATGGGCGAGTGCAACATCAGGGGAGTCACACTCGTGCTGCCGACCCTGTAAGAACAGAGAGATTCTATGCTGTCAGCACAAAAGATAACCTCCTATATTGGTAGCTATGTCCTTTCCTAAGGTCTAATCTATCTCTGTACCAGATATCATCAAAATTGGTTAGGTGGTTTAGGCGTGAAAGCGTAACAGACAGTTACTTTTTTATTTTTTCATACTACTTAGGTCGCAGACTCACAGACAAGCACACGGCCCTTCTGGCCCTAACTTTGGCATTTAATATAATATTAGTATGGATTAGAATGAATATACCTAAGGGATATACATATTACAACTTTTTGTCATCGGCAATAATGTTATCAATATTGATATTCTGGTTTTAGGAATTTTATCTGTTTTTAATATTAACTTACGTTTTTACAGAAATAAATTAGTGAGTAGGTACTATATTTTCTTCCAACCTTAATGTCTGCTGCTCAAACTTTTAACATATAGATATATCATTATCATCTCAGTGTTGAAGCCGTCACAGTTGAAATTTTTTTTTACTTTAAAACAGTCAAGACAGTAATTCGTTATCATCTTTACAATAGTCCCGGTCGCATCCGAGACTTTCACCTCGGAGTCCGTAATCCGCGTTCCGGCTTTTACTTTTCCACCGCGCACGGTCTTGGACAGAGTTAGAGAGGAGTCAGTTTAAAGTAGGAGTGAAGAAAGAGAGACTGTTTGGAGTTGAAGTGGGAGTAGAGTTGGAGGGAGACGGCGTGGAATAGAAGGGAGCCGGTTTGGAGTCGAAGTTGAGTTGCTTGGCAACCAGAGTGGAGTCGGTTTGAAGTTGGAGGAAATCGGAGTGAAGTATTTTCAAAGTTATAGTAAAGAAGTCGGTTTGAGTCGGATTGAAGTCGGTATGGGATCGAAGTGAAGTTGCTATGGAATTGGAGCAGAGTCAGAGTGGAGTCATCTTGCCGACTCCACTCTGACTCTGCTCTCTGTCGGTTTAGAGTTGGAGTAAAGTCGGTTTGGAGTTGGAGTCGGAGGGAGTCGAAGTGAAGTTGGTTTGAAGTTAGAGTGTAGTCGGTGCAGATTCAGAGTGAAGTCGGAGTATCAGAGTGAAGTTGAAGTGAAGTCCGTTTGGAGTTGGACGGAGTCGGTTCGGAGTTGAAATAAAGAAGTCGGTTTGGAGTCGGAGTGAAGTCGGTATGGAGCCGTAGGTTAGAGTGGATGCAGTTTCGAATCGGAATAGAGGTGTTTGGAGTCGGATTGAAGTCGGCATGGGTTCGAAGTGAGGTTGCTATGGAGTTGGAATGGAGTCAAAGTGGAGTGGAAGTGGAGTCGGCAGGAGTCGGTTTAAAATTAGAATGAAGTCGGAGTTGTAGTGAAGTTGGAGTCAGAGGGAGTCGAAATGAAGTCGGTTTGAAGTTGGCGGAAATCAGAGTGCAGTCAGTTCTGAGTCGGAGTGAAATCTAAGTAGGGTCTTTTAGCGTCCATAGGCCGTGGTAACCACTTCCCATCAGGTGGGCCGTGTGCTTGTCTGCCAAGTGCCATATATGTGGTATAAAAACAAGATGAGCTAATGAATTTCGACATCATTCTGTATACAGTGCGCCTTTTTGTACTGTCATGTATGACGGCAACAAAAAGTTGCTCATTGTTGCTGGTTTTCAAAAATGTTAAAATTTTTTTTGTTACATACAGCCACCCTAGTAATATACATAGAAGAGCAGGAATGAAAGAGCATGATCATGAATGAAATAAAGCATCGTGGCAGTGCATTTTCTTGCACATAACCCCTTCTTCCATTGAAGAAATACGTTTAATGGACCGATTTTCAATGGAAGAAGGCGTTAAGGCACATACCTCCTTCTTCCATGTAACTTTTGCTTTTTTTGTTGCAGTTATGCCCTTCATCTTCTGGTATTTTGGAAACTAAGCTTAAATTTCGGAATTTTTTGGTCTAATATAGTTTATATACACCTATAACCGTCATATAACGCAAAAAATCAAAAATTTCAAAAATGTAAGATACCCCCTTCATCCACTCATGTCTTTAATTGTAATTAGCTCGATGGGAATAAAAATACTTCTATTTATTATGTACTTATTACAATTTTCGTTTGACCTCTATAGATCGTGGTTGAAATGTTCCAGTCAATTGTAGCTCCTCTTCAAGTTCAATGTTCTCTCTAATGACATTTGATTGGTAATGAATGTGTAACTGGCAATACACAGTTCGATTGGTATTTCTATCTGTACTATTATATCATTGTAAAGTGGTCGTGTCTGTACATTGGAGATATTTAAAAAAAAATACTTGGGATATGTTAAGTTAACGATAGGTACTGAACACGAAAATATTTTTTTTGAATTTCCTATCTGTTTGTCTGTTTGTCCGCGATGGACGCAAAAACTACTGGACGGATTTTTTTTGTTAGAAAGGGCTTAATCAGACTTAAATTCTTACGTTTGTTTGATCGCAATCGGTTGAGTAGAACCAAAGATATAAGCAAAGGTCGCGTTAACCGAGATGCAGGCGGGCGGAGCCGCGGGCGGAAGGCTAGTACTAAAATATTTTAGTAGCTCGACCATGCTCAACCTGTAGTGTACTCGTATCTACATAAGTACCTAGGTAGGTCGATTAAGATATAGAAAAGAGAATCGACCTCGGGCGGGACTCGAACGATCTTTCCCTTACAGGAGGATTGCTCTGACCACTAAGCCACCGAGACCCGCCCGAAGCAGATCCAAACTCCTCTATACATCCGTTTAAGAGCGACGGTACCTAGACCACCCAGACGGACCTAGGCAGGTACATAATATTAGATATGTAGATACAGTATAAGTCGAGCATGGTCAAACTACAAAAATATTTTCATAAGTATGACGGATGTGAATTAATTTAATTTAATTAATCATGTCATTATAATGTTTCGTCTGTATGTTTCGCAATTCGCAATATCAATTAAAAAATTGAGCTAAAAGCAAGGATTAATGAGTAGGTACAGTCAGCGTCAAATTGATCTTGACTGGCAGAGTGCTCATAAAGATCTTAATGACATGGTATTAAGATCTTTTTGAGCACCCTGCCAGTCAAGATCAATTTGACGCTGACTGTACCTACATAATTTTAAATTGAATAATAAAAACTTGTTTTTTTTTAATTCAATAAACAATTAAATCGGAATTTAGTTTTTTTTCGTAATATCCTACTAACTAATATTATAAATGTGAAAGTTTGTGAGAATGGATGTGTGGATGTGTGGATGTTTGTTACTCTTTCACGCATAAACGGCTGGACCGATTTGGTTGAAAGGACATCATTCAGATTGGGCTAATTTTTATTTTGCCGGCCAAAGAAAAAAAATACAATATTCGGTTAGAGCTTGTTCTTACTAACATTTTTTATTAGTGCGTCGAAGTTGAGGGACCACTTCCAATGGTTTTATTAGAGTTTAAAAATCTTAAAAATATACACTTTTTATGATACGAACTATTCAAAATAAATGAAAAATATTGTTATACATTGGAAGAATAGTTAATAAAAGCAATAAAAAATAAACCCCATACTGCATATTGTTGTTTTTCGTCCATTTATTTACGGCTAAAATTAAAAGTGTCGATTAAAGAAAATAAAATCCGCTAGAATTTTTCCTTATTAGCATTTTTTATTATGGCGTCAAAGCTGAGGGACCACTTCCCTCAGTTTTATTTATATTCGAAAATCTTGAAAACATACATTTTTTATGATACGAACTATTGAAAATGAATTAAAAATATTGTTCTATATTGGAAGAGTAGTTCATATAAGTAATAAAAAATAAACCGCATATTACATATCGTTGTTTTTCATCCATTTATCTAGGTTAAAAATTGAAAGTGCCAGTCAAAGAAAACAAATGTGATATTCCGCTAGAGCTTGTACGCGTTTGCATTTTTATTATGGTGTCAAAGCTGAAGGACAACTTCCCTGGGTTTTTTTTTTGAGTTCAAAAATCTTGGATATAATACATTTTTTTAAACGTATTATTGAAAATGAATGAGAAATATTGATTTATATTGGTTAAAGGTGCATTTCCAATTATTGAACTTAGTAAATGTGTTGATCATATTCCACAGTTACAAGGCACTAATGGCAATGCCATAAGGTAGATTCGTGGACGATAGCAATCACGTCATGTCCAGGTTCGTCAACATTATATATACATTATCATAGATAAAACAAACAGGGTTGAGTGCAATGAAACAGTGTTATTGCTCGTGTATTTTATTTTTAATTGCTTATTTTTATTGCTTTATTGCTTTTATCAACTATTCTTCCAATATAATACAACATAATTTATTATTCCTTTTCAATTATTTATTTTATTTAAAATATACGTTTCCGAGATTTTTGAACTCAAATAAAACCGAGAGCAGTATTCCCTCAGCTATGATGCTATAGTAAAAATGTCAATGAAGACAAGCTCTAACGGAATATCATATTATTTTTCTTTGGCTTCACTTTCAATTTTTGGACCTAACTAACGAAAAACAGCGATATGCAGTATGGGATTTATTTTTTATTGCGTTAAACAACTATTCTTCCAATATAGAACAATATTTTTCATTCATTTTCAATATATAATATCATAAAAATTATATGTTTCTAAGATTTTTGAACACCAATAAAACTGAAGGCAGTGGTCTCTCAGCTTTGACATAGTAATAAAAAGTGCTAATAAGGACAAGCTCTAGCGGAATATCATATTTGTTTTCTCTGACCGGCACTTTCAACTTTGGATCTCAATAAATGGACGAAAAACAACAATATAAAGTACAGGGTTTATTTTTATTGCTTTTATTAACTATTCTTCCAATGTATAGCAATATTTTTCATTTATTTTCAATAGTTCGTATCATAAAAAGTGTATATTTTAAGATTTTTAAACTCTAATAAAACCGTTGGAAGTGGTCTCTCAACTTTGACGCCATAATAAAAAATGTTAGTAAGAACGAGTTCTAACGGAATATCGTATTTTTTTCCTTTGGCCGGCACTTTCAAAACTAGCCCAGATTTGTATGGAGAGTGAATGTTGTCCTTTGGTATGTATATAGGTTATACCCTGGATTAACATATAGGCTATACATCAGTGATGAATGGGATCAAAATTCCACGCGGGCGGAGCCGCGGGCAACAGCTAGTTGTAAAATATGCCTATCTACTATTAATTGGTTACGCCGGCGATAGTTTTGCCATTTTTGTATTATTTACATCAAGTAGGTAATAAATGTAATCATTAGAAGGTTTCTACAGGGTCGCCCTTGGTATTGCATACGCCCATAGGCCACGTTAACCATTTTCCATCAGGTGGGCCGTGTACTTGTTTACCTATGTGGCATAAGAAATCGTCCTCCGCCACTTTGCACAATCTCGGGTGTCTGGTAGTGAGACCATTGACACGCATTTCATCCTCCATGATGTCAAGCCAGGACTTCTTGGGCCTACCCCTGCTACCTGGACCCGGCGAGGGCGCCATTGCCGGGCATTTGCTCCCCACGTAGCCTGGGCGGATTCCTTAAGACGTGGCCACGCCAGCGAAGGCGGCTCTCTTGCATTTTATCTGAGATGTCACGGAAATGAAGGCTTGTCTGCGACCTAAGCAGTATAAAAAGTAGAATAAAAGGCTGCCGCGTATGCGCTATGTATGCTAGTTTGATATAAAGTAAACCTGTGTAACCAACCGGTATCACACCGACCTATGGCCAGTCCACACTCCAATGTCATTTCATCAACATAATATTAAATTATTATTTGAATGCAATATAGTCAGACGTTTTTCAAGTGTATAAAAGGTTATCTACCTTGAACATGACATTTGCAAAGTAATTAGGTATCTTACTGATTTTCTTTTGTAAACTTGATTTAAATGTCTAATTAATAATAAGAAATAATTAGTACTTAGTTAATCAAATGAATAAATAAAAATGAATAACTACTATTCATAATTCATGCTTAAGCCTACATTATTATTGGTAAAATAATTAAAAATGGCATACGCTACAATTACGTATTTATGTATTACTACTGTCGATTATTCCGACCAAATATAGCATATATCATGCCCTTTCCTAAGGTATAATTTATCTCTGTACCAAAATTCATCTAAATCGGTTCAGTGGTTTCGGCGGGAAAGCCTAACAGACAGACAGACAGAGTTACTTTCGCACTCATAAACATTAAGTATGGAGTATAGATTATCTAAGACTAAGATTGATATTGCTCATATTACTGCTATTGAATTTCATATCATAGAACTAACAGAAATACTTACATATTAAAACATGAACTCTTCATGCGCTATCGTGAAGTATTCTTAGCCCAATTACTATAATAAATTCATTACCTTTTGAGCATTTCTTACAATTAGGACCATTCACTCTATTTTAAGTGTCCTGAAATCTATTAACTCTTTTAATTGTGTATTAAATTTTCAATCGTCTTGGCGATAAGAAATTGTTAAATTTTTGTTCGTTAAATGAGAGATGTACTCTCATTTTCGATAAGCTAAGCAAAGAAAATGTATTACCTACATCCATTTAATTTCATTAGTTTTCATAGATTGATTTCAGTTAGTAGGTAGATAGTTATATTTAGTTTTCTAATAAATAAGTCATATTGTTTTAGGAGATAGTTTAATTTCCCAACTTTTAATTCAACTAGGAATAAAATGTTCCTTTATGAGTGGCACGCATGCTACAAGAAATCTTAACCCGTTCAAACTTAACCCATTAATAAATCTATGTGTGTGTGCTTAAAGAAATCGAAAATCTTTGCAGCTTTCCTCACACACACGCATCGAGATATAGGTTCAGCCCCTCGTTTCTCGGACTCCGAAACATATATTATATGAGATTGACATTATTATTACATTTATGACAGTTCTAAACATTATGTCAATTCCATACATTGATTAATCTAGGAGGGCTAACTAGTCTAGGAGGGCTATAGGTACCTACCTTGGACTAACGCTGTGATAATGATGAGAGGTTCAGGAAATCAGTCAGTCCACCGACTGACTGATTTGCTAAACCTCAAAAGTGGGATAAGGGGTATCATCGAACACTTCCAATGATACCCCCTATCCCACTTATGAGTACGATGGCTGGTCATCAATATAGTTATAGAACTATAAAGACCACTTATCACGTCTTATGACGTCACTAATTGGTGACATTGAAACATGGTGAGCATAGCAGCTGTAGCACGTGGAACTTGACCTTTCAAGAAATAAGCAGTTGTTTAAACCCTCTATTATAATACAATCATGTGATGATATTTGAATGATAGATAAATATGTAATGATGAAAATTGAGATTTTACCTTTTTTTTTTAAGTAAAATAGTATCCAACCTACACTACGTGTGCCGTAATCTCTCTATAAATGACTAAATAGCAGCCCGCTATTAGTAATTTATAGAGAGACAAACATTTTAGCATTCCATAGACCAATTTGCATTCATCATCCTCATATCATCCAAAGTGTACACTTTAAACCCGACATCCTCTTATTATTTTGATTGGTTTGTTGCTTCTACGAACGACTGCTCTCTGATCATCCAATCGGGAGGAAACACTGCGCAGGAACCTCGTCCGTTGCTTAGCAGGTGACTAGCAAGCGAGGTTTACTAGGACGCTCAAGGCTTTGGCAAGGAACGCGAGCACCAAAAATATTCAAATTCGTAACGTAAACGAGAGAACGGCGCATTGCGATTGGCTGCCTGCCTACTGTGAACCTGTGTGTCTGTGAAACCTGCCAATCACGATGCTCTGTCCTCTCGATACGTTTACGTACGTCACGTTTTTCGTGCTTGGGGCACTGAACTCCTAACTTTGGCAGTTTACATTAACGATATACTATTTTCTATTACAGGAAAGCGCAGAAACGAAAAAGAGCATCACATACGCTCAACTGCAGAAGAACATATCGGTGTTCGCGACTTCTCTCCTCAAGAAGCTAGGTCTTAAGGCAGGAGATGTCTTAGCAGTCATGATGCCGAACTGCCCCGAGTTCCCAGTGGTGGCGCTGGGGTGTATCCAGGCTGGGGTGGTGGTGACGACTATCAACCCTGCATATAAAGAATGTAAGAATTTTATATTCTTTGTTTTACTAGCCTGAGTGATAACCAGAGTCTGCATATAGTGATAGTGATGATTTGTTTTTCTAGACTGTTTCTCTTAGTTTGTCTTATCTTGGTGTTTGCGAGAGCGATTCTCATCTGACCTCTCAAGGCTCTCAACATCTATCTAGGTATACAATAATTATATAAATGATAAAGTAGCTGTGCTGTGTTTATATTAACGATTCTGAACAATCTGAGTACAAAAATATAATTTTTGGAATTCTTGTCTCTTTGTCTGTTATTTAGCGATGGACGCAAAAGCTTAGTACTAAACGGATTTTGATGCCTTTTTTAAGTTAAAAAGATCTTGGTAATACTTAAAATCTTACGTTTATTGTTATAGTTATAGTTGAGTAAAATCGGAATTATAGCCAAAAGTCGCAAAAATCTACACTCACGCGACTGGAGCTAGTAATTAACTTTAAACTCTAACGTTGAAGTAACATTCGCGGTTTTGAACTTCAACTAACTTATCCAAGGTTCCACTTATAAGGTCATTGTCAATTATTGTTTTACTTAAACTAATCTTATCACGACTCGCACACCGCCTAGCAAAGCCGCACCAGGCACAAACAAACCTACTATCACTTCAGTACCTAAATAAACACAATAAAATTGTTATCAATTGTAGTCAGTTATATAATTCTGTAGTCAATGACATTGCTATTATTCACCTATAGAGCTTAATTCTGTACTTATAGTGCAATAAATTGTTTGATAAAGATAGTTCTAATCTTTATCACAGAGGAATGATATCTTTGACGTATCTACTATAGCCATTCCTTTATCATGTAGATAGAAACGAACACCCTTTAGAATAAGCTGATAATAAACTTAATTGATAATTTTTCCTTGAGTGCAGTCACCTTTATGGCTTGGCGGTAGAGCGTTCTACCGCTGCTTGGCGGTAGAGCGTTCTACCGCTGCGATGAGGTTGTGGGTTCCATTCTTGCAAATATTAGTTTCAGCTTAATTTAAGTATATTCGCTTTCTAGAACCTATAGTTAACTGAATGTGAAGCATTTATTATGCTGACTATTACAAAGTATCTCTTTCTAAATCGACTAGTTAATGCTGTGTTGTTTCTCCCAGAATATGGTTTAGATTATTTTGTTTTGCATTAGGTGGTGGTGTGATGACGGAAAAATAATACAAGTATCACCACCCCATCTCATCCGAAGAGAGACTAACAGAAAAATACGTAGACGATATCACTGCGAGAGAAGGAAAACTCAAAATAAAACCCTGTACCAACCCGTCTGGCCAGCGTGGAAACAGTAGGCCAAAGCCTCCCAACATTGGGATAGGCCTATGTCCAGCTATGGACTGTGATGGGCTGATTGATTGGCAACAATACACCTAGTTATGGTTCAGACAGGTTTCATGCTCGTTTGCCTAACAACCTTCTCGCAACTATTTCTAGTAACAAATTCCAAGTCGGCTGCTGCAATTTCAATGACCCTAAGGCCAGAACTCGTGGTCGGGCCGTAAGTGGCATATCGTATATAAATAATGAAGTTATTATAGTATCATAATACCTATAAAGTAATATAATTAAGAACATATGCACTAGTTAGTGTTATCTTAAAGATAAAGCCACCTGACATTGTACAATTATGTAGCTTCGATTCGCAATTAGACATCGTCTAGTAGTCTAGACTGTGGACTAATTTACTAAATAACTAGCTTTTGCCCGCGGCTCCGCCCGTGTGGATGTCGGTTATCGTAACCAAACATAGCCTTATGTCCTTCCCAAGGTCTACTCTATCTCTGTACCAAATTTCACGAAATTATGTTCAGTGGTTTAGGCGTGAAAGCTTAAAAGACAGACAGAGATACTTTTCGTATTTGTGTTATTAGTATGGATAGACAATGGTTCGGTCAGAAAAATCTTTTTCTCAGACTCACATAGATTTCTGAATAGCATCTTATAATAAAATTGTTTTGGTACCAAATCCCATGGCGAAGGAAAATATTCTATTCTCCATGTCTTATCCTAATTCGACAATATCGCTCCGCAGCACCAAAACCGAGCTAGGTATCTGAATTCTGAATCTATCTGAAGTGAACTATCTCGTTTGAGTGAAGCTCGATAACGAATTTGTAAATTACAAAATAGTATTAGTAATAACGGTACCTATCCTGGTAGCGAAAAGGTGGATCTACACTTCTTTGTGTGTTATTTTATTAACCGACTTCAAAAAAGGAGGAGGTTCTCAATTTGTCCGTATATTTTTTATGTATGTTTACCGATTACTCAAAGACGCCTGGAGCGATTTGCAAAATTATTTTTTTGTTTTATAGGTTATACTTCCCAGGCTTGCTTGACTGATTTTGATAAAATTTACATGGGACCACCCATGTAAATTTCATCAAAATCGGTCAAGCAGTTTATGAAATATCAACAAAAAGTTATATATTATATAGTTATATATACTTAGTATCAAATTTTTTATTTGGTGATTATTATGTATCTAGGCTATATTCGCTATCGGCTTTTTTGTTATTCGCGCTTTTGGCTATGCTCGCGAATGAAGCAAAATGTAGATCAAAATAAGCTCACCGCACTTGGTCGTATGCACTAATATGCAGTCGAATAAGGCCAATAACAAATAACAAAACGAACTATGACTCCCCCTTGCAGACACTCACTAAAGTTTATGCATTGTCATTATTGTGTTATCTACGCGATTAAAAATAAATACACAGATCAAGGCGTCTTGGGAAGGTCAATGACTTTTTCTTAACACTATCTTTAGGTTATCAGTGCATATATACCTAGTTCATTTAGACAAAATAATGATGTGACGTCAATGCAGTTTTATTGTATTTACTTCGGACTTCGGTAGTAGATAGATCCTGGTTCAGAATTATCGCGGGTTTATCAATTTTATGACTGGATAATGTGGTATATTATATGAATTATAAGTGGGTTTGCCCTAATGCCTACAGCCTATAAATAATTTATGACTTGACGATAGACTTATGTCATTACTCATTATATCGCATATAAACGTTAATGTTAACATCAAGAGCGTAGTGTTTACAGAAATATGCCCATCTTGGGCATCGGATGTGGTAACGCCTTTTGGCTAATATTCTACCAGGATGGCAGTTCATGTTTTAAGTCATTTCGTTCCTTGTGTTCCTCTGATTAACAGAGGGCATATTGTTGAAATAATGAGGGGTGGATATCCTGTCCCTCTAGACAAGTGGCAATTCGTTGCTCGGCGTATGATGGAATAGAATGCCAAATGTATGGAATTTGACGTAGGTATATGACAGGCATCAACGAATGTCAAGAACGTCAAAAACGTCAAATCTTCTTGATTCTATAGGTTGGGTTGAAGTATCGATTGTCAACCCAAACATAGCGGATGGGCTTTCTTCATATGCTTATTAATATTTTATTATTGAACCACCATTGTGGAACCAATATTGTTGAAAAATACACGCTTAATCACAATGCCCTTAAAGGAAACTGGGTACGCCCATGTATTGAGAACTTTGCTAGTCAAGATCTATCCGATGCTAACTGTACCATGATTAGCAACTAAATTTTATTGCGAATCGTAAAAACGTTATGTACCTACTAGGTAGGTAGTTAACCATGAAATTAATTATGTGATAATTAGTGCTTTGTTGTTTAACAACTGTAGTTTGAGAGACTTACGGTCACGGAGGACAGAATATGATCTATCATTTCCTTCTAAATGCTTAGGGTCTATTCCCATTGAAGGAGCGGCTGGCAGCGCTTATTGAGGCAAAATATTACAAAGCATTTTGAATTTTTTTTTAATACACAGACAAGCACACGGCCCACCTGATGGAAAGTGGTAACCGTGGCCTAAGAACGTGTGCATCATCAGGGGCGTTACACTCGCCCTGCCGACCCCGTAGACATTACATTAGAAGGTTCTTACGGGGTCGGCATCTTGAAGAACCGCATAATGTTGTCGCTTGGAAAAACCACCACAGAGAGATCATTCCATAGTTTAAGCGTGTGGTGGATGAAGTTCCTTTCATACCCGACTGTATAACTTTTTCCCTCAGAGATAAGATTACAGTACCTTCTACTGTAATCTTATCTCTGAGGGAAAAAGTTCATAGTCATTTGAAGGCAAATGAGGAGCAGCGCAGCATCGCGAGCCTTCTCGTAACCCGCAGCATCGCGAGCCTTCTCGTAACCATTTCTAATAACAAATTCCGGCCGCTGCCGGCCGCTCTTCTTTCAGTGTAAATTTACCCTTATTGTTAACCATACAATGACTGCAGTGCTCATTATACCTAATCACAAACAAAGTAATAGGTCACGTGCGTAGTATGTACTCATTGGTTTCAAGGTGTATGTGGCTCTAAAATCCACTCAGGGTCTTTGCAAAAATCTCTGACGTGGGTAATATTTACCTGTGAATTTTAAAATAAAACTTGGCAATGGATGTTAGATAACGTAGATGGGAATCTTTGCATTGTTTGAGGAACATGGTCAAGAAAGGTGTGACTGATTGTCAGTAAAAACTGCTATGTGTACTATCCTCCGACAATACGAGTAGTAATCGTAAATAATATGGTTCCAGGATAGGTACTTGTCAAATCAATAATACTGCCATCTGTTTTAGACACAATCTCGGCTAAATCAATTTGAATACTGAGTGAATCTCTTAAAAAAAGTAATTCAGGTGGTTAGCTACCAATTCTTTGGAAGAACGGGGCTTTTACTGGTAATTATGATTAGCGTCTTAATGATAAAGAAGGCAAGAAGCATGAGGCATAAATTAAAGCGAAATCGAACGTATCGATAAGATCACACGAAATGAACTCGAGCACACAAAGGCGTGTAACTTGTATGTGTCAGTTAGGGAGGACACACACCAAAACAGCATTGATGATGATGTCATAAATGTAGATCAGCAAAGCAGCATTAGCCGTGTTTGCAGCAAATTTTAATGCTGCTTTGGTGTGTAGCCTCCCTCTCTCTCTCTCTCTCTCTCTCTCTCTCTCTCTCTCTCTCTCTCTCTCTATCCTTTTGATTCTTCATCGTGATCTAATTAATAACTTTTTCACTTTCAGTCGAACTCACCAACCAAATAACGCTCACTGAGCCTAAAGTCATCGTCACCGTTCCAGAGTGCTTCGACACAGTCAAAAACACCTTGAAGAATATCAAAACTAATGTCAGAATAGTCCTCCTCGACAATCCCAGTGACCCTGTACCCAATGGCGTCATCAGATATACAGAGTTAGCAGAAGCTGGTGAAGCTGACTATGCACTGCTAGACAAAGTGGAGAGGAAGCCAGATGATGTAGCTTGTATACCATTTTCGAGTGGGACCACTGGTCTGCCCAAAGGCGTCGAGATTACGTATAAATGTCTCTTGACGAGTATAGAGATTATGCACCAAAAGGAGACGTCGTTCCCGTTTGTGACTCATGGTTAGTATTTTATATATACCTACGTCTATAAACGAACGCTAGAATGATTGAAAATCGACATCATCATCACCATTATCATCATCATCATCATCATCATCATCATCATCTAATTCCTGTTACTTTGGAACCCGGACCATCTCTTTATCGTGTCCTCGGTGTCCCCATGTAGCCCCGGGTATTGGGAGACGCGTATTGCGCTGCCGCCTTAGCCTATTTCTGCTAGGGTGACAGGCGGATCCACCCGTCACTCCCAAGCCCGCCCCATGAAGGACGGAGATAGTTCTGCGACCTCCACCTAGTTGGTCAGATGGCAATCGCTTCACGGAAAATATCGAGGTCTAGCCAAATCTGTAGCTATGACTGGTAAAAGCGGACCCCAGACCCCGAGCTGAAAGCTTCGGATGCGACTGGGAAATAACGCTAGGAGGAAGAAGTTCTGCGACCTCCGACGCCCGAGTTGCCTCCACTTGTCGTGTTGCTTCTGCAGGTCGAGCTTCGGTTGCCTCCATAGGTTGTACTCTGGAGCCTGGGGTCCGTTTCCCTACTTTTTCTTAATTTGACTGATGTTCACTGTAGCGACTGTAACTGACCATCCAACCTTGAGAGGAATTCCTGCAGCAGAGTCTCATCCATTAATCAGGCCCTCAATTTTGCTAAAGCAAAATGACTGACATCCCTACTAATATTATAAATGTGAAAGTAACTCTGTCTGTCTGTCTGTCTGTCTGTCTGTCACGCCCAAACCACTGTACCGATTTTGATGAAATTTGGTATAGGGGTAGATTAGACCTCGAGAAAGGACATAGGCTATGTTTGGTCGCGATAACCGACATCCACGCGGGCGGAGCCGCGGGCAAAAGCTAGTAAGTTCATAACACAAACACTCCAATGACAAATGGCATTAAATTTTAGTCTTCATTACTATAGAATTAAAGTTCAAAATTAAATTAATAGAGTTTCATTGGACTCCACAAAAATCCATGTCACTTTAGTGTTTAAGGTCATCACAAAGTCTGAAATTAATGGTTTTGCTTTAGCAGAATGGAGGCCCAGTAGGTGCGGTTGATTTGGGGCTACGTAGTTCTTGATGAGGTTCTATACCCTAGCATGCAATGTATATTATAAATTACTAGCTTTTGCCCGCGGCTTCGCCCGCGTGGATGTCGGTTATCGCGACCAAACATAGCCTGTGTCCTTTCTCAAGGTCGAATCTACCCCTATACCAAATTTCATCAAAATTGGTTCAGTGGTTTAAGCGTAAAAGCGTAACAGACAGACAGACAGACAGAGTTACTTTCGCATTTATAATATTAAGTATGAATGATTTCCGTTTTTCTTCTAAGACCTACAACAAAAATTTCCAGGTGACGTACAAGACGTCGTACCAGCGTTCCTACCATTCTTCCACATCTACGGTCTGGTCGTCGCTCTCATAGCTCACCTGGGCAAAGGCTGCAAGCTAGTAACCCTATCGAAGTTCTCCGCTAGCTTGTACCTAGACATACTGAAGAATTCACGAGCTAGCTTGCTGTATATCGTACCGCCAGTTGGTAAGTTTAGCTTGACTTGGGCTCCAAAGACATTAAACATATTTGTAGGACAATCTACACTACGCTATCTAGACCCAAAGTAAGCATAGCTTGTGTTAGGGGTTCTTGAATGCGGATAAACATACTTAGATACATTTTTTTTCGTTAATACATACATACAGCCATACATAATATATAATACATACAGCCTCCGTGGCGTAGCGGTAGTGAACGCGGCCGCTACGCAGGAGGCGCGGGTTCGATCCCCGCTCAGTGCAAATATTTGTGTTAATGAAATATGGGTATTTGCATTGGTCTGGTCGTGCCTCGGAGAGTACGTTAAGCCGTCGGTCCCGGTTGCCATAAGAACATCTATGGCAGTCGTTAGATACAGGTAGTTGGAACCCTAAAAAAAATCCCAAAACAACGGTCTAGCTGCAAAGCTTCGATATCGCCTAATGTTATCATTGGGCTGTGGAGGTCAGATGGCAATTGCTTCATAAAAAAAAATATCGAGGTCTAGCCAAATCTGTAGTTAAGACTGGTAAAGCGGACCCCAGACTCCGAGTTCTCTCTCAGACTCAGACGCTTCGGATGCGACTGGGAATTAACGCTAGGATGAGAGATACATATTGTACCTAGTAACACTCAGAGCAATGCAAATATTTATATTCATGCATACAAATATTTGCACTGAGCGGGCATTGAACCCGCACCTCCTGCGTAGCGGCTGCGCCACAGAGGCAGTCAAAGATAAAAAAAACATTGGTAGGTACTTGTACACCTATACTTAATCGTAGAAAATGCTGAGAATGTAAGGAAATAGTACATTATGGTACAAGCGTGTAAAGTTCTATTTGTTGTCATACTTGTCATAAATATGCGCGCGCATGTAACATTTTTTTTATTTGTTCCTTTCGGAACAGGCTAAGGTGCTATCACCATGCTGCCTTGTCATCTACTTACTTATTTTAATTATGATTTTTTTTCTCTGTAAATACTCACAGAGAAAAAAAAATACATTTTAGTGAAAGTTTTGTTTATTAAACACGTACTACAAGTTGAAATTATCTTTTAAAATACGAAGTTGCATGAAATGAGCAAGCAATAGGTTTATTAATTCGTTTGTAGGTAATATTGGACGCGATCTTTTTTGTATCAAAACTATTTTAAGAACAAAGCCACTTAATCAATGAAATTAAAAAAAAGAAGTCTATAACTCACTTTTGTGAATAATAGCAATGAAAAAGTCACAGTTTTATAATAGGTGTCATTCCGTGCTTAATTGCGGTGCAATAAAAGCCTGTTTATAAGCAAGTGTGTTGAAAAGAATATCAATAACGTATTGCACCTATTCGAATCATTGGTTTGGGACAGGGGCTATATGATAAGCTTAGATTACGTAAAGTCTAAAGTACCATTTTTATGTTATTTACTCAAAACTTATAACACTTTATAAACAATAGATATAGCTTATCAATGCTTAAGCAATAAATTATGAATAATTTAAGTTCATTAAGTTTTTATGGAATGGATTTAATTATTTTATGTTACTGGTTTTTTATGATGCATTTATCAACGAATCGACTTTGACCAGACTTTAGTGTTTATTAGTACTTATTCACAATAAGAATCGCACTTAATATTTAAGTGCATTTGATATCAGGCTTCCTTAATCTTAATAGCAGTGTTATATTATGCAGCTATAAAAAACCGTTAGCGTTCAGTGTGTGAAACATTCAGCACATTAAAACGTTTATCTACTCTCATACTAAATTAAAAAAAATACACTATGGTACAGCTCTTGCATGTAACTTTCTTCCATTACGATACAACTTCAGCTGATAGTCTACAATTCTACATAGTCTGTGGACGCAGTGCAACACGCATGCGCGATCAGCAAATTAATTTTGGCCATAGATTAATATATATATACTAGTGATAGATGTGCAAGTGAAATTTTGACAGCTCAGAATTTTGATTTTGACAAGTTATTGAAATAGAACGGATGGTGGGCAGATGGCGCTGGCGGCGGAGGCTCCGTGGCGTGGTGGTAGTGCATTCGACTGCTATACAGGAGGCGCGGGTTCGAATCCTCTGTGCCGTACCGCACTTTTTGTATTTAATACTTTATATTTTTGTATTGAATTCTTTTATTTATTGTGAATGATATTTAGGCATGTAGATATAGATCACTACTTTGGTAATTGCAGATAATGCTAGATTTTTGAAGAAAAATGACAATTTCCTGCGACAATATAGTTATTTCTTTTTCACAATAATATTATTTGCTCAAAAGGAGTAGACTAGCCTCCAAACATATCCTAAAAAGTTACAAAATAGTAATCATACATCATGGCCTTATCAGGGGTGGAGCAGGCTTTAAAAATAACACTGTTATTATGAAAAATATATATTGTATCAATAACTTCAAAACACAAATACATATTATATTTTCAGTTAGAAGTGCACCAATCATTCATTAATCTAACACAAAATTCGAATAAAATTAATATATAATATCTAAATAACAATGATCTAAAAAAGTTATGTACATTTTTTTTTATTTACTTCACAGAAATTAGAAATTATCAAACATTCATTCTAATTATTAGTATCATATTTATTTTTTTACCTATATGCACATAGCTTACAAATTAACATACTTAGGAACCTCAAAAATAAATTAAATCTACTGCTTCTATCTCTATCCACAGTTTCATAATATATTATTAATAGACTAACTTCGAAATATAAATAATCATATATTCAGTTATTAATGAATAGTGCATTATATAATTTAATAATTAATCTAATAAGAGTATCAACATGGTAATGAACTTAAGGTCTGAATTCTAGATTCACCGTGATTACATTTTACAATAATTTCATAATACAAATAATTATATTTTCTCAATCAGTAGTGCTTAGTAGTGCCCTATTTTTTAATTTATTTATTATATATTACAAAATTACAATAAAAATATTACAAGGGCAGTACCTATGTTACACAAATTTTGTAGAATATGGCAATAAAATAAAATTGGGTCATAACTTAAAAACAAATTATCAAAACCATATGGCCTAAGCAAGCAATTAGTCCCAATTTTTCTATCATTTAGGAAAGCATAAATTGCATGATCAAACCTGCTGATAAGATGCTCCTAACTGCAACCTAGAATTGTTAAGACTTAAATCTTAACAATTCTAGGTTGCACTCAAATAATAGCTGCTTAATACATATTGGAATTTTATTAAAAATCTTCGATAAAGGACCAACAGAGGCATCATGGTCTTTTTTACAATCTATGATGCGTTCCTACTGATCTTGCACTATTTGCAGTCTTAATAAAATGCACATCACTGTTCTTAGATCATAAATTAACGTTTTGTTTAACTAACATTGTATCTGCGATACATAATAATATAGCTTATTCTAAATTTTAAATTACAGTAGAAAGATTAAAACGCGCCTGTAGATTGTAGCTCAGGTAAGCAGTTGTTCGGACAAACGCTCCAGCATCATTTCATGGGATAAATTGTGTCTAGTTAACTTTCACTTTATTTATGAACGTGCCAAAAAGTAGATCACAATATTCCTCGGGAAGTGGTTGCTTTTCTGGGAAATAAAAAAATATATTTAAAAAACATTTTAGAGTAAGTTAAACATTAAGAAGAAGTAAAAAAGACGTTGCCAGGGTATCCTAATGTCACATGTAATGTATTAATTACATTCAATTCAATTAACATTCAAATATTATTAATGTAATGATAACGAATTGATACTGAATGTATAAATGAGAGCATGTTATTTAATATTTATTTTCTACACCAAATTCTGGTAGAATATGTTAGACCAATTTTTTTTAAACGTAACCTGTATGTACTATCGTTATTCTCCAGCGACTATACAACCAATGGTTGGTTGTATGGTCGTTGTTATTCTCTGAGCCTTTACCCAAGGGATTGGTTTTGCAGTCTGATTGTGATGTAAACTTAGATATTTTCCGTGAAGCGACTGCCATCTGACCTCCACAACCAAGTGGCGATATCGAAGTTCTGTAGTTAGACTAGTCGAACTTTTGAGGGCTCCAACGTCAGATTTGAAGACTGGATATGTTAATATAGGTACTTTTTAACCTGATAACGTGTTCTATCTCTAACTATTGTTTGACATGTGTGAGGATGACTTCTCGCCATAGGCGGGGAGTTCATCCTCACACATTGCGACCGGAAACGGTGCGCACTGTGCGATATGAGAGGAACTTCATCCCTCGCACACTCAAACTGTGGAATGAACTCCCTGCGATGGTTTTTCCAAGCGACTACAATATGGGTCTCTTAAAGAAGGGCATTAGAAGGTTTCTTCAGGGTCGGCAGCGCGAGTGTGACGCCCCTGGTGTTGCATACGTCCATGGGCCACGGTAGCTACTTTCCATCAGGTGAGCCGTGTGCTTGTCTGCCACCTAAGTGATATAAAAAAAAACTATGCGGGCGCTGCCGCTCGCAGATAATACTATTTTGATTAACCATCATTATTTCAGTCGATTGACATGTATTGCAGGGTGTATTTTACTTGTCAATTAATTTACTATAAAATCTTACCTCCCTCATATTGACAGTTTTACTCCATTGGTTTATATGACCGCCCATTGGAATCAATCAAAAGAAGACTAATCAATTATAGGACACCTGCTTTATCACAATATTCCTCTGGTAGTAGATGTTTTCTGGAAAAGAGAAGTAAAAATATTTTATAACTATTAAGCCGGCTTTTCACTATGGGATGTAATGTAATATATATTACATCTTGACATAATATCGCTCGTCGTATTTTGTACGAGACCGTTCACACTATGCTATAATATATATTACATCCCAAACTATAAATGGCGATGGCGTTTAATTATTTGCCTAGCTAGAAAAATGCTTTGTTTCTCCATGGCTATAAAAAAAAATAACCACGAAGGCTAAAGCGGGAGCTCCGCTCTTCCGAGTCTAACCTAATCTATCCGAGTCGGATTGAGCAGGTTTCTCAATAAAAAAAGTTACTATTATTATTTTGTTGTATTGTAAAAATGTTCGAACACAATGTAAAAATTGTTCACGAATAAAATATACTGAAAAAAACCTATCACTAACTTTGGAATGCTAAGCAATGCGAATGGCCTAAGCAATAGTCAGCCAGTTTGTTAAATGTTGTAATAAACGTTATGGCTGAATATCATTCAGGTAGTTCATTGAACGGCGCCGTTTAGTTAAAAGCCTAGGCAGTTAATTGAACTGCTAATTAAGCTAGTTGGCGGCGACATATACACCAAGATGAAGAAGAAGAGCCAAATCCGCAGTTAAACTGGTAAAGCGGATGAAGCGGAAAGCGGAAGCTTTCACGGCCTCCAGACTCCGAGAGCGACTGGGATTAACGCTAGGATGAAGATGAGGCTTATTTTAAAACTCATCATTATCTCAGCCGTCTCATCATGCCTTTTGATTGATTAATAACTTTATTAAAATATCTTACTTACGCATTTTCTCATTTTGACAGCACTTTATTCCATATGGTATTTTTTTGTACATTTTATGTATATTATGACCGTACCACTGATGGATTCAAAAGGTTGATCAAACAATACTAAAACATCAGCTGTATCACGCACGACGTTCCTCTGGAACTAGTTGATTTTCCTCATTTCCTCTGAAAATATAATAATATTATCTATATATATAAAAATGAAACCCGTTTTCCGTTGTCACGACATAGCATGAAAACGGCTGGACTAATTTCGATAATTCTTTTTTTAGAATATTCCTTGAGGTACGACGATGGTTCTTACGCAGAGAAAAATTACGCTACTACTGAAGGGAGCGGAGCAGTAATCATAAATGTCAACAAATCCGGCAGATTTTCATACATTGTGTACATCTTAAATGCCTTTTTTTAGTTGCTAATTTGAAATGTTTCGCACGAAAGGAGATGGATACTCTTCCATACATTCGTGGGCCTGATTGACAGAAAATGGAGCTGTCAGCTGTCACAGCTTAAAAATACAGTTGATAAACACAAGAAATAATTAATCGATTAACGGAAATCGATTCAGAATTTATTTTTATTACACTATTATTTGGTATTTTAAATGGTTATTATTATTATTATGATTAAGTTTTGTTCACTCTGATTGATTTAATATCAAATTGTGATGCAAGTGTTATATAATACGCAATATTGTTTAAATAATTTTTAGTAATCGATATTTTATTTTGCTAGTGAAATAAATTTAGTTTTAAGATTTCTCGTCTTCAAGATTTTCAATTGAGCTGGTTTTTTAATATTTTGAAATAGAAAAAAATACCGCTTTTTTTAAGTCATATCTCAACTCATTACAATTTTGGTCCAGAAGTCCCCGTCTCCTTTGACAAATGTGAATAAGGGACATCATCACCCATTTTGGTCGGACAAAGAAAACAAAAATATGATATTCCGTTAGGACTTGTCCTCGCTAGTATTTTTTATTAAGGCGTCAAAGTACCACTGCGACAATTGGTTTTGACTTAAAAATCTTGAAAACATACATTTTGTATGATACGGACAAATCATTGAAAAATAATGCAAAATATCGTACTATATTAGAAGAATAGTTAATCAAAGCAAAGAAAATAAACCCCATACTGCTTATCATTGTTTTTCGTCAATTTATTTAGGTCCACTCTTTTTTCAGATTTTGCAAAGTTTAACTAGTTAGTATTATTTTTTTATTAACTCTGAGGATATATTATTATCAACTAATACAAGCGAGATGCTACTATGGTATTTATTTTTGAACTCAAATAAAATCGAGGAAAGTGGTCCCTCCACTTTGACGCCATAATAAAAAATGCAAGTGAGAACGAGTTCTAACGAAATATTGTTTTTTTCTTTGGCCGGCACTTTCAATTTTAAACCAAAAATTTATGCAACGTGAATCATATCCTTTAACTGAAGGGAACCTTACCTGAATAAGTATATTGTAATTGATTTTTCATAACTTCAGCTCCTGCAACAGCGCATTCCAAATGATGTTGTGCTCCAGATATTAAAGGAATTGTTCTACTAGTTCCATATTCATGCATAAGAATGTAGTGTCAGAGCGTGATGTAGAAGTAGAAGGAACATTTTCCTCAGTTATTTGCCTTTCATGACCTGAAGATATATAATAAAAATCTTAAGTTATAAACTTCCTTTAAGTAACTAAGTTCCTTTAACTCTCAACTTGAACTGGGAGGTTCCACCTCCGCCTACCATTCGATACCCACGTCAATTTTATAAAAAAATTCGAGTCCGCCATCATGGATCGCTAAATGGATAGTATATATACGTAATCAGCAACCACGAAAACACAGATAACTATACCCATATCGATTTCATTTAAAATTTTAAGTTCGCCATCTTGGATCGCTAAATGGATAGTATATGGGCAGTGTTGCCAATTCGTATTTATTAATTTAATGTGATGGTTAAGATAATAAGTTTACTTTACTCATAAGTCATAATCTATTGCTAATGCTGTTTACGTTTGCTGCCATTGTCTTCATAAGTTTACGTCAGCAAACTCATTTCCACACCACCTTGAGGTAGAGCAAGTGGCGCGTTTTTTTTACCGTGGTATCCCCGATAGGCCTATTCCACTGTAGCATCATACCTTATTTACCATCATACCTTATCTTACATACCTATTACCTGTTGGGCTGGGTACCGACTTTTAAAAGATCACTAAATCTTCCCATTCAGTGATTTTTTATCGTTTCAGTGTTTAAAAGTAAGCCGCATTTAAGAAACAGAAAAGACTATTTCTTAAAAGGGGTTTACCTTTTCGTTATTTTTTTTCTTTCTATAGATACAACCGATTACCATTTCCCAGACATTACCTATTATTACCATCATTACCTAATGATGATGATGCCTCCCAGCCGTTTTCACTAATACTTATACTATATAATATACTACTATATTGTATATATTTAAATACAAAAGTAGCTTAGGCATATTAATCAAGAGTATAAGTTTTTAAGTGTATTCATCATTCATCATGATTGGTGAAATGTGGATGTTCATTCACCTCTGCCGTGTTTGTGTGGTCGTGTGCTTGTGCGTGTGCTTGTGTGCGTGTGTGCGTGCGTGTGTGCGTGCGTGCGTGTGTGCGTGTGTGCGTGTGTATGTATGTATGTATGTAAGTGTATTCAGTTAATATATATTATAAGAGTTATTGGCTGATTAAGGCAGACGAATTAAGAATGTGTCTATCAAAAACTGCTATTTCAAATATGCAATAGATAAAGTAGTATAGGTATAGTTCCCATAAAAAAGTTTACAAGTAATAAAGTATAAAGTAAACAAAAATAAGCAAGTGTGGCGGAGTGTGAACAAACGCTTTAATCTATAATTACTTTTTTTTGTGATGTGTTTTGTAGTACTCTAATGCCTGTATTTTTATTTTATCATTTTCGTGCCTTACGTGCCTGCCTTTTAAGATCCTATTTACATTATTGCACCAGCTATTGATAATCAATTTCATCAATAACTTGGTGACATAGGTTTTTATAGTATCTTTGTGGACATCGCATGTTAAACAATCGAACTTTACTATGTTTGCAACATTTACTTTAACTTTTTGACATATCCCACTTTCATGTGGAGATTTTGTCAAAATATGTTTAATTATTTTAATTATATTTTGAATACATTCGACAAAGTTTGGAGAAGGATACTGCAGCGACCTTTTTGTCATATCTATTGAGAGAATATAACTATTAGCTTGTGGCGGAGTAGTGTCGCATAACTCATTATTGCATTTGGTACATGATTTGCATACATTTACTTTTGTTTTTTTGATCACGTAACCCGCCACATACTTATATGTTTCAGTAATGAGTTCGCTATTCGATCTACTACCTGCCTGAATTACCTCCCCACTAGAACTACCTGCCAGAACTACCTCGTCCCTAGGACTACCTGCCAGAATTACCTCTTCAAGAGAATTACCTCCTAAAATTACCTCCTCACTATAATTCCCTACCTGTTCGTCATTGCTGGGGGGTTGAAGAGCGTGTTTCGTTAAGAGAATATCGAGATTATGTAAAATTTTATTCGCGTCTTCTTCACAATTTGCCCCCAAGGAATGACTAGAGCTTAAATTATTTACAATCAATGTCTTGTAAATACTTTCAAATTGGATACATGTGGGGTTTATATTTCGAGCCCCATGGCTTCTTACCGATGAAAAAAAATTTTCAACAGGATCCTGGTTAAAGTTTCGTAATAACAAAGATGTTACCTTATATTCTTTCGATAGATATTGCCACAAATCCTTCACTGAATTAATATTATGAATCCAGTTATTTATGGATGGCACTTTTTCAAATGTTATGTAAGTACTCCCGTCTCTTCTTTTACCTTGCGTAGAGTAAGCCATTGAACGTAAAATTGGCACAGCTTTATTCCAAAGAGTAAAATGTGCCGAATTTACTTTCACACAATTTTTGTAAATCTTGTGTGTGGGTTTATATGATCCACCATTGAATGAGTCAAAAAGTTGATCAAAGAATAATAAAAGATCAGCTGTGTCACCGCATTCTTCTGGAAGTAGTTGGTTTTCTGTAAAAGAAAAGAAAAAATATTTAGAAACTTACAAATACGTAGATGACGTGACTAAAGATTAATGTATTTTTTTCTTCCTTTCTTTCTTTCTTTCTAGCTAGATAATAATTTATTGTACGCTAATAGATTTACAGTAGGGTTTTGTAGGGATAGTCCCCTATTACCCCCCTTCCATAATAAAAGGCAACCTATATACGTTCCCAAGCTCTTATCCAACTTTGTACCAGATTTCGTCACGAACTTTCAAACACACTTTCATCCCATCCCCCCCAAGGTCCCCCCCTCCCTTTAACCCTTTTTTTGGCGTTAAAGGTAGCCTTTGTCTATTTTCAAGCTCTAATCTATCTCTGTACAAAATTGCATCAGAATATCTTGAAAAATTACGAACTTTCATATAAACTTTCATCCCCTACTTCCCCCGTTTGAACCCCCACGTAACAGACAGACAGAGTTACATTCGCATGTATAATATTAGTATGGATTAAAGAGTATTACATGAGATTTAATTAAGTAAGATTTTAAGGCGCGTACAAATAAGGCACGACAACCACACCAAAGTTGACTTTCATTTGCCACGCGAGTCAAGAGCAACCCCATCTACATAAAGCGCCAATGTTCGATGGTTTGCAGCGCTTAATTTGTACGCACCTTCAGATAAGCTTGATAAAGTTGTAAGAACTTACTAGAGCAAAATCGAAGAGCACCTGATACACGTTGGCTAAAAACTTGTGCCGCATGCTTTACCTTCATTTTAGGTAACTTTTCAGGCAAGACATGCGCTTCAGTAAGTTTGTTACACATTCTTAATTCGTTTTCGCCACTATCAATATCTAATAATAATTTTAAATGTTCCCACTTTGCTGTTTTCACTTTGTCGTCCTGGATAAATCGTAAATTCTTTGTTAATAAATTGTTCCGTATACCTTTAAGCAAGTGTGGGGCATCATACAATGGAAATATTCGTCTATCCGATATTTCAAAAGCTTCATATCTAAATTCTTTATTCATTCTTAAATAGTCGGCTCTCGTTTCTGCAATTAATTCATTAACTACCCTTACGTTTATTTTTGATTGGTCACATACTGTTGCTACCACTATCAAACCTGCCTCGAATAATTCACCTATTACCTCTTTAATAATTTTCTTTAAAATCACAGCCTTTGTAGCATTTTTACAAAAACCGTAGAAAATAGGCTGCTTCCACTTGGCGTGTATCCCTTTAACCATCATCACCAAAGCGTGATCTGCTATGTTATCTGTCATATCATTATCTCCTAAATTTTCAAATCCTATAATTTGATCTAAAGAACTACTGTAGTGCATTGATGGCGCAAGGGCCATCTCATCGAACATCAATGTGCATAAACGTTTTTCAGTGACCAATCCCTCAGTAGCATCTTTCAATTGTTTGAATATTACAGGATTTAGTCCTGGTTTTATTGTGGTCATTTTTAGCACATTTTGTAGTGTGCGCTTTGAGGGTAATGTAAATAATTTTCTCAAAAAATTGTAACCCTTAGGGCTCTTTTTGTATATAGAGAGTGCTAAAAGCTTATCATCTAAATTAAAACGTCTACCTCTATTCTTTTTACTATGCTGTGTCAACTGCATATTAATGAATGTTTGCGTTGTAACGGGCAAACGTTTTAGAACCTTGTTAAATAAAATGGTTTTGCTCATTTTATGTGCCGCCTTTACCTGGTCCTTTTGTACCTTTAATTTATTTCTCAACACAACAATCTTCTTTAACAAAGTGGAAGATTGTTTAGTTTTGTTTAACAATCTCCCAGTTTGTTTGGTGCCTTTATTTTTCATGGGTTTAGCTGAAAAAAAAAGAAGACATTGTGAACACATCTTTATGTTGTAAAGTAAAATTTTGAAACTAGATAATACTAGGGGAGCCGCCGATGTTAATTGGGATTTACTCGAGCGCGTCAAACTAATATAAGGGAGAATACCTTACATATTGACAAATTCCTCCAGTCAAAATGAGCGTACAGTATCGGTGGGTTAGCAAAAAAAAAAAATTCGGCTACTGGATTTACACGTGCGTGTCAGATTAAGATAGGGTAGGTTAGTTACTAACTAAATAGTGTAAGTAAGTTGCAAAGAACGAAGTCTGAATTTACTTGAACTTGGTCGTTTTTTTTTGGTTTTATTTTAAAGGTATATTATTTAATATTATATATATAAGGATAACTGAAAAAAAAATACTCGAGTAATACAAAATGATGATTAATAAAGATGTCATATGTGTGTATTTATTATGATGTTATGCAGACGCTTCCCCCACCACTGAAAGTGGAAACATTATATACCAATATTCTATCTATCATCTAATCTACCATTTCTAATAGGTTTCCGCGACGCTCGAGTAACTACACATTTAGCTTTGTCGGCTCCCGTACTGTAAAAACGTGCTGTCCTTTTATGTAATGCATAGTATTCTATAAATAGCACTATACTGCTACCACATTAAAGTAAATTTTTCTACAATTCTATATTTAAGACTGAAAATGCCCATACTGTCGCCATGACGCCTTTAGGCAAACATACAGATGGCTAGTTTCTATCTGCAGAATTTCGATACCACCATTGGTTTGTGGAGATGGCAGTTGCTTCACAGAATATATCGAAGTTCAGTCGAATCGCAGCTTGACTAGAAAGCCGGCCTCAACAGGGTTGAGACAAGCTAAGAGAAATCCCGACAGTATAGCTTCTATATCGCAGTTGCTTATTTAAAATGTGTTTAGCAGGACCTAAGACAAGAACGAATAATTTGAACTGGAAGAAACTTTACCTGAATAATTGTGTTCTATTCGAGACCTCATAACTTCGGCTCCTGCTACAGTGCATTCCAAGTGATGCAGTGCTGCAGATGTCGAAGGAAGGAGAGTCTCAGCAAGTGGTATAGAAGTAGGAGCTAAATTTGCCTCCGTTTCTTGATGGCCAAGATCTGAGGATCGCAAAAAAAAAAGTTATAAACTTCCTTTGAAGTTGAAGCGTTGCTTTAAGCGGGGCGTGAAAAAGCATCTGATGAGGCCGTCAAGCTGAGTGCCACCATTGTAACATGGTACGTGTTGTAATGGTGGCCCTCTTTTCAGAGACTTTGCCTTCAGCTTACCATCAGGCGAGGCGAAGTCAAATTGACGTGTCCTATATAAAAAAAAAAAAAAAAAAGTTGAACAAAGGTATAAAAAAACAGACAGTTACTTTCACATTTATAATATTAGTATGGAAGTATGGATATGGGCTATCAAAAGTAAAATATCCTACTACTGCTGCTGAAAAGTTACAGATGGCTAGTTTCTATCTGCAGAATTTCGATACCACCATTGGTTTGTGGAGATGACAGTTACTTCACAGAATATATCGAAGTTCAGTCGAATCGCAGCTTGACTAGAAAGCCGGCCTCAACAGGGTTGAGACAAGCTAAGAGAAATCCCGACAGTATAGCTTCTATATCGCAGTTGCTTATTTAAAATGTGTTTAGCAGGACCTAAGACAAGAACGAATAATTTGAACTGGAAGAAACTTTACCTGAATAATTGTGTTCTATTCGAGACCTCATAACTTCGGCTCCTGCTACAGTGCATTCCAAGTGATGCAGTGCTGCAGATGTCGAAGGAAGGAGAGTCTCAGCAAGTGGTATAGAAGTAGGAGCTAAATTTGCCTCCGTTTCTTGATGGCCATGACCTGAGGATCGCAAAAAAAAAAAAGTTATAAACTTCCTTTGAAGTTGAACAAAGGTATAAAAAAACAGACAGTTACTTTAACATTTATATTACTAGCTGTTGCCCGCGGCTCCGCCCGCGTGGAATTCGGATTCCGTACAAACTTTTCTTTCGTGCTAAAATTGCCTCGGATACCATCCCCGTCAGCCATCAGGAGTGCCATGTGGAATTCGGACCCACTAAACAGCATGCCGTCGCGGGTCTTCAGTTGCTGGAGTGTAAAATTGCCTAGGGCATTTTCCGCACCCCCCGGCTGACCCTGGGCCATCTACAATTTTAAGATGGCCCTCTCAGAAGTGGGAAGCACGATGTCCCATCGAATCCCGGAAAGGGAGGAGACGGGCGTGAAGGGATGACAGGAGGCCGGACCTATAATCCTCACGTCCGCGCTCGGTGACCAGCCCTTCCCTTTCCTGCTCTCTACTGGGCCTCCTCGTAGTCAGAGGGACATGTGGGAAGCCTTTGAGCAGCCCTCTATAGAGCTGCTCCCGTTGCTGTATGTATTTGCCGTAGGCGGTAGCGCCTCCCCTGGGTGAGGGGCGTTAATGCCTCCGTTACCCAGGATGCATCACATGGAGGTTCCAATCCCGCATTCGGATCCCGTTACCGTTGCATCTTGTGTTCAGCTGACCTTCCCTGTCTTCGCTCGTGAAATACTTCGAACACCCGTGGTTGAACCCTTTTAGCCCATGCCCGTAATAATAATTAGTTTTCAAATAAAGTATGGTAATTTACCGGATTTATTGACATTATAATTTCGTAATATCTTTTGAATAGAACGTCAGATTTCAATAATTCAAAAAGTAATCAACAGGTATTGAAACAATCTTAAATACCAAACAATTTATTTAGATAAGAATTAATATAAAGGTATAGATTCCGTGGTCTGACTTTGATCGGCATTTCGGCTTGAATTTATATCGTCGCGCGTTACTTTCATACTGCAATAGATTCTAAAATATCCATTATAATTATACAGTGTAAAGGGCAGTTTTGACCTACATTAAATGTACAATGTATCTAACGTATTTAGTCAGATAAGGCTTAACACTATATTGTTAAAAATAGCTTCGAAAATGACACATATTTTTTTTATAATTTGTAAAAGATAAAAATGGTTATTGTAAGCTACCCTTATTAGATAGACATATGCTGTCGCGGACTTTTATGTAGACCTTTTTAAGTTATACATTTCTACAGTACATTATTTTGTTCTATCTTCAATAGTTTTCGCAGCGTACGCGATGTAAGGAATTTTTTAGGTCATTTTTTTACACCTTGGGTTACATTATTGAAGTTTTATCCAGGATCCCTATTTTTTTGAAAATTAATTATAGCCTATGTTAGTCAGTGATAGTGCAGCTTTCTAATGGTAAAAGAATTTTTGAAATCGGTTCAGTAGTTCTTGAGTTTACTCTAATACAAAAATACAAATCTAATATTAGTAAAGAATGTATGGAAATCTGCCCGATTTATTGACATTTATGCTCACTGCTCCGCTCCCTTTAGTAGTAGCGTGATGTTATATAGCCTATGTTACTCCCAGATAGGGTAGCTTTCTATAGGTGAAAGAATTATTGAAATCGGTCCAGTAGTTTCGGAGCCTATTCGTTACAAACAAAAAAACAAACAAACAAACAAAAAAACAAATCTTTCCTCTTTATAATATTAGTATAGAATAGATTAGTATGGAAGTATGGATGTGGGCTATTAAAAGTAAAAAATCCTACTACTGCTGCTGAAAAGACGTATCACCCTTTCCCCCTCGCCCCACATTCTGATGATGATCTTTTGCGAAAATCAATTGATGATTAAGCTACTAATCACTATGGTTACTTTAGTATCGAACTATTTTAACGTAGAAGGAACTTTACCTGAATAATTGTGTTCTGACCGAATTCTCATAACTTCGGCTCCTGCACCAGTGCATTCCAAGTGATGCAGTACTGCAGATGTCGAAGGAAGGAGAGTCTCAGCGAGTGGTGAAGAAGTAGAGGGAAAATGTCCCTCCGTTACTTGCGGGTTATGACCTGAAAATAAAAAGCTTAAGTTATAAAGTTCCATCCGTCCGTCCGTCCGTCCGTCCGTCCGTCCGTCCGTCCGTCCGTCCGTCCTTCCATCCATCTATCCATCCATCCATCCATCCATCCATCCATCCATTCATCCATCCATCCATCCATCCATCCATCCATCCATCCATCCATCCATCCATCCAGTCCAAAAAGTTAGAGGTCTCCTAAAAACGTTTTTCTGTAATTTAACTTAGATGGAAATGTTTGATATTTACCTGGCATTAGTAGTTCTGGTACAGCTAATTTACAAAGCTGATTTCTTGGGTACAAATAAACAACCCTAAAGTGCTTGCGGCATACTTTTAGATTTTTGTAAATATATGTTCTACCCAGTCCATGTATATAACCGCCAATACGCAAAATCCATTTCATAAAAAGTTCAGGATTCTTTTCAAAATTAGGAAAACGGTGAAGAGGCACACCTAAAACAGAAAAAAAAATTGCTAATTTGACATAGAAATTTAACTCACGTGACATAACTATCAACCTGTAAGAGGGAAACCCACTTCCAGTTTGACAGTTATTTCATGGAATATTTTCGTTTTGAAGCCGTTTACAAGAAGGCCATTATGTGCATGCAAAATGATGTACAGTCAACGTCATAAGTAGCTTAACAAATGGTAATTTATTGATTACCATAACTGTTAAACCGATTATCTATCTATACTATTATATAATTGTAAATTTGAAATGTTTGTCCGCGATGGACGCAAAAACTACTGAACGGATTTAGATGCGGTTTTATTTGTTAGGTCTTGGTCAAACTTAAAATCTTACGTTTGTTTGATTGCAATTGGTTAAATAGAACCGGAGATAACAGATCCAGGCGGGCGGAGCTGCGGGTGGAAGGCTATAAAATTATAAATAAAACGTTGAATATATGAACTTTGCCCTTAGGGGATTCTAAAACTATATACTTAAACCTCTGTGGGCACGTGCACTCCAATGTAAGAAGGAACTTAAATATTTTTGTGTCAATCAACTTTTGGCGTTGACTGTACCTTAAAAAACTCTTACAATATGTTTACAGAATAGTTTCTTCCCGCATGCCGAGTTACTTATAACCTTTGCCACTTTGAAGCACCATTTTGATATAGAAATATAACTCACATGACATAACTGTCAACCTGAAAGAGGGAAACCAACTTTCAGGTTTACAGTTATTTCATGCAATATTCTGATATTGAAGCTGTTTACAAGAAGGCAATTATGTGCGTGCAAAATGATGTACCTATAAAAACTCTTACAATATGTTAACAGCATAGTTTCATTCCGCATGCTGAGTTACTAATATCACCTTTGCCACTTTGAAGCACCAACAACTCACCTCATTTTTCTGAAGAGAGATATCAGGCAGATTCTGCCCAATACTCTTAATAGTTTGAGATAATTAGTATCTCTCTCGTTATATACGGGTGCAATGGAAATCCAGTCCACATAGTACAGAACCTCTTGCAACAATCCTGAGTCCAGCAGTCCTTAGAACTCAGCTTGAGTTTGAGTTTATTTGACTAGCATTAAAAAATAATTGCAGTTAACTTCCAGGACCTTACTTCACACATGTTTCCTTCCTACAGTCCCGGGTCCTTTAATTAGGGTGTGAAAAAGTATCTGATGTGATGTGGCTGTCAAGCTGAGGGCCACCATACATTGTAGCTATCTGTAATGGTGACCCTCCTTCCTGAGAATACCTTAACTTACCATCAGGTGAAGTGAAGTCATATTTAGATGTCTTATAATAAAATAATAAAAAAGAAAGACCACTTATTACATAAATCATTCGCTCAAACCATTCATACATACAAATACAGCAAGTTAAATACAATCTTGTAAAATATTCATGAATAATGTTGAAATTATTTATGTATTTAAAAGGTTTTATTGAAGTAATAATAATATAACAAAAATATTCAAACTAATACTAAATTAAATTAAGACTACAGACTATTATTACTAAAATGAACTAAAATAAATAAATGAAAATTGAAATTTGACTTTAATTTAGCAATATAATACCTATACAAAAAATAAAATCATATGTATTGTAATAAAGTAATATCTAAACAGCAGTATTTTCGTCAATCCATATTCATGTTTGCAAGTTAATTATAAATAAAAAATAATAAAAAATTAACTGTTGGTAAGGCTGTACTCTGTAATTATCTGCTTGATCTAAGTTAATTCTGAGCTATTTTTATTTGAAAAGAATCAAGTTGAATATAATAAATACGAAAATAATATGTTTACTTTGGGGTTAGATAACACTGTGTAGAATTTCATAGAATATTAGTTTATTTATCTGACAATTAATATGCTGCATATGGTTTAGGTGTAAAAGCTTAACAGACGGATAGAGTTTGGAGCCGATCTTGATGATATTTGGTACAAAAATAGATTAGACCTTGGGAAAGGCTAAGTGCTGTTTAGTCGCGTTAACCGACATCCACGCAGGTGGGGCCGTGGGCAGTTGCTAGTAATAAAATAAATGAGACTATGAAGTACTTATACAGGTCAAAGTAAAATACACAGTAGAAATATTACTTACATAAATACATTATTAAATATAATTAGGTATTCACGTTTGCTAAGCCCTAAAGGGGTACATAGGTAGATAATTATATTATGTAATTAATCTAATACAATTTTATGTATACATTATGTGTGTATATTAATTAATTACGTATATAGATATAGAAGGCCTCCAAATAGATAGTAGGCTACTCCTGGTCGCGATATCTAACATGAACGCGGGCGCAGCCGCGGTCCTAACTACGATTGACTGACTAGGATTAGGTATCGAAAAGTCTTTAGATTAATAAATTAAAAAACTCACCATCATCTTTCGTAACTATGCAGCCAGGAACACAACACTTATATTGAGGCATATTCAAATAAAACTTAACTAATATGGTCCAAACTCCAAAATTTTGGAGGGCCTAATAAGAATCACGGAAAACCACGAAGGAACTCCTAGATATTTGTATTTGTTGGATTTGTCTAGGACACGGAGCTGTAAGCTAAACTCAACGTGAATACTAGAGAAGAATCCAAAAAATTTACAAGAAAAAGTGCCAGTACATTCAAAACGCATTCAAATGAACCGACGGCGACCATTTTCTTATGACATTGACAGTTATGAGTTATGACAATTTGACAAACATGACAATAGCGCCATCTAGCTTCAGTATAATCGATAAGTTTATGCTACGTGATTTTGTATTCTACTACAATTTTACGTGATTTTAATAAATCCTGACAAAATTTGCAACGAATCAATATATTTGTATTTCAAAAACTTAAATAATGTTATTAGTAATAAGATATCAAATAATTAATATTATAAATTATAGAACATGCTAGTAATTAAGACTACCAAACTTTTTTTGTTCTGTACAATGACAACACCCACTTTAAAAAAAAAACAAAAGTTTTTCTAGATACTGGGCAGACTCGGCGCTGCGAGCGCACATAACCTAAAAAATAAAATTTGAAAACCAAATGTATGGAAGTGACACCCCCATGATTTTGGCGTTCGACGTTTCTGTCATTTACGCAAGTTATATTAATTATTTCACTAGATTAGATAAAGTAATATGCACATAATTTGAGCTTAAAACCCTCGTGTGATATTATAAAAAATCGCCTATGGCTTGTTTTTTTTTATTCACACACACACACATTTTAAGAGCTGCGTTTGATATCATAGTAAACTTCTGTTTGCAGAAAACTCATTTTGCGTCACCGTGTTGTGTATCAAACAGGACTTTTCTATAAAACAATTACGAAACCGAAATTACACTTACAACTTGAAAAAATACGCTCAGAACGAAAGTGTAACGTATTTTTTCTATCAAAATTTCAGCGATTCTCCTCGGCAAGCATCCAGACGTGAACGAGGAGCATTTCCGTCATGTCCGGCACATCATGTGCGGCGCGGCGCCTCTAGCCGCTTCTGACGTAGAAGCGATACGACAGAAAAGTAAGGTTAGTTTTAGATCATTACTTTACTTCTGCTATCACTGCATCCGGGGCTTTAACTTCCTTTTTAGGGTTCCGTAGCCAAATGGCAAAAAACGGAACCCTTATAGATTCGTCATGACACAGCCATTTTTCTCCGAAACTATAAGGCCTGTGCTGTTGAAACTTGGTAAGTAGATTGTGATCTGTGAACCGTATTAAGAATTTTACACAAAAATAGAAAAAAAGCATTTTTTGGGAGTCCCCATACTTAGAACTGAAACACAAAAAATGTTTTTTCCACAAATCCATACGTGTGGGTAGGGATTGCAATTCGAATACTTCGAAATTCGAAAAATTCGTATTATTCGAATTTTTGAGCCAATTTATAAATTCGAATTTTAAAACCAAGTATTCGAATTTCGGTTACTATCATGAAAAACTACTACGCAATAGTAGGCTAGACACTCTCACCATGCACAGACGCCAAAATAAAAGGTCCCGCTATTCCCAGCCATGGTAGCGGGTACATACATAGATACATATTTAGAGATGTCTCTGTGCTCAACAAGTTTAAAACTGGAGGCGATCACCGACTTATCCGCGGCTCTCTAAATATCAACATCAAGGCTGAAAGATTCCGAATGATAAGATAAACCCTCCGACCCACGCCGTTTCAAGTAGCTCTAGGGTCCGAAAAGTCCAACTAGAACTTCAAAATCTTTTCGCAATGCTGGTAACCTCTAGCGGCATTGACGAGAAGGCCAGCATAGTGGTCAAAACATTGCAGGAAGTATCTGGAAAGTTGTTTCCCGGAAAACGCAGACAGCAAGAGTCCAAGCTCTCTCTGAGACTCTCGAACTTATGAGGAAGAGGCATGAACAACCATCCACACAGTCATCTTCATCGGATGGGAGGGCCTTAAACCAACAAATCAAAAAACTGATACGACGCGACCTCCGACACTCCAACACTCGCACTATCCCGGAGGCAATTGAGTGAAAGTGAAAGAACGAAACTTAAAACTGGGGATGGCAAAACGATTACCTCAAAGTTCGAGATACTTGAAGAGATCGAGAAATTTTATGGCTATATGCATCACGGATAAATAAACCGATGGGACACAGCTATGAAGACCACAGTTCCCCAGTCACGCGCCATTACACCGAGGAGACGCCAGATATCGAGCGGTGCGAGGTAGAGGTGGCTCTCCGGCAACTGAAGAAAAACAAGTGCCCTGGTGATGACGGAATTACTACTAAGCTATTGAAAGCAGGTGGCGCTCCAATCTTGAAAGAGCTAGCGAGTCTCTTTATTTCCGTCATCCAGCAAGGGCTAACACCTCCTAGGGCATGGAGCGGGAGTGCGGTGGTACTGTTCTTCAAAAAAGGTGATAAGTCCTTGCTGAAGAACTACAGGCCCATCTCACTCCTGAGCCATGTCTACAAGTTGTTCTCGAGGGTCGTCACAAATCGCCTCGCAGGAAATCTCGACGAGTTTCAGCCACCTGAGCAAACCGGGTTTCGAAAAGGCTATAGTACCGTGGACCAGATCCATACTGTTCGGCAGATTGTAGAAAATAATCAGGAGTACAATCGCCCATGTGTATGGCGTTTGTGGACTACGAAAAAGCCTTCGACTCTATCGAAACGTGGGCAGTGCTGGATGCCCTGCAGCAGTGTTGTGTCGATTGGCGATACATCGAGGTGCTGAGATGCTTATATGACACTACCACAATGTCCGTCCAGCTTCAAGACCAGACGACGAAACCCTTACTTTTATTAAGTTCAGATTGAGACTGTGATTTTAAATGTTTAGAAATGGTTTAGAAGAAGATTTACTTTTATTAAATTGAGAGTGAGTATGACTGAGGGAATGCTCACTTAATAAGATACCAAGCAAATATAATTAAGTAACGTTTATTAAACGCAAATTGTATAAAAATGGGCTGCCTTTTTCTTTTCTTATTGATCAGTGTAGGTATGCTCACTAAAAATCCAAATGTAATAAAATATGCTCCTTTGCAAAAAAAAACTTGGAAAAATTCGAATAATTCGAATAATTCGAATTTAGGTCAAGTGAAATTCGAATAATTCGAAATTGAAAATTTTTCGAATTTTGCAATCCCTACGTGTGGGGTATAGATAGGTATTTAAAAATGCTATTGAGGTTTCTAACATATTTTTTTTCTAAACTGAATAGTTTGCGCGAGACACACTACCAAAGTGGACAAATGTGTCCCCCCCGCCCTCTAACTTCTAAAATAAGAGAATGATAAATCTAAAAAAAATATATGATGTACATTGCCATTCAATCTTCCACCAAAAATTGGTTTGAACGAGATCTAGTTAGTAGTTTTTTTTGAATACGTCATAAACCGCAATTTTCGCCTTTGCTGCTACGGAACCCTTCACGGGCGAGTCCGACTCGCACTTGGCCGATTTTTTTATACTACTTAGGTCGCAGACTTAGGTCCTCCTTTTGGTTTATATGGCCTTTATGGGAGCAACTGCCTCCAGACTTTGTGCTGTCGGTGGGAAAACCAAAGGCTTTGTCCTACTTACCTTTTGCGCTGACGGCACAGAATCTCTGTTCTTACAGGGTCGGCAGCTCGAGTGTGACTCTCCTGGTGTTGCACTTACCGTCAGGAGGGCCGTGTGCTTGTCTGCGATAAAAAATAGGGTTCTTCAAGAAGGGACGTTTTCTAAAGGATCGGTAGCGCGATTGTGATGCCCCTGGTGTTGCACACGTAACCACTTTCTATAAGGTGAGCCGTGTACTTGTCACCTATAGCGGTATAAAAAAACTATTTTATATCGATTTGTTTATAAATAAATTAATTTAATGTGCTCAAAGGTGGCTCTATACACATTTCTTGGGTGTCTTTTGTGGATAGCAAGGGGTGCTACTGTAATGATCGAGCTCAAATTCACCAAGCATAGATTATTACAAAGCAGTCCGCGGGCGCCAGAGCCTCATTTGTCTTGCGATTTAGGTCCAAGATACCGGATATCCGGAGTTATACATCGCATAATTGCTGTTTGAAGGCCTCACGCATAGTAACTGTCCTGATCATAGACATCTGTTGTTGATAGTCTGATATGCTAGATAACAATATTGACCTTAGGGCCGATGACAATAACAACATCTCTTCAAAACAACGGAGCTATTCTCCCTTAGTTTTCAACAATAATTGATGTCTTTTAAATAGAGATAATGTGGCCTCGTTTTTGACGATTTTATTGTTGAATTTATTCAGTACGCTTATTGTTATATAAAAAATAGTTCAGCGTTCACAAAGGAAAAAAATACTTATCATTTTTGTTTCCGTTCGTTGTTGCACTGCCCTTCTAGACAAGTGGCAATAGTAAAATTATATGTGGCATATGTTAACGACTTAATGTAACCGCCAGGCTACGTGGGTAGCAAATGGTGCCCCCGCAGAGTCTAGGTAGGGGTATGTCGATGTCCAAGAAGTCCTGGCTTGACGTCGTGGAGAGTGAAATGCTTGCAAATGGTCTCACTACCATAGACGCCGAAGATCGTGCGAAGTGGAGGAGCGTCCGCCTTCATCCGTATGTTATCAGGAAAATACGTCTACATGATGTCTAGGGTCGTTGATGATGTAGCTGCGGGCTGCGGGTCGTCTTGCCAACAGATACCTACAGTCTTTATAAGTGCTATGAGTTTTCGCCTTGGAATCTAGAATCTACTAACTCGTTCTCCTTCCGGTTTGACTTATACAGTGTACCTAAGTCTAATTGCGGGTTTGGCTTTCGATATTTTCCGAGAAGCGATATATTCACCTGACCTTAACAACCCATTGGCGAATAGCGAAATCAAAGCATTACAGTATCTTTGCCATTATTATAACACTTCATTCCATCCATTCATCCAATAACATTCCCAGCGACTATAGTATAGGGTTCAAAATGGGCATTAAAAGGTTCTTACGGGGTCGGCAGCACGAATGTGACGCCCCTGGTGTTGGTCGCCATAGGCCACGGTAACCAATTTCTATCAGGTATGCCGTGTGTTTGTCTGCCACCTAAGATGTATATAACACATTAATTCTTGGTCCGCAGAATGACATTGAGTTCAACCAGGGCTTCGGTGCCACAGAGACGACTTCCTTAGGCACCACGGTCTTCATCGGGACGAAGAACGTTGACTACTCTTCCTGCGGAGTTCCAATGGCCAGCTTTTCTTTGAAGTATGCTGACCCACTCACTGGGAATCCTGTGCCGATTGGTCAAGTAAGTGTTTAATCATCCAGTCTGAGCCTGAGATACATGGCTCGAGTCAACAATAGTGCCCGGAATACGGCAATAGGCTCACCCCAATTACGTGGGACCTAATACAATGATTGGTGAAATGTGGGTGTTGATTCACCTCTGCCCATCCCTCCGAGGTGAAAACCGTGATTGTATGTATGTATACAGGGTGTCCCAAAATTCAAGGATAAGCCGGCAACAGAGGGTGGCCCTACTTATGGCTGCTCTGGAAAAAATAAGAAAAAAAATATATCTCTATTTATTTTTTAATTATTTTTTTTTTTTTTAAATCCTTCGAAATTCGGTACCCCTAATGATATTTTCAACTACCAGGCCCACAATTTTGCAAATATTTTTGAACTCTTTTCTGTATTAGCAAGCTAGGAAGCATGACTATCCATCACCACCCTGAAAAATTATAGAATATTTGTAGTTATTTTACAAAAATGAGTCAAAATATTTTTTTGTCGTCAAATTTTCATACATTTTTACTTTCGACCCACTTTATCTTATCTCGGTGAAAAAAAAAAGTATGGACACAACTATGGCATCCTTTTTCAAAAATTGGCGCAACTATCCAAGATTTCAAAATGGTATGATTTGGGTATGATACTATAATGAAATACTAAAAAAAAAAAATTTTTGTAAATAAGAATCATATTTCATACATTGCTTTTATTGAAAATCACCAGATTTACTTTGTACACAATGCATTCATCCTCAATAAAAAATCATTGACGGGACTTTTGACTAAGTGGTAACCGAGTCGGTTATCACATTACGAGGTTAAGCAACACAAGCCAGGGTGGTTTTCGGATGGATGATCATTCTTAAGACATTGAGGCACCTCCGTTCCTCAGAGAGTACGTTAGGCCGTCGATCCCGGTGGCCATATGAGTATCTATGACAGTTGTTACGGGTAATTGGAGCCCTAAAAGTTTAACAACTGGACGCACTACATAACTTTGATATCGCCAATGGGTTGTGGAGGTCAGGTGGCAGTCGCTTCACGGAAAATTTCGCGATTCTGCTGTTTCACAGTTAATGTGTTTGCTTGTGTTGCTTAACCTCGTAATGTGATAACCTACTCGGTTACCACTTAGTCAAAAGTCCCGTCAATGATTTTTTATTGAGGATGAATGCATTGTGTACAGAGTAAATCTGGTGATTTTCAATAAAAGCAGTGTATGAAATATGATTCTTATTTACAAAATATTTTTTTTTTTAGTATTTCATTACAGTATCATACCCAAATCATACCATTTTGAAATCTTGGATAGTTGCGCCAATTTTTGAAAAAGGATGCCATAGTCGTGTCCCTACTTTTTTTTTTCACCGAGATAAGATAAAGTGGGTCGAAAGTAAAAATGTATGAAAATTTGACGACAAAAAAATATTTTGACTCATTTTTGTAAAATAACTACAAATATTCTATAATTTTTCAGGGTGGTGGTGGATAGCCATGCTTCTTAGCTTGCTAATACAGAAAAGAGTTCAAAAATATTTGCAAAATTGTGGGCCTGGTAGTTAAAAATATCGTTAGGGGTACCGATTTTCGAAGGATTTTAAAAATGTTTGAGTAATTTAAAAAAAAATTAAGATATATTTTTTTTCTTATTTTTTTCAGAGCAGCCATAAGTAGGGCCACCCTGTGTTGCCGGCTTATCCTTGAATTTTGGGACACCCTGTATATATGTTCTTAGGGGAGAAATTTTCATGAAAAAGTCTTTCAATCAAGCATCAATTCCCAAAATAAGGTTGTAACACAGATTAGATAATAATACTTAGTTACTTCTTATAGCCCCAGCGGTTTAGGCTCTGTTTTCATGAATCAGTCAGTTAGGTTAAGTAACTTTACTAGTACCCATGCGTATAGACTATAGATTAGTATTTACTTAGATTTTTATCGTATTTATTAGTATTTGCACAGGTTATGTATTTTAAAAGCATTCCGCATAAAGTTGTTAAAAATCTACTTCCCTTTGTTTATCTGATACTATATAATGATGAACCATTCTACATACATACGTCAGACCTGTACCCATTCTAACATTTTGATTATCTGATTCCAGACAGGAGAGATGTATATCAAAGGCCCTACGATTATGAAGGGCTATCACAAGAACCCTACAGCAACAAAGGAGAGTTTGACGGAAGATGGCTACTTCAAAACTGGTGACCTCGGGTATTTCAAGCCTGGAGTTGGCATGTTCATCACTGATAGAATAAAGGAGCTCATTAAGGTTTGTTTTATTTTAAAGAAACAGGTTACCAGTATTGGCTATCGGTTGCTACATATCTAGGGTTATTCCCAGTAGCCCCCATTGTCGACGCCACCACTGGTGACAAATGGGATTTGTTTCCAAAAAATGTCCCACTTGCCACCACTGGTGGCGTCACCAGTGGTGGCAACTGGGAATGGTCACTCTATACCTATTTATAAAAGAAAGTCGTGTTTGTTACACTATTTATAACTCAAGAACGGCTAAAGTGATTTGACTGAAAATTGGTGGGGAGGTAAGGTAGCTATAGAACCAGGGGAAGTAAATAGGATTATCACATTTTCGTGGGACTTGACATAAGATCAGCCAATGTATGTACGCGCATAACCTCCCAATGACTGCACCAAATTGGATAATTCTTTTTGTTTTGTGTTCGTTATTGTGTGGCTAAGGTTTGAATAAGAAAATTAAATAGATGGTGCAGCGGGAACGGGATCAGAATCTAACATGGAAATTTGAATAGAAGGTACAGACGAGGGAACGGGATCTGAATACTACGCGGGCGGAAAATATGGCGGTACGAAGTTCGCTGGGTCAGCTAGTATTGAATAAATCACTTGTACTTTCCACAATTATTTATTTGTCGTTTGTCAAATAATAATTATATGTCAATACGTCGTTTGTCAAAAAAAAATCATGTGTTTTAAACATATAGGCGCGAATGCGTTGCGATTGTTTTTTACCCGACTGCGCCAGCGAGGGTAATGTGTTTCGCGCGTATGTATGTATGTATGTATGTATGTATGTATGTATGTATGTATGTATGTATGTATGTAGTTTTCTTTGTTCTCCTCTACAGGCCTAACGCCTAGACGGATTTCGATGAATGGGGACTCAAATGAAAGGTATTCATCTCCCGAGTGTCATAGGGTACATAAAATTCCAACAAAAACTATACGGTAGATTTTTGATGTTAAAATATGGTGTGGTAAACATTTTTAATTCAAATTCGTCGAGTAGGGTATCAAAATGAAGAGAATTAAAATGAGATTACAAAAATATATAGATGTCATATCTTAACTAAAAAGTTTGAAATAAAATTAATTATTAATAAATAAAAAACCCGCCTGCTGTCTAAAAGATCGAAACAAGCTTGATAGCAGGCGGTACCCATTAAATTTCTTTCGGTTTATGATGTACCGCCTGCTATCAAGCTTGTTTCGATCTTTTAGACAGCAGTCGGGTTTTTTATTTTTTTATAATTAATTTTATTACCATAATGTGGTGTTACAACATAAACGAAGAACTATCATCTTTTTTGTTGCTATGGGAACTTGTCGGGGTAGCTAGCCGAAGCCAGTAACCTGATTCTTTACATAAGTACCATAAAACATACTATGAAGTAATGCGACACGTAATGTAATTCTTGTCTTTCGTGTTTACCGCACGATAACTGGTCCCGTTCCGGGTGTAGGTCATACCATAAGCTTTCTACTCGACCAGACGCAGATGTATAGACCTCATTTTGATCTCGAATGATAATTGGAACAGGTAACGCCATCTGTCTTGATAATATTGAGACTGCAAGCTATTGACGTATAGTACTAATTGATAAATTAGTTTGAGCTGTATAAACTAGATGTCGCTAAATGCAGTTTATTTTTAGTTAAACTATTGCACTTACATAACGCATTAGCTATTGAAAATTTTAAATAGTAAGTTTACATTCTGTTCTCTTCTGTTCTGTTTACATTCCATCCGACAATTGACTCGTCATATGGTTAAAAGTTAGGATAAAGTCTAGAAGGCACAGGTCACTAATAGTGTGGTAATAGTGACTCATTATGCCCACACACGTCACATTCACCATGAAGATAATTCCTCTTATCTGTAAAATTAAATAAAAAAAACAGCCATACTTAGAGTCCTGTGGCGACAGAAGTGAAAACTTGACCAATATTAAGTACTTTAAGTAGATACTTACTCGTATATACCTACATATCACTTCTGTATGGTCACTGTACGTATGTGTACGAAGAACAAATAAATCGCGATAGAGTCCGTTAAATAGTGGTTTATTTCAATAATATTGTCACAAGTGTCACAAGAGGGACACCTCTTGCGACACTGTTACCGACAGGTAACAGTGTCGCAAATTCAATTATTTCTTCCCATCTCAAAAAAATGTTACTACAATACGAAAAAGAACTTAAAGAACATTATCGCCCAGTTTCCGAAAGACTGATCAACGTCAAATTAACTAATCGGTTGTTAAATCTTTTGTCAAGTAGCAATTGGGTTGCTAGAAAAATGGCTAAATAGTTTAATTTGATCGTAGTGTTGGTTAACCAGCTATTTTAACCGACAAGACGATAAAAGAAAACTATTTAACTATGTTTCTAGCAACACAATTGCTACTTGACAAGAGATTTAACAGCCGATTAGTTAATTTGACGTTGATCAGCGTTGATCATTCAGGCGTTAATCTATTAATTAACTCCACAGGTAAAAGGTATGCAAGTAGCTCCAGCAGAACTAGAAATCCTCCTCCGATCTCACCCGGCAGTACAAGACGCGGCCGTTATAGGCGTTCCTCACGAGTTCTACGGCGAAGCACCCAAAGCTTTCATCATCCGAAAGAACGGACAGAAGACCTCAGAAGAAGAACTCCAAGACTTCGTCGCTAGTAAAGTAGCTGTATACAAAAGGATAGACGAAATTATGTTTGTAGATGAAATACCTAAGACAGCGTCTGGTAAAATTTTAAGGAGGGATCTCAAGAAAATGTACGCTTAGAGTGGGTTTTTTAATTAATGGTAGGAATAATTACGGTTGAGGCTATACTGCGTTACCATATTTAAGGAGGGTTTCTGAATTGGGAAATCGATGTTGAGTCTCGTCAAAGTCTCCATATACATTTTTTATCTGTGCCTAAGGGCTCATGGAGAGAGGGCGCTACTAGCTCACCTGACATATCGGCTCCGTAGTATTTTGTGTTTTTAAAATATTAATAGTACTTAAATTAATGTAAATTGTGATTAAAAGTGCGAAGCTAACAGTGAATTTACAGGGCAAATGTTATTTGCCTCAAAAGTTCTTTAGTTACAAAGCTAAAAACAAAAATCAACTCCAACATTGGACGTCAACGGAAACCAATTTCCCACAAATAAGAAAGACAAAGAAAGTTATTATAACAACTATAAGGTCAGTACTTCAAAATTAGAATACAATAAGTGTTCTTAAATAGTTGTTCCACAAAATTAGTGTAAAAGATAACCTCAAATCACACTAAAAAAACAACAATAGAAAAAACGAATAGTCACTATCGTAGAAATTCTTACAATAGCGCCATCTAGTAGTGAGTAGCGCAACAAGTAAAACAAACTCTTGCGCATACTGTATACACCTAATAACAACAGAGGGCGCTAGTTGGTAGTAAACAATGGAAGATGTACTAAGAATATTAAAAAATATTCAAGATGACTTAACAAAACAGAAACAAGATATGAAAGATATGGAACAGAATATCAAAGAATCCATAAACAATAACGTAGATGCAAAATTTAGCCATATTGAGGCAAAAACAAATCAATTAGAAAAAAAGATTGAACAACAACAAAGAAAAATTGAATTTCTAGACAACCAACTAAGAAGGAAAAATATAATATTTTTTGGTATTGAAGAAAAAGAAAGGGGCTATGAAAGTTTACTGTCTATAGTCATGGAAATACTGAACGTAAGAATGGAAATACCTTGCCAAAAATGGGAAATCGAAAACGTATTCAGAATGGGCAAGCGAAGCGCAGATAAATTGAGACCGGTGGTGGTAACAGTAACAACAATAAGCAGAAAAATAGAAATCCTGAAAAAGAAAAAATCACTTAAAGACTCTGACATCTACCTCAAAGAAGATTTTCCTCCTAGCGTGCTACAAAAAAGAAAAGAATTACAGGAAAAACTCCAACAAGAGCGCGAGGCAGGAAAAAGAGTAGTATTGCGTTATGACAAAATTGTCACATTAAAAACAAGCCAACCCTCAACACCTACAGAAAGATACACGAATAAACGATTAATGTCCATCTCACCAGAAGACACGGGTAAAGAAACAGGAAATGCAAATAACATAAAGGGTTCGAGACAAGTTCCAAAGAAAAATAAGCCACAAAGCATCACTGGCTATTTACGCCCATCTCAGTTGAACATAAACAATCGAACGCCTCAAAATAAGGACTCAGATGCCAGCTCAAAAAACTAATCAATACCTCCACACTCTCCCCTTCTCCAAGCCGGCTGGTCACCGTGGAGAAGTCAGACCACAGCCCCCTAAACCTCAAACAAAATAGAATAAGAAACATAGTAACCAAGCAAGATAGAGTTGACCCATCATTAAACAGAAGTCTAAGTAAAAAACAACAGTCACGAAACCTCTTTGTAGCAAGCATCAATGTAAGAACCTTATTAGCAGACAGCAGACTAGAAGAATTAGAATATGCTATTGAACCAATAAAATAGGACATAATAGGCTTATGCGAAACAAGAAGACCAACAGAAATAATAGAAGAATATACTGATTTCATCTTATACCATACAGCTGGAACGAATGGGCGAAATGGAGTTGGATTCCTAGTAAAAAAACACCTTAAAAATAACATCCTGAGTCTGAAAAGCTTCAGCGACCGAGTGGCAACACTTGAAATACAAATTTCTGAGAACTCTATCTGGTCATTTGTACAGTGTTATGCTCCCACAGAAACAGACAACTACACGAGAGAAGATTTAGATATTTTCTACCAAACCATACAATATGCCTTGGACTTCGTACATAAAAGTAATATTATTGTACAAGGGGATTTTAATGCAAAAATAGGGAAAGCTCGAATTAACGAAGAAAAACAAATAGGACATTATGCACATGGGAAGCGAAGCCCACACGGACAGAGGTTAGTTGAATTTGCCTTAGAAAAAGACTACTGCATCATAAATAGCATATTCAAATGTAAACCACATAAAAAATGGACATGGCATACTCCCGACAGGAAAACATTCAACGAGATCGATTATATCCTAACAAACAAACCGAGATATATTAAACAATTTGAAATAATCAAGAAATTAAACTTTGAGACTGACCATAGGATGATACGATGCAAATTATCACTAGATTACAAACCCACTAGAAGGAAAATAAAACCAGTACCATGCTTGAGAGACCTGCCAATCGTTTCAGAAGTAGTTGCTAGAGATTTGGAGAGTAAATTCTTGAAAGCAGTCCAGTCATCCACAGAAGTGCAAGAACAGTATGATAGACTAGAGACCGAACTAAGAGGGTTTTTCGACCAGCTGCCAGAGAGAAGGAAGAACAAAAACTATATTATTAACGATGAAACCAAGTCTCTTCTTGAATATAGGAGGGAGTTGTATAGCAAAAAAACAACAAAAGAAATAAAATTCCAAAGACCTTCGAAAAGTTTATAAATAAGGCGGGTGCCCTACGAAAGGCTTATAAAGAGCTAAGTTATAAATCTGTGTGGACCGAAAAAGTTAAAAACAAACAGGGTGAGGCGCAGTCAAGGCGTCCTGATATCATAAAGGAAGCTACACTTTTCTACAAGACACTCTACACTGAGGTATCTGGACCCTCGAACACACGCATGTGCGAATATAAAGAACTGACCCCAAATATAGAGCCACCAAGCATTCTAGTGACAGAGATTGAACATGCCATAAAATCCCAAAAAAACGATAAGGCACCAGGGAGTGACAGCATCACAAATGAAGTTTTAAAATCACTTTCTTCATCCTTGTACAAACCTCTCCAAGTACTTTTTAATAACATCCTGAAAACAGAAACCACACCGGACCAGTGGTCACAGTCAACAATTATACTATTGCATAAAAAAGGAGATAGAAGTGACCTGAATAACTACAGACCAATAAGTCTCATGTCTAATCTCTATAAAGTTTTTTCCAAAATAATATTAAACAGGAATACAATCATTCTAGACGAAAATCAACCACGCGAACAAGCGGGTTTCCGTAAGACATACTCTACAATGGACCACATACAAGTTATAACCCAACTGATAGAAAAAGTAAAAGAGTATAGAATGATTTTATACATGTGCTTCATAGACTATAAGAAAGCTTTTGACTCTCTACATTTTCAAGCTATAGGGTCATCATTAGCACAACAAGGTGTCAACCCGACATATATAAACATAATATCCGATATATATTCTAAATGTAGTACTAAGATTAGATTAGAACGAGACGGTCCAGAATTTCCTGTGCAAAAAGGGGTAAGACAGGGAGATCCGCTATCTCCAAAGATATTTTCAGCGGTACTCGAATATGTATTCAGAGGTCTGGATTGGGAAATGAAGGGTCTAAATATAGATGGAGAGATGCTAAGTCATCTACGCTTTGCGGACGATATCGTAGTATTTGCAGAAAGCGCCACACAACTAGAGAGCATGGTAAACGAGTTAGCAGAAGAGAGCCAAAAGGTAGGATTATCATTGAATGCATCAAAAACGAAGATATTATCCAATGGAGAGCCTCTAGACATAAGTATAGGAATGGAGAAAATAGAATATGTGAGCGAATACATATATCTGGGACAACTGGTCTCGTTTGAAAATAGCACAGAAAAAGAAATTCAGCGAAGGATTACGTTAGCATGGAAAAAATACTGGGGACTAAAGGAAATCATGAAAAATAGCTCTATTAACATACAAATAAAGAAGAGAGTATACGAAGTTGCAATACTACCATCCTTAACATATGGCTGCCAGACGTGGTCTCTGAAAAATGCGGAGGAGGAAAGAATTGCTGTCTGTCAACGTAAGATGGAAAGAAGTATGTTGGGGATAAAACTGTCAGATAGGGTTAGCAACAGCAATATAAGAAACAGAACAAAAGTAACAGACGCACGTAAGAGAATTAGGGTGCTTAAGTGGCACTGGGCAGGACACATATGCAGAATGAGAAGTAACCGTTGGACTAAACGCTTGACAGAATGGCTTCCGAGGGATAGAAAGAGAAAAAAAGGCAGACCATATAAGAGATGGAGAGATATATTCAGCCAAAAATGTGGGTTCGGGTGATGCAAATGGCTCGCGACAGAGAAGTGTGGAAAAGGTTAGGGGAGGCCTACGCCGTAGAGGCGACTACTACCGATATTTAACGTAATATTTTCATTTACATTAATTTAATTTTAAGAATTCGCATGTAGTAGAAAATAAAGGCTTTTTTATTTTTATTTATTTTATTTATTTTATAAGGGCTCATGGTACGCCATGAAATCTTAAAACAGGTCAATAAATTGAACGGCTGTTATACTACCAACTGCATAAATAACTTTGTAATCCCTTATAAATATATAGGATTACAAAGTTACATTTGCAGTTGGTAATTCAATTATTGACTTGTTTTAAGAGTTTATGGTAGGTCTGCTTTAGTGTGCTTCTTCTGCCGTAGGCGTTGACATACAACTTCAATTACTCAATTCGGAAATCGTCTAGCAGATTGTTATAGGTAAAATCTAGCCAGTACATAGTTGATAAGGTTTTAGTAAGATGTACTACCCTGCCAGTCTCAGTCAAGACATAAAGGTGATTATTTGCGGAAGTTTTCTTTGCTGGTTTGTCTGGTTATACTATGTCCATTGTTCCTAAGGACATCTAATCGTTTCTCCGCTGAGTCCTCTGCTAATCAGAGGGATATGGGGAGAGACGAAGAAACCTTTATGGGAAACCAACTCTCCCGCCACGACAAATATTAGACGGAAGGTGCAACGTCAGCCTACAAAGGAACGAAGACATAATATTGTGAGTGAAGAGCTAAGTACTACCTGAATTCGGTGGGGGTATTTCTAAAGTTCCTGAAATATCTACTTCATCACATTTTAATGTTTAATATTATGGTATCAGTTTTAGATAAATTAGGTTGTAAGGAAAGAATAAGGAAAATAGTGTTACGGCCGTGCCGCTCTTTTTTGATCGACTTGGCGGGGGCACTGCCGTGCCCCCAGAATAAGACGAAGTACCTCATTTCGTTCGTTTTAGTAAAACGATTTGGAAACGTGTGATTTTAAAACTTACGAAACATTAAAAAATGCCCAACGTTTCTAAAACGTGGCGTTACAGTATCGGACTCCACATTGTTACTGTATAATGTTAAAAAAATGCTGTTAATATAAGTAAGTAAATGATAGTAAACGCTAGGTGACTTATAGGCTAGGATAGGTATAGGGGGAATATATTATATTTGTCATGATTGTTAATCTCTTTTTCAATATTTAGGTTGTTATTTGACTGTACCCCAATAGATGCTAAGCAGTTAGAGTGAAGTCTAAATAGTCTGAGGCTAAAGACAATCTAGCACGATTTGATATTATTGAAGGTATTCACGGGCATGTTGACCTTGTGAATGCACTTCTTTGAAATATTTAAACACTTATTGAACTAAAATTGTAAACAAAAAAAGAAACGAAGACTAAAAAAACTAGAAATAAATAATATACGTTATACTTTTCTGTCTTATTTTGAAATTAAGACAGAAATAATATTTTTGCCATTATTTATTGTTATTTATTTTACTATAGTCATTGTTATATTGACATTATTTATTAGGACATTATTATTTTGTATTATAATATTGTTTCAAATGTCTAATTTTATTAAATTTTAAGTAGGTATGCGGAAGTATGCCGAAAATGCGGCCAGTGTTCTGGGCTCCTTTGCACCAGATACGACCCGGGTCGGGTTATTTAAACTTTTAACAAAGGCTTTGTTAGCTACTTCACATTTTTGTATTCGTCATTTAACGTAAATAATAAAATGTATCATCATCATCATCATCATTTTAGCCATAGGAAGTCCACTGCTGGACATAGGCCTCTTCTATAGATCTCCAATAAGACCGGTTGGAATAATTCTTATAAATAAAAAAACAAAAAGAGCGCTAAAAGTGCATCGAAAACCCAGTTATACGAACTGTAAAGTGGAGACAAAGAAGTTGGTTTTATTATTGAAAGAGACCAAAATGGTCCCAAAATAGAACGTTTGCCTTACGTCGACTTGTTGAAAATGTAATCATTATTATACATCTGTTTGTTATTGTCTTTGTTTGTTGGTTCTTATTACTTACAAGGTGATCGTGGTGGTTTGTAATAGATACAATGTGGAAATAAATATTTTTTTATAATTACCTTCGTAATTTTTTTATTGAACATAATATGGCCTCCATTTCTTTTCCTGTCTGCGTACTTTAATCCCAAAAGTAGTGTTAGAACAAAGAGTGACTTGTAGAGAGAATGAGCCAAGCAAATGGTAACTGAGCCTAGGTAGCTTAACCTACTGATCATTTACCGAATAATGAGCACACCGACCACGAGCGTTTCCTCAACCTACGAAGTGTTAAGTGCAAATACAATGTCCATGTAGGTACATAGCTACTAATAAATACCACAGTAGGTACAACGACTAGTCCTACTAACTACCTAATACTAACTAATATTAACTACTACTAAGTCGTTAGACTGTGTTGATACTATGTTGCATATCAGCTTGAGTGTCTAGGGTTAACCCGTTACATTTGCAGCTAACACGTTTCATCCATTTGTTTACATAATAAGAATTTCATGCCAAACAGGTTTCTGTTGTTCGTTTGAAGAAAAATATATTATGATATTGCTAGGTGTGCCCGCGACTTTGTCCGCGTGGACTTCGATCTGTGTTGTTACTTTTTGCACCGAGCTCTAATACTTTAAAAAAAATAGAAGTAGCCTTAGTTACGCCTCATAACACCAGCTACAGTAAAGCAGCATATACCTACAGTAAAAATCCTGCCATAATCGGCGCAGACGTTCCAGAGGTTACCGATTATAAACAGACAGATAAACAGACATAATTTTTACAAATTGCTTTTTTGTCCTACCTAAGCATTGTGTATCCATTTATACATTCATTAAATAGTTGTTATTTTAAAGGTACAAATACAATATACAATCAATAATATTAGAGTGTCTGTTTGTAGGTACAAACAGACACTCCAATATTAGGTATTTATTTGTATAGGATACCTTTATGAAATTTTAACTTTTTTCACCATAACGCTCAGACCACTTGGAAATTATAAATTAAAGCTAGTGCATATGTTAGATTGATTATCCAACTTTGTTTTAACACTAACTTCAATGTGACTGGTATCATAGATTTTGACAAATACTAACTTATTAAAAATGTGGAATCTGTTACAACCAACCCTACCCCTAGGGTTGGTTGTAACAGTGCAAGGGGATAATTGTAACATTGTAAATAACAACAAAATTACGTTAATAATCAATAAATATTTATGAGTGTCAGTCATTATTGCTGACTTTCCACCTTTCCATTATTCTTCTTGGGTCCTGATTTTGGCAAAAGTTTAACATAAGGGCTAAACGATTTTGGCATGAGGTGCTGGTGAACAGTAGCTGAAGAAGTAGATGGAATGTCGAAATTATCAGATGACGTCGATGAAATAGCCACACCTGCTTCAGAAACAGTTGCCGATGGTAACGTTATTATTGATTTAGGATTCAATTTAGGAGGAGTTGTAGTAATGGTGATGCTTGCAAAGCAAGAGAAGCTTCTGGTGATGCTAATGATGATGGTGAGTTTAGCGCATGTTGTGGAGGTAGCAAACTTCAGCTGAAATATTTTATGTGTGTGATGATGATGAAATGGGTGTTGCATCAATCTGACGACTTATTGGTGGTGTTGCGTCTAACGGCCCAGTAGGGGTAGCAATATAACAGGATCGATCTGTAACGGAACTAGGCATAAAATCTACGTCTGTAAACACTTGTGTATTGACGGGCCATATCCCCGTGCACGCAAAAAGTACCTTGAACAATAAATAAATCAAATAAAATATGCTTTGAGATACCACGATCATAATCGGGATGAAAGTAACAAGTTGTTACTTTCATCCCTAGGTATGAAATTTCCCGAATTTGACAAAAACATGCTCATAATCAAAAAAGATCACTACAAAGTAACCGTTTGGTATACTAATATAGAAAGACGAATAGTTATACTATTCAACTAATACTTAACATGCAAGTTAACGTTCAGCATAATGAAAACAAACACACTTGAAAAAAAAGATCGAAACTTACTTTCGAGCTATTTTTGTGCCATCGACTTGCTACGTCCATAACCAAACGGTACAGCCCCGTGAGCGCAACTGAGGTGAGGGGCGGTGACAAATGGCGCTTACCGGTGATACAGCCATCAGTGCAGTCAACATAATTCGTTCGAAAATTCATTTGTTACGTTCATCCCGTGTTACTTTCATACCTGGTCTCCCCTATATATTTTTTGTGACATTAAATATCTCTATCTTAACACGCAAGCCTATTCGTTTCCCACTAATGACCTAGGTACTTAGATAAGTAGGTAAGTATGGTGAACCTAGTATATACTATACCTAGGTACTATCTGTGATGATGACTTATAAATGATTTTACGTTAATGATCTCATGTCGTGGAAAATAACGTTAAAGTAACGCTAATAATCACGGTAGTCGCGACGTGCATAGGTACGGTGATTTTGACATATTTGTGGTGTTTGTTCTTCTAGTCACTAGAACCCCCCTCCTACTAGTCTAGTGGGAGGTGGGACCCATACATCCCCACATGATTTAGTTATATACTGAGACTTCGTAGGTATATCCCCGAAGTAATAAAATAAGCGATGGTGTAGGTACGTAAAATGTATCATTAGTATCTTTACACAAGCTAGATTTTTGGTAGATAGGTATCTCTTTTGAGTAACTTCAGCACCTACTTTAAAAACATTTCTTTGAATATGCCAAACTATTATATTATTTAAATACATTAATTTCGTAATGATTTACGAAATCTATGTCACCATTTTTGCTAAAAATGTTAAGTAAGTGGTTACCTACCTACCTGTCACAGTACAGTAACTACTTACGAAAATCTTACAGGGTTAATAGCATTTATTTATAAATTTGTTTAATCATTTAAGTATGATAATTAAAAAAAAAGATTATAAACCTAATTTTTATTACCTACTTATTGATTTCCTTACATATGTAGATATCGTCAGCACCCGTAGTGCTTATCAGTAATCACATAGGTACATACTGTATTGCTCGTCATTGCGGTCATTGCATATCAAGACCTGCCTACTTATAATATAAAATTGTAAAAAACCGATCGGAAATAAACGCCTTGTCGCTCTGTGTGAAAAGTTTAAACTCTCAGGTTAAGTTAGGAAAAGCCACATCTGGTCAGGCTTTCCCTTTTCTAACCTCCTGGTCTATCCTGTCCTTTAGGAATGAATTTTCTCAATATTCTGTTTTTCCATTTGGAATATAAAGCTTCATCCGGTCAGGGTAGGAATAAACCATCAAATTAGAAGTGATGTTAAATCTTCATTTCAGCACGGTTAAAACGGCACCTACTTTACACTTATAATGAAACGTTTGAGATAATCTACCTAATTTAACCGTAGAAATTTAACTCTGTTTCTTCATAATTCAAACGTTTCACCCCACATGAATTAAACAAAAATACATCACTGTACTCGTAGGTGCATCATCGTTTAGATAATTTCGGCACGTTGAAAACGGCACCTACTTTACACTTATAACGAAACGTTTGAGATAATCCACCTAATTTAATTGTACTAATTTAACTCTGTTTTTTCATAATTCAAACGTTTTACTCCACACGAATTAATAACAAAAATACATCTATAGGTAAGTGCAAGTTTCGTGATGAAAAACTTCATAACAACATTGTTATAGGTATAGATAAAAATATTGTTTACAAAAACTAAGTAAATACGATAAAAGTGCCTATAGATAAAGTTGGTAGGTGTCAGATCTTTACTTAGGCTTACGATGTCTAATTTAAAGCGGCTGATAAAATATTTATGATAAAAAATCCAGGCAGTGTCGATAAGATGGGAACTATTTACAAAATATAATTATTTTGTAAGCACGTTAAGCCGTCCGTCGCGTCGGTGCCGGTTGCCATACGAACACCTATGGCAGTAATTACTGGCAGTTGGAGCCTTAAAAAGCCCAATAACTGCTCTAACTGCAAAACTTCGATATCGCCAATGGGTGCTGGAGTTAGTTGCATGGAAAATATCGAAGATCAGCTAAACCCGCAGTTAGACTGGAAAAAGCGGAAAGAGGTGAAAGCTTCGGATGCGACTGCGATTAACGCTATATAGGATGAAGAAGAAGATCCATTAATGAATAAAGATCCATCAAATTAATGAAGAAAGTAGTTAGGTATCAAGTATAGAAAGTAGTGGAGTTGTGGTAGCAAGCCAAATCACTGATAATTGACTGAAGAAACACTGGCTCAAGCTTTGCTTCCATTGGGGAGTTAGACGGCGAAACCAAAAATAAAACCAAATTTTGGGAAGTATGAATAGGTCAGCAGATCCCGCTAAAATGCCAGTTTTGAATACAACCGGGATTAGTGATGACTGATGAAGAAAGAAGTGGGCACTGAATTCTAAAATTAAGGATAAAGTAAGTAAAAATGGATTCGTGATGATTCAACACGATTCCGTACTAATGCAATTACAAGTAGCTACATGCGATCATCCTCGCTAATTGCAATCACATGCGCTCCGGCTATTGAGAGTCCTAATAGCAGCTCGACAATGTTTTGGTATGCTCAAAGCACAGCGTTCGAAAAAACCGATCGATTATATTTTCCAATATAAATTATACCTAGATATAAATATGATATAGAGAGCGGCTTGTTTTTGAATAAACGCACCGTGTTACTTAGTAGATACAGATTGATAACTTAGTCTTGATAAGATTGTTGAGAATTCGCTGTCAGTACCTACACCTACCTAGTTGTACTTGTATCAAAATGTGATATACCTAAATAATAAAAATTGTTCGGCAAAGTGCGCTTTTCTGTTGATGTTGGAATTGATATCAGTGGAAAAAACTGCATTGTGCACCCAAAGCCTGCATCATGGAGTCCGGAACCCGCTCTCTTACACCACCTTTCTGTGATTAGGACAATTTTGGCTTTAACAGCCGTCTGAACTCCAACCCCAGGAGTGCTCCAGAGTCTCATTCGTTAATCAGTTGGTTTACCATCTTGCAGTTGAGTTTAATTTGAGCTCCGAAGATCTTTTTAAGGTCCCATACACTTTCTTCATCCTTGATCCTTTCACCTCAGAGTCCGGGGTCTGATTCTTCCAGTCTAACTGTGTGTTTGAAGCGTCCAGCCATTCGACCTCCACAACCCACTAGTGATATCGAAATATTACAGTTAGACCAGTTGTTGAAGTTTTTAGAACTCCAACTAACCGTAACGATTGTCATAGATCCCATACTAGTACACAATAATTCACAATATCAGTTTTAGTCAGACCTGGGAATTAAACCCACGACGGCGAAGATTGTCCGGCAGTCAATAACAGACAACAAAAACAGTACCAGAGTTCAAATGCTTGCTGATGCTGACGCCGGCTAAATATAGAAACATGAGTATACACACAACACACAACACAATAATGCACTGCAGTGGCTAAGTGACTATCCAATCAGTTCTGTAGTCTGTTGATTCCGGTTAGTACAGAAAGTATCGCCGAACCGGGCGCACGCGTTTTCGATCCTACAACATTCCATAAGTAACGTTTGTTTGGATTGTGATACCTTGTTTGAATAATAAACTACATGTAAATCGTGTTAAGTACCTACATAGGTACGTGTAGGTCAAAGGGTGACCAGTGCTTATTAAATCGAGTTGAATATTTCTCGTGAGTGTTGATTGTCGTGGTTGATTCCATTCTATTAATAGTGTAAAAAATAATTTATAATTTCGGTTTGGTTTCTTTGTTTGGTAGTTGTTTGTCCACAAGTGGTTTGTTCCCGTTAACATTATCTTCAAGGCCAGATATAATAATTGCTATGTAGTCATTATCAACAGTAGTTTCATACATACTCGTATTAGTAGCTTATTAAATATTGTTACCATATTTGTACCTAATTTCAAAGGCCCAATTTATGGCAAATGTTAGCTGGTAGGTTTTACAAAAATTCAAATACTTTGCGATGTGTAGTATATTAGATAATGATAAAATATATTTTTCATAAACTAACTAGGTATTACACAAAACCTATTGCTATCAATGGGGCACTTTTGCTTACTATGTGCGGCTACTGGAAATTTTCCCACAGAAAAACGCATAAGTTATGGAATTGCCGAATTGGAAATCGAACATCATGCACAACATCTGCTTTCGCTATTACTATACCTACCTATCACTGAGGTAGTACGACCATAGCAGCAATAAATAAAAATAAACTGGCTGTATAAATATGGATATAAAGATACGAACAACGTTTACGGATTATGCATTTACATAATTGTTATTATCTTTCATGGGGATTAGATTCGCAACACCTGTGAATATTTTAATACTATAAAGCCAAGTCTTACTTCATTATTTCACTCGCAACCATACCTTGAGTAAACGCAATCGTATGCAAACGTAATCGCTTCGGTAAATATTTAGATAACTTGCTGCTGCTAACACACCTTACGAATAAACTTTATTTTTAAATACGTGAATAGTATTTTTGTAATATTCAGTGGAAGATTTCGTATTGTATTCATCATCACTATTGCCTGTTGCTCCATCCGCATAATTTTGTCGATACACGCACAATTTATATTCTTTTGACGTGTATACGGTATAATTTATGATTAGCCTTGCAAATTATTTGTTGATACAACTTCAATCGATAGTAAGACCGGTAATAATGAACAAACAAACTCTTGACTCCAAGTCGCGAGAGAAAAAGGATTGATCGGTGGATTTGAGCTCCTCCGTCGCAGTAGCACCTCGAGTTGTGCTAAAAAAATGTACTACATATAGAGCATATTTTGTGACTTCACTGGGGTATATTATAAACGGGGAGCATTAGTTAGCTGAGAAATATTCATAGCTGGAAATCACAGCTGAATATTAAAAACAATATATACGCGCATACCTAAAAAGATTTGTATTCTGTACGCTCTCCGAAAGACAATTTAAGGCAATTGGTTAGTAATGACATCACCCTGATAACATACTACGGGTGTGTGCGGTCTGCACTCAAATATAGACTCTTGGTAGCCTATCTAGAGTCTATATTGAACAATTCTACAGAAATTAACAAACTCCGTCACAGAAACTGTTTGATAGGTACTTGCTTAAAATCAGATTCGGCCCTCCTTATTGACAGGTTTAATAAAGAATAAATATGAGGATATTAGGTACTTGAACCTTGAAAACACTCATAGAAAGTTTATTTAAAGACGCCTTTGGATTTTGCAAAAAAAAAAGAAAACTAAAAATAGTTCTCGGTCGAAATGCACTGTGGCATGAAGAGCACAAGGTGCAAATAAAAGTGAGTAAGTATCAATAACAACTAATAACAACCAAAAATATACAAATCGGGCAAATTACAACATGCTTACGGGATGAGCATACTCAAAAACTATGTAAACAAATTTATTCATCTGGTTTACAATATAATACATAAAAGAGTTCAAAGTTAAATTTATATTTAACGCAAGATTCGTACAACAGTAAAGTAGAGTCAACAAGGAAAGAACTAGACATTAGTCCTAAATTATGGGCATATACCTACGTACCTACGGCAATTGTTATGTTCACAAATTGATGAAGCGTAAAATACTTATGAACTCATTTATATGAACAACTACTCGTTAATCAGGTTAAACACAACATAGTTATGCCTCCATGAGCGATAGTGCAATGAAAGCAAAGCATTTAATTAAGCTTACCATGGGTCTAGAAAGCGTTGTGTAGAATGTTGTGGAATATTCATTCATTCATTGTGGAATATTCATGTGGAATATTCATTTCAATACTTTGATATGAATAATGCTCGGGCAGTATGCATGACAATAACCTAGTACCTAGTCCTAATTATTACGACTAAAGAAGAAAAAGAAGGACGCTAAGGCCTATATTCCAGAACAACGATCAGTTGTGAATCGACTCTCATAATGACATTAGAACTGTCTAGAATATAAATCTGCCTTCAGATCTACGTAAGTATAAATCGAGATTCAGGACTAAATATCTTAGCGCTTAATTAATCACGTGAATCCAAAAATTCCATAGCTAGTTCCTATGACAGCAGCTGTAACATTAATGACTATATTTAATTAACGTATTTTATTATAATTTTTTGTATAATTTTCTTGGTGCAATAATTTATAAAGGCAATCCATACTTTTCTCGAGTTTTTCTTCATCTCTGAGTCATGCCGATGTTAGGAGCACTTGTTGTGGTGCCGCACTGGTCGGTGCTGCGAACTTCTTTGTTGTTGTGTATTTATAGACACAACGACCGACCCTGATACAATACTGTGGCAATGACTTATGCAAATATTTTATGCAGAATTTTATGGCATGTATTTAAACGAGCGAAAATAAATTTAATTTATGGGTGTCAAAATTACTGAATGTGGCGTACAAAAATACTAAGTGAGCGAAAAACTGAGGGCGAAAGTAAATATTGAAGAAAGGCGACTTAAAAATACGAATTTAAGAACCATCACTGTAAAAAGCTTTTTTGAGCGGTTTACGAACAAAATTGTAGGGTGACCATGTTCGATATAAGTGAAAATATAACGTTTCGGAGCTACTATTTCTAGATGGTTGATTTCAATCGCAACAAAGCTCCGTAACTTTTGATCCAAAGTCCAAATTAAGTGGCACAATACGAGATCCTTGGAAAGCAAAACAAAAGAAAATGAAAACACGTTTATGAGTCTTAATAATGCTGCAAAGAAAAGTGCTACTTAACAGTTTACACTATTGTACGTAGTGATCAAAAGGAAGTAGTGGGATCTATTAAAATAGGTCATTGGAACACTTGCCATGGTAGAAGCGGTGAAATGCGTACAGTCAATGAGGCAATATCTCTACGAATCGAGGGTATTTTTGTGGTTTCAGAATATGGGCAGCAAGCTGTTGCAATCTATCGATAGCGTTTGTAATGTAAATGCTATCCTATAGATCCATTCAATCCAATTCAGAGTTCTAAGCGTGTGTAAGAGCGAAAACGTTTAGTAAAATATTGCAGTCTTTTTGTCATGTTTATTTTATTTCTATGATATCAGACTATCATCTATTCCGGTACCAGCCCAATTGATCCATCCGCTTGAGCGCAATTCGAACAACTGCGTAGGATTACATTTTATGTAATTTGAACTATCTTTGCACTAAGTTTGTCATGTATTTTCTAGTTGCTAGCGAGTTTATATACCTATTGCAACCGAATATATTATGAGAAATGAAAAGAATCTAAGAACTGAGCTAAAACATTTTTATCCATTCAATGACGTTGATAACTAAATTATGTGAATACTAACTCTGGTTTTGCGCAATTGGAATTAGCATTTCGCAATTGGAATATAAAGTTCTTCTCAATATGGCCATTGGATACTCATGATAGATCTCTTTTTTTATCTAAGATCTTGTAAATATAACTTCTTGATGAATATCATGACATAAACAGTTTTTAATATTAGCATCAGAGCATAAAGACTTGGAATGGATGGATGTTGGTTACTCAATCACACCAAAAAGGTTGATCGGATCGGGATGAAGTTTGCCCAGTTATAGCTCTCGTACGTAGCAGAAACTACTTATAAAACAGATAGAAATATTTATTTAGTACATAATAAAAAAGAATATGAGCGTTGAAGCTAAGAGGGATAGGCAACCACTTGGAATTGAAATTTAAACAATTGGTTCCTGATGAGGGAAAGTTGCAGCTAGGATAGACTGGATACGGATTGCGCAAGGCAAAGGATCGGGTACTATGACGCATATTGGAAGAGGCATTTGTCCAGTAATAGGTTGCAATGTCTTAACTGCTTGCCTAAAGTTGAGAACTGGAAGATTAAGGGTATTCGCATATTGTGTTAGTATATGAATAAAACTCAATCATTCTATATTGTCTCAATAATTATTTTGAAAATCCATCAGAATTATGTAGAAAATATGGCAGTCAAGCTAGAAACGATTGTAAAACTTCACAGTAATATATAAAAACAACTCGATTATTATAATATGCTGTACTTTAGACTTTGATTATCATAAAGTACTTTGATGTTATGTCGTATCGGTTGCCAGCAGACCTCATTTGGGCTTTTGTTGTTGTTGTCATTTTTATCGTAATCATAGTGTTTACATTACCTTAATACCTTCCTTGATGTCCGATGAGTTATCTTTGATGTCTGATAAACCCACATTATTTTATACAAAAATAATAGTCTTAATATTTTTGTAAATTTTACATAATGTAGGTGCTGAACAATGCGTGGGCACATTGGTCCTGTCTTTCACAAAATTATCATCTTTAATACGGTACGGTATCCTACTATACTATCCTATCATTATGAAAATGTTCGTATGTTTGAAATTTGGTACAGATATATATATATATATAATAGTCTTGAATAACACAAATGCTACTTTTTACCTAAGGGTTCCATGGGTTACGGGAATGGAATCAAAATCTGCAGACGAAGCTGTAGGCAACAGCTAGTTATCTAATAAATGCATTCTATTACATAACATACTGAACCTAGAAACCATATCGTCAGGCTATTAGTATCATTATCATTACACAAACTACACTATCAACAATTTTGCAAGTTTGTATCAACTTTAATCTGAATAAATCAACTATTATTCTATAGCCTTGGCAGTACTTCATTAACCGATAGAAACAATGGTGATGAAAAGTTTGTTTACCGCAAAGAGAACTATAAGTGCAGTGAAACAAAGTGCGAAGTATACAAGTGTGACAGTAAGAAAAAATAGCGTGTGGACACAGGATAAGGTGATCAAATCACCTTACAAAGAAATTGAGATACCTAACTGTACTATATACGATTATGTGTGGCAAAACTTAGATAGATGGCCGGAAAGGACTCTTTCTGTAAGTAGAACTAGCTTTATTTTAACTCAAACTCTATCTACGAAGTCATGCTATTATAATACCTACTCGTGACTTTCGATTAGTTTCTGCACTGAACGATTATACCATACAAAATTTATTTAAGCGGATCCTGAGCTATGTGGTGAAGGCCACGGACGCAATCGAGCTATAACCCTAAGATGATGATATATCACAATATACGATGCACAATTCTTGTAACACAAATCGAATTACACAATCCCTTCATATAAATATGTCTAAAATGTACTTACCATATTAAGGTCCAACCCCACCAAACGGACGGCATCGGCCCGGATTTTATGTAAAATCCGTTCCGATGCCGTCCTTTTGATGGGGTTGAACCTTTATTCCTCGAACATTCGACTTGTTTGCTAGAGAAACAAAGCTATTTAAACTTTTTATTGTTTCTGTTGTAGAACATACTGCTTTAATTGATCCTATATTATACTGACGGTAAATATTGATGGCAAAATTTACTCATTCATCGTCATCCTCGTCATGATAGTGTGGGTAGCGATTACTTCCAAAGTTTAAAACATAAAGATCTGGTTATCTTACTCTCCTGTCTTGATTTGGCTTAGCTTGACCACTTACCCCCGAGAGGGATTTACTTGATGGCATATGTCTATACCTTGTTTGCAAGGTATAGACATATGCCATGCCAGGATATTTGTATCCTGCATTTCATTTTCATTCAAGTTGAATACACTTATCTTCAGTATAATTACAATTTATTAGCCTCATTAATAGCTACACATTAAATAAATTCAAGTGTCATGTTTCTATCCTACCATGTCTCGAAATTTTCCTTCTCACACTTGTAATTAAGTATCTATGTTAAATTTTGTCAATTTTCCATTATTTTCAGGTATGTGCCGTTACCGGTCGAGGGTATACATTCGAAGCTGGCTTCAAACTCTCCAACACCTTTGCAGCGAATCTTCGTAACAAGTTCAAAATCCGCGATGGAGATGCCGTTGCCATAATGCTTCCCAATATTCCCGATTATCCACTAGTCGCTGTAGGTATTCTAGAAGCTGGTGGGGTTATTACTACTATCAACCCGATTTATACTGCTCGTAAGTATTCCTAGTTAATTATTATCAAAATTACGTACTCTAAACTGGCGGGCTTGCATCAAAGGATTATTGGCAGTAGAGGAAGATCGTGAAGTATGTAAGGATAGACTCAAGTGGCGGGCTGTTGTCTCTGCCTACCCCTGAGGAAAATAGGCGTGAGCGTATGTATGTATATATCAAAATTACAGATAGTAGAGCCTAGTGGTGATATTTAGAATATACAATAAACACACAACCAAAGATGACTTATATTAGGTTATTCTGAACTGCCTTTTAAAATAAATGCATCAAATATTCATAATAAATGAATCCCAAGAACTGTTTCGTAGATTTTTATAATTATCCGTGTTTGTGAATACCATTCACAAATATTCTTCTATAAAAGGCCTATACGATTAATCTACTGAAGATAGCTTCTAAATAAATGAAATTTTAAACTTTCAGATGAAATACAGCGTCAATTGATCATGTCGGATGCGAAGACCATCGTAACGTTGCCAGAACTTGTTCCCGTTGTAGCAGAAGCTCTTAAAATAGCTAAACGGAGTATTCCAATAATCGTAGTAAAAACGAATGGACAGCCAATTCCAGAAGGAACGGCTTGTTTCAACGAACTCAGTGAAGATGTCAACGCAGATACGTCATGTTTGAAAGAAGTTAGAAGAAGTGCCAATGACATTTGCTTTCTACCATATTCTAGCGGTACAACAGGAATGCCGAAAGGCGTAGAACTATCTCATAGGAATATTGTTGCAAATATGGAACAAATCAATGAGCCGTTAATTTCCGCCATCGATGAGACGACAGGTGAGATATATTTAGTAGTGGTCAAATTAAATCTCAATGTTTTGGCTTTACCACCTTTTAATGCCGAACTTCGGAAGGAAAGCCGTCAATCAGCAGGTGTACCGGCTTGCATGAATGTTGACTTTTAGGCGCGGCGCAAATGGCGGGGCGGGCCGGTCTTTTTGACCGCGAAATAATAAAGACCGTGTCTGCCCGTCGATACCCGCGACTGTCCTCACCGCGAACACAAAGCGCCAGGGACATGCCGCGCCGCGCAGCCTGTGATTAACGTTTCGACCTAACGTGCCAGCGACAATTTGATCGTCCAACCAATCGTTGTCGACCCATTGTTATTCGACTATTTAGCTTTCGGTATTATGTACGAAACCCGTGCCCGGCGGGCACCTGCGGCGCGGTCTTTTTGCCTTCATGTGCGTTGGTAGTATAGGATACTCTTTGCGCTATCGTTCGCGGCGAAATTGACCGGCCCCTGACCGCTCCGCCGTTTGCGCCGCGCCTTAAAATATTTTGTTTTCCGATAACACCGCCGCATTTGATTGAAATTTTTAAGCAACTACAATACTAACTTTTCTCATAAATGAACTTCTACTATCTCTTTTACTGGTTCATAAGAATCTTCATAGATTGAATTCTATGTTGCTTTAGTGCGTGTTAGTGACATTTTTTACCATGACCGCGTACATCGAAATGGTGTGTCCATTGTCACGTATCCAAGTGCATTTACCTTCATTGATGGTGTACGCAGTAACAGTGCGTCACAGTAATGGTGACAAAACTCACTTGTGCGTGCAAGCCCAAAGACGTATGTAGATCAGAGTTTTAGGTGTCCATGACGGATCCAGGTTATTCAATCGGCAAAGTATTTCCTTCCTGAAAGGGACTGCCGCGAGTTCAAGTTCCGATGATGATTAATTTAAAATGATAAAATAAATCAATATTTTTATCATTACCTATTACAGCTACACACCAAGACGTTGCATTGGGAGTGCTACCCTTCTTCCATATCTATGCGGCTACAATTGTGATGTTTCACAAGATTTCTACTGGAGTGAAGCTTGTGGCGCTACCAAAGTTCCAACCGGAGCTCTACCTGCAGACCTTGGAGAAGTACAAGACGAACGTTGTGTGTGTGGCCCCACCCTTAGGTAAATTTTTATACACAAAAAATGGCACCGTCGGAAGTTAATAAATTAAATTAAATTGAAATAAAATCACTTTTTAAGGATTTTAATGCGATTTATTTGGTTCTGATAATTTTTTGTTTCCGTTTCCTTTCCGTTAAAAGTAATTTTATTTTAATCATAAAAATGGATTTAAATAGAGATTAATGCAAGTTTACTTAATATGCAGAACGAATTTTGTTTCTAACTCCTTGTAGGGAATTCTAGTACGATGGAATTGTTATTGGGTTTGAATTCTGGCCATGGCCATTACACTGATGTAAATGCACTCCGAATACAAGCAATTTAGTTTTAGCTGTAGGGGTAAGCGAGAATACCGGTAATTTCGGTTACTGATATTATTTTAAAACAGAAGATTGCATAACAATACAATATCACTTTACAGTGCTCCTAATGGCCTCACATCCAGCAGCTACAGAGAAGTCACTGCAATATATTGACGTCTTAATCAATGGTGCTGCGCCTCTCGCTGCCGGCGATGCTGAGCGATTCTTCGATAAAATCAAGGTAGAGTATAATTTGTAACTAGCACTTCCATTGAACCCTTTTGACTTAAATTACTTCAAAAATATTATTTTCGTCAACCTAATTTACTATTGAATTAAAGCTAATTCTTAATTGTAAATTGTAATAAATGAAACTTAACGTTTTTAGATTACTTTCATTATGATTAACACTCGTCTAAAATCTTTCATTTTCCAGAAAAAAGTGGACTTCAGACAAGGCTATGGACTGACAGAGACATCACCAACAATTTCTCTTTCTCAAAAAGGTTCAACAAATTATTCAAATACTGGCCCACCGGTACCAAACACTGAAGTGAGGATCGTCGATCAGGATTTGAACAATTTGGGACCTAATGAGGTTAGTACTAATATGGTAAAAATTGTTATAATTGTTGGATTTCTTGAAAGCCTTCATCGAAACACTTGTCATGGTAGTGATAGTAAAATATTGATAGTTTACAATGTTATGCAATTAAGCAATTAGTTTATTGTCGTCCACTGCTGGACATAGGCCGCTCCCAATGTTGGGAGGCTTTTGCCTACCGTTTCTGCGCTAGCCAGACGGGTCGAAACGAAACTGGGTTTTATTTCGAGTTTTCTTTCTGTCGCAGTATATCGTCTGCGTATTTTTCCGTTAGTTGCCTCTAACGACACCCTTCAGATGAGATGGGGTGGTGATACTTGTATTCTTTCTTCGTCACCACACGGATTTGCGTCAGCACATGGAGCAATGATATTACATTAGTTGTTATTATTACATTGAAGCGAACATTTCAGTTGCCTTGTAGTACCAGTAGTGTGCTATAAGGAGGTAGGAGGAGAAACAAAATACCTTGATTGCAAAAGCACATTATCTTTATTTTTTGTCATCAAACGCGACTAGGTTCTCAAAAGCCTATTGAAAATTGTGCCCCAGGATCAAGTCTAGCGAAGAGGCTTGTGTTTATTTAATATGTGTAGCAAGTTCCACCAAGTGCCACCAATATCCAGTATTAACAGTATATTCCCAAGCTTTAGAATGTACATTAAAACATCTAGTAGTTTCATACAAAGACCTTAATTTTCAGACTGGCGAGATATTAATTCGTGGGCCCCAGGTTATGCGAGGCTACAGAAATGATCCTCAAGCCAATAATGAAGCATTTACTGCCGATGGATGGTTCAGAACAGGAGATTTAGCTATAGCTGATGAAGATGGTGCTCTCACCATTGTTGATAGACTGAAAGAATTAATCAAGGTAATGTACAACACATATATGTATGAATACAGCGATTTTAATAGCTGCCGTTGACTGGACAATACTCGTAGACACGTATGAGAAGCACTATAAAATACCGGAGGATATCTGTGCCTCATCATCCAGACCCGATATATTCCTTTTTTCACGATCGCATAGGCGTGCAGTGCTTGTAGAGCTAAGCCGTGGGAAACTAATATACCTAAAGACCACGCTATAAAGACAAACAAATACTTTGACTTGACTAACGAGTTAACCAAAAACGGCTACGTGGTTAAACTCTACGCCGTAGAAGTAGGAGCAAGGGGAATTCCAGCTAAATCCCTGTACAACTTACTTAAAGACCTCGGATTGCCAAGAGCTTCAGTAAGCTCTTTACTAAATCGAATATCAAAAGCGGCATTGATAGGATCTTACCAAATTTGGATAGGTAGGGGGGGGAACACTACTGACGGTGGAGGTGAGCGCTGATGCATCACAAGGTGGCCACCCTAAACCTACATCTGGGTCGCAAGTCCCAGTCGCCGTCACGGTGTTCCTCTCTGTATCACGCTATGGACCCGGCGACCGCACGGTGAATCCATGGAGTGCTGAGAATCGGATCTCTAATGTGTGGATGAACATCATCCTTCATATTTTAATCAGGTTTATGTTCAAAATCACGTTAAGCTTTATTTGTTGCGAAGTCCAAATTCAGTACATATCTCTATTTTATATAGTCACTGCAAACAATAAGAGGACAGCATGCTAGTCTGGGGCAAAAATGTAACAGGGATATGCGCATAGCAGATCTTGATTATAAAAAAACATAAAAGATTGTTCTAGGCCATTTTCAGGACTAGGATTTAGCCTTAAAACGTAAATTTTCTACTTTCTTCAAACTTGCTGAATAGCAAAAAAATATTTTTATGTTACGGTTCCAAAATTCTAAACTTAACTAAAATTACCTTGTTAAGATGGCGTATTATTAATAACTAACTTTATTTTTTCTATTTCTTCATTAAATATTTTGCCCAGAAATACGTATTTCGTTACTTTATGTTACAATTTTCCTTTTTACAGGTCAAAGGATATCAAGTTCCTCCCGCAGAGCTGGAAGCACTCTTACGCGACCATCCACTAGTCAACGATGCAGCAGTAATTGGTGTTTCTCATAGAACGAAAGGAGAAACACCAAAAGCTTTTATAGTTTTAAAACCTGGACAAAAATGCAATGAAAACGAGATCAAAGATTATGTTAATCAGAAAGTAGCTAGTTATAAGAAAATAGATGATTTAACGTTTATAGAAGCAATTCCTAAAAGTGCGGCAGGTAAAATTTTGAGACGAGTATTGAGAGAAAAGTACTGTTAGCTATAAGTTTTAAACAAAATAATGTAGATAAAACAGACTGAGTAGGTGATTCAGGCTCAAAAAACTACCTATATAAAAAGTTTCGACTTAGTAGTAGGTATAATAAAAACCGAATTAATAATAATTCTTTAACTTTTGATACTATACATGGTTTTGGCTGGAAAATAACAAATAATTTAAACTAATATTTCATATCTTCTATTAAAAATGTGATATTTATTTATAGCTCCTGAGTATGTAACATATATACATAAATTGTTATCCATTATACAAACAAAAATTACATTATTTATTAATCTGCTGCTACTAGAAGAAGGTTATAAGTAAAATACTCTTATCACATTCGTACATTTACTATTGATATTTCGACAAATTAAATCTTATTGCAACTTGTTGGTTACCACCTTCTCTTGAATCCTACATAAGAATTTCTGGACAGTTAGGCATTAAAGCAAATATTCATAAATAATAAATGCATTCTTATTCTTATTCAATAATAACTTGAACTAGTTACTAGTTCAAACAGATTTTCATTCAAAAAACATTTTAGTTAGGGAGGCACAGTGACTTGTGAAGACTGCTAAGGAGTTACCATAATTTTAAACTGTGTATTTAGTAATTTAAAATATACTATTAAACGGAATTCGAATCAGGTAATTTTGGCGGCATTATAACATATCAACACTATATCTAAATTCACAAATATTTGAAATAATAGAAACGAAATAATTATGATTAAACGAAGGATGCGGTTGAATATAATGTAATCATTTTCATTTAAAATTCTCGAATTCAAATAATTCTTGATTATTTTATGTTTGTGAATACGGGTGTATATTATAAAATAATATATTTTTGTTGTATATATGTACACATGGCCATTTATTATTTTTTGAATAATATATACATTTATTTTGTAACAAAGAATTTAATTTGTACGTCCCTATTTACCAAATACGATTTATCAACACCTTTCAAAAAGGTTAATTAAATTATTCCTAGAGCGCTTAATACATAGACAGCATCTGTGACGTGGCGGTAGTGAGGCGCGGGTTCGATCCCCGCTCAGTGCAAATATTTGTATGCATGAATTTGGTTATTTGCAGTAGACTGGTCGTGCCTCGGAGAGCACGTTAAGCCGCCGGCCCCAGAACGGCCGCGGCCATACGAACATCTATAGCAGTTGTTACGGGTAGTTAGCGTCCTAAAAAGTCCAACAACTGGTCTAGCCGCAATGCTTCGATATCGCCTAATGTTGGGTTGTGGAGGTCAGATGGCATTCGCTTCATAGACAATATCGAAGTCCAGCCAAACACGCAGTTAGACTGGTAAAGCGGACCACAGAATCCGAGGGAAAAGCTTCGGATGCGACTGGGATTAACGCTAGGATGAAAATGAAGAAGTGCTCAATTCATTACTAGGTATTCATATCCGGAACAACATATTACGGAACGGCATATTACAGAACTAATTGTCACCCTCATACGGTTCGCAAAAAACCGGCACGAACCAAACGGTTCATAACTTCCGTTCTTTGCCGCAAGATAAAGAATCGAAATTCTTTACCGATGCACGTCTTTTCACCTCAAGGGGCGATTCACACCACCAGAATATTTATTTAAATGTCAATTTTTAACTCGCCCCGTGGCAAGGGGCGAGTCACTACACCAAAATAATAAAAAAAGGGGCGAGTGAAGAATTTTAATCGCAAGGGTCGAGATTCAGGGGTCGAGCGGGGCCTAAGCCGTCTTTTCATCTTGTTTTATCGTGAAAAAGAATCTGTCGAGGCGGTGAATAATTTACGTCTATAACACACTATAAGAATATAACAATAGTAGAGAATATCTACAATATGAGTTTAATACAAGTTATGTGGCACGGCACGCCTTATCGCTCTGCGGCAATTTCTTACAGGCAATCATAGAATGGAGAGCAAAAAAATAAGAGGAAAACTATGACCACGATTTCAGAGTTGGATAGCATTCGGAATGCTATCCTTTACTGTTTGGCTTCTTCCTTCGATCATCAGGCAGGGGCAGGGGCTGGGTTCACTCATATTAATTGACAGACCAAACAAGTAAAAGAAAATATTTGGAGAGCTCTGAATTTTTCGGCATTCTGGCATTTTTGGATTTATGGTTTCCTTTTTTGGATGTGCCACGGCGCACGGTGTCCTGGGAATTGCACAACAGCGAAGTATGACCATCATTGTACCTAGTGCCCAGTCTGTGAGAAACTTAATCTATCTTGCCTATCTTTTAGTGGCGAGGGTATAACCCGATTCCAGCCGGCTTGCTCCGTAAAGAAAAGCCGTGGTAGAGATCTTTAAATGAAAAACGGAATCTAGAATTATATCTGAAATCTGCTACTGACATTCAGCATCCGTATGAAGTATCTGAAATCAGAACACCTAGATTTCCATACGAAATTGCTATGGTAGTTCATTAGGGGTAAGAAGTTTCCAACGGATTCCTTTTTCAAAAATTTGACCCTTCACCACTGCTATTTTTAATTTTCTTTTTAGGTCTCAAGGTAACGCTTATGAATCACGATTAAAGATATGTATAGGTACTTACGCATTTGATTCAGAAAAAGTGAATTACTATCGGACTCTACAGGAGGTCATTTGCCAATGAGTCTTAGCTGATATGTTTGAAGCAAGTAAATTGCGTATTGTGTGAGGTGTCTATGATGAACACGCTCAGCTTGGCCTGTGTTTGTGTGTAATTAATGATTGTGGTGATATTTTTTGGAGGCGCTACCGTGCAAGACCATTGCAAGACGTTCTGACTGTATTTACTAGGGATCTTTTAAGATAAAAACTTTAAGATAGTCTTTAGGCTGGAGATACTTGGGTATCAGTCTTAATCACCCACAATTTTGGTTGAATTTAAAATGGCACGACTGATTTAGACTGTCTAACTAAAACTAAACTAAATATTTTCCGTAACATGAAATATTTCTCGTTCCTTTTCGAAGATATTACAGCCTCTCTCGATAAGTGGCAATACGTTTGTAGAATAGAGTACTTGTAGACTAGATTGATCAATTTATTGGACACGTGGCTTGAAAAAAAAAAGTTATATATTTTTTTAAAAATTAGAGATAGATAATATTTATCATAATATTATCTGTCAAAGCCACTATGACCCAAAACCCAAACTTCATATTGGCCATCGTTCTTACCTGTGTTGGGAGCATGCGCTGAAAAATTTTCAGCTTTTATAAAATGACGAAGGTCTGGCGTTCACGGGCTCTAAGTCTATATGGGATTGACATACGTTGATGACTGTCAAAAAGTCATAAACATCCTAAACGTTACAGTATGTGTACATACATCCCATACATTTATTTTTCTATTCTACCATACGTCAGCCAATGAATTGTTATTTGTCTAGGGGGCCTGGTTCAACAAAGAGCATGATCTATGTAAGATGTCTAATTTGTACACCTATGTTATCAAGGCAGATTTCTCATCATATACAGATCATATTACCTCGAAACAGTGAGATTCCTGCTATTAAAACTAATTATATTCACAGTGCACATGTCTACTTATTATCACTATATATACGAGTAACTGTATCAGATAAACAAGTGATCGATTTTTATTATAAACTTTATTACTAAATAATAAGCTTAATTTAAAGTAATAATATCTAAAAGTACCTAAAGTATTAATTTCGTCATAGTAATAATTCTAACTGATTAAGATAAATGATTCATAATAAATTAATATTCAATTCAAATACATAAAAGCCTTATATAATATAAAGGTACTCAAAAGTATACTAAAATAAACTAAATTAAACTAAATAGATAATATAATAACTACTTCAAATAACTAACAATAAAACAAAAAAGATAATAATATTTCTAACCTAAGTCAAATACCCACCCCGTATCGTTCCTGGTGCAAAGGTGCCCATGATGCTGACAGTGTTACCCCGCCGAATCGCAATGGCCCCTTGCCTCAGGAACAAGCCGGAGTAGGAGTCACCACATTGTTCTCCGAAGCAGCGACCGATTTCTAGATAAATTAATAATTGAATATTTTGATAACTTCCAATTTGAGATTTTATAAGCACGCTTAATGAATCTCCTTTTCATAATAATTTAATATGTATTGCTTTCTTGATAAACCGGAAATCTCTTCTTCTGGATAGAGAAGAGTTCGAGTCCCGCCTAAATCGATTTGAAAAATTAGCTTAATAAACGCTTCAAAATTTCATTCATAACACTCTCGCGTCTTTTATTATCTCTCCTACAATAATTCCTTTTCCAAATGTCTTTCTGTCAATTTTGGTTTTCATTCATTATTGACAAGGTTGTCCTTGACAATTTTAAGTGACTCTTGTATCTCTATTGTATTGCTTCATTTTCTCGAACCCGATCTTTAACTTGCATCACCAAATCGGAACTCAAGACCCACTGCAAGATTATAATTATAGAGTCGAAAAAATCATAGATGTGCTGAACATTTTCTTCTAACATACATCTGTGACTACGGTCCTTTGTCCCTTGTCACCATCATGTTCATGGAGACACTTTTTCTTTCACGTCCTAAACGTTCAGCCATTGCAAATAAAAATTTAACTACTGTAAAATTTGAACTATAACGGTCAATGTTAAATGAAATAAAGAAAAAAATTATCTTTCAGTTTCAATTTCAAGTCTAGCTAATAACGAATTTCCGATATTTCTTTTGCACACATGATTCCTCCTCGCCTATGTTTCAAATCATCAACATACTTGACAGTGTTGTGGATCACGGAAGATTGCTCAATAGTGCTAGCCATTACCCGAGCGGTGTTTCGTTCTGACTTCGTGTAGTAGGTGACATTCTGTAACTCATACATTATAAAATAGTTACTGTTGATGGGTTTCGCTAGCAAGCGGGAACGAAACTTTTCTTGCCCACATGTACAGGATACGTTCAAAGCTTGCATAACATCCGTTGAATTTGTAACTTCAGCAAGCGGAAACGTCCTTCTTTCCATTTCTTGTCGATCATAATTCATGTTTTCTGATAGATTCATTATCACTAGAGTTGTATTTAGACCATCGCCACATGAACATTGAGTGTTCTTTTGGCCATCGTAATCTTCATAAATGGTATATTTTAGGCACATTGGAATGTACACAACGTTTGGATAAATCATGACTGGTATCCACGTCCCAAGAAATTTCTGTAAGTGCGGTTGAATGCCTGCGACTAATGTCATTAAGACTATGTATTTCCACATAATTGCTTTCTTATATTACCGGTTTAATACCTTTTTTACTGTTGCTCTTATAACCGTTCAGGTAAGACTGCCCAAGTTTATAGCAGGATGGTAAATTTAGCCTCCGTTCACGTAATAATATTGTTATACTGCTCGGGAATTGGAGATGTTATGAGAAACTTTTACCGTTTGCTTATTCAGACCAATCTTCTTGACCTGATCTTAAATAGCATCTCAAATTTATTGAAAACATTACAATTTTATATGAGGAAAATGCGATGCCATTATGACTACAAACACCTGCTCGTCAGTTACTTTCCCAATAATCGCGCGGTTTGACTTTATCGATTTTTTTTATGATAATTCCTGTGTTTCTATTTAATTCATCTCTGCCTAACCCTCCGGGAATAAAGGCGTGTTTGTGTGTATGTAGTTTAACTTACTTTTACTGCATATATTCACTTACTGTTTTTGATCTTTTTACTTCTTTTATTCGAGTTTGTATTCTATCGACTTGCTTTATGTATTCTTTTGGGGTCCCACCAAGGTTTTTTGGTCCCAAGCCATTCTCACCTACTTGCCGATATATCTACAGCTGGATGGACAAGACTCTGGCGTTTTTGCTCTTGGGATTGGGGGTCAGACGGAAGTCGCTCTCATAAAAGCCGTATAAACCAAACTAAAAGCAGGAGAAAGAGAAGGCGGAATCCATGCTCCGAAGTCTTGAAGGCTCGGATGTAACCAGAAACAAGATGATGATAAACAGATTGAAAAAAAAAAAAATCTTGCATTACATAATTCACTTCAATTACTAGGTCAGGGTTTCTTTTTTTTATTAAAGTTTTAGTATCTAACCGAAATTACTAGCATAGCTTTTAACCCCTTCAATTAAACTAAATCGCGTGTGTTAGGAATGGGATCACGTCGGTAGCGTAATGGCCAGGATTCGGACCCGGTACCTCTCGATCGAAAGACTGACCCCTTAACCATTAAGCTATCGACGCTTTCCGACGGCTCGTTGGGAGAAACTCAATAATTTACTCCAGTCTGTCTTCTTTTTTCAATTTTTTATTGAAATTGTCAATTACATATTGTAATCGATTGAGAACGTTAATTTGATACGTATTAAATAAAATAATCGAATTTTTATTTATTTTATTTATTAAAATAAATAAAAATTATTTAATTAAAATTAATTAAAGGAAAAATCTCCAAGAAAATTAGTAAGTATTTGACAAAGAATTCCTAGCAGCAATTTCCTGGCGGAATTCGTTGAGGGAGATCACTGACAGTCTAAATTTAGTTTGCGTGTTATTCGGTTCGTTGCGTTCTCCGCCATCTTTAGGGGTACTTGTTTTGTTTTGTAGTAATTCGTTATTTTGCCCTAGGATCGATATTTTTCGATTTATACTTACCCCAAAAGGTGGTGAATCTTTGTTGGATTTTTTTGATAAAGGCAAAATTCCTAGTAGTGAGTCTCTTTTGGAATTCGTTTGGTGAGGTCACTGGCAGTATACATTTAGTATTGCGCAAAATTCTGTTTGTTGCGTTCTCCATCATCATAAAAAAAGAAAAATAAATTTGGCATTATACCTAAATGTAAGAAATTTAATTTCAAACACAATTTTTTTTTTCACAACAATTTTTATGTTAAATGTAAAAAAAATGAGTTCTAAATCAAACATAAATTCATCACCTTTATACCTACATCGAAAAATATTGACCCTAGAGAAGAATTATGAAAACCAAAATGTAGGAAATTTAATTCTAAACAACTTTTATATTATCATTTTTCGATATTTTCGTTAATAAACGCCTTATTAAGTAAACTAAAATTCACCCTTAAATTCCAGATGGCGGAGAACATAATAAACTGAATACCAAAACGAAATTTAGACTGCCACTGGTCTAAATTTCGTTTCCTCCTCCTGACCTCCTTTAACAGATTCCCAAAGTATATTAATAGCTACTAGGATTTTTTTCTAAGTTTGTCCCTTAATTTAGCTAACTTTCTTGTACTAAAAACGAATGAATAGTAATTAACTTAACAATAACATATAAATAAAAAGCTTGTAAAAACAAATTTAATGAGTTAATACTGATTTTCTGAAATTTCTTTCGAACACATAATACCTCCACGTCTGTGTTTCAAATCTTGAACCTTCTTCACAATATTCCTTATCATGTACGAAGTATCAATTTTCTTTGCCATCACGTACGCTGAGTTCTTTTCTATTTTTGTGTAGTAGCTGACATTTTTACGTTCATACAGTGTGAAGTATTCTCTGTCGATAGGTTTAGCTACCAAGCGGGAACTATACTTTTCTAGTCCGCACGTACATGAAACGTTTATCGCCTGTAAAATGGCTGATGAATTGGTAATTTCTACAAGTGGAAAGGATCTTCTATCTGATTCTTGGCGATCATAATTGATATTCTCTAAAAGACTCATTATAACTAAAGTTGTATTTTGACCATCGGCACAAGTGCATTGATTGTTCTTTTGACCGTCATAATCTTCATATATACTATACTTCATGCACATTGGAATATATACTACGTTTGGGAACACCATCACTGGTATCCATGTACCAAGAAACTTTTGTATATTATTAGGTTGAACGCCTACAAGTAACAACGTTAACAGTATAATTTTCCACATTATCATTAGTTTAGTTAGTATTACACTATTTTCTTTAATTGATTTACACTGTTGCACTTATAAGTCTTACTATCGACTGTCACACATTTCATTTCTGTGGCCTAATCTAAACTTTAGTTTTGGCGGGTTGTACTGTCAATAACATTGTTATACTATTGTTGAATTAGTAATGTTTTGAGAAACGTTTAAGATTTGTTTTATCAGCCTAATCTCTATGAATTGATTTTATTAAAAAGGTCTCACGTAGTAAGTCCTAGAGTGGAGACCGCGAGAAGGCAAATAAAAGGCGGGACATCCCGTAGTCAGATGGACTGTCGACGTGAAAAAGGTGGCTGGGATCGACTGGATGTGAAAGGTGGAAGATCTGGAGCAATGACGCACATTGGGAGAGCCCTATGTCCAGCAAGGGACTGCAATAGGCTTGTTGCTTGACCGATTTGATCGATCACGTGGTAAATGTTAAGCGTGTAATTTTTATATTTTCTTTCAGTTGCTGTACTACGTTATTCCACGTCTAATCAAGGAGTGCTTCACCTATGCTTTATAAGCGAAGCGCTCTTTGAAGGGCCTGGTCGCGGATTCAAGTCCCGCACGTGTCATTTCACTTTTTCCTATCGTAATGGATTTAAATAGTTAGCATACTAATTGCTTTATTTCATTCGAAAGAAGGTTGGAGTGTATCACTGCTTAATTGACGTGCAGAAGGTCAATTCTTCTTATAAAAATCTAGGTATTTGAGTCCTCCACTCACGTGTTTCCCTTCCTACAGTCCCGGGTCCTTCCGGAGTGAAAAAACATCTATCAAGGCTGTCAAGTTAGGGACCATTTATGGGCCAATAGCATCAGAAATAGTGGTCCGTATCTTCTGGACTGCACCTCAGCTTTTTACCATCTAGCGGGGTGCAGTCAAGTGACGGACCCTATATAAAAAAAGTATCAAAATTCAGTGTCGATATAATCTCAAACTATCAAGTGTCAAAAACGTTCATTTCATTGAAGAGAGGGCCAATTCTCGTAAAGACAATTTTTTTAAAGTTGAATCTCGATCTATTATTCTATTATATTATTAATTTTACGAAATATCTTATTCAGTTACTGTTATGGTTATTTCAGATAATTACAGACTTATGATAACATTTAGTTATCTTGGGTTTAACTAATATAACCTCAGTAACAGTTCTAATGATTTGATACCGATGTACGTTATCTATACTATCACAGAAATAATTATTGCGGTCAGATGAATGTCATAGGTCAGTTGTGCTAGCTATGTCAGCAACCACATCTGTAATAAATCATATTCGTATGAAAACAAGTCCGCTTATAGATAACCTATATTTAAAATTATGTCACGTGTTGTTTGTTTAACATAAGGGTAGGTTCTTCCAACTGAGCTTACACCTTGCGGGCTGTCTGTCTATGTAATCTACTCGTACTTTCTGAAAATTCATGGAAACAACTTTTTAGGCAGTTTTCTTTTATTTTAACTTGTATGATTTCAGATTAACAGTTGATAGAAAATTTTCTGGTTAATTGGTAGGTAGTACATGCCTACTAGGTACCTAACAATCTTGTCAACTGGTCCAATAAATTCTCGTGTTATTGCAATCGAAATCTTTGACTCGTTTAATAATAAAAATCTTTATTTTACTCAAATCTTCAGTAGAATAAAATTATGTGTTGTAAAAGCAGGGCCACGGCCAAGAGAACGAAAATACTTTTAATAGTTTAAAAGGCAAACGTTACAAACAACGTGAGTAGCAAACATAAATTTATTCAGGTTAGTCTACCCTAGTTAGCATTCTTATTGTTAAATACATGTTCGTCTTCCAAAATTAAAATCAAAACATGTATAATTTTCGCGTAAATAAAAGAATAAACATTACCAAAGTAATCAATTACAATTTGTATGCTAACTTTAATGTTAGTATTTTGAATTCATTATGTTACAATAAAGTTTATTAGCATACATTATACTTTTTTTGTGTATTTAAGGACGGTTTTGTCTTTAATGGCGACAGAATTACAATACATTTTTGCGTTAACCACAACATAAACTATATTATATTCTATTTTTACAAAAGAATTTTGTATTTATATCATGGGTATAATATATATTTTTTAAATTAGCATAAGTCGATCGATATGCAGGCGCCACTATATATTTTATTATTTTTGAAATTATACAATCAGACGATTTATTGTTAATACAGAATATCTGTAGGTAGTTAAATAGCCATCAAAACAAGACGATAGCCAGTTTTTGAGTATCTGAATACGATTATGTTAATATATTATGTTTTCGACTTTTACGTCCTTTAACGAATACTCTTACTGGGCATTGTTGCGACTGGCGCCAGAGTCGAGATTTTTATTGTCTTTTTTTATAGCACTGATAATATGTCGTTTTCTTTTGACTAATGATACCTAAATTCTTATACATCCCACATATTTAAATCGACATCTTAGTGTTATGTTATGTATGTAAATATTACACCAAGTATGTGAAGCAGTAAATCGTGTATCATAAAGACTTTGTTTTTCTGTTGAGCTATCTACTTATTGTGGATTATTATTTTTAATCAAAAGCTTTTAAAGCTTGATTTATTAACAATTCATTTTAAGTAATCTACGAAGAAGTAGTTATGTCAAAGTAGGACTTATTAAGACTACAAAATTTTGCGACATTAGGCCGAGCGAGAGAGATACCTACTTAGATTTCTAGCGGTAAAAATGCATAATGCCTGACAATTTTTGGCATATCCTGCTAACAATTTCTGGCAATCTTGAGTTCTCTCAAAATAGCACGTGTTTTGAGAGAACTCAAGATTATTGAACTGGCATTCATGTGAAGTGCGGTCTTCCTATCTCTTCTATTCGAATAAGCATAACATTTCTGTATTAACATATTAATTGACTATTAAAAGACTATAAAACAGCGGGTGTGTTGACATTTTGATACTATATATAAATAATTAGGTTGTCAAATTATTGTAAGTCGAAGAGAAATGGTTTATATACGACTTCAGATACACAAAGGAATTCTAGTTTGGTTGAGAGTTTTTTTTTAAAGAACAACCGAAGTTACTAATATTACCTCTAACCCCTCACGCTAAGCTGAATTGCTTGTGTTAGGAGTGGGTTCACGTCAGTAGTGTAAGGCAGGATTTTTCAATAAATATTCACTTACAAGTTTCCGGTCCTCGGAGAGCACCGTAAGCCGTCGTCGGTCCCGTTTGCCATACGGAAGCCATATGCAGAGGTTGTTGGAATCCTAAAAAGTCTGATTAGTCTTACTAAAAAACTTTGATATCGTCAATTGGTTGTCGAAGTCCAATAGCAGTCGCATCACGTAAAATATCGCAGTTCAGCCGACCCTGACTAAGTTGAGAGGATAACGATTAATTTGCTTATTTAAGGTTACTCTGAATAATTAATCATTCCATCAAGGAATTTCTTACAAATGATGTCCGTGAGTCCGTGACTTGATATCATTGTTTCGACTCTTTTTCATTCTTGTCATTTTCATTAGCCTTTGTATGGGATACAAAAAAGGCTTATATTTGAAGCGTGTACGAGTATATTTCAAACTAATAGGCAAGGTTTGCAGGCCAAGCCATGAATTATTGTTATGGTGTCGACTGGTGCCAGCTTTCGTGTCGGTTGGGCTTTTTGGCAGCTGCATGAAGAACTGTGGTATTAAAATAAATATCCAGTGTCATTGTATTAAACATAAATATTTAAAAAGCTATTATCTACATTAATAGTACATTATGGTCGCGGCTCGGGTCTCAATGTCGCCTCAGCGGTAATCACCATACACGCGAGTGGCATACGATTATTTTCAACACACTTGCGAATAAAATAATACTAAAAATACTACATAACACAATCAAAACACAATTGTAAAAATCTATTTGTTGTCATACTTGTCATAAATATGCACGCACCTAACATTTTTTTTTATTTATTTCTTTTCGGAACAGGCAAAGGTGCTGTCACCATGCTGCCTTGTCATCTACTTACTTATTTGAATTATGATTTTTTTTCTCTGTAAATAAGTACTCACAGAGAAAAAAAAATACATTTTACTGAAAGTTTTGTTTATTAAACACGTATTACAAAGTAGAAATTATCTTTTAAAATACGAAGTTGTATGAAATGAGCAAGCAATAGGTATATTAATTCGTTTGTAATATTGGACACGATCTTTTTGTATCGAAACTTTTTTAAGAACAAAGCAACTTAATCAATGAAATTTAAAAAAAATAAGTCTATAACTCACTTTTGTGAATAATAATAATGAAAAAGTCACAGTTTTATAATAGGTGTCATTCCGTGCTTAATTGCGGTGAAATAAAAGCCTGTTTATAAGCAAGTGTGTTGAAAAGTGATTTAATTGCTTGCTTTCATATTAGAATCTATACATCCAACATTGAGAAATGCCCCACATTGCATATCGCGCTGACACTATTAAAGATAACAAAAATTATGCTATAATTATCGTACTACTTAATAATAACGTCAAAAAAACGTTTATTACCAATATTTTGCGTGAAATCTGGTAATCATTAGGTACTTTATTAGTTAATTGTAAAGGGGTAGATAAAATGATTGACGAACCTTCAGCGTTATTAAAATAATAAGATCAAGACTGAAAAGTGGGCAATTATTCTGACAATATGAAGATTTCTACTCTAATAAGAGTTGAAGGGTCAGATGACAGTCGATCTTGTAAAGCCGTATAAGGGAAATCAAGAGAAGAAGGAAGGGTGGAAGGAGGACTAAGTGGAAGTAATAGTCTCAGATTCAACCAGGAACAGCACGAAGACGGTGATAATGAGAAAATCGTAAATGAAATAAATCGATGAATACAAATCGTAAAGTCGTGCTATATGGAAACACTTTATAAATATCATAAAATAAACTTTAATGGCATCATAAACTAGTCTGCATTAATAAAATATCACTCAAAAAAGTTTGATAGGTGAAAAAAAGTTAATGGAATTTGATTTAAACAGGTACGTATGTGAAATTTCTTACATTCCTTCGCCTCTGTTGTATTTCCCCAATCAACCGGTTTAATTTTAATCTAGACAATAAACATTTTTCTCTCATTTACTTGAATATTCATTTCTTGTGCAGCAATAAATATGCTTCTAGAACAAATTCCATTAAAATTGTTGACCACGTTGCAAAAGTTTCTTGTGTTAAATGTTTTTAAATTTGAGGAAAAAACGTAAATACATTTGGTGATTTACAATACTCACTACAGTCTTTTGGATTATGTAGGTATGTATGTGTGTGGAGTCTGTAGGGTGCTTATCACTAGCTGTTGTACTGCAGATATTACTTGTACTACTGAGTCTCATAGTTATTTAGAAATACGAGACTATTTTACTGCCAGGCTAATTTTGCTAGACCATTTTTGGTTATGTTAAATTCTACTACTATATCATTAGCAAGAATTGTAGCTCCAGTTCTGGTAATGTAGTTGCACTGCACAAATCATGGATAATGCTGCCCTGGGGAATGTTATATTTGTAATGTACAGTCAGCGTCAGAGAAAACAGACCCCCTCAATACTTAAAGAATATCGCCGCCTGCGCCGGCCGCATCATATGACTCACGAATGACGTCACGCGACGCGATCGTCGCTGAGCTGCAAACAGATCTGCCTTTTATTTGCATGTTCATGTTTGTAATTTTCTGATATTTTTCGTCTTTCGGCTCAATTGTATACCAAGATACAACATACTCACAAAAAGATGCCACATTAATTTATGTGCCGTTTGAGGATACGAACCCGCATCTCCAGCGCCAGCCGATTACTTAGACCGCGCCTTACTCCACTAGGCTACGGTTCACTTGATAATAATTGCGAAAAAATGAATAACATTACCTACTCCTATTATCGAACAAAGTTGATTACGGTGTTATTTTGTAGACATTAAGGTTTAAATTTCAACTACACCATATGTGATAATAATGACTGCTCAATTGACTGAAAGATAAGGTTGAAATTAGTATAGATTTCTCGTTTAGTTCAATAGATTACGCTTGATACAGCTTATTGCACTACCGTCATTTTGTTTTTTACTTCAAAAACTTATCTGCTGTATGAGCTGCGGCTATAGTATTTTAATATCTGTGACAGCGCGCTAAGGTTGCAATTAGAATACTTCTTTGCCTTATTTACTAAACTGTGATTGAAGGTAACTTTATAATTCGTGATAGCTAATTTGCATTGGTGTTAATCCTCCTTGTAATATTATTCAATTTATTAAGTTGTTGATCAGTTTTTTGAGTAAATTGAAAGTATGGTTCGAATAACAACATTTTTGAAAGCTAAAATTGTTATTCTCTGGGAGCAAGAATAGAGGCATAACGGTAAGAGTTACGATAAAAATATATTATATACCTATTTATTGCTTAATCATGTTACCTTTTCATTTACAAGTTAGATTTTTGGAGTTTCTTTTATTTATTATCATTTTCATTACAGAGAAATACAGTGCGTAGATGGATTCGAAGGTATCAAGCGACGGGTGATATAAAAAATGTGAACCCCAAGGACCTCGCCTAGTTGCTTACACTCATGAATCAGAACGGCACCATGATATTGTGGAACTTCACTCAGTGGCACCCTTCAACCCTAAAAACATATAAGACTTAAGAACAAGCGGCGGTTAACATTAGGTAGGTAAGTAAATGATTAATAATATTCTTTAAAATAAAATCACAAAAAAAACAGATTTGAAAAGGTTTATTATTTTAGGTTACTGGATATGGATGTCTTCAATGGGCCCAGGCGAGCTAGTGGAAATAGGTGGCCGCATGAACAGTGAGCGATACCTTGAAGTGTTGAAAGACGTAATGCTGCGCATAATCAGTGCGGGTCGCATATCCAGAAGGACAAATTTACCTGGTTCAGGATAACCCTTTAGTGCATCCCGAATTGTGCAAGACTGGCTAAATGCACAAGAAGATATGACGGTGTTTGAGTGGCCGGCTAAAAGCCCGGATCTTAATCCTATAAAAAACTTGTGGGGTCAGATGGTTTTAAACTGGAACTAAGGTAAACAGAATTCGGGAACTAATGCGAAATAGTGTCCTAACATTCATAATAATAATATTATATTATTATTAATACCTAATCCCATTACTCTTGTTTACAAGTTTAGTAATCTTCTAATGTGTTAACGATGCACCATCTGACCTCACATATTTTTCTAATGTTGTGTTAAAAGGGTTACTTATCAGAAAATGTGATCAAAGAGGAAGATGTATATTGCTATACTGTTATAGTTTAGAATGTTGGTTCTTTCTTTGTGGTTCACAGGCATAAATAACATTTCATTTTTCAACCATTCTTTTATATTCAAAGATTATACAGAGTGTAAAAAATTAATGTTTGCAACTTTAAATAAATAAATAAATAAATATTGTAGTTATGTTTCTAGAACTATGTATAATATTAAACATTTTATACTTCACTTAGACCTTTTCATTTTATTTTCATTTTATACTTAGGGTATTGTGTTTTGTCAATAAATTTACGTTCTAAAAATAAGTAAATCTAAAAATAAGTAACGCCAATTTAACTCAGATAGAAAAACTGTATACTCAACCAGGAAATGGACTCCATGTAGTCCTAGAAATGTAATTCGAGAAATAAATTAATATTGTTTATACAACAAGCCTATCTTTTCTTACAAACCTCATACCTACTATAAAATTTGATTCCTTAAATAATAATTAACAAAAGTGCTTACGAGAATAAAAAAATAATTATACGAAATAAAAAAAGAACTTTGTGTCCGAGGATTTGAACCCCCGGTTACCGTATTCACAAAGCATAGGTCATAACCACTAGACCAACATGACATTTACACAAAGTTTCAAAAAACTTCAATGCTTTCATGTCATTATCAAGGGGGGTCCCTTTTCTCTGAAGCTTACTGTACAATACGCAATTGAGCTTTTGGTGTACATAGAGTAAACTTACGAGTATATTCCACTGCACTATTTTTGCACCAATTCAAATATACTGACAATGCTATTTGAGTTTGATTTCACAGATGATAGCATCTTTATTTTTTTAGGAGAGCTTATGAAAATTTTAATAGTAATAAAAGTTTGACATTCGGGGTGTTTATAGGACCCCAAAGCGACATGGGCCTCCTCCTCTCTGTATTTGCTTTGTAGCTGCAACTTCCATTTCGAGGTGTCCACTATATAAATAAGAAATACAGATATCCTAAAGAAAATGTTGTTTCTGGGGACCTGTTAAAATCTTCATACCTGTAGACCTGCTGTTTCAGACTCATGCGCTTTTTATACTAAAGAAGGCATTCTTATAATTGTCAAAAACTGAACAATGAAACATAAATATATAAAAAAGCAATTTTATAAATATGTATGCTTATAAAAGCAGATGCTGAAAGCTATTTAACGCAATAAAATTTAAACTCATTACTACTGTATTACTTGACTGTTGATTGACAAAATTAGTTTGAAGGTTCATCATTGATATTAATAGTTACAAGAATAGAAAATTAGAACAAAATAAACACTAACCGACAAAAAATATCTAGAGGACAATTGCATACACAGGTATTTATGCAGATAAATTCTGGTAAGGTCATAGCTTCATAAACCAGTTTAAAGAATGTCTGAGTAATAAATCACAAAATCAGACATTGTTGTTACCCGGAGCGTGTTTGAGGACTTCCCAACGATATAATTTATTACACGATCATTAGACAGAACGAAAACTTGCTTTGTCAGTCAATTTAGCTTTTACTACAGAATATCTAATAGTACTGACGTGTTTCACGCTGATTTATAGCCTGCGATTTATATCACCAAATATTTTGCCTTGTTTTTATCTTTGGTATGAAGATGAGTCGTATATTAAATTACTTGGTAAAATAACAAAAGCTTGTGTTAAAATTAGTCAGGCAACTCATAAAATACTTATAGTATCTGTAACTATCATTTTTAATTGAATTAAATTTTGAAGCATTTATTATGCTGATTGTTCAAATCGATTTTTAAAGAGAAAAGAGAATTTGACTTCGGGCAGGATTTGAACCCGCGACCTTTCCCTTACCGGGGGAATGCTCTAAACGCTAAGCCACCGAAGCCCGCACGAAGCCAATAATCCAAGTTCGTTCGAGTGCTATCGGAATTCCGCTCCTACCGCGCTATGGTTCCGATAGCACTCATATGAATATCGGTAGATGTCTCCACCGTCGCCCCAAAGACGGAAAGTATAGAGGAATCATTTTGATGTTATGATTGAATAATACTGTCCGAAGTTTACGTGAGTTACTCACTCACTGAAATAAAACTACTTTTTAACGAATTCTAGAAAATCTAGAATTAATTCAAAAGTAGTTTTATTTCAATTATGATTGAGTGTTGAGATAAAAATGCCACCATTAATGATTACATAGCAATTAATGTTTAACTTGACATTATGCCAATTTTGCTGCAAAATTCATGAATGAAAAAGAAGGACTTAGGAGAAGGTGTAAAAGAGGCACAAATGAAATTGAATAGACATGTTAAGTAAAAACTTGATCCATATTTGATTTACATAGCACATACGTAGATAAACTTAACGTAACGAACAAAATAGTGCGGTATGAAAGGAACTTCTTCCCACGCACGCTCAAGCTGTGTAATGTTCTGCTATGGTTTTTCCAAGCAACTATAATATGGGGTTCTTCAAGAAATGCATTAGAAGGTTCCTCTAGGGGCAACAGCACGAGTTTGAAGTCCCTTATGGTGTTTGCGTCCATAGTTCACGGTAGCCAATTTCCGCCAGGTGGGTTTGGCTACCACTTAAGTGGTTTAAAAAAATAAAAACAACAAAGTAAGTTGATGTAACCAATTATTTCATGACACTTAAGCGTGGGTTTTGGTTTTAAATGATTTTGATTGATATATAGGCTGGTGGCTACTAAATGCGCCGTGGTTTCTTTATAGGACCTAAAATGATCAAAATATTATTTTATAATCCACTTGTTCAAACAGGTTTTTTTGAAGAAGCATTGTTGCTGTACGACAAAGAAAAAAAAAATCAAGGTGAATTTGTGATTCTATATTTTGATTTTAATGTGACCATTAAACGTGTTTAAGTTTTACGATACTACGATTAAGATAATATTAAAATCGTAGGTAGAAATATTATCAGGTAAAATTTATTATGTTATTATGGTAAATTTATACATTTTGATAGATATGTTAGATATCATTATTATAGAGACATTATTGTAAGTATTATTTCTGTCACCTTTTTTGGCGTCACGCGGCGCTCCACATGATTCATCTCGGGAGGGGACGTGTGAAGAGTGTTAATGCTAAGTAGCGTACCATCACACTTCTAAATACATCTGTATTACGATACACTTTTTCATTAATTACGAGTACATTTCTCCTTTTCTGTCGGCTGAGAACGCAACGAACCGTATACCACGCAAAACTAAATGTAGACTGCCAGTGACCTCCCCTAACGAATTCCGAAAGAAATTGCTACTGGGAATTGTGTCTATATCAAAAATATCAAACAAAGACGTGGTGAGTCTTTACTATTAGAACTATCGGGATATTTATCATGTATTGTTTGGAGTTTCCGATATTAATCCCTCCTTCCGATACTAATTCCTAATAATAGTAATGTGAACGACCATGAAAGTTTAAATACCTATGTGGTGAGTCTTTGTTTGATATTTTTGATACAGACACAAAAAGACTCTTGCGGTAATCGAAAAATATCGATCCAGAAACAAAATATTAAAACAAAATTGTAGGAAATTTAATACTAAACAACTTTGTAGTATGGCTATGTATTTTTCGTGAATAATTAAAACTAAACGACTTATTCAGTAAACAAAAAATTACCCTTATGTTCAAGATGACAGACGCAATGAAAAGAATACCATGCAAAACCGAACGTAGACTGCCAGTGACCTCCTTCAATGAATTCTGAAAGAAATTCGCTACTACGAGTATATAGGAATTTTTTTATGTCAATAAAATCAAACAGAAAATCACCACGTTTTAAAAATATTAAAGTAAGAAGAAAAAAACAAGTGATTCGATAAACAAAAATGGCAGAGAGCGCAACGAACCGAAATTTAAGACAGCCAGTGAGCTTCCTCAATGAATTTTGAAAGAAAATTGCTACTAGGCATATTTTCTTTGTCAAATCCTAATTTTCTTGGAGTAAAATTATCAGTTATTTACCCATTTAAACCTTTGATTTCCGATAAAATAACCCTGTAACCTATAATTCTATCTATTTAATTGTAAACAACCATTTGACATTTCGAGATTACATATATCATGTATTTGAAAACAACCATCACGTGATATACAATTTGTCTTTTAAAGGAGTCTTAAAACAAAGCTATTAAAACGTGACTGTTTCTTATATTAATTTAGTCTAGTGTCTCTCTATACAAAAAAACATAATGGGTGTTAAGCATTGTGTGAATTATATAGAGCCGTTTTTGTCACTAAATACAAAGGATACCTATAGTTAATGATATGTCAAGTGTCAACAAAAAGAATGAGTAGGCAAATACAATAATATATACATTTTATATACATTCATTTATCATAAAGGATGCAAACTACAGTTACATCATGGTCATTATTTATAATCTATTCTGTGAAAAATAAATAATATTATAGACAAGACTATTATTGCTCATAGGAATATAACCTACAATTCAATTTGTGTTGTTATTTGGACCTTTGGCAAAAATGTTATCTCAGGGATATCAAATTTTAGGAAGTGAATTGGTAGGTAACATATAAATGACCTCTATAGTGTAATGGTAGAGCATTCGAATGCTACGTTAGAGGTCACGGGATCGATTGTAACATGTTACGTAGCTATAAAGGTGACCATCTTTGCCGAGGTTTTCCCTTCAGCTTACTATCAGACGATGTGAAATCACCATAACAAAAAAACATTTTTTTAATTTCTGTTATGACTTAAGTATGATTCATAGTAAATTATTCACAAAACTAACATCGATAAGTGATTATGATTACCTATATTGAGTCAACCAATTATCGATTTTATTTGAATAATAAATACAGCTGGTATAAGAGACAATACAAAAGAATCGTTATTGAATATCGAAAGTTACTTGTCGAAACCCGATATTTGCCGAAAGGAATTCTGTAACGAAAGTTAGTCACTCAAATTAAACCATTTTAGCATTTTGGAAATTTACAATACTAACCCCATTGAAGACAACTCAATGGGGTTAGTATTGTAAATTTCCAAAATGCTAAAATGGATACATACCATCTTCATTCTTTTTCATATTACTTCAATAATAAACAGGCTAGCAGGTTATATCGAGATTAAAATTATACTTACCGGGTTTTTCCTTGTTGATCATAATTTTAGGTTGTGTGATGTTCCATAATGGTAAAAAGTCACTCACCTGGCCCCTTATTCTGAGTGACAATTCGTTTTGCAAATACGCGCGTTCGTAAAAGTCGACACATTTATGTTGGTCTAGTTTTTACACCAGTTCTCTCTTCTATGTTAACCAACTACAATCTACGAGTGCCTTTGAATATTGATGTCACTCAGAATAATGCCCCTGTGCTGTTTCCTATTCAAATTCCGGTTTCTATGATGTTATGTAGGCGTGAGAGAAGTATTAAGTCTCGTGGCACTACACAGTGTCATTCGTCTTAAATTTCATAACAGAAATTATTCTGTTAAAATTAATATGAAAAACGGTACATCCATTATGAAATGTCGTTTTTCAAAAAACAAGGCCAGGTGCTTAAGACAGTTTAAAATTAAATTGGATAATAGGTAGATCCGTTTTGTACTGACTGTACTAACAGTCAAAACAACTCATATATTATGTTTTACATTTGATACCTTAACATTATGTAAGTATTTCCGAGTTTTTTCTTACAACTTTAATATTAGCAGCTGCATTTCATAAAACAGTCTAAAAAACTTTTTCTTGAGTGACAGTTCTTCAGTCTAACAAACTTCTGCCCCTCTAGACAAGTGGTAATTCGTTGCTCGGCATATGATGGAATAGAATGCCAAATGTATGGGATTTGACGTATATGACAGGCATCAACGAATGTCAAAAACGTCAAATCCTATACATTCGTCATTCTATTCCATGATACGCCGGGCAAAGAATTACCACTTGTCTAGGGGGGCTGTGTTTGTATTTAATTCTATACCTTTCTATTTGTTTCTTTTGTTTTTCGTGCGATGTTTAAAATATAATTCAGTCCTTTGTAAGGTATTATGTATAGTATGTAATGTATGTCTGAATAATTTATATTATGTATGATTATAATATAATTTTTATTTATCGTATTTATGTTTGCTCCTTTGTAGGTACATATATCTACCTATTACATTTAAGTGTTTGTAATCCATTATAAGAGTACAATCTGTCCTTTGCTATTACACCAATAACTACCATTGGGTACAAACTAGTTTATTTATTATTCATATCCATCCAAAGGTTGCCTGTAAGATATTGCTTTTAGCGATAAGGCCGCCATTTGTACATTACCTAATTATGTTTGCCATTTATTTTATGTATACTTTTCTTTTTTGTTTGGTGTACAATAAAGTTTATTTCTATTCTATTCTTTAGGTTTATCCCTCGTGGCTATACAGCTATTAACGCCATTTCCAGATGAAGTTTTTAGTAAATTTTTTTATACAACTTAGGTGGCAGACAAAAACACGGTACGACCTGATAACCGATGGAAAGTGGTTACTGTGGCCTATGAACGCATGTCACACCAAGAGGGCCACACTTGTCTGCCGACCCTGTAAGAACAGAGAGTTTCTGTGCCGTCAGTGTAAAAGACAAAGCAGTATAAGTTTTTGATCTTCTCACTGACAGCACAGAAACTCTCCAGTGAGCTCTGGCTACCCTACACACCGTCAACGGGTTCACACTGAGAGATTATTATGGTCGTGATTCTTGACTTCCCCAGTCGGACTGCTTAATCAGTAGGCACATGCTGTAAGAACGTTTCGAACGATCGAACGAGCTCGACAGCTGAATCCGCGGTGGAATTCAATATCGCATGCTGTTTTAGTGATGTCATGATGTCGAGTACATAAACATACATCACATTCATGCTTGACAACGTGACGACACCAAATTTACAGAAAAAATCACAGCGGATTCAGCTTTCGAGTTAGTTCGATCGTTCGAAATTTTCTTACAGCATGTGCCTGCTAGTCAGATCATTTCTGAAAGTTTTTTCCACCGCCTCCAACACTTTTTAATTAACAATGCTGCAAATTGTCGTATGTCATTCAGCTGCAACCGTTGAACCTTTAGGTTTAAATAAAGAAATCTACCTCAAACATGTAGATCTTCAAAGTTTAATACAATTGGTTCGTCGATTCATTGTCTTTAATCCATTGTATAGTTAAAGACTTACCTCCTCCTTTCTGTATGATTGGTAATTTACAAAGCAATTATTTGCTTGCTGGTATATTCGTCATTCCGCCCGCAATAGATGTGTTTACTTTGTATTAACAGTTTCTATGAACTCATCTTCTTCGTATCATACCTACTTAATTGATACGAAGAAACAATATTGACTAAATAGGATCAATAGCACTATTTATTCAATCATGCTCTAGCGGCTGAACGCATCCGGCTGAAATTTAGTACAGGGATAGATGATGGGGGAGAGATGATAAGTATCCGGGAAAGAAGTTAGTTGCATGTGTACTAAATTTAGTATACATAGGCAGCTAACTTCTTCCCTGGATATTTTTTTTAAATATTTGCGAGCCTGATATCTTCTACACATTACTGGGAAGAAGAAGAAATTATATTTTTATTTAAATCAATTGTTGCTTGATCTGACTTTATAACAATTGTCGTTTGCGTAATTGATCGATTTACAATACAATACTAATAACATAATTATTCTTGGAGTTGGATTTATGTGCTTATGATTCCGTATGTAAAGAGTTTTTGTAGAAATCTAAAAAGAGTTTTAGGTACGTTGTGTTATTTGTTTGTTTAATTTATTAATTACAAATGAGCGAGTTGACCACAATAGAATAAAATAAAATCAAAAGATGCCAAGTCGCATGCGCTAGTGAATTCCAGATTAGCAAGTTGAAAAATGAACCATTTAAAATATTCGGCCTACTCATGCAATTTTTTATTTACTTCATTATCATGCATTCAGTTAGTAATTAGTGCTACAGAAAGAGTGATAGTATACAAAAAAAACAAAAACAGTTTGTAGTGGGTTATTGGGTTAGGTTAGAATTAGAATAGATTCGATTGAATTAATGACTTTGTACACTCATTTCGATTGGGTAACTGTCTAAGTGATTTATGCAAATCGTTGTCACAGCAATATGGGTTATTACACCATTCAAATGAAGAACCCTATAATCCCACAGAGATTGATCTCATTGATTCTCACGTAATATAAAAGGTACATAATTCTAAGTTATAGTCATTCTTGTTAGTCGATTGAGGTTGTTGATGCTTTATAGTGACGGGTAAAAGTGTTAAGTTCTAAAGAAAATGTCAGTAAAAGTATTGATGTTTGTAGCAATGGCTGGGATAGCTACTGCTGCAATAATAAGAACGAACTCTTTACCTAGAAAGCCCAGAAGGTTTGGTAAGTATGTTTCAAATATTTTGTTTTGTTTAGTGAACAGTTTATAGCAATTAGTATCCGTGCCTCGGAGAGCATGTTAATCTGTCCGGTTATCATACGATGGTTACGGGTAGTTGGAACCCAAAAAGTAAGTAAAAGTAAGTAAAAATGACTTTATTGTACACCATAGATATAACAATTTAACATAGAGATCAGAGTTATCTATCTATCTATACTATTATATCCTAATTGTAAAAGTGGTCGTGTCTGTACATTGGAGATATTAAAAAAAAAATACTTGGGTTATGTTATGTTAACGATACTGAACACGAAAATTTTTTTTTTAATTTCCTGTCTGTTTGTCTGTTTGTCCGCGATGGACGCAAAAACTACTGGACGGATTTGGATGCGGTTTTTTTTGTTAGAAAGGGCTTACTCAGAGTTAAAATCTTACGTTTGTTTGATCGCAATCAGTTGAGTAGAACCGAAGATATGAGCAATGGTCGCGTTAACCGAGATGTACGCGAGCGGAGCCGCGGGCGGAAGGCTAGTGTGTTATAAACAGATGGCGGCCTTATCACTCTGCAGCAATTTCTTACAGGCAGCCATCATTACAGGCAAAAAGTCCGACCAGTTTAAATGCAGAACGTCGAAATCAAATTGGTTGTTGAGTTCAGATGGTAGTTGCTTCACGAAAAATATCGAAGTCCTGAAAAGCGGACCTCGTTTGGAAAAGGCTCAGAGAATGATGATTATGTTACTTTTCCTATAGATTCAGATTGGAAAAGTGAACATCCAGGATAAGACGAACCCAGACCAGGGGCCTTAGACAAAGTGACATTCTATTGGCGAAAACGCCAGTGGAATCGCTAATTGTAGTATGAAATTGACATAAATCATTAATATAACTATATTTATTGTATGAAATTTGAGTCTTTGTAACTCGAAATACATTATGTAACTTATCATTATTACTAGAACCACCGCAATGTCCCGAAATCCAAGGTTAAAACCTTAAAAATGGTTCGCTTCAGCGCGATTCCATCAATAGAATGTCACTTTGTCTAGGGCACCAGTACCTTTTAGTCCCAGGACGAATTTATAGGAGAATTTCGATTATACAGAACGTTTTCAATCAAGTGGTTCAGTTGTGCCGAGCTTTTCCCCTGGAAATCCTTTCTGGGGGAAAAGCTCGGGACAACTGAACTGAGCTAGGTTGCGGGTTCAAGTACCGTCTTTAAGGTTTACTTTTACCGATCACATTTTACTTGTTTTATTTGTTTCAAAGATTAGTAAGATATAAATAAATCTTTTTTGTTAAAGAATATTAAGGATTTACTGCGTTAGTTGAAACTGTATTGCAGAAAGCTGAATCTTACTGTATTTCCTGTTCAACTGTTAGGTATTTATATTATTATAATTGAAAAGAGGTCGCGTCTGTACATTGGAGATATTTCAAAAATACTTGTACTATGTTATATTAACAACTAGCTGACCCATATTACATTGACGCCATATTTTCTGATCCCGTTCCCGTTGCATATCTCTAAATTTATCAGTGTTTCTCTACATGTATTGTACATACGAGTATAAACCTTCCTCTTGAATCACTCTATCTATTGAACAAAACCGCTTCAAAATCCGTTGCGTAGTTTTGGAGATTTAAGCATACATAGGGACGGACAGACAGCGACAGCGACTTTTATAAATTATGTTGTTTAGAATTACAGTCTGTTAGTCTGGGCGCAAAAACTGTACATATAAACCTTCCTCTTGAATCACTCTATCTATTGAACAAAACCGCTTCAAAATCCGTTGCGTAGTTTTGAAGATTTAAGCATACATAGGAACGGACAGACATCGACAGCGACTTTGTTTTATAATATGTTGTTTAGAATTTATTATTGTCTGTTAGTCTGGACGCAAAAACTTCTGGACGACTTTTAATGCGCTTTTTTTAGTTTGAAAGATCTAGGTCAGACATCAAATCTTACATTTGTTTGATTGCAATTGGTTCAGTATTACCGAAGTTATGAGTAAAAGTTGCGGTAACCGGCATCTGAGCGGGCGGAGCCGCGGGTGGCAGGCTAGTTTGATATAAAACTAGCTCGTCATGGCTTGACATGGGAAAACCAAATAGCAACTGTACACAAGCGGTAATGAAACTCAAGATTCAACTAATATCAAGCGCTTTCGGTCACGTGGTCAAATATGCAATAGATCGATCGGTTCATTAGCATCATGTCCACTTCGTAAAACGTCGATGTCGTTCTAACGTCTTGATTTTTGAACGCCATAGCTAGCTTCTATATTGAATAAAGCACTTTCTTGTACATTTCCATAATAATTGTATTATTTTGAACCTAGCCGGTTCCGCCTTACAGCATTCTCAAAGGTGTACAATGGTTAGGTTCAAAATAATAAAATAATTGTGGAAAAGTACAAGTGCTTCATTCAATAGGTATATGTAGCAAGTTCCACCAATCGCCATTAATCTCTAGTATAAAACAGATTGATCGATATTTTCAATTTAGTTTAATAGCCTATTGTGTGTGATAATAGAAGTATAAAATATAATTTGAACAACAATAAGGAACAAGTATTACTTATTATTTTAAATGAACTACATTGTTTAGAATAAGTATTGAACCAACTTAAAGGCAGCATTAATTTTGTCATTGTATTGAATAAAATATACGTTCGAGACAGAGTGAATGAGAAATGGCGGGATTTTTTAATGCGTTTATTTTGTAGGATTCTCGAATAACTGTTACGTTGTAGTAAGTTGCACGGCATGCAGTCAAGGTTTACTTTTGAGATAAAAAAACGTGGTGTTGATAAGAGATCTGTTTTAAACAAGGTATATTTTTAAATAGAGATCTGGGTATCTTACTAGGTAGTTGGTTACCCACATAAGTTCCTAATAAGGTACGTGCTGCTTTGCAAGTCGCGGTTTTCCCAGTACAAATTCAAATAAATACTCTTTTGAAAATTACTTTTGTTGAGTACTGACTACTGTTGACCTGTATTTTATTCGGAACTAGCTGACCCCGCGAACTTCGTACCGCCTTTTTTATTTTTTCTCGCCGTAAAAACCATCCTCGTACTTCAAGGAATCCCTACTAATATTATAAATGCGAAAGTAACTCTGTCTGTCTGTCTGTCTGTCTGTCTGTCTGTCTCACTTTTACGACTAAACCGCTGAACCGATTTTGATGAAATTTGGTATAGAGGTAGGTTAGACCTTGAGAAAGGACATAGGCTATGTTTGGTCGCGATAACCGACATCCACGCGGGCGGAGCCGCGGGCAAAAGCTAGTATTCTAATAAAAGAATTAGCGAAATCGGTTCAGCCGTTCTCGAGATTTGCGCTTAGCAACACATTTAGGGATTCATTTCTATATTACAGATAATATGAGTATCTTGTTCCTTTCGTTTTCTTCAATTCTTTTTTTTATGCCACTTATTCTCTTTTTCCATTCATCCTTTCTGTGGGATGAGCACGAACAACTATCGTAATCGTATCGTGAACGTAACGATAGCACGGAGCATTGCGATTGGCCGCCTGCCTGAAGCCTGCCAATCGCAATGCTCCGTGCTATCGTTACGTTCACGATACGATTACGATAGGTGTTTTAAGTCCTTAGATAATTAATTAATTATCTAAGGACTAGCTGTTAAAGGCTGCTCCGCCCGCATCGAATTCTGATCCCGTTCATCGCTGATAGTAACGTGATGATATATAGCCTAAAAAGTAGCTAGATAATAATACAAATCAATACAAATCTTTCCTCTTTATAATGTTAGTATAGATAAAAATACCACACGGATCTACATAAACAGCGTTTTCGGAAATAAAAAAGTTTGTTTACATCAAAATGATGAATCATAATGTAAATCCCAAGTAACATCGGAATGTGGCCGACGTCCTTCATAAGGCTGTCTGCACATCTTATACTATAAGAACGTTTTACGAGGTTGATATTTGTAATGTTTGTTTCCGAAGTTAAATTTCAATTGAAATAAAATAAATAAATATTTATCAGCTGTTTGTGATGGCTTGTCATTGAACCCCAATTTTTCTGCGGATTTTCATATAATCTTGTCATGATGATTAATATATTAAAAAATCATCGGAAACGATCACGCCATTCTAAAAGTGCGCTTACCCACAAATTTAAAGATTTTTATAAACTAGTTCTAATATATAATTTGTAAGAGCATTTTAACTGTGCGTAGAAAAGCTTTTAAAAAATACTCCTCTCACGCTTTCAGTAACTACGTTAACAATACTATTGAATCCAATCCAATCCTTTTGAGGCTTCAAGCAACAGTGCTTGAAGCCACAAAAGGACAATAAATAATTTAAATATTAAATTAAGATTAAATTAGAGAGAGAGTTAGAGAAAAATAAACTCATCAAGAAATGGTAGAGCAACCGGACATTCTATTCCTGAAATGATGAATTAGTCTTAGAAAAGGTGTCTTAAAGCCGATAAACACATTTAAGAAAAAAACATCAATCTTGATTGTTCATTATAATCATCTTGTATATATATTTTTATATTAAACAGTTCCCGGTGTTTTATATCAAACAGTGATCAAAACAGTTTATAATATCACGACAGTGGTGTCTCTTACTGACACTTCTAACATATCATAAAAAGTAATAAAAAATATCAACTTCTAATATACTAACTTTTAAACTCTCGCGTTCCATGATATACAATAATGTTAACGGGAATTAACGCGATCATGGTATAGGTACATACATACCTTTGATTTGCCTGACGTTTCGACCAGGTTACACCGGCCGTGGTCACAGGCTGACTGGCTCAGCGGTGCACGCCCGCCGTCTTCGAACCTGTTGTAACCTGGTCGAAACGTCAGGCAAATCAAAGGTATGTATGTACCTATACCATGATCGCGTTAATTCCCGTTAACTTCTAATATAGCTTAAAAAAGTTTAACAATAATAAAACATAAGAATGACAAAATGAATAACTATCTACTTATGATGAAGTCATTAAAAAAGTCATAAGAAACAACTTAGATATTTAAGTTAAAAAAATAAGACCATTTTATTGAAAACCAGAACTTATCATACAAATAAGAAAATTAGTGATAAAATCGTGAGCGTGTAAGCAGATGACTTGGAATAAAAACAAGATGAAAACCGGCCAACGATCATTCGTGCTCTTGCGTAGCCCGAAGCTGTACCCAAGTATCGTCTTAAAACTTGTATAAAACGTTCGCGTCAATTTAACATATTGTAAGATAAAATGGTGTCCAAGATTTTAGTATTTACATTAATAGTTGGTACTGCTAGTGCCGCGACTTGGATTGGAAAACCTCCAACAAAACCAGCGGAATTCGGTAAGTTTAGTTGCAGATGTCTTAATTATCATAATGTAGTGACGTCAACTGGTTTTTTGAGCTTTTGTTTATCATATTTCGTAACTATTATTCAATATCTGACATACATTTTGAATATTAATACTCATGAGTTCATATGTACTCAGCAAGGTCTAATGCTACTAGAATTCTGATAAGATGCTTATTATACCTAAACTGTTTTTAGTTAGGCACGCGTTTCATGCCTTCTAGATAAAAAGCTTTGAGCAAAAGCTTCTTCAGAAAATCAAGTTTGGCCAACTCTAATGACTTCATCTTCAAACTATCTTATGAGAAGGTCTAAAATCATATTTGTTTGTTCCGTCTCTTAAATTTAATGTTTTTTTTTTAACCACGTTGATTAATTGATAAAGTTTATAATATTCACAATAGGTATCTTCAATATTATTATCCATCAATTTATCTTCATTAACGACCATACACCTATTTATATTCAACAGTTTTCTTAATTTCTTTAAAGATAAAATTAAACCATATTACTTAGATTTGTATTGTATAGACTTAAGTTTTTGTTGAAAATACTACTTAAACTTTATTTTGCCTCTATTAAACTAGCTTACATACCTATTTTATTCGATGGTTGAAATTTTTAGATTGAATATAATAAGGAAAAAAAATGAAACCTTAACACTTTAATGTAAACAAACATCGTCGCAAATTCAAAACTACAGATTTTTAAATATATTTACGTGCGTCACATAATATTAATTAGGTAGGTATAAACATTTGAATTCCCTGGTATCAATAAAATTACTTTCAAAATATAAGTAAGAATATGATTTATGTGTTCCACGAAACAAGTTTTTAAAGATTTCTCTATAATAATAGAACAGTTTCCTTATATTGCAAATACCTGCAGAAATAGTAGAAAGCAACTGATGAAGACAAATTATTATTCCTAGACGAGAACGATCATATTAATAGACATAAATATTATAGTGGAGATTATATCCCCTTTACTATCACAGGGAAAATTGGTGAAGATAATTATTTATCATCACATCATACCCATCAACCAACAGTTACTAAGTATAGTAAACTAATATACATCACTCTTGTTATAACATCCCAATAGATTATATTCAAGGACTTTCTCCTTTGCTGCCAATATCAATAGGTGAGAATACTTATACTTGCTGCATACTATCTATGGTCTATACCTATAAGAAAAAGCAAAGATGCATCCATATAAATAAAAGGAACCAATTTGTTATTCATTTGAATTGTAAAAATGAACTATATTTTATGATATCATAGTCATCTACAAATCTTCCAAACTGCCATTTAAATGAGACAGCATGCAGAAAAGTGCCCAATAAATGTAAAGGGCAAACATATCTTTTACTTTAAGTTAAGTAAATGTCATTAATATCAATGTCACGTCTTATTTAATATGTATAAACTAGTATTATTATCCTTTAAATATCTTTCCCCGTTGCGATGTTTTACGTAAAAGTCAGATGTAAATTGTAAACAAAAATTATAGTTACATTGATGGGTACAAATGATAGGAAAAACTTTAAAAAATATAAATAGTACACTTTGGTTATTGGCACAAATGATAGGAAAAGCTTCAAGTATAGATGACAATTTATAAATATTACACTTAGGTTATTGTATTTCATCAAATAAGTTTTGCATATTGCTTACATCAATGAAAAAGTGGTGATTAAGAAAAATAGTGTTTTAAAATGATTAGTCAATTTGCTTTTGGTAATAGTGAAGACTTCGTTTCTTTCAACTGCGTCAAACAAACATTTATTTACATGTAATGTTAACCTAGCTTCAAGCTTAAAGCAAATGGATTAAAATAAAGGAAAATAAAAAAAACGAACAAGGTATTCAAGTTTCATCAATTGACCTCAAATGGATGGAATTCACTAAAGATTGTGAACCCATGACACGACCATATCAATGAACATATACGTACTAAAACGAAAACAAACATAAGCGCAGTACAAATGTACAGTCAGGCTCAGATCGATCTTGACTAGCAAAGTACTCAAAATAATCTTTATACCTTACCATTACCCCTTCCTGTTCACGGTTTGTTACACACCTTTGGTTCGGATGATAATACAATTTAAATCTACAATAACAACATTCTACACAAAGCTATCTAGCCCCATGGTAATCATAGCTTAACTAGCTTGTTTAATGGAATCCAGAATACGGATATACATACTTAGATACTTTTTTTTTGTAATTACATACATATTCAATAAAATTTGGTACTAAAAGCATTAGTAGGTATTAAAATCATTTTGAGTACTTTGCTAGTCAAGATCGATCTGATGCTGACTGTATAAACTTCGTAAAAACTTTCTTGACGGTGTCAAGGCCCAAACACTTCGAGGTCTTAATTTTAACAAAAAGCCTTTAGTTGTACGATTAACATCAGCAATATTATTTTACATTTAAAAAAAAACTCGTTCCTAAGTTTCCATGTTGTCTATCTATGGATCACGTTTCTAGTGGGAATAAATAAAACGTGATGTTACAACAAATTCTATTTTTGTAATGGGTTTGGTCCTAATAAATATACTTGACATTTGACCTGTCATAACTAGCATGATTTGTAAGAGACTGGTAATTTTCTAAAAATAGTTGCCAATATCTTATATAAAATTATCACACAAATTAGGCCTATTTGATGTTATAAGTACATTAACGGCTATCGAAGTAATTTTTGTAAAAATATCTGAGAGGCAAAATAAATGTGAATCACTAAATAATGATTATTTTAGGATATTTTACAGTGTAATTTAGACCTAGCTTATATTATAGGTTCTACAATGCGGATAAACATACTTAGATATATTTTTTGTGTTGATTATATTAATTATGTTATTATTACTTGCATCATTTATCAACAATTAATTGCTGATTCAAATTATTGAACATGTCCGGAAATCCTGTTTCAATTCTAATGCAATCATTCATATTCAATACTTTTATAACGTTTATACTTATTTTGAATAAAGGTTATGACAGGTTTGGATTCCATATTTATGAATATTATTATATCCATCATAAAAGCGCTTCCTATATTATTAACTTTATCTGTGTTGTTGATGTTAAGTAATAAAAGGCATTATCCCTTACCCTAACTTAAAAGATATGGATGTTTTCATTAGTAATTCTTATTAAAGTAGTTATATTATAATTGGACACATAGGTAATAAAAAAAACGAAATAATCTTTGTTGTGTTGGCAGTGACGCGTAATAAAAATATAGTACAGGAGTACATACGTACCTGAAAAACTAATATTTCAATGCCTTTAGTGTAGTATCTTACTTAAATACAAGCTTAGTCCAAATATCAAGAAGTTCATAAGTTCAGTTCGTAATAATTCATTGACATATTAAAAGAAATAGTAAGGAAACAAGTATGTATAATGAAAAAGGAAGACGATGATAAGAAAATAGAACTACATACCTCGAAATAAAACATTAAAAACAGTGTTGATAATCAATATTTTTCTTTATTTACAGCTGATAAAGAGGGATGTTACATTAAGGAGATTAACGATGTTATTCCATTTGGCAAAACCATAACACCCATTGGAGTTTGCTACAGAATTCATTGCTCTCAGATGATGGATTACGCCTCGTAAGTATTTAATCTCAAATGTAAATCGTTGCAATATGGTAGAAAATATAGTGACTAAGATAGAGGAAGTGATGTGAGGACTCTGTGGTTCCCACACCGGAAGAGGGACAGATCGAGAGATATGGACCTGGGTCGGCCGGGGCGCGAGGGATATGTGTAAGATAATCTCACATCCGGCAACCGACGATGGCCCACAGACGGCGTGCGTTTTAGACGGTTCCAGTCCGTGGGGATTTCAGATTCAGACACGTAGAGAGAATGGACCAATCTGAATTATTAGGCGAGGATGAAATGAGCAACCTGGTTGAGATCGACCCAGGCCTACGTATGGCAATCAGATTCAGTCAATCGAGGTCATTATAAGGAATAATCCTCAAGTGGAGAGCAGTGTGTATGAAAAATAATTATAAAAGTAAAAGGAAGTAAATCTAAGGGTACTTGAGGACAGCCTTTTTGGCGTGCCGGTAGTGCATTCTATTACTACGCAGGGGGCGCGGGTTCGATTACCGCTTAGTGCAAATATTTGTATGCATGGATATGTCTATTTGTATTGATCTAGGTGTTTTCATGCCTCGAAGAGCACGTTAAACCATCGGTTCCGGTTGTCATGCGAATATATGTACTGCAGTTGTTAATATGTAAGAGCCATTTCTCCGATTTCCCCTAGAAATGGGAGAAATGGCTCATACAGAAGGGCTGATCGCCTGTTAGGTCAACGGCGTCCCGCACTGGAAAAAGAAGTAGTAGAAGTAAAAGTATAATTGAGATTCCTTCAGTGTAATCAAATGCAATGTTTTAATTTCCAGATGCGGTGTGGTGTACACAAATGATCCAAAATGCCACATAACTGATACAGATCTGAGCAAACCATATCCAAGTTGTTGTCCAGACATCAAATGTGATATCGATAATAACATCGCATAGGTTTTATAGTAGTTTAGTTTAGTCATTAGTCCTAACATCTGATTATATTAAAGTGGTGGTTCTTATATGTGTAATTCGTTTAGTTTAAAGGAAATCATATCCTTCACATAGTAGTATTTACTTATTACCAGCTCTAAGCTTATCCAAAGTAATAATGTATATGCAATTAGGTACTAGGAGAAATGATGGACGAGTAATTGGGGTTATTTTCACAGAACGTGCACTGACCATCTTATTAAATCTTAAAAATAAAAGTATTTCAGAAGGATCAGAAACTGACGGGCTTGCATGAAGGGTTTAATGATGATAGAGGAAATTCTTCAAATATGAAAGAACAGAAAGAAAGAAATATCGAAGTCCAGCCAAATCAGTAGTTAAACTGATATAGCGGACCCCAGACTCCGAGGTGAAAGCTTCGGATGCGACTGGAATTAACGCTAGGATGAAGAAGAACAAGAAAGAAATGAAGAAGAAAATAAAGAAACAAATTGGAGGTTGATATCTCTGTCTACGACGGAGGGAGAAAGACGTGAGTGTATGAATGAATGAAAACATCACTTGAAAATAAAGGACTTAAATCTGAATCAATGACCCAATAACCTTAAAGAAATATCTGATTTACATGCAGATCAGAATTTTGAAACTGAGAGTTTAATTGAAAAAGAAATTTGCTCCTCTCTTGTGCATAATATTTGGAAAATTAGAATACGTGTAAATAATAATTGTTATAGTAGTAATGCCATCACTGAAATATGATCTCAGGTGTATTATAAGACTATTAGATAGAGTTCCTTACGAAAGAGTTAGGCCGCTAACTCTAGAAGCTATCTTGGCACCAAATTGTTGTTTTTAAATATTATTTATGTTTAATAAATTAGAAATTATTTTAAAAATTCTTGTTTCATTTTTCTTTGTTCGCTTTTTTATTTTTTCGGGGTATGTTCTTGGAGTTTAACCTTAGGTAACATACAATAATTATAATGTTGATACTGTTTTCTTAAGACAAATTTTCGCAAAATCATACTAACCCCTAAGGCTCTTTGTAATGTAAAATTTTTGAAATGTAAAGAATAATATTATACATATTTTTAACAGTAGAAAATGTATTTAATGATTTAAAATATTGGCCTAGAAGTCGAAAAAATACAATAAAATATTTAACATGATTGAATTATTATTAAGAAATATATAAATAATGCTACTATGAAAAAAAAAAGAACAGGGAATTCATTCTCACATGTTACAACTGGAAACAGTGCGCAAAGTGGGAGTGAATGAAAGCAAATCACTATCTCATATACAGGGCGTAAAATGACCTCCCGGCTGCGGTTTTCTCAAGGGACTTCAATGTGGAGTTCATTAAGGAGGGCATTAGACCACTTACCCAGTGTGGTATAAGAACGGTGACTTTTAGGAGGCACAGGTAAAAATCACCATAAAAATATTTACAGGCGCACTGAGTCGTATTGAAAAAGTTTACTCTATAGCAAGACAACTTCATTAATTTTTTATTGCAAAACTTAGGCCTATCATAAAAACTCGACGAACAATTATTGACAAATTCTAGTATCTGTTTGAAGACGTGGGTTTAATAAATTCTGGATACAGGTGAACTATTCAGGAATCCATTCGAACATTAACAGGTACCTGCTTAGTGCTTAAGCAATGCGCCTAATTAAATACACAAAGCAAAATCAGTGACTGGCAGCAAAAATATAAGCTGCTGCCTTGGTTACAGCTGTGCTGTTGCTTTATATTACTTTTGTATTATGTTATCTACACCTTTTAGTACGTAAGCTACATACATACATACATACATACGCCTGTAAATCCCCTGAGGGGTAGGCGTATTATCACCCACATACGTAGTACCTAATATAACTAGCTTAAAAATTACAATCACCTGAAATTCTGAGAACACGGCACCTATGGTCACGTGGTCCGAGACCGTGGTCTTAATTGTTGAAGCTGTCAGTGAAGTGACGTCATCAAAGATTTAACTTGGTAGGATCGTGTTAAGTGACACTAAACTCTAGTATAGAGCAAGTTGGTTGGGCAGTACCCTTATTATTTATATCTACCAATATCATTTAAAGAAAGATTTGTTTGCTTGCAATCGATAATCTCTGAAAAGAATGACCTGTTTTTAAGAATTCTTTCACCATTGAAAAGCATTAAGAAGTAACATAGGCTGCTTTTTATCTCGATATTTTAATAGAAAACCGATCCTGTTGAAATATCGGGATAAAAAGTAACTCCCGAGTTTATTCTAGTTATTAGTCTCAAAACTGTTGACAAAACTAAAGAATAACAAAATAAAATTCTAGGCTACCTAATAAATTAATTAAATATTAGATATCAATTAGCCTACTGCAGTCCACTGCTGGACATAGGCCTCTCCCAATCTGCGCCACGTTTGCCGATCCTCCGCCTTCTGCATCCAGTCCGTCCCAGCCACCTTTCGCAGGTCGTCGGTCCACCTGGCTAGGGGATGTCCCACCTTCCGTTTACCTACACGCGGTCTCCACTCTAGGACTCGTTTGCTCCAACGGCCATCAGTCCTTCGGCAGATGTGGCCAGCCCACTACCACTTCAGCTTGCTTATTCTGCGAGCTATGTCGGTAACTTTGGTTCTATGTCGGATAACCTCGTTGCGAATTTTATCCTTCAAAGAGACTCCAAGCATAGCTCGTTCCATAGCCCACTGCGCGACTTTTAGGTCACGGACTAACCCCACCTTCAGTGGCCACGTTACGGTACCGTAGGTCATAACAGGCAGGACGCACTGGTCGAAAACCTTTGTTATGAGGCATTGCGGCAATTACAGATAAACTAAAACTAAAGTAATGAACAAAAATGTTTACAAGAATAAATAAAATCGGCCAAGTGCGAGTCGGACTCGCCCATGAAGGGTTCCGTAGTAGCAAAGGCGAAAATTGCGGTTTATGACGTATTAAAAAAAAACTACCGACTGGATCTCGTTCGAACCAATTTTTAGTGGTAGTTTGCATGGCAATTTACATCATATATTTTTTTTAGATTTATCATTCTCTTATTTTAGAAGTTAGAGGGGGGGGGGGGGGGACACACACATTTTTCCACTTTGGAAGTGTCTCTCGCGCAAACTATTAGGTTTAGAAAAAAAAATATGTTAGAAACCTCAATAGCATTTTTAAAGACCTATCTATAGATCCCACACGTATGGGTTTGATGAAAAAAAAATATTTTGAGTTTCAGTTCTAAGTATGGGGACCCCCAAAATTTCATGCTTTTTTTTATTTTTGAGTGAAATTCTTAATGCGGTTCACAGAATACATCTTCTAACCAAGTTTCAACAGCATAGGCCTTATAGTTTCGGAGAAAAGTGGCTGTGACATACGGACGGAGAGACAGACAGACAGACAGACAGACAGACAGACAGACAGACAGACAGACAGACAGACGGACGGACAGACATGACGAATCTATAAGGGTTCCGTTTTTTACCATTTGGCTACGGAACCCTAAAAAAGGGTTAAAAAGTTCAGGCGTCGGAAAATGCCTTCCCATCGATGTCGACTGGTAACGTACCCAAAAGGCTGGCGACATTGACTCGTTGGATGGCAATGCCAATCCTTTGGCCAAAAAAAAGGCCAGCCCTTTGATCACGCGAAGCATCAACTAGTCGCTTTGCTATTTCTTTGTAAAGCAACCGTGCGCTTGGACCCCTCGAACTCAACGTTTCGACCCCAAACGACTTAAATATATAATTGTTGTTTATGTTATCATATGCTGCAGCAGCGCAGGCACAGCCCGTCGTACTTAGAAGATGGGAAGGCGCAAGGGTGTCGATGCATGTTGCGTCCCATCTTCCAAGGCAAAGACGTTTATCATCCGGTCTCTTGCCATCGTCGCGCAACCAACTGGTTCAAGGATGGATGAGACGCTGGCGATGACAAGAGCCCGGCGGATAATATCATTTAAATGTGCATGACGTGACATGCGTCCTGCGCTCCTGCCGCATTATAGGCCGTGCTGCCCGAGGCTGTCAACTGCTAATTTAATTATAATGAATATTTCCATAGCAGATGTTTTCATTAAAACAACCTCAGACTTTGTGCTTTCACGATAAGTAGTAAATATAATTGGGGTCAAGATCACAGTTCATAATTAAATATAAACAAAATATGTGTAATGAAATCTTAAACTCGGGTTCACTCTGCTACTTCGCAAATTAAGAAACCTAATTTATTTTTAACAAAAAAATTAAACCAACTTCTAGAAAAATAAATGCACCGATAAGTATAAAAATTATTAAATAACAAATACACCTGAAAAATATAAAAATGCACCTAGGACTTTTGTTGAAGTCAGTGCCAAGCAATGCATATACACCGGAAATGTAGCTGAATATTCTGAACACTTCTGCCTATCCCTTCAAAGGATTCAGGCGCGATGTTATGATGTGTAATAGCAGAGATATTGCAATAATATGCGATTGAAGAGCTCCATGGTCTAATCTCGGAAACCATCATCAGATCTTTACAAAGGAGATGGATACGCTTTCACACTTTCTTTGGCCAAGATGTAAAAAGATGAGAGTGTCTCAATTAAGAGCTTACATATTATTAAACCATCCCTGAAAATTCTGCAGATTTTGGTGATCTGAGAGCAGAGTTTTAAGAGATTAAATAAGTGAGGTTATGCAAGACATTAACGTTTTTGAACTGTGATTTGATTTAAACCAATAAACTGATACAGCACACTGATATGGTACACTTTTTTATATATTTTATAAACAAATTGTTTATATTGTATCTCGATAATTAATTGATTTTGAAGATTGAATAAATAAACGGATTGACTGAAAGTCAGGGAGCTGTCAGCTATCATAGCACAGATTAGAAAAAACAGTTCTGTTGATAGGTACACATGAGAAATAGTTAATCGATTAACGAAAATCGATTCATAATTTATTTTTATTACATTATTATTATGATTTTAAATGGTTATTATTATTATTATGATTCTATTTGTTCAATCTGATTGAAATAATACTGCGATGCAAGTGTTTTTATAGACAATAATGTTTAAATCATTCATAGTAATTGATACCTATTTTATTTTATTAGTGGAATAAACTTAGTTTTAAGAGTTCTCGTCTTCCAGATTAACAATTGAGCGGGTTTTTTATATTTTGAAATAGAAAAATATACCGCTTTTTTTGAGTCATATTTCAACTCATTACATTTTGGCCCAGAAATCCCCGTCTCCTTTAAATGGGACCATTTTGGAATTATCTTCTTCGGAACAAAAAATGAACTTTGCAAATCCATCTACGCATGACGGAGCTATGAGCGTACAAACATAAAAAAATAAGTCGGTTAAAACACGAAACATTAATCATGTTTTCTGAAAACTACAAAAATACCTATATTTTTTTTATTTCTTGGAGTATTTGTATGTTACGATGGTTTATTAGTTTTTTAGTATTCAATATCATAAAGTCCTTATATTTGTAGGAGTCCTGAAAGGAATGCACTAATATTAATATTTAAAAAAAAATCAGAGCACATTTTGGAGGGAAGCATAGCGTTAGTCAAGAATAATGAATGTTAAATATCGCATCATCATGTAATGCCATGTATACTCGTAGTTGTGATATAGAGACAGCTAGAGGCATGTACATTGTACAGTTCACACCATAAGATAGACTATGTAGTTCTTCTTCTTTCGTGTCAATGATCCTCTTTTTCCTTAGCTACTTTAAATTATTCGAGAATAAAATTCCTAATTCCTAATTCCTTAGCCTATACATGGCTCGAGTCAACAATAGTGCCCGGAAAACGGCAATAGACACCCCCTATTACGTGGGACCTAATACAATGATTGATGAAATGTGGGTGTTAATTCACCTCTGCCTGACCCTCCAGGGATAAAGGCGTGATTGTATGTATGTATGTATGTATGTATGTATGTATGTATGTATGTATGTATGTATGTATGTATGTATGTATAAAAATCTGCCATCTCGACCGCGCTGTCAGTGGCTTTTTTTTAGGTCATCTTTAGTGCATAAGGCATAAGGGGCACGAAACCAAGTGCGCCATGGATTGCACGGGGGCTCCACAGTCACTACGTAGTATTACTGAAGTTAGTGCGGAACCCTAAATATGCATATGGGTATTATCACATTAATTATCTAATGAGATAACACCCATACTTAGATTACGAATAGCACCTACTGCTATTCGTAATCTAAACGATCTGTCAAAGGTTAGAAAATGAAGAGTACTTGAGAATCATATAAATACCTTCAGCTAGTTTACATTGGAATAGATAGCATACATTTAGTAAGTGTCTGCGTATTTAGTATCCGATCATGTATAAAATAATTATTTATGCTGTTTGCTTTGTTGCTGGGAGCGCAAGAAGTGCAAGTATTGAAAATTTCATGGGAGATTGGATATCTGTTGCATTGTACCCACCAGTATTTTTCCTTCCGTTTTGCTTGACCAGCACCAATTCTATAAACGCTGAACACCCGCAATGTGAATGTGCTGATGGAAAGAAGACTGCATACGTACAGACTAAAAAACAAAGCGATCAACTCACTGCTACTGGAGTTACTGCCCCAATTATTATCTTAACTCCAACGTTGGTTGTTGAAGATGCTACTGACGTCACGCCTTTATTAAATGTGTCTTGTACTTGCGGAAATGAAACACATCAAAACCGTGTGGTTGTGAAATCCTTAAATGAAAACTATTTCGTGATGTATAAAAGACAGAACATTACCAAAGAAGACTCAAATGCGGCCGTTCTTTATTCAAAGAGAATGCCTGGATATTTAGAACTTATGACTTTCATGCAGAATGCTGATGAATTACGGAATAGGACGGGGGGGATATTTTGCTGTACTGAATATGATGCAGAAATTAAACGAATGTTGGCGGAAAAAGAAAAGAGTGAGAACAGTAAAACAGTGCATCCTTCCCTTCTGTGATGATCACGTATAAATGTTTGAAAAGTAGTAAAATCTGGAATAATTATTTTTTCCTCAAACGTTTTTAGACATATTGTGCCTCCTTCTTTCCCATTCCTAATCATCCTGTTCCCGTTCCCGTGACCCATGGGAACGATTTTTTAATCACCATCCGTGGAAGTTTTGGAACATACGAAAATAAATTAGCCGAATCGGTCGAGCCGTTCCCGAGCTTTGCGCTCAGCAATATTCATTTTTATTAATGACTAGCTGACCCCGCGAACTTCATACCGCGTTTTTTTTAATTTTTCTCGCCGTGAGAACCATCCTCGTACTTCAGGGAATATTCTAAAAAAAGAATTAGCGAAATCGGTTCAGCCGTTCTCGAGATTTGCGCTTAGCAACACATTTAGGGATTCAATTTTATATAATAGACAAGACTGCTTTAGAATAGAAGTGCTTTAGAATCTAATTAATCCACTAGATAATGTATGAGCCGTTATCTACTGAAAAGACAGGTAAACTAGAATATACTAGTTTATTATGTTAACATTTACATTAAGTACCTCTCTTATTGTGAGGACTATTGAAATAAAGTCACATAACATCATGTTAGATTGATAAATATCCGGTTTCTGTCCTTGTATCTAGAAAATAAAATGAAGACGATAGTTAGTAGTATAGAATACAGTTTAAATGATGAAATATGTGGGCTAAGGAGAGGGGTCAAAAGTCACTTCCATAAAATCCAAGATAAGTCAAATCGAAAAGAGGAGAAAGAGTAAGCGGGTCCTGACCTCCAAGGTGAAAATACCGGTGCAACAGGGAGTAACGTTAAGATGTGTATGTAATTACTTTTCAAAATTCGTTCCTTACTAGCGACACTATTTAAAAATAAATCTCGACCGCGCTGTCAGTGGGTTTATTTAGGTCGTCTTTAGTGCAGGAGGTAGGATATAAGGGACACGAAACCAAGGACACAAATGAATAACATAGTAAAAAAAACACAGTAGATAAATAGCTACCATGCAGATAAAATAATTCAAAATGTTGAAGGTCATTATTTTAACGGTACTTATATAACAAGTATTTAAACAGCAAAGCAGACGGGTGAACGTCAGTACGAGGTCTAGATATGCCTATCAGTAGTGCTTAAATTATTCCAATATTCCCAGTCCAAACTTATGTTCCTTTGTGTATACATTTCATGCTTAATAAGTCACCTAGTGATTACGACTGTACCTGTACTGATGGAAACAACGCAACACTAGTGGAATATAGTTACGTTCAAAATAAAGTAAAAACATTACAGTCTCGGAGTTTTCCTATGATTGCCATTGATGTTACAAACGAAGTAGCCTTAGACGTGAACCGTAACATGCGGTCAACATCATTATAGATTTCGAGTGGCTCTTCGATCAGTCGGAAAGAATTATCTTGTGATGTAGGATAAACCCCAAGACACATTTGCTAAAGGAGAACGAAATAGTGCAAATGTGGCTGCTAGAGTAATTCCTAAACACGTGGATCTTGTCACTACACTTTTAAGTATAGAAGATCTCAAGAATAGACAAGGTGCCGAAATGTGTGCAAGTGATGTAAACGCTGATCCTGAAATGTTGTAAATCTATACATATAATAAAATTGTAACCGATCGGTGTCTGTACATGGCATGGAAATGAGAAAAACTATTATTGGGGGACTTTATTAACGTAATAGAAGCCAAAACAACGTTCGTTGAAATTTTTGTCTGTTTATCTGTTTGTCTGTGCGTTTGTGCACGCTAATCTCAGAATCGGCTGAACCAATTTGGTTGCGGTTTTCACTAATTGGTTGTGGTAGGCTTCACTTAACATTTAGTGATTTTTTTATTAAAATCGGTTCATAAATAAAAAAGTTGTGTCAATAATAGTAAATCACACCTAATAATTATAATTTGTGTGAATAGATCGAAACAGTAAAAGTAGCAAAATGCTAAAAAGAAGAGATTATTTCGATCATAGGAGTCTGAAGAACTTCGAGAGGCAAGAGTAACTGCATCTCAGCAAAGTCAGGCCAGGTTACATATTGCAGAATCTTCAGCTTAGCAAGAGTCTTGACAGAGTTCACATTTTTCTTATACGATTTTCTCTCGAATCCGACACAATAGTGAACAGCCGGTTTGGTAATATTTTTGAAAATTAATATCATCACGCTATTCTAATAGGGAACGAGGCACTATAATATGATAAAAATATAATATATGAACGTTTATTTCGCACAAGTATCCCATGGTGTTTGTAGCTTAGTGGGTTTGCGGTGGACTTACAATGTTGCTGATCCAGGTTCGAACCCATCTGAAACGGACTTTTCTTTATAGCTTTTCAATATTTTTTTTGTTTGATTTATGTAATTTATAATTTTTATGCATTAGTTTTGTTTTAAATTAATTAATTTTATTCTCATTATTATCTATAGGTAGGTTCATACAATAACATCATGATAAAAATAGGCTGTATGACAGGAGTAGCAAAGCAAAATCGATCTTAACTTATTACATAATAATCTTAATAATACAAGGTAGATCTTTACGAAATTCTTCATTTCGGAGACAAAGAAGGTTATCCCACCAGCCCGCAAAGTCATGAAACTTAAATCAGCTTTAAAAATTCAAAAGAAGCATTGACATTAGCACTGGCCAGGCTGCACCACTCAGTCGCAATTGACCAATTGTGACGCGCCGCGAGCGCGACTTGCACTTAACCGGTTTTTTATATAAAATTATTCAATCCATTTATATCCGGTATCTCCTATGGGTACCACCACACCAGGGCTAGCGCAGACGCGGCTATGTCGGAATCGAACCGATAGCATGGACCCTTGGACTCGTGGATAGCAGGGACTCTTGGGGTGTAACACATCGCACCACCGTCCCGGCCCTGCTTGGGCTAGAATAACGGGTGGCCCGTCTCATCGCCATCAAATCCGCGTTCATGGAGCAACGTTGCACGTTCTCTGATTTCCGTTGCGTATTCTGGGGAGTACCCGAGAAGTGATCCTCCCCCGTACCTCTTCCGTCGCCTGTTTTGCCTTTATTATCACCTTACAATACGAAGCACCGCACCATGCACCAAACCATAAGGCCACCATTCAAGAGACGTTTGACGGCCATTTTGACGGCCTTGCTTTTTCACACTCAAGCGCGACGTGAAAGAATCCGCGATCATAAGAAGAAGGAAACATGGATGTGGGTAGAGCATTACAGTTTTTTACCGTGCAATAAAGAAATGAAGTTCCGAACCACTTGGTTCAAGGCGGTATTATTTCTCCCGATGTGGTGTCACACCACAGCTCAGCACGTGTTATTTTGGATATGAAGTAAGAAGAAGGGATTAGTATAAAGAGCTTATTAGAACACTCGCCGTGGTATGGTGGAAATGTATGGTAGTCAGAAAGGCAAATTCTCTACGCAACTGCAGAGATTCTAAAATATTAGTAACCTGAAACCTATCATTGCATGGCTCTGCAATCTTATCGATTGCGTCTTATACGTACCGCGCAAAGCCATCCCATAGATGAGAACAGTTACCACAAGGAGCCAAACTGTGTATAATAAAAAGATATCGCTGCTCCTATTATACGAAAGTGAGCAAAAATGTGGGCAGAGAAACATCCAGTTCCGGCAGATTTCATCAGATCAAACAGAAATCTCACCATCAGTCTCAACTACTGTTGCCAACTTAGAAGTATAATCATCTGCGGACACAAGTTGGCCAGTGCAAGAGAAATATGGCGAAATGAGGCCATATTGACCAGTTGCAAGTGTACCCTGCGCCTGCTAGGCCCTATCCCAGTCAAGGCCGCGTTTGCTCTCTTGCCCACTGTGCCCATTCACCTGCGTGTAAGGCAACGAACAACGATGTGGCTATGGTTGGTAAAATTTAATATGAAACCAGAATAATCAACCAGCCATTGACTCAGTATAGGAGAACCACTGCTCCGGCGTGTAAAAACGTCTTTATATGCAGGGCTCCGGGTTTTCGTGAAGTTATTTTCATGATGCTCTCGATGTAGTTTTATCTATTCAGTTCGTAAGTAGTAGTAGCGTGTTCTGAGGATTTGGGAGGAAGGGAGGATATTTAGAGCATTATAACTAATGAACATTGCTAAATGTGGATACAAAAAGTTTGATAAGCAAAAAGTAAAAAAATTCAAAACCATTTCGTAGCGTTTGCTAAGCCCATAGAAGGAGCCTGTCTTAATTTCGTAGTTTTTGGTAGTTTAGCCCTGTATGTATTATTCAGTCACTCGAAGAAGACTTTCTTCATAACAAATAATTGAGATAATAACGAATTAACTGAATTATCTGTTCTGTGACATGGGTTCGAGTCATTCTGAACTTAACGCGAACGAAGTCGCGGGCAACAGCTAGTAAATAAATAAAATTTATTATTTAATAAATATTCTTTCTTTTCACTTTTAATACATAAATTTCACCAATACTGGAAGCACATTTAAATTTCCATCTGCAAGCACAGCTGATGCCCGTGACTCCACCCGTGTGAGATTTTGATCCCGTTCCCGCTACTTATGGGAGGCGTTGCCCGGGATATTTTTTTTATTTGTTTATTTACCTTTGAAGAGGGCTCACAGACTAATTACAAATTATACTTACAACAATGTTGATATACATTGCTAACAACAATCCTACATAGCGAATAACAATATAGGATAACAATGAATACTTAATAATAATCTTAAGGAGGTCACAGAATGACCACCGTCCACCATTAGCACGGGCTTGGGGGTGGCGGGTGGGGCCGCCTGTTACCCTAGCAGAAGCAGGCCGCACATTGCGCGCCTCCCCATATCCGGGGGCGAGTTGCGGGCTCTGTGGTCCCCACACCGGAAGAGGGTCAGATCAAAAGAGACCCTCGTTCAAGTAGGACAAAGTGCTACCGTCTGTAACAATGATTGTAAACATGTGAATACATGTTTTATAGTCCAAGTAACGAAGGAACTTCCTCTGGATACCTGCCCTCAATACGTGACTTAGAATTCCCCTATTGAGGGTTCCACGGTACTTGGGATATAGCAGTAACTTAGAACATGGGTTCTAAGTTACTGCTATATTTGGAGTAACTCTTAATGTCAGCGATGAACAAAAGAGGTCCCAGAATACATCCCTGTGGGACGCCTAAGGGGAAGGAAGTACAGGCAGATGTGTGACCTTGGAGCACCACGGCCTGTGTCCGATTTTCTACATATGGGGTAAACCACTTATACAAGTCCCGTTGCCAGTAATTTCTGCTATAATAGCTGATGATCTATTCTGTCAAAATACTTACTACAGTCGGTGGATTAACAATTAAAACAATTGTCGTCATTTTTATGCTTAGTCATTTTTCAATAATGACATTACTCGCCAAACTCACCTGTATGTCGTGCTCCATAGCATCTGAAACAAACTCATGAGAGAAGATTCAGTTAGATCTGGTGGAGCGATTTTTAAGAAATACGCGTTGTTCGTCACCAAAACTACTTTTAACCGCCGCGTAAACATCAGAATATACCACTCTTTCGAGTATTTTAGAGAACAGGCATATCGCAATTTCCATATCGCTGGAACCAGACTTTCCGCCAAAGATCTCCTGTACAAAATACATACTAGCTTGACAATACTATCAGCACACCTGACTATAAATATTAGCGGTATTAAATCAGAACCATCAGATTTGGAGAGATCCAGGGTTTTCAGTAGTTGTAGTACTCGAGAAGGGCATCTTTTCGCTGCACTGATATAATATGTACACTACGCCACAGAGGCAGTCAGTATGGATATGGATATTAAATAAAAAAAACATTTATCAATGGAAACATTTTTTCCTGTTTATCAACTATTCCAATAGCTCCGCAGATTCAAAATAATTGAAATGTTAAAGGTCATCACGATAAACAATATGTATTTAGAACAGAAAAGCAGACGAGGGATCGTCATTACGTGGTTACATCTAGAATACCTAGTGTGTATCAGTGTTTGTTAAATTATTCCAATATGTTGTGGAAATTACTATTCATATCATCTTTGTTAGTAGTGGCGCAAGCAGAGAACATAGAGAACTTTTTCAACCAAGTATGGACGTTAGTTCAACTTTACTCCATCGACAGCGACACAGACATTCCACCGTGCCAAAAGCTCATGTTTACCCAATCATCTTATGATACTGATTGTATTTGTGAAGATGGAAAGAAAGCAACCCGCGTATATCTTGTTGGCATTGAAAATAATAGTACAAATGTGCATACAACTAAGAGTTATCCTACGATAGCCATCAATGTTCCAAATGAAGTAGCCTTAAACGTCAGGTGTACATGTGGTGAACACCAATACAAGTCTCGACTGGCTCTCCGATCAGTAGGAAAGAATTATCTCGTGATGTACGAGAGACGACTACACTATTTCAGACGTAATGAAGAAGTACCAAACAACATAATTGTGGCTGCCAGAAAAATTCCTAATCACGTGGAGCTCCTCGCTATACTTCAAAGCATTGATGATCTCAAGAATAGACATGGTATAGACATTTGTGAAGGTAGCAACAACAATTCTGAAAAGAACGAAAGTGAATAAATAAATTATCTCTTGGCCTGGCATGCTCTCTTTCGCAAATTTTTCGTTACTGCTACCAAAATGGCTTACGTCATGAGAGGTTGCCTGGCTGGGGGGGACAGGTGCACACTTTCGAAGATTTCGCAATGATTTTGTATAATTGCCTATTAATGTAGATGTATATTTGATTTCGTTATAAAATTCCTATCAGATTAGAATATATAAAAATGAATAAAAGATCTACAAGCATTTCTTACTGTAGTTTGGTTTACTACTTACTGTTTGGGTAATAATATATTTACAGTGTCTTGTATAGCTCTTAATCCTAAAGCCGCTTGACTAGAAAAGGTTTCTCCATGTTATCGAAAACAACTATGAAATATCATTTGAAATTATTATAAAATTTATTCTGGTTAATCCAATTTAAATATGTACAATATTAACAATAAAACTAAAAATTTAAATATAAAAGAACAAATTAAAAACTAAATCCGAAACGAATAAATTCGCTAGAGTAGTTTGAAGAAGGACACAGGTCAAAATATGCAAGTGATATGTCTGTTGTTGGAACTGCTTACAGCTGGTAAATACTTATTATCAGGTGAGCCAATTTCAGTAATAGGTTTATTTGTGTACCAAGAGCATAATTCTTAGAAAGGTTTATTAATATCTAATTAAGTTAAAATTAATAACACATTATAATAACGGAACCAAAAAAATACGGCTAATTAAATCAAAATACGGTTATTTATCAGGTCACATATTTTTATAGTCACAAAGGAATCAAAACCTATAAAGATATTATTCCGTCGCCGACCGCATACGACAACTGCCGACGCATGCAGCACATACAGCGTACCCATTACTTGTCAAACTCCGATACGGATAAAGGGGACCATTGAGAAGCCGCAATGAATAACGTGCATTTGCTGTGTGCGTCGGCAGTTGTCGTATGCGGTCGGCTACGGAATCATACCATAGGGATCCCATTTGCCCTAGAATCATGGAATTTGGCACGAACAATGTTCATCATTGATGTAATGGACAATACAGTACTATTGGTAGGTACTATTGTCGCAAAATGGATAACAGACTATTACTTCCCATATTTATAAGCGTGACAATGTATATTATAAGAAATAACAAATCCCATGATCCTTTATTCCTTGAAACAATTGAAATGAAGCACAGTTCAGAACGTGATTCGTGTTAAAAGGTTGTGTGTTCTGTATTTATCTGCAATGTATTGCGTTATTATTTCCCTATTGATTGCAATGTGTTACAGCACAGTTTATAGTGCATTATTTATACAACCACCAGTGGCCAAGCCTCCGTTAATGAGTGCGTTTGTATTTGATCATTTGTCTTATTTATAATAGTACTAGCTTTTGCCCGCGGCTCCGCCCGCGTGGATGTCGGTTATCGCGACCAAACATAGCCTATGTCCTTTCTCAAGGTCTAACCTACCTCTATACCAAATTTTATCAAAATCGGTTCAGCGGTTTAGTCGTAAAAGTGAGACAGACAGACAGACAGACAGAGTTACTTTCGCATTTATAATATTAGTAGGGATCAATTTAGTTATAATAAAGTCAACATCCCAGATGGGATTTGAACCCGGTAGTTGGCTCCAGCATCGCTTCAAATATCTAGGATGCGTGCGCTGGGACCGATATGAAGTAGATTATTTTTTCGTCATCATTCTTGCCTTGACCCCTATCATATCCGGAGCTTTCATTTCGGAGTCCGGGGTTCGCGTTTTCCACTCTAAATGCTTAATCCATCGTGATTATAATTACTTACCCTCCGGATCATTCTATTATACAAGCTAATGAATATCTGTACAGGAAAACCCATCAATTGTCTTGTCCTTTGAATTACCAATTAACATTTCAAATGAGTAATCAACAGGGTAATTTATTAGGCTGTACAGAGTGTTATGCACAAACTAATACTCAGTGCTATAGTGATAATTATTGTACATGTTAATCAATGAATCAATAAGCCTATCGCAGTCCACTGCTGGACATAAGCCTCTCTCAATATGCGCCATTGCTTTTGATTTTCTGCCTTCCGCATCCAGTTTACCCTAGCGTCCCAGCATCCCAGCGTCCCAAAGAGCATCCCACCTTCCGTTTACCTTCTCGCGATTTCCACTCGAGGAGTTGTTCGCTCCAACGGCCAACGGTCCTTCGACAGATGTGACCAGCCCATTGCCACTTCAGCTTGCTTATTCAGCGAATTATGTCCCGAACTTTAGTCCTTTGTAGGAGACCTCATAGCGAATATTACCCTCCAAAGAAACTCTTAGTCTACACGTGACATCTTTAAATAAAATTACAGATTGCATTCTCCCGATTGTAACTGGCAGCTTATACAATAAATGACTGATCCTAGAAGTTGTTAAAATGAACTTCCTTCTCTAGCATTTTCGATTATCAGCTGTCGCTACTCTAAAGCCTGCGTAATTTACTTTATACATTTTCTACCAGCTCGGATAAAAGGCTGCTACGTACTTGAAATAGCTACGATACTACCTTATAACGTGCCGTATACTCCAAAAGGTGAAAAGTCTTGCATACAATATACATGCCTACATAACAATAGTGCAAAAGTTGTCACGTAAGTGTTCCCATATTCATTTTTTTTATAAGCCATATTCAAATTACCATAAGATAGATGGAAATTTATGATTGGAGTTTTGTTTTGAGCTGGCAGTTTGAGTTAAAGATTAGTGGACTAAAGAGCAGCTCACATAAAACCACATTAAAGCTAGGCGTACCGTGTTGTTTTCCGGTGGAATAGAATAGGGAAAACCCATCCTCTAGCATGGGTGTTGTACAAGGTGACTGAAAGATTGGACCGTTCTCCATCCGAAACATACAGCCCACGACAAAGTGCCCACTTTCCAGGAATGAACTCGCCCCCTTTTATGCGCAATAAAAAATCAATACCCCCTGAAGGGAGGGAAGGACGCACTTCGGGCTTCAAAGTGCAAGTTTTGAAAGCAACCGGGATACGTGCTCGAATGATGATGAGATCGAGTTGTAGGTAACCATAATATGCCTTCTCAAGCTATCGAGCTAGGTTCTTTAAGAGAGGCATAAGAAGGTTCCTGAAGTTCCTTTAAGGTCGGCAGCACGAATATGATGCTTTTGGCGTTGCACACGTCCTTGGGCCATGTTAACCACTTTGCTATCACGTCTGCTACCTAAGTAGTATAAAAAAGCTATTACTTTTTACTTCTAAATTGTGTAGTATATTTTGTAATCCATTAAAAATCCATTGTTTGTTCCCAGCTGCGAAGATGTTTCAGTGACGGATTGTAAAAAATGGTTTTTGTATGGAGACAGAAACCAGGCCTATCCAGGATGCTGTGATAAATGTAAAGCATAACGCAAAAAAATTGCCTTGTTTATAATAGATAAGAGTGGATTACGTCATATTTTTTTTTTGTTATTATAGCACTTCTTGTGTTATCTTTGGTTTACGTTTTTTCTTTAAGATTTATGTCTCCCAAGAAAATTAGCGGTAAGTTATAACAAAATATTTATGTACTCACAGTAAAGGATGTAGGTGTATTAAGTTTTATTTTTATCTCCCTCTCCATCTGTACATAAGGACACTGAATAAATGCATTAATATTATCGATAACATAATGTAACTCATAATGTGACCGTGTTAAATATTTATAATGTGAATATTATTGACAATATTGTAAAGAGAAGGCTTCAGGCATAGTCAAAGCAAAATCGCGTTTCCATAAGGCAGAAGGCTTCCAAACAGGTGTGAATTTTACGCCCTATGCCTTTTTTGTGTAATTAATGCCTTATATTACAACTCGGAGTTGGAGACTATTTGAAGGATAGAATTCGTAACGAGGTCATTCGATAAAGAATTCGATAAAAAATAAAGAAGGCTCACATAGCTCGCAGAATAAGCAAGCTGAAATGGCGGCGGGCTGGCCGCATCTGTCGATGTTCGGTGGACGTTGGAGCAAACGAGTCCTAGAATGGAGATTGCTCGAAGATAAACGGAAGGTGGGACTCCCCCGGACGTCCATCTGGCTGATGGACTGACGACCTGAAAAAGGTGGCTGGAATGGACTGGGTGCGGGAGCAATGGAGCTCATTGGGAGACGCCTATATCCATCAGTGGACTTTAGTAGTCTTATTGATTGTAATTAAGAAATGCGCAATTGATAAAATAATAAATTATATCAATAAACAATTTTTATTTACTTCACTCCTGCGATCAGAGAAATTTTCATCGCATCATGCTAATTTCCCAAATAGCCTTGGCAGTTCCATTCATATTCCCGTATTCTGTATTGTATTTTTGGACTTCAGTATGTAAACTTTCCATGCAAACAAGATTAGCGTTCGAATGATGATGATAAACATTCACCGTATCTACATAATTATTCTTTATCCCTTATATTTTCACGGTACTGAAGTTATAAAATTTATGTTATATCAAAAATTCTTTATCAATGAAATATTTTTTTTTCTTCACTTCAGAATATGCACTTCAGATGCTATAATATAGTTTAATTAATGAGATAATAGTAAGAAGTAATGAAGAACGGAAAGTTGCCGCAGTTTTTCTGGACCTAAGTTCCGCATTAGATACCGATAATCACGTGCTTATGCTAAGAAAACTGAAGTGTTACGGCATTAGAGGCAAAGCTCCACAACTATTTGAATCATATTTGGGTAATAGGAAAATGTATGCGGAAATTAAGTCTGTTGATAAACATATTTGTCTATGTGTATATAGGTCCAAGGTACATATACTGACGACTGGCGTCTCACAAGGATCAATCCTGGGGTCAGCGCTTTTGCTTGTGTTTATTAACGATATAACAATTGAACACAGATACTCAATGGGTAGTTTTCCAGATAAGACAAATGCCAAAGTAGTAAGTGCCAATTGCATGGATTTGTTGAGCTGTAAAACACATAAGTTGCTTACTGTTTTCAAAACTAGTTTGCAACTAATAGCTTAATAATAAATAGAAATAAAACAAGCATTATTATATTTACAACTACATCATGTAATAATGACACTATTAATATAATGCTAAACGGGCGATAGGATAGAATTAGTAGACACTGTGAAATTTCTGTGTCTTCAAATAGATTCATTATTATATACTTAATTGGAAAAATCAAACTGGAAGCCACTGTGGGATCAATTTCACCAGCATGCTTTGCTCTGAAAAGTTAAGAAGTTTTCTTTCTTCTATATATTATTGCAGAAAAGGACTATAAGAAAAATAGTCCGAACGCAATCCGCGTATATTACGGTGCCATTAAAAATAATAATAATTTATTAATGTGCATAAGTCTATAGGGGAGGCCTATGTACAACAGTGGACTTCCTATGGCTGAAATGATGATGATGATGAATGTGCATAAGTCTACGAGTTATCCTACGATAGCCATCAATGTTCCAAATGAAGTAGCCTTAGACGTCAGCTGTACTTGAAAGAATTATCTCGTGATGTATGATAAACAGCTACCTTCTGACAAATGTACTGAAGAAGAACCAAACCATGCATATGTGGCTGAAAAATTTCTAAGCACGTGGGTCTCCTCGCTACACTTCAAAGCATTGATGACCTCAAGAATAGATATGGTGCAAGTGACGATAATGCTGGTTCTGATAAAAACGTGACAAAAAGGGAATAAATAAAGAAGAATGCCAGTTTTGTTTTAACAACCGTTAGGTTCATCATTTTGGACCCAAAATTATGTACACGCGCAACAAGTAATACAGGAAATTTTTCAAAAATAATAAGTGCACCTTCATTTTGTTTGTTTGCCAATATCCTAATTCTTTGAAACGTTTATTGATATCTCATTCCCATTAAGTAGGCATAAATGAGTAATACCTACTAATGTTTATAATAATCCCTTGGATCTAAACTTCTTAATTAACGTACCTAAACAAAAATTAGCCAAAAATACAAACAGATAAAAATACCATTAATAAAAATCCCTACTAATATTATAAATGTGAAAGTAACTCTGTCTGTTTGTCTGTCTGTCTGTCTGTCTGTCTCGCTTTCACGCCCAAACCACTGAACCGATTTGGATGAAATTTGGTATAGGGGTAGATTAGACCTCGAGAAAGGACATAGACTATGTTTGGTCGCGATAACCGACATCCACGCGGGCGGAGCCGCGGGCAAAAGCTAGTATTATTATAAAAAGAAAATGAAAATACTATTTTTAAACCACATAATATTTTGATACTCACAACGGAATGAAAACCAATGTGCATTATTGCTGTAATGGACAATACAGAAGTACTATTGACAGGTGCTACCTGAGAATGGATAATAGACTATTACTTACCTACTGATATTTATAAACGAGACAATGTATAAAATAAGAAATAATACATCCCCTGATCCTTTGTCCTTGAAACAATTGAAATAAAGCACAGTACAGAACGTGGTTCGTGTTAAACGGTCGTGTATTCAGTATTTAACTGCGATGTATTGCGTATTTATTTCCCTATTCATGGCTATGTGTTGTAGCACAGTATATTGTGCATTATCTATACAACCACCAGTGGACAAGCCTGTGTTAATGGGTGCGTTTGTACATTTGTATATTTTAATATTTGGTTTAGATTTAGACATGAAATTGTACCACGGTTGCCATACGAACATTTATGGTAGTCCTTGCGGTTAGTTGAGCCCTAAAAATCCGACAACTGGTCCAACTGGCATTTTTTGATATCGCCAATAGTTTGAATTTCAGTCGCAGGCGCATTGTAGTTAGACTGTAATAAACGGACCGCGGTCTCCGAGGTGGAGTCCTCGAATGCGACCGCGATTATCGCAACGGTACCTCTAAAGCGATGCGGCTGATCTTCGATATCCCTACTAATATTATAAATGTGAAAGTAACTCTGTCTGTCTGTCTGTCTCGCTTTCACACCCACCCTTTTTTTTTTTTTTTTTTTTATCGTGCGAAAAATCCCCACGGATACCTCCCCCGCCGGGGTCGGAGGAGGAGGTTATGTCGGACTCGAACCGACTAAAACGCACGCCTTCTGTGGGCCGTCAGTTGCCGGAGGTGAGATTGTCATAGCCATATCCCTCGCACCCCGGCCGACCCAGGGCCATATCTCTCGATCTGGCCCTCTTCCGGTGTGGGGACCACGGAGTCCCCAACTCGCCCCCGGGTATGGGGGGGGGGCACGCAATGCGCGCCACCGCCGTGGCCTGCTTCTGCTAGGGTGACAGACGACCCCACCCGTCACCCCCAGGCCCGCGCTCATGGGGGACGGAGGTCATTCTGCGACCTCCGACGCCCGAGTTGCCGCCGCTCGTCGCGGGCCGCGCGGTTTGCGATTCTCCTTCGCTCCTCGCGGACCGCAAGGTCTGCGATTCTTCTTCGCTCGCGCTCCGCCGCCCACTTCACGAGCATCACTTGCTCGCAGAAGGAGGCGCCGGCGGCCCACGCATCCGCGCAGCGAACCATCGCTGCGAGCAAAGTGGCGAGCGTGAAAGCTCTCACTCCCAGGGTCGCCACCAGCTCCCGTCTCGGCGTCTCCCACGCCGGACACTCAGTGAGCGTGTGCAGCGCCGAGTCCTCGCTCGCGTCGCAGTGATGGCACTCGGACGTTGGCTCTTTCTTCGCGGTCCGATGCAGATACCGCCCAAAACACCCATGGTTGGTGATGATCTGCGTCAGCCAGAACGAGAGGCCGCCGTGTGGCCTCTCTAGCCACTCCCCCATGATGGGTCTTACCGCCGCTACTACGGCGTGCCCTGCGCGTGGTTGCCCAAGTTGTAGCTCCCACTCCGCCACCATGTCCCTGTGGAGCCGGGATCTCACGGCCCGAATTTCTTCAGGCTCAGGATCGTGTCCCCGCTCCCGCGCCGCCTTTCGGTAGCGGTATAGCGCCGAAAGGGATCTCGCTTCCAGGATCCACGGTAGCGATCCGGTCACACCCAAACCACTTAACCGATTTTGATGAAAATTGGTATAGGTGTAGATTAGACCTTGAGAAAGGACATAGGCTATGTTTGGTCGCGATAACCGACATCCACGCGGGCGGAGCCGCGGGAAAAAGCTATTTTCTATAAATCGACTGCCACCTGATCTTGACGATTCATTGGCGATATTGAAGTATTGCCCTTAGATCACTTGCTGGACTTTTTAGGACTACAACTAGGTACTTGTAACGACTGCCGTAGATGTTCATAAGACAACCTGGATCGACGGCTTAACGAGCTCTCCAAGGCACAGCAATACCCAGACCAATGCAAACAGTATTTATGAATTCAAATATTTGCACTGAGTGGAAATGGAACCCGTGCCTCCTACGTAGTAAACGAGATCACTATCACCAGGCCACGGAAGCTTGTTTTGTACTGATTGAACATTAGGCGCTAACTCCATAACCTCAGCAAAAAAAATTTTTTCAGCTAAGATGAAAGGCTGCTACGTACTTGAACTCGATGTGGTACTGCCTTACAATGATCCGTATACTCAGAAAGGAAGGTCTTGCACACAATATACATGCCTAAAAGATAATAGAGCAAAAGTGTTGACGTAAGTGTTCCTATATATTTTTTAACTAACCATATCCAAATGACCATAAGATAGATAAGAATTTTTCGTACGGGGTGAGACATCGGCGACATTACGAATGGACGTTCATATTGCATACGGAATTAGTCAGAATATCCGAGTTGGTTTTTATATTCTTTTTTTATTTTTATTTTATATATGACACGTCAATTTGACTTCGCCTCGCCTGATGGTAAGCTGAAGGCAAAGTCCCTGAAAAGAGCGTCACCATTACAGACACGTATCATGTTTCGTTTCGTAATTCAGAGTTTTAGAAATGTTTCCAGCGGATTGCAAAAAAGGATTTTTGTCCAGAGACAGCAATGAGCCCTTATCCAGGGAGGGTGCTGTAATAAATATAAAGCATAATGCAATAAAAGTGTAATAGGTATAAGAATGGATTACATCGTAATTTAATAAAAAAGTAGTTGCTATATTTGTTTTCTATTTCTTTCTGCTTGGGTCCATAAAAGTAACACTAAATTGTAACAAAAGATGAATGTATTCACGGCAAAAGTTATAAAGACACGTTTATTGTTGAGTGATATACTTACGACATTCAGTCTTGTTATCATTTTGATGTTTGTTTCCAGCTGTGCAGAGGTTAAAGAGACGGATTGCAAAAAAGGATTTTTGTCAGGAGACAGCAATGAGCCCTATCCAGGGTGCTGTAATAAATGTAAAACATAATGCAATAAAAGTGTAATAGGTATAAGAATGGATTACATCGCAATTTAATAAAAAAGTAGTTGCTATATTTGTTTTATTTTCTTTCTGCTTGGTTCCAAAAAAAAAATAGCACTAAATTGTAACAAAAGATGAATGTATTTCACGGCAAAAGTTATAAAGACACGTTTATTGTTGTGTGATATACTTACGACATTCAGAGTGTCAATTATATTATTATTGACTAATAATGACTATATTCTACAAAAATGGTATGTCGGGCTTAAGGTATATGGTGTTGTAGGGCTTAAGGTATAATCAAAGCGTCAGTGTAAGGCACCAAACAGGTGTGGAATCATAATTAATGCCTTATGTTACAACTTGGAGTCTCTTTGAAGGATAGAATTCGTAAAGGTCATCCGACAAGTTGTCGACATAGCTCGCTGAAGTGGCAGTGGGGTGGTCATATCTGTCGAACGACCACTGCTCGTTCGAGCAAACGATTTCTATAGTGGAGACTGTGAGAAGGCAAACAGGAGGTAGGTTGCCCTTAATCAGATGGACTGAAAAACGTAGCTGGGTACACTAGATGCGGAAGCGGAAGCAAGTGCGCTCATTAGGAGAGGCCTAGGTATATCCAGCAGTAGTCTGCAATGGGCAAATTGATTGTAATTAAATATAATGATCAATCTATTCTGCAAAAGTTTTGCCACTAGTCTAGTGAAGTTGGACGTGAAAATATGTTAGCAATTTGCGACTCTAAAGTTGACTATGAAATCAAATATAGCCTTAAAATTAATGTCTGTGTAAAAAGAAAATTAAAAAGTGCCAGCGAAAGACCGACCGTTAAAGCGGGCATTAAAACGAATAGGATAATTTGGTTTAGAAGAGGCCACGGTGGACCACGTAATAATCATAAAATACCGGCTGCCTCTTACCAACTTTATAGAACATTCGAAACGAGACTGCTTTTATTGTTTCCTTTATATCCATACTTAATATTATAAAGGTAAAGAGTTTGCTTGTTTGTTTGATAGAACGCGCTAATCTCAACGAATGGGAAAATTCCATTTTGTACTAAATAGTTAGTTTATCGAAGAAGGTTATAGGCACTGATAGCAGTAATCTTAAAAGTCAACAAATCGGGCGATTCCTATATGTTATGTGAAAACATCAATATGTGAAAATTAATTAATTAGCCGCGTGGTTTCCGGCAGAATAGAATTTGGACCACCCCACCTATATATTGATAGGGTGTAGCCGGGGCGGGTTGGCTAGTACATTAGGTATATGACAACGAGGTACATAATCAGATTGATAGTTTATAAATGCTACAATTCATCCATAATATTTTCAATTTTTGTTCTTTCTTTCCTGGTTGCAAGAAGGAGCCTCCCTGAGGCGCCACTGGAATCACCTAGACCAGGTAACACAAGGTCTCTAGGCTGACCAATCCTATCACTAAAATGGCCCGAATTTTCTGGCGATACCCCTCTCCCATTCTTTTTCTTCTTGTTTTTATTCTGAAACTATCTAATCAGACAAGTCTGGCTGTTGGCGTGCGAGACTATTAACACTCAACTCATGTAGGTATTCCATAAATTAATCTTATATTATTAAGTACAGTCATAATCAGATCGATTTTGACTAGTAAAGTAGTCGCATCCGAAGCTTTCACTGGTCTGGGGTCTGCTTTACCGGTCTTACCTGCGGATTTGGCTAGACCTCGATATTCTCCGTGAAGCGACTGCCATATGACCTCCACAACCCAATGGCAAAATTAGGAGATATCGAAGCATTGCAGTTACACCGTTGTTGTTGGACTTATTAGGGCTCCAACTATCCGTACGATTACCATAGATGTTTGTATGCCAACCGGGACCGACGGCTTAACATGCTCTCCGAGGCACGACCAGACTAATGCAAATACCCATATTCATGCATATAAATATTTGCACTGAGCGGGGATCGAACCCGCGCCTCCTGCGTAGCGGCCGCGTTCACTACCGCTACGCCACAGAGGCTTCAATTAAGCTTCAACGTTTAAGTTAATAGGAGACTCAGGGCAATTACAAATAGTATCTTTTAGAAAATTTTCTAACTAAAGAGAATTTTCTTCTCCTGTGTTCTACTAGGAATTCTCAAAAGACTGTATTTCTACCAAACGACACGGATAAACATGATAGCTGGTGTGTCATTATATTGGATAATGTTTTGGTGTCCATAAACGTTAGCTTCGCCAGCAGCGCCATTCGCACGTCATCGATCCCATCTCTATATAATTTTTATGGATAGTAACTGTTTCCAATATTTATCCTCCTCCTTATTGTTTATTGAACCTAATTACTGTAAGGTTAACCGCACTCAATAATATGATAGTTCATCATATCATAGCCTTCCGCCCGCGGCTCCGCCCGCGTGCATCTCGGTTAACGCGACCTTTGCTCATATCTTCGGTTCTACTAAACCGATTGCTATCAAACAAACGTAAGATTTTAAGTCTGAGTAAGCCCTTTCTAACAAAAAAAACCGCATCAAAATCCGTCCAGTAGTTTTTGCATCCATCGCGAACAAACAGACAAACAGACAGGAAATTAAAAAAAATATTTTCGTGTTCAGTATCGTTAACTAACATAACCCAAGTATTTTTTTTCAAATATCTCCAATGTACAGACACGACCACTTTACAATTATATAATAGTATAGATAGATAGATAATAGTATTGACAATATGAATGTTATTTGCATGTCGCAGCCAACTAGCTTAATCAGCCGTTCAATTAATTGACTAGGCTGTTATCTAAACGACGCCTTTCAATTAACGGCCTGAATGTTATTCAGTCGTATAGTTTGTTACAACGTTTAACAAACTGGTTGGCTAATGCTTACATTGGAACGATAGGATGGGACCCAGAAATAAAACAGAAATTTAGTGACAGGTTTATTAAGAAAAGTAGCGCAATCCGAATTGGATAGGTTAGGTTAGAAGGCTAATGGCTAATATAAGAGTCTCTTATATATTTTATACAATACACTTTTTTGTGTTATGCTTTACATTTATCACAGCATTCTGGATAGGGCTCGTTGCTGTCTCCAGGCAAAAATCCATTTTTGCAATCCGTCTTTTTGACTACTGCGCAGCTGGGAACAAACATCAAAATGGGTAATTTCACGATGCCAAATTTTTTGCTAATTTCGGTGGCAGTTTTCAATCATAGGTTTTCCGATGAAAAATTTTTATGGAGTTCTTTTAGAATATCTAGTAGTATATAGTGTTCTAAAAGAACATTGAAAATTTTTTTCATCGGAAAACCTATGATTGTAAACTGCCACCGAAATTAGCAAAAAATTTGGCATCGTGAAATTACCCAAATGATAAAAAGATTGTAAGGAAGAGGAGGACGAGGAGGACTAAGAAGCTATCTGATCCACCAATCCCTTTAGCTCAACCTCCAAATCAAAATACTAATCAAAAATCCTTACCCGATTGTACTGCCATTTTTGTATTGTTTTTATTTTTTGTAAATTTGTCAGGTATTATTGTACATCATAATGTTATGATGTACAATTTTGTATTGTATTGAAATTCGCATATGGTTAATTAAAAAATATGATACAGGAACTCACCTCAATACTGTTGCACTATTATCATCTAGACATGTATATTGTGTGCAATACTTTCCATTTTTTGGAGTATATGGCTCATTGTAAGGTAGTACCGCATCGAGTTCAAGTACATAGCAGCCTTCCAACTGAACTGGTAGAAAATTTACAAAGTTAATTACATAGGCTTTTTAGAGTAGCAACTAGTAACAATTAAGAATCGATCAAACGTTGAAAAATAAGCTCTGTGGCGTGGCGTGGCGGTAGTGATTTCGACGGTTAGTTACGCAGTTACGCAGTTACGCAGGAGGTGCGGGTTTGATTCGGTCATTGCAAATATTTGTCAGCACGAATACTTTTTTGTATTGGTCTAGGTATTTCCGTGCCTCGGAGAGCACGTTAAGCCGTCGGTCCCGGTTGCCTTATGAATATCTACAGTCTTTACGGTTAGTTGGAGCCCTAAAAAGGTCAACAAATGGTCTGACTGCAATATTTCTATGTCACCAAGAGCTTGTGGAGGTCAGGTGGCAGTCGCTTCACAGAAAATATCGAAGTTCAGCCGCGTTGCTTTAGAGATGGACCCCAGACTCTGAGGTAAGGCTTTGGATGCGACCTGAGTTAACGCAAGAATGATGATGATTGTAAACCTTAACACTGGAGATATTCATTTCAACAATTTCAATTATCAGACATTATTGTAGCAGCTGCCAGTTACCGTCAGGGCAGCGCAATTCGTAAATATGTTTTAAAAGATGTTACATGAACACTATTTATCACTATAACACCACAGTCTAACGAATTCAAAGATTCATATGACTAGTGATACTGTGATAACACTAAATATTAGCTTGTGAATAACACTCTGTATACATAAACACATACCTAATACTACTAACACACAATTACCCAGTAGATTACTCATTTGAAATGTTAATTGGTAATTCAGAGATTCCCCTAAATGGTCTTTCCTATAGGTACTTGTAGAGTGCATTGGATATTCATTAGTCGTTATAATAGAATGATCAGGAGGGTATCTACTAACTAGTTTCTTAAGATTATACCAATCTTATGTTTGTGCAATATATGGGAATCACGGACAGTTATTACGTTTCTTTTTTTATAAGGCTCGTCAATTTGACTTCACCTAGCTGAAGGCAAAGCCTCGGGAAAGAGGGTCACCATTATAGACACGTACCATGTTACAATGGTGGCACTCAGCTTGACGGCCTCATTAGATGCTTTTTCACGCTCAGCTTGAAGGACCCGGGACTGTAGGAAGAGGGAAACACGTGTACCTACTGGTAAGGAATTCCAGGACTTAATGATGCGGTAGAGGAAGGAGTCGCCGAACGCTTTTTTCTTGATGGAATATTCTGAATATGTCCCGTTTCTTCGAATACTTTCCATCTTTATCAGCAACCTAACATAATGTTGTATTTATATATTTGCTTACAACACTACGGTGTAGGGACAAATTGCTCATTGAATAGTATTCAGTGATATGAATTTACTGAACAACGAAAACAAATTCGCCTTAGTTGAATAAACACGCACATTCAGAATCGGGTTGCCATTTGCGATAAAGAATGGATCGTGCATTACAATTGACATAATCTGTTGTGTAAATAGATGTGATAGACAAATTGAATAATACACTAAACTTATACTTTTCTTGGAGTGGATAGATGCTTGTCTGCGACCCAAGTGGTAAACTACCTGATTCAAATCTACACGTCTCGCATGTTGACTTTTTCGTATCTAAATCATTTTCCTTGCGTTAATTGCGGTCGCATTCGAAGCCTCCACCTCAGCATCCGGGGTCCGTTTATTCTAGTCTAACTGAAATGAGCTTGCAGCTGAAATTCGAACTATTGGCGTGACCGAAGTATTGCAGTTGGACAGGACATGTTGGTTGATTTTCAGGGCTCTAACTGCCCGCAACGACTGCCATAGATGTTTGTATGGCGGCCGTGGTACAATTTGTCGAATCTAAATCTAAACAAAACTTTAAAATGTTCAAATGTACAAACGCACCCATTAATAAAGGCTTGTGCACTGCTGGTTGTATAATTAATACACTATATACTGTACTATAACACATAGCCATGAATAAGGATATAAAAACGCAATACATCACAGTAAAATACTGAATACACGACCTTTTAACACGAACCACGTTCTGAACTGTGCTTTATTTCAATTGTTTCAAGAATAAGGATCAAGGGATTTATTATTTCTTATTATATACATTGTCATGCTTATAAATATTGGAAGTAATAGTCTATTATCCATTCTATGGTAATAGTACCTATGAATAGTTCTACTGTATTGTCCATTACAGCAACAATGAACATTGTCAGAGCTAAGTTTCATGATTCTAGGGCAAATAGGATCTCATGTTTTCATTCCTTTGTGGGTATCAAAATATGTGGTTTATTTGTAGAGTGTTATTTGTTACGTTAATTGAGTAGTTTATCTCTAAGAGATTATACAAACATTAGTAGATGTTTCAAAGAATTAGGATATTGGCACACAAACAGATCGATAGGATATCTAAGTGATGGGAAGGTGAATTAATTATTTTTGGAAATTTACTGTATTACTTGTTTCGCATGTTACATAATCTTGGGCCCAAAGGGATTGACCTAGGTGATAACTATTTTTTTGTCTTTTTGACCGACTGCCAAAGAAAGGAGGGTAATGTTTTTCGAGACTAGGTATGTCTGTATGTATGTCCATTTCTTTGGTATGCCTGACAGCCTGAACGGCTTGACGGATTTTGACATGTGCGGTGTCATTTCATTTGTCATGATTGTGTGAGTGACACCAGGTGTATTAAAATTTCTGGAAAATCAAAATGGCGGAATTTTGGCGCTAAAATGTATTTTGCCAAATTTTTTTTTCACTCAAACTTATCGAGTAGGGTATCAAAATGAAGGAAATTAGAAGGAGATTACAAAAATATATATCTACATGTTATATCATAACTAAAAAGTATAAAATGAAACAAATGATTAAAAAATAAGGCGGTACCCATTAATTTTCTTTCGATTTATGATCGGCAAATGGGTACCGCCTGCTACCTATCAAAATTATTTCAATCTTTTCAGTGGCAGTCAGGTTTTTGAATGAATGAATGAATTCATTATTCATCAAAACATGAAACTAAACCTTCAGAAAACTTTTTTTTATAGTGCGGACTCTAACCGACCTAGGAGTATATGTCGCCTTAGGCTATCAATCGTCGAGAGTGAGGTTGCCCTTGGCATATCTCTCACGAAATCTATCAACTTGGAGTTGTATTAACACTATTAGAGACTTATTTCCACTAAACGGTCACATTTTCATGGGTTTCACTTTCACGTTTATTGTCCAACAGTAAACATAAACTTTAGGGTCCAATCAATTAACTTTCTTATATACAACACCTAAGTAGGTATGCCGCTACGGGAAAACATTGTGGAGAGGCTTTTGTGTGATTGTTATTACTTCATTGAGAACTACTAACATTGCCTTTACATTACCATTAATAAATATTACCTATAATAATATCAAAATTATGTAACTTACTTATATAGATTGTTCTACGTTAGAACACGACTGGCTGAGAAATCTCTCCATCTACCGATTGCAAAGGGCTACAAAAAACCGACGAGTTCAGAATTTTAAGTATTTGTAAGAAGTTTAAAGCTTGACGTAGAGATGGCGCTGTTCCATCTTTAACTCAAGAAACAGTTTGGTATGTAGTAAAAGCTGATATCACACAGTTAAATTTTGAATACTATTAGAACTATCGGGATATTTACCATGTATTGTTTGGAGTTTCCGATATTTCGGCGCTGTTGCACGGTCATGGTCACCGTTTAACGCCAGTACTACAGTACCTCCGTGATCATGGTGCTTGCGCTGTTGCACGGTCACGGTCACCGTTTATCGCCAGTACTATACAGTTCCTCCGTGATCATGGTGCTTGCAACAGCGCCGAAATATCAGAAACTCCAAACAATACATGGTAAATATCCCGATAGTTCTAATAGTATTGTGAACGACCATGAAAGTTTAAATACCTATATAGTTCAATTTTGGTTCAGTTTCGTTTTTCATTTTTCATCTATCACTCAAAGTGACAGACCTGAACATAAAAATGAATCATTAATGCCAATTGAATTCACAAATGAAAAGATCCAACGGTATTGGATCAGTTCACATTTTGGAATCTAGTGTCTTTCAGTCATGCCCCAATGGAACGAGAAATGAAAGGTGTTCAGACCTCAGACTAAAAGAATAGTTTTAGTCTGAGGTTCAGACCTAGATTGAACATTATTTCGGGTTCGGTAATTTTTTTTTGTCTCAAGTCATGCTGCCGACGGATGTCATGTGTCACTTAATTTTTTCTCTGTGTTGCGTTTAAACTAATTCCACGACACATGAACTCCTTGGACGGTATATTGAAATATTAAAAAATGAATGTTGAATTATATTTCAACCCGATTAAACCGGGTGAACATAGATTGAAAGAAAAATTAAGCAATTTACCCGAGTGAACACAAACATACGTCGTGTACAGGCTGTACCTAAATGTTGAGAGTGATATATTTATGATGTTTAGGTTATTTCCTGGTCGGTAGACAAGAATCTCCAGTGACAAAGGAATCGCTTCAGGCAATCTACAATAGCATCAAGTCTATTGTAAGACGTCTTTGACAGTGACAGATTGTATGTCTCAATATACAGGGAGGTCTTATATTAGCTTTCATTGTATATCTACCTCTAAGTCCCGTGTTCTAGAATGGTATTCAGTTCTGAATCTCGATGTAGGTATCTATGAATCTGTCTATACAATATGTCAATCTGTCTATGTAATCTGTCAAATCTGTAATCTGTCTATTGTCTTCAGATAAATCAAGATTCAGGATTGCGTGTTGTTATAGAATATGGGCCTAAGAGTGTGATGGGGAATTTTCTTACGTTTCGTAAATTCGAGGCAGTAGTAAATGCGACTGCTACGTAGGGGGTGCGGGTTTTGTTCCCTGTCAGTGCAAATATTGGTATGCATGAATGTCATGCAGTTTTTTTTTTTGCTATGTTTACAAAAGAATGCTGAATCGTTGATGCAAACATTTTAATTCAGAATCAAATATTTTTGAGTGTTCGAGGTTCCCTATTTTTAAATTTGTCATTAAGTACTGTAGTTTGTACGTACAACGTACACCCAAACATGAAGATTTAAAAAAGAATTAAAGTAATAGTTTCAGTACAACTGCACCCAGAGGAGAGGAGAAAAAAAGAGATGCAAGATAACAATGATTTAATGAATGCGAAAAAGTTTAAGCATCCCAGTTTAAATGCCACCCGCGAGTGTACTGAGAGGACTTTGTTCACGCTTTTTGTTCGACTTCAGATGTATGGGCCCAGTGTGGGCGGTTACAGTGAAAGAATTATGGTGAGTAATTATACATAATATATGATTTATAGAAAAATGTTATAAAACTCAGAGCTTTAAATGCAAAAAAAAACTAAATGCTTGAAATTGGTTACCTATTACTTTCAATAGTCATTTGAGTCAACAAATAACTTTCGTTAGCGATATTAGAGGTACCTCGCCTTTAAAAATTTTGTAGCTAGCGATTTAACCATACCTATTTGTTTTAGTTATACAAAGATAGGTAAATATTTGTACTTGATATTGGTGGATTGGAATAGGGCCACATCTCTTCCCTTGTGGGTGTCGTAGAAGGTGACTAAAGAATAGGGCTGTATCATAATTTGCGTAATGTGGGTTTTGGATGATACACCTCTGCTTGCTCTGTCAGGGATTTATAGGTGTGAATATATTATGTATCAGTGTAAAAACAAATCACTTTGACAGCCTCCGTGGCCGCTACGCAAGAGGGTTCGATCCCCGCTCAGTGCAAATATTTGTGTGCATGAAATATGGGTATTTGCATTGGTCTGGTCGTGCCTCGGAGAGCACGTTAAGCCGTCGGTCCCGGTTGCCATAAGAACATCTATGGCAGTCGATAAGGGCAGTTGGAGCCCTAAAAAGTAGTTTTTTTATTAAAAAAAAAAACAACGGTCTAGCTGCAAAGCTTCGATATCACCTAATGTTAACATTGGGCTGTGGAGATCAGATGGCAATCGCTTCACGGAAAATATCGAGGTCTAGCCAAATCCGCAGGTAAGACTGGTAAAGCGGACCCCAGACCCCAAGCTGAAAGCTTCGGATGCGACTGGGAATTAACGCTAGGAGGAAGGAAGTGCAAAAACAAATACTTTTAAAACTGAAAACAACACGTTTATATTTAAAAATACAAAAGTAGCGAGATTGTGTGATATGAAGGAACTTTATAAGTACAGTACATATCAACTGTTTGTTACAGTTCTTAGTACCATTATTAGTATTATTTTTCGATGGCATGTGGAGACATAATGAATGTCAGTCAGCCGAAATATTATAGTGTACCTAACTAATGATGAAAGAAATATAATAAGTATGTTGATTGATGGTTTTTCTAATCATTCAAACTATAATCGTTAATGTGGTACATTCAGGAGTGAACTAACGTTTCCTAAGTCACACAGATTTTACGATTGCCTGTAAAACGCAGCGTAACCCAGGAAGATAGCTGGACTCGCTAAGTTCGGGACTTAGAGATACAAAGATCTTTTTTATATAAACATAACATGCTTTAATGAGCATGATATCTGTTCTTTTAAGGTGGTTAGATAAAATGTACATAAAACTGCGTAAGAAGTGAATGAAAATATTAAGCAGTGTGTTCGCTATCACTGGCACCGTACCCTTTTTTTTATTTGTTCGCAGTTCTACGACGCACCAGAATGTATTTTTCTCGTATAAATACTCGGTTACGTAGATATAAAAATTCGAAATAAAATAATTCCGATAAAACTTCTTTTATATTTTTCGCGGTTTAAATAGTAAACGTGAGTACCTAATATCTTAAAAATGTTTAGTACAGTACGGAATAAATATATAGGATATAAATAAAGTGAAATTTGCACTCGTCCCGGATATAAATAAAGTGAAATTTGCACTCGTGCCAACAGAACTATATCAAAATAGGCTGTTACCTATTTCCCAGCATATCAAAATGGCATAGAGAAATTGCAGGAGAAATGAGGCCCTAGCGCACGTATGAGTTTAATACCTATGATCTGTGGGTTTGTGTTCCTCTGCCGCCGTAGCACGCCGTGTTATCCTCAATAGATACTCTAAAAACGCATACTGCGCATATAGAGTAGGTATCTTCATTTTCACACGTGACTGGGTTCGAGACATATGCCGGAAACTATACCACGAACTAGAAGCCGAGCGTATTGCAATCTACTGGGCACATATTGTAATCATTCTTCGAAAATTCGTGTAGCTAATGAAAATTGCCCAACAGAAAATACCCAATAACACTAGTACGTACAAACTTATCCTAAGGGAACAATAAGATGGAATTCTAATTTAAGAATCATTGACTTCTATGTGTATTAGACTAGTCGTTGCCCTCTTTCAAGGATCACGATCGTGGGAACTCCAAATAACATTATGGTCAATATCCCGATAGCTCTAATAGTAATGTGAATGACCATGACAATTTAAAATCTGTATTCTTCTTCTTCATCGAGTCAAAGGGTCATACAATTTATTTAACTGAGAGTAAATGTGGGCAAGCTATCATCCAGTTCCGGCGGGTTTCATTAGCCCTTAAGGCCCCGAATCAGATTAGCATCGAAAACCGGTATTCATTCATTTCATTTCATTTATTTATTTCTGAACAATTTTTTACATTGTGTTGAAATGTTTAAGAGTAGACAATTACTAATTTAATTTCCATACATTCATGCTTAAATAAAATGTCATGCAAATGGTAATTCAATAGAAAATTAAAATACAAAAATAAAAACCAATAAAAGAATAACATGTCAAAATTGAATGTAAAATGTCATGCAAATGGTAATTCAATAGAAAATTAAAATACAAAAAATAAAAACCAATAAAAGAATAACATGTCAAAATTGAATGTCAATAAGCACAATCAAATGTCAATAAGCCGACTAAAAGTGAGAAATTATAAACCCATCAATCAAAATTGTCAATAAAATAGTATTAATTAGCATACTTGTCACATTCTCAATTGTACATGTCACTCTATGAAATCGTCAATTGAATAAAAACAACTATCTATAAGAAATGCTTTCAATTTCGATAAAAAATTTGGTGTGTACAGACTGCTCCTTATATCCAAAGGTAGCTTGTTGAATAGTTTTACTGCATTGTACCTTGAGCCATGTTTGACCACATTCAATGTAGGCGCAATCATGGATGGCATATGCTTTCTCCTAGTATTTTCTCGTAATACCCTTTCATCGTGAGTTTCATAAAGGTGCTTATTTTTTGAGAAACAGGTCAGCAAAACCATGATGTATAGACTTGGAACCGTTAATATGTTCAAATCCTTAAAAAAACTTACACATGACTCCTGCTGTTTTATGCGAACCATTGTTCTTATAGCTCTCTTTTGTGCAATAAAGGCTTTTTCAATGTTATAATCATAACTACCCCCCCAGAACAGAATGCTGTACCGTAGTTTGGATTCAACTAAAGCGAAGTAAACAGCCTTTAGTTGTTCCAGATGTAGGACATCTCTTAAACCCCTTAGCACATAACAAGCCGAGTGTATACTAGCCTCAACATTCAACAACTCACGTTTCCAATTTAAAAAGCTGTCTACATGAATTCCCAGGAACTTAACACTCTCGACCGTATCCAACTGATTTCCCTTAAGATAGCATTGTAGTGTGTCCGAATTTTTACTGGTTGATTTAAAAAGAATTAAATTCGATTTTTTTGCATTTATTTTCAAGCAGTTAACATAAAACCATTCATTAAAATGCTCCAATGCTTCATCCACTTTTAGGTTTAAGTCACTTAGGGTATCAGCAGAAACAATGGCATTAGTGTCATCAGCGTAAACAGTTAAATTGATGTTGTCAGGTTGCTTATTTACTACACTACTTATAAGGTCGTTTACAAATATAATAAAAAACAAGGGACCAAGTATTGAACCTTGCGGAACACCTGTTTTAATATTAATAAGTTTTGACTTACAGGTTTCTACACATTTCGTTTTGACAGAGCCCACTTTCTCATAGTTTTCGCTACTAACCTCTACATACATGTATCTGTTTTCTAGATACGATTTTAATAATTGTTTCTCTGGACCCCGAATTCCATAATGGTCAAACTTCTCAATAAGTATTTTGTGGTTAACAGTGTCAAAAGCAGAGCTTAAATCTAGAAATATTCCTGCAACTTTTTTCTTACAGTTTAGCTTAGACAGTACATCGTATACTAATGTATCGACAGCCTCCTGTGTTCCAACTCCCCTCAAATAACCAAACTGTCTCCGATGAATAATCTGATTTGAATTGAAATGACTTAGTAATCTGTTTTTTAATAATAATTCGAAAATTTTTGATTTAGTCGGTAGCAAAGATATTGGTCTATACATGTTAGGATCCTGCTTTGAGCCTTTTTTATGCACAGGTATAACTTTGCCTATCTTAAACTGGTCCGGAAATATACTGTCTTGGATACATTTGTTGTAAAAGTGGCTCAAGGGTTCCGCCAAAATGTCAATATTTTCTTTAATAATAGCTATAGGTACGTCATCATATCCACACGAGCGCTTATTTTTCATTTTCTTGACCACGTCATATACCTCCCTCGGACTTACCAACTCCATATTCATTTTATTTTCTATTCTAGTGGTGTTGTCTTGGAGAATCTTTAGAACTGTTTCATACTTGGGGTTTTCCGAACTATCAGTTTTGCTAAAAGTTTTGGCAAATATATTCACAACTTCATGAGAATCCGAGGTGATTGCACTACCATTTACTAAGGAGTAGTTTTGTTTATCTCTTTTCTTATTCCTGTATTTATTAATAATACCCCATACGTCTTTAGAGATATTGTCTGATGAGGCCAGTGCCGACTGTACTGCTAATTTCCTTGCATTTCTAATAACTTTTCGGTATATATTAATATATTTATTTCTGTACGCCACTAAGGAACTATGATTATTGCCCTTCACACACAGAAAGCGTTTCATCTTGCTAGAAATTCTAATCCCCCTGGTTACCCATCTTAGACCATTCTCATTTTTATGGTATATTTTATGCTTTTTCTTTTTAAAAGAGTCACGGAAAAGTTCATTAAATTTCGTTAGAAAAGCATTTGGACCCATAGCATTTAAGTCATTGGCTAGTAACAACGCTCTGAACTTACTTTTATTACTATTATTGAAGGTCCTTTTATAAACAATCTTAAATTCACTGTACCTATCTCTCGACCCAACACTGTTATGAATTGTATTACATATCAACCCTGCATGACCGTCCGCCAAGCCATTGTGGTCCACTATGCAGTTCACTATGTTGTTGTTGTCGATATTAGTTAAGACATTATCCAAACAGGAATATTTGTCATTGCGTATAAATGTAACTGTATCTACCAATGGTCTAAAATTATAACCGTTCAACAAGTTAATGAAATTCGTTTTTTTGTCAGTTTCGCTTAAGATATTTATATTAAAATCTCCACATATAAAGCATTTCTTATCAAATAGGTGTTCAAGTAATTTGTCCAGCATATTCATAAACACTTCTAGGTTATTGTCATAAGGACTACGATAGCAACATAAGACACAAATCCCCGTCTGGATGTCTCTAACGCCACTTATCTCAAAAGCGTCCATTTTATACAATTTCTTGCATATAGGCAACTCAATACAATCCCTGTCATTCCGTCCCAGAATCAAAGAGCCACCTCTATCCTTTTCATTTCCCCTATAGTTGTGTGCTACTAATGTAAAATTGGCGAAATTAAAAAAATTTACAGTACGCTCTTTGAGAAAGTGTTCAGTTATACATACATAATGCAAAAGCGGCTTCCTCTGATCAACATACACTTCAATTTCATGTTTCTTATTACTTATACCGCAAACATTCTGGTGGAAAATATTTAAGGTTTCAATATATTCTTGATTATTATCTAATCTATTGTCCCCAGCTGATTCAGTGGACACTGGTTCCTGAGGTTCATTACTTGAATTTACGAAAAAAAAAAGTCACTGCCATCAGCAACATGTGTGCAACTGTATATAGCATCAAGGATATCTTTGTATATATTTTTTATACCTTGCTTATTGAGTTTGCCACTATTATACGAAAACATGTCAAAGGTTAGATTACGATTTGTGTCAATTAAATACGCATAACTATTATTTTGTAGATCCAAATACATTAAATGATTAAATAGTTCTATCTTATAATTGTAGATCGGAGCCCCACATACATAAGTGGGAGCACATATTATTATATTTGTATGAGTTATCCGTTCTAATGCCTCCCTTATTTTCTTAACCAATGTAATATGGTCATGGGCACACTTAAAGTCTTTATCGCCTATTATTATGATACAGTAGTCATTAAGATCAAAGTTTTTTACTTTCTCATCGATGTTTTTCAGAATTTGTACTATGTTACAATTATTTGAGATATATCTACAGTACTCGAATTCGCGGCCAAAAGTATCTTCAATCACTTGTAAGGTACCATAGAAGTTACTATTTGTCAGAAAGCACAATTTACCACGCTTGAGCTGAACCATAGAGGCTGATTTAGTAACACGTTGAGGAAACGAAAACTCCTCACTTTTCTGTCCCTGAATCGCACGCTGTAGGAGCTCTAATTGTTCATTTAGTGTTATTATTTCACGATTAGCCTGTTCTAATTGTTGTTCCAGGCTTTCAAGGTGTTGTCGTTGTTTTGCAATCATCACTTCGAGCTGTAAATCTACCCTAGTCACACGTTTAGGATCTGTAGCAGGTGTACTTATATCAACGGTACGTAAAGAGCATTTGCGCTTCCGTACACTGCCCGGAGCTTCATTTAGCTTCACTGGAGAATTAATTAGAAATTTTTTTAGTGCTTTGTTTTCATTACTTAACTTCATTACTTGATTACGTAGCTCGTTGTTTTCCAAGATAATACTCTCCAGTTCGTTTTGAGAGCCGTATAGGTCTGACTGAAGTTGCGTGATAGTCTCTTGCATTTCCGGAATAGAGTTGACGTCGATGATTGTGTAATCCATACTCCTTGATAACGTTTGTTCCGTTGTGAGTGGTGTGTATTGTGTATGTTCGGTGGATGTCTCTTGAACTGGGGAGGTGGGTGTAGAGCACTGCGGAGTTGCCTGTGATATAACAGGTGTTGTGTCTACCTTGGGAACTCTAGAGGATGATTTCTTTTTCCTGGTTGTTATGTTAGTACGTTCGGGTGATGTTGTCTGTGGTTTCGATGTTTTCTTGCATGTTGCACACTCCCATTTTGAGGATGACTTTGCCTCCGTTTGGTCTTTTGCTTCTCCTTTGCATTTATAGCATGTCACAAGTCGTGCCATCTTGCGGTCAAAACCAGTTTTAGGTTTCGATGACATTCTACTAACGCACTATTTAAATCCCCCGAAACTTTGCCTGTTTTAGTGCAAATATAAATTAAGGTAATCTCAAAAAAATAAAAAATAATAATAATTAAAATAATTAAATTAAAATAATTAAAATAATTAAAATTTGCCGGATTTGATCATACAACCTCCCCCGTATGTATGTGCAGTAGTTTGCATTTGCTCCTTCTAGGCCCTCTGGTATCGCGTAGCAAAGTAATTAGCTTAGTTCAGCTATTCACCGACTGCTAGATCGGGGGTGGCGCTAGTTGTCTGTTTACAATTTACTACCAAAAACTACCAGCACCCAAGACTGGCATCATTGGCCCTCTGGTGGCGAGTAGACAAACTGCTTATTTAGTACCACTACTCGCCGATTTTACGGACAAGGTGGCGCTGATGGTGTGGGTACCAAGTCCACAATTTGAAGATTTGAAAAAACCGTCTTATACGTTTTGGTGTTATGAAATAACTATAGTATGGAACTTATCACAACACTATATTGTTCGAGATAGGTACACAACTGGCTGGTAACGTTGAAAAACTCGCACTTTAAACTTGTTTCAGTCACGATTGGGAAGTACTATGAACTTAGTAGGTCTTCACTGAAGTTGTTTTAACACTATAGAAACTGGATCGCCGATCTTGCAATTAATGTAAGAATCACGGTAAAGTTATACTACTCGAATTTTGCACTAGTTATTTCGTTTGATCACGTTATTGAATTTATTTTTACAAATAAAAATACGAAACCGTTTTTCTTTTTCGAAAGCGTTTTTCTTTTTAACTATAACACCTAAAGATCTGGAATTTACATCCCTGCATACTACAGGATATGCAGAGTAACTTCACCTTTTCATAAATTCAATAAAAAAGGAGGAAATAGTTGAAAAGAGGCTCTGAACATCACTCCACTCTTTCTTATGAAACCAAATATTTTCTACAACATGTATCCAAATAATCTAAAATTTCAGATGTATGTTAAATGAGTGTATTAGCATGACGTGACCTTCTTAGTTTGTAATCGTCCCCTATAAAATTATCTATTAAAATTAGTTTTACTGATTTTTACGGCTGAAAAACGAGCGAATGACCTTGAGCATTTGTATGGTCAAAGTCATTCGCGTATGTAATCACCTTAAGAAAATGCGCCACGCCGCGCCGCGCCGCGCTAGATGCGAGCCGCTTCCAATCGGTCTTATTGGAGATCTATAGGAGAGGCCTATGACAAGCATTGGACTTCCTATAGCTGAATCATTTCAGATGATGTTGATGAAGAAAATCTGTCGCCTGGATTCCATTTTCTGTGGCCAACTCGGAACGCATTAAATCGCCTGCTGATCCAAGTATCGCTGCAAGTATCGCTGCAAGGTAAAGGGGCTAGTTATCCGTGTGATGACGGAGAAAGAATACAAGTATTACCACCCCATCTTATCCAAAGAATGTCGTAAGAGGCAATTAACGGAAAAGAACACTGCAAGAGAAGGAAAACTCGACCCAATTCGACATAATTCCAACATTGGGAGAGGCCTATGTCCAGCAGTGGACTACTTAGACTAGTCGCAAGCGTCCTGCGATTACGGGGCTCCATCCCAGTCTATGCTGCATTTGCTCTCTTGCCCACTGTGCCCTTCCACCTATACTATCGAAGACCTGAGTAGGACAACGGACAATGCTGTAGCCATGGTCAAATATTAGGCCGACAAAATTAGGTAAATTTAATATCTGGACACTAGTTTAGTCATCGATATTTCTATATTTGTATCTAATTGAATAATTTCTACAAAGCCTTCTAAAACCTACCACTTCACAAGAAATACGTTTATATAACGGAAATCAGTGTACGTTCATACATAAAATACACATAGAACGATAATATGATATGAAAATACGTTATTCATTTATACAGTCGCTCAAAGAAGTACATCTAAAAAGAAAACTCATAACTTATTCCACGTCCACTTAGACTAAAGAATAAAGTTAACATAGAAAAATCAACCCGACAGTTTTATTTTCAGTAATATAACGTCGAGGTTAGCTTATCCATTCATTATTCAGGCCAACCTTTCAGGTTTTAGATAACAGCGTTACAGCTTACCTCGAAGTCCTTTGTAGCCGTGAATCGACTCAAATAATATTCTTCAAGAAAGCAGTGTTAGGTACTGTGCTGTTTTTTTTTTTAGTTATTTTTATTATAGATTGGTTAGCGACGTTTATTTTGGTTATTATAAAGCCTAGTTTGCAAGAAGAACAAGTCCTGGCTTGACGTCGTGGGAGTGACATATGTGCCAATGGTCTCACTGCCATGGACGCCCAAGATCGTGTGAAGTGGAGGAGGAAGAGCCGTGGCCTCGGATACAGTCACAAAAATACGTATTTTTTATACCACTTAGGTGGCTTGTCTGCCACCGCCCACCTGATGGAAAGTGGTTACCGTGGCATATGGACGTATGCAACGTCTGGAGCGTTATATTCGTGCTGCCGACCCTGAAGAAACCTTCTAATAAAGAATCGCATATTATAGTCGTTTGGAAAAACCACAGCAGGGAGTTCATTTCACCACTTGATTAACGCTTGGATGAAGAGAAGAAGACAAAACATGTTTTAGATAGTTACCATCTTCAATATAATAATAATAATAATAAACGTCTTTATTGTACACCAAAGATAATACAATACATAGTGAGAAATATAATACATGTGGCACATACAAATGGTGGCCTTATCACTCTGCGGTAATCTCTTACAGGCAATCATAGGATGGAGAGAGAAAATAGGAGCAGAAAATTTGAGGGCAGTTTGGCGTACATTGAATATTTTAGAAAAGTAAATAATACTATTGAGAGAAAAAAATATCGTGTTTAGAATTTTATTGTCTAGCAAAATAACACAATTTTCAAATCTTAAATAAAGGCACGTACACAACTTCAAGGATACAAAGTTTATTTCTTTTACAATTCCAAAAAATAGTAAGTATTATAATTTTCTTTCTTTATATTCCCTATTCTACTTTTCCACCTCCCTGAACTATTCATGAGGTACGTATTTGCTAACTTTATTACGTAGAACAACTGGGTATTCGTACTTTGAAATATGGTACAAGATTAGGTTTGTTAAGCGGTTTTTGTGAACTTTCACAACACAATTATTATAAGACTGTCTTCGTTCTATACAATTGTTTAATAATTCACAAACCTAACAGAACTTGACAGGACACTATTTAAGTGTGACAATAATAATAAAGTTTACTTTCATTGTTTATGGAAACTGTGAAAACAATTTAGCATCGTCTGCGCATTGCAAAACTCTTTTGGCTTTAATAGAACACAACCTGCAGCCTCATGGTGCGAAGGTGACTCTGGTATCGGAGGTCGTTCAATGACCTCCGTCCTCCATGAGGTGGAGCCACCTGACCCTGAACAGAAGCAGGCCAAAGCGGCGGCGGAAGCACGCCTCCTCATACCCGGGGCAAGGTGGGGAACTGGGGACGTCGTGGTTTCCACACACGAGGAGAGCCATCTATTACTAAAGATGGCCCTGGGTCGACCGGGTGCGTGAGATATATTATTGGCTATCTTATTTCCTGCAACTGAAGACCCAAAATCGGCGTGCGGTTTTATTCTGTCAGTCCGACATAATTTCTACCAATGCCAAAATTGCCAAATTCAAAAATATATACTGCAGCCTTTAAGTGACTGAACTCCTTCCATCCATCCATGACAGTAATATGGCCTGAACCAATCACACAGTATGGCGTCGATGTCACTTTAGTTCCTAGTTTTGCTGCGGGACTTATTAGCTGGCGCGGACTCTAATGGCAAAATTTGTCGACAACGTCGGATAGCTTGGCACACTAAAAAATTAAATTGAATTGAGGGGATTTCCGTACCATAAAAAATCGTCAGCATACATTATATGTTTTATTATGTATACATGTATTATTAGGTTTAGAGTAAGAAATGAGAATTTCCTACATTACCTATGAAGCATTTTGTCGTAGACGCTAAGCATATGGGGGAACAACCCATAGTACAGTTATGAGGGTTCATTACACTAAGTCTTAACTGCAGTTGACTAATGCACGTTATTTCCTTAGCCACGAATTAACTATGCCTGTGTTTTGCCCGTCTGCCTAGGCCGGTGCTGTAAGTCGTAAGCGATAGCGACTTCGCTATGCTTATTATATTGTAACGTTGTGCATTTTTTGTATATTTAATTTAAACAATTGCCCAACTTACTCGATATTTTTAGTATATTTGGTATAATACTCATTTGCTAAATTGACTATGGTTGTGCGAGTGAAATTGGACATTATTGGTTGGTTGGGAGCATTCCCCCTGCAAGGGACTGGTCGCGGGTTCCAGGCCTGCCTGAGTGGTTTCTCATTTTCCCTATCTTAATCGATTTAGATATTATCTGTATTAGCGTGTATAATGTGATATTAGCTTTGACTGTATTGTGTGCTGCGGGTCAAAATAAATATATTTTTCTTTCTTTCTTTCTTTCTTTCTTTCTTTCTTTCTTTCTTTCTTTCTTTCTTTCTTTCTTTCTTTCTTTCTTTCTTTCTTTCTTTCTTTCTTTCTTTATAATATGTTTATTTAGTCAACGAACAGGCATAACTAAAACTTCAGATACAGAAAAATTTGTAAACGACCGTCCAAAGAAATCTTAATTAATTTAATTTGCGACTATGCAGCTTAATTATTCTCGTGCCCTATTGCGTAATTACAAATGGCATTGAAACCGCTGTCGTCGATCTCTCGCACCACAAGCGCCTTCCGTCCGTCTATCTAACCGCTGCAATTTAAACCCATTGTCTTAATGAAACAGGCCGTTTCTACACATTACGTTCTATCCTTGTGTCATTTATACTACAAACAACGAGTTACTGCTGTTCGCTTTCAGAAAATTAGATTCTTTTGAAGAATTCTGGTATTTCGCTTTATGAAATTTTAAAAATATGTACCCTAAAACATAAATAAAACTAAATAAATTAAAACTAGAGACTACTAAAATAAAACTTAATTTATCAATTGAAAGAAAAAAAAGGACACGGCCCAATTGATGGGAAGTGGTTAGGGGGGAAGTGCAACACAAGATTCACATTGTTCAAAATATTTCGACAAGCTTACTTAGCTACTTGAAATATTATTTTGAATTTACAATTTAAAAAAAAAAGGCAAAACTGCGACGATGACATTATCAAAAGATGTATCAAAAATTACTCTACTATTCATTTTACAACACTTAATAATCAATAGTTACTTAATACTATAATGCTCAGCTGTAGTTCAGTAAAAATAAAAATTAAAAACATAATTTTTCATTAAAAATAAATACAAGACAGCTACGTCAAACACTAGACGGCCCTCTAGACGGTTCGCAATTAACTACTTGAACGTCTTGAACGCATATTAGCTACCATTTCCCCTTGTAGCCCCGACTGACGGCTCTTTAAGAAATTAATAAAATAATAATTGCTCTCTTATGAAACAGCCCCCGCTTAACCTTTGATTATCTGTGTACTGTTGAGGCCGAAAAACTGTACACAGTTTTTATTTAAAAATAGTCTTACAATAAAAAAAATGTAAAAAAAAATCAAATCTGTAGGGATAATTATGAAGTTTTAAACAATGTGAATTTGTCTAGTGCCAAGTATTAGTAACTTGAAAATGTACGGTCTTATAAATATTTAAACAAATACGCTAAAGATGTTTGTAGTTAGGCTGGAATTCACCATTCAATTAAACTGAAATGTACTTTTCTAGGTCCATGAAATTTATCGAGCAAAATATAAACAGTTTACTTATATAGATTTTTAATTTGGTGAACGAGTTGCATTCGCGTATTATGAAAAAAGAAACAAATTTTAATGGAATAACTAAAACCAATATAAATAATAAAATATTTTTTTAGACATACAATAATGTTAACGGGAATTAACACGATCATGGTATAATTCAAAACTGGCTATGGTCACAGTCTGCCCAGCAGTAGATGAATAATAATCTTCCACTTCGCTGGGCCTTCACAACGCTCATCATCATTTACCTGCCCTTGACCTATTTATTTGGGGTCAGCGCAACACGTGTCCTCTCATATCTATTACAGTCCTTTCCATGCCACACATCCATCTTCTCTTGGATCTTTCTCCCCTTTTCGGGTCTTTTTGTCACAATGTTAAATGATGTAATATTTTCGGGAACACCCAACAATTCCGAAATACTTAATTCCGAATTTCAATATTCCGATTTTCAAAATTCCGAATATTATAATTCCTAAGAAACAAAACTCCGAGTATTCAAAAACACGATAGTTATTTATCCGAAAGTTATAAATACGAATGTTCATTCTTCCGAATTTAATTTTTACGAATAATTAAAAATCCGTAGTATTATTGGCCCGAAAAACATTATTCCGAATTTCAAATTTCCGAAAATTCATTGCTCAAATTGAAAATTTGTATTAAAAATAGGTAAAAGTTAAAATTGATTTGACATACTGCGCATTTTAGAGTTGATTTTTTATAATAATAAATTAATTTTCTCGCCAATTATTACGTAAAAAAATTAAGCCAAACCCGACTTGCCGTGGTACTTGTTTGCCCTACACTAGAGTGTTATTTAAAAACCGGAGGCGCGGAGGGAGGGCAGTCCTCGCCCGCAGTAACGAAGCTCAGGCGCCCGGGCGAGCTGGAGCGGCTGAGGCTGGTCGCCGGAGGCGACCAGCAAGCCGAAGCTGCGGAAGCGAGCATGGGTGCCCGAACTTTGTTACGCAAGGGCGGAAGGACTGCACATCCCGTAGCGCCGGAGAAGAGCGAAACTAATGCATGCCTGCATGCTTGCCTGCATGTATGCTTGCCTGCATGCTTGCCTGCATGCATGCTTGCCTGCATGCATGCTTGCCTTCATGCTTGCCTGCATGCTTGCCTGCATGCATGCTTGTTACTGAAAGTTGTATGGCAACGTGTATTTTGTAATCATTAGCAATAAATTAAAATAATAGTTCAATAATTCTATTTCCTGTTTATCTCGTGTACCCCGAAAATAGCAACTATCCTATTTACCTAATGCAGGTTTACAAGGCGCTTGATTGTCGGGTTTGTGTTGTTTCGGAGTTTTGATAATCGGAATTCGTATTTATGATATTTCGGATTATTAATAATTCGGAATTGTAATGGTTCGGTATCTTCAAATTCAGAATTTTAATATTCGCAGTATAATCGAATTATAATCGTTAGGAATTTTGAAATTCGGGTTTTCAATAAATAGGATTTATGATACATCGGATATTTGACTTTCGGAATTTTGAATGATTCGGAATTATGAAATTCGGAATTTTGAAATTCGTGATTGTAACTTTCGGAATAAGGCTTTTCGTATTTATGTAGTGTACCCAATATTTTCAGCAGTCATTTTTTTGCACGGCAGTGTATGTTGTGGTGGATAGGTACTTTAAGTAAACTCCAGTTTGTAATATCTGCCTCTCAAACAATATAATTTTGTTGACATAGATACTTGTTAGAATATACTTTGTAATTAATGCGACTGAACATCTTCTAGTCGACGTTAATCAAATTAGGAAAATTAATTAATTAAATGAATTTTGCATTTAGTAAAAAAGGGGGACATAATTTAATATTTTCATTATATCTTAATGTAAAAGCATTCTGCATGATTAAAACATCAAAACGAGACGGTACAAGAGTTTATCTTATTACAGGTATTTCATTTACTTTACGTGTGTCGACAGAATTTATACTTATTAAATACTAGCTTTTGCCCACGGCACCGCCCGCGTGGATGTCAGTTATCGCGATTAAACATAGCCTATGTCCTTTCTCAAGGTCTAATCTACCCCTATACCAAATTTCATCATAATCGGTTCAGTGGTTTAGGCGTGACAGCGTAACAGACAGACAGAGTTACTTTCGCATTTATAATTTAGTAAGTAATGAGACTAATGAGTAATAAGTAAAGTAAGTAATAAGTATGGAGTATGGATTATAAAACCTGATGTTGTGACCATATTCTATGAAATAAAGTTTGATTTGATTTTTTGGAGATTGAAACCCTTCCTTCTTTATAGAGAGGCAGGGGTCAATGACAGGATAATACCAGGATCATATATTATAGGTAAGTCGATAAAAATAGATTTTTTTATTCTCTAAAATATACTTAAACTAGCTGACCCGGCGAACTTCGTACCGCCATATTTTCGGCCCGCGTGGTATTCAAATCCCGTTCCCGCTGCAACTTCCATTTAGGGGGATGAAAAATTGATGTTGGCCGATTCTCATAGATACCGGATAAGCACAAAAAATTTCATCAAAATCGGTCAAGCCGTTTCGGAGGAGTATGGCAACGAAAACTGTGACACGAGAATTTTATATATTAGATATCAACATTGCTTGCATATACTCATACTCATAATTTATAAAAGTGTGTAAAGAAGCACCTACCTGATTGTCATCTCCGTATAGAAATTGGGAGTCTAATAAGAAAAAGCAGTGAGTCTGCAGCTTATGACCTGGCCGAAGTATCTACTAAAAATAAAATGAGGGTAGCAAGTTGTTGGGCAGTCATGAACGACAGACGATGTGACGTCAGGCTGTAGTTATAAACTGCGCTCTCAGAATTTTACTTTAAGAAAATTTAAGTCTTAATAAATTTTCACGTTGCTGCTCGCCTGGCGTTCAAACTAAAATAGGTTATAGGTAATAATAGATTCCTGTGTAGGTATTACGTGTGATACCTACACTTTATTTTATACTAGAAGTAATGTATGTGTGTGTGAAACACCTGGGATATTACTTGGGCAAACCCTTGAGTTGAGAAAGAACCTAGTTATTGTAGAAAAAATGTAAATGCTTGTGATGAATGTTTGATGTTTGCATATTAGAATATTTGTTACTCAATCGCGCTCAAACAGCTGAACGGATCTGGCTGGAAATTGGTACTGGGATAGAGTATGTTATAGTCTGGAATAACAATAATTGCAGGAATGAGAAATGAATTTCACGTAGGTGGAACCACGAGCAACAGCTACTTTAAATCTATTAATTACAATTCCTACACTATGAAATCATCCCTGCAAGTGGAGGCAACTTTGCAAATATAAGTAACGGAGACAAATACCATGGCTATCTATGGTAAATGTAAAAATAGTTTTTTAATTGTCCTGGATTACTGTTAATGTTAATGGAAAAAATACAATTTTGATCCAGATCTAGATCATCTTTTGGTAGCCGTAGTTGAATATGAATAAGATTTATATTACGGCATAGCTATACACTCAATATAATATTTTTTTAATAACATTATGAATCGAAATTACTAATATTCCCTCTAAACCCTTCAGCTAAGTTAGATGGCTTGTGTTAGTAGTAGGTTCATGTCGGTAGTGTAATGGTCAGGATTCGAACCAGAGACCTTTCTTTCAACATTTGATACTGGTCTATATGATAGGATTCCGGGAGGTGAAGAATAGTATCTAGAACTTATTCAAAATGTAAAAATTAAGTTCTGACACAGACTTGGGTTGAATTAAGATTTCCCCCTTATGTTTAATATCTTTAAATTTAAAATTCAGGCTTATTTGAAGCGTAATAAAATTTCTCGTGTAATAAAGCCCTTACAAATCTTCCAAAAAGTAGTTGAAGAAAGAGGAAAACGTCCTAGGAACCAATTTTTAAAAATTAGTGCCAGACCTGCGTAAGCCCTATAAAATAAAAATTACGTGCGAGTGAGATAGATATACGAGTGACAGGTGCAGTCAAGCACCTAGAACGAGGGTGTAACAAAAATTTTATTGGCCGACAGATTTACGAGCTATTTGCCAGGGATCAGTGTCGCCCTCGAAAAGTATTATAGATTATCTACGAAAAAGAATTACGATTGGAGTATAAAATTTTGTTGGAGTATTACGTAAAAGCAATGAATGAAATTGGCTCCGGGATTATTAAAATCTTCATTTATCCCGTGAACATTATCCTGCTAGTAATTTCGGAACTCAGGGTACAGAACGGATAATATAGTTAATATTAGCTGTTACCCGCGGTTTTGCCCCTGTGGAAATCGCGTTCCCACAACACATTGGATTATATTCACGGAATAAAAAGTTAACTATGCGTTATTCGAAACTTTAATTTAATTTTGATATTTACAAGCATCACGGTTATAGTGGGAGGCTGAACGCAACTGAGTTGGTAAAAGACTCAGATAATGATGATAATAATGAATATAACTCTGTACCAATTTTTTCCAGATTCGTTCAGCCGTTTGAATGTATTTGAGTTGCAAACATCCAAATATCAACAAACTCTTATATAAATAATATGGATTGTATTCCAATCTATGTTATGTAAATCCGATATAGTATGGCGAAATTTTAAAAGCAAGCCAGTGAAGTAACAAGAAATAGTAGACGTATTATTCCTTCCAACAAAATCATAATATTAGCCGAAACAAAAGAATTCCCTTCTAAACAGAAAACATTTGAATTCTAAATAAAATACATCAGGGATAAAAATATAATCTTGTAAGGAACACAAGGTAAACATAAGGGAGTAGCGAGTAGCAAGGAGTCTGTCGCGGTAATCCGTAGTGATCCACTTTTCTTGTGTCGCTACACCGTAGAACAATCGCACCGTCAGCTTGATCTTGTAAGCTTCTTAGACAAAAATACTACTCTTGTTTAAATTTTGTGTTTACTGAAAACATTTTTGTTAGGTATCTGTATATCTACGATTTTTTCACGTGACAGAATAAGTAAGTTAACTTACTTAACCAAATATTGTATCAGTTTGGCTCTTCAGCCCAACAATAAATCTAATTTCAAGGTCTCCACACATCCTTTAATCGCTCACTACTTACCATAGCATACTTGTCTGGTCCACAGAAATAGGGAGAGGCCTTCAATTCTGTGGTCTGGTCGATAGTATTCTTCACATAGACTTTCCGCTGAGCGATAAGTAAATAAAAACAGAGTTGTAATACTGAGCCAGATGAGAACTGCGTATTATTAACACTTTTTGCTTAGTATTAAGTTTTAGGTGGTGAGTCATTAGATCTGTTTGGATTAGTAACATCAGAAATCAGAATTTATAGGCATCTCTAACCACTTATCATCAGGTCAGTGGTTTGTACATTTGCCAATTTAGAAGCATTTTTTATTCTTCACCGACAGTGTTCTTTCTTCTGTACTACCTATCTATCTTCTATCTATCTCTAAGTTCTATCACAAGAACGTTCCTGCCAACTGTGTATTGAATGTTAAATTGTTTCAAAATGAAAGCTATTTCTACTACCTTTATCAGAATACTTAGTTCTTTTGCTGACTTATTTTTCATTTTCATCGGTAATAAGACGTAATCATTTATTGAATAAATCACTTGTACTTTTTCCACCTTACCGGTTTCACCTTACGGCATTATCAAAGGTTTTGATAATGCCGTAAGGTGAAACCGGTAAGGTTCAAATAAATAAATAATTGTGGAAAAGTACAAGTGATTTATTCGATATGTGTAGCAAGTTCCGCCAAGTGCCATCAATCTCCAGTATAAACAGACGTAATCATTGTTTGTTCCACGTATAATGTTATTTCAATTCAAGGTGATGGCGGCATGAACTGAGGTTTAGAATTCCTTCGTATCCTTTGTGCTTATACACTTAGCGCGAAGGATTTTCACAATGCAATACACTCACTGAACCAATTTGTGAAAATCAATGTCCAGGCGTTTATGCCGCGTATTCGACAATACCACTGCGATTGTAAATGGATGCGGTTCATCAAATAATGTCCGTTTCACTACTTTACTAGAAATAGCCCATAAGTATACCAAGTCTAATTTTTGTGTTAGTCCCTGACACATCCAAAGCCTTACCAATAAGTATATATCAATATACCTACTAATAATAACAAGAGGGAAGATACCTACTTTGTGTTCTTGTAGTAGTAAATATATAAATCCGTTTGGTGACGAAGAAAGAATATCACCACCCCATCTCCTCCGAAGGGTGTCGTAAGAAGCGACTAGCGTAAAAATACGTATACTATATTAATATGTACGAGAGAAGCAAAACTCTGTACCAACCCAGACGGCTAGCGTGAAAACAGTAGGCCAAAGCCTTCCAACATTGAGAGAGGCCTATGTCCAGCAGTGGACTGCAATAGGCTATAGGTATAGGCTAATATTGATTGAATTGATTGAGTAGATAAATCTACAAAGCTCTGAAAAAGGTTTTGGCTAGAAGAAGCTATTTTAAAATAAAAGCTCAATCGGTGACTTGTTCTAATATCTTACACATTTACGTGCAAACCGTTGAGTTAACTTAGTCAACATTGGTAGTCAGCCTGAATATAGCGAAGACATTTCATTGGGGTACGACATGGAAACTTTCTGATAGGCATTTCTTCAGACAATCAGACAAAACACTTGTTGGAAGAGCGATTCTAGGAAGAGGGAGAGTAGCCGTGTTGGTTCCCGGTGGAGTAGAATAGGTCTCCACCCCATCTCTTCAGGTGGGTGTCGTAGGAGGTAATTAAGGGATAGGGCTATTCTCTATCAGACAGTAAACATTTAGCCCATGACTAAGTACCCGCTGGACGCCAATAGTCTCTCTTCCAAGCGTGACTAGGTATATGTATGTATGTATGTACTTGAAAAAAAAAAAGGTGCGCGTTAGGTCTACTGTTCACAGAACCACTAGTGTTATTGTAAAAAAAGAAAAAGTGTCAATCTCAAATATTAAACCACATCCACACTTTATTGCATCGTTGTGCTCTTTTCTTTTCCCAATATAATGTAACCTGGTGAAGGCACTCGAATTTGTAGCATCTGTTCAATTTTCCTGCTTTACTAGATTTTGTTTCGGCCAGATAGAAAAGTGTTGGGCCTACGAATATTCCTGTTATGTTCTCGTTATGCTGAAAGGTTTAATATAGAATACCTTTGGTTTTATGCGCTCCACATGGTGTTTTTATTTCGGTAGCATTTTGCATGGATTAGTTGATTAGAACTGTTTGTTTTTTTTTTTGCCTTGGAATTTAATTTGGTGGTGGTTTGTTTATTGGATAGAAGTAGGTGGTAATCCAGGATATTAGCTATATCTATCTTCTATACTATTATACGAGTATAATTGTAAAGTGGTCGTGTCTGTACATTGGAGATATTTAAAAAAAAATACTTGGGTTATGTTATGTTAACGATACTGAACACGAAAATATTTTTTTTGAATTTCCTGTCTGTTTGTCTGTTTGTCTGTTTGTCCGCGATGGACGCAAAAACTACTGGACGGATTTTGTTGCGGTTTTTTTTTGTTAGAAAGGGCTGACTCAGACTTAAAATCTTACGTTTGTTTGATCGCAATCGGTTCTGTAGAACCGAAGATATGAGCAAAAGTCGCGTTAACCGAGATGCACGCGGGCGGAGCCGCGGGCGGAAGGCTTATAAAATAAGGAATTACTTAAAGTTGAATCATGAAAGCTAGTATCTACTTATTTCTTCTTTGTACACACGGCAAAGAAGATAAGATAAGACGATATACGAACCTATACATCTGTTCATAATGTTTTAAGAAAAGGTGTTTAATCATCTCCTGGGCTCTGTAACTAGAAACTAAATGCACAAAATGTAGAATATAGTTGGATATTTAAAGAAAGATAAATGCAGCGATCGTTATTTTTCAATAGTAATTAAAATATTGTATTTTGCTGCATGGTTGGTAACCTAATCCGCAATGAATGAATGTATAAATATTTTAGACTATCTGTTATTTTTAAATACATTAAACGTATGATATTATTAAAAACTTTATTAACCCTTGCTTAGTAGAAGCAGTCTTTTAGTTGCAGTATGTGTCAAAAGATTTTTGAACCCAATAACACCAACACCACCCACAGAGAACTATATCCAATCGCATTGGTGGTATAACATCGGACACGTATCTTGAACCTAAATCGCAAGACAAACGAGGCATTGGCGGCCTCGGATTGCTTTGTAATAATTTATGCTTGGTGAATTTGAGTTCGTCCACCGCAGTAGCACCCCGTGCTATCCTCAAAAGACATCCAAGAAATGTGTACATTACATCGGGCACATTTTGAACATATTTTAGGTACAAGATACGTGTCCGGAGTTATACCAGGCTTCCAATTAGAGTAGCCACTCTTCAAATAGGCCATTTGTTTCATCAGCTTAGAAGAATTAATAAAGAGAGGATTATATCATCGGATCAACTTAATCTATTACATGTACCCAATGGCTTACTTCCTTGTAATCTCTTGATTGCCTCCTTAATAACAAGTAGCTGGCTTATTGGTTCAGGCTGGTACAGTAAATTAGTAGCTTCGAATAATCGACTACCTACTTATACGAGTATAATATACCTACTACAGATTTTGAAGTAAATGTTATTTTATGGTCTCCTTCGTTACTTCATCGTCGTTCATAATAATATGTAATTTTAAATTCTCTCGTAGAAAAGGTATAAAACCAAATACATTACATACTAGCTGTTACCCGCGGCTCCACCCGCGTGGATGTCAGTTATTGCGACCAAACATAGCTAATGTCCTTTCCTAAGGTAGACCTTAGGAAAGCACACAAAGATAGATTAGAATCTATCTTTGTGTAAAATTTCATCAAAATCGGTTTAGTGATTTAGGCGTGAAAGCGTAACAGACAGACAGACAGATATTATTAATTTTTAAACTTTCGCGTTTCATGACATACAATAATGTTGACGGGAATTGTCGCAATCATGGTATTTTTTTTTATACCACTTAAGTGGCAGACAAACACACGGCCCACCTGATGGGAAGCGGTCACCGTGGCCTATGGACGTATGCAACACCAGGAGCGTCACACTCGCGCTGCCGACCAAGTATGAGTACAGGGTATATACATACCTAGTACCTACTATAAAAGGTATTTTTGAAATTGCAAAAAAAAAAATAGAATCACTTATTTTAGGATTCGAGTCTGGTCAGAATTCAATTCGGAAATATTATGATTTTATGATACAACATGCATATTACACAGAATAAATCATTTAACCCTTAAAGTATAATCGGGAAGTCTTCTTAAAATTGTACTTCGGGTGGTTCCAGGGGTAATATTTTAAAATTTTCAGACAAAGCCCCACCAGATTTACGACGGGATTGTGTAAATTAGAAAGTTCCGGAAGACATATTGCATTTGTGGCGGAATTAATGTTGTTCGTATTGGAATTTTAAAGAAAAAGGTCAGGTACATAACACCCGATGCCATCGTTTAATGGCCCATCGACTTTTTAATGTTTCCTTTTGGAGGAAGATATTCTTCATGAAATTTTAATATTAAGTGAAGTAACAAGTCTGAAGAATATGAAAGTTTTAAGTGAAGTTACTTAAGGCACGCTGATTGTTTTGTAATAATCTATTATTGGTGAATTTGAGCTCGGCCACCGCCCTAGCACCCAATGTTATTCTCAAAAGACACCTAAAAAAAGGTGTACTTTTCGTATAAATCACATTTTTGGTTCAAGATATTAATGTCCCGAGACAAGTTTGATAGTTTTTCATTCAAGTATTCTCTGTCACTATGCTGGACTGCTGTATGCTTAGCAGAACTAAAGGCTTTAAGTGGTTCGCCCGCAGAACCGTTTATACCTTTTTCAGGCAGTAAAAAATATACCTACCTTCCGCATACCGTGCAGCACAGAGAAGCCACGCGGGTATGTGGGATTGTGGGGCTTTTACCACATTAATAAACCCTGACGTGTGCCGTATACAGCAATTTGACTAAACCATCGGAAATACTACGCCATTTTTGGTGGATCACCCATCACCCATGCGTTGAACTCCTAATGTACGGTGCGCGTTCGTCTAGTTGGGTCATATCCAGGCACACCAGGACATAAATTATTCTAAGCTGGCTAAACAAATGGCCTGTTTGATAATAAGGTAATTCTACTTAGAAGCCACACCACCAACACTAGTGCGATGGTCATTTGTTGCCGCTGCCTCCTATCGCTAAGTAGGTACCTACCTAATATCCTAAGATACCACTAGCAGAGGTAAAAGAAGAGTAAATACCTCTAACACCAAGTACTCAGCCATGGAGAATTCCAATCTTAAACACAAGAGCTACAACTACTTTTCTATTTTAAAATTTTCTTATTATTTTAATACCATGATGACAAAAGATGAGGCTAAAGTTAAAAATCAAATGATATTACAAGTTACTTAGTTTATTGTTAAGTACATTTTTAACAAAATAATAAACCGACTTCTATATTTAAAGTGCACTGATAAGAAAAAAAAAATGAATTTCCAGATTTAATTGAAAAGGTAAAAGTGCACGTAAGACTTTTGTTGAAGTCGGTGCCAAGTGCCAAGCCGAAAAGGTATTACGTAGGCATGTAGCGTATTTCCGCTCTTGCAGTCCCGTCACATCATCAATGAAATGATTATAGCCCAGCAACTCAAAAAAGGGGCAAACCTGGAAAAAATTATAAGTAGGTAGCAATATTCTTTTGGAATTCGCTGGAGAGTACGGGATCACTGGTAGTATAATTTTCTTTAATTTGAATTTTTGGTTATTGAATAACTCTATAGGTATTTAAACTTTCATGGTCGTTCACATTATACTATTAGAACTATCGGGATATTTACCATGTATTGTTTGGAGTTTCCGATATTTCGCTGTTGCAAGCACCATGATCACGGAGGAACTGAGGATCGGAAACTCCAAACAATACATGGTAAATATCCTGATAGTTCTAATAGTAATTTAATATTGAATAACTCGTTTAGTTTTAATTTAAACAAAAAATGTAGCTAGGTGTACTGTGAAAGTTACAGGCAAAGTATGCACTAACAATTCTTTTTACTGTTTGCTTACGTTAATTTAAGAATCTATGTGCATATGAGAAGTCTTGTTAAAAAATAAGTGTACATTTTTAAAGCTATTTCACATCGTTTTTACGTTATTAACTATTTGTTTCCCCATCTGAATTTATAGTCAATGCATATTTAAAATACTATCTTTTAGAAAGAAGTCCCGAGTAACAATAAAACACAGTCACTTCCTTAGAACTTAGGTGTCATTCATAGCAAATATCGATACCTCGGGGCTCAAAGGGCGTAAGCGCCAAAAGTCGATTTTACAGGAGAGCAAAAAAACAAAAACAAAATTCCTTTTTTCGGCATAACTTTTTCGATTTTTGACCTAAATAAACCAATCTAAGACCAAAAGTCTTAAATTTTTGTGATGCAGGTTACTGTAAAATTATATTTCGAATAAATTTAAAAGCAACGAAAATAGCTTTCCTATACGCCCCGAAAATTTGTATGTTTGGGGTGTTTACACCCCAAAAATCAATGGATGTATGATGTTTGGGGTGTTTACACCCCAAAAATCAATGGATGTATGATGAGTGATGGTTGTAACCGTCAATTTCAGGAAAGAGGACCATTAGAGAAAGTAGACCGAGTGGGAAACCGAGTAGACATTTCAGAAAAGTGGACCATTTGGTCCACTTTCACCGTTTTTATCAACTCAGATAACGAATTAATCAATCAATTAGCCTATTGCAGTCCACTGCTGGACATAGGCCTCTCCCAATATGCGCCACGTTTGCCGATCCTCTGCCTTCCGCATCCAGTCCGTCCCAGCCACCCTTCGTAGGTCGTCAGTCCACCTGGCTTGGGGGTGTGTCCCACCTTACGTTTTTCTTCTTCCGGTCTCTACTCTAGGACTCGTCTGCTCCAACGGCCATCAGTCCTTCGACAGATGTGGCCAGCCCACTGCCACTTCAGCCTGCTTATTCTTCGAGCTATGTCGGTAACTTAAGTTCTATGTCGGATGATCTCGTTGCGAATTTTATCCTTCAAATAAACTCCAAGCATAGCTCGTTCCATAGCCCGCTGCGCAACTTTTAGGTCGTGGACTAACCCCACCTTCTGTGGCCACGTTACGGCACCGTAAGTCATAACAAGTAGGACGCACTGGTCGAAAACTTTTGTTTTTAGGCATTGCGGTAGGGGCGAGGGAAAAAACCCGACGTAATTTGGCAAATGTTGCCCATCCCAGTTGGATCCTTCTGGCTATTTCTTTCTCGAAGTTGTTTTTACCAAGCTGGATAACCTGACCCAGGTAGACATATTTTTGAACAACTTCAAGTGTCGCCCCTTCGATGGCAATCGGTCTCAGTGTAACATGTTCGTTGAACATAATCTTGGTTTTCTCCAAGTATACACCGAGGCCGACTCGTCGAGAAGCTCCATTCAGGCTGTGCAGCATTTTGCCCAATTGTTCCAGCGACTCCGAAAATATGACGATGTCGTCAGCGAACGGAAGGTGCGAGATGTACTCACCGTTGATGTTGATACCCCGTCCAGTCTAATCCACAGTCTTGAAGACGTCCTCCAATGCGTTGGTGAATAGTTTGATATAAGATCTCCCTGTCTCACTCCGCGCTGGAGGCTAATGGGTTTCGTCTTCTGGTCTTGGAGCTGGACGAACATTGTGGCAGTGTCATATAAGAATCTCAGCACTTCGATGTATCGCCAATCGACACGGCACCGCTGCAGGGCATCCAACGCTGCCCAGGTTTCGATAGAGTCGAAGGCTTTTTCGTAGTCTACAAACGCCATATACAGCGGCTGATTGTACTTTTGCGTCTTTTCTACAATCTGCCGAACAGTATGGATGTGGTCCACGGTGCTATAGCCTTTTCGAAACATGGCTTGCTCGCGTGGCTGGAACTCGTCGAGCTTACCCGAGAGGCGATTTGTGACGACCCTCGAGAACAACTTGTAGACATGATTCAGGAGTGAGATGGGCCTGTAGTTCTTCAGCAACGAATTAATACTAATAATTATTGATTTACCTGTACCTAATTATGTTACTACTTACTAGGTATGTCGTTTACTACCCTCAAATTTATTGATCAATATGAGAGATTGCTCTTACGACCCAAACCTAAAAATTTTATGATGTAAAATGGTAGGCGTAAAAACATTTGTATCATCTACGGTGTCGTTTACTACCCTCGCGTTTATAAACAGTAACAGTGGTTGCTGTTACGGCACAAAAACTAAAAATATCTGTTTTATTTTCTACAAAAAATGGGGTCGTAAGAACCATTTTTTAGCGAATTGGAAGACTTTAAATACACAGATCGATAGAGGAGAAAAATATAAGTAGGACTACATTAAAAACTCAATTTCGCCAAAATGGCGGTTACGCCCTTTGAGCCCCGAGGTATCGATATGTTATACTATTTACACATTTAAAAATTAAAATAAATTATATTTCAACGGTCTGTAGTTGAGGCACCATATGCTTGTCTTTGTAGTAAGCGTTACTTTGAAATTTATTACATGCACTTTTTTTATTTATCCACGGTCCAATTTGTCTCGGGCATTCTTCAAGTAAACTGCACGCTGATGCTTCTTGGCACCATCCACAATTGAAACCTCTGTCTAACACTTGACAGTCTATGCAATCACTCGCCATATATTGGCATCTGTATACTATTATTAAGATCAAATTTGAGTATGGGTCTGCACCTCCCCAAAGTATTCTTATGTATCCGAGTGATACACTTCGACTTATTCTTAAAATTGTCATATCACAGTATAAAATTCCGTCACTTATCGTAGCTTTAACTCTTATTATTGTTTCTTCTACGTGTATTTCGCATATTACATTGCGTTTATACAATGTCAAGTCGTCTACTTTCAAATTCATTTTGATAAACCTCCTGAGATTGGCCGGAATAAATATAGGATCATTGGCTTCAACTTCATTGCAAAATCTTTCCTTCCTTACTTCTTTATTGTATGTTTTATCAAGAAAACCTTTTTGAGGACAGTGTGTATTTGGATAATGCGTACAACCTATATCATGGCACCAATCGCATTGTGAGCTACCTGCTTTACATTCTTGACAACTACTAAATGAAGCACAATAATTTTCGATCGCATCTACACTTGTTACATCGGTGTTATAATGATTACTCGATTTTATAAAGATGGACAAAAACCATACAATTTTGAAGATACATATCATTTTTGAAACGTTTCAATTTCTAATCACTTTGATATAGTTAAAAATGGTTTCCCTGGAAGACAAACAAAACAAAAATGTATAATAATAATATTAAGTAAATTTATAAAGAAGTATTTTCAGTTAAAAGGTAATAAAATATGAAATGCCGTCTTATAGGAAAGACACTAAAACGTTCCAATACAAGTATGCAAAAACTTGATACTTACAAATAAATAAAGTCCGGGAACGACCCACAAAAGTAAAGACTGTCTCTAGACATGCCAGGCAACAAATAGTCAATAAATAATGTAATTGTCTGGTCTATTTATGACTTCTAATTGTTCGATGTTTGTAAATAAAGTATAGAGAATGGTTGAGATTTTTAGTCTAAATGATATCACTATTTGTAACAATGAATAATAGAATGCAGTCAATAACATCAAAATATTATATTTATGAAATAAACACAAATGTATAATTAGACAAAAAACAGTCGAATAGAATCCAAAATTAAGTCATGTAGGTATATACACAGTTAGACAAAGTACAACTTCTTACCGTAAGGTTCACAAGTCAGTCTATTAAGGGTCCATTTCATTAAATTGGTTGCACAGTTGTCACCAATGACACAACTCTGAGAAATATCACACCATCCACATTCATATGCGGTTGGAATTAATCTACAAGACTCACAGTCTGTTGCTAAGGTTTCACATGTGTATACAGTCAGTGGGATTTCATTTGAATAAGGCTGAGCACCCCCCCAAATTACTTTCAGTGTACCAGTTTCTGTATCACCATATTCTAATCGCTCAGCTTGTAACATCAATTCAAAACAATATACACTATCGCCCACAATCAATCCTTTAAGATGGATTAATTTTTGCCTCAATTTTATAAGGCATATAATTTCTTTCTCATAAATTGTAGGATCAGGGACATAGATTTTTATTTGTACATTCTTACGAGTTCCAGCCGGAACTAACAGTGGTCCATTGTGCAATAATTGTGGACAGGTTTTTAAGTCTCCTGTGATGTTGGATTTTTCTGCATCTCTTCCGGCCAATGGACATTGTTTCTTGGGGTTTTCTGTACATCCAATTTCATGACACCATCCACATGGATGCCACATACTTTTGACACATTCATGACAATTAGTAAATGATCGACAGTATCCCGATGGGTCTTTTATTTGTTTAGAACTATTATCATCGTAACGCTCTATAGATTGGAGAAATGCCTTGATTCTATTCAAATCTTCTGGCCTCAAATTTATGTTATTATTATATGAACTTTTAGATGTTATCTTTGGGGCACGCCTCTTGCCTTTTACTTCGCTTATGTTGGAGAAAACAAGTATAATAATATAAATTTCGACCAGCATAGCGATTATGCTAATAGAAGAATATTTATCAAATAAGGTACCATCAAGCCCTCTTAGTATATATAACAAGATAGATTACTATGTTTATTTTAATAGTTGAATGTAATTCATACACTACCAATTCAATAGAACATGAGAAAGTTTGGATTGACATAATTATAATTAATGAGAACTTAAAGATACATAATATTCATAACATTGTTGTCATTAGACATAGATTAGGTATTTGACAGCCACCGTGGCGTAGCGGTAGTGAACGCGGCCGCTACGCAGGAGGCGCGGGTCCGATCCCCGCTCAGTGCAAATATTTGTGTTCATAAAATATGGGTATTTGCATTGGTCTAGTCGTGCCTCGGAGAGCACGTTAAGCCATCGGTCCCGGTTGCCACAAGAACATCTATGGCAGTCGTTACGGGTAGTTGGAGCCCTAAGCAATTAAAAAGTCCAAAAACGGCCTAGCTGCAAAGCTTCGATATCTCCTAATGTTACCATTGGGCCGTGGAGGTCAGATGGCAATCGCTTCACGGAAAATATCGAGGTCTAGCCAAATCTGTAGTTAAGACTGGTAAAGCGGACCCCAGACTCCGAGCTGAAAAACTTCGGATGCGACTGGGAACTAACGCTAGGATGAAGATAGTTTGCTATTGCAATTAGTATGCTAACTATTCAAATCGATTAAGAATGGAAAAGTTAATAGCCCAGGCGGGACTCAAACCCGCGACCAGGCCCTTAGGGGCTGTCTATTAATCACGTGATGTTTTTTTTAGCAATTTTCTAACCCCCCCTCCCACGTGGTGATACGTGGTGAGGTTTTAGACTACCCCCCTCCCCCTGGCCAAAATCACGTGTATTTTTTTATTTATTATTTAATGCTAGAAAACTAAGAATCGAGGCTAAAATCACCAGTTTTAAGAAAAAATAAATACACGTGATATCCTAATATACCCCTCCCCCCCTGGTGATGTTTTCCGAACCGCCCCTTATAGGGGGAATGCTTTAACCATAGAGCTACCCGGCCTCGCCTGAAGCGTTCCAAATTACTACCATCTTGGGGCGATATTCGTACGAACTATCCCGCCCTGGCGTACGGACTATACGCCCGCCTGGGCAATTCACTTTTTCTATTCTTAATCGATATGAATATTACATAACATAACATAAACTCACGCCAATATCCCCGAAGGATATATTAGGTTTGATATTTATTAGAAACTAGCTGTTGCCCGCGACTTCGTCCGCGTTAAGTTCGGAATGACTCGAACCCATGTCATAGAACAGATAATTCAGTTAATTCGTTATTATCTCAATTATTTGTTAAGAAGAAAGTCTTCTTCCAGTGACTGAATAATACATACAGGGCTAAACTACTGAAAACTACGAAATTAAGACAGGCTCCTTCTAGGGGCTTAGCAAACGCTACGAAATGGTTTTGAATTTTTTAACTTTTTGCTTACCAAAATTTTTGTATCAACATTTAGCAATGTTCATTAGTTATTATAATGCTCTAAATATCCTCCCTTCCTCCCAAATCCTCAGAACACGCTACTACTACTTACGATCTGAACAGATAAAACTACATTGAGAGCGTCATGAAAAATCTTCACGAAAACCCGGAGCCGTTTTTACACGCCGGAGCAGTGGTTCTCCTATACTGAGTCAACGGCTGGTTGATTATTCTGGTTTCATATTAAATTTTACCAACCATAGCCACATCGTTGTTCGTTGCCTTACACGCAGGTGAATGGGCACAGTGGGCAAGAGAGCAAATGCGGCCTTGACTGGGATAGGGCCTAGCAGGCGCAGGGTACACTTGCAACTGGTCAATATGGCCTCATTTCGCCAAATTTCCCTTGCACTGACCAAATTGTGTCCGCAGATGATTATACTTCTAAGTTGGCAACAGTAGTTGAGACTGATGGTGAGATTTCTGTTTGATCTAATGAAATCTGCCGGATCTGGATGTTTCTCTGCCCACATTTTTGCTCATTTTCGTATAATAGGAGCAGCGATATCTTTTTATTATACACAGTTTGGCTCCTTGTGGTCACTGTTCTCATCTATGGGATGGCTTTGCGCGGTACGTATAAGACGCAATCGATAAGATTGCAGAGCCATGCATTGATAGGTTTCAGGTTACTAATATTTTAGAATCTCTGCAGTTGCGTAGAGAATTTGCCTTTCTGACTACCATACATTTCCACCATACCACGGCGAGTGTTCTAATAAGCTCTTCATACTAATCCCTTCTTCTTACTTCATATCCAAAATAACACGTACTGAGCTGTGGTGTGACACCACATACGGGTGAAATAATACCGCCTCGAACCAAGCGGTTCGGAACTTCATTTCTTTATTGCACGGTAAAAATCTGTATTGCTCTACACACATCCATGTTTCCTTCTTCTTATGATCGCGGATTCTTTTACGTCGCGCTTGGGTGTAAAAAGCAAGGCCGTCAAAATGGCCGTCAAACGTCTGGTGGCCTTATGGTTTGGTGCATGGTGCACTGCTTCGTATTGTGAGGTGATAATAAAGGCAAAAGAGGCGACGAAAGAGGTACGGAAGAGGATCACTACTCGGGCACTCCCCAGAATACGCAACGGAAATCAGAGAACGTGCAACGATCTCCTTGCTCCATGAACGCGGATTTGATGGCGATGAGACGGGCCACCCGTTACTCTAGCCCAAGCAGGGCCGGGACGGTGGTGCGATGTGTTACACCCCAAGAGTCCCTGCTATCGGTTCGATTCCGACATAGCCGCGTCTGCGCTAGCCCTGGTGTGGTGGTACCCATAGGAGATACCGGATATAAATGGATTGAATAATTTTATATAAAAAACCGGTCAAGTGCAAGTCGCGCTCGCGGCGCGTACCGAGGGTTACGTAGTTAAGCTACATAAACCACAATATATTTTGGTTGCGTTGACTTTGTAGCTCGTTTTTTGCGCTCGTTTTCAAGGCGTTATTGACTATGTGGCTTGATTTTCACTTGCATTTTTCCACCTCCACGCATTCCTACAGACATTCGACAGACAGAGAGATGGGCAACGAAGTGATTCTATATCCTAGGGTTCCGTTTTGTCCTTTTGAGGTACAGAACCCTAAAAAACATAGTATGTTGATCAAAATCCTGAACGAAGTGGAAGGAAGAGCTAATTTTGAGTAACGGACAACCTTAAAACAGAGGTCGAAGTTCTGAAACGTTGACAACCACTTATTCACAATTGGTCAATTGCGACCGAGTGGTGCAGCCTGGCCAGTGCTAATGTCAATGCTTCTTTTGAATTTTTAAAGCTGATTTAAGTTTCATGACTTTGCGGGCTGGTGGGATAACCTTCTCTGTCTCCGAAATGATGAATTTCGTAAAGATCTACCTTGTATTATTAAGATTATTATGTAATAAGTTAAGATCGATTTTGCTTTGCTACTCCTGTCATACAGCCTATTTTTATCATGATGTTATTGTATGAACCTACCGATAGATTATAATGAGAATAAAATTAATTAATTCAAAACAAAACTAATGCATAAAAATAATAAATTAAATAAGTCAAACAAAAAAATATTGAAAAGCTATAAACAAAAATCCGTTTCAGATGGGTTCGAACCTGGATCAGCAACATTGTAAGTCCACCGCAAACCGACTAAGCTACAAACACCATGGGATATTTGTGCGAAATAAACGTTCATATATTATATTTTTATCACATTATAGTGCCTCGTTCCCTATTAGAATAGCGTGATGATATTATTTTTCAAAATATTACCAAACCGGCTGTTCACTATTGTGTCGAATTCGAGAGAAAATCGTATAAGAAAAATGTGAACTCTGTCAAGACTCTTGCTAAGCTGAAGATTCTGCAATATGTAACCTGCCCTGACTTTGCTGAGATGCAGTTACGCTTGCCTCTCGAAGTTCGTCAGACTCCTATGATCGAAATAATCTCTTCTTTTTAGCATTTTGCTACTTTTATTGTTTCGATCTATTCACACAATTTACAATTATTAGGTGTGATTTACTATTATTGACACAACTTTTTTATTTATGAACCGATTTTAATAAAAAAAACACTAAATGTTAAGTGAAGCCTACCACAATCAATTAGTGAAAACCGCAACGAAATTGGTTCAGCCGATTCTGAGATTAGCGTGCACAAACGCACAGACAAACAGACAAACAGACAAACAGATAAACAGACAAAAATTTCAACGAACGTTGTTTTGGCTTCTATTACGTTAATAAAGTCCCCCAATAATAGTTTTTTTCATTTCCATGCCATGTACAGACACCGATCGGTTACAATTTTATTATATGTATAGATACCTAAGAGGCAGTAGATAACAGAACATGAGTATTGTAGTTACACTCTCAAGGGGGTTATTAAACTAAATTTGAAACCACTATAGTCGTGTCCCTACAAGGATAATGACGCCATGGTGGGCCTTGAACCTTATTTAATATCGATCTCCTTACTGGCCGAAGAGGTTATACTGTGGAAGAGACCGAATATAATTCACTAGCCAACCCGCCCCGGCTTCGCCCCATATATCATCCCTTTCAGGTATTTTTTATTTATATAATTTTGGAAAACAAACCGTATACATTTCAAAATGTGAAAATTGAAAATTTGAAATGTGCTTATTAAGCCCTTTCATTTGATACCTAACACGGCATATTTATCTCAAATTTATTTTTTAAACACAGTACTTTATGACTACTAGAGGGTGCTACATTACATTCAGTGACACATCATATCACTATCACTACATTATTATAAAACAAAGTCTTAAATCTTCAAAACTACACAACGGTTTTTAAAGCGGTTTTTTATAATAGATAGAGTGATTCAAGAGGAAGGTTTATATGTAATACATGCATAATATTGTAGAGAAACACTGATAAATTTAGAGATATGCAGCGGGAACGGGATCAGAAAATATGGCGGTACGAAGTTCGCCGGGTCAGCTAGTAGCTTATAAACAGCGAATAATCAAGGCGCTTCTAACAATACCTCATTTGTCCAGTTTTAATAAGTAGTTGAGGAGCTATGAGGGAACTGTTTGGGAATTGTTTAAGAGTTGATGGTAGGCCCGCTCTTTGCTTTGCTGGTGGCAGTTTTTATGGGTCAGTATCAGAAAGGCTGGATCGCAAATTGACCACGTCGCCCTTAGTCCACATCTCAAAATGTCTAAAAGTCTGGGAACCTCTTACGTAACTATAGCTGCTCAAAAGCAACTCCAAAGGTAGAACATTGCGGTTGAGAAACATCTGGAAAAGTGACAAATTAGGACACAATTGAACGGCTGTCATACCACCAACTGTTTGTAATCCTATATACTTATATGGGATGACAAAGTTATTTATGAAGTTGGTAGTATGACAGCCGTTCAATTATTGACCTGTTTTAAGAGATCATGGTACGGGGTTAGAGAGAACTTCGAGACAAGTGTAAATAAAAATCTGATTGAATTAATTTAATTGCTATTTAATTTTATAAATAGTAGTTCAGTTTTGTTTCATTTGGAACAAGACACAAGTATCTACAAACTAAGTTATAGTTCACTGTGGATAACTTGTAAATACAGAAACGGATTTGGCGTCATCTTGCACTGAGAGTTGTAATGAAAAAGTTTAGTAAACCCATCCGAGGGAACTCCAAAAGCTGTTAATCTGTTAACGTCCGTGTTCGTCTCGGAGACAATTTCTAACTTCTGGATCTCTAATTTAGTATTTATTACTTATTGAAGTAGCCTCTTGTGATAGAATACTGGTCATTCAATGATAACTACAGTCCTGGGTTCTATAAGCGGGGCGTGAAAAAGCATCTAATGAGGCCGTCAAGCTGAGTGCAACCATTGTAACATGGTACGTGTCTGTAAGGGTAACCCTCTTATCAGAGACTTTGCCTTCAGCTTACCATCAGGCGAGGCGAAGTCAAATTGACGTGTCCTATATAAAAAAATGAATTAATAAACCCTAATAGGTACATCTGCAACACATTGGTAATTCGAAATTTATTAGCAGTCTCTATATACTGGGTGATTTTATAGTCGTTTCGGAGCGAAAGATTTTGGGCACAGTTTCGTTAGCAAAATCGTCTGGAGGTATCATTTTGGCGAAAAAAAAACTTTTTTTTTTACATTCGTCATACATTTTGCCTTCCACCTGTACATTATTTCCATACATTAAAGAAAGAAAAAGTTTTTTTTTTCGCCAAATTTATACTTCCAGAGGCTTTCGCTATCGAAACTGTGCCCAAAATCTTTCGCTCCGAAACGACTACAAAATCAGGGTGTATACTTACTTTTCGAAAACAATAGAAGCGAGTTGTTGCACTAAGTTGTGAATTTCACAATTTCTGTGCGGCTGGTGGAGCACTCATATCTGCCGCCAGAGGGTGAGGGCTGGCATTATGTGCATACTTTTAGATTCAATATGTCAAAACAAATTTCACTCAGCTCAGAATAGAATGCCAAATGTATAAGATTTGACGTATATGACAGGCGTCAACGAATGTCAAAAACGTCAAATCCTATACATTTGTCATTATAATCCATCATAGGCCGAGCAACAAATTGCCACTTGTCTAGGGGGGCTGGTCAGATGATGTACCGTCATACTCTGTGGTATGGCGGTAGTACTTTCGACTGCTAGGCAGGCGGCGCGAGTTCGGTTCAGTGAAAATATTTCTTGGCATGAATATAATCTGTTTGCAGGTCTACATGTTAACGTACCTCGGAAAGCATGATGTTAAGCAGTCCCTACAGGTAGTTGGAGCATTAAAAGTCCGACAACTGTCCCAGACAAATGGAAATTCATTCATAAACCAGTTTATCTGTATACTATAAACTAGTTTACCGTTTATGAGAAATAAACAGTCTAAATAAACTGTTCGTTCATTCAACGCCTATCCCTATTATCATTATTATTATTTATTACTATATAGTCGTCAACTTGGGCTGTGGGGATCAGAGGGCGTCGCTTCAAAGAAAATATCGACATTCAACCGCGTCAAGTTAGACTAGTAAAGGCGGGCCCGGACATCAAATAAGAGGTTCAAAGTGAGGGGCTTGACTCAAAATCACAGGAATCAATGGCAAATTATTTTTATTTTCTTAACATCATGTTAATTAAATAATTCTAAGTCCTTATTCCGCATCGGGTGCAGGTTCTGCAGTAGAGGAACCTGATGCATCATCAGTTGAATTTTGGCCTGAGGTATCGTTTCCTGCTCCAGGTGCATCTGTTGCTGTCACCTCTTTTGAATCAATTACACCTTCTGAAGCGTCTTCAGTTCTTTCTGATATAAGGAAAATAATCACATTTAATAACATGACAAAGAACTAATATATTCGGATATGTTTATTTAAACTGGTATAAAATGACATAGGTACGTATTTTCCTGATTGCATCTGAGGCCAAGGTGACCTCGGAGCTCAGGGTCATAAACTGGTATAAAATTTATGGTTGGCTATTGCCCACGGTTCAGGGCCCATACCATGAACTCTTAAAACAGGTCAATAATTGAACTGCTGTCATTCTGCCAACTGCAAATGTCACTTTGTAATCCTATATGTTTATATGACATTACAAAGTGACATTTGCAGTTGGCAGAATGACAGCAGTTCAATTATTGACCTGTTTTAAGGTTCACGGTAAGGCCGCTGATCCTTCTTCTGTTCGGTTCGAGTAACAAATATCCAGGTCCCTTTACGCCTTTTTTGGCAATAAAAGGTAGTCTTTCCCAAGCTCCTGGTAAAATTATGCCATTGAGCAATTAAATAAAAAGCAACTTTGTCATCCATACTAATATTATAAATGCGAAAGTAACTGTCTGTTACGCTTTCACGCCCAAACCACTGAACCGATTTTGATGAAATTTGGCCCCTGTACCTGATTAGAATTTTTTTTATACCACTTAGTTGGCAGACAAGCACACGGCCCACCTGATGGGAAGCGGTCACCGTGGCCTATGGACGTATGCAACACCAGGGGCGTTACAATCGCACTGCCGACCCTGAAGAAACCTTCTAATGCCCTTCTTGAAGAACCCCATACTGTAGTCGCTTGGGAAAACCACCGCAGGGAGTTCATTCCACAGCCTGAGTATGCGTGAGATGAAGTGCCTTTCAAACCGCACAATACTCACCGTACGCAAAGTGTGAGGATGAATTCCCTGCCTGTGGCGAGAGGAGATTAGATCTTGGGATATTATATGAGCAACAGCTAGTATTTTCATACGGGGAACCGGAGAGCATTTGCTATTGTTACCTGTCGTAGTCGGTTTAGGTTTCGTGACTTTAATCGGTGGTATTAAGTGCGTCAGGTTTTTATTTTGACATCCAATATATATATTGACAGAAATTGGCAAGTTATAACCGGATCGAATACGTATAGCTATAAACTCCTTTTGGAGACCACCTCTCACCACTCTTACTATAGGACCTGATCCCATACCAAGTCTGTCGACGACCCTGAAGTAAGTGATCTGTAATAATTTTTAATATTTATTTATTTTAATGAATGACACACTAAATAATGTAAGGCAGGCCAGTTGGGGCCAACCTTGCGATATGTACACTGATCAAACTAATAAAGTATTGAGAAAGGGACAAGTCAGAAGCACTCGAAATCGGCAGGCTCGTATAAATGGCTTAATGACAGTAGAAGAAACTCTTTGTAGGATACAAGTAGTTGACGGGCTGTTATATCTAACCTACCCGGGAAAGAAAAAGGTGTGAAGTACAAGCGATAAGTGTGTACAAGAAACAAATGTGTAAAGTGTAAAAAAAAAGAAAAAAAAAGAAAGAAAGATAAGACAGCCGAGGACGGTAATCACCAATACACACGTGTATCATATGACGTTTTTCAACACACTTGTGAACAAATAATACTGAAAAAGTTGAATTTGAGTAAAAGTTTTGTTTATTTAACACGTACTATTTATATACGAAATTTCATGAAATGAGCAAGCAATAGGATATATATTGGATCCCGTATTCAACATTTTAGGAATTCAACTTTCTGTACCTGGAGGTAGGCGTAAGGCCAGGTGCTGTGCTATAGTCCTATGTCCGTTAGTCGATCGCAATAGTTCATTGAAGGAGGTTGTTAAACTATACACCTATACAGGGCGTCCCACGGCGATGCCACATGGAGGGAAAGTACCTTAAATCCTAGAGTTAGCTCATTTTACTTAAAGGAGACATCATTTTATTTTTAAAAAGAAACAAAACTGCATTCAAAGATTTTTTTAAATTCGCTTGCCACACCCGGTAATCGAACCGACTAAAATCTGAAAAAGTAACATCCTGTATTTTTATGGTATCAATCGATAGTGTCAATCAAAAGGATCAAATCTCTCTAAGAAACATGGTAAATTAAATGAAAGGAAGTCCTTGAAACCTAAAATTATAAATTCAATTTGGCAAAATAAAACAATTTAACTCAAAGTCCATCCATCCATCTGGTACCATATTAACAATAAAATTCCATATTTAAATTATTTTTCTTTTTTTATCGTGCGGAGACCGCTACTGGTCAGCAGTAGTTTTTAGGTATGTCGAACTCAAACCGACCAAAACCGATTCACTATCGATTGATACCATAAAAATACAGGATTTTTATGGTAACAATCGATAGTGTCAATCATAAGGATCAAATCTCTCTAAGAAACATGTTAAATTAAATGAAAGGAAGTTCAAAAAACTTAACTTATAAATTCAATGCGAACAGACACAGCATTTTTATTTAAGGAACCATCAGATACGGTATCTTATAAGGTATCAACACTAGAGATATCTTTGATGAAATTTATTGGGTAAAATGAGTACTAAATGAATGAACTTTGTTACCTGTTTAGAATGTAACTTTATTGGGTAACTGCATGAGGTATGTAGGTAGGGTAGGTAGTTGTTTTTTAGTGCTAGATTAGAAACCTGCACGCGGTGTATCCTGGGCAACGAAGATAGCGAGAGAATTCCCCTATTGGATCAACTTATAACCTGTTAATTGAGACGGCGTGCGGTTTTAGTCGGTTTGAGTTCGACATACTTACCTACAAACTACTACTGACCAGCAGCGGTCTCCGCACGATAAAAAAAGAAAAGTAATTTAAATATGGAATTTTATTGTTAATATGGTACCAGATGGATGGATGAACTTTGAGTTAAAGTGTTTTATTTTGCCAAATTGAATTTATAATTTTAGGTTTCAAGGACTTCCTTTCATTGAATTTACCATGTTTCTTAGAGAGATTTGATCCTTATGATTGACACTATCGATTGATGCCATAAAAATATAGGATGTTACTTTTTCGGATTTTAGTCGGTTCGATTACCGGGTGCAGCAAGCGAATTTTTAAAAATCTTTGCATGCAGTTTTGTTTCTTTTTAAAAATAAAATGATGTCTCCTTTAAGTAAAATGAGCTAACTTAAGGATTTAAGGTACTTTCCCTCCATGTGGCATCGCCGTGGGACGCCCTGTATACCCTAGATACCCTAGTGTCAAACAAATTTTAATGATGTGGGAAATATTTATCGATGGGTTTGAATACCTGAACTCCCTTTGATTTAGCTGGAGGGGCATATCAATCAACCAATTAGCCTATTGCAGTCCACTGCTAGACATAGTCCTCTCCCAATATGCGCCACGTTTGCCGATCCTCCGCCTTCCGCATCCAGGGGCATATATCTTGGACCTAAAATGTGCTCAAATTGTACTCTATATGCGCAGTACACGTTTTTTGGGTGTCTTTTGAGGATAACACCGGGTCCCGAGTATACCTACTTTCAAGAGATCTAATTATCATCATCATCATCATCATCATCATCGTCATCGTCATCGTCATCATCATCATCGTCATCATCATCATCCTCGAAAGATTTCCATTATAAAGAGAAACTTATAGGTACGTTTAATATCTTACCTTACATTTCAATCTCCGTCCATACTCCGCTTGAACGCGGGAGTATGGTCTTCGTTCTCGATATACATTATCTTGGGCTACTAAAAAATCACCTTTCTTAAACATACCTATATAATAATCTCTGGTTAATGCATATTGTAAAAATAATAATAAATTTAATAGAATTAATATTGTTCTCATTATTATTTAGTTGCTGGATATTTTTACTGAAATACCTAGGTACTAAACGTTAACAGAAAGAGTGCAACACGCAAAAAAACGTAATAATGTTGTGTAACTGAAAATAATAGTAATTAATAATAACAATCAGTTAAATGCTTGTATAATTTGAATGAACATTATAGGTGTTATAGGCTAATTAATTATTTGTGGTGATAAAGCAACACGTGATGCTGCCAATAAAAATACATTGCGGTATTTATTTGTTATATGATTTATGTACTTTAGTGAAACAACAGGTAAGTTCACTTATTGTATATCTTGAATATCTTATTTTATTTAGGTCACTTTAAATGATGGAAACCCAGTAAGAAGGAAAAATTGATGAAAAGTTACCGAGTTTCAATTATACTTTGTTACATGGACTAGCGGGTTGTCGAATTTGAAGGGACTAAAACCGTCATCAGTTGCTGTGTGTGAGCCTCTAGCATATCCTTCGCAACCCGGTTCACCCAGGGACATCGAAGGCCCCCTTGGGTGTGGGACTAGGGTATCTCTATGTTTAAGAAAAAAGGGGAGGGGAGGTGCGTATCGCGCCGCCATCTCGGCCTGCTTCTACTAAAATAAAAAAGACAATTATGGCTCCATCTGTCACCGCAAGCGTTCATATAGGACGGAGGTCGTTAAACGACCTCCAATGCCCGAGTAGTCTACGCGCATTATGGACTGTGCGGGACGTGAGAGACCTGAATCTCCTCTGGCGAGCGGGGCCAGAGGAGATTCAGGTCTCTCACGTCCCGCATAGTCTGCGAGCAAGAGGAAGTATGTAATGCTCGAGAAGGAGGCTTCTCGAGCACTGCTTGTTCGCTGAAGGAGGCGGCATCTCTGCAGCATCAACTGTGAGCAATATGCTGATCGAGAGAGCTCCCAACAGATTTCATTTACAGGGCTTAAATGAAATCTTACGCACAAAATAATTTTGGCACAAAGTTACAAACTCTAACCAAGCGCCCTTCCCATTACGTAATGTAAATGGAGACTCGCTGTATTCACTAAGGAATAATATTTGATCACTCTTCATTAGTCGTCAATAAGATAATCTCAGTTACAGAAGAAATGTCTACTCTGGTTCAATTACACGTCATCCATTCGACAGGTATGATACAAAAGTTTCACTTTGATAGGTTTTTCAATAAACACGAAATATTCATTCTAATATAATGTAACCTTATGCATATTATGTTTACTCGTCCTTTTTATTTATATAGGTACATATTTTCTCAAATCAAATTATTTTATGTGCATAAGATGGGTACAAGGAGTTAGTACAGTAGGTACATGTGTGTAAATCCTTTGCTTTTACCTTTGATAGGTGTACAAATCTGAGTGTCCGGCGTGGGAGACGCCGAGACGGGAGCTGGTGGCGACCCTGGGAGTGAGAGCTCTCACGCTCGCCACTTTGCTCGCAGCGATGGTTCGCTGCGCGGATGCGTGGGCCGCCGGCGCCTCCTTCTGCGAGCAAGTGATGCTCGTGAAGTGGGTGGCGGAGCGCGAGCGAAGGAGAATCGCAGACCTTGCGGTCCACGAGGAGCGAAGGAGAATCGCAAACCGCGCGGCCCGCGACGAGCGGCGGCAACTCGGGCGTCGGAGGTCGCAGAATGACCTACGTCCCCCATGAGCGCGGGCCTGGGGGTGACGGGTGGGATCGTCTGTCACCCTAGCAGAAGCAGGCCACGGCGGTGGCGCGCATTGCGTGCCCCCCCATACCCGGGGGCGAGTTGGGGACTCCGTGGTCCCCACACCGGAAGAGGGCCAGATCGAGAGAAATGGCCCTGGGTCGGCCGGGGTGCGAGGGATATGGCTATGACAATCTCACCTCCGGTAACTGACGGCCCACAGAAGGCGTGCGTTTTAGTCGGTTCGAGTCCGACATAACCTCCTCCTCCGACCCCGGCGGGGGAGGTATCCGTGGGGATTTTTCGCACGATAAAAAAAAAAAAAAAAGATAGGTGTACAAATCCCTCTAACTAAGCTAAATTGTTTGTGCTAGGAGGGGGTTCACATCGGTAGTGTAAAGGCCAGGATTCGAACCCGTTACCTCTCGATCGTAAGGCCGACTCCTTAGCCACGAAGCTACCGATGTTTGAAAAATAATCCATACCACTACATAATAATGACTATTATGATTACAAACCATTTCATTTGTAAGTAAATATAGTACACGTTCTCATAATAATTTAGTTATAGAATATTGGTCCTTAGTACTTGTGAGAGGTTTGATACACTTACAATAGCGAAGGAAATGTGTGAAAAGATAAAATGCTGTCATCTTCGCCTATCTCTTTATGAATGAACGGAAATTACGATTGCCGTCTGACCCTCAACCCTACGTGGAACTTTGGTCGATCTCTAAGCATGCAGCATCGAGCGCAGCGCTGCGCCCGACTTTGATAGCGATAGTCATTGGTCGATTTTCAGTGACGTCACCCAGTCCGACCAATGACAATGTCTATAAAGGTCGGGCGCAGCGCTGCGCTCAACGCTGAATACGACGCGAAGACGATGCTTATAGAATTACACAGCTGTGTGTATCAGCTTGAAGGTGATGTTGGCTTGTGCTCCGAAGATCTTGACGGCTCCATGTAGCGTTTAGCTATACCCAATATAAGTAATGTGTTGCAAACCTCCATAGGCTACAAAGTATGACAAAATATAGGCTCTTGTTAATGACATCAAGTTTATCAATGACAATTGTTTATACAATACTGATTCCTGTCTATTTGGCTCGTTATGCAATATGCTAATTACCTTCAGTGATAATAGTTTTACTGTATCAATATTTACTGATAGTTTGTATTCACTTGAAACGTTCGACAGCCTTTGTGGCGTTGCAGTAGTCAACATGACCGTTACGCAGGCGCCCCTGCATGGCAGGGTTCGATTTCCGCTCAGTGCAAATATTTTTATGCAAGAATATGTCTGTTTACCTCGTAGAGTACCTACATTAAGCCGTCGGTTCAGGTTGTCATACGAGCATTTATGGCAATCGTTACAGGTAGTTGGAGCCCCAATAAGTCTAACAACTGGTCTAACTGTGATAATTCGATTTCGTCATTATATTGTGGAGGTCACATGGCAGTCGCTTCATAAAAATATCAAAGCGGATAATGCGGACCCATACTCTGAGGTGAAAGCCTTGGATGCTAAATACAAGTCTGTAAATCAAAACGTTAAAATGTAGGTTAAGATTCCTATTTACTAATAATGATAAGCCTGTGGTTCATTTTAGTATTAATGGTAGCAATTATTTTAAGAAATAAATGACAACATCACAAAAAACATGGTTACTGGTTATTATTACGATATGGCAGGCATTAGTTAAAACTGATGTCATTTTGTGATCGTACAATAGTGACATTCCAAAGTGATGATAGATCCTTGCATCACGTTTCAGACTTCCATTTATTACTTTGTAAGACATCAGAAAATAGTTGTGTAATTTTTCTTTTTTTTGTTCAATAATACAGCGGACATTTTCGTGATCATTCGGCATTCACTAAACCATCCAATATGGGAACTCATATAATTGTGATGGGACTGTTACATAACTTGGGAGTGATATAATTATAATTATTATATCACCCCCAAGTTATGTTAGTAACAATACCTATACAATTATTGTATAGTCACAATGTACACTATACACAGTATACACAATAGCCACACTATACAATTATGGTTTAGTGTAGCTAGTGATGTAATCGTATGTTTACCATCATTTTAGTAAAAAAAAAAACAGTAACTTGAACTTCTGTGATTCTAATCTATTGTCACTCCAATACGTTCAATGTCCTTACAAATCTCGACCAAATTATGTCCCTTTGTTGGCTCTAGAACAGATTAAGGTACGTAATACCTGAGTAAAATGAAAGAGATTCTGTATTAATTTAGTTTATTTACTCAGAATATATATCTTCTATTCATTTATTTTCTAAAAGAGAACGTTCCTTTGAAGTGAGTATATAAAAGTTTGATTATATCACTTTTCCATTCATTGGTTGGATTAATAACTTTGTTTTGGTAAACGATATACTTTATTTTCGTAAACAATTTGAAGCCGCGTGATTCCCGGCAGACCAGAATTTAGGCTACCCCATCATTCTCTTCCCATGCGGTGTCGTACAAAGGGATAAGGCTGTTTAACTTCAGACAGATATATACAGCCCAGATTCAACCTCAGATGCATGGCTCGAGTCAAAAATAGTGACCGGTATACGGCAATACGCTCACCCCCTATTTCGTGGGACCTAATAGAATGATTGGTGAATAGTGGGTGTTAATACACCTCAGCCTAACCCTGCGGGTGTAAAGGCGTGATTATATGTATGTATGCATAGATAAGTAGGTATGTAAACAATTTATATTTTTGTTTTTATCTAGTTACACCAAAATATTTCTGGAATACTTAATTCCCTGGGGCAGTAACAAGGTTTATGTCGATTTCTTACCTGCTGTAACAACCATGAGTGAACATTCCAACTTATCGCATATAGGGTCAAATCATTTCCCATGGGTATCGTCTTAGCGTACCCCAATCGAAAGTATTCGTTCAACATTATGGTTTGAGCGTAAGCATTTCTTATATATGTTTTCACCATTGACACTCGAAAAAGGGCCCGTGATTCATCAAAAACAGTGAATAAAACGCTCTTTGTTTCACCGAGTGAATAAAAAAATTTGAATTTGGAACATGCGCGAATGTACGGATTCTAGTGAAACATACAAAGAGGTTGCACACTCTCACTATAAAAACGTACTAAAAGCCACCTAAATGTAATCACTGGCTGGATGGAATGTGGCTCAGTTTAAATTAAGAAAAAAGAATGCCGCCATTTTCTGTGTAATTTTCCTTGTAAAAGTTTATGTTTGTCTCATAATCATAAAATTACTTTATCTAGTGATGAAAATGAAACTCAATATGAGTTTCATTTTCATCACTAGAAAAGAACGCGAAAAGACTCCTGAGTCTTTTCGCGCTAAAGCAGTAGCTATTACTGATAATTTGCTGCTTCTTTTGTGTACTATCCATAACAAAATGTAATTCATAATCACAGAGTAATCGTTTTCTCGTAGTCAATGGTGAAAAGTTGAGTACCTAACACGTGAAAAAAGAATTCATCTCGGCTCTTGTATCCCTCGATACGCTCAGCTTTCTATCTAGAATCCCTCGCTACGCTCGGGATTCTACCGCAGAAAGCCTCGCTCCTCTCGGGATACAACTCTGTGCCTCGAAAAGAATTCATCTTTTTTTCACTTGTTGGGTAATCTACTATTATATCTTGTTAATCTGATATATAAAAATCATTGTTTGTTTGTTTCTTAGTAGTTTATATGCTTACGTACTGATTACCTGATTAGGATAATAAGTATGATACTCGTACTCTGTATTTAGTCCCACGTACGGTGAGTTTATTTTTTTGCCTTTTAGTTTTTTTTAATACTACTTAGGTCGCAGACAAGCACACGGCCCTCCTGATAGGTAGAGGTTACCGTGGCCTGTGGGCGAGTGCAATACCAGGGGAGTCACACTTGTGCTGTCGACCCTGTAAGAACAGAGAGAGTATCTATTAGACTTGGTTTTTTTTTAATTGCGATAAATCAGTTAATTTTTAAATGTTTATTATGTATCTAATCGCATAACAGCAATGGCTCGTCCCTAATAGTATCGAAAATAGTGAAATATGGGTGTTAATAAACCTCTGCTTACCCCTTTTGGGATTTACAGGCGTGAGTATGTTGTATGTTAATCCCAAAAATATAAACTTAATGGTGCTTATGGTGTTTATATAACAATAATAAAATAATATAATATTATTAATTAGTAAGAAAATCGCGCGAGTGTATGCGCATGTACCGTGAGTACAATAAAACGGCATGAGGTTACAAATTATTCTGATGTCGGTCCAGTCTTCAATCACCCCTGTCGGCGTCCTGATTGATGCACACACTGCTGTAGTAATAGTCCAATCAATCATGGCCCACTGTGAGCGCTGGAACGAAAAATTGTTGGTGTTTGACATCCATTCATGAAAATATGATCCGCTTGTTTACAAGGAACTTTTATTCAGAAGGAAAATAGATTATGAAATAAATTTTAGAAAGTATGTGCTATTGTGCTATCAATATTTAGTGCTTTATGGACTGCACCATTGCACAGTAGTCCCGGCTCTTAAGAAGGGCGGTCATAGGAGTTGTAAGTCGGATTTAAAATTAAATAATGACTTTTTCACCTAAGAAATGATTGTTTTGAGGTTTTAAGAGTTATAACAAGTAAAAAAAGTGTATTTTTTTTGGAAGCAAGTTAGATATGAATATATGATATTCCCAAAAAAATATTTTGTCGTCTAAAAAGCAGGTAGGTAACATTAAAACTAGTTTTACTTCTACTTTTGAACATAGCTGGATTGGTATATAAAATAAGAAAACTTACTAAATTAAACCTCTGAAGTAATCGGTTTCGATATTTTTTGCACCTGGCCAATTCGACCACACCTACGCATAAGGTCGAAACGCTAAAAAGCTGTTTTTTCAGGAGAGCTGTTTAAAGAAACTTTCTTGTTTAATTTGATTTTTGAAATCGTATTTGGTGATGTTTTTGTCTAATGTTATGAATAATTGGCGTACTAATATCGTGCCGAGGTATGAACTTAATAAAAGCCATATTTACGAAAATATAGCCTAATTTAGTGAATTACGACCTTATACTAGTGGTACAAAGGTCGTATGTTATTGTTACAACCATATGCCACTATTCACACCTATTTAGACAACACGAATAAGGTCATATGTTTTAGTTACGACGGTATACGGCGTAGTATTTTACGCGGCATACCCGCATACGTCTAAGGAAAACAGTCGTATCACGGTACGGTACAAAATAAAAACTGCAATAATGCTTGTTCAAATCAGCTTTAAACATCCCTGTAATATATATTTTTTATTGATACATAACATAAAATTAACGGAAATACTCTGACAATTTGCTTGAAAATTATAGATTATGTAACAATAAATGTTAATAAAGTAATAATTCTGATATGAGATCAACTTCATTCCAATTTAATAAAAAACTAAACGCAAATAAAAATTTACCTAACATTGTGAGTTACATGTATTAGCAGTGTAATATAGTTCTGTTCTGTTAGTGTGCTCTAATATTTTGCAAACTTAATGCCATAGGCATTCTCTACCAACCAACCTTATAGGTGGTGCAGAGAATAATAAAGTAGATGCAATAAGAAAGATAACTAGATGAAAACCATGACAACATAATCAATAAGCTGTAAGGTTGTATATACTTGCATCATAGTAGATACTTTATTAGACTTTGAGAAATAAACTTACCTCTTCACTACGCACGGGTATGCCTCACCCTCGACGACATTTAGCTAGCTCGTTTAGGGTCTACTCCTTTTACCAAGACCGGCGGCGGGGGTACCATGGCCAGATATTTGGCTCATTCGTTCCTTGGCGGTAGTTGCAAACGTGATCGTACCAGCAAAAAAGACTCTAGGGTTTTATCTACGATGTCTCGTATATGAAGGCTGCCGCGGATGCAGGAGTACCTCCCGCGATCTTTATGCGTGACCCCGTGCACCAACGCAGCATTTTTATCTCCGTGATACGAACTTCCTGCTTATATCACACCAGTAGAAGGACACACCTAATGACCTAATTAACGTTGAAAAATACCTACTTAACAAATCATTAAGATAAAGGTAGCTGTAATAGGAAAAGAATCAACATAAAATTGGTCTAAAAGTTCTGAAACGTACAATACCTTTTGACTAGTTTAGCAACGTATCATACATATTTTCGCGCAATAATAATATAAGTATAAAAAGTAAATACATGTCAGTTTCTGTTGGATTTTGTAAATTTAGCCAGTCCTCATCATCCCCATTCTATAGATAAAATAGTGAAATTTTGCGCTCATAATAATACTTAATCGGCAACAGTGACTTTTAGGGCATGTTAAGACCTTCCATCTCTCTGTTTGGTTTCATCACCTATCAAAATAGTCTTGTCGAGTTCACTCACACCAATCCAGAGAAACAGATACCTGCTTAGGTATTATTTTTTAAATAATATTTGAACTATTCTCTCCCCTATTTAAAGCGTGTAAAGTAATATCGCTTTAAAGATGAACACCTTAATAGGTACATCCGAGTTACTCGTATATTTAGTAAAAGGTATCTACGATAAACAATATTATTTAATTACTTAGAATGACACCCGAGTTGTAATGGTACACATTTTCATACATCTGTATTCATTTTGCTATTAGTCCATCTTCCTTTTTATACTTAGCCTAATTTAACTTTTATAAGAATTTTAGCCCAGAAATTGAACATGGTTTTTTTTAAAACTATGCATGTGTACGCGCTCCATTTTTACTCAAATTCACTCAAATTCACTTTTCTTAAACTTTTCAAATATTATAATCTCTTTGCATTAATTACGTTGATTCACTGTTATCAGACAACCAAACTAAAGTATTCTAGCATTATTGTATAATATAAAGTATTCTTATTAAAAACTGTAGTGAACTATGTACTGGCTCTCCTAATATTGGTTCGTGATCAAATATCTGAAATTCAACTTCAAGTGCCACCTATACTTCAAAAACATAGGGAAATAATGATAATTGAAAGATATTGTAAAATAATTATGATAAAGTAAAATTTTAATAGTATTTATGTGAATTATTAAAAAACAAATAACAGTATCTTTACTATGTAACCAAGCAAACAGTCTTAACATTGTGTTACGCCTATATACATTTGTATAATTTTAAATTATAACAGTGCATATGGTCGTAAGTATAAGTTACGACCCCTGGTGTAATATTTTTGAATAGTATAAAGTCGTAACTAACCACAAACATGCTAATAGACTGCCGCATAGAGTCGTAACAAGGATGTTACGACGTTATGCGTTGAAACCTCGTATCATACGACGTCGGAACTCTGTTGAGTTTGACCCGTGAGCAATCGATTGATCAGCGCTTATGATTGTAACTTGCAATGCGACTATATGCGCGGTTGTGTTCAAAAGTTACAACTATTATCGCTTGAAAATCTCCTTACTTATTGAGTTTTTTAAAAATCTGTCTTCATGGAAATATAGTATGATATAATATTGTTCCGATGGCACCAAAATCTCAATTTGCGAAAAAATCGCGTTACGACTTAATGCGTAGGCGTGGTCGAATTGTCTGCTAGCATTTCAAACACTTCACGAGAGCTATCTTGCCACATTATTTTTAGTTTTTGTGGATAACCATGTGTGTAGAACATGTATTCGACGAAAATAGCACTTTATAGTGGTCCCTGCTGAATAATAAAATAAAAAATGACCTGAGATATCCAATTTCCCTACATATTACCTAGTACTTTCGATGACCTATATTCAATCCTCGGAGCAGTTTGGAGCACCTAAACGTTACAGTTTTTGAAACTAGAGAAACTAGAGATTATTTTGATATATGTTTCATCTTTGGCGATTCGTTCCTTCCTAAGTAAAAGTCAACTTGAATATAGGAGAGCGGCAAATAACAAAGAAATTCGGAACTCTCTCTTTGACGGTGCTTATTATCAATAATAACAGGTTTAAAGTAAACATAATAGGACTTAAAATGTCGTACATATACCTTCTATTTGAATATGCATAGCAAATTAATATCACAAACAATTACGTACGATAGCAATAATACTTTGAACATAACAGAATTTTCAGTGAAAAAATAACGTTAATGAGCACTATTGAAGTGTTACCACTTTGGGTGCATAAAATAAATTGTTCTACATATTTTATTGCAATTTATTTTATACCTAGGGGTAAAAGGGTTATTTGTCTTCCCTCTAACAATAATTAAAGTCATAAATTCACCATCGACATTTTCGCCCTATGACCTATGGGCGAGACCACTGTGCATTGGGACCATAGTTCATAACTAACCTTTTTTTATCCTAGCATTAGGTCGCAGACAAGCTCACGGCCCAACTGATGGAAAGTGGTTACCGTGGCCTATAGACGAGTGCAACACAAGGGAGTCACACACCTGGTTTGGTCATATCACCACCGTCGGCAAACCCGGACCCAAAAATGCTGACTTGGCGTAGCAGAAGTAAACATGAGTGGTAATGGTTTTCCAGAAATACCTACCTAAAACTGCATAGCACAGGTTAAAAGCTGTTGTTGTCTGTTAACTCTGGCCATAAGAAGTGTTTTAATAACTTGTGAATAGTACACAGTACCAAAGCATTGTAATACATTGAAAAATAGAAAACAATAATTTTCTTAGTTTGTTCTTTTCTTGTTGCTATTTCTATTTGCGAAAGCAATCTTTGTAATAAATCAAAAAGCAGCTACAACATCTCAAGTCTACAGTTTATACATGAAAGAAAGCATGCTATTACAATTTTTTTTAATTTGTTTACTGTATTTGTTCGGCTTCTTTTATGTAATTAACTTTTACGTCATTATTGTAAATAGAACATCACAAAAGTGTTAATTTGATAGATTTGTACATAGATAGTTGTATCAGCTATGTTATAGTTGGCACACACCAATAGCTTTTCGATGCTTTTCGAAGTTATGTGTGTATTTATCGCAGGTTTATAAGTGCCCGGTTAATGGCAATAGGCTCGCTCGATTGGGACCAATACATAAACGGCGAAATGTGGGTGCTAGCACCTCTGCCTACCCCTTCGGGGATATAGGCGTGAGTTTATGTTGTTATGTTATGATACTGTCTGAAGTTTACGTGAATCTCATTCATTGAAATAAAACTACTTTTTAACGGAGTTTTTTACGATATATTTGTTACTAGCTTTCGCCCGCGGCTCCGCCCGCGTGGACGTCGGTTATCGCGACCAAACATAGCCTATGTCCTTTCTCAAGGTCTAATCTACCTCTGTACCAAATTTCATCAAAATCGGTTCAGTGGTTTAGGCGTGAAAGATAGACAGACAGACAGACAGACAGACAGAAAGACAGACAGAGTTACTTTCGCATTTATAATATTAGTAGGGATTATTTACCTTTCGACGTTTCGGCTACTTTTCGGCAGCACATAATCTCTCTGGGTTTAGCTATTATTATATAAAAAATACAGTTTGTGTTTTAGCCATCTAGTTAAACTCCTAAACAAAAAAGAAAAATCACCCAAATACGTTTTCTATAATTAAGAACGAGTAAATAATATCATAGAAAGGAAGAAAAGCTGCATTTGCAAAAGGAAATTAAAACGAAACAATATGGACGACTTTATGCCATTTTGGATCCAGTCTTGCAAGTTGTACCATCTGCTGATGTTGTTGAATTTCTTCGCTACTAATGTGAAATTAATAGAGTTGTAGATTAAATAATAAAATGTTGTTCAATTTTATCTAATAGCATAATATATTGACCTAACTCTTCAAATTAAAACCTGCCTATGGCAAGCAGTGCGACAATAGAATGTAGCTGTGGGCATCATGTCAAACAATTCGTTTGAGCACAGACCGCTGTATAGGCGGTAACACACATAGCGATGCCATTTTTAGAGTGAATTATTTTCTTTTTTATCTGAGGAACTTTTATCTTTGGAGTCCGTCAATCAGAAGAAAAGCGAGTAATGTTGACTTGGATCTCAAAGGTCTTGGTAGGATCCCATAATCACCATAATCTCCTTTCATATTCGAGTACCCACAAGTACGTAATACAAACGTTATCAGCCCAATCAATAACTAATCGAATATTCATAGCTGTACAGGCATCATAAATTCTAAGTAAGTATGTAGGCATCGACATACGCGCGGCGCAATGTATCCCTAATACTATTGTAACTACTAACGCCCTCAAAATCCGGCTTTCACACTAATGTGTTTATTTATAAACGATTTCCTTCCACCCTCACATGAAATATACGGAAGGATATTTTAAATAAAACCGAATAAAAAACATTTGTTGATATTATTCCTCAGACTAAAAGAACAACATATACAGGGCGTATAGAACTCGCATGTGACGCCGCGTAAAGTAATATGTATGGGGATAATGTATAGGTGAACGGTAATATATGGGTTTTATAATTATATATTTTTACGACAAATTAATATTTCTAGACAATAATTTTGCTATCGAAACGGTGTCCGAAATCTTTTGCTCTGAAGCGATTATAATCAGTATTCACTTATGTATTATCTTACTTATGTATTATTGTACCTACGTACGTCAATATAAGTAGAAAACAGCTTACTAACATTTTTTTCTAAATAAAATTATACATAGGTAATTATTGCAGCCTCTTCCCGTTTAGCCTCACGTGTGTTTCCAATTCTATATAATGGTAGACGGGACTATGTGGGGGATGATAATGCTGTAATGGGAAGCAGCTAATGTTGCGTGAGGGTGCATTTTTGTATGCACTTTTATTATCACAAGGGATTAGTATCGAATTGTATTCTGCTTTCCGTAACGGGAAATTGGTGTTAAAAGACATGATGATTTGTCAAGAGGGTGAAATAAAGTGAGTTGGTTTTTGTCATTATTGCTGCTACACTTTGCCAATTACCAGAAAAGTATAAAGTAGAGGATATTACCTTGTTATAGATCAAATGATAGTCCACACCCAAAGTTAGCTTTGTGTATCATCTCCATAAACATCGAAGGCTTCTCTCCGGACAAGGCAGAGATACTTTTTAGTCTCTGCCAGAACACCGGCTGCGATATCCTGTGCGTGCAGAAAACTCACAGATGTGCTTACCAGACCATACATCCCTGATCTGTCGCCTATCACCGAGATCTGTCACCTGAAGCACGCTAACGTAGTGTTTGTTCCTCCCCTAACTAAGCATAACATCGGCCCATTGCAATCTGATGATGACGATAGACTATGACCGCTGTCCCACGTCATAAGTACGTGAGGCGTGGCGGGAGATAAAGTAAAGAAGGAGAAAAAAGAGCATAAGTCAAGAGAGAGCAAGATACTGCCGTGAGTGTTGGCGACGGGCTGACCAAATCTGACTGTCGATTGATTGATACACCCCTAATCTCGTCGCGTACGTACCGTGTCAAAGGATACCGCAAGTGTTTCTACGTCTGCCTGTGCTGTCGGTGAACCAGTATGTTCTAAGAAGAGAATCTTAGGAACGATGTGTTGTTTCGAGACCTATCCCTTCCCCTATAAAGCTATTGATAGCTCTCGACCTGAAAAACTCAATTATACCTTAGGTATTGCTACCAGTGCACGTGGTGCGTTCAGGTAATTTAACTTATTATAAGCGTTCATATAAATAGCAATATTGTTTTGGCCATCAGTCAGTCTGTTCTTTATCATTTACCATAAATTGAATATAAAAGGTTTCCAAAAATTGTAATTCTTTATTATGTACTTCAAATAAATCCTGACGATGCCATTATATTTTTTTGTAAGCATAATACCTAAAATAAAGTTATGCTCATACTCATAACAGAAAATGCAGAGACTTACAAAAGGTTATTTAGCAAATCAGCACAAATGGAAGGTAGGTAGGTACCTACTTACCTTTCATTTGTGTTGATTTGCTTTAGTTGTCAATTTAAATATATTACCGACAGCCAGTCAGTCAGACAAACAACTAGACTTCGGAGCTCTGAATAAAACATACACCAATGCTGACATACCTACACAGTCGAGTCTAAGTAAAATCCATTTAATGAAAATAAAGTCACAATACTCACAATGTTGTTCTAAATGCGTTTCAAGCGTACACCCCTCTTATTAATGTTTACTGACACAATATTGTCTCGTTTTTCCTTTTTAAGTTTTACAGAAAATTAAAAAACAGTTTGTTTGTAGAATCCTCATTTAGCTTGAATTGTGCGTCCAATGTTTAATCGCAAGTCAATGAAGATATTCGTGGCCTGGATATGGCCAGAGCAAACAATAGGGGATAGGATTGGATCAAATATTTGCCAAGCAAGAACCACAGGAGCTTGTGAATACTGATAGTAATCTGAGCTTACGTGGTCTGTGTTTAGTGCCCATTCAGGTTGTATTGCGGCTCCACATGTTTCCTTGTTGGCGAAATGCAAAGTGAGCAAATAAAACGAGAGGCAAAGCTTCAATTTTGAATTGGATTCGCGGATGGATACCGTTTGGGGAACTTTGACCACTTTGAACTAAGAGCAAACATGCAAACCTCTGTGCATTGCAAGTTAGACTTGTGATAGTTGACTCAACTATCATCACACATGAAGTTTGATTTTGAATATCGATCGCAACCATTAAAAACAATGCAAGTTTTTAAGAATTGTGCATCTTCCCTTTGTTTAAGAAATACATTGCAATTACTAAGCACTAAATTAAAATAATTTTGATTTAATTTAACATTACCAGACCTATAAACTATAATATTGAGGCACAAAAGGTCGATCGACTTGTTATATTTATACATATCTACACATTATTGTGTTATTGCTGTACTGTACTATGATATTTATTAGCATTATCTAAGAAATAACACATTTCAGCAGTCACCCCATGAGGCGTAACTGAAACATTGGGAATTGTGTCTCTAATAAAAAAATAAAAAGGCTAAGCGGCGACTAACAACTCAGAGGGTGACAATTACTTGCCAGATGGAATCATAACCGAAAATAAACTGCTATGGAATCCGTCATAAATAGTTTTATTCCATTGAGTAATATTCGCATAAACCTTCGACAACTACATTACATTTCGCCAAGAAAACAACACTAACAAGAAAACTGCAAATAAGATTATGAAAATTTCCAATTTCGGTGTTTGCAAAACACCTGTGCCGTTTCATACGGTGCCAGTGCTACTATAATCTATTCTGTGACGGTGCGTTCGCTCAATGCGATACAAAATGAATATTTGATGTCGATTTCTATGCAGCTGCCAACTTGTACAAGATTTCTTTCTAGAATTTAAATTAAAAGTATTTTTCTTCTACATAAATATAAACAACTTCAGTGACTTCATTTCACTTAAATTGTTGCTGCAAAATAAAGCTTAAAGAACGTAACGGGATGGGCAGTCACCCTGATAGATGTCAACATTCCTAAAATAGTAGTCTATCTAGTTGATAGATGCTTTTTCACCTCCCGTTTAAAGGACACACGATTTTAGGCGAACAGAAATAGTTACGAGTGTTGGTGAATATTTCGAAGTCTCTTTTTTGTCGTACCTGTATGGCTAACAAAAGAAGAGTTCGTTGCACTGAATGCGGTTACCATGACATGAAGTTAACTCTGAAACAAAAATTGTAACAATCTGGGAATACCGACAGAAGTGAAAACAGTCTGTATAAAAAGCATTTACTTCTCAAAAAAAGTACTCGACGCGCCTGAAAAAGTTTACAGTTCGAAGAGGTGTCACATGTCACAATTTTTCAAATAGGTGCTACTGGCCGTATAGAATAAGAAAAACAATGAGAATTTTATCATCGTGACGTCAGCCCGACGTGCATGCGAGACACTGACGATGACGCGATTCCATGATTTCAGTTCATCTAAAAAAATATTAAAAATTTCAACGTTGCATTTTAAACTTTTAACCTCAAATTAAGTCTATCTATAATTCAATATACTTCTGCGATACTAATACATAAAACCAAAACTCAATGGTTATCTGTTTCTACTGAACAGAAAAATAAAATCTTCATTTTATTGCTTCTCTCAGTACTTAAACTGCCAGAGGTTAGGGCATTAAACCTGCAGTATAAACCAATTAAAATGTAATAATCCTCCAACACCGACTGTCCATACATTCGCATAATTATAGCTTAAAGAATTCTTACTGGAATAGTTAGGTATAATTTGACATTATAAGAAATGGAATTGACTCTCCAGACACTTTTAAGTTTTCTAGAAATTCTTTGGCGTTTTAATGAATTTTAAGGATGGGCTCTTAAGAAAGCGATTTGGTAAATAGTTTTATATTTCAAGGTCTGTCTGAATTTTGATTGAAGCAGATTGTATCTCTTAATTCTGCCAAATCTGTCAGATCTGTCAAATCTGTCAGATCTGTCAAATCTGTCAGATCTGTCAGATCTGTCAAATCTGTCAGATCTGTCAAATCTGTCAGATCTGACAAATCTGTCAGGTCTGTCAAATCTGCCAAATTTGTCAAATCTGTTAGATCTGACAAATCTGTCATATCTGTCAAATCTGTCAAATCTGTCATATCTGTCAAATCTGTCAATCTGTCTATATACACGTAATCTGTCTTGAGAAAAAATTAAGGACTGAATAAAATGCCTTCAGGCCTGAACACTAACTGGCATTTTTGAAGCTTCAGTGGTATGAAAGTGGTTGACAATTATTAGTAAAATATGATTCTGATCACAATGACGCTACTTCTATGAATAACTTCGTCACTAATCAGAAAATAGTTCCAATTCAGCAACCTGGTATTTTGGCAAAAATCTGTTGTTAATACTGTTATTTCATGGCCATCCAACTGGAACAAAGATGGTTAATATCTTTAAAATACAACGGTTCGCCTGCGGCGCGAGATGGTTATTCTAATTCTGTTTTATTTTTTACGTCGAAATTTCGTTCCTCTAGAAATAAGATTTGTCGCCGTGCTTTAATGAATAGCTAAATTGGATTCTGGTAATGTGATCTGCATATTTCAAAGTATGAATATTTTTATTATTACGTATATGGCTGATTCAAGGAATTTTATTCAGGGATTGATGTACTGAGGATTACTATATTATTAAATAGCTGATACCCATGGTTTCGCCTGCGTTGAATTCTGTTCCCGTTTGCCCACGTGAAGTGCTGTTCTTATCCTGTGACCGTTTATTTGACATAGTTCAGGAAAAAACGTTTTCGTTCAAGCTTTTCGCTTAGCAACATCCAGTTTTTATATATTTTCACTTATAGACCTTATGTACTTATTATGTCATTTTTTTTTTTCAAATATCGTAGTGTAACATGGATTCTGATATTTATGTCGTTTGCGCAAACTTTTGCCACGAGAATCTCCAGGCAATATAATTGCGATTCGCTATTGACGAATACCTTTTCTATGGATGGAAATGTATTCATCCAAGGAATACCACTAAATTAATGCAACCGTCATTAAAACTAGCCTCGCTTCTCGTTGCTTGAATAAACCCGTAGAAATTCTGTAGTTATTGAAATGGTATTCTGCAAATTGCTCTTTAAACGGCTACGACTGACAGTTTTTAGCGTTCCTAATTACATGTTCGAATTGCCAATTTAAAACTCGCTTCAACTTTAAACCTCGAGAAGATATATTGTATGACCTCTGCTCTGCCTCGGCTATTCGGTATTCGAAAAAGAATTTAAGACAAGTTCCAGCTTTAGAATCAGGGGGTGAATTAATTAATTCAACGCCCTCACTGAATACATCAAGTTACTGTAAACTGAGCTAGTTAAATATTTTTGAACTTCATCATCATCTTCACAGTGATTTTTATATTTACTCCTAAAAACCTTTTTTACCGTTTACCACAAGTACCTACTCCAGTTCCTCCGTGATCATGATGCTTGCAACAGCGCCGAAATATCGGCAACTCAAAACAATACCTATAATAGGTACATGGTGAATATCCCGATAGTTCTAATAGTAAAGATACCTTCCCTATTGCATTACTGCCACTTCAAACATTTAAAATCCTGTTCTCTCTTGTCTCCTATTATCAATCATCAATATCAATTATTATCCTCGCATATTTATTTTTATGTTACTGAACAACGATTACGATAAAACCAGGTTTTCAAACAGATTTTTTTTTACTATTGCAGCCTTTTTATCCTGTAACAAATGTACTGTCATTTTATATTCGTTTTACCAATAAAGTGTTTTTCATTATTGCGTGGATTTAAAATGCTTCGCAAGTTAGAATGCCTGGAATTTAAACCAAAACATATTGCATGCTTTTTGTAACTATGGAATAAAAAATGTTAGCTAAAAGCTATAATATGAGATGAACAATGTGTATTAAGTTTGGAACCTCTGCAGCTGCCTAGAGACGTTGCCTCTCTGGCCATGTTATACCGCCTCTACTATCATGGCGAGTGCTCTGAGGAGCTATTTCAACTGATCCCACCTTTTTCCCTTTCTATCCAGAACAACTCGTGCTGGCCTGCGGTGTCACCCATATACAGTGGAATCCATTGCGTCTCGCACCAAATGATTTGAGGCCTCCTTCCTCCGCCGCTAGTAAAGATTCAGAAAGCATTATTAAACTAATCTTTCACGGTTTTTATCTCACTCGTAAACTTAAAAGAACTAAAAATAAATGTGTAATTCTATGTTTGAAAAGTAGCCTTAGGTACAGTATAAAAAAAAAGCAGAAAGATACTGAGCCTGAAGGCGTCATATAAACGGGGAGAATTTTTCGCACCTTACGGTTCGAGAAATCGTACGCTACTATCACTGGCAATAATCGCCATACCATTATCGTATGAAAATGTTTAAACACAGGCAAACACTACGAGATTAGCTAGTGACAATAGGTAATATCTCCTGTGTCAAACGGTAGACGGACACTATCAATTTTCAATTGCGAGGCAAATCTCGCCAGGATGTGGACGAGAGACCGGCAATTGTTTTCTGTCCTTTCGAATAATCGTATCTCACAGGCGAGAAAATGTCCCCCTCTAAATGAGTCTTTAGGCTATAAGAGTTTTATTGAAATTCTAGTGTGCCTAAAACATGGAACTTTATTATAAAATATGAGCCAACTATGCTTTGTTCTGGAGTTCGGATCAGCGATCCTAATATTAAAGCACTAAAAAAGTTTCAAACTGTGGCAAGTATGCTCTGAATTTGCGATGAAATATATTTTTTACGCATTTCTGCGTACAACATAATATTTTATGCAGCTTTTTAGACTGAGTTAGATTATTTAAATTACGAATCTGAGTACAAATATTTAAAACTGTTTGAATATTTAAATTTAATATAAGTTGATATTATTAAGTAATCCAAGTTTCTTGCAATCTTGGTAGCTGATCCCAATTTCATTGTAAACTAAAATATCTACGGTTATAAAATGGCATATGGTTGGTTATTTGTGCAAACTTTCATCATTATCTTAATTTTTTGTTTGTATTTAGTTCATCGTGATCTTAGTAATATCTGTCGCTTTCATCGGGGAGTCTGAGGTTTGATTCATTTTTCCATATGGATAATTTTATTTTGGCTATTACGAGAGTGACAATGTCATATCACCCCCCAAGCCTGAGAGTAACACCTGCGGCAGAGCTTCATTCGTTGATCAGCCTGTAGACAAGTGGCACTTCGTTTGCAGAATAGAATCGTTCGCTCAATGTATAAGGTTGACGAATACCATAAACGTAAAAATCCTATCACGTAGTAGAACAACGGGATACATTCATTATTCTATTCTAAAATATACAACGAACTACCTACCACTTGTCTCGGGGGCAGTAGGGGCGTACCAACTTCTAGGTAAGGTTCTTGTTTGGGATCCAAAGATTTTGAATCTATATAGTATCTTCCTGAGTTGGTATTTATGTTGTAGATGAGATGCCACAACAAATACAGAAAAAAATACTACCTCTATTTATACATTCTTTTGCAAGATTAAGGAAAATCCTTAATGCAAAATATAAAAGCTCAATAAGACACTCAATCATAGTTCCATTTTGGCAAATCGCTGTGTTTTCTGACACAGTACACTGTTCCTATCGAAAATTTCTTTCAACAAGCACCGTCCGTCTAAATTCAACGCCTTCGTTAAATCCAGACGATATAATGCTGACATCACGTTCCACCTCATTTGCTACCAAAAGGGCTTCAAATAAATCCCTTTTGACATTCTTTTTTATTCTTGGTGTCTATGTAATAATAATCTTTGAAGACGACACTGCTCGTATATTTTAGCAGGGGTCCAAATAAGTAGGCTTTTTTTCTTTTGTGTTAAAATTGCGAATTCTGTAGATATTATGTTTCCTTTATCAGTGTTCGATTTGTAATATTTTCCAAATATTTTTTATAAGTATAATAAATGATGAAGTAAACTTTGATTATCGAAAAGTACAATTTATTTACCAGATTAATTGATAGATTTATGGTATCAGGTCACAATAATACACAACTAATATCACATCTATGAGACTCATTTTAAATACCTACCTAGTTTATGTTTGCTAATTCAATAATATAATTGAATTCTTCTACAGGTCTGTGACTCTCTATTTTTTTCCTGCAACATAATGTAAGGAGTGTAGCGGTAGCTTATGTACATAATCTCGTAAAATTATATTATTATCAAGATTTTGAAATCAAAATTTAGAGAGCGAAGTCACGGGTAGCAGCAAGCTAGCAGCTTGAAAATAGATTAGAAAAGTAAATTATGAAGTATTGAAAAAGTAATTTATCAACAAAGGAGTACAAAGAAAGGTTTAGCAAAATAATATTTTATTTAGATTTCATTAGCAAAACTTTATCTTAAAGAAGTCTGTAGAACTAAAAATGTACTTAACACTAATTTAATGAAAGCTCGTTTCGTAAAATGCAAGAAAGAGACTTTGAACATGCTCAAGTATATATTTTTCATTTTATAATAAATTTTAGTCAGTGAGAATACTGTCATTATTAATTAATTAATTACTGATTTAGTAATTAAGTATTAGTAGTTAGAAAGTAACAATTAAATTATTATTATAAAAAAAAATACTGTCTGTAAATAAATCAGGTTCAACAGTATTATATTTTGGTTTTGTATCGTTGAAATAACAAGTATAATAATATAATTAGGTGAAGCATTCATAAAACTTAGTGGTTTATGAATTTCTATTGTATCTAAAATAGAAAACAACTTTAGTTGTACCTATTTTGCTTAACTTGGTTGATACAATTTTGTTTAAACTATGTATCATGGACGTTCACATTACTATTAGAACTATTGGGATATTTACCGTATATTGTTTTGAGTATCCGATATTTCAGCGCTATTGCAAGCACCATGATCCCGGAGGAAATAATCAAAACAATACATGGTAAATTTCCCGATAGCTCTAATAGTACTACATTTTTATGATTTTTATTGTACTTAAAATAATATAAGACTATTTTAATTGTCGGTACCCACGCGCGCGCTCGCGAATTTGACGATCGCGAGATGGTGAATGACTCATTCTGTTTAATTTGGTACATATATTTTAGAAAGTATTTATTGATCCCGGAGTGCATTGTTTTTAAAGCATCGTCACTAATAAACAAACAATAATTGAATTGAACTTCAGTATCGGTTCACAAAACCTATAAAATCTATAGAGCGTAGCCTCAGCGAATTCAATATTCAATTTTAAAAGTATTTGACAACCGTTATTTGCCTACGAGTGCCGGTGATTCCTCTTTTTTTTTCAGTGGGCAACTTTTTTTATAGTACGCCAAGTGATAGATATATTTGTAGCGCTATATTTTTATAATACTTAGGTCGCAGACAAGCACACGGGAAAGTGGTTACCGCGGCCTATGGACGAGTGCATCACCAGGGGAGTCACACTCGTGCTGCCAACCCTGTAAGAACAAAGAAATTTCGTGCCGTCAGCGCAGAAGACAGCAGGACAAGCCTTTGGTCTTCCCACTGACAGCACAAAAACTCTCCAGTGAGCTCTGGCTACCTTACTCGCCGCCGGGAACATAATATGAGGTTATTATAGCTGCGGTGTTATAGTAGAAAGATGGAGGTTGTAAGTTTTATGTTTCTTATTATTCCCATGTTGTTAGCGCTATCGTATCGTATAAAATAACCTTGAGCTGTGCGAACGAAGTTAATAGTTATTACCTAAGTTAATACATTAGATGAGAGTTCACGTCTAATATAGTGCTATCATTCAAGTATTACTTATTCACTGAGCCACTCGCGAACTTAGTGAAAATCACGATACGTAAGAAGGTGGTGCTCAGGATTACGTATGGTGTAAGTTATAAGGAATATGTTATTGCGTACGAAATATTGTTGTAAAGGTAGCTTGATATACTTTGTATTAACTTAAACACATTTCCAGGGGATTCATGAAATGTTAATTAAAACATGAGAATTTAATTTTCGTTATTTTACTTATCTATACGTCACGTTCATGTAGTGCTAGCAATCAAGTAATAATCATTTATTGAGACACTCGTAAATTTAATGAAAACCACGATGGATACGTAATAAGCCGATTCTCACAATTACGCATGGTCTAAGTTATAAGAAGTATGTTTCTTAGTACGATCAAGTAAAGGTAATTTGACATAATTTAAACTGAAGAACAACAGATGAACAGATAAATGAATATATACAATATGACAGTGGATTAATTAAACTATAATTCAAAAATATGGAAGAAGGAATATTCTGTCCTCCGTGGTTCCGAACCATTGCTGTAAATTGTTACTCAAGTTCCGAACAGCTGCATCAACTGAAGTTATTGCCTACGTACAGTGCAACGTATATGCAATATCGTACCATCGCCTACGCCTCTAACTTACACCTCAACCTAACCTCGCACAAACTTCAGTAGACAAAAGCTAATTCGATGTGACATTGACTAATATAACTTTAGATGATGCCGTCTTTCCCACTTCACTCTGTTCTTTCTTTCTTCTCAATTATTAATAACCGGTACAAAAATAAATGCTTTTATATTTGTTTCTTAAATTTGTAAAGACAGCTTGGTACGGTCGGCAACAAAAGTGGTACATTTTTTATTTGTTTTAGTAAGTGCTAGTTGCTTATATATATGATGATCACCTCGGTATACGAGACCTGAGTAGGCAGGCTTCCTCTTTCTTTTTTTTTTTTACTTTTATGGAACGTCTATGCTCTAACCTCCCATCGGTCGAAGGTCTGAAGAAACCCTTTTTTCAGACCTTCGACCATTAATTGCAGGTATACTGGTGCGTAGGTTAGGTAGGTCTGGAAACCCGATATCTTGATTTTGGAGGAGGACCATTCAGCCCAACATAAGCACATCTATAAATAGACTGTTCTTCTAACCTAACCTAAACTCATGGATACTCAAACTCTTTCTCAGATGACCTGGACCTGCGGTGTGAGTGTGGAGTTGCTCCATAGATCATGTCCCACCTGCTAACCTGTGCCGCATGCGCATCTATCTGTGCGCTGGAGGCCCATAGGAGCGCCTCCGAGAATACGATCCAGTTAGCAGCATTTTGGGAAAATAGAGTTAGAGCAGAAGCGCCGTCGATTCGAAAGAAAAAGAAGATACTCAAACTATGAAAACTTTAAACAAACATGGTACTACGCATTTATGTACCATTGGTACAAATCCTGAATCTCTCCAAACCGCATTAACATCTCATTTACACAATTACAAAGCCTAACATCCCCAAACAGACCATAATAGTTTTTAAAGTAATACCAACATAAGGCTTCGTAACATCAGTATAAGCAGCCTAACGACAGCAATATTCCCCCGCATTACCCTTCAGCCAACGGATATGAAAGTTTTCATAACCACTTACGTAAGTATTTAGAGAAGGTCCACTTAATTATTTAAACATAACGTTGGCCCCTGAACGTGGCCTATGAATGTGGAGAACTTTAATTATCTCGATTCCAACCCTCGTTTTAACGACCCCCAAGTGCGTAATTGCTTACGCAAGGGTAGGATGGACGTAGTGACTGAAAAAGGCTAGTTTTCGAAACTAGGGGCAGAGTTAGGAAGCGAGTGTTGAGGTACATGTTTAATTAGCAGTAAGGAAGTCGGGGTATGAAGTTGTTTTGCGGAATTATTGTCGTCCTTTTATGTTTAGTTCTCTGTTATTTTATGTTTATGGTACTGTACTTGGTAATCATCATGTTGTGTACTTGGTTAATAATAACTCTGTAACACTACTATGTATTTTGGAGCGGTACAATACCTTGCGTTCAATTCGCTTATGAATATTGTACGTAAATTGTACAATATTATACTTGTAATATAGACTTAAGTTCGACTATAAAGTCGGTTAAAGTTACATTGAGTGTGATGTAGTGTTAATAAGCGTTTGACCTAGTGATGGTAAGTAGTTACTGTTTTTTTATAGACCCTTAAGTGGCAGACAAGTACGAGTCAAGTTCGTGCTGCCGACCTTTTAAGATCAGAGAGATTCTGTTCCTTCAGCGCAGAAGACAGGCAGGACAAGCCTTACTTACTTTACTTTTCATCTAGCCTTAAATTTATCAATATTTTTTAGCATTTTAGTTAATATATGTAGCCTCTTTTATTTTACTTGACATCTGTCAAAAAGAAAATAGTATAGTTGAGTATCTTTTCATGTTCATGAATAAATAATAACTCAATTTAAAGAAATAATTATATTTTAAAGGTTAAGTGACTTTATTTGTCTACTGTATATTATATTTTTGCTAGTGAAATGAGTACTAATAGATGACTGATATGAAAATATAAAGAAAACTAGCTATAGCCCACAGCTGCGCCCGCGTGGATGTCGGTTATCACGACCATACATTAAGTAATGGGCACACTGTATCTGCTACATGCATCTATAATACAGTTGTCGTATACTGTCGGCTTTGGAATTTCGGAGCCCGACGTTCGCTTGTTTTTGAATGATTGAATTGTTTTTTCTTGGAGCGACTGCTCTCTTGCTGCTTGCTTGAACTTCGTTAATTTTTAGCAGGTGCACCACTTGCAGGTGACATTGACCTGGACCTAAGAGATTGGTCAGAAAGTCCAGCTCTATCCTACATGTTGACTTTTCCGAATGTTTATAGGAAAAGTGAGAATATTAATCACTTTATTTTGTAATGTGGATATTCCTTCGGATACCTCTCCCACCAGAGCCGACAGAGTAATGTCGGACTCGAACCGAATAAATCCACACCCTGTTGTGGATCACTAGTTACCGGCGTCGAGATTGCCACTAGCATGCCCGGCTGATCTAAGACCAACTTCGGTTTCGAGATATGGGGACCACGGAGTCTAATCCTGTCCCCACATAGAAGGAGGTGTGCATCACCCCACCACCGCCTCGGCCTGCTACTGCTAGGGTGATAGGCGGCACCTATCACCCCAAAGCCCGCGTTCATAGAGAATGGAAGTCAACCTCCGTCTCATGTGTCTCATAGGTGGAATCTATAGTCAGTCTTCCATGGTTGGTCTTACCGCCACTATCACGGCGTGCCCTAGAAAAGAAATTACTAGATCATTTCAAATATACTCTATTATATAGAAAATCTCTACGAGTCTCTCTTGCGAGTGTAAGTAAAGGTACCCACCAACGTACAACTCACTGTAGAAGGCATTATAGTGTAAGTAATGAAATTACCTTCAAGGAGATTAAGTACGAGAGAAGAGTAAAGCTCGCCTTTGTACATACAATTCAAAATTTAAGCATTTTAGTCCAAATTTAGGTTAACATTTAATAATTAACAAACTTTCTATTCTATAGCAATGATGGCAATGAAACCAGAGAAGTATACAGCATCAAAAATTGATGATCAAAAGTCAATAAACTTTCAGTATCTTGTAGTTTTTTAATAAGCATTTTATTTGGGAAAAATACTCAGTTGTTAGTAACAAGCTCCTTTTATATTATTTTTACTGGTAATCAACTAACAAAATGTCTAGTAAAAATCACTGTCTACCCCTTGTATTTTTTTCGTATGTATTTATGCCCCAATTTAAAAAATTACGGTTACATCCAAAGTTCGGAGCTCCCTTTTCTTCTTCTTTTCTACTTCTCCATAATTTGATTAACCAGGTTTTTACAAGAACGATTGTAAGTAGTTTGGCCCCTTCCCCCACCTCGAAGGAAAATCTAGCATCAGAGCCTTGTCACTACTACTTATGTATTAATATTCTTACATTGATAAGATTGTTTTAAAATTTATTATTGATTGTCTCTTAGAAAAGAAAGGAAGTAAAATACGTTTATTTAGTTTAGAGGAACAGAACTACACCAAGCGCTGATTTTCGTCAACGGCCATTTTGTGAGGCGACGCATGACGTCATTATACCATCCGGCGGAAGGATTGTATTATTAGATATTTTTAAACATTTATTTATGTATGATTTATTGAATTTATATAGCAACAAAGTAACCACGAAGGTTTATACTTGTGCTAATACTATAACAGTCGCCAAAATTAGACATATATATCTATTAAAATACTGAAAATACTCTGTACCTACTACCTGCTATTAGTGTTAGATTAAATTACTGTATGCTTTCTAAAGTTTGGTGTATGATAAATTAGTTTCATGCTGAGCATATTTAGATTCTGCGTGCTTAAGAAATGGTAAACTAAACACTGAACTCGTTAGATGCACCCTCAATATTCTCGTACGTTGTTACTATGCCGTATTGGTTCCCTGTGTAGTAGAATAGGGCCATCCCCTTCTCTGCCCGTGAGTGTCATAGAAGGCGACTTACAAACAGGGAAGTTCTCTATCATTCTATTCTATGGGCAGGTGTTTTGGGGGCGCCTTAATAAATAAAGTACCTATTGCTGTCTTCGTGGACGCGTGGGATACTGAGATATTTTTTTTAAGCTATTGCATAGCTTCTATCGCGGGCCTTGAGCGTGGAGACCGAATCCAGAAATTCCATAACGAAAAAAACCTAACACCCCGAAGCTCGCACGAATCGAGCCGAGCTGCTCCGAAGTAGCTCCGCTTAACGTAAGTAATTATAATTGCATAAGTTCATAAAATATCGAGGTCTAGTCAAATCCGTGGTTAAGACTGGTAAAAAGCGGACGCCAGACTTCGAGCTGAAAGCTTCGGATGCGACTGGGAAATAACGCTAAGAGGAAGAAGAAGTTGATAAAAATGCTATGCAATAGCTTTACCGCGGCAGTCCCCGAGTGCCACACGTCTTTTTTTTATGACATGATTGTGTAGTTCTTAATTTTGTTAGATAGTACTTCCAGTGTTAGTAGCCCCTGTATGTCTACGAGCCTAACGTACTACTACACACACAGTTCTACATAATTAAAGTTAATGACTCTTAGTTCAGTTAATCAACTTGTTTAGTGTCTGATGTGTTACGCATTAATAGTGTCAGTTTTAATTATACGTTGTATTAACTACGTTCTAAGTGAATAATACGCAAGCAACTTTCTTCAAGACGAGACAATTTAATAGAAAAAAACTATGACCTTTATACAATTATCGGTAACGAAACCATAACTTGATGCAGAAAATATGCACACCGCCATCTATCGAGGTACAATGAAAAATAAATATATTGTTTTATAAATGCAACAACCTGCATTATACATTCCGCCCACCATGGACAAGATGTCCATCGTTCCCGCCCACCATGACTCAACTCCTTTGATTTATTTTCGACTAAATGGACTGTATGTGGATGTACTTCATTAATATAATTGATTCATGATGAGTGGAAAAGTGAAACACTCTCTACTAATACTAATGCTAATTTGCAATGAACACAACAATAAAGGACAAAAGAAAACTTACAGCACGATGAGTACTTAAGTAAATTTTAAGGGTTAAATGCTATTACACAGCTTATTCTCAAGAAAGTACAAGATACTTCGTTGGAACGAACTAAAGTTACACTTTATAAATAAAAAACCACTTAACTAACAAAAACACAAAAAAAAAAACAATTATTGGGTGACAGGTAAGATACACAATTTAGTTGTGGGTCTTTTGAATGTTATCCCCTTACATTTAACAGTGACTACTCGTGTAATATTGTCCAATCCAGGATGTTTTTCAGAAATAATACCTAAGAGCCATTGAGCTGGAGGGAGATTATCCTCTTTCACGAGGACTACATCGCCCACATCTGGCTCAGGTGTTTTATATGCCCATTTATATCGTTGCAAAAACTGAGTTAAATACTCACTTGACCATCGACGCCAAAAATGTTGGAGCATTTTTTGAGTTAACTGCCAACGCTTTAGAGACGAAAGAGACGATGTTTCGTAGTTGGTTTCCGGTGCAAGTAGTAAAGGTTCACCGATCAAGAAGTGACCTGGTGTCAAGGGAGTGGGATCTTGTGAATTTGTGCTTAGTATGGATAAAGGTCTAGAATTTAAACATGCTTCTATTTGATATAACAAGGTGGATAGTTCTTCAAAGGTGAGTGTTGAATTACCAATTACGCGACGAAGGTGATGTTTTGTTGATTTTATTCCAGCTTCCCACAGTCCACCAAAATGTGGAGTGTGAGGTGGAATAAAGTGCCAAGTGGTGCCGTTGTTTGCCAAACATTCAGCGATTTCCATCGTTAAAATTGACCGCTCTTGAGTAAACAAGATTCTTAGCTCGCGGGCGGCACCCACAAAATTGGTGCCATTGTCGCTGTAAAGGTCTGCACAATGACCACGTCTTGCAACAAACCGTTTGAATGCAGCAAGAAACCCGGTAGAAGTAAGATCACTCACGGCCTCCAGATGTACAGCTCTTGTCGCCATACACACAAACAAACAAATATATCCTTTATAGGATTGGTGACCTCTTCCTTTTGAAGTTCGGATTTGAATGGGACCAGCGTAATCTACACCACTTTGGAAAAAGGGGCGCATTGGTGTTGCTCTAGCTGGCGGCAGTTGTCCCATTAACTGGTTTCTTGTTTCTGCAGAATAACGTACACATACTACACATTTGCGTATGAACATTTTTACTTGGTTTTTTGCATTAATGATCCAGTATTTGGAGCGTAGAACATTCAACATCAGTTGTGGACCACCATGCAACGTGTTCTTGTGAGCCTCGTCAATAATTAAATCGGTCAAATGGGATTTGGCAGGTATTATTATTGGATGCTTTGTGTCAGCCTTGAGACTGGATCTTTCCAGGCGCCCACCTACTCTCAATATACCGGCATCGTCTAGGAATGGATTAAGTGAGGCAAGTTTACTTTTTTTATCTACTATGCCTCTTTCCTGAATATGACTGATTTCTTGCTGAAAGCTCATTGCTTGATATTGCTTAACACAGATGTAAAGAGCTACGTTTAGTTCTCTGCTAGTCAACCAGGTAGGTACCTTAACAGTTTGCAGTTTTCTTGAAAGCTTGATAAACCTCATGCAGTAAGCTAACACCCGGATCATTTTCTGAAATGAGGAAAACTTGGAGAACAATTCAAATTTTGTGACGTCGGCTGTATGAAAAACTCCTTTTCTTTCTTCCAAGTGAGTGTCCGGGGTGCTAACACTTTCAAAGTTTATAACTCTGTTTTGCAACCATAATGGACCTGATTTCCACAACGTCATGGCTGATAATTTTGATGGCGTTATACCACGCGAAGCGCAATCTGCTGGATTGTCAACGGATGATACATGTGCCCACTGATTTCTATCTAAAATATTTAGAATTTCAGATACTCGATTTGCAATAAATGTTTTCCAACGACTTGGGTGGCTACTCAGCCAAGCCAGCACCACAGTAGAGTCAGTCCACGCTCGCAAGTTTGTCTTAGAAACATTCAAAACTAGTGAAACTTCTTTTAACAGTTTAGCTAACAATACGGCTCCACATAGTTCGAGTCTTGGTATAGAAACTTGTTTTATGGGTGCTACTTTAGTCTTGGATGTAATTAAGTGAACATGAACTTTATCCGACTCATCCACTACGCGCATGTAAACCACAGCAGCATATGCTGCATTAGATGCATCACTGAATCCGTGCAGTTCAACAGACTCATTTGAATTGTTTGTGTGAATCCACCGTGAAAGTTGAAATTTGGTAAGTTCCGTGAGTTCAGCACGGTAAGTAATCCAATCACTTAACAGGTTTTGGGATCAAATAGACTTGCTATGTCTGACACAACTTTTCTTTTTGTTACAGGTTTGCTGATAGGTGGTAACTGCACAGAATACTCAAAACAGTCGGCACTTCGGTTCCAGTTCAGTCCTAATATTCTTAATATTTCATCCTTTTTTAATTCTAGATGACTATCAGCTGCTTCATTTTTTCCGCTGATTTCTTCGAGTATTTGTTCATTATTGCTTGACCATTTTTGAAGTTCGAAACCTCCTCTATTCAGTAGTGTGTTCAGTTCTTTAACAATTTGTTTGCCTTCAGATGCAGTTTTGCACCCCGTGAGAAGATCATCGACATAAAAGTCCTGTAATAGCCTTTCAGCTGCCAATGGTAGATCTTTACCCTCATCATGAGCCAGCTGGTGAAGAGTTCTTACAGCTAAGTATGGGGCAGATGCAGTTCCAAAGGTAACTCGGACTAAGCGCAAATGTTGTAACTCATCAGAATCTTCAAATCGCCATATCAGACGTTGAAAGTCTGCGTCATGATTGGAGACACATACTTGCCTATACATTTTCACAATGTCGGCCACCAAGCAAATAGGATGTCGTCTCCATCTCATTAGAAGATGTCTTAAATCTGATTGTATAGTCGGGCCTACCATTAGATCGCTGTTGAGCGATACGCCGTTACAGTCTCTACTAGATGCATTAAAGACTACCCTGAATTTGGTCGTTGTCTTATCGTTTCTTATTACTTCGTGATAGGGTAAGTAAACTGCTTCTGAATTAACAATTTCTTCTTGAGGTACAACTTGCATATGACCAAGCTTCAAATATTCCGATATAACATCCGAATACTGGCGCTTCAATTTTGGAAACTTCTTGAACCGATTCTCCAACCAAAGAAACCGCTTAGACGAAATTTCAAGTGAATTCCCATATTTGCATTTTGGGTCAGCGTCTCTGAAAGGTAGTGTTGTAATGTATCTTCCCAGAGAATCGCGTTTGGTGGTAGCTTGGTATATGTCTTCACACCTTTGCTCTTCAGGGGTGAATTGAGTTTTGGTGTAGTCAAATATATCTGATTCTAGTTCCCAAAATTGTTTAAGGTTGAATTCTTCATTGTTGACATTGACATGCATGGCAATAACAGAGTTATAGTTTTGTTTTGTGTTGTTTGTGATGGCGCTTACATCGTTATCAGTACCAACCTTCCCGGATAAAATCCAACCTAGCTTGGTGTTCTGTGCTATCGGTGTTCCTGGAGGACCTGTTATCAACCCTTCAGATAAAATTTGACAATACACTTCAGCACCGAGTACCAAATCAATTGAGCTTGGTATATTGAAATTTCGATCTGCCAACTTCATTTTAGGTAGATTGGACCATAGCTGAACCATGACCTTTTTTTCAGGTAGAACCGAAGTGAGCTTCTTAAGGACGTGTGCTGTGACATTTACTGTAAATGTTGGATCTTGGATAGATTGTAGCTTTACATCAACTACATGATTCGAATTGAGTGAAGTGTTCTCCTCACCCCCTATACCGGATATAACACAGCTGCTTTGAATTTTCCTAAGCCCAAGTAATTGAGCTGCAGACTCCGTAATAAATGAAGCCTGTGAACCCTGGTCCAGCAAGGACCGTAGCGTAAGATAAGATCCTGTGTTACTTTCCGCGTTAACTAATGCGGTTGCTAAAATAACCTGACAGTTGCTACTCGAAAAACAACTAACAACACTGTCTACTTCGGTCTCGTTTTGAAGTGTTGTTGCGGTGACAACAACATTGGTGTCATCAACTGAGTCTTTAGTTGTTTCGTTTGTATCAGTTGATTGATTGATGTTGTCAGCATGTAGCAGCGAATGATGTTTCTTTTTACAGATTCTACATCTTGATGATAAACGACATACCGCAACCGAGTGGTTTGCCCCTAAGCAATTATAACATAGCCCGGACTGTTGGACAAAATTACGACGAGCTGATAAGTCCTTTTCAGCAAATTGTTTACAGTTGCCTAGCTTGTGGCTGGTTTCAGAACACAAAATACAAACAGATTTGAATTCAGTAGCATTGTTTACCACGTGAAGTGACTTAGTGACTTTTACAACTTTGGTATCCATAAATTCAAGGGACCTAAATCTATGCTCCAAAAATTCTAAAAATTCGCTTAAATTTGGTAATTCTGCGGTAAAGCTACAAGATTTTGCTTCCCAAAGTTTTCGAGATTCAGTATCCAACTTTTCCCTCAAAATGTAAATGATAATTATATCCCAATTTTCAATATTAATTCCCAGATTTTTTAGAGCATTTAAACATTCGTTAGATGTATCAAGAAGCTGTTTCAAGTTAATTGATGATTCATAATTTAATGGTTTTTGTTTAAAGAATTTATCGAATATGGAGTTTGTTATATATTTCCTATTGTTGAATCTGTGCTCCAAAGCGTTCCAGCACGTGAGATAGTTGTCGCTGGCAACTGGCACATGCCGCAACAGCTGTTCAGCCTCTCCTCTTAGATAGGTCTTCAAATACTGAAGTTTTTGAACATTTGTTAGCGATCTGTTGTTGTGTATAAGGGATACGAATAGATCCCGGAATGTAGTCCATTCCGCATAGTTTCCAGAAAATGCTGGAACTGAAATTGCAGGTAGCTTTACGTCAATGTCGTCATTTGCTGGGGTGGATTGTCTCTGTTTTTCGAAGGGCTTCACATTTATGCTGGCAATGTGTTCCTTTAATACCACTTTATATTCCGTATATAGTTCTTCTGTAGCGCCGTAGTCGTCATTGATACTGTAATTAGACAAATTGTACTCCTCGCTTTTGGTTTGCATGATTAGTATCTTATGCGTCTGATTAAATATTTCCCATTGCTTCTCCAAACTCTCCAGGCGTGTCTCCAAATAACTGAGAGTTATCCTGTCCTTCGCAGATTTTTTAAAGTTGCGGAAGCCTCTTTGAATTTGTTGTTGTATGTCTGTTTGCACTCTTACAAATGACTCCATTGTGCAGTTTCAAGATAATCCACTAACTATTACGAGTTCTCCAAACCAAAACAATCCGACACTAGCATTTGGGTGCTGGTAATTTTTCTAAGTCCAGACAAAACAACGCTAAATTTTCTAAGTGTTTGAGTTCGACACTTATATGACTTCGAGCGTAGGTTCCCCGTCTCAACCACAATTCACGTAATTTTTTACAAGTTATAGAATGTTCAAAGAGTACTTACAGTTGTCCTTCACTAGTTACACAACACTTAACTACCTCCGCAATCCGCCGTGTAATATCGCCACTGTTTCACTGCTTGTTCCGTTTCCGATGACACCGCTGTATCCGGCTCGAAGGACCAATGAATAATACGCAAGCAACTTTCTTCAAGACGAGACAATTTAATAGAAAAAAACTATGACCTTTATACAATTATCGGTAACGAAACCATAACTTGATGCAGAAAATATGCACACCGCCATCTATCGAGGTACAATGAAAAATAAATATATTGTTTTATAAATGCAACAACCTGCATTATACACTAAGTATAATTTGTAACAAAACAATCTTAGTAAATAAAAATACTAGTTATTCATTAATTGGGAATATTTCGTAATTTACTGTTATTTTTGATATCCTGGAAAATTTAAGGTGTCCCTGAAGGAGTAAGCAGATGTATTTATTGAAACATATGTATGTCATATTACGAGTAAATAGTTACTATTTTCGAGCAGGTTTGGATTTATTTTCCGATATAATACTCTAGTATACTCTACTACCTACGAGTCATTCTCCAGCCTTAATATATTTGTATTCAATTCAGTCATCATTAGATAAGCTAAAATAAGATGTTCCTGTAATAAATCCAGAATGTAGGAAAGTGTTAAATGTTTTCATTCCTATTATAAACATTCTATTTTAAAGGACAATATCCTTCAAAGACTATCAGGAATACCCATCTAGCAATATCCATCAAAGTACAAAGCAGAAATTTTCTATAGACCATACCATAATGTCACTACAATCGACCATATTTTAGAAAAGACAATAGATGTCCAGTGTCCAGTCTCCACAATCATGCCTTTATGGAGTGTGTAGGACCCCGCCTTTTGAGACTTTGAGATATTCATAAACCCCAGCCATTTTCAGCACTAGGGCTCTATATAATAATGAGCCTAAATTGTTTATTGTTTGTGTGAACCTAACGAGTTCCTTGCGAAATGTTTAGGAATAATACTAAGGGGTGTATACTAGAATATAAATTTTGATTATTGGATAAACAGAATTGGAGTAGGTGTGGCGAATTGCTTTTGTTTTCAAAAACAAATTTTGATTTAGGTTAATAAGGGTAGCTTTAATTATTTTTAATTCATATATTATCTTATTGAGGTACTTAAAGTGTCGTGGGCAATGTTTGGGTGTGGTGAGACCTCAAACGTCCCAAAATAATACTGAAAAACACCATGGGATTCTCTCCCAGCACACGTGTTTATCTCTTCTTGTAATCCCGGATCATTTAAGCAGGGTGTAGGACCACCATTGTAACATTATTGGTATCTGTATTGCTGACCCTCTCTTCTGAGACTCTGCCTTCAGGCGAGGAAGTGATATTGAAGTGTCTTATATAATAAAACACGTATTACTGCAACTTGCAGAAATGGATAAACTATTTCAATTAGTTGTAGCACTATAAGATTTATTGGAAAACTTAACATTTGAGGCCAAAGCGCTGTGCAAATACCAAACGCGACACACTAAACGACTGAACCTAGCTATGCCAAATCTCGCCTCGATATCAGTTGCTTATTCAATCGGTGCGATTTGAGCTAGCGAGCGAAAATACAGTTGGGCGCACTGAACAATTTACAATTCACTTGTCGCCCGCCTCTCTACAGGGGACAATGGAAGTGTGTGATTTGAGGTTTGATTTTAGCCTAGCGCCAGCTTGGCTTGCATTGTGAAACAGTTTCAGCGACTGGACGCTTTTTCTGGCCGCATTTTGATTAGGTTTTTGTTCGGTGATTGGAATAATGGGTTAAGCGAGTTTCGTGGAAGTGATTGAATTTTTATAACTGTTTTATATGGATATTTGAAAGTTAAAATGTTTTTATGCTTTTGCAATTTTGGGTACTTCCAGTTTGCCCTATCAAGCGTTCCCACTGGTGGGGTAAAGTTGAATGTAAAAAAAATATATGTCAACTTTTCCCCACTAAATTCATTTTGGTGGGGAAAATTAGACTCGTTTAAATTCCTGGTTCAGTCATCCCCACACGGATTGGCAACTTTGAATGGGAGAGATGTTTTTAAAATTTTAAATAAAATAAAAAAAATATTAATTGATAAAAATAGTCTATGAGACAATAATGTCATTCGTTATCGTAGACGGCAGGCGTTCCCACAAAAGTTAATGTTCTTATTCGAATGTGCCTATTCAAACCACAGTCGCAATAAATTTTACAGCACAGCGTTACGTAATATTATGTGAATCTCCGAGAAAACCACTTCTTACATCGAAAGCAAATATAATAATTACGTTCGTATATCTGACATCAATCTACCTATAACATGATACCATCATCTAAATATATTAAGAGACTTACTAATACGTATCAAATGGTTCGTTGCTTGTTATCCTCATCGCAATCCTTAATTACAGTCTTCCGACAGAATATTATAACGTATTTCAAGATAGGGACAACTACAAAAGGGAATGCTTAGTTCGCACCCATAAAAAGGCGGGTCTGATTAATGGTTTTTCGTCTGAGTCCGTCCTTCTCCGTTAATCAAGTATATAGTCAGTGAGCGCCTAAATGAATTTCTAGACAAGCATTTTGGGGATAAGGTTAAAAATAGTTTTTGCCAATTCGACGACGATAAGAACAGATTTAATTAGATAACAGTTTTTGGGTCAATTGCTCAGGCAATCGCTTTCAAATAATGCTAGTTTCAATTTTTTACATTTAATTAATTAAACGTTGGTCGTCAGCAATTTTAGATTTTTAATCTTCAGACCAAAAAAGAAGAATATAGGAGGATTAAAATATCTTGAAACTATTAGAGACTTTTCTTGATCTTTGTATGATATGGAATTTCTTCTAGTAGCTGTCTTGTAACTGGAGTAACGTTATATAAACTTTTAGTTTCTATAAGAAAAAATGATCATTACGTATAATTATTAGGGCCAGGTGATTTCAGGGTTTTCATCTTCTCAAACAAGAAGAAAATAGTATAGTTTATCTTGACAGCATTCAATATTTGGTACACTTATGATACAAAATTTGTTCCCGTAGCTGTTTAGTATTTGGAGTATCTAACTAAGAAATTAAAGGTGTGATTCCGTAGCCGACCGCATACGGCAACTGCCGACGCATGCAGCAGATACAGCGTACCCATTACTTGTCAAACTCCGATACCGATAAAGGTGACCATTGAGAAGCCGCAATGAATTACGTGCATCTGCTGCGTGCGTCGGCAGTTGTCGTATGCGGTCAGCTACGGAATCATTCCTTAATAATGTCATTATTTTCAAAGACTATTAAATTATATCAATTCTAATTTGATTTTACTTGGTTGTCGTATTGCTCATTTTTCACATCATTATGTACTTACAACTAAGCTACAACTCTAATAATTGCAGTCAACGTAGCGTAGAATCTTTTATTTATTTACAAACCTAGCTCTTTTGTTTTGCTATTCATTTGTCGATCAACCATAAGGTCATAGTATTATTTAATCGAAGTACTTATGATTGATCAGTACATTAAGATGTAATCTTCTTTCAATATTCAGTTTATTCCTAGCAGCCTCCCGTCGTCGTCGTCGTTTTGTAGAATAGAATGTTCAACGTATGAAATTGACTGTAGTAAAATAGGGTGAATAGGGATCAAAGGATGAATAGAGATAAAATGGTCGTTAGATTTTTTAAATAATTTCTCTCCCGAATTCCAAGTATCTAACTAGATATTATTGATAACTTGCTCATTATTACATTGAACTAATCCATAATTTCACTTGCAAGAAAATAACTACAGAATTCAACTGACCATTTTATCCCTATTCACCCATTGATCCCTATTCACCCCATAGTACCGGTATTTTGCAGTTTATAACGTTTATGACAGACGTCAACGTATATCAATTCCATACATTGATAATTCTGTTATACAAACGTATTGCCCTTTGTCTAGAGGGGCAATCACTTTTAGAATATCCGCAAACATTTTGACAAAACGCTTTGAAAAGCGATTTATTGAGCAATATTACTCTCCTTACACAACACAAATCCATAAATCAGAGCAAATTGAACAGCGATTAAAACAAGACACATAACGAGGCTCACAATAAACATAATTTATTGGAACGTAAACTTTTGTGCAGTACATTAATATTTTCAATAATTTTCCGTTCGAATGGTGTATTTACCGGCTGTTACCCGCTTTTAACACTAGGGAGTGATTCAAAATAAGTATTTTAGCTTTACTATTATTTTAGCTTTACTATTATTTTAGTTTTACTTAGAAAGTTTTGATATTTCCAGTTGCATTGGGAGCTTCTGGGTATTTTTTATATAGGACACGTTAATTTGACTTCACCTCGCCTGGTGGTAAGCTGAAGGCAAAGTCTCAGAAAAGAGAGTCACCTTTACAGACACGTATTATGTTACAATGGTGGCACTCAGCTTGACGGCCTCATCAGATGCTTTTTTCTCACCCGCTCAAAGGACCAGGGACTGTAGGTACAGGGAAATACGTGAGCCGGTAAGGAATTTCAGTTCCTAATGGTGCGGCAAAAGAAGGAGTCGCGAGTACGAAGTTAGCAAGTACGAGTCGTGGGTATAAAGTAGTATAGGACTTTTGGAATTTAGTTTTTCGTATTTATAGTGTCAATACCCTACAATAAGATATGAATTACTAGTGGTGAAATGGTGGCGGGTGCGGCTCTTATGCCTGTTACGAATCCGGTTCCAGGGTTGTCAATAGCAGTATGGATTTTGAAAACGTCCAGACGGTAATAATTCCGGAACGTCCAAGGTAGCGAAATTGGAAGTACCTGTTTTTTTTTACTACTCTCGCCTGAATTTTGTTTAGTGAAGAGAGACTGATATTTTCGCTATGAAATTTGTGTAGTTAGCGATATATATCTTGATCCCAGTCACGTCATTAAATGTACTCTATATGCGTAGTACGATTTTTGGGTATCTTTTGAAGATAGCGCTTTGATCGTTTCTCTTCGGGTCAAGATATATACCACAGCTACACTCGAGTATAATCCCTTTACTTTCTTAGAATGAACTACAAAGACAAAAACATCGCAAAAATTTCTTCGAAAAATCTTATAAAGGAACTAATGAGAATAATCCATATTTATACCCTAATAATACAGAATTTTTATATAGCTTAGCAGAAGTTATATTTCGAGTATACAACTGTTTTTTTATTTCCCTGCTTTTGCTCTCAAACAGTATTTTATTCAGACCACATATCACGGCACGATCAAATATTGTCTCCATAATTGGAACTAAGGAAATCTTTCCCGATTCCAATTAGATGGAAGAATAACAATAAACTCACAACCAACGTTTTTCGTCATTAACAACTAAGTAGCTGATGCCTGGGGCATCGCTCGCGTGGAATTTAGATCACATTTCCACAACCCATAGAACCCTATTCCCGGGTTTAAAAGTAGCCTATGTATTATTCTATCATTGTACTAAATTCAGCGAGATCCGTTCAACCGTTACACCGTAATTGAATAACAAACATTTAAACATCTCCACAAACTATCACATTTTATAATGTTAGTAGGAGTACGATAGTATACACCCGTATCAGATACGCTAACCCCTAATGTGATTCGCCACACTTAATGGCCGCACCATTGAGCACACACTTGGCTCTCATTGTAATTCCATAGTTTGTCAGATTTAGGCAAGCCTTGGAAACATTCCAACAGGACGACACACATAAATCGCAGATTCTTCACTAACAACGCATTACCATACCAACGTGAGTCGCTCTTGACTTAAATCTAGGGATGTGTGACACGATCTGTTTTATCTGATTCCTACTATTGTAATGAGTCATAAGTCGACATCCCCTCGATCTGTGGATTGGATCACATGTCATCAATTTGATTTTTGAAAGATCGGTAGAAAAGATCGAATGAAAAGACAAGAAAACAGTATAATACTTTCCCCTTTCCTTTCCCTTTCCCATGAGAGTATACTTTCAACTGCCTTCAAAGTAGCGGTATTTTCCGATTTTTTTGTAAGTTAAGCTATGCAGTCTGTAAGTCTGTTGGTGTTTAAACATTTATGAGAGTGACTGTACATTCTAAAGAATCTCTGCAGCTCCTTCTATGCGGTAATGAAATTTTATTTTGGTAGATACTCTGTTGTTACGCCCCCATCATCTGAAGACCTGAGACGCCATGCGGTTTTATTCTGTCCGAGTCCGACATAACCACCTCCGATGACCGGCGCTGGTATCCGAGGGGATTTCCGTGAAAAAAAAGGAACTTTCTGGCTGCATGAATTTTTTGTTTGTGAATGAATCTGGCCAGTAATAAAACATTTATCTACGATAATTTTAAGGAATCGAAAAGCTTCAAATCGATAGTTACGAACCAGTTACGAACCATTCTTCAGATATATAGGCACATCACTATTTAACTTAAGCTTGCAAGCGTATGAATATGCAACCAATCGCAAGAGTACGAGACGATGTTAAATTCGTACCAAATGAAGCGCAGTTAAGTTCTACAGCTTCCACATACAACAGAACAAGTATTGTTGAAGTATGCAGATGAGTCTTAGTAAGAACACACTCTATAATTACTATGGAATTAAGAGTTTTAGAAAATAAGCAGAAATTTCACGAGCATATTTACTTAGTGAAAAGTGGAATCTCAAACAGAAAAAACAACTAATTATTTGCTACAATACGTGACAAGTATATTCATTTGAAAGAAAAGATATGATGTCATGTCTACATTTTTGTTACATATAAAGAAAAAGCATTCAATGACAACATTGTACATCTGCTCTTATTTGAAATTGTGTCAGCATCAATACGGAACCGACAAAGAGATTTGGAGCAAGAGTTCTTTTGTTTAACTTTGTGTTATAAAGGCTGGAGGCAGTAGTGACAGCTTGAATGAGTCTTAATTTTAATTTGTATACTGAAAATATCAAAAGATACCTAGATGTTCTAAGAAACTAAAAAGAAGAGGATAAAATTCTAAATTCAATCATTGATCATTTTAGATGTGGTCCTAATTTGAAATGATCGAAAGTCCACAAGACTTTTAAATCCATTGAAAATTTTAAAACTAATGGTACCAAAAATTTCGAATAATTCACCATGAAATTATTCGCAACGTATTAAAAATATAAGAAGATATTAATGTAAGAAAATAAAGAGTTAGTCTTTATTTTCTCAAACAACATAATATAGGTATTACTTGCAACAATAGCCATATTACTTTCAATGATATTGAGGCACACTATCAATCATTCACAAAAATAAAATTAGAAAGCTATCAAGTAGTACAAGATATAGTTCTACATATTTTACCAGAAATACGAATGATCACTTACATTTTTTTGTTATTGTCATGCACCTACTAATCTTTTCTCTACAGTGGCAGATTCTCGCCTTAGCGCGCAGTACTTGCACGTTTCTCGCAGCTTAAACTGACATCTGAACTCCTAGGTTTCCTTACTGAGTTATTTATTTGACTTGGCTACAAAGAAAGCTTGGATCAAAGCTGCCGCTGTAAAAAGTTGAATCTAAAAATAGAGCTGCAATAGTATAAAAACTTTCCAGTTGATTTTAAAGTGCTTACTTTTTTTAACGCAGCCACCGGCCGGGTGGCTATGTCGTACCTTTACCGACTAAAAACGCACGCTATCTTGGGTCTTAAATGCCGGATGGTAAGGTGGCCTAATAAGGCATTTCCCACGCATCCCGGTGATTTTATAGCACGTGTAGTAAAGCGTAAAGTAAAAAGAACATAAAGTAAAGTAAGAAGGCTGGTTGCGATTTTATCTAAGTTTCGGTTACCATTCCTATTCTTATAAGAAGCTATATTATCACTCAGAGCCAAGAATTAAGTCACGATTCAGATTGCAGATACAGAAAAAGATAGATTGAATCAAAATTATTTGTTTGCATATATTGTAGTCAATTGTTCATTTCTGTCTGGACCAATTATTCAAGATTCAATATTGATTAATGGTACTTAACAGTTTTGTGAATTGTCTGCTAAGTACATAGAAATGACTAAAGAACATTATCGTTTCTGTGTAGCGCGATTTGTTCTAATTTTCAAATAAAAAATGGGATAACTTTCATTCAATAATGAGACAAAAAAACATCAATCATTTTCTGAATAATGAAATGTCATTTTACAAAAATAAACCAACGATAAACCAACGCATCTAAACTAATAAAATACTCTTAATAAAACATTCATAAAAATATATGTCAAGTAATAATCGTTTCAGATGACAAATGGTTCGTTTCAAATAGTTTTCATCGGCCGTAACATAATTTCGATAGTCATAATTCATTTCTATTCGTCTCGACAGGCAAATAATCGTAGTTAGGTTAGACAAATGGCCGTCGATTTATTTAGTCTCTGAAATTGTTTCAAATTAATGCAAGATGTAATAGAGGATTCGACAAACTGATTGTATCTGTCCTAACCCCTGAACTTCGAGTGTCGAAGCACTAAATGAGTTTCAGTGAGCTTTATTAGTGTTCGATTCAATAGCATCTATATTAATAAAGTTGTAACTGTTTCGACGATTAATGAAATTACGAGGTTGGCCGATGTTATTTGGATATATATTTGGGTAATAAATGACTTTTAAATAGTTTTCAATTCTAGTTTTCGAACAAGCAATTAGATACTGGGTTGTTTTGTTGAAAATCATTACTTACTGATATGGAATATGCGTTTCTACTAACGCACATACATTGAATTTATTTGATGGTATATGTAGTGGCAAAAGAATTGATTTCTTTCTTTGAGAGTACACGACAAACTTATTTGGCAACTTTCTGTAAACGGTACCATTGAGAAGCTCCAGTAAATTTAAATAGTAACAATAATTTTCATATTCAAGTCTGCTTCACGGTGCAATTATCTGTTCAGCCCCTCTAGACAGGTGCCAATTCGTTGCTCGGCGTATGATGGAATAGAATGCCAAATTTATGGGATTTGACGTATATGACAGGCGTCAACGAATGTCAAAAACGTCAAATCCTATACGTTTGTCATTCTATTCCATCATACGCCGAGCAACGAATTGCCAAATGTCTAGGGGGGCAGTGACGGTACGCTGTATCTACTGCATGCATCTGCTGCTGTGGTCTTCAGTCAGCGTCGGAATCATACGAGTAAGTATCTATCTGAGATAAGATAAGATAAATACGCTTTATTGCACACCAAACATAGGATACATACAGTGATTAATGTGATAGAGAGTTGTACAATGGGCGGTCTTATCGCAGGTATGCTAGACTAACTTGATGCGATGATTTTCGGAAATAACAAGATGCAAGTAAATGGTTGCTGGCTTATTTTCCGTTTTGGTAACCAATTCCGTTCAAGGTCTCGTGAGTTAGCTGATAGTCACTTCCTATAAAAACTGGATCATTTGATTGATTGAAAAAGTTTTTTACTTCAGAAACGGTTTTTTGGCAAATGTTTCACAAAGAAATTTTGTTGGGATAAATATTTCGACGATATTCCTTTGTTTGTATAAAGTGAAATAAAGGAAATGTTCTGATTTGCTCGAAGTAAATAAGGTCAAATTCATTTAACTTACTTAGAATACAATCAAGTATTTATGTTTTCTTTTCTTCATGTTCAAAATGTTGTAGGGTAATTAATAGGCAGTTGGTAAAAATAATTAGGTGATACAAAGATCTACTTTCTGACAAATTGTTTAAATTTGAATTATAACAGAATAATATTCTAGTCGAATGAGTAAAAGAAAAATGTTTTTGATGACAGTTCAAAAATATTTTCTTTTTCTTTTAGTATTGACCCGAAAATAAATAATTAACAGTGCATTGTTTAATAAAAAGGGTTTTTATGGCGCCCTACTTTTTCCTTCAACTACTATTAGTTGTTTTAGATCATCATCATCATCATCTTCATGTAGACGCATTTTCCTGATTGCATCAGTGGCCAAGATGACCTCGGAGCTCATTGTCCGCCTTCCGGCTCTTTGGTCTTAGATACCAGGCATTAAATATAAGCTAACGAAAGCTTAAAATATGATTAATTTAATATAATTTTGTTTCATTTTATTTACAAGAACAAGCATCCGCACGCCCGTGTGATTTTCTTACATTATAAACTTTATTCAGTGATAGTCCAAGAGCCTATTTCATTATCAGTCTCTTTCAACTAAATCAGTTAGAAATTTAATAATGTTTTAACGAGTACACGTGAGCAGAACAAAAGGTAACTTTGTTAATAACTCGTAAATCTTGTTCAGTGTCGGCGCCATTAAAAATCTGTCGAAGCGTCGTAATGGCGGGATGCAGCGAGCAATTACTGTCACTCACTAGATTGCACTGACTCTTCGAAACTCGATAGGTATATCTATTCTTCTAGTAAATTAGCTTTCAAATGAAGAACTTTACGCTAAAATCTGTCTGAATTTTGGTATTTTATATAGAGATTTATGTGTTGATTTATGTAATATTGGTATGATTCCAATATATAAAAATATAGGAATTCATTCGAGAATTCATATTCATGGCTCCAATAGGAGTAATATTTTGCCCAGTTGAATCCAAAGTTTGTATTTAGGAGTATCCAATGGGTTCGCTCTTGTATTCCTTTCCATAATTTGTTTCGGTTGAATTACGTCTATTAGATACCATCTCTATTAGAGATCTATAAAAGTACATAATATATCTTTGTTATACGATTTTAAAATACTTTTCTTCATCTTAACCTTAACCCCAGTTACATCCGTTCACCTCGGACTCCGGGGTCCGCTTCTTCGAACTTCAAAAATTTATATGAAGCGACTGCCATCTGACTTCCACAATCACACCCATTGGCGATATCGAAGTATTGCAGTAGAACAGCTGTTGATCGACTGTCATAGATGTTCGTAACGTGGTCTTCGAAGAACTACCCAAACCGATGCATTTTTCTCGACTTAAAAAAACCTAATATTCCTTATCTTCAAACGAAAAACGATACATAGATAGGTATAGTCAACGATGGCACAAATGAAAATGTCCACCATAACCATTACCAGATTTTCACTAGTATTATAATTGCATATTTAAAAACACTTTATTGGGCCACAGTTGGAGTCTGATAAGGGACATAAAGTTGAATGGGACACCGTTTACATAAAGTATTGGAAAAACACCGTGATGAAGGTTTTTCTAGTGATAAGTAGGGTTTGGCTCTTGGAGAATTCGTCCAATTCAAATATTGTTACTACGATTTCACTAAAGTATTCTAATAGTTTTTATGATAGTTAGACCTCAAAACTAAAGTAATTACTAGCGTACTGTGTGGTTCATAAATCATAAAAAAAAATCGGGGCGAAATAAGAATAAAATGTGGGGGAAATTTCAGGAACCTTTCCCTCACTCAGAGTCGGCTTGCCAGTCTAACTATGATGTGGCTGAACTTCAATATTTTTCATGAAGCGACGGCCACCTTTCCTTCACAAACAATTGGCGATATCGAAGTTCTGTAGTTAGATTAATCGGACTTTTTAGGACTCTAATTACCCGTAAGGACTACCATAGATGTTCGTATAGTAACCGGGACCGACGGGTTAATGTACTCTCCGAGTTACAGCAATAACCAAATCAATGCTAATATACATTTTCATGGATACCAATACTTGCGTTAAGCGGGAATCGAGCCGATGAATGCATTACCGCCACGCCACAAAGGTCGCTAAATGCAATGAACAATACCTAATCCTTGAAACTTCCAATAGTAACAATTATATAAACATAGTTTTTGCTATATAATTTAGAACAGAAGTGAAATATTGCTGTTCCCTCTGTATTATTATTTTTTGGATTAAACGCGGAAACAAAACCTTGGCCACAGGCGAGTGCCAGCAAAAAATGAACAAGGGATTCATGAAAAATAAACCTCTATTGGAAACACGGCAATAAATCAATGTAAAAAGTATAATCATTTGTTTCTCAGCGAATTGTAAATTTACGAGCTGAACTGTATTGAAATTGTGTTTAGATCAGAAAAGTTTTGAGTGCCTATCGAATTTTTATTGTTTCCGATCTCGTTAAAACTATCCGTGTATAACCGACGAATGACGTTTTGAATGAAAGTTTCAGGGTTCAGTAGTTTAGTGGTTTTATAAAATATGTGAAAATTTTACATTTTCCCAATGTTCGGATGTTTGTTACTCAATCATGCTCAAACGGCTGAACAGATCTGACTATAAAACTATCCTTGTAGTTTCTAATAACATAATATAAGTAACATAGTTAGTGGCATAATATTCGAATTTAAACGTTGGATAGCCATTTAGGTATGCGACATTGGTTGACCATAATACCTGCCAATGGACCGATGGCTGTTGGAATAAGCGAGTCCTTGGATGGAGACCGTGAATTGGTAAATGGAAGGTGGGTCGCCCCCAAGCTCAATTCAAGTCGTTCCCAGATTCGACAATTGAATCGGATGGAAATCATGCGGTTTTGAAAAGTTGATACAGTGATATGGCAACTGTTATACTTGTCAGTACTTCTGTAATAACTGCCTACTGTTCCACAACTTATAGAAACGTAAGTTCTACCAAGCTCTAATGCATAAAAATAGTAAAGTAGTATGAAAACCAAGCGCTTATTTGCTTTTCAAATATGGCGGCGGCGCGGCAGCGGCGTTGTGATCCCAAAAACAGACATTCTTACTATTCCAATTCACTATTGCAACTAATTAAAACTTTAGTTTAATCCGAGATTCCCATTATACTTTCTGGAATGGCGACTGGTTAACCAAGAACTGGTGAAAGGGGTTGTTTTTGGATGTTTTTACACCGTCACGTAAATATTTAATTCTGCTATTTGTTACTCTTTCACGTAAAAACTACTGAATGGATTTTAATGAAACTTTTCAGAATAACACATAAGCTACGTTTGGTCGCGATAACTGATATCAACGCGGGCGGAGCCGCGGGCATCAGCCAATACTATTTATTATTATTGTAATATTATATAGTATTAAAGTCGCTATGGTGCGTAGTGGATTAATTACACTTAAACGACTGGCAATTGACTTCTTTTAATTTTTATTAAGTTTTTTATACACTTTTGTATCTTGTTGTTGTTGCTGATTGTTTTATTGTTGAGCTTTAACTTGGTTCAAAGTTTAAAAACAATAAAGTTCAAAAGTAATCGTATATCTGCCTCTCTGCCTTAGCTCTTTTAAATTGTAAGGCTGGGGCCGTTTTAGCTCTTTTAAATTGTAAGGCTGGGGCCGTTTAAAAATATACCAAGTAATAATGCTCAAATAATTTACAAAAATAGACTATTGCTCATATTATATCAATATTTAATAACTTTAAAAGCAAGAAATAGCAAAATAAAAAATAATAAAGAGAGAATTCTCACCCGAAAATGAAAAATCTATTATTATTATAAATTATCCTTTGAACAACTCCGCCTCTTACGATTTCCTTCGGATGAGAAGGGGTGGTGATACTTATATTCCTTCTCGGACACGGATAAATCAATGGAAAACAGATACAAATCAAAGTAAACCTCACGTCAACACTCGATGCTTTAGGCCTCGAATATTTTATTCAGTTTACAAACTAAAACAAATGCGTTCAACTGTGAAATGCCGCTGATCGAGCATCCACAATTATTCCCATCATTAGCCGGTGGGTCGGACTCAATAAATCACTCTGTAAGCTCCTTTAGTTCCTTAGAGGTTTCATTGAAGGCACTGAAATTAAAGCTGTCTCTTAATACGGTTTTGCCTTCGTTTGTTTAAGGACAGTCGTCCTATTTACGACCGAAGTTTATTGACAAGTTTCCTCAAAGTTTCTATGAGGAAATTCTGGATAATGCATCTGTTAATGTAAAAGTTTTTACATGAAAATAATTTATGATCTCTTAACTTTATGTAGAAGGAAATGTTTGTTGTCTTAAAGCTCTTGTTTTACATTCTCCGAAATAATAATCACGTTGATTTATTCAATTGAAGAAATTCCTCGATGGTTTATTCTTCGGGATTGCGACGCTCATATATACTAGTATGTATTATAATCACGGTCGTTATTTACGTTACCAATATGGATATTTGGTCTCACACAAATGGGGCTGAGTCTTTTACTAATATTTGAATAAACATGGGCATAAAATGGCCAATCACTCTTCATATTTCACTTTGAAATATTTTAATAATTGCTTCATACTACATTTTTACTATATAAATAACTATTTTGTAATAATTATCATTAGAGATAGATAATTAACTTTTCGACGCTCACATTCAGTCATGTCTTTACATAGGCTTGTCACTTAGGTGGTTTTTATAAACTATAGAGAACTATCAACACAATGACATATATTTTAATCAGGATGCCTGTAAATATGAAAAACATACTAACATAATTGATTCATCTAGGTTTGACGCCTGTAAAATTAAAATAGCAAATAAATATAATACATATGTGTAGTATGACATACGTACTGCGTATATTGAGTAGAGGCTGCTCAAACAAAAAAGTACATACCTAATAAAATAATTCTTGTTTCGTAACTAAGTTATGTTACATTACGGTCGAGGTTGCGCACTACAATTCAACAAAAGTAGTCGCAAACAGCAAGACTTAAATGGTACTCTCTATGTCAGACCAATTCAGTAGGTAATGCGCTTATTTTCACTAGTTGACATTTAGATAGTGGATTTGGTTGTTCAAAGTACCCAGACTTGGTAATTATGGGAGTCAAAAGTGGCTTTAATGAGTTTAGCCTTTTGTAACTGCATCAGAATATTAGGCTAAATGCGACTTTGTGTCCTTGTCTTATGGCTGATGTTGCAAACCAGGGCAAATATATATGGAAAAGTTTTTAAAATGTTCTCTTTGCAAACATAGTTTTTGTAGAATTTGTGGCGAAGAGTGACTTTTGTAGAGTAGCAGTATGTGTACAATATTTTGACACTATAGCTACTGTCTTAGATGGTAATACCGTGCCAAGACATAGCTATGACCCTTAAGAACAATGCTCAGACTCTCACAATGACATTAGAACTTTTTTCTAGTAGGTATACAATCTATCTTCAGGTCGATATAAATTGAGATTCAAGACTGAGTATCGTTCTAGAATACGGGCCTTAGTGTTTGTTATTTAAAAGTCACAAGGAAGTCCGCACATTAGTTTATTAAATAAGTAAACGAAATTGTTGAATTTCCTTGAGATTCATTCAATTTGTTATTGTTTTTAATAGACGTTTAATTATTGACAGGGCTGTTTTCCATCTGACAGCAAACATAGAGCCCATGACAAAGTGCCCGCTAGACGATAATAGGCTCGTCTCCAATTACGTGGGCCCAAAATTCATAGTTAGCGAAATGTGGGTGTTAATGCACCTCTGCAAGTTTTTTCGGGTGGGTCTTAGGTTGTCAAGATAGCATAATGACTTAGGTCCTATGTTGTCTACATAGCAGAATGCCTAATTAGCTGAAAGACTGCATCGCAAAATGACTAGATATCATTTTGCCTAGGTCTTTGATTGTCCTAATATCAAAATAACTTGATCGCAAAATTACTTGATCGCATATTGACTAGTTTATGTTGTGTACACTCAAATGAAATTACATTAAGTTGTTTATTAAAAGGATATTAACTCAAAATCTCACTTCTTTAAAAAAATGTTTTATACATAATTATGATAGAGTCATTATGCTATCTTGACAACCTAAGACCCACCCGTTTTTTCTTACAATACAGACAGTATCGATATAACTCTTTACTTTTTAATGTTATCCTGAAATTCTTGATCTTACTATCAACAACAGGGGCCTTAGACAAAGTGACATTGTGTGTGGCTCCTGTTGTTAATCAGAAGTCATTAATAATAAATATAATAAATAAAAAATAAATATTCCACAACATTCTACACAACGCTTTCTAGACCCATGGTAAGCTTAATTAGCTTGTGTTATGGAATCTAGAGTGCGGATATACATACTTAGATACTTTTTTTTGTAAATACATACATATTATACATAGAAACACCCAGACCAATGCAAATATTTATATTCATGCATACAAATATTGGCACTGAGCGGGGATCGAACCCGCGCCACCTGCGTAGCAGCCGCGTTCACTACCGCTACGCCACAGAGGCCACAAATTTTAAGGTTTTTTTTATATATATAGGACACGTCAATTTGACTTCGCCTCGCCTGATGGTAAGCTTACTTCATTACTTAACGTAACTTTCCAGCAAACTAAACAACTCTATTTTTTTTTGAAGTCAAGAGCACGTAGGCGAATAGAAAAAACAAATGACTGCTATCCTATTCGAAATTCATATGTGGTATGCCAGTGCAAAAGTTCAGTTGTTACAAGCGCACGTGATCTGCCTCAGCTCGTGGTTGATGTTCATAATAAGCGAGAAAACAGTAATGTGCCTCAATTTTCAGATAAATTATTGGTTTATGTATGTTCACTGTTCACATTAACATCAAAAATGAAGCCATTAGTTTCCTGAATGAATCAAATCATGAACATATACTTCAAAAGGCTTAATAATAAATTTCTCTAAATTAAAGTCGAATCAATTAAATTATATTAAATATTATAATTATTGTGCAAATTATATATTTCAATTATTTTGGGTTCTAACAATATTTTTCTCTCAAAACTGTCCTTATCACTTTTCTTGTAAAATTTCTCGGTATGGCATCCACAAACTGAACTTCTGTCATTCTCTTATATTCTGCTACTCTTACATTTAGAAAAAACATGATTTCTTCAGCGCTACACAATGCCCTACTATAACTATAAATGCTTTAGGAATTTCTTCCATTTTTGCATGAGGAATTCCAATTACGGTAACGTCATGATCAGATGGATGATCCTTTAAAACATTTTCTAACTCTGCAGGTGACACCCGAAAACCCTTGGGCTCTAGACAAAGTGACATTCTATTGGCGAAAACGCCAGTAGGATCGCTAATTGTAGAATGAAATTGACATAAATCATTAATATAAACTATTTTTTTTTGATGAAATTTAAGTCTTTGTAACTCGAAATATAATAGTTCACATATCATTATTACCATAACCATAACGTAATCCACTGTTAAAAAATCAGAAGGGTTCGCTTCAACGCGATTCCATCTATGGAATGTCACTTTGGCCATAGCCCCTGGACCTCTAAATAGATAAATAAAGAATTTGAGTTACTGATATTACTATGTAAAAAAAAACCAGGAACCCCGGGAGTGCACAGAGTTTGCAATCCAATGAGCAATAAAGTCTTGTGTACATTAACGTAAAGGTAATATTATTATTTACTACAATATTTTTACTTCTTAAGTACTTCTTGCAAATCAGTCCTGTATATTAAAATGTCAAAAAATGTGGAGCTTGTGCGTGGTTGCTATATATACCCGACTAAGAGAAAACCAATAACTTTGACGGGCTTCTCTTTATGGTGCTTTCGGCGAAAATTTCAATTGGTAAAGGATTATAATTACCAATTGAAATAAATCTGGTCTGATTCGGTGAAACATATTTATGAAAAATAACATAGCAAAGTTATATTTATGGAAAATATAGGTACTATAATAATATAATATATTATGTTTGGTAGCTGTATCAACCATATCGCTTTGGCAGCGTACGAAACTAGAGGTTCGTAACCAGTTTCGGTAGAAGAAAAAAGATTTTCTTCTTTATATGATACCGGCATTATTTTTCGTAACCAAGTTTCGGTAAATGAATAAATTATACACTTCTGGTAACTGGTATCAAGGGTGTGTGTTAAAATACCACAACCAAAATTATATCTTTTGAAAAAGGTTATCAACTGCTAATGAATTTCTAATACGCAGTGCGCCCTGCCCGGCTCACGGTGCCAAAGCAGGATACCAATGGTGGGGACTGGGGCTAATCGACAAACTAAAAGCCACTCATCAGGCCACGGAAAACGGGGTGATACTACGAGTACACAGAATTCTTTACCTTTTTTGAAACTCTAAGAAGAAAAATAATGTTTTTATTTCATAAATGTTTTTTTTTATACCACTTAGTTGGCAAACAATAAATTGGGACATATTATTTATTACATACATTGTTCTTAATTATAAATTAGATATAACTAAAAATGTCCTCACAATAAATTACCTCAAAACATGATATTACGTATGCTACGAGATTTTAGGTTGTTATATTATTATATCAACAATATTTTTCCTTTATAACTTTCCTCAAAATTTTTCCAGAAGGGTTTCTCGGTATCTCATCCACAAATTGAACCTCTTTAATTCTTTTATATTCTACTACTTTGTGATCTACAAAGGACATAATTTCTTCAGCGCTTACTTGTTGTCCTTCTTTCAGAACTATAAAAGCTTTGGGAATCTCTCCCATTTTTTCATGGGGAATCCCAACCACGGCAACATCAAAAACATTTGGATGGTCTTTTAAAATATTTTCAAGTTCTGCAGGCGGTACCTGGAAGCCCTTCACCTGAAAATAATACATTACAATGTTACTCAAGTGTTTATAGTAACATTATTTTGGTATAAAATAATAATAATTTTAATCTATTAAACTATCCATACTATTATTATAAATGCAAAAGTAACTCTGTTTGTCTGTCTTTCTGTTACGCTCAAACCACTGAACCGATTTTGATTTAATTAGGGACAGGAGTAGATTAGACCTTGGGAAAGGACATAGGCTATGTTTGATCGCGATAACCGACATCCATGCGGGCGGTGCCGCGGGCAATTGCTAGTAGTCTATAAAATGAACTACTGTTCATTAATTTGCATTGCATTTATTTATAATACTTAAGTGACAGAAAGACACACGGTTTATAATGGGAAGTGGTCTAATAAGATAAAGAATGATCACATAACTGGGTATATCATTGGATGTATCGTATAATTCATGTATATTTAAAGTACCATTACAACAAAAAATATTTAAGTTTGTTTAGATTTACCTTTATCAGTTCTTTCAGTCTGTCAGCTATTGTAACGGCTCCATCTTTATCAATACAAGCTAGATCCCCAGATTTGAGCCAACCATCTTCTGTGATGGTATCTTTAGTTGCGTGTACATTACTTCTATATCCTTTCATTACATGAGGGCCAAAAATTTGGAGTTCACCAACCTGGGTAACATCGTTCGTTATTTGTAGTTATATACCAATAAAAAATCACACCACTTTCTTTATTTTGTATTCATTTATGGCAATAAAACTCACTTCATTTGGTCCAAGTAGCTGCTGACTAGAATTTACAATTCTTAATTTTGTGTTAGGTAGAGCGAAGCCTACAGTTTTATAGTTCTTACCACCTGGTAACATCATTGTTACCAGTGGGGAAGCTTCAGTCATACCGTATAAATTTAACAAATCAGTACCGGGCTGAAAGACAAAAAACAACGATCACACTATCAATATTAATTTGAAGCAGAAGCTCCTTTTCATACCAGAGAAACTTATATTGTACACGCTCATGTAGTGAAAAGTTATTAGAATAATTTGCTGCAACATCAAAAGCGTCATACTTGTGAAAAGTTTTTGGACCAAATTTTGGAAACTTATAAGAAGGCTTTAATTAATTACAGGCACTGAAGCTTTAACTAGTATTTTACTCTACTTGTAGATACTAACACCTAATATCGCAACATCTACAGAGGCAGTAATGGAATTAAGTATCGCAATTGTAAAGTGCGTCTTAAAATCTCACAAAAATTGCATGAACTACATAAATGCAGAATTACTGAAATTCATTAATTATTCAGATTTTTTTTAATTACCTTCACTTTTTCTAGAAGTTTAGAGATGTCTCTCAGTGGTAACAAAGCACCACCCGACGTTATGGTTTTGACGGACTCCAAGTGTTTCTCTGTCACCTCAGAATGTGATCCAAGAAATAATACTGAAATAAGTACCTAATCATTAATCTATTACATTTTAATATTTTTTGTCTTTATAATATTGTATTCGCATATCAACGAAAAAAAGAACACAACTAAATCCAACGCGCAACGGTCTAAAATTAGATCACGAAATTATTAAGAATTTATTAATGTTTAATGTTTCTGATATGTTGGAAACTATTCATCATAGTATCGCGGTGACTTATATACTGCTATCTATACTTACTCAGAGCAGGTGCCATGTACATTATATCCATAGGATGTTCTTTCAAAATATTAATGAAGGTACTTGGGTGAAACTTAGGTACGGTCACTATTTCTGACCCAATTGATAACTTGTGTAGTAATACTATAGCAAGACCATAAATGTGATAGAAGGGCATAATAGCTAGAGTAGTGTCCTGGTGTTTTTCTGAAAGCATAGTATAAAATATTTTTTTTTTTACAAAAGAGCAGTTTTATTAGAAAAAGTATTTATTTCTATTTGATTTTCTATTTCTTCTCCCTGTAATTATCGTTATTATCTTCTATGTTCAAATTTAAAGAAAAAAAAGTAAATCACAGAGAAGCTAAACACTGCTATGCACTGCTAACAGTGAAGTGACACACTTCACTGTTAGCTTGTATTGTTTGTAATTAAATAAATTCCTAATTTAACATTATTTACTCACTTGTAGTTTCATTATAATGCCTAATGGTATCTACATCCTGTTGCACACAATTCACTACGATATTTCTATGTGTCAGTTCAACACCTTTTGGAAGTCCAGTAGTACCACTAGAGTAAGGCAAAAGGGCAACTTTCTCAGAAGTCTTGTCTATATATTTTAAAGTGCTCTGGTCAACATTATCAGCAAAAGCTAATTCTTCGAAACAAATTGTTCCCGGCGGTATATTACTATTGGAACCCTTTACAGTAATTATTGGTAGACTTTTCTTGGCTAAAAATAATGCTTCTCTTAGAACTGGAATGGTTTCTGGAAAACCAATCAAGACTTTCGCATCAGAAAGCGTTATTTGACGTTCTACCTCATCTGAAAATGAATTGTGTAAATAATTTAATGATTTTTTATTAGGGGATAGTATCTAAATTAAATACAAAGGATGAAACTTCTTTATAAATTGTTTTTTTTTTTTAATTTAATACAAAATTTTATGTGATAATGTCAATTTTTATCCATGATAATCCTGGATATATTCACTAACTTTAGCAAAGTAAACAGTCTGTTGAATATTTATATACCTGAAGGTATATAAATTCACAAGATAATGTGATGGTTAATGATTCAGAACTTATTCTGTTATGAAATCAGCTCAAGAATTTCTCTATCATTAATAAATAGATGTTTGTAACTTACGTGGTGTATACATTGGGTTGATTGTAGAGATTATAGCACCCGCCTCTAATGCTCCTAATGAAATGAGTGGGTACTCTGGTGAATTGGGAATCATGGCGCAAACTACATCGCTCTCTCTTATTTTCAGCTGAGTGCGCAATTTTGTACCAAAATTTCGAGAGTATCTATAAAGCTGATGGTAAGTATAAGATCGCTTTGTAACACCACACATCTGAAAAAGAACGCATAAATAAATAAATAGTTCTCTAGATTCTATTTTTACAAAGACTTCATTCATTTACTGTATCCTATCCTATCATACTTGCTATCCTTTCTACCCATTAATATTATTCATATGAAAGTTGCTCGCTTATAAAATAAATAATTACAACTTAGTCTGTATATAAGTATCTATAGTAATGTATTATCCCATATTTCACAAATTTTAAATAAATAAACGAAAAATTCAGTATATTGATACCAATTTATATTTTGAACTTAGTGTCTATGACCTCTCGCAACCCAATGCCTATCAATATGAATGCCGCCTATCTAAATGTCAATTCAATATTGGCAATTTAGATAACAGTTTGTATATTTACCAATACGACATTCATAATAAAAATAACTGCTGTAAAATATATTTGCAATAAATTATGTTTATATGTACTGAAACTTCTTTTATACGGTTTATATTTTCTAATAATAATAATACAGGCACGAATAAACTTCAGACATAGATACTACAAAAAAGAAACTGTTTTTGTTTATATAATAGTGAAATGAAATCCTACTATCCTACTAATATTATAAATGTGAAAGTTTGTGAGAATGGATGTGTGGATGTGTGGATGTTTGTTACTCTTTCACGCATAAACGGCTGGACCGATTTGGTTGAAATTTGGTATGTATATAGGTTATACCCTGGATTAACATATAGGCTACTTTTTATCAACACACCACGCGGGCGAAGCCGCGGGCGGAAGCTAGTGGCAAATACTATGGCTAAACCTATTTTAAAACCCATTAACGAAGACTCTGTATTATTTTATCAATAAAAGAAACATAAAATTATAATAAAGTTAATTTTTTAGACACCAAAATACTAGAAGCATTTTTAATTAGTGTTTAATTAGTTAAGTAGTTTTTAAAAAGACGAAATATATTATTGTTATGGGTTAAGACAATTTTAGGAAGTAGGACGATAATGACATTGAAAATGTATGTAATATACTTACGATTGCAGTTTTATCAGCCCATCTCTCCAAGTTCTCCCATATATGTTCTGGGACAGTTCTACTAGGAATATCGATATCTTTATGAGGGGACTTGACAGTATTATCGGATGCCCACAAACTTGCTTCTCTTGTAAAAAATACAGACGATGTATTTCTGCAAGCTAATAATAGTATGTTTGCAGTATTTGTTAGTAAAATTTTCGTACCCATTATGTTTCTGGAAATGAATGTGAGAATGAAAACTGTACTACTTCATTGGTGTATGTAAATGTTAAAAGAGTTAAGTTTATTAGTTGATAACTTCGGGTTTTTAATAAATGTTACTTTACTATGCAAATCAAACCACATTCAGGAATCAAAGAGGCACTGACAAAAAAATAATCTGTTGAATATAAAGGCCATTATTCCGTTTTTTTAACTTTTCATTTAAATTTATTTACCTACCTACTGATCTGTCAGAAGTTAGAAGATCGATCTCGAATATTACCAAATATTTACACAATGAACGATTATAACTACTTAATATAACTTGAGAATCACCGAGCACTCAAATTAAATTCCACTCAAAACAAACCACAAGCCGGCAATCAATCTCGGAGACTGGGAAATCATAAGTAAAAAATATTATTAACCAAATGATAGCAAATTAGATAATGTAGGTACTACGTTAGAGCGAGTATGATACTGCTATAATGACTCTACTGTCACATAATCAGCAAGCCAACTCTATAATACGTTGCTTTTAGAGCTCTGTTTATGTTACCTTTTCAAGGATACAATAGTTTGGTCTTTTTATATACTTTTTAAGCCAATATTACTCTAGGACTGATAGGGTTGTGTTATCAATACGAGTACCTAATCTTTTATCATGGGTAATCTTTTTACTATGTTAATAAATATATCAACACTATATCTTAAGTATTTTTTGTACTACTCAGTAATGGTACTAGTGGGACAAATATTCCCAGTAGTACCATTAATGGTACTAATCAATGGTACAGTTGGGACAGAGGGGTTTTTCTTTCTACCACTTAGGTGGCAGTTTATAGGTTTATAAATGGGAATACAGAACTATATGGAACTTAGATAGGTACGTGCGTTAATAGTGGCAACCTGACTTTAGTATTTAACTAACTCTATAAAGAAGACTAAAGTTTCGGTTTATAAATCTCTTTCGTCTTTCCTTTCTCTATCTTGTCTATAAACTTGTACCATATCACTCTGTGCCACTTTTTTTCTGTTGTGTGTCACTTTACTTACTGTTTATTTGCCTTTTGATCAATCTCAATAATATTACAACACCAGTATCAGTATATTATTTACAATCACAACTATTCACAATGAAAACATTTTAACAAAACAAAACATAACAAAAACTCAATATTGCAATTAATATTCATATCACATTCAGTACGTAAGTTTCTTTGTATCATATACCAGTAATTAAAAATGGAGATACGCGAGCGCAGCCCAAGACTACATTTCAAAATAATGCATTGTGTGCATACATACCGATACGTTCGTTATTAACATCAAATTTCAACCCCTACCTTACGTAGAATTGGTGAATCCATATCCATACTTCCTATCCTATCCTACTAATATTATAAATGTGAAAGTTTGTGAGAATGGATGTGTGGATGTGTGGATGTTTGTTACTCTTTCACGCATAAACGGCTGGACCGATTTGGTTGAAATTTGGTATGTATATAGGTTATACCCTGGATTAACATATAGGCTATATATAAGCGATGAACGGGATCAGAATCCCACGCGGGCGGAGCCGCGGGCAACAGCTAGTAATATTATAAATGCGAAAGTAACTCTGTTTGTCTGTCTGTCTGTTACGCTTTCACACCTAAACCACTGAACCAATTTTGATGAAATTTGGTATAGGGGTAGATTAGACCTTGAGAAAGGACATAGGCTATGTTTGGTTGCGATAACCGACATCCACGCGGGCGGAGCCGCGGGCAAAAGCTAGTTAATAATATAAACGTTACATAACTTCTAGGTACATAGTTGTAGATACCTATACTAAATAGGGTGTAGAAGGCTCTACCAAGATCCTTGAGCCCCGATCCAACCTAAACAACAAACCAGACTCTGATGCAGGCTTTCCTTTCATACCAATCAAAAACAGTATACGGAACCCAGGCTCTTAAGTACAGACCCTGGATGTTACTGTAAAATCGCTATCAGGACGATGATCCACAGACCTTGGACTACAAAGTTAGCAGCGAGTTTTATTCTGTTTTTTTTTTATAGCCTGTAGCAATGACTGGCTGTTTGCTAAGATAAACGACGTAGGCGCTTCCAAGATTATAGTTCAAGGATGCTGATAACTGGTTACAACTGTACCAAGTGACTGTGAAGTGACAATAATGGATATTTGTAGATTAACACTATCACTAGGCTGCAATTAGCGTTTTGTCTCTGGGGGCTCGATGCGCGCTCAAAACTTATGTAGGTATGGTGCAATGGATTTTTAATGGTTAACTGACCCGATATTTATTTTTCTTTTTAACCGTCTTCTAAACAAGGAGTTGGTTCTCAATTCGGATGTTTTTTTTAAATGTTTCTACGCGCATAGCTATGTTATCTGTAGACGGCTATAAAAAAAATATTTTCATCCCACCATCTCGCTCCTCGATCCCACCATTTTGCTCTTCGATATCTGAGCGCAAAAGTCGTTTTTATCCTCTAGAGGATAAAGTAAATTTGAATTTAGAACATCGTGTGTACTAGGTTTGTGAACTCAAAACATCATTAAACCTATTTACTTCTACCTCTATGGTGCCGAATTTATCATACAACTTTTTTTTAATTTATGAAAAACTCAGACTCGGAACCTCCTTGATGTACTTTTTTTTTAAATTTGCTTTACGCGCATAATTTTTTTTCACGTCATATTGTTGAACATTGTTGTTAAATTTTTATTATTTTGTATTTTATTATTAGTATTAATACACATATTATACAGCCTCCGTGGCGTAGTGGTAGTGAACGCGGCCGCTACGCAGGAGGCACGGGTTTGATCCCCGCTCAGTGCAAATATTTTGTATGCATGAAAATGGGTATTTGCATTGGTCTGGTCGTGCCTTGGAGAGCACGTTAAGCCGTCGGTCACGGATGCCATACGAACATCTATGGCAGTCGTTACGGGCAGTTGGAGCCCCAAAAAGTTCAACAACAACGGTCTAGCTGCAATGCTTCGATATCGCCTAATGTCACCATTGGGTCGTGGAGGTCAGATGGCAGTCGCTTCACGGAAAATATCGAGGTCCAGCCAAATCCGCAGTTAAGACTGGTAAAGCGGACCCCGGACTCCGAGGTGAAAGCTTCGGATGCGACTGGGAATTAACGCTAGGAAGAAGAAGCATTTCATTATTTCCTCGCTGAGGTGGGATGAAAAGTTATGTGTTGCACTCGAGTGCAAAGATTTTTTACCTTGTGCTCTTTTGAATCCCTCGCTAACGCTCAAGATTCTAATTTGTGAATCACTCGCTATGCTCGTGATTCAAATTTAGAATCTTTCGCTTGCTCGGTCATCATAACTGAGCACGCGGTTAAAAAGCAACTTTGCACTCTTGTATAACAAATAACTATTTTTTGATCGGAAGAAAATTCCAAAATGGTCCCTTTTAAATGTTATAAAAGTCTGATGAAGGGTTTGAAAAACAGACCACGGAACTCTTTTTGTATTCATTTGGTTTAGCTTTGAGGTAATTATATATTAATTACATTGATATTGGACTGTTAGATTTATGACCATATTGTAACATGGTAGATAGATACATTACTGTGGTCAAGAATATGCGGGAATTGTTTAGTCTGGGAGAACAAAGAGAAACAACAGAGCTCCGTAGTGATGTACAGCATGAATGTCTCGTTTCAGTTATAGAGTGCATTATGTCGATCCTATGATACAGATGTACATAACTATGCCTGCAGACATGCTGAAATGCTCTAGATTTTGACTTAATAGGCAGATAATAAGAGTTCCTTAACGACACACATTATTTGTATGATTGTCTCGATTGAGTCATGAAAGGAATATTGGTAAAGATGTATCTTTACTACCTGTAGAAAGGTAGTTTATTAAAGATCACAATCAGCATGCAGTAATTTCAACGTTCTGTCATCGTATTTTAGTTTTTAGTGCTACTAAGTTTTCTATTGTTGTTTACTTTCAAAATAGCTTTTGAAGAATAACGTACTTAGAGATAAACGTTTCATCTCATTTAATATGTATTGATTTAATACTATCTCATGAGTAGCATGGTTGATGGGCTCATCGGAAAGAGCTTTCAATAAATCAGTCTTAATTTCACTAAAAAGGGAAAAAATAAGTTATTTCTAACAAATAAATGAAATGACTTATAGAACTAAAACGCACCGTACAGTTAAAAGTCCTAGGCGCGTTTTAATAACTTACAAAAATCAATATGTACCAGCTTAAATTAAAAAGTTTATAACTGATTTATAGTGCAACAAAAGGGCAGCCATTTCAACGATGATGAACTTATCAGTCGGGGCTTCTAGTCGACCTTGTGGATTTTAAATACCAACTTCCTGGACGGCCGACTTGCACCGGTTTCACAAAAACGAGATCACACTTAGTTCTAGGGATTACTTTCTATAAATACCCTATGAGACACAGGCAGGGCATCAGTCGTTCATCCGAGCAACAGAAATAACAATGTTCAAACTTGTGGTGTTCTGCGCATTCGTCGTTGCCGCGGCGGCCGATCACGGCACTTTATTACCGATAGCACCCATTACGCAGTACACCAGTGTCGTGGCACCAGCTACTACTACCATCTCTAAATTTGACAACAGCGTGATTCACCCTACGCCTCTCAACTACTACTCTGCGTATCCTTTGGTATATTCTCACTTCATCAAGAAACGATCTCCTCAACTGCCTCTGGGATACTACGCGCCTTCTACCTACATTGCGTCAACTCCCTATATTGCATCCAACCCGTACGTAGCCAGTGCACCACTGCTCTCCAGCCCATCGATCCTACCAGCTGTCGCACCTGTCTCACCTGCTCTGCACCTAATCAAGAAGCGATCTGCGCCTCTCCTGCCTACGACTTACTTCGCGCCTCAATTCTACTCTGCACCTTCAGTTCCAGTCTTGGCTACTTCATACGCCAGTACCGCTCCTTTAATTCCTTCCAGCCCTTTGATCTCTCAACCTATTGCTTATACCCACCTTATTAAGAAGCGATCTGCTCCTCTGTTGACTAACTTCTTAGCTCCTACAGCCTACTCTCACCAATCCAGATTTGATTTGCAAACTTCTCATGCTCCCCTCACTTCTATCTCCTACAGTGCTCCTATTACTTACAGCAGCCCCCTTGCCTACTCTCACTTGTACTAAACGGATAATTTGTAATGGATTCAGCAGAAATCCAAACATAACCTAAATTCTGTAATCCAAAATTTCCATTCATGTAATAGATTTACCGATGTACAGAAACAATTTTTGACGAATAAAATACATTCTGGTTTATTAACCTGAAGTTTGAATTATTACTTTATATCTTCCCTTTATAAATTAATGAATGATTAAATAAGTAGGTTAATATACGGATATCTATGTTCATTTAACAGCTTTAGAGTTTACTGAGTACCCTAACAGGAATAAAGTTATATCACAAATATTATTTTCTTAAACCCAATAATCTCACTGAGTTCCGAGAGGTAACTAGTTTAGTTACATCGTGTATAATATATAAAAAAACTGTGTTTTATACTGAACTTAGCTTAACTCCTATTATTTGGCAATGAAACCACTATCGAAGGTTTCATAGTCAGGGATCGTTCTTACTTGTATGTGCTTCTTTTAAAAGAAGCATAATAATATGTGGTATCGTCACAGTAGGATTAATCCTACTGTGACGATACCACATATTATTATACCCAGCGCCATCTAGCGACAGCAAGCTGAACTACTACGTTACTATGAATCCTGCATCACGAAACTGAAATTCTCGCGCTGGTACACACGGCGCCAGACCTCGGTTTACAGGCCACACCAACATAAAGGAAGTGTGCGTGACAGCAATACTATTAATACATTGCTTAAAGATGTGTGTGTCATAACAAGTAAACCAATCAGGGCCTTTGACGCGCTCACACAATTGCTATTTTACTTACATAAAATGCACCAAGGTTATAATATCATATTCTAAACTAATTTTATGAAATGTATGCAGCATTTTGTTTCTATAACTAATAGGAGTTATCAAATTTAGTCACTATACTATCTGTTCTCATAGTCGAGATGGATAAGAATGCAGGTAAGTAAGTTTGGACCTCACCGTTGTCGCCGGTCGTTGGTTCGGAACTTAACAACGGAATTCTCTTTTTGTCATTCGTGCATCTTTATGTCAGTCAATTTAATAGACATAACGTTTTATTTTATGTTCCAATATCTTTTTAGAAGTTTATAATAATTATACTTATGTGTTTTTTATATTTTTTATTAAAGATCAAATATTTTCATCTGATACTTAATTAATTATTATCTATAAATAATTAATTATACCCATACTTAAGAAAAATATCATGCTTATATTGTAAATATATTATTGCATTGCAACAATAAGTTAATTATTTTATTTTCCTTTCCTTTTATCCATTAAGAATAAATAGTATCATCAAGGAAATATACAAAAAATATATTAAATTATATTATATATATGAATTTTATACACTTAGTTTCCTGTAAATAAACTAGACCAATTGGACTTCAATATATTGAGGAACAAAAAGTGCACCTCGCTCGAGGACCGAACCCGGTATTGATTCTATTGGTTCAGCTGCATATTTAAACCATTCAGCTATATCTACTTATTCGTTTCTCGCTAAATATGCTATTATAACTTGGTGCAGTGGCTATCATCAATACCTATATTTCATGTAAGTAAAATAGCGATTGTGTGAGTGCGTCAAGGGCCCTGATTGGTTTACTTGTTATGACACACACATCTTTAAGCAATGTATTAATAGTATTGCTGTCACGCACACTTCCTTTATGTTGGTGTGGCCTGTAAACCGAGGTCTGGCGCCGTGTGTACAAGATATAAATACACTTCAACGACAATCGTTGGGCCACAACTAGCCAGGCGTGATCGCCTTGCCTTTGTGTTGGAGGAACATCCCACCTCGTTCCTCCACACTTCTAATGTTATAATGTGAAAGTTATGAAAATGGATATTTAGATGTTTGTTATTCAATGACGCTTTAAAGAATGAACGGATCTGACTAAAATTTGGTACTACGACATTATTTTCAAGTTATAAATTTTTGCCAGTTTCTTATAAGTAATATACCTATATGACAATAATATTTTTCTATTCGAACAATACTTCCAAATAAAATATCATAATAGGTAGTAAATTTCAAAATGCAACGCTTATACAGCTGTTTTTGTACTTGAGGCTATAAACTCTCCTCCAGTCTTCTTTTTTCTTCATCTTTTTTACATGCTTATTATTGGATATTCGTAAAAAAAAAACAATAACTCGACTTAATAAATTTAACAGTATTTCTCCTTTAAAACTCTTCTTAAAATTTTCCCAGAAGGGTTTCTTGGTATGGCATCTAAAAACACAACTTCCTTCACTCTTTTGTATTCTGCTACTCTTTTGTCTACAAAAGTTTGAATTCCATCAGCATCTACGTTCTGTCCTTTTTTTAACACAACAAAAGCTTTAGGAACCTCTCCCGTTCTTGGGTGAGGCACTCCAACTACGGCAACATCAAAAACGTCTGGATGTTCTTTTATAACGCTTTCTAATTCTGCTGGAGGTACCTGGTAACCTTTCACCTGAAATAAATTTGATGACATAATATTAAAAATGTAATTAATGAGTAATAGAATTTAATTTGAAATTAATTATCTCTACAGTTTTATGCATGTTTATCATTACCGTAAATAAAACTTTTAGCCTTACTTTAATCAGCTCTTTTAGTCTATCAGCTATAGTAACGTTGCCATCTTTATCAATACTAGCTAGATCTCCAGAGCGAAACCAGCCGTCTTTTGTAATTGAATTTTTTGTTGCTTCTGGATTGTTTCTGTAACCCTTCATTATTTGAGGACCACGAATCAGTAGTTCACCAATCTGAGGAATAAATTTTGTTCTTCATTTTATTCGCCGTTTTTTTTTTACAATGTTTTATTAAAATTAATCATTAATTATCGCCAATTGTCTTACCTCATTTATGCCTAATGACCGCAGTTTGGAATCTGCAATTCTCAATTCAGTATTTGATACACCATAGCCTACTGTAGTATAATTTTTAGCGCCAGGCACCATTCCCGTTGCTAGTGGTCCGGTTTCTGTCAAGCCATATAAATTTAAGAAATTCATACCGTGCTGAAAACAAAGTAGTATTAATTAGCATGAAGATCATAAGTAAGAATCTGCCAGTACTTAAAAATACATGCCACATCGACTTGTATCGCTTGACCAAGCTAGTCCACTAACTGGTTATATACGAACTTTTGACAAGGTAACAGACCGCTGTGCCATACTATCTTAAAAATGACCTAGTGTTATAAAATAAATAAAATTTACCTTTATTTTTTCCAGAACTTTCGTGACGTCATTTTTTGGCAGTGGAGCAGCTCCCGATGCGATAGTTTTAACAGACGCTAAATGTTCTTCGGTTATCCCCGCATTAGAACCAAGAAATAATACTGAAAATATATCACTTGAGAGTTATACGTATTTGTAAAGTAAATGGTATCATCATCATTTAGATTACGTTTTTTTCTCAAATATAATCAAAATATGCCACTCTAGAACCTATTTCTATACTAATACCAAGTCAAAGACTTAAATTTATAACATCTTCGCCGACTAATTGCAATTTTATCATAGTTATCATTATCTTCATACCGAATTCTCAGTTGTGTCCAAAGCTTATACTTTGGAGTCCTGGGTCTACTTTAGGTGTAGTTGATTTAGGCTTCAAAGGCATCTAGGGCCCACGCAATTACTATCTGTATCCATTTTGTATGAATCTCTAACTATAAAAAATCTCAAAACAGATCAATCAGTTCATCTTCATTTCCTTTTTTGCGATGTTAATATAATTTCTTTGTTTATAACTAGTTTCATATAACGCAAAAAAATACTTTCATAAAATAATTTTAGTTATGTTTACTCACCTATGGGAGGAGCCGCATATATCAAAGTAGTTCGATGTTGTTTCAACGCATTAATGAAGGTGTTCGGTTTAAATTTGGGTAACGTCACTATTTTTGCACCAACTGAAAGCTTATGGAGTAATACAACAGATAAACCGTATACATGGTACAATGGCAAAATATCCAGTATCACATCCTGATTGGTCTCTGAAAAAAAAATAAAAATTATAACTATCACAAATTTATATTTTACACATTTTTAATAATTTATAAATCAAAATCTTCTAATAAACTAACTACGAGTACTACTATCTACCAAATCTTTTATAAAATCTCTATGCCATTAAATTTCTCAGAATAAATTTAACAGAATTAAAATGCAAAGGCACCATCATCGTCAATTTCAACCCTCCTTCTCCACCTTTATACCTCAGACTTAATTTTTGCGGGGTAACTACTATCTGGTATAGAGAGTAGAGGTTCACTAAAACAACATGGCGTACCAAATTTACTTCCAATTCAGATCACCAATTGCACTTGATCTACATCAATACTACTTAAGTGGTGTAGAAAGTATACTAACATTAGTTTTGTTTTAATTTTTATAAGTGGTAGTTAAGACAGTTTCCGTAATGAAAACAGTTTACTTACTCGTTGTTTCATCATAGTGTCGCATAGTATCCACATCTTGTTGTACAAAATTAGCTACAAGATTTCTGTGTACCAACTCAACCCCTTTAGGTAGTCCGGTAGTACCACTAGAATACGGTAAAATAGCTACATCTTCAGATTTCCTATTTACTTGTTTTAAATTACTCAGGTCGATATTATCAACTGTTGTTAATTCTTCAAAAGATATTGTTCCTGTTGGTATATTACTTTCGGCGCCCATGACAGTAATTATGGGTATGTTTTGCTTGGCTAAAAATAGTGCTTCTTCTAGAATTGGAATGGTTTCAGGTTCACCAATCAGAACTTTAGGATTAGAAAGCGCTATTTGCCGCTGTACTTCATCTAGAAACAAAAATTGTACACTATTAATAATAATATTAATAATCATCTTTCTTCCTCTGGACCGTTAAGAGACTTGTATTGGATTGCTCAAAAACATAACCGTTTTATAAATCGTCTGGCAAGCCAGCAGTTATTTTTAAGATCCTGTTTGTTTTTATTTACATTTCTTATTCAATTTAATTACCATTATTAATGTGTTGGTTTAACTTACGTGCTGTATAAATAGGGTTGATAGTAGTGGCTATTGCGCCAGCTTCTAATGCTCCTAATAAGACGAGCGGATATTCTGGTGAATTGAACATCATGATACATACTACATCGCCATCCCGGATCAATTGTGACCGCAATTTAGCAGCAAAATTTCGAGAATATTTATACAGCTGATGGTAGCTGTATGAACGATTTGTGATGCCACATACCTTGAAATGAAAACAGTAGAAGCTTGTAATACTTTTGTTTACAAAACACAAATTGATTTTTAACCGACTTCAAAAAAGGAGGTTCTCAATTCGTACGCAATTTTTTTTTTTTTTAATTTTTTTTTTGTATGTTTGTTACGCGATTGTGAAGCCAATCCTGGACGGATTTTGAAAATTCTTTTTTTGTTTGATAGAGGATACTTTCAGAGTGGTCCCATATCCAAGATGTCCGGATCTAATGCTATGATCCTGGAGAAATCAAGGGAAATCCTCCGAAACCAGACTGATGCGCCTTCAAGCGCCTACTCTTTTATATTAGCAATCAGATGAATGTTGTTTTATTTTCAAAGAACATGCAGGCGTTGCTCTTAAAATTACAGTATAGCGAAAATAATATAAAAAATACAACTTTAATAATGATACTTTACAGTACGTAGGTACGTAATAATCAATATTTATGAAATACAGTGACTTAATAGTCATAAGTACCTACGCGTTCTACATGGCTATGCTAGGGAATATCTATAATATATTATAGTAGTACGAGTATAGTAGAGCCATAGATGAATACCTATGTGTACCAGCATTTTCCAAAATTTTGATACTATGGGGGTAAAATAGGTGACGAACCGTTGTATGTAAAAACCGTATTTTGTGAAACGGATTTTATGATCTTTGTTTTGTTGGAGAGAGAAAGGTGGTTCAGGGAGCCAGAATCGTATGACAGAATTCAGGAAGTCAGGATTGGATTATGGGATCTAGGGAAATCCTCAAAATGATGGCAAAACACTGTTTCTGCTGCTTTAACATATTTAATTTCAATAATTGCCTTTTAAAATTATCTTCACGTGATTTTTAAGCTGCTGATGATAGGAACCTAAGCAGAGGGTGGAAGATGGATCGATTATAACTCACTAAAAAGAGGAAAATAAATTCATTTTAACAAAAAAGTTTAACCGACTTCAAGAAACGGCAAAGAGGCACTGAAAAGTGAAAAATAACGTAATTTACAGACTTACTGATTTATTAGAAGTCGGTGCCAGCCAACTTTGTTTGTTGTGTCTAAACTACTCGTACCTACTATGATGCAATCAATTGAAATATTGCCTCTCGGGTTTGGCACCGACTTCTAATAAATCAGTAAGTCTGTAAATTACGTTATTTTTCACTTTTCAGTGCCTCTTTGCCGTTTCTTGAAGTCGGTTAAACTTTTTTGTTAAAATGAATTTATTGTGTCCTTTAGACACACTTTAGCGTAATTTAGCGCAATAATTGTATGTTAGGCTCGTAAAAAATCTATTCAAGTCTCGGTTCAATCTCAATCTCCCAAATGTCAAAAACGGTATTCTCCTAACACAATTTCCTAGATTGAACATTGACATTGTGGTTTTTGACATTTTAAGGACATTGAACTTAGATCGAGAGTGAATTTTGAACAGATATTTCGAGAGTATAAATCATATATATACTCATACATATGATTTTGTTTTTTTTTTGAGTATCCTGTATTTCGGCGCTGTTACGCTGGTAGCCCTCAGATTAACTCTATATAAAAGAGGTAAGATAAGGTGTTAAAAAAGAAAAGAGAAAAGTAAATAACTTACGACAGCAGTTTTATCAGCCCATCTTTCCAAGTTCTCCCAAATATGTTCAGTTATAGTTCTTTTAGGAATATCAATGTCTTTGTGAAGGGACTTCACAATCTTGTCTGCGGTCCATAAACTTTGTTGCCTTTTAGAATATGATGAAATTTCACTACAAGCTAATAGTTTCTTCGCAGTTCTTGTTATCAGGTTCCTTGCAGACATCGCGTTTCTGTAAATAAAAGAAATGGGAACAGCTACTACTAGATGTTAAAAATATGATAAGTTATGGATTATTTTATTATTTTTTAGATATCACGAACTTTATAATATTACTTTAACAAAGACTGCAAGATAAGAATCTTGTAGATATAGAAAAAAAAAAAACATTTTTTTGACTTTAGATTGTGCATAATTACTTCTTGATAAATTTGTATCCGTATAATTTAATTAATGCAAATGAAAACCGCTTTTTTTACTTTTAATACATTGAGGTCAATTTTTATAACCCCAAGGACACGATCATTTTAACAAAAACTGTTTAAACGCATATAGTAAGAGAGCTTGGATCATTAACTCCGGTACCATCAGCGTACTGAATGAGATGTACATCATTAGACGCGCCTTTAATTGGAGAACACGAAATGGCTATGCTGCAAAGTCAAAAACCTGGTGGTGATACCAAAAATCAATTTTGAAAATGCTAAAAAAATCGGTACCTAATATTGAAAGATTACCAATTTTCGTTTGTTCCTGGCAATAGAGGAGATTTAGGACTATATGATAGTGCAGTGCTGCAAGCCTCCATAACTGGCCTTGTCAGAGGCAGCACCTTGCAAAGTGCCGCCTGAAAACAGGTATCTGGTACGATCGAATTACCAAATAAAACCGGGCTCATCTGAAAGATCATCAAATTCTGAGTATGAAAAACTGGTGCTGCAAATCTTAAACACTGGCGAAGGTGGTTGCAGCAGCGATTGAAGATCGCGAGTTGCGCGTCTCGGTTTGGTATTTTCACATTTATAAGATCGAGTTACCAAAAAAAAACAGGGCTCATCTGAAAGATCATCAAATTCTGTGTAGGAAAAACCGGTGCTGTAAATCTTAAACACTGGCGAAGGTAGTTGCAGCAGCGATTGAAGATCACGAGTTGCGCAACTCGGTTTTGTAATTTTCACATTAGTACGATCGAGTTACCAAAAAAAACAGGGCTCATCTGAAAGATCATCAAATTCTGTGTAGGAAAAACCGGTGCTGCAAATCTTAAACACTGGCGAAGGTGGTTGCAGCAGCGATTGAAGATCGCGAGTTGCGCGACTCGGTTTGGTATTCTCACATTAGTACGATCGAGGTACCAAAAAAAAAACAGGGCTCATCTGAAAGATCATCAAATTCTGCGTAAGAAAAACCGGTGCTACAAATCTTAAACACTGGTTTTTTGGAAATTCGATCGTACTAATATGAAAATCAAACCGAGTCGCGCAACGCGCGATCTTCAAACGCTGCTGCAACTACCTTCACCAGTGTTTAAGATTTGCAGCACCGGTTTTTCATACTCAGAATTTGATGATCTTTCAGATGAGCCCGCTCTTATTTGGTAATTCGATCGTACTAATATGGAAATACCTACCAAATCGAGTCGCGCAATGCGATATCTTCAAACGCTGCTGCAACCACCTTCACCAGTGTTTGAGATTTGCAGCACTGGTTTTTCTTACGCAGAATTTGATGATCTTTCAGATGAGCCCTGTTTTTTTTTGGTACCTCGATCGTACTAATGTCAAAATACCAAACCGAGTCGCGCAACTCGCGATCTTCAATCGCTGCTGCAACCACCTTCGCCAGTGTTTAAGATTTGCAGCACCGGTTTTTTATACACAGAATTTGATGATCTTTCAGATGAGCCCTGTTTTTTTTGGTAACTCGATCGTACTAATGTGAAAATTACAAAACCGAGTTGCGCAACTCGTGATCTTCAATCGCTGCTGCAACTACCTTCGCCAGTGTTTAAGATTTGCAGCACCGGTTTTTCCTACACAGAATTTGATGATCTTTCAGATGAGCCCTGTTTTTTTTTGGTAACTCGATCGTATAAATGTGAAAATACCAAACCGAGACGCGCAACTCGCGATCTTCAATCGCTGCTGCAACCACCTTCGCCAGTGTTTAAGATTTGCAGCACCAGTTTTTCATACTCAGAATTTGATGATCTTTCAGATGAGCCCGGTTTTATTTGGTAATTCGATCGTACCAGATACCTGTTTTCAGGCGGCACTTTGCAAGGTGCTGCCTCTGACAAGGCCAGTTATGGAGGCTTGCAGCACTGCACTATCATATAGTCCTAAATCTCCTCTATTGCCAGGAACAAACGAAAATTGGTAATCTTTCAATATTAGGTACCGATTTTTTTAGCATTTTCAAAATTGATTTTTGGTATCACCACCAGGTTTTTGACTTTGCAGCATAGCCATTTCGTGTTCTCCAATTAAAGGCGCGTCTAATGATGTACATCTCATTCAGTACGCAGATGGTACCTGAGTTAATTATCCAAGCTCTCTTACTAATAGTAGGTATAATTATTATCGGAGCAGAATTAAAAAATCTTGAATAAGTCAATATTCCTTCACAGTAATATCAATACGTACAAAATAATTGATACAATAATTTAAATTACTATAATTTAAAAACAGATTACATACAGAAGAACAAAAGTTATAACATTGAATGATAAGAACATTCAATAATAAACAAATACTTACTTCTTATCAAATTATAACACACTACAATAACAGCTGGCCCCAAACTAATCTGAATTATTATGTTATCAAATAAAAGTGTTATTCTTTTACACCGCCACAAGATGTTGCCTTGTGAACCGCCGCGAAGATACTATTCACATTATCATTATTATATCATCAAGTTTACATTGACATTCATTAAGACAAGATTTGTCAAGAACTTAACATAACCGGTTCATATCCAATATCATGCGTTAAAACGTAAATAAATAAGACCTGTGAAAAGTGACTTGTAATCAAAAGTTTTCTGTGTTTTGGGTTTATATTTAATAGGTACATGATACAATTGGGAACGTAACCACAAGAGGCATGCGATGCGGAGGAATTCTCCTACGAATTTGAATTTTAAACGGTAATTTCTATAATACTCGTAGTTCAGTCTTAGTCTTATTTCAAACTTTTAGTATTGTAAATATAATAAATAATACTACCGAATAAAGATTTTTAAATGATATAAAAGAAATTGAAACAAACAGAATCTATTAATAAGTGATTTCATTTCAATAATTGACATTCGCATAAACTTCCAACGCTATCAAACAATTAAGTAACCTAAAGTCAAAACTTTCAATCAACAAAAATACATAATCAAATAACTTGTTAATTTGTATTAGTCTGACGGAGAAACGACCTGAAACATTCTACGAATAAGTTTCAACTCGATATTTTAAGTCCGTTAACAGCACTTAAACTTTCAGTGAGGTAGGTAGTTTTCTAACTCGGAAATTGTAAGTTGTTGCTGCCCACATTTGAGTGCCAATGACATTAGAGTGATACTAAAACTTTATGTCTCTGAGGGTTTGCTAATATAGAGGAATATTCCAGTGAATATGTTATTAATTCAATTAGCATACAATATGTTTTATAAACTCTACAAATTGTTATCATATCGTTATAGAACAATAGTAAAGTCTATTGGGCACATACTCACGGTGATAACTATACAAAATAAGCCAATGTTACAATCGTCTTATATGATATAATGAACTTCGACAGCGTGTATGTTCGGGTCTAATTACTGACTGTCGTCCTATAATTTGAACGGTGCCAAAATTATTCTGATACATTAGCATCGTAGATATACAACACTGTAATTGTTGTATAAACTTCGTCATTTTGATAATAATCTACAATCTAAAACTAATGTGTGGTAGATCTTTAAATCTTTGTTATCCTGATGATTTACGTAGTGAAATTTGTTAATAGTTTCATTATAAATTAGTTAGATTGAAGAAATTAACCTACTCTTATCTTTTTCAATATACAAAACTTCCATGGTTTGTGAGCCCTTTACCATTTTTCTTTTTCTCCCTTCTTCTTCTCTTTTCTTCTTTTTTGTATCAGAAACACTAAAGATGTATGTCAAAGTAAATGAACATGTGATTCAAATACTATATTTTATTTACTTGGCACCTTCAGCCAAACAATATCAACTATTTTTGGGTATAATATTGTGACCAATACGACCAGCGATTACTTTAGTGAGTGTCGTTTCATTGATAATACTTTCAATTTAATGTCCATCATTTTTGGATTAGGTGTTTCTAATTTCTATATCTATTTTTTTAATGAGAGAACCAATATTAAGAGATATGTCTCATAGTCTTCCTACATCATTGTTCTTACATTAAACTTCGATAACGTGAATCTATTTAGCACACAGCTGACTGCCTCGATTATGACACCGACTAAAGTCTGTACGGTACATTTAACAATCACTGCTCAACGATTCAGTTGAGAAATGTGACTGAAAATGGCGAATCTCTTAACATTGTTTGCAAGTCCTTGGATATCTTAAACAGGCCGTTAAAATAATTTTGTCGTTTTCATAGTAATTATTCAATTACTTACAATGCGGCTAAAATATTATGGAACCTTTTCTGTGTATAAATTATTATCATTTTACTGATGCAAATATGGAACAGAAATCAGTTGGTTAGAAGCTTGATTGTGGGGTCCTGAGTTTGATTCTTGGATGCAGATTTTTTTCTTAACTATCGCTATGCAATCTAGCAGACTATAAAATAGAGTTGCAAACTGCGACTGTACCATACACCTCTTTCTGCTCCTATAAGGACATATAGACATAAATATTGTAATGCCTAGCTGTATTCAGTAGAGTTCAGGTCAATTCAGAAGGTAGCCAAATTAAAGGAACAGTTTTTAACGAAGTGTTTATTTGCTTTTGCTCGATTCATTATAATTTTTTTTTTTCCCTTGACTTACGTATTTTTTTCTTGATTTTATTTGCCATTAGTAAGTCAAACTAGATTAGGTCGGTACGTACAAAATAATATAGAAACCCTGTACTACATTATGTCTTGTCCGTTTTACCCATTAACTTTACAGTGACTCAAAATATGAAACCTAAGAGCGGAAACACACGATGCGTTGCGGCGGCGGCGCGACGCCGGAGCGGTGTCGCTGCGTCGTTTTACATAGAAATATCTGTAGCATGTCACACGATGCGCTGCGTCGCCGCACCGGACTTGGAACCACCGAGACGAGGCGGGGAGGGGTGAATGCGTTGCGCCGCCGGAGCGGCGCCGCTCCGGCGCGCGCCGCACCGCCGCCGCCGCGTAGTTGTTTAGGGGCTGTCCATTAATCACGTGATGTTATTTAGCAATTTTCTAACCCCCCTCCCCCATGGTGATACGTGGTAAGGTTTTAGACACCCCCCCCCTCTAGCCAAAATCACGTGTATTTTTTTATTTATTATTGAATGCTAGAAAACTAAGAATCGTGACAAAAATCACGAGTTATAAAGGTGCGTACAAATGATATAGCATAACATGTTATATAACATTGTTATGTAACCATGTTATATAACAATGGTATATAACAATGCTATATAACAATGTTATATAACAATGTTATATAACAATGGTATATAACAATGGTATATAACAATGGTATATAACAATGGTATATAACAATTGTATATAACAATGTTATATGACATGTTTCAGTACTGTAGACACTGAAGTTAGTACAATGTTGCAAAGTTATAAAACAATGTTAAATAATGTGAACGTGTTATATAACACAAGTTATACAACATGTTACATGATCAAAAATAAATACACGTGATATCTCAATATACCCCTACCTCCCCCCTGGTGATATTTCGTGATTTTTCCGATTTGTTGAGCCTCACGTGATTAATGGACAGCCCCTTATGATTTATTAACAGACTGTACAACGCAGCTGGGGCGCACGCGGCGCCGCTGCGTCATAACAACGCAGCGGCGTCGCACCGCTCGTGTGCCCGCTACTGCGGCGAAATTTCTGCGGTGCGTCGCCGCAACGCATCGTGTGTTTCCGCTCTAACTTCATGATTAATAATATATTTAAAAAAAAAAACATCATCATCACCAAACCCGTGAATTGGCTGTGAAGTATACTTTGAATGTGTACAAACGCATGTTAAAATCTTTATTGTTTCTTCTGAATATTCACATTGGTTTTGTTAAAAATACACTTACGTGTGGAAATAAAAAATCACTAACACACAGAAGAACACGGTATTGAGACAAATTGTACACAAAAAAGTCGCTTTACAGTAGATCCACAAACAGAATTTGATACTACAGACAAAACAGAAGCAAAGACTGAAAATAAAAACACGAACTAGAGGATAGTGTACGCTATCACCGCTAGTGGCGGTAGTTTCGAAGCGACTAACTGACGAAACTGTCGCCCGCGCATAGTATCATGAATAGATAATAATGACGTAGCATCATTCTTTAGTATAGATCAAGGTCTGAATGAATAATAATGAATGCACTACACGTTATGTACTACGTAAATAGTAAGCCGGTTTGTATCACGTAGATTAATTCTTTATTTGGTTTTTTTATTAGTACATACATACGTTATATGATACGTTTAAAGAAAAGAAAAGAAAAACTGTGTCTTTAATCCAAACTCAAGCCGTATAAGAGCTCTTTTTTAAATTTTAATTATACGAAGACAGTTAAGACAGCCTCCTAATAAAAAATAAATTCGAAGTAGGAAGTAATAAAAAAGTAGTGAACAACATGAAATACAGATAGAATTCAGGTTTTCGAGGTGGAAGCGACCGGGACTAACGAAAAGATGATGATGATGATGATAATGATGATGATTAGATTTTAGATGGACCATCTACTGCTTACATGGATATTATCCTTCTAATAATAATACCTGTACTAATCGTGTACGGGAATAGAAGAAGACACCTCCGGCAACCGACGGCACACAGATGGCGTGCTGTTTAGTCGGTTCAAGTCCGACATAACCTTCTCCACCGGCAACGGCGGAGGGGTATCCGTGGGGACTTTTCGCAGGATAAAAAAAGGGATAAAAGACGAATCAAATCCTGTAGGGGCAATAAACCTATATTTTTTTTGTTGTTGTAGTAGTCCACTGCTGGACACAAGGGCTTTTCACTAATATCGCCATAGCACTTACTAGGTTCTCTGATCTTCCGCAACCAGTCTATAAAAGTTTTTTTGTTTTTATATTACGAGTAGGTACACCAAAAGGATTATTTTCTCACAATTCATAATGAAGTACACAATTTAGGCTGTTTTTGTTTAATATTCTTAAAAAGCTTTATGTAAATATAGAACACAGGGTGTCGAGCGGCATATTGCCCAAATCTTGTAATTTTTCCACCCCATCGGGCTCCTTTCATTATCATCTTACTTAATAATTCTCTACCAAGGTCTTGTAACGGTGGTATTACACTAGATTGTGATTTTCACGGATTTTAATGTAACGTTTAGTATAGTATGTTACTTATTAGTTATTGGAATGATATCCTAGTGTAATAAGATCCAAATAAATCCAAATAAATCCAAATAAATCCAAATAAATACAAATAAATCCAAATAAATCCAAATAAATCCAAATGAATCCAAATAAATCCAAATAAATGGAACGTGAAAGAAAAAATACAAGTTACACATTATTAAATACTGATCTCATAAAGTCGCTTCCAAATGGTTATAAGTTGAAGATATTTTGTAGAACGAAAGTTATATTTGGAGCTTACGGTAGATAATTCAAATGACATATACAGAGAGCCACAAATAATAATTTTGTTGTTTAGTCTGAAAGCATACATTTGGATACAATTTAATTCAGCTAATTTTTCATCAATATCAAGTGTGAACACACCTCAATGCAAGCCTTTTGAAGAGTTGTTAATATTCTTTCCTAGTCCTCACTACAGAATAAATTATGTTTTTCGTAAGAACGGGTAACAAACCAAGTTTAACCAACTAAATGTACTTAAGTAACTTCGTAATAACTCGCTCCAGAAACTTCAGTGTTTTCAGTCGGATCATCGGCTCCTCAAAAAATAATTTGTTTATTATTAAAAGTAATGAAGCTTTTAGAAAAGTATTGTAAAGTACAAAATAAATAATAAAATATCTCTATCTTATTTTTTTTTTTGGATTCTTATTCTAGTATCCTAAATGTGAAGATGTTTGTATGTTTGGATGCTTGTTACTGGCTGAATGGATCTGGCTAAAATTTGGTACAGAGATATATTATTATATATCTGCAATAAAATTAATAGCGCTACTTTTCATTCCGAGAATAGGTAGAATGGATTGCGGCAACAGGATCAAAAGTCCATGTAGATGGAACCGTAGGAAATAGCTGACAGGATATAGAGACGTTTGCGTTTAAAACTCTGGGAACCTGAGTCCACTTTGTTTCTTTTGTGTTCAAACATACAACATTTCATACTATGTTTAGAGGCGTTATTCTTACCATCAGGCGAGGCGAAGTCAAATTGACGTGTCCTGTATAAAAAAAAAATTATCCTCTTCTTAATTCTCTCTCCATTTTATGTTGTAGTTGATACGATTGAGATTTTTGATAGTATAAAGCGTTGATAGTGATACTCAATGCTTTACCATTGGTATGGTATAGATAGGTACTAGTTTATTTGCTACCTCGGTAATACAAAACCAAAGTTATTAGGGTTTCATCAAAAGGTTATTTCAATAATATTCCCAGACACATCATATAGGTTCCGTCTAAGGCTAGCATCATCGTTATAGGTTTATTTATGATACGTCCACTGCAGAATGTGAGCCTTTCCCAAAGATTTCCATAAGGAGCATTTATGTAGTACCTACCATCCAATACTATCCAATATTTCATAAATACTATTGGGAGAAGTGCGACGCAGTTTTGTTGAACTTCCTCCGATAGATTAGAAGCTTCTAGTGGCATGGCATCTTCAAACTAATATTTCTCTTAGCTTATGATTTTGGCTTGTTTGTTTTCAATAGGTATCTACGTAACTTCATAATTAATAGGGAAACTAATTTTCGTATACTACTTTAAAACATCGTTTCAAATATTATTTAAACTTTCATGGTCATCCACATTACTATTTGCTTGCAACAGGGCCAAAATATCGGATACTCGAAACAATACATGGTAAATATCCCGATAGTTCTAATAGTAATCGTTTCGAATAATTGTGAAATCCAACGCGTTCCATATGTTCATTAAATTCCTTACGTGCTATCTACACGATAACTGCATAACAATTTAATCTAATCTTTAGTATTAGGGATTTAATTATCTGAATATTTGACTTTTATTTGTTCAGTATACTATCTTTGATAGAGGTGAGCATAATTTGCATTGATAGCAGGAAATGAGAGTTCTGCTATAAAAGACATACCATATCGGTCAACCATTCTAAATCTATGGTCATAGGACAACTGACTGATGGTCATTTATTTATTTATTTATTTATTTATTTATTTATAAACAAACAATATAAGCTAACAGTTAGGGAAACCAAAGCGCTTATATGCTATACTACTTAACAACTAACCTATTTTCTACGTACAAATTTAAACTGAAAGAATACATTGACAAGGCACACATATTGAAAGCTAGGAGCACAGATTAATAGTTATGTAGGAGGATGCATTTAGATAACCTAAAACCTGTCTCATCATTTGATTTACACCATCAAAAAATATATCAGCATCGGGATTCGACCGCAACAACCCATTCAATAACTCCACCGCCTTAGAGGTGGGACTATTGGCGGCCTGGGGCAAGCGCCACGACGGTGGTGTCACTAAAAGGCGATGCTGCCGACGTCCAGCTGCACGCATATATCCGTCCGGGACAAAGAAATGAATACACTCAATGACGGACGGGTTATCTACCTTATTGTTGAGTAACAGGTAATAGTGCATTATATGTAGGAAGTTACGCCTCAGTTCCAAGGTTTCTAGACCCACCATCCCGGTGACGAACAGGGAGGGATACAAAAAGGGATAATATCCGTATGAGCGCTTGTAGAGATACCGGGCGAACTTGCGCTGCACTCTCTCGACCATCAATGCGTACATTTTCTCATGGGGATTCCAGACAATCACGTTATACTCCAATTTGCTTCTCACATACGCGTTATATAGGAGCTTTACTGCGAGGACATTATTAAATTGGGATGCTGTCCTTATTATGAATCCAAGGGATCTATTTGCCGACTTACATGTATTTTTAATGTGATCATGAAAGTTCAGTTTTGCGTCGAGTGTTAAACCAAGGTCACGTATTGATGTAACACGCTCAAGCTGCTGTCCAGCTAATACGTATGTCATTTCTATAGGAGAACGTGATCGGGTAAACGTAATCGACTTACATTTCGAGATATTTAGAGACAATTTGTTTTTAACGCTCCATTCAGCTACTTTATCAATGTCACGCTGCATTGCTTGGCAATCATTGACATCTCTGATCATCATATATAATTTCAGATCGTCGGCGAACATAAGGCACTCCGATCGGGAAAGAACAGTAGGCAGGTCATTTATCATAAGAAGGAATAGAGTTGGCCCTAGGGTGCTACCCTGACTTACCCCAGATCTCGTATAATAGTCCTGCGATCTAAAGTTGCCAATTTTGACATACTGCCTTCTGTCCCTGAGGTAATCTGCCATAAATCTCACTAGCTGGCAATTAAACCCAACGAGGAAAGCTTGGTTATGAGGATATCATTATCTACACGATCGAATGCCTTTTCGAAATCAAAATATGCCGCGACAACTTGGCAGCCTGATGTTACATTTGTTTTTAGGTAATCTACAAATTTAATATGATTTGTTAAGGTGGAGCGTCCAGGACGGAACCCGTGTTGTGAGTCACTCAAAAGAGTACGAGTTTGAAATGTGATGTGCTTATTGAGAATAGTCTCAAATAGTTTACCGAATACCGATAGAATCGCAATGGGTCTGTGATTTGAGACATCCGTTGATGTTCCACTCTTGGGCACCGGCGTAACACGCGAAACCTTCCAACTGGCGGGATATGTGCACCTCTGCAGGGAGAGATTATATATATAAAGAAGCGGTTCCACTAGAGCCGACAGGCAATCCTTGACCAAGAAAGGAGGTATATTGTCCGGCCCATATGCCGATTTCAATTTTAGATGCCGCGCCGCCTTTTTCAGATCAGTGTCATTTATAAAGGGGATACTGATTTGATGGCCATGTGCTTGCGAATCACATAAAGTCAATTGTGGGTCTAACTGCGGAATATTACTATGAAAAACCGAACCAAAATAGCAAGCAAAGGAATCAGTAGCTTCCTGTCCATGAACCGTTCTATTCCCATACGAGTACTCCCTATTTTGCTGTCTGTTCTTTTTTTTATCTCTAACATATTCCCAAAATTTAGAAGGGTCACTAGTTATTTTGTTGCCTATCGTTTTCATATAATTCTGGGAAGCACTGTCTATAAGGGTCTTTGCTTTAGTCCTATAGTATCTAAAAAGCTCTTTATTAAATTCTAATCCCTTTCTTTTGTACATCTTTAGATTGTAATGTTTTAGTTTCAAGTAATAAATTATCTCCCCGGTAAACCATACTGGATATATATACTTTCGGCTCGTTGGTAAACTTTTATAAGGGACGTGGTTACTAATTGCACTATTTAACCTTTTATATAGGATATCCACTGCCGTATTGACATCACTCTGCTGTACCAGTTCGGTCCAATCCATACACGCAATCTCCGCATATAGACCATTAAAATCGGCCTTCCGAAAATTCCATTCGGGGTTGTGGGAAGCTATTTGTTTGCTAACTTGTAAAGATGGTAGATTGATGCTTAAATTACTTTTAACTGAGGTTAAATATATCTCTAAGGCAGGGTGATTGGCTCCGGTATCTAAATGAACAAGAGGCTCAATATCGGATATTATATTGAAGTTTTTGGGATCGTCGGTTGTTAAAATCAAATCAAGATTGTACTGATTGCTAGTATTATCAAAGATATTATTACAGGGTCTTAACTTACAGAATTCCAAAAACATTTCGAATTGTGTTACTGTAGCGCGAGTACAGGAATTAAGATTAAAATCACCCACTACTACGATTTTTTTATCACTGTATGCACTGACAGCGTTCTCAATACAAGACAAGACTTCGAGATATTGACTAGCCTTACAACTAGGCGGCAGATACACAATGCACATAAATAAGTTAAAAATTTTCTTTGATACTAGCGCAAATAGCAATTCCTTATCCTGAGTAAGTCCATCGACATCTGTAATCATTTTTACTGAGTAACAGTCTTTTACAGCCAACAGTATTCCACCATATCCAGTATCACCATACCTATCCTTCCGCAGTACAACATAGTTTGGCGGAAACAATTCAGCGTCATTAACCGTATCAGTCAGAAATGTTTCCGTAAGAGTTACAATATCATAGGAATTAGAGAGCATGTTATTGTAAAAAGTGTTGGTTTTAGAACGCAAACCTCTTACATTTTGATAGTAGATTATACTTTTCATTACATTAGTTCTGTTTCGTGGCTTGTGAGTTTTTATACCTATCTTATTCATAGTCCTACATGATTTTCGTCTACAGTTGCCGTTATTTAAGAAAAAACTTCGAAAGGATCGGTTCGCTATTAGTTGCTACATGAGGGGAGGAATATTTATGCATATCGCTTTTTATGTTACCCATGATTTCCTTATATACACTTATAATTCCATTTCTATTTATTAAACCTGTCCTATATGAAAACATTTCAAAGGAGAGGTAACTGTTTGTATCAAAGTAATATGCATAGGTTGAGTTTAGGAGCTCCCGTTGTAGCTGACAATTAAACAATTCAGTTTTGTAATTATGTATAGGGGCCCCACAGATATATGTTGGAGTACATACTATAATATTAGTGTAATCAATATGTTTCAAGGACTGCCTTATGGAGTTTACCAATTCCATGCAGTCCTCATGTTTTATAATATTACCACCTAACATAACAATACAATAATCATTCATATTAAAATTTGCTAGCTTAGTATCGATATTGTTCAGCAACTGTTTTATAGTACAATTTGTAAGTATATAACGACAATAATCAAAGTGATAGCCGAAAGTATTTTCAATTATTTTGTGTGAACCATAAGAGCTATAATTAGTCAAAATACATAGTTTATTTTTCCCATTGTTAGGTATAGAAGTAATACAGTTAGTGTTTTTTACACTCTCAGACAGTAAATAATTCGTATAAGTCATTGGTTGATCATTCGACAACGTGCACTAGGAAATAAAATTTCCGGAGGTTCATAAACGCAGTGAAGTTATATTTGTGATATTAGGTTACTAAAGTATAAATTGAAAAATTGTCGGGTGTGATCGTTCCAAACTAGTCTCAGATGTTTTCCATTGTTCAGAATTGAGTTTAAAATACTCTAAAAAAAGAAAAGACAATTCGTATTCCCTTCTATATTTCGGAAAGAGATAAGATAAAATGCATAAAACATAAATTTTTTATTTCAGTAATTTTCGATTCAATCTGTTATCTTCGAGCTAGTCCATGCTAATGCTGAAAATTTTCTAAAGCACAAAAATGATATTCCAATTTGGATTGGCGTCAAAACTGCTATTTATAAAGGAAGAGTTCAGGTATTATTCCTATAATTTAATGTAACCTTTAATTTGTGACAATTCCCGCCTCAACTTTTAACCCGTCGTCTGTGAATGATAGTGCTGTAGAAGTCAGCTGCACGATTATTGAGAAACTGTTCTTGGTTTGAATTGTGTTCAGTTATAACCACGTTATTTGCACCTATTTTTGCTGGCAGTGCAATCGTGCAGACTTAGTGAATTGCTAACGAAGTATGGAGCCGAAGTTTTCTCGCAAGTATTTCTCTCATGGTTTGTGGTGGTCACCAGTAGTCAGAAAATGGTTGACAAGGTTACTCAAAATTCCCTTGTTTCCTACCAGTTCGATAGTACTTTTGACTTGGCTTATACGAACTTCATGGGAGCGACTGCCATCTGCCTCCCAAAACAGACAGTTGGCTCTGGTAACGAGGCTTTCGTTGCCAGAGCCTGTTGGCTAACCTTCAAGACGGTGCACGGTTGAACTGTTGTTCACCGTCTTGAAGGTTAGGTTGGATTATTCCTTAATGACCTGGCTATCCCTCCAACCAAACACCCTTAAATGCATATACCTCGGGACGCGTATCTTGGACCTAAATCGCGAGATAAGCGGCTTTGTGCCCGCGAATTGTTTTATAATCTACTAGCTGACACGGCGAACTTCGTACCGCCATATTTTCCGTCCGCGTGGTATTATCTCTAAATTTATCAGTGTTTCTCTAAAATATTATGCATGTATTATACATATAAACCTTCCTCTTGAATCACTCAATCTATTAAAAAAAGCTGCTTCAAAATCCGTTGCGTAGTTTTAAAGATTTAAGCATACATAGGGACGGTCAGACAGCGACAGCGACTTTGTTTTATAATATGTAGTGATGATTGGTGAATTTGCGCTCGTCCACACCTCGTGCTATCTTCAAAAGACACATAAAAAAGTTTACTGTGCATATAGAGCACATTAGGAACACATTTCGATAACCTCTGCGCATAATATCGAAACTGCAGTTGACCAACTGCACGACTAAGTTGGTTAAAATGCAGTTATGATACTATATTATGTAGGTGTCGCTACGTACCGCTCTATTAATAATAAAGATAAACGATAATTACTTAATGCTTACAATACGATTTTGCTAATACTTAAGAATGTGGAAGGAACACCCAATCGCAAAACGTTCGTAAAGTTGGTCAAATGCAGTTACGATATTATACGTAGGGAGTGTCGATTTTAGGTCCAAGATACATGTCCCGAGTAATACTGAAGTTACGATAATACATACTTTGTTCTATTTGCTAAAATTTAACTCGAGTAAAGTTTAATTGAAGCTGAATTTGAATCTTCTTAGCAGAGTTTTGACATGAGCGCAACCCAACGTAATATTTTATTCCTTTTACTGATTAAACACTGCGGAAGAAGTTTATTAACACAGCTGTCTAAGGGAGTGAAATTTTCAACGAACGTGAAAATTTGGACAACATAATAAGCGGTACGCCGGCGGTTCTACTGTTATTAGTTTAACAAATCTGCTTAAAAGTTATCTCATGGCTTCGTGATTCAGTCTCAATGTGTAGGATAGTTTTTCTTATATAAGACACGCCTATATGGCTTGACTTGTTCTGATAGTAAGCAAAAGAGGATGTCACAAAAATTATGATCCTGGTGACCATCATTTTTGGTTGGCCTTGAGGACTTCATGCTTTTTCTCGCCCTACTTTAAGGTCCCGAGATTGTAAAAAGAAGGAAACATGTGTTGGTAAAGAATTCCAAATATTCATGACGTGCTAAGAAAAGAGATTGTTGATTGTGATCTATTCCTCGGGTCGTATCGTATCTAGAAAACAAAAAAGAGTCCTAGTCTTTCGCCTGGACTCAGAGGAGAAAATCTTGGGAGCAACTGACAACAACGCTAAATGATGATGAGTTATTAGTTTTCGAGGAGGTAGGACACGACGGTATTTCCGCCCCAATCGAGCAGACCGACTGGGGAAGTACCTCCGCTCTACAGAATACCGCGGCCATAATAACCTCTTGTTGTGTTCCCGGCGGCGAGTAGGATATCCAGAGCTCACTGGAGAGGTTTTGTGCTGTCAGTGGTAAGACCAAAGTCTTGTTCTGCTAGTCTTCTTCGTTGTCGGCACAGAATCTCTATTTTCTTACAGGGTCGGCAGCATGAATGTGACTACTTTGATGTTGCACTCATCCATAGGCCACGGTAACCACTTTCTATTAAGTGGGACGTGTACTTGTCAGCGATCTTAGTGGCATAAAAATAGTTAATACCGAATAATGAAAAATTGAGCTCATCATCATCTTCATGTAGACGCAATATCCTGATTGCATCCGTGGCAAAGATGACCTCGGAGCTCAGGATCCGCCTTCCGGCTCTTCCTCCTCCACTTCGCAAGATCTTGGGCGTCCATAGTAGTGAGACTATTTGCACGCATGTCACCTCCACTAATGAAAAATTGAGCTAATACCAAAACAAAATTATTATCAACACGACATTAAGTTATAGCAGAGATAATATTCATGTGACTAATATGAACCAATACAATTGAACAAGGTCACAGTATTTATAACGCTAATTTAACCTAAATAAATACGCAAGAAAGTATTCAACTGTTATTTCAACATGGAAGCATTCAAATAGAGCCGTCCGTACAGTAATTCACAACAAGTAAGGCATGTTTTACGCTTGCTGAGTTTTGGTAATAATCGAATGAGCAAAAAAAACGGCTCATATCGAAACGATACTCTAAAGAACTGTTACACACGGACATGCACATTGCCGAGCATGGCAAATAATGCTAATTTGCATATCATCATCATCGACTTGGATTGTAATGAGTGAACGGCCAAGACAGAACTTGGAATCGCGAGCAGTCCCTTACAGGTGGAATGCTCTGACTCTGACTAAATGGACCTCGTCTTAGAAGTTCCCTTTTTCTCATTTTATATTAATCTGTACTTATATTGTAAACCTGAAGAGTTTATAATTATGTTTACTCCCATATTTGCATATTTTATTATGTTTGTTTTAATTATATTTTCTTTTGTAGGACTCATAAATTTCATTTCATGTTGCCTGATGGCGCTGAAGCTGAAGGCAAAGTCTCAGTAAAGAGGGTCACCATAAGAGACACTTACCGTGTTACAATAGTAGCACTGTCCTCAGCTTGACGGGCACATCAGATGCTCTTTCATGCCCCGCTTAAAGGACTCGGGTCCTTTAAGCGGGGCATGAAAGAGCTGTAGGAAGAGGGAAGGAAGGAGATGGAAGGACTATCCTATTATTCTAGACTATTCTAGAGTTTCTAGTGCAATGTGCAATAGTATGCATCACCAGATGTTTTCTCCCCGTATTCAGATATTCTATACCCTGCCTCCTCCATATCCGTAAAGGGATTACAATAAGTGCATTTAACAGTATCGGGATTATTGCTGAATAAACATAAGTGGTATTGAGTTTTATCTACATTGTTCCTACGCAATCATTCAAGATATAATCACCTCAGTGTACGTAACAGGTTTACTCCTACTCTTGCGGTAAAGCATATTATAAAGACGCAACAACATCGTTTACGTTTAGTTAAGTTCCAAACCAAATGCAGTATAGTTTGATATAATTTAACATATTATGCCGTTCAAGTTATTATTAATATGTTAAGGAACTCAGTAGATGTGCCTAACTAAAATAATGTTATTACAACGTTTATTTCCGCATTTCTGCCAATAAATGAATTTGATTTTTTTATATACGTCACGTGAATTTGACTTCGCCTCGCCTGATGGTAAGCTGAAGGCAGTCTTGGAAAAAGAGGGTCACCATTACAGACACGTACCATGTTACAATGGTGGCACTCAGCTTGACGGCCTATATTAAAGAAATAACATCCACCTCATTACAAAACATTGTATTTTTTAAGTTTCTTATCGTTCTGAATTAATTCTGTATCAAAGTATTCTGTCAAGAAATAGAATAACAAGGATCGTTAAAAAGTTTTGTTTCAATGTTTTTCTCGCAACTGTCGTTTTTTGTATGTGGGCTTAACGTTGATCAAAGATGGCTTTTAAGAACTTCTTAGATTCATCTATTGGATACATACCTAAATATATTGCCACAGAGTGATAAGGCCGCCATCTGTACTTACCACAAACTTTTATTGTTGTCATGTATTGTAGAATCCTTGGTGTACAATAAAGACGTTTTTATTTATTTATATATTGTTTGTTTGACAGTTACATTTTGTTTATACTTATCCGAATACTAAAAGATACACAAAGTTTGAAATCTATTAAAATTCAAGTTCCACACTCAATTTGAAATTGACAATTAAAATTTTGTAGTTTATTTATAAACAAATTACAAATGATAAATGTAAAGAGATAATTCAACGGAAAACTTGTATAGTTAAATATGTCATACGGAGTAGTGTATTACAAAAGTAATATTTATTTGAAACGAGCCCATCAATCAACGAAGCCTGAAAACAACGAAATGCATAAAAACAAAACATAACGACATTTGCTGTCATCGGTTGGATATGTAATTCAATTTTAACGTGAATAAAAACTGTTATGTTTTTCTATACGAACATAGTTCACTTAAATAGATTTAAAATTGTTTAAATGCACAATACTAATAAACGAGGTAATGACAAAGTTCGTTAGCGCATTAACAGCTGAAATCAAAGACTAGTAGTAGTAGTCTAGTAATTTAAGTACCTAGGTAATTTGATCAAAAAATTGATTCAAAGTAAAATTAATTAAATGAAAGCGTCTTTGACGTCATAACATAATCTCATTTTATAGTTATAAATATAATTATGATATTCATTCAATAAAATATAAGTAACATTATAAATCAGTTTGTAATCTTTTAGTATAGGAAGAAAGCTGTAATAGATCGTACCACCTTTATTTTGTTATCAAATATTGTATGTTTATCTAACAAAAATCTTCAGAGTACTTTTTTTTCGTATGACAGATTCAATTAAATGCTATACAGCTCTTGTTATTTCTCTCTCCTTCATTCTCATTTCGGCGTACAGTTTTGTTTTCAATGGTAGTGTTCACCAATCTCCATGACAGTGTGTAATCCCTGTAAGCGTGCTTCCCTTAAGTAATTTTCCACTTGATCAGTCTGCCGACTTTTTTCTTCCCTATTTCTGTTTCCCCAACGCAAGTCAAGTGTGAGCTTATTGGCCTGCTAAGAATTCTAATAAAAGTTAGATACATCAAGTTAGCCAATGTAAGTGACTCTTTACCTCAGCCGGATACTGAATTGGGGATTTCGATGGCACTTGCTTTAAATACGAGCTTATTACGTGACTCGGATTGTTAGGAGATTCTTTAGGGTTCAAGTGCTTTTTGTTTCTGGTTATGACAATGAAAAGTAATCAAATTTACAATTGTTTGACATCGAAATAGGAATCTCAGTGTAGAATTTCTTTGAAGTAGAATATTTGAATTGTTATGAATCTATAAACTTTGTCGTATTTCATTTCCAAAATAATTAATTACAATTTAATCTATTTTGGATATTATTAAAACTTGTGCTTGAAGTTAATTTTTTATAGCCCAATTTTATGATGTCTATTGGACTTAAACTTTGTTTTCTACTTAACGAAACCAAAAAACAAGCATGAATCGTTCATAGTCGGTACATTCGCAGATTGAAAAACGAGGTTCTGGCTTTACTCTCGGCAGCTGCGCCCGTAAAAGTCAAGGTAGAGTCAATAACGGAGAAGTAAGAGAGTAAACGCTAGGCTTTGTGTATGAAAAAAATGATAATGATCGATTGAAGAATTAAAATGTAATTAACGAACTTACTTTCTTTGTAATACGATAAGCCCGAGTTATCAAAAATAAGTATTTCACAATGCCAATTCAATGAACTAGTTGATGTATACTCTAAGGAATTAACACTTTAAACACAAACACCAGATTGGTCTAGCCAAAGTAACATCACTCAACTAGTAAAGTCCAACTACAAATATTTGGCGGTTCATTTAAATATGCACGTTGCATATTTGTGTATTCAAATTAACCAAGAATTCCAAGAGCTAATTGCACTCTGGCACTGTTCAATTTGATGCTACAACCAGTAACTAGAATAACTAAGTGAATAGCTTACTCAATGTGACCGGTTCTCGTAAACCTATGATTCAATGTATTCGAATCTGAGACCTCTCGATCGTGGGGGGTCCCGTCAGGGTGGAGCCGTCTGTCACCCTAGCAGAAGCAGGCCGCAGCGGCGGCGCGCATTGCGTGCCTTCCCATACCCGGGGGCGAGTTGGGGACTCCGTGGTCCCCACACCGGAAGAGGGCCAGATCGAGAGATATGGCCCTGGTTCGGCCGGGGTGCGAGGGATATGGCTACGACAATCTCACTTCCGGCAACCGACGGCCCACAGGGCGTGCGTTTTAGTCGGTTCGAGTCCGACATAATCTCCTCCTCCGGCTCCGGTGGGGGAGGTATCCGTGGGGATTTTTCACACGATAAAAGAAAACAAAAAGACCTTTCGATCGTAAGATTTTTATACTACTAAGGTGGCAGACAAGTATAGTAGGTATAGTAGGCCTATATACATATACCGTGGCCTAAGCACGTGTGCAACACCAGAGGAGTCACACTCGTACTGCCGACCTTATATGAACATAGAGTTTCTGTGCCGTGTGCAGAAGATAAAGCATGACAAGCCTTTGGTCTTCCCACTGGCAGGCAGTACAAAATCTCACATCACAAATATGTACATCCAGCTCCGGCAGATTTCATCAGATCAACAGGAATCTCACCACCAGTCTCAACTCTACTTGCCAAATTAGAATTATCTAAATCGGGTGTGCGTTGTTTTATAGCTAATTGTTTTGTAGAATTTCGTTTCACATAAAATTATTCTCATATTTTCGTTTCATAGAATAATCAATACACAAAATACTTACTTTGAAGATTTTTAAATCATTGATTTTTGTTTCACATAAAGTTTAATGTTAGAATAATCATATCATAGAATAACAAATCAAATATTCTTTATTATCATAACATACATTAAATATAAAATCGTTTGACATACCACTCAAAAGATATAAAACTTATTTGCGCTAAGATAATTCGACGGAGCCCAGCTCCGCGGGGCTCCTATTTCTGGGTGGTTTTAAAAAAAATAACCTCGAAGGCCTAAGGCGGGAGCTCCACTCCGATTCGCTCCCGCCTTAGCCTTCTAACCTAACCTATCCAAGTCGGGGTGTAAACTATAATGACGTGTTCTAATTTATTAAACGTTAGACCAAATTATTTTCGATTATGGTGGTGGTTTAATATTCCTTAAAAATAATTCTACTGTTTGATAAGTTTATTAAACAAAAAAATGTAAACAAAAATTCATTAAATTGTTTTTCTGTGAAATATGTTTCATTCTGGTAAATTGTCTTTGAAACAATAATATTCGAAATAAAAATATAAGTAGCAAATATTATGTGAAACATTTTCTGTGAAACGAAATTCTATAAAATTTCTGTCTGCGAAACAAGGGGCTCCCATCTAAATCACCTGTGGACACAAGTTGACCGCTGCAAGGGAAATATGGCGAAATGAGGTCATATTGACCAGTCGCAAGTACACTGCGACTGCCAGGCCCTATCCCAGGCATCAAGGCCGCATTTGCTCTCTTGCCTTCTATGCCCATTCACCTGTGTGTAAGGCAACGAACAACGATGTGGCTGTGGTCGGTAAAATTTTAGATAAGACCAGGATAATCAGCCATTGACTCGGTAAAGTGGAACCACTGCTCAGGCGTGTAAAAATGTCTTTATGCAAGTTTTAGTGAAGTTATTTTCATGACGCTCTAGATGTAGTTTTATCTGTTCAGTTCGTAAATGGTAGTAGTATATTAGCGTTTGCCTAACCCATAGAAAAAGCCTGTCTAATTTCGTAGTTTTCTTTACTTTAGCCCTGTATGTATTAGTCAGTCACTCAAAGAAGTCTTTCTTCATAATAAATAATTGAGAATATAACGATGATTTACTTTAATACATTGGGTCGAGCCATTCCACGGATGCAATCAAGAAAATGCGTCTACATGAAGATGATGATGGGTTCGAGCCATCCCGAACTTAACGCGGACGAAGTCGCGGGCAACAGCTAGTCACAAATATGTATGTAAGAAATAATTATAATTAGATTAGATATAATAAGAAATAATTATAATTATTTCTTAGAAATATATATAAGAAGATAGGAGATACTCTATAGATATAAAACACATGTGACAGTTATATCGTAACACAAATATTCACTGGCTCTCACCTAAACACGGTCGTATAAAACAAAGTTAAGTAACTCACTGGAATATACCAAAAAAACTTTTACATGTATTTCCTGAGGTGTGAAGTTTGTTTGTTTTCGCTCGGCACGCCCTCTGGGGTATCTCAACTGAAACTTATTGGGTTTAACTTATTTGATAACCTTCCCCCGTGAGATTTCACTGTATGAAAATATTGGATACAATTTGATTTACGTTTATTATTTTGCATTAGATTGTGTGTTTTTGTTATTTAAGTTAAACGCATTTCCGAATCAATTACTGTTTTTATTACCAAAAGAAAACTGTTTTTTCTTTAAATTATAAGTGGATATCTGGATGCTCTAGGCAAAAAATCCCTACTAATATTATAAATGCGAAAGTAACTCTGTCTGTCTGTCTGTCTGTCTGTCTGTCTATCTGTCTGCCTGTCTGTCTGTCTCGCTTTTACGACTAAACCGCTGAACCGATTTTGATAGGCATAGGGGTAGATTAGACCTTGAGAAAGGACATAGGCTATGTTTGGTCGCGATAACCGACATCCACACGGGCGGAGCCGCGGGCAAAAGCTAGTCAACCATAAAAACAATAATATAATGAATTAGATCTGGGGGCACGGCCGTGCCCCCGCCAAGTCGAGCAAAAGAGAGCGGCACGGCCGTAACACTATTTTCTCGAACCAACTCAGGCCATTTTCGACCCCCTAGAACTTCGTTGTGGATAAACCTAGAAGCCTGAATCTTCGGTTACCAAGTGGGCTCTGTATTAACGCCATGTATTTCAAATTTCATTCAATTTGAACCAGTGGTTTAGGAATTATAGCAAGTCAAAGTTTGCAAATTTAGCAAATTTTGTCACTCACTGACTGACCGATCATCAAAAGTCTAAGGCACTTCTAGCAGACGTAGAAGCCTGAAATTTAGAATATGAGTAGGGTTTAGTGTAAAACTCAAGGGAAAATTAAAATATTCTTCAATTTCAGCAATTTCACCAACTGCATAAATAACTTTGTAATTTCATATAAATATATGGGATTACAAAGTTACATTTGCAGTCAACGTTTCAGTGTACATGAATCCATCCATACTAATATCAGTCTAACGAAGTATTATAATAAATGCGAAAGTAACAAGTAACTATCTGAGCGTCTGTTATTACTTATTAGTATTATACGCTTTCACGCCTAAACTACTAACTGAATATACTTGATGATGACGAAAAGTGAAGAAGTAAGAGTCGGAGTGGCAGTGAGAGTCGGAGTGGCAGTGAGAGTAGGAGTGGGAGTGGGAGTGGGAGTGGGAGTGGGAGTGGGAGTGAGAGTGGGAGTGGGAGTGGGAGTGGGAGTGGGAGTGGGAGTGGGAGTGGGAGTGGGAGTGGGAGTGGGAGTGGGAGTGGGAGTGGGAGTGGGAGTGGGAGTGGGAGTGGGAGTGGGAGTGGGAGTGGGAGTGGGAGTGGGAGTGGGAGTGGGAGTGGGAGTGGGAGTGGGAGTGGGAGTGGGAGTGGGAGTGGGAGTGGGAGTGCGAATGTGAACGCGATCGGAATTCCACGCGGGTGGAGCCGCGGTCAACAGTTAGTATATAATATATTATATTACAGTCTATAAATGAAAACAAATTACATAATTATAATCTATAAAGCTGAAACTCATATCACCCATATTTCGCTAACTATAATTTTCGGCCCCACGTAATAGCGTTATGCGTCGTTATCGGTAGCTTAGTGGTTAAGGAGTCGGCCTTACGAATACGATCGAAAGGTCCCGGGTTTGAATCCTGGCCATTACAATAACGAACGACGTGAACTCACTTCTAACTAAAGAAATTGAGCTTAGCTGTAGAGTATTTCCGCACTATAAAAAAGATAGTAGGTACCTACCAAATTATTATACAGTGCGGCCCACCTGTACATATAACCCGCGCCACGTATCTTGGACCTACGAGGCTCTGGCGCCCGCGGATTGCTTTTTAGTAGTCTATGCTTGGTGAATTTGAGTTCGTCTACCGCAGTAGCATTCCGCGCTGTCCTCAAAAGACACCCAAGAAATGTGTACTGCGCGTATAGGGCACGTTTTGAGCACATCCTAGGTCCAAGATACGTGGCGCGGGTTACACCTTGTTTTGTCACTATGCGATGCGGCCTTTGCATGCGAAAAGCTTGTCGACCGCTGATCTAACCTATAAGTTCTTTAAGAAATCTTACCTATTAGTGTGCTATAAGTATGCGATTTTCGTTCTTAATTTCGATTACCATAAATTAGCTTGTCGACTAAAAGGCTTGCTCATTGGTTTACTGTTATTGTTTGCCAACTATTTGGACGTTCTTTGGATAATTTTAAGGTGTATTATATTATTACATTATAACGCTGTGATCATATATCTTCAAATTGCTATTTTCGTTCATAGTAAAATTTAGTTTGCTTTCTAGTATTTATTTTGACGCTAAGAAGACTTCGTTTACCAATATTATTTGGCAAAAAATTCAACGTGAACATAATTACTTAGTAACCCCATCTAGTTGCTAATTGTAAGGATCCGCAACTATTCGGATCCCGGATATTGAACAAACAGTCTAGGGAGTAAAAACCTCTAACTCTTAAAGCTAGATGGCGCTCTGCGTGTGACGTCATTTTCTGCGAGGTGGTGTTAAGATTCTCCGCAAGCTAATCACTTTAGTCGTGTTATCACTGCTGTTTGTCTACTCCTAGGCAAGGTTAATCGATGTTTAGCATCAGAGAATTGCGGAGTTGCAGACGCGGGACGCCCCGTTACAAACGATTGGATTTGGATGATTTCAAAATAGTTTCAGTTTATTACGTTTTAAGTACGTTAAGTACATTTGTACATTATCTAATAATCGTATTCCTATACATACGTAGGACTGTAGGAGTTACTCTTGCATACTAGTTTGCGCAATGGATTCGGAAATATTGTATGTGAATGACCACCCTTACCCACACCGGATTGTCCCTATACCTGGTGATGGTTCGTGTTTGTTTCATTCTTTGTCTTTCTCTATGTATGGGAATATTGAGTCATCGTATGAGATTCGACTTGCTATAGTTGAGTATGTGGTAGCGCATTGGGATGAATTACAACTGTATTCTTGTGACGAGCGCGGTGACCCCTACATTAACGCTGATTTGTACACGATGGCAATGATAAAAACGAGTACCTATGGTTCGGCGTCTGAACTTATGGCGGCTGCCGCTATGTATCCGTATGCTTTCGAGGTTTACGAAAACGGCCTTTTAAGAGGGTCATTCGGTGGTGATTCTGGTTATCCGGTGAAACGTTTACGATTTTCTGGAAGTTTCTTAGGCGGTCATTATGAAGTACTCCTTCCAGAAGTGCCTCCGAATGATGATAATTCTAATAAAAACATACCTAAAAATATTGGAAGACCTAAAAAGGTTACTAAAGGAAGACCTAAAACCTCTACGCTGTCCCGTTCTCAACAAATCAAAGAAGCAGCGGCTCGTTATCGCCAAAACAATTCCGAAAAACGTAAGGAGACATTAACTCGTTACAGTTTTTCATGTCCTGAAGTTCACAGAGCAGCTGTAGCGCGTTACACTGCATCGAATCCCGATGTGCACCGAGAAGCAGTGTCACGTTACACTGCTTCTCATCCCGACGTTAACCGAGAAGCTGTGGCACGTTATAAAGATTTACACCCTGAGCTAAATCTTGAATCAGTCCACAGGAAAAGATCAAACAAAAAATTACAATTTCAATTAAAAAATTTAGAGAAAATTACTCAGGCACTATCAAATAAAATTAAAAACAGATTAGAAGCAGAGAAACTAATAAAATGGGCAGTTCATAGCCGGCAGCAAACATTACGCAACTTTAATAAAACTATTGAAAAATTGAAAGATAAATTTAAAGCATCGTTAGAAAAAATTAATTTGTGCCCCGCAGATGGTTCTTTAAATGATAAGTTAGATTGTTTTCTTGGAAAATCAGAGCATAGAAGTAACCAGGAGCCATATTATGCTGAAAAAGCTTACAATTTCTTTGAAAACAAGGACAAACCTATCGAAATTGACCATACAGGCAAAGCCGTCTTCGGGAATGTAAAAAAGCATGGCCGTAGCTTAATTTGGTCTTGTAATGATTTATGTGCACTAGATGAGAACGTAATCATAAAATTAACTAACATTTTCGAAAGCTTGGTGAACAAAAGTGCTGCTCAATATTACACATTAATAGAAAAAGAAAAAATATCAGAATATTTGAAATATATTAACACTCTTAAAGCACATTTTCCTCGTCTAAGGACAATTTCAAGAGAAATATATCAAATACAAAGTATTTTTAACATTTTAAAAGATATTGATGAATCATTAGAAAAATCTGACGTAGAAAAAATAAAAGAATACGGAAAACCAGATAATGTTGGTGGTGTGGTTGTGGAAAGTGAAGAGTCACATGAAATTGTAGAGGATGAGATCATAGACAAACATAAGGCTGCGTTTAAATCCCTAAAACTAAAATGTCTTGATACTCCAAAGCTTGAGTGCATGTCATGTATAAAACTTTGTTATTCAAGAGATACTTCATGTTTGAACAGATTAAGAAAAGCTATAGACACCAGTATTTGGAATAACCTTCTCAATTATTACAAAACCAATAACTTAGATCACAGCCCATATATTTGTCACTCGTGTTTAAAAAAAATTAGAACAAATCAACTGCCAGCAGCCTGTGTTCTAAATGATCTACACGTTAACCCTGTTCCACCACAGATAACCGAGTTAAATGACTATGAAAAGATATTAATTCAACGGGCCAAAGCATTTCAGGTAGTGATGCTAATGAATCCCGTTGCAAACAAACATTTACCTAATAGGCATATGGTGAAAAAAGTAAAAGGCAGAACTTTCCACCTTCCCTTACCTCTTGAAGAAACTTTGAAAAAGCTACCTAGACCTGAACACCCGATTACTAACCCTGAATTATATATTATGGTACGAGGAATGCCAACAAAATCAAAATTAGTGTGGCAGGACATTGTAGATGTCAATAAGATATATCAAGCTTTGCAATATTTAAAAGGTGTAAATGCTCTTTACTCTCAAATACAACTTCCGCATTCACCTCAACAATTGGTTGATTATATTATTGAAGAGGGCAATATCCATCATGTAGTAGACCAATTAGAATCTCAAGTAAATAACGGTGTAGAAGGGACCCATCATGGATTACTAACACAAGTTACATCAGAAAAAGAGACTGACTATGAACAATATACTATTTACCCCTTGCATGAAAGGAGGAGAAACGCTCCGATTTCAGAACTCTACCAAATGCTCAAAGTCAACGCCGCTCCAATTGATTCTAGGGATAAAGATTTAGATGTAAAGTGCTTTCCTGATCTCTATGTTGAAGGTAAATATGGGCAGTTTTATGATCGGCAGCAAAAGTTATCATCTAGTGAATATATTAAAGCAAGGCTAATGTCAAAACACTCTCAATTCCGCCTAAATCAACAATATTTATTTTTTCTGCTTAATGATGCTAATATACGTCAAATAAATTCAGGTATATTCTATAAAATGAATTGCGTTAATCAAAAACAAAAAATTACTGCTGAACAGTATTTTGAGATGCTTAATAAAGATGAGTTAGAAGGTGATTTAACAGCGATATTTGGTAGGTTAAGAAATACGGAACAGTTTTGGAAAAAACCGAGAAATGATGTCAACTGTATGACACGACAGTACGGGCCAGCAACCTGGTTTCTCACCATAAGTCCTTCAGAATGGATGTGGGATGATTTAGGTGAGTACCTTAGAGAAGTTAATGTTCCTGAAATGGCAAACAAAAGCATTAGTGAATTAGTAGCACTAGATCCTGTCTCCACTTCTCGATTTATTGATAACAAATTTAAAGCTATGTTGGACTTCATTATGTCATCCGATGAACCACTTGGAAAAGTAATACATTACTTTTGGAGACGAGAATATCAATCACGTGGAGCACAACACTTTCATTTAATGTTATGGGTAAAAGACGCCCCCATACTTCACGAGTCCCCGCTTGATGAGGTGGCATCATTCATTTCAAAGTACGTAACTTGTGCTATACCTGACAAGAATGTTTCACCAACACTTTATCAGCGAGTTACGTCATATCAGACCCATAACCATAATACGTATTGCATGCGCCAAAAGAAAACAAAAAGGGGTTTCGTAAAAGTTTGTCGTTTCGGTTTCCCCCGCCCGGTCACAGAAGTACTTACTTTTAGAGATTTAATAGAATCAATAGCTGCAAGAAAAACATTGTCGCCTAACAGTAGACTCTACTATATTGTACGCAAAAAAGAATGGGCTATGGTTAATGATTATAATCCCGCGATTTTGCTAGCATGGAATGGCAATACAGACATTCAATATGTAGGCGAGAAAACAGCTATTTTAAATTATTACGTCACTAAATATACCACAAAAAGCGAGAAAGCTCACGTTTCTGATATGTTTCAAGACATAAACTCTACAAAATCTTTAAGAAGCCGCTTGTTTAACTTTGGCCTTAGAGTTTTATCTAATAGAGAGTGCGGCTCTTTGGAAGCCAGTGACACTCTACTTGGTATTCCTTTGTACGGCACAGATCCTAATACAACAATTCGATGGCTGGATGTCAACATCTTCCGTAACCGGCGTGTTAAATCTAAATCTGATATGATGATGCTAGAACCAGACTCCACCGATATTTATTACGAGTCTTGGATTGATGACCATTATCCTAAACGACCTAAAGAGTTGGAGAGTACTAATTTGTATGATTTCGCTCAAAATTACGATATTGTTAAAACGCGCCCAGTATCCTCTAAAGTCGAGTGTTACGAGCTAAATAGCGGTAAGATGTTCCTAAAGAGAAGGGCTAACCCATATTTAATAAATCATTATTTCTACGACGGAGAACAAGTACCAGAGAAATACTTCTTCTCTCTACTTCTTTTATTTAAGTCATGGCGTTCACTAGATGAACTCAAAATGGGGTGTGATACTTACACGGAGGCCTTTAATTTGGCGAAAGAAGATTTGAAAGAAGGAGTTGACTATGGAAATTCAATTATAGAGTCGAAATATAAGATACAAAAAGCATTTGAAATGATAGAATCTAAAGTAGCTGAGATAACCGAAGAAAGAGAAGCTGTTAATGATGACGATGGTCCTGAAAATCCTTTAGACTTCGAAGCTATGGAGGCTTTTAATGCTATGAATGACTTTGAGAGGATTAATCTAGTAGAAGAAAAGACTGATCTGCAATATATGATCGCAAAACTCAATACCGATCAGAAAAGAGTATTTGATATGATCAGAAATAAAATGAACCCAATTGACAATAACGCTGACATTTTACGCTGTTTTATAAGTGGAACTGGGGGCACTGGCAAGAGCTTCTTAATAAGAACGTTAAAAGTTTGGGTTAGGACGCATCTAAACAAAAAAGTGGCAGTTTGTGCTCCAACGGGAATAGCTGCCTTCAATATAAATGGATTGACAATACATAGACTGTTGCAGCTGCCTGTGGAACACAAGCAAACCCCAAAATACAAGCCACTTTCTGATGAAGTGCTTCAAGTTTTAAGATCAGATTTGAAAGAAGTAGAGTTGTTTATCATAGATGAAGTGTCAATGATATCCAACATAACTTTAACATATATTCATTTACGCTTGTCGGAGATTTTCGACACAAGCGATGATCAGAATGGGTGGTTTGGGAAAAAACATGTTGTGGTTTTCGGGGATCTATTACAGCTTCCGCCGGTACGAGAAAAGTCCCCTTTTGAGAAAATGGCAAACGCTGAAACTAAGAAGCTGTTAGGTTCCCTCACTATGCCGAATCTGTGGACTGAACTATTCAGTTACGACGAACTTACTATCAACATGCGACAGCTGCATGATTCCGACTTTGTTGATATCCTAAACAGAATTAGATTGGGTGTGACTACAAAAAAAGACCGTGACTTACTCTCAACCAGACTAATAACTCTCAAATCCGATTCGAATGAAAAAAGATTAATCGAAATTATTGAACACCTGTCGAAACTGCCTGATGATACCATTTGCTTATTACCCTCAAAAAACATGTGTCAACAATTAAATACTGCAATGCTTAAATCTCTCCCATATCCCGAAATAAAACTTACTGCTGTAGATAGCATAGATTGCCCGAGATACCTAACAAAAAGAGCTCGTGAATGCATAAAAAAGTATGAAGACGATGCTTCTATGACTGCGGGCCTGGAAGAGAACATAATTATAAAAATAGGAGCAAAAGTCATGTTAAGGCGAAATATTGACGTGAGTCTCGGTTTAGTTAATGGTTCGATCGGTATAGTGCAAAAAGTAAAGGTTGATCCAGAAAATACAAAAAAAATTAAGAATATATACATTGCATTTAATAATGAACATGTTTACGAGCTTGGTCCGGTCAAAACTAAATTTGAAATTATTAATAGAGCTTATGTTCATCGCGAACAGTTTCCCATATGTATAGCCTATGCTATAACTATACATAAAAGTCAGGGTCTAAGTCTGAATAATGCGCTGATGGATATAGGTTCTGCAGTATTCACATCCGGTCAAGCTTACGTGGCCCTTTCAAGAGTTACAAGTCTGAGTGGCTTACATCTAATTAATATCGACTTTGGAAGTATTAAGGCGCAAGAATCATCAATTTGTGAATACAATAGACTAAGAAGCATCTACCGTCCAGACTTGTCAAAAATTGTAACATCAAAACCACCGAGAAAAACTCATAGAGACAGGGAGTGGGCTTTGAGAAAAACTGTAGCTGAAGCTCAAGAAACTACTGAAAAAGTACCCGAGAAGAAAAAGAGGAAAACTACCTACAAAAACAAAAAAACTTCATAACACAGAGTGGATTAAAAAATGCGCTATTGATATTTAAGAAGTAGAAGGTACCGGAAAGGAAAAAGTAGGACTCCCTATCTACAAAAAGAAATGAGATCCCATCAAAAACAATACTTGTAAAAAAATGCCAAGCCTCGCCGCCCTCGGTTCTTCTACCGCAAAAAGTTATGAGATCCATGTAATACCAAGTCGGTTAATTTATTCCGTCCCTACTTCAGGGATCTTCTGTCCTAAGTTATTACGTAATGAGCTTACCTAACAAAATCTTAAAGTAACCATAACAATATTAAAATAATCTTCTATGGTTAAAAATATAATAAATGACTTGGCAATCGCACTAAACCATCTTATTTAATATAATAATATATATTGTGAGATACATTGTTTTAATGCGATGGCCAAGTCAATTTATTATATTTTTAACCATAGAAGATTATTTTAATATTGTTATGGTTACTTTAAGATTTTGTTAGGTAAGCTCATTACGTAATAACTTAGGACAGAAGATCCCTGAAGTAGGGACGGAATAAATTAACCGACTTGGTATTACATGGATCTCATAACTTTTTGCGGTAGAAGAACCGAGGGCGGCGAGGCTTGGCATTTTTTTACAAGTATTGTTTTTGATGGGATACATTATTCATTTAGATTAGACTGTAATTAGTACAGACCATGTCACTTGGTCACTTATGAGGCATCTCTGATAAAAGGCTAAGAGGATTACAAATTTTAATTACAATGTGTTTGATGTGCTTCTTCTCATAATTCCATCTAGTTGATACCGCTTTAATTTTCGACTCGTCTTTGCTTTAAATGATGCGACAATAATCTAATTAAAATGAGTAAGATAGCTTTATGTTATTTAAATTAGTTAATGCCTTATTAATAACGAGTAGCTGTTTGCCGGTGGATTCGCTCGCGTGGAATTTTGATCCCGTTCCCGCTACCCATGGGAACATGTGTTGTTCAAGACTATATTCTATCTCTGTACCAAACTTCAGCTGAATCCGTTCAGCCGTTAGAGCGTGATTGACTGAACATCCAAACATCTTCACAAACCTTCACATTTATAATATTATTAGGAAGTAAAATGAGACTGATTGTGAGCCGTGTTGGCTCCCGGTGGAGTAGAATAGAACCACCCCATCTCTTCTCGTTGGCGTCGTAGAAGCGTACAGCCCATGATAAAGCACTTGCTTGACGGCAATAGGCGCGCCTTCTATTACGAGGAACAAAACACCTCTGCTTTCCGCGCCGAGGATTTACAGGCGGAATATTTAACATGATATACAATAGATAGTACGGGGGTTAATTTCAATATTTCCAGATTATATTTTTATCCGTGATATTATTATTATACCTGCTCATGACAATTTTCAAGATGCAATCACTGTCTGTTTCACTCTTTTCAAACAATGAAATCATCATCAAATCAAAAAGGAATAAAAACCTACAGCAAAATGCAAATTATGTAAATTACTCTTCGCTATGATTTCTTGTAGTATAATAATTCTAGTCGCGAAATCTCACTGTAAAATAAAGTTATATCTGTTATTCATTTTAGAACCGATAGGTGGAGGTAAGTTTTCATCCATAATGGAATGAGACAAAATTTTCAGAGCCCCCAAATAAGCAATACGAATATTAGAAAATTCGTATATCAAGATATTGTTGGGCCATAAAGTGCTGGGATTTATTATTATTTGTTTCGTTGTTATATTATATTTCTAGGCGTGAAATATTAAATATATGAGTGAGCTTTTTTAGAGTCAAGTCTACACATAACACCTTCTAATTATTATGTAGATCCTTTTACTAGCGTCGGTAGCTTAGTGATGTGAGTCGGTCTTATGATTGAGAGGTCACGGGTTTGAATCCTGGCCATTACACTACCGACGTAAATCTACTCCAAACACAAGCAATTTTTGTTGTTACTTTTAGGAATAATCTGCAATTTGAAATCGCAGAACGCAGTGACTGTTTAATACACAAACCTCTTTTGCAAGCAAGTAAATATAATTTCAACTCATTTAACTATATCCAGTTAAGTTTATTGCAGGTCCTAAGATAGTTGAACTCTCCTTGTTAGGCCTCGGATGTGGACGGGATTAATGCAATGACAATGATAATGATGACATGATAGTCCTAAAAAGTCCAACAACAACGAGCTAGCTGCTATGCTTCGATATCGCCTAATGTCACCATTGGGTTGTGGAGGTCAGATGGCAGTCGCTTCACAGAAAATATCGAAGTCCAGCCAAATCCGCAGTTAAGACTGGTAAAGCGGACCCCAGACTCCAAGGTGAAAGTTTTGAATGCGACTAGGAATTAACGCTAGGATAATGAAGAAGAATGATGATATGAAAGCAGTTGCCGAAATTCCAACATCCGAATAGATAACATTCAAAATACGCTCACTTCGTAGCCCATAAATTTAAGAGAATATTTCTGTGTATCTACTGGAATATACTTAACAAATTTGAAAACTTTATCTTGTTTTACTTAAAATTTGCTCGGCTATACCTACTTTATAGAAGATTTTAAAGTAAGTACAGTATTTTCTGTTTGAATTACTTGCCAATAACAGATTTTGGAATAATATTTATGTTATAAAGCACATTTTGAATTTACTTATTTGTGTCTCATTTACCTATTTTCTTTTTTTTTATTTAATAGTCTTGAGTTTTGAAGATGGAAGGACAATTCGACTGTTAGGTTATGTCTATGAAAAAATGTCAACGGAATGATAACTCTCCTAATAAAAATAATTATGTTCAAAATACGGTCTCGAGCTCCCAAATATTATAAACGGTATTTTTGTACTTTTCAAGATCGAATATTTACATCAAGATCGCCTTTTATATTTAGGAGATTAAGATTAGATCGTGACTGAATCTTGAACATATTTTTATTCGGAGATAGAGAGCGATTTGGCCCCAGACAGAATTGAGTTATCAATTTATAGCTTGGCGTGCACACTATCTCCTCAAAACGGCAACTAATAGCATATTTCGAGATGCGCCCGTTAGGAGAAGTGCCAGTTACGAGTAGGTAGTGCATCAAATGCGAAGACCATATTTTTTGTTAAGGCGGAGCTACGTTTTTTATATGTGATATTGCTTGACTTGACTGTATTCGCCCAAATATTCAGTCATTTGTATTTTGCTATTCGTGCCTTCGCTATGCCTGCGAATAAAGCAAGCATTGACAGATGTCTCTTTCACACTTTGTCGTATAAGAACTTTACATTCACTAGAATTTTATAATCCTACTATTACTATTTTATTACCCTAAAAATTATAATGGTCGTGCAAATTAACTTATGAAAATTATTTCACAAGGCAGAACTTTAGTCAAGAGTATAGTTTTTTATTATACTACAGTGAAAATGGGTATAGCTGATGGACGCTTGCCAAGTTTATATTCAGCGTAAACCACCTCGTTAAGGCACTCAAGATACCATATATTTGCTTCAGAAACCTGATACTAGATCATTTTAGCTGTTGAGAGGAGTTCTAAGGAACGTTAAGCCAGACGATTCAGATTTGCATGGGTAATTAGTTGTTACCTACCTTTCGTATTCTAAAAGTAAATAATTCGGTATTAAGGCGGAACCACAGGACGCTATGTGTTATAATTTGTTATTCGTCCTATTTAGCCGCATATAGGACGAAGCATGGAGGGCTCACTTATCTATATTCACTTGTGTTGCTACCATAACGCTGTATGCATCATATCTGCTGCATATTATCGAATAGGAAATCAATAAATTATCGCAGTCCACTACTGGACATAGGCCTCTCCCACTGTTGGGAGGCTTTGGCATACTGTTTCCAGGCTTTTCTCGCAGTGATATGGTCTATGCATTTTTCCGTTAATCGCCTATTACGACACCCTATGGATGAGATACCCTTTTTCCGTCACCACACGGCAAAGAATAGGAAACAATAAATGGGAAATATTTGTGTGCATACAGCCTAGCCGCATAACACAACACCACACCACACCCTTTGCGAATAGCATTGGGAATTAATTTCATTTACCTTAAGTTTAATTTACAAAATTACTTATTTGTTATTGTTTTGTGGAACTGTCCAAGTTAAAACAAACAGTACAATTACGAGACAAGTAAGGATACGTACTGAAAATCTAATTAAGCTAAAATGTAGCTTGTGTAACAAGGAAGGTTTGGTCGCGGAGTAACGCTAACCACGTGCTGGGGTCCTTACGTACGTGGGGAGAAATTACTCTGGCAGGTACAATGGAAGTGGCACGATGGCCATTAAATTCGATACAAGTAGTAATTCCAAATATACTTTTTTTTATATAGGACACGTCAATTTGACTTTGCCTCGCCTGATGGTAAGTTGAAGGCAAAGTCTCGGAAAGAGGGTCACCATCATTATAGTTACGTACCATGTTGCAACCTGTCGAGAGCATCTAGTAAGTATTTTGCGGAGCTATTCCAGAGATGCGGGCAGTATTCCACGCTAGAGCGAATTTGTGTATTGTAGAGGGCACCGTTGCCGTGCTACGGCGTGTAAAAACTTCTTACTTTGTTCAGGACTCTGAGTTTATTCGAGGCTGTTCATCTTATTTTGCACAATCTCATAATCTTCTGTTCAAGATCTTCAATAGGTGACATGTGAGCGATTCGTATTCCGTGTTTGAAGTCTGATCCTATTGTGTATCGTATGTGAATCTGCTGGGCGATGCAAGACCACATGATGGTCTTTGGGTGTGTGACCTGCGTTTAGCATCCTATAGCTAATATTCAGTAAATATGAATTCAAGATTACCTTGATTTGTAAGGTGCGAGTCTACGTTTATGTAGTTCTTCATATTTCAAAGGAATTCCACCAATCATGTAGTCACATCGCAGTGGAATCGATAGGAACCTAGTAGTCGTAGTCGCCGAGAAAGCGGATTTACGTCACATCTTCATTTCGTTCGTACTTTTACTCCCTGCACTAATAAATTATTATATGTGTCGATGAATCCTACTATATCCTACTATATAATATTATAAATGTGAAAGTTTGTGAGAATGGATGTGTGGATGTGTGGATGTTTGTTACTCTTTCATGCATAAACGGCTGGACCGATTTGGTTGAAATTTGGTATGTATATAGGTTATACCCTGGATTTACATATAGGCTATATATCAGCGATGAACGGGATCAGAATTCCACGCGGGCGGAGCCGCGGGCAACAGCTAGTATTACATAATTTGTAAAAGTTTAGTATAATAACTAGAGGCATCTAAATTTTCAGCATTATATTATCACATCTAGTTAATTTACATCCATATAAACGGTTCTCAGCAATGTGCGACGAGAGCACTTTGCTTAAAACAAATTACTGGGCCCGTAAAAAGGGTTCATCTATTTTTATTGTGCACCTAAGATACAGGGAACCTTCGGCCGGGTGGAATACGTAATGAGAATACTGATTACAAATATAATAATAATAGAATGTCCTGCTCCAATGTGTGAGGAATATAACAATGCTCGCTAAATTAGATTGCTTCTGGAATATTGTAATGGATAAGATTCCAATTTTCTTTTAATCTTTTTTTGCTACAGTCGGTACAGTCAGTATCAAATCCATTATTATTACAAATCTATTTTGACTACGAAGTCTCAAAATGATTTAAAATAATATCAAGGTATTAAGAGCGAGTCAAACTGTTTTATTGATTTAAATTGTATAAAGGTTTGATTCCGAAGGTGAGAGCATACGACAAGTGCAGACACACGCAGCAGATAAGCGTAATTCATTGTGACTTCTCAATGGTCCCCTTTATCCGTATTGGAGTTTAACAAGTAATGGGTACGCTGTAACTGCTGCATGCGTCGGCAGGACTCCCAAACTGAACTCCGACAAATCTCTCTACGACAAGATTTTACTTCGACAACATGAAACTCCGATACGACTGATAAATCAGTCAACAGGAAGGGGGGAATTTCCAAGGCAATAAGATCATTTTTGAATACTTTATTCGACAAGAACGATCCAATGCTGATGGTATGTGTAAAATGTAGATATGTAAAATTCGTATGATGATGAATAAATGTAAAAAACGATGATGTATAATAGATTTAAAAACGGAGTTGAATAGAATAGTGTGAGGTTGTGAGTTAGCATCAGTATAGTCCCATCTATCTATATTTATAGATCCTTTATAAATGACCAAACAGATCTAATCTATAGGGACTGAAGTCTCACTATCCAACAAATATAATTGTATTCCATATTGAATACAAAACAATGAGACAAGTCCTTGAAACTTAATTGGTCTTTACACAGAAGTAGCATTAACCCTATAAATGCTAATTGACATCTATAAACTACACGACCACATCATCCATAACTAAATTACGTCTAAACCAGGGGTTGTAAATCATTGGCACGTTTCGAATTAATTCACTACAGTACCTGAGTCTAATCCGCGGCGCAATCAAAACGCTTTTGTGACCGAAATCGGGATTAGTGATGAGAATTCTAAAATTTTAATTTTTGAAGATCGTCTGATGACGTAGTTAATTAATGGAATGTTAAGCTGGTAAAATTTGGAATTTGAAATATCATACGGTGCCCATATCGCGGTTGTATTGATTGTAAATATACAGTATACAGTCGGGTTCAAATCGATCTTGATTAGCAAAGTACTCAAAATGATTAAGATCACCTACTAATGATGTTAATACCAGTTTTATTGATCTAAGCCCAATATCTTTGAGGCCTAAGCCAATCTTACACGCAAATCGGTCCACCTGTTAAACAGTGGACCCTGGCGTGGATATTCCTTTTAGTGTTTGTAAATCAGACGGCAGTCACTCCCAGAAAAGTCAATATATCAGACAAAAGCAAGACGTTTGTGTCTAATAATAAAAAGTAGGTATTACTGCTGTGACTCCTGTATGAGGCAAACTTGGTTTGCCTCACACAGGAGTTCAGCCCTTAATCTTATTATATTAATTAAAATAGTTTCTTATAACTATAAAATACGAGCATTTCAATTACAACGAAGTTTTTTGAAGACAGTTCGAATTGAAACACATTAATAATGATACTTAGTACTTGTTTAATCTCTAGATTTCATAAGTTTATGTTTTGAAATACAATATTGAAATACTTAGAGTATCTTATCATATTTTTTAAGTCTAGCTTTTGCTTAAATGGAATATCAAAATAGTTTAAGAAATACTTGAAATTGTAATTGGTTTTAATGAATAACTTACGTAAGTTTTTACACAAATTAATAAAATGCAGTAGATAAGGTACTTAGTGTATTCAGACCCTAACTAATAAAATACACGGAGTAGCTGTTATGTCAAAATTTTCATACAGAATTTTGACTAAAATTTTTTATACCCTGTGTAATTTTTTAATTAGTAAAAGTCTCAGCCTTTAAACCATGCACACAGACATCCTTTACAGACTCGACATCTTGGAATATAATAGTTTTGGGGTCGTGTGCCATTCACTGCTGTTAAAAATACGGGTTACAATCATCTCTAGTAAGAAGAGTAAATTGTTTTAACAAATGAAGTACTTATTGCTTCTATTTAATTAAATATTCAACTTTGTGGCAATGACGATTCCTGTTCGTATTGTTGCAGTACTCACATGGATAAGTAGGTAGATATAACTAAAATGGTAACAGCTACCTAAAACTAGTAAATATATTAGGTAGATGTTACCTTTCTAGTTATATCCTATATTCGTAATTTTCATTTTACGAGTCCCTCACTCGTGGTGAAGTGGTAACCTTGTAATGTGCAGCCTAGTTTGGGCAAGAGGTTCGATGGTTAAAAAGTAGTATGTTCGTAAATATTATATTCTTAGAAGAACTAATCGGTTTGAGTATTTTGAACCCTATCAGTTTGACAAATCCTGAGGATGATGATATCTTTTCTTCTTTATTTCTTTGAAAATATTTCGTCAAATCTAAAACACAGAACTTGCTGCTTCTTCGAATAAAATTCAAATTGGGTTATATAATCTCCGTAGAAAAAGGACGACCCATAGAACTTATCGAACGCTTCGCTGAAATTAATTTTGAATTCATGTTTTCCCTGTAACATACAGTACAAAATATTGTAAAATACAAATTATTGCTGAAATACGTTTGTTCACCAACGTGTGATAGTTTATGAAATGATAATTATAACATCGGTGAAATAGAGTCGGAGTCGTGCTTGGCAAATTTTGTACAATTACTTGATACAATTACTTATTGACTTACCTTCTTCATGATACAATTTCGGCTTGTCAGGACTGATCTTAATCTTTGAACTATTAAAGTACTTTGTTGGCACGGGTTTTGAACTTTGTAATTAAATAATGTAATCTTCACCTTGTTATGGACAGTTTCGATGAGGGCTCTTATCTAAAATTTAAAGAATCGGTATAAGGTTTTTGACTGTCAACTCAATGTCTGTTAAACTATAGCTATATCAAATATAGTATCGTGTAGGTACTTAGTGAATAGCTACTTGAGCCATACACTACATTCATTTCTTCTCTGATACTATGTGTATTTCTGTGTTTTTGAGGATATTTTTTTGGCGAATTGTACCCCACTTTATGATAAGTAATACGGGGTTACTACCTATTAATTAGCAGCCGTTTCAAGCTTATTTATAACCTATTAAGAAACAACCATAGGTTTTTAAATTAGGTACAGTGAAACTTGGATAAGTGGGACCTGGATAAGTGAGAAACCTCTATAACTGGAACTCATGCTGAGGTCCCTACACCTTGGCACTGAATTACCTCTATTAGTGGGACGAAGCAAACCTCTATATAATATCTGGGATTCGTTCTTTCGATTTTATCGTCGAAGTTACCTCTATAACTGAGACAGCGAGTGAATTTCACATGCATTAACCTCTATAACTGAGATAACACCGTTTTTTTTGTTTACTTATTCTTATTCAACCCGCAAATCCCGTGCGTAACTAATTTTGAGTCTTAATGACATTAATATACATAATATAATACAGATGTTTATTTAAAAAATGCCGAAACTAAAGCTATTAGTATGTTTAAAGTTAATATCCTTTTATGAAATTGGGAAGACACGCGATGAAATCTGTGTCAAATTCAATATGCCATAGCTACTCTTTATAGAATAATTCAGAACAAAGATATTTATAATCAAATGCACCTTTGGTAATTTATTACCTTTTATAATTCCCAATGAAGATTTATACTCAGACATACGTATAATGTTCACATCATACGTTATTTTAAATAATCGCACCTCTATAACTGAAAATAACCTGTATTCTGACCTCTATTAATGGAACCCTCTGTAAATGAGACAGACATTTTTTTTATACCTGGATATCTGAGACACTGGGTAACTGGAATACCTCTATAAGTGAGACAAATTTGCAGGTCCCTTGAGGTCTCACTTAACCAGGTTTCACTGTATTTGGAACAAATTCAGGCATATGAGTACCTACGATGAAACTAAGTCAGTTTCGTGACTTGCATCAGAATATAGTTTGATTATCCTGAAAATCGAAGTAAGCTTTTAGTTATTGAGTTTATGTTTATTAAAAATTTACTAACTTCGTCTATACGAACAGTTTCTGTAATGGATATGTTAAATGTCACCATATAGTTTCCCTTTTCCGTCATTAAAGTAGCATTAGCGTTCACAAATGGGTTTTGTGAGGTTAAGCAACTCCCAAGGAATTTGAAATATACGTTATATGGACCCTGAAAAAGAGTACGAGTATTATTAGAACAATGTACAAAAAATATGAATAATTGGAAAAGATTTAAAATTACATGGGCTTAGTTTTCAAACTGGTTCAAGGTATTTTAATCTCAAAATGCCAATTTTGTTGAAGGAGCAGGTCTATAAAACCATCCTTGGGGCAGGTCTATAAATCCATATTTAGTTCTATCCTCTTACACGGTTGCGAATCATAGCCGTTGCTAGAGCGACACACACATAATCAGCGTGTCACGGCTGCTGTGAATGTGTGAGGAACTCTTGCATCCATAGCAGCCTTCATGTGCATGACATCCTTGGTAAAATGTACGAGAGTCACCTTGTTATGGTAACATTCTGCGAGGCTATGTGGGTAACAAATGTCAGACTCAAAAAATAACGATAACAAGCGTGCCAATGGTCTCACTACCATGGATACTGAAGACGATGAGAAGTGTAGAAGTAAAAGTTTGGATGCAGACCCTGGACTCCGAGGTGAAGGCATTGAATGCGGCCCGGACTACCGCAAAGAAGTTGATGATGAATATGTTATGTATGATCGTATCTAACTTATCACGCACTACTTGCATATTTATTTCTGAGGGATGTTCTATATATAAAACTAGCTTTTGCCCGCGGCTCCGCCCGCGTGGATGTCGGTTATCGCGACCAAACATAGCCTATGTCCTTTCTCAAGGTCTAACCTACCTCTATACCAAATTTCATCAAAATCGGTTCAGCGGTTTAGTCGTAAAAGTGAGACAGACAGACAGACAGACAGACAGACAGACAGACAGACAGACAGAGTTACTTTCGCATTTATAATATTAGTAGGGATTACTTACGTAACTGTTGGAGTCTTTCGGACCGGGTAAGTTAAATACAGCTGACTGCACATACGATATTAGAGTTATGATATACCAGTACAAAACTGACATGGTTAACGATTGTAGATAAAACTGGTAATGATGCTTGGAACATCGTTAGTTGTCAGTGTAGCTCTAACAAATGTACCTGTACAAAAATGTATTGTTATTGCTGGTTTGAATATTTGTTTTGAACAATTATAATCTCGTTAGTCGATATAGGAAGCTTGTTATAGTTGAACGATCCGCTGTTTGTTTTGCACACCGATACGGATTTTGATGGGTAATTTTTATGTTATAATATTATACGAGTACGATCGATCTATTAAAACTATACGCTACTTAAACATATTGGCTTGGCTAGATGGGTTGGAGCTTGGTTTCATGAAGCCATCGAGAAAAAAGGAAAATAAAACTATAACAAAATTGAAGTGCAAATTTAAAGTTAATTTATAAAATATATGGACGTTCAATGTATGTTGTTATTACTTGTTATTATCTATATATATAAAAATCAATGCCACTTTTCGTTGTTAGTTTATAACTCAAGAACGGCTGAACCGATTTGGCTAATTTTTATTTATTCGTCTTGAAACCTTCCCTGGACATCCCCCAGGGAAGGTTTAAAGATGAGAAAATAGGTGCAGCGGGAACGGTATCAAAAATTCACGCGGGTTGAAAGAATATGGCGATACGAAGTTCGCCGGGACAGCTAGTTGTGTATAAATTAGAGCATCATATTCACAGTAAATATTTTATTGTTTTGCCTATACCTACTTCAAGGTAAGTCTCCATCACCCTAAGGTTGACTGTTAGATTATACCTTTGGCATTATCTCCACCTTTGTACAATTTACTGTGCATAAAGTTTAAAATAAAAATGAAATACTAAAAAAAAAACATAATTGGTATATACTTTTATTAAAATAAATATCTTTAAATAATTTAAACTATCACCATATTTGTAGAATAAGTTGTCTTTAGTTACTTTTTATTATTAAGATTGTTTTTTAGAAAATAATATATCAACAAGCAAGCACATAACGTTGCCTTGATTAGACAGCATAACAACTTTTAAACTGAAGTCGCCATAAAAGAACGAGTCGCCAAAGAATTGTTGGCTTACTGTGTTCATGTTGACTGCGTAATAGTATTCTCCCTGCAAAGGAAAACAGATATTATACTACTTCTACTACTAATGTTGAAAATATGTAGTTGTGTGACTTCAAGCTTAAAGGAGAAATGTAAGAAGGGGATATTGGTTTAACAGACGGACTCAAAATGCGAATTATAAATGTGAAAGGTAAGTCTTGTGTGTTGGTCTGTCTGTTACGCTTTCACGACTAAACCACTGCACCGATTTTGATGAAATTTAGTACAGAGATAGATTAGACCTTGGGAAAGGACATAGGCTGTATTTGGTCGCGATAACCGACAACCACGCGGGCGAAGCCGCGGGCAAAAGCTAGTTATAGCATAAATATCTCTAAAGATATAGAGGAGTCCTCGTTACTATACCTACTTATTTATGGTAGACATATTGTGTCAGAAGAAGCATGAAAGTACCTAGGCTGACTGTGGAAATGAGGAATCTGAGATGCATAAAAATTTCGAAGTATAAAAATTGGAATGGTAAAACAGAATTTATAAACCGGTTAAGATGGGCTTGGGTGTACATCTATACAATCAGATTAAGGATATTTTCAAGAGAAAAGAAGAGTAGGTACAGGTGTAGTATGAAAGTAAAAGAAGCAAAAGGCACATGGTATCATCATTGTGGAAGTTGTGTCCATAGGAAGGAGGCACATGTCGTGAATCCAAGTCCTCAGAATAAAAGTCTTTTACTAACCTTTTTGACGATACAGTTTTGTTGCATGTTCAAATACTGGCTTAACACGCCAGTGATCGAAAAGTGTTGGCATGGTTTATCCACTTTGTAATTCCAGAGTAAACTTTTGCGGGGACCGTCGATACGCCATACATTGATTTTTATCTGCAAGTGGAATATTGAATCAACTACGTAGAAATGATATTTCTGCTGACTACCTACCAAATATTTTTTATTCTCTGAATGTGCAGCAGAATTGTAAGTTTGTTATTTCTAAGTGTGAGTGTGAGTGTTTTTTTTATCTTATTTTTATAGTTTTATGGTTTTATTGTTGTTTGTTTTTAAATAATATCTACATCTACTTTTTATTTTATAATTCCTATGTCTTTTTGGTTTTCACCACTGAACAAAATTATTTGAGGTTTTTGTTTCAGTTATCTATCAGATTCAGAAAATTGCTGGTTGCTATGCTGAACATAATATATCGGGGGTTCTCCCCACCCTTTCGGCGATGCCTGAAAACAAACGTCTTCAACCTTCAAACCTAATAAGACTTACGATTTCGAAAGGAGAAAATTGTCAGTAGGGCTAAGTCTACGACCCAAAAGCTGTACAGTGTAAAATATTAGAAATCTACTTACCTCGCTTAATCTCGCATTAACGTGAAACGTCGTATTATAAGTAATCTTGAGAGCATCTTTGTTTGTATCTATCTTAAACAACATGGTTGAAGCATTTGTTGCTTTTGGACCTTTGCACTCCTCATACTTTTTAAAAGTCATGACATAGGGACCCTAGAAGAAGAAACGAATCAATCAAACCAACAATCAGTCAACAAATTACTTAGGTACTGTTGTTTTATAAAATTTCACGGCAACTCTCTTTCACTTTTATTCAGCAAGGTGCAGTTGAATTTAGTTTGATTTAGCATTATGAGATGTAAAAACAATCAATCTTGACATTGGATCATTTGTTATCAGCCACTTTTAATACAGGGGTTAAGAATTATAAATAGGCAGTCGTTAGCACCCCTATTAACTTCACAAACAAAATATCTTGTGCTTATTCATTCTTATGAACCAGTGAATCTTTGGACTTCACTTTTGTTTTACGGGTCACTGTTTTAAATTCACTATTTTCAGGGTCGTAGGGAAGACTAACAGACTTTTATTTTTTGTAGAGCTCAACTAAACAATTACAACTTGTAGGTGAAATTATTGTTTGGACAATACCATGTCCACAGAAAAAGGGGATTTTATTATTTTCTTTTATAGAGATTGCACAGCACACGTCATAAGAGACTTATGTTCTCCCTAATAAGGGGCTATAATTAAGCTGTATATATTTTTATCGGTTCTATTCTGATGAACCTAGTCGTATCTCTAAAGATTTACCTAATGGTAGAAATGTATTTCTTTCATTTTGTTTCATATCGATCTTGCATCATAGAAGTAATTACAGAAGTAAGAGAAATGATGTGGCATTAAGAAAATTATAATGGTACAATTATTTATTACACCTATTTCAAAGTATAAATTCTATTTTACTCACATAATTATTAGAATTCTTTGTTATAGAAAACTCAGCACATCTGCCTAAATGCCACGCTGGAATTAGAAGCAAAATTCTTAAAACCAGCATTGTACACCACCTTTCTCAATACCCTGTGTACTAAATATGAATTTTAAATCGCCATGTCTGTTCCTTAATGTTTTTGTAATGAAAACCTGTGGGTAATGCGTATTTAATATACATATTTGAATTACAACCACTGTGCCTATTTATTAGCCAGCTTCCTTATTATGTATTCATGAATAACTTAATTGTAGTTGATTTAAATTTTATGATTAAGTGCGTTCTATAGAGAATTTTACTGTTGATGTTGTTTTGTAATGATATACATTAAATTGTCATTACTTAGACGGATTTAAAATGTTATATGTAGGGTACAGTCAGCATCAGATCGATCTTGACAAGCGAAGCACTCAAAATGTTCTTAATAATACAAATTTGAGTTAAGTCAGACAGTTTTATTGATTTAAATTGTATTATCGTCCAAACTAAAGGTGTGTACCAAATATCAAAACAATCAGTCAAGAGAAATATCAGGATATTAAGAATATTGTGAGTACTTTACTAGTCAAGATCGGTTTGATGGTGATTGAACTATATTGAGGTCGTATTTGTATAAATATTTTGTAATGAGACAATTGTAAGAATATAGGCAAATTGAAATAGAAAATCTATTTATAATGTAGTATGACCACAATATAAATACAATTAGCGCACTCTAGTGCAGAAAGGTTGAATTACTTCACACTATTACGACTATTGCTTTATCATGTGATATTATTTAGTAGTTTATAATGTTTATTTGTATAGCGACATAGTTTTGAAACCCAAAAGTGTGACACCGGAAAATAATGGCTTAATTTTACATAATAAACAGTACTCTCTTTCATATGAAACATGTGTCAAGAATAATGTTATAAATAAAAAGTAATAAGAATATCTAAACATAATAACATAACTCAGACGTGATAGTTGCTTAGGGAAAACAAAATTAAATTTTCAGATAACGTCATTGTATGTAGGTATAAACAGTTATATATATACGTACATTTTTTGAAGGTATATTACCAAAACAAACCACGTTCATACAACACAAGCAGCCATCCATATCTGATTCAGATTAGAACTAATTGCATAGTCATGAAGTACGACTGGCAGATACTGGTGTATTGGGACCTGGTCCGATGTTCTAATTTGGGCAATTCTGTACATGATGTAATTATAGCGTAATAGGTTTCTTCTGAAAATTTATTTACACACTTTCCGTAACATTGGCGCTAGATTCGGAAACTAGATTGAATTATATTTTATACTAGCCTTATATCTCCGGTTTTACTCAACTAATGCAACTAATGAGAGATAATACTTCAATATTCGCGTGCTAGAGTGCAGCACTAACGTCAAAAGTTTTTTGACAGATCGTTCATAGCGAAAATCGTAGCCATTTTTGCCAATGTGAAATAACTGACAAGTGACAATACTTTATTTTTACCCTTTATTTATTATTAAGGACTTTTATACAAACGTACAATGCCAGTCCCATCGTACCATTTATACATTCTTAATTATCTACAAATCGTAACATAACAAACTTAAATCGACTATAAGCAGCTTCACATGTAGGTGTAGGTACACAATATTTGCTGAAATGCCTGCATTATACAAATTTAAATCTAGCTCCATAAATAGCTCATCTCTAGTGCCTAACCTAAAATCTAGCACATTCCACCAATAAAAGTGACAAGACTGAGTTTGTTCACTCAGTTTATTGTATGTGCTAGTGGCGCCCTCTGAAACTACCTTTGCGTAATATCCCTATTGTGATCAAACAAATGTAGCTGCATTATCGTCAACTGCGTAATATCCCTATTGTGATCAAACAAATGTAGCTGCATTATCGTCAACGTGAGACTAACCGAATCAGGACACTCAATATTATATTATTATTATATTATTTTTTTATATTAGTTTTGTAGATGTAAACTATGTGAGTAATCCAATTTATTATTATAATGTGAAAGTTTAATCTATAGATCGCCTTATTCAAAACATAATAATACATCAAAAGTCTATATCAATACAATTCTTGATATTTTTATATTATATTATTTTATTAATTATTATATTATTATTTATAGTATAGGTACACTTTGCGAGGTTTTAAATAAAATATTTTTCTTTCTTTCTTTAATAATTTCAAGATTTCGTTACAAGGAACTAAATAGTTATGCGCAGGTTTATTTTTTCTCTCCAAGAGGTTAGATGGTAAAATGGTAGTTGCTCCCATAAAAGACAAGATAAACCGAATCTGAAGGACAATCTCTCTCAGATGCAGTCGTATACAACGTTAAGACGATGATGATGAAGTCTTATAATTTGTCACACATTATCACGATTGCAATTAAAACGTGTCTGTCAATTGACTAATAACTCATGCGGGTTCGTAAACTGCTACTCGGGTTAGTAACGAAGCAAATTGCCTCAAATACGCTGATTAGATTCATACTGTGTTTATATTGTGACACTCACGGATCTTATCCATTGGATTTTTTTATAAATGACGCTTTTTAGTGTTCTGATTCTCCTGCTTGTAAGGAGCATATTAATTAACAAGAAGAGACAAAAATAAGTTTAATATTTTTTTTCTGGATGCGAGCCGCTTCCAACCGGTCTTATTGGAGATCTATAGGGGAGGCCTATGTCTAGCAGTGGACTTCCTATGGCTGAAATGATGATGATGATGATGATTTTTTTAAATAAATTTAAATTATGACGCTAATTTTTATTTTAAATTTTAATTAAGTTTAAAATTTTATTTTTCACATCTCAGTTTATGCCGAGAGAGTATCTACACAATGCCACAGATTACTAAATAGTTACTTGACAATGCTCATAATATGAATGCAGTATTATTTTGTAATTTAACAATAGAGTCAATTCACCCAGTCATTTATTAATAAATTTAAATAATTATATTGTTATAGCAAACTGCTGACGACGCAAATTTTCTTTGAGTAGCACTTTCTTAGCACCCAACTAGCAAGGAAATTTGAATTGTGCCTCGTTTACTATTGTTAGTCTACAGATTATGCCTTGTTTAGATAATAGTATCAGTTAGTAGAAAGTGTCAGTCTTAATACGGTCTGTCAAATTCGATTAGAGTGACCCCTTTATTATTAGAGTAGATAAAATAATGGTCTAATGGTATGTTGTCGTTTTCAAAAATATTAACAATATTAGAATTTTTAGCTTTACTTGCCTAATGTATTGTATGTATTGTAATCACGACAAACTTGATCTGAATATTGAATATTCAGACCATGTTTGTCGTCTGTCATCTTTCATGGCTAGTCAAATTAAAAACAGCGAATATTTTAATTTATTATAAAGTACATTTAGCTAACTAAAACAAATCATGCAGTTATCATGGAGTTTTATATTGATTTAGGGATTTCTCCTTATCTCCTTTGTAGACTGTATCTATTGAATTATTGTATTATCATCGGTCTCATAATTGCTCCAAAATCTAATTAAAAGATCATATTACCCACAGAGATACATACCAAGTTAATAAACGCATGTTTGAAAGAACAATAGATGTTGAATATATCGCTCATTGGAACAGACATGCAGTTCTTCGTTCCAGTAACTAGGTCAGATTAAATGCTCGTGAAAGAGTGAAGTTATCAGGTGCTACACAGCGGTGTCTTAATCTTTAACGAGTTTACTTCCACCCATCTTAGAAACTTTTACTTCCTCGATTATTCTTCTAATTAGTTAACATTATCAAGCATTTAATATCTTTCAGCTTAAGCGTTATTATTTTTTAAGCTGCTTTGTTTCTTTTTGTCTTTTAAACTTTGGTAACATAAGTATTTGTGCTTTGAATATAAGCGTATTCCGATACTTATGTTATTAAAGTTAACTTTACATGTGTCTGTACATACACTTTTTAGTTATTTAGCTGGATTTCTCTTGGAGCCTGTCTCTGATATTGCAATCTGGTTCATTTTTTTTAATCAACTAACCATAGAACAACACTGTATAATCGGTGATATCGAAGTTCTGCAGTTAAAGTAATCGCACTATTGAAGGCTATCCTATCCGTAACCCATAGATTTTCGTATGGCACAGGGCCGACGGCTTAACGTGCTCTCCGAGACATGACCAGACCAATGAAAATACCTTTTTTTATCGTACGAAAAATCCCCACGGATATCTCGCCCGCCGGAGCCGGAGGAGGAGGTTATGTCGGACTCGAACCGACTAAAACGCACACCGACTTTGGGCCGTCGGTTGCCAAAGATGAGATTGTCGTAGCCATATCCCTCACATCCCGGCCGGACCAATGAAAATACCCATATTCAGGCATATTTACAAAAATTTGCGCTAAGCGGGGATCGAATCCAAACCTCCTGCGTAGCGTCCACGTTCTCTGCCGCTACACCACAGACAGAAATAATAATAACATTATTGAAACCTACATATTCATAGTCTGTTCAATTTGTCATTGTTAAATTTCATTTCACATTTCCAAATTAAAACTGAAACCCATAGTAACAATATAATCAATGCTGAAATCAATATCTCCCATTAGACTGCCATTTAATAAACGACCAACGAAATATTAGTCAATCCAACACACTGATTGGAGTCCTAATTACAGATTGCAGTTGCACATTAAACTACATGCATTAATTTCTATCGTGTATCCAAAATTCGAATATAAATTACCTATTCGGTATTACTGTTTGGTAATAAGTAGTGGCTATCCGTTGATTGAAATTACAGGTAATTCTAGTGAGCTCCAGAAGGCTTCTAATATGGGTTCTTCTTCTTCTCCAAGTCAATGGCTAAATCGGGTACCGTCTTTACCATAGATGTTGAAGGAGCTCTTCCAATTAATCCTACCCTCTTCTTTCCTATACAGGACAACACGTGCAGGATTTAGATGCCACCCGCATTCGGGGCAGAATATTCCATCAAGAACCAAGCGGTTCGGTGACTCCTTCTTCTGCCACACCATTAAGACCTGCAATTCTTTACCAGCTCATGTGTTTCCCTCCTCCTTTAGTCCCAGTTGCTTTAAGCGGGGCGTGAAAAAGCATCTGATGAGGCCGTCAAGCTGAGTGCCACCATGGTACGTGCCTATAATGGTGACCCCCTTTACAAGACTTTGCCCTCAGCTTACCATCAGGCAAGGCGAAGTCAAATTGATTTTCCAATTTTGTCGGTTCAAAACTTGGCTACATCAACATAGGGGTGATTGAGACAACATCTGGTAGGAATGTATGGAAGAGAATGACAATGCGCTGACTCCATAGATTTGGGACAGTGGCAGGCAGAAGATGATGATTATATCAATCAATTAGCCTATTGCAATCCACTCACGTGCCTCAGATTTAATACATGTAACAAATTACTGGAAAATGAAATAAATACTTTTTACTTTTACTTTACTTTATTGCAGTCCACTGCAGGACAAATTTGGGCCATTGCTCCTAATGCCTTGCTGTTTAAATAATTTAACAAGTTTTGTGGATAGATACTTAATTCACTTAAGTAGTAAACCAGACACTTTTACTATATCGACGAACTATGTTGAGTAGTAATTTATCTATACTTTGCACCTATTTCCTAAGTTTATAATGCTTCCTTCGATACATGTACCTAGTAATTTACAAAACATTAGTAACTATACGCTAATGGCTCTCCGTGGGGTGAATGAGAAAGAATACAAATGTCAACACCCTATCTCATTCGAAGGGTGTCGTATGCGACTCACGGAAAAATACGCAGACTATATCACTGTGAGGGAAGGAAAACTCGAAATAAAACCCTGTACCAACCCGCCTGGCCAGTAAAGAAACAGTAAGCTAAAGCCTTCCAACATTGGGACAGGCCTATGTCCAGCAGTGGACTGCGATAGGCCAATTGCTTGAAGCATCGGTAGCTTAGTGGTTAAGAAGTCGGCCTTACGATCGAGAGGTCCCGGGTTCGAATCCTGGCCATTACACTACCGACGTGAACCCACTCCTGCCACAAGCAATTTAGCTTAGTTGGAGATGTTAACGGGAATATTAGTAATTTCGGTTGCTAATATTCTTTTAAACAAAAAAAAAATTGATTGCATGGCTAATAATCCTAAAATAATAAAGTAGGTAGGTACCCTTTGTACTTATCTTGTCACGTGTGTGTAAAACACGTCTTTATCAATAGTTTTCTATATTTCTATATCTTATTCCCTAAATTAAAGTAAAAGTATAAAAAGTATTAAGAGCCATAACTTACAAGACCCAAAAATAGTCATTCTGGTTTTTCCATATCAGAATCTGATTCCTTAAGGAATCCGTTTTAAATTACATGATTTTCTATTCTGATCAAATCCCCTGTTCACAAAGCGAAGATAATTGAAATCAATATTTATTCTGTTCTGATCCCCAGTTATTTATAAGAACAGATTTGGTACAAAGGGCAAAAAACTAAGAACTGCTACAAAGATAGATTAAAAAAATATTTTCAGATGAAACTAATAATATCACCGTTAATCCCACTACCTTGTCCTTACTATGGAAATATTTCGATAAACTCTATAAACGTTTTCGTGTTGAGTTTTTCCACATCATTGGATTCGACATAAATAATTTGATCATCAATTTATATGAATCATAATAAGTGGGAAATTCAAATACTTGACCATATACGTAAGTATTACATACAGTCTGAACTGCATCAGTACAGCGCGACATTGGAGCTCACTGAATACTTGAAAATAGCATGCTATTTCAAGTTTTACAGAAGAATCGGACAGCGAGAAAATAAATGATAACTGTGTATTTTTTGGTCTGTATTGGTGACTGTCTTTTCTCGGACTTGCTTTCAGCTTACCATTAGGCAAGGTGAAGTGAAGTGTATAAAAAATAAATTTCATTTGTAAATGAAGAATTAAATTAGAATGAACGATATTGATTTTATCATCATAGGTGAGCAACTTAGCATCAACATACATACAAATATTTGTAGATAATAGGATTAATTTGACTGTTCGTATCGATAAATTTGCAATCCAATTGAAAGACAAAAGCATTAATTAGACTGAACCAATAAATAGGATCATGAAATGCTTAACTAACCACTAATATATACAAAACGTATTTATGGATCATGAATCTACTTAAAGTCTCTCATGTTAGCTTAGTTTAAATTGAATAAATTTAAGATATCAATACAAGACAAAAGACAAAAAGCTAAAAACAAATCAAACACATTCATATTATATTCATAAAATTCTCAAGAGATCATCTCGTGTAGGATGTTTTAATTTAAAGGTCTAAAACTGCTGTATAAAACTGGTTCAGATTCCTTCAGACAGTCTTCGGGAAGCGCTAGTGAGACAATGTCAGTCATAATAAAAAGTAGCATGTGTGAAGCACACACATTTACATCTCCAGACGCGGGAGGATGCTCTGTCTTTATTATTAACGCCGCGCTACAGCGTGTTGAACCAGTTAAGGTACGGTCTTCGTGGTAACAAACGTATTAATTTCACTGCATGCATGCTTATGCTTAACTTTTCGCAGAATGGAAAGGGAAAGCATATTTTTATTTAATTATTATATTAAACAAGCTACACTAGCTTTTGCCCGCGGCTTGGGAACATGGGAACTTATTTCCGTGATAACTCATTTTCTGTATTAATCTTCTTTAAAAATATAAAAAAATAAAATAAAAAAAAAGCTGCCTACATCTATCCCTGTACATACCAAATTTCAGCAAGATCTGTTCAGTTGTTAGAGCGTCATTTAATAACAACCATCTAAAAATCTTCACTAACTTTCACATTTATGATATTAGTATAATATAAGTACATTGTTAGTATAATATCAGTAGGTTTAATATAAGTAAAATATTGGTATTATATTATTATAATATTGTTTAATTTTTGGACGGCTTAAAATTGATATTTTCTGAGTAACACATTAGAATTGTCAAATATTGAAGAAGATTTGCTTTGTTTGATCGGTATTCCTTGAATTATTACTCATTTTCAGCTATTTAATTAATGTAATAACCTTTATGAGGGTTATATCGATGTTTATATCGATGAAGATATTGCATAAATTTACATTGAACAGCGTAGGGCTCCTTTGATATTTTCCGGGATTAATTCAGCCATTTTGTATAACGACTTTGACTGAATAAACTGGTACATTATTCTGTCATCAAAGAGCGATTTTGGAGACTTACACATATTCAAAATATACTTAGCTATCTGATACTGTCCGAAGTTTACGGGTAGTAAAATATGAACAAATAAATCGCGACAGAATCCGTTAAAAATTGATTTATTTCGCCTTGACTGTCTTTTTGCTACTGTCATTTTCTCTTTATTTTTATATGTCGAACGTTAGATCCTAAAGTAGCATAAAATTAACAACATCATCATCATCCTCCTGCCCTTATCTCAAGTTTATTTGGGGTCGGCGTAATATGTGTGCTTTTTTCTATTCATCTCTATTTGCAGTCATCTTAGCATTCACTCTTTTCTTATCCATATCATCATTTACACCTCCTTTTAGCATAACATTTGAGTTATTTTTATAAAATGTATTTGACCTACTTCTAACGTTAAAACTAACAAAGACTTTCTAACGTTAAAAAATATAGTTACAGAATCATGTATTCCCGTCACTAGAACCATACCTGTAGTACTTCAAAATATGAAAGGTACCCAATGAAGTAGCTCACGAGACGACCACAGAGAGTATAAACCGCACGTCGCACAACACCGTACACGTCGGCGTTTTACGGGATTGCATCATGACAAAGGGAATCCACTCTTTTACTTTTTTGCGGAAAATAAACGCAATAACGAAACAGCGGTTTGAAATTTTTCATGGAATTAACTGGGGAAAGTTTTTGGTGTCTTTAGGGGTACTTTTGACATTTCGTAGAGGGTTTTCAACCAAGATGCAACAATAAATGACTGTAATAACTGTTTATGCAACGAGGGTTTACGAAAGTCCTAAATTAATTTCTTTGTGCTTTTTTTGAATATTTTTTTTGGCATAATTCAAATACCTATCTTAAAATAGGTAGGTACACGTACTTACATTCCTTGAATGAAATTTTAAAGCAACTTGTATGCTAACTATTCAAATCTATTATGATAGGAAACTACAATATGGGGTTCTTCAAGAAGGGCATTAGGAGGTTTCTTCAGGGTCGGCAGCACGAGTGTGACGCCCCTGGTGTTGCATACGTCCATAGGCCACGGTAACCACTTTCCATCAGGTGGGCCGTGTGCTTGTCTGCCACCTAAGTAGAAAAAAAAAAAAAAAACGATACAGTGAAACTCGAACCCGCGACCAGGCCCTTACTCAAGACGTGACTTAGTGGCTCAGTTGTCAGAGCGTTCCCCCTGTAACGAACCGCTCGCGGGTTTGACTCCCGCTTGAATTACTGCAATTTTTCCAATCTTAATCGATCACTTTTACTCACGAAAGTTTACATAAATATTAGGGATTCCATTTTTTCTCATAATGTTTTTTGTCCTAATTTAAATTGTCATAACAAGTTAGGCATAATTTTCTTTGTCATAATAATAGTGTGCCATAATTGGTTTTTAGCATACTATGTTATCATAATATAACAATGAAACTATGTAAATCAAAATATTCTGAGGCATGTTTTATCTAATATATAAAATTCTCGTGTCACAGTTTTCGTTGCCATACTCCTCCGAAACGGCTTGACCGATTTTGATGAAATTTTTTGTGCTTATCCGGTATCTATGAGAATCGGCCAACATCTATTTTTCATCCCCCTAAGTGATAAGGGTGCAGCGGGAACGGGATTTGAATACCACGCGGGCCGAAAATATGGCGGTACGAAGTTCGCCGGGGCAGCTAGTAATAATATAATATTTCAGCAGAGCACATCAATTGACTTCACCTCGCTTAAAAGGTAAGTTAAAGGTGAAGTTTCAAGAATGAGCACCACCATTAGAGATGAGAATAAGCTACAATGGTGTTCATTATCAAAACATAAACAAACAAACGCAATTGAGTCATAGAACATTAATGTTCTTTAACATTTTTGAACTGTGAATATTGGGTTATATCCCAACAACAAATAAGTAATATTATATCGCATAACATGCAAGTATTGACAACAGTCTACTGCACATGATACGAGGCATCGATGCGTTAGCAGAATTTCAATATCCGTCCATGGGTTCATGAAGTACTCTCAATACTTTAGGCGGAATACAGACTTGCGATTTAAAAGTTTTAACTTTTGAAAAGTATCAAAGGCAAAAGATTTGTAATACTTCTGAAATATTATTTTTTTAGTACGATGGTTTTTGATAAATGTTATTACCAGAAGAGGGTTATTTTTATTAATTCAATAAGGTATTACAAAAAAATTTGCACAATACTTAACGCTGATCATGATTTGATAAAAAAGTTGATAATTTATTTACACTTACAATCAGTTATTTAAATTAAACAATATGAAATTAATTTAGTTACTATATAGACAATCCTAAGAAAGTCTAATTGTAGAAAGGACAGAAGAACATAAACAACACTAAAATGCCTATAATATGCATAGGTTTTATGAAACCCACCACAGGAAGAGGTGCCCGGTGGAGTAGAATAATAGGGCCACTATTATTCTACTTCACCGGGCACCAAACTTAAAATCACCTTATGCTCAAGCCAACTTTCGTTGGAAACAATATCTTAGACAAGTGGCACAATTTTCCAAAAAAAAAATATGGCACATTTTACCCCATGAGTGCTATTACATGATAAAAAAAACTCATTGGGTAAAATTTTGCCAAACTTTCAAGAAATATATGTGAATGCAACCCCATTCAGTAATAATAATATAATCCAATGTGGAAGCAGCCTAACCAACGTTTTGACATTTTAATATAAATTTGGTACTTTACTGTCGGCGCCGATATTAGCGGTATTTGAATATCGATACTGACTTCGATTTGTTTTACATTGATGTTAGGAGGAAATTAAATACTTCAATGTTATGTTACTTTGTATTTAGTGAATGGGAAGTTGTGGAGTTTGAAATAAACTTTCATCTTCGAAAGGAGATTACATATACGTATTTACCTAACATAATATATATGAATACTTTGATAGCTTGATTCTACTTCTACGACACGTCAGTTGCAGACCCTCAAATCAAATCATCTTAACTTTTTTTTTACACTTATCTCCGGTTCTATTTAACCGATTGTGTACAAACCAACGTTAGATTTTAAGTCTGACCAAGATATTTCAAACAAAAAAATCGCATTTAAATCCGTTCAGTAGTTTTTGCTTCCATCGCGAACAAACAAATAGACAAGAATTCCAAAAAAAAAAAAAATTTTCGCGTCCATTATTGATAAATATAACATGGCCCAAGTATTTTTAAATCTCTCGAATGACACGGCCACTTTACAATCATCATATATATTATGTAGATAGTATAATTATGTAGATTATTATGTTACACTGGAGGACAGAATTTGGTTAGATAATTTCCTTCCCCGTGGTTATACTCAATCGAAAATTTTTGATCCTGAGCTCTAATATTTGACTCAGGACTCAAGCTCAGCATTTCAACATTCAAGATCTATTGGCCCTAATATAATATCTGGTAATCAAAGTTTACGGATTTTCGGTATTAAATTTTAATAAGCACTCACATTATTGCCAAACAGGATATCCACACCACATATAGCCTGAAGCCAGATAAGCGTGAATTTCATGTACAAATATCAGCGTTTCTAATTAGGACAGTTTCTACAGCGAAATCCTGCCTTATACTCAAAAGTTGGCTATTACAAATCTAAATAATGTTACACAACAACAAATGCCGTTTTGGTTCCCGGTGAAGTAAATAGGGCCATCCCATCTCTTCCTGTGGGAGTCGTAAAAGGCGACTAAGGGATAGGGCTGTTCTACATCCGACAGTAAACATAAAGCCTATGACTAAGTGCCCGCCTGGCGGTACTAGGCACGCCCCTTATTACGTGGGACCGAAATTCAAAGTTGGCGACATGTGGGTGTTGGTACACCTCTGCCTACCCCTTCGGGGATTTACAGGAGTGAGTATATATATGTATGTAGCAACAAATAATTAAACTTTTGAGCTCATGGTAAAAAGTGATGATAATCTTAGCGGATTTGACACGCTACTTGAAGGTAGATCGCTCAAAATTCAAATGCACCGTGAACCTTATCCCTTAAAAAAATCCAAATCATTGTTGATATAAAATATGGGTGTAGCGAAAAATGTAATAAACAGTTCCTCCGTTCTGTAACATTCATTAATTTTATTGTTATAATCTCTATCGTTCTCAATGTTCAAATCAAAACATAGAATCAAAGTAAATACGATATAATCGTGACAATATGTAAACAAGAGTAATTTCCATCTAGGATATCAAATTCTGTGTAAATCCCGTTTTAGCTCAGATTATAATCGACTTTTGCAAAACAATAGCTCATAAATATTTAGATTTCGCATAAAATTTAAGTCGAAATAATGTTGCTTTAAGAGTGCGCATAAAGCTAGAAAAAAATCAGATTTCACCCGCACCCCTCGCACGCCCCGCTCTCGCCTGTCGTCGCTCCGGCAAGTCCGCCACCTATTTTGTGTGGCAGCGACCCGCCATGTATAGTTTGAAGGCGCACAGTATACCCAAAATACTCAGATAAAATTGTCAAAATACGAGTTGCATCATTAACTATCTACTTTGGAAACACAATAAATTTATTTTTGGTAAAAAAAATATTTCTGATAAAATGAAAAGGTAAGTAAGTAAGTAAAGGAATATGTCGTCGTTGCGCTTGCCAAAACCTCTATGTGTTTTTGGTCAAGTTTTCAGGAGAGACATTAAACTGTTTTATTACATAATTGATGAGCGTATCAAAAAACTAAAAATGTAGTATGATGCCAAAAAATATTTTGCATGAACTGAGATATAAGTGAAAATTATAAACGGTACTATCCATCCACAATATTTTTTTTTTCCATTTTGATACACATATCAGAATTATCTTCCTAGCGCCATTTCTTACAAGTGAAAAATATATACATATCAGATTTTTTATGGACCTCAATAGGATTTATATAAGGGATAAATACTGACAGATGGCAAGGTACATAACATACGAAGTAAATAAATACCCACTATAAACTTTATTAAGGCATACAAGTAAAAAAAATAAAAGTAGTACAACTGTTCCGTGTACAGGGTCCTACTAACACCTTTGAGACCCAAGCCAACCTCACTTGCTAGTCGGTGCACATGTTAAACAACGGACGAGGTTCTGGTACCAATTTTCCTCTCGGAGTTGGGAACTAATTGCTGATCGTTCCTGGAATAGCCGATAATACGATAATCAGAAAAGAAGAGCAAATCTCCGAGTTCCGAGGTGCACATTATGCTGCCAATTAGTTATAAACTTTAGTTGCATCTGAGCCCTTCCCCTCGGCGTCCGGGGTGCGCTTTTCCAGTCTTTTTTTTAATATAGGACACGTCAAATTGACTTCGCCTCGCCTGATGGTAAGCAAAGTCTCTGCAAAGAGGGTCACCATTACAGACATGTACCATGTTACAATGATGGCACTCAGCTTGAGGGCCTCATCAGAATATGCTTTTTCACGCCCCGCTTGAAGGACCCGTGACTGTAGGAAGAGGGAAACACGTGAACTGGTAAGGAATTCCAAAACTTAATAGTGCGGCAGAAGAAGGAGTCGCCGAACCGCTTGGTTCTTGATGGAAAATTCTGCACCGTATGCGGGAGGCGTCTAAGTCCTGCACGTGTTGTCCTATATAGGAAAGGAGAGGGTGGGATTAGTTGGAAGAGCTCATCAGAACATTCACCATGGTAGAGACGGTAAAATACCGCCAAAGATTCCATATCTCTACGCAACTGCAAAGGCTCGAGGGTGTTGGTGACCTCAGGATTCCCAATAATATGGACCGCACGTCGCTGCAGCCTATCGAGAGCATCTAGTAAGTACTTTGCGGAGCCATCCCAGAGATGAGATCAGTATTCCACGCAAGAGCGAATTTGTGTCTTATAGAGAAGGCACCGCTGCTCCGGCGTGAAAAAACGTCTCACTCTGTTCAGGACACCGAGTTTACGCGAGGCTGTTTTGATGATACTCTCAATGTAGTTTTTGTTGTTCAGTTTGCAGCGAACATCCATACCTAGGATATTGAGATTGTCCTGTAGTGGAAGTGGCGTGCTGTGAAGAGTTGGAAGGGGAAGGAAAGAAGATACCTTTGCTGTGAACGCGCATGCCTGCGTCTTCCTGGCGTTGAACTCGGCCAGGTTTTCCGAGCCCCATTGAGAAACGTGGCTCAGGGTCCGGTCTTCTTTTTTCCGCGATATCAGACTGCTTGGCCGCAGGATGTCCGTGATAGCCTCCGTGTAAGGTGCTATCGTCTGCATAGCATAGCGCCGCAAGTTTCTAGACACACCGTTTAACATCTTTTCGAGTATAGGGAGCTATCGCTATCGTCAGCGACGATCACCGCCGTAGTCACTTGGAAGACTAAGTCAAGCTGGTATCAAAGAAACAAGGTAGTACATCACTGCGGGGCAAATACTCCTTCTTTAAAACGCTCCCGTTCTGCCCCACATGGAGTACTGCTGTCACAGTTTTGCCTGGGCTAGCTAGACCTCTTCGACTTGGTGCAAAGACGGGCGCTGAGGATCGTCGACCATCCCATACTCACAGGCGGGGTAGTAGTCCCTCTCAACCTCAGAAGGTACTTGCTGTGGTTGTTTTACCGCCTGTATGATGGTTTGTATTCAGAAGAATTGTTTGATATAATGCCTAGAATATTTTTACTTTATATCGCCGCTCCGCTTGCCATAGACAGTGAATTCACTCTCACACAAATGGTGTAAAAACGTCTCACTTTATTCAGGACTTCGACCTTACGTGAGGCTGTTTTGATTTAATCATCTGTCTCGTTTTGTTTACTATTATAAGATTATTTACGTTGTTACAAAGGTAGAACACCAATTTTACAACCAACAAACCGAAGAAAAACAAGCTGTCAAATTGTCTATGTGCAAACCAATTCTGACATGTGCAACATGAGGATGAAAAACTCTTGATGTGAACACATAACCAATTTTACAGTGTCAGAATTGCACATGTATATTTTGTCAAATCTATTTCTAGAAGGAATTAACACTTGGTTGTTTTTTCAGTTGATGCGCATTTTTTTAAGGCCATCTAGCGAATAAAAAAAAATAGAAAAAATGCACATAACGACTTTGGCAGGCGCACCGACGATTTGACGATTTGGGAAAAACAATGCTTTTACTTTAATTTAACATCTAGCGATGTTCGTCTAACTATATGTGATAAATTACCCAAATATTTTTTTTTTGCGCGGTAGCCTAGTGGTATGGGTAATGGACTGCTGAGACGATGTCTCGGGTTCGATCCCAGGTTTACCATGGCACACACCAATGACTTTTCGATGCTTTTCGAAGTTATGTGTGTATTTATCGCAGGTTTATAAGTGCCCGGATAATGGCAATAGGCTCGCCACCTATTACATTGGGACCTAAACATAAACGGCGAAATGTGGGTGCTAGCACCTCTGCTTACCCCTTCGGGGATATAGGCGTGAGTTTATGTTATGTTATGTTATGTAATTCAATTAATTTAATAGTAATCCTGAGTCGGGTCATCCAAATAGTCCAAATAGTGGTTCAATATTACTGATGAACATTGTGTATAATATGGTTGCCCTATTTTATCATTACGTATAAGAAGCTAGGGCCCTGACATATTGAATCAAGGCTGGCTAAAATATACCGCTCATTCCACTCTGGTGCAAAATTTCCATCACAATTTGGATCTAGTTCTCTCAAAACTTCAACTTTCTCTAAATATTTAATGGGAGATCTGTAAAAATAATTGCAAATTAATGACAAATCAATCACATAAGCATTGCATTGCTATTTTAATCTACTTGTAGATAATTTGATATAAATGCTAAATAAGTACATAATGGAAAAAATCAAACCTATAATAGGACTTGAATGCCAGGGTCGCGAACCTTGGCGTTCCAGCGCTCTTAGTGCCTTTGCACATTATAAGAAAATTTCTGGTGCTTGACAAGAAATTTCTTATAAGAAATGCAGTCGCCTTTGTTGTTATATGAGACCGTGCACATTGTAAGAAATTTTTTCTTGTGTCTGATAAGACACACGCATTTTGGCGGAAATAGACCAGAAATTTCTTACGTACGTGGGACACTCAATTACATCAAGTTTTATTTTGAGAAATTATAAAATTAACTTCGATGTATAAAATATTTTTATTAAATCTTTTCTATGGACTCTCCACCAGGCCGTTTCCTCGTGGTCATACTAGTTTGTCATACCACCAGCCTCTACACAAAGTTTCATGCGTCTGAACCAATTTTCGCACAATCATCGTACGAAAATGTTCTCGATGCAGATCCATTTTTAAATGAAACACAATAATTTAGTTAATTTGGCTCTCAAAAGATTGTGGAGATTGGAACAATGGTATTTTTACTTTTAAATAAGCAAAGTTTTCAAAATACATAATAACAAGTACTTAACCAGTACCTACACAAAACTCGCAAAACTTATTGAGTGGCCCACTCGGTAGGTACCTATTTCATTCTGCGGCGGCGGCGCGTGGTCCCCCTCCCCCCACATACCGCACCTCACTACACTACACGTGCCGGGCGGCGCGCGGCCCTTTTTAACCGACTTCAAAAAGGAGGAGGTTCTCAATTCGATAGGTTTTTTTTTGTTAATGTACCTATGCCAAATGACCTTCAGTTTAATTTAAATCATAAATGTAGTTTCGGTTGTGTTGTGACGTCTCGATGAACTAAATAGGTAGGTACCTATTAAAAATCCTTACCTGAGAGTTAAAACTAGCATTTCACATGGTCATATAGCTCCTCTAAATTGCGTATTTTGACGATGTAATGAAATCTTCAAGTGTTCTCACAACTTGTCAAAAGTTGTTTGGGACATACGGAAGTTAAGTATTAGGTATAAAACTTTCTTTCGTCTCGCATTAATTCTGGTTCCAGCTTCGTATATACCCCATCGTTGATTCTCGTCATATTTAAAGCATCGATATATATATAGGTAGGTATATTAATATATTTAAAGGGTGCTTATATCTACGGTGTTCCCGTCTATGATATACCTACCTACTCGTAGGTATGCAATCAATAAAAGTCGCTGTCGTCTGTCTATTTTGTACCTATATGTGTATCCGCCCCGTGGCCGAAAATACGTTACCTACGTGGTACCGAAAATAATTTGGTGAAATGTGGGTGTTAATATTATACACCTATGCTTACCCCTTCGGGGATTTACAGCACGCCTATAAATCCCAAAGTATAGTATATGTATGTATGTATAATATATTTTTTGACACAAACAGAAATGTTTGTGAACAAACAGAAATGTTTATGGCTACGTAAGAAATTTATTGTCAGACACACGAAAATTTCTTACAATGTGCAAGGTGTACTCTTCATTAGACACGAAATATTTCTTGTCTGGCGTACGTATCTTATAATGTGCAAAAGGCCTTACTCTGAGCTATCCTTCCCCGGGCAGTCATCCGCTTTCCGTGTGGTCAATTTTTTTTATTAAAATCACCGGGATACTCGTATTTACCATGCCGTTTGAATGTGTGAACATTCGGTACTGTACTAATGTGAATGACCATGTTAATCTCAAATCATATCATTCATTCATATTAATTTACATATTTTACTGAAATGTTTTCTGAATGTGAGAAAAAACAATTGCAATAAGCTTACAAAGTTGACGAAAGTTTTTTACTAAGCGATTCGACCGGATCGGATTCATCAGCTTGTGTGATATTACGAGCTGAAGCAACTCTGAAATGCATTAAAATTGATAATACAATGTATAAATACTTTCGCAATATATTTAATAATTATATTAGTGCTATATAAATAATATTATACAATAAACACGCGAGTAGTCAAAAACATCTATTTGATTTGCATATACTATACCCGAGCCGACGTTACTCCAGAGTTACCTAGCAACGGTGGATATTTGGTAACAAACTAAAGAAAGTAAAATAATATAGATACATTACCTTCGAAAATTAGCCATGAGTTGAATTCTTAGTTTCTTATATTCTCTTTTAGAGTGTTTCTTTTATATTTTTTTAATTGGCTCATTTTTAACGAACTTTCTTGACACGGAAAACAGAAATACAGTCCTCCCGTCTCAACGGGGCGAGCCCGACTACACTTGAAAATATTTAAGAGATACGATTTGACAGATGTCTGGATTCATGGTAGGTAACTAGGCACTATTGAAAGGATACATGAAACTGTTATAAATTAAGTTAAACCATTTCTAAATACGTAATAACTTATAATAGTAAGTATAAAAAATATGGTGTGACATATTTCACTTTAAATTACTACAAATATTTTAAGAATTGCTACAAATAATTTAAAATAAGACGTGATTCTTCATTTTTCGAAATCTCGTGTGACAGCTACGTCATATCGTTCTTATTTTTTCATTTGAGTGTTGCGGCTGTGTTCTCTATGGTTGTTACATTTTAATCGTATGGAGTTTATGTCAACTCGTTACGTTTATGGTCGGCGTTGCCAGAATGTAACTTTTGTAATATTATGTATTTCTTTTTACCCTCTTATGTTTCTTCTAAGTAATACAAATGAAAATATTGCTTAGAATTTTCTTTTATCGTATCGCATACTAGAGACAACGAATTTTTTTTATTTTTTTTCTGATACTGAAATCGAAAGTAGCTCAGACAGTGAATATATAAAAATTATAAATACCCATTTCGTATTTTCATTTACCCTGCTTTATTAACATTATATATCCTGAACCTAATATCAATACTAGATAAATATTAAATTGATTGTAAAAATGCACCTCTTAGATTATTTTGCCTACCAGCATCATCATGCGCATGGAGACGTATTTTCCTAATTGCATCTGAGGCCAAAGCTTGCCAAAGCTATAATTTTTAGGTTTTTAGGTTTCCCGTAGGAGCCGCGTGGTTCCCGGCAGAGTAGAACTTGGGCCTCCCCATCTCTTCCTATGCGGTGTCGTACCAGGCGACTAAGGGATAGGGCTGTTTATCACCAGACAGTTATATAGGTACAGCCACAACTTAGCCTCAGATGCATACCTCGAGTCAACAATAGTGCCAGGAATATGGCAATAGGCTCACCCCCTATTACGTGGGACCGAATAACTACAAATACCTATTTATCTATTATTTTTAACCTATTTATCTATTTTTTTTGTATGTTTGTTATGCGATTGTGAAGCCAATTCTAGACGGATTTTGAAAATTCTTTTTTTGTTCGTAAGTAGATTATTTCGAAATGGTCCCATTTAAATTTTGTAAAGATCTGATGATGGGTTTCCGAGATTAGACCAAGGAACTCTTCAAAAAGTACCAGGAAATCAGCCGCGATTGCTGCAATCGCATATTATTGCAATGTTTTCATTAAGCCTAACACATATAGGTACTAATCCAAATATCAATACTAGATATATTACATGATTAATCAGTGTTGCCAGGGCCAGATAGTCTAGTGTAAATGTAAACAAGATAGCTTAAAAAGTTACTTAACAGGGAAAAAGTAACGTTGTTTTATGGTATGGAAATCTTGTCGGATAATTATTATATTGCGCGGTTATGATGAATAGTTTTATTTATTTACAATGTTACAAAAGTTACATTTTAGCAGCTATGCGATTAATCTTTTGTTACTTGAATCGATTATTCTGACAATTGATTTAAGAAGCTCCATCCCTAGACTATAAACGTCAAATCGTATCTTTTAAATATTTTCAACTGTAAATGATGAAACAACAGATGGCCGACACCTCGGGTCAGGTGCGATACAAAGAGAGCGTTATGCGCGGAATAAGACCGTCGTAAGCGCCAAATTCATTTTTTTTTAATTACTCGTAAAATCCACACAATTTTTTCAAAGTGAAAATAGAGTCACTGGGTTACATAATTTTACACTTTGTATTCAAATATTGATTCAGTTGTGTGCATAATATTGGAAATAAATTGATTTTAGTAGTAAATAAGGCATAACTTTGTGATTTTATTCTATCGAAAAAATATTATTATTTTATGTTTTCACCATGACCAGTCCCTTACAAATATAACGTATTTTCTATTAAAAAAAACCCAGCTCATTTGTGGCTTACTTTCGGGTATAAACATCAAATCTACGATCGGCAATTTAGCTTTATACCCCCTCTTAAGTATAATGATAACCATCAGTATTAATATTTACATACAATAAAATAATGTTGTTTTAGTTTTATTCTACTTATTTAGTATTGTAGATGCAGTACCTATATTAAAATTTAAAACTTCCATACTCGATAAATCAAGTTAGCCTACTGAATTATCTAATTATAGAACTAAAAGCAATTCTTCTCATCGTAGTTACACCCAGACCAATCCATTTGCATTGGTTTGGGTGTAATAAATATCGTGGAAAAGTACAAGTGTGTTATCAATATGTGAAATAACTTAATATAACACATATCCTGACGTCATAAAACCAGACCCTAAGTCACCCAGTCTATTAAGTTATCCCTTTCACGTATCTTCCATAAAACGAACACATCTTAATGATCCACTATTTTTCAAACACAAAGAGACTTTCACAATATCTCATTGTCTCGTTAACTTCATACAGTATCCGTACTTTATCACCCCTCTACTTGCCCCCATTATCCTGCGGAAACGTTTTTAGTTCAGCAGATCACATGAAAGAACGCACAAGTAAAGAATTGCCATTTTCTCAAAAAATGTAGCAACCTATTTTAAACTTTATACCTGAAGGCATAAGGTAGGAAAACTGGGTCAAATTAAGTTGGTTAGGATTCCTTGTAAGATTAAGCGCGATCATTGATGTGGTAATTGTATCTATGAGTTTCATGGAACTATTTTGTTGGAATTCCTTTATGGGAAATACGAGATAAGTAAGGGTAATGTGCCTGTGTTCAATCTGGTGAGCATTATTGCAAAAATCTTTTCAAGTTCTTTATGTTTTTCATCATGTTATTAGTGAAATTCCAAAAATTAATCATCTGAAAAATTCATCCATTTTTTCCCGATTATTTAGTTCCGGTTCAACGATCTTACCTTACATATAAGAATCTTCAAAAATTATACAGTGAAGCGTATTGATTAAGGCATTTGTTTCGCTATCCAATCCATGGAAAATACGATCAGTAGCTTCCTTTGATTCTTCGTTTTTTAATACATTTTTTTTTTTTTATAATTCAGGATATTGCTTTTTGTTTTCTTATTTAATATCATTGTGTATTATCAAAATGGGATTTGAACCTTTAATGTGACTGTGTGTAGAATACATAACTACCTATACAATTATGATCCATGCTTATCAGTGTGGGCAGAGGCTATATTTTCTAGACCGTATTAATTTGCAGACGTATGTTGTTCGTATTAATTGTTGATGGTGATATTTCGGTGTCCAAAGTCTGCTCTCCAGTGCATTCTTCCTCTGATGCGACTTATCTTGGCGTTTATGGGAGCGCACTGCCGTCTGACCTTTTAACCTGAATTAGACAGCCTATGCCAGAGCTTCGTCCGTTATTCCTTAGATGTACTGGCTTGCAGATGAGGTAGATTTGCCTCCTAATATTGCAAACGCTTATAGGTAGGTCGATAATCGCGTATCAATAGCTGATGACCACAAAACGATGACCACAAAATGTAAAAATTTGCTCTAATATCTTACAAAACTGTATCCTTATGAGATAGTCCTGTCTAGCACCGTCTTGAAAGTTGGGCATTAAGGAGCCAATAAGAAAGTTTGAGAACCTTCATAAACAAGTCTGAAGACTACGAACGCAATTAGATCTCCTCTGAAACAAATTACCTAAGTTTTAGGCTTGTGGTGTAAAAATCCGTTTTATGTTAAAGGAATTGTGGCACTCAGATTGAGAAACTCGCAGCATAGTGACGAATGGAATGAACGAGAACAGCGGTTAAACTATTTTGGAACAAACCAGATCATAGATGGGTGACCAATTACCATTATCATGAAAATCTTCTTTATATTTCTAGACATTAAATGATTGGTTGGAAGATTTAAGTTTTATTTGAGGGTTAGGTATACGCTATTTAAAGGATGAAATTATCTTTTAACACTAAACATCACTAAGAATATAAAGGTTTTAGGTAGAATTCGTATCAAATTTCATGTTGTATATTAGGGGCTTTAATCACGTGGTGTCTTTTTTGCAATTTTTTAGTCCAGCTTAATCCGCAGTTAAGACTGGTAAAGTGGACCTCAGACTCCGAGGTGAAAGCTTCGGATGCGACTTTGAATTAACGCTAGGAAGAAGAAATAGGTTTAATTTTATTTTATTTGAATTTTTTATTTGTAGATATATCCTGAAAGAAAATTAACTCTTGTTTAAACGGCTAATTACTGTTTAAATGGGATTGCTACATTTTGATTCAAATTTTATAATTAATCCGATAAAAAGTATTCTTGCTCTGTTAATTCATGTCAAACGAAGTAGATGAAGCTTAAAATAAAACTTTTGGATAGGCTTCGGAACGTAGGTAGGTTTTAATCTTCTGTGTTAATTTTATGTAAGCTTTGACTTGAAAACCCAGTGACATAAAATTAATGAATTTCAAAGCAAAAGTACTAACTACAACATTTTATTAGATGAATTGCATGTTGGGGATAGTGTATGAATAGATTAGAATAGTGTTAATATGGAAACATGCAATCACAATTTAAAAAAAAATAAAAATCACAACTGACTTTATTTTTGAAATGTTATGATTACTTTATATTTCAGTGGTAATTCAAAATATATAATAGGTAATCTAAAGTTTTTGGAACAGTATTAAAAAACTAAACTTTCTAAAGTTAATCTTTTTAACTTGCAGGTAAAGAAATCAGATAAAAACTTTAGACTTTTCAATTACAGCGATAACACGTCACCTAAATTTCTTTCGCTTTATGTTACATAATGGGTCTCATACACGCAGAAACAATTTAACGCCCTTCGCATACAGTACAATAATGCACTTAGGGTGCTGTTGGGTCTGCCCCGATACTGCAGTGCTTCGGGGATGTTCGCTGAGTTGCGTGTAGACTGTTTTTACACGACTATACGCAAACGGTGCACGTCCCTTTACCGTAGGATACGGGGTAGCACTAATAGCATACTAAGTGTATTTGCAAATAGGTTTGACTGTCAGTATATGAACCACTTATGTATGGTTCATGCACTGACTAACGAGTCGGTAGTCAGGTGCAAATAGGACATTTATTTATCAACTATTTTAATTTTAATTTATTTAATTAATTGAATTCATTTGTATATTATTTATTATTACTTAATCAACCTATAGTTCTCATACAATATATTATTTATTTCATATTATTTATGCTCAATTGTTTTATTTGTAGACATGACATCGGCGCCTATATTCCCACATGATTTTAAAAAATTGTTAACATCATTTTATAATATTAAATACTAACATAGTTATAGGCCAACATACTAACTAATTATGGATGATTTTATCTGAAATAAATCTCTTATTATTATTATTATTATTATTATAATATATAATATTGGAATGGTTTGTAGTTTGTGAGTAATACTTGTAATGATTTATTCATCAATTCTTATAAAAAATTCTGATTAAATTCAGACGAATGTCTGCTCTTGATCCTTATCCTAGAGGGCAAGTAATTTAGTCTACTGCTGTCTGGTTATCGATTGTTTTCTTTCTAATAAATTCCTTCGCGTAATCTAACCCGGTAAAAAAAGTTTGTACTTTTTTACTGTTGTTTGTGACATATTGAACAAAGCACTTGTACTTTCCACAATTATGTGTAGCAAGTTCCACCAAGCGCCATCAATCTCCAGTACTATTATATAAACAGTCATTTGTGACATTTTTCACATAATTTTACAAAAAGTTACAACTTTCCATAAATATCTCATTCTTCTACCCTCTCTGTAATATATTTATAAATGTTTGCTTTGTTACTTTTAATAATATGAAAGAGTGTAATACGACTCTCTTCACAATGCTTAATTCTGTTTGCGAACCATTGATTATTGTATTTTGGGTCTCACACATGGGGTCCAAAATTACAAACGAAGGGGAACTTGATAGTATTGACATAGGTGATTTATAACTTTATATTGTTGGTTGTAATTACATTAAATGAAAAGAAAATTCGGGAATAAGTGAGCTCTTTACAAGTCACGTCTTTATAAGTACATCACTATTAAATATTATCAAAAGCTAGTTGGATAAAATCGTTTTGATACTTGAAGCTTATTTAAAAATAATTATTAGGAGGCTAAAACATAATTTACTCAACATTGAACTCATTGTCGATAGTGAAATACCTAATGAGAAATACCTAAATTAATCATTTGCTAGAACTCACGTGTTTTCCTCCTCCTACAGTCCCGGGTCCTTTAAGCGGGCCGTGAAAAGGCATCTGATGAGGCCGTCAAGCTGAGTGCCACCATTGTAACATGGTACATGTCTGTAATGGTGACCCTCTTTTCAGAGACTTTGCCTTCACCATCAGGCGAGGCGAAGTCAATTTGACGTGTCCTATATAAAAAAAAAACTGAACATCTTTTGAAAACTTCGTGCGATTAAAAGAAGAAATTAATGGATTACGAAATAGCACAGGGTATTAACTAATAAATTACAGTGGTCTTCAAATCTCTGGGGCGCAAGGTTGGTTGGTACGTAATTTTAGTTCAGTTTTAACAATAGATCGTTACATTTCAAATTCAGTACATTCTTTAGTGAAGTAAATCGTCAACAAGAATTAATGAATATAAATCTGTTCAGCTTAAAGAAATTATACTTTTAGAAGTTTTCGAAATAGGATTCATCGTTCCCTAAAATTAATTGCATGTACTTTGAAATCGCGGACACTGAAGGAATTATACAACATTATATCATTTAAAGTTTAGGGTTTTACAAATACAATCCATCTTCATTAGTGAATCTAATTAATCCTCAGAACAAATTATATCTGACATTGTTTAAGTACCGCTTAGCACCTTGTTATACTTTTCACCGAAGTATTATTTCGAACTTCTAAAAAATAATCTACGTTTTTAATCCGCTTATTTGAAGGGTATATTTTATTTCGGCTTTAGGCTCTTATAGAGGAAAGTCGACTAAATTTTTATATCCTTTTTAAATCTTTCCTTTATCCTTTATTCCTTTCTAAACTTTTAAATCCGTACCACCTCTACCTATTCTACTCAATTTAGTTAGGTACTTAACTAAAGATAAACAATCTTGTAGTGACTTTTTATATAAACACATAGTAAACAAATAAACTAGGCTAACTGACTGACTAAGTAGTAGTTCGATTTCACTTTTTAGTGTTCAAAATAAGTTTTGAACAGAAAAATATCTATAAACTGAGTTATTAAATAAAATATTATTATTAAAAAGACGCATCAAGATTGTTTACGTTTAGTTACATAACTATCTAACCGAATAGAGTATAGATTTTCACTTTTTTCACTTTTTTATTCACTGGGAATATCAAACTGACGTCGACGTCTAAGGACTCTGACGAATTATGAAAAAAAAAAACAGTTTTCGGTGGAATTTGATTTGTTGTTAATTTTCATACCAGCAATGCAATTCTGTAAGCGCACAACGATGAGCACAACGTTACGACATCCTTGATATAGATTGTCATTGGTCGAGCTCCAGTGACGTCATCCAGTTCGACCAATGATAAACTCTATCAAGATCTTTTTAGGTATTTAAACTTTCATGGTCGTTCACATTATTATTAGAACTATCGGGATATTTACCATGTATTGTTTGGAGTTCCGTGATCATGGTGCTTGCAACAGCGCCGAAATATCGGAAACTCCAAACAATACATGGTAAATATCCCGATAGTTCTAATAATAATCTATCAAGATCGTCGCAACGTTGTGCTCGTCGCTGTGTGCTTACAGAATTACATTGCAGTAAGTAAGGTCATATCTATACTAATATTATAAAGAGGAAAGATTTGTACCTATTTTTGTATGTTTGTATGTTTGTAATGAATAGGCTCCGGAACTACTGTACCGATTTCAGTAATTCTTTCACCTATAGAAAGCTACACTATCTGGGAGTAACTGTCACATCAACATCATAAGTGATAAGGGTGCAGCGGGAACGGGATTTGAATACCACGCGGGCCGAAAATATGGCGGTACGAAGTTCGCCGGGGCAGCTAGTAGGCTATATAACATCACGCTACTACTAAAGGGAGTGGAGCAGTGAGCATAAATGTCAATAAATCGGGTAGATTTCCATACATTAAAGTTGGACCGGAATCCGAATTCCACGCGGGCGGAGCCGCGGGCAACAGCTAGTACTTGATATAGGGAAACTGAAACTACACAGTCTTCTTTATATAACTGTAAACTGCACTCGTTTAGTTTAAAAGGAGATGGATACTCTTCCATACATTCGTGGGCCTGATTGACAGAAAATGGAGCTGTCAGCTGTCACAGTTTAAAAATACAGTTGATAAACACAAGAAATAATTAATCGATTAACGGAAATCGATTCAGAATTTATTTTTATTACACTATTATTTGGTATTTTAAATGGTTATTATTATTATTATGATTAAGTTTTGTTCACTCTGATTGATTTAATATCAAATTGTGATGCAAGTGTTATAATACGCAATATTGTTTAAATAATTTTTAGTAATCGATATTTTATTTTGCTAGTGAAATAAATTTAGTTTTAAGATTTCTCGTCTTCAAGATTTTCAATTGAGCTGGTTTTTTAATATTTTGAAATAGAAAAAAATACCGCTTTTTTTAAGTCATATCTCAACTCATTACAATTTTGGCCCAGAAGTCCCCGTCTCCTTATGTCTAATGATCTTTTTAAGCCCTTATAGCCTTTTTACTAAATATCCGAGTCCAAGTTTCCCCATACAAAAGGAGTTAAAATTATACTTTCGTCTATGAAAGGTGCAGAATATTTGTTTAGTTCCTTGTGTTCCTTCAAGATCGTAAAGATTGGCAGAAATTATGTACTTTGGTAGGTTGGTATCATGATCGATATAGGGTGCTTTTCGGGTAATCGATAAATTGTAAAACAATAATAAAATTGTAAAAATAATATTTTAGTACAAAAATCACAATATTGAGGTAAATAAAAAATGCACACAAATGCACTAAATGCTTAAAACTGTTTTTACCTCAGACTGTATTATATGTATTAGTAATATACATACCACATATTACTATTATTCGCTTTTAAGTAATTTGCTTTGCCATTTTTCTAATAAGTCTTTTTAAATACTAAATAAACTTTGAACAATCTGAATGTAACTTCGTGATTCACTAAGCGTCTACAATTCACCATATAATTATACTTATTCAGTTAGTCTACTAGCCAAGTCTTGCCTTATTCCACACAATTTACAAGTCCCCAGTTTAATAGTAGGCAATTACTTCAATAGTGGTAGTACAATAATTGCACGGCAATTTACGTTATTGAGGATCGCTGTTGACAATTTTCCTTCTTGTTCCATTGCAGCGTTTATTATTCCTCGTCTGCGGTTTAAGTCTTAAGTAATTGCTTTTGGTCATTATACTGATACTTAATATGCCTAGTATCATTTAAAAATTGTTAATCATCAAATCTCTATATATAAAAATGAATCCCTATTTCCCTTGGTCACGCCATCACGCGTGAACGGCTGGACCGATTTCGCTAATTCTTTTTTTAAAACATTCCTTAAAGTACGGGAATGATTCTTACGGAGAGAAAAATTGAAAAAAATAAAGAATTGACTATTAGGCGGTACGAAGTTCGCGGGGTCAGCTAGTCATTTATAATTATAATTACATCCTGCATGTTACAGGATTTCAGTCAACCAGTGATTATTAGACGTGCAACATGGTTAAAATTTTAGATACTTAGTTCAAAGTTCAAGTCCTTCTATTTCTACACATTCTATAAAAAAATATTTCTGTTCTAAATACGACTATAATCGCTTTAATAACTATAAACATAATTATATTATATAATTAAAAATTTAAACATTGATTTCGTTTTAGTAACATTTTGTTATTTTAGTAGAAAAAACACCAGACCAAACCTTTTGGCCTGGCCTTTTTTCTATAACTTACATTATCTGTCATCTATACAAATATTTGCACTGGGCGGGAATCGAACCGCGACCTCAGACGTAGGACGTAGCATTCGATTTAAGTTAAACGCGTAGAGCGTTTGCTATCGACTGCTAAGCTAAGCCGCTAAGCCACAGTGGTCGTCATAACTACTTACTGTTGACAACAGATGTCACTAGTTATAGCATATTGTGTAATCAGTTTATTAGGTACACAGAGTATTTACTGATAGGTGAAACGAGATGCAATATATAATATACGTGATTATGTACGAGTACAAAAAGTCCACTTAGGTAAAAAATCGATATTCAGTTAGTTTCCGAAATAATAATAACAGTAGGTAGTCGGTCAGCCTTCATAACTTGGACCATTAACAGTTCAAATGTCCGTCTTACTGAATAGGGAAACTTCAAATAGCCGGTGAATGTACGATGGAATATTAATCGCACTGAATTCTGGATCACTGCCATTAAATCATTGATATTTAATTGATACTAAAAGCGAGGGCTTTTAGCTGCAGTTTCATTTCATTGCATTTTCATTACATTATAATATGAAATTGGTTATCCATTGATTTAATTATAGCAAAATAATTGAGCATTCTACATGAAAATGTGTATTGTATTTCATTCTATAGCAGCAGAATTACAATGTTATTTTATTTTACTATTTTTATGAAGACTATGCGATATTCATAGATAATCAACTATATTTCTCAGAAGATGTTCTCGTAAAAAATATTACATTGACGGCATATAAACTTTGCTGGATAGTAATAGAATGAAATGATAGCTGTGCTCAACGTTTATGATGCGTACTATACTATATTATTTACTTACTGTTGCCCACGGCTTCGCCCGCGTGAAATAGTAATCCTATTCTGTAGCCAGAAGAGCCTTTCTCGGAATAAAAATGTCTAGGTATTTGCTATTCTAGACTACTGTAACATAATAAATGTGAGCTTGTACTATTCTTTATGACCTACATAACACAACGGGCATAATAACCTCGTGTTGTGTTTCCGGCGGTGAGTAGGATAGCCACTGGAGAGGATTTGTGCCGTCAGTGGGAAGACCAAAGGCTTGTCCTGCTTTTCTTCTTCGCTGACGGTACATAATCTTTTTGTTCTTGAAGGGTCGGCAGCACGAGTGTGACTCCGCTGGTGTTGCACTGATTCATAGGCCACGGTAACCACTTTCCATCAAGTGGGCCGTGTACTTTTACGTGTATAAAAATACCTTAGATGAAGATGAGTGCCCAAAGCTTTGGTATCGTAGGATTCGTCTAAGCAAAGCATGATTTTTTAATTCTATCAAATACGATCCTGTACAATTTTGATTGAAATTTCAAACAAAATTTTAATTATGTTGTGAAAGAGCCTTACCCAACGCAGGTAGGCAAGGTTTTTGGACATAATGTAAGAATTTATTAATTGAACTCTATAGTGATAAAACTCATGTAGAACCTAATAATTATAATGAAAATAACTCCTTATACCACCTAATGTAAGTGAAAATAACACATAAAAAGAATTTTATTTAAAGATAGCAAATATAATTTATAGTTTATGAACTTTCAGTGCTTTTAAGCCGTCTAACAAAAACTTAATTAACATTAGAGCATAAAATTAAATTGCTAGCTGTATTGTATTTAGCTTTTAAGTCTACTGAATATTATATAGGTATGTTACCGGGAATGTGTATAATCTGATATTCTATACAATGCCTAGGCAATATCTAGACAACGCCTAGGCATTCTATACAATGCCTAGATAATGCCTAGGCAATACCTAGTGCGCAGTACGAGCACCGGTAATATGTTATCAAAAACATAAATGGTGGTTATGAAAAAATTACCGCGAAGGCTAATGCGGGAGCTCCACACCCGCCTTAGCCTCCCAACCTACTTATATCTAACCAGATCGGGGCGCAGTGTCAACACCGCGCAATATGATTTGCATAGATGAATTCCCGCAAAGCCATCAGCAAATATACACTATAATCTATTTATTTCAGACATTGCCGGTGGAACAGCAGATTTTGTATATAAAAGTATACATTGGCTAGGCATTTTATAGAATGCCTGCATTATACAGATTGACGGTAACATAATATACCTACATTTATAAAATTTTCAATCATTCACGGACTCTCCTTTCTCGTACTAAAGGAATCTTTAAGTTTATAAAACACGTAATTAAGTACTCCACGTAAATAAGTACTCGACGATCATCACGCTGAACTAATGATTAAATTCATTCAAGTGAAACTATTTTGATATTTTATTTAAGAAGTTATATAAATAGATATAAGTAATATTGATCTAAACTGATCACCAATATAATAACTAAAATAATGAAAATTATGATTGAAAAGTACATTTACCATACCATACATACATTTTAAATAAGTGACATATTTGATCATTCAATTAACCAAAAAAAAACAATACAAACCCCAAAATATCGTTCAAAAATCTTTTCATCAAACAATTGTATCAAATACTGGCAAAATACAGCAACAGGAAACATACCCGTTCACATGAATCATAATATGTTAAGTTGCATGTTAACTTGCAAATGGAATTTTATCCCCTCAAATCCGCGCCAAGAGGGCACTTAACAAATGCGACATATCCAAACGAGGGGGCTTCACAAAATAAGTTATTTAGGTAATCATTATTTTGGTGATAGAGGTATTCACCCAAAGAAGGTGTAATAACGGTAAATGGTGCCCATCACGCGGCGGAGCATTAACATCCGCTGAGATGGGAATCACAGAGTACGGTGCTACTACTGTTTGTCACTATTTTATCACGTTGTATCAATGACTGATAAAAAGAACTTGCAATTTATCCATGTTCATGTTCTTATAATATATCTGTGTTATTTGTACCTATTTTATTTATGTTCATGTTGTTTATTGTGTATTGTAGATGATGTGAGAAATTGTGACTACCACTGTGGAATTAACTATGGAATTCCTATGTTCTGAAATGAACGTTCTATTAAATTGTACGCTATATTATTACATGTACCATAATCTATTCATTTTAAAAATACATAATTTCTCATATTTATGGTAGTACCTAAAACTTGAAAATTTTAGTATATACCTAGTATACCTAATTAGTTGCATTTACACCTAGAATACATTTTATTGGTTTCGGCGGATAGTGTTACAATCGGTTTATACGATTTTTTTTTGCAAAATTTTCTCTTGCGAAGCTGGTATGAATCAGTAGTGGATTAGTTAATTAGATCCATGAATCTGAAAAATACGAGAATGTAATGTATTAGAATTCGGAATTTGGAAGAAAGAGCACAATTAAGTTGACTTATAGATTCATTCAAAGTGTTTTTATCTATACTATTATTATAAATGCGAAAGTAACTCTGTCAGTCTATCCATCTATCTGTTACTCTTTCAAGCATATAAATCGACTGAACCTGATTAAACCTTAAGAAAGGACATAGGCTACGTTTGGTCGCGATAACCGACATTCACGCGGGCGGCGCCGCGAGCAACGGCTAGTTTCTTTATACATATTTTACTAATTTGTAAGCACATTGTGATCTTCAAAATGAAATAAAAATTACTTTTTTATCCCGAAATCGAGTTGCATTGGTAGGTTATTTTACGATGCGATGTTTACGGACAAAAGCGCTGGAGGTACAGACATATTCCTGAAGATCTTTTACCTACATAAAACAATCATATTGGTTTTGAGCTACACAGTGTATTACAGGTAAACCTATAGTAGGAGCTATGAAATCCGTTGCTGTACGAAGTATAATATTTGGTAGAGTCAGGCAATGGAAGTAGCTTAACATTATTCAAATTTACAAAGTACTTTACCTGTAAAATAAACCACTAATCTACGATTAAAGAAAACAAGTAATGAATTCATGTCTTAATTTCATTTTTAAAGATTTTCAATCTCAATTTCGTATGCTTATTTTGAAAATCATGATATTTCTTTCAAAAATTTGTGTAACATTTTTTGTGGTTTGTAAGGAAGAAGCAAGTTTTGGAAATATCACCTCTAAGGGGGTAGAATAATGGGTGAACTTACTTTAACCTTACTTGATACTCAGAACTCAAAATGCATCTATAGTCATAATTTAAATATTTGTAGTCGCAGTAAGATAGACTCTGTTAAATTATTTAGTCATTTGTAAACCTATTAAAATTTGTATAGATTACACGTGGAGCAACTTTCTTTGCTTACTGTATATTGTAGCACAGATTTTAGGGCACCAAAAATCTTGGCTATATTTTTACACTTTTACTTAGCATTGTTACTTAAAAAACAAAACTGAATTTTCCTCGTGTCTATCTCGTTTAAAGGATTACGGTGATACCTTAGCTGGCTTAAGGTTGTAAGAAAGAGCTTCTCTTTTCATTAGGAAAGTAGATGTTGGAATGAACATTGAAGAAAAAAACCTGTTTGGGTTAATGGTCTTACTTCGGTGTATATAGACATTATTTAATCTAAGTATTATTGAAACCAAAAAAAATCTTAATAAGTAATCAGTACAGCTAAGTATAACGCAACATAAAAATAACTTACTGAAAATAATTAGGTGGATAGCGCACTTAAAAGCTACAACAAAATAAATTTACCTTTTATGGGCGAACTGTACTCAAGAGACTATTGTTCGGGTTACGTCTGTCGGCTCCACTACTAGATAATGATCTGCTGTGGAACAATGAATTGGGTCCTAATCTAAAATGACCTCACAGTTGTGCGTAGGTCGGTAGGCTAGGGGTTATTCTGACATCCACATTTTGATTAATACTTTGTCGGATGCAAGAAGCTAATCCAGGTGGATTAGGACGCGAGGCGTTTTGTCATTCCATACAGTATACAAATGCAGCTAAATGACTCCATTACACTGGTAACCTAAGCGTAAAGTAACTTAAGTGGTATAAAATACTACAGAATACCGCGGCTATAATAAACTCGTGTTGAGTTCCTGGCGGTGGGCAGGGTAGCCAGAGCTCACTGGAGAGGTTTTGGAGAGGCTCGTTCTGCTTGTCTTCTGCACCAACGTCACAGCATCTCTCTCTTCTTTCAGGGTAGGCAGCACGAGTGGGACTCTCATGATATTGCACTCGTCCATAGGCTACGGTAACCACTTTTCATTCCGTGTGCTTATCTGCGACCTAAGTGGTATAAAAATCAATTTCTTAAACACACCTGATGGGAAGCGGTTGCCGTGGTTAACCGACGTATGCAACACCAACACCACGTCTTACTCGAGTTGTCGACCCTTTAGCAACTTTCTATATAATGCCCTTGTTGTTTTAAGAAGGGGTAATATGAAATATGGGGGTCTTTCCAGGCGACTATAAAATGGGCTAAGAACCCATTTTATAGTCGGTTGGAAAGACCATAGCAGTGAGTTCATCCACGCGTGCGCGGAAGGAAGTTCCTTTCATACTCTTTATGTCTCGTCTACTAAGTTATTACGTTACACAAGAGCCTTTACTGTGTTCAAGGGCCTATTGAAAACATCAAATCAATGGAATAGTCGACATCCCATCATTGCGTTTGAAGGAATCAATTTTGGCCGCGAACTGAGTCGATAATGGCTATATTGAGTGTATTGGAGCCTGCGGCGGGCAATCGGGTTGTTTGTTGTCTGGTGTTAACGAGTAATAAACATGGATGACGTGATTTTCAGAGCAGTGAGTTAAAGTAATAGTAAATTAAAATTAAGCTTAAAGACCTTTTAAATGGATTAGTATAGGTACCTACAAAAAAAAGAGAATATCAAAGTCCAGGCAAATCCGCAGTTAAACAGGTAAAGCGGACCCAGACTCCGAGGTGAAAGCTTTGGATGCGACTGTGATTAAGGCTAGAATGAAGAAGAAGTTTATCTACTAATGCAGTACAATCTATTAGATACAAATTATGTTGAAAGTATGATGTTGAAAGGATTGCCAAAGAAAGGTATATCAAGGCCCAACTATGACTTTGCAATAAAATCCTAATAATATTTTAAATATGAAAGTTAGTGAAGATGAAGACATCAGCTACTTAAAATATACATTATCTGCAATAAATAACAAGCTTAAGCAAAGAAAGGGCCTATAAAAATGAACAAATAACTTTGCTTTTTGTTAAACTTCCGTAATATTTAACTCCATCACACGACTGATAGCCTCCTAACTTATAAAAGACCGACAGAAAATCGGATTTGTCAAACTTTGAGTGAGTCGACTTGTTTAATTTGTCAAGAGCAAGTCCAAAGTGAAGTAGAGTGTCCTCTAAACCTTTGAATGTAGGGGTGCCAAGTTTCAAATGGAGCTTATACTGATGACATTATGCTTCTGTAATACTAATAATAGCAATGATAAAGGGAAGTACAAATAACTATCTCTTGGCACTGCCTACGGGTAAAGGTGTGGGGTTACACCAACATCCGAATGGCCCTCTCTATCTTTATTTTTGTTTAGGCAGGCAAAAATTTACTTTCCACATTTCACGGGTTCGGGGAAGCCACGCGGGTATGTGGGGCTCTCACCACCCTAGAACCACCTGCAGAGTGCTATACGCCGCGACTTTTTGACTGAACCGTCGGAAAGCCTACGCTCTCGTCGACGGATCACCCAAGCGATGGCCCGTAAAGGTGCTGGGTCGGCCCGTCTTTTGATTGGGAGAACTCCAGACAGACCGGGACATCGCCTCTTCGGGGGAGGCTCTACAGCGGGTGGAGGGCTAGTTGGAACACAGAAGTTATTTATTTATTTATTTAATAATTATTATTACAATTGTTTACATAAATTTATTAAATTTATCCTGCAAACCCAGATAGGGTTTGTGTAGGATAAACAATTTTACCTTATTTATATATCTTTTTTTTTTTGTCACTACATATATACATTTAATTATTTACACATTATTATTACGGAGGTAACAAAATGAAAAAAGTAGGTAGTTATAATTTAAAACTAAAGGACGGCTCGCGCGGTGATTTAGGGAAGTTGCTTTAGGTAAGCTCCGTATAAGTAGATATTTATTAAAAGTTTGTTATCAACTACTGGGAAATTGCCCAGCATGATATTGTTCATAGAAATTTAAATATAATATAGTAATTGCATAATATAATGGAATATATTATGTAAAAAATCTAACATTCAGACCAATTAATTTTACAAATAAAGGCCTAGTTCAGTGATAACAGCACGACTTAGCACCTTCATCATAATTTGAACATCTATGCATATTTTAACCAAGAGTAAATATTATTCACAAATCTATTCATTAATACAAATAGAATCGATGCACAATATATATTTTAGTGTGATGAAACACCCCACTCACCCCAAATTAAACAGTCATGGTTACAATGGCATGTGATATAACATACTGAACATTCAGAGAACCCATTTATTTACACAAGGGATATGGAGCTAGTAAAACAGAATAACATTACTTGACTGAAATTGCAAAGTCACCCTAATCAAGAACTTCTTCTAAACGCATTCCTTTCGTAATTTAAAGTGACAAAATACCTCATACATTACGCTCTTTACCTTTTCAACGATGTGCGGTAAAATGAACTTTGATTTCATTCATTTTTAAAGTGTATAAGATCAGTTTAAGAAAACGCGATATTTAATTTACACAGCATTTATTCGCAGTTAAACAACAAAGTTTTTAAAACAAATCAGTCTACAAACAGTTCTTTTGTTCTTCTCCTTTTTCAAAACTGACAGCTCTTCCGGGCCCGCCCGAATCTGACATCTCCCATAGACATTTTTAAAAAAGTAACAATCCGTTCGGAAATTATCATAATTATATCTAACATTCGGCCAACCTGACACACTAGTTTGTCCACAAACTAGATGATCATACAACCAGGTACTGGTATTTCACCCCTCACCTCATACATGGCCGTGTGAAACTTGCCAGCTATACAATTATGTCTCACTAGTGTGGCATTTCACTCCTCACCACACCAGTCTCTAATGCAGTCGAGTGAACCTTCCCACTCCATCATCTCATCTCAAAATGTGGCATTTCACTCCTCACCACACCAGTCTCCATTGTGGCCGCGTGAAACTTCCCACTCAGTCTCAACTCTACTCTCATCAACATTTATATAATCTAATGTGGCATTTCACACCTCACCACACCAGTCTCCATTGTGGCCGCGTGAAACTTCCCACTCAGTCTCAACTCTACTCTCATCAACATTTATATAATCTAATGTGGCATTTCACACCTCACCACACCAGTCTCCATTGTGGCCGCGTGAAACTTCCCACTCAGTCTCAACTCTACTCTCATCAACATTTATATAATCTAATGTATTCATGTTCTTATTAACAAAATATAAAAAGTATGTTATTTCTAATCAACAATTACGTAAAAACATACAACGTAACAATAACAATGTCGTATATGTAAACAATAGTTCGAATATTCATTATATTCTATGAATTGTTCCCATTATTAGTCTTTTCTTTAATTAAGTTTAAACTAAAAAGATGTGACATTTCAAAGAGCAATAAAACATTATACCATTATAAAAGACAAGAGAAACATATTTTCCCGCTACTCATCTGCCGACCCTGACTCATCATCTGTAGCGTTCTTTTCACATATATGTCAGTATTTGTTTCATCATTACTATAACACTCTAACAGACCAATGTCATCAATTTCTGAATCATTATTTACATACAATTCACACTTTATATTAATTTCCACTTCTGGATCGAATTTTGGCATATCCATATCACACTCATTTACTCTATTCATAATATTCAACCTATTCTCTGTCTTAATGATTACTATATGTGGTTGCTCAGTAAAGTTTTGGCCAATTAGTAGTGGCCTATGCAGATATGTATCCTCAATGATATAAGCACAAATATTTGTCTCTACAGAGTCAACTTGTAGGGTGAAGGTAGTTGTTCCTAATAATGGTATGCTAGTTCCGGCAATACCCCGCACTACCGGTAAGTCACCCTGTATTTTAGGCAAATTCTACTTTACAACTGTCCCTTGCGCTATCAATGAACAATCACTCCCTAGATCAATAAAACACTCCAATGTATGTACTTTATTAATCTGTGCTTGTTTATAGTATTTTGCATTGTTGGTGATGGTGCTGTCAATCGAAAGAACACGTTTTTCACTGTTATTAAAAAGTTTTCTTAAAATGGCAGTTTTCATCTGTGTGACCGAAACGTCTGCATGAATTACATTTGACTATTGGCTTAGGGCACTTCTGTAATCGATGCCCCTTTTCATTACAATTGAAACAAGTAGCTGTTGTTGCATTATGGCTGGTTTGAGACGGGTTGTTGATACATTGGATTGCTTCATGACCAGGTTCATTACATTTATTACAAACTATATTCCCCAATCCATTCCTAGTTCTAGCTATATCAGTATTTTCCCTACAAACATCTTTTAGATATTTTAATAAATCCTCTGGCTCTGTGAATCGAGCAGACGAAGCACCTGCCCTAACAGTGCGATCGTCAATTCCAAGTATAATACAATCCACTGCCCTTTTTCCCGAGATGTTACAAGAGTTTAAAAGCATCATTTTCTCATAAAAATAATTATCTAAATTTTCACCATATTTTAGACGCCTTTGCAACATCTCAGTTAAAAGAACTCCATAGTTTGTTTCTGTAGGAAAAGCTTTTTTCAAAAGCACCTGCCACTCCGGCCAAGTATGTAAGACAGATGCCTGTCCTTGATACCAGTCTTTAGCGCTGCCAACAAGTTTTGGGAGAGCATTGTGGATAATGTGAGCTTCATCCCAATTATATATTTTAGCACATTCATTCACTTTTGAAATCCACAAATCAATACGATTATTTTTGAATGCAGGGTTAAATTCTGGTATCATATTTATGTTGCTGTTAAAAGTTGATGGTGAATTGGGTACAACCAGTCCTTGCAGTAATTGAGAAATGTCCTTCAAGTTTATCAACACATTAGGAGGTAAAATGTTTGTCTGACCTGATGTGTACAGCTCCGGATGTACCTGTGGTGTTGTCGTTGATATATTATCACTACGACGGTCGCTACCACTTATCAAATCTGGTATCCTTTGTTCTGCCCCAGCTCGTCCGTCACTAACTTCAGGAAACATCGTTCTCTGCTCTGAGACCCCCGGTGACAGCAGTGGAGGCAGCGGCAATAGCGGTGGCGTTCGTGCTACGCGAACGCGACTCGACGATCTATTACGATGACGATGGCGTTTCCGAGACCTCTTGTGAGCGTGTTTATCATTCGACGATACCGACGACGTCGTAGAAAAATCGGAACTTGATTCATCTCTATTTCGCTTTTTCGATTTTTTACTCCGTTTACGTCCCATTTTCTTTGCACTATTTCCACTTCTGATATAAGATCAGTTTAAGAAAACGCGATATTTAATTTACACAGCATTTATTCGCAGTTAAACAACAAAGTTTTTAAAACAAATCAGTCTACAAACAGTTCTTTTGTTCTTCTCCTTTTTCAAAACTGACAGCTCTTCCGAGCCCGCCCGAATCTGACATCTCCCATAGACATTTTTAAAAAAGTAACAATCCGTTCGGAAATTATCATAATTATATCTAACAAGTGTTAATGCTCGAAATCCTCGTAAGAATCAAAATGAATGTTTAAATTTTACCTGGCTCAGATTTGATTACTTAAACTATGGTTATAGTCTAATATGAAGGATCATCATCGAATTTGATTCACAAATAATTGCTACAGAAAAATTGACATAGGCAAATGTATGTAGTACTCAAAGCAACGCATACATACTACTTCAACTGTTACCATGCCACATATCTAAATATCTTCTTTACTACTAAAACAGTTTAATTCTGCTCAATTTATTGTTGCTGCCTAAAACATTCCTCACATGACTTATCACACTTTTCCAGAAAGTGCATAAAATTGGTTCAGATTGAGGACTGGTAATATAACCAGTACTCAATCTGAACCAATTTTATGCACTTGAACAAATTGATATCAAACCGGCTTGAGATCTCAAATATTATTTTATTTGTATACTCTCTTGAGTGTTTTAATTAAGTAATATTGGGTAAGGAATTATTTATGGCCCCTCTTCATGTTTCCAATCGAAAATCTGTTGTCCTCTTTTCGCTATTAAAGATTTTGGCGTTAGGCCTGCTGACGAATACTTTTGTGGCTTATTATTCACTTTCTGAGCCTTTTACCAACTCAGTTGGGGTCGGCTTTCCATTCTAACTGTGTTGCGGATAAACTTCGATATTTTCCGTGAAGCAACTGAAGGTTTGAACCTCCACAACTAATTAGCGACATCGATGTTCTGCAGTTGGACTTTTGTGTTTTCCAACTACGCGTTGTAGCTGTCATGGATGTTTGTATGACAAACGGGACTCTCTAAGGCATCACCACATCAATGCAAATAGTCATATTTATGCATAAAAATATTTGCACTAGTCGAACTCGAATAGTAAATTATATCCTAATTGGAAACGAATCTAACTAAATACACAGAAAACGTTTAGTAACCTCGCGAAAATAGAGTTAAGTACCTATTGTTTTGACAGATCACACAAAATATCTATTTTTAAATGTTTTTCTGTTTAAACGAATAGAAGTCACGTAGTTTGATAACGTGGCGTTAGTGATCTGGCCCCTGGCGTAGTAATCACTTAAATTTAATAACATTCCCCGGCAATTTTCAATTATTTTTTTTTTTTTTTTTTTTTTTTTTATATAGGACACGTCAATTTGACTTCGCCTCGCCTGATGGTAAGCTGAAGGCAAAGTCTCTGAAAAGAGGGCCACCATTACAACACGTACCATGTTACAATGGTGGCACTCAGCTTGACGGCCTCATCAGATGCTTTTTCACGCCCCGCTTAAAGGATTTCTACATTCAATATTTAATGTCGAGTTATTATGTTCTATCGATCAGCGACGTATAACTTCGTACTACAAAAACTATTAAAGAATTTACTACCTACATATTTTACGTATACGTCGAGCTAAGAGACTTACACAGACTTGCTCTTTGAGCGAACCATATTGTATCATTTTGAGGATCTGAAGAATGCTTCTTGTTTGAAACGAGTTTCTATTTCTTTCATTGTTGTATTATGTCATCTCGATTAATTAAAAATGAAATAACCTCATTGCACATTGCATACTTATCGGTCGTTTATGTTTAAATTGTATGATTTTGAATAACTGGATTAAAAATATACGTGACTAATAAATAAAAAAATCGTTTCAAAAAATCTAATCACCTTAAACTGCAACACAAAGAAGTTGCTCTCATAACAGATGTGTAAGCCAAACCAAGAGGAACAGAAGAAATAAGTGAACCGCCAGCTCCGAAATGAAAATTTATTGCTACCGGAAACAACGAGAGATGATAATGGTGATGACGAAAAATTGGTTTTCGTTTGTAGGTATCTGGCAACCAAAGCACACTTACTAGAATAATAGTTAAATCTTTCAGCTAAACTAATTGTTTGTGTCAGGATTTCATTCCACCGGTGGCATGCTGTATGTACACGTATTTTGAACCAGCAACCTCTCCATTACAAGTCCGTCGCCGACATCTTATACATGACCGAATACCATTCATATTAAATTAGAACCATAAGCGGAATAAATGGGTTTATACAGATTCAAAAAGTTTCTTAATGATACTTAATAGTTTTGATGAAGTTTATAATACTTGCGAGTTGCGGGAAACTAATAACTACCCACATAAGTAATGGTTTTGTATGGTGATTAGAGATAGTTAGGCCAATGACAACATTCGCATTTCCAAAACACTTTACCGTTATTAGAATCACTTATTCTGTTGGGTATATCCCTGATTTGCATAACGATTCAGGTATTCATGAATGTTTAAGAATGACAGTTTGTAGGTAAACTTTACTGGCGCTTTTATTTTAAATTAATTTTATAGGTTATGTGTTGTAGGTTATCCGTTATTGCAATAATCCTCTTGTCGTATCATTAATGGCAGTTATAAATTATCACTATCAATATATCAAAAAGCTTAGCTATTATTGCAAACCATTACAATATGTTGTAGAATACTTAGATACATGCATAATTCTGTAGTTGAATAAATGAATTAAGTGAAACTTGCGCGTGCAGGAAGAACCAAATAAGTAGTGAAAGGAGGTAATACCAGCTGCAATATTCTCACAGACTACAAAATGCTTTCAGTCCTTGCTACTTTACATCGAGTGTACATAAAATAGTGGGTGATAATACCCCAGGGAAGCTTACGCAATTGTACTTGAAAAGTTTTTACTCTCAAGTTGTACTTTTTCAGAATAAGTCTTAAAATGTCCAATATTTAGGTGGGGGATTCCTACCAAAATAATAGACTCAATCCGTGACAGTTTGACCGCCTCCGTGGCGTAGCGGTAGTGAACGCGGCCGCTACGCAGGAGGCGTGGGTTCGATCCCCGCTCAGTGCAAATATTTGTGTGAATGAAATATGAGTATTTGCATTGGTCTGGTCGTGCCTCGGAGAGCACGTTAAGCCGTCGGTCCCGGTTGCCATGAGAACATCTATGGCAGTCGTTACGGGTAGTTGGAGCCCTCAAAAATCCAAAAACAACGGTCTAACTGCAAAACTTCGATATCGCCTAATGTTAACATTGGGTTGTGGAGGTCAAATGACAATCGCTTCACGGAAAATATCGAGGTCTAGTCAAATCCGTGGTTAAGATTGGTAAAAGCGGACCCCAGACCTCGAGCTGAAAGCTTCGGATGCGAAAAGTAGGTACCTGTGTAATGCACATTTGAAGACTTATTCTGTAATTACTCTCCCAGATGCATCCAAAATTTGAACTTTTTAGCCCGGGTTCCCTTCGCCCACATCAAGATCTCTCTTCTACACTTTGGTTTGACGTCTGTTGATCAGACGGCGTATAAGCTTGCAGATTTGGTTGTCTTGGACCCCGAATATTTCTTTCAAGGTGAGCTATACTCGTATAAAAATTTGCTGAAATTGTCTAAAGTAATGTACGAAACGAAAAGTATATTGGCACTGTAGGCAAAGTTCAATCCGGAAAGATAGGACCAGTAAAGTTGAGTCTTTTAGGGATCGGAGTCTCATTAGGTTACTTCCCAACTTCACAAAAAAAGATTCGTCGACTAATGGCCGAAATAATGGTATCGTTTTGGCAAATATGGAATGTTAACATTGACGACTTGTAACTTTTTAATTGGTTCATTAGAAGTTTTGTATACTTACCTAGTACCATTATTTATTCAGATATCATGTTGTGTGTTTTTATTGCAAAAGTAAAATATGTCTTGTTAGATAGTAATGACCATGATAAGTCTGAATTTTATTATATGAAATATATAAAATTATAGGGAAATCAATACTTAGTATCATTTGGTACTATAGGTAGGTACTCAAGTAGCACTACAACTTAAGAAACCATAATTTATTATGGTGGTGGTAGTGCTATTATAATAGTACTAATTTACTATTATAATAGTAAATTCTATAGAAGCATGGCTCACAAAACCTCAAAATCATTTACTGAAATAAAAATAATTTATTTTCGAAATTCTATAGCCGTATTATTTAGCAATTATAACGTTAAAATTTGAAATGCATAGCGCAATCTTGAAGCAACGGACTGTAGGTGGCGTTGAAAAGTTAAATTGAATTTTAACTGGAGTTCTACGACTGTTACTGTCTATAGAGGTACGTACACTATATCATTTTAGCTCCAGTTCAGTACTATGATTAGCTTGAATTTAAAATTATGATGAAAAAGTTAGTGAGAATTTATTTTTGCAGTAAAGTTCTTTTAATGCTCATTTTGTGTATGGCTATCATAACTGTTCACTGCCTTGTTGACTCTCTTGTTTAAATGTGTGTTTATGTTTGTAGTTTGTGTCATATTATTATTGTTGCATCATCCCTGCGTTAATCCCGGTCGTATCCGAAATTTTTCACCTCGGAGTCTGCGGTCTGCTTTTTCTTGTTGAACTGCGTCGCAGCTGAAAGTCGATATTGTGCCGTGATGATTTTCGAATTAATGTGCGTCGGGATAACGCAAGTCGAATCGTCATATCAGACCCATGCGACTGTCATCTGACTTCTACAACTCTCTGGCGGAGTATTGCTGTTAGATCAGTTGTTGTACTTTTAGGGCTTTAACTACCCGTAACCGTTGGTTTAATGTGTTCTCCGAGGTACGGAAATACCCAAACCAATGCAAATATTTCTATGCATGACCATACGAATATTTGCGCTCAGCGGGAATCAAACCCGCGCCCCCTTCGTAGCATTTGCGTTCCCAACCGCCACACTGCGGAGGCTGTCTAATTAATAAACATGTTATCTCAATACTATTGCGATATCAAAAGCTTATTAATACGTATAAATGGATACGTTATCTGAAGTGGAGAGTTTAAGCTGAACAATTCTGTAAGAAAAAGTAAATTGTCTTCATACACAATGATGGACGCAGTTTGACACAACATTTGTCACTGTCTAACTAAAATAGTTTTTTATATGATTGTCGTGTTCGTTTTATAGAGGCGAGTGTAAAAATAAGTTGTGACGTCCTCAGAGCCTTTTCCCAACTCAGTTGGGGTCCGCTTTCAGTCTAAATATGAAACGGATGAACTTCGATATTTTCCGTGAAGCGACTGCTATCCGGTCTCCCCAAGCTACTGGTGATATTGCAGTTATTTCATACTCGTAAATGTTTCTAAATACGATGTGGTAGCATTTTACACATAAAATGGATATTAATGCATACATACAGTCTCGCTTCTTTCCCAGTGGGGTAGGCAGAGACGCATATCTTATGCATGCTAGGTTTGAATAAAAATATTTTCTTTCTTTCTTTCTTTCTTTCTTTCTTTCTTTCTTTCTTTCTTTCTTTCTTTCTTTCTTTCTTTCTTTCTTTCTTTCTTTCTTTCTTTCTTTCTTTCAATTGTCATGCTACGAGTCCACCTGCTACGATTCTGGCATACAAGTTTCGCTTCTTCTACTTTCATAATTGTTTTCATACATTCTTGTCGGTTTCGGGTATTGACATTTCCTTTCTTTAAAATACCGTCGATCTGATTGATAACGAACGACTAGGTATACCGATGTCTAGATTGGCCATTCATCCTCAGTCAGTCTTCTTTCGTCCATCCTCTTCACTGTCCGAATCATTTAAGCATCCCTTTCTCTAAAATAAAATAAAACCCATCAACCTCTTCTTTTCCCCTTTTTATCAAAAATCTTTTCCCCTTTTTTTTGGTAGGTAAATAAAAAGAAATACATATCAATCATCTTTTTTATAACACACAAAGGCACATCTAGGAAAATGAGTACGGTGTTGTACCACTGGATCATCGTCGTCCTCCCACTTGTTCATGTTCATGCCGCCGCCGCAATGGAAGCACATGGTCTCATCGCTGACTCCGGTGTAAAAGAATCCCGCTGCCGCCAAATCTTGCTGCAAATCAATCTGCTCGTGGTGTGTCCCATTCCCCTTTATGTCAGTAGTACCATTGATCAGTACCATTGATCAGTACCATTGATGGTACTACTGACACACTTATACGTTACTAGTACCATTAAAAAAAATACAATATATTCCATCCCGTGCATAACGTGCTTCATAAGATGTCAAGTTAGGAAAATTGGCTCCATGATAATGCTGTTCTTTTATGCAGTGTAAATGATGCAAATATAGTTAGAGTTCTTATGAGGCAGTAATGCAGATAGTTGTCATAGATTATTAGAGATATCAACTCTTCAACTCTCCGAATTGTTGCAGAAATAAATCTAACAGGCGCTCTTAAATAAAACGCTTGTACATAATTATATTTCCGCAATTTGTAAAAATGAGCTCCTGTTATTCTAAACGTGGAAACCTGCGTATAGAATATTTTAAAATTATCTTTTTTATCTAAACGTGGAAATCAATCTTCTCCATACCTGCGTTTGGTGAAATGGTGGTTTGAGGCATCCTAAGAGAATTATATAACTGAAGCTGAAAATTACTCTTATAGTATTTATGTGAATCATAAAACTAGACTTCACCCTGAAATATGAATTACTCACCTGATATCCATTTACCTTTGGATGTACCTCTATGAATATTATAGCTCATCGTGTTGAGATACAGTTATTACAGCCAGACTGCCCTTCTAGACAAGTGGCACATGTTTAGTAGAGTATAATAATCAATGTGTGGGATTGATATAGGTTTACGACTGTCATAAATGAAATAATAGTACATCCCATACATTAATTATTCAATTATATTCTATTCTATCCGGCCAATTTGTATCGCCAATGGTTTATGGAGGTCAGATGACAGTCGCTCCATGAAAAATTACGAAGTTCATCCGAATCCAATAAAAACACTCACCTACGACCCCTACACTGAAAAAATGGATCCCAAACTCAGATTTGAAAGCTTCAAATGCGACTGGGATTAACGCTAGGAAGAAGAAGTAATGATTTTATTCTACCTTTTTTTTAATCATGCAAAAAATCCCCACGGATACCTCCCCCGCCGGAGCCGGAGGAGGAGGTTATGTCGGACTCGAACTGACTAAAACGCACGCCGTCTGTGGGCCGTCAGTTGCCGGAATTCTATTCTACCTGGCGATACGTTCAACAGTTCATAGCACAGTTGCCAGAAATAGGCAAAGGATGTCAAAAAATTCACTATGTCCAGTGCTTATTTTATCAATAACTAAACAAATCGAGCAGAAGTTTGGGGTATAATATATTGTTGAGTGGTACACTATGTTTGGTAACATAGCTGGCCCTACTATGATCTTCGTGAGTAGGTATATTATGTAAGGAAAGTAATATATCAGTTTTCTTTTTCAATAATATTTTAATATTGCTTAATTACAATAGCCAAAGTTTTAATCTTAATATTTACATAGTCTAATTTTACTATAATACAAAAGTTTAGTATTGACCTACGAGTAACTATGTCACGAAATACGGGCAGACTTACATCTCATAAATATAACAGCTTGGAAAGTAACTTATAAAATATCATTAGCTATTTTTGTAAACAAATGGAATGTAGGTATGTCTTACTCTATGCTAAAAATCTTTGCTTCGTATTTCTAATATTTGGACTGATATGCTATCTACTAAGCCTTTAAACTATCATGGTCATTCACATCACTATTGGAAATATCGGGATATTTACCGTGTATTGTTTGGAGTTTCCGATATTTCGGCGCTGTTGCAAGCACCATCATCACGGAGGATCTGGATCGTTAAAGCTCCAAACATGGAAAAATATCCCGATAGCTCTAACAGTAATGATATGCTATCTACAGACAGGTAGGCAGTTTAATGTTTAAAATCTCCTACTAATAGATTATTATTTAACAGACTATTTTACATAATGTCGATGGTCAAAGCTATTTCCTAAATTGATTATTACGCTAAAAACAGATACTGGCCTCAAAGAATTTACTAGGCCGTATATAAATCATTGTAATTAAGTTTTTAGTTTTGCAATATAACACAAGAGTAAACAATTTTCTTTCTTTATTTTTGACATTAAATTATTTTCATTTTTACCTAAGCTTGTTCAAAAGTTTATTTTCAAGGTAAAAAAATATAATTCTTGACATTGTTTTGACAAGACAAGAGTCTTATCTTATCTTGTCTTGTCTTGACTTCAAATGTCAATTTTAAATTGGACATTTACCAATTTTACTATGAACCTAAAAATGTTTATTTATTTTATTTGTTTTTAAAAGTCTAACTTAAAGTGGTACGTTATTTATATTCTTATCTACTTCAACTTACTATTCTAAGTAAACAAACTTTGGATAGATTATGACACTGGGCTTTAAATTACACTTACTAAGAAATAATTTATTAAATATCTAAACCAGTCTTTTTACTTAGAGTCTAATAATCAAGCACGTTAGCAGAAGTATAAAAAACATTATTAATGTGCTGAAATACATGAAATATTCTAAACGGTATCATTAAATACACTTTGAACTGTAAAACTTATAAGATCTAACGAAATTTTATTAAAGAGTTTTCCAAATTGTTTCTGAACTTGTTATAGTTAAAATACTTAAAAAATATGTTTGATACTGTCTTGAAATATTATTTTACTTCAGCACTAATACAATACAATAAGTATAGTAGCATCACACAGAAAGGGATATAATTTAACTTCACAATTAAAATACACTTATTAATGTCAACAACAGCACTAGCGGCAAACTTGATGCGTACCGTAAGCTCTTATTAAATTGCCAGTAGCTTTCGTCTTTAGATGAGAGCATCAGAGAGTCTTCGCCATTCCTCATTTCTCTAGGACAAGGTAATGTTTCAATAGGCATACTAACTACGGTGACTTGGTTAGCAACCACAGGCTGTACAGTAGGTTCGTATTTATACTGATGGTTATCTTCATATAAAGTTTCATCATTTCCGTCTTGTTGAAGAACCTCAGACTTTCCTTCTAGTTCATATAGTTGTTGTGATTTGGATGATTTTATGTCATTGTATGTCTTCTGAACTTCATTTGGTGTATTTTGAACCACATTTCCAGCAGTCAAAGTACAAGTGACGTCATCTAATGCTATTCTCAAAGGTTCACTCTTAGTTTCATTACGCAAAACTTGAATCCAAGATAGGCGGCAGTCGCAACTCAGTACATTACCTGCAGAGAAAAGAAATAACAAATTTATAGTAAACGTCGCAGAATACCCAAAGGATAAAATAAAGAGCAATCGCTACCCAATACTTATAAATATCACCGCAGATACTGTTGGTTATGTTACAAACGCTAAGTATTGGATTATTTAACTATTGTGTCTAACTTTGAGAGTGCGTCACCTAACAGGGTGAAAAAAAACTGCTTACAAACATCTTTATCTAGTGACAGGAAGTTATAATTACATGAAATCATAGGATTGAAATTGTATTCCTTTGTAAGCATAAGTTATAAATTTCTGATCTAATGAATAAAGATTCTCGATATATTTATAGGTTTAATTCATTATACATGTTATAAATCGTACACAATGGTAAAACCATATCATTTCAACATGTATACATTAAGTTAAGCTTTATAACATCTAACAAAGATTTCATTTAATAATGAATGAAAACAAGACTCATCAACAAAATCATAATGATATAACAACACGTGCCTATATTTGATTAAAATGTGAATTTTGACATGTTTGCATTTAATAAAAGTCCGGCATTGTACAAAATAGAGTTTATTACCATTGCTGATTCGATAAAGGGAGCTGTTACATTCATTAATTGTCCTTAATGTGAAGGGTGCTTCAGTGCAGGGGATTAAAATACAGGAGGGAATTCCCCATTGTTTGGGTAAAAATACGTATTTATCTTCCCAGGAGTTACATACGCACTGTGCGTTATTTATTCGAAAATAACATGTTGTCAGAAAAAATGATCGTGTAATATCATTGTAATGGCCAAATAATATTAATGTAATTTTGACAGTGATGAAATCAAATATGAATTTCTGTTATAGCATAAATACATAGTTACGACGAATAACGTTAGGCATAATTACGCTAAGGGGATTGTTTTTTTTTTTCTATATTTAGTTCTTGCAACTGCCATCACCCCACTGGACGGTATGAAGCTAGGGTAAAGTAGAGAAGGTATTAGTCACCATTCCAAATACTGTTGATCTTAGGATGGTGGCTTGACGGCCTCAACAAACACTTTTTCACGCCCCGTTTAAAGAATTCGGGATTGTGTGAAGACGGAAAGATGTGTGCGGATGAAGCAATCCCGTGCTTTATTGTGCAACAAACTAAGGAAGAATCGAATCGTTTGGTTCGAGACGATGTTAATTGTACCGCATGGGGAATCACATCCATCCAGCATTTGTTATTCTGGATAGGCAGCGGAAGGTTTGATGAGGGTGGCAACACCGCTACATCATCTTTAAATACGTATTTTGCCAATACATACATGGTATATTATTCTTAATAACTTAAAAAAAAAATTAACTCACCACTTAAGTATAAAACAGAGTTCTTCATTTTCAAATTCTCCAGTATTGGTTTCACTGTCTCGTACGTAAAATATTCGATCTCATTATTCCTCAGATCCAATAATTCAAGCCCGCGCACACCTTCCAAAAGCCCTTCATTAATAGACTTTAATTTATTTCCAGTTATAGATAATTTCTGAAGCAGAGCAAGGCCATCAAAAGCTCTTTCAGATACAAATTTTAATTGATTATTATCCAAAAGTAGCTCATTAAGATTCCAGAGTTCCGTGAAAGTTAAGTCACCTAACATAGACAACTTGTTGGACCGCAGATCTAATCTCGTTAGATTAGCTAGACCTCTGAATGTGTCTCTAGTCAGAACCGTAATTGAATTAGCTTCTAGTATCAGATCGTTTAATACGGCCAGATGTTCAAAACAACCGTCGTGCGCTAGATTAATACTATTTGAAGACAAATCCAGATATTTGAGACTTGGCAAATCGACGAACACGTCCCTTTGCACTTCAGTTACTTTATTCTCTTTTATAGTCAAGTTTACGAGCGACGGGAGATTTGTGAACGATGAGAAGTCCAATTCAGTTATTTTGTTGTTCATCAGCGTTATTTCTTTCAGTGTGGTTATATTTGAGAACGTTCGCTTTTCGATTTTGTTGAGTGTAGCATAGTGAATGTACAGTTTTTGTAGTCGTTTCATACGATGGATTACGTGAAAGGGAATAAATTTGAGAGCTCCATCTGATCTCACGTTGAATGTGAGTCGTTCTAAGTATGGCTGCGAGTTGAAACTTGACCATATCGGATCACTTTCATCAATGCCACCGTTGAAAACCCAGCAGTCAGCTTTAGTGGCCGTTTTGACATCTGTACTTTCACAGTAGCAATGCACTTTAGATTCTCTGTTTGTTATCTCGCATATGTTATCTTTTACTTGTATCCCGTGGTACCTCCTTTCGGTTTTATCTCTGCGTTTTTCATTTAGTCGGCTTTCAGTGTAGGATATTTGCACTGAAGTCAACGCCAAAGCTAGGAGTAAATATTGGACGACGGTCTCCATGTCCCCTTCCTTTTTCAGTAACCTGAAACAAACAAAAAAACAAATTAAAGAGTTGCTTTGAAAGTGTTGCATAAAACGCCTGAAATAATATCATGGAAGCTTTTGCTCGGTCTTAATGAAACCTTTATGTTAAAAAGTTTTAATTAATTATTTTTTTTGCGTTATAATTTACTAATACCTTCTTTTTTTAATAGTTAAGTATTACTAGAAGCATTTCATTATTTAAATTTTATATTAAAATTATTAAAATACTTATTATGTTACAATAACAGTATTTTAAAATTTCAGTTGAATAACTTGGCTGATATAAATATGATGAACGATGGAACTCATGACAATGGCTTAAATTTCCAGAAACACCGAAAAAGGTATGGCTTGCAAGCAAATTTGGAGTGCTTTAATAACAAAACAGATCGTAATTCATTCAGCCATTGACTTACTGGAGTAGCTATCGAATGTATCGCCTGCACTCAGTCTAATTTGTGGGGAGGCGTGTAATGAATGCACCGTAACGTGTCACGTGACTTTGAGTCATTTAGCGTTCACCCTCCGTGAATTTAACTTTTTGTTATCATTTTTTTGTAGCGTAATTACTTTTATAACATGGTGCTCTATAAGGGACGGGGAAAATAGAATTCGTCATCGTCTGCGCTATTACATTTATTAGTATATTTGTTTAGGATATTATTACTATAGGAAAATGGTCTTGAGTGAAGAATTCTTCCATAGCAGTATGCTTGTCACAAAGATCATTGAGTCATAGTTTTTATGAAATATTTAATCAACGTTTAAAACCAAATACAGTCTTAAAACTCAATTATTAAATTATTATAATTCGTATTGGCACGTGTGTTCTAATCGAAACCAGCATTCATGTGACGCCTGTAAAAGGGGATTGGGTAATCTAGTATGGACAGTGGCGTTCTTAATTTTTTCAGCGGCCATAATTAATTTTGATACCACTTCATTGTACTGTGTTAAACACACGTACAAATGTCATTATTTTCATTGTAAGTAATATCGGAGCTGCGATATACAGGGTGGAACATTTCGACTTTACCTTGAAGGAAAGTACCCTCATACTAAAGATAGCGAATTTTACTTAAAGGAAACTTTACCTTATTTTTTAAAAGAAACAAAACTGTATTCAAAGACTTTTGAAAATGCCACACCCGGTAGTCGAACCGACTAATATTTTACAAAACCTTCTTTTTCATGGACTTCCTTTTATTTAATTTACCAAGTTTGTTAGAGAGATTTGATCCCTATGATCGACCCTATCGATTGATGTAATAAAAATACAGGCTGTTATTTTTTCGAATTGTAGTCGGTTCGATTATAAGGCGTGGCAAACGATTTTCAGCATTCCTTAAATGCAGTGCTGTTTCTTTTTTAAAAACACACTAAACTGTATTCAAAGTTTTCTGAAAATGCCACACACGGTAGTCGAACCGACTAAAATCTTCCTAAATCTTCTTAAATCTTCTATTTCATGGACTTCCTTTTATTTAATTTACCAAGTTTGTTAAAGAGATTTGATCCTTATAATTGACCCTATCGATTGATGCAATAAAAATACAGGGTGTTATTTTTTCAAATTGTAGTCGGTTCGATTAAGAGGCTTGGCAAATGATTTTTCAGCATTCCTTCAATGCAGGGCTGTTTCTTTTTTAAAAACACACTAAACTGTATTCAAAGTTTTCTGAAAATGCCACACACGGTAGTCGAACCGGGTGCGAGTACCTACTCTTACTACCGGAGATAGTTAATTTCATTCAAAGGAAACACTCTCTTATTTAAAAAAGAATACAAAGCTGCATTTAAGGAATTTCGAAAGATCGCTTGCCACGCCCTGTAATCGAACCGACTAAAATTTTAAAAAATAACACCCTATATTTTTATTGCATCAATCGATAGGGTTGATCATAAGGATCTAATCTCTCTAACAAACTTGGTAAATTAAATGAAAGGAAATCCATGAAATAGAAGATTTAGAAAGATTTTATTCGGTTCGACTACTAGGTGTGGCATTTTCAGAAAACTTTGAATACAGTTTAGTGTGTTTTTGAAAAAGAAACAGCCCTGCATTGAAGGAATGCTGGAAAATCATTTGCCACGCCTCATAATCGAACCGACTACAATTTGAAAAAATAACACCCTGTATTTTTATTGGATCAATCGATAGGGTCAATTATAAGGATCAAATCTCTTTAACAAACTTGGTAAATTAAATAAAAGGAAATCCATGAAATAGAAGATTTAGAAAGATTTTAGTCAGTTCGACTATCGGGTGTGGCATTTTCGGAAAACTTTGAATACAGTTTAGTATGTTTTTAAAAAAGAAATAGAACTGCATTTAAGGAATGCTGAAAAATCGTTTGCCCCGCCCTATAATCGAACAATTCGAAAAAATAACACCCTATATTTTTATTGCATCAATCGATAGGGTCGATCATAAGGATCAAATCTCTCTAACAAACTTGGTAAATTAAATAAAAGGAAATCCATGAAATAGAAGATTTAAGAAGATTTAGGAAGATTTTAGTCGGTTCGACTAACGGGTGTGGCATTTTCAGAAAACTTTGCATTCAGTTTAGTATGTTTTTAAAAAAGAAACAGAACTGCATTTAAGGAATGCTGAAAACTCGTTTACCACGCCTTATAATCGAACCGACTAGAATTCGAAAAAATAACACCCTGTATTTTTATTACATCAATCTGTAGGGTCGACCATAAGGTTCAAATCTCTCTAACAAACTTGGTAAATTAAGTAATAAGGAAATCTATGAAATAGAAGGTTATAGGAAGATTTTAGTCGGTTCGACTACCGGGTGTGGCATTTTCAGAAAACTATGAATGCAGTTTTGATTCTTTTTAAAAATAAGGGAATGTTTATTTTCAGTGGAATTCGCTATCTTCAGTATTTAGAGTACTTCCATCTAAGTAAAGTTGAAAAATACCACCCTGTATAGCTAAGTCCCGATATAGTTTAGAGAAGTTTGTCCATAGTAACTTTTGATCACTTTATACTGTACTTTCATATTATACCAATTTCATTGATGGCCGCTCAATTCCGACACGACGCCAACATTACCCAACCCCCTTTGTAGAGAAAATAACTTACATTGTGACGGTTATGGTTAGCAAAACAAAAAATATAAACATAATATAGAGAATCAGATTATTATTATTATATTGTTGGAGTGAAAATGCTGTTTAATGCGGTATGCCTTAGGGACGTAGTACTATTATTTATTCTGTGCTTAGGGTAAAGGTAGGGTATTGCGTTGTACGATACTGAGAAGGCGAAATCTCATTTTACTCAGGTATAACAAAATTTCCCCCTTTAAACTTCCATAATAATGTCAGAAAAGATTCGCTTTCATCAATATCTATAATGAAGTAACGTAGTAAATGTATAGGAACATAAATAGATTTTAAATTAGAAAATACAGTTTTTAAATTTCGCCACTATGTTACTTGATTTTCCAAACAATACTACGGTTTTAACTGCATTAATACAAATGCCAATTAAGTCACTAATTTAGAGCTTCTATACAGCCAACGTTTTCTGACAAGAAATAACCATAATACAAAACATAATGAAGCATAGTCGTCAAAAGAAAATTAAACAGCACGAAACTAGCTCATCAGCGTGTTTAATTAAAAACGTCCTTTCTTCTTCATACGAATTAGGTTTGTAATCAGTATGAGGAGGACAAAACATGTTGTATGCGGACTTTTTTGTTTCTTCCAAATGATTATTAGGGATTGACATTTTAAGGGCATCTCTTGCCGCGTTTGCGACGCTTTAATTAAGGGAATTGTAAGATGGAGATGCTAAAAGTTCAGCAGTTAAGTCTTTTGTTATTGTAAAAAGTTTAATATCGTGCGAAGATTCACGAATCATGTTTGCCTTTTACTTTTTAAAGCTGCTTTGAAGAAACTCCTTTGTCTTGAGAGCCCGTAAAGTTTTGTGTTGCAAGAAAACATTATCTTGCCTTATAATAGGTACTTTATGAACATGAGTACGTAACACGTATACGGTACGTTTTTGTTTTCTTAATATTTTTTGTGAATATTGAAGGTCCGAATTGAAAGCAAGAACGTCACAAAATTTTTAATCAAAGTACTTATTTCATTGACTCAGTCATGCACAAAAGTAATTTATAACTTAGGTACCTATTAAGAATGGCAACATTCAGGATTTGATAATGATATATTATGATTCTCGCGGTATACGTTAGTGCCAGAAGAATATTATTACCTACTAATAGGTCCAAATTGCCCTCCTCTAAAGAAGGGCACGCGAGGAAAAACGACCCACGCAATGAAAATCTCAAACTGTCACCGTCCTGCGCTCATAGAGGATAGAGATTCCGTTCCTTGCCCACGGCCAAAAACCCCATATTCGATACTAATAAATATAGAAAGAAAATGTCATTTTGGTACAAACACTTCATAAAAACAACACAAACAGTTGTGAGCAACATTATAAAAGAAATCGGATTCTCAAAAATCATTACGGTTTCCGCAGCATCACCAGAGCCGCACTCGATCAGACTTTTTTAAATTTAATTCTGTCTGGAATCGCGCGCAATACCTATTTGGAGTGAAGTTGTAAAAAAGATACTGTTAAAAGTCCAACGGTTCGTTTTGGGACCTTCTATTTTGTTTGTTTTACTTTATTTCAAGTTTTTGGAGAGTAGCGTCTTTTCTTCTTTTTAATAACGTCTGTTTATTGTTTGATTTATGTTTTGGGAATATTGACAAAGGACTGAAACAATAATCCACTTACATACTAATAATGCTTTGTGTAAACTTGACTTTGTAACAACACAGGTTATTTATTTTGTTCTTTCTATCTGTTTCATTTATTTCTTGTAGGTATATTTAATGGCATATTAGTCATCATTGTCAATTTGCAGGGAAACTACGCAGGTAGTTATTAGATATTGTTTTTATACAGGCTTTGAACATATATGTAAGTTCAATTTGGTATTTCAAATATTGTTTATTCTGAAGATCCTTCAATACGAAGTAATAAAATTTTGAACAACCCTTGAGGACCCATATCAACTTAATATTTGATCCGTGACAGAATCAAACCCATTCATAGAGTTGTGAGTTCAACTTTTCGGAACTATTTGTATCCTTTGATCGTTATGTGTCAAAGATTATCTCATAAACATCATTGCTTTTATAACTTATTTATGTATATTCATCTAGGTACTTTTAATTTATACGAACTTTTAAGTAATTGATATTTGATTTGAAAAGTAGTAGTTGTACCTACCATAAATAAATTCTTAACACTAATATAATTATTATCCTTCTGTTTTAAAAAATGATGAAAAGTTTAGTAAATTCACTTATTTCTTTAAGAATATTTGTGAATTTAAATTCACTAATAGAAGCTGTTCAATTTTATAGATCAATACCTATCAATTAATTAGGAGTCACTTTAATATTTCAAAATCTTCACCAACTTAACTAATAAATGGGCAAGCTGTCTAGTTATCTAGAATATCTTTACGGGTCACATTCGATGTTTGACATTTACGTGTAAATCCATCTAGCAGCTATAGCAATAAGCTAAAAGGTTCAACAGGCGCTCAAAGGTTGAGAGTTCAAATCAAACTATTGAACTACTCTGCAGGTGATTCTTCAATCAAACTAATATCATTTTAATTTTGATATAAAGTATTGTGCTGAAGTGAACAATGTATTACTAAAATATAGTATAACACTTAAAAGACTAGTCTTTTTGTTTTACCCATTTTTTTTTACCTAATTAAAAAAATTGCATATTCTGTCTTCAAACCTTACACAAAACACCCACTTTTTAAGAATTGTAATGTCACAAAAATCACTATATTAGAATAGGTAATTAGAAAAGCTCCAAGAAGTTATATGAAACCAACATCTTTTTAATTATTTCCGCGTAACATAATACAGTAAACTCCAAACAAATACAACATTCAAAGCGATAAACTCCAAATAATCCCCGAAATAAGTTTTATTTCAATTCGTGGAACCATTGTGTAACCCTTGAACCGATAAAACCTAATGAAACAGAAAATGTTGCGAATGAAAATGTTTGTAACGAAAATTTCTCACATAATTCCAAAAGACGAGTGTGCGGAATCACTGCTTTGATCTCTGTCACGAACACAAAATGCCACATTAAAATAATAGGAGAGTGGTACGTGCTTACTTAATGTTAAGCTCTAGTTCCATTAGCTGAACGGGCCGGCTCGAACCTTCGGTCGTCAGCTTTTATCGTTGAATTTGTTTTGATAAAATATTACGTCTTTTTGGCTCTCCAAGACACCCTTTGAAATTACTAGGTGATTATAACAGCCTGTTTTGGTGGCAGGCAATTTTGGTGATATTTGGTTTAGTAATAATTTATTCTCATGATTTCTATAGAAGGAGCTCTTAAGATAAATTTGGCCACAAATGTCTTATAGAAACCTGTATCTACGTAAAGAAAATACCTAATACCTTTTTATCCACAGAGAACTTCATTCTTAAACCTAAGCTCATACATAAAATTCTCAATTATAATCACATCTTTTAAACAGTAAATCAGAAATAATTGGGTACCTACATATATACTTCCCTAGAGATAAAATAAATTATTAACCTCTCGAATTATCTTACAATCGATACAATTATATAAACAATGGAGAATTTATTTTTTGATGTCTCTTTTATAATACCGTTGGTTATAAGGTTGTGTTAAATCACTGTAACATTATGATTGACTTCCTTTAGTAACTCAAAGGAGACGATTTTTTATGTTAGAGCTTTCGGCCACCTACAAATTTTGGAGAACAATAATGAAACGAATATTGATTTATTTGTAATTTTATCGGGATTACAATGGTACATTGCTTCTTAGCTAGTCTAACCGGAACATTGATATAAACCAAATCAAAACTGATACTAAAATCAATGTGAAACTAGGTGAAACTGTCATGACTGGCGCCAATCTCAGAAAATTATAATTTTATTGATTATTGAGTATGACATAATAGACGTCATTAAAATCATGTCCTATGCAATGTATTGAATAAATAGAAGATGGATAGGGCAATAACCTTCTTTTTAACAAGTGGAAATCCACTCAAATCCGCCGGAGCCAGTGAAGGTGGTTATGTCGGACTCGAACTGACAAAACCCGCATGACCCGTTTTTCACAGTCTATGTTTTTCGCATGTAGAAAAGCAGGATTATCCTTACTAGTTGGGCGGTCAGACGGCAGTCGCTGCCATAAAAGGCATACTTCCAAACCGAATAAAAGAGAAGGAGCAAGCGGCCGGTAAAAGCCTCGGTTACAACTACAATTCCTAAGATGATGATTCATATTTATACTTACACCATGAAATAGGTATCCAATGAAATAAAAACAAACAAAACCATATTATATTAATATTTATTTTTTACATAGGTATATAAAACGTTTCTTGGAAATTGTTGGTAGGCATGTCGTCCAAAAAGCATACAAACCATAGTGATTGTAGTAAATGAGCAGAAAGAAAACTCAATTAATGTAAATAACATACATTCTCCTAATACCTTGGTTTATGTTAGTAATTATTGTTTGTTTACTGATTTGCAGTAATGCATCTGAAATAAGATGGTTGGCGGCACGGCTGGTAGGTATATTTATTAGAATTGTTTGACTACATCACTTATGGACACTGTAATACTCCACTCGTCCATATTATTCAATACTAGCCATTGATTTATATTAGCAGCTGCCTGTGTAACAAACATCTGTATTATATAAGTAATACTATTTGTTTACAATGAACATTGAACAACAAGAAAATTCACTAATCAATCACTCAAAATAATCACAAAATAACTGTCAAACAATTTTTGGCACTTTTGGGATTGTATTGCCATTCGAAATAATGAAATCGTAATCGCTAACAATTTTTACCACATGGAATCGATTCCTCGATTGATACTTTAAAATAAAAATAAAACATCAGTTTTAAATTAAAATAATCTTCATTAACGGGTTGTGGAAGTCAGATGACTGGAAGAGGTGCACCCGGGACTCCAAGTAAGGCCAAGATAATGATGACGACAACCAAGTAGTTAATTCACTCTGCCTAATCCTCCGGGGATAAATGATTATAATATGATGATGACAGTAGGTAGGTATATAATAAAGTAACGTAAGGCCAACTCCTTAACCACTAAGTCGGTAGCTTAGTGGTTAAGGAGTCGGCCTTACGATCGAGAGGTCCCGGGTTCGAATCCTGGCCATTACACTACCGACGTGAACCCACTCCTAGCACAAGCAATTTAGCTTAGTTGGAGGGGTTTACGGGAATATTAGTAGTTTCGGTTGCTAATATTCTTTTTAACGAAAAACACATAAACACACATAAAGTACCTGAAAACGAATCTTCATAGAATGCGTTGTAGATAGTTTTATTTCAATTACACATTGAAATAAAACTATCTACAACGCATTCTATGAAGATTCGTTTATAGCAAAAACTTTCGATAATGTCATATGGAATGAGAATTGTAAGATTGAAGATTTGAAGAGAAAACCTATACCTATGTGCCTGAAGTTTTACCGAATAAAATCGTATTCTTAATCGATTTGAGTCTATGGTAATGGTAAAGAAGATGTCTGGCAACATTCTAACATCTTGTCATGTGAAATATTATAATAAGAATTTTCACAAATACAATAAATAAAAAAAAAACACTCTTTAATAAGTTATCGTGAATCGGTTAGACTTTGGAACATTCTTCGTCCAATTATCATAATAAATGGATTCGAATTTTTTGCATACTGTACAATGACTGTTCATGCCCTATTCTCTGTTGTCTCTCTCTTCTCTCACTCTCTCTTTGATGTTTTACATAAGAAACAAAAACTTAAAAGTCGTTGTATTGATGGGCCCAAAAGAAATCATCTCCTTTATATTTAGAACAATGACGAGAATCTATGGAAGGAGTAAACAAATGATTATTTTAAATTATCAGTTAGTCATTATAATGTCATTCGGACATTTAAAATCGCACAAGTTGCGCATATATAATATGTCATACCATAAAAAGGACTAGAGATTTAAACACAAAAAGTAAGACTAATTAAAACTGAGCGAGGTAAATTGAAATATTAAACTTCTCTCAACATTCGCACCATCAGCACTGAGCTTAAATTCAATTAAAACGATTTACTGGAATTACGAAAATTCCCGAAAATAGCTGAAATCACTCGAATATGCCGAGGAAATTCCCCGAATACCGGTATACGTATGTGTTGAGCTTTATTTTTCTATTTAAGCGGGAATCTTCTTAACCTTATAGAGTACGTTAATCCTTTAAGAACATTGTCTTTACGCTTTGAGCTGATACCCGGGGAATCGAAACGTATTCTGATAATAGGATCTTTTTAAACATTTAATTGAAATATAAACGAAGAATTTTCTTGAGGAGTTGTGTTATCTCGTTAGATCACAAAATTTTTATTGGTGATCATTAACGTTTTTCATTGAATGTAGGTCTTGATCAATTACATTTACACTTTTGTCATTATGACACATATTGACATTACACACACTTTTTCACGATATTTATTAATGAACCTGACTGGTTTCGCCTTACGGCATTCTCAAAGCTTAACAGTTATGAATATTCTAATTGTTAAACACTACAAAGATAAATGGGTAGTTTTGAAATTATATCAGTACAAACTTTGTCCCCAAAATTTGAGGAAAAAATGTTTAGATTGGCCTCAAATTTTTTAATTGACTTGTTTGTTTGGCCGTAATTTAATTGGCCTTAAACTTTTGTCATTATGACTTAATATTAAGTACCTAGCTTTTGTTTTGGAGTAAGTGCTCCTTTCGTTACCGGCCTAACCCCATCTTTATAGAGCTCAGGCGATCTTAGTAACTGTCAAGAATACGAAATTAGTGGCAACTAGTGTAGATTAGTCGGGTACTCCCCATCAAAGCGGAATATGGTTTCCTTACCTATTTAATCACTCTTTTACTATAGGCGCAGTATATTCAGAATAGTAAGTAATCTATAAAGTAAGCTTGAAGGTATACATTTTATGTCAAAAACACAGAATATTATACGCCACCTGTCACAAAAATCACAATTATTATATTATTATAGGAGTTGTATGTAAGTGCATAAAATTAATGCAAACTGCCGTTATTATTATACTTCGACTTTTAATTAGATGCAGTAAAATGACGTTTCAAAATGTCATTGCGTAAAATAATGTTTACAGCCTAATCTCAATAGGGATGTGATTCAGTTCACAGAAGATCATTCTAATCGTTCCATAACTTACTCATAATGATCATACTTAATTCTATTTATTATTCATATAAATAAAAGGCTGTATAAACGTTGATCCTTTTACACATTTCCTTTTTGAGTGTTTCGAGGTGTGGTTCGCCGGCATTCTACACAAACTCAAGCCGAATGCAGTAGCAGTAGTCGTAATTGAGCGTTTTCAAAAAAAAAAGTGTACCCACCCTCCACTTTTGAGCCCCTGTGTTTGAATATCAATAAGAAAAAAGATATTCATATTATATATCTGGGTAATGATTTTAATATTTTAAAAATATAAACATACTCTAAAGTAGTTAAATCCATTCATTATTTTACCCTATTTGCCGTAATATTTCAATTGTGATGATTTTTATACACCGATACATCAGTTTTTGGCGTGGACTGAAGTTATTGAATATTATGTAGAACTTAGAAGCGATACTGAATTTTTTGTACTAGGCTAGCATGAGTTGTAGGTCCCATTTGAAAGATATCTTAGACACCTAGTAGCGTCCTAAGTTTCTAATTCGAGTCTTATGCTGTTTAAGTATAGTTTAAGCTCAAATAAAAACCTAATAAGTGGTATCTTCCGTACATGTCGGTTTTGACACGGCTAAAACGGTCTATCTTTCACGAGGATTTTTTTCACTTCTTGTAATGGAAAAATAACGTTTACATGACAGCTATTTCAAAAGTGCTAGTATCAAATAAGTTTCAAACTTAATAGTTGTGTTTTGTGTGGGTGCCACGGCGGTCAACATTTCTTCGGGTCAGTTTGAGACACTTCTATAAGTATTCAGCTTAGTTTACATGATTTAATTATTCGCAACGCTCAATTATATTATCAACGCGCTCTATCACTCTCGATCGAAACAATCCCGGAGATGTCGTGAAGACCATTCGAGATAGCTGTAAAGGTATCAGACTTCTAAGACTGCCCCCTTATCACTGTGAATTAAACCGATGAGTTATTTTGGTCTCAGGCAAAGGGGCACGTCGCAGATAAATTAATGGGACGTATGAAATGCTAGAAGTGAAAACTTTTTGCCAAGAAGTAATCAAAAATGTGACACCGGCTAAGTGGAGTGACTTTTGTGTCTCACACTATAAAAGAGGAACACAATATGTACCACCTGGATCATATTAGATGATGAATAGACAGACAGATTTGTCATTAGTGTGACCGAAAGCGACAGTGAGTCCGAAAAATATTGATTAAGTATATAACATTATTATGACATTTTTGATTCGTTTTGAATGTATATTCCTATACTTTCACTGAAAAAGATCAATTCTTTATCATATGTAATAATAAAAAATACATTACAACTTAATATTGAATCTTTAAAACAAAACCAAAGATCATTCACTTATTGAATGATTCACTTACTCACTTAGCCACATCCCTATTTAATTTTCTTCAAAAAGTGGTATCCCACAAAACGTCATTTTACTGCAGCTAATTAAAAGTTCGACTATAGTTTATCACTAGTAGTTACACTGTTAGTTATAACGGTATTTCGCGTTGACTTTAAGCACTTGCATATAACTTCTATATTATTTATGAATGTTGTGACAGGTGGCTTCGACCAGGCCGGCGCAGCGATCAGTGGCCTTACCACTTAAAACAGGTCAATAATTGAACTGCTGTCATTCTGCCAACTGCAAATGTCACTTTGTAATGTCATATAAATATATAGGATTACAAAGTGACATTTGCAGTTGGTAGAATGACAGCAGTTCAATTATTGACATGTTTTAAGAGTTCATGGTATGGAGCCAGATATATTATTCTATCTAGGTATATTATTTGACGTAAAATGTGAGTACATTTTATATCAAATACACAGATTATTAAGAATAGTAAATAATATTAAAGGACACTTTTAAGCTTAATGAATATATTACTTACTATTCTAAATATACTGGATGTTATCATGAATTTTTTATGTGCTTATAATCAAGATTTTCAAACTCTAATACTTCTTTCACAATGTTGTAAGTTAAATGCTTAATTTTTAAGCCATTGTTGTCCTACAGAAGTTCAAGACTTATTAAGTTAATTATGTTTATGTTGAAAATTACAAACTTCAAGAAATTACAAAGTTTTTATCACTTAAGACTTTTTTATGTCTCTGTTTAGTTTATGAGCTTCGCTGAGAAGAATAATGAAAAATATGCCGTTATTAAATATAAAAATTCAACGTGTAGCTTTCAACGAAATTTGAATTTATAAATTGTTCGTAGCAGTAATAAAATGATCACAATAGGTATACAATCTGAATGTATTGTAGGGATTCACCAAACTTTTTCTTGAAATCAGTCGGTTGTAAAATGCGGTTTCAGATATTTAATTTAATTTAAAATTAATTTTACGTAGCTACAATCAGAGTAATTTGTTCGTAAAAAAATACACTGGCTTATTATTATCATCTCATTCTTCAAATTTGAATCTTTACTGCACTTTAGGTTATCTTAACTATGGTACTAATTGCTGAACACAGAACTCACCTTAAAACTTTCTATAAAAAGTGGAATTACGCTATCTCCAATAAACGGGTTTTTAATATTTTAATAAGGTCGTCGACCATCTAAAGTGGGGACGCGTTACGGCTGAGAGGAAGTGAAGCAAAGTAATTATCCTGTTTTAAAGAGAATGATGACGAAATATGATCGCTTAATCCGGATTAAATGTTATACAATATTCTATTCAGAATTAATTGCTCATTTTAAGTAGAGTAATGCGAAAGCACAGACACTCAAATTCGAAATTGTGGAATTCCTACTTCGCACAAATTTATTATGAACTACCTGACTATTTATACCTGTGCCTTTTAAACAACCCTTGGAGATTTTTTTGTAACGAAATCCTTCAAATTGATCACAAAGCACGTTTACGTTGTATAGGCACAGAATTTTACCTGCGGGTGGAATTCTTTGGGTTTATTCAATTTCTTTAATAGGTACACAACGGTCTTCTCAAAGTTATTGTGTAAAAGGACCCTAAGAGTGGCTTTTGTAAGTTTAGTGAAACGAATTTCGTATATTTGTATCGATTGCTAAAGGAAAAAAATAATTATTGTCGGAAAAGAGAATGAAGATATCTTGGAAATCTTCAACACGTTGAAACTTGAATAAGAGGTTGTGTTCTGTTGTTGCTGTTAACGGTACGAATAAAAAAGTGTGCCAGTAACTGCAGTATTTTACATGACCCACAAATCTTTTAGGTCAGATAAATCGAGAATGCACAATATATTTTGTTATACTTGCACCAGTATTATGATTTAGTCATACCCATCGCTCAATATTTGGTCTAATACTTGGTAAATATTAAGTACGGAAAACACTCTATATCTCCTGGATATCTGAGCAATGTCTGCCTGCCCTGTCCTATGAAAAATAAACATTAAAAATTTAATTGTAATTGATATGAAAATTTAAATACACTATTTATAAAAAAAAAAACAATTCATTAGTCTAGGAGCAATGTAAGCTACAAAGTTATTATATGTAAGTAATTATAAATTTTAATCCCTGGAATAAGTTCGGGTTGCGAGAACGGGAACATCATGGACGCGAGTGAAACCGCAGAAAATAACTAGCTAGATATAATTCATCATAAATTTCAGTACCACTTAAAACAATTCTATTTACAACCAGGTTCTCAGACTACAAACAACTCACGTCCATAGTTACAACCTCACGACTGAGATACTACAAACTCCGCCATAAAGACGTATAGCAGCAATAACTTAGAGTGATGACGCAGAAATGGATAAGCCTTGACCTCGAAGCAGGCATCTATCTGGTACCGTATCTTTATCACTGGTTCAAGGATATAAAATAAGTCAGTAGTAGCCGATTTATCATTCAGTTCGCTTGATGGAGTGAATAGCGCGTTCAATATTTTCAGTGGTGTCTTCCTTTGATCTGAGGCCTGGGGTCGAAGGCTCAATATTTAATCTGGTTGTTTGCGTTCGTTATATCCCACAAGTTTGGAGGAATATTAACGTAGACCTACGAAGAGCTGTAATTTTGTTGTACACTCCTTTGCATGAATATTAAAATAGTTTTTCTTGATACAACACAATGGCATATTTATCAATAGCCCAGAATTCACATCTTTCGTACTACATTTTTTATTATATATGCAGTCCATCAATTGATAACATAACACCGCGCTGGATTATAAAAAGCTAGGGTGAAGTATAGATGATTGCCCAAAAACTGTATTTTTACGTTCCTATAACTTATACTTCATTTTTCTCACTTACAGCTTTATGCCACGATTATTGCGAATTTTTGTTTCAATCTAACTTTATAGTACCTAAGTGAAGTACACTAGTATTAAAGCGAGAGAAAAATTGGTACCAGCTCTCGGACTACATCTGAAGGTCTCATAAAAATTACAGTAGCTGATAGATTTCATGAAATTTAGCTACCTTAAATATAGATAAGGGTTCTGCAATCAGAACCTGTGTACCTCGGTCACAATGTATAAAAACGCTTGTAGTATTATAATTGATATTCGTACGTTGAGATCCTATATAGGAAAGTAACGGGTACAAAGCCTTTTTGTATAAATACATATTTTCAATCTCTTACGTACGTCTTTTTGCTTTATAAATGAGAAACACACGATTAAAAAATGTACAGACAGAAAACAAAATAATAAAAAACGTCCTCCAGCAGTAGCAAAAAATGGCTATGTTAAAATGTAGATAGTTTCGTAAGCGATTTTTTCACTAGACCACACTACGGCCATTCATAAGCAGGACTCAACCGTAAATTTGTCTGAAGGCGGGTCTATTATGCATCTAGACGAGGTACCCCTGTTACTGACAGCTACTTACGACGGAACTACTGCTCATATTGTACCTTATAAATACTAAGAACGTCGTTTTTGTCGTTTCTATTGAAATAGAATAAGGCACATTACAATTACCTATGAAATAAAATATGAAAATACAGCTCTGTCAATTTAAAAAACCACAAAAATCTTATGGAAACTTTCTACTTCTTCTTCTTATAACTTCTTCTACTAAGATTACTCTCCTTAGATTAAAATCATCATTAAGTCCGGGCGCTTCCATATTTATTGTACTGATTGACTTATCTTGACCTTTACGGTAGTGATTGCCGTCTGACCTTTCAACCCTAAGAGGAAAGCCTACGTCAGAACTTCGTCCTTTACTGAGCGAGTGAAACCAGCTAGCAGGTGAGATTGGCTTAGTGCCGAAAATTTTGGTGAGGCTCGAATACACTCAACTCATTCAATTAAATATATCGTAAAAGTATTCACCGTACGAGTAAAAAAGTTGTATCAATATCAAGGTGTACTTATAGTACAGTTACTTAATAACATAATACTATTGAAACTTGTAGAGCAGCTTTCTAATTCCGTTTTTAATTGAGAGTCAAACACTGGATATACTCGTAAGTAGGCAAGGAATGTGTAAATACTGTATGTAAATCGAATGAGAATTTTAAAAAGGTGTATGAATTTTTTTTATTTCGAATTTATTGTTCCTTTTTATATCACTACTTAGGTGATAGATTAAGTATATAGTCCACCTGATAGAAATGGTTACTACGGTCTGCTGGCGAACACAAAAAACTATTGTATAACAGTCATATTTTGAAAACCAAATCTAATATATAAAAATCAATGCCACTTTTCGTTGTTATTTTATAACTCAAGAACGGCTGAACCGATTTTTAGTCTTGAAATATTCGTGGGTGTCCAGGGAAGGTTTAAAGGATGAGAAAATAGGTGCAGCGGGAACGGGAAAAATATGGCGGTACGAAGTTCGCCGGGACAGCTAGTAGGCCAAAAAATAATAAAAAAGCATAATATATCATTCAGGCCGTTAATTGAACGGTTAATTAACAGGCTAGGCGGTTAATTAAACGGCTTATTAAGCTAGTTGAGTGCGACATAGGTACATATAGAGTAACGAAATATGTAGCCACGTCTGCATTCTAGAATCCATATTACGCTATGCTTAATTTGGGTCTAGATAGCCCTGTGTAGTATAAATATATAGTAAATGAAAACATCTAAAATACGTACCGCGTCAGTTGCCCACTATAGTTTATTTAATTTCAATGTAAATTTTCTACTTGAATGGGTTTTCTTAATGAAAATACTTCAATGACATCTACATACTATGTTAACCCAGAACAGCCACTACCAGTCATATTAATGTCATTTCAAAACGGATGTTCTGTCCCAATGAGTTTAATAGATAAGGTGAACTGGGGTCATTAGCACAGCTGTCACATTGCACCTGTCTAAACTCTTATCTATGCAAGACACGATTTCTTTTTAAGCCGGGTATTCAAACAATTATTTCTAAAAAATACTTTAAATTTAAATACATTATATAGGTATTTAAACTATCATGGTCGTTCACATTACTCATAGAGTTATTGGGATATTTACCATATTATATTGTTTGTAGTTTCCTATATTCGGTGCTGTTGCAAGCACCATGATCACGGAGGGACTGGACTTGACTGGAGTTATTAATGGTAAACGGTGAAAAAGTTTTAGGAGTAAATATATCGATCTATCTTCGCCGAAATATCGGACACTACAAACAATACCATGGTAAATATCCCGGTAAATTACTGTTAGAACTTAGACCTATTCTAATAGTAATTTGAATACATTCACGGTTAGTATAGAAACAATACATGAATACATTCTAGGTAAGTATTTTTTAATGACCGCGTTTAACAAAAGATAAATACAACCAGTAAAGAGAAGTCTGTTAAATACTTTTAATTACACATAACGAAGTTCATAAGAATTAATGTACCATAACCAGATTTATTTTACTGATGGATCCAAACTTGAAGAAAGTTCAGTTTGACAAATTACTTTCTAAGTCTTATTTAAGAGAATTGAAGTAAGTGTTAAAAGTCTTGGCAAGAGAAAATAAATTAAACAATTCATTTAGGTATATTAAATGAATCAATTCATGTAGAGTTATTAATGAAGTTCTCTTATACTTCAAAAGTATGATTTCTTCTAGTATTTATAAATTACTAACTGTTGCTCGCGGCTCCGCCCGCGTGGATTTCTGATCCTGTTCATCGCTGATAGTAGCGTGATGATGCCTATGTTGGTAGCTGATAATGTAGCTTTTTAATGACGAAAAATTTTTTGAAATCGGTTCAGTAGTTTTTGAGTAAATACAAAAATACAAATCTTTCCTGTTTATAATATTAGTATAGATTAGCCATTACTATAGATTAAACGAGCGATTTCGTTCCTATAATCCACAGGAACACGTTCCCGTAATAAAAATACCTAATTGTACATTACATTCCGGAAATTAGGATTTATCTCTATACCTTTCATCTACATCTGTTTAGTTATACTGGTATTACAGAGTAACGTACGTGTATCAATCTATATAAACTTATACTACGATGATATCATACATATTTATTACGGTTTTTCAGATCTTGTACATTTATAAAATTGAAATTAGTGGTAAAAATAATTAGAAACACACTTTCTGATTAAAATCAGAAATAGTTAATCAGAAGTGTTTCTAATTATTTTTACCACTGATTAAAATTTTTCTTTTTTTAAACCAATATAAAAGTTACTTGAAAAACATAATGGGTGTTTCTTAGCGAGGGGAGTTGACGATTTAGGATGAGTATGGCTGCATTGAAGCAAATCAATCCAACATTCAGTCACGAAACCTACAGCCTTCATTGAAGATGGGGAAACTTCAGAGGTCCCTCCTCGGCGAGGGTACAATGGGGTAATATCGATCATCAATTCCGTCACGATTAAATTACTGATGATCTTTAAATACCATCATTTAAGCTTTAACTTTGTTCGCGGCTTCATTGCCATGGAATACTGATTTTAGTTCTATAACCTGTAAGAAGCTATAACAGAAACATAAAGATTCTTATAATCTGTTCAGATTACGCTCTATCTCATTTAGTCAAACTCATTAAGGCATTATTACGTGATTGAGTAACGAATAAAAACATAAAAGTGCGTGAACATCTTATTATTTTAAATTAAAAATTAATTTACCACAGCATGAGAGAAAAGTGATAGAAATAGAATAAAGGATCCAGATTTCACCACTTATAAAACATTTTTCTTATTTAATCACACCTCGTGAAATGAGTTTACTCAACGTGTAACCTAATTAACTGTTGCCAGAGTTTCATTTATAACGGCTAAAGTAAAATAAATAAAGTTATGTACTTTTTATTAAATTTATTCATTTCATAACAATGAATTTCCTTTTGTACGGTGTTTGATATGTATTATATGGTATACTACCACTATTTATTATTATTATCAATGAAATATAAGGTGTGGTTAGACTGAGTGTTGTCCGAGGTTGCAGGTCCGATTCCAACTCATTGAAAATATTTTGTACAAGTATGAGTGTTTCTATGTGCAAAAATGTAAAAAAAAAAAAACAAAATATGTTGGCTCGTATAGTAGAACCCATTTTACCGATTGTGCTTAGTGGATGGCGTTATGTAAGTAAATTATATCTTGCAGTATTTGTTTTACTTATTTCTCTCTGCCCACCCCGGATGGAGCCGGCCTATCTGTGCCTAAACAAACAGAGAATATGGATCTACTACAATGCTTATCTATCTTATAAAAAATATCACAGAAGCGTCATCTACCGTCACTGCTCCTCTCAACATTTTCAAATAAATCGATCATTATTAAAAAGTACAAACTAGGTAAACTTTTAAGAACTCAGTCTTTATCTCCAGTTCATAATAAAGCGAAAAAATGTACTAAATAAGCGAACATCGAAACGGTCTCTAACGAGCAATAGAAAACTTATAACAACTCGAATACTTTACTTAGCGAGTTCAATGCATAGTATAATGGAAAACTTTTGCAAGAATTATTTTAGTATTCGAAAATCAATACCAAACTGTACAGAAAGTTCGACTCCATCAGCATTCATTATATTATTCTTTGAACAATAAATTTAACCGGGTACTTGTTATAGTATCTAACATCAACAAAATCTTTGGAATATCCATTAAAATCCATTTAATTAGGGTTAGATATTAATTCGTAATGTTTAAACTAGATGGTAACTTTATTTTAGTTAAAATACTGTTCAGAAAGTAGGTAATAACATTTAATACATCATTGGAAGTAATAAAGAGAGAGAAATAAATAAAGAGAGGGGACATAATATTTTTTACAACACACCTGCTCATAACAGTGATATTATTTTACCGCAATTAAGCACGGAATGACACCTATTATAAAACTGTGACTTTTTCATTACTATTATTCACAAAAGTGAGTTATAGATTCTTTTTTAAATTTTATAGGAAGTGTCTATAATTGTCTATGTTCTTAAAAAAGTTTTGATACAAAAAATAACGTGTTTAATAGTACGAATAAATTAATACGCCTATTGTATGGTCATTTGATGCATTTTCGTATTTAAATAAATAATTTCAACTTGTAATACTTGTGTAATAAACAAAATTTTCGCTCAAATTTAACTTTTTTTTTTCTCTAAGTACAGAAAAAAAAACAGAGTAAAAAAAAGTTAAGTTCAAACCTCATTTTTTTTTTAAATATGGTCGACCGCCATTGTTAAATGCGCGCGCATAGGAAAACGAATTAATTTGTAGTATTGTTTATTTAGTATTTGTAGTATTATTTTATTCGCAAGTGTGTTGTAAAACGTCGTATGGCACGTGTGAGCATGATGATTACCGTCCTCGGCTGTCTTAAGACCCTCGCCTGGCGGCTCGGGTCTCAATGGCGCCTCGGCGGTAATCACCAACGTTGCTCACTTGTACCATAATGTACTATTATCTCCCCGTGTAGTGAGAGGCGACTAAGAGATAGGTCTGTTTAACATCAGACAGATATGCATATACAGCCCCGACTCACCCTCAGATGCATGGCTCGAGTCAACAATAGTGCCCGAAATACTACTGCAATAGGCTCACCCCCTATTAAAAGGTACCGAAAACAATGATTGGTGAAATGTGAGTGTTAAGTCAGCTCTGCCTAACCCTCCGAGGACAAAGGCGTGATTATATGTATGTATTTTTTCTAAACAGTGTGTATTATGTCTTAAATTTCCCTAAGTCATCAGCCATACGTCGCCAGACCATTGTATGTCGGTTGAAGAGATAACTCAACACTAGAATAGGAAATTGACGGCGTGCCAGAACAAAGGATTTTCGACTTTATCTCTAAAATGTTGGAGTTGTTAATTTAAATTTTATTATAGCTTGACTGTTACGTCTTTATCTGAGTAGACAGTCAGAAACAGTCTTCATTTACCTAACGTAGTCTGTCAGTTTTATACCCAAAAGTTGAAATGGCGGTACACAAAGTTCATGTGTTTAACATTTTAACAGCTATTAAGAGATTCAGTAGTTGTATGTATTACATACATACGTAATGTACGGTATGAAACCTTATTTCTGAAATATTTTATTTATTTCTGTGAATAAAATTCAGTTAAATGAATTCAAGCATACACAATAAGTTAAACATCGCAACGATGCCGCATCACCATACTGAATATTTATAACGTGAATATTTTCGTGAAAACTGATAATATAGTTTTATATTTTTTCAATATTGTGTAAAAATTAAATGATTCAATGTATTTACGATAAAGTGAACAAGAGCGTTAAGAAAACCACACACAGAAAAGGGAATTGCTAAAGTAAATTCATTGAAGAAAAGGTATTACAGTAATGTTTTCCAAATTTTGGTCAGCTTTTTCCTTCTGTAGTATTTTTTTTTGTTTAGGTATATTATTAGGTACACCGCCTGTCACCCTAGCAGAAGCAGGCCGCGGCGGCAGCGCGCATTGCGTGCCTCCCCACACCCGGGGGCGAGTTGGGGACTCCGTGGTCCCTACACCGGAAGAGGGCCAGATCGAGAGATATGGCCCTGGGTCGGCCGGGGTGCGAGGGATATGGCTACGACAATCTCACCTCCGGCAACTGACGGCCCACAGACGGCGTGCGTTTTAGTCGGTTCGAGTCCGACATAACCTCCTCCCCCGGTTCCGGTGGGGGAGGTACCCGTGGGGATTTTTCGCACGATAAAATAAAAAGGTATACAGTCCGTTAATTTGACTATACCTCACCTATAATAAGGTGCAATCCAGTAAAGGTCACCATCAAAGAAGCTGACAATTTCGATAGATGCTTTTTCAAGAACCATTCAAGAATAAAACAAAATTGTGGATCCTAGAGGCATCATTACTTGGTACATTTAGTACCTATTCCATTTCATAAGATGCGGCAACCAATTAGGTAAGTACCATTTTATAGGTATAAGCTATACCGCCATTATTAGGTACCATGTAAGATGATAATATCAACTTAAATAAATTAGCAAGCATGTGGTACATATTATGTACAACATACTTGCTATTTTATTTAAGTTTTTGATGAAATACAAATAATACTAGATATTTAAATACATCATTTAAAAAAAAAATAACGTTTTGCACTTTCGCTTCATATAAGCTATCATTATAGGTACCGAAAAGTTACAAAAATTGCGCGTACGTATGCAGATGAACTGCTTATGTACGCGCAATTTTTGTAAAAAAGGAGCTAAAGTTTTCGCTTCACGTATTAATATATAAATTTATGTTAAAATTATTCTCCTATTTTCAATTCGCGATTTAGTTCCTAAACGACGGCCAAATCGCATAAAATTTTACCTACTGCACAAATCCAGATTCAAAAATCTAAATCCTATTTTTGCATACAACAGTATTTCCTTTAAACCAGTATTTATGCCGGAATTTATTTACAGACGTTGCACCGGCAAGTGGTTGGTAATCCTTTAATCACTCGTATTTAAGTGGAACTGAATCAGAAGAGAATTTAATGTTCAGGTTTCAGAACCACTTTGGGAAACAACCTGCTTAAGAGTACGGCTACCGTAATGGTGTTAAGTGAATGTGTGATTTATTTATTTGGATTTGTGCTTTGGCAGGAATAACATGCATTGACTTTATAAACGAAACGGACTGTTACCGCGACTTTGTACATGTAGAATTATCGTAATCAAAATGTATGTACTTTTTTATGTTACGAGTAGTAGCTGTTGCTCGCGGCTCAGCCCGGCTGGAATTCTGATCCCGGTCATTTGCTGATAGTAGCGTGATGATATGAATAGTCTATGTTGATACCTGGTAATGTAGCTTTTTAATGGCGAAAGAATGATTGAAACAACTGATCCAGTCGTTTTTGATTTTATTCGTTACATATAACAATACAAATCTTTCCTCGTTATACTATTATTATAGCATTGATAGGCTAATGTTTGACCTCAGTGTCAGCTGATAATAAACGATGATTATTATAAGTTATAGGCTAATGTTTGACCTCAATTTTACATGATACTTAATTAAGTGATGATCTGGTTTCTGATGAAGCACGTTTGCCTAGAAGGAACCTACACAGGAACCTATATAAGGTTTCTTAGAAGGAATTGCTCCCAGCGATAAAGCCGCCCATTGTACAGTCGAATTCAAAAGTGCAGTAGCAATCCTACGTAACTATAGCGTCAACATTCTAGCGCTACTTGTGATCTTTTTCTTTTAAGACAATTTACACACACACATAAATTGTTCTTCCGTAGGAATATTATCGATAATTTCGTTGTCACTACGTAAGCAACCCGTGGCCGAGTGGTTAAAGCATGAGGTTTGTGGAAATGCAAAGGTTGATGGTTCAAATCCTACGATCTTGCAATAACACTTTTGTGTTTCATTTATGATTTAATATCATTGTATTATTTGTTAATTTTTAGGAAATATCAACATAAAATGTAAAAAGAATGCCAACTTCATGCAAAATCACTTTATCAATATTTAAAATTATATTTTTGTCATAAATATAAAAGATCGTTATAAGCTGGAATCGAACCTGGAACCTCTTATCATTGTGCATCTATAGTATCTTGCTAAACCCACTTAGCTATCAGTTAATTTACTAAGTTGGTAAATTACTGTATTAGTATCTAATGACACACACACACATATGTAAACACAAAACCGGGCCGGCACGCGGCCGCACGCCACGCCATTTTGAGCCTTGTTATGCTAATGCACTTATGAACTTTGACTGTACATTAAACTGTATACATGCTACCTACTTGACTCTACTCTAAATCTATTATTGTACAATAAAGTGTTATCTATCTATCTCGACAGCCTCCGTGGCGTAGCGGTAGTGAACGCGGCCGCTACGCAGGAGGCGCGGGTTCGATCCCCGCTCAGTGCAAATATTTGTGTGAATAAAATATGAGTATTTGCATTGGTCTGGTCGTGCCTCGGAGAGCACGTTAAGCCGTCGGTCCCGGTTGCCATGAGAACATCTATGGCAGTCGTTACGGGTAGTTGGAGCCCTCAAAAATCCAAAAACAACGGTCTAACTGCAAAACTTCGATATCGCCTAATGTTATCATTGGGTTGTGGAGGTCAGATGACAATCGCTTCACGGAAAATATCGAGGTCTAGTCAAATCCGTGGTTAAGACTGGTAAAAGCGGACCCCAGACTTCGAGCTGAAAGCTTCGGATGCGACTGGGAAATAACGCTAAGAGGAAGAAGAAAGTGTTATCTATCTACACAATCGAGATTTGAATACTGCCAGGTACTGGTGTTCAGAGAACACAGACTCAGGCAGCAAATTCACTCCTTACCTACGATTATTAAATGTGTTGCCAAATTGTTTCATGCGTGTGGGTGGATAAACATATAAACAAATGGTTAATTAAGGCAGTCAAGTGATAACTTAATTGGGACGTCTACAATATTTACCACAGGTATTATAATACAGAGAAGTTAAGCAAATTTAAACAAGAAATTAGAAATCTGAAGATGAACATAAAGTGATTCTTGTCTGTTGATATAGTAGCAAGCAATGACATTCCATAACAAAGACATGTCATATGCTTACAAATCAACGTAGAAAAATGTGCCGAACTCACACACACACATTTTTAATTCATCTACACTTTTGGTGTATTAACTTTAGAGTAATAGTTCGTGCAGTGTCTATAAACATACGATGACATTTTCGTTATTTTCTCGGCACGCGGTACTAGAGGCAAACGTTCCAATTTACTCGTTTTCGGATCTTCACGATTTTCGCGCAATAACATATCTACGCCGCGGGAACGCGCTGGATGCGAGACGCTTCCAACCGGTCCTATTGGAGATCTATAGGGGAGGCCTATGTCCAGCAGTGGACTTCCTATGGCTGAAATGATGATGATGATGATGATGAACATATCTACTTCTTTTTATATAATATCTTTGGTAGCAAGACTAAGAAGGGGTCACTGAATTGATACAAAGTGGCGCAGGATTTGCAGATAGCAAACGGAAGTATCAATCTACAAAAGGCAAGCAGCACTTAATCAATGATTTGGTTTCTCCAGTACATCCGCGTAGTTCTATTCTGGACACAGATGATTTGGTGTTAACTTTTTTGGAATTTATTCTATAAGGAAGGTTACCTAGTATACTATCATCCTCCTTGCATTCAAGGCCCTTTACCTTATGGTCCGGGGTCCCATTTTTTCGGTACAACTTCGATGCGGCTGGACTTTGACAGCCTTTTGGCCTCCACAATTATTGGCGATATCGAAGTACCTATTGTAGTTAGACCAGTTAGTTTGTGTGACAACCGGGATCGACGGCTTAGCGTAGGTACTCGCAGAGACACGGAAAAACCAAGATCATTTGAAATGGGATTGCTTTCGTGTATACATATATTTATGGGTATCGAATCCGCGCCTCCTCTGTAGTAGTCAAATGCACTACCGCCATGCCAGATATAGTGGCTGTTAGGATAATTGCTTCAAAATTTCATTAAAATAAATGAACTTCGGAAAGACATACCAGTAAGTCTATCTCAGTGCCTTTATACTATTTTTACAAGTTTAACTATTGTTTGAAACTCCGTAAAAACCGTTCATTTATAGCCTGCCATTACTGTAGTTACTTTACGGCATAAAATATTAACATTATTGTTTGAAATAGGAGGTACGTTTGTAGGCAATTAGCTAGTAGCCCGCAGCAAAGTGCATCTTTTATAAATTCTTTACCGCGGCGATGAAAACTAGTTCAAAGTTCTAAATAAAATATGAGCATTACCGGGGCCGTTTTGCACTAGCTTTAGCAAATAGTAAAAGAAAATGTTTTGTGAAGCTTTTAAAAATGGAAAAAATAACAATATAAATATTGATGGGAAAAAAGATGATTGCATGATTGATGATTGATGATGATGAAAGGTGTATGCCAGGGTCGTACCAAGCGAAAACGTGTGAACTCTGCTTATTTCCCTCTTCCTACAGTCCCGGGTCTTTTAAGCGGGGCGTGAAAAAGCATTATTCTGATGAGACCGTCAAGCTGAGTGCCACCATTGTAACATGGTTCATGTCTATAATGGTGACCCTCTTTTCCAAGACTTTACCTTCAGCTTACCACCAGGCTTATCTGATTGACGTGTCCTATATTAAAAAAACTTCAATGTAAGAGAGGTTTGAATACTTGTATGTTTAATTTTATAGAATGAGAAATTAATTTCAAAATAGCTTAGCTAACCAACTTCAAACGGTGGGCGGTATACTTACTGTTATCTTAGTAATATATGGAAGTCATCACTTTGTTCCCCATCATCACCAATTTATTTATCTTGTATCACAGTTTACTACTCAACTGTACTTTTGTCTTCTTATAGTATACTAACCGACCCACCCCGACTTTGCCCATGGCATGTTTTGAGGCCCAATAACATCTATTCAAATAATGTAGGTATGGGAATCTGTCAGATTTGTTGAAATTTATGATTACCGCTCCACACCCTTGATAAGTAGCGTAAAGCCTATAACTTTCCTTACTAAACAAAATATTCAATACAATAATATTGTTTAAATTCGAACCAGTAGTTTCTGAGATTAGCGTACAACAAACAAACAAACTCTTCAGCTTAATAATATGTACGACCACTAAATTTTCTGCTTGAAATATGATTGACTAAGTCGTTTATCGATTTTTATCGGCACTTAGTTGCGGTACACGTTACATACAATTTCCGCTCCTAACATGTAATTATAACGCTACATTTAACCTGCAAAATAACCAAAGAACCAATCTATTGGACACAAGATATAAACTTATAGCGAGTTTATTTTCTGGTCAACGTACTGAATTGTTTACTTATAGAAATGCATATACCTACCTTAGAGTATACATTGCTATAGAGCGCGCCTTACAAGTATGAACTGCTATCCCGGGTATGAACAGTACCGAGGCACCTGGCTCAACCTCAATCAGTAGCAAAACAATACCCGTCAAAATGACTTCGCAAATAGGTAATATTTAATTGGATATGTTAAATCAAAGTTTATACAACATCGTATATTTGTAGTAATAATGACGCAAAAATACCTACCGCAAAATGACGCCATTTTTTTGTATTTTGACTTTAATTTTATCCATGCATATCAAATCGAACGAAAAACTGCATAACAACAAACTACATTAATAAGTGCATCTATTGATATTTTCGGTAATGCATGAAACGTCACTATAGGTGCGCTATCCATCTATACCATCGCAAAGTATCTGCTACCACTCGGCGCCAAAGACCTGAGTGATAGGCGCGCTCTATATTTATAATGTATACTCTAAGGCATATACATATACATATACATATACATATTAAACAACTTACTAAGCACCATTCTAAACACCCTGATTTTTTTCGCCATATTAATACTTCCTAACGATTTTACTATCGAAAATATGTCCAAAATCTTTTTACCCGAAACGTCTATATGATCACCCGGTATATTAGTACCTATCGTATAGGTATATCCCTTGCAAAAAACTCTCCTTATAACAACTTACTAAGTCTTATAAAGAAAAACCCTAAAAACCTTCTAACCTAAACATAGTTCTCACAAGGCTCTTTTTTAGATTATTCTAAATCAAAATTTTATCATTAGTTCTTGATTGTTGGTCTTCATGAAGCCTTTACTGCACTCTCTTTAGAGTTTTCAGAATAGTCGTTATATTAGTAAAGAATATTCTAAGTTGTGTTATTGAAATTGTAACTTTCAACGCCCACCTTGCGTTCATGACTCAGCCCACACACTGGGGTTTACCCCCCGAAGCCTCGCGAACTAATAAACGAGTGACACTAATTGGTGTTGAGCTACCCGTCTTTGTGGACGACCACTCACAATGAAAATTCTTTAAAAAATCTCTTCAAATACCTCCCTACCGTATTTCTTACGCCATTTATTAAAGGCCAGAATATTACACGTAAAGAAACTGTCTTTACATTTTTTTTGTTAAGGAAATTCGCGATGAGACCAATTTCGGCCGGTGAATGGAAGTAATTGACATTTTTTCTGAGTATAATGTTTTTGTGTGCTTATTCTGTCAGGTAATATAATTAGAGAGTATTTCCCTAGAAATGTAATTATTTTGGACAAACAAATTGTATTTGAATGAAAAAATATAACGGATATGTCTTACAATTATCAAAATATCTATTCGGTAATAAGTTACGATAATTATTTTTTTATTGTTGATGAGATTCGACGTAAATGACAATATTTTGTGGTTCCTGCTTCTAACATTTGAATTAGTTGTTTCTTTTTTAATTTTAATTATTTTATGGATGTAGTTATAGAGCCTATCAACATCCTTGAGGCCAAATTTAACTTTACCCGCAAGTCAAAGTACTAATATTATAAATGCGAAAGTAACTATGTCTGTCTGTCTTTCTGTCTGTCTGTCTGTTTGTATATTACACTTTCATGCCTAAACCACTGAACCGATTTTGATGAAATTTGATACAGAGATAGATTAGACATTAGGAAAGGACATGGGCTATGTTGGGTTCCGATAACAGACATCCAAACGGGCGGAGCCGTGGACAACAGCTAGTATGCAATAAAAACACTGTTTACAGGAAACAAAAAAAAATATATGTCATTTTACGATAAATAAATACAATAAACATCTAATTGACGATAGTCTATGACGAAATGAAAATATGGATATCTGGGGCTTTGGCTATCACCAGTTATTTCTATCTAACTGTCCTGCCCCTCTAGACAAGTGGCAATTCGTTGCTCGGCGTATGATGGAATAGTATGCCAAATGTATGGGATTTAACGTATATGACAGGCGTCAACAAATGTCAAAAACGTCAAATCCTATACATTTGTCATTCTATTCCATCATACGCCGAGCAACGACTTGCCACTTGTCTAGGGGACTGATGAACGCGAATTTTGTTCTCCTTGCGTTGTGTTGGACGAATGCTTGTTCTTACTGTTCCTTTTCAGTTGTTAATGCGCCACCCGTCTTTAATATTTAATACAACACTCTCCTTTGCTTCCCCTAATCTAATTCGACCCTATTAAATTTAACAGCCAATTAATTTACGAATCTCAGAGGTTTTAATTGATATTAGAAAATGACGTATTATTAGACAATATTATTTTATTTAAAGGGATTAAAGGGATATCTTATTCGTAAGATAATAAATAAATAATTAAAGAAGGTAAGAAGAGATACTTGACTCTCATCCCAGTGACGGCCCCGTGGTACTACCTAATGACACTACTGGTAGTGTCAAGGGTATAATTCTATCCCCATGACACCATCAGTACTGTCCAGGGTATTTTTCGTAGTTGTAACACATAAAGATTTCGTAGGTTGAGTGTCAGGCCCAAAACTGGGATTCTTACGGTTCATTTGCATAATGACGTCAATTTTTACAGATTGACTGGACAGTGCAATGGTGAAACGATTAATAATAATAAATATACTAAGACATTAAATTTATTATTACTATTTTTTGCTACACAATGTTATCTAGACTCAAAATAAATATAGCTTAACTAAATTGTTTTATGGTTTCTAGAATTCGAATACACATACTTAGACCAATTTATTAATCATAGAAACAACCAAACCATTGCAAATTGCATACAAATATTTGCACTTGACATGACATGGATGCAAACCCACGCCTCCTACGTAGCAGCCGAACATTCTACTATTACTCCACAGAGGTCTTCACATTATTAAGATGCCCTGTGATATGAGATCGTTATTTCAGTAATTACATAATCTATTTAACTTTGGCGCCTAACCCTTCGTGTGCTACCGACCCGTACGACGTGTTATATTGGGTACTGCAATCCCGATATAGAATTATCTATAACGAACTGAATCTAATCGAACCTTAATGTAGTGACCGGTTCAGAACGGTTGTGTCGCTTGAAGTTGTTTTATATTTGACATTCTTCACCTTTTTACTGTTAAACCCTTAAACCACATACTGTATAGATACGGTCTTTTTAACAAAATGCATAACAAAAAAGGACGTGAAAAGCGCGTTTTGGATGAGTAATGTCAATATTGTTCTTTATACTGCCAATGTGTGTTGGCTGCCCACTAATGATTAATCGTTGAACAAACAACAAGTCGCGTAAGTCTTGAAGTGACATATTGTCTAGCTTTGCCTTGCCTAAATTTGGTAATCCTGTAAGTACGCGTGCAGGTATCTAGAATGATTTATGTAAGTACAGTAAGCTTCAGAGAAAAGGGACCCCCCTTGATAATGACATGAAAGCATTGAAGTTTTTTGAAATGAACATATTCATGCAAATACAAATACTTGCAGCACGTGGAACTCGAACCCGCAATTTAACAGCCGAGCGATCTACCGCTAAGTACTTACGTATCTATATCTAAGAATCAGATCATCAACTATGTATATCTAAGAAATAGATTACACGGCATGTACAGTCTAGAGAAGATATAACTATACAGGGCGTCCCACGGCGATGCCACATGGAGGGAAAGTACCTTAAATCCTTAAGTTAGCTAATTTTACTTAAAGGAGACATCATTTTATTTTTAAAAAGAAACAAAACTGCATTCAAAGATTTTTAAAAATTTGCTTGCCACACCCGGTAATCGAACCGACTAAAATCCGAAAAAGTAACATCCTGTATTTTTATGGCATCAATCGATAGTGTCAATCATAAGGATCCAATCTATCTAAGAAACATAGTAAATTAAATGAAAGGAAGTCCTTGAAACCTAAAATTATAAATTCAATTTGGTAAAATAAAACACTTTCTTATAAGGTACCTAATGTACCTATCAACAGTTGAAATGAAATTTATTTAGTAAAATGAGTACTAAATGAATGAACTTTGTTACCTGTTTAGAATGTAACTTTATTGGGCAACACTGCATGAAGTATGTAGGTAGGGTAGGTAGTTATTTTTGGGTGCTTGATTAGAAACCTGCACGCGGTGTACCCTGGGCACCGAAAATGGCGAGAGAATTGCCCTATTGGATCAACTTATAACCTGTTAATTGAGACGGCGTGCGGTTTTAGTCGGTTTGAGTTCGACATACCTAAATACTACTGCTGACCAGCAGCGGTCTCAGCACGATAAAAAAAGAAAAGTAATTTAAATATGGAATTTTATTGTTAATATGATATCAGATGGATGGATGAACTTTGATTTAAAGTGTTTTATTTTGCCAAATTGAATTTATAATTTTAGGTTTCAAGGACTTCCTTTCGTTTGATTTACCATGTTTCTTAGAGATTTGATCCTTATGATTGACACTATCGATTGATGCCATAAAAATACAGGATGTTACTTTTTCGGATTTTAGTCGGTTCGATTACCGGGTGTGGCAAGCGAATTTTTAAAAATCTTTGAATGCAGTTTTGTTTCTTTAAAAAAATAAAATGATGTCTCCTTTAAACAAAATCCGCTAACTTAAGGATTTAAGGTACTTTCCCTGCATGTGGCATCGCCGTGTATAGGAAGCTTTTCATTCAACTTCAGGAGTATACCTACATTACCTACATACTTCCTACTTATATCCTTTGTCAACTGTACTGTCAACTTTTAACTCTATTTAGTAACCGATCCCAGTTCTCAAGCCACAAAAATGCTTTTAAGATGACGCCATAGGCGTTTAACAATAATTTCCCCTTTGAACACAAGTTCCTTTGTTCCCTTAAAATATCAACTATGAGAAAATACGCCCTTTAACGCCGCAATTGACAAATTTATTTGCATCCCAATTATTTAGTCATAAACTTGACTACGCAAATGCCCTATTTCGGCTAAATGTAGTCACGAGATCGATATCATGAATGGTATAGACGTTTATTAAAATGCAATTCTGCTGGCTAAATTTGATATAAGTTAATCCGGCAAGTTTTTGGCTCGCGGTTTTATTTGCATATGTTTTGTATTTTTTGGCATCTTACTGCCTTCAGTCATCACATCCCCAGCATTCGACATTTTGGAGTATCTTTTTCCTCTTAGCGTTATTTCCCAGTCGCATCCGAAGCTTTCAGCTCGAAGTCTGGGGTCCGCTTTTACCAGACTTAACCACGGATTTGACTAGACCTCGATATTTTCCGTGAAGCGATTGTCATCTGACCTCCACAACCCAATGTTAACATTAGGCGATATCGATGTTTTGCAGTTAGACCGTTGTTTTTGGATTTTTGAGGGCTCCAACTACCCGTAACGACTGCCATAGATGTTCTCATGGCAACCGGGACCGACGGCTTAACGTGCTCTCCGAGGCACGACCAGACCAATGCAAATACTTATATTTCATTCACACAAATATTTGCACTGAGCGGGGATCGAACCCGCGCCTCCTGCGTAGCGGCCGCGTTCACTACCGCTACGCCACGGAGGCTGTCGCTGTGATTTTGGAGTATGTGATATTTTAAGTCTTTTACGAGGGCTGAGCTTGACTGCTACGGGGGTCAAGTTCGCTTATAAAATGAAAAAGATATAGGTAGATCGGGAATATAATACATCACTATTTTTGTTTGTATTGTTTCAGTCGAATTGCACTGTGATAGTAATGGATTGTATACGATTAATGGTCATTGATGTCCCATAAACATGTTGGACTTTGATTTTAAACTTATCAGAGCTTTTAAAAACGTGGCTAGAATGGTAGCACGTGAATAAGGGTGCTCATTGTAGCGTAGAGACACGTGGCGGAAAGAAGGCGTGAAGAAATTCACCAATCACTTGAATAATTGTTGATAAGACGTGAATTACTGCAAAATTATTGTCATTGATCTATTGCCTCACATGTACCCTTTGCATCTGCAGAAACGCACCATAACACCTCAAGTACTGTGCCAGTACGTCATCAATAGCTTATCACCACATGGAATTTATAATTATTTTCTTCAGCATTCACTCTTGTGACACCATACTTATTTATTAATATAGTTTACTCTCAGTGTTTAAAACTTATCACAATATAAACGTCCGTCCGTACACATCCGCAATGTCGCATGATATACAACATTTGAGGATGTTAACCTTTTCAAAAATCGTAGTCTGAACTTTACTCACAAAGAAAAGAAAAACCGCTATAAACATTGTCAAAACATTTTAATTTCAAAATAATTTTCGTGGACGTCATAATTTTCCTAAATTAAAAATTGTTATGTGCTATTAGCGATCGCTGTCATAGACATTGGTATTTTCCGGTTTAAATTTGAATCCTGACCGTGCCTGGTCTTCTTAGGTCATAATTAACCTCCCAGCACTTTTATGTTAACAAACTATCGACCCACCCTGGATGCAGCTTGATTTCCCATTATTCTTAGGTTGTGCATACACGAGTAAACCTTCCATAAAAAGTGTAAACACAACAGTGAAAGCCGCATAAAAATCCGTTTGGAAGTAAGCGTACTGAAGCGACTTTGTTCTAAACCATAAAATAATATGTTATAACAAAGAAAGAACTAGACAAATATTTATCTGTCTATCTTTAGGCTCAAAATATGATATCTAACGATAATATAGGATTATGGCACTATTAGGTATAAAATAGTGCCACAATTGTATATCATCGTTAGCCAATAACGCGCTAGATGCAGATGGACGATGCGGTTTAGAAATTCACTAATGGCACAAAGCCTTAGAATATACCGCGTGTGGTGTGGTCGACTTCCTGAATGTGAAAGCCGGACGTGAAAACAATAGTTTTACCACTTATACCTACTCGTAGTAGGCGCCTTTGGAACCGAGATCTTTGATTACGTTCAGTGCACGATAATTATAGTTTTTTAGAAAGAACTTTTAAAACTGTACCTTATTTACTATCTCAACAATTATTTCATTAATTCAGTTATTGTTGAGATTGATTAAATTTAAGTTAATAATTAATTTAATGGATGGCAAAATTAATTACTTCAATCAAAGACTATCAATGATCAACGTATATTACAAGCTATACAGAGGAGCGACTAGTCTTGAATACTATCAATATCTAAAACCACTCAACCGATATTTTTTACAACGTTAGACAAATAATATTTTAAAGTTACGAAAATAAACATTAAATAAAAAAAGATAATAATTAATCAACTTAAATGATACACAAAAAAGTAAAAAACATATCATCAAAATATTTAAAAAAAAACTTACCGCCAATTATTCCAAAGTGACAATCACTGCACAGATAAACACAAAAAAAATCAAGTTCGTAACACCGTACCGCAGATAACACGAAAAGTCTTTTCGTAATGGCGCGAAACAGGCGTGCTTTTAACGGGTGCCAGATGACAACTGGGCTCCGCGACGCGGGGCGTGGATTCCCCAAACTAGTGGGGAGTGGACGCGGGGCTGTAATGGACAGCAGAGGTAATGTAAATAATTTAGGGTGAACTTCAGACAGTTATAAGAGGATTTGTTATATTGTGAATATGAAGAAAAACTTGGTAACTTTATAGCTATAAAATATTTTGAGAAATTATTTCTTTATTTTCATCCCTTTGAAGATAGTAAAGCTTTAAAACTTGCTTTGATATTTGAAAGGTTGTAAGAGAATGATTTGTATTCATTGGCCCTCTTAAGAGATCTAGATAAAGATACACTGAGATGAGTTCGGATTATATCAAGTTATTGCTTGCATCTTCAATCAGAGGTTGGACATTAGATAAAACTATAACTTTGTAAAGTTGATGCTGTGCTATCTGAAATGATTTATCTTGCTCTTTATATTCTAGGTCTTCATTTCTGAGATACCACATTATATTATAAAGACGTTAAAATTTAGTACACAACTAAGCCTAAAAGACCGTTTCAAATAATTTTCTTAGCTTTTATGAATAATTTTTGATGTTTAGGTGCCTTATTCACAAGAATTGTTGTTGTGATTATATGTTTTACTATATACCAAGTATAATCACAGTAGAACTAGTAGTGTTACACTATACTGTCCTACTAATCAAATCGATAAAGATAAAAAAAATCGATTAATCGATTTGAATAGTTTCAAAAGTTACTTCAAAATTTCATTCAACTCTCCTTCTTCTTTTAACTATGTAGTTTTATAATTCCTAGACACCTGAGTCAACGATTGTACAGAAAACCGTTGCGTTGTAAAAGAACAATGCCCACTTTTCACCTGTCTGATCAGAATAAGCAATTTGCCCGTATTGCCTAGATAATTAGCTCATAAAATAGCATATTTTTTTCTATTTTTAACAAAAAAACTTAGAAAGAAAGTGTTAGGCTAGAAAATCAGATATCAGTTTTTTAATGATAATCAAAATGATCAGCAATATATCAATCTGCGTAAGACGAAATTCACCATCTTAAAGCAGAAACCATAGACGGAAAATATTCTCTACTCTCTGTCACGTTGTGATTATATCGGGACTATTTAGAATAATCGTATTAATGAACAAATGACTTGACAGATATTACGTTATTCTTCCTGTTACCCAGTAGGACGCCTAGACAATCAAACGACTACGTCCAGTTATTCAATATAATGTAAATGTTATAGGCAATGTGTATAATGCAGGCATTCTATACAATACCTAGGAAATGTATAGAATGCCGGGGTCGTTCAGGCAATGTATGAAATGATATTCAATGTTTAAACTATTTTACACTTTGCCTAGGAAATGTATAGAATACCTAGGCATTGTATAGAATGCCGGTCGAAGCATAGGTAATGTATGTAATCTATTTTTCATCCCACCATCTCGGAAAGACTATTTTTGCTCTTCGATAACTGAGCGTAAAAGTCGTTTTTATCCTCTAGAGAGGTAAAGTAAATTTGAATTTAGAACATCGTGTGTACTAGGTTTGTGGACTCAAAACATCATTAAACCTATTTACTTCTACCTCTATGGCGCCGAATTTATCATACAACTTTTTTTTAATTCATGAAAAACTCAGACTCGTAACCTCCTTGGTGTACTTTTTTTTTAATTTGCTTTGCGCGCATCAATTTTTTTCACGTCATATTGTTGACATTGTTGTTGAATTTTTATTTTGTTGTATTTTATTACTAGTATTAATACACATATTATACAGCCTCCATGGCGTAGTGGTATTGAACGCGGCCGCTACGCAGGAGGCACGGGTTCGATCCCCGCTCAGTGCAAATATTTTTTATGCATGAAAATGGGTATTTGCATTGGTCTGGTCGTGCCTTGGAGAGCACGTTAAGCCGTCGGTCACGGATGCCATACGAACATCTATGGCAGTCGTTACGGGTAGTTGGAGCCCTAAAAAGTTCAACAACAACGGTCTGGCTGCAATGCTTCGATATCGCCTAATGTCATCATTGGGTTGTGGAGGTCAGTTGGCAGTCGCTTCACGGCAAATATCGAGGTCCAGCCAAATCCGCAGTTAAGACTGGTAAAGCGGACCCCGGACTCCGAGGTGAAAGCTTCGGATGCTGACTGGGAATTAACGCTAGGAAGGAGAAGCATTTCATTATTTCCTCGCTGAGGTGGGATGAAAAGTTACGTGTTGCACTCGAGTGCAAAGATTTTTCACCTTGTGCTCTTTTGATTCCCTCGCTAACGCTCAAGATTCTAATTCGTGAATCACTCGCTACGCTCGTGATTCAAATTTAGAATCTTTCGCTTGCTCGGTCATCAAAAATGAGCACGCGGTTAAAAAGCAACTTTGCACTCTTGTATAACAAATAACTATTTCTTCTCTATGATTTAGTTAGATAGATACTAATCTTTTGAGAGCTAATCCTCATTTCAACTTCCACCAGCGAAAGTGCTGATAAGACATGTGTTCTATTGGTAGGTATGCCTAAGTACCTACGTGTTTTTTGCGTAGAATGTTTCTCACATAGCAGTGAAAGCAAAGCTGCACATTCCGACTTGGATAGATTAGGTTAGAAGGTAAATGCGGGAGTGGAGCGGAGCTCCCGCATTAGCCTTTGTGGTTATTTTTTTTATTACCATACAGAATTACTATAGGCCACGGCAACCACTCTCTTACCATCATCCCTGTGCTACAACGTTCAGCCACCTAACCTGATGGAAAGAGAGTTGTTACCGTGGCCTATAGAGATCTGCATGGTTAAAAAAAAATTACCACGAACCTAACTTCTAACCTAATCTATCCAAGTCGGAGTGAACAGTTTTTCTTTCAGCAGTAATATCCATTTTTCAAATCCATAGAGGGCTTCTTAAGGGATCGCAAATAAATGACGCTTTGTTAATCTATTAGGTACTTTGTTTGCTAGCAGTACTTATTTATTAAGGTGAGACGAATTTTCGCACATGAAATATCATTTTAAAGAGACGAATTTACAACAACCCGTCCAATAAACACATTGCCTGATGCGCTTCTGGCATTTAATAAAATACCTAGGCAATGTGTGAAACTAATCGTATTATACACATTGCCTGAACGTTTTAGGCAATGTATAGAATGCCTATAACATAAATACGAAATAGTGACCAACTTTTCCTTCATACTTTAACAGGCTTAGGATTAACGCACGCACATAGATTATTGTCGCTATTATTTTGACTATTACCTAATAAGATATCCAAATAATATGAAATAATCGTATTAGGTATACCTAGTATATTGTGTTACTGGTACCTGCTACGATTACAAATAATAATTGTATTTGTCCTCTCTCTACGCTATAAACAAACACCGACTATGACATGACAGTGACAGCTTCATTTGGTTTCATGGTTTCGTTTTATTGCTGATGTGTAGTGTAATTCATCTTTCTGTTGCGTTCAAATTCAATTTGATACTCTGATATCACCCCATTTGAGAGGAGAGCAATGTCCGCATCCGTGGGATCCTTGTCCATGACATAGTAGATAAAATACAGGAGAGCCTCATTGCTGGACAAGTTTTCGGCAACCCCCAGGCTACGTGTATGATAAAAATGCCTGGCAATACCGCCCCGCCGGGTAGCAGAGCAAACCTAAGAAGGCTTAGCTCAACTATCGTTGTAGAATGTGTTATGCGTGCCAATTATCTCATTACCAGTGATGCCCAAAACAGTGAAAAGTGGAGACAGACCCTAAGGGCCAGTCCACACGGTGCGTTGTTTGCGTTGCGTCGACGCAACGCAAATATTTTGACACATAGCCGGCCACACGGTCGCTGCGTCACCGCAGCGCAGCGTTACTACGATACAGTCACAGTCACAACGCGTACATCCCCGCCCGCTTCGCCAACGGGGCTGCAGCTCCGTCGTGTGTGCGTTGCGTCGACGCAGCGCGCCGTGTGGACACTATGATTATTTGTATGTAAAACGACGCGACGCAGTGGCACAGTGCTGCGTCGACGCAACGCAACGCAACGCGCCGTGTGGACTGGCCCTAACCTTTTAGAAAAGTCGGAAGACAGACCCTGGGCTCTAAGATTCCTGCCTTCAATTCAAAACACAACATTATTTTGACGATGATTAGTTATAATAAGAGAACACATACATTATAAAAATAAAAAAATAGACGAATAAAAATACCAATTGTAATTAATAAAATGTTGTAAGGTTGTATTATTAATATTCATTTTTGACTTTTCATATTGTCATTTCTGTAATAGCAATAAAGTTAAAAAGTATTTTATTTAGTTATTGTTGAATGCAAAAATTCCCTCAGCCTCAGTGGCATGGCGGTAGTGAACTCGAATGCTACGCAGGAGGCGCGGGTTCGATTTCCGCTCAGTGCAAATATTTGCATGCATGAATATGTCTACTTGCATTGACCTGGGTCATGGTATCTCCGTGCCTTGGAGTGCACGTTAAGCCGTCAGTACCAGTTATCATACGAACATCTAATGGCAGTCGTTAGGGGTAGTTAGAGCCTTATAAATCCAACAACTAGTCTACACAATACTTTAATGTCGCCAATGGGTTTTGGAGGTCAGATGGCAGTTGCTTCACCGAAAATATGTAAGTTCAGCCGCGTCATGGAAGAGGTGGACCCCGGACTCTGAAGCAAGGCCGTGGATGTAACCAGAATGAATGCAAGGCTGATGATGATGATGACAAAAATTGCAAACAGTAAATTGTATGTTGAAAGCTCATTTAATCACTGAATATGAGCATATGACATGAAATAAATCTAAATTATTACCTATATCTTGTTAATCTTGACTGTGAAGAATTAACTTTTGATAATATGAGATCGTCATCATCCTATGTAGCGTTAGACCGGTCGCACCCGCGTATAAGTAAAATGTATGTCAGAACACGATCATTGGTTGTTAGGGGTCCATTACACGCTAGGTTTTGCCATGGTTTAACCATCAATCACGCCGTGAGTGACCAATAACATAACGTCTAATAACCGATTGACCAATAATATTCATGATTGACGGCATGATGCATGACGTTTGCATGAGCGTGTAATGGACCCCTTAAGTTTTTTGACACTGTCACACAGTTCATTAGTCAAAGCACAGATAAATAAATACTTTACCTACACGTTTTAATACCTTGAATGTACATTTTTCTGTCTAAAGATTTAAACCATTATTGGTTTTATGGTTTTAAAGATGCAGTATCTATTCATCAATGATACCAGTACAGTAATACGATAGCATTTTAAAAATGTAATGACAGGGCAACGGATGTATGGAAAGTGGGCATCATTCTTTGTGTGTATGATGAACATGTAATGTTAGCTCCTCGGGGAGAGCTTAGCTTAGCTTAATGCACGAATGACACTTACGGTGTTATGTTATGAGGTTAATGGGAACCATAACCACTCACCATACGTATTCTATGTGCTTGTTTCCACCTAAACAGTGCGATGAATAAGGAGTAGTAATAGTGGCACCTACATCGGTTACGGCCGTTCCCAATAACATAATTATCTACAGTTAAAGGTAAAGGTAGAGCTAGTTCCTTTGTCAAATCCTATTGTTATTTTGCTACTATTAATTGCGTAACCATAGAGATTGATGACGTTTTTATCTTTTCTAATGTCAAAACTGGCAGTAGATAGGTTATTGGGAACCGCTGTAAATCGTTCACCGTGAATTATAAGATAGGTTTAGTTTACAATTTGAAATTTAGTTATTGTATTTGCAATTGTGTTTATCTCTAGTTGGAACCGCTGCATGTAATATTGAAAAAGACAGAGGTGCAAAACAAAAAGGCCATAATATATGTTCTGAGAAACCTAAACAAAATATTAAGCAAGAAAACATTACTAAAAGACTAACCATACATTATTTGGGTGTTTGATTTTTAACTTCAGAGGCGTAAAAGATAACAACTATAATATTGATCTTATTTTACCAAATTTTACTAAACATCTTTTTTTTTCTCACAGCAATAACCCTACACTGTGTGAAGATCAATATTATATTGTTACTTTTCCAATATTTCATCCGAAGTGACAAGATGACAACAGAAAAGTATAAAGCAGGCCTGAAACGTAATGTTTTCTTTTTGCTTCATCAACATTTTTATTCACCATTGAGCACAATTACTTTTTCTTCGTTAATATGAAATGACTAGGAATGGATTTTTGTTTATTTCTCGTTATATTCAGAATGTTACGTGTTTATTGAAAGCATTTTCTTTACCTGAAATCTTTATTGCTCTATGAAATTGTATTATTATTTTGCTTTCAATTTTGTATGTACCTATATAGTTTTTGAGTGCTCATCTTCAGGGCCTCGTCAAAATTTTTGGGATTTAAGCCAACCCTAACATTAAATTTAGTGGTTCGCCTGCTGATTGATGGAGGAGAACTGATTCCAGATTCCAAAGGGCGAGCTTTGGATGCAACCAGAATTGGCACTCAGATGACTGAGAATTTTTTTTTCTTTTCTCATTTTTATTTTTAGGCAATGAGAATTATAAACTCTATAATGGAAAAAAAACAACTCAGGGTACTTACTTACTTATTTTATGCATCTATCAGAGACGGATCAGAGTGCTTATAATAATTTCTTTACGCCAGTCTACAAATTGTTTTATAAAAATAAACGCTCCGTTTTGAATTGACTCTCACAATAACATAAGAACTGTCATTTAGAAAATACAATCTGTCCTCAGACCTAGTTATGAATCGAGGTTCGTGCTAACATCGTTCTAGAATACGGGTCTTAGTGTTTGCGCCATTCTTTGAAAGCCGATGGTCCTGCATGCCATCTCTTTACGTCATTATACATAGGTATAAATATAAACAGTGCTTTAATCCTGCTTTAGTATAGTAATAAGTTGACATCATTACACACACATTCACCATTTCCCACCGGACTTCACTCGGAAAAGTCACAGGCCCGAAAATAAATCTAACCCAACGATCCGAGTAGCAGATTTATTTACCAGCCGTAAAAAGAAATAGGCCTTGGGTAATTAAGTTCCTCATCTAAGACCCTGAGTAAACAAATCAGGCTATATGTTGAGGTTACTGTCCAACTAATTGACTTGGAAGTAAGTACATGTCAGTTAACCCATATATGCCCAGAACTTTTTTTGAGACGAATTTTGAAGATTTTCGGCTATGTATAAATGATCATAAATAAGGGCTGTAAAGGTAAATTATGGTTTTCAGTTCGGGAAGTAGGTTTTTTTCAGTGGGTCGATAACGACCCCATGGGCACATATAGTACCATACGAGCATGAACTGAGGTATGTTAAAATTAAAGTATTATTACATGTTGGTAGGAATAAAATTATTGTTATTATACAAATAAGTAATTATTTCTTTTAAAGGATTATTTCCCATATATTTGAGTTAAAAACATTGTAGATTTGTCCCCTATCATATGCAGAAAATAGTAAATCTCATATTTGGAAAGTTCGGAACTGTAAGAAAATATTAGAAAAGAAAGAGAAAATTGAAAATTCACATCACTGTACAGTAACTACTGCATGCCTCATTGCATCATCATCTTGCATCTCTGATATCTTCGATAAAAATCATTCAAAGAATCCTATTGGCTTACTTTCTTTGATACATAAGTGGGAGTACTCATATAGCTTCTGAAGGCGGTAGTGACTATGCGTCTTGTAGGTTTTCTATCATCCATATTGATGATTTGAGAAGTGGCGTTGTAGGATTTAGAAATAGACCAGACTATTGCTTGGGATTCCCACACTTCTGAAGTAAAAATTTTGAAATAAATTGAAGGGGTTCGAACATGTTTCGCTCGTTCTTTCATAATAATAATTTTGAATGAAGTATATTTGGTGATAACGACATTAATTATTAGCCATATCAAACATAGATGGTTGCACTCTGAAATCATTTGGCAACAGTGTAATTACGTTATTACCATAACGTAGGCCTAGTCGGCTGTACATTCAAGGAAGAAACGTACGTCACATTCAGCGGTGAATGTTGGTGCCTCAATAATTCTATCAGTTTACTGTACATCAGGACAGTTGCGTTGTGATCGCCGTAAACTGGAGCTGAATACCACATAAATTGGTTCAGAGATTTGTAAACTACGTCTAGAAACAACTAAATATTCAGCAAAGTCTGTATCGTCATGACTTTATGCCTTTTTTGCGTTGGAGAACCTGGGTTACTGCCTGATATAGTACCTTTAAATTGATGTATTTTGCAAGTCATCGATACTTTTTACCCAGGATATCAATTAAGTGATCAAATGGTTGTAGTGTATCAGAAATCACATAAGTAAAGAGTACGTATTGGAACTTATAATAATAAAAATACGGACGTAAAGTATCATATCTGCCCACGGGGTCGTTATCGACCCACAAAAATATATCAATTGATTGCTAATAGTAAAATATATTGTACACAAGAGTACACACATTTACCTTCAAAACATACATCTCATTTAGTATGATAACCATTTTATTTAGTAAAATGACATCATTTATATAATAACATTTACATTTAAATGAACTCAGTCGCCAATTTTTATCACAAAAAAAGAAATATAGACTTCAAGCCCATTTGTCTCTTGAATTATTAATAGATATTTATATGAATTTGTGCTGTGTTTCAAAATAGTTCTTCTATCTAACAAAATATAGCATTAAAACCTAATTTAGTGCAACTGCACGCTATCAGTGTGCCCTAGAAGTCATAAAGGAATTTGGGGTCATTATCGACCCCGTGGGCATATATGGGTTAAAATAACAATGATATTGCTAATTTCTAAGTAACATGTAGGCCCTGTATTCTAGAACGATACATGGACCTACAAATAACTTACCATAATAATTGTATCGATATGTGAGAGCGGTCCCTCCTAATACAGGCATTATTTGCTTACTAGGAGAGTTCAACTATTATTGTAATAAGTAAGTTTTAAGTGAATAAATAAATCTAAAAATCTAATACCTGAAACTCGATTTATCTGAGAACAGATTGACAGATTTGAAAAATTGTCTAAATAATCTGTCCATTGCTTTGTGGAGGCCAGAGGGTAGTCACTTCATGAAAAATATCGAAGTTCAACCAAATCCACAGTTAGTCTGGGGTCCGACTCCGAGGTGAAAACTACTGTCCATCCCACTAGTTCCATTGAGTTGTTCCATCTTGGGACAACAGAGACGATTACGTCAAAGTAGTTCTATGGGACAAGTGGAACTAATATTTTATCATATTGTTGTCCCAGTAGTTCCATTGCCGTTATCACCGTACATATGAAAGAGTTGTCCATCATGGGACATCTGAGACGATTACGTCCCAGTAGTTCCATGGGACAAGTGGAACTAATATTTTATACGGATGCAACTGGGATTGACGCCAAGATCAAGAAAAAGAAAACTGACCTTTCAAAAGCCTGTGCATTATTCCAAAACGTAATCTACGAGTATCTACAGTCAAAATTTTACCATAATCTACTGTTAGTTTGTTACAGTTCCATACGTGTTCCATACGTGTTCACAAACATGCCTATACATATTTGCAAATAATAGAGCTCAAAATTATGCCATAGTCATATAATTATGTTTGAACATTAAAGTCCATACGTGATATTCATAATTACTTCAGATATTCGGTTCTACATATTATACGTGTAACATTTCAGGAACGCCGGACTAGATTAGAACAGACTTGCAGTTGGACAGTTTCGACAGAGCACTCTGCGGGACAGCGCCTACTTTGGCTCGAACTAATTAGGTTCCGAATCAGAACCTCGATTCTGCTATAGCAAAACCACTTTCTACCACAGACACTGCAAAAATTGGCATTAAATTTTAGACGCTTTTGCCATAGTGTTAAATAATAATAATAATAATAATAATCATTTATTTCTCAGATTACATTGATCCATTTTGTTAGTAATTACTTAAAATTAGGGTTAGTATGCACATTAACCAATATATTTTTATTTATGTTACCTCTAGCTTTCAAATTAACTTTTATTTCTTGTAAGGAGGACCCCAGACAGATCCGAGTTCCTAACTGATCGCCCTTCTCACAAGAAACTTACAGTTGGGTTAAAGTTCGAAATTAAATAAAAATAAATTCATTATACTTTTTAGCCATTTTATTTTAACAGCCATTTAATTTTAGACCTTAACTACATTACTTGAAAGACTAAAATGAAATATATTTTTTTGCAGTATCCGTGGTATGACGGTGTTTTGCTTTAGCAGAATCGAGGCCCGGTCTGTTCTACCGCTGTTCAATTAATTTTGGATTTATTAATTACTTGTGAATATAATAAGCACAAGCAGCGGTTTGTATAATTGGATAATTATCATTCTTCTAATAAATTTTGGAATTCAAAACATTCAATCGCCAAATTAAATGATGAAGTGAAGTGACAAAGAAGAATATTCTTTAATTAAAAGCTTTAATTATTTCATAATATTTCTTGCTTAATCATTTATTTTGGGAAGTATATAAAATGTATGTTATGTATTAATTTATCCATTGTGTTACCATTTGTGATTTACCTAATAGATGCAAAAATTCTGATGTGTATAACGATTAGAAACAAAAAATGTATAACGATTGATGTGTATAACGATTAGAACTCTGAGTACCTACCCGAAACGGTAACTCTTCACTCCTTTTTTGTATTAAATTAGTCATAATCTCTCAATTCACCGATAGAAGCTAGGTCACGCCGACAGGGGTCAAGTTTGTCCCCAACCCGGAAATGCCAAACTGTCAAAGAACACTTTGGACACAGAAATGTCTACATTTTGTTTTCAGCACAAGGGGACCGAATAAAAAAAAGAATCGACCTAGATTTCATGGTATTGGTTGGTCTCATTCTATTTTTTTACTTACACAATTCATATGAAGATAAATGAAACATGCTAATAAACTTGACACAGAAAATAATGTACACCAATCAATTTACTGTTCAGCGAATATGTGTCATTGTTTTTCTAAAATGTAATATTTTCAGGCACTTTGTCATGGTTATAGTGTAATTTTTTGGATAGAGAAAACTGTTAATTTATTTTTTTTAATGCCTAAGTTAGTAAATATTTTATTACACTGAAAATAGGGATGATGATTATGTCTTTATTCTCAGAAAACCACCACCAGTTTTTAAAAATATATAATGAACTGCTAATGTGAAATTTTATTACAACAAATGGCTTTATAAAGATTTTTAATTTTGAAAATTTAATTTCTTGAACCGCCCGAGGTAGACAAAATCGTTACAAAAGCGTGGCATTACGCTTTTGTAGCGCGTAGAGCAAAAGAATGGAGCGCAAATAATGCACAGAAAATAATGTACAGCGATAACTTAACTCTTCAGCGGATATGTGGCATTGTTTCTCTATTTTTACTTATAGAAAAATAATGATTAAGTCCATATAACATCTCTGGTGTTGCGCTCGTCCATAGGCCACGTCAACTACTTTCCATCAGGTGGGCCGTGTCTGTCTGCTACCTAAGTGGTATGAAACAATATTCCTTTTTAGCTTCCATGCCCTAGCTCCTCCGAGTCTTCACCGCTATCTAAATTTAGTTAACTACATGGCATGAATAAAACATAGATTCCAATAAAATGCTGCTTAAGTAGGCACACTAAATAGCGGAATATCAATATTAGGGCGCAAGAAGAAAGCCATTATCGGTAGTAATTTCACTTTTTATGGTCCAAATATTAATTTAATATAACTAAGTAACGGATATCAACGTAATTTAATCATATTTTACAATATCAATATAATAATGCTAAAATACACAGGTAATAAAGATTCAATACAATATCGATTGAGTACAAAGTTAATCAAATAAATGGCTTGTTTGCTTTCTGGCGGAACGTATCTATAGATTGTTTAATAACATTATTGAGGGCAGGTGGCGTTTGTGACTCATCGCTTTATGACGTTAGCTTGGAGTGCATACACTTTATGAATAGAAAGGACACGATTTTTTGTCTCACTTTTTCTATTTCGTCAAACCTTATTTTTAATTTATTCTTTTCTTTCTGCAGGTAAATACAAGTAGGTACATATTTCTATTGGGGTAAAATGTACGTATACTTATTATAACTTTGAAGGTTTGGGCATAAACTACGATGTTGACAAGCCCGACAACGATTGAAGTGGGTAAATGAATGGGGTATCTACATTTTAATTATGACCTCAAACACAGTATCATGGTTTATTCGATTTCATCCAAGTTTGGACCGATTCTGTAGAGTAGATATTCAGCTTGGCTATTTATTATTTATTCTTTACAATAATTCTTACACAAAAATAATTTAAGCTTTTTTTGTGTATGCTTGATAAATTGGAGAATAGCTCGTAGCTGAAAAAGCTAACTGCATAATAATATTGACCTGTAATAATTTTATATGTTTCATATTCAGCAAAATAATTTTTGAAAGGTATATACTCTGACGCTATTAAAAGTTTCGTATTTAATACTAAATCCTGTTTCGTATTACCATCGTGTGGTGCACTTACTCCCATAGCTAAAGCAAGGGTAAGTTGCTCAAAACAAAGGATAATATGCTGGCTAAATTTGATTATTTTTATCTTTCAAATTATCTGAATTATAGAGCAGAACCATTAAATTACGGTAATGCCTTATTTCACATTGCAGCTGGACTAAAAGTTTCCTATATTTTGGGATAAGAGTACATTAAAATTAATTATTATTATCATATACATACTTTGCTTGTTATATTAATGACTGAGATCATTAAAGTTTCATCACCTACTCGTATAACAGCTATTTCTAATAATTCATTTTCATTTAGTTATTCGAAAAAAAATACCTATAGAGGAAAAATCTAATTCAAATTCTTTCATTCTCAAAATTGTGCTTTTTAACTAATTATAATAAATTGGAAAAAGCGAACTCAATTCTCGGGCGGGACTCGAACCCGCGATCTTTCCCTTACATTGTTTAGTCTAGCAAACTAATTGCTTTAAAATTATCTTAAATGTGCTTTTTAACGTCAAATTCTGCATAAAACTAAGTTTACCACCGCTTCCTAGGCGTTAGTGGAGAAGAAACGGCGCAACAAACTCCACTGCGACATTTTCAAGACGTTAGTTCACAAAAAGGGTCCTTTAAAATTAGACAGAAACCCTAAAGCGCATAAGGGAACAACTCTCTCCTGTCTTGGGTGACGATGTCCCGCCAATATTTTTCAGGAAAGACATGGATACCCTCTAAAACTGGATGGCGGTCGCTTACACTGATTAGACAGCTGTCTTTGTTTCCTTGTGGAGCCAGGGCCAGTGAGCAGTTCTAATAACTCGGAAATGAATGTATCTGCTTCCATGGTACCGGATTCTTGAATAGTATTGATAATTTCTTGATAATTATAATAAAGGAATTACCCTTTATTATAATTAAGTAACGTTAAATGTAAAGAGCTCAGCCGCAAATACATGGCTCCAGTCCACAATAGAGTCGGCTATAGGCTGTCTCCCTATTACGTGGGACTGAATACAATTTTTTTTGGTCAATTTTTTTTTGGAAACGCGGTCTCTCACTATGAGCCTTATGAGTAAGCTCAAAGTAGCCCAACGAGCTATGGAGAGGGCTATGCTCGGAGTCTCTCTGCGAGATCGAATCAGAAACGAGGAGATCCGTAGAAGAACCAAGATTACCGACATAGCCCAGAGGATCAGCAACTTGAAATGGCAGTGGGCAGGGCACATAGCTCGGAGGACTGATGACCGATGGGGTCGAAAATTTCTCGAGTGGAGGCCACGTATCGGCAAGCGCAGCGTAGGACATCCACCCACAAGGTGGACAGACGACCTTATCAAGGCCGCGGGAACGCGCTGGATGCGAGCCGCTTCCAACCGGTCTTATTGGAGATCTATAGGGGAGGCCTATGTCCAGCAGTGGACTTCCTATGGCTGAAATGATGATGATGATGATGAATACAATTATTGGTGTAATGTGGGTGTTAATTCTCCTCTGCCTAACCCTCCGGTGATAACCGCGTGATTATAATAATGTATGTAGGTAATTAAATGTAATGTAAACTCTAAACTTGAACTATAATATAATAATCCTACTTTTTCTTAGATCGTCGCAGTTGTCCTGTGATCTTGATAATTCCAGTTTGACATTTTGTTCAACATGCACCAACGCCGCCGTAGCAAGCAGTCTATTTTTCTGTTTGCCTGACGACGTGAAAACGCTAGCCTTGTTAAAAAAAAATAGTTCCTGTTAGCTGAAAAAGCTACAACATGGGGTGACGTACGTAGACACTTCTTGTTATTTGATAGACGCGGTGAACAGTATGCAAGTGTTATGTCAATTCAAATATTTTTTACTGTTTGTTGTATTTTGACGCATTCTAAGCTTTCATTCCTAGAACATTTGTGCTATAGACAGGAGGATCCTTTTACAAATATGCCTAGATGTAGCATGGCACAGGATTATAAAGATGCAGCATTTTTTTTTCCTCTCTAAGGAACTGGTGACGCCATAGACCAGTTGGAATACATCAATAAGTCTCTCTACAAGATACACTAAGTAGTATCTAAGATACACCAAGAAGTAAGTAGTATTATTTAGTTACAGTTTCCTGTAGAGTGGTTGGAGGTACTTCCCCAGGCGGGCGTTCCAAATTCAAACGAGAAATTCCGTTATGCCCTAATTCTCCTGTGTATCATGTGAAAACGCGAACCAATAATTTCCAATCCAATTCGATACATAGTAGCAGTATAGCAGTAGCAACATATTTGCGTTATGAAATGCAGACACTTAAAATAATCTCATTGTCTTGATTAAGATAAGAAAAAGCGATATAAATCTCAGGCGGGACTCGAACCCGTGATCTTTCCCTTACAGGGGAAATGCTCTGACCACTGAGCCGCCGAGCTTCACCCGAAGTTGATCCAAATTCTCCTATACGTCCGTCTTGGGGCGACGACGGTGGCTCAGTGGTTCCCCCTGTAAGGAAAAGATCGCGAGTTCGAGTTCCGCCTGAGCTTGATTTCGCTTTTTCCTATCAAAGCTTTAAAATTCATTCAATCTTATTCTTATTCAAATTGTCGTCTATATCTCTGCTACAACCAGTATACTTGAAATATTTTCATGCAGTTGAGAGGCCTTTTGTTTCTAATGTTCTATAATAAGATCTTAACACCGATTTTATGAGCATCCTTCTTGTAAGGACACTTCTTATTGTGTGTAGAACAATGAACCTTTAATAGTAGTTCAGGATTAATGCTCCTAAAGGCAGGGCGTGAGTATTAGCTTGCTTTATTTACCTGTGTTTTTATACACTCTTATTTATTTGGAAAGTTTGTTTTATTTTGTTTCGTTCGAGTGCTATACGGCTATTATTTTCAAGTGTTTGTGTATAATGTAACGGCTTTTTGCCACAAAAATAATGTTGGTAGGGGACCTACAGCAGAGATGGTGAATTTATCGTATTGTAATCAAAGTTGCAGGGATGTATTATTGCTATTGGATTGAGTGTTATTGAAACATCAAAGTTTACTTACACTTAAAAATAATTATTAGAAATCTCAAACCACTTTTGTATAATTTAATAACGTTAATTACGTTGTATTGAACGACGCATCATAATTTGAAAATTTCGACAAATGTATATAATTTTTTTCTGGCTCAAACTTTTTTATTGTACAATTTTGGGATTACCAGAATTTATTAAAAATAAATAGAAATAGAATTTATATTAAAAAGCAAATGTTTATACATAAAATATAAAGTATGACTTGAAACATACAATATGAAAATAAAATAGAAAAAAAGAATTACGTCAAGAGCATAATTACCTAACACGCCATCATTGACACCCCATCTCTTATAATGCAACTCAGTTACCTGTCGCAAAATATAACTACAAAAGCGTGCAACAAAGCATTGTCTCTTAAGAGGTTTTATTGTTACAATGCTCGGAAACTTATTGTTTGCCACTTCAAAAGTTAGAACACTTTTTTTGTTTATTTAGGCAAAAATATGTTTGTTTGTCTACAACCTGTAACGGGATGTTTTTGAAGAACTTTCTTGTTGTTTTTATGCAAAGTTTTATGTAAAGATTTTTATTTAGTTTCATTTATTTAGTGTGCATTTTTGTCCTTGAGGACTTGAGGAGGGAAAGGCCAGAAAAAATCGGCAGAAAAAGCCACAAGTAAAGCCGAAACATGATCAAAATAGTGATGGTAGAAGTCTGGACTACTGCTTCATTTCGTTTATTTAGCAGAATACATACATACGCCTGTATTCCCGAAGGAGGAGGAGTATTGACACCCACATTTCGCTAACTATAATTTTTGTTCTTCTTCTTTCTTTTTGAGAACAGGAACTGAGGATTTTATGCCTATAAAAAGTTTGATCTGTAGCATTTACAGCTATATAGGTACTGACCAGATCACTGGCATAACATTGGACGTCACGGACCCCTAAAAAATGTACACTTTTGATTTCAACATTCTATACGGAACAGACTACATAGTACTTAAATAACACCCTCCAATAGGAACCGGAACCATCCCTAGTGTATAACCACCACTATAATAGGGTGACGGCGGTCATAATCGGACGGTTCTTATCCCACACATTAATGCGAAATCTTTACAAAGAGACTTATAAAAAAATCAAAATATGTTATTAGAAGTACGCTCACCCCTAGTTATGAAATTATGTTAATACAGACATTCCACGAATACATAATTTATGCCTTATGAGTAAAGGTGTACGATTCAAATTCGAGTGTTTTGATTTACAATAGAGTTTCATGGTGTTATGGTTCTTTTGATAAAGAGATTATTATGAGAGAAATCTCCCATGGCGTTTTATTGTCTGTTGTGTTTGGTCTGTAGTAATATGATATTAAAGCAATGGGTGAAGTTTAATAAATGTTCGATATCAACTTTAATAGTAATTCTATCGGATTATTAGTGGATGTTGATAAAGAACTGATTTGAAAAGAACATTTTTATGTGCGTTTGTAAGAAGGGGCCGTATTTTATTATGTTTATATTATATTAAATATCCTTGGATTTTTATACCATTATGTATGTAAAAATAAATACACAATATGCGCCACTTACAATTAATTTGTCCCATCTTGGACATTTGTGAACGTGTTTGCGGGACGGGAAGGAATAGTTAGCATAATAATTGCTTTAAAATTTTATTAGGTTAATTTGTTTACTGATTTTATGATGTAAAAGCCTCCCAACATTAGGAAAGATTTATATCCAGCAGTGGGCTGCGATAGGCCAATTGATTGGTTTGTAGTTAGTGCTCCAAATCACACGTGTAATTCTAGAGATCAGTACATTCAATCAAACAAACGAACCGATCATTCACCTTTATGATAGATATATTTACAACTGGTCTAGCTGCAATGCTTCGATATCGCCCAACAACGCCGTTAGATCGTGGATGTCAGATGGTAATCGCTTCACGGACAATATCAAAGTTCAGCCAAATCCGCAGTTGGACTGGTGAAGCGAACCCCAGACTACAAAGTAAAGACTTCGGATGCGACTGGGATTAACGATAGTATGAAGATGAAGAAGAATGTATTTTATATTGATAAATATTAAAAAATGTATATTGTATACGAATTGAAATTTTGGAAATGTTGATCTTCTACAAATGAGAGGTCACTGGCAGCCATTACCTAAATTGCCCGACAGCTTCACACGGATTTCTTTCACAGTTGCAGCATCCATTATCATAAATATGCGTTATCACTCGAACCCGGTCGTTGTGGCCTAGCGGATATTTCGATTTATGTGAATTAGGGACACTGTCCAACCCCGTCCAGTTAGGATTATTTATGTCACACTACACTAGCGATGTATACGAGAGTTTGTTTGAGCGGGTTTTTCGAATCGATTGTGATTTGCAAGGCTGGGATATTGAGTATTGCGATTGGCTGTTGGTGTGAAAAAATTGAAGTTAGTAAACGTGGTTTGAATAACATTGTATGAAAAAGTTCTAAATAAGGAAACGGACAAGGAATTGGCAAAGAAACAAATGTGATGTTTTGATTATGTGATGATTGTCGCAGTGGAATCCGTAGAATAGTTTCAATAGAACCTTGTACTTTAAAGTCCAAAGTTTTCTGGCGGGGCTGCTAACCAGCTTAAGGGGGCCGTTGGGAGTCCAATCTCCAGGGAAAGATAGGGTCACTGTAATCCTACACCCGGGACCTTCATTGGCCCTGGGTCAACCTGCAAGTGAGGCCAGAGGCTACCTCATCCTCCGCACCTGATGACTCAAGATGGAGTGCGGTTTTAGTCGGTTCGAGTCCAACATAACCATTCCCGCTGACTCCGGTGTGGTAGTTACTGCCCTCTAATCGCTCAACCCAGAGAGGAAAGATGCTGACTGTACACAATGTATACGTTACATTATAGGATGTAATATGTAGGATGTAATGTACGAGTATGTTCATGTGCGGTGCTGTAGCTGAAAATGATTAATTTAAAGTAAAGCACGACTTGAGACAGATCTCATGTTTCCCATTATATTGCGGTAGTGGATTTCAACTTCCTGTTCCACTTATATAGAAACTAGCTTTTGCCCGCGGCTCCGCCCGCGTAGATGTCGGTTATCGCAAACAGAGCCTATGTCCTTTCTCAAGGTCTAATTTACCCCTATACCAAATTTCATCAAAATCGGTTCAGTGGTTTAGGCATGAAAGCGTAACAGACAGACAGACAGACTGAGTTACTTCATATCATCCAAGTAGGCACAATGACTGCCTCTGTGGCGGAGCGGTAGAACGTTCGATTGCAGGGAGGTGCAGGTTCGATTCCCGCTCAGTGCAAGTATTTATTTACATTACTATGTTTATTTGCAATTGTCTTGGTATTGCTATGTTTCTTATGGATGTTACAACAAGAATATCTATGTTCATCCGCATTCTACCAATAGATCCCGTAACACAATTTTGAGTCTAAATAGCGCTGTGTAGAATGTTGTGGAATATATTTTAATGGTTGTCGGAGGTGGACATGATCTTATAAAAGCTCGCTCTTGCTACGATAAGGGAGCAAAATATAAGATTATTCTGGTAGAGAACGTATGTAACGTGTATGTCTTAGTCGGATTTTAGCGAGGATTATGCTATGCTACCTCTCTTAGTACTTATAATCTGATGTTCGCCGCTCCCTCGTGTCTGTATTCCAACAGTGAAAAATGCAGTGAAATATTGAAAAGATGAACATAGCTGCAATGTATTACGCAACGGGTTGCCCTAGTTTCGAACAGTGCCGATCCAAATTAACTATTTTTGGGTAAATCCTTTCTCATATCAACTCGTGAATTCTGTGTGGGTATTTATCGAAGTTGAGAATTAAAAAGCCAGGAGTTCGTTTCCTCCTTCTTAAACTCTAAGCTATAATAGTACATTATGGTACAAGTGAGCAAAGTTGGTGATTACCGCCGAGGCGCCATTGAGACCCGAGCCGCTAGGCGAGGGTCTTAAGAGAGCCGAGGACGGTAATAATCATGCTCACGCGTGCCATACGACGTTTTACAACACACTTGCGAATAAAATAATACTACAAATACTAAATAAACAATACTACAAATTAATTCGTTTTCATATGCGCGCGCATTTAACAATGATGGTCGACCATATTTAAAAAATAATGAGGTTTGAATTTAACTTTTTTTACTCTGTTTTTTTTCTGTACTTAGAGAAAAAAAAAGTTAAATTCGAGTGAAAATTTTGTTTATTAAACAAGTATTACATGTTGAAATTATTTAATTAAATACGAAAATGCATCAAATGACCATACAATAGGCGTATTAATTTATTCGTACTATTAAACAGGTTATTTTTTGTATCAAAACTTTTTTAAGAACATAGACAATTATAGACACTTCCTATAAAATTTAAAAAAGAATCTATAACTCACTTTTGTGAATAATAGCAATGAAAAAGTCACATTTTGATAATAGGTGTCATTACGTGCCTAATTGCGGTAAAATAATAGCACTTTTATGAGCAGGTGTGTTGTAAACTATTTTAATGTGTAGGTAGGTACATTAAAATAGTTTAAGTTAGTTAAAGTTTAATAAGTATCACAATAATGTGAACCAAGTCATCAGAATAGAATAAGTTACTCACTTATTTAAGTAGGTATATTATTATGTTTACTGTTTGTATGTTTACCTACAATTAACACCGTACTAGATTGATACTTCGAGCACCTACCTCGACAAATCTCTAAGGTTGACTGGTAGAAAATGCCCATGGCATTAAGTCGGCCTTTGTACATTCATTTTATATTTGTGCACTAGCCTTCCGCCCGCAGCTCCGCCCGCGTGCATCTCGGTTAACGCGACCTTTGCTCAATTATCTTCATTTCTACTCTACCGATTGCGATCAAACAAACGTAAGGTTTTAAGTCTGAGTAAGCACTTTCTAACAAAAAAAACCGCATCAAAATCCGTCTAGTAGTTTTTGCGTCCATCGCGGACAAACAGACAAAGAGACAAACAGACAAACAGACAAACAGACAGGAAATAAAAAAATAAAAAATTTCGTGTTCAGTATCGTTAACATAACATAATCCAAGTATTTTTTTTAAATATCTCCAATGTACAGACACGACCACTTTACAATTATATAATAGTATAGATAAAGATTAAATAAAATAAAATGATATTACCACTTCTCAGAAACAGGTATAAGAACTATTTCCGAGTAGTCCAAATAAAACAACTCGCATGATTGCTACGAGAGCGTATTTTGTGAAAACTTCTCATCACAAACTGTAATTTCGAACTCGAAAAAGTAATTGCCAGTAATCTGCAACAAGTGGAAATCGAATGAGTGCCCATACAACGTTACTAGTGAAAGATACTTCAGCAAATGGAGTACCAGGGCATTGGCACACTAGACTGACTTTCGTTGAATTATTAGAGTTGGTTTGTTGTCACCGAAAGTTCAGAATATTGAAATAATAACTAGCAAAATATGCGAAGGTTGAAAATTTTGTGGTAGTGATGCAGATTTGGGATTATAATAGACTTCTTTGCGGGATGAAATAAGGGATATTTTTGACTCTGTCGTAATAATGTAATTTCTTTACAATATAATGTGTTTTCTCTCAGTAGTAGCACAGTTTTGTGGTATCCTTAAATACTGTCTTTCTTCATGCAATGTTTTAGAATAATCAAGAATAATGGTTTGATGAAAAAAAAATATTTCGCATTTCAATTAGTTTTAATTTACATTTTTATTATGCTAAAAAGTACCGTCGTTGGAGATATATAGGCAGTATAAATAAGTTCGTGAATATTTTAATTTTACGTACATATTTACATCGCTTACAGTTTTAGAAACGGAATTCAAATTCAGTAAAAAAACATGCATTAAAAATAATTTTGACAAGCATGTTTTACGAAATATCATTAACACAACGACCCTAAAAGACAACATTAAATTTAATTTACAATATAAATAATAAGTTATGGAATAGGGAGCCGTGTGATCTACTTTTGCTCAAAATGTATTGTGAAAGGGATCTGGAGTCACGAGTAAATCTAATAAACCAGGCCCTCAATTCACTTCTATGATATATTTCCGGCAGACAAACAATTGTATTTAATATTTTCCTCACCATTTTGATGGACGGTCTCGCATGTGTGCCATCGTATTATGTTGTTATTTATTGCACTCCAAAGTGTATTTATTATCGTGTTGATTTCTATAGAATATTTCTTTCATTTTTAGTTTGTTTACTTTTTATTGATAGTTTCTGTAGTCTTTATTGTTTAGCTTTAAGTGAGAAGTTCAAATGTTGCCGTCTAATGAATGAACATTTCAGATGCACTCGAGCTGTGAAATGCATAAAAATTGACCTTTTTATATATTTAGGTTGTTAAATTGACTGCTAGCCCTCTTGACGGTAAACTGGGTTTCAAAATCCAAAGAAGTGATCGCCATTAGAGATGCTGTCTCTTGAATGGTGGTCCCTACCTTGACGGCCTCGACAATTTTCTTTTTCACGCCCTGCTGCTAATAGTTAAAAAAAGAACTTCAAAATCGATGCTTCTAGTTGTACATTTACTGCCAAATTTCCAAGACACTGTGACCAGCTACAATTGTTTTATTTATTGACGAAAACTTAAGTTCTTTTTTTAATAAACAAATGCTCGCGTATTATTGCTTAAGTGTATTTTTATATACGTTAGGTACCTACGAGTATTTATGGACACCTCTCTACTTGATTCATTTACCAACCCGAAAGTCTCAAAGGATTTATATCCAGATAACTATAGAGAAATACCACCTTCAATATATAAGGCATGTGACCCCGACACGCATTGTCAGTCTTGAAATATCTATGGCATCTCCTGTTGCGTTACAGTGAGTGGGTACCTTGCCTCTAGGGTGATTCGTTTGCGGTATTTGCGATGGCCGTACCGCGTATTCTGCAAATATTTAGATTTGTAAAATTTTGTGGTAAATATTTGTTGAATTTTGAAATTGGAGCTTCAATATCATTGATATTTGCGATAGATATGTTTTGGCTTTCATTGATTGAGTTGGACGGTATTTCAAAGGGTTGGTATTGTGCATATTAATTGCGCCTGCTTATTTGGTATGGACGATGAGCAATTTTGGCATATTTCTTGGAGGGGGAGCCTTTATAGAGGTATTAATAGAGATTGCTATGATAAATGGATTAGGTGGTTGTATAGATTCAATATTAACTGATAGGGTATTACAATGAAATTATTATTTGAATAGATAACAAGTACCTAAACTTGTTGCGAATATTGTGCTGCTATTCAAGTGGGTACTTTTTTTTAAAATTCAAAGACCTAGTACTACAACTTAACTCCAGGTCATTTTTAATCAAAATCTGGTCAGTTTTACTAATCAGTAATGCATGACATTTGTATTAATGCTACTAGAGATGAGGATAAACCGCACTAAATGCCGAAACTTTGGATGTATCCAGGGCTCAATGCTGGATGATGATTATAGCTACTTATTAACTTAAATCTTGTCTTTTAGTACTGGTTTACAAATTAATCTAAAATACGTTATACTAATTTTATTCACAAAAGATTTTATCTACATCCTTAATAATTTACAAAATGTACTATAGCCCTCTTAACTGAATGTAGGTACCTATAGTAACTTTGACTACAATGAATGTGTAGTACTATTGTTTGCAATTGTACATATTCACAATAGAATACAATCTGATCGTTAGATAGGTATGTTTTGAAACGCTGTTACTGCATGAGTTTGATGATCAATTGTGCATTGCATTGTGTTAGTGAAATCTATACTAATATTATAAAGAGGAAAGATTTGTTTGTTTGTTTGTTTTTTTGTTTGTAACGAATAGGCTCCGAAACTACTAGACCGATTTCAATAATTCTTTCACCTATAGAAAGCTACACTATCTGGGAGTAACATAGGCTATATAACATCACGCTACTACTAAAGGGAGCGGAGCAGTGAGCATAAATGTCAATAAATCGGGCAGATTTCCATACATTCTTTACTAATATTAGATTTGTATTTTTGTATTCGAGTAAACTCAAGAACTACTGAACCGATTTCAAAAATTCTTTTACCATTAGAAAGCTGCACTATCACTGACTAACATAGGCTATAATTAATTTTCAAAAAAATAGGGATCCTGGATAAAACTTCAATAATGTAACCCAAGGTGTAAAAAAATGACCTAAAAAATTCCTTTCATCGCGTACGCTGCGAAAACTATTGAAGATAGAACAAAATAATGTACTGTAGAAATGTATAACTTAAAAGGTCTACATAAAAGTCCGCGACAGCATATGTCTATCTAATAAGGGTAGCTCACAATAACCATTTTTATCTTTTACAAATTATAAAAAAAATATGTGTCATTTTCGAAGATATTTTTAACAATATAGTGTTAAGCCTGACTAAATACGTTAGATACATTGTACATTTAATGCAGATCAAAATTGCCATTTACACTGTATAATTATAATGAATATTTTAGAATCTATTGCAGTATGAAAGTAACGCGCGACGATATAAATTCAAGCCGAAATGCCGATCAAAGTCAGACCACGGAATCTATACTTTTATATTAATTCTTATCTAAATAAATCGTTTGGTATTTAAGATTGTTTCAATACCTGTTGATTACTTTTTGAATTATTGAAATCGGACGTTCTATTCAAAAGATATTACGAAATTATAATGTCAATAAATCCGGTAAATTACCATACATTATTTGAAAACTAATTATTATTACGGGCATGGGCTAAAAGGGTGCAACCACAGGTGTTCGAAGTATTTCACGAGCGAAGACAGGGAAGGTCAGCTGAACACAAGATGCAACGGTAATGGGATCCGAATGCGGGATTGGAACCTCCATGTGATACATCCTGGGTAACGGAGGCATTAACGCCCCTCACTCAGGGGAGGCGCTACCGCCTACGGCAAATACATACAGCAACGGGAGCAGCTCTATAGAGGGCTGCTCAAAGGCTTCCCACATGTCCCTCTCACTACGAGGAGGCCCAGTAGAGAGCAGGAAAGGGAAGGGCTGGTCACCGAGCGCGGACGTGAGGATTATAGGTCCGGCCTCCTGTCATCCCTTCACGCCCGTCTCCTCCCTTTCCGGAATTCGATGGGACATCGTGCTTCTCACTTCTGAGAGGGCCATCTTAAAATTGTAGATGGCCCAGGGTCAGCCGGGGGGTGCGGAAAATGCCCTAGGCAATTTTACACTCCAGCAACTGAAGACCCGCGACGGCATGCTGTTTAGTGGGTCCGAATTCCACATGGCACTCCTGATGGCTGACGGGGATGGTATCCGAGGCAATTTTAGCACGAAAGAAAAGTTTGTACGGAATCCGAATTCCACGCGGGCGGAGCCGCGGGCAACAGCTAGTTCTGTATATAGTGATATTTTTGGGCATAATCCATTATGTTTATTGGAAGAAACGTGGCCATGGGAAAAGTATATACCTTTATATTTCAAATAGATTGTGGTGGTCATGCATAAACTATTAAACAGACGAAAATTACAAAAAAAAAATCGTGGTCAGTACCGTTAATATAAGTAACATAACCCAAGTATTCTTTTTTAAATATCTCCAATGTACAGACACGACCACCTTAGACGATAGATAGAAGATAGAAACGTAATTATTATACGTGTAATGTCAATATTATTTTAAAGTTTCATGTGCTTTTAGTTACAAATCATTCAACATTCAATAACAGAAGTTAACTTGTTATCGAGCAGACGAGCTCAAATCCTCATTCTTCTAAAACTGGTGAAGTCAACTTACAAAGAAGCAACCCTGTTAAACAACGTTGTCTTTTATGTCTAAACATTACGGTTCAGTCGTGCGTCTTCTTCAAACTTTCATCCATTCAATGAATTGAAATTCTGTGCTCGACGTCTTCGTAAAGGTCTCGAAGCAAAAGTAAAAATCGGAAAAGTTAAAACACATTTCAACCCTTATCCAAATAGTATCAACTACTTACTTAGTATACGTTGAAAACAAACTGGAAGATTCAAACAGCAGATTTTTTTTAAATCACTCAAATGGCAGACTAGCACACGGCCCACCTGATGGAAAGTGGTTACCGTGGCATATGGACGTATGCAACACCAGTGGCGTTACACTCGTGCTGCCGACCCTGAAGAAACCTTCTAATACCTTTCTTGAAGAACGCCATATTGAGGATGAACTCCCTGAATGATTGCACCATGTAAACCAACACTTAGAATCATTACCGAGGCTAATGAGAGCTGCGAAACTAGTTCAGAAAACTTCAAACGTTTTGATTTGAACTTTCAAGTTTCAGTTACAATGAATATAAAGAAGAAGAGAAAGTCATAGTTTTTATGTTTCGGGACTTATCGCGATTAATTATTATTTTTGGAACTTACTTGTGCCGACGTTTCGGGTGCGTTGCAGCACCCGTGGTCACGACTTGACTGGTCTGCGAGCGTCGAGAGGTGCGCGGGATTAATTTGTGCGCCTACCCTCCACTACTTATTTGTGAATGGTAAGGCTGGCGACACACAGCACTCACTACGTCAGTTTTTAATGGCACTGTTTTTTTGGGTTTGAGTAATTTAATCACTGAGAAGAGAAGAGAAGAAGAAGAGAAAGATTAGAACATCCTATTATATCACTTCACTATCACTATCACTACATATTATAAAACAAAGTCGCTGTCGCTGTCTGTCCGTCCCTATGTATGCTTAAATCTTCAAAACTACGCAACGGATTTTGAAGCGGTTTTTTTAACAGATAGAGTGATTCAAGAGGAAGGTTTGTATGTATAACACATGCATAATATTGTAGAGAAACACTGACAAATTTGGAGATAATACCACGCGGGCGGAAAATATAGTGGTACGAAGTTCACAGGGTCAGCTAATGGCATATAAACATACCTATGGTACCTATTGAAAAAAGAAAACAAAAACTGATTCTGATGTAACTTACTTCGCTTCCAAAATCGCTTTTTGAAGAACTGGGTCATCATCATCATGTATGGCTTTTGCTCGTCAGAACTGGGTGTTATCAGTGTGACCTAAAATAACAATATAATTAATTTAAGTGCTTTGTATCAGTCAGATATCCCATGAGACGACGACGCGAACGAATATTGACTAAAGAAATTATCAATAATGACATTAATGACCTTTATTCGAGTAGACCTATAAGTCTGCCCGAATAAAATTGTCATAATACTTTCAGCAATTCAGTTGCATTAGAAGCATACCTATGTATTATATACTAACGTGAAGTTCGATAGGGAAGGTAAAATACATTGTAAATTGATTAAATTGATTGATGTGAAGTACTCACTTGCAAAACATTGGGCTGCATTATTGCCCTTGGCTTCAAGATATAAGATGTAAGCGATTTACAACTTTAATTTAAATGTTCTGTTACTTATGATAACTGAAAAAAAAAACATCAAAATAACCTAAATAATGAATATTGTTATAATAACAATTATTAACTTTACTTGAGAAATAATAGTTTCTTTACTTGTTCTAAACAAAGCAGATAATTTAATCAGTACCAGACATATGAGAAGCTTGATTAATACAGTTATTAAATTAAGCAAGTGTTTCCAGAAAGCCATTTGAAAATCTTAATTCAATATATTAAAATAATACACATCACGAATACGAAATAGGGGCGAGCCTACTGCTGTTAAGCGGGTACTATATCATTGGCCATATGATGTAACATTAATCGACATATTATTTTATTGAAAGTAAATTTTGATAACGCACTTACCCTTTTACTGCTAAATCAAAGACTTAACGCTTATTTAATTAATGTTAGTCCATAGCCATAAAAGCTACTTGGTGATTTAATTTGTCCTACTTATCTGTTTGACCGAATACATTTAGTTTTTACGACGAACGACGACGGTCACATAAGCTACATACATGATTGTTAAACTCTTTTCAAATCGCTTACCAAGAAAATTGTGACATACCTGTTATACAAAACTCAGTCAGTTGTAAGAAGAAATCCCTTTGTGAGCCCATCCCTAATATTCAGAAACATTTAAACTTATAATAATAACGGAATTCACCCCAGATTATTTGTGTTATTTTTGTGTTGCGATCCTTTTTATAACCATTTGGGCGTAAGTAATATGTTGGCACATGGCCTTTGAGCTATTATTCTCATTATATTGAGTTTTAATAGAACCAGTATTTAATCTCTACGATATTCGACTGCGTGGATGACGCATGCAGTGTTTAAAGTGATCACCTTGGCAGCTGTATCGAGTGTTATGTTTGATTGTAGGGCAATAACGTGTGTGTGTGAGGGTGATTGTGTGTTTGTGTGTGTATATTTGAAGTGCAAGGGACACACTTCTATAAAAGTCAAAATAACGTAGCCACGTGAAGATGAGGAAGTGTAGGAAAGATCGAGATCGAGTTTGAGTTTGTAGTGAGAGTGATATTGCTCGGTACATAATATGCTTTCTTGGACCTAAAATATGCTCTCTACGCGCAATACATGTCTCTTGGGTATCTTTTGAGGATAGCACGGGGTGCTACGGCGGTGAACGAATTCATCAAGCATAGATTATCACAAAACAATCAGCGCGCGCCCGGCCTCTTTTTGATTACATACGCGAATGACTTTGGCCATACAAATGCTCAAGGTCATTCGCTCGTTTTTCAGGCGTAAAAATCAGTAAAACTAATTTTAATAGATAATTTTATAGGGGACGAAGAAGATCACGTCATGCTAATACATTTATTTAACATACATGTGTAATTTTAGATTAATTGGATATATATTGTAGAAAATATTTGGTTTCCTAAGAAAGAGTAGAGTGATGTTCAGAGCCTCTTTTCAACTATTTCCTCCTTTTTTATTTAATTTATGAAAAAGAGAAGTTACTCTGTATATCCTGTAGTATGCAGGCATGTAAATTCCAGATCTGTAGGTTTTATAGTTAAAAAGGAAAACGGTTTCGAACATACCGATTTTTCGATGCTAATCTGATTCGGGGCCTTAAGATACGTGTCCCAAGGTATACCAGTGCTAGTGCTCATACGCATATACGCATACGTAGCAAGAGAACTCGAAAGAAAGTAAATCGATATATTTACTCCTAAAAACTTTTTCACCGTTTACGGCCAATACTCCAGTTCCTCCGTGATCTTGGTGCTTGCTGCAGCGTCGAAATATCGGTAACTTCAAACAATACATAGTAAATATCCGGATAGTTCTATTAGTAATGTGAATGACCATGGAAGCAGGTATAAATACTTATAATGTAGGAAAGAGGATCCCGGGCTCCAAGGTGCAAAATCTGCATACAATCGGGATTATCAGTGGGAAGATGATTATACTAATGTTTACTATTTAAATATACCTACCTACTCCATTAAGTATAAACGTAGAACCGTTGATGTGGAAATGGCCCTCCTAAATTGAATGTAACTAGTCGAATGAACTTTGTACATAAAGTGCACATGCACTCTCATTTACGACAACGACACTAGGAACTTATTCAACTAGGACATTAGGTCAAAACACGATTAGGTCAACCGCATTTATAGAGATAGATCATTATCATCATGTATTTTTCCATACTCAAGGTAATGTTCTTCATCCTAGCGTTAATCCCAGTCGCATCCGAAGCTTTCAGTTCGGAGTCTGAGGTCCACTTTATCAGTCTAACTGCGGATTTGGCTGGACTTTGATATTTTCCGTGAAGCGATTGCCATGTGACCTCCACAACCTAATCGCGACATCGGACGATATCGAAGCATTGCAGCTAGACCAGTTGTCGAACTTTTTTATAGCTTCAACTACCTGTAACAACTGCCATAAATGCTCGTAGTGCAAGGCACGTGCAAGGCACGTGCAAGGCACGACCAGACCAATGCAAATACCCATATTCTTGCATACAAATATTTGCACTGAACGTGGATCGTACCCGTACCTCCTGTCTAGCAGCCGCGTTCACTACCGACACGCCGCAAAGGCTGTCAAGTTAATCATTAATTTATTCTAATTAACCTTATCAAGATATTTTTTATCCGTAATAGTAAATAAATCCATACTTCCATTCTAATATTAGAAATGCGAAAGTAACTCTTCTGTCTGTCCGTCAGTCTGTCTGTCTGTCTATCTGTCTGTCTGTTACGCTTTCACGCCTAAACCACTGAATCGATTTAGATGAAATTTGGTACAGAGATAGATTAGACCTTGGGAAAGGACATAGGCTATGTTTTGTTGCGATAACCGACATCGATGCGGGCGGAGCCGCGGGCTAGTGCTACAGCTAGTGAATTTATATATTTCACTTTCAAGAAGGGTAATAAAAGGTTCTTATAAGGTCGGCGAGAAAGTGCGAGTGTGACGCCTCTGGTGTTGCACCATAGGTCATGGTAACCACTACCCATGAGGTGGGCAGTATCCTTGTCTGCCACCTAAGTGGTATAAAAAAGATATGAATTAAATTCATTTACTACGAATGAAAACTGTGGATATTTTTCCATATTCCGATCAATGCTAAATATTCTTGGGAAATGCAAAACAGAATTAAAATACATCGACACCATACTGCGTTATGAAAACACAGTTCAAAATAACTAAAATACTTTGACAAACTTTGTACTCTTAACTGCAATACTGTAAGATAAATTTCAGAAATCCTTCGTCCTTACTTCCTTCCTCATTCCTGGACTGAAATTTTAAACATACCTTTTTTTTTTTTTTTTTTTATCGTGCGAAAAATCCCCACGGATACCTCCCCCGCCGGGGTCGGAGGAGGAGGTTATGTCGGACTCGAACCGACTAAAACGCACGCCTTCTGTGGGCCGTCAGTTGCCGGAGGTGAGATTGTCATAGCCATATCCCTCGCACCCCGGCAGACCCAGGGCCATATCTCTCGATCTGGCCCTCTTCCGGTGTGGGGACCACGGAGTCCCCAACTCGCCCCCGGGTATGGGGGGGGGCACGCAATGCGCGCCACCGCCGTGGCCTGCTTCTGCTAGGGTGACAGACGACCCCACCCGTCACCCCCAGGCCCGCGCTCATGGGGGACGGAGGTCATTCTGCGACCTCCGACGCCCGAGTTGCCGCCGCTCGTCGCGGGCCGCGCGGTTTGCGATTCTCCTTCGCTCCTCGCGGACCGCAAGGTCTGCGATTCTTCTTCGCTCGCGCTCCGCCAATTTTAAACATACCAAAATATAATAAAGAGGAGTTTTTGGAAAATACTTCACAAAGCGATAATGATAACCAAATTGATTTGTACTTTTCTACGATATTTAGGAAACCGGCCAGGTTCAATAATAAATATCGTGGAAAAATACAAGTGTGTTATCAATAAGTTCCATCAAGTGCCATCAATCAACAGTAGGTATAAATAGATAATGATAACCAAACATTCTTGTATAGACTACGCCTATTCAAATATGTAGGTCTTATATATTTGCCAATACTCTAGTTTACTAGATACACTTCCAAAACTACGTTAACACAAGACCAAAAGCATATTTTTAGATATTTACAATGCGTCCCAAGCGGTCTGCGAAGTTCGAACGACATAAATTCGTTTTATTATAGCGTTCGTATGTGTGTTATGTAAGAATGTAGAAGCGACGACGCTTGTGTTTCAGTTTGTGCCTACACTCTTTATAATGCCACAGCAACTTAATTAGTAAACGGCTTGCCTGATGGTGAGTTTTTTTTTAATACCCCTAAGGTCTCAGATAAGCATAACCTGATGGAAAGTGGTCACCGAGGCCAAAAGACCTGTGCAACACCAGGGGCGTCACACTCATACTGCCGACTTTGTGGAAACCTCTTAATGTTGTAAGTTCTGAGCTTGTAAGAACCCCATACATGTTCAGTCTTATTACAAAAAACAGAACAAAGTCTGGTTTAGACCCGAACTACAGAGTCCAGGCTTAATCTCAAGACCATGGTTTACACCTCTCCTTATTACAAAAGTTGAATAATCCGGAGACTACTTAGTACCTGGTTTAGACCTTGGCCTAAATAACAACCACAGATAACTCCAACTATTGTTCGTTCATTATGATATCATCCGGTCGCAACGTTTCGTTTCTAATATTTCTGAAATCACTAATAAATAATATTTACTAAAAATGCTGAAAAACATATTTAATCATAAATATTTTCATTAAATTCAATTGCATGAATAATAGTTATACTTTATTTTATAATATAATATCATTATTATGCTATTATTTAGCAATCATTGTTATACTATTGTTATCATTGTTATAAGACGTTAAATGGAACGAAACGTAGTTTGCCGCAGTTCGCGCGTTCTGTTCTAAAATTTTTCCAATTTTTATACCCAGTTTTAAATGTAGTTTAGTATACATAATATACCTATTGCAAGTTATTTTACGAGTTGGAACGAGAAAAGAAAAAGAGAGCCGAAAATTGGACTTCCGAAAAAAAAGTACCTATGCCAAAATATGACGTATGTCAAGTCTGATGTATTATTATTGTGATTTATACTTTAGACCAACGTTAAACTAGGAGTCACGCAGGTTTATCTTTAGACCAGAGATAGTCCTAGGTTTAGTACTAAAACGCTTTTTGTAATAACATTTTCTTTAGACCATGGTCCAAAGACGATTTAGACCTGGGTTTAGAGTTAGTCCGTGTTTTGTAATAAGGCTGGTTATGTTTATATATCATAGTTGGTATCATCACCAGGTTTTTAACTTTGCAGTATAGCCATTTCGTGTTCTTCAATTAAAGGCGCATCTAATGATGTACATCTCATTGAGGAATCTGATGGTACCAGAGTTAGTAACGTCAGCTCTCATACTATCTTACACTGTGAGTAACACTGTGATGAAGATTTTTATTATGATAACAATAGCCTCAATAAATAAAAACCATTTGATTTTAATTTCTATAACAACTGATCTCTCGTCTATACAATCCATTAACTGCCGTCGTTTCAAACATTTATTCGTGAAGATTTATTTGTCGTATTGGAGCGTCGTCGATGAAGTCAGACTCACGATAAATTCTCATTGTTTATACCGACAAGACTCGGCACGTAAAGCCACCGATCCTGTTTGTCATGTGAATATCTATGACAGTGCTCTATTTGTCATATGAATATCTATGATATTCGATTCAGTTTTCGAACAGCCATGTGTCGAAGAGTTTCAATGAAAGGTTTAAACATCTACCGAATATGTAGCCGTTTATTGGCACTTGAGTTCGTGACCTGAATATTTATTTTCTGATTGTGATGGATTCATAAAACGATCAGGTACGGGTTTCTGACTTGTTTTACAGTGTGTGGTTCTTGTTAAATTCTATTTTAGGCTTTTTAGTACAGTCAGAATCAGATCGATCTTAAGCAAAATTTCCTAGGCATATATTTCTAGGCATAATTGAGACTATAGGTTCACATAGGGTTTATTTTGATAAATATCTGTATATATTTTTAACAAATTCATTCAAATTTTATACATTTAAAACATATTATATTGTATACTACTGGTGGTGTGCAATTCAACAACGCATGATAAAATGTGTCAAGTTAAAAAATAAATAAATCACCACATAGGTAGTCCGTTCGTAGGTTGTCATTTTGCGAAGTTGGCATTTGCATTCTGAGTTTCTGAGATGATACCTTGTGATTAGTCGTGATGTTCCCAACAGCTTGGTTTTTGAGGCAACATTGGCTTATTATGATTATTTTTGAGGGGGACAGCGCGTACGCAGTCCCCACTACCAAAAATTACGCATCCGAGTTATCCACATTAGGGATAATCGCAGGGGTCAACCCGACCGCAGTGCAATGGACAGGTCTCGCCCTGGGGGAACCGCCTTCATGATCACGGTATCCCCTATGCCAGGTAAGTATGATTTTGCTTACGCCGACCGGGGTAGTCATTCCGTTGCGGATAGTCTTAACACCGCAGTGTAGAAAGTGACGTCATTAATACAGCGCCACCTAGTGCCGGAATTGTGCTTGTAATTTTTACGGTAGGTGGTATTTAAAAAAAAAATGAGCACGTTTTTACGTTGTTGCACCATAGTGCATAGTAATCCATAGATTATCCTAGAACAACGGCATATCAAAAATTGTTATCAAGAATGTCGAAATTTATAATACTTTTTTAATTTTTTATTTTATATTTTTACTATTATTTCATCGTATGACAGAACATAAGCCAAAAATTTCGACTGGCATGCAATAAGGTTGTTTTAATAAAACTCTAACCTCTTTCACACTTTAATAATATAATTCACCCGATTTCTTTAGATACAATTACAAGTAACAAGACATGCATATTGATTCGTAGAATACCCTGAGGTATCACCCGCGCATTGCTAATCTAAAAAGCAATAAAAAGAGTTGATGCTCTGTTAGCAGAAAGAAAAAGGAAATGGCCTTTTCTTAATGACCCTTGGGAACTAAACTGACCGCAGAAACACAATACAAAGTTGTTTTGACTGCTATTTTCTTTAGGCCGGAAATACTTCCACAATTACACCCATCGCGAGGATATTGCTATGTCCTACGTCTACTAGCTACCAGTTTTTTCACTACATTTACCGTTCATGGGTACAGTTTTAGTTATTAGCCTATGGCTTACGTTCCCATGTTACTGACTATCCTAGCTTTAAAACTTTACATAAAATACTAGAAAAAAAAATCTAATTTAAAAAATATATTTATTGATTTTTTTCAATGAATATAGTATAGAATTATTATTTGTACCAAACTAGGTCAAACTCTCACCACAATACATCGTACATCTACTTGTGACATATTTCTGCATCACCCTAAGGTTGACTGGCAGAAAATGCCTTGGGCATTAAGTCCGCCTTTGTACTATTATTTTGTAATTGTGCAAAAAGTGTGAAATAAAATTTAAAAAAAAAGACGTGTGGCACTCGGGGACTGCCGCGGTAAAGCTATTGCATAGTATTTTTTATCAACTTATGCAATTATAATTACTTACGTTAAGCGGAGCTACTTCGGAGCAGCTCGGCTTGATTCGTGCGAGCTTCGGGGTGTTAGGTTTTTTTCGTTACGGAATTTCTGGATTCGGTCTCCAGGCTCAAGGCCCGCGATAGAAGCTATGCAATAGCTTAAAAAAAAGACGTGTGGCACTCGGGGACTGCCGCGGTAAAGCTATTGCTATTGTAAATTCTGAGAGCGCATTGCATTGCAATGCATTGGCATTGACGCTCAAACTGTACAGCAATCGGAAGCGACTGCTTGTTGCCAATGCAACAAGCAGTCGCTTCCGATTGCGTGGGAGTTTGACTCACCATTCGCGTGTGTCCACTACGCTACAAAACACGACACATTATGCAGTGAACTGTAAGTATTACAATAAAATTACAGTAATATTATGTATGTATGGGGCGTGTGCCTTACGTCCTGTTCAGCATCGAAGTGGTATTGTAACGGGGGCTCGAACACCCTCGCTATCAGTGGTATCAAGGCAATGCATGACAAAAAATACACAGGAAATACTAAGACATAGGGTCAGAAAATGTACATTCACCCTACATAGAGAAAGCCGCAGGTAAACTATTTAGGCTGTGTTGCGTTTCTTTTGGAAAGTAGATCCCTAAAGTTCCTTGGGAACAAGGATATAGTTGGCTGCGAGTGGCCTAAAATACTTCTTGTGTAGCGAGTATTATTTCTCCAATATTTTTTTTATATTTGCTTATTAATATGAATCACAATTAATCACAATGTAACGCTTTTTCGTCACGATTAATGTTTTACATTAATATTAGGACCACGTACTAGTGTCACCTTTGAAGTATAAAATCCCTATCATTTCTTGATCAAATTATGCGGAAACATATTCGAAACAACAATAGGTCTTTACCTAACTACAAAAATGAGGTTTTCATTATGTTAATATACGTATCTATATAGTTTTAAATCACATACGTATAGGTACCATTTTTAAGTGAAATAAAATTTAAACACATTAGTATATTGTTAGGCTAACTATGTATAGGTAACTGATACTAAAATAAAATTGAAAACGACGGTAAAAACGTTATTTCTAAGTGTCGATTTAGTCAATAAAATCGTCTTTTACTATAAACGCTGACGTTGATATCCTGACGGCACTTCGCAGGAATTGTTTTCACTCCCTAATAGGAATCGAACGCAAGCAGATAAAGATATTTTGCATAATTTTCTCATTCGAATTGAAAACAAAAGGGTATAATCCTAAAAAAATCGTTTATTCTGAAAGCTGATACGCTTGGAATTATTTTATTGCTTTCAAAATGACTGACAATAATATTATGCCAGTAGCTTTTGTACGATTAATTGTTTTCGTCATAATAACTCTAAATAATTATAATTATTATAAGCTTTATCTGCTGTCTGAATTGAATAACCCTGTGACAGACGATATCACTGCGAGAGAAGGTAAACTCGAAATATAACCCTGTACCAACCCGTCTGATCAGCGTGGAAACAATAAAATTGTACAAAACCTCCCAACATTGGGAGAGGCCTATGTCCAGCAGTAGACTGCGATAGGCTAGATATTCAGAGATATTTTATGTAATAGGTATTACTGAAGATAATTTACTTGTCCGAAATTCTCAAAATCCGTAAATAATTTATTTAGGTACACAGTTGAGTATAAGTAAAATGGTACCTATTTTGAGCTGCTCTTCTAACTTTGTGATATGGGTATCCTTAATTATTCTGGCAACTGGCTTATATCGTATCCTTTTGTAGTTGTAAAGCTTAGATGGTACGGGTTCTGAAGCAAGAAAATCTTAATTTATAATGTACTACTTAATGCCTAAATAAATAGCAGGTAAAATTCCAGTGATACTTAATATTCGAGATATCGGAATATTTATCATGTGTTGCTAATATGTGGCCGTATAAGTGAACTCGAATGAGGGTAGATCGATATAAATATATACACCTCATGCTTGCACTTCATTCTCGTCGAGGTTAGGCGAGGCGAGGTTTAACGAAGTTAGGCGAGTTTATGCGAGGCGAGGCGACACGAGGTTTGCTAGCACTTCACTCTCGTCGAGGTTAGGCGAGGTGAGGTTTGACGAAGTAAATACCGTAATTTTCTTTATTGTACTAGTACGGTGCATAATGGCAAATGTCCGATTAAGCACAAGACTATGGCATACTGATTGAACGAACGCGAGAATGTGGAGGCTGCGCCTCGCCTCGTCTACCCTCGCACCTCGCGTCCCCTCGCGCGAGGTGACGCGAGGCGCGGCGATGTGACGCGAGGGCTCCCACCACACTCTCGTACTCGCGCTACCTCGCCTAACTTCGACGAGAATGAAGTGCAAGCATCAAACCTTTTCACCGTTAAACGCCAGTCGGTACTTCAGTTCCTCCGTGACGTGACCATGGCGTTTGCAACATTGTTGAAACATCGAAAACACAAAACAATAGCATGATACGAGTGAATGATCATGATAATTCGAATAGGTACCTATATTCTGAAGGTAGTGTTTGTTTAGGCGTTTATGCTGTCCCTTCTGCTTTGTTTTAGTCTATAACCCACATGTGCGTGAGTTGCAGGCATAAAGAAGAAGCGCGAACATTTAGCCTACAATAGTGGATAATAACTCAACGGTGCTACTCACTACCTAGATTCGTAAAATGATAAATGCTTTAGTTCAAACAGTATTGACTAGCTGAATAAGTTGCTTTCGTGTCGAAATGCCAGCAATAAAAGCTGAGAAGTTACCTAAAGTAACTAATGTACAATTATGGGATAATAATAAGAACAGTATCTTCAAGAAGGCTATTAGAAGGTTTCTTCAGGGTTGGTAGCGTGAGTGTAACACCCTTAGTGTTGCATGCGTCTATAGGCCACGGTAACCACTTCCCATCAGGTGGGCCGTGTGCTTGTCTGCTACCTAAGTGGTATAAAAAAAAAGTATAAAAAATACTGTTTATACTGGAGATTGATGGCACTTGGTGGAACTTGCTACACAAAGCTTATATTAATTTTATCGTAAGTTATCCAGAAAAAAATGTGACTAAGGAGTCATGTGTAGTAGTCTACTCGGTCTAATTGGGCGGAGTAATCAAAAATCAATGTTTAAAAATGATTGTAACATTATTCATTGGTTCCGATATTTCGTATGAGTATCTTTTTTTTTATCGTGCGAAAAATCCCCACAGGTACCACCCCCTCCGGAGCCAGAGGAGGAGGTTATGTCGGACTCGAACCGACTGAAACGCACGCCGTCTGTGGGCCGTCAGTTGCTGGCGTACGAGTATCGGTAGATGGCTTCCACCGATGCCTTAAGACGGACATATAGAAAAATTTGGATCAGCCTCGGGCGAGGCTCGGTGTCAAACAAAGATCACGGGTTCGAGTCCCGCCTGAGCTGTATTCGCTTCTTTTATCTTGATCGATTTTTTAATAGATAGCATACTAAATGCTTTATAATTACATTCAAATGTGTACCCTTCTGAAACTAATAGTATTCTCGTAAACACCTACTAAGCTAAATTGCTTGTATTGAAAGAGAGAAAGAAAGAAAAAGTTTTTTTATTCTGTACAAAAACACTGATATAGATATTATATACAAGGTTTCGCACACAGCCATACAGAATAACGGTAGTGTTCACCTACGTAATCACTGAGCTATACGTAAACGCTATCAGTCTTATTACAAAAAACAGAACAAAGTCTGGTTTAGACCCGAACTACAGAGTCCAGGCTTAATCTCAAGACCATGGTTTACACCTCTACTTATTACAAAAGCTGAATAATCCGGAGACTACTTAGTACCTGGTTTAGACCTTATTAAATATTTTTAATCATAAATATTTTCATTAAATTCAATTGCATGAATAATAGTTATACTTTATTTTATAATATAATATCATTATTATGCTATTATTTAGCAATCATTGTTATAATATTGTTATCATTGTTATAAGACGTTAAATGGAACGAAACGTAGTTTGCCGGAGTTCGCGCGTTCTGTTTTAAAATTTTTCCAATTTTTATACCCACTTTTAAATGTAGTTTAGTATACATAATATACCTATTGCAAGTTATTTTACGAGTTGGAACGAGAAAAGAAAAAGAGAGCCGAAAATTGGACTTCCGAAAAAAAAGTACCTACCTATGCCAAAATATGACGTATGTCAAGTCTGATGTATTATTATTATTGTGATTTATACTTTAGACCAACGTTAAACTAGGGGTCACGCAGGTTTATCTTTAGACCAGAGATAGTCCTAGGTTTAGTACTAAAACGCTTTTTGTAATAACATTTTCTTAAGACCATGGTCCAAAGACGATTTAGACCTGGGTTTAGAGTTAGTCCGTGTTTTGTAATAAGGCTGTATTGGTTTATTTGTGCAATATTTACCTTTCTCTACTATTATTGCACTGACATGAACTGTTTCTAAGAAATGTCCAATCTCCATTAACTCAAAGCGCCGAGATTTTCTGGGTATTGGATTCACCACAAAGACCGTACGTAAGCCTGTCAAAGGATGTTTGACTACTGCTAGGCACCAAATAGCAGTCAATCAAATCACTTCATGTGAAGCTGTCAAGCTATATCGATTCTAATAAACTCCAAAGGTTTAATAAACCATGAAAGTATAACGAAATTACGGTAAATAATGCATCAAATAGATTAAGCAGAAATGTACGCATTTGTTTTGTTGAATGACTTTCTTACGGTCTGAAATCGCGATAATTAAGGGAATGGTGTTTCGAAGAAAAAAACATACAAACATGTTTCAGTAGATTTCTTTATACCACAATGTCTTTTTCAACATCTGCCAGTAGCATGCTCTCATACTGAAATTAACGTAAAAATTTGACTTTTGAACTTGAATTGCTTTTTGTACGAGTATGCATAGAATCAATGGGAAGTTTTCTTCATTATATTATAATGGTCGTTCATGCAAAAATTGAGCTTGCCAGAAATATCCTCTGAGCCTTCTAAGCGAACATTAAACATCGCGATATTAGCATCTTCTAGATTAGATTAGATCTATAAAATGAAAACAAAAACTATTTCTAGTTCTTTTCTTGAGTTCTAGGCTAATTAAATGTTGTTCAAGAGCAAATATGTTTTTTTTTCTCTCCTTTAATCTCGTTTCATCTGAGTCACTTAGTACATTAAACGTGGGGAAATTGCTTATTAAAGCTCTCAAAGGAGTCTGATTTAGTTTCACAACCAAATGTACTTTATTCAACCTTTCCGTTCTATTATTAATGAAGTCTTGTAATAAATTAGTTTTTTAAAAATACTAGCTAGATGTTTATTTAATATATACGGCTCAGTTACAATATGTATTTATAAAATATACTTGAGACTGTCTGTCCTTTGGATCGAGGTCGAGGAGAATGAAATAAGGTCTTCTTTTTAATCTTATATATTTAAATATATTTAGAAATACATGAGTAACTTTGGAAGTCTCATGAGGCTGATAATCGTGACATACGGACGGACAGACAGACAGACAGACGGACGGACAGACATGACGAATCTATAAGGGTTCCGTTTTTTGCCATTTGGCTACGGAACCCTAAAAACGAGAAATGTCCGATATTCAAGACTATCAGTACCTTATGACATAGCCCTATGATATAAGTTTGCGTCAGTGTAAATACAACAATTTTTTTAAATAATGGCCAGGATTCGAACCCAGTATTCCTCGATCGTAAGGCCTACTCCTTAACCACTAAGCTACAAATACTTCTTTATCGTTTTTATAGAGTTATTGCGTTTTCCTGTTAGGAAAGTCAACAGGAAAAGTAGCAGGCACAAACGAGGTTTCCAGCAGATCACGAAAGTATTAAAAATGTTGCTTCACTCATTTAAAAGTTTCAATACTTATTCACGTTGCCACATAAATTTATAAAAAGAACCAAACCAAATTACCAAGTCTCTGTATCGTTACTAATTGACATCCTATCATGAAAAGTTTAGATTCAGCTATCAGTCTAAATAAAAACATACGTGTAACCAATGATATATTATAAACTATAGATATGTTGTCCACACTCTAAAATGGCGACAAAAAATGATGATTTTTCGGTCATCATTTTATGCACCAATCAGAATAGCGACAGTGCGTTGTGTTTGCGCCATTTTTGAAAGCCGCTATCTTCGTGTATGACGTATCTATAAAAATAATACATCATTGCGTGTAACATGATTTTTCCACAACATAACTAATTTTAGCTTTAATTAATGTAATAGCTGAGATAAATTGAATTGCATTGTACCGTATGATCAATCACTGCTATGTTATGGCTCTCTGTCAGATAACCATAATAACGATAATATTATTCCTAATACTAACTGTATACTAAATGACTAATTCATTATCTATCTAAATATAATCACATAATATTCTGACTGATTGTGATAGCTTGTCAGGGACTATACCAAGATCTTCGAGCCTAAGCTAAACTTATAAATTGACTAGCTGTTGCCCGCGACTTCGTCCGCGTTAAGTTCGGAATGTTGTTCATCCCCTATTTTATCCCCTTGGGGGTAGAATTAATCAAAATCCTTTCATAGCGGATGCCTACGTCATAACAGCTACCTGCATGCCAAATTTCAGCCTGATCCGTCCAGTGGTTTGGGCTGTGCGTTGATAGATCACTATATCAGTCAGTCAGTCAGTCAGTCACCTTTGAGTTATATATATTTAGATACACCTGCCAATTCACGTATCAGTGGAGCATAAAAATATAAAAGAAAATATAATCCAAATCATCGATAGGATGAGTAAGAGGCAGGCATCAAATGCTTGCATTGGCATTGGCATTGATGATGAGTAATGACAGCTCAAATTACTATTATTCTTTTGAGCAGTGGGTTTCACCAATCATCCAATGCCTTAGTCTAATGACTAAGGCACTGAATGGTTGGTAAAACCCACTTCAATAAATTTATTCAAAAACGTGTGTATTTATTGATTGAATTATTTAATGGTCAAAAGTCCCGAAATCATAAAAACTATACACTTTTGAAGTCAGTAGTATTTGCTAAATTATTTTTGGAAATTAGGCGTATTTATCATATAGCGACGATAAACTTTTCTGGGGACACGGAATATATGAAAGTTGTTCCTTTTATAAACGCATACAATGTAGTACGTTACCTCCCTGTCCTTGTCTGGCGATCAAAAGCTCGGGAGGCCTTTTATTTGGTTTTACCGTGCCGACACACGTTAGTCCTCTTTGTTTCAAAGTATCGATCAGTTGCGTCCAGGTAAACCAGTCGTTACACGTCACATTTTCATTTTTACTGTGTTAAAGTTGCATCGAAAAAAAAAACTCTTTAACAACTTTTTTCGACTGTGCGTGCAACACCAAAACCATGTGCTTGTGCATAGGTCAGGTAAAATTATTCATTTTGTGCGACAAGTTGGATCTCTACTCTATCAAAATCTCCCCATTCCAACCTCATCTGCAAGCCGATGTGCCTTTTGAGTTACGGACGGGGCTCTAGTGTAGTCATGAAATTTAGGATAAGCTTTGAATATCAGAATTCGGAATCGGAATTACAACTAATAAGATGTTATTTTTTTACCTTTGGTTTACTTGTAAACTTCTATTATAGGTGTCCACCAATATCCTAATGTACTATCGTAATTAAAAGTGCATTAGCACCGTAATGTTTATAATGGCTTGTCCGGTTAAACGCGTATATATGTGTATGTAATGTTTAACGCATACATTTATACGTCACACAGTATCGATATGAGAAAATATAAATGTGTGTGATGCGAAACAAAGAAAACGTTATGCTCGCCTTTTCATACTATTATGTTCGAAGCATGCATCTATATAAAGTAATGCAAAAATTCGTGATTCTACGTAAGGCAGTGCGTAGCCTGGTCGGTAACAAGGCTGCTACGGATAGTGTTGAAATCGGATGTTGTGGGTTCGGATCTTAGTTTTTCCACTTTTTGTTGTTTTGTTTTCATGAAATTTTAGGAACAAGTTAACAGAATTAGAAATAATTATTTACAAATAGAAAAATATTATACTTAATTTACAATAGATTATAAATAAAACAATAGTTTAAAAAAAAAGTTTAATAAAAGAATTATCCAATGTTAATTTGTGGTTATAATAATTTCATCCAAAAAATATACTTTTATAATAAAATTAATATTGCATATTGAGGTTATAGCTTAATTATTCATTTTCTCGAAAGTTTTTTTTTCGGAAAAGAGGATTGAAACTTAACCTCAACCATACAGTCTTATACTTATTACAGGCCAGCACGTCCCTTGATAGGCTCAGTAGTCTCAATAGGCTCAACTGAAATTAAATAACAAAAATATTTAAACAGAATAGCTTAGCACGAGTACGACGATAACAATATCACGAGAGCTTTCACTTTAAATTGAGCCTAACTATTTTATATAAAATATAATATATAATAACAATAACTTTTATCTCTCTTTGCACCATTAAACCCCATATATTCTCAATCGGGTTCAAATCAGGGGATCGTGCTGGCCAAGGAAATTCAGTGGCGAGGAGTACTCATAACACGATTCCTGCCGGCTTGCTCTGCAAAGGGAAGTCATGGTAGAGATGCTTAAGTTTAATGCATTATTACATGTATTACACCTAAAATTCAGTACCTATCTAAAATTTGAGAGAATTTCATACAAAATTGCTATGGTTGTTCTTTGGGATTTGCCACCGGCTTCCCTTTTGAACATTTTCACCCTTCGCCAGAGCAAGGAATAACTTTACGTTCACTAAACCATTCGCGAAGTATGGTGGCTCGATGGATGGGACAATTATCGTGCACAAAACTTATATCATTTTTTTATACCACTTCGCAGCACACGGCCCACCTGATAGAAAGTGATTACCGTGGCCTTTGGACGTATGCAACACCAGGGGCGTCACACTCATGCTGCCGACCCTAAAGAAACCTTCTAATGCCCTTAAACCTTCATTTATATCTGGATAGACATTTCGCACTGTGGGCAACATTATATCTTCTAACACTTCCACATAATTTGCACTATTTGCACGCGTAGATATTGGGTCTAATTCACCCGGCCCTTGCGCTCTAATCCACCCCCACATAATTTACACTTAGATTCAGTGTTCGGTACTATGTTGTTTTCACACCACCGTGTTTTATCCTTATGCCATAAATGTAATCTTCCTTTTTGAGATGATTTAAACGTTTTTTCATCAGAAAATATTGTTGATTCCCAGTTAAAGTAAATACTCTTCGTTATTCGTTTCATATTCTGCTACCATATAACGCCGCTTCAGCAGGTCTTCCACTTCTCCTCCAACTCTGCAACTCTTCTTCCTCAAATTGTTTCACGCAACGACTCCCAGTATTTCTCTAAAAAGCAACAACCATATTACACAATTGCAACCAATGAACAAAATTGCACTACAACAATATTAATTAATTAATTAACTTACAGATAAGCTCGTCTCATTAGAAATTGGAGATATATTCAGACCATTCGAATATTCGAATGGCCACCAATATTAGCTTTTGCTTCAATACTTATATTTGACATATTGATTTATTAAAAAAGAAATGTAATCGCTCGAACAGTAATTAACACAAACAGTCGTAACCATAGATGATATAATATATAAATAGGGTAGTCGTAACTGACTTCACCAACCAACAACTTCACTCATAGCCAATGAATCCATTTTATTTCAAATAATTATTTTCTCGCTAAGTTTAAAATTCTACCTAAGAAACATTTTTATATTCGAATCAACATTTATATATCATAACTTTTAAATATAAAACACAAAAAGTTATATTAGTTCCGGTAGGTTCGAACCATCACCGACAGGTTTCATACTATTCGTCAAGCCGCACGTTAAACTACTCAGCTACGGGGCGGCTTACGTATGATATTGAAATTAACAATATCAATCAACGAGTGAACAATATTAATGTATGTGTATGTGTGTGTGTGAATTATCTTCAAAGATTAAGGTCATAACTTCAAAAGTTTAGTAAGAGTACTGTACGACTTAGTGTTGACGTGTATGTGTGTGTGAATTGTCTTCAAAGAATAAGGTCATAAGTACGACTAATGTTGACGCGCTATAGTTGCGTCAGATTGGTACTGCACTTATGATCGCTATAGTACATAAAACTTAATAAAAAGAAAAGAACTAAAATATGCGACGAGCTTTTTTGAGTATTAGGCCTCCACAACAGAAAACTATACAATTTTTATAATAGTGTAGTGGATAGTATCCAACATTTTTTGGTAAAACAGTATGTAAAACATAAAATATATGCAAAGACATGATCAGTAAGCATCAGGACTTGCCAAAGCCAGTTAATATAAGTTTTACGACATTTATTTTATAATTTTCCGCAAGAGAACGCTGAACAACTTGAACTTGACTTACGTCCATGTAACTCATTGTAGTTTAATAACTACACTGAGACTGCAGACTTGGGATATTTTCTTGAAAATACATACTCATAAGTGTTTTGGGGACAACAATATTATTCACGTCGATTAAGATAGAAAAAAGCGAATAAAACTCAGACGGGTCTCGAACCCGCGATCTTTCCCCTACAGGAGGAATGCTCTGACCACTTAGCTACCGAGCCTCGCCCGAAGCTGATCCAAATTTTTCTATAAATCCGTCTTAGGGCGACGGTGGGAGCCGAAGGCCGCAGGTTTTGCGTCCCGCCCGAGCTCAATTCTCTTTTCTATACATGTATAGCATGTATAGAAAAGAGAATAAACCATATAAGGGAACAACTATTTAGTCTAGACAATAATTATATAATCACGATAGAAACACAACGATTAAATATGTTAAAGGTTCGAATGAGTTTTTAGTACGTATAAGTGAATGTAAAAATGTTATCATTTAATAACTTATTGCAGTCTACTGCTGTACCTAATAGGTATCAAGTACCTAGTCGGCTTCCACATTAGTCTAGTTCAGTTACCTTTTCAGACCGTCAATTCATCTGGTTGGGGGACGTCCCACCTTCCGTTTACCGATTCTTATTCGCTCGGTTGGTTAACTGATTCGCAGTATTCGCAGATTTTGATTTATTCGGATATAGCAAAAAATATTCTGTCTTGAGCGAAGTTCATGTACGTTAAAATTGATGTGTATCTAAATTGAAGCAATATTTGGAAATTAAATTAACAATAATAATAATCATTACTATTAGTGCTATGTCGGTTATCACGACCAAACGTAGCCTATAATATAGGCTACGTTTGGTCGTGATAACCGACATAGCACTAATAGTATGTTATTCTGATGTATAAGCTATATTATTGTAAAGTTTCATTAAAATCCATTCAGTAGTTTTTAGGTGAAAGAGCAAAAAAAATCCATCCATACTTACAAACTTTCGCGTATATTAAGATGTATTGTACTGTATTGGTACTGAATACAATACATGGTAAATATCCCAATAAATCTAATAGTAATATAAACAACCATGAAAGTTTAAATATCTAAATAATAATAATTAACGACAACAACAAGAAACTAGAACTTACTATTGATTAAACTTGTAGCGCATGAGGGTTCTGCAGATATTTCCTCAGTTCAAAGCACAGAGTACTATACTATATACTTTCAGTGTTGAACCATAACCTGTTTGTTAGTTTCCTTTTGAGGATTCGGTTTACGAGTGAGCAGTAGAAGTACATCGTAAACTTAAAAGGAACTACATCTGAACGTTCTGTACATCGCGAAGAATATCGATATGACTGCTGATATCGATGTTTACTGATCGACGTGACGGCCACTCTGTTGCTTGTCTGCAACTTAAGTATCTACGTTGTAGACTTGTTGAATTTTATATAGCGAAGTAAAGGAAAATACTTTTCTCCCTTAGGAACTGTTTTAGAAATATACGCGATATAACCAGTCGTGGTAAAAGGTACTGTAAATCATATTAATAATAACTAAAACGTGGTTAATACGAGCACTTACATTTAGAGCGAATTTAGAATGCTACTATACATAATATAATGACGCCTTTATTCCCGGGGGTTATGCAGAGGTGTATTAGGTCCCACGTAATAGGGGGTGCTGTATTCCGGGCACTATTGTTAACTCGAGGCATGCATGAGTCTGGGCTGTATATACCTATCTGTCGTGCAAGGTGTGCATGCGGTGTCGTACAAGGTGACTACGGGATAGGTCCCGTAGTCACCTTTCAGCACCATCCCTGGAAGGACCTGGTACCTGACCCCACCACTAAGCCGCCCGGTTTTGACAGTTGTCGCACGTTGTGGTCAAGGGTCAACCGGTTCAGAACTGGACACGGGAGATGCAACTACCATCTTCACAAGTGGGGACTTAAAGAAGCGCCGGACTGTGATTGTGGAGCTCCAAAGCAGACAACGATGCATATAGCAGAGGAGTGCCCACTCCGTCGTTTCGCTGGAGGAATGCGTGAGCTACATGACCTCACACCGGCAGCAATAGACTGGCTTCGCCAACTGGACGTTGACATATGAGGACTCGAGCAAAAGCCATACGACACCGCATGGGAGGAGATGGGGCGGCCCAAATTCTAATCTGCCGGGAACCATGCGGCTATAAATGAACCTAAAATCTCCAACTTCTGAGCTCTTACTGCAAAAAACGGCGTACGTACCCATAAATTTATTAAAGGTCTTCGCCTCAATTTTGCTGACTACTTGTGTTTATAAAGTATGCATAAGTAATCTGTATTGTGGTTTGGAAAAAGGTAAAATATTGCCTGTGGAAAGAAAAGTAAGTAGATGTAAGTACGGTCACCATCTCTGACTCCTTAATTCGGTGCTCTTCTTAACGTCACGTCATTCCTATCGTCTCTATCAATCCGAAATAATTTAGGGAGTTTGACGAAATGCACGCCTGCTATGTTTTTTTTTTTTAAAGAAGTAGTAAAACCTAAATTAATAATGTTCTCTCTAACCCCTCCAGCTAAGCTAAATTGCTGGTACTAGGCGAAGGCTCATGTGGTAGTGTAATAGCCAGAGTTCGAACCCGGGACCTCTCGACAGTAAGCTACCGACGCTTATAAATTTAGTTTAGCAATTGCAAATGACAACACCTTGAAAATTTACATTCAAGATAATCTTTAATTAAGCACACTATTTAAATATTCACTCACATCTCTACATTTACGCTATATCCGCATGACAACGCACGTCATTTCTATTTAACATCATAATAAGTGTAATATTCGTGCCTTTGCTTTATTCGTCCCTTAATTATCTACGCCGAAATAAGCCGATCACTCAACGGAGCATCTTCACGCTAAGCAAACAGGGGGGAGAACTAAGGTTCAAAGATACGAAATAACTAGAAGAGACACGTAGAAAATTTAAATATAAAAGCCACTTTATTGCAACAGCGTAATTACATAATATCTACTTCGCTCGTTCATTCGTTCAGTTTGAATGATTCGATTTTTAACTTATGGAAATTAATTTCTTAATGGTGTCTTCAAAAATCTTTAAATCTGACCTAATTTAAAAGAAAATTAAACTTGTTTAATTTCAGTTTTTAAACTTACATGGTCGTTCGCATTACTGTTAAAGCTGTCGGAAACAATACATGGTATCAAAACAAACAAATAAAAATAATTTCCTTTATTTTTGGAAAACGGGGTTCACTTGCATGCAGTTGAAGATTATTTAGGCCCAGAAGACCTTCAGGAGGCCACAAATACACCAATATCTCGACTTCTATCATAAATATAATGAAATATGAGCGTTAGCACAAATCTGCCCATGCTATTGGGGATGTAAAAGTGCGAGTATCATGTTATAAACTTACTTATACTTTTTAAAGGGATTTAGTAAACTGTGCGACAAAAATTAAAAATGGATGACTGATAATGAGTTACTTTAAATACTGAGTGGGCGACTAAAATACCTAGGTACGGAGTGGGCGACTAAAATACTAAGTGACCCATGATACAGAAAGTATGTTGCTAAATTGTGAAGTTATGAGGATTCGAGTAGGTATAACGCGCCCCAATTTTTTTATAACCATCCAGAAATAGTAGCTCACTTAGTATTTTTGTACGCCACATTCAGTACATAATTTTGACACCCATAAATTGAATAAAATGATTCTTCACTATACTTAGTTGCCAACCTATTATTTTTACTACCTACTTTTCGGATTAATTTGTCGCCGCGTTAAATGCATGCCCTTTTTAAATGTCTACAGTGTCGCGTAAATAACCGTTATCATAATAATATAATATCATGGAACATGAAAGTTTAAAAGCAAATATTACTGCGAATATATCCTCGTAACATAAGTACATAAGAGGTTTCAGTGAAACTATTAAGTACTTCTTTGCCTTGTTTCCTTGATATTAAATTTTGAATGTCGCTTCTAGTTTCGCAGCATCACTGAGTTCGTATATAGAGGCTGTTGTTTAATTTAGCCATTGATTGCTCATTGTTCGAGAGCCCATGATCCGGTGCACTCATTGTAGTGTGCAGTGTACAGGGTGCATAGAAAAGGGTGTTTCGATTTTGAATATGTTTGATTTAGGGGTGCATAAGTTTAGTGAGGTGACGTGTTTTAATTGAGTTTGAGATAGGACATTTATTTAAAAAAGGGGAATGTCAAGCTCCCACCGGTGTGCTGTGATATGCTGATATGTCTAATTATACAGTGAAATTGATATTAAAATAATTGAATTTGTTTAAAGAGTTTTATTAATAACGAATGCCAGCTTAAAACCATATCTGCCATTTTATTTATGAATATGTCTCCGTCCATGCTAAGCATTAAAAAGCAAACGTTATAAATTTTTATCGAATAATCTATACACGAGTTCTTAAGTGGTAAATAAACCTTGCTAACGGCAGTGCTCGGTTCTGTGTTCGATTCAAAAGTTTAAATCTAACTTGTTCGACCCTTGAATTAAAAGTTATTGCAATTGTTTGGCAAGTAAAGTTCAGAAATACATCACACACATTCGAGCAGCACGCAAATTAGTTGCGGTTCTTACGAAAATAGACTGTGATCAATTTACTACTACTCAGAGTCATAGGATCACTTTGCTTCTACTTACAGTGGTTAATTTATACCTATTTCAAGATAACTTGCCTTCTTCCAGGTTCAAATTTATCTAGAGCATAGAAGGCACACACTGCGATGATGGTCGATAATCTTGCAGCAGAGGATATAGTTTATAGTAGAGAATCTATAGAGACTTCCAGAATGTGTTCTGAATCGTTTATCATGAGCCTTGAATGGATACAGTTCAAAACTACACTTGGTAGGAATCCTAGGTGTTCAGTCACAGGTATTAGGAGACGAGTCTAATACCATCGTTGCCTTGTGGGATGCCCACGAGAATAGGTGGATTGGCTCGTGATGATAATAATAATATTATAACAAATATGTAATCCCAGTGAGCCTCTCCAAGACTACAACGAAATTAATTTACCTATACAAGACTAAAAATACAACTTTGAATACCTTGAAATATGTACACGTCTAAAATAATTCAGTATATCCACAAAAGGGAGTAGGTATAAACAAAGTGCTTCTTAATGTCAACACTGTGGCATTTAGAACGCCTACTCCGGTTTACCAGAGTTTTTATTATCTCTGCGTGATGTTTCTCCCCCTTTCACAGATATAATGCGCCTTAGAATTCTCGGAGACGACGTCGCATATTCTAGGTAAGTAACTATAATACATAATTTGAAGGTAGAGCTTTTTGCATATGGTTTTGTTTACTCGCACATATTTTTACAAAGATACATGCAGAATACACTTCATTTATGAGCGTTTAGTCGCTCTTAGATGAAATATAGATCTTGCAAATAAAGATTTCCTTTCATTTCATTTAAAATGTAGTGATGAAATACCACTACGAAAGACGTGACAGTTGCCAAGTGGTAGACTGAAAAAACTGTTGAATATGAAGTAGTTCATGTAGTAACTTACGATTTCGGGTTCTCCAAGCGTGAAAAAGCATCTGTCAAGGCTGTAGGAACCACCACTTTAGATTCCTTTCATTTGAAATGATGGTCCTTATGGGGTGTACTCAATTGACACACTCCAAATATAAAGAATGTAGACAATGAAAACTATTTTATTTATTGAATTCTTTATTGTACACTGAAAATTATATTCTAAGAATCATAACAAACACATTTTGATGTACAAAGGTGAGCTTAACTAGAATAAAAATTTTGAGGCTGTCGATGCTATCAAGTCGACAGTTTTCACTCTAGATAAATTAAAATGTCGTAAGACTCACTAATTAAAAAACGAACCTCGGTTATGAAAGACCATTAATTCAAAACCGCATTATATCATCAAAATATCAAAGATGATTTCAGGTAAATGCCTTTTCAATCACTTTTAAAAAGAGAAATTCATTGCAAATGAATAAGGTTAAAATTAGATGCAGAAATTACAAAACAGTGACCCGAGAAAATGTAACGTTGGCATTTAGAAGCACACGGGAATAGAATGTGTGAAAGGTAGTTACGGATCAGAATTAGATGACCTATAATATAGGGCACATTTATACCATGTAAGGTTATAATGAACTTTATCTCAATCTTGAAATATTTTCAAATATATACAAACTAAGCTCTCAAAAACGATCGAGAAAAATCGTGTGATTTTTTGACATTGAGCACTCTTACCCCTTTGTTCTACGTACATAGATCCATCCTAGAAAATCACTCTCAATGATAAATTATGAGTAACTTTATATGCCTGAAGTTGCAATATGTTGGAGGGCTTAAAAAAATTATAAACATCTTCTCAGTACCTATTAATTTTATAACACCATAAATCTTCTAGCTATAATCTACTGAATATGAAAATATTTTGTTCAACACAAGTACAGACATATTTCGTGATTTTCCTTGTGTATTTGGAGTTAATGTAAAGCATTATATTTTGCATGTCTTTGCTTCCTTGGAAAAGCGAGTAGAATATTTTTATTCCGTACATATATATAACTTTACAGAAAGTCAGCGATTGTTGTAGTCTAATTTTCCTCATTGCTAGTTTACTTTTTATGGGGTGCCAGCTCGTAAGACACTGATATAAAATTATCGAGTCCTTATTTGTTCTATTGTTTAAACAACACAGATTTCTCAACACCGATGGTCGAAAATAAGTTGTATCAGTAAAAACATGAAAGTTATTGCGTTTTAAGCTAAATTTTAGTCATTTCATACATTCTTTAAACAAAATTAATAAAGCATGAAATGGCTATCAAAGTATGTGGCATGTTACATTGCCGACAGTAATGGGGACATTGTCAAAAATGTCCGCATTAAAATTCTTTCTTTAATGCTGCCATGAAATAACTAAAGAGCAGGTATAACCCCAGAACTCCCTATGCTAGGTACCCGATTCCCCATGCTTGATAATAAATGGTACAAGTTAAAAGCAACTAGAGTAAAATACCAACGGGGTGAAAACTTACACCCGTATTCACAAACAATACTTCGCTATGCGTACTACCAAAACTGTGCAAAGAACGACAAACTCTCAGTGCGTTCGTTTTGGAAAGCCTTTTTATTCATTGATAACACTTAAGTAATACTTCGTTGAGGGAACGCACTGCGTTAGATACTGCTCCGTGATGTTTGTGAATTAATTTTACCAGCCCTATGCGCTCGAGCACACTATGAGACCTCACAGTATTGTTTGTGAATACGGGTGTTAGTATATAATGATGTGGAGAATATCCCATACTGATTATATTTCAAGGTATTCTATGTGAACCGTATCCATACCATACTTCTATACTAATATTATAAATGCTAAAGCAACTCTGTCTGTCTGTCTGTTTCGCTTTTACGAGCAAACCACTGAACTGATTTCGATAAAGTTTGATTAAGGGGTAAATTAGAGACCTTGAGAAAGGACATAGGCTATGTTAGGTCGTGATAACTGACATCCACGCGGGTTAAGCCGTAGGCGTCACCTAGTAATGAAATAATTAATATCATTATATTGAATACGGGTTAGTTAAAAATATTAAATATAAGTAGAAGCTTTTTATCCGTGAAAATAAATTGAAATACCTACAAGGGCTATACCATTATTATCATCTTAGTGTTGTATCTTAATAAAATTGCAACCGGGGCCTAAACTATCTATGTATTACTTTACTTACTTACTCACCTACTTACATTACATTTAAAATATCAATACTATTTCAATCTAAACTATCATATATGAAATATTGATTAACTAAAATGTGAATTAGTTCATTAACACAGCAATAAAAAAACGTATATAAGTCACACTATTGCTCCTAGAATTACTTTCGGAGGGAAAAAGTATATGGAAAACTTACTTGCACTTCAAGAAACGCTAAATCTTGTACATTAAACCAACTTGTAATAAGGGTGCATCACAATAGCAGGGCGGGCATAATTTCACGGGCCGCTGACGCTGTCGTACGCTCGATAATATGTACAATGTTTACACAGCCTTGCTTAGACTAGACGCAGTTGTTATTAGATGTTTGACTAAAGTAGAATATATTTTTAATAAGATCAAACATTGTTGTTAAGAAAATAACGGAACCTGCATAGGTTTGAGCAATTTATTTTTGTTGCCATTTTTTAAGTATCTATGGCAAAAAAAAAATAGATTGACTGCAGTTAGAGCGGAAACACACGATGCGTTGCGGCGGCGGCGCGACGCCGGAGCGGTGTCGCTGCGTCGTTTTACATAGAAATATCTGTAGCATGTCACACGATGCGCTGCGTCGCCGCACCGGACTGGCAACCACCGAGACGAGGCGGGGAGGGGTGAATGCGTTGCGACGCCGGAGCGGCACCGCTCATTTGTTTGATAACAACGCAGCGGCGTCGCACCGCTCGTGTGCCCGCTACTGCGGCGAAATTTCTGCGGTGCGTCGCCGCAACGCATCGTGTGTTTCCGCTCTCTGTAAAGCCCTAGCTGATTGCAGTTTAATGTTCAAAACTCATGTTTGTCTCTAACCTCTTTCTACCAACACAAACATGTGTGTACCAACACATGACAAGCCGTGTGCTTCGCTGCCACCTAAGCGGTATAAAAAAAACATATTAGTTAAACCGTAGGTAGCTATTAAAGTAGGTACTAACTTTAAAATGACATTCTACTCACTTTCAGTATCTATAACATATAAATATCGATCCTTCTTAATACTATTACAAATATACCTACGACTCCTACCAATCAACAAAAGTTTTCCTAAATCGTTTGAAGGGTTAAATCATAAAGAAGTTATAAAAATAGTTCAGGATATCGGGATTTCTTCTTATCATGGTGGACATACAATAGCCAATGATCTTTAACATAACATAAAAAACTTTCAATACATCAAATCCAATTACAACAAATAGACATCTTTGACTCTTCAACCAAAAATAGGGTCGGTAAATAGGAAAAATGTAGTCGGTACAAAGGGTAGTAAGTACAAAGGGGAGATTAAAGATTGTCCGTCAAAGTTATCTAGTTGGTAGGGACACCCTGTAATCCCCGTAATGGTTACAAATCACAATCCAAAAATAATCTTTCCAAGAATAGTGGAAAGGTCAACATAGTAAAGTGGGTATCTAGTAAAAATATTATTTCGAAAATGGATTATCATAATTTATGCCTCTTATGTAAATATTGTAGTATTATCCTGCGCTAGGATGATTCACTCTAAAATGCCAATGGTCATGTAGCTTTATGGGGTTGATTTTAAAATCAAATGTGTTTGAAGCAGCTACATGCTATGAAAATCAAAAATCAAAAAACAAGTAGAATTGATTAATATGAAATTTTACACCATAAATTTTGATGAAGGTATAATGGGGTCTTAAAATGACGTACTGGTAGGTAGATAGCCTCAATAAAAAATTCCCAAAAAAGCAACAACAAGTAAAACTTACGAATAAACAATGAGTTATGAGTTCATCATCATCATCATCATCATTTCAGCCATAGGAAGTCCACTGCTGGACATAGGCCTCCCCTATAGATCCCAATAGTTATGAGTTAAAATTAAGTAAAACTTAAACAAAAGTAGCAGGTTAGGCTAGGTAATTTCTAAATATAATATAAATAATTTTGACAGAATTAACAACGAACTAAAGTTAAAGAAAAGAAAACAATATTATTACTATTCTGGACAACTTTCGATATTATTCATTTTAAAATAAAAAAATATTTATAAATCAGTCACAAATTCAATAAATCACAAATTTCGATGATCGTGTTTATGTAACGTCAAATAACCCATTCCGTATCGTTCCCGGCGCAAATGTGCCCATGACGCTTGCGGCGTTGTCTTGCTGAATCGCGATGGCCATCCTTAGCCCCAGAAACTAGCCGGACTTTAGATATTTTTCTGGATATTGTTACATTCCCACAATACTTGTAACTTCTATTACTGAGAAGTGAGTTTATAATCCATTTTATCATGTCATTGTGTTTTTGGTTCCGTGATTCTTATTGAAGTAAGAGTGGACTTTTGTTACCGAGCATTTTCGTTACTATTTTCAAACTATTATTTGAGGATTTGGATAAAATGGACCTTTAGTATATAATAGGAAAGGTTAAGAAAAAACTATTTGGCAACGATGTTTTAGTAATATAAATGTAATAGGTATGTATTTTATAAAATACTTGCTGTCCCGGTGAACTTCGTGCCGGCATATTTTATTCAGCCCGCGTGAATTTTTTATCCCGTTTCCGCTACACCTATTTTCTCACCCTTTAAACCTTCACTGGACATCCACGAATATTTCAAGACTAAAATTAACCAAATCGGTTCAGCCGTTTTTGAGTTATAAAATAACAACGAAAAGTGGCATTGATTTTGATATAATATATAGATTGTTGTATATTATCCTCAGACTAAAAGAATAATATAGACGGAACGTATAGAACCAGCGTATGAAGCCACATAAAGTGATACTAAAGTAGCACCATCTCACTCGCACTCTTTGTGTGCACGCACGAGTATTTATCCTATCTTATCCTGTGTATCTGTTATAGGCAATGTGTATAATACGATTAATTTCATACATTGCCTAGGTATTGTATACAATGCCCGAAGCGCATCAGGCAATGTGTATAATGGACGGGTTGTTGTAAATTCGTCTCTTCAAAATGATATTTCATGTGCGAAAATTCGTCTCACCTTGATAAATAAGTACTGTTAGCAAACAAAATTTGAAAAATGGATATTACTGCTGAAAGAAAAATTGTTTATTCCGACTTGGATAGATTAGGTTAGAAGGCTAATGCGGGAGCGGAGCGGAGCAAAGCTCCCGCATTAGCCTTCGTGGTTATTTTTTTTTAACCATGCAGAACTATAGGCCACGGTAAGAACTCTCTTTCCATCAGGTTAGGTGGCTGACCAGCCCAGTGATGATGGTAAGAGAGTGGTTGCCGCGGCCTATAGAAATTCTGTATGGTAATAAAAAAAAATAACCACGAAGGCTAATGCGGGAGCGGAGCGGAGCGAAGCTGACCAGCCCAGTGATGATGGTAAGAGAGTGGTTGCCGCGGCCTATAGAAATTCTGTATGGTAATAAAAAAAAATAACCACGAAGGCTAATGCGGGAGCTTCGCTCCGCTCCGCTCCCGCATTAGCCTTCTAACCTAATCTATCCAAGTCGGAATGTGCAGCTTTTCTTTCACTACTATGTGAGAAACATTCTACGCAAAAAACACGTAGGTACTTAGGCATACCTACCAATAGAACACATGTCTTATCAGCACTGTCTGCTGGTGGAAGTTGAAATTAGGATTAGCTCTCAAAAGATTAGTATCTATCTAACTAAATCATAGAGAAGAAAAATAGATTACATACATTGCCTATGCTTCGACCGGCATTCTATACAATGCCTAGGTATTCTATACATTACCTAGGCAAAGTGTAAAATAGTTTAAAAATTGAATATCATTTCATACATTGCCTGAACGACCCCGGCATTCTATACATTGCCTAGGTATTGTATAGAATGCCTGCATTATACACATTGCCTATAACATCTCCATAATACTCCGGGTCGAATCTATCTTATTCTATCATTCTATATTAATAATGTTAATACTTTTATGAAAATTATTTTCTCATATTTTCTATTCGCGTTTTGTTTTTTTTTTTATTCAATGATATTATGGTGGCTTGCCAAGTGCATACAATTATTATTAATATTTTGTTTTTAATTCTGCGAGATAATTTGAACTTTTTGTATTTTACTAATTCAGTTTCTTGATCCTTTGTGAGTTTGCTTTCATTGTATTATAGAAACCATATCTTTTAGGTAGTTGCAAAAATTACTTTTTATAAGGTTTCTCCTTTCGCAATAAGTTGTAACGTTTATTTCGACAGTGATGTCGGTATACCGATTTAACAATGCATTCTACATGCAGATGCTTTGTATCATCAATAGTCAATGTTAACTCATCAATCAGCTGCCAATATTTCTCATTATAACATGCATTTAATAGGGCGAGTGCAAGAACTCGTCACTGACGGGGGGACACGAATGACAAATGCGAACGATCATTTATCTTCCTATCTGTCAACTGAGCCAATCAACGCACGTGTATAACTCGCTTTAGTCCTTCAAAACTATACTTTCGAGTAAAAATGAACTTTAACCCAACAGAATAGAGGACACTATAACTGTAATTCAGATTATTGTCGAATCATACAATTGACCGGTTTACTCAGAGCTCTACACGTCTTAACCTTTAGAACATTCATGTCAGCAAGCAGGGGTCTTTGTAAAATGGTATATGAGCAACGCTGGTTGTCATGACGACGGATTGACGGTCAAGCAATTGCTAATCGCCGGCAATCAATCAAGCATTTCGAATGGGATAGTACCGGCAAAGAATAGTTGGTATTTTTCAATGGAACATAAAAGTTGCTAAATCATGACGTTTGCTAGTTCATATTTTTATTGTATTCTAATACTTCTATGTATAAATTTTATTAATGGTTTACGAGTTCAAAGCAAATAGTAGACTGATAACTGGCTGATATCTATTTCTCTATGTGAAATGAAGGCTTACTATCAATATTTGTCCCTAATGCATTTTAAAGCTCTGTTTTATTCCTATACTTCTGCGTTTAGTCTGCTAGTTGTCTTATTTATGATATGTCTATATTCTTTTCTCTAGAAGACAGCAAAGCCCTCATAAAGTTCGAGCGTAGTGTGCGAGAGCTCGAAAGTAGTATGCTACTCAGTCTTCTATAAGAATCATCCTTAGATTGACACTAATTAATGCCCTATTTTGATACATATTTTTTTCTCTATTATTTTCAATTAACTACCTACTCTAACAAAAAAAAGTAAAATACAAATTTGAAAATATTTTTCATTTGAAAAGTATTATAATTTTCATTCAAGCGAAGTACACCTTTTACATCAAGTGGAAAATTCTCACAAAAAGCAATCAAGAGAAGTGACAATGCTTAAAGAGTCTTTTTCTCATTTTTTGCGGCCAGGCTTTTAGTTAATAGTCCTGTATAGTTTTATTTGATTCATTATTTAAAAGCAGTGTTTTTATAAGTAGCTACCAAAGGTAAATTTAACTCGTTAAAAGCATTGTTCTTTTATAGTTTTCCTCCTTCGACCGCCTTACTACCTAAAATATGTTCTTCTTCACTCATTGACACGGTTAGGTATCTCTATTTACTCTGTTGGTGACAGTAGTGTGATAAATAGATATCAGTAAAAATTTAAAAAAGACATTGACTATGGTACCTACTCTGTCCATTCGTTTATTTTCATTTTGACGGTTCATGTAGTTAAGTCCCAATGAGTCCAATGGACAGAGTATAGTCAGGCCACGCTCACTCTATGTACTTGCGCGCTCTCGCCGCCGGTCGCCGACGGTCCTCGGTCGTCAGTCGGGCTGTCGCTAGCCGCGCGTGCACACGCGCGTAATAAAGTACCTAAGGTTTGGTTATATTATTACGTTTCAATCTTTTTGTTTGTTATTAATATAATTAATACTCAATCTATGATGCTATAATGAAAGCATATCACGGATGCGAATCTAACAAATCAAATAAAAATCTTACTTCTGCTTGCCCGTTAATGAAGAACGGCAAGTAGGTACTTACTTAATAAGTGTAATTACATTCGTTAAGTTACTGTAGGTACCTACCTATGACAATATTTAATATACATAGGTAGGTACATATCTTGTACAAAGTAATATAGGTACCTACCTACCCACTTCGCTACCTACTATACGGAAAGACTTAAAAAATTTTGGATTCAGTACTTAGTCTATTCAGTAACAGATTGGTTGTTACAAGATGTAGTTATCTGACCTAGTACCTACTTATTATAGCTAACGGCTCGGGTTCAGTCTTAACACTTGAATGCAATCATAAATAAAAAATTGTAAGTACTCGTAGGATGGTATCGCGAGGCGATCAGCGACCGGCGATGGCCGCCGCCGCCCGCACCGCTCTGTCGCGGGCTGGCGTTTGACTCTCGTGTACTTGTGTAGGTATACCTAATTGTCGGTGCGTTACCTCTACTGCATTGTTTGCGTTCAGACCAAATATATAATAATCGCCACTGTGCACTGAGAATAGTAGTTTATCTAAGGCCTTGTCTAAGCTTACCTACTCTTGAGTTGCTGACCGGTAGGATTGTGATTGAGATGAAATACATATTGACCGAATGTCCAATAATATTCGGCTATTATTCGATATTCGATGAATAGGTGAGAAAAATGTCAAACTATTGTAAACTAGTGTAAAGCCTTTATTAAGCGAGGCAACCCTAGCGTCATTATACGTAACTACGAGGACGACGCCGAGCGACTGCAAAGTAATAATAACCGTATGACTGTCTGTTAAGATACATATTCGTATGGAGGTGGTTGATCACGTGGACTTGTAGGCACTTATCTGAGTTGGATCGTTAATTTTCCAGGCAGTGAGTTATCTGTTCCAACTATTAGGTAATCTGTGGTATAGTCACAGATTACCTAATAGTTGGAAGTATAGTTACTAATCATAACTCTTTGTAATAGTATTGGTACTATGTCAGTAGTAGAGGTGTAATGAATATATTCATAACAACTACCGATAACATAATATGAGCGCTAAAATTCATATTATGTTATTGATGAATCTCTTAACATGTTATTGGATAACAGCGAAATAATATCGAAAGCCGTAGGTAGCGCGATCTCACTAACGTTTCTATATTTGTACATCTAGTTACACTGAGAACATCTTGTTAAAGAATAACTAAGTCTACTACATTGTTATTAGTTATCAGCAATAACAAGATGTTATGATGTTATCTTGTTATCGCTTGTTCATATTAACGAAGAGAATAACATTATAGAATATAACATTTTAATAACACCTCGCATTGAGATTATATTTTTCTCTCTCTATAATATGACCTTAGCTTTCCTCTAGTAGGTCATATATTTATGATTCCTGTGACGATAAAATTTTAATAAATGATTTAATTTGGCCGAAAAATGCCTGCCCGTGGTACTTACAGAGCATTATAACGGGTATCGGAACATAGGAACGATCTATATTAATAGTAAGCAATAACATTCCTCTTGGAAGTTATTTCGGTGTTATTGGATAACATTTACGATAACATAATATCATCAAAGTGTTATATTCAATAACATGAATATCAAAATCGTCACCTAATATGACATCTCTAGTCAGTAGTTTCGTCGTAGTTCCACATGATTTTGCTAGATGGCGCTTCAGATGATTTTTTGGGTTATTATAATCGTTCCCTATATTTATTATTTTATACCTATCTTTATAGATATTAGTTCTTCTGTTTCTCTTCTTTTCTATAAATCTTCTCTTCTATATATTCAGGTGGCAATAAAAATATACGTATACAAGAATGCAATGGCTGTAACAGCGTCATGAAATCGGCTGCAAATGCTTTTTAATGAGCAACATAAAGTTTTAATATTACACGAGTAAAATTTCCTTTAATGATGTCTCGGGCCGAAGAAAATAGCCCATTTGATCTGCGAATAATGGCTCATAGGCGCAGGCGTTACATGAGTCCAGTGAAAAGTGAAGCTGAGCTGGTATATGAAGAATGGATATGGTAGACTATTACTGCATTTTTGATCTCCTGGCATCTCTGATATATATCCAACTAGCTTTTGCCCGCGGCTCCGCCCGCGTGGATGTCGGTTATCGCGACCAAACATAGCCTATGTCCTTTCTCAAGGTCTAATCTACCCCTATACCAAATTTCATCAAAATCGGTTCAGCGGTTTAGTCGTAAAAGCGAGACAGACAGACAGACAGACAGACAGACAGAGTTACTTTCGCATTTATAATATTAGTAGGGATTATAATTCACTACAATGACACAAACTCAACAAACAATAACGAAATCTGAACATCCGTGTTTAAGTAGATCAGTGATCATGGCGCTTCTAACAGTGCCGAAATATCGGATACTCGAAAAGAATGTATTTATGAATGTATACACGATACCTAGATAAGATATACCTATCATAAAAAAATTCAAGCTTTATTTTATATTTTTGTTTGTAACAGATAACGTACGAAGCGGCTGGGCTGATCTTTACGGATTTTTACTGAGAAAGCTGTTGTTATAAGGCGTAAAAAATGAGGCGAAAGACTGCGCAGAACTTTAATAATTTCCGAAAAATTATTTGAGTTCTGCGCAAAAAAATCCGATTAAAATCGTCGCAGAGGAACTCGCGGGGACAGCTAGTCCGTAATGGTATTAACCTGGTAAACTTTTCCGTATTTTACTGAACATAAATGTTAATATGAAAAGTAGATTTACAACTCTAGCATGTTCTACGAAGAAAAAGTACACTTTAGTGCGGTTTATCAATTTGCAACAGTAATTACAAAAATTTGCATTGCTTTGTCATACTCGTATTATGCTGATGCAACGGACAGTGCACTTTTTACAGCTTGTTTTACCTGCAATATGGTTTGCAGACACAAAGAGCTTTGCAAGTTGAACGTGTGGAAAATATATTCAGGAAATTAGTTGTATAAAATTATTTAAAAGCAATTGATAACAGTTACTTGTATAGATTTACTCGTAAGAATTTGTCTATTTTTTGATGCGTGAACAGTTTTGTATTTATTAAGGGCCTATTTAAGGCAGGGTTACATCTATCATGGTTACATTTATATTGATGCCATATGAAATGTAAAAGTTGGTCGAGTAATTCCAACCGGTATTAGTTATGCGTGAATCTTTTGACTTTGATAGAGTAGAGTAACTAATCGACTGTTTGGTGATAAAATTGGCTAATGTTTTAGGCGGTTCAATTCGGCATTTCAGTAAACAAGTCCCCATAGTAGATTTATGGGGTAATAATAAACCAATAAAGCATGGCTTAATTTACTGGATACAAACGTTACCCCGCGTTTACATACTGCCGCTCGCATTGCTCATCGTGTTGCCAGAAATATTCGCGCGATTAATGCCCTAGCATTCACACACTCCCATCATCGCGTTGGTCCGCATTACAGTATTCGCCCTGCAACGGAGACGGACGTAAACGTATGGAGGACAACGCTGTAGCAGTGTACGCAATAAGCTTTTACAGCATAGCGAATTAATTAAATAGATTATTAATAAAAACTATCACTTTCAACTACTATACACTTTCCGTAGATCGATATAAATATTTTTAAAAGTAAATATTCGAGGAGCAATAACGAAAGTCGTGTTTTATTTAGCTTAGCGCCATCTAGCGGTCTCGTATAGTTCATCGCGCTAGTATTTGCGCAACATACGCGGCAGTACTCGCGGCATGACGAATATACCATTCACACCACGTCTGTGCCCACTTCTCTCGCCACTTCCCTCGCTCTGCCGCGAGTATGTAAACGTAGCATTACCTACAATATCAGTATTTTCACTAAATTGCATAACCTTAATCTCCCTATAGAATTGTAGCTGCGTAATAGCTAAATATACTTGATACCACCAATATTGTATAGTAATTTAAACTCAGTACTTATAATATAGGTAATTATGGTGAAAGTTTGTGAAGATTTTTGGATGTTTGTTAGTCAATAACGCTCCAACGACTCCAATGAACTGGATGAAATATGAAAGAAAGATAAATTATTATTATGTGGAACACATAGCGTTATCCAGAAAACTAACCTTTGAAGGATAAAAAGTAAATAAGTCCAATAATATAAATACATTGAAATAAAACCACTTTTTAACAGATTCTTCGCGCTTTATGATATTCGCGCGCAATAAGTGATTAGTAAACTTCAGAAAATTACAGTATAAATTCATTCAGATGAGTTGTAGGGCCCGTCCACACACGCGGAATTACACGCGGGTGCAGCCGCGGGCAATAGCTAGTTATATATACTGTTACGGAATGAATATAGCTATAAAGTTGGAGCCATGCGAACTTTACTACGTGTCCTCGAATTAAAATTTACGAGACAATCAAACTTAAGTTCTATGAAAGTTTTGTACTACTCGAGTTAGCGACTAAATTATCATTAAAATATTCCCTTTTTTTCATCCAAAAGGTTTAGTGAAATAGGAAGAAGTGAGTGTTGGAGGAACAAAATGCAATAGTCTGCATGTGAATGGCGATAGGTATTAGATGAGTGGGTTGTAACTACATTGATCGATTTCGTATGGAGCCAATAATCAACCTATTAATTAATAACTTAGCAGGTACAGCTGGTAATCAAGGGGTGAAGCTGTAGCAGGGGTTCTAACCCCTTGGGGTTGAGAAGACAGACAAAGGCATATTGAATGAATGGAGGAGGAAAACGGTGTTCTAGTTCTGTCTTGATGAAGATGACGATTAGAATTGTACTTAGAGCCGGCCTATTTATTGATCAGAAAATATCACTACACAACATAATAAAGATATTTTATGTCAACAAATAAAACAAGCATGAGAAAATTTATATGAAAGAAAATTCCTATTTGAATCACAAACAGATCACAAAATGTATCACAGCTCAAGCCTTCAATCCCACAACCTAAATGAAGGGTATCACAACCTCATTTTGATGGTTCATTTCAGTGACTGTACTTTTACGCATATTAATATGCCGCCTGCTTTAGTACGCTGTAACCCGTTTATGTGTCGCGAAACAGAGTGATAAAAATGTCTGTGAATGTTTAAAAAATAAAAGATTTTAGAACTGAAATAATCGTTAAAATGTTTATTGTTTTACTCGGTTGTATTTTGGATTGTCGCGTTTTTACGACCTGGTTATAATATATTATGTTTATCATGTTCAACATCGTTCAGACATTTTTATAAAGTACATGAATGCTACTTTATATTTTTTTTTCTAATGAGTTGCGTGTGTACGTCATGCCACTATCTTAAGTATAAAAATGCTAAAGTGAGTTCATTTGTTACTTTATCACGTAAAAACGGCTGAATGACTTGGATATGACAACAGTATTGCACACGCTCGTAACGAATAGGTCCTAATCAGTTACGAAACGGGATCAGTGTCCCATGCAGGTGAATCCACAGGCAAGTAAGTTAGCGTGGAAAACTCCCTTTTTTTTTTTTTTAAAGAATATTAGCAACCGAAATTACTAATATTGTCGTTAACCCCTCCAACTAAGCTAAATTGCTTGTGCTAGGAGTGGGTTCACGTCGGTAGTGTAATGGCCAGGATCGAACCCGGGACCTCTCGATCGTAAGGCCGACTCCTTAACCACTAAGCTAGCGACGCTTCAATTCGTTCATTCTTTACTATAAAAGTGCAAAAGACGAATGAAGCTTCAATATCTTCATTCGTCTTTTGCACCCACTCTAGCATAAAACTTTACAAAATGTTAGTAATACATACAAGTATGTGGGGAGTACCTACCCGAGTTAGTCGTTTAAACCGAATTAAAAGGAGGACAAGGAATACGCAGAACCCAGACTTTGATCTAGAACGCCAAGAAGATGATGACAGTAGGTAATAAAAAATCACACAGTCGACATTAAAGAATACCTTCGAAGAATGTAATGAACACTTTGGTTCAACATTTGTTCTCAGTTCAACAATCTGGTAGTACAATTCTACAGGGAAATCGCCGTACTCTCTGGATAGCTGTTATTCATTCTACAAAAGCTTTTATAAGTACGAAGGCCATTTCGAGCGATTTAATTCTCATTGCAGCACTTAATCTTTGTTAGAGATTAATTGGGACTTAATACCGTTGATATTTATTAGATACGGTGCCATTAGTTCGGCCGCACGTTAGTGACCACAGTCACTGACTGTGATTTCACAGTCAGTGACTGTGGTCACTAACGTGCTTTTATAAGTTACTAGCTTTTGCCCGCGGCTCCGCCCGCGTGGATGTCGGTTATCGCGACCAAACATAGCCTATGTCCTTTCTCGAAGTCTAATCTACCCCTATACCAAATTTCATCAAAATCGGTACAGTGGTTTGGGCGTGACAGACAGACAGACAGACAGACACACTTTCACATTTATAATATTAGTAGGGATCAGCTAGATAGTTATGGTTTGTATAAAATACTGTTCATGGAATTAACGCAATCATGATAATAATATACGTATACCTAGATTATATACACAACCTGTGATCATGACCAATGTAATCTGTAAACCCGTGAAACGCCTAGTGGATCACTTAGGGAACTTTTGCGTACCCGTAGCATACTTAGGTGTTCCACGGTTTCTTGGATAGGCTATAGGCTATTCAAAGTTATGTATATGTAGAACCTATACTATTGTATATTATCATGATAATATACAATATTGTATATACCTAACATTATTGTATATTATCATGGAATCTTAATTAATTAATCTTATCATTAATCTTCTTCATCCTAGCGTTAATTGGAATGGAAAGTTTAAAAGTTAGGTATGGTTTCGTAGTTAGACTGAAGATCAATCCCAACTGAGTGGGAAAAATGCTCGGAAAGAAAGGGATAATAGAGCCAAAGATATATATATATATAATATGTATATATATATATATATATATATATATATAAAGATAATAAGAATAGCCAAAGGATTATACCTAAGGGATAGCCTCATCTGCAAGCCGAAACACTTACAGATGAGGTTATCTCTGGAGCAGACTTTTTTCGGGCTTGATAGGATCAGACGCCGTTCACTTCCTTAAAAGTCACAAGAAATTAAATCATAAAAAAAGTGGGATAGCGGATTCTGTGCAATAAAGTTTTGATTATAATTGTGATTATAGAAGAGGCAAATACCAAGAAGAGCCAATACTCAATTCAAGGTAACCAAGGACTGTGAATGTAATTACTTTAAACCAGATACCTATATTATATTTTTTTTTTAAATGAAATATTCCACAATTTAAAAAAAAAAAAAATGACCCCATTCGTGTAAAATTTAAATCTCGTGTTAATTGTTTCACTTTTATTTCGATAACTTTCGTGTTTTTATGTCTCATTAAAAGTTTTCATGAAAATAATTTCGAGGGAAGTACCCGATTTTCCCTCCGGAAATTACGGTTAAGTGTCTAAAAACATTATCGTTAAGGGGGCTCTATTGCCTCTTACATTAGTAAGCACAGTGCATATTTTGACAACAACCATTACCAACTCTGTGCACTTTAGGGTAGACATTGTCCTTAAAGAAGGATCCTAGATAAAAAGTAACTAGCGACCTATGTTCCTACGATTATATATATACAATTTCAAATGACTCTTTTCTAGTATGCATAGTATTTTGATAGTATGTTGCCTTAATAACACTCTCATTTTACCTTTCTTCAGTTTTCTTTATTAATTTATCAATACAGTTTATCATTGTTATTAAGTATCTTATTGACTTCAATTCTACTTAATCTAAGTTTACCACCGCTTCCTAGGTGTTAGTGGAGAAGAAGTGGCGCAACAAAGGTCAATGCCGCATTTATGGTATATGGGAGCCCCACTAAGGTCTTCGGGGCTCAAGCCAACCTAACTTACTAGTCGGTTAACCTACTATTAAAGGTATGATTCCGAAGGTTGCTGTACTGCATGCGACAACTGCAGACGTATGCAGCAGATACGCGTAATACATTGCGGTTTCTCAATGGTCCCCATTATCCACATCGGAGTTTAATTTTAGTTACTTTTTTGGAACACTGTATCTGCTGCATGCATCTACAGTTGTCGTATATGGTCGGCTTCGGAATCATACCTTAGGCTCTAGCACAGCCTTCCCCTCGGGTTTGGGAGGTCAGACGGTAGTCGCACCCGGAAAAGCTACCAATAAAAAATAAGCGGAACCAACTGGGAAATCACGATGGTAATGATAATGATTATTGTAGGTACTTACTTTTGGTCTTACATAATAACGGCAAACCTATTCTCATCGTCTGAACACTTTTTCATAGAGGGTTTGCCTTCGCCGGATGAAGAACAGTATTATTCCACAGTCGCCGTGTTCTAGATAATGGTACCAGGGGACCATTCCGGCTTATGCGAAAGTCACATAAAAAGTTTTTATTGAAATTGCATGTCGAAAAGTTGACAAAAACAGAAACCGCATTGTTTTAGGCTCTAGTAACGGCACTCAACATCCCTATTGAGTTTCGCCTGTGTATTATATCTCCATGAGGATTATTAACCTCATTAGTAGGAATAGTTTTGTAATTGGCAGGTCGGAAGCAGTCGAGTTTTGCAGAGATGACTGCAAACCTCGGTGGAAAAATAGTATGTATACGTACCTATGCAGTATAAATCAGTGTCAATTTTACACAACTCCTTTGTCAAAAAGCAGTACTTCTGGATTGGTTGAATATTTTGCCAAAATTTTCAAGAAACTAATCAAGTTTAATTTTTCGATATTACTTGTATTTCCGTTCAACTAAGCTAAATTGCTTGTGTAAGGAGGTTCACCTTGATGGAGTGATGGCCAGGATTCGAACCCAGGATCTCACCATAACCATCAAACTACCGACGCTTTTTAGAACGTTTTTTTAAATATTTAAAGAGTGTTTGACTGTTTTGTATGAAATCCTTCTGATACTATTCAGTCGTGAGTATCTGTCAGAGGAATAACATCAAACTTTTCTAGATCAGTTGAAATTATTATTTCTTTTGTGAAGTCTGTTAGTGTTAAGTATTGTGTATGTCGTAGTACATGAAGGTTCTTCACAACAATATTGGTTATCGCTCAGCATCTTGAGCGTATTGATGGCCGGAACTTTCCAATAAAACAACAGTCACATAGACTGTCTTATTTGCAGATTTTACACTTTAGTACAGTATCAAACGTTACACATAGAAACAAACTCGACTTAAGAGCCAATAGGTTAGCACGCGTGCGCCTCTTGCAATGGTGGGCTCTATACTACCCCATTCGGGTGGGGGCATCTGCTCTTAAATAAAACAACCTTAAAAATAAAATAACAAACAAATAAAGCTAGACTATAATTTTGATTTACAAAACACTTTTCACACACTAAATTACGTAGGTATTAATAGTATGGTTAAACATAAAGCTCTAAATAAGCCACGCGCCGACATGTATATAAATAAGTGTATGTTGTTAAGTGAAGTGTGTTATACAAAAATGACAAAAATTAATTTGTCACCAAGCAAAGAAATTTCCTTTTTAATTCCACGAATACTTGTTTAGTGTGGTTTTATCAAAGCAAGTCGTAGCACACAGTATGTGCGACCGTGTGTGTCCAGGGATGAGCTCGGTAAAACCGTCCCACGGGATGCAGGACACGCATTGCGACAGAACCGTGTTCACATTAGCAGACTGGTATAAAGTTGTGTAAAAAAGTTACCAAAAAATAATTCTGTGAGTCTTTATTGTAAAATATTTGATGCGATTAGACTTATTAACTAAAGAAGTTTTAATGTTATTTATATAATGTAGTCTAAACGTCATTATTGTTATTATGAAAAATATTGCAATTATTTAACAACCAGGTACCTCCTAAATTAAATAGCTAGAACATTTTTATCAACATCTCCAAGGCCCATATTCTAGTATGGTACTCAGTTCTAAATCTTGATTTATCTGAGGAAAGATTGTACATATAAACAATCTGTCAAATCAGCCTTAGCATGGCGTCATAGACATATCTCTTCGCTTCTCTTCGACAAATGAAGTTGATGAGAATGTCTACAGTTCAGCAATTTCAATGGTTGAAGTGATATCTCAGTTTTTTCGATGTTCGCCATGCTGTGCTGAGGCTACTATCCTCAGATAAATCTAAATTCAGGACTGAATGTTGTGCTAGAACACGGGCCAAAATATTCGCATGTTGAAGCATATTCATATTCATATTCATTTATTTATTGCGATATATGGGTACAAAGATGTTACAGGCAATACTTCAAGGTTCCAACATATTTCAGCCAGGCTGGCATGCAATAACGTCACATATTATGACGATTACAACACGAATTAATAATTACATGTAACAATTAAGAATTGGCAATTAAATATAAAAGATGAAATATTTCATGTCCAAGTTTTAGATGTCAATATTTTCGTGCTAAACATAATAATTGCCTTCATGCAACATATAAAATTAAATCAGTCAATTACAATTACAGTCAATTACAATTACAAATTACAATAGTTTTTTACAATAGCATTTTGACTGGTTTCTAAATGAGTAATTGAAATTGAATCTTATCAATGTCTACTCACGCACAGCACGCAGTACAAAACTTCGTAAATAGCGTTGACAATTCTTCAATTTTAATTTCTCTATCCAGAAACCAAGCATTAAAAAATTAAAACCACCCCTTTCTAATCATTTAGTTTAAGGTAGCTTTACGATGACAGCTGCGGTAACCTGGTTGACTAATTTCAATTGTAAAACGTAGCACCCAGTGCCGATGGTCCATTTCATCGTAAAAATAAACCTTTTAGAAGCATTCTCCATTTAATTGCAATGTAAAAGCGAAGTGATTTACGTGGAGGTTCGTACTTACGCGACCTAGGGTAATAAAATATGTGATTGAGAAATTAAAATTATGTGTGTAGTTGTTTGAATGTTTTTTACTCAATCACGCTTTGACGCCATCTAGCTGAATTTTGGTACAGGATTGAATTACGTTCTTGAATCATATGGTAAGGTAGCTTGTAATATTGTACCAGTTAAAGAACTTTATAAGCTGTCACAAAAACTATCAGCTGCAGTTAACTTCCCGTTGTAATGTCAGAACAGTGTGTGATAATATCAGAACGCTGTAATAACTACTTTTGTTTAATGCATCTGTGATTGGGACATGTTTGTAGCACTACTTTTTAGTATCGTCACATCAAACTATTTGGTATATGTATATGAGGTGGTACAAATTACGAGCTGGTACAATTTAGGGAACTCGATCCTACGTAGATTACCAGATGCTATAGGCTTGCGTAGATAGGACCAGATTTCCACGTGATCGGTGTCGCGATAAACAGCTGCAGTGGTACTCCCGTCAAAACAACAAAACCGTTTCGCAATCTTCCACAGGAAACAGGTGCTACTGTGTAAATTTTATCTTCAGACGAACTTTGGGAGGTTATTGTCAAAATGTTTCTTGTTTGGATTGATATAATCATCTATCAGTTTCATGAAAAATGATTCCTGGAAGCCATAAAGTAACAAAATGTCAAACGTCGGGGAATATCGGGGCAGAATCTTCTCATTCAATCGTAACTAGAATCTGAAGTAATCTAATAATAAGGAAGAATTGTTCCATATTGTTCGAATAATCTAATACGGAATAGACGTTATATTTTTCAGGTTTTTTATACCGCTTAGGTGACGGACAAGCACATGGTCCTCCTGATTACTCCTGACCACTTTGCATCAGGAATGCAAATTGGTTACCGTGGCGTATACAACATCAGGGGCGTTGCATTCGTACTGCCAACCCCGAAGAAATCTTCTAATGCCCTTTTTAAAGAACCATATAATTGTAGTCGTTTGGGGAAACCAAAGTAGGAAGTTCATTCCACAGCTTGAGCGTGCGGGTGATGAAGATCCTTACATACCACAAAGTGCATACCGTATGCCTATGCGTACACCTGTCTATCGTATAGTATAGAAATGGTCAGGTTTTCTTTGATTACTGTGCGACTATACAGTAAGTAGGTGTGGATTTATGCTGCTATCTTAAAACTTTCATTACTATGATACTAATCACATACCGCGCATCCGATGGTAATTAGATTTCCATGTCTATCGAATTCGCAAAATCGAAGGTGTATTTACACGGATCGCACTAGTCACTTGCTTGCTTTTAATTAACTCTGTATGGAAACAACTTGCACAGTACAGTACACAGTAGTAGTACGACACTAATAAGATCTTAAGTTGTTGCTTTTTTTTGTAAAGAAACTACTAATCCTTTTTTTTTCATCGTGCGAAAAATCCCCACGGATACCTCCCCCGCCGGAGCCGGAGGAGGAGGTTATGTCGGACTCGAACCGACTAAAACGCACGCCGTCTGTGGGCCGTCAGTTGCCGGAGGTGAGATTGTCATAGCCATATCCCTCGCACCCCGGCCGACCCAGGGCCATATCTCTCGATTTGTCCCTCTTCCGGTGTGGGGACCACAGAGTCCCCAACTCGCCCCCGGGTATGGGGAGGCACGGAATGCGTGCCGCCGCCGCGGCCTGCTTCTGCTAGGGTGACAGGCGGCTCCACCCGTCACCCCCAGGCCCGCGCTCATGGGGGACGGAGGTCATTCTGCGACCTCCGACGCGCCTGTACTAATCCTGCAATACACTAAACAGCGATATCTAGACCTAAAGTAAGCATAGATTACCTAGCCTATGTTATGGTTTTGAATGCAACTAAACATCCTAAGTTTTTTAATAAATACATAGAAAAAATATGCGACTCCTAAACCAATGCAAATATACATATTCGTGCATATAAATGGTTGCACTGAACGGGAATCGAACCCATCTCCTCTGATTTAGCAGAGATTTACTACTTCACAGAGAGCGCCATCTATTGAGTGGCTCTAAATAACAACTTCTAAAATTTATTTGCCATAAAAAAGTTTAAAAAACTTCTATTTTATTTTTCCTTTTTATTTCCTGTCGCCAAGTCTGCACTGTGCGTCCCGTTCACAAGATTCTTGAATATTTCAAAACATTACACTTCCCACTCAAAGTGATCTAATAATTTATTCAAAAAATTAAACAACACGGTCTTATGTTCATATTTGAGTATTGCGCTTATATTTTTGAGTCTTGTCTTTGCTAATCAAGGACGGTGGATGAGCTATGCAGTTTGCTTGGAATAAACTTCCAAATATCCATGTGGCAGAGAAAGGTATGATTTCAAAGCCGACCGCATTCGACAACTGCAGACGATTGCAGCAGATACAGTGTACCAATTACTTGTTAAGCTCCGATACGGATAAAGAGGATCATTGAGAAGGGATGAAAATTACGCTCCGGCCGCCAGGTTCGATCGCACAGTTCGATTAATCGAACTATGAGGAATTTTATGTCCTTATGGTTCGATTGAAAAGTCGAACTGTGCAGCGTTTGCTATTTTAAGTAAACGTGGTTCGATTAATCGAACTATGAAGAATTTTATGTCCTTGTCCTTTTACGCGTGCGTCTGCAGTTGTCGCGTACGGTCACCTTCAGAATCACACGTAGTTATAAGCACGATTGTATTTTTTACATTGTTTCGGATGTCCTTTGTATATTTTTTCTTTTCATAACTACTTCGGCTAAGATCTTTTGTATCTCTGATTCTTTAATATTACAATTCCACAATACTACAATACGCACATATTGGGGCATTTAATTAACTAGCATACTAGTAATTAAAACAAGTCAACTTAATGTACATGTAACAAAAATTACTCGCAATAATTGTGGCCTTTAGATATCAATTTCAGGCACAAAACTTCCTGTTTCCAAATTTAATAAAGCCTCCGAGATTGAGATTGTTATAACAAGTTTCGTTTTCATTGTGTTTCAAGTGTACCATGAAACAGGCTCATTCTCAAATAGCCTGAACCACAACGATAAAAATACAGACAATAATTAAAGCTTCGAAAAGTCCTTTGAAAATAACAAATCAAAATATGCTGAAAAATCTTAGAGATCACAAAAAAAGTGGCGTAAAGGTTACATCAATATTTGGACACAATTTCAGAACAAAGATAGAATTTACCTTTTCAAATAACGTCTTCTTTTTTCAAACCGTAATCATTCTGCTGTATTGTATTGTCCAATTTTTATATTCTTTTCACGTTTTTGTTCATCTTACTAATTGAACTTCTAAAGAATTCGTTAATAATTAAAAAGGTAGCTTGACAAGTCGTCTAATTATGCCGTGACAGCTTACAGGTAAATGAAAAAAATGTTTTCTTCGTAATGTAATATTTCCCATGGTACACCCCGGTGAACAAAGGTGAATCGTTGGAAAGAAAATATTCATGGTGAACCCAGGCGGCCGAAGGTGAACCGTTTAATAAAAACAAATACCGTCCAGTCAGGGTGGTCTGTGCTGGTGAACGATAGGAAAATAGCCATTCAAAAGCGTTCATGCAGTCTTTAGGCTGACGAAAAAACAGTAATTATGTCTAAGAATTCTAAAAATTTAAGCATGATGATTTTTTTTGACTTCATCACGGGACTATCATTTGAGCATTTTCATTTACTACGAGAAAGTATCTTAACCACCAGGAAACAAAGATACTCACGTATAAAAAACTAACAATCTAAATGCAACCTTTTTTTCCGAACTAAAAGTCTTCGACATAAAACGAAACTAGATTCTTATATCGATGGAAAGAAAATCTATCCGTTAGATGGAAAATGTTCGCTCTATTCACTTTAAATTTTCCCACATGCATTTTCTTCCCAAAAGAATTTATTATAACAAATAGCCTCTTAGGGTTCACTTTGAAATATTATTAGATATACTTTAGAGGGCCATATTGGTTTTGAGAATGTCATTTCTTTTTATAGTGTTTTTTTTTTTTCAAAATGTTTATCTAAGCTGCGAACACGATAAATTAGTTTTACTGATTCTCTATCTTCTGTGATTATACGCTGGTAACCCATTGTTAAAAATAATTAAGGGAATTAAGATACCTGAAGGAGTATCGGTTTATCAATCCCCACTCTAGGAACAGCTGAAGAACAACTTATAGTGAAGACTAGAAGCTAAATTGTCTGTATACCAGAGGATTAAGTAAGCATACGACAGTCTACAAGTATTCCGTGGCATAAGATTCTAGTATTCTGTTGGTAGGAAGTAAAATCGACATAATGTTTTACCTCTCATCTTCATCATCTTCATGGGGACTTAATTTTTCCTGATTGCATCCGAGGTCAAGTTGACCTCGGAGCTCAGGGCTCGCCTTCCGGCTCATCCTCCTCCTCTTCACATGATCTTGGGCGTCCATGGTTATGCACGCATGTCTCCCTTCACGACCTCAAGCCAGGACTTCTTGGGCCTACCCCAATAACCTGGACCCGGCGGGCACGCCATTGCCAAGAAATTATTACCTACATAGCCTGGCGGTTGCCGTAAGACATTGACGTTGTACCTACGATATTTTAACTCTACACATGGCATTCTATGAACCATTCGACAAGCAAGTATGTGGGTACCCTACTCAATTAATGTTTTTTGTTTCTATATGTACTTCAGCAGTTAGTACGGTCAAAGGCTTAACTTCAACATAAAGGATGGATATACTGAATTTAAATGGTTAAAAGCCTCCTACTGTCTAGAATTTGCTGAGCTAGATTACCCTTAGCACTCATTGCGGAGGCAAACTTTGAAACTAGAGATAATGTTTAATAGTAATTTTATATCTAGCGAGTCGTGTATTTAACTTTGATATGTGTTTGAACCTTATGTGGCCTTCGGGCTTTGACAGGGGCTTTTGATACTTTATTCTAATGTTTATAATTTCGTTAATATTGGGAAGCTTTTGCCTCAATAATTTCCAGACGGGTGAAGTTGCTAGAACCTCTATTTCTAATTGGGAAATAAATTAATGTTAAACCTGTATGTGTACACCAATTAAAAGTTAGATTATAAACACGAGCCATTTATTACTTTAATGAAGGTTTATTTATCGTGAACTCTAACTTTGTAATCGCTCAAATTTCAAAATTTAATATAAATTTGTCATAATATATGTTATGATATGATGTGTTTGGTTTATAAGCAAGATGAGGTCTCAATAATAACTTGGTTATTATACGTTGTACGTTCAAAAGATCACCCTGTTGTACAGAGCTGACCAGACTGAAGAGTTAAAGGGAATTGTATGAACAGAAAAAAATTCCATTGGGTTTTTTTTTCACGTTGACAGTTGAAAAATCATAGTGTACAAAATTTCAAAGAGGCTACCACATCTGTTGATGATGTACTATTTAGAAAAAAAGAAGAGCGAAGCCAGGGAGGGTCACCTGAACAGAAGGTGCAACAGGAACGCGATCAGATTTACTCGCAAGCGGAGCTTCGGGCAACAGCTAGTAATATTACTAATATAAGTAGGTATTGTAGAATGAACAGCATTCTACTACGACGAGAGATGTTATCGCGATGGCTCTTCTAGTTCGTATTTACTTGCCAGCAGCCTCTGTATATGCTTGGGTAAATAGGGTACAATTTATTCCATAGATCGACCTTCATTTCCACGAATGTATCGATATCCTTTTCCACGAATGTTTATCTCATGGTTAATAAGTAAATACCGGTTATTTACACTATTATGAAATGTATTGGCAGATTAAACTGATAGTATTAATTATTTCAAACAAAAATCCTCTATATTGTAATGTGTAAGTTTGGATTGAATCGGTTCGGTGTCTCTTTTAAAAAGTAGGTAATCTAACTTAGTAAACGCGATAATTGACGCTAATCTACGATTTGACCTTTCGATTTCTTCCTAATATTATCATTACCAGAATGTCAATCAATTAACCTATCGCAGTCCACTACTGGACATAAGCCTCTCCCAACATTGGGAGGCCTTGTCCTATTGTTTCAACGCTGACCAGACGGGTTGGTACAGGGTTAATTTCGAGATTTACTTCTCTTGCAGTGATATCGTCTGCATATTGTTCCGCTAGAACCGGCAGCACACGATGCGTTGCGGCGGCGGCGCGGCGCCGGAGCGGTGTCGCTGCGTCGTTTTACATAGAAATATCTGTAGCATGTCACACGATGCGCTGCGTCGCCGCACCGGACTTGCAACCACCGAGACGAGGCGGGGAGGGGTGAATGCGTTGCGACGCCGGAGCGGCACCGCTCATTTGTTTGATAACAACGCGGCGGCGCACGGTGGATCGAAAATCGGGTTTCGAAGACATAGAAACTTAATTTATCAATGGTCACTTTTTTTGTTAGAAATGGATTCAGTTTATCAATACTATGCTCCAAAATGAATATGAGACAATGGGATGTAAAAACTAACGAGTTATAATTTTTTAAAGAAAATTTTGTATGGAGGAAACATGAAAAGTGAGTATAGCTTTGGAATCGCACGGTTGGCCGTTATATCCTGATACACTATTATGGTACTATTTATTTATGATTTTTTGACATACTTCATATTGCGGAACTACTTGCGATTTTTTTTTTAAAAATCATCGAAAAAAAATATTTTTTTTTTCACGTTTCCGACCCATTTAAATACTCGAGAGCTTCTAATATGTGTAATCTAACTCTCGTTTACAATATTATATACACCGAAGGCCAAAACAGTTATAAAAATATGTAATGCCTTAGTCAAAAGTTAAACACTCATAATATTGCTTATTTTTTTAATGGCGACTGTACACTCTCGCGGTTGCGGACACCGAGAGCGAGAACAAGCGAGACACACCGAGATATCAAGAAGCGAGACGACCATTACCAAGTACACTCTCGCGAAGGTGTGTCTTCGACCTTTCACAAGCTACTTATCCATGGACGGGGTATAATAGCAGAAAATGCCACTGTCCCAATTGTGTGCCTTTCCGAAGAAGCCTCAGAGGTCCAAAACAAGGATTTTCGGAGGTTTAGAGAACACCATTCGAGGAAGAAGAACCGGCAAGCATCTAACGAGGATGTCCTCAATATGCTTATCCTCTCTTCTGATCCTCTACTAACTTCAATTAGACCGAAATTTGATACATATTACTTTAAAGAAACTCTAGAGTTACTTAACCTTCAGGTTCAAGAACCTTCCATAGAGTTTTTAGATATAATGTCTATTGTACAGCCTGATGCCGAAGTGTAATCCGAAGGTAATGAAGATGTTTAAATGATTATTCTTTATACATATATGTATAAGTAGGTAGATCTGTAATTATATTTTTTTCTTTTTGTTGTAAATATATCTAATAAGGTATATAATTAAATAGTCTTAATTGTAATTTTATTTTTATTTATCTATATTGATTTGATTTTAGTAGTTTCAAATCATTTGTTTCATTTTTTTATGTGTATTGTGTTTTTTAAACAAAAACACATTACATTTAAGAACTCTATGGAAGGTTCTTGAATCTGAAGGTTAAGTAAGTCTAGAGTTTCTTTAATTTATATGTATCACATTTCGGTCAAATCGAAGTTAGTAGAGGATCAGAAGAGAGGATAAGCATATTGAGGACATCCTCGTTAGATGCTTGCCGGTTCTTCTTCCTCGAATAGTGTTCTCTAAACCACCGAAAATCCTTGTTTCGGGCCTCTGAAGCTTCTTCGGAAAGGCACACAATTGGGACAGTGGCATTTTCTGCTATTATACCCCGTCCATGGATAAGTAGCTTGTGAAAGGTCGAAGACATACACCCTCGCGAGAGTGTACTTGGTAGTGGTCGTCTCGCCTCGTGATATCTCGGTGTGTCTCGCTTGTTCTCGCTCTCGGTGTCCGCAACCGCGAGAGTGTACAGTCGTCATTAAAAAAATAAGCAATATTATGAGTTTTTGACTTTTGACTAAGGCATTACATATTTTTATGACTGTTTTGGCCTTCGGTGTATATAATATTGTAAACGAGAGTTAGATTGCACATATTAGAAGCTTTCGAGTATTTAAATGGGTTGGAAACGTGAAATTTTTTTTTTATTTTCAATGATTTAAAAAAAAAAATCGCAAGTAGTTCCGCAATATGAAGTATGTCAAAAAATCATAAATAAATAGTACCATAATAGTGTGTCAGGATATAACGGCCAACCGTGCGATTCCAAAGCTATACTCATTTTTCATGTTTCCTCCATACAAAATTTTCTTTAAAAAATTATAAATCGTTAGTTTTTACATCCCATTGTCTCATATTCATTTTGGAGCATAGTATTGATCATTGATCAACTGAATCCATTTCTAGCAAAAAAAGTGACCATTGATAAATTAAGTTTCTATGTCTTCGAAACCCGATTTTCGATCCACCGTGCGGCGCCGCACCGCTCGTGTGCCTGCCAATGCGGTGAAATTTCTGCGGTGCGTCGCCGCAACGCATCATGTGCTCTCTTACTTAATCGTCTCTTCGGATGAGATGGGGTGGTGGTACTTGTATTCTTTCTCCATCACACACGGATGAATGGATACTAGAATCCATAATATCATAACAGAGTAGTTATTGGACACGTCATTGTGTAAGCGCTTCAAAACGCAGAAAACGCAAAATGTTCCATTTATTTACACTCTACGATTTCCAGTTCACAGTTAATTGCAAATTAGCTCCATACCACTTATCTTTCATGAAACATTGAGCCTTCAGAAAACATCCTGCAAATTATTGGAGCCGGTGAAACCCGCCCGCCAATATTCAACGGTACGCCCATTTCAATTTCCTGCCAGTCTTCATAACCGTTACTGCAACGTTATTTTCCATCAAAAATTTAGTTTGCAAGTGAAAGGGCTTTAGATATTGATTGGGAGGAAGATTATCGAACTGGATATGAAGTCTGCATCTAAAATTTAATTTAGGGAATTCATTAATGTTGTTTTTTTCTTCACATGTTTCAACTTTGGTTGTTTTTGTGGTTTAAGAAAATTCAATATTTACGAATACAATATTTTAGGATTCAACGTTTTGCGAATTTAACATTCCGGAGGGTTTTTAACAACCTATTGATAGTATTCTATAATGATGACGACTAGTTATGGCTTTAAAAAATGAGTTTTAGAATCGCAAGTCCGGTACACGTTAACCATTGATACATTCTCCTATTTTATACATTTCTTTTTCCCTCATTTATACATTCAAATCTATATATATATATATTCTTGCCGTTGCATAGCAAAAATCACAAACCAACAAAATTTACGCGACATAAATTGTAGCAAAAATAAATATGAGACGTGTTCGCGTAGTCCTATTGGAAATTGGGTTGCGGCCGGCCACAAATCAAAAATTCATCAGCACGTCTATCGTAGTTATCAATAGCATTTATTCTGGTATTGTATCTAGCCTTCTCCAATTAAAGTATTCATAACAAGTTTATTTCTATTCGAAGTACGTAACTGCGTGGGTGATTAATAATAATTTAATTGATTGAGAGAGTAATTATTTGTATTTTCAGTTGAGAAATATTAAGTAGGTGTACGGTACGACGTTTTGTGACGTACTTGGTATGGTAAAGGGTTTCTTCACGTAAAGTGACTGTTATTATTTTACTGTTATTAGTTATTAGTGTTATTTTAACCATATTACAGAAGAGAGTCATGTCTCTGCTTACTCCTTTAGAAATATACTTAATTAATAAATATAAAAGTTGTAATAGATGCATGTTTGTTACTCAATCGCATTTTTTTTTATATAGGACACGTCAATTTGACTTCGCCTTGCCTGATGGTAAGCTGAGGGCAAAGTCTTGGAAAGAGGGTCACCATTATAGACACGTACCATGCTACAATGGTGGCACTCAGCTTGACGGCCTCATCAGATGCTTTTTCACGCCCCGCTTAAAGGACCCGGGACTGTACAATTCAATAGTTTGAATCTGGATGAGATTTAGATTTAGAGATAAGATCAAAGATAGATTCTGAAATAACATATGATTTGCTGGGAATGCATTCCACTGGTTTGGTGAATCAGAATTTCATGCTAATTCAGCCAGGAGTACCAGCTATCATATATACAAGGGTTTTGATCCGATTAAACATCTAAGTCAAGTGTCAGAGGATAACTATAAACCGTCTTAGGTAGACATACTATTCATACTTACATATCCTACACCATCATCGGCTCCGACTTACGTAGACGTAGCAAGACACAATTTACTGTAAGAAGGTGGTACTTCCCGATCGAGACAAACCATGTCTCGATCGGGAAGTACCACCCTCTCACTTGATATCGACGTTAAGTAGCAGTTTATGAGCCTGCCCGCCTTTCCTTGCGTTTATACCATTTTCCTTGTTTCCCTCTCCTTTCGTACCTTGTCTGTCTTGTTTTAGTATAATTATGAGGAATATTCTTAGAAGGTAATTTCAATACAATGGAAATGTTAATTATTATGGAAAAACATATGTTGCTGCAATATAGTTATTACAGGCTTTTTATCTACTATGATATTATTTTTAGTAGCGTTTGCAAATGAGTATATTGTAATGTAATGTTAAAATAACAACTTTTTATAAATGCAGAACAGACAAGAAAATACTGTAACTAAAGTTATACTGGTTATTAACTACTGTCAATCTTTCTGTTTGTTTAGTCCAGCTAATATCCGCGACGGCTGGACCTATATAGACATGACTTACACTTTTTTTAATGTGCGCAGAATCTCCGCGGATACCCCCTTCCCTCGTCAACTCCGGTGGGGGACGGGGGTTATCCGTTGATTAAGTAATTAGGTGGTTATTTCGGACTTGAACTGACTAGAATGCACGTCCTTTATCGGTCTTCAGTTGCCGTAGGTGACAGGAAACATACCTATATCACGCCCCGTGGCTGATTCAGGGCCATCTAGAGATGGCCTCTTTCAGGACACATGATATACCTACACTTGAATGAAATTTTAAAGCATTTATAATGCTACATATATTCAAATCGATTAAGAAAGAGAACAGAGAATCGACCTTGGACGGCCCCAAGACGGATGTATAGAGGAATTTGGGTCGGCTTCGGGCGGGCCTCAGGGGCTTAGTGGTCAGAGCATTCCACCTGTAAGGGAAAGGTCGCGGGTTCGAGTCCCACCGGAGTCGCACTTTTCTCTTTCTTAAATGATATACACTGGCAATTAGTTAACATTAAAATGCTATAAAAATAATACAGCCCTTGAAATTTTATATAATATAAGTTTCACACGTACAAAGTCACGGGTAGTAGCTAACTGTATGTAATATACTTAAGTAACACATCATGGTCTTAAGAGCGGCGTCGATGCCTAAAGTTAACGCAGCGAAAGCCGCAGAGTACAGCTAATATTGTCGAGTAATATCGAACGTTTAATAGCTAATGGTTTTGTGGCAATCTAGTGCAATTAAATAATAATCTAATTACCGAGTAAAGTAGTTACATTGTTTGCGAGTTCGCTCGCTCACTTTATTAAATTTTGGTGAAACCTTTGTCAAGTTCAAACATTAATTGATTGATAATAATTCTTATTTTCTTGCGTGTCTATGCCTTTATTCTACAATCTTTGAGTGTCAATGTTATAACAGAATCTGATCCTATGACGGCCCCTAAAATCCAACCACACGTCCTGATCGACCATCTGAATCTCGTGGGGGGTGGACACACGGAAACAAAGTTACTGCCGTGGCTAACGTGGCTCTGGTAGAAAATATCTTGAAAACTTGACATTGGCGTTTCGCCATTAATAATTTTATAAACATTTTTAATTTACTTGACATTGGCAAACTGACGGCGATTTGCTGCAGACGCCATTAAGAAGAAGTTGAAGTTGAAGTTGATCCTATGACAGTCCCTTTCTAGAGATATATACTGTGATAATTGAGTTGCCTGGATCCGTGCTACATAACTGAAATCCGTACCTATATACATCTTAGGTTGACGAGTATTCTTTGTTGATCTAATTTTAATTTTTTAAATATCTAGTTGGTATCCACATAAGGTGTATGGGGTTGCCAATATCTTCAAGGCCACTCCAAACTCACCTGCAAGCTGGTAGATTAATTAGTTGACCAATTTTCTCTCAGTATTGGACGGTCAGACGGCAATCGCCTCTGTACAAGCCGTATAAGTGACATCAAAAGGCGACAAAGGAGTAAACGGACCCCGGGGTCTGAAGTGAAAGCAGAACCAATCAGGAACAACACTGAGGTTTCATACCTCATTCTCATTGCTAATATTTAATGACGGTACTATACTATATTGAAATTAATTAAAATAATAAATTAAGACTAAAGTACCTAATAAATTAAAATACTTACAAGAAAAAATAAAATCGGCCAAGTGCGAGTCGAACTCGCCCATGAAGGGTTCCGTAGTAGCAAAGGCGAAAATTGCGGTTTATGACGTATTAAAAAAAACTACTAACTGGATCTCGTTCGAACCAATTTTTAGTGGTAGTTTGCATGACAATTTACATCATATATTTCTTTTAGATTTATCAATCTCTTATTTTAGAAGTTAGAGGGGGGGGGGGGGGAGGACACATTTTTCCACTTTGGAAGTGTCTCTCGCGCAAACTATTCAGTTTAGAAAAAAAATATGTTAGAAACCTTAATAGCATTTTTAAAGACCTATCTATAGATACCCCACACGTATGGGTTTGATGAAAAAAAAAAATTGAGTTTCAGTTCTAAGTATGGGGACCCCCAAAATTTCATGCATTTTTTTTATTTTTGTGTGAAATTCTTAATGCGGTTCACAGAATACATCTTACCAAGTTTCAGCAGCATAGGCAAAAAGTGAAAAGTCTCTGTGACATTCGGAGAAAAGTGACTGTGACATACGGACGGATAGACAGACAGACAGACAGACGGACGGACAGATATGACGAATCTATAAGGGTTCCGTTTTTTGCCATTTGGCTACGGAACCCTAAAAAGAGGGGTCAAAAAGTTCAGGCGTTGAAAAATTCCTCATCATAGATGTCGGCTGGCAACAAGCCCAAAAGAATGGTGGAATTGCTCCGTTGGGTGATGATGCCAATTCTCACGCACTGACGTATTTGAAAACGACAACGTTAGCTTGTCAACTAAGTAGATTATAAATTCATTGTAATTGATCTCGGCACCACACAAAATATCTCCGTACCCGCACAAATTCTTGACGTTAGCGACACAGCCGAATTACGCAAACGCCTACATATCAAATATTTTTACCCACCCTCGCAGAAACAATAAGCTTGTTATAAAGACATCACGTTCTCTACGTCTCTTACAATGTAATGCTTTCAACCCAACATGTACTCGTACGTACTCGCGATAAAATATTTCAAACCCCCTGTAATATTTACAGGACGAGAAAAAATTACATCGCGCAGTGAATGTGCAAGGTTTTTGTAACATAAGAAAAAATGCGTCGAGAAATATAATAATATAGCGGTTGGTTTAGTGAAAGGCCGGTTGGCGAGAATTATTTGATTAATTTGAAGCTTCTATGCTGTTTAATAAGAGGTGTAATTTAATTTCGAGTTAGTATTGTGACGTCACTAATTATACATTTTCAGGATAAAATGCATTTAAATAGTATTTGTCGGCAGCCTCCGTGGCGTAGCGGTAGTGAACGCGGCCGCTACGCAGGAGGCACGGGTTCGATCCCCGCTCAGTGCAAATATTTCTGTTCATAAAATATGGGTATTTGCATTGGTCTGGTCGTGCCTCGGAGAGCACGATATGCCGTCGGTCCCGGTTGCCACAAGAACATCTATGGCAGTCGTTGCGGGTAGTTGGAGCCCTAAAAAGTCCAAAAACAACGGTCTAGCTGCAAAGCTTCGATATCTCCTAATGTTACCATTGGGTCGTGGAGGTCAGATGGCAATCGCTTCACGGAAAATATCGAGGTCTAGCCAAATCTGTAGTTAAGACTGGTAAAGCGGACCCCAGACTCCGAGCTGAAAAGCTTCGGATGCGACTGGGAATTAACGCTAGGATGAAGAAGTATTTGTACAGTAACAAAAATAGATTTATTATGTTCTGGAACCATCTTTTTATATCTGCATTGTTTATAACAGTATTTCCTTTTTGTTCATGGTCAATTTGTCATTGAAACCAATCATTTATTACAGTAAGAATTTTATTACGTAATGTTGCTGTCTTTATATTTTCGGGGTAAGTAAAGACAACTGCACTTATTATAAGTTTTATAACAAATCACACAAGGGGTGCTTTACAAGCAATATCCATGCCTGGCATAGCTGGAATGGAATTATGTAACATTTTAGGTTCATTGAAATAAAACCACTTTTTAACGGATTCTATCGCGACTTATTTGTTATTTATTATTTACTTTTAGTCTGACGTTTCTGGCGTTTCGGTTCTAAAAAGTTCAATAACTGGTTTAACTACAGAACTACAAAATATCTATGTTCATACATACATACATACAATCACGCCTTTATCGCGGAGAGTTGGGCACAGGTGAATTAACACCCACATTTCACCAATCATTATATTAGGTCCCACGTAATAGGGGGTGAGCCTATTGCCGTTTTTCGGGCACTATTGTTGACTCGAGCCATGTATAGGCTGAGTCTGGGCTGTATATAGCTGTCTGATGTTAAACAGCCCTATCCCTTAGTCGCCTTGTACGACACCGCAAGGGAGGAGATGGGGTGGCCCAAATTCTACTCTGCCGGGAACCACGCGGCTATCTATCTTCAGCCGCGTCGCAGTTGGGCTGGAAAGATGGGCCCTGTACTTCGCGCTACCAGTACTAACGCAAGAATGACAGTCACACTATTTATTCATTATCTAACTGTAAACTAAACAATCACTAAATCCACAGAATTTCATTCAATTTAATGTTAGGCACGTTACACGACACCAAACTACTATAAATCGTTTTAGTCCCACCCATTATATAAAGAGTCCTGCAAAAACTCGAAACATCGGTACTTAAAAAGTGTAGAACAAGTCGGGAGAAATTGAACGGACAACAGGGGTTGGATTTTGTCGAGCTCACGTGAACAAGAGTAGGGTCGAAACCCAATTAATTCCTTGGGCACCTCAGCCTACGCCGACTAAGTTTTTACGTAGCCGGTAGCGTTGAACGAAACTCAATCTGTGCTATATATCGCTCTAATGACTCAAGCATTTTAGGGTTAAGGGTACAGATTGTGTGGTACATTTTTGATGTAGGGTTATTTTGGAAGCTGTTTATGTGAACTATTGCATTTTCTTGGGTTTCAATCGATAGTTACCAAAGCTAAGCGTCCACCTATCGGTATCGTATGCAACGGACGCATCAAACAGATTGTACCTAGTATTCTTTGTATAGAAAGTCAAACAAGTGCGTCTACTAATCCGCAGCGTACGGATCGCAGGAATCTGCTCATCGGCAATGTTGATGCTATTGCTCCGAGAGACAACTTTGCAATACGTGTCGATGACGTCGTTTGGAATGCCGGTCAGGCAAATCAAAGGTAAAGCCCGACCAGTAAAATAAAATACCTCGCCATATTGCGGTAAACTATTGGAACTAATTTCTTCATATGGTAACAATCTATACAATGTCATTATGGTCATCTGTCAGTGTGGTGTCAATTGTGCGTGTTGTTGAGTTTGAGAGCGCTACAAAACTACAAAACTATAGTAATATGCCGAAAACTATTAAAAGCCAGTTAAGAAAAGTAATTTATAATATAACAAAGTATTTGTCGGATAAAAAGTAGGAAGGATTGGACTCTGTTCCTCTAAATAACATCACGGACCTTGTTGTCAACATGACGGGTTGGTACATCATAGAGTACGTGCAATGAAATTGGCCTAAACTACTGATTTTACTGTGACTAATTATTATTCACATTTTTAGGTATATCCCGATCTTCTGTAATAAAAATACGAAGAGAAGGTCAAACGTCAAATGTATTTTCTACGCCTAAGAAAAATAAGCCTAACGCAAAAAAGAAAATCATGCTCGATTATTTTGATCTCTGTGCTGTTAGGCATAAAATACAAGAATTTTATGCAGTCCGAAAAACAATATCGCGTGGTCCCTGTTCTATACATAGTGTAATGTAAAGAACTGTATGTCTAACTTGTATTTACCATTCCAAGCAGTAAACTATTATACGGATACTACTGTGTTGTGATTTGTGCCCAGTCCTTGTAAGTCTATAACTCACTTTTGTGAATAATAGCAATGAAAAACATGACAGCCTCCGTGGCGTAGCGGTAGTGAACGCGGCCGCTACGCACTAGGCGCGGGTTCGATCCCCGCTCAGTGCAAATATTTGTGTGCATTAAATATGGGTATTCGCATTGGTCTGGTCGTGCCTCGGAGAGCACGTTAAGCCGTCGGTCCCGGTTGCCATAAGAACATCTATGGCAGTCGTTACGGGTAGTTGGTGCCCTAAATAAATAATAAATAAATAAATAAATTAATATTGTAGGACATTCTATACAACGCTATCTAGACCCAAAGTAAGCATAGCTTAACTAGCTTGTGTTATGGGTTCTAGAATGCGGATAAACATACTTAGATACTTACATTTTTTTTTTTTGTAAATACATACATATTATACATAGAAACACCCAGACCAATGCAAATATTCATATTTCATGCACACAAATATTTGCACTGAGCGGGGATCGAACCCGCGCCTCCTGCGTAGCGGCCGCATTCACTAGCGCCGGTCTAGCTGCAAAGCTTCGATATCACCTAATGTTAACATTGGGTCGTGGAGGTCAGGTGGCAATCGCTTCACGGAAAATATCGAGGTCTAGCCAAATCTGTAGCTATGACTGGTAAAAGCGGACCCCAGACTCCAAGCTGAAAGCTTCGGATGCGACTGGGAATAACGCTAGGAGGAAGAAGAAGCAATGAAAAAGTCACAGTTTTATATTAGGTGTCATTCCGTGCTTAATTGCGGGGAAATAAAAGCCTGTTCATAAGCAAGTGTGTTGAAAAAATATTTGTATACTTGGCATTTAACATGTGTATCACTATACTTGGTGTTGTCATAATCATAGTGTTTTTGGCGCCCCCAGTACAGGTTTTTTATTTTATTGGTCGGACTTTATATACGAGTATGTGCCTTTTTTATCGTGCGAAAAATCCCCACGGATACCTCCCCTGCCAGAGCCGGAGGAGGAGGTTATGTCGGACTCGACCCGACTAAAACGCACGCCATCTGTGGGCCGTCAGTTGCCGGAGGTGAGATTGTCGTAGCCATATCCCTCGCACCCCGGCCGATCCAGGGCCATATCTCTCGATCTGGCCCTCTAGTATGTGCCTATACCATGATCGCGTTAATTCCCGTTAGCATTATTGTATACAAAATCTTTGTGCAAAAACCTCCCAATTCCCGTATTTTACTGTCAACAACATTCTTTAAAATTCTTTTGTTCTTATAACATATGGCATAATTAAAATATAAACCCGTCCAGTACGCTTAGAAAAGACTGCGAGACGGGTCAGCCTACGCAACGGAGTGTCGTGATATTTTAATTCTAACCCCAAATTGCCTGGCCGTTTCGACCTAATTGCCTTGTGTAATTTCACAGCTTTATAAGGGTTAATTTAATTTATCTTGCAATACACTGTTGGCGTGATCGCGATGAAATTTTTAAATATTTAGGTGGTTTGTTTGATGTAGTATTATGATATTCTTCTGGATACTAAATTTTAAATACTAATTTTCCGCAATGGGTGTTTGGTCCTACTGAGACTTTTGGGACCAAGCCAACTTAAACTCCTAGCCGGTATACCTGCTGATTGATGGAAAATATTCTGGTATATTTTTTTCCTGTCGGGGTTGGAAAAGGACGAGATATCTTATTGCGAATTCCAGACTCTAATGTGAGAATCCCAGATGCAACCAGTACTAACGTTAAGATGATGATAATATATAATAATATAGCGTTGATTCTGAAACATATGTTTGGGGCGTCCAAAGTTCGGTTACAGGCTCGAGTAAGAATTTGTTGTAAATATTTTTTTTAATAGTATGGTACGAGTATTTAGAAACTTGACCTTTTCCATTCACTATAGGTACAGCTGGGTAAATCTTAAGGTCTCTTTAATGCGCATTAGGTATCGTAATCGATTGAGGTAAAAGTATTTGTGAGATTATTTGTTCGACATTCTTTGGAAAAATGCCCAGCTTTCCACAATACAGGTTCTACAAGTCTATATGGTAGAATAGTAAACAAAACGATTGCTACTCTTTACGTTACGTTACTTTACATCAATCTTAACCGCATTACGTCTGCATTTTTTACAAAGTAATTTATAAAATGAAGACAGACACAACTGTTGCGTAGTCCGTAGCACCCCGTAGCAAGAAGCTACGGCGTAGCAACTAAGACGAAGTTACTTTAGGACTTTAGTTAAGTACAAAGTCAATTGTTAAGCTACATTAATATCTATTGTGAAACTTACAAATCAAATTTCAGCGCAAATACGAAGGGAACTTGTAAAGAAAATTTTCCAGTTAGCTGAATCCATTCCGTGATAAAAAGTAGTACCTATATTAACCAGATATCAACTAGTACTGTATAGCTGATTGCTGCCCCATGATGTTAATCGATGCAAAACTTCAAGACAACCTCTGGAAGGACGTTGATTCTATCACATCATCATCATCATCATCATCATCATCATCATCACATCATCATCATCATCTGCATAAAGACGGATACGCTGGATTGCATCCGTGGCCAAGATGACCTCGGAGCTCAGGGTCCGCATTCCGGCTCTTCCTTCTCGACTTTGCATGATCTTGGGCGTCCATGGTAGTGAGACCATTCGCACGCATGTCACCCTCCACGACGTCAAGCCAAGACTTCTTGGGCCTACCCCTTTTACCTGGACCCGGCGAGGGCGCCATTGCCAGGCATTTGTTGTTGCAGTTGATTCTATCTCATAAACAGCTAAATTGATTACGTCGAGAGTATTTAGCAAGCTCAAAGCTTCATTCTTAATAATAATAATAATAATAATAATAACACAACGCCCCCTAACACAACCATACGTCCGAGTCGAACATCAGACTCACGTGGGGGGCGGACACGCGATATTACAATTACTGGCGCGGCAAACATGGCTCTGGAAACCCATTCAAAATGGAGACGAGAGCAAAAAGAAAACGTTTAGGACCGCTGCCCGGGGGCGATCGCCGGGGCACACCTGGAGCTGACGCTGGGTGTCTCAGCATGCGAACCGTCAGCGGTGAGGAGTTGAACAGGCGGGCTCCCACCGACAAAGATACTACAGCCGAAACAGCTGACGATGGTGCCAGTCTGACCGATAGGACAAACACTCCAGCAGAACCATACAGCCCTAGCACCATTTCATACACACCCTCTAGAATATCATCACCATCCATACCATCGTCAGTACCGTCATCACCCCCTAGTAACATTTTTTATGCAGATCCACCCAATCCAGTCTTAAGTGTTGCGCAGGAGGTAAATACCTTTTTACCTGCGTCCACTAAGGCTGGGAAACCAAGAAAGCGCATGAGATGGAGCAAAGATGTCAATACGTTCATCATGCGCACATACTACACCATTACAAAAATAGAAACAGACATGACAACATATAGGAAACAGTTACACGAACTTTTTACACAAAAATACCCAACAATTATAGTTACTGAACAACGAGTATCTGACCAGAGGCGAATAATAGTAAAGAACAAATTATTGACTGTAGACGAACTAGAACGACTGAAAGAAGAAGTACGATTACAATTACAAGAACACGCAGACGATAGTACAGAAATTAACTCCCTCACGCCCACACAATATCAAATAGAAGACAATCAATCACGACATCACTTACAATCACAATCACAATCACAATCGCACACACAAATGTCACACATATCCACTCAAACAGAGTTCATAACATTAACGGTAGAGAATGATATTGAAACATTAATAGAACATAATCCTGTAGTAGAAGTACACACCCAAGAAATTCTTGATAAATTTAGAGCAGCTATCACACTATACTCTGGTATGGATCCCGTTGTACGACCTAAATTGCCTAAACTAAAATATAGCTTTAAGCTCTTTCAATTAACAAATCTGTTTAACCAAAATATACTCAACCAATTTCTTACCGATGACACTCAACTTACAGATATACACACTTTTATATACTGTACTGCATTAGTTATAACTGAAGAACTGAATTACAAAGTAATAGATAGAATAGATAGCATAAGACCTAAACATAATAATAAACCACCATGGCAGGTAAGACTAGAAAAAGACATAGAAAAACTTAGGGCGGACTGTGGTAGACTCACACAGTACATTAATAACAATAGATCAAATAAAATTGTTAAGAAAGTAGAAGCAATATTTAAAAGTAGAACACTGCACACTAAACATGAAAATAGTAATAGGAAACCTGAGGAATTTTTAGATACATTAAAACAAAAACTAGCGCTAAAAGTACATAGGTTAAGGAGGTACACAAAAGCACAAGAACGAAGAAATAATAACATATTGTTTGCTAATAATGAAAAAGTCTTCTACAGAAACCTTCGCAAGCCACAAAGGGAAACTGACACAGCCACAAATATAGAAACACCTACACAAACAGAACTCGAGACATTCTGGGCCGGAATTTGGGAGGATGAAGTACAACATAATGAAAAAGCAGGTTGGATTGCAGAAGAATTAAACAAATGGAGCATAACAGAGGAGATGGAATTTGAAGAGATTACAGAGTCTGACATTACTAGTATCACAGCTAATCTACACAATTGGAAAGCACCAGGCGTAGACAAAATTCATAACTTTTGGTACAAAAAACTAACGATATTACATAAACACATTGCTAAGAACTTTACTGATATAATATTAGAGAAACAACATATACCTGAATTTATTGCTACTGGAATAACATATATGCTACCTAAAGGCAAACATTCACCACTACCTTCTCAGTATAGACCGATTACATGTTTACCCACATTATACAAGATCCTCACATCAACAATAGCCAGAAAAATTAATACACATATTGAACACAATCAAATTATAGCAGAGGAACAGAAAGGATGTAGGCTGGGCCACATGGGATGTAAGGAACAATTAATTATAGACTCCACAATACATAAACATGCCACCACTAAAAATAGAAACCTACATTGTACATACATAGATTACAAAAAAGCTTTTGACAGTATCCCACATTCCTGGTTGTTACAAATTTTAGAAATATATAAAGTAAACTCAAAAATAACTCATTTTTTACGTAATATTATGCCGTTTTGGAAAACCTCACTTCACCTAAATTACTTAGATAATAAAATTACTACTCGGGAGATATCTATTAGGAAGGGTATTTATCAAGGAGATTCCTTAAGTCCACTGTGGTTCTGTCTCGCCTTAAACCCACTATCACATCTTCTGCATAGCTGCCGCGCTGGATACAGCTTCAAAAATTCATCAACAGAAACAAAAATCTCACATCTTATATATATGGACGATATTAAGTTATATGCAAAAACAGATAAAGAAATGAAAAAACTAGTAGACACTACAGCAGCATTTAGTAAAGATATAAATATGGAATTTGGGTTAGAAAAATGCAAGACTTTACATATAGTAAAAGGCAAAGTACGTCCCGGCAACTATGCAGTAGATGATTTTAATGATATTACGGCCATGGAACCATCGGATTTGTATAAGTATTTAGGATATAAACAGTTAAAAGGATTAGATCACGGAGCAATAAAAGATACACTAACTAAAGAATATAAAAACCGAATAAACTCAATTTGCAAAACCCAATTAGCTGGGAAAAATCTTGTTAAAGCAGTTAATACTTATGCCATACCGATTTTGACATACTCATTTGGTATTATAAAATGGTCTAAAACTGACATCGAACAATTAGAAAGAACCACACGCACAACATTCACAAAACATAATAATCTACACCCTAAATCTGCAATCGAAAGGCTCACTATAAAGAGACAGAATGGAGGCCGAGGAATAACTGATATACACCACTTGTGGCAGAAGCAATTACACAATTTGAAGAAATTTTTCGACATGAAAAGCCACTCAAGCGACATTCACAAAGCTGTAACTGAAAATGACCATAATTACACTCCACTAAACCTAAATGAAGCCCTAAATACGCCATATCTAGATATCGTTGACCCGCAAGCACTAAAAATAGAAAATTGGAAAAAGAAAACACTTCATGGACGACACCCTCATGACCTGGAACAACCTCACATAGACCCGATAGCCTCAAATAAATGGCTTCAGATAGGTAACTTATTCCCAGAAACAGAAGGTTTCATAATAGCCATACAAGACCAAATTATAAATACTAAGAACTACCGAAAATATATCATTAAAGACCCCACAGCTACAAATGATAAATGCCGCAAGTGCCACACACAATCAGAAACTATACAGCATATAACGGGAGCATGCACAACACTCACACAAACAGATTATACACACAGACATAATCAAATAGTTAACATTATACACCAAAGCATAGCACATAAACACAATCTCATACAAAACACCAACACACCATATTACAACTACAAGCCTGAAATAATCCTAGAAAATACCTCACACAAATTATATTACGATCGCGCCATACTTACTGATAGGACCATCCACTACAACAGACCAGACATTACATTACAAGATAAAATAAATAAAACTACTTACCTGATAGATATCGCAGTCCCGAATACCCACAATCTACAGAAAACCATAACCGAAAAAATAAATAAATACTCTGATTTGAAAGACGAAGTTATGAGAATCTGGAAACAAGATAAAGTCTATATAGTCCCTATAGTAGTGTCCACTACCGGAGTTATTCCTACACATCTTCATCATAGCATAAAACTAATAGACCTCAAAGATAACATATATATACCCATTCAAAAAGCCGCTATTCTGAACACATGCAGAATTGTAAGAAAGTTCCTGCAAATAGACGATGCTGAAAACTCACACACACTAACACAAGACACACATGACACACACACACCTCATTTACTTGGTTCCGGCCCGTAAATGTGGTTAAAACCAACTCATTGAGTTGAGAATAAAAAATTACACTAAAATAATAATAATAATAATAAAATAATAAAACATTTATTTCAGACCATAGTCCATAATTAAAAAGAAATACATACACTGAACAAACATCAATTAGATATGTGTGCTCGGATCAAGGCTTTCACTATAGCCGAGTCCTGCTTATCTGCAATGACCTTCAGGATACTGTTAGTGCTACCCCGTATTCTACTTAAGCTGGAAGCGAGTCTTTTACGTACGATGGCATGAAAGCCGTCGACTCCAGCATCGGCAAACATGCCAGATGCACTACAGAAGCGGGGTAGCCCCAACAACATCCTGAACCCATTATTATATTGGACGCGTAGGGCATTGAGCGTTCGCTGCGTATAGCTGAACCACAGGCTGCACGTGTAGAAGGTCTGACAGTATGCTTTGAACAAGGTAACTTTGACTGCATCACTACATCGTGCAAACCTACGAGCCAGCATATTGCTTTTGACCGCCAACGCCCTACGCTCCCTCTCAATATCAACATTGTCTTCAAGGCCCTCGGTAATGTAGTGCCCCAAGTATTTAAATTTGTACACCCGTTTTAGCTCAGTACCATTCAGCTTTATTGCGGGCACAGTTAACGGACATTTACCGGAGGCCCTGAAGACCATGTACTCACTCTTTACACAGTTATAGATAAGTCCTAGTCTTTGGCTGTGCGATTCACAAATGGCAAGCAGCCGTCTCATTGCACTTACAGTTGGGGTCAGCAGCACCATGTCATCCGCGTAACTGAAATTGTTCATTGCTGTATCATCAATCCAGCATCCGACTCTAGTGCTGCTAAGCCCAACCACAAGGTCATTCACGTACAGGTTGAAGAGTTTGGGAGAACTCAACCCACCTTGTCTCACCCCGCACTCCAACCTGTACGCGTCAGAGTAGCTGTCCGCCCATGGAACACAGTTCTTCTGGTTACGGTACCAGAACTGGAACAGTCGTTGCACCTGTGTAGGCACCGCTGTTTTCCCGAGCCTCTCCCATAGTACATCATATGATACTAGATTAATGCAATGTAACAATGAGTTACGACCACGACCTAGTATATCTAGTTCATTTAAAGTTTAGTTCACTTTAGTTCAAGTGTGTATTGCGTTACATTATTTATCGTATAAGTTGCTGAACAGAGTTTCGATTGAACAGTAGACTGAACTTTGAAACAAGACTTCGTATAAACACGAAGAAAGTATTATAGTAATATGATATGACTATTAACACACGCGAATGTGACGACGTCCATACGCTACGGTAACCACTTTCCATCAGGTGGGCAGTGTGCCTGTTTGCCACCTAAATTGTACATTTGAAACATAAAAAACATAAAGACACATTGAAGCATACAAATGTTTCCATCAAGCAAGCATCGAACCTTTGACCTTGACATCACAGTTATACGTTCTATCTCCACGCCATACAGGTAGAGGATAATAATAAAAAAATATTAAAAAAACAATACACAAATTTATTTACATATATTATACGACAGGGATACAACATGTATCATTAGGTAAATATTCACAAGTAATTCCAAAGCAAGACAGTATGTGAAATACGGGAATTGCTTCCCAATCCCACCTCGAAGCTAGAATCGGTTCCTGTCAAGCCGGAAAGTGAATCCCGGCAACAACCTCGAGACAAAACGTCATAACTCACGATACCGGAATTCAGCTCTAGGTAAGAACAGGTAAGAGCTCGAGATGTAAAAATAAAATTAATTAGTGGCAACCCTATTTGATAGTCAGAACTGATTCATGTAATTAGCTCGAGCTACCGAATGGATTTTAAGTAAAATGAACATACTTATATCGTGTGGTGAATTGCTGCAACGGTTTTAACACGAAATATAAAATTCCAGAGGAATTAATCTGCAGCAATCACTGGCGTTCAACAAACCAGTAAGGGGGAGGGAGGCATACACCACAGCTGCATTTGCTGCACACACAGCAATGACAAGTGATGTCAACCAGCATTTGCTGCATAAATGTAGGTTTTGCTATTTTGATGCATATGCTGCTTTGGCCATTTGCCCCCCTACGTGTGTTTAGCGTTATTTACAACGCAGTTGGCTACTCACTGTCAATTTACATACCACTTTCATTCAGTATGTCAGAGAACAGGATCTAAATGACAGTGATATGTATCCACTGTCATTTAGAACCTGTTCTCTATTGAAAATTACGATGATTGAAGGCGTGCAAGCCAAATGAAAAGGATGAGGAGTAAGTATTGTTGTTGAGTTGTGGTGAAAGCCTCGAATACAACTGGGAACCAGGTTGATGGTTGATGTGGTTGTTGTTATAGTCAGTAGAGGAAATAAGTATACACTTTTTTACAACTTAACTTTGTATATTAAAAAGTTTAATATACTTATCTCCTTTACTTACTTACCGAAAATATTAAAGTTGTACCAACATAAAAAATGTTTTTTTTTTTCATATGGACAGGTGAGGATAGATAAGGTGAGGAATATTGTTAAAGTGTGGATATACGTATATCTTTATACCTATAGAAAATGTGTGAAACAGCTTCAAATCAGAAAACATTTAGTACCTACATTCTGCAAAATATAACTCGTTAAATATAAAACAATTCTCAATTTTTATTAGTTCAATGCTACCGCTGTGCTATTTTATTTTTTTCTCGAACAAATCTACAACGGTGAACTAGTTCTTCCAACGGAACTCCATTATTTCTTATTTGTTCACAAACAAGTTGAGTTCCAAGACATAAACATTGGAAATCATTACCATGGAATTGAATTGAAAGTATTACAGTGTGATTTTTAAACAAGGAGGAGGTTCTCAATTCGGATGTTTATTTTTTTTATGTTTGTTCGCTCATTAGCTCCGTCATAAAAAGAATTTTGAGATTCGGTCTAGATTTTCAAAAAAATTTTTTTAATAATATTATTATTAAAATCAAAAAGTCCCAAAAAATTCCTAACGTCGGCTAGCCTAGGTACTCGTTCACTCCTAAATCAAGGTATAATACAATTATGAATTATTTTTTCTATAATCTACTTTCGAAGAAAAAAATAATTTAATAATAATATTTTATTGATAAAATCGCACGCAGTGGAGGAGGAAGAGCCGGAAGGCGGATCCTGAGCTCCGAGGTCATCTTGGCCACGGATGCAATCAGGAAAATGATGATGATTTTATTGATAATTCGGACACCACCCAAAAAAGTTATTTTGTACAGTCGAACTAAAAACATGCTTTGCTTAGACAAATCCTAAGATCCCTTACTTTTAGATATAAGTCTAGATGTTAGAATGAAACGAGTTGATAGATAATAATAATAGTACCTGCAATGCCGAATTAAATGGATGCTATGCCTAATGGATGTTAATAACAAGCTGTAGCATGAGATTATGCCAAGTGGGACAAGTTTTCTTTCATATGCCAAAGGTTGAATAGACTACACACATAACGAACTTGCCACTAACTATAAACGTAGCATCTGATTGTTATCTAACTTTGTTTAGTTATAAATGCGAAAGTAATTCTGTCTGTCTATCTTTGTGTTTGTCTGTCCGCCTTTCCACCTGTCTGTCTGTCTTTCTGTCTATCTCTCTGTCTGTTTCGCCTTCACGCCCCACTATACAGATAGATTAGACCTTAGGAAAGGCCATGTTTGGTCGCGAAACCCTACATCCACGTAGGCGTAGCTGCGGGCAACAGCTAGTTGTAATAAATAAGAAAACCTAACACTCCTAATCAGTAAACTTTCATGAACATACCTCAGTCCTTCCATTAGCATATTATCACGCTCCGTCGGCGGACATACTAGGTCTTTCTCAATGAACGCCATAATACCCAGTCCTTTGCCTTCCGAATCTAGTTATATTCACTACTACAACCCTTTCAGGTCGTCGACTTCATAATGGTAACGGCACAGTATAATTTTATACGATTATGTCATGAAGGTAACTTTCGTAATATTCTGGTAAGCAAATACACATTCTGGGAAAATGACACAGGTCATATTCACTGCCAATGTGCGTGCTTTGAAAAGAGTTGCATCACAATAAAATAGTTACGTGTAGTTTGATAGACTTCAATTAATTTGATTGATAAGAGCAGACCATATTATGTACACATAGAAAGTGTATATGAGGCCCACTAAATCTTTGGGGCCCGTACACTTGTTGCTGGACATACTTGCTCGGGTACACAATTTTTTCTAGGATAGCAAAATCACACCCATCGCTACTTTAAAAATTCATAACAAACCTTTAAAAGGAGGAATAGGGGAGCAAATCTCCGGGTCTGGGATTACCAATCCCACTCAGGTGAAGAAAGACCTATGAGATCTTTGACCAGTTCCGTGGCCTAAAACCAATCCGAACGTGGGTATTTCAAACGTGTCACATTCCCGTCACGCACTTTGTACAAACATAAATATATTCTTCTAATTAATTAAGCATTCACACTTATTATACCAAATAACTAAGATTCAAATTGCATGCAATGTATTGTGGCTATGAATATTCAACAGCTATGGAGCAGAATTTCTAAAATGTATTGTTCCAATAAATACGAGTTTGCTCGAACGTTACTATAATTAGATACCGCTCCGACTATAGAATTGAGATGCTACCCGAAAAGTCGCGTTTTCAAGCTTTGTAGGGAAATATTTTCAACTCAATTGTCAACGCACATACATGTACCTACTCACGCCTTCGTCCTTAACCTTAAGCGGATTAATGTATAGCTAAATTATAAAATTTGTCAAAAAAGCGATGCCTTAGTAAGGTAAAAGACTAACCTCACAGTTTTGTTTGTGAATACGGGTGTAAAAGTCCGCATTGCCCAGTATTTATGTGAGGAAAAAGAAAAATGATTAGGGGAAGTGTGCTTAAGATGACATAGTCAGATAAGATGACACACCTGGTATCATTTTTCGAAATACGCGCGCTAAAGGTCAACCCGTGACGTTTTATAGGGTGCATGTAGGTAGCGCTCAACCGAAGTTCAGCATGGCGGAGAGTGACGCGTTGCAACGTAGTGAACATAATACTTCTCTAACCAATACATTTTATCCTATTGCAGTCTACGGGTGAACAAAGGCCAGCACCATTTATAGAATCCGATCCCTAGCCTTCGGCATCTAGTCTACTCCTGGGCTCTAGGCTGGGGTTGCTCGGACATTTGTTTACCAATCACGGTTCCCACTCTAGGACTCCTTTGCGTTCACGGCCCTTCAGCGGATGCGGTCAGCCCACTGTCATTTCAGTTTGCTAATCTCCGAGCTGTATTTAACTCCAGTTTTCCAAAAGCAATATTTACTATGTCCCTCATTCCAGTTTTGTACGGAACCCTCAGTGCGTGAGTACGACTCGCATTTCACCAGTTTTTCGATACATGTATCAATTTGATCAGTGTATACCCTGCGAGGTCAACCCTGGCTTACCTGATACGTGCCTTACATACCTCGTGTGTTCTGCGTGCCTAAACTACCTTAGCATACCCGTTTCGATAATCTTTACAAAAAAAAGTATCGCCGCAAATGAATTTTCGGAAATGAGTTTGCCGAAAAAAATAACTGCAAAATATAAATGTAATTATATCGATGTACAGTGGCAATACCTACTTTACAATGTGAGAAGTTGGTGCTTCTTTGGTCGAGCCAACAATTAGCACCAATCCAATAATTAAAAATATATGTAGTATCTAGTAGTAGTACTGTATCGCCATTCTCTGAGCCTTTTTCCCTAATCCCGAACTTCAATATTTTCATGAAGCGACTGCTATCTGACCTCCACAACCAATTGACGATACCGAAGTTCTATAGTTAGACTAGTCGGCCTTTTAGGGCTCCAACTATCCGTAACGACTGCCATAGATTTTTGTATGACAACCAGGACGGCTTAACGTGCTCCCTGAGGCACAGTAAAATCTCGACTAACCCAAATAGACATATTCATACATACAAATATTTGCACTGAGCGGGAATTCATATCCCTGCGTAGCAGTCGTCTTTACTACCACAGAGGTTGTAGAGGAGAATAACTACTGTATATAGGTATATACTAATCTAATATATAAAAATCAATGCCACTTTTCGTTGTTAGTTTATAACTCAAGAACGGCTGAAGCGATTTGGCTAATTTTAGTCTTGAAATGTTTGTGAATGTCCAAGGAAGGTTTAATAGTGCAGCGGGAACGGGAAAAATATGGCGGTACGAAGTTCGCCGGGACAGCTAGTTTTATATAAACAAAAAAGACAGTTTTCAAAAACATACGTATGCATGTCGACATGTTTTATATTCACTAATCATAAACGTGACACGTCTTATCAGAGTTTCAACTAATGATGGCGCGCACGCACACATTAACTACTAAATAATTCCCGAGAAAATGACAATTTGAATAATTATTTACTCGCTTTCTGTGTTAATTGTGGAATTGTGGGGTTCTTTTTTTTGTTGGTGACCTAATAAAGGTGATATTATAGAAAGTAGAACAGACGGCATTCGGAAAGTGCCTATTATGTTTCCAAAAGACTAATATCGCTATTATTTCTTAGTATTTTCGAATAATTCTACATAGAATCCGAATGTTAAATCTCGAGTCGGTCTTTTTCAAGAAATAAGTGTGTTACTGTTACCACTGTGCAAAGCTAATTAAAAGTACATTTAAACAGCACGAATTATCAGATAATATAACGTAAATTATATTCTCAAAGAAGAATAAGTACCTTTTCAGACTAAACGAGTGGTGAAACGTAAACATATTTCTTTACCAAAGGCCTACTTAATAAAAAATAATCACACAAGATGGCGATAAAGCACAACAATAGCTTTAAGTGTTCTATTAATGGTTTAACAAACTGTTATTAGCAAGTGAATTAATGTTTGGCAAAATATGCTCTGAATTTCGAAGGAAAATGTTAACCAAATGTTGGTACAAATTTTCATTTACTTTTTATATTAGTTACCAACATGTGTATAACAAAACTTGACAGCCTCCGTGGCGTGTGTATAACAAAACATTTTGTCTTCGTTAACAGTGAATTGTATCGTTAAATTCAATGTTAAAAGTCTTTTATTCTGTGTAGACCATGTTGATGACACCGATAAAAAGTAAAAAACCGCTCAAATCACTGTCCAGAAAATAATCCGGCAAAAAATTCAGTGGTTTAATGGCCTATTTAGAATCATAGTGACTGAATCTAAATACACAATGTTTTTGATTGTGAAGAGTTCAGCAAGCAGTTTATTCAAAATTTTTGTCAGTATTATTTGATTTTGTGAGTCTTCATGGTTTGGTGCAGGAACTGCCATGAACCTAAGCAAAGTGCAGTGCAGTGGCAGTAAACTGTTTTACAATGTACTTGTACTTTGTGCATATTCGATGGGCACCTCGTGTTTTCAGTTTCAGTAGAGCATCCCCTCTGTAAGGGAAAGATCGCGGGTTCGAGTTTTATTCTCTTTTCTTTACTATCCTTATCGATTTGAATAGTTAGTATACTAAATGTTTTAAAATATCATTCAATTATTGCAATCATTATGTTCCAATTTCTACTTCTCCAATGTTTTTATAATCTATTATAAAATTTTAAAGTACCATATAAACTCACGCTTGAAACTTTACAAATATAACAAACGTATCGCGTGATGCTAAACATAAAACGGTTGTACAACTTTGGCGCTGTATATTAAAAAAAAATAAAGAGCTTGAGTGGAAACAACCACTCGTAATATATACATCAAGAGTAAATATCCCATTTTGTGTGTTTAATGTTGTACTCATTAACTAGGTCATTTCTGTAGGCCTTTAAAGTTTTACAAGCTCGCCGTATGGCAATATTCATGTTACGATTACGACCAATTATTGTTGCGTGTACAAGTAAAGTTTAGAATTTCATTACGGTGAAGTTACTGCAGGTAATATAGTAGATACTAAGAATGAAGCTATGTAAAGTAAAACAAGAAGTATAGAAGCTGATAGTATACAATATTGTACAATATCTGGAGGAAAGAAAGTCACTTATGTTATACAACAACAAAGTTTGCAAAAAATACTAGGAAGTGAGTGCTATCAAACATTATTAGCCTAAAAATGCAAGGAGAAAAGCTGAATCGGCTCACGTTAGCCTCGTCTGTTGTTTAGCAGGGGCCCGAATTGCAGGCTAGATCAATCTGGGCCCCAAAGGTGTTGATAGAATCCTGTATGGGGTACACTCCCATAATATAAGAAGTTCAGAAAATCTTGAATACCTGCAAATTCGAACGGTGTTCATATAGAACGTTGACTGAAAAAAAAAAAACTTTTACAACACACCTGCTCATAAAATTGATATTATTTCACCGCAATTTTCACCGTAATGACACCTTATCATACTGTGACTTTTTCTTATGTTTTCTATCTTCTTATGTCTATTTTTATATGTTCTTAAAAAAGTTTCGATACAAAAAAGAACGTGTTTAATAGTACGAATAAATTAATATGCCTCTTGTATGGTCATTTGATGCATTTTCGTATTTAAATAAATAATTTCAACTTCTAATACTTGTTTAGTAAATAAAATTTTCACTCAAATTTAACTATTTTTCTCTAAGTACAAAAAAAAGTCTTAATGGCGCCTCGGCGGTAATCACCAACTTTACTCACTTGTACCATACTTATATACTTGTACTATTAAACCCCTAATTTGACAACTTCATTTCGTAAAGATTCACATTAATAAATAATTAAAAACTTTACCCTTAGAAATAGTGAAGCAAATGCTTTAATTAATAGACACTACACAGAAAATTATACTCGGCACAAAATGAAATAAGTGACACACTGATAGTTTGATAGACTTCCTTTTTCGAAATTTATTAAAAAAGCACAGGTATTTTTACCATATAAAAATGTTACAAATGATGGAGTACCACCTCAATGAAGATGCGGAAAATTGCAATTTTGGAGTTGATTGATGGAAAAGAAGACTGATCTTGATAAACTTTATCAGAATGCTTGTGCACAGGGACTACCTACCCATCAAAATAGCTAATACTGCCAGTCTCTGAAAATAATACCATATGAGGATTGCGATGCAAATAAATATATTTACGCGTGTTATATTTATATATTAACTTGTCTACTATGTTTAGTATAAATTGTGAATTTATTTCCGAAATAGTAATATCTATTTTCAGAATTCTTAGTTCAACAATAAGTAATGATGATTGATACAGCAACAAAATAATAAAACAAGGACAACATATTTATAATGACCGAATTCGCAATTTAGTAAAATAAAAAGAGATTTATTCATGAAGTATTTACTCCCAATCAACAAGTATCAGACAATATCGATAAGTCAACAAATATCAATAAGTCCTTAACTAAATTTCATAGTTTACACATATAAAAGAGACTTGTTGAATAGAAAATTGCAGTCTTTTCAACAAACACATTGAAAGTAAAATATATGAACGTCAACGCACGTAAACTATCCTTTGATCAACTAGCTTACTTTGAAAGCAAAATTCAAAACCTTTAGAACACGTATTCAACATCTTTAACATGTTACAAAGAACTAAAACACACATTTCAAACTCACAAACCTGTCTACAAACAAAACCTAACTTTCATACTGATTTGTATGCCACTCAGTTGTACGGCCTAGAGCGAAATGTGTCCCACATTGAAGTGTCGCGTAAAAATGCAATTTAAAACTGTCACAGTGAGGCAAGAAGTTTTAAAACAGTGACAGAAACATAAGGCATATTAAAATAGCTTTCTTATCGTGAAACCACACTTACTTGGAACGGTTTATTTAAAGATCTTAGGGATAAGAATGGTATACTGTACTGGTGTTGCTTAGCGAAATGTAATTAGGTTTTATTTCTTCAGCATATTTAAATGGTTTTTCAGCGATAAGGTAGCTTAAAAGTACTTAAACAAGAATAATAATGGTAATTAAAATTAACTTCGAGAACATAATTATTACCAACTCTATTCTTGCACATTGTTATATCTGTTTATTCTGTTTTTAATGTGCGATTAATTAATTATTTCAATAACCAATACATTTCAAAACAAACGACAATATACTTGATTCCCATTAGATTTTTATATCTCAATGCCTTTAAATAAATACAATAGGGGAATGGCACCATAGAGTTTACTAAGTTATACAACAGCCTCCATGGCGTAGCGGTAGTGAACGCGGCCGCTACGCAGGAGGCGCGGGTTCGATCCCCGCTCAGTGCAAATATTTGTGTGCATGAAATATGAGTAATTTGTATTGGTCTGGTCGTGCCTCGGAGAGCACGTTAAGCCGTCGGTCCCGGTTGCCATAAGAACATCTATGGCAATCGTTACGGGTAGTTGGAGCCCTAAAAAAATCCAAAAACAACGGTCTAACTTCAGAGCTTCGATATCGCCTAATGTTAACATTGGGTTGTGGAGGTCAGATGACAATCGCTTCACGGAAAATATCGAGGTCTAGCCAATCCGTAGTTAAGACTGGTAAAAGCGGACCCCAGACTCCGAGCTGAAAGCTTCGGATGCGACTGGGAATTAACGCTAAGAGGAAGAAGAAGTTTACTAAGTTATGCGGTTGGGACTAACTGGGGTTGGTACTATTATGGTTAATCAAAAACTATTGAGGAAAGCTGTCTGTCATTTATACCATATTATAACTCGATATTATGGTAGATAGTTGCAATGAAAAATGCTACGCAACGGGTACCTTCTTAGCGCTCAGAACAACACAATGATAGAGAACGGATTTTTTTTTATATCCCAGTTCAAAATAAATCATTTTGACCTGTGAAATTGAGCCAGATTTTAAGGAGTTGGGGGCCTCTCTTAATAAAGTTTACGTTAGTAAAACTCAGTTTTCGTGAAAGTCACAAACTTTTTAATAAAATTCTGACTTCTTAAGGAATTTGTAAGGTGTGTGAAAAATACAGTACTTGCCCAAACAACTTCTGTATTTTTCAATAACAATGATTTATTGAATCCACTTCTGCCAATCAAAGCACCTAGTCTGCCACCTTTCGCAGCCAGTCTCACCTAACTACCTTTTTAAGGTCGATTGGAGGTAATATAAACTAGCAATATAGGTATCCTTCCGGAGAGGGGAGGAGGTAAAAACTTAACTATTCTTTATGTGTCATAATAATATACATATTATTTAAAGATGATACATCAAAAAGTTATATTTATTTTACCGCTCTCCAGTAAAGCAAATTAAATAACAAACGAAGCTTTATTTTAATGTTAAAGATTAGAGATAGGTATGATAACACAGTTTTAGGGCCTAAAGGCGTGTAACAAATTGCTTTAGCGAAGTTTTTTTGATTGTTTTCAAGATCAGATAAAGAAGTAATTGAGTTTTAAGAAAACAGTAAAGTGTAATTGGTTTTACCCTCATAGTGATTGTTTGTGGCCACCAAGACAATATTATTTCTGATAATATACACTAATTTATCCATATCCATACTAATATTATAAATGCGAAAGTAACTCTGTCTGTCTGTCTGTCTGTTACACTTTCACGGCTAAACCACTGAACCGATTTTTATGAAATTTGGTATAGAGGTAGATTAGACCTTAAGAAAGGACATACGCTATGTTTGGTCGTGATAACCGACATTCACGCCGGCGGAGCCGCGAGCAACAGCTAGTTATATAACATAATCTTTGGTTACGAGTGCATTTTGTACAATAACTAATGTCTCGACCAAACCTCGTCCAAACATCTTCACAAACTTTAACAATTAAAATTTTAGTAGGATAGTGGGATATGAAGTAGGATATTAGTAGAATTACTAACAAATTTTAAACCAGGAAGAGGTTCTTAATTAGACTGAATATTCCTTAATTATTCGTTCGCGCTTTAGGCTTAGTGAATAAAATATACGTATAATATTTTTTCTTACATTTCTTTTTTACCGTTAATTAGCTAACTTTCAATCTATATTAATTAAGAATAATTAATTATATTCTATAGACGGTTTATTACGTAGAAAGATCACCCACAGTATTGTAAAGTTGCTTAAAAAGCTTGTTCAAGATTCGCTACTTAAGGGACGAATAAAAATAAATGATGCAAAGATTGCTTTCTTCCATTGCTGTTGCGTTTTAAAGAAGAAGCTAGAACTAGATTGCTAAATGTAAAACGCAAATTACGTTTGAATTCAAAAGACAAGTCAAGTATATGGAAATTTGGCTAGTGAACTTGCAACAGAGCTTTGGTCGGGAACTGTTTAAATTGAAGTAATACTCAATGGAAAGCAGGCAACAATTTGTATATTTTCCTTCTTAAAAGACTAAAATAATAACTACACAGCGAACACATCACATACCCACAGCGTATAAATATAGTTATAAACTAAGATTAACCGACAACGTGTACGGCAGAAAGGTAGAACAAATTAAACTGCAATAGGTAATTTTTGAAAGAGGTTAGACACTTCAAAACTTACAGAGCGCTCTGTATTTATACGGATTTATTTACTATATCGCTATTTGTTTTGAAAGGAGACGGGAATTTCTGGGCCAAAATGTAATGAGTTGAGATATGGCTCAAAAAAGCGGTATATTTTTCTATTTCGAAATATAAAAAAACCCGTTCAATTGATAATCTGGAAGACGAGAACTCTTAAAACTAAGTTTATTCCACTAATAAAATAAAACAGGTATCGATTACTATGAATGATTTGAACATTATTGTCTATAGAAACACTTGCATCGCAGTATTATTTCAATCAGATTGAACAAATAGAATAATAATAATAATAACCATTTAAAATCATAATAATAATGTAATAAAAATAAATTATGAATCGATTTTCGTTAATCGATTAATTATTTCTCATGTGTATCAACTGTATTTTGTATCTGTGCTATGATAGCTGACAGCTCCTTGACTTTCAGTGAATCCGTTTATTTATTCAATCTTCAAAATCAATTAATTATCGAGATAAAATATACACAATTGTTTATAAAACATGTACAAAAGTGTACCATATCAGTGTGCTGTGTGAGTTTATTGGTTTAAATCAAATCACAGTTCAAAAACGTTCATGTCTTGCATAACCTCTCTTATTTAATCTCTTAAATTTCTGCTCTCAGATCACCAAAATCTGCAGAATTTTCAGGGATGGTTTATTAATATGTAAGCTCTTGATTGAGACCACTCTCATCTTTTTACATCTTGGCCCAAGAATGTATGAAAGCGTATCCATCTCCTTTGGAAATAATTCGATAAAGAAACTTAAGTATTAGTAGGGACACTATATTCACAGTAACGAGGTACTTTACATATTCTCAATATTAGTTTAGGATCCCCTGACTACTGCGCTAGTTGAAACTGTGTTGCAGGAGACAGGAATTGCTATCGCACATTGGGATTCAATAAATTCCAAAACTGATTGGAGATGTGTATACTTGCAACTCACAGTAAGGCTATCAATCGGATATTCGCTTAAAACATACAACGCTATGCAAATATCTGCAATCCCCTAGATAAAGCGCTTTAAATTAGAAAGGGAATCCTTTACTTACAGGGTCTAAAATCTTCACTTAATGAAATCTAGGAACTTAATACATACAAGTATGGTTTGTGTGTGCATGTATTTATGCACCGCTTGATTAACTCGTTTTATAAGGTTTCTTATGTAAGAGTAGTTACGTAAGAGTTTCTTATTAACGATAACGGGGCAAGTAATATTCAAGCTCAGGTTCAGCATTGTTTATTTCATATAAACATGGATGCTTCCATGCAAGTTTGTGTGCATCTTTACCAAACTATGTAAAGAAAACTGATTATCAATGAATCTCACAAAATAAAATACAATATCTTTTATTCATTTGTTTTGTGAATTTTGGGTGTCTATTGAGGATATCTATATAGGAGCTTTGCGCGAAGGATCTCAATCATAGATTACATCAAATCATAAATAAAGCGCTAGGGCGTCGTTTCTCTCGCAACTTGGGTCATGATATTATGCCAGTACCTGTAGTCGGTTACTTACGTTGATATTTTGTTCATTGTGATTTATGAGGCGTGGTGAATGGGCAACACAGTAAAGGTGGAGTATTCGAGCTAGGCACTTATTGAGTACCAGGTACACCAATCAGCGTGTATCAGAGGGTAGCAAGTAAAAAGATGTTGTCTTTACCGACACGCATCCTGTTATGGTAAGGATGCGTGTTGATATTATGAAAGTATCGTATGTTTTATATTTATAGTAATGAAAAAAAAAGGTTTTATTTTAATTCTCTTTTAACTTAACTATTATATAGTCTTTGTTTATAATTCGCTGATTATCACACAATATTTTTAATCCATTTGAAAACGCAGTATATCATATACATATCAAAATAAATTCATGAAATATAATCGCGATTCTGTACGGCATAAGTGCAACACTTGATTGAATCATATTATACATGCATTCGTATTGTAACCAGAATTAATTATGTAAATTATGACTCTTCAAATATATTAATGCGCAGTTTACTGACACAAATTTTCTCTGAAATAAACGTAATTTAAAAAACTCTAAATTGTTCTCTAATGGACCAGAAATGAGAAAATGCCTATAAAGGACGTGGGTGCTTGATTTCAGACAATGTAAGTAAAAAGCATTGATACCATTTGCGGTTAGCTTTAACTTTTTGTTAATTAAAGCTTACGAATTCCGACAAAGTACGTAATTCAGTATTTCTTTTCATTTCTTTTTAATTGTTGTTCTGTTGCTCATTCTTTTTATACGCCCCGAATTATTCGAAATTTTTGAAGCTTAAGTAAATAAAATGCTGCGTTGACACCACTTGGGAAGTCATTGAGAAAGTTAAATTGTCTCGGAACTCGCATCAGAAATAAATTGGAGAAATTAGAATATAATAAATTCACTTCTTCATCAGCATACGGCAGAGGTAAATAGGCAAACTACCTATAAAAGGGATCTCATCTTGTTTATCATCCTGTACATTGTTATGTACAACATTGTAAAATGCAAATAAAGTTGTACAACTTTACAGTGATCAAATATCGTATCAAACATTTACACTACCTACTAGTAAAACTAGCAACAAATTAAGATTTTACAACAATGTTAGTGACTACGTAATTGCAGTTTCTGTATGGTGTAACTACACTCAAACTTCGACAATAAATTCATTGTTCGACGAAGTAAAGTTTGTATAACCTATTCAGTTATACGGCTTGCACCAGTATATGCGATCGGTAGAATGTGAAAGGCTTATTTATTAGGCGTCTGTTAGTTTGTAACTTTATGGAATATACAATGTACTGGTACCGTAACTGCTCTGTTTATTAAAACATTATTTCATTTCAAATAGGTATTTATTCTTTAACACTTCAGCCCCCCTAGGCAAGTACAAATTCGTTGATCGGCTTATTGTAGAATAGGATGACGCATATGACACGTATTTTGAAGTTTGGGACATAGGTACGTAGACGACTGTCAAAGACGTCAAACCTTAGAGTATACATTATAAATATAGAGCGCGCCTATCACTCAGGTCTTTGGCGCCGAGTGTTAGCAGATATTTTGCGATGGTATAGCGCACCTATGGTGACGTTTCATGCATTACCGAAAATATTAATAGATGCACTTATTAATGTAGATTGTTGTTATGAAGTTTTTTGTTCGATTTGATATGCATGGATAAAATTAAAGCCAAAATACAAAAAAAGGGCGTCATTTTGCGGTATTTTTGCGTCATTATTACTACAAATATACGATGTTGTATAAAATTTTGATTTAACATATCGAATTAAATATTATTTGTGAAGTCATTTTGATGGGTATTGTTTTGCTACTGATTGAGGTTGAGTCAGGAGCCTCGGTACTGTTCATACCCGTGATAGCAGTTCATACTTGTAAGGCGCGCTCTATAGCAATGTATACTCTAAGCGTCAAACCCATACATTCATCATTCTATTTTACAATATTTCGACGTCCCCAGGGAATAAAATCGTAATAGACAAAAGTAAATTTTACAGGACGAGCAAAATACTGTTATTTTGTTATAACTCCTGAAGTAATCGGCCTATGTTGTCATATTATACATCATTCTTTTCAGTATTTTTTTGTTAATAAGTGGCCATGGAAAGAAATGAAATTATACATATAATTTTATAGTTATTACGAAAAATATGTAATACTGATTTTATATTTAGATGTATTCTAAGTAATGGAACATAACCATTTTATTCTCGTAAAGTTGCAATATTACGAAAACGATATCTGTTCATTACGATGTTTTTCTATCATACTTTCATGAAGGAAGTGTAACTGTAACAAATTAATACGATTTTGTTCCTGTAAAATTATAGTATTTTTTTCTTCGTATATCTATATAACGATTTTGTTTTTGTATAAACGTATGTAGTGTTAACATCGTAATACGAGTATGCAGTAATGTTTATGAATTTGAATTGTAATTGAAATAAATAAAAAAAGTATAAAAAACAATATAATCTTTATTTATGAAAATAATAATTATTACAATTGACTTTAATTAGCATTTATCAATCAGCAATAGACTTTAATTAGCATTTATCAGTCATCAATAGACTTTAATTAGCATTTATCAATCATCAATAGACTCTAATTAGCATTTATCTATCATCAATAAACTTTCATTAGCATTTATCAATCATCAATAGACTAATTAGCATTTAATAATCATAATTGGCCGTGGGGTACCGGCAGAGTAGAATAGTATCCCCCTCTAGTACCAGGTGTCGTAGGAGCCGACTGCGGTACAGCGGAACCGACCAATGGCGGTATAACCATTCAAAATCGGCGTAGCTAAAATGGCACAGGGCGAGGATGGGCAGCAGCATCCTCGTCGCAAAGCTACGTCCTGCGATTGCCAACACGCCTGCCCAGCGTGGCGATTATGGGCAAACTCCCCCTAGATGATGGGCACTAATAGGACCAGGCCCCCAATCCCCGGCAGCTCCGCTAGTCCTGGCTCCGGTAGCGGTCAGGGTAACGGTGGAGCAGGGGGTGCTAAGAATCTCCGGCAGAGATCCGGCTACCACCCCAACCAACGACTGGCCTTGGTAACGCACAACGTACGCACGATGAGGACTGACGAGAGGATTACTGAGCTGGAAGAAAAGTTGAGTAGGTTGCGCTGGGATATTGTGGGGTTATCTGAAGTCCGTAGAGAGGGCGAGGACATGATAACCCTTGGATCCGGCAACCTGCTCTACTACCGGGAAGGCGACCAGCAGTCGCAAGGTGGTGTCGGTTTTCTCGTTCACAGATCCCTCATTAACAACATCATTACCATCGAAAGAGTGTCGAGCAGGGTTGTATACCTAATACTCAGAATATCCAAGAGGTATTCGCTGAAGGTCATTTAGGTGTACGCACCGACCTCGGCACGCCCAGATGATGAAGTGGAGACTATGTATGAGGACTTAAGTGGGCCATACATACGTCTAAGACCCACTTCACTGTTGTTATGGGGGACTTCAACGCAAAGTTGGGTAAGAAAAGCAATGATGAGTTGAGAGTGGGGCAATTTAGATATGGACAACGGAACCCGCGGGGACAGAGGCTGGCTGCCTTTCTGGAGAAAGAGGGACTCTTCATGATGTACTCTTTCTTTCAGAAGCCGCCGCACAGGAAATGGACCTGGATGAGCCCTGATGGTTCCACGAGGAATGAGATAGACTTCATCATGACCAACGAGAAACGAATATTCAGTGATGTCTCCGTGATCCACAGGGTGAAAACCGGTAGTGATCACAGAATCGTAAGAGGCACATTGGGTATTAACGTTAAACTCGAAAGGTCCCGCCTGATAAAGTCTACACTCCGACCTACTCGTGTCCAAATCCAAAACCCCGAGAACTTTCAGCTTGAGCTTTCAAATCGCTTTGATTGCCTAGAGAACTTTACGTCGGTGGACGAGATCAACAACAGGCTCGTAGAGACTGTCCAAACGGTGGGCTCTAAGCACTTCAGACTCCGCCGTTCAAATAGACCTCAGAAACTCTCCGATCACACTCAAAAACTCATGGCTAAACGACGCTCGCTTCGACTGCAGTCTTCCGATGATGCAGAGTCATATAGGCAGCTCAACAGACAAATTTCCAAATCTCTGCGACACGACATACGTCTCTTTAATACTAAACATATTAAAGAGACAATCCAAAGTGTTCGCAAGAAATTTGTCTGTTGGGCAAAGCCAGTTGACTAAGCTGAAGAGAGAAGATGGCAGTATAGCGTCGACCAGGGCTGAGGTTTTGGAGGAGATCGAAAGGTTCTATGGACAGTTATACGCTTCGGTCGCTAATCCTGTTGGCAGCATGGCGACCGACCCAAGGGCCAAGTTGACCCGACACTTCACCGAGGATATCCCGGACATCAGCCTGTACGAGATTAGAATGGCCCTGAATCAGCTTAAAAACGACAAGGCGCCGGGTGACGACGGTATCACTTCAGAGCTTCTGAAAGCGGGTGGAACACCGGTACTTAGCACAACAGATTACCTATGTTTATAAACAATAGAATACAGTTATAGTTAAAGAACCTATGTTTGTAAACAATAGAATGCAGTTACTGTCGCATCACAACAACGTCAAATTACGTAATGATTGAATATTGTGCACGCCGCCCGCTCAATGTTACTTGTAAAAACTTGTCGAAATAGGTTCAGCGACAATAATAGCCTATTACACTAATAATAGAAAGAGAAAAAAATTGTATCACGTTAATACTTGTTTGAAAAATCGTAAAGAATATTGTAACATGTCTTAACGTGAAATACTATAGAAAATTATGTCAGTAATAAAGCAATAATATAGGTTTACCGTTGAGGACTTATCGAACGAATATAGGTAAAGCGTGTTATTGAAATTAATCATCAATTTTTTTACGGGAATAAAATGGTATAAAGTCTTACCGATTTATCGAGATAAATGTTCGTTACGGACGATTATGGGGTTTTTATGGGTTAAATGTGTTATATGATTTCCGGAGAATAAAAATAAAAATTGCTATAAATTTATGAATTACCGGAAAAAAAATCTAAAAAAAAATCAGTAGGTGTATAACGACCCATAGAGGCCGAAAATGCAAAAACATGAAAAGAGTGGTAATAGCACTTTACCATTTTATTCCCCGGGGGCGTCGATTTAGTCATATTAACTTAAAATATTGAATCCACTTTCTTCTTTAGTAAAGCAGAAATTAATTACTTAATGGCATTTTCAATCAGTAGGGATGTCATAGATTCGAAACATACCTATATGCGCTACAAGGTAATTTTCTTAGCCTGTTAACTAACAAAATATGGAAAATTGGTCCGAAGTAAATTATTATTCTATTATATTATATTAATAAATAAATAAATAAATATTCTACAACATTCTACACAACGCTATCTAGACCCATGGTTGACACTGAGCGGGGATCGAACCCGCGCCTCCTGCGAAGCAGCCGCGTTCACTACCGCTATGCCACAGAGGCTGTCTATGTATATATTAGTTCCGGTCACATCATATCCTTCCTATAATAATATTAGGACAGCTAAGGGCGCGACCAAACGGGTTCTTTGTCAACTCGCGAGCGTTTGCTTGTGGGCACCTTCTAATTTCACCTATTTTTTTTTCACATCAACTCGCTACAGACAGAAATCACGTTCCAATATCGTAATTCTATAATATAGACACAAATCACATTTGCACATCAATATAGTGTCAATTTTAACAATATCATCTTATTCTTTTCGCGATTGTCTGTGTAGTCCTAACTCCTAATCTAATTCCATAGCACACAAAATTTAATTTAGTTGAAACAAGATTCAAACTACACTTTTTACGTGGTATTGTGTTTCTGATGTTGAGAAGGGTCGATTGAGTTTTTGAGGAGACGCGTAAGGTTGGCAACACCTGCCACCGCCGGTGTTGCAAGCGTTTATGTAAGTACACCGAAATTTTCGTAGGTCGTAGATAGTATACCTAATATGAAATTTGACTACCGGAAACTAGATGGACAATTTTTTTTGTAACTGGAATGATTTCACCGAGGCCCACTCCAGGATTTTACAGAAGCGACTTCCGCCTGACTTCCCAACCCCTAAACGATACCTTGCAGGTGAGGTCGATATGAAAAAAATTCAATACCCCTAGTGATATTGTACCCAAGTGAGATTCTAACTTTATAGTGTAAACATCTTAATACTTTTGAATATAAATTCAGAGACAGATAATAACTATTCAAAAGTATTAAGATTATGATTCCGAAGGTGACCGCATACGACAACTGCAGACGCACGCAGCAGATACGCGTAATTCATTGCAATTTCTCAATGGTTCCTTTTAAGGTCCAACCCCACCAAACGGACGGCATCGGCCCGGATTTTACAATCTTTAAACAAAATTAAATCTTAATATCACAGTGTTTGAAGTTTATATTACCAAGTCACGCACAAGATCTTGACAGCGACGTGCGGCGGCATGACGCACGTCAAGCTGTCATGCGTGACTTGGTAATATAAACTTTAAATGCTGTGATTTAAGATTTATTTTGTTTAAAGATTGTAAAATCCATTCCGATGCTATCCGTTTGGTGGGGTTGAACCTTTATCCGTATCGGAGTCTACCAAGTAATGGGTACGCTGTAGCTGATGCATGCGTCTGCAGTTGTCGTATGCGGTCGGTTTCAGAATCATACCTTTAGTAAAAATTCTACTAATTTCAATAGAAATGAGTGTTATACAGGCAAAAAGATTTTAATTTCCATTTAACAGTAAAACAACTAATTACACAGAGCTCATTTAATTCTAATTATGTGGATCATTTTACTTTGTAACGTGTTTCGTTTCCATTACAGATGTACAAACAATTATATGAAATTACCTTTCTGTAATTCCATTTCTGAATATCAATATAATCGGTAGTGAATTATGTAAGTATGTAAATGGATATTAATAGAATGGGATATTAATTATATGTGTTTTTTTTTTAACGAAAGGTGCGCCCTTAGGCAGATGGACTGACGATCTGATAAAGGTGGCTGGGACAGACTGGATGCGGAAGACGGATATCGGCAGACGCGGCGCATATTGGGAGAGGCCTACGCCCAGCAGTGGAGTGCAAAAGGCAAATTGATTGATTGAAGTAGTTTTTCATATAGGACACGTTAATATGACTTCACTTCACCTGATCGTAAGCTAAAGGTAAAAGTCAGACACTTACAATGTTACAATGGTGGCCCTTAGCTTAGCGACCTCATCAGATACATTTTTATGCCCCGCTTAAAGGACCCGGGACTGTAGAAAGAAGGAAACATGTGTGCTAGCAAAGAGTTCCAAGTCCAGTTCATTCAGTTAAAGTGTCACCGAAGCGCTTGGTTCTTGTTGGAATATTCTGCATCGCGTGCGGTGACATTTAACCAGTGCGCAGAGTGTTGTTTGTAATGGCACAATTAAAATAAGGGTGTTATTCAATTATTAATCATTAATTATATCGGTTTAAAAAAGTTATTTTTTTATATAGATTTTATTGCACAAATAAATGTACAAAGGCGGATTTTGTTAGAAGAAATGTGTATTATCTTTATGACATTCATAAATATTTTTGCACAATGGGTTAAGTAAATTCGAATCTTTTTCTAATAAATACGCGCTAAAAATGTTATTAATCCTTAAAGAATGTGACCACAAAGGCGTCTAAAGGGTTCAGCTATTTTTTTATAAAGTTGCGAATTAAAAGGCTTACTGATATAATATATACATTCCTCAGAAAAAGGGCTTGAAACCGGTTTTACTACTGTAATGTCTAAATCCACACAAAGAGATAGACTGGTCATTTACCTTGCAAAATCATCCATAAAGATGAACACTAAATCTAGGGATAAAATCAGAACAGAACGTTTATAGTCTAAACTTTGCATCATAAATGAATAGCCAGATTTAGAATAGGACTGTTATAGCTTAATTTTAGTGCCTAGTTTTCAATGCACAGGTTTTTTGGAAAACTGGACCTTTGATTTGCTTGACACAACAATCGAAAATTCAAATAACATACATACAATCACGCCTTTATCCTCGGAGGGTTAGGCAGAGGTGAATTAACACCCACATTTTACCAATCATTGTATTAGGTCCCACGTAATAGGGGGTGAGCCTATTGCCGTTTTCCGGGCACTATTGTCGGCTCGAGCCATGTAGTGGCTGAGTCGTGGCTGTATTTATATCTGTCTGATGTTAAATAAATATAATATAAAAAAAAAATATTTAAACTTTTTACACAAATAAAAATGATTGTACAAACGCGGACGTAATGTCATTGGCATTTTCTGTTAGTCAACCTTAGGGCAATGCAGAAATATGTCAAAGGTAGGTGAACGAAGTATTGTGGTGAGAGGTTGACCTAGATTAGCATTAATAATAAACTTTGTGATGAAAATTAATACCTATGTGTAGTAAAGTAGTTTCATTTTGAATTATAAATATTTTAACGGATTCTATCGCGATTTATTTAGTGTAATTTATTTTGTAAGCCTGTTTCAGTGTAAATAATCCCTAATCCCCAATTAATATTATAAATGCGAAAGTAATAGGCTTGTGTCCTACTTTTTTTTATTATCGTAATCTGTACATTTTTCAATAATATAGTTAACTGCTAAATTGAAATATTCTTACGACAAATAGTTTTAAAAATATTTGATTTTAAAAATACAATTTCTCGAGTCGCCCGAAAACGCTCCAAACAAAATCGTCGCACGTGGTGACGTCACAGCGTGTTAGTGTGTAGTGCAAAATGTATGGAGTGCAAGAGAATATCGCATTTATCTCGGTCCACGTTGCGTTTACACGAGTACAATGCGTAATAAGATCGATTTGAAATTTAATAAGGAATCTAAAAAGTTATAAATTGTGGCTTAATTCGATTGTTTCCTGTTTGTTCGATCCCCGCTCAGTGCAAATATTTGTGTGCATGAAATATGAATATTTGCATTGGTCTGGGTGTTTCCATGTATAATATGTATGTATTTACAAAAAAAAAAAAATGTATCTAAGTATGTTTATCCGCATTCTAGAACCCATAACACAAGCTAGTTAAGCTATGCTTACTTTGGGTCTAGATAGCGTTGTGTAGAATGTACTACAATATTTATTTATTTATTATTATTGTTATTATATAATATCTAAGTTTACTATGTATATTTTTTTATAAAAAACTAAGATACTAAGCAGTATTGGTAAGGATCTGATGACCCAGGACACTACCCAATTATGTCTGTCTGTCTGTTACGCTCACATCACGCGCAAACCACTGAACCGATTTAGATGAAATTTGGGAAGGCTAATAATAGATTAGACCTTGGGAAAGGACATAGACTATATTTGGTCACGATAACCAATAAACACACGGGCGGAGCCGCGGGCAACAGCTAGTACCAAATAAATCGCGATAGAATTCGCGGCATTTTCAAAGACTTATTAATGACAGTTTCTGAACATTCGATCTGATTAAATAACAAATATTCAAACATCGAAAGATCACATTTATTATACCTATTAGTTTGAAGCAGGATAAGATAAGTACCTACTTAGTCAAGGCAGGTAATAATGTAATATACGAGTAATTACATTATATTTCTCGTGTAATACAACGCTCTCCAATAGTAATATGCGCTAGTCTAAGTACTTAATAAGTAGGGTTGTAGAAGTTACTGATATCGAGCCGTCTAATAAGAATACCTTAATATGAAATAAATGAAGGTCAAATTAACGCGCCTTGATTGAAGAGGTATACCTCCTATATGGATTACCAAACGGTTAGGTGCTTGCTTTCTTTGTCGTACAAAATAGGACTGGATTGCTTTATACCCACACATGTCATTCTAGGTTCTATAAACCAAGCGGTTCGGTGACTCCTTCTGTCGCATCATTAACACCTGGAATTCTTTACCAGCTCACGTGCTTCCCTCCTCCTACAGTCCCGGGTCCTTTAAGCGGGGCGTGAAAAAGCATCTGATGAGGCCGTCAAGCTGAGTGTCACCATTGTAGCATGGTACGTGTCTATAATGGTGACCCTCTTTCCAAGACTTTGCCCTCAGCTTACCATCAGGCAAGGCGAAGTCAAGTTGACGTGTCCTGTATAAAAAAAAAACCTCCGTCCTCCATGAGCGCGGACCTGGGTGTGACAGGTGGAGCCACCTGTCACCCTAGCAGAAGCAGGCCGAGACAGCGGTGCAAGCGCACCTCCCCATATCCGGGGGTAAGATGGGGACATCGTGGTTCCCACACTCATACTCGAGGGGGGCCATTTCGAAATTTCACTTCTGGCAACGGAGGACCCAAAGACGGCGTGTGATTTTGGACATAATCACCCCGCCGGTTCCGGCTAGGGGGTATCCATGCGGATTTCCGCACCATAATCTTTAAATTGGACTTGGGAAAGTATCAGTTCAAGTCATCAAGTTATTTTAGATATAGATCCGTCTATTCCTATTGTCCCCATAGTCGCTGTCCCCATTATGAGGACAACAGGAAGTCTGGTCCGCTATTAGGTAAGGTGACGGGTTCATAGTGCACCCTGCACAAGAAAAGTGGCAATATCTTCCATAATTTCTTTTCATCGGGGATTTATACTTTCGGTTAGTGTTCTGCGGAGACAAAAGTGACCTAGATTATAAGTTACTCGGTTTCTCAACTCAAAATATAATATATCTCTTCATTACATAAAGTCAGCTAAAACGTAGTTTGAGGAAACCAGGAAAACCTACATAATGCACATAAAATATATCCAAATAAGTATGTAGGCTATATCCCCTATGAAGTCGGTTAAATAGTAAATAAAGACATACTGAATTAAAGCTTTGAAACTAAAGTGGTATGGTTTTTGTATTTGATTGCCTGGTTATGTTTATTTAGGATTAAGGCCGTTAAAACTTACTTAAATTGTAATCGTGATTTTCACCGAATTCCATGAATTTCGTGATTGGAATGCTGTGTATCTATTTCGCCTTCGGCGCTAAAGTTCGCAAAAACCATTACGAGGTTTTCGCTTCAGATCATTCAATATACAACCTTTAGTTAAAAGAAAGGCTATTTGAATGATTAGGCAAAGTAATTAATTGAAACAAATTAAATAATACATGATATTAAACATTCAATTGTTTGTTTAAACATGCTAATCTTATAATTTTATAGTTATGACACTGCTCAATAAATAAAATTGTGGTATTTTAAAAAGAGACAACCACCATCATCAATATCATCTCAATATTGAGTCCTGATCGCATCCGAGGCTCTCATCTCCGGTCGCATCCAGCATATTCCAATTATACCAATTGGTAATGTCGTTATATACACTTTACCTTCAGCTTTCTATTAGCGCTGACATATTAATTTGTGAAAATAACTTCGGAAAAGTGGAAACTTGATTACTGAGTGAAAACTCATCTTTTGCGCTGACGTAACAGAATCTCTCTATTCTTACAGGGTCGGCAGCACGAGTGTAACTCCCATGGTGTTGCACTTGCCCATAGGCCACAGTAACCACTTACCATCATGTGGCTTGTGCCGTGTACTTGTCTGCTACCTAAGTAGTATAAAAAAAACAAAAATACTGTATAATATTTTGAAATTAAGTAGGTACCTACTCAGGAAATACAACCTGCTGACATTCGTTTTTTTTACGAAAATAATTGCAAGCTATCTCAAATTGTTGTTATATTCCCAAGTCTTCTTTAATTGCATTTTTATTACAGTTTCTTTTATTGTTTGCTTGTTTCACAAATGTGAAATGTTTTCCAGCAAGAGAACTGTAATTACAACAAAAACATTGAAGGAGAATGTTCCATTTATCATTTTTATTTTGTTTAAAATTGTCTTGACCTGGATGCGACGTATTCCACTTAGAGCACCCGTCCGAATAGCACCTGCGCGAATAGCACCCAGCCTATTCCTCGAATAGCACCTATCAATATTTTTGGCAGGTGCTATTCCGGGACACAAATTTATTTTTACATTTATGTCCACGAATAGCACCTACGGCTAAGCAGCCTAGTGCTGTATTATTTTGTTTCGTTTCTAAATGAAAAATATCGATAAAAATCACCAGCACGTTTATTAATATACACATACGTACATAAGAAATCTGTCTAGGCGACATGTAAATATAAAAAAATAATAAAAACCTTAAGACAATAGGTAGGTAACACTTTCTTAATTTTTAATGTAACACAATCAGTCTTCTCATACCACCTTTATTGCAAAATTAGCCTTTAATTCTATAACACAAGCTTTTATAAGCTTACCATGGGTCTAGATAGCGTTGTTGTAGATTGTTGTAGAATTAAAAATTGACTGCTGTTGAAAAAACCGATACAAGTTGGCATTAATTTTTATTTGGTTTATGATTTGCTTATAGATAATGGGTTCTTCTAGCCGTTAGGTCTCTAGAGGGAACAAAAAATATTAAATACATGCATACATACGCCAATACAGGGCGAAGAACACGCCCCTGCACTGCCTATTCTTATACATGCAGAAGGCCTTCGACTGTGTTCCTCGCGCGGTGATCTGGTGGGCGCTGTGGGCCAAGGGAGTTCCAGAGACCTACATTGACACCATCCGAGACATGTACTACGATTCCGGTTCCGTGGTTCGGACTGCTGTTGGAGACTCGAAAGCCTTCCGAATCACCGTCGGGGTACACCAAGGATCCGTCCTTAGTCCTTATCTGTTCAGCGTGGTATTAGATGTTTTGTCGGACAGCATTAGAAACTCACATGAGCAGCCTCCGTGGTTGCTCATGTATGCTGATGATAAAATATTCTACAACAAATATAAATATTCTACAACTTAACTTAACACAGAATACTTAGCGTTAAACTCCACAGATCCCACACCCGTCCGCATAGGCTATGATTTGGTCGAGCGCACGGACCAGCTTAAGTACCTGGGATCTGTACTTCATGTGACCGGTGAGATCGACCACGACGTCAAGGCACGCATTGCTGCCGCGTGGGCTTAGTGGCGAGAAATGACTGGCGTCACCTGTGATTATAAAATGCCAGTCAGGTTGAAGGGGTAGGTCTATAAGACGATCATTAGGCCTGTACGTGTGTACTGTGCTGTGTACGGTTGTGAGGCGTGGCCGCTGCTGGAGCGACACAAGCAAGAGCTGCGTGTCACGGAGATGAAAATGTGCGGTGGATGTGCGGCGTTACGCGTAAAGATCGCGTATGGAACTCTCGCATCCGCGGCAGCCTCCATGTCCGTGACATCGCGGATAAAATGCAAGAGAGCCGCCTTCGCTGGTGCGGCCACATCTTGCGGCAACCGCCAGGCTACGTGGCGAACAAATGCCTGGCGATGATGCCCCCGCTGGGTCCAGGTAAAAGGGCTAGGCCAGATAAGTCCTGGCTTGACGTCGTGGAGGGTGATATGCGTGCTAATGGCCTCACTACCATGGACGCCCAAGATCGTGCGAAGTGGAGGAGGAAGAGCCGGAAGGCGGACCCTGAGCTTCGAGGTCATCTTGGCCACGGATGCAATCAGGAGAATACGTCTACATGCTGATGATGATATTTACTAGCTGTTGCCCACGGCTCCGCCCGCGTGGAATTCGGATTCCGTTTCAACTTTTCTTACGTGCTGAAGTTCCCTCGGAAACCACCCCCGTCGGCCATCAGGAGTGGTTATGTCGGACTCGGATCGACTAAACCGACTAAACAGCCGTCTCGTTCCCGTTGCATCTTCTGTTCTGACTCCCCTTCGTCTTCACTCGTGACATACTTAGAAACCCCGTTGCACCCCTTTAACCCATACCCGTACGTATAAATAGTTCTCAAATAATGTATAGGAATCTACTGGATTTATTGACATTTAAAATTTCATTAATATCTATTGATTAGCGATTTCAATAATTCAAGAAGTAATCAACAGGTTTTGAAACAATCTTCTCTTCTTCCTCTTAGCGTTAATTCCCAGTCGCATCCGAAGCTTTTCAGCTCGGAGTCTGGGGTCCGCTTTACCAGTCTTAACTACGGATTTGGCTAGACCTCGATATTTTCCGTGAAGCTATTGTCCTGACCTCCACAACCCAATGTTAACATTAGGCGATATCGAAGTTTAGTAGCTAAACGGTTGTTTTTTTTTTGGAGTTTTTAGGGCTCTAACTACCCGTAACGACTGCCATAGATGTTCTTATGGCAACCGGGACCGACGGCTTAACGTGCTCTCCGAGGCACGACCAGACCAATGCAAATACTCATATTTCATGCATGGTTTGTTGTTATGAAGTTTTTTGTTCGATTTGATATCTCTATAATATAAAAATTAATCGCTTAATGTGTTGCCAAGCGAAAATCTCGAAAACAGCTGAACCGATTTCGCTAATTCTTTTTTAGAATATTCCTTGAAGTACGAGGATGGTTCTTCCGGTGAGAAATTTAAAACGAGTGTGACGCCCCTGGTTTTGCATACGTCCATAGGCCACGGTAACCACTTTCCATCAGGTGGGCCATGTACTTGTGTGCCACCTAAGTGGTATAAAAAAATAAACTGTTAGGCGGTACAAAGTTCGCGGGATCAGCTAGTGCATGGATAAAATTAAAGCCCAAATACAAAAAAATGGCGTCATTTTGCATATTACAAAAACAGTTATTACTAGGGTTACGTATTATAATAACAGTTACAGTTACAATACAGTTATTTTAACTATTTTCAAGACAACTACGGTCAAAAGAACTACTGTTTAAAACACCTAAAGATCGTTTCACATATTTTTACTTTTTTAATTTTTTTTAATAACTGTTTTTGTAATATGCAAAATGACGCCATTTTTTTACAGCTTTAATTTTATCCATGCACTAGCTGATCCCGCGAACTTTGTACCGCCTAACAGTTTATTTTTTTATACCACTTAGGTGGCACACAAGTACATGGCCCAACTGATGGAAAGTGGTTACCGTGGCCTATGGACGTATGCAAAACCAGGGGCGTCACACTCGTTTTAAATTTCTCACCGGAAGAACCATCCTCGTACTTCAAGGAATATTCTAAAAAAGAATTAGCGAAATCGGTTCAGCTGTTTTCGAGATTTTCGCTTGGCAACACATTAAGCGATTAATTTTTATATTATAGAGATATCAAATCGAACAAAAAACTTCATAACAACAAACCATGCATGAAATATGAGTATTTGCATTGGTCTGGTCGTGCCTCGGAGAGCACGTTAAGCCGTCGGTCCCGGTTGCCATAAGAACATCTATGGCAGTCGTTACGGGTAGTTAGAGCCCTAAAAACTCCAAAAAAAAAAACAACCGTTTAGCTACTAAGCTTCGATATCGCCTAATGTTGTGAATAATGAAGTGACACGGAGCGAGAGTCACCAGTAACCTCTATGAGACTCTGCCCAATCGCCCTTAATTTATAACTATACTAGCTATTGCCCGCGGCTCCGCCCGCGTAGAATTCTGATCCCGTTCATCGCTGTTAAATAGCCTATAGATGTGTTATTCTGATGTATAAGCTATATTATTGTAAAGTTTCATTAAAATCCAATCAGTAGTTTTTACGTGAAAGAGTAACAAACATCTTTACATACTCACAAACTTTGGCGTTTATAATAGGTATTAGAAGGATATCGTGTCACTAACTATAACATGAATGTCGATAAAAAAAGCAGTTCCAATTCCGAACATCAATAAAACAAGGTGTCAACAAGCTGTCAAAGTGATTGAAACATTGAAACCCAATGGGGTTGTGGAGGTCAGGACAATAGCTTCACGGAAAATATCGAGGTCTAGCCAAATCCGTAGTTAAGACTGGTAAAGCGGACCCCAGACTCCGAGCTGAAAAGCTTCGGATGCGACTGGGAATTAACGCTAAGAGGAAGAAGAGAAGATTGTTTCAAAACCTGTTGATTACTTCTTGAATTATTGAAATCGCTAATCAATAGATATTAATGAAATTTTAAATGTCAATAAATCCAGTAGATTCCTATACATTATTTGAGAACTATTTATACGTACGGGTATGGGTTAAAGGGGTGCAACGGGGTTTCTAAGTATGTCACGAGTGAAGACGAAGGGGAGTCAGAACAGAAGATGCAACGGGAACGAGACGGCTGTTTAGTCGGTTTAGTCGATCCGAGTCCGACATAACCACTCCTGATGGCCGACGGGGGTGGTTTCCGAGGGAACTTCAGCACGTAAGAAAAGTTGAAACGGAATCCGAATTCCACGCGGGCGGAGCCGTGGGCAACAGCTAGTAAATATCATCATCAGCATGTAGACGTATTCTCCTGATTGCATCCGTGGCCAAGATGACCTCGAAGCTCAGGGTCCGCCTTCCGGCTCTTCCTCCTCCACTTCGCACGATCTTGGGCGTCCATGGTAGTGAGGCCATTAGCACGCATATCACCCTCCACGACGTCAAGCCAGGACTTATCTGGCCTAGCCCTTTTACCTGGACCCAGCGGGGGCATCATCGCCAGGCATTTGTTCGCCACGTAGCCTGGCGGTTGCCGCAAGATGTGGCCGCACCAGCGAAGGCGGCTCTCTTGCATTTTATCCGCGATGTCACGGACATGGAGACTGCCGCGGATGCGAGAGTTCCATACGCGATCTTTACGCGTAACGCCGCACATCCACCGCACATTTTCATCTCCGTGACACGCAGCTCTTGCTTGTGTCGCTCCAGCAGCGGCCACGCCTCACAACCGTACACAGCACAGTACACACGTACAGGCCTAATGATCGTCTTATAGACCTACCCCTTCAACCTGACTGGCATTTTATAATCACAGGTGACGCCAGTCATTTCTCGCCACTAAGCCCACGCGGCAGCAATGCGTGCCTTGACGTCGTGGTCGATCTCACCGGTCACATGAAGTACAGATCCCAGGTACTTAAGCTGGTCCGTGCGCTCGACCAAATCATAGCCTATGCGGACGGGTGTGGGATCTGTGGAGTTTAACGCTAAGTATTCTGTGTTAAGTTAAGTTGTAGAATATTTATATTTGTTGTAGAATATTTTATCATCAGCATACATGAGCAACCACGGAGGCTGCTCATGTGAGTTTCTAATGCTGTCCGACAAAACATCTAATACCACGCTGAACAGATAAGGACTAAGGACGGATCCTTGGTGCACCCCGACGGTGATTCGGAAGGCTTTCGAGTCTCCAACAGCAGTCCGAACCACGGAACCGGAATCGTAGTACATGTCTCGGATGGTGTCAATGTAGGTCTCTGGAACTCCCTTGGCCCACAGCGCCCACCAGATCACCGCGCGAGGAACACAGTCGAAGGCCTTCTGCATGTATAAGAATAGGCAGTGCAGGGGCGTGTTCTTCGCCCTGTATTGGCGTATGTATGCATGTATTTAATATTTTTTGTTCCCTCTAGAGACCTAACGGCTAGAAGAACCCATTATCTATAAGCAAATCATAAACCAAATAAAAATTAATGCCAACTTGTATCGGTTTTTTCAACAGCAGTCAATTTTTAATTCTACAACAATCTACAACAACGCTATCTAGACCCATGGTAAGCTTATAAAAGCTTGTGTTATAGAATTAAAGGCTAATTTTGCAATAAAGGTGGTATGAGAAGACTGATTGTGTTACATTAAAAATTAAGAAAGTGTTACCTACCTATTGTCTTAAGGTTTTTATTATTTTTTTATATTTACATGTCGCCTAGACAGATTTCTTATGTACGTATGTGTATATTAATAAACGTGCTGGTGATTTTTATCGATATTTTTCATTTAGAAACGAAACAAAATAATACAGCACTAGGCTGCTTAGCCGTAGGTGCTATTCGTGGACATAAATGTAAAAATAAATTTGTGTCCCGGAATAGCACCTGCCAAAAATATTGATAGGTGCTATTCGAGGAATAGGCTGGGTGCTATTCGCGCAGGTGCTATTCGGACGGGTGCTCTAAGTGAAATACGTCCTGGATGCACTTCATCTTTAAATAAAGAAATGATAAATAAATAATCTACAACATTCTACACAACGCTATCTAGATCCATGGTAAGCTTAATTAGCTTGTGTTATGGAATCTAGAATGCGGATATACATACTTAAATACTTTTTTTTTGTAAATACATACATATTATACATAGAAACACCCAGACCAATGCAAATATTTATATTCATGCATACAAATATTGGCACTGAGCGGGGATCGAACCCGCGCCTGTAATTAGGTATAAGTTTTATATTCCATAATAGCTTTTCAAACGTGACTCTGCCCGCGGAGATATTCTGTACTACAAGTATAGTAGGTTTGTAGATAATTATGTATCCTGCTAATATTATAAACGCGAAAGTTTGTAAGTATGTGAAGATGTATGTGAGGATGTTTGTAACTCTTTCACGTAAAAACTACTGAATGGATTGTAATAAAACTTTACATTAAAATAGCTTATACATCAGAATAACACATAGGCGGAGCCGCGGGGAACAGCTAATATTCTAATATATAAAAATCAATGCCACTTTTCGTTGTTATTTGAAAACTCAAGAACGGCTGAACAGATTTGGCTAATTTTAGTCTTGAAATATTCGTGGATGTCCAGGGAAGGTTTAAAGATGAGAAAATAGGTGCTGCGGGAACGGAAAAAATATGGCAGGACGAAGTTCAGCGGGACAGCTAGTTATATATATAAACCTTCCTCTTGAATCACTCTATCTATTAAAAAAAATCACATCAAAATCCGTTACGTAGTTTTAAAGATCTACATGTACCAACTGACAATTAACAAATAGCAGAATTGAGGTCCTGACTGAAAGGTTCCACTGCCCATTACTTCTACAAGATAGATTAAATTCAGTTAAAGTCCATTCGCATTATATTGACATCCAAGCACCGTAAAACCCGCTACACTACTTCTAAATAGTGGAATAAAAATGCGATTTTTCAACTGAAAAATTAAATGGCTTTGAGTCACCATTTTCAGAAGCAGCAATCCGTTTCACCGCTGAATTGAGCCACAATTTTAGCAGAGTAACAATCCCATACCCCAATACGTTTACGAATAAATGTTCAGGTATATACGTTAAACCCAATGGTGGCATTAGGCGATATCGAAGCATTACTGTTAGACCAGTTGTTGGATTTTTAGGGCTCCAACTACCCGTGACGAGTGCCATAGATTTTCGTATGGCAACCAAGACCGACGGCTAAACGTGCTCTCCGAGGCACAAGCCTATCAATTTAAATATTTGGTATTTGCACTGAGCGGGGATCGAACCCGCGCCTCCTGCGAAGCGGTCGCTTTCACTGCCGCCACTAAGCTGCGATAAATAATCTCTTCTTGTTAAAAATATTTAGTAAATATTATTACCTATACCTACCTATATATAAATGTATTTTACTATTATGAGAGAATTTTTTGATCTCATTGCTTTAAGGAGCAAATATTTTTCAGGAATGCACTCAACCTGACATAAAACGTAGCAAACACGCTGCATTGAACAAGTATTTTGCGCTGCAGAATGTGAGGCGCTGTAAAGCGCTTTATATTTTATTTAGAGATCTCGGTATATTTTGTAGAGAGCTTACATAAAAGCGATTGACAAAGTCAGACAAGACAAAGAGAGTTATACTTCTAATTCAGGAAGTGGTTTTTGTTGTATCTGGTAAAATGTTTGCTGTGTTAGCAAAACTACGTCTGAAGTTGTATTTTCAGTTTGTAGTCTTCATATTTAGCTCTCAACATGGAACCGTGAGATATAATTTGCGGTTATATAATCTATGTATGTGGTGTTGTAGTTACTATATTAGACGGGCTAACATCAAAACACCGATAAAAAACCTGCATTGCCTCTTCCGTTAATCAGTAGTATTACTGGTTAATAAGTAAGGTAATTTTGGGCCCCATAAACCTTGGTAGAGTCCACACACAGATTGTATACACTTTTTAAATCATGCACAAAATCCCCACAAATACCCCCCGCTGGAGACGGCGGGGGCGGTTCTGTCGAACATTAACCGACTAAAACGCACGCTGCGTGTGGGTCGAGACATCTCTCGCACCCTGGCCGACCCAGAGCCACCATTTTGAAGCTGGCTTTCCTCGATTGTGAGGACCACAGGGTTCCCATTGAGCCCCCGGGTACAGAGGGGCAAGCATCGCGCACCGCAGCCGTAACCTACTTCAGAGTGCATACCTTGGTGTTGCATTTAAGCTATAGTAATTGCTTACCATCAGGCCAGCTTTAAATACCTACATTTGCAGTGCAAATAGTGAACACTGTATAATTACTAATCTATTTATTTATCTTTATTACCTGTACTCTAACAGCCATAATTATTGGCACCCAAACAAGGAGGGGGCATGATAGTATCTATACCTTTATAGATGCAGTCGTGCTGACCGCAAGCCTGCATTAACGGCCGTAAATATAAATTTATGGCCAGCAATAACTGGTGACCAAAAGGTTTAGCTAGCACGACCTGCTTTAGAAGGGTTCCGTGTGACAATAAAAATGGCTGTAGTAAAAATTGTATGAAGTATTGAACAATATGTGAAAGGGTGAATTCAGTAGGTACGTGGCAGTAAAATATGTAATTTGAATAAATAAATACAAATAGACCATAAAATGTTTAGTTTCACCGACATTTTGGGTAAATCCATTAATGACACAGCACAGGTTAGAGGGGTAAGCAAGAACCCTAGCCTGGCAATATCTAATGTACCCAGACCTAGCACAATAAAGCCAAACTATTGATCCTGAATCGCGCAATTAAAGCACTGATGCTGATTAATATGTCCATACTAAGGTTGCCTGAAAGAGATCGCTTGTAGCGATAAGGCCGCCGATTGTACATAATTGTCTTATATTGTCCGTTTTACTGTAATGCTAATGTATTTGTATACAATAGAGAATTATCTATCTATCAACATAAGATACAAAAGCCCAACTTCAATTGCTGGGCTAAACTCCAGACTGGCCTGATCACCTTGCCTCGAAGGACCCCTTGTGTTGGCTAAACATCTCACTCCGTTCCTCGCCTGTTACTCGCACTTTGCCGACTGAATAAAACGACTTCATACCTTTTTTCAAACGATACCACACAGTAATCCTTTGGGAAAACCATAACAGCGAGGTGAATGCACAATTTGAACTGTCACAGGAAAATAGTCCTTTGGAGCTTTGTAATACGTGGACAGATAAGATACGAGTAAAATTTATTCCTCTATTACAGTTACTAACGTGATCTTTTGTAATATTATAAACTAGTGGCAGTAGTGGCAGACTATTTATTTATACGTTGACGATATCTGTCCGCTCATTAATAGCGGAAATTCCTTGAGTTTATGGTACCCCACCAAGATTTTCTAGGCCAGAATTTCCTTCTCAAGTCAATCTCATCTACCCTAATCATGCCAATTAACTCATGGAGACTATAAAATGTAAGCTTTGAATGCAACTGGGAATAAAGGTGCATACATAGATAGATAGATACTCATCATTTCAAATATTATTATGAATGCTTTCTGATTGATATTATAACTTTGCATGTATACCTAAATATTTGCACACTTAATGAAAGTGTATCTTCCAATAGCTTTCTGTAACCTGTGTTATGCAAATAAATGATTTGAATTTGACTTTGACTTTGACTTTGACTTTGACTTTGACTTTGACTTTGACTTTGACTTTGACTTTGACTTTGACTTTGACTTTGACTTTGACTTTGACTTTGACTTTGACTTTGACTTTGACTTTGACTTTGACTTTGACTTTGACTTTGACTTTGACTTTGACTTTGACTTTGACTTTGACTTTGACTTTGACTTTGACTTTGACTTTGACTTTGACTTTGACTTTGACTTTGATAGAGAAACGGTTTACAGGTACTGGCTACCTGCATCGACAACTTTCTACAGCAACAAAAATGATGATAGTCCGTCATTTACGTTCAACACCACATTTATGACAAAAAAAATTTGCAACGTTGCGTTTTTTTTTTGACAAGCGACGAATTGACTTTATAGTAACACGGATAGATTCACCCGTACTGGCCCGCTCGTACAGGTAACCTGTTTCCCTATGTAATCACCCTCAGACTAGGATAATGACGATGATAGATGATGATAGTGCATTTTTGTGTTATAAAAAGTATCAGATTGACTCGTTGATTAAAACAAAGTGTAATATTATCGCCTGCAACAATCAATACATACATAAAAGGAATTAAAAATACAATTACAGCTGAAGTCTCAACGTCCAAGGTCAATAGTTGGACCTCTAAGCTATTATTACTATTATTACATTGTACCAATACAGCACCATAATATCTCAACGCTTTCCTGTCCTGTGGAGATATTCAAGTATGTTGAAGGAAATATATGTCTGTAAGCCGCTTATCTGCCCGCACAACTTGTTACAAAGCTATGACTAAGGAATTATATTCCAAAGGCAATTTGCCGTCCACATTGCTCTGAGAACGTCTTCACGGTAAATAAAATGTAATCAGATGTTTCAATAAATCATACAGCTTAACGTTATATGTGACGTCCTTGTCTGTTGTGGCCTTTTGTATTCCTTAAGGTAAAGCTAATTGAAAACAGAAACCAGATAAAAACTGAAGGAAAATTATACAATATGGATACGACATATAGGCAATAATTGAAACCATATACTTGGTACCCCCTAAGCTTCAAGCAGGAAAAGTTTGAACAAAATTGGTCCAGTATTAAGGGCAGAAACTAGAGTTTTAATTTTATAGAATTTGAACAACTTTGAGCACTCTGTAGAATCGCATGTTGCCGCTTAGCTGTTCAAGTAAGTTACCTACTATGCCTATTGTTGTGTGTGTGTGTGTGTGAAGGTGTGTGCGTATTTATTAATGACTTATGACACAGTCAATGACTTTAAAGCAATGGATGAAACTATTTAATGACTTATACAAGTGGTTGCATTTTCTACATTTATTTTAATAATTAATTTGTTAGAAAGTTTCGGATTTTATAAATCAGGGAATTTAAGTTTAAATTTAATTTGGTTCTATTCCTACGGACCAGGATGCTTCGCGGTTTCAGTATTTGCACATATGTCGTATCCATATCGTATAACAGTAACTTTTATGAGCTCGCATCCAAATTCTCTTCTTGAAGTACGTGGCTTATCATGACTTTCATGGAAATGACTACAGTCAGATCCTTCAACTTCGAGAGGAAAGCATGAACCAGGCCCTCGTTCGTTAATCAAAGGTTTACCATCAATATAGAAATACGTAAGTGATTTTCCGTAATATAACCACTTCACTGTAAACATTAAATAAAAAAATAAAATATATAAATAAATAAATATTGTAGGACATTCTACACAGTGCTATACCAGACCCAAAGTAAGCATAGCTTAACTAGCTTCTGTTATAGGTTCTAGAATGTGGATAAACATACTTAGATACATTTTAATTAGGACGCAGGTACTCAAGAGATGAAACAAAGTATTTCTGCTCATTTTGCACAAAAATTAATTACTTTATTTCACCTCCTGACGACTCTTGGAATCATTATAAACTAAGCTAGCAACCATATTGGAGGCTCATGTACCACGTATTGGATTGTCTGAGTTCCTCGAATTTTTTAATGAATGTACATGAAAATATTCGAGGTACTTGGATCAATCATATCATGCCGATGTCGCTATAGGGTTTCAAGTTATTTTTATGGACTCGTGTAAAATAAAAGTTTAGTTATTAACAAGAACATGCGTAGTAGCGGAATTATCTTTATTACAAACTAGCTGACCCCGCGAACACTACCGCCTAACAGTTAATTATTTTTATTTTTCAATTTTTCTCTCCGTAAGAACCATCCCCGTACCTACTTTAAGGAATGTTCTAAAAAAAGAATTAGCGAAATCGGTCCAGCCGTTCACGCGTGATGGCGTGACCAAGGGAAATAGGGATTCATTTTTATATATAGAGTTTACAAACATACCTAGGTGGATTTTAAAACTCTTACACAAGACTTGAACAAAGCTCTTACAAAAATTCACGTCGCTGCTTTTTGATATTTTAATACTACATCAACAGAGTTACACTAGCGCAGTATTTTCAATGTTTCTCTTGGAAATGTTTGCTCGGAGCCATTTGTTCACAAAATAGGAAGTAAAGTTATTTTCGTGCTTCTTTTCAAAAGAACTTTGAACTTCCCGTTTAGTTTTAAGGCGATGCATCAGGAACTTCTCTCGCGGTAACTGCCGCATTGTGCTGTCGATTTTAAGTTTTTATTGTACTTTTGGCTTAAAACTTGACATTGAGTTTTGTGAAAATGAATTTACATCTGCTGTGGTTAGTATTATCAAAACTGACATAAATTCACACTGACTTTTTTTGACATAGATTTTCATTACAGTCCTGAAAAAGATAGCGAGTATTGGTATCTCGTCATTGTCCCCAATTGTTTCAAATGTTTCAATTATTTGGTTTATATTATGGTAATAATTAGGATCTTTTGATAAAGGTTAAAAGACTGGCTCTCCTTGGTATGGTGCAGGCAGTGTTCCAGCAATAAAGTACTATGGAAAGTCTTAGCGCGGGAAAACAGCCCACAACGGGATCGCCAATTTATTTGAGGTCGACGCAATATTACATTAGATACCTATAAGTCGGCAGTACTGAGCAAATATTTTTTTATTCACGATTAAAATCATATTATGTATTTACTAAATAAGTATTAGTAATAATAAAAAATGGTTGTAGTATACAGTTAAGACTTAAAGCTAAATAGAAAATGTCTCAATCTCTTAAGTCCCCGTCAGGAACTTAACGTGTCTGCGGTCGGCTTGAGGCATTTGGGCTCATGTAGGACTAACGTATTCAAAACAGACCCATACGCGTAAACATACAAAGTGACATACCATCTAGCTGAGCAAGTTGGTTGTGGCTGCGCAACCGATTATGTAAAACGTCTGTATTATTAATTTAGTAACAACACAGTCGATCCTAGCTAAACCATTTGGTTCAGAACTTAATTGTATTAATTAATTGCAATCAGCTGCTTGCAGGTAGACGTCAATTTGCACCTAAGCTTCTAGTAATTTACCTTCTGCATCTAGTTTATCATGGCTACCTTTTTAGATCGTCAGTCCATACAACTGAAGGCGTCTGTAAATTGTACGTATTATGTTATAAAAGTATTCCTTCTGCCTAACACGTGTTCATCTGGACATTTTTTATTCGCTAACTACCTACTGTTAGGTTGTACTACTACTACGAGTATAAAACCGTATCGTGATAATAGTAGTAAGATCCGTAACCCCAATATTGACAGATGATATTGCGATCTAATAAAATCGCCCCTCAACGTCTAGCTAACCAAATTCTGTTCCCCTAAAGTGAGCCCTTCATTTAAACACTAACTCCCCACGGATTACGGAAGTATACCTTCCATTTGTCACTCAAGAAAGGGCTTTTGTAAGGGTCCCATTGTTTTGAAGACACAGAAATCAGTGGATAATAATACCACAACTTCCGACCCCCACTTTATTACTCTATTAACTGTTGAACTATTGTAACATGTAGGTTAGAAGGGTTCTTAAGTTGTTAAAACTTCATTGTTGGAGGCTTTAGTATGATAATGTTGGTAATAAAGAGTTGATTAACAAATTGGGACAGAGGTTGAGTGGGTATTGTTGAAACTTTTTTGGCAAGCGTTACTGTCTGGAGTTTTAAAACTAACTTAGGCTTATTGTGGAAGCTATTTCTTGTTACTTAAGTTAATAAATACATAATTATTAAGTTATTAGTTACTTGGTAGAAATAATGAACAAAATATTTTTATACAATGTTACAATATGGGGTTCTTCAAGAAGGGCATTAGAAGGTTTCTTCAGGGTCGGCAGCGCGAGTGTGACGCCCCTGGTGTTGCATGCGTCCATAGGCCACGGTGACCGCTTCCCATCAGGTGGGCCGTGTGCTTGTCTGCCAACTAAGTGGTATAAAAAAAAAAAAAAGTCATTTCTGACAGAATCTGTCCTCTTCCCCAAGAAACTCTATTAAGTGAAGTTACCATACGGTGATAAAATTTCCAGCGTGACTAAAATTCTAGGATAACTTTTTAATTCCTACATGTTATGCGAAACAATCTTAATTAGATGTCAAATATTGGAATAACCTATTAATAAATTCTCGATATAATTTCCTTCCTTCAAGAAAATACATGATATGTTTTGGCTAAAATAATAATTAATATTTTAAGAAGGAATAGGAAAAAATAGAATGAATGAATCTTCGTAGGCATATCGCTAAATATTAAGTTTAAAAATATACGTAACTGTATTTAATGTGAATACTAAAGCAATGAATAGTCACAAACTTATAATATTACTAGCTTTTGCCCGCGGCTCCGCCCGCGTGGATGTCGGTTATCGCGACCAAACATAGCCTATGTCCTTTCTCGAGGTCTAATCTACCCCTATACCAAATTTTATCAAAATCGGTTCAGTGGTTTGGGCGTGAAAGCGAGACAGACAGACAGACAGAGTTACTTTCACATTTATAATATTAGTAGGGATATTATATCAGTTAAGTTCGCAGTTGTTTCAAATTCTTTATGCATTAATATACAGGGCGTCCCACGGCGATGCCACATGGAGGGGAAGTACCTTAAATCCTTAAGTTAGCTCATTTTGTTTAAAGGAGACATCATTTTATTTTTAAAAAGAAACAAAACTGCATTCAAAGATTTTTAAAAATTCGCTTGCCACACCCGGTAATCGAACCGACTAAAATCCGAAAAGTAACACCCTGTATTTTTATGGCATCAATCGATAGTGTCAATCATAAGGATCAAATCTCTCTAAGAAACATGGTAAATTAAATGAAAGGAAGTCCTTGAAATCTAAAATTATAAATTCAATTTGGCAAAATAAAACACTTTAACTCAAAGTTCATCCATCCATCTGATACCATATCTATACTATTATATAATTGTAAAGTGGTCATGTCTGTACATTGGAGATATTTAAAAAAAAATACTTGGGTTATGTTATGTTAACGATACTGAACACGAAAATATTTTTTTTGAATTTCCTGTCTGTTTGTCTGTTTGTCTGTTTGTCTGTTTGTCTGTTTGTCCGCGATGGACGCAAAAACTACTGGACGGATTTTGATGCGGTTTTTTTTGTTAGAAAGGGCTTGCTCAGACTTAAAATCTTACGTTTGTTTGATCGGAATCGGTTGAGTAGAACCGGAGTTGTGAACAATATTGATATTATACGGAATATGAGCGGAAATATAGATGGCGCTTTTTTATTCTTATGGATGAAATTTTATATCTTATTACATCCGAGCAAGTATGTAAATAAATAGACTTTAATTTACATTTACAGTTGTGTAAACAAATGCGATTTTAATCTTGAAATTATTATTTTTTTGTCAATGAATTTATTTCCACATGCGAACTAGATGGCGTTAACGCGGTTTTGAACTTACTATGGTTTCGTTCCAACTGGACGTATATAAGCATTTTTTATTCATTTCTTTTTTTTAAATTTCTAATTTATCAGGTATGAAATAGATGTCGGTACTGTCTTAAGATCAGTGTTACAAAATCGTTTTCCACACATAGACAGATTACTTGAGCGTGGTGAAGGATATAGTGAAGTAGACAAGACAAGCAAGAGATACAACGGGGAAGTGAAAGAGTAGGGGAGAGGGTGGGGGAAGAGAGTCGAGTAGATCTAGATATTATGCAGGTAGAAAGTTTATTTATACCACTTAGGTGGCAGACAAGCACACGGCCCACCTGATGGAAAGTGGTTACTGTGTCCTATGAACGTATGCAACACCAGGGGCGTCACACTCGCCCTTCTTGAAGTACCCCATACTATATTCGGGAGCCGTACTGTAGTAATGAGGTCGCAAACAAGCACGCGGCCCTCCTGATGGTAAGTGGTTACCTTGGCCTATGGGTGAGTGCAACACCAAGGGAGTCACATTTATGCTGCCTACCATGTAAGAACTAAGAGCAGGGATGGCGAACCTTTTTTGTGGCTATCGTATAACACGGCCGCATCTAAATACCTACTTTGTGGTGGCCAGCAGTGCCCAAAAAATTGTGCCGCGTGCCACCTTTGGCACGCGTGCCATTGGTTTGCCATTCCTGGATTAGAGCGTGGTGAAGGATATAGTGAAGTAGACAAGAGATACAACGGGGAAGGGGAATGAGTAGGGGAGAGGGGGGGGGGAGAAGGAATAAGGTATGGGGAGTAGAGAGTCGAGTAAATAATGCAGGTAGAAATTTTTTTTTTGAACCATTTAGGTGGTAGACAAGCATACGGCCCACCTGATGGTAAGTGGTTACCGTGGCCTATGGGTGAGTGCAACACCAGGGGAGTGTGCCACTCGTGCTGCCTACCCTGTAATAACTTAGAGAATCTGTGCCGTCAGCGCAAAAGATAAGTCGGACAAAGCCTTTGGTTTTCCCACTGACAGCACAAAGTACAAGCTACTCTTCAGCGAGCTTTGGCTACCCTACTCACCGTCGAAAATAAAACACGAGGTTATTAAGCCGCAGCCTTCTGTAGGGCGGAGATACTTCCCCAGTCGGACTGCTCCATTGGGACGAATATACCGTCGTGTACCTACCTCCTCGAGTCGAATAGAGAGGCGAGTACAATGTCTAATCAGCGTTCAACGCTCAACTTTTAGCACTATTCACAACACCACGCGATAAACGACATCCACGCGGGCGGAGCCGCGGGCAACAGCTGGTTAACAATAAAATTCCATATTTAAACTAATTTTCTTTTTTATCGTGCTGACACCGCTGCTGGTCAGCAGTAGTATTTAGGTATGTCGAACTCAAACCGACTAAAACCGCACGCCATCTAAATTAACAGGTTATAAGTTGATCCATAGGGCAATTCTCTTGCCATTTTCGTTGCACAGGGTACACCGCATGCAGGTTTCTAATCAAATCAAAGATATCTCTAGTGTTGATACCTTGTAAGAATTTCTTACAAGGTATCAACACATCAAAGATATCTCTAGTGTTGATACCTTGTAAGAATTTCTCACAAGGTATCAACACTAGAGATATCTTTGATGAAATTTATTTATTAAAATGAGTACTAAATGAATGAACTTTGTTACCTGTTTAGAATGTAACTTTATTGGGTAACTGCATGAGGTATGTGTAGGTAGGGTAGGTAGTTATTTTTGGGTGCTTGATTAGAAACCTGCACGCGGTGTACCCTAGGCAACGAAAATGGCAAGAGAATTGCCCTATGGATCAACTTATAACCTGTTAATTTAGACGGCGTGCGGTTTTAGTCGGTTTGAGTTCGACATACCTAAATACTACTGCTGACCAGCAGCAGTGTCAGCACGATAAAAAAAGAAAAGTAGTTTAAATATGGAATTTTATTGTTAATATGGTATCAGATGGATGGATGAACTTTGAGTTAAAGTGTTTTATTTTGCCAAATTGAATTTATAATTTTAGATTTCAAGGACTTCCTTTCATTTAATTTACCATGTTTCTTAGAGAGATTTGATCCTTATGATTGACACTATCGATTGATGCCATAAAAATACAGGGTGTTACTTTTTCGGATTTTAGTCGGTTCGATTACCGGGTGTGGCAAGCGAATTTTTAAAAATCTTTAAATGCAGTTCTGTTTCTTTTTAAAAATAAAATGATGTCTCCTTTAAGTAAAATGAGCTAACTTAAGGATTTAAGGTACCTTCCCTCCATGTGGCATCGCCGTGGGACGCCCTGTATATCAGGGCTGTGCTTATATTTTTGATACTAATAAAATGTACTACTTAATTACTATTTTATCGCAATAATAATAATCTTTATGTGCTCGCAGAGGTTAAAATACGAAGTAATTTTAATAATTAATATCACCAAGTTTTACTAATTTGGGTATTTCGTTTAATACATATATTATGTAACTGTTTGAACTTTAAGTTGGGTACAGACTTGCCAAGCCTCTTAATTAAATAGGTAGGTATATAGTTAAATAATAAGTTAAGTAGAAGTTTCGTATGCCTTACAAAGGCGGCGCATGTTGTACCTACGAGTATTTAAAACTAATAAAATAACAAACGATTAAGCACGTCTGTAATAAATAGATTTTATTTCATTCAAGCTAGACCTTAGTTACTATCTAGTCACTAATCCTCTATATTTTTATTATAAACCTTTTAAGTTCTGTAATAATATGTATGTATAAATCACTGGAGAGTTTTTGTGCTGTCCGTGAGAGAGCAAAAGGCTTGTCAAGGCATCTGTTCTTACAGAGTCGGCAGCACGAGTGTGACTCCCCTGGTGTGAGTCACACTTCAGACTTCGCAATTATTAATTTAAATTGAATTAATACTTCGTAAACTATTTTGGTACATGACCCCAGTAAGATCTTTGGGACTGGTCAACATAGGTGATATTGACTTGGGCCGCAGTATAGGGCAGCATGAGTAGGGCGGTACATCTTCTGTATAAGGAACGAGACTTTAGTGTAGGCTTTCCTCTCGGAGGATGGTTATGACGGCAATCATTCACGCAATCACTCAAGCTGTGGAATGAACTCCCTGCGGTGGTTTTCCCAAGCGACTACAATATGGGGTTCTTCAAGAAGGGCATTAGAAGGTTTCTTCAGGGTCGGCAGCGCGAGTGTGACGCCCCTGGTGTTGCATACGTCCATAGGCCTCGGTGACCGCTTCCCATCAGGTGGGCCGTGTGCTTGTCTGCCAACTAAGTGGTATAAAAAATAAAATAAAAACGTAAAAGTCAATGTAGGTCAGGTGTAGGTAGGAGAATGATCTAATCTACTCACTTGTGTGTACGTAAATTACATACTCGTGTAACCAACTACTGATCAAACAAAACTTACCGCGTCTATGAGTTTGTACACTATTTATTAACTTTATAGTAGTTTATTGTTTCGAATTGTGTAGAATATGAGCTCATACTATAAACTTTCAATAAAAATGATGGTACCTCAGTAGATTATTGTCATGTTTGTCACGAATGTGAATAAGCATAAGCTGAATCATTTGTTTTACGTTTGTGTGACGTCAGACAGGTAAACATGTTGCACTTCAGTTGCTTGCACAACATAACATACATCATTATACTCATAATATTGTAATATTTCTTTACAAACTCATAATCAATATCATTATTACTGTTATTAATGTACAATATTTGTCAGTTAATCTAGAAGTTTAGACCCAGGGGTTCATTGCCGACTCCTCGTCTCAACTACATGTGAGGTTGGGTTGTGCCCTAAAAAGCTTGGTAAAAATACAAAATCTGATTTATCTATAGTACTAAAAACATGTAGCTTAAAATTTTGCATAATTTTGCATACAGCTTGTATACCTATGTCTTTAAATTTAGTAGAATATGGTAAAATGTAAAAACTGGCGTACGCCGAGCTAAATTCAGGTCATTTTCAAACATAATTTGGTCTTACGAGATAATTTTAAAAACTGCAGAGTTTGCGGCAACGGTGCATAGTGGGGAATTCACTTTTTTTAGTATGTTCTTGAAAAACAAACTCAATTTGAGTTTAATATTGTATACCTGGGTAGAATTTATAGTAGGTTTAATTATAATTACCCTATTACGTGGGACCTAATACATTGATTGGTGAAACGTGGGTGTCAATTTACCTCTGCCTAACCCTCTGGGGATAAAGGCGTGATTGTATGTTTGCATGTATGTATGTAATAATAATTTATCGAATGCCTCGATATAGTAAACAATAGTAGTTTTACATGTAGTTATAGGGTAGATGGTATTCATTCAAAGATCTAAAGATTTCCAAACTTTCACGGAAGTGGTTTACGAGTCATCTTAAACCCAATCCCAAAAACAGCAACATGACTACATGCAAACATGTAATATTTTTTTTTTTTCTTCAACACTCAAACAATATGCAAAAAAATCGTTTAACGCTAGCAAAGTTGCAGTTCCTCTCAGCAAATAATAAGACATTAAATACTGAATTTACCACCAGTACTTGAAATATTTTCAGTGAAAACCGAAAATAACTTGCCAATTTAATAATTGAAAATGATTATACTGCAAGTACAAATTCCCAGCAGTCTATCAACACTGTCTATTTATGTCTAATAGCAGAGAGCGAAATTTAAATTTTAATTAAATCACGACGAAATTTGCATTAACACGTCAGACGTCATCAAGTTAATTGACGTTAAGTTTTTCACGCGCGTGACGTTGGAATTTATTTTATTATCAGTTCCAGCTCATTTATGTATTCATTTTACAGGCTGCCTATACTTTATTTTCTGGCTAATTTCATTTCGGTTAATTGGTGATTGAATGAATTGACATACGTTAAAACTGAGTTACGATTTAATATTGTTTAACAGCAATTATATACAGCTTGATTTGCGAGAAGTGATCGTGACGCCAATGTTCTTGTTATTTATAGCAAAATATATCAGTGCGATAATCCACAACCACACTAATATGCGAAATAATATGCGAAAGTAATTCTGTCTGTCTGTCAATCTGTCTGTCTGTCTGTCTGTATGTTACACTTTCACGCCTAAACCACTGAACCGATCATGATGAAATTTGGTCCTTGGGAAAGGACATAGGTTATGTTTAGCCGCGATAACCGACATTAGAGCCGCGGGTAAGAGCTAGTCCATACTAAAATTACAAATAAAAGTAACTTTGTCTGTCTTTCTGTCTGTCTGTTAGGCTTTCACATCTAAACCGCTAAATGGATTTTGATGAAATTTGGTATAAGGGTAGATCAGACCTTGAGAAAGGACATAGGCTATGATTGGTCGCAATAACCGACATCAACGCGGGTGGAGCCGCGGGCAACAGCTAGTTTGTTATACGTTTACAAATTGTGTATTGTAAAAATCTATACACAGAAATATTTTTCACTGAAATTCTTGTCATTTTTTTTTTGTGAAACATAAACCAATCTATATCGCGAATATTTAAAGCTACCGTTTTTTTTCGGTTCCCCCCCGTTTCACCGAAATTTTTATGTCATAATTTTGTTTCGCATAACAACGCATAGCATAAACTTCATTTCGCAGAAAAAGGTTTGGCATACACTCATTCGTCATACTTTCATAACGCATAATTTTGTAAGTCAGAATCATCTTTTGGCATAAACTTTTAAAGCATAAAAATCAAAAAGTAGAACCGTGCATGCAGCAAGCATCAGACATGCAGCATGCGTCAGGCATGCAGCATGCAGCATGCAGCAAGCATCAAGCATGCAGCATGCAGCAAGCATCAGGCATGCAGCATGCATGCAGCAAGTATCATGCAGCAAGCATCATGCAGCAAGCATCAGGCAGTAAACATGCAGCAAGCATCGTTTCTGTCACAGCTCCGGCGCTGCGGGGCTCCGGCGGCCCCACACGAGCTTACCGTCGCAGATGATTGTAACTCCCACCACCGCAGCTTCGGCTTGCTGGCCGGCTGTGCCGGCCAGCCTCAGCCGCGGCGGCGGCCATTAAAACCACCTGCTCCTCAGCTCGTGAGCCGCCTCGCCCCTCCGCGCCTACGCGGGCTTAAATAACACTCTAGGGGTAGGGCAAACAAGACTACGTGAAGTCGGATTTGCAGCAATTCATTTCTGTCACTAACTTTTTTGTAACAAATTTTAACTTTTCTGCCAACTGAAGAGTATGCCATTGCTAATTCGGATATATGACCATTCTGCCAAAATACGATTCTATTAAATAAGTCGTTATGCCTTGAAAATGTTCGATTAAATAAAATTATGCCAAATGAGTTATGCCAAATGAATTTCGGAGTATTAAGTTTCTGCCAGATGGAGGGAACCCTTTTTTTTCTGGTGCAAGTTTCATTCGATCCAGCAATCATAACATTGCCATTAAACTAATGTACCTATAGGTTGTTACTTCATTACCATTCTCGTACTAGCCAAACCACCAACAAACCACAATACTGGTTATTGAAAATTAATAAATCGAACACACGAGAGACAGCACATCATAAATAGCTCCATGAAATTGAGTCCAAGCTAACAAGCGGCCAAACTCGACTTGAACAAAATCTACTAAATTGGTCTGCTTCAAGCGAATGCAACGTTGCATCGATCACGGCTACCTAACTAAACGATCGTAACACAAGTGAATATAAACTCTAAATTTTATAGACTAAAGTTAGTTTCCGAATGGACTGGTTCACTAAAATTGTGGTGAAATTTTCGTTGTGCAAGTGCTTTGAATCTTTGGATACTTTATGTACGTACACAGAATAATGTGGTGAATAAAGCGGTAACTTAGTGTTGGAGCTGTAATGAAGTTGACAGCGATGAATTTACTTAGATAATAAGTTTATTAATTAAGTTTTTGATAAATATGGTGAAACGCTATTTGAAATTATGTGTAAATAAGTCTGAGTGCTATGGTAGCACTCAGACTTATTTACACAATAGTACATAGTACGTGTCTATAATGGTGACCCTCTTTTCTGAGACTTTGCTTTCAGCTTACCATCAGGCGAGGTGAAGTCAAATTAACGTGTCCTATTTAAAGAATGTAAACTTTTACCGTAATTCAAGAAAGAAAATTCTAACCAAAATTATATTCCTATCCTAATATTATAAATGTGAAAGTTTGTGAGAATGGATGTGTGGATGTGTGGATGTTTGTTACTCTTTCACGCATAAACGGCTGGACCGATTTGGTTGAAATTTGGTATGTATATAGGTTATACCCTGGATTAACATATAGGCTATATATCAGCGATGAACGGGATCACAATTCCACGCGGGCGGAGCCGCGGGCAACAGCTAGTTCCTAATATTTCCTAACTTTGAATGACGTAAACAGTTACTTAGAATATGCAGTTTCTCCATTTAATTTCTTCACAACTTCATACATTGAAGCGGTTGCATACCGAGTAACCAGAAAGTGCTTAGCAAACTCTTATCAGAAAAGCACTTGCCTTTCATTTCGCAATCGAATGTGAGCTTTCCTGGAAATCGACTTTTAACTTCCTTCCATAATGCTCTGGTATTTTAAGTTATTGGTACGTGACCTGTCTTCTTTTGCGGTCGGTTTTTGTAGTTTATTTTGGTATAAATATAGGTGTGTGTCATTTTATGTGGTCATTTCATCAATGACTTTTCCCAGACTTTGCCTTCAGCTTACCATCAGGCGAGGCGAAGTCAAATTGACGTGTCCTATATAAAAAAATTGCATTGTTTTAGGTGTTTTATGTGTGATGATGAACCAATTATTACTACCAAGTTTTCTACAAATAGTGCTTCTTTTTTATACTATTTAGGTGGCAGTCAAGAACACGGCCTATTTGATGGAAAAAGCTTCAATTTATGAAGTTGTAAAGAAATTAAATAAAGAGAGAAACTGCATACATAGAACCTATTTAAGTCATTCAGAGTTAGGAAATATTAGGTGTATAATTTCAAATTTTGGTTAAATTTTTCGTTCATTGAAACGGGATAATAAAGTAGGTATATTGTTCAGAATTGGAAGTCAACAAATTCAATTTCTATCTCATTTGTAGAATCATATCGATAATTGAGTGATGACGTCAAAAGTATACAACTTAACTGTTTATTTGGATGTATTTATTTAAATATTTTACATGGACAGTTCAAATAAAATAAAAATTACTTAGCTTATATTTTATTAGCTTTTGCCCGCGGCTCCGCCCGCGTGAATGTCAGTTATCGCGACCAAACATAGCCTATGTCCTTTTTCAAGGTATAATCTACCCTTGTACCAAATTTCATCAAAATCGGTTTAGTGGTTTCGGCATGAAAGCGTAACAGATAGACAGACAGACAGACAGAGTTACTTTCGCATTTATAATATTAGTATGGATTAGTCAACCCTTATACCAACCCTATTAGGCTTCAGCCGTGGCAACTTCATCCCCGTAGCATCCATTTAAGTCATGTAATTATGTTTTCCGCAATGTATTAATGTTCAAAAATAATGTATGGGAGTCGGTTAGATTTGTTGACATTTATGATTACTGCTCCGCTCCCTTGAGAAGTAGCGTGATGATTTATAGCCTGTAACCAACCTCGATAAACGAACTATTCGATACCAGTTTGTAATCCATTTAAACCAGATTGTAATCCATTGCAATCCATGTAACCACAGTAACAATGACCATGGTAATATAGTCTGTGTATGTACATGTATATTATCAATATACAAGCTCGATATCTGCTTGCAACAGATAAAACCGCATACCACATGTTGTATTATTAATATCGAAAATTGACGTAATGAAAAGCGTTGACACGCTACAAATTACAATGACTAGAAATCTAAAGTATTATAGTATTATAGCATCTTATTAGTAACAAACGATATTGTAAAAGTCAAAGTAAAGGAAAAAAATATACAAATATTTAGTATACAAAAACATTGACAGCGGTGGGATTCGAACCCACGCCCTTTACGGACTGGTGCCTAAAACCAGCGCCTTAGACCACTCGGCCACGTTGCCTCCCATTGTTCCATTTGAATTAAATATTCTAATTCTATTTTATTCCTCCTACTGTCGGTAATTGAAACTATGACATTATTATAATGGTTGTTTAATCATTCTAAGAGCATTCTTTCTTAATATTTCAGTGTAAATGAAGCCTTAATTTCAGCGTTTACATTTGCAAGAACAACGAACAAATGTTATGTCACTGTTTACACTAAAATAATTTGACATAGATCGGATAAAATGAGCAATCGCTCGTTTGGTGTAAATTAACTATATAGGCTTGTGTCCACTAAGAATAAATCGGGTTGATGTATGTTCCTAGCGACTATTCTTGTTATAAAGATAGCAAAAAGCATAATAGTTTGGTATATAAAATAAGGATTACTTTTATTTTTATAAAATAAATTTAGAGAAATTAGACATTCAGTCACGTGACATCAAACACCAATCAGAGAGCGTGACGTCACGCCTTGCGCCCTGTGTTGACAACGTAGGTGATTTTTCGCCATGTAGGCCTAGACGAAAATTGGAAAACAGTTCTTTAAATTAATAAATTTATAACTGGAGTGAAGTCAAAACAATACCTATAAACTAAACTATAATACCTACTAAGTCAAAGTAAAAAAAAAAAACTAAGTTTTTAGTTATTTTTTACAGTTTTTAACTGTAAAATAACAAATTGTGATGATAACTTGAAAAAAAAAAACGTTTTATCGCACCCCTATTCAAACAAAGAAATAACTCAAAATTCATGTTTTATGAGATTTCATCAAAAAGTGTAATAACTTTACTAGGAGAAAGGTTTCACTCGAACAGCCATTGCAATACGATCAAATTGAGCAAGATAAAACGTAGTCCGTCTCTTTCTTACTAACGCGCGCGAACAAGTTGGTACCGGTAAAGTGAACGATTCATTGATGCGCCAGCTCCGTATGAGGTCGGATCGTTGCTTGTAGGAATAAAAGTGAAATAAAACAAAATAATTCGGTGCATTGCTGGCAGTTAACTATAACATTGTTTATTATTTAATCTAAAAGTGCATTAATTAAAACTTATTTCGCTTTATTAGTAAAAATGTTATAAGTTGTACCTAAAATTTTCGATTTAATTCTGTTTCATATGAAACAATGTGAGTTTTTTTAATTCCTGTTCAACTTATTGCAGTTTTATTTTAAATTTTTTAAAATGGACTGAATATTAATACGACTTGTTTTACTTTTTTACTGTAAATCCACGGGAATCATCATAGATTTTTTAGTTGATTCTGCTTATTATTAATTTCGCGACGAACATTTTTTTATTCCTTTAATTTAATACATTATTCAACTAACATACAGCCATATTTTTTTAAACCACTTAGGTGGCAGATAAGCACACGGCCCACCTGTTGGAAAGTGGTTCGTGGCCTATGGAAGTATGCAACACCAGGGGCGTCACACTCGTGCTGCCGACCCTAAAGATACCTTCTAATGTCCTTCTTGAGAAGCCCCATATTATTTTAGTCGCTTGGGAAATCCACCGCGGGGAGTTCATTCCACAGCTTGAGTGTGCGAGGGATGAATTTCCTTTCATACCGCACAGTGCACACCGTTTCCGGTTGCAATGTGTGAGGATGAATTCCCCGCCTATGGCGAAAGGTGCGAGAATAGAATGTAGCTGTGGGCATCATGTCAAACAGTTAATCTGAGCACAAACCATTGTAATATAGGCGGTAGAAAACACACAATGAGGCAAAGTCTCTTCTGAGACTGAGAGGTTCTACATCGCCTGTAAGTATGGGATTGCCGACAAGCCTCAACGCCCCTCTTCGCACCAAGTCAAAAGGGTCAAGCTGGCATGCAGGCGCTCCGGCAAAAAGGTGTCAGTAGTACTCCATGTGGGGCCGAACCTTCGCCTTTTATAGGAGGAGCCGGTGCCCCACTGTGAAGTACTGCTTCGCTCTGTTGAGCAACCCAAGTCTCTTTGATGCCAACTCGACCTTGTCTGCCAGATGACTTCAGTATTGGACGTCGTTGGAGATGTCGACACGAAGTATCCCGATACTTGTGGTAATGATAAGCGCTGTGCCCAGAAATTGCGGCGCTACAACAAATTGAGCCTTCTTAGCGGTGAATACACATACTTGTGTCTTAGTGGGATTGAATTGGACTAAGTTTAGTCGTCCCCAATCGGATACTCCAGAGAGAGTAGTCTTGATTTCGGACAAAGTTGTTTGCAACTCTCCTCCAGTTCAGACCTAGGGATATTTTCACGGCCCATGTAATACGTGTCCCCGGTGCTATCATCTGAATAACAATGGATGGAGCCATCAGACAGCATGTCATTAATATGCAGCAGAAACAGGGTCGAAGACAACATGGAGCCTTGTAGAACTCTAGCGTTTATGTCCATGCAGTTCGAGCAACTGCCATCGACGACGGCTTGAATACTTCTGTTGGACAAAAAACTGGCAATCCATACGCATAGTCCTTTGGGGAGTCAATAGCGTGGCAACTTCGCAAGACCTCTGTGCCAGACCCAATCGAAGGCCTTCGCAATATCTAGGCTGACCGCTAGTGCCTCACCTCAACTTTCGATGGCTTGCGCCCATCGGTTAGTGAGATGCAATAGGAGGTCACCGGTAGAGCGACGGTGACGAAAACCGTACTCGCGGTCGCTCAGGAGATCGTTACCACTAAGGTATCTCAGGAGCTGTGTATTAATCATACGCTCCACCACTCTCACCTTCGAGAGAAGTGAGGTGATAGCGATAGGCCTGTAATTGGACGGATCTGTTCTGTCGCCTTTCTTAGGCACAGGATGCACGAATGCAGTCTTCCTCGAAGCCGGGAAGTCACCTGTCTCGTGGAATAGGAGAGCGCGAAAAGGCGTGTAAGCACTGGCCACAACTCAGGGGCACCGTGCTTAAGCACCATCGCCAGTATATCATCCGGCCCATTTGACTTCCGAACATCTAGGGATTTAAGTTTACGCCGGACCACCCGTTGCGTGACTTTTACTTCAGGTATGGAAGCACCACAGCTGTGAATAATAGGTGGCTCGGAGTTCCCGTCGTTCATAGTCGAGTTTGACGCAAAGAGATAACCCAAGAGATCGGCTTTCTCCTTAGCGCCATGGGCCAGACTACCGTCGGGTTTTTGCAGTGACGGAAGACAGGACTGGCAGAAGATTCCCTCGGCAGCTTTGGCGAGCACCAAAAAGCACGACTACCTGATGGGTACCGCGCAAGACGCTCGCCAATTCCGCCGATGAATTCAAACTTAACCCTGGCGGTTGCTTTTTTACTGGACCTCGAGGTAGCTATTGGTAAGAGCTGTTGGCCGCGATGGTTCAAGCCCCGCGAGAGTCACTTGCGCCGGGACAAAGCAGTGGTCCAAAGTACCGAGTGGTGCATCCACATTTACGGAGCACGCATCCGGGCGCGTAGTCAGCAGAAGGTCCAGTATAGCTTCAATGGGTGTCGATGTCTGGTATTCTAATGATAGAATGCACCAGTTGTGAGAGTTCATAGGTCAAGGCGAAGTTGTGTACAGCCCTTCCCGCAAAATCAGTTTCGGTGGACCTCAACCACTCCACGTGGTAAGCATTGAAGTCCCCCAAGAACACTAAGTCCGCGGTAGGATACTGCTCGATTAACCTGTCCGCCGACCGCTGCAGATGCTCATACAGTTGAGCCTTGCCCAGATCACCGCTATGAGACCTGTAGAGGCACGCATCGATACGGGTGTGGCCAACGTGATCTATACGCACCTTTTTGTTGTTTGTTAATTATAATATAATATAATATTACTTTATCTACTTTGGAAAAGTATTAAATTAATGTTAATTTAAATAAAAAACTGAAATAAAAGTAAACACATCAAAAACTTATAAATAATTTTATAATAAAACTGCATTATTTTGATTTACATGGTGCCATTTCGAATGTACTGAAAAAATATTTTATCATAAACTGAATTAAGTACGAACTTTTTTTTAATTAATATTAATAAATTACCTATGTTTATAAATAAGGATATTCTCTATAACAATTAATTGCTATCTTTATCAAATTATCCATTTCTATTTTTAAAACGTACTTATCTCATTTACTTTATTTTTAATTAAATATTGAAGTACACTGCGCGAAGGTGTCAAACTTTATTTGCGTTTTCCCACAAATACGTAATTTTGAGTTATTTCTTTGTTTGAATAGGGGTGCGTTATATTAATATACTGATATTTTGGCGTTTGGGCTACTTTAGGCTACTTTGGGAATGAAAAACGGCGATATTAGGCCAAGCGTGGTTGGCAACACAACACTGCTTGCGTTTGCGTTATTGTTTTTGTTTACGATACGTAGTACGTACCAGTATATATATTAATCTATGCACTACACATGAACTTGTTAGACAGTTTTGACACGGGGACACGGCGTGACGTAATAAAAGTCGCCATTACAGTTTGGAGTGTTTTTGACATAAATTCAAATCGACTTATTAAATCTCAAAATAAACCATGTAAATGATTGTTTTATATCAAAATAATATATTTTTGGGGTCATTTAGGTATAGAAGTATTGTATTAACCATTTTTTCAAATTTAGGACACAAGCCTATTATAGCACGATACTGTTTCAATACGTTAATTGATCGCATACACTTGCTGCAGAAGCCATTAAGAAGAAGTTGAAGTTGATCGCATACATAGTTTAGAATCAGATACCTAAGCCGTTTCGGAGGAGTTTACAGACAAATACTGTGACACGAGACAAAATATGTTAGATATTACAATTTAATATTTAACCAGAGAAACCCACTTCTCATAAAAAGTAATTTAATTTAATACCTTGTTCATTTCTTTTTCAATTTGAATTTAGAATACAGAATGTGAAATGCGCTAGGAACAAATTCAATCAATCAATCTATCAGTCTGCGAATTTGTACACAATGGTCAATTTATTTTCTATCTACAATGGTTTCAGCAGATAACAAGCGATAGATAATAATACCCAGTTATTATCAAATCTATATGAATTCCTTGCTTAAAATACCAAATTTTATTCAAAAGAAAAATACCTACACACTGAAAGGACACGTGTTGATCCTGTAATCAAAATATTGTGTTAAAACTTTTACAGTAATAAACCTAACAGATTTTTCCTTAAACATTTTTCATTAAATACAATTTTGCAATATTACTGTAGTATTTATTATTAAACATTTACAAGTTTTACTAAACAGTTTGCTTTTTAATACGTCCACTAATCACATCAATATTTCGGTAAGACCAGATAATAAAATACGTCTTTAAAATTTAAATAAAAGAAAAATCAATACGTCTTTCTTTGTTCTTTGTCGAGGGACTAAATTTAAACAAAACTAATTGTCTGTTTTATTGAAGAAAGACATCTAAGACTTCTTAGTACTTCAGACTTCAGACAGACTTCCTAATACATAAACTAGAATGATTAAAGTAGAATCATAAAAGAGCTTCAGGAATTATCTCACGTAATCAAAGTTTTGAACCGCGGATAGCTTTAATGGGATTCAGGATGGCTAAACAAAAATATAATCTTCTTTGAACCAGATACCTATATTAGGATCTTATGATTAATATTTCGTAAAACAAACAGAAAATTTCAAATGAAAGTTATTCCCCAAGTCGGTCGCGGAATAACTGAAAGTAGGATTATCTTAGACTTAATCTTACAAGGGCCCCGTTGTGAAGCGGATAATATTTTTTTAAAAGTCAACATTTTTCTTTTTTTATTTACATTTTTTGTGTTATTTCGAACTACCCGTTGTCCGCGATCCCACTTCTGTTACAATGTATTACTTTGTATTTAGATATACAACATGCCACATCAGTAAAAATAATGAAATTTTACCAATATGACTCAAGACAAAAAATTACGAAACACATTGGATTTCTGGAAGCAGCAACCAAAATATAATAATCCATAATCCCATAATTCGCTTGCAGCGCCACCTACCGGACTCAAACTATACCTGTAATTTTCATAAAAGTACAAGTTATAAGTTGACAAAGTTTTATGGCAATTGGATAAACGGTATTACGATATTGTATTGTAGAGTTCACCAGAAATAAACGACGTACAAACACTTCAAGCAAAATAATAATTAATCATAAAATTAAAAAAATAAACATTCTAACCATAACAAATTTTGATGAAGACGGAAAAATAAAATAATATTTTCACTTAATTTTATTAAACCGTCTCATCCGCTTACTTTGTATTTTTACGGCGGCATAAAAATCGCCATAAATTACGCTTTGAAGGAAATTGCTCTGTTACCTTTCCATCTTTTAAAAAATTTGTATTCAAGGAGCCTGTTCCATCGTAACTGTACGTAATACTTTTAATGACTGCTTGCCTTGTGGTCTTAGTGGCCAGTGGCTCTTAACAAACTTCTTAGACGATGCACTTCTTCTTCATTATTTTAATTTTATTTATATTCAGCACACAGATCTTTTTAAATATGTTATGTAACTATGTACGAGAGCTCCACTTAAATATTTATTTTATTCTGTTTTAGTATTTGTTGTAATAGCGCTAACAGAAATACAATACAATACACATCATGTGAGACTTAATTCATCAGACAGCCTGATGACAGACAGGCGGACAGTGGGGTCTTAGTAATAGAGTTCCTTATTTTTTCTTTGGGTACGGAACCCCAATAATCAAATTTATTAACTACGAGCTACTAAACCTAAAATATAAGCACACCACAATCTGCATATAATACGAGTACTAAGGTACATTTTTCAAGAAAAACTTCGTGTAGTTTTATTTAAGCTTCAAAATTGTATTGGTTTGCTTTTATTATGATAAGAAAAAGCTGTACCATCCTTAGGGAACAATATTTTATATAACGTTCCGTGTAGTACTTTAGATTTTATTTTATTTTATAGGATCTACATTTAGCTAGTAGGTACTAGGAAAAAATTTGCCGCTTTTTGCCATCAGTGTCGGATACAGTGGCTTGCAACAGACTATAATTATATAAGTACACTGCTTCCTCCTCTATATTTGATGGTAAACAATGATGAATAGTTGTTTTTTCTTAGGTGTGCTGATTTATAGACAATAAAAAATTCCATGATTCAAGAAATATATCATTCAATCAATCAATCAATCAATTAGCCTATTGCAATCCACTGCTGGACATAGGCCTCTATATCACTTGTCTATGTTATAGGTATATTTTGCAACTCTTAGGGTTTTTTCCAAAAGTGTGTCTCAAGCAAACTTTGAGAATGGTAGAACTGGTCAAGTTTAGTAATAAAATAATAGTGGTAAAGTAAAAGTGTGTATTCAATATGTGCCTAACGCAAATTTTTATCCTTGACAAAGTCTTATAATCTAACTGAAAAATCATTAAATAACAATTAATTCTACTTAACATTGAAACCAGTTCTTTGTACCAACAACTTGGAATATAAAACAATGATAAGAAAATTAATTGCATGTGGAGCATATTAATATGACCTACAAAGTAAGGTGTCGTACATCGAAATAAACCTTACCGTATACAGAGCTACTTGGGTTACATTATTAATTCACCTCACGAGTATATTCACTTAATTTGCTAATTAAGTGAATATACTCGTGAGGTGAATTAATAGTTCAGCCTTTCCTTTATCCATCCATCCATATCTTACGCCTATTACACTCCAAGGTAGGCAGAAACAACACCACACCACTTGACTCTACCCTTTTTTTTTATCGTGCGAAAAATCCCCACGGATAATACCTCCCCCGCCGGGGCCGGAGGAGGAGGTTATGTCGGACTCGAACCGATTAAAACGCACGCCTTCTGTGGGCCGTCAGTTGCCGGAGGTGAGATTGTCATAGCCATATCCCTCGCACCCCGGCCGACCCAGGGCCATATCTCTCGACCTGGCCCTCTTCCGGTGCGGGGACCACGGAGTCCCCACTCTACCCTTACATTCTTCACGAGCTTCCTCTACAGTACTGCCATTAATTCTTTCATGTAAGCCCGCCGATTTCGAGTACTTCTGACCTGCACTTTTATTTTCAAATTTTATTAATTTGGTCAATGTATGCTGCTAGGTTACATTCAATGATACATTATAAACTACTAGTTTTTGCCCGCGGCTCCGCCCGCGTGGATGTCGGTTATCGCGACCAAACATATCAATCAATCAATTAGCCTATTGCAGTCCACTGCTGGACATAGGCCTCCCCCAATGTGCGCCACGTTTGCCGATCCTCCGCCTTCCGCATCCAGTCCGTCCCAGCCACCTTTCGCAGGTCGTCGGTCCATCTGGCTAGGGGATGTCCTACCCTCCGTTTTCCTACGCGCGGTCTCCACTCTAGGACTCGTTTGCTCCAACGGCCATCAGTCCTTCGGCAGATGTGGCCAGCCCACTGCCACTTCAGCTTGCTTTTTCTGCGAGCTATGTCGGTAACTTTGGTTCTTTGTCGGATAACCTCGTTACGAATTCTATCCTTCAAAGAAACTCCAAGCATAGCTCGCTCCATAGCCCGCTGCGCGACTTTTAGGTCACGGACTAACCCCACCGTCAGTGGCCACGTTTCGGCACCGTAGGTCATAACAGGCAGGACGCACTGGTCGAAAACCTTTGTTTTGAGGCATTGCGGCAGAGGGGAGGAGAAGACCCGGCGCAATTTGCCAAATGCTGCCCACCCTAGTTGGATTCTTCTGGCTATTTCTTTCTCGAAGTTGTTTTTACCGAGCTGGATAACTTGCCCCAGGTAGATATATTTTTGAACAACTTCGAGTGTCGCCCCTTCGATGGCAATCGGACTCGGTACAACATGTTCGTTGGTCATAATCTTGGTTTTATCCAAGTTTACACTGAGGCCGACGTGTCGAGAAGCTCCATTCAGGCTGTGCAGCATTTCGTCCAGTTGTTCCAGCGACTCCGCAACTATGACGATGTCGTCAGCGAATCGAAGGTGCGAGATGTACTCACCGTTGATGTTGATGCCCCGCCCAGTCCAATCCAGAGTCTTGAAGACGTCCTCCAATGCGTTGGTGAATAGTTTGGGAGATATAACATCTCCCTGTCTCACTCCACGCTGGAGGCTAATGGGTTTCGTCTTCTGGTCTTGGAGCTGGACGGACATTGTGGCAGTGTCATACAAGCATCTCAGCACCTCGATGTATCGCCAATCGACACGGCACCGCTGCAGGGCATCCAGCACAGCCCAGGTTTCGATAGAGTCGAAGGCTTTTTCGTAGTCCACAAACGCCATACACAGCGGCTGGTTGTACTCCTGCGTCTTTTCTACAATCTGCCGAACAGTATGGATGTGGTCCACGGTACTATAGCCTTTTCGAAACCCGGCTTGCTCAGGTGGCTGGAACTCGTCGAGCTTAGCCGCGAGGCGATTTGTGACGACTCTCGAGAACAGCTTGTAGACATGACTCAGGAGTGAGATGGGCCTATAATTCTTCAGCAAGGTCTTATCGCCTTTTTTGAAGAACAGTACCACCGCACTCCCGCTCCATGCCCTAGGTGTTAGCCCTTGCTGGATGTCGGAACTAAAGAGACTTGCTAGCTCTTTCAGGATTGGAGCGCCACCTGCTTTCAGCAGCTCAGTAGTAATTCCGTCATCACCAGGGCACCTGTTGTTCTTCAGTTGCCTGAGAGCCGCCCCTACCTCGCACTGCTCGACATCTGGCAAATCCTCGGTGTAGTGGCGCGTGAGTGGGGCTCTGTGATCTTCATCGCTGTGTCCCGTCGGTTTACTCTTCCGTGATGCATATAGCTGTCCATAGAATTTCTCGATCTCTTCGAGTATCTCGAACTTTGAGGTTATCGTTATGCCATCCTCAGTTTTAAGTTTCGTCAGATGGGGCCTCCCCAACTGCTGAGCGAACACTTTCGACCCCCTATTACGCTCAATTGCCTCCTGAATGGCGCGTGTGTTGGAGCGTCGGAGGTCGCGTCGTATCAGCTTTTTGATTTGTTGGTTTAAGGCTCTCCCATCCGACGAAGACGACTGTGTGGATGGTTGTTCACGCCTCTTTCTCATAAGTTCGAGAGTCTCAGGAGAGAGCTTGGACTCTTGCTGTTTGCGTTTTCCGGGAAACAACTTTCGAGACACTTCCTGCAATGTTTTGACCACTATGTCGGCCTTCTCGTCAATGCCCCTAGGGGTTTCCAGCATTGCGAAACGATTTTGAAGTTCCAATTGGAACTTTTCGGACCCTAGAGCTACTTGGAGCGGCGTAGGTCGGAGGGTTGACCTTATCATTCGGAACCTTTCAGCCTTGATGTTGATATTTAGAGAGCCTCGGATAAGTCGATGATCGCTTCCAGTTTTAAACTTGTTGATCACAGAGACATCTCTAAATATGTGCTTACTGTCCGTTATGAAAAAGTCAATCTCGTTCCTTATCGCAGAGTCCCGGCGTTGCCAAGTCCACTTCCTGTGGGGTTTTTTCTTAAAGAAGCTATTCATTAAGAAGAGCCCCTGTGACTCGAGGAAGCTGACTAGCATTTGCCCCCTGCGATTTCTGCACCCCACTCCGTAAGGTCCGATTTTCGTCTCACCGCGTTCTTGTACTCCCACTTTGGTATTGAAGTCCCCCATAACAACGTTGTAGGTGGCCTTGGCGATATGATTCATTGCCTTGGCAATGTCCTCATATACGGCCTCGGCGGTTTCGTCGGGGTGGGACGAGGTCGGCGCATATACCTGTATCACCTTCAGCGAATGACTGTTCGTGATTTTTATGGTAAGGTACGCTACCGGTTCGACACACTGCCGACTTCAATAACGCTGCTGATGAGGTCCTTTTTTACAAGAAAGCCGACGCCTCCCTGGGAGCGCACATCACCTTCTCTGAAGTAGAACAGGTCGCCTGACTCAAGGGTTGTCGTGTCCTCACCCTCTCTTCGGACCTCTGACAGCCCCAATATGTGCCAGTTTATGCGACCCAGTTCCACCTGGAGTTCGGTGAGGTGCTCCTCCAGCCGCAGTGTACTGCAGTTGTAGGCTGCCAGCAGTATTTGTTGTTTACGGTAGCCTTTCGTAACCCGGAGATTCTTAGCACCCCCCGCCCCGCCGTTACCCGAACCGCTACCATGGCTGGGAATAGCGGGACCACCGGGAACTGGGGGCCTTTTAATTGGGCGTCTGTGCATTTATGAGGGGTTTATAGCCTACTATTGCCACGCTGGCCAGACGGGTTGGCAAAGGGTTTATCTCGAGTTTTCCTTCTCTCAGGTCGTTTCGACCTCGGCAGAATATCGGCCAGAAGCCGCAACTCCTCCCCAAAGTTTTTAGGGAGGAGTTGCCACTTCCGTTGCCCAGGGTGCACCACGCGGAGGTTTTCTAGCCCGTCCCCCGACCAAACATAGCCTATGTCCTTTCTCAAGGTCTAACCTACCTCTATACCAAATTTCATCAAAATCGGTTCAGCGGTTTAGTCGTAAAAGTGAGACAGACAGACAGACAGACAGACAGAGTTACTTTCACATTTATAATATTAGTAGGGATTGGTTACATTACATTACTTGTTAATTGCACAATAACAACACCATTGAGAAGACGCAATGAGTTAAAACAATACACTACAATACAACAATAATACACGCGGTGCGTTTTATCTACTGCATGCGTCTGATGCTGTAGTCTACGAAATCATACTTTAATTCTCTTTTCCACCAATTTTAACTACAAGGCAATGAACAAAATAAACGATTAAGAAAGAAAGAAAGAAAAAGAATATTTATTCTAGCTAGACACTTAAGATACACAGTACAGAAAATAAAGGCGTTAAATAAGCAATTATACAATTAAGACGTTTGTGTAACTCACGCGCCAAGCGAAAAGGTTCTGGCTCAGCATAATTATAGCCTGTCAGCTGTCGAGACAGCTGTCAGGCGCTGGTTTTCAGCCAGACCTATGTGAAACTCATAATTCAAATTCATCAATATCATCAGCCTCCTCTTGTCTTTGTTGAGGTCATAAAGTACTCTGTGGTTGAGGTATTCGTAACATAATTTTCTCTTCAATACTTTCCTGTCTGACGTCATTTCCTAGGTTACTGCTATTTTTGCCCATATCTTTATTCACACCATTTATTCTTCTCTTTTTAATTAATAATTCACTCTTAAGTTACGTATGAATGTTTGAAACACGGAATCTAATAAGCTATTTCTAAATCAAAAAAGAAAAAGGGACTGACTGGCTTTAGTAATAATCCGAGGGTATTTTCATAAATTTAAACGAGAGAAAGGTAATATATTGACAATGTTTTCTAATTATATAATCGGTTTATATAGAAATTGTAATTAAAAAGTTTTGGGTTTGAATCCCACACAGTACAATAACGATGTGAACCCACTCGTACACACACAAGCAATTTTCCTTTACTGGAGAGGTTAGGCTGAATAGTCTCCAGAGTAGGTAATATTTTTTCCTTTAATTATACGTTACCCAGATTACAAAATGGTCTTAACAAATTAGACAAAGGTATTACTGAGAAGTGTTGTACTAAAATAGAACGGAAAATCCAATATATATTTATTTTTAAATGTCATCCTCCGACCTTTTCCCAACTAAGTTGGGATCGGCTCTGAGTTTGATCAATAACAAAGTGGCCGAACTTCAATATTAATTTGTTATTATAACCTGCTCGCGACTTTTACGACTCAAATACCCGTAACGAATGCCACAGGACTTCATATGGCAATCGGGACCGACGGTTTAACGTGCTCTCCGAGGCACGAAGGGATCTCAATGTGTCCAGAACTTTCGCCTACCCTAAAACTGACTGGCTCTCATCCTAGCGTTAATCCTATCTGAAGTCACATCCGAAACTTTCATCTCTGAGTCTCCGTCTCTGAGGTCCGTTGTTTTCAGTTTATCTGCGGGGTTGGCTGATCTTAGAAATATTCTGTGAAGCGACTGCCATCCGACCATCACAACCCATTGGCGATATCGAAGTATGGCAGATAGACCAGTTGTTGGACTTTTTAGGGCTCCAACTACCCGTAACGACTGCCATAGTTATTCGTATAACAATCCGGATGATAGCTTAACGCGCTGTTCGATTTCAAAGTGTTTCAAACCCATCTTAAAACTGACCTGGCTATCGTCACTTAACCTTAATAACCTATTCGTCTACCATAAACTTTTTTGTAGTATGTAGTTCCGATATTTCTTTGTGAGTTATAAACGTCCCTTAAAAGGTACGCACGTAGTTGTGCAGTTACAAGGCACCCCTTACACACGGGTGACATATTTCCCTGTAATGAATTAGTTCCGGCGTTGAAACGTGGCACGGAAACCCACCGGCTCACTGTCCCTCACAACGGACTGCTAATAGCTTCGTAGACTGGATTAACATGCGTCGTTAATAACTTGAGGAATTATTTTACGTAAAAAGATTTCACGGTTATTTATTAGAGTATTTTGTCGGAAAAAGTTAATTATTTTTTCGGGACTGAACCATGTAATTAAATAATACTTATGAAAATTCGGACAGGGAAACATATTAATTACTAGCTGACCCGGCGAACCTCGTACCGCCATATTTTCGGCCCGCCTGGTATTCAAATCCCGTCCCGCTGCACCTTCAATTTAGGGGTTTGAAAAATAGATTGTAGCCGATTCTCAGACTTACTGAATATGCATAAAAAATTCATAAGAATCGGTCAAGCAGTTTCGGAGGAGTATGGGAACGAACATTGTGACACGAGAATTTTATATATTAGATAATAGTAAGTACTCTATAGCCTCAGATGCATGGCTCGTGCTAACAATAGTGCCCGGAATACGGCAATAGACTGGCCCCTATTACGTGGTACCAAATACAATGATTGGTAAAATGTAGGTGTCAATTCACCTCTGCCTAACCTAGCCTAGCCTCCGGAGATAAAGGCGTGATTATATGTATGTATGTATGTATGTATGTATGTATGTAGAGGGTATATTACATACTACAAATAGCTGTCTAGATCCATACCTTCTTAGCACACTCCAGAGACACAAAGGAGACGGGGACTTCTGGGCCAAAATTGTAATGAGTTGAGATATGACTTAAAAAAGCGGTATTTTTTTTCTATTTCAAAATATTAAAAAACCAGCTCAATTGAAAATCTTGAAGACGAGAAATCTTAAAACTAAATTTATTTCACTAGCAAAATAAAATATCGATTACTAAAAATTATTTAAACAATATTGCGTATTAAAACACTTGCATCACAATTTGATATTAAATTAATCAGAGTGAACAAAACTTAATCATAATAATAATAATAACCATTTAAAATACCAAATAATAGTGTAATAAAAATAAATTCTGAATCGATTTCCGTTAATCGATTAATTATTTCTTGTGTTTATCAACTGTATTTTTAAGCTGTGACAGCTGACAGCTCCATTTTCTGTCAATCAGGCCCACGAATGTATGGAAGAGTATCCATCTCCTTTAATATAAATCCCAGAAGTCACATTACTAGCAGTAATCTACGTAAAGATATCTAGACCAACGTAAGCATTCTAGAAAGACGATCTTTGTGGCATAGCGGTAGCTTGTTTTACTGCTAAAGCGGTCATGTAGCTAGTAATTAGGAGTAACTATTTTTGAATATGGATGAATATTATACAAATACTTTTTTTTATAAATTCATACATACATATTACAAATATATATTAAAAACTTCCAGACCATGACAAACATGTTAAAACACCTTGGTATAAGATTGACAATGCAAAATGCATTGAGTCGTAGTCGAACCCGCAACTTGACACATAGCAGTCGAACGTTCTACACGTGCCTACTTAAATTTGTAACCTCGAACTCATAATAATATTTGTCCAAAATCACACTTTGTAACCACTACAGTTTACACTATACCACATCCACACAACTCATAATCAAAACCAATGAAGTTCGGTAGCAGCGAAAGTTAATTAATTAACCATTGTAGTTGCAAGTGCAGTGTGAGCGCGACTGTACCTAATTAAACTACGAGCGATAAATCATAATCACATGATCAAAGCACATTTGCGTACACGCGGCTCTAAATTGTTTTCAACACGCTAATTGGGCACTGCGAGACTTTTAATGGGTTCCGTATAAAACAAAACAATGTTAGGAAGCGCTTAGTATAAATTAATTCGTCATCATAGGGTCAATCCCGGTTGCGTCCAAAGCTTGCAATTTTAAGTCCGGGGTTTTTACAAGTAAGTACACTTTCTATTTATTTGGCTTTTCTTTGCTTGAATGGTAGTGACTACTGTATGATCTATAAACCCTGAGAGGAAAACTTGTTCTAGAGCAGTGATGGGCAAAGTACGGCTCGCGGGCCAACTCCAACCCGCCATCGCGACGGTCCTTCGACATGAATGGCCCGACATAATTATATTTTGACGGTCCAGAAGTATATAGTAGATTCTGGTGTCGCAGTAACTGCTTGAGAGCCACCTCTACCTCGCACTAGTCGACATGGGGTATCTCCAAGGTAAAATGGCGCGTTATTGGGGTTCTGTGGTCTTCATCGCTGTGCATTTTTTTGTAATTCTGGCCCGCCTCTAAAAATTTTGGCCCCCCATTGAGAAAGTTCCCTACTAGTGCTCAAGAGCCTCGTCCGTTAACCAACAGGTAGTACCTAATGTTAACTTGAGCTTCGGAGATCTTGGTGGAACCCCATACACTTATCAACTTTACTACAAAAGGTCGGTAATAATAACAATAGTCCAGCAATTAGAATAAATCTTCGAATAATTGATCATCATATTCCATCAGGGTACTTATTCATCCCAACTTAAAATGAAAATTTTTAAACAAACACATTGTGTGGTCACCAAAGGCGATCATTCAGATTGGGCTAATTTTGAAAGTGCCGGCCAAAGAAAAAAAATACGATATTCTGTTAGAGCTTGTTCTTACTAGCATTTTTTATTACTGCGTCAAAGTTGAGAGATCACTTCCAACGGTTTTATTTGAGTTTAAAAATCTTAAAAATATACACTTTTTAAGATACGAACTATTAAAAATAAATGAAAAATATTGTTCTACATTGGAAGAATAGTTAATAAAAGCAATATAAAATAAACCCTATACTGCATATTGTTGTTTTTCGTCCATTCATTTAGATCCAAAATTGAAAGTGCCGGTCAAAAAAAACAAATATGATATTCCGCTAGAGCTTGTCCTCATCAGCACTTTTTATTACGTCGTCAAAGCTGAGAGACCACTGCCCTCGGTTTTATTGGCGTTCAAAAATCTTAGAAACATATAATTTTTATGATACGATATATTGAAAATGAATGAAAAATATTGTTCTATATTGGAAGAATAGTTATTAAACGCAATAACATAAACCCCATACTGCATATCGCTGTTTTTCGTTCGTTTATTTAGGTCTAAAATTGAAAGTGCCGGCCAAAAAAAAATGATATTCCGTTAGCGCTTGTCCTTATTGGCATAAGCATATAAAAATAAAATACACGAGCAATAATACTGTTTCATTGCACTTCACCCTTCTTGTTTTATCTATGATAATGTATGTATAATGTTGACGAACCTGGACATGACGTGACTGCTATCGTCCACGAATCATCCATAAGGCATTGCCATTAGTGCCTTGTAACTGTGGAATATGATGAACTCATTTACTAAGTTCAATTGGAAATGCACTTTTAACCAATATAAATCAATATTTCTCATTCATTTTCAATAATTCGTAAAAAAAATGTATATATCCAAGATTTTTGAACTCAAATAAAACCGAGGGAAGTTATCCTTCAGCTTTGACACCATAAAAAAATGCTAATGAAGACAAGCTCTAGCGGAATATCATATCTATTTGTTTTCTTTGACCGGCACTTTCAATTTTTGAACTAAGTAATTAAATAGTCACACTTTATACTAAATATTGAACCCTAAATAAAATCTCAAGGAATCGATTTAGAACTTTGGTGTAGTAATAAAAAATGCTTACAATGTTGTGTTCTATCAAAATCAAGCACTTTTTTTTAGTGGCCGGCAAAATAAAAATTAGCCCAATCTGAATGATCGCCAATCGATGAGAAATATTGATTTATATTGGTTAAAAGTGCATTTCCAATTGAACTTAGTAAATGAGTTCATCATATTCCACAGTTACAAGGCACTAATGGCAATGCCTTATGGATGATTCGTGGACGATAGCAGTCACGTCATGTCCAGGTTTGTCAACATTATACATACATTATCATAGATAAAACAAGAAGGGTGAAGTGCAATGAAACAGTATTATTGCTCGTGTATTTTATTTTTATATGCTTATGCCAATAAGGACAAGCGCTAACGGAATATCATTTTTTTTTGGCCGGCACTTTCAATTTTAGACCTAAATAAACTAACGAAAAACAGCGATATGCAGTATGGGGTTTATGTTATTGCGTTTAATAACTATTCTTCCAATATAGAACAATATTTTTCATTCATTTTCAATATATCGTATCATAAAAATTATATGTTTCTAAGATTTTTGAACGCCAATAAAACCGAGGGCAGTGGTCTCTCAGCTTTGACGACGTAATAAAAAGTGCTGATGAGGACAAGCTCTAGCGGAATATCATATTTGTTTTCTTTGACCGGCACTTTCAATATTGGATCTAAATGAATGGACGAAAAACAACAATATGCAGTATAGGGTTTATTTTATATTGCTTTTATTAACTATTCTTCCAATGTAGAACAATATTTTTCATTTATTTTTAATAGTTCGTATCTTAAAAAGTGTATATTTTTAAGATTTTTAAACTCAAATAAAACCGTTGGAAGTGATCTCTCAACTTTGACGCAGTAATAAAAAATGCTAGTAAGAACAAGCTCTAACAGAATATCGTATTTTTTTTCTTTGGCCGGCACTTTCAAAATTAGCCCAGATATGTATGGAGAGTGAATGTTCTCCTTTCTGCAGAAATCTCACGTGTTTCAATGTTTTATAATAGGTTGTGCTACCTAGAAATAATCCCCGCGCCAGTTTCTCACAACACGAGTTATGTTGCACGGCAGCTTTGAAGCTTACTACAGAATATTGCCCGACCAGTACAAACATTGACAACCTGGAACATACACGAGGTAAAATATTTTGAAAATATGCGAGCATTATGTTCACAGGTATGTCGAAGTCGTTTTTCATATAAAAATATAGGTAACTTTTATGCTTCGTGTAAGAATTTGGTCTCCATGTGAGAAATTATAATTTGCTCAAGGGGAATAAACAGATCTGAATAAAATTTAGAACTAGCAGTGTCGCTGTGGGCAATACATAGTTTATATTATTTGTAGAAGTAGACTAGAACACATGCCGTTGCTGTCAACAGAATTATACCCGCAGATACTTTATTCTAATTTTCAGACCCTAAATCCTATCCAAACGCCTCTAGACTAAAGCTTAACCCAAATACTTTGAAACTTTATTTACATTCGGTTCCATATGCGGATCCCTGAAAGCGTATGAAGAGTTTTTCCCTTATTTGCATACCAGTACCCCGTATATTTACTTTGAAAAAAGTCATGTTCCTTTTGGAAACGTTTTTATAATTACAGTGAATAATTAGGACGTACTATGGTTGATATTAAAACATTTCAGGATATGCTTGCAGGGTTTACGAGGGGTGGGTTAGGTGTGGTCCTAGATTAGACAATTGATATTTTTGTAAAATGATGACCTTATTATTTAATGACGATCTGTACGGCTTGACGGTAGAGAGTTGAACTACGACGTGAGAGGTTGCGAGTTTGATTCAATGCAAATATTTATCATCATCCTCCTCATCATCATCATCATCATCATCATCATCATCATCATCATCATCATCATCATCATCATCATCATCATAGCATCGAACCTCGGTTGTATTCAAGAATTTCATCCTGAAATCCGCTTTCTGACCCTGAGAAACTGTGTTTGCCATAAATAATTTAATAACTAATTAGTGATGATGAAAATAATAAAAAAAAATCTTAAAATGCAAACAAAAGTTCGGGTCGTCATATATGTCATGATATTTGATTTTGAAGCTACGCAATTTTTACAACAGAACTATTGTTACAAAATTTAAATTTAAATATATTTTTAATTTTTAGATATTTCACCAGTAACAGTGATACATCATGATGGCAAAAAATGTATATGATCCATAAAAACACACAATAAGCCAAGTACAAAGATAATGCCACAAACCTTTTATTTTTAATTCGCATCGCTGCGTATCTAGAGACCAAGTTGCTGAACTAAAATAAAACCTCGTGGTTGAATGTTTTAAATTTTGCGATAACGTCCGACATCGCAAAGTTAACAGTATAAATTGTAACTAGAATACAACCAACTAAAGTTATATTTTTGGTGCGTACACAAAGTATGTAGGATATTTTTTTTTATACAGAAGCCGTTGGTCCCGGTTGCCATACGAACATCTATGGCAGTCGTTACGGGTAGTTGGAGCCTGTAAAAGTTCAACAACAACTTACGGTCTAGCTGAAATGCTTCGATATCGCTTAATGTCACCATTGGGTTGTGGAGGTCAGATGGCAGTCGCTTCACGGAAAATATCAAGGTCTAGCCAAATCCGCAGTTAAGACTGATAAAGCGGACCCCAGACTCCGAAGTAAAAGCTTCGGATGCAACTGGGAATTAACGCTAAGAAGAAAACGTAGCGTGATGCTATTTCTAACGGTGAAAGAAAATTTGAATTCGGTCCAGTAGTTTTTGAGTTTATTTGTTTATCTTTTCATAACATTAGTATAGATTAATGTAGATCAAATAATAGTACGGATACGCATAACATTTCCACCCTGTATATACTCGTATAAATTAACCGGAAATAAGCTATTTAACAGCTTCCGAAAGTTTCAACCATCACATCCCATTTCAAAATCTATCTTCCATTCGATATTTCTAGGCGCTTCTATTATTATGTTTAATAAACGTCGTACTGTTTGTTCACTAGAATCTACAAGGTAGGAAACTAGTTGTAAGGCATAGAGCTCGTAATGAAATATGTTAACAACTTCGTAGAACTTGGTCTTATATTCTAAACACTAATGTTACAAATACAAACTGAAGTAGCTTTGCTCGAGGTATTATTAATTTTAACTTAAATCTTACATTGAAGATATTCATACATACAAATTCAATCACTTTCATTAGATAGATAAGTTGCCATCAAAGGTAAAAAAATCTTCCATCGCAACTGGTTGTGAATCACAAGCCGATATACTTTATTGCACAAAAAACACATAGTGCCGTGTTGATACCCGGTGGAGTAGAATAGGGCGACCCCACCTCTTCCTGTGGGTGTCGTAGGCGACCAAGGGATAGGTTCTCCATCCGACAGCAAACATGCAGCCCGTAACAAAGTACCCGCTAGATGGACTATATAATAGGCTCGCCCCCTATTACGTGAGACCGAAAATAATAGTTGGCGAAATGTGGGTGTTAATACACCTCTGCCTACCCCTTCGGGAATTTATAGGCGTAAGTATATGTTTGTATGCAAACATAGGACACATAGAGAGGACAGTGGGGTGAGCACGAACAACTATTGTATTCGTATCGTGAACGTAACGAGAGCACGGAGCATTGCGATTGGCCGCCTGCCTGAAGCCTGCCAATCGCAATGCTCCGTGCTATCGTTACGTTCGCGATACGATTACGATAGTTGTTCGTGCTCACCCCACAGTACATGGTAGTGAGTTGTACAATGGGCGGTCTTATCGCGGTCTGCGATTTCTTTTAGACAACCAGTTAATTCATAATATTAAACTTTATAAGCTTTTCTTGCCGAACTAGAATAAACAAATATCTAATGAATATGAAACATTCAATTTCAACTAAAACACACTGAATTTACGATAAATTTTATTCATCAACCATAGTTTTATTCACGTAACAGAAGCTAACTATAGCCATGACCTGAAACAATAGCATATCAAATTCGCAATCATACAGCAACCATACAAAATTTCTCACCAAGCAGCTTTGCGTCATTAAATCTAGGACAAGGAAACCTGCACGGAAACTAATGTGTACTTGGCGTTGTTAAATAAGGTCACATTACGACGATATAACCACTATGACACTGTAATTTGCTTCGTAATATAATGTATTATTAACAGTAGATACATTAGCGATCAATGTAAAGCGAATCAATACCAGGAAATGATTTCTGTAATGTTATAACGCACAGAATTGCGGTGGTTAAATATTTAAAACCATACTCGAGGAGTGGATATTCAGCAATAACAATTAATTGGATCATTGGGAGCCAGCATGGATTATAATTATGTTACATGAATCATTGTCACAGTGAAACAACAAACAAAAAAAAAATAAAAAAAATACAAATTAAAACCAATCTATATACTGTACCACGGTAATACTATCTATTAATTCTATGACTGTACTGTCTTCTATAACTACTAGCTACCTTAAGTGCATCAATGTACGTTTTGAGAGCTTAATTGAAGACTAAAATAAATGTAAGCTTTCCTATAATACTAGTAGGTATATTATCTACGCTGTTTGATGAACATACACCATTCTATTTTTCAATGCAGCAAGCGGTACCAATGCTGAAAATTCTGTCAATTCTGCCAATTCTACCGGTGGAGATTCCTGTGTTGTCAAGATAAGAATAACCAGTTGACAATATTGACCTCGTTTTGTTAGTATCTACAGAAAACCAAGGCAAAATATAACTGCTATTGTTTCAGAACCACTAGCTACTGTCAAAGTAATTTATTTTATGCCAGTTTTCTTTTTTACCTCACAAAATATATCTTACAATAAATTTATCCAGATATTGAGAACCTTGAAATACCTACAATATTTTAGAAACATGTGTTTTTGCGGCATACCTACAGGTAGAATAGGTATGCCACACGAGTGCGCTGAGAACGCAATTAGGGTAGCGGCACACTCAGCAGATAAAAATTGATAAACCATCGACGCGAACTAAGAATAAGATTATGAATATATTATACATTTAACTGAATTTAGTTAAAAAACCCGTCAGAAAGTAAGCTAAAGTCGATAAATATAATATTATATCAAGACCAAGACCAGATTCGTAAATGACAGACAAGTTCTAATAACATTCATACATACCTACATACATACTCGTACAATCACGCCTTTATCTCCGAAGGGTTAGGCAGAGGTGAATTAACACCCACATTTCACCAATCATTGTATTAGGTCCCACGTAATAGGGGGTGAACCTATTGCCGTATTCCGGACACTTATAACATTCATGTATGATAAACTAGCTTCTGCCCGCGGCTCCGCCCGCGTGGATGTCGGTTATCGCGACCAAACATAGCCTATGTCCTTTCTCAAGGTCTAAACTACCTCTATACCAAATTTCATTAAAATCGGTTCAGTGGTTTAGGTGTGAAAGCGTAACAGACAGACAGACAGACAGACAGAGTTACTTTTGCATTTATAATATTAGTATGGATGATTCTCAGCATCAGTAGTAAGACTACTAGTGCACTAGGCAGACTGACCTCGGAGACAGGTTATGGTGGCCCAAATATTTAAGCAGGTAATCGTTCGGTTTTGATCCTTTCCTCGTTTTGTGTGAAATTTTTGGAACATCTGGCTTCTAGGACAAGTACGTATAGACTGGCGGCAAAGACATGACTGCCAAGCTAACAGACGCTTTCTAATGGCTATGGCTACTACTGCTACTACTACTTCCATTGGCCGGACGGGTGATCAGCCCTTCTGAGTGGGCCATTTCCCCCATTTCCCCTACATAACGACTACGACGGGTTAACGTGCTCTCCGAGGCATACCCAGACCAATGCAAGTACCCATATTCTTGCATATAAATATTTACCATGAGCGAGGATTGAACTCGCGCCTTCAGCGTAGCGGTCGCGTTCACTCCCGCCAAGCTACAGAAGCTGGCTATGGCTGGAAAAATTCTTGGACACCTGATGCGTGGGCCTCATTATTTTGGACTGGCTACTGGCAACTTGGCGGTACAAAGCGACTGCCTAGTGTACCGGGTGCCTTATATGGTCAAAATTCAATTAATAGTTTTATTTATGTTAGTAAAAGTGGGGTTTCATTCGCTCATTGCTTTTTGCTGAGGTTGGTAAAATTATTAATATTACTTTAGGAACTAAATTGTAATAATTTTAACCACATTTCATGTTTTGTTACTTTTTAAATTCGGTTTGATTTGATAAATTTTAGATCTTTTGAAAACCAATTTTGATACTAAAGGTCTTACTTTTTTGTATATTAGAATAATAATAAAAACAGAATATGTCGCTTACAGAAAGAAAGAAAAATCTCTCAGTAAGTGATAATTATGTTTAAGTCTTGCCATGACCTTATGAATATCTAACGTGTTTTGGTTCTTATTCCATTTATGGACCTAATCTTATTACACATCAAAGATATATCATACGGTTATTAAACTAAGCTCTAAAGTCATGAACTTCAAAGGCTCAGCGTTTGTCTGAGATTTAACTAACTAACTGAATATTAACAAGCTTTGAATGTCTTTAAACTCGATTTAGAATGTATTGTAGACGTTGGAGTAATACCCGAAACATCGACAATGGGCGAAGTAATATTAAGCTAGAAATGCCAGATCCAGATCTAAAGCGATTAAATTTATTTTTGGTATTTCTGGGATTAGAATAATATTGTTTTTGGAAACGAAAAAAATTTTTTTTTCAAACAAGCCAATATAAGAAAAGTCAGTTATACTAGATGGAAAAACACAATTTTATGAACAGGACGTATTGTTGGTATTGTGTTGATTTCAAAAATTTGTGCTTTTTTTTCTTGATGATAAAATTTAAAATTGACTTTCATTTTCGGTCGGTCGAACGGTCATTTTTGCGTGATAGAGTATGAAACGTTCATACATCATAACAATACTCACTTATCGTACTAAAATATAACCAGTAGACCAACGGGCACCTTAAAAATAAATTAATATTGTTTGATTTACCACCGAGAGATCAACGGGTACCTTTAGATGAATCTACAACTTATATTCCAAGGGATGAAACTCGGGTGATCAACGGGTCCGCACCCATTTTCACATTTTTTTTTTTTTTTTTTTTTTTTTATATAGGACACGTCAATTTGACTTTGCCTCGCCTGATGGTAAGCTAAAGGCAAAGTCTCTGAAAAGAGGGTCACCATTACAGACATGTACCATGTTACAATGGTGGCACTCAGCTTGACGGCCTCATCAGATGCAGATCGTATTAGTGGAGTACAAATTCAAGTGCATTTAGTTTTAAAGTTAGTTTTCAATTATTGAATAAAGCACTTGTACTTTTCCACAATTATTTATTATTTTAAACCTAATCGGTTTCGCCTTACGGCATTCTCAAAGGTTTACACCAATTCAATATGTGTAGCAAGTACCACCAAGCGCCACCAATCTCCAGTAATATTAGTTTTCAATTAACAAAGTTTTAAAAGAACAATTTCCAATAACAAAAATTTCAAAACTGGAAGACAGCTTCCACAAACAACAGTCGAGGTTCTTTTTGTTACTTATTTTCTCCATGTTACAATTTAATGTAAGTAATTACCCGTCTGCACATCGCAGTGCAAGCGTGTAATTTAATCAAAAACTATGAGCGGTAACAAGTTTCCTTGTCGACAGTGGGGATGGACCTATATCTCACTGGATTTGGCTTGCAACGTAGGGTTTATTAGACAATGGACATTATCCTGCTAAACGCCAATGGTCGTAAATGAATGCGATTGGGGTCCCCTTCTGATCATCCTAAACCCGGATTAGAGAAAAACCCCGATTGTAAATTAAGACATAAAGGGTAACTCAATGAGTGTAGGTAGTATTAGGTTAGCCATATGCATTATTAAACCTATTAATATAAATAAAAATACAACAAATGTGAAAGTTTATGAGGATATTTGGATGTTTTTTATTTCATCACGCTCTAATGGCTAAACGAATTTGGCTAAAACTCGGTACAGGGATAGATTATAGTATGGAATAGGACATAGGCTGCTTTTTATTCCAGGAATAGGTTCCCATAGGGATCAAACTTCACGCGGGCCGAGTCATGGGTATCGGCTAATTGAATTATAAAAGATTAACTTTCATTTGACTTTTTTACTTTTAATGATTCAATTTTCCCATGATCCACAATAAGTAATATTATTATAAGTTCGAAATCAAACAAAATTGTTACTAGGTTTTTCTTTGAAAGCACTAGCACACAAGAAAAAGAGTACGTTTAAAATTATACTCGTAATAATACAACTTACTTATTATGACGTGGGACGGATTGTGTGAAAATTATAGTTACCTATTCATTTTAAAGACATGTAGGCGTAACTAAATACGAGTATGTAGGCGTAAGTACCTACATAGGTATAGGACCAACAATGTGTTTGATCTTAATTTCAACATTGTATGAGACAGCAAAATGTAAATGGATATTTCTGAAATATAGAATATCAAAGGGTGTTTAGGCCACGCTATTTTTAGGGTTCCTTAAAAGGAAAAACAGAACATTTAAGGTGAACGCAGACGTAGCCGCACCGCACTCACCGCATTCCCCGCACTCCGAATTCTTTATATGAAGTTTTATGCAAACTCGCACGCCTAGCCGCGCCGCAGTCGCCGCAGTACCCGAAGCGGTCGAATACAAAAGCGATGACTGCAGCGACGGCTAGGTCTGTGTTCACCTTTATAGGATCACTTTGTCACAAACTTTGTTGTCCTTCTGTTTGTTTGTCTGTCTGTCAAGACCTTTTTCTCAGGAATGCGTGGAGATATCAAGATAATATTCATACTACTTACTCAGGTCTGTAACGTCTTGAAACTGTGCCTAAATCAAACTTCTAAGTCAACGCAATATAAATATATTACGGTTTGTGTAGTATGAGTTAGTCCAATTTTGTATGGAACCCTCGGAGTGCAAGTACGACTCGCACTTGAGCAGCATTTTTATCTGTTATAGCCTACAGGAATTAATTTGAATTATTGTATTAATTATTCTGAATTTGCTTAGCTTAATATTACTACACAATATATTTTATTATCTATAGTTACTACAAGTTTACTTACATGATATGAAAAATATGTCTATTTTGACGATAATAATGTGTTATGATATGATGTTTATTTTCAGTTCCTTAATATCATTCAGAACTGAGCATCAAAAAGAGATTAAAATATATATCTATCAATAGTTATCTTTTTGGAATTCCGTAAAGATTAATAACGCAGCCGTATAAATAAATACTAAGATCAATAACAAAACGTAAAACCGTATAAATAAATACTAAGATAAATGACAAAACGTAAAACCGTATAAATAAATACTAAGATAAATAACAAAACGTAAAACCGTATAAATAAATACTAAGATAAATAACAAAACGTAAAACCGTATAAATAAATACTAAGATAAATAACAAAACGTAAAACCGTATAAATAAATACTAAGATAATAACGTAAAACGTAAGAGTTCTCGTCGTGCGTGAGTTTGACTCGCACTTGGCTAGTTATTTTTACTTTAATTAATAAATTACTAGCTGTTGCCTGTGACTCCAACCACGTGCAAATTGATAGGTATCAGTTCTCGCAACCCACATGAACCTATACCGGAGATGAAGTAGCCTAGCGCTATTCTAGGCTATCTCTATCTCTCTATTTCTTTGCTACATTTCAATCAGATACATTAAGTTGCTCTCGCGTTATTGAGTAAAAACATCTATCCATCTTCTCCCTGACTATAACATCCTACTAATATTATTATAAACGCAAAAGTTTGTATGTATGTAAAATGTATGTGAGGATGTTTTTTTCTCTTTCACGTAAAAACTACGGATTGGAATTTAATGAAACTTTACAATAATATAGATTATACATGAGAATAACCCATAGGCTATTATATCAGCGATGAACGTGATCAGAATTCCACGCGGGCGGAGTCGCGGGCAACAGCTAGTTTATTTATAAAGCTGTTACTTTTTCGGATTCTAGTCGGTTAGATTACCGGGTGTGGAAAGCCAATTTTAAAAAATCTTTAAATGCAGTTTTGTTTCTTTTGAAAAATAAAGGAATGTCTCCTGTAAGTAAAATGAGCCAACTTAAGGATTTAAGGTAGTTCCCTCCAGGGCTCGACTTATTTGACCCCTGTATAGTCATGTTCACATGACCAAAAAATACACAGCAGCTTATCAATCGATTTCACAATTCACTCAAACTTAAAAATAAAAAAGTTCGAAGGTGGTAGTTTCTGAGCTACGAAAATCAACTGGAACACAAATAAATCAGTTGGCGTGCATGGAATCACATCCGATCTAACGCAGCTTGTTAACGCGAGCAAACTTGTTCCAATGTTCCTATTCTCGCTTACATTGAGACTAAAAAGTGCTACGTCAGTGGATGGACGATATCGTTGATTATTAGGTTTGGCGCCATTGCCGGTGTTGACATTGCAAATAATGGAGTAGCATTTTGAATCTTCAATAAGAATGTTGGAACTTATGAACCCGCTAAAGCGTACGTAAATAGAATAAATGTGACTTTTTTATACCACTAGGTGGCAGACAAGCACACGGCCTTCTAGATGAAAAGTGGTATGGACGAGTGCAACACTTTTTAACCTTGAGATTTTTTTGAGATTTGAAATTGAGAGATAATAATATCAAAATTACTGCAGTTGAAACTGAAAATTAGACAAGTAAACATCGTTAAGACCCCTTTTGAAGGTAAGCTGGTATCTTTTTCATTAATCCAAAGATAATAAATAACATCAGTTTTCGATTCAATCTGACAATTGCCCGTCGGACCGACAGGTCGTCAGTCCATCTGGCTAGGGGGAACCCACCTTCCGTTTGCTTTTTCGTGGTATCTACTCTAGGACTCATTTGCTCCAAGGGCAATTCATCCTTATGACCAGCCGACTGCATGCTGAAGTTGTTTATTCTGCTGTTTAGTCAGTTTCCGATTACCATTACCCAATTATATTATTAGTTTATGATAATCTCATAATCGAATTACGTCACATTTCAATATATTTTAATTTGTGACGTAATAAGTGTCTAGCTCAAACTAGATATACAAGGAAATTTATGTGGAAAAATCACAGTTGCTCAACTTACAGGCAAAATGTTTATTGGGTTAAGTAAAGGTTACGACCAAAGAAAAAAATAATAATGGAAGAAAAACAAGTGTATTGCTCGATAACATCTGACTGGACGTAATGGAAGAGAAAAATATAATGTACTGGCCTAAGATGAACGGCAAATGAATTGCAGTTGAAGCTTATCACTCGAGTTGATCCCACTTGCAATATCACCTCTAACTAATTCTCATCACACTTACATTGGAACATGCAATTCCAACTTTATTAACTCAATCATTTTTATACAACCTAAAATGATTCACCCACGCTCTGATTGTTCACTTTAGCTCTATGAGTTTATATTAGGACCATTGTGTTTCATTCGTTTAAAAAACAGAAAAACGTTACGTAAAATTTCTAGCACAAGCATTGAACTTGTTGAACTTTTTATTTGCTACTTGAACTCTGCGAATAATGTGCTATAAATAAAAATATGCTCATGAATTAGGCTTCTCAAAGCTATTGTCATTACAAAAGTTTGATAAATAATGATGTAATACTATAAAGGATAATGCTATCATCTTAGAGTACACGTAAAGTTTATGATTCTTATGAGATTTTATTAGGTACCTGTTATATCTAAATAAAATGTGTCTGTTTGTAATGTTAAAATAATTTCTAAACTATACCTGCAACAATATAGCATTTTTACAAACTTTGTGTGTCTTTCTATCTGTTCGTATCGAGTATTCTCCGAAGTGATGGGCTGGATTTTCACTGTAGATAACTGATGACATGAGGCTTAACTTAGACTACATTAATTTGTTTTCGAAAGAGTTAAGTGTTAGGATTCCGTGAGATTAAAACCCAATTCTAGGCTCATGTGGACGAAGTCGCGGGCACAGCTAGTACTAAAATATATGTCAAGATGGAGATACAATGTTTCCATTACTTGAAGAAGGCATTTCCGTAAAAGCCGTAGATAGCCGAGCGTCAGCCGGTGTGCGATGGCATTGCTAGTGTTAGGTATTATTGGGTCACCTTGCACTCCGATAATGGAGACACAAGACAGCGTACGGTTTTAGTCAGTTCGTGTCCGCCATAACCACCCCCATTGTTCGATGCGAGGTATCCGTGGGCATATTCGTACGAGAAAACAATTTACAGTTTTTTATGCCATTTAGGTGGCAGACAAGAACACGATTTCCCTGATACAATGTGGTTACCGGGGCTTATGACTTGTGAGAACCTTCTAATTCCCTTCTTGAAGAACCCTATATTGTAGTGGCTTGGTAAATCCCACCCTCTCCTTTCCTATATAGGACAACACGTGCAGGACTCAGATGCCACCCGCATACAGTGCAAAATATTCCATCAAGAACCAAGCGATTCGGCGACTCCTTCTTCTGCCGCACTATTAAGACTTGGAATTCCTTACCAGCTCACGTGTTTCCCTCCTCCTATAGTCACGGGTCCTTTAAGCGGGGCGTGAAAAAGCATCTGATGAGGCCGTCAAGCTGAGTGCCACCATTGTAACATGGTACATGTCTGTAATGGTGACCCTCTTTTCAGAGACTTTGCCTTCAGCTTACCATCAGGCGAGGCAAAGTCAAATTGACGTGTCCTATATAAAAAAAAAAAAAAAAAAATAGTGCGTTTGCTCACATCCATCTAACACCCATCGAACATTTCTTCATGCGTCACGTAACCCATAACTTTAGCCCACATTATTCTTTTCAGACGCCTTTTCCAAAGTTCCACTGAACGAAAAACGACCCCCTATAAATTTGAAACTCAAGGCTGTAACAGGTCATTGACCTTACGACGAAAAATTATTACGGTAGACTATTACTGTAAGTTTTCAATTCTTTGTGAGCTTGTTACCTATTTCCACTTCGAAGCATATTTTTCTTATAAATATTTTCTCTAACATTCTCAGTTATTCATATTTATGTGATATCTTTCTTGGTATCACAGCTATCTTGCTTTTTATAAGGGTTATTGGGCACATTAAAAGCGGTTTACTTGGAGCGTCGATTGCTCAGCCCGGTCATTCACTCCAGGTGCCATATAAAAAGCTTCATAAAAACCCCAATAAAATAAATCCCGAAAGCAATTTATGAAACAATCACATCTCTGTGAAAGGGCTTAAAAAGCCCAAAAACCTTCAACATTCATTATCTTCATTCAAAACAGCTTTAAAACCATCACATGAGGATATGTAAAATTTCATAAATCGCTAGCATTGTGGATTCCAAATCGCTTATGATAAATGTATTGCCGTTCTAAGGACAAAAGCTGCTTTGTGAATTTGATTAATGAGAGTTTTAAAAAGCCCGCCCCTAAATGGCAATAAAAAAATATGTCACCGCCAGATTTCTTTCTGTGAAGCTGATAACAGATTGTTCGGTGCGCCTGATTAATTGATATGAATCGTGTGTTGTAAAATACCCGTGAAATGAAAGTGTTAAACGGTGAAGGGATTAGACGGTTATTTGATTTAAGTGCTTCTGGACTTGATTGCGCCGGTTGACGATTTATTGTAATGAGATGATTTTATGGGTGATTTTGGGTTTACAATTAATTTAATAGCAATAATTATATTATATAATCCATACTAATATTATAAATGCGAAAGTAACTCTGTCTGTCTGTCTGTGTCTGTCTGTCTGTAACGCTTTCACGCCTAAACCGCTGAATCGATTTTGATGAAATTTGGTATAGGGGTAGTATAGACCTTGAGAAAGCACATAGGCTATGTTTGGTCGCGATAACCGACATCCACGCGGGCGGAGCCACGGGCAAAAGCTAGTATTCTATATAGCGGCAGCACTCTCTAGAACCAAGTGAATAACATGGTAAATATTTGTGCTAAACGGAAATTGAACTTGCAACCTCAGATCTTTTTTAAATAGAATACGTTAATTTGACTTCACCTCGCCTGCTGGTGAGTTGAAGGTGAAGTCTCGGAAATCAGGGTTACCATTAATAGACAAGTACCATGTTATAATGGTGGTAGGGGAGGGCGGGGTTGGTACTAACAAATTTTGTATTATGATTTATATCTTCGTAGAAAGTGAACTTTTTGGTTTTATTTTTTATTGTAAACATGCTTTGGTTATTCAGCTATAATATTAGTAACAAAAACTATCAAATAAGTAAGTGTTTTTCGAAAGAGAGCCTAGAAAACAAAAAAAGTCATTTGTTAATACATACCCCGTAAGTGGGGCAAATATTAACAGAGCTGGGGCAAGTATTAACGTAAGGGGCAATTATTAACAGAGATTAAAATTTTATCAAATACTTGAATAAAAAGTCACTTTTACTGATGAAAAAGTTTTATTGTGTTTAATTTTAAACAAATCAGTCATTTTTATCATAGGAACTGAAAAATTATACGAGATTCTTTCAAATCTATTCTTAATAACAAACATTGGTACAGCTTACATAGTTTTACGTAAGAAAAAATAGTAATTACTTATAAATCTGCACTAATGCACAACCATTATCAAGAAGTAAAGCCTTTTTAACCTACAACTTATACATTTATCTGTATAACTTAATAATTAGGTAGTTATTAATCAAATAAACTTTTTAGTATCAACAGTCTTAAAATCTCGTATACCGTATTCCGCAGCAACATCTCTATATTTCCTGTTGTTCACTAAAACTTCTGTAGCAGCCAGCTCATACACTTCTTGAGACGTACACCTTGTGCTCTTTCTTTTGTAAGTTCTCATTCTATAAAAAAAAACATACTTATTGCAAAAAAACAATTAATGGCAAACTTAATAGACATAACTTAATAGCAAATACCTGCATAACAAATTGAGTGGGCAAGTATTAACATGTTAATACTTACCCCACTCAATTTGTTACTTTTAGCCCCAAGGCCACTTTTTATACTTTATCAATCACAGAAAAAAATATAGTCAAAATAATCTCAAACAAGTATATTGGTTTTAAGGTCAATAAAATACATTTTCACTTAGGATAAACTTTGATTCGTTTTAGCGAAAAAATAAGTCTTAAATCAATTTATCACGAAGTACGAAATGTTGGTTTACCTGTCAATCCGAGGGCACTGCGCACAACTATCACTACCGACGGCCGGTCGATAACTGACAAGTTAGGTTATGTTCGGCTGTGTCTAGAGATATTGTAAACCGAGTCTCATATTTTTAAGACTTCACGTTTGGCAGGAATAAGCTTGTTAATACTTACCTCCGTTACTACCAACCCCGCTCTCCCCTACTCAGTTCACGGCCTCATTAGATGCTTTTTCACGCACCACTTAAAGGATCCGAGACTAGGTAGAGGAAACACGTGTACCTACTGGTAAGGAGTTCCAATTTTATCAGTAAAACGTTTATGCCAATTATAGGCATATGGTTATTATGGTAAATTAATTTGCTTCTGATGTATTGGCATTTTTTTGGCTGTAATCCTAGATTACTTTCACGGTTTTCAAGCGTCAAAAGCGACTAAAAACCGTACTAAAAACTACTTTAAAATTGTAAGCATCTGAAATAGTGGCCATTAAGGCCACTATTTCAGATGCTTACAATTTTAAAACGATGGTTTTTGGAGTTCATTGAAGTAAAATTATCATTTCAGATGAAGTACGATTAAATTGACGAAAAAAATACTTTGCACGTTTCTTTGTACGAAAAGGCCGACTTAGTCGAAGCAATTAAGTTCAATGAAGGTATATGAAGGGTTTTGTTTTGACTGTAACATTATATAAATAAATAGTATCTCCAAGCCGCAAAATGAATTTACAAGTATTTTATTCGTAGCATAATGGCGTACTTCTCTATGCCAGCTCTCAGAAAATGTAATTGCCAAACGAAATACGTGCTAAAACCATACTAATTTGGGTTATACCATGTATTACTCTCGAAGTAATAAAATGAAATGAAGACGACGGGAGATGTTTTGGTTAATACGAACTGATGAAATTTCTGGCAAATACTTACCTCACTCGTTGTCCTTTCAAAATAATGAGAACACAAATAATGTACTAATCATATTTCTTTTTTTGTACCACTTTGGTGGCAGACAAGCACTCGGCCCACCTGGTGGAAAGTGGTTACCGTGGCCTATGGACGCGTGCAACACCAGGGGCGTCACACTCGTGCTGCCGACCCTGAAGAAACCTTCTAATGCCCTTCTTGGAGTGCCCCATATTGTAGTTGCTTAGGAAAACCACCGCGGGGAGTTCATTCCACAGCTTGAGTGTGCGTGGGATAAAGTTCCTTTCATACCGCACAGTGCGCACCGTTGCCGAAGAAAATATTTTAAAATGGCTTCTTAATGCACATGCAGTTTTACAAATACATTTACAGCGAAGCTTAAGTGGAGGATTTAGATGCCACCCACATACGGTCCAGAATATTCCATCAAGAACCAAGCGGTTCCGCGACTCCTTCTTCTGCCGCACCATTAAGACCTGGAATTCCTTACCAGTTCACGTGTCTCTTCCTACAGTCTCGGGTCCTATAAGCGGGGCGTGAAAAAGCATCGTATGAGGCCGTCAAGCTGAGTGCCGCCATTATAACATGGTACATACGTGCCTATAATGTTGACCTTCTTTGAAAGACTTTGCCTTCAGCTTACCATCAGACGAGGCGAAGTCAAAAGGTTGGAAAAGTACAAGAAGTGTGTTATCTATATATAACAATAAGTTCCACCAAGTGCCATCGATCAACAGTTTATATAGGCTTCTTAGTGATTACTTCTATTAATAGTAATAATATGTTTTTTTTTATCTTTCACCAATGTATTTATCGAACCTTAGTATTTAACACATTCTCAAAATAAGTTTCCTTTTTGCGTAAACTCGATTTACAGCGTTTGCACTCAAGATTATGTTGTCTTATACGTGCGTTGTATCAATATCTTCAACGCCATCGATGAAAAAATAACCCGGTAGATATAGATAAGAGTCTCATTTCCTTAACCGTGTTCATGAATTTATAGTTATGTTCTCATTTAGCTTCATTACCTCATTTTATTTTTACGTTTTGTTGTGCATGCTCAGTTTCTTTATGTTCTTAGATAAGTGGTTCTTATTCACTTTATCCTTTTGCTTTTAAAATTTATGCTACCCTGGTAGTAGTGCTGTTATTTTTTTTAGTGAGTACCTAAATCTAATTATTTTTAGTTTTTACATTCGAAACCCACAAGCATAAAGCAAAATATTCCTTAACTTTTATTGATTTATTTTATTAGAGAGATTCCCATTGTATAATAATCCACTTATTTTTCACTTATTTAATTATTCACTTATTGATTATCTAGATTCTGCAAACGGGCTAGATACATCGTAGTGTAAAAACTAGCTTGCCTTAATTAGTCAATCAATTAGCCTATTGCTACCACTACTTGACATAGGCCTCTCCCAATGTGCGCCATGTCTGCCTATCTAGTCTGTACCAGCCACCTTTATCAGGTCATCAGTTCATCTGGCTAGGGGGCGCCCCACCTTCCGTTTTCCTTCTCGCGGTCTCCATTCTAGGTCTCGTCTGCTCCAACGGCCATCAGTCCTTCGACAGATGTGGCCAGCCCATTGCCACTTCAGCTTGTCTTAATAGTTTAAAAATGTCTTAATTAGTTATGTTAAACAATACCCACTTATCAAACTACATGAAACCATGGTGGGTTTACGTTAACTGCAGTATACAACCTTGAACTTACGACATTTAGCTTTAAAAATGTTGAGCCGCAATCAATCTTAACGTATTGTTTTTTGAGTTCATACTTGTATACTTGCATTATTATACTGGTATGCGTGTTTATAACTCTGTTGCTATGTTAACAAGAAATGTAAAACCTATTCTTGGTCGTAAGCATGCATGGTAGTTTTGAATGCTGTATAATTTTATTTTAATTTAATGAAACATTTTTAATCACCATCAGCTAAATAGCAATTCATTCTATAATCATGAGATCTAATGATGACATGTATTCTACCTTCACATTTTACCTAATTAAAATGCACTATATAACACTGATAGAGCCATACATTTTAAATGTAGGATATTATTAACAAACTTTTAAATTCTATTTTGCAACCAATTTTGAAACAAGTATCAATAATACAGGTTACCATAGAGTGCTCGTGGCTAAATTTTAATTGGTATTAATTATTATTTCAACATATTTTTCACTGCACTATCTAGACTAAACTAAGCATCGTTCATCTTATAGGTAACTGTCACGATGAATGAACGACATGATTATTAATGAAATATTTTGAAACTTATGTCTCATGTCAACATTGCACTGAGTTGGCCGTTTAGTCAGTTCGTTTCCGACATATCCACCCCAGCCGTCTCTGGCGGGGATCTATCCACGATTTAACGTCTTTATACATTTATCCTGAGCGAAATTCAAATGCGTGACCTCTGACGACCCATCAATTGCTACGCCCAACACGTTATTGCACTTTATTAAAAATCACGTCCTATTTCTTCAGATGTGAACAATTGTAGTTCAGAATAAAGTCATGAACATTTTTTTGTCAATCTTCAACAGTACAACGGTGAAGTTTAAAAGAATAAACTTTGAATCTCGACTTGTCATCCTCTAAGGAGTAATTATTTTAAAACTTATTCTGTACGTACCTACTTATTTTTTGAGCTTTGTCTTATAAGTGCAGGGGCACTAGGGAATTGTCACAACTTTAAGAGGAGATCACAAAAATGTAATAATAGATTATTTCGATAATCTGTATTGATAAATAAATTAGTTAAATCTATTTAACAGTCTTAGTAACACCAGCAACGCGAAGTATATACGAACATTCTAAAGTAATAAAGGCCAAATCCGTTACACAAATTACCTATGCCTATGAAGTGCACTTTGGTTCATCAATACAACTATTCAATGAGCCTCGCTATTATTTCTTACCCCTGACAGGTATATATTTATATAAATAAAAAGTACTAACACGTAATATGTCGTCAGAGACACAAACATGTTGCGCGAGGCGACAGAGGATCTTTTAAGGAAACCAGACCAGAATCAATTTAAATCTAGTCATTCTGAAAGTCTCGTCACGCCAGTCCATTGAAAGAATGGCATGGTAAAAGTTTCTCTCTGCTCCCAGGACAAAGTTTTAAGATACTCCAACGATAGCGTTGAGACGGAAAATTAACGGCAAGGAATTTTATTATTTACTTACCAACTTAGAAAGTAGGCTGAAATGCTTTTACGGATAGTGGGGACTTTGGAAAGGATTTGAGTTTGTTTATTCTACTATTCTATTCAGGGTAGTCTTTCTTTTAACTTGTTTTAAGTGTTGGAGTTACTTTATAAAAAAAATCTTTTAATCTCGCGAAAGGTGACGTAAAAGGTGACTAAGGGATATGCTTTAAAAATGTATTTTTTATTCTTTTAATGTCATAAAAAGTGACTAAGGGATATTCATCCGACAGTAACCATACAGCCCATGACAAAGTGCCCGCTAGACGGCAATAGGCTCGTTCTCTGGGACCGAAAATCTATCTCTGTCTACCCCTTCAGGCATTTACAGGCGTGAGTATATGTATGTATGTCTTTTAATCTTGACCTCAGCATAGTTAAAGCTGCTGACTACTGGTAGAGTCAAAATTAGAAGCTGTATGTATTATTGCTTATTTTTTAGATAATAATCTGACGTATCTGCATTAGTGACATTACAGACAGAAATCTGCGCAATAAAAATAAACTGCTCCTTCCATGCTATCGGCTTAGCAAAGTTAGTGATTCTTTTAAAGGGGAAGGTATACGATTTTATAATAAGTTGCCTGAATCGGTCCTTGGTATGCCTGAAAACCAATTTAAAAATCATGTAAAGACCACCCTATGCAAAAAAGCATACTATAGGACAGACGATTATATTAAAGACAAAAATGTATGGCTTGAGCATGGTGCAGGCCCCTCTTGAAGTTGTCTTATTTTCATTTTATATAAGGTTTTATTTTTATTTTTTATATACCTACTAGACGCGAGACAAATGTACATACGTTCATATTTAGTCTTAAGAAACCCTTTTATTTTTTGTAAACTGACGTCCTTAAAATGCCGCAGTGGAGTTTGTTGCGCCGTTTCTTCTCCATTAGCGCTTAGGAAGCGGTGGTAAACTTAGTTTTAAGGAGTTTTTGACGTCAAAAAGCTGTAACAATGTTGCACTATTTTGAGAAATAAAGACTTTGACTTTGACTTTGACCATACATTTAAAAATTCATTTGGTTACACCGAGTTTTGAAAACAAGAAAATCTGCCTCTGTAACGTGGTGGTAGTGAACGCGGCCAGTGCGCAGGAGGCGCGGGTTCGATCCCCGCTCAGTGCAAATAATTTGCATTGGTCTGGATTTTTCTTTGAGTAAAGTATTTACAAAAATGTGTGTATAAAAAAAAATCCTGATATCGTTGTGTAGATTGTCCTAAAATATTATTTATTTATTTATAATACACTACTTAAATGCTAAAATCGGAGGCTGTTCATAAATCCCACCTTCTACAATGTCACCACTATATACAGTCGCCTTTGTTGAGGACTGCAATAAGTGCAAATATTACTTTGCTAGAAACTGCAAGAAATAAGTGCAACTACAGTAGCGTTGGTATTTATCTATTACACTTTTATCTTTACTTAAAACTTCCAGAAATGAACTCAACAAGTATGCCTGCAAATGCTACTTCAAAAGTTTCTCTTTTAAAGTAGCAATTACTTCACTTTCTATATTCAGCGAGATTTTAATAAGCCGCTGTGAGAAGTAGTTCAAGCAACTTGTAAATTATATCAAGAACTCATCGTGATGAATAAAGGTATGATTCTGGAGGTGATCGCATACGAAAACTGCAGACGCATGCGGCAGATACTTGTAATTCATTGCGGCTTCTCAATGATCCCCTTTATCCGTATCGGAGTTTAACAAGTAATGGTTACGCTTTTTTTTATAGGACACGTCAATTTGACTTCACCTCACGTAAACTGAAGGTAAAGTTTTGGAAAAGAGTATCTGCCGCGTGCGTCTGCAGTTGTCGTATGCTGTCGGCTTCGGATAAAGGTAAACTGACTTTAAAGATTACTATTAGAGCTATCGGGATTTTTACCAAATATTGTTTCGATATTTCGGCGCTGTTGCGTTCCTGCGTTGTTTGACTTTAAAATTGACGCTAGCAGCGTCAAACAGCGTTCCTATAACGTGCAGAGATTTTGTGTAAATGCCTCTGTTTTGTATTCTTCCTTATGTTGCACGAGCTTACGTTATATATTGTATCCTAAAAAAATATTTCTAAGGTACACTAAAATTTAAGATTCGTTTATTTGATTGACGGATTCCAAAAAAAAATTCATTATCATCCAATTAATTCAAAAACGTTTTGACATCACATTTCAAACTCTATTCTTTCACTGGTAAGATTCAGTTTTGAACTTTATTTTATCACAATAAACACCTATAGGTATTTAAAAAAGTTTTACTTGGCATGTTAGCAACTTTTAGGGTGTAAATATAAGTACTCTGAAACACTTTAAATCGATGCGCATAATCACTGAGTATTGTTCAGATAAAACTACAAGCCTACTTCTAAGTTCTTCAGGGAAGAGTTTTTCGCACGTTTCGGTCCGAAACATAGTACGCGACCATCATTAGCAATAATCGCCATACCATTATCGTATTACACACAGGCCAAAAAAAAAAGCCCGCTGAGTTTCTTGCCAGAGTCTTCTCAGGCCGGGGCCGCGTTTCGAACCGGTGGTCCATTTGCTAAGCTAGTCAATAGTACATATATGTATACGCTTTTGCCCGAGGCTCCGCCCGCGTGGATGTCGGTTATCGCGACCAAATATAGCCTATGTCCTTTTTCAAGGTCTAACCTACCTCTATACCAAATTTCATCAAAATCGGTTCAGCGGTTTAGTCTTAAAGTGAGACAGACAGACAGACAGACAGAGTTACTTTCGCATTTATAATATTAGTAGGGATTTTTGACGTTTTGTAAGAGCCGTTTTGATGGTCTATACAGAATAAATTATTTTTGACTTTGACTTTGACTTTGACAACACTTAATTATCGCCTACGATTATATCATACGAGATTCGCAAATGACATATTGCCTGTTAAAATATGATTATTGCTAGAAAATTTTGTTTAGACGGACACTACCAATATTCAATAGCGAGGCAATTCTCGCCAATGAGCAGTTTTCCAGTAGGTATTTATAGGGTTCCTAAAGACGCGCTAGATGGCGCAGCCGGCACTTTTGGTAAGAAGAGTGTGGTGTCACATCTAGTGTTCCCTAATTTATGGAAAAAATGTTCTTTGGTTTTGTAATGATTTAGGTACTTTACTTAAATATTCTGTCATTTTTTCTGATACAATTATTTTAAATATAATATTATTATTTTAAATTACAGACAGTGACGCGTAAAGAATTAAGCGTTTTATTATATTTTATCTATTATAATATGGGTAAATGAAATTAAACTTTGGCAACATCGGAAAAATCATGAAAAAATACCACAAACAAACCACAGAGTACATTAAAATTACCAAAAGCTATGCTAGCGCCATCTTCAGATGACTTAAAAACCAACTGATTATTATACCTACTGGAAAACTGCTCATTGTTTCTGCGACAACTTTTACTTTAGACGTAGCAACTTTTTTCTGTCCTTTCCATGATCGTATATTGCAGGCGAGAAGCTCTTCCTGTCCAAAATGACGCCTGATACTCGTACGAAACAATGCTGAAGTTCTAAACTAGGCGGTGAGTTTCAATTCTGCTTCAGCGAGTTCAGTGGTTAGGTTCAAATAAGTTACTTAGGCCACTGCCGACTGTTCTGACTGTTATTAACTAAGTTAGTGTTAACAGTTAAAAACTAAACTTGCTGACAAAATTGGTCATACTGTTGTTTTATTCATATACAGGGTGGAACAATAAGTCGGGCCCTGGAGGGAAACTACCTTAAATCCTTAAGTTGGCTCATTTTACTTAAAGGACATTCCTTTATTTTTAAAAAGAAACAAAACCGCATTAACAGATTTTCAAAAATTCGCTTGCTACACCCGGTAATCGAACCGACTAAAATTCGAAAAAGTAATATGGTAATCTTGATTTTAATTTCTAATTCTTAATTACTTCGAAAATATTTTCCGAAAAATCATAATTTTATTCATCGAGTATTCTTGAAATGAAACAAAAAATTGTAAATCACAGTACCTACGTGTCATTTATCGCTCACAGAAAACAATGACATGAAAACGTACCAACTAAAATGAAATATTTTTCCATTAGGTACGGATACTAAAAACAGCAATTACTACTAAATATCACACGCTATGAGTAAGAACATTCACATTTACCGGTACATAATAATTACAATATTTCAATGTAGCGTGCTAAGTGCGCGTGCACTTGTCGCAATAATCGGTTTGAACCGCCTCTAACTAGTAATATCACACTTCGGTACGAACTCACCCCGACAATTTTGCAGGTGAACATTCTAGAAAATATTATTCCCATTATGCTTTTCGATTTTCACTGCAGTGAACTGCAGAATTGGGTTTGTTAAAAGTTGCACTAAGATTCGAATTTAGATTTGCTTTTGAAACTTTCAACTGAACTCTGTAGTTCAGTTCAGAATCTCTACCATTTTTGATAACCGTGATAACGGATTCACATTGATATTTCAAAACTTAGAATCGGTGCTTTAACTTAAAACGAGGAGAAATATAATTTAATACACCCTTAAAGTAACTATAAAGGCAAGCAAACCTAATGAAAAACGGTAACTCTAACCTATAGCCCCGAGTAATTTTCCGAGAAAGAATCCACTCACCAAAAAAAGAGTTCCAATTCTGGCCCCTAAGTTTTGGAACCGTAGAGTTTCCGGTTCCAAAACTTAATACCTACAAATTCGATTGTACTTTTAAAAACACAAGTACTAGATTTATCGACATTTTTACTTCAGCAATACACCTAAACTATCCTCACATCTTCATCAATATTGAAGCACGAACACAATTTTTGTCAATTCAGCACGATTTAAATATAAAATCCGTGCGGGTCTCCACGAGCACTGCGGCGAATGGCAGTGAAGTGTGTAAACAAACCCACTTCACGTATAATATATTATGTAATATATTGTGGTTTACCGAGAACTAACACAATTTATAGTAAATCTGACTTAGAATACCGGTGTCATGTTTGTATTCTGTGTGTCACAAAATTTCGTACCTACTAATGTTAAAAATAAAAGTTTGTAGTTTTTTTTGCTTGACACAATTACGTAGACACAACATTGTACTTGTTTTTGTCTTAGACTATCTACTATGACATCTTAAAATAATTAGGATAAGAAATTACTCACTCAAACATTATACAAGTACTCGTCTATAATATTAATAGTTGACCGAGCGAGTAAAGCGAGCGAGTCTACATTTCAACGAGGTGGCCGATTTTGCTTTGTTTGTTTGTGTGTTTGTTAGTTCCTTGCGACGCATGTTCTTTCATTTAAAACACAACTTTTGTCGAGAGATTTTTTGATAGAAAGGAAAAGGGGGGAAATTTTGTCAAGTTTTGTCAAGAACGGATCGTCATTTTTTTTTTTGATGAAACATCCAGGGCTGAATAAAATAAGAAGATACGTATCTTTTTTCATGAGCACCCTGCTAGCAAGGCCTACTGTTCACAGAACTAATAGTATATATTATAGATATTAATCTATACTAAATCACAGATTACTTTCATCATAATACTTAACATAATATTAAAAAGTAATCATAATGAAGAAAAACATTCCCCCCACCAGAGACAGCGCTCAACTTCATTCATTTAACTTTTCGCATCACTGCTATCTGTAGCGACTGGCGCATGCAATATCATCGCGAGCGGTGTTTGTTTACCTGTCTATAAGATTGATGTATGGCACTCCTATAATTGGAGTGACTGACGCTTAGTTCGAGTACTATGAGTTTTCTACAATACATTTAAGGAGATTGGATACCTGCTGTCGATACACTTCCTTCCCCCCCTAGAGAAGTGGCAATTCGTTGCTCGGCGTATCATGGCATAGAAAGACGAATGTATAGGATTTTACATTTTTGACATTCGTTGACGCCTGTCATATACGTCAAATCCCATACATTTGGCATTCTATTCTACAAAACGCCGGCCGACGAATTGCCACTTGTCTAGAGAGGCTGGTCTTGTAGAGTAATTATTTAATTTGTAACTAGAGATACGAATATATACTTAAATACAGTTAAGATAAATTTAATTTTTAAATTATGATTTTGATCTCTTATCTTTTGGAGCGCGCTGTCAGTTGGTAATATAATAATAAAGTATGTTATAAGTTACTATCTATTATATATAAAAACCCATTATTGATGGAACTATTGTAATAGGTATGTTATAATAATTATTACCGTATTCCCGCTCATTAAATGGACGTCATAGTGTCTACTGATATACAGCTACTTTATTAATAAGTAACTATTTTTTAAATGTTATAGTATCAATCAATCAATCAATCAATCAATTGGCCTATTATTGCAGTCCACTGCTGGACATAGGGCTCTCTCAATACGCGCCACGTTTGCCGCACCTCCGACTTCCGCATCCAGTCTGTCCCAGCCACCTTTTGCAGTATATTGTAAATTATTTTAGTATATTTAGAAATATACCTAATTTATAAGTTTATAGAATGAATAAAGTGGAATAGTACAATTACATATGACTGCAATATACCGCATAATACTGCAATTACTTCCGACTATGAGAATGCGTGGTTGGGGTATAGTGTACCAAAGTCACATAAATCAATAAACAACTATGTACACGATGAAAGCAGTTAGTGCTTTGATTGTGGATGTAAGCAGTCTATGTATTTTCCACAACTGTGGACTATATGCGTATTTGCGAACCACAGATGCCACAGATTTAATCGCTACTTATCGCAAACCACAAGTAGAGATTAAATTAATGAATTTAGGTAGGATCGACTTTTGAGTTATGGGTACCATAGTACCTACCTACAAGTCAAAAATCCCTACTAATAGTATAAATGTGAAAGTAACTCTGTCTGTCTGTCTGTCTCGCTTTCACGCACAAACCACTGAACCGATTTTGGTGAAATTTGGTATAGGGGTAGATTAGACCTCGAGAAAGGACATAGGCTATGTTTGGTCGCGATAACCGACATCCACGCGGGCGGAGCCGCGGGCAAAAGCTAGTCGATCATAAATTCATTAAATTTATCATATTTTTGTCATTTATTTCCGTTTCATCACACCTTTTCCATAGAAACTTTAATCGAATCACACAATTACAAAACGTTTTGTAAGGCTGGAAATCAACCCCTATAAAACTTTGGCCCTTAACTTAACCCCTACGTAACTATAGCTAAGTTAGCCATCGTCTGGATGGGGCATAAGAATGATAATGATAAGCTAGCTGGATAAGTTAGATAGTTTCCCGCGGTCCATAAAATAGTACAGTAGAAGCTCCTTATCAATATTATTATATTATTATACACAAAAGCATCATCTTCAATAAGATGTCATAATAATAATCCTGCAGAGGAAAATTGTGAATGAAATTACGACATTAACCCGCAGTTTGCTTGTTTAGGCTAATGTAGGTGTTAGAGGGCGAAATAATTGTTTAAGTAAGACTCATTAATTTTAAAAAGCAAATACACTAAGCTTTATTTTATAATCTTTGTTATTATAGTAGCTGATGACCGTGGCTTCGCCCGCGTGTATATCGGAGATGGAAATAATATTATGCATAGTTAAGAACTACTCGAGTTCTATCTTAATCCGAAGAACTCCTACAAAACTAAACTTAATAACTAACAATATTCAAATTCTGTTCATAACCAATAAGCAAATACTATCAAGCTACTTAAAAGAAACTTGAAACAAGCTCAAACCCTAAAGCAAGTTCTACTAAAATGGGATACTCTAAAGTTGTAACCCTAATTCAGCCGCACGGCGCTACCAACTAATAAAGGAAACATTTAATTAACGTAATTTCAAGTTTGGTCAGTCGTAAACTTATTAAATCAAAAGGTCAGGGCTTGAAGAACACGAGATTAGCTTTCTGCACATGTTGATGACGACACGTATTAGAGGGTTGTAGGGTGTATATGATTTCTGATGTCATAGGTATTGTTGTTACGTTTATAGAGAGATATTGAGTATTGCATTTTGTGTCTCTTCTAAGATATTTCCTGTAACACGTTTTTGAAGAATTTTTAATGTTAGAGACTAACGCCCAGTTTCCGAAAGGCTGATCAATGTCAAATTAACTAATCGGCTGTTATTTTTTTTTTCAAGTAGCAATTGGGTTGCTAAAAGCATGGTTAAATAGTATAATTTGATCATCGTGTTGGTTAATCAGCTATTTTAACCGACACTATGATCAAATTAAACTATTTAACAAACCATGATTTTAGCAACCCAATTCCTACTTGACAAGAGATTTGACAGATTTGATTTGACGTTGATCAGCCTTTCGGAAACTGGGCGTAAATCTTCTAAAGTATAAATAGGAAAAGTAAGATACATATCAACAAGGTTTATAAGTTAATAATAAATTTAATAATATCTTCATTATTTAAATCACAAAATTAATATCCATCTTGTCCATCGTCTTTAATAAATTAAATTATTTATATCCACGTATTCTTTTGGTACACTTAACGCAAAAAAAATATATTTCGAGTACTTTAATTATGACAATTCTGTGACCATTTTCCTTATTAATTTCGTTTATTACACGTTCTGAAAAATATGACAAAACATTAAATTTCCATTAAATATTTTTCAGAGGTAGGTATAATACTATTGTTGTCACAGAGTAAATACTCGAAGGCATGTGAAGTTAATTTTAGATTAAACTTTATGATAATATAGTGCTAATTATTGCCGTCGTGCCTCGGAGAGCACTTTAACCTGTCGGCCCCGGTTGCCATACCATCATCTATGGCAATAGTTTTTACGGGAAGTTGAATCCCTAAAAAGTCCAACAACTGGTCCAGCTGCAATGCTTCCGTATCACCCAATATCGCCATTGGATTAAAGGTCAGATGACAGTCGCTTTATGGAAAATATCGAAGTTCAGCCAAATGCGCAGTTAGACTAGTAAAGCGGACTCCAGACTCCAAGGTAAAAGCTTCGGATGCGACTGGGATTAACGCTAGTATAAAGAAGAAGAAGAATTTTTAATTATTGCGTTTTTGTTCAGTCATCACAGACACCCTTACGAAATACTTACGTACATATAACAAGCTTGACACAGAAGCGTATTAAATTCGGCACTAACCCGGACAAATCGCGTAAGTTTGTAAGTGGGGTCCAAGAGGCACAGTAGTACAAATTGTTGAACTCACGGCAGTTGAAGGGTTAACTGGCACCCGTGTTTTGATTCCAACGATTTATAGTCTCGTAAATTTAATGTCAATTTTGACAACATGATTACGTTTTGAAAGCATAATCAAAACAACCCTAAGGAAGTGGGGTAATGTCGTATAACAGTAGGTACTAGCCTTACTCAATATTGCTGGCTCGGGGCTTTATATTTGTGAAAATTTATAGGGCTATTCATAGTCAGGTGTGTTTTAGCTTTTGGAGGATATTATGCTACTATAACTAGCTATTACAGCAAATACTATGGATATACATAAACCTACAGTCCACTACTTGGTTTACTATGACGCAATTTTGTCGGTATCGTAGGCAGTGAGACTATATTGACACGGGTTATCCGTTACAATCAGTGGTTACACTGGTTACAACTTCAAGCCAGCAACATGACGTCATCTGTGTGAGGGCAACACCTATGTATTTAATTTATTTTTTACTTTCTTACGTACATGCATATAATCACGCTTTTATCCCCAGAGCGTTAGGCAGAGGTAAATTAACACCCACATCTCACCAATCATTGTTTCGGTCCCAAATCGGTGCCGTATTCCGAGCACTATTGCTGACTCGAGCCATGCATCTAATGCTGAGTCTGGGCTCTATATTATATCTGTCTGATGTAGAACAGCCCATTGCTTTTTATTGCTTACAAATTATAGAATAAGATTTTTTTTAGGGATATTTTTAAATGCACATCTGTATATTTTTTCAGCAAACTACGTAACTCCGCTAATTTACTGACTTGCACACTAATTAAATCAAATGATAGGTTTATTGAAAAAGGTGCGCAATCCGTTGAAAAAGGTGCGCAATCCGACTTGGATAGATTAGGTTAGAAGGCTAATGCGGGAGTGGAGTGAAGCGGAGCTCCCGCATTTGCCTTCGTGGTTATTTTTTTTATTTAACCAAAGGAATTGTTCTGCAAATTTCATTAAACAGTATATTTAATTTGATTTAGTTAGTGTACATAATTAGTGTGCAAGTCAGTATTTTTGATATAACTTTGAAATATTTTGTTAGAAAAAAGGGAATATATAAATATCGATTTAAATACATGCCTTTTTTTATACCTACAATGAAATATCTACGAAATATAACTACTGCAATATATTGAAAAACCAAATTAAAAGGCATTCTAAAGTCTGCCCAATATATTTCCATGACAGTATTCCCCAATACGACGCCGCTACACAGAGATTTAATTGGCAAGCTGTTCCATAATATAGTGAACGTGAAAAACCATTTTCTGGGCTGTCAGTCACCTACATCAATGCACCAAATGTTTAATTATTCAGCTGGAACGGTATTGATGTCACCCTGTTGGTATAGAATTAACATATACATCTAAATATTGCCTGCAAACTACGTTATGTTTTTCTTTTGCATGAAAATGAATGTCATAATGCTTTGTGTATCTTTTTTTTATCGTGCGAAAAATCCCCACGAATAGGTACACCTCCGCCGGAGCCAGTGGAGGAGGTTATGTTGGACTTGAACCGACCAAAACGCACGCCACATATGTGGGCCAATGTTTGATGTACCAATTATATTATTATATCAGTATTGTCGAAAGTATGTGCGAATTTAAAAGATTTTTTTTGTATAGTGCATAATGATAAATCTACCTGCTCCTTCGGGGATATATTGGTGTAAATATTAAAAAAAAACTAGCAAAAGGCTGTATTTAAACTTTTGCAAGCTATGCCATAATAATGCAAAAATTGCACAGTACTAGTGTTTATTACGATAAGGATATCGCATGACGTCATTACACCGTAACACCGTCGATTACGTCACAGAAAACTATTACAGAACCAAGGAAATTACACAGGCATGGTCAAAGCTTCTATTACCCATAAGTACTGGTAAGTAGTAACCTGCTGTTGGCAAACCAAGAGTACTAAGCGAACGAATATTTTGATTAGTTTAACTTCGACATGTTTGAAATTCAGCAGTCAAAATAATTGCGATCAAACTAAACAAGTTTTACTCAATAATGTGCACAGTCTGTCTGTTTATTGCTTTTGATGGGTATATCGGATTTTCCGGAAGTAACCCCCAGAAAACCTACATCAGAACATAGTCTGTTCTATAACATCACTACAATTCACTAAGCGAGTACAACGATGCGAGTCGCAATGTTGTGCTCGATAGATATTGTCATTGGTCGGATTTAACACGTCACTGGAGATCGACCAATGACAATCTCTATCGCGCAAAACCTTGCGACTCGCACCGTTGTGCTTCCTTAGTGAATTGCACAGCAGGTGAAAGATTGACATGAACCTCCAGGATGTTGGTGAGGTCCTATACACACCATATTATATATATTTGGGACATAGGAGTGTATGTCCTATGTGCTATGTGTGAATGTAGCTTCCTCAAATTTGGAAAATTTCAAAACCTTAAATCAACATTACTAACATAAGAAAATGTTTAGTTATTGACATTTACCTATGATGTCGTTTCAAGCTAAAATGTATTTTCATATCAATAAATAGCAGCGGTTATAATATTTGCGTATTCCCTACCAAGTACTGAATTACCAAGTAATTATGAAACAAATTAGATTACCTATAACATTCGTGTACTTTTGACACGTTGAGACGTTATTCTGAATTGAGGAACGATCTTCTTCCTCTTAGCGTTAATTCCCAGTCGCATCCGAAGCTTTCAGCTCGGAGTCTGGGGTCCGCTTTTGCCAGTCTTAACTATGGATTTGGTAGACCTCGATATTTTCTGTGAAGCGATTGCCATCTGACCTCCACATCCCAATGGTAACATTAGGCGATATCGAAGCTTTGCAGCTAGACTGTTGTTTTTGGATTTTTGAGGGCTCCAAGTACCCGTAACGACTGCCATAGATGTTCTTATGGCAACCGGGACCGACGGCTTAACGTGCTCTCCGAGGCACGACCAGACCAATGCAAATACCCATATTTCATGAACACAAATATTTGCACTGAGCGGGGATCGAACCCACGCCTCCTGCGCAGCGGCCGCGTTCACTACCGCTACGCCACGGAGGCTGTCGAAAACTAAATATCTTGGTATGACAATAAATTTAGCATTCTTTGTAGCTAGGAATGGTCAGTGTAGTTGAGTTAGAAACGAAGAGCACCCATCAAATATTTTGACAGATGCTATTCATGAACACAATTTTTTTTTTGTACTGTTTTGGAGAAATATCACGTCACACTTGACTAATGTTTATTTATTTAACTTCCTTTCTTTTCCTTTTCTCTCATTCCCTCTGTAGGGTATAATGACCAAGTGACCCGTTTGATGTGGGAAGCATTCATAATTCACGATAATTCGTAATTTTTGTAAAATAAAAAGCATCTAACTTTCAAATTATCTTTAAAAAAAAATGTGAATGAAAACGTTCCATTCATAGGAACCTGGACATAATTGTTTATTTCTTAAATATAATTATTTAATATACAATACTAAGCTGACTTCCATAAACTCCTGATTGCCTGTACACTAGGGTGTCCCGATAATTTTTTTTTTCGATTTTCGTTACACAAGACCCCCCAAAAGTTGCGTTATGAGCTGTAGATTACCGTAAAAATAATAAAAAAAATATATGAAAATATCTTGAGGGCTCTACCGGCACTTTTATTTTTCAAAAAATCACTTAAGTAACCCTTCAGTGCATACCTATCGTCTATTATTATTTTTTTACATCAATCACATTTTATTTTGTAATTAAAATGATATTAAGACACCAATTTACGATTTGCAAGTATTCATTACTTGCAAAATGTATTTCCTATGAAGAATAGGTTCGACTCGAACGCGCGAAATTAATGTTTTGACTGGTTTTCTCAAATTCTCTACTACAATGGTGAGGCAGTTCTTCTCATTTCCATTGCGGTTTTATTGCTGAAAAAGGTGTCTCCGTACTTTCTTGTGATAATTTACATGTTTCAGTTATAGATATAATATAAAAAATGCTAAATTCAACACGAAGTGAGACTAGGTACTTGTCCAAAATAAAAACCAAAATCTCGTGGTAAGAAGTCAAATTTTGGTGTTTTAAATACCCTGGAAGAGGTGCTCTTTTCTGCTTCACTGACTTTTAATATCTTGCTCAATGCAAAGTCTCAAATATGGTCTCTATAGTCAATTATCATGGCTATAAGCAATTTTATTGGGTGCGCGTAAAAATCGTCAATCACTGAATCTATAGATCTCTGCCTATCAGATAAACATCGAAAATATCTACACATAAGTAATCATTTGAAAAATATGCTTGACTCCTTCTTTAAATGATGGCTTTTGCTTGTTGAGAACCCAAACGAGACCACATAATTCTCAAGCAACTGCAATTTTTTCTGATGACGAAACAGTTAGTACTTATGTTAAGTCTGAGGCCCGTATTCTAGAAAGAAACTCAGTCCTGAATCTCAATTTACCTTAGAACAGATTGTATAGATAGACTGAAGGATTTCACAGATTGTCGTTACAACCTGTCCTCAGATAAATCGATATTCAGAACTGAGTACCGTTCTAGAATACCGGCCTGAGTATGCTAATGGCGTTTGGCTTCTTGTTAAGCAAAACCTATAATTTAAAGATGGAGGCAAGCATATTTTTTAAATGATTACTTACTCTCAATTTTTACCTGATAGACAGAGATCTACTTATAGATGCAGTGATGGAAAGAAACGCTTTTTTCGCGCACTCAGAAAACTTGCTTATTGCCATGTTATTAGCTGACTGAGACCATATTCCAGAGCTTACATCTCGCAAAATATTAAGGCCAGAGAACTGGTTCTCGCTGCTGCTGAAGAGCATTTTTCTAAAGGTATTTAAAGCACTAAAACTTAACCTCTTAACATGAAATTGAATACTTTGGTGAGAGCGAGACTGTGAGATATCTCAGCTCCACTGATCCTGCGACACGTCTCCAATGATGGACTCAGAATTAAGGCTAAAGAACTAAACCTTGATATCGTTGACTTTCCTTGTCACATACAGACAATAGAAAGTTGCTTTAAATTAGTGACGGAGGCTTCTCAAATCGTCATGAGTGCTACAGCTCAGGATGTATTCATTAGGAACATATCAAAATGTCACGCGGAAATACCTTGTTTTGACACAAAGACCAGTTCCGTTTTTTTTTAAATATCTATTGATTTTATTGTATTTCAACTATTTTTAACACTGGACTAACTCATTTTTGTACTCTTAAATTTAATAAAAACCATTTTAATGTTATTTTTGTATGAATTGTAGCTTATGTTAGGAACCCCTAAAAACTGCACATTTCTTAAAGTTCAAGGTCCGGTAGAGCCCTCAAGATGACAGATATTTAATAAAATTTAATGATAATCGTAATGTACGCGTCAAAACGCAACTTTTGATACCTCTTGCGTAGCCGTAGCTCAAAAAAATTTTTTCTCCATACATCGACGGGACACCCTACTGTACACCGTTTATTTTTTAATAAATTCCCTTCACTCCTCATTACAATATATTTATTTATTTTATTTATTTATACTTTATTGTACACCATATAAAATACAAATTTAAAAATTATGACTAAGGAATCAGTACAAGGGCGGCCTTATCGCTATAAGCGATTTCTGCCAGGCAACCTTTGGATGGTCATAATGTTTGTAGGATTGAGTGGTAGTTGTTTTGGCGTACTTTCTGTCGATATCATAAGTAAATACATAAAAGACAGGTATCATATCTAATTTTATTTACATTAATACACACATACACATTCACCCACACCGATCGCAACAGAATACACCGTTTGGTAATAGCTTCGGCTTTCCGTGCGGAATAATTTATCAGGAGGCAATTAATTATGAAAGTGGAGAACATAAGTAGCTCATTACTCGAGTTCAAGTGCCGGGTAAATTGATCATATGCCTTATAATTACGAGTTCTATTCGGAAGATATGTGAGCAGCAATTAGTCAAATTAATTTCGGGTGTGTGGTACCGCGACCTTTGCAAAAAAGATAAGCTTGGTGTTTAAGAACTGAATCTTATTCAGCGCTTATGTTTTATGTAATCAGGCAGATTGGTTTCACAGAATTGATTTTGTCATTAGGTGCAAAGCTTGTTTTACATGTTGGTTTATAAGCGTAGTCAGCGCCAACTTGAACAGAGTCCCTCCCTCTTGATAACGATGTTCTGTTCTACCCCCCTAGACAAGTGGCAATTCACTGAACAGCGTATTGTAGAATGGAATGACGAATGTAGGGGATCTGAAGTTTATGTATGTGTGTATTAGATTTAAAATTAACAGATATAACTAAAAAATAGATGATAATAAGTAAACATCGATCGTGATTCGGAAGTACACGTGATCTGGTGTCATATGAAATATACCTATGTGATTGGCGCGTACTGAATAATGACGAACAAAATACTGCTAAATAAGTAAACTGCTCGGGTGACCAGTAATAGCACTGTGCCTATATGTATGCAATGCTATTTCGATCCGGTCGCATCCATCGTTAATATCACATGCCATTACTATCAGAACTATCGGGATATTTACCATGTATTTTTTGGATATTCCGATATTTCGGCGCTGTTGCAAGCATCATGACCTCGGAGGAACTGGAGTATTGGCGGTAAACAGTGAAAAAAATTTCAGGAGTCAATATATATCGATCTACCCTCTTTCTAGGTTTTTTACTTCGCGTCTGAACTGCCACTCCAAACAATACAATGGTAAATATCCTGATAGTTCTAATAGCAATGTGAATGACCATGTTAGTTTAAATCACATACCATAATTTTGTGCAGTTAACCTATGCATCTGTAGCTTATCAATTGTCGTAAAGCACACGATATTGAAATTTAATGTATTATGGATATAAACCATACAAAGCTCTACTGAAATTGAATAAATTAGATACGTGACTATGAAGTCACTTATCTTAACATTATGTTGATGACTATTTGGGTAGTATAATGGTATATATAATGGTATAGACTTCGAACACAAGTCGGCCGAAGCAGGGAGAATCAGTCTAGGTGGGGTTACTCAGATGACGTGGACCTGGGGTGTGAGTGTGGAGTAGCTCCACAGACCATGGCCCACCTGCTGACGTGTGCTGCATGTCCATCTACCTGTACTCCGGAGGACCTAATGAGTGCCTCCGAGAATGCGATTCAGGTAGCAGCATACTGGGAAGATAGAATTTGAGAGTAGAAGCACCATCGATTCGACTGAATGAAGTATAATGGTGTAAGTGAATCTTGCATTATATTGTGTTTACTTAGATATTCGATCGCCTTAAGGTTTATTTAATTGTGTGAATTACAGAGAATTGTTGAGTCTGTGTATCATAATTATACATGTACTAAGTCCACGGAGACTAGGATATTAATTTATTAGTTTGATGTAAAAGTTCTGAAATTAAATTATTATAAACACAAACAAGAGTATGACAAATAGTAGGTATGAACGATGGATAGTCGCTGCTTAAAACATCAGATTTTAAAAGTTTCATCATAGCAACCAATTACCAATAACTATAACAGTACTAACTCTGCTGCTGCTGATGCGAATAAGTGCAAGGAGTCATTATAGTGTGATGGTAATGATGGTTATTTTGTATAGGGTTAAGTGTTGTTGTTTGTTGTGTATGTTCTTAGCAAATCTACCTATATGGTTTTAGTTCGGAAATGTACGTGGTAGATAGTAATAGTGGACAAACAAATTAATAGTTGGTGAGATGTGACAGTTACCCCTGCTTTGTGCGTATTGTAGCAACACATTACAATTAACAATTCAAATCATGAATACCACTTTTATGAAACCATTACACTATTTCAAAATAAATTTTCATTTGTAATTTTGAAACATTCACGAATACCATGCATAAAATTACACTTTTGTGCTACGCAAACTGCGTTACATTTTAGGCAAAATAGTTCTACGGCCGCCGGCCAATGCCAAGCATTTTTTATCCAATCACTGACACAGTTTGCTACATTTAACTATGGGAAAAAAACCATTTAAAGTGACAGGTAACAAATCGGTAGGTGCACGGTGCTTTGTTGTGGGAACCGTGTGTTAACAATAAAACATTAATTAATCACTCAGCTGTTAGGATCGTCTGTCACTTCATATTGCGGTTGTTTTCATACCTACTTTTTTATAAGTTTATATTGGTCGGTAAGTAGGTCGTCTATAGTTTTTGTAATGGCTCGCGAATCTTTTGTGATATTTTCTACTATTTTTCTAAAGAGCTATTCAAATTCTTATTGAGTGTACGGAAGTTACTTTTACTATAGGTATTTATTAATTATACGCACCTATATGTCATGTTAGGTATAAGACACAGTGATAGGCCACTTTTAAAATTTAAAGGTTCTTTTGGGTTTTGTTTTCTAAGTAATTTTTCTTTCCTTTGTTTGCTTTTTTGGATATAGCTTATACATTCCAAAAAAAAAACATATAAGTAACTCTAACACCTATATGCTTGGTGCTAGAGTGCATAAGGCGGACGGTAGACGCTTTCATAAAAGCTAAAATAAATTAAATCCAGGAGAAAACGCATTATAACTGCCTCTGACTCTAAATTGTAACTTTAGATCCAATTGGGATAACCTAGGCTGATGATGAAAGACTTTGAGCAAGTGTACCTATTTGTGTAGTTAGAAATATATTTTCTTATATTTTGTCGTTTTAACCCAAAAAGCTCTTTGCTTGCACTTGTGGTTATATTTTTTACTTCAGGTTAATTAATACCAAAGAAGGTAATAATTTATTTCACTGAATAACTAAGAATACAAATAAGCACCTGATATTATTTTTAAATGCATAAAAATTCCGTTTCCTCATTTCAAAAAGCGAACAAGCTGCACACAATAGTGCACTGAATTATCTCATGCCGAGCATAAATCAAAATTACATACAACTTTCCATTCAAATGCTATTCTCTAGTCCCCTTGCTAATTACTGCAGTATATGAATCAACTCTGTTTGTCATTGTAACACACGCGATGCAAATATTTTAAACTTTATAATAAAAATAATACACTCTAGAGACTATAAAAAACAGAATTTCATATTTCACAGTACGTAGAAGAGATAAAACTGTAAGTAATGAAAGAAACTATTGTTGTGACAATATAATCCTACAGATATTATTACTAAGAAAGTGTGTGAAATGGAATACTCTGGTCTGGATGAAATTTGACTTGTAATTTTGTAACCCAAATTGTTATATTTTGAAAAATCTTAAAAGCTTTTTTAACCCAGGAATAGGTCCTGGTGGTTTCCAAGAACAAGTTCAATTGCAGATCATTTCCACACTAGCGGAACCAATCATGAGTGATATTAGCCTATTGCAGTCCAATACTGGACATGGGCTTCTCCCAAAGTTGGGATATGACAAAATTGATATTTTGAAATCAGATAAACTCGTATTTTATTTCTCAAACTCAGTGACATAAAAAACTTATTTTTATACATAACTAGCTGTCCCGGCGAACTTCGTACCGCCATATTTTTCCTGTTCCCGCTGCACCTATTTTCCCATTCTTTAAACCTTCCCTGGACACCCACGAATATTTCAAGACTAAAATTAGCCAAATCAGTTCAGCCGTTCTTGAGTTATAAACTAACAACGAAAAGTGGCATTGATTTTTATATATTAGAAGATAATGATGAAAATCTGCAGTCCAAAGAATAGTAACTCAAACTAATTAAGTAGGTACGTATCTTCGCCAGTGGATCAAACTTTGAGTAATTTGAAACTATGCTTAAAGCTGAGCTTAAACGGTTGATTAACGAGGCGATTTAGTCGAAAGTTGGAAACTTTCAAAAGGAACTATCACCACTCAAATCAGAGGATTTTAATTTTTAAAATGAATTTTCAATTTTCTGCACGTTGGCGAGCAACTTTTTTAATTGAAAATCCGTAATTAAGGTTTGTGTTAAAAAGTTTTTTTTGTTGTTGCAGTCTTTTGTGGAAAAAGTTAGTTAGTTATAATACCAAGGTGTATCGTGTACCTATACTGTTATATAATTCAAAAGTGGTAATGTCTGTATATTGAAGATATTAAAAAAATAATATGGGTTATGTTCTATTAACGATACTTACTGTACACAAAAATATATTTTTTGAAATTTTTGTCTGTTTATCCGCAATGGACGCAAAAACTACTGAACGGATTTTAATGCGGTTTTTTTTTTGTTTGAAAGGTCTTAGTCTGATTTAAAATCTTTAAAATCTCTGAAATAGAACCGGAAATACATCCAATAAACGGGCAACCCGACATCCACGCGGGCGGAGCCGCAGGTGAAAGACTAGTAGATAATGATTATAGTTGAAAAATATACCTCTGCCTACCTCATCGGGGATTTAGAGCCGTGAGTATAGAGGGGAGGATGCCTACTAAAAAAAATATTGCACACAAGCACAGCTACGGAGCACCAGCTATTAATTATTATGAAGTCAAATTAAGCAAACTTCCCTATCAATACACGGTGTATTGATAGGGAAGTATTCATTATTAGAATAAAAAAGTGACATCAATACAAAAGTTTGTTCCAACGCTTTACAGAATGGGTTGACGGCTTCCGACCACCTGGCGCCTCTATTCTGGGAGCTGTTTACCAGGTGATACGACTAAAATGGAAAAAAAAACCCCCGACGGGTTAGGCAGAGGTGAATTAACACCCACATTGCATTAATTATTATCCCACGTAATAGGGGGTGAGCCTATTGCCATATTCCGGGCACTATTGTTGACTCGAGCACTGCTGCGAGCACGCTGAGTCTGGGCTATATTATATCTGTCTGATGTTAAACAGCCCTATCCCTTAGTCGCCTTGTACGACACCGCATGGGAAAAGATGGGGTGGCCCAAACTCTGCCGGGAACCACGTGGCTATTTTGAGTACCAAAAATATATTTTCCAAAGATAAGCTGACTTAGTTCACCACAATATCCACACATGTAAATCATACCACAGTTTTTGACACGAGCATAGAATAGGGACACTAGTTCGGGCTAAATAAATTGCAAGTTATTTTCCACCCCGTCGCCATCCATATTGACGTTGACACTTCACGGTACATAAATCTCCCGGTAGAAATAATTAAACAAAATCGCTGGCCAGACAGTTTTAAAATATGGTGGTTATATTTTGGTAACGAAACTTTGTTTGGTCCTATTTCGTCTCAATAGGCTATTAATAGTTTTAAGATACGTGTTACATATATCGTTTCCAAGAATAATGTTTGGGAGTTTTGCGGAATGAATAGAAAATAACAAAATTGTATCCAAAAAAAATGCCACACAACAAATTTATCAAGAAGTTGTTCGACGTCTCTTTTCTTCATCGCACCGTAAAGACTTGAAGTTCTTTACAAGCATAGGTGTTTCCTTCATCCTACAATGTCTGGTCATTTAAGTGAGTTGAGAAAAAGCAACAAGACCGTCAAGCAGAGGGTTTCATTGTTACAGTAATGTAAAAAATGAAAGTAATAGCGGTCGCCCGGCGACTTCGTAAGCGTGGAGTTCGTTTTCGAGAGTTTCGTAAAATCCGTTCTCAGTGGATGTCTACACCCAATAAGACCCTGCCAAACTTCAAGTTTGTAGGTGCTATAGTTATGAGTTTTCGTGATTAATCATAGTATTTTCTTATTATATACTTGTATATAGATGTGGCTGTAATGGTGACCCCTCTTTCTTGAGACTTAACACTCGGCTTATTCCAATTATGTTTACAAACGTATTTATGAGTGTAATCTAATTATAATTATGAGAACGTTCCTGCTTATATTATGTTATTTTCTTCTCTACCAAGAGCCGCCAGCGTCTATGTTTTCCCTTGTCACGATTGCCGAGAGACGCTTTCACATACGTCATTACAGAGTTGGGTACAGTCTACTTATATTCACCAAACTAAATAAACACAGTAACAATAAATGGAGATAATTATTTTCAAATGTTATGTTTAGTAATTAATTGTTGTTTTGTTTCCGATTAAGCTTGTAGTTTAATTAGTTATGCGAAAACTACATTTTATAACAGCCGCCAATTAAAAACAAATGAATGAATAGTATAATGAGAAAATTCGAGTTCCATTTTGTAATTTCGAACTTTTTTTTTTATCTTGTTTACAAGTGGCCAGTTCTAGGATTTTGTGTTTGGCTCATATTTTAAAAAGTTTATGCAGTTACAGATTGTTTTTTTTTTATTCTATGGTGTAGTTCAATGAAGTTTTTATTAAAATCGTGTTAGGTGCTTTAAGAAAGATAATTTTTTATTTTATGACATTTTTTGAATCCAATTATTTTAATACAATGGTACTAGTACATTTCAGTTACACAATAACACAATACGGGTAGATACTACTCCCCATACACCAGCAATTACAACGAGTGAATATAAATATCGCAATATTTACGAAACCACTTACAGTTTCAAAGGTACGCTGAAGCCTTTTAGATTGCGTGTACGGCGGGAAAATCAGTGAAACATTTTTGACGTACCTACTATTCACGGTGACCGACAACCTTGAACGAACGTTTCTTTTTGAATGAAACACACGTTATGAATGCGTTTGAAACTCAATTTTATTCAGAATAATGCCTCAGAACAGCTCCAGTAAACACAGATTGGCAGAATATTTCCTCTAGAAAAGGATTATAGAAAGGTTGTCTGTAAGAAATCGCGCCTAGCGATAAGACCGCCGTTTGTACTACCTACCGCATAAATTGTGAATTTTTAACTCTTTTTTTTGTAAATATTGTTTATGGTGTACAATAAAGAATATATTATTATTATATTCTCCTTTATTCATTTAATATACATATAAATTATATTTCTAAATATATACTTAAAAAAAATACATTTAAAAATATAAAAAATAGTGTCCCACCGGCATCGGGTACAGGGACCAAGCTGCCGGTGGTTAGGGCTCCAGGGAGAGGAACTTCCTCACTATGCGTGCAGTGCCTAGCAAAACTGCATTCTGCATCAAGCCCTTGAGCCAACCGTCTAACGAGAGCCTCTTAAGATGTTGATCGAGGCTCTTGGCGATAAGTCCGTGAACGGAAACGACTATCGGTACAATAATAGCCGAGTCAACATCCCACATGTCGACAATCTCATGGGCCAAGTCCAAATACTTAATTTGTTTTTCTTTTTCTGCCTTCATGAGATTTTCGTCATGAGGGATAGTGATATCAACTATTATTGCACGGCGCTCTAATCGATCTATTATCACTATATCAGGCTTATTGGCAACAATAGTCCTGTCAGTGATAATAGATCGATCCCAGTACAACGTGATATGCCCATTTTCGAGAACTGGGTCGGGCACATACCTATAGTATGGTACCTCTGATTCCACAAGGTTATACTTCAGGGCAAGTTGCTGATGGATTATCCTGGCTACTTGGTTATGCCTGTGCAAATACTCGCCGTTGGCAAGACGAGAACAACCAGAGATTATATGTCTAAGGGATTCCCCGGGACGGTGACACGCCCGACAAATGTCAACCGTACCGTCCTTTATGATATATCTCCGATAGTTATTCGTCATAACAACTTCGTCCATAATTGCAAAGACAAACCCTTCGGTTTCCCCAAATAGGTCACCGAAGCGTAGCCAAGATAGAGAGGCTGGTATATCTATTTCGGGCCCATGTAGAGTCCGATAAAAACGACCATGCAACTCCTTGCCCTTCCATACATCCTTGCGATCATTAATACTTAATACTGCAGGTTTGCGCCAGTTCTCTTTAGCCAGACCAAGCGGGGTAAGTCCGTTATCTACCATCACTACATCTCGATGCATATCCGCGTCATTATGCAGAAAATATTCCCTGAGGTTGCACACCTCGCGGTTATGGAGGGTCTTGGCATTTAAAAAACCACGACCCCCGCATTTCCGCGGTATGTACAACCTCATCACAGATGAACGCGGATGATGCATTCGGTATGCAGTGAGATGCGCACGGACCTTCCTATCCAGGGCCTCAAGTTCTGTCTGAGTCCACCTGAGTATGCCAAAGGAGTACATTAAAACTGGCATGACCCAACCATTACAAGCGCGGACCTTATTACCGCCTGATAAAAGACTTTTCAGAACTTTTTTCAGACGGCCAAAGAAACGCTCCTGCAATGATTGCTTCATACCAGCTTCTGAAATGCCTAACGCCTGCGACATACCCAGGTATTTATAGGTGTCGGTTGCAGAGAGAGCCCTAAGTTTTGTAGAATCTGAGAGCTCTACACTATCAGATTCCACAATCCGACCTCTCTTCACATGCATGACCGCACATTTGTCCACACCAAAATCCATCCTGATAGAGTTACTAAACGTTTCTGTCAACTTTAACAACTCTATCAGATGGAGATTGTTGGGAGCAAACAATTTGAGGTCATCCATGTAAAGAAGGTGGGATATGACTTGACCATCTCTCCGCAACCGACAGCCCAACCCTGAACTATCCAGTATAGTACTGAGAGGGTTCAGTGCTAGGCAAAACCATAATGGACTCAGACTATCGCCCTGGAATATACCCCGCTCAATCTTTATTAGCCCGCTATCCTCGCAAATCTGTCGACATCCTGGATAACAAAGCACCGTTCTCCATTGCCCCATACATGTCTTCATGAAGGTACATAGAGTTGTATCAATTTTATACAGCTCTAGCACCCTCAAGAGCCATGTATGTGGCACAGAGTCATAGGCCTTTTTATAGTCTATCCAGCATGTCGCCAGATCCTTCCGATGACGACGGGCCTGTTGGCAAATGGCCATATCAATTATAAGGAGCTCTTTAGTACCTCGGGCCCCGCTCCTACATCCATTCTGAGAGATAGACATAATAGAGTTGTCAATTAAGTGTGATGAAATTTTTTCTCTCAGAATAGATGTAAGAAGCTTATACACTGTAGGCAGACAAGTGATAGGCCTGTAGTTTTTAGGGTCCGTGGTACTACCAGACTTATGAAGAAGGTGGGTTACACCGGTTGTTATGAAAGCGGGAAGCGATCCTGATTCTAGGCATGATTGGAATTGCATTGCCAACCGACCATGTGAGCTCCGGAACCATTTCAGCCAGAAGTTATGCAGTCCGTCTGGGCCCGCTGATCTCCAGTTAGGTAACAGACGGACTGCATTGGTAACATCTTCGTCAAAGATTGTTACTGGTTTCATGGTTCCTATAGACTCACACGATCGTTCGACAACTCGCATCCAATCACCCTCTGTATGACTGACGGGCGTCGACCAGATGCTACGCCAGAATGTATTAGTAGCATCATCATCTGGACGACGCATGTCAGTCCCATTCGAATCAGGACGCTCCCAGCTTCTGTATACCCACCTTTCGTCCCTTTGGAACGTACGATTTTGAGAGTAACGATCCACTCTCCTTTTATAACGTCGAATTCGGTTCGCCCACGCGTAGATTTTTTGTTTCAAGAAGTCAATGCGTTCTGTGACGCGTGACAAAAATTCTCGAGGCCTTATATCAGTCCCCGAGAACGCACGCGTCACAAAACGCATGACTCTTGGACGTGTATTGCCAGATCTGAAACATATCAGCTTTCCAATAAGTGCCCTAGTCTCAGCAATACGCCGCTCAATCCTACTCTGCCAGGCCGGCACAGCAGATTTCGGTCGAGTGGTTAAGATAGTTCTATGAAATTTAACATTAGCCACTCGACATGCTGCGACAGCCGCGCAGTATAAGATTGAGTGCGTATCACTGAGATCTTCGCTATTATCAAAATAATCTGATAATAGCGAATCTAGGGCACATACTAGCGCTATATTTTTTTTATGTGTGGGCAAACGCGGTAGGCGAGGTCGATAATCAAAAGGCATGGATCGATACTCTCGCATTGCACATTCCAAAGCGCTCCTTATAATGTCGATGCACACAGTACTTACGTGTGTAACCCCGGTATCTACTACTTCTTCACTTACATGAGAAACAGATTCCTCATTAACTTGTGAGATGAAATGTTCATGTTGTGTGAGAGGTTGCGAAGAAGTAGAAGCACCTGGGCTACTCCGCGAGTCAGAGCGAAGCCTCTCAAGTACGGAGTCATCCAACAAAATGACATCGCTGGATGGCCCGCACCTGATCCGACAGCCGCTGCGCCGATACGTTGACAGTTGGCTCGAGTACCTGGAACAGAGGCAGCATGCGTGCACGATACGCAGTTAAGTTAGTTCCTCCCTCTGTAGCCGCATAAAATGCCCGCATGACATTTTCATTAATGGAATTTGTCCATCTCATGCGGCGCACTTCACCACCGGCAGCGGGGGCCCTATTCGAAGCCGGAGGGCGTCGGGGCTCCAAGCTCGCCGGAGGCCGGCCTCTCCCCGGCCGACGTACAGGTGGTGGCGACGTCGGCGGGGAGAAGAACTCGTCGCTCGAAGAAGAGCTCGACGCCGCTGGTTCCGATGCTAGAGGTTGCGCGGCGGAGCTGAGTGACGAGTCCGGGGATGTTGTAGGTGCATTGGCGTTATTCCTGGTGCGTGATCTTGTCAACATACTTAATCTATTCAATTTTCATGCTCGTAGATAGTCGTAGATATTATAATTTGATCATTTACTTTATTATTGACAGGTGTCTGTCAAACTGTCACGATTTTTTTCTTGATTTCGGTATTTTTTATTTTTGTATTGATTCATTATTGTAATTTGGTTTATTTCTGGTTACAAATAGAAAGAATAGGTTTCACACAATGTTTGTAAATTATATATCGATTGGAAATTGTATAAAATAAATAAAATTTGAGGAGCAAAGTAAAGACTAGTATATGACGTAAAAGTGTTGCCAGTATTATTATTATTATTATTATTATTATTAAATTATTACCTATAAAGGGTCAAGTCCTTATCATGGATGTTGAATTTTTCCATTCACATTTATTATTAGTAGGATTTCCTCAAAAAGAGGCTGTCGCGAGTTTAAGTCCCATCCCGGATGTTGACTTTTTGCAATTTAAATTTATAAAGTTTTCCTTTTGTTTGCTACAGGCGTTTCTATACCATTCAAACGATGGTGGTGAAATGAATTGCTAAGTTGTACACATACCCATTATGGTTAACGTAAAAATAATAAATGGAAAATAATGTTACGCTGCATTCAAATGATGAATAAATCAGCAAAAGTAATAGACTTTCTTTGAGTCATAGGCTTTATCATCACGCTACTATCCAAGGTAGCGCAGCTGTATAATATGTAACTAACAATAAATATTCTACAACATTCTACACAACTTAACTAGCTTGTGTTATGGAATCTAGAATGCGAATAAACATCTAAGTACTTTTTTTTTGTAAATACATACATATTATATATATTAAAATCCAGTTCAATGCAAATATACGTACATATCACGTATACAAATATCTACACCGAGCGGGAATCGAACCAACGCCTCCTGCGTAGCAGTCGAACGCTCTACCGCTACGCCACAGAGGCCGTCAATATATGTACCGGATTCATACATTTTTTTAAACTGTTAAATTATGGACATATTATGTAGGGGTTAAAGGGGTGCAACGAGGGTTCGAAGTATGTCACGAGTGAAGCCGGAGAGGGTCAGTAGGTACACAGGATCACAAGTTCTCGAGCAATGTGCAATTTTCTTGTTTAAAGGTATGATTCCGAAGGCGACCGCATAATATGACAACTGTAGACACGGAGCGTACCGTGAGATACTTGAATATAATAATTTTGTTTATTGTTTTAATTCATTGCTGCTTCTCGATGGTGCCGTTTATCTATATCTATCTATATCTATACATATAATAAAATTGTAACCGATCGGTGTCTGTACATGGCTTGGAAATGAGAAAAACTATTATTGGGGGACTTTATTAACGTAATAGAAGCCAAAACAACGATTTTTGGAATTTTTGTCTGTTTGTCTGTTTGTCTGTTTGTCTGTGCGTTTGTGCACGCTAATCTCAGAATTGGCTGAACCGATTTGGTTGCGGTTTTCACTAATTGATGGTGGCAGGCTTCACTTAACATTTAGTGTTTTTTTTATTAAAATCGGTTGATAAATAAGAAAGTTATGTCAATAATAGTAAATCACACCTAAGAAAATGTGAATTGTGTGAAATGCTAAAAAGAAGAGATTATTTTGATCATAGCAGTCTGAAGAGCTTCGAGAGGCAAGAGTTACTGAATCTCAGCAAAGTCAGGTCAGGTTACACACTGCAGAATCTTCGGCTTCGACTAGAGTCTCGACAGAGTTCAAATTGTTCCTAAGTATGCGATTTTCTCTCGAATCCGACACAATAGTGAACAGCCGTTTTGGTAATATTTTTGATTTTTGATAATTAATATCATCACGCTATAATAGGGAACGAGGCGCTCTGTGTGTAATGTGATAAAAATATAATAAAGAACGTCTATTTCGCATCGAAACTCCGTGGTGTTTGTAGCTTAGTGGGTCTACGGTGGATGTACAATGTTGCTGTTCCAGGTTCGAACCCATGTAAAACCGATTTTTTTTTATAGCTTTTCAATTTATTTTTCTTATTTTATTATTTTTATACGTATTATTTTGTTTTAATTTAATTAATTTTATTCTCATTATTATTAGGTAGGTTCATACAATAGATTCATGATAAAAATAGGCTGTGTGACAGGAGAAACAAAGCAAAATCGATCCTAACTTATTAAATAATAATCTCATTACGAGTATTACAAGGTAAATCTTTACGAAATTCTTCATTTCGGAGACAGGGAAGGTGATCCCACCAGCCCGCGAAGTCATGAAACTTCAATCACCTCTAAAAATTGATAAGAGGCATTGACATTAGCACTGGCTACTGGTACGAATAGTCAACGTTTCAGTACTTCGACTTCTGTTTTGAGGTTTTCCGTTACTCAAAATTAGCTATTCCTTCAACTTTGTTCGGGATTTTGATCATCAACATACTATGTTTTTTAGGGTTCCGTACCTCAAAAGGACAACACGGAACCTTATAGGATCGCGGGTGCGACTTGCACTTGACCGGTTTTTTATATATACTCATTCAAACCGTTTATATCCGGTATCTCCTATGGAAACCACCACACCAGGGCTAGCGCAGACGCGGCTATGTTGGAATCAAACCGATTAAAATTTCACAGAGGAGGTGGCGCATAGCCAAATAGGCAGCGTTAACGTGGAGAGCAGGGAACCTTGCGTGTGTAACACGTCGCATCACCGTCCCGGCCCTGCTTGGGCTAGGGTGGCCCATCTCATCGCCATCAAATGGGTGTTCATGGAGCAAGGTGATCGTTGCACGTTCTCTGATGTCCGTTGCGTATTCTGGGTAGTGTCCGAGTAGTGGTCCTCTTCCGTACCCTTTCCGTCGCCTTAGAAAGGCAACGTCTCTACGCAACTGCAGAGATTCTAAAATATTAGTAACCTGAACACTATCAATGCATGCCTCTGCAATCTTATCGATTGCGTCTTATACGTACCACGCAAACTGTGTATAATAAAAAGATACCGCTGCTCCTATTATACGAAAGGGAGCAAAAAATGTGGGCAAAGAAACATCCAGTTCCGGCAGATTTCATCAGAACAACAGAAATCTCACCATCAGTCTGAACTCCTGCTGCCAACTTAGAAGTATAATCACCTGCGGACACAAGTTGGCCGCTGCAAGGGAAACCATATTGACCAGTTGCAAGTACCCTGCGACTTCTAGGCCCTATCCCAGTCAAGGCCGCATTTGCTCTCTTGCCCACTGTGCCCATTTACCTGTGTGTAAGGCAACGAACAACGATGTGGCTGTGGGTGGTAAAATTTAACATAAAACCAGAGTAACCGATTAGCCATTGACTCGGTAAAGGAGAGAACCACTGCTCCGGCGTGTAAAAACGTCTTTATATGTTCCGGGCTTTCGTGAAGTTATTTTGATGATGCTCTCGATGTAGTTTTATCTGTTCAATTCGTAAGTAGTAGTAGCGTATTTTGAGGAGTTGGGAGGAAGGGAGGATATTTAGAGCAAAAATAAATGTGAATACAAAAAGTTTAGTCAGCAAAAAGTTTTTTTTTTTTCAAAACCCTTTCGCAGTGTTTGCCGAGCCCATAGAAGAAGCCTGTCTTATTTCGTAGTTTTCGGTAGTTTAGCCCTGTATGTATTAGTCAGTCACTCGAAGAAGACTTTCTTCATAATAAATAATTATTGAGAATATAACGAATTAACTTTTTTTTTATTAATTAAGCTCCTGGGCTGTGACCATGGGTTTGAGTCATTCCGAACTTATCGCGGACGAAGTCGCGGGCAACAGCTAGTCCGTAATAAAATTTAACAAGTAATGTATGTGATGAGATGAGACGTCATCCTACTGCACATCAATAGTCCATAGAAATAAAAGAAAATCAGTTCGGCAATCCCCTCATTTGTACATTTTCATTTTTTTTTTCACATATACATTACTTGTCAAACAGCGATACGGATAAATAGCACCATTGAGAATCCGCAATGAATTAAAACAGTAAACAAGATTATCATATTCCAGTATCTCACGGTACGCTATGCGTAACCCTGCAGTTGTCGTAAGCGGTCGCCTTTGGAATCATAATGACGTGATTTTTAGTTGTCGAGTATATTGTTTTAAATAAAATAATAATAATAATAATAATATATTCTTTATTGTACACCATAAACAATATTTACAAAAAAAAAGAGTTAAAAATTTACAATTTATGCGGTAGGTAGTACAAACGGCGGTCTTATCGCTAGGCGCGATTTCTTACAGACAACCTGTGACAATGGAGTCTGTGAATTGGAGAAATGCATGGGCAGTTAAGTGGTGCACAAATATCATTAATTTTAAATTAGATAGGTACAATAATACAAATACACGTATACATACATATACCTACACACACTCATACATATACATACATACATATACACACACATATACATATTATATATTCATACATATACATAAAATACATAAATAATTATTAAAATATAATAGTAAATAAATAGTAACATAAATATAAGTAATTTTAGATATAAACCAAAATATATTTACCAAATTAATATCCATAGATAGATACTGGCTAAAAGCACTTAGATACTTATATAATTATATTCATATGAAAAACAAAACATAATAATAATAGGCAGTTATAATGACTGGTAGTAGTTTATAACCATATTTTTAAAAATTTGAAGGGATTGTGCTCGCCTTATAGGCACAGGTAGAGCGTTCCACAGGCGAGCAGCCTGTACCGAGAAAGATTTATCTAGGTAATTTGTGGAATGCATTGGTAACTTCAGGCGTAGGTTTTCCGATGACCTCAGGACCCTAAAATGTGTATCACTTAGATACGAGAACCGTTCTTTAAGATAGATGGGAGTGCAAGGATTAAATAAGATATTGTAAAGAATAAATAGAATGTGAGCATTCCGGCGAAGTCGGATAGGAAGCCACTTGAGTTTTTTACGAAATTCAGAGATATGGTCATATTTACGCAAGCCGAATATGAACCTAATGCAGAAGTTTTGGAGACGCTCAAGTTTATTAAGCTGTTCTTCGGTTAGATCTAAATAGCTTGCATCCGCGTAGTCGAGGATTGGCAGTAGGAGAGATTGAGCCAGCGCCGTTTTCGTTTCAATGGGTAGAAAATTACGCAGTCTCCTCAAGGAGACTTTGAAAATGTACTTTATATACTTGTAAATATTTAGCAAATGCTAACAAGGTAGCAACAAGTTCATCGACCAGCAAATCGACAACTCAACACATTCCGTACGCTTGTTAAGCTTGTAAAGTTTAAAATCACATGCGAGTAAATTTATAATTTATTCAACAAATTGGGTACAGGAATGACGGTACAGGTCAATGGGAGGGGTTATTCACCCCCTAAAATATTTTGTATGACAGTTACGTACAGTGCGTGACGAATTCAATAAGGGGGGTCTCCTTTTTGGGTCCAATACGAAAATTGGAAAGGAAATATTTATGGAATGTTAGAATAGCAGTCGCATTGGTTTAGCAAAAAAAGTTGCAAATTTTTGAAAATAATAGTACTCCGGGCGTGCCAACAAAAGTCAAAACTAGGCCAATATTATGTACTCGTACATACGTTATAATGGCACTACATATAGATATTTGTATTTACGTAATTGGCAAATAATTACCACGTGTGGACAGTACATTGACAAAGTATTGGCCTTATTGCCTATTTGACAAATATCGCAAATACCACAAACGCTTAACGTGCGCTTGTCGGTTTGTTATTTGGCGCCATTCGGATGGTTGTATTATTTACCTGTATTTGCATATTTGCGTGTACGTCAAATATTGTTTTCAATACAACGGACGCCCCAATAGTGAACACAAAATAAATAGGTAGATGAAAAATGTGAAGAAGTGAACCAGTATATCGTCTTAATCTGCCATAATAGTTGTCGGTAACGCTATAGCGAGTTCAAAGGCCTTTTCCAATCTCAAAAAATGTTCTACGAAAAATGCCCAAGAAGTTTTCACTTCAAAAACTTTATTCGTTTAGGTCCAAAGATATTATATAAAAAGAAGTAGATATGTTATTGCGCGAAAATCGTGAAGATCCGAAAACGAGTCAATTGGAACGTTTGCCTCTAGTACCGCGTGCCGAGCGGCGCCGGTCGGACGTTGAGCGGAAGCTATCTTAAAAAAATAACGAAAATGCCATCGTATGTTTATAGACACTGCACGAACTATTACTCTAAAGTTAATACACCAAAAGTGTAGATGAATTAAAAATGTGTGTGTGTGAGTTCGGCACATTTTTCTACGTTGATTTGTAAGCATACATGTCTATGTTATGAAATGTCATTGTTTAGGTCATAAAGTAACACGTATCAACGTCAAGATCGATGCTTCTACATTTACAGTTAGATTCGCAAGGCAAAAGCAACTTATTCTACTTCCTTTCTCTAAATCGGGCAATAAAAACTCACGACCATGTTTTATAAATCGCCAGCCATTACAATGACCGATAGGAAATTTGAATGAAGGAAAGAAATTATACAATACCTACATGAGTTTTATTAATGTTAGAAAAAATGGTACCATAGTCACCCCATATGAAATCAAGCCTATTGACTCTTTTTTTCCTACCAAGGCCCGACGAAAGAGTCATATCCAGTCATCATCTATTCTCAATTTCTGAATGTGGAGTCGTCACTGTGTTATAAAAATAATGAATAGTGAGACAAACTTGTCCATAGACCACGGAAACCACTTTCCATCAGGTGGACCGCGTGCTTGTTTGTGATTTAAGTGGTATAAAAAAAGAAAAACTAGCAACTAAGAGGCAAAAACAACCATACGTTATGGGTATTTAAACTTTCATGGTCAGACCGGTAAATCCTTTACCGCCAGTACTCGTACTAGAAAATATCCCGATAACTCTAACAACCATAGATTTTTCTTTTCTTTTTTTTTTAATAAAGGTGACTAACCAAAGATTTCCCATCTGAAATTCACGTTTTTACTGATGTGTGCTATGGATTTAGTTGGTAGGTGCGTGTCAAGTGTGAAATGTCCCTAAATATCATCTTTTACACCGTATCGTAATGTACTGAATTTATTTTTGGTTGGCACGCGACTGCCATGCGTAATATTTGTTTTTATTACATAACAGTTTTGAATATAGGTCAACCATTGTTTTTTTATGATTTTTGAATGAAAAGAGTATATTTAATAAGTTTTTAAGTAACATTATCATGATTATGAAATTAGTCTCGTAAAATTAACAAACAAATTAGTTTTTAACCGACTTCAAAAAAGGAGGAGGTTCTCAATTCGGATGTTTATATTTTTTTTTTTTTATGTTTGTTCGCTCATAGCTCCGCCATGCGTAGACGGATTTGCAAAATTCTTTTTCTTGTAGAGCAGTAAGTCAATAAGCCCCAGGCCTATTGTAAGTTGGAGTCTGTTTTTCGGACTAATCCCGAAGGAACTCTTCAGTTCAACCGTGATCATGGTGCTTGCAACAGCGCCGAAATATCGGAAACTCAAAACAATACATGGTAAATGTATAGATAGCTCTAATAGTGATGTGAACGACCATTAATGTTTTCCAGACTACCTACAAAGCGGCCTAATTTCTATATTCGATATTTCGATATTTTCCATAAAACGACTGCCATTTGGCGATATCAAAGTTCACTCCGAGGCACATAGCGATCATTGAGATCGCTATGTGCCTCGGAGTGAACTTTGAGTGAGTGTTTAAGAATGATCAAAAAAGTACATTTAATTTCTAATTGTTCAGTATTAATAAAGATCCAAAGAGATAGCCCTGGATCGGCCGGAGTGTCAGAAACATGTCACGGGCAGTCTCACCTCCCGCAACCCACAGACGACGTGCGTTTTAGTCGGTTCAAGTCCGTCATAACCTGCGCTACCGGCTCCGGCGCGGGAGGCATCCGTAGGGATCTTGCGCACGATAAAAAAGTATTAATATAAGTATGTCATGCACAGTTTCCAAAAATATTACCTACTAGCTTTTGCCCGCGGCTCCGCCCACGTGGATGTCGGTTATCGCGACCAAACATAGCCTATGTCCTTTCTCAAGGTCTAATCTACCCCTATACCAAATTTCATCAAAATCGGTTCAGTGGTTTGGGCGTGAAAGCGAGACAGACAGACAGACAGACAGAGTTACTTTCACATTTATAATATTAGACACAAAAGTATAATGCAAAACGTTATTTTCTTTTAACTCACTGCTGTAACTGTACTGCAAAGTTGTAATCAATAACTGTCATAAGATCTTGCTTCCTTGGGATTAAAGTTCAGCTTGTAAGCCAAGATTGGAACGGCAACGGGTTCAGATTCAATAGAGCGTTTTATTTACGTATGCGAGATAGGGTGAGCTTAGACTTTGTAATCCATGGTCCTTGTTGGGACCAGACTACAGCTTTGAACTAAGTAGGTAACATAGAGGCTAGTTTTTATTTGGATGGACAATATTATGTCAAATATTTTGAAAAATGTCTCTCATAGTTCTAATAAATGTTAGTAACTGAACTAGTAAGTACATACATAAATAAAAAGGATAATTGAGTTCTCTGAGTTTCTTGCTGGTATCTTCTCAGTAGAACCAACTACCGAACCAGCGAAAGAATCATAATTTGAAAATGATTCTTTCGCTGGTTCGGTTGTTGGTTTACTTTAATTTATTTAATATTTTACAACACACCTGCTCATAACAGTGATATTATTTTACCGCAATTAAGCACGGAATGACACCTATTATAAAACTGTGACTTTTTCATTACTATTATTCACAAAAGTGAGTTATAGATTCTTTTTTAAATTTTATAGGAAGTGTCTATAATTGTCTATGTTCTTAAAAAAGTTTTGATACAAAAAATAACGTGTTTAATAGTACGAATAAATTAATACGCCTATTGTATGGTCATTTGATGCATTTTCGTATTTAAATAAATAATTTCAACTTGTAATACTTGTGTAATAAACAAAATTTTCGCTCAAATTTAACTTTTTTTTTCTCTAAGTACAGAAAAAAAAACAGAGTAAAAAAAAGTTAAGTTCAAACCTCATTTTTTTTTTAAATATGGTCGACCGCCATTGTTAAATGCGCGCGCATAGGAAAACGAATTAATTTGTAGTATTGTTTATTTAGTATTTGTAGTATTATTTTATTCGCAAGTGTGTTGTAAAACGTCGTATGGCACGTGTGAGCATGATGATTACCGTCCTCGGCTGTCTTAAGACCCTCGCCTGGCGGCTCGGGTCTCAATGGCGCCTCGGCGGTAATCACCAACGTTGCTCACTTGTACCATAATGTACTATTATTTTTTGTTTACATACTTCTTGACACAATTGTAATATTTTGACGTTCATTATGTGCTCTATATGTGCCTTAATTGAATAAACGAAATTGATTCTTTGATTCATCAGCATGTCGTGTTTTATATACATACATATAATCACGCCTTTATCCCTGGAGAGTTAGGCAGAGTTGAATGAACACCCACATTTCACCAATCATTGTATTCGGTCCCACGTAATGCGTGGTGAGCTTATTGCCATTCCGAACACTATTGTTAACTGGAGCCATGCATCTGAGGCTTATCTACCGTAGTAATAATAACTACTAATAGTTTTAAAAACATCCACATGCCGATAGTAGTCTAGTGACGTTACTGCGGTGTAAGGGCAGAGAAAAATCAAACTCACCACGTTGTCAGAGCAATCTTCACGCACGTACGATGAGAAAAATGTCTGTACCTTTTGGACCGCCTCCGAGAGCGACGTACACCACATATTGATTTTGATTCACTGATCCTTTAACCAACCAGTATCAGAGTCGTTGCCTTACTTCACAAATATTGTTAACATTCGGTTATTATTGTTACTGTAAGAAGTTTCTCGTAATCTCTTACTGATTGTGAACGTGGCCACGTGTGCCCAATGCGTTCGTTTCAGAAGAGAGAAAATTGAAAAGAGAAAAATGCAAGTCGAAACTAAGTTATTTTGCCAGGCAATGTGACAACAGGAATTACATAACATATGCAACGATTAAATTAACTCAATATAAATTAATAAGAGAGATAAGCGATTTCTTTTTCCATTAAAAATATCAGCAAAATTTACAGCATGGAATCTAGAAACATATCTAGTTCACTGTGACAAATCCACTCCCAATTAGCCAAAATACCAACTTACTAATTTCGTGCGTGCGCGGTTAAGGTATTACGTTTATCATTGCAATTCGGGTCCTATGTTAGTAATATGAAACTATTTTTTGAATCCCTTCTACGGATACTGCGAACGCGCAGCCTCTACGTCACCCCCTTCAAAACATCCTCAACTAAACGCGCTCTTATGTGTACTTGTGTAACCACAAAATCAGGTGAAAGGTGGATAATATTTACCACTACTAGCCTAATGAAGTAATGCAAGTATACAAAAAATATACAAGGGCTGTATTTTATAAATAAATTTGCCGTTTTATAGGTGGTTATGAAGGTTAGAAATTTAATGAAATAATAAAAATGAGTGAACCGAAAGGCACATCGCATGTTTGCTCAGGTTCCCTGTTTGGTGACGCAGAGGAGCAGAGGCGCTGCACGCAATGTTGGATGTCGCCTGTGACACAAGCCTTGCATGTTTATTGATACCATAGTGTATGAATTTGGGTTGTTTTTTAAGGTGTCTCCGTAGCTGCTTTTGTGGTAACTGTTAAATCGATAGACTTTATATTCAATTTTTTAAGTAGAAAATGGCTACTATTTTTTTTATATAGCGTCAATTTGACTCCTTCGCCTGACGGTAAACTGAAGGCAAAGTCTTGGAAAAAAGGGTCACCATTATAGACATGTACCATGTTACAATGATGGCACTCAGCTTGACGGCCTCATCGGATGCTTTTTCACGCCCCGCTCAAAGGACCCGGGACTGTAGGGCTTTAATTATCGTTTTACAGCTACTTTAGAATTACATGACGTTTTTACTAGGTTACTCTGGCCTGTGTTCAAAAAAGTAAAACGCAGACAAATTCCTGTTAGAAAAGTCTAATCCTAAGATAAGAGTTCTAGTCCCATTATAATTTAATATCCTAATATGAACACTGAACATCTTGCAAATAAATCGGTTCTATAGAATCACATTTCTCAGAGTATACTCCAAATCCAAAAAAGTCTAATAAAAAACGAAACGTCACTGTTTATCTAAAACACAAATATTTTCCAAGTATGAAAATATTAAAACCGTATTTTTCACATAAAGAGCTCACTGTTTGCACTAAAAGTCAACACTTCCCTCAAACAGAGCTCAAAATGGTCCAAAGCCAAAGTGTTGTACAAATTTGCATTCAATGTATTGTGGAGTACACACATGCACCTTTTTATCCCTGCATTTGAGGGCTTTTTTGCGTTCTACCAAATATTTATTGATATTTTGAAAGGTATATGTCAAGAAACTTTATTTGCTAGTAGTTATCAATGTAAAGGTGCTTCTAAACGGGCAATTTTTTACTGCAATTAGTGGCTGCAACACTGTGGCCCGGCAACATTTCAACTATTGCTCCCCCTCGCTTGCATTAATGTTTTTAAGAAATATAAACCAAATATTAATACGCAAAGTTAAGATTAAAATATCGTCCTTTTTGGGCTCTCTTGACCAATGACCAAAATTGGCATTGACCTCAAATAATACTGACCGACGATATTGATCGGTCTTTTTAAATTTTATTTATCAACCTAACCAGGAGTACTGATCATAACAACCGTGCAGAATATTTTTTTCTTACGAACGAACCAGTTACAATATACGTATTTATACTATCATGATCACTTACATTACTATAAGACCTATCGATACCCGATGGCTCTAATAAACCAATTACATAGTCATTGAATAAAATATTTCACGAAAGTTCAACACTTGTTGAACAAGAAAACAAGTTACTACGTAAACAGGTTACTATAAAAAAATATCGAGCACATCGAATTAAGAAGTCCTCGTTAAGTATACGCAGTCGAGTAGAAAATTGAATTAGTATCGAAGGAGACGTTATTTTTAGGGTACCGTTGCGAAGTAAAACGAATCCATAGAGTTGACCAAAGTTGATCATAATCGGTATGAGGAAATCTTTCAACGAAAACGTAATTTTGGAAGTCGATTTTCGATTAGCAAATCGTATTAAACAAATTTTCACAATATTTCTGGCATTTTACTCAATCAACATTATAGGTATGGCAATTTAAAAATAATTCAATTCAAATGAATGTATAAAATCACATTTTTTTATCGATTTATATCGACAATGACAATGACACTGCAATCTACCTATGTGTTACTAATAACTAAATTATCTGCATTCAAATTCAAAAAATAACGGCTACTTACCTATTTACCTGTCTATCTATACCTACCTTTAATTTAGAACTTCTCAAAATATTTTTATAAAAAACATTGATATTGGGAATAAAAAGGTTACGTTTTGTAGACACGACATATATAATCATAGGTATAGTATTTGTATCTGATATTGTATTATCTGCTTACAAAAATATTTATTTAGGATACAATATACAAAAATTTCTATATCACCAAATATATTTTTATGTACAACACAATATTTGTTCCCATGTTCACAATAAACCAATTTGATGTATCAAAAGGGAAACCCTAAAAAATAATTTGAAAGTTATGACTAACAAATTTATTTCGAATTCGTTGAGATGAAACTTTACGCGGTGTGTAATGAGTTAGGTATTTTATAACTCAAGTTTGTCAAGCCATATAAATGTGCTGTAAGCAAACTTTAGACTTATAATTAATTTACTGCCATTCCTGATAATTTTTAAAAAGCTCAGTAGCGAAGGGTGAAAATCTTCAGAAGGAAAGCTGGCAGGAATCGGGTTATAGGGACCCCTTTGCCACTGATAGAAATGAAGTCACTTAGGCAGTTCAAATATAAGCCTAAATCTCTTCTAAGATATTGTCTCGTTACAGAACTTTGGAACCGAAATGTCTGCCTGTTGTATTTTTATGGCTAGTATGTCTTCTCATGTCAATCGAAACTGAACTAGTGTATAACTAACTATAGATAAATTACTTACGAGATGACATATTTTTCATGAAAAAAATCGAAAGCTCATAGAAAAATATGTAAAACTGTAACACTACCGTAACTTCAACTGTAAATAACGACAACAGAATAATAAGATAAGATAAGATAAGATACTTCTTTATTGTACACAAACAAACTACAGTACATTAGATTATCTGTACTGTGACATTAGGGACAAAATAAGATATATGTACAAATGGCGGCCTTATTTTAAAATATTTTAACAAAAATAACTGGGTAGTTATTTGTGTAGTCATTAACTTAAACTATAGAATATATACATTATATACTTTAGTAGTATTTTACATAAACCTAATTATATACTTACATTCATATTACATCATACATACATACATACATACATACATACATACATAATACCGAACAACAATGTATCACCGATGTTTTATCTTGCTGCACTTGCGCTTAGTTTGTGCCCTTATTGCTTCAGTATGCCTATGCATACATTTATTACCCAAATTATAAGATTTAAATCAACACTGTATGTAACTAAAGCCCGACAACTTTGTTTCCTCGACAATATTAAACATCTTCAAACTTCACCAACACAAATAGTAAATATGTACCTTGGCGTGCGTGGCCTGTTGCCTAAACAATCCACCTGAATATTATATGTGAATACGTAGATTAACATTTGACGTGAACATTTGGAAATTGAGAAGGGTAATATTAATGAAGGCACAAATTATTCACATTATAGACATTTGAAGAACAGTGATTATTATCGATGTTATTATTAAATATGCATAAAATAGGATCTTGATAAGTTATACTTACTTAATAATAGAATAATAGTCTTATTGAAGGGCCAGGTCTTGCCTATCGTAATATATCATAAATACATATTTAATCTATGGGACTAGTATCATAAGAGAACTTGAAAGAGGGTAGATCGATATATTTACTCCTAAAAACTATTTCACCGTTTACAGCCAATACTCCAGTTCGTGATCATGGTGTTTGCAACTGCGTGAAATATTGGATACTTAAAACAATACATGGTAAAAACAAAAATCCCGATAGTTTTAATGGTAATGTGAACGACCATGAAAGTTTAAATACCTATATTAGTATAGATTATTTTTTCTTCATAAAAAAATATGTTTGGTACGGAACCAATGCGATATCTAGATAAGAATCTCCGTTCACCGTTTGCCCTGTCCCTGGCGATGCGTGATTGCTTTCATAGATGAAATGCTTGTACCGATACTTGCTCTTTACTATACACAACTAATAATATTATGCGGCCTGATGACTTATTAGAGTTGTTATAAAGTTTCAAGGTATAAGGTTCCAACACCTACACAAATCGTAACTTTTCACCAATATGTTCTGTATTTGATGTACTACCAAGTGCTTCCGCCTTCCGGAGCATTTCCCTAACACCCTGTATATTAGATGCAGGATATTATACTTACCACTATAGAGTTATATTATCAAGGAACAAACATAAAAAAACAGCAAAGCGTATGTCTAAAATTAATAATTATGTATTCACAAAGAGTCCCAAAGTGAGGTTTATTAATATATCAAAGAGGGTTTTAGTCGGGACTATTTCAGGCTCATCAATATATTTTTATTTGAGTTGTATCAAAGAGCACTTTGACCTAACATTAATATAAGAACAATATAATATTATCCGAACCTATACTAGTTACATTATAAATGTGAAAGTTTGTGAAAATTACTGTTACTCGATCATGCTCAAGCGTCTGAACGGATCTTGCTAAAGTTTGATATAGTCATAAAAAATATACTTTGGCATTAGATATAGGCGTTCATTAATTACTGGATCCTTGAACCTTCCCATGGGCTGTGAGAATGGGACCAGAATTTTACGCAGGTAGAACCAAGGGCAGCTGGCAGGTCATAGATACTAATAAAGGTCCATGGGAACAAAGGCGTAACTAATTTGAAGGTCCTCAGATAATACCTTAGGTAGGTAAACTTGTTTAGGCGCGTTGATCAGTTTTTGGGTGAACAAAACTCATGGAACTCCCGTCACCTAACGCTTGGGATGATACCAAATGCGTCACGGCTCTGTCCATTCTGACGTCACAACTATGTGAAGTCTTTAGGGACGTTGAGGACCTTTTGAAGAAAAATGGAAATTGCGTAATCGTCACCAAACACTTGGGCCGTCACTGAACACGTCACAATACACTTAGTTCTCATTTCTATTTTTCTTTTCTTTGAGAAACTCTTTTGGAACAGTTCCAAGTTTTAATAGAATATTCTATTATAGCCTGCCACCTCCAATTCAATTAGAATTGGGGAAGCCAAGTTATATTGAATCTCCATCCTAGTGCAATGCTAGTGCATTATTTGGATCCTACTTCAGGCAAAAGGGTAGACTGGGTGCTTTTTTGCTACCATAGGCCCATATTTCAGAACAACACTCAATTGTAAATCGACTCTCTCAATGACGTCAGAACTGTCATCTAGAATACAATTTGTCCTCAGATCTAGTTATAAATCGAGATTCAGGACCAGTATCGTTATGGAATACGGGCCTTAGTTATATAGAACAAGAAAAATCTCCTCATCCCTACTCCCTACTAATATTATAAATGCGAAAGTAACTCTGTCTGTCTGTCTGTCTGTCTGTCTAACTTTTACGACTAAACCGCTGAACCGATTTTGATGAAATTTGGTATAGAGGTAGGTTAGACCATGAGAAAGGACATAGGCTATGTTTGGTCGCGATAACCGACATCCACGCGGGCAGAGCCGCGGGCAAAAGCTAGTATGAGAATAATAAAGCCAATATTTATTAATTAAAGTCCATCAAAGTGTGATAATCAATATTGAAATATTGGAACAATGAAAACTCACCACTCCAGCAATCGCATCATAAATTTTGTATTAATCCCTGTCACAAAAAAAATGGCGTTGAGTGATGATCTGGTCATAGAAAGATAAGCTGTTTTCCGGCACAGTCATTTATTATAAACATATGGAAGTAGAGATAACACTGTGATTGAATCATGGCCGCCGCAGGAAGCTTATTATTATTAACATCGGTTTTGATTTTTCACGACACACGCACATATTATTACTGTTCATGAAAAATTAATACTATCTATAGCTCTCTAGAGACTGCCAGCCCCTGTTAGTCCGAGACCTTGCACGTATTTTTGACTACATTCTTGAAGCAAGCTGAAAACTTATCACACAACTCTCCTGTTATACCCCAACACGAAGGTGCAGACCTGGCTGGTGGGTACAGTGGCTAAATAAACCCCTGATTTTTTTTTAACTAGAAAAAATATTTCCAAAAAACATGTTTGAGCAATATGCAATTTTTCTAATGTTTAGTTTAATGTTTAGTGAATACATAAAAAAGATAAGTGATTTGGTGGGGGCTTTACCATTGCCAGGTTGATTGATTGTGGAGGTTTGATGGCAGTCGTTTCATGGAAAATATTGAAGTCAGCCGCATCACAGTCTGACACAGACTGGAAAGCAGACCCCAGTAGAGTTGGGAGAAGGCTCAAGGAATGATAAGATTTTAGAGACTTGCTACTTATGTTTTTTAACGTAGTACAATGGTCAATCAGCAGGTGGTTCATATAAATCAATGAATTAGCATTTTGCAGTCCACGCCTGGATATAGCTCTCTCCCTATGTGCACTATGACTCCCGCCTTCCACATCCAGTCTGTGCCATCGCCTTTTCTGGTCCTCATTCCGTCGATACAGGTGACACCTAATGAAGTACTTAGGTACCATCCTTTACATTTTCACCAGTATTTATCGGACGAGGCTCTTGCACAGACTTTCTTGTTAGGGTTGCGAAACCAGAGGGCAACCAAATCAAAAGAAACAGTAGAAGAGTGCCTAAAGAGTGTACATTTTGGATGCAGCGAAATGGATAGATACAACTGAGACTAAGAATGGCATGATGAATAACTGCTGTGATTTAGAAGTTTGGTGAATCAGTGATTACGTGATGTTTTTGTTATAAATAGCTTGAATTCTTTAGAACATTCCGATTGTTTTTTTTGTATTACCTAGTAAACGAGAGTAACTTTCTTCATTAATTTGATTGTAACCTTACAATAGTCTTCTGTGCATCGGTGTGATTTTTTTATATCACTTAGGTTTTGCTATTTAGATAATTAACATTCATACATACTACTCGTATAGGTATACCTGAGGACGCTCATTAGGAAAGAATCTTGAAAATAGTATTGCATGATTCTTTTGGCGTAATGCCAAACATTGTTATTATACAGTGCACGAGGGGCCAATCAGCTGCAAGGGTAGGTGGAAGAAAACGTGAATACGTGATACGCTATTTTGTAAGTGCATCTGTACTAGATATTGATTTCAATTATTTCACAAATTCATTGATATAATTTAGTTAATTATTTTTGTAGTTTTTGTTCAAACTCGAAGTCAAGCATTTTTTTCTGGATAAACCATCAAAATGATACTTACCTACAAAATGTCAAACACAAAGACCACAAGAAAATATTTTTTAAGGAAACCGTCAGTCACAATGCGGCCGCATCCCGAGATGATTCTGACTAGAAAATGTTTTGCTTGGTCTAAAATACACTTACACTTGGTATAAAATTAAAAATTGAAAGTAAAATTATATAATATACGAGTATTAGTAAAAATATTTTATTAGTTATTATTATAATAAGGAAAATTGTATTAAATAAAAGGCGGAGGATCGGTAAACGTGGCGCATATTGGGAGAGGCCTATGTCCAGCAGTGGACTGCAATAGGCTATTGATTGATTGATTGATATTAAATAAATATTTCTGCAAATACATACAAATTTATTTAATACAATTACAATTAATATATTACAATGCCCTATTCTAGACTGTAATTCATCGTTATGAAAGACAAAGCTTTCATCTAGACTCGTTCAATATTTCTGCCATGACTTGACAAATACTCAAATATTCAAACTTACATATTTTGTGATAAGTAACATACACTATACCTACTTCTATTTCAACTGCAGGTCAGGTATTTCCTACTACATTTTTAAGCCCTGAGTTTATCATTGTACCTTCAGCGGTGCACGGCTGTTCAGCCAGTAAGCCCCTGTACATTGTTGGTTACGATACCCGCAGCCAGGCTTGCAGCTTATCGCTGGGCTAGATTTAAAACCTTGTTAGTAGGTACTGTTCGCCTTTAGATTTTATTCGGTTCTGTATGTTTGTACTTGGAATGATTCTTTAAATATGAGGATTCGATGTTCCTCAGAACGAATTGTAATTTCTTCAAATTTGTACAAACTAGCTTTTGCCCGCGGCTCCGCCCGCGTGGATGTCGGTTATCGCGACCAAACATAGCTTATGTCCTTTCTCAAGGTCTAATCTACCCCTATACCAAATTTCATCAAAATCGGTTCAGCGGTTTAGTCGTAAAAGCGAGACAGACAGACAGACAGACAGACAGACAGACAGGCAGACAGACAGAAAGATAGACAGGCAGACAGACAGACAGACAGACAGAGTTACTTTCGCATTTATAATATTAGTAGGGATAAGTAGGGATGGTCAGTCTCTCTAGACAAGTGGTACTATCGTTAGTAGAATACAATAGACTAGAATACAAACATATTTTGACATTAATGGTGCTTATGACAGTCGTAAACAATATTATGTCAACCCCATACATTGATTATTGTATTCTATTCTGCTGAGAAATTACCACTTTTATATGGGGGCATGCCTAACTTGTATTACTAATCAGCTTTTAAACTCAGTGATGGACAGTTAGCAGTGCCTTAGTGGTTCGGGTTGTATTCTATTATGGTCATGATTAAAAAAAAGAATTAATACATTCCATTAGCCCAGAAAATATGTTCGCACTAACAAATATAAAATAATGCTCGCTATACCAAAAATACATTTTAACGCTTTTACAAAAATATACTTAAACTAGCTATCCCGGCGAACTTCGTACCGCCATATTTTTCCCGTTCCCGCTGCACCTATTTTCTCACTGTTTAAACCTTCCCTGGACATCCACGAACATTTCAAGACTAAAATTAGTCAAATCGGTTCAGCCGTTCTTGAGTTATAAACTAACGGAAAGTGGCATTGATTTTTATATATTAGATTAAAGATGAGGCAGGTCCCACTAAGTGTTCGATAATTAAAATGGCAGCACACTACTTATTTTGCACTTGATGAAAGATTTCCTTATCCGATACCGTAAAGGTATGATTCCAAGGCCAACCGCAGACCGCAGCAGCATTCGCAGACCGAACCATGAAATAGACATGAATATAATAATTTTGTTTATGGTTTTAATTTATTACGACTGCCGTTTATCGGTATAGAAGTTTAACGAGTAAATATGCATTCGACCATAAAACATTCTACCTCCGTAACAAACACAAATAAAGAACAACAGAATCCTAGTTAATAGCCGCTATTTTGTACCAAGAACTGCATTGAATCCGCCAAAGACCACTAGCTTATTCTAAGCTAGCATAATGCGGCGATCCTGCTCTAATTGGTTAATTCATTGAAACAATATCCCGGCTTCGGCCTCCTGAATCATAAATGCAATTGCATTTGCTAGCAAAAACTTGTCTAACTTTAAACTAAAATGTTTTAACTTAGCTAATTGTATTTCTAACGAAATTAACTTTTAATGAATTGTGCTTCAAAAGTTCTGTTTGAATTATTATTGTAGCAAAAGTATATTGAATTGAGGTATGTGCTCAAATGCGCTGGAAATAAATTGCTTTTCTTTATATCTTAAAATGTCTTTGGAAATGTTTATTTTGTATTCAGCCGAGATGGACTACGTAGATTTCAAAATAAATTTATAGAAATGTACGAGTGTATGAGAAAACGGTTCTAATTGCGTTTTCATTTCTCCAATTTATTCTTTTGGATTTAGATTAAATCAGTAAATATTTTAACAGATGTTATTCGTTTTATTCATTTACTAGCTATGTCCACGGCTTTGTCCGCGTGAAGTAAGATTGGGTGTATTTTTAGTGGAAACCTAATACTTTTTCAGAAATAAAAGTACCCTAGTTTAGCTCTATAACATCTGCTATCTACAGTAAAATCACATAAGTTTTTGTTATAAGTATCATTCATCAATCAAATTAGTCTATTGCAGTCCACAGCTGGACATAATAGGTCTCTCCTAACGTGCGCCATTGCTCCCAATCCTCCGTCCACCGCAGCCAGTCCGTCGCAGCTACCTTTTTCAGGTCGTCAGTCCACCTTACTAGGGGGTGCCCACCTTTCGTTTGTTCTCTCGCGGTCAACTCTACGACTCCTTTACTCCAATGGCCATTGGTCCTTTAACAGATGTGGCCGGCCCACTGCCACTTCAGCTTGCTTATTCTGCGAGCTCTTTCGGTAACTTTAGTTCTTTATCGGATGACCTCGTTGCGCGTTCTATCCTTCAAAGAGACTCCAGGCGAAGCTCGTTCCATAGCCCGCAGCGCGACTTTTCAGTCCTGGATTAACCCCACCGTCAGTGTCCACGTTTCATTCATCAAATGCAATCATTAAAAAGTTATTATTTTAATGGTACAAACAGACACTCCAATTTTACTTATTTGTATAAAAGATGAAACGTGTTATCATAATCCTACCTACCTATAGAAGGAACGAGAACCCCATCTTTTCTATATTGGTACAAAAGAACTAAGCTTGTGTATGCAAATATCACGAACATTATTTGAAGCCGTATTATATGAGCCGACCTCGTTACAATACGACCTTTAATATTGCCAATATCCAATAGAGGACACCACCGATTTTATCAATCTACTTCAATGACTCAACCACTAAAATTTAAAAGCTTTTTATTGCCACATCACCCCGTATCGAGCGCAATATTAACGCCGTACTCATTACCATAAGCCCTGCATCACGACAACATAAAATACCCCATGGCAATAAATCATGATACACTTTTTATCGCTCATATAAAAATTTTAAATACCCATGAATAAAACATTTAATTTTCATTGGTGACATACTCTGTCATCTTGGAGTGGTAAAGTTGTAAACGATTCTCGAAATTGAATGACTAGGTAATTTGTATTCAATGGAAATTATATTTTGACTTCAAAGAGATTCTTGTCAATGGTAAATTGGATGAGGATAGTAATGAAATAAACGGCTATTTGCTATTAAAATTTTGTGTAAACTTTACATTACAAGTTCGACGCCATTACTATAATAGAAATGTTTATGTTAAAGCACAATACCACTTACTTATTAATCACGAAATCTCAGAAATTATAACACCTACTAACTGGAAATTTGGTATATAGGCAGGTTGGATTGGGCTTGTACAACTTTTATGGGAGCGACTGCCTCTGACCCCCTAAACACAAAAGAAAAGCCTGCCATAGCTTAATCTGTCAATCAGCAGGTGTACCGAATTGCAGGTGGATTTGACCTTGAAGACTATGTCCTTCAAGGTCAAATCCACCTGCAATTCGGTCTTACATACCTACCCAATAAATTTTATTTTGTGAGTATTTATGAAAAAGGAATTTTCTTCTCCTTTCTTTAACCCGTAGAAAAGCTTCAGCCCTAACAAAGGAAATATATATTATAAAAAGTAGGCAAAAAAAAAAAAATACAATTACGTCGATTTTCTACAATCTATTAATTTTATCGAGTTTAATAATGTATAATCATACCTATAAGCGATTCATTAAATAAATAACACCTGTTGTATTAATAAAAACCATTTATTCCGTCTGGTATAATTTTTTCATAGTCTCGTTCTGACTCCATATTGAAATAGGTATAATATTTTCTTTCATGTTCTTTTTCTTAGAACTACATATAGCGTTATTGTTGTCGTAAGCAATGTTATTCTTCATTTATTAACTTTGAAGTCACATAAATTATTTACATAAAATATGTTTATGTCATATCGTATGTACCTACCTATTAGTTTGTCATAAAAATATTTTCAAAACGAACAATATAAATCATTGTTTTATACAGTCATTACTATTACTTTGTAATTAAATAACATGGCCTCTTAACAAGTCACAAGAAATACAATATAAATTTCCAAGCTTGCAATTATTACTTAAAACTTAATGCTAAGATTTATATTAAGCTTTCAAACAAAAGTTATTGTTCGAGACATAATCTTGGACCTAAAATGTGCTCAAATGTGCTTTATAGGCGGAGTACACATTTCTTGTGTATCTTTTGACTTGACTGCCTCTGTGGCGTAGCGGTAGTGAACGCGGCCGCTACGCAGGAGGCGCGGGTTCGATCCCCGCTCAGTGCAAATATTTGTGTGCATGAATATGAATATTTGCATTGGTCTGGGTGTTTCAATGTATAATATGTATGTATTTACGAAAAAAAATGTATCTAAGTATGTTAATCCGCATTCTAGAACCCATAACACAAGCTAGTTAAGCTATGCTTACTTTGGTCTAGATAGCGTTGTGTAGAATGTCCTACAATATTTATTTATTTATTATTTATTTTGAGGATAGCACGAGGTGCTACAGCAGTGGACGAGCTCAAATTCACCAAGCATAGATTATTACAAAACAATTCGCGCGCGCCATGACCTCGTTCGTCTCTCGATGTTGGTCTAACCCGTATTCACAAACAATACTTCGCTATGCGTACTACAAAAACTGTGCAAAGAACGACAAATTCTCAGTGCGTTCGTTTTGGCAAGCCTTTTTATTCATAGAAAACACTTCAGTAATACTTGGTTGAGGGAACGCACTGCGTTAGATACTGCTCCGTGATGTTTGTGAATTAATTTTACCAGCCCTATGCGCTCGAGCACACTATGAGACCTCACAGTGTTGTTTGTGAATACGGGTGTAAGATATGTGTCCCCCGGTATACTGAAAAAAGCTTTCTGCAAATGATTCGTTCATTATTAGAAATTGAAGTTTCTTAGACGAGCATTGATTATAATTTAATTATGCAAAGAAGGAATAGCTAAATCTAGTTAAATCTGTATGACAGCTACGAGTACTCTTTTTGACAAGGGCCAGCTTAAATCTTAAATTTTACATAAAGTTTGTCGATTATGTTAGTCGTAGAGTAGAACATAATCGTCAAATTCATTAAATTACATCAATCTCGTTAAATTACACTTGAAAATGGATTTATTTGATTTGTCTTCATTTAATTTGTCATGTCGAAATATTTTACTTGAAGTTGAAGTTAAAGTTAAAGTATCTATGACCTTATGTAAAAGTTCGCTTACTCTAGAAAAAGAGGTCAAAAGAACCATAAATACTCCACTCCCGCATTAGCCTTCTAACCTAACCTATCCAAGTCAGATTGTGTTGCTTTCCTCAATAAACCTATCACTAAGTTTCTGTTTTATTTCTTGGTGGTACCCCATCGTATGAATGACTTAAGCATTAACCAGCCAGTTTGATAAATGTTGTAACAAACGATACGGCTGAATATCATTGAGGCCGTTAATTGAACGGCACCGTTTAGTTAACAGCCTAGGCAGTTAATTGAACGGCTGATTAAGCTAGTTAGCTGCGACATAACTATACATGTAATAAATCCACTCACGTGAATATCCGGTGCGATCAAATAAAGGCAAGATTTTAAGTCCGAGTAAGACTTTTGAAACTAAAATACGCATCAAAATCCGTTCAGTAGTTTTTGCGTCCAGTACATAGTAATATTACATAACCTAAGTATATTTTTTAAATATCTCCAATATTTAAAAAAATATACTTGGGTATTAATTAAATTAAATATCCACTTTACAATTATATAATAGCATAGATAGAGTATTTTATGCTGTATTACTCCATCGTAATATACAGGACGATAACAATATTGCATATATTATATTCTCAGCATATTATATCAAAACTTTTTTTTTTTTCTCAACGGTAACTTTATTGCAAAGAAAGTTGTTAGAATTCGCGATTCAATTCCATTAAAATAATGCAGTTTAATCTGGTTAACCCTACTATAATACAATTTAAATATGTACAATATTAACAATAAAACTAAAAATATAATATAAAAGTACAAATTAAAAACTAAAAACAAATCTGACTTCAGTAGCGATATTATACAATACCAGTAACAGTTCTCACATAAACTTGTAGCCAACTGCCAACTTGTTTACAACTGTGGTCAACAGACGTTTTCATCCCAGTTATTTTACCGAACGACTCTTGGCGATGAAGTCTACAAATATAAAAGAATAAAACCTCAGTAAGTACTTAAAGAAATCGAGACTGGAATATTGTTAGAAGGAAAATTGTTAGCAGCGTTTCTAGGAAACGTTTCACTTTAATTTACGAGATCTTTCTGTAACAGAGCGACTAGAGTTTGCATTGCTTTTACAAAAAAAAAAAAACAGACAAAAAGATAGGCTTAAGTGATTTAAATTATAATTTGAAAAAAATATTGAGGTGTAGTCTTTTGTACGATTAGTTTCATACAAACTGTATACCTCAGGACACGTATCTTGGACCTAAATCGTGAGACAAACGAAGCCCTGCCCCTCTAGACAAGTAGTGGCAATTCGTTGCTCGGCGTATGAAGGAATAGAATGACAAATGTATAGGATTTGACGTTTTTGACATTCATTGACGCCTGTCATTATACGTCAAAACCCATACATTTGGCATTCTATTCCATCATACGCCGAGTACCGAATTGCCACTTGTCTAGAGGGGCAGGCGCACGCGGATTGTTTTGTATCAATCCATGTTTGGTGATTTTGAGCTTTAGCCCCCTGTGATATCCACAAAAGATACCCCAAAAACGTGTACTGCGCATATAGAGCACATTTTGAGCACATTTTAGGTCCGAGATATATATTACTAGCTGACCCGGCGAACTTCGTACCGCCATATTTTCCGCCCGCGTGGTACTATCTCTAAGTTTATCAATGTTTCTCTACAATATTATGCATGTATTATACATATAAACCTTCCTCTTGAATCACTCTATCTATTAAAAAAAAACGCTTCAAAATCCGTTGCGTAGGTTTGAAGATTTAAGCATACATAGGGACGGACAGACAGCGACAGCGACTTTGTTTTTTAATATGTAGTGATGATGATAGTGATGTTCCGAGCAATATCATAAACACATAGTATACATTATGTTTATGAAAGTACTAGTATGACCTATGAGTGTGATGGTATTGTAATTGTTATTATTAATTTGGAAGCAAATTTCACATAATATTGTCGAAATTTTAGTCAAATATTATTCTTGGATTTTTGGATGTTTGTTATCACGCTCAAAGAGCTAACGGATCTGGTTGAAATTTGATATAGAGATGGATTACTCTACAATAACTCATATGTACAGTTTTAGAAGGGGTTAGAACTTCATCAGGCTGAGCAGCAAGCAATTACTAGTTTATAATAAATAGCATCGTTGTAATCATTTAAAAATCTGCCACTTTCCCTCACAAAGTATTTCCTTTTCACGTCAAATTATTAAATTATAAACCACATACTGCCTTGATATATACAATAAAGATTGATTAATGTAGCTGAACCTATAATTTTAAAGTACATTAGGTAATACAATTTATAAATGTAAACTGAACTACAATTACTATGTAATAGTTCCCGCTCATAATGTACCGCAGCATGCTAGAATAATATTATCGTTTAAAAAAATGTTGTGTAAAATGATTAGCATAGGTTTCGTTGGAAGCCTTTTCAGTGCCTTTTAAGTATAAAGCGTGAGGGCTAATTTTATTCTCGACAGATGACCTCATTAAGGCCGCGGGAACGCGCTGGACGCGAGCCGCTTCCAACCGGTCTTATTGGAGATCTATAGGGGAGGCATATGTCCAGAAGTGGACTTCCTATGGCTGAAATGATGATGATGATGATGAATAAAAATATGTTCAAAATTCAGTCTTGATCTAATATGAATCTCACAAATGTCAAAAACGGTATTCTCGTAACTCCTTTTCTAAGAGGTAGGATACGACCGTATTTCCGTCCCGAATAAGCGGTCCGATTGGGGAAGTACTCTGCCCTACAGAATACCGCGGGTTTAATAACTTCGTTTTGTGTTCCCGGCGGTGGGTAGCCAGAGCTCACTGCAGAGTTTTTGTGTTGTCAGTGGGAAGACTACAGGCTTGCTCTGCTTTATTTTCTGCGCTGACGGCTTGTCTGTGACCTAAGTATTATAAAAATCGGATATTAACATCGTGATCATTTTTGACATTCGCGTGCTTGTTGCATGTTATTTCAAGAGCAGCGCTGCGTGAGGCGGATACCTGTCACACGCGACGGACAGGCGGACGCACTGCGCGCGCATCAACGACCCGCACCCGCGACCCGCATCCGCTAAACGCAGCGAAGGCGCTTAGAAAATTGAGGCTGAAAGTTGAATACTAAGATTTTTATTAATTATGAGAATAACATTGACCCTCTGATCTATTACGTAAAGTTCTATGTCTAACTTCAGTACCCGATCGATTGCGTTCAGTAACCGTGGTTCAACGAGACGTATCTCGTGATCCGTATCATCTGGACTGCAACTCTGCTTTTTACCACCTAGCGGTGTGCAGTCAAATGACGGACCTTAAATATTAAAAAATTCTCAGACTGCACTACACAAGCTAAGCTAAATAAAGAATGCTTTTGCTCACTACACAAATAAAACATAATTTGTAATAATATACTGTTACGAAGACACTATCTCACTGAAATAAGGATAAAAGTTAGCCATGCGTGCCATGCCTAACCACATACCTAGATCCAAATCGTTTGTTCTTGAACGTAGCTGTACGATTTCCACGTTCATGTTTTACTGTTTATCATTACCAAAGATACTATAAGACTAATGATGTAAAATTGTTATAGGTATAATTTTCGTTACTGTGAATTTACTTTTAATCTATTTACTCTTTTCTACTCTTCATAAAAATCTGCAACAGCATTCCCATTAGGTACATGTAATTATTACGTGTCACTAGATTTCGAATCTCGAAGTGTTATGTAAGGAATACCCAAGTCAACCTCATCTTTAAAAAAATCAAAATGTGATGTGTCGGCAGTTAATGCGAATATTACACATTGAAACCAACCTATTTGTAATGGATACTATCGTGATTTATTTGTTGTTATTTTATTGTAATGCATAAGTTAACATTACATTTTAGTTTAACTATTAAATTGTGACAGAATTTGTTTAAAACATTTTTTGTAAATACTATAAAATATCTAACATAATGCTCGTAACAGTAGAAATGCTAGGATCCAGGTAACTCAGTTGGCAGAATACCTAAGTTTTTTTTCTATCTCGCCTGATGGTAAGCTAAAGGAAAAGTCTCGGAAAAGAGAGTCACCATTATAGACACGTACCATGTTGCAACGGTTGCAGTACCGGAGGATTATCTAACTGAGAATTCTCTAACCTAACCTAACCTCTTGTTTTATATACCTATCTCACCATATTTCAACTATCGAAAATATTTCTATAAACCCTCAGCAATATGTTCATGCTAGTTTAAAATCTGAAGCAATACCAGTAGCGTTCTACAACCTCTTTTAAATTTGCATTTAAAAAGGAAACTTAATACAAAAATACTGCGCTTTGCTAGTGTTACAAATAAGGATACAGTCACACACAGCAATAACTTACTGCACTTAAAGTTGCAGCATTATAAAGTAGCCAATTTATTACCGGCTTTATTAAAAAAAACTGCCTACACTTTCATGATCGAATGAAAATATTTTTACTCATGAAAGGTAAGCCGCTTCCAACCGGTCCTATTGGAGATCTATAGGGGAGGCCTATGTCCAGCAGTGGACTTCCTATGGCTGAAGTGATGATGATGATGAAAGGAATAAACATTAACTCTAGCAATATGGTCTCATTCCGTAAGACCGTGCGAAGTAGATTTTTTTTAAATTTTATACCGTCAATTGAATGCAGCCCGCTAGATGGTAAAAAGCTGAGGCCAGAAGACACGGACAACAATTTCTGATAATATTGACTTCAAAAATAGTGGTCCCTAACTTGGCTTGAAGGACCCGGGACTGAAGGAAGGTTCATGTGCGCGGGCAGAGCATTCCAGGTCAGACATTTTGTCTCTTAAAACACTCAGAACCAACTGGAATACGGTGCTGCCGTGCCGTCTGCTGCCGCCATCTGCTGCCGCCGTCTACTGGTGCTATCTGTGATTAGCTTCATTGCTACAGCGATATGATACGACGTTATGTCGCTGCGACACGTCGTCTGCTGCTGACGCTGCTGTTGTGTGCGATCGGGTACTACCTTTAAATTTAAACTTAATTACACAGTTACTGAAAAATAATAGTGTTACAACTATCACGTGATTAATAATAATTTAATAGTCAACATTCATTTATGAGTTTAAAACGTTGCGGACATTAGTTGCTTTTTCTAGTTATTGCCATAATTGTTGAAAGGTATTCGCTTGCATGCGCACAAGGCACCATGAATAATACATTTTATTGTTTCATAGTACTTTGAAAAGTACTGTATTTAAACTATGCTATTTATGATACTAAATTGACTACAAAACAAGGTAACAACGTTTTAAATATCTGCCATATTTAAAAAATCTTATAATGTTTTTTTGTGGACAAAGCATTCAAAAAAATTTATTCCAGAATTTGAGTTGCCATGGGAGGAATTTTATTTCAAATCACTATGATTCGGTTACGAAATTCTGGTTATAAAGTTTTATCGCTACCGAATAAACCATACAACCATAAAAGAACGGACAAACAAAACATTAATTTCCATAATATAGAAAATCTTCTTATTCATCCTAGCGTTAATCCCAGTCGCATCCGAAGCTTCTCCTCAGGATTTGGCTGAACTTTATATTTTCCGTGAAGCGACTGCCATATGACATTCACATTTAACCCATTAGGCGCGGCACAAACGGCGGGGCGGGCAGGGCCGGTCAATTTCGCCGCGAACGATAGCGCAAAGTGAATCCTATACTCCAACGCATATGAAGGCCAAAAAGACCGCGCCGCAGCGCAGGTACCCGCCGGGCACTGGCGGCGCGGCGCGGCATGTCCGTGGCGCTTTGTGTTCGCGGCGAGGACAGAGTCGCGGGCATCGACGGGCGGACGCGGTCTTTATTACTTCGCGGTCAAAAAGACCGGCCCGCCCCGCCGTTTGCGCCGCGCCTTAGTGGATAGAAGCATTGCAGTTAGATCAGTTGTTGAACTTTTTAGGGCTCCAACTACCCGTAACGACTCTCATAGATGTTTCCATGACAACCGGGACCGACGGTAAACGTGTTCTCTGAAGCACGACCCGACTGATTTGCACTGAGTGGGGATCGAACCTGCGCCTTCTGTGTAGCGGCCACGTTCAGTACTGCCATGCCATAAAGGCTATCAATATAGAAATTAACGTTTGTTTATTCTCAATAAGTTATATTAAATTTAGTATGAAAGTGAAATGTATCTTGAGGTGGCAGTAACGAATCACGTGTGAAATCAGTAATACGTCTTAACTATTCTTTTCAAACCTCACTACAGTGTAACTTTTACAAAAGATTTGAGTTTGACTTTGAGCTAACTTCAGTTAAGTAAGTCGATTCAATGACGAGTATCTATAAATACTCTACTCGCTGTAAAGACGCCAAAAAAGCGAAGGTGAAAACAATAAAGTGGTTCACAATCTGGAGGTCCTGAATTCAGATATTACTTTGTAACTACTGCTGTATAGGTACCTACTCTTAATGCATACATTTGGTTTACTCATCGTGGCTGACGAGAATACTGGAGTAATGTGTAACTTACGTTAAAATAGTCTTCAAGTTTCGAAAAAAAAAGTATTCATGTTCTAGAATCCAGAACGTAGTAAAGCCTATGTCAGTTTTAGTCCCACATGCTGAATAAATATAAGCTTAATATATTAATATTATTATTATAAATATAGTTAATCCTGTGGTACACGGTATACAAATGGCTCTAAGCTTCACTGTGGATAATACAGCAAAGCAATCATCCTGTTTTAGGTAGCAGTGGATTATATATCCAATGTGTTTTTCTTGAATATGCTTACCCACTGTTCGTCGCCGGCATCTTGCCAAAATGTACGGTGAAGTCTGTTTTTATTTTATAGGATGCCATAAGAGTTACAGGAAAAGAAACGGGTTCTTAATGTAAGTAAATTATCTATGTGGAACCACCTTTAACTACCTATACTCTTTGGAATCGAAAAGACGTAAGAAAATATAACAAACAACCATTTTAAAAATAGATAAACTTTTTACTATTAAAAAGTTGGAATTCAAATAACATACTTATTTCAGTTGTTGCAGTGAAATTACCTTTTATATAATTCATTCACAACGCATGCATAGGACGCATTCGCATTCATTAATGATGCACAACGCGTGCTCTAAAGGACACTATTCTTCATTATGTGCACAGTAAAACACAATTTATTTCATATCAGCAATCCCAACGGATTCCACACCCGTCAGCCAGTATTTTGGGGCCAGTGTGTGTGTTATGTCGGAATTGAACCGACTAAAACTGCAACCTCGCATTCCTCGCACCCTGGCTGGCCCTGGGCCATCTAGGTTTAGGTTGGCCTTGAGCCTCTTGGGTGTGGGAAGCACGGTGTCACCATTTCACTCCGTAAAGGAGGAATATGCATGGCACCACCGTGCCATGGGTAACAGGTGGGTATGCAGCCCAATATTCAGACGGTTGCCTGTATTTTTCACCCCTGATCACCTTTCAGGATTGAGAAATTATTTTCGTTAAAAGTAATTATCACTGAATAATTTTGAAATCCAAGTAAAAAGAGTCTAAATTACATTGTTGTTGCATCAACAAAGGAAATTTAGTTACGACCAGCTTCGTGTACAGCGATTACTTTACAGCGTCAATTTTCAGTAACGATAATAATGATTTTATTGATTCAGTCATAAAACAAAATGTAGTAAACAGTAAAACGCAATTAGCTGCAGAATAAAACTTCAAAGTAATGTAAAATATTCAAATAAAGAGTAGATAAATAAACGCCAAGCCATAGGCTGTCAATTTTTCGTTGTATGTAAGTATATCACTGGATAGTGACAGTAGGGGTGTATTGGGGGTTCACCTAGATCTTGGGCCCCAAGCCAACCTCACCTGCAAGACGGTGCACCTGATGAACAACGGACGAGGCTCTGGCGCTGGCTTTCCCTTCGGGGGATATCACAAAAACGATTACTATCAATACTTTTAAACTTTTAATCATATTTATAGTATCATATATGATCCTCATTCGGGTACACTTCGGTATAAACGTTACTGGTACAAGAACTTCAATAATATTGAACTACTAGAACTAAGTTAGCTTCAGGATACGGCGACATGGTCGTGGTACCAGTCTTCGAGGAATCAAAGTTCAATTGTTTAAAACTTTCACAATCAGATAGTTCATAGAGTTCACTTATTGTTCCACACATCATATTTACTAACTTATACACAGAGGTAGTACGACATATAGTAGATATAAGATACATCATTTTAATATCAAACTAAGTACTAGAATTTCACTAGTTATAATTCTACTACTTAGGCAATTAATACTATTGTATGTATTTACTGTTTCACCTGAATATTAACACTCATAGCAATATAAGTTATAGTTCGTATACATAATTTTCTTCATAACTTAGTACCTCAGGTAGTATGAAGATATACATGCGAAAACAAAGCCATCGAATGGAAATAATCGCCTAATAAGGGGAACAAATAAACGGAAAGTAGTCTTTTTCAGAACAAATCGTACAAAAGTTACTATTTCCTATATATTTTTGTCAAGATTCTGCGCCGTGATAAAAATATTACCATATTATTTCCATATGACAATCAGTCAACGTAAACGTGGAACATGGAGAAATATTTCACTTGAAAATGTTTCTAAGTCTAGAATTTCATATTTAGATCCTTTGAGACCGCGTAGTAAAAGGTGTGTGTTCTCATGGGACTTCAGTGGAGCTACCAAAACTGTGGGCCCGCATGAAAGGCTTAGCTTTTATCCATATAGGTACCACGTAGTCACTTCTATGCCATATACCATATACCTAGATACCTAGAAGTCCCCAAAGGAGTCATCTCAAAGCTATGAGATCGCTCAGGGTAACCCTTGCACCCAGGTTGACCCTTAGCCATCTATAGCTTTGAGCCCTGAGAATACCTTATTAGACCAACTTACATCTCGGCAATACGATCTCCAATATGGTGTCACCCCAAGGCGCAATGGAGATATCCCATGGATATCCGCACGAAAAATGGAGTACAATGAATTCATTTCGGTTTTCTTACTTTAGGGTCTTAGCCGAAATAACGAGTGACGTACATAAATGTGTTCTAAAGACCTGATAAATGTATTCCATGGAACTGATTCTCTTCGATCCACAACTGCTAACTGCTATTGCTTCATGGTAGGTGTACAGAATATATTTATTCTATTGGCGCAGCATAAACTGGGGACTCGTTGTTTTACCCCTCAAGTGACTTCTAGCCAAAGTATATTTTCGATAGGAATTGAAGAGAAGGAAGTCGCTATTCATATCCAATAATACAAAATACGTTTGAGGTAAATGCAAAGCGTAAAGTGAATATATTTAATATTACAGTTTTAACAATTAGCGCAATTCACTAAACAAAATCCGTACAAAAATTTGGAGACATTCTGCCACTAACTTCAATAAAAAGTCAACTGATTTTCAAACAGGTCATCGCACTAATCCTAGTTTTACCTTGAACATAACCCTACCCCGATCTATCTTCATTTAAAATTAATATAAAATAAACATCAAAATCAGAGATATAGCTACATAAAGCGTATTTAAATAATTTAGTTTACAGTTAATAGCAGTAAAGCTCTAATTGTTGGTTGGCGTGTAAGCACAGGCTAAGTGTTCCTTGGTGGCTGTGGTTTTTCAACATGTCACCTGTAATGTATCGCTCCTGTTTCAATTCAAATAAGAAACACGGTATGGGGCTATGAATTTTTAAATCGCAGTTCCGAGAATAATTACTTACCTTCAGCTTTATTATAAAAAGAGTTTAGTCGTAACAATGGAAGTAGAATTTAGAAATACTTTATTATCAAATCGCAAGAATCTTTATGGAATTAATAATTTTATATGAGATATGAGAATCTTTACATGGTTGCTATGCTTTGTGTTCTCTGGTTTAAGTAGGTACCTACCTAGCCAACCTCGCTTTCTCTCGGGTTTGGGAGTCAGATGGCAGTTACTCTCTTTAAGGCCAAGAGAAACTAATAATGATAGGAGACCCCAGACTCTTTTATGGAAGCTTCGAATGCTACCGGGACTTGGATGAAGAAGAAAGCATTAGAAATACTTTTATACTTACAACTAAATACTCTTTTTATATTTTGGCCTAGTTCTCAAGCGCCTATAAACTCTCTTCACAGATTCTGTTTCAATCAAGACTACAAAAAATTATAATTCTTATTGGAAATCGAATAATGTAAATCCCATTTTCCGTTAATGTAATTTTAGCTTCGATTACGTACTTCAGAATGTACAGTCAGTTCAATAAAGAATATCTTCATAATTTTCCAACGCCTATTTTCAGTCCCACGTAATATGGGGCGAGCCTATTTCTAAGTAAACCCTGCAGAAACCTAGATTTGAAAATGGTTTCACCACCTACTTTAGCTTGCCTACTAGATTGACCGGTTTCTATTCAAGCTTTCCAGGTGATTAATACCTTCCTTAACATATTGTTGGACTCGAATGGAACCTATATTGGTTCCATGCCATTAAATATTATACGAAATGCTTCTAAGTATATTCGACTTCCATCAATTGTTATACATACATATTAAAAGTGTTCTAGATACAGTTTATTGTTATCCGGTTCTTAGTAGATCTACGTATTTATTCGAAACATAAATAAAAACTGAAGTCACTTATAGCCAGTTTGAATCAGCTTAACGAGAAAATTGAAGACTTATTATAGTCATTATGATGATAAAATTTTAGATGGTGCAACCTTACTAAACTAAAAAATATAATAATAAAATAACATTGTACTCTTAGGCAATAACAGTATTTATCAGATATCTAAGTAATTTGTTATATAACTAGCTGTTACTCGCGGCTCCGCCTGAGTGGAATTCTGAGCCCGTTTGACGCTGCTAGTGGCGAGATGATAATTATGTAGCCTATGATAGTACCTGATCATGTAGCTTTTTAATGGTGTAAGAATTTTAGAAATTGGTCCAGTAGTTTTGGAATTTATTTGTTACATACAAAAATATAAATCTGTCATTATAATATTAGTATAGATTATATTCTTACTGTCTTATTCCAACGAGTAACTTGAACACAATCCTCATTCGGATTTACAAACATGAGTAACTTTAGGTAATTTCTGAAAGGTGTTGTATGTTAACATTATTCAAATAAAGCCATCTCCTTATAAAGTTTTAATACCCTAAAAGGGGAAGCAGAAGCATGCTAAGTATACACCAATATTTACAATTCCTTTCATTATACCTACAAATCCACTTGTAAGATATAAGACATAGCTCCTAATTAAAAGTTCTTAAGATAGCGTGATCATAATATGCCCTGCAGCTGTCACAACTTTTCACAAAACAACATATCTAAGAAAACAAACTTGTTCAACCGGCGTAGCGTACCATAAATTACTTTAGCTGACTGTACCGGACCCGAGGGAGGTCGCCCACTTGCGTAATTTTGTTTCAACGCTCGTACTTTCTTCATAATAGCACAAAATTATGATTTTAAATTGAAAAACGCTGCGCAAATATCATTTATGAACTTGAACTTGAACATCGTTTACATGACAAGATGAAAATTAGCCGCCTTTATCTCAACTTTATCTAAGCTTACTTAAACTTACAAATCATATTTAGATCTCATTATTGATATGTTGAGTGCACGCTACTATCAGATTGACAGACTATTATCATTATATTAAGTCTAAAGTCTTTATTTTGTTCTATCAGACTCGCAATATGCTTTTAAGAACAGATACACAGACATAGTTACAATAAACGAGATGATCGTGAAGGCTACTCAAAGACACAGGGTCAAGAAAACCGAAGAAGATGAACCAGTAATTGTTAAACTACACGCATAATATTTTTGATTCAAGAACGTGACAAAAGTCGAAGTACAACACCTATATTGAGGAGTTTGAAGCACATTTGGTAATAATGAAACCCCGAACTTACCTCAAATTTACCCCATGCTTACCCCAATCTTTCCCCTTAGCTCACCACAAGCTTGTCCAAAGCTAACCCCAAGGTTATAAAATTAATACTATTTTAAAAAAATACACCTTAATAAAGGTGTGCTATTTTTAGAATTTAGAAGTCGTGAGTTATAAAACGCGCTATTAACACGTTGAACGCCGCACGAAAAATCGAGGTTTTCCGTTCAGGCCACAGGACTCACCGGTGAGCCTTCCCTTACTGTTCCGTTCAAGCCACGTAGGTCACCCGTGAGCCTTTTGACAGGTCTAACGAAAACGCTTCCCACAAGCCACAGATTGCAGATATCAAACAAAACGTATGTAGGAATGAGCCGCGAGGCCCTGCAGCGTATTCGGACGGCGTGGTTTTGAAATCCGGTAAAAACTTGAAGATTTTTTCGAGGTTCTTATAAGATGCAAGGGTCGTCCTACGATTCAGTAGAAATTGTTATTTTGATTATGGAGTGTGAATCGAAATAATACATAATTGCGAATATTTTTATTCAAAATATAATAGGATATAATATTTTCTTCTTCACCAAATAAAAATCTCGCATTACGTTTTATATAAAATCTTGTTTACAACATTTTATATTAGAATATTCAAAAAGTCTTGGAATGGAATGGAAAGGGGACTTTTGTCCGCACTTAAACTCCTTTTTGAAGACTGCATGCTATAGTAGCCAGCCTAACACCGCCCAGAAGCGCAGAAGCTTACTGGGTGCTTCACAGGCTTCGCGGAGCGACCTCACTGTGCCGAGGATTCGAGAACGTTGGGGGGCTACTGCCTCGCATTCTAATACTACGTGGGCAGTCGTTTCCACGGCGATGAAGCACCCCCGACGTAGAGGGCTACCCGTGATCAGGATGGTGTAAAGGTGCTTGTTTAGGTGACCTGTTATAGTCCCCAGAATTGTTTCGTAAGCCGGTTGGTTCAATGATGGCAAGGCCACTTTTGACTGGCTGCAATCTGTGGTTTCTGCCCATCTTTGGATGTGTAGTTCGGCAAATCTCTCACGCAACCAGTTGCGGATCTGTGAGAAAGGTATCAGTAGTAATGGTAGTGGGCCATTCAACGACATGAGCTTCTTCACGCCAGTTAATTCGCGGCATCATTGCCGTAGGACCCACTGTGGCCTTTTATCCACTGTAGCGTTACTACGTTGTTGGTGGATAGCTTGTGTAAAGCTGCCTGACACTCCGCTATTAGTATGCTGTTTGGTTATTTGGTGGTCTAGTGCTTTCAGGACAGCTGTGCTGTCGGTGAGGAGTCTTATATTTAAGCCCCTCACCTCCAGTCTGTTTCTTTCCGTCGCAGCTGTTGTTATGACGACAAATTCAAATTGGAAAATTGAGCTGTGTTTGCCCAGTGGTAAGTGGATGTTTAGGCCGAGGTCCAGGGAGTGTACGCCTGCTCCTGAAACATTTTCTGTTTTGGAGCCGTCAGTGTACACGCGTACCTCTTCGAAACCGGAGTAGTCCTTATCCTCAAAAAGTCTCTAAAAATCACATTTATGACAGGAGTCCAGGCTGCCATTCACCGCATGAAGAACCAGAAAGCTGTGGGACCCGACGAAGTCCCCATCGAAGCTTGGAAGGCAATGGGTGCCCGTGGTGTGAGCATCTTCACAAACCTATACAACCGCATACTCTTCCCCGGTAAGATCCCGAGCCAGTGGAGACTGAGTATCATCACGCCAGTCTTCAAAGCTAAGGGATCGGTGCAGTTACCGCGCGCCGCAGTTTAAAGATAATCTCTTCCACCATGAAGCTCTACGAGCTGATAATCGAATCCCGGATCCGAAAGGAGAGTGCACTTTCGGAGTGTCAGTGTAGGTTTCGCTCGGGGCACGGAACCGTGGATCCGGCGTTCGCCCCAAGGATTGTGCGGAGAAATACAGGGCCAAGAACACGCCCCTGCACTGCCTATTCCTAGACATACAGAAGGCCTTCGACTGTGTTCCTCGCGCGGTGATACGCGCAATACCCACCAGGGGTATTGCGGTCCAAAGATGTTCCAGAGGCTTACATTGACACTATCCAAGACATGTACCACGATTCCAATTCTGTGGTTTGGACCGCTGTTGGCGACATGAAAACCTTCCCGTTACCGTCAGGATACACCAAGGATCCGATTATCTGAGCTCCGAGGTCATCTTGGCCTCTGATGCAATCAAGAAAATACGTCTCTATGAAGATGATGATGAATCACAACTATGGCAGTTTTTAATACTGATTCGACCAATCCAATGTTCCTTTGGCTTTGGAGGGCGGGTGAGCCGCGGGGTGACCCCGCGGCCCCCGGCAACGGAAAAAATTGATATTCCTTCGTAGGAGGCCACGGGACCCTCATGTGAGCCTTTTGCTATATCACTGAAACTAGACGGTAGAAGTCGCTAATTTTTATTTTCTACACGTTTTATAGCATTTTATTGACTTTGGGATGAAAATCAGAAGTTGTAAAAAAATACGGTTTCGTGATTTTTGGCGTGGCTCAAACGGAAAAGTACGCTAGGCTCACCGGTGGGCCGCGTGGCGTTCAACGTGTTAAAAACAGAAACGCAATACATCGTAATATTACTAATAGCGGACGTTCTCGACATTTGTCCTAATTTATCTGTCCATCTCATTAAAACCTCTGAAGCAAAAGAGAGGATGTTTGCGCTACGTAATGGAGGGAACTATAATGATATACGATACTTTGTACACTCATGCCTACCGTTCGACAGAATAGTCAAGGCAAATAATATTATTGGTATTACGTAATATTATAGTGGAGGAAAAGTCATTTTCGTTAATTGGACAATTAGGGATTAACAGATAAGAGAATCGAGAATTAATAAAAGGACAAGTGGATATCGCTTTCACAAAAGGATTTGTAGCAAGAAGTAGCTGTTGCTCCGCAGTACAATCCAAATCTTCACCTCAATAAATATTGAAGTAAGCAATTGTCACAAATGCCTGGCAATGGCACCCCCAACGGGTCCAGATAGAAGGGGTAGGCCCAAGAAGTAGACATGGACCTGAGCTCCGAGTTCACCTTGGCCTCGGACGCAATCATGACTACAAATTTTGTCTCTGTGAGGCTGATGATTAGACGACTTCCCACATAAGTTTATTAAATAATAAAAAATTATGGAACCCAGAGACCTACTTTCTTACTCCTACTTACCATGTTTCGTACGTCCGTGCCTTAAGCACAAAAAATATTCGAATTCGTAACGTAAACGTATCGAGAGAACGGAGCTTTGTGATTGGCAGGCTTCAAACACACACAAGTTCACAGTAGACAGGTGGCCAACCACATTGTTCCATTCTCGCGATACCTTTTCGTCACAAATAAGACTATTTTTCATACTCGGGGGACATATAAAGGATTTTTTTTACCTTATTGTGACTAAAATAATGATGTGATTTTGGAAAACCACTTATGGCATAGAAACGAGTAGAAGCATATTCGAGTAACTAATTAAAATGCATTAGCCGAATAACTTCTAATGAGGCTAACTATCCCAGAGCTTATGCAGTTAAAGCCTAGGTAGCTAAAGCCTAACGTAACACTAATGAGCTCTCATCACATGGTTGGCTCTCAGATGTAGCAAATATGTAATACATAGATAGCTCAGTATATTAAACCAAAATTATCATATTACAGTTATAGTTATAGATCACTTACAGTTGAATTTGTATTAGGCGACCTTATCGCTAATAGAGATCTGCTCCAGGCAACCTGAGTTATGGCACAGAAGTTATTAGTACTGGTTATGGTGTAGTTTACATATTCAATACTTCTATTAAATGAAACATACCTCCCATGAATATTTACATAACACTAACTTTAGTGATAATAATTGAATAGAACATAACGATCTCTGACCCAGAAGTAAGCATGGCTTAGTTATTTTGCATTATGGGTCCTAGAACGTGGATAACCATACTTTTCTTTTAAAAACAAGTCATAATTACATAGTATACATGCATACAACTATTTCCGGTTCTTTTTTAAGTTCAAAAAAACGTAAACTAATAAAAAAAATCGATTCAATCAAAATAAGCTTTTTGCTATTTTTAGTAAATTACACTATAATAACATAAACTAAACATCAACTTGGACATTAATATGATATAAAGGGTAATAATAAATAAATATAATTATGTGATGAAATAATTATATAATATTTTTACGAACGTTAGGTGGGTTACGATTCCAATATAATACAATTAGCGAAGTCATTACCACAGTTAAGTGATAATTACACTGAAAGGCAATTGTAAAACTATTTAACAACCCATAACAGTTAAGCTTTATAATTATTGCAGATTGCAGGTTGGTTTTAATGACGTAATCAGCTAAAGGGTCGCGTGGTTTTATTGCTGTAATGCACTTTTAAAGTAGACTGTTCATAACACTATGCTATTATTGATTTTCTTTGAATAAATTAGCTTAGTAGAGTGATTGAGAAATTGGGTAAATGTGGTTTGCTGTAAGGTGGTTGAATTTTACCACTTATGCACTGTTGAATGTGCCAACAATTATGTGAAATTGCGAGATATAATTGCGGCCTCTGTAGAACGTTTGCTACGCAGGAGGCACGGGTTCGATTCCCGCTGAGTGCAAATATTTGTATGCATGAATATGTGTATTTGTATTGATCTGGGCGTTCCTATGTGTAATATATATGTATTTGTAATAAAGAAATGGTTCTAAGTTTGTATATATACATTCTAGGTTCCATAACACAAGCAAGTTAAGCTATGTATACCATGGATAGCGTTGTGTAGAATGTTGTAGACAATGCGGTTCATTGTGCATAGATTATAATATTTAAATGACTTACATATTTATCCCAAAGTTGATTTCCTACATTGATGCGGGTATGAGAGTCAAACCGGCTTTAGCACGTGGTTTCTCAAGCATGCAAAATCTTTGTGATTTAGCTGCCAGTTCTGTGAACATTTATCGTTCTTTACTAGAGTAAAGGTTCTTCTCTTTGTGGGAAATGGGCACATAAGGAAGCACGATTTTGTTCGATGGAACACTGTGATGACCAGACATCGCACTACTCCCAAGGGGAAAAATAGGGTATATGGATGAAATACAGGTGTGAAATATTCACTCATCATCATCTTAGCGTTGCGTCGTAGCGCTAATAACATATGTTCTGTAATAAAAAAGAAGTATAACCACTTTATTTATGGCTACACTAGCCAGCGCAGATTTTCTAAACTACCCCTCTCCGAAATACCCTGCCCCATTTTGAATAAATTCCTAATATGCCCAAAAATCGGGGTGACGTTCATATCATTTTCTGTCGAGAAAATATTTTTACATTTTCCATTGTCTACACGTAATATTTATAATGCATTATGCATTTCTTCCCTGTTCGATTTATCAAAATTTTCATGTCAAAGAGGGGTGTGATATACGAAAGACATAGTGACTTGCAGTAGCGAGAGGTTTCTATAGCCGATTCCTGGCGGCTTGCTCTGCAAAGAAGTCTATATAAAATTGCTATGATCGTTCTATAACAGGTAAGATTTTTTCTAGCGGCTTACCCTTTAAAAATTTACACCCTTCACTACTGGTGACTTGTGGGGACAAAATTTTTGGTATCGTGGTCATTGCTCTGTTTTTCGGTTTGAAATAAAATATAGATTTTTCTAAAGAATATTAGTTGCTAACCAAAATCTCTAGTATATAGCCCCCTGAGCCCATCAGATAAGTAAAATTGCTTGTGCTAGGAGTGGGTTTACGTGGCTAGTGTACTAGGATTCCAACCAGGGGCTTCTTAATTGTAAGATCGATTTCTTAACAACTTTATACTGTGATAATGCACACCTAGATCTAAACAGAAACAACTCAAAAATTTGCAATTTTGAGTTGTTTTTATATTCGAATAGGTACTCAATGATTAAATGCAACTTGCAATAATATGAATTTAAAAACATTGAGACTATATTACGAATACTTGAAACTACAGGGCTTCCTATGAAATTAAATTTGAAGCTGCTGAATAAACATGAAAGAAAACTGTATTTTAATATTATGATTTAAATTAAGTGTCATTCACAGCAGGCGGAAGGAAATGAAAGATTTTCAGAATGATATTAAAATCTAGAATTTTTTTCATATATTAATTACTTTGAGACATGTAACGCCTAACGGAGGTAGGACACGACGGTATCCCCGCTCTAATTGAGTAGTCCGACTGGGGAAGTACCTCCGCCAAACAGAATACCGCGGTCATAATAACCTTGTGTTGTTTTTCCGGCAGCGGAGATTATGGTATCCAGAGCTCACTGAAGAGTTGTTGTGCTGGCGGTGGGAAGACCACAGGCTTGTCCTACATTGTCTTCTGCACTGACAGCACAGAAACTCTCTGCACTTACAGGGTCGGCAGCACAAGTGTGACTCCCCTCGTATTGCACTCGTCCATAGGCCACACTGACCACTTTCCATCTGATGAGCTGTGTCTGCGACCCAAGTGGTATAAAAAGTAAAAATGCAGAACCTAAGAAGCGGTATTGATGATGATAATTTAGTTTTCTTCACCATAGGGTAGTTTACATAAAAAAGTGCTAGCCACAGTGTGGCGGACAGGCCTCACGTGACGTTCTATCTGGTCATGGAACGCAGATCTAAACGTCAGCGATCAGCTGATGCCCGTCGTAGTACATTTAGAGGGGTTGGACGTCGGTTTGCACACTCTTTCCCTGCCATGCAGTGGCGGTGTGGACTGTGACTTTCGAACGAGGTCAGGGAAAGTAAGGTAACTCGTCCCTGTGCGTCTCTCTAGGCGAAAGGATAAACCGACCGCGTACGGTACGGTTCCGAATTGGGTTGAATAGGAACACCAGTAAATAAGACACAGTTAATTCGGTTGAATCATCTGGCTTTAATAATGGCCCATCTATTCAATGCAAAGTCTGAGAGAAGTCTCGAAGACTATTGCTGGCGACTCGGCTAAGATGTCGCAATTGTACGAAAAGTCGTACCAGCTTAGCTTCTCTGAAACTTTACCTTGACGAGAACCGGCCGAAATAAGATATGTTTTACAAAATAACATTAACGATTTTCACTATGTGGTGTGTGTCCAGTTTAGTGAACCTAATAATAATAAAAAAAAAAAAAAAAAAAAAAAAAACTATCAAATACTCTAAGTGCAGCAAGGTAGGTAGGGTGGTCACCCATCCTATGGTATGATTTTAACAGCTATATTATTTATTATTTTGCAATTACAGAGGTTTACACTGGTAATTATGAGTGGCTGGCTTCTATTTGTTTACATTATCTGTTAATTACATAAGAACTATTTACTTTACAAACTTGAACGAATTACTCTACTATGGCCACTTATCTACTCTATACGGGGAACAAAGTTTTCCTTATATACTACAGCGCTTTTATGGCTGATTATACAGATTTACATAAAACGATAGTACAAAAACAAGGTTAAAACAATATTTACTTATAAGAATTTTACAATCTAACACAAAGATGCTGCGACCGTCTCCCGCGCACGGTGGCTATTACAATCAAGTGTCTATTGGCTTTTATCATTGTCACAAATCACTGTTTTTATCACACTATTGGTTTGCGTGCACTAATCACTAATTTCAATCACACTATTATGATTTTACGAATCACTTGCACTGTATTTCGTGTCTGTCGCGAACATCTCTCCCGCCGTGCAGCAGAGTGAGGTACGGCCGCTTGTGATGCTGCATACTCCGGTGAGCGACACTACTTGGGCAGCGGCACGATCTTCTTCGTAGGGCGCTTGAGCACGCCCCCGGCTGTGCGCACCTCAACGGTCCGAATTTGACCGTCGGCGCCTGGGTAGACGGTGGTGACTCGGCCCCTTGGCCAAGTGTTGCGAGGCAGTTGGCCGTCGGCGATCAAGACGGGATCGCCGACCTCGATGCGAGGGCCCGACCCATGGGGCTCCCGCCGGTGTTGCAGCTCGGGAAGGTACTCGCGCACCCATCTGCGCCAGAACATGTCGGCGAGCGCCTGAGCGCGTCGCCACTGCTTCTTGTGGTCGATGTCGGTGGAGTCAAACTCACCGAGTGGTGAAAGTCGGGAGGAACCACCGAGTAGGATGTGGTTCGGAGTGATGGCCTCGTTGTCTTCGGGGCTCACGGAGACGTGGGTGAGGGGGCGGCTATTCACTGTATATTCCACCTCACACAGCAAAGTGGAGAGCACCTCTTCATGGGGATGGCGCTCATGCAAGACCGTAGTGAGTGCGGTCTTCACGCAACGCACTAGACGCTCCCAGACACCCCCCATAAAGGGAGCAGAGGGGGTGATGAAGCACCACACGATGCCTCGATGAGCGGCTTCGCGAGACAGAGCCTCGCGCATCTCGCGGTCGGCACCATGCATGTTGGTGCCATTGTCCGAGTAGATCTCGGCGGAGCAGCCTCGGCGCGCGGCGAACCTCCGCAAAGCTAGGATTGCGGAGTCTGCGCTCAGACTGGTGGCGACCTCCAGGTGGACTGCCCGGGAGGTCAGGCAGGTGAACAGCGCCACATAGCGCTTTTGGTGTTGCTTGCCGATGGTGACACTGAGCGGCCCGAAGTAATCGAGCCCAGTGTAGGTGAAAGGCCTGCAGTGATGTGCAAGGCGTGTCTTTGGATGGTCACCAGTGGCTGGCTCTGGTGGCTGCGCCTTCCTGATGCGGCACTGTAAACATAAATGGAGGACCGACCTGGTCGTCGGTCGTAAGCGCAGAACCCAATAATGCTGTCGTACTTCATTTATCACGGTTTCAGTACCGCTATGATGCAGTTTCCTATGTGTCCATTCTATGTACAATTGAGTAATTTTATGTTCCCCGTCTAAGATAGGAGGTCTCTTTACCGCTTCGGACACGTCTTTGGTTGCTGCTATTCTGCTTGCCAGTACTATAACTCCGTCTGCGAGCTCCACTCGGAGTTTGCGAAGTCGGCTGTCTCGGGGCATTTCCTCTTGATTTTTCAATCTGCTGATGTCTTTATTAAATGCGGCGTTCTGTACGCATTTAACTAGCTGTACTTCGGCCTTCCGAAGATACTCTGCGGTTAAAATTTTAAATTTTCTATTGGGTACAGTGTTCTGGGGTAACACTGGCCCTTTAATTACCTTCGTCCGTCGAGTTGTGCGACGCCAATCGGGATCCTTTTGTTGGTTTCTCGTAGTTCGTTTGTACGCCACCTGTTGTGTCCTAGACTTTCGTATTGCGTCTACAAACTGTAGCACCCGAGCGGTGGTGCGTAGGAGCCTCTCCCAGCTGGAGAATCTGTCAAAGTCTATTATAGAGTCACTTACATCTGTTACGGTGGTGATTCTCTCTTCGCCGGTGGCTTCTGTTAGTAGCGGTTTCTCGGATGGCCAGTCTGTCGCATCCTTGTACAGGAAGGCCGGTCCGCTGTACCACTCGTGCTCGGAGTTGAAGTTAGCGGGTACATCACGAGTGGCTGCGTCTGCTATGTTGGACTTTGACGGGAGCCACCTCCAGTCCTCGACCTTACTGTTGTCTTCTATGGCGGCGATTCTGTGAGCTACAAAGGGTTTATAAGTGCGAGAACCTTTCCTTAACCAAGTTAAAACCGTTTTACTGTCAGACCAGTAGGTAGTAGAGTCTGGCTGAATCCTGTGGTTCTCGGCGACGGCTGTAGCTAGTCGGGTCCCCATCACTGCAGCTTGCAGCTCCAATCTAGGGATTGATGTGATTTTCAATGGGGTCACCCTCGCCTTTGCAGTGACGAGACTGACTCTCACCTGTCCACTATGGGTGACGGTCCGCCAGTATATGGCTGCGGCATAGGCTGCTTCGCTGGCGTCCGAAAAAACGTGCATCTGTATTGATTGAGGATCGGTGTATCCCGGGTAGCACCTAGGTATCTTGACGAATTTGAGGGCTCGGAGATGGTCTGCCCATACACTCCATTGGGCTGACAGCCTCTCGTCTAGGGGCTCGTCCCAGTCGGTTCCTAAGCGCCACGCCTCCTGTAGGATCTGCTTAGCTCTCACGGTGACCGGTGAAGCAAGTCCGAGAGGGTCATATAACGACATCACTATCTTCAAGGCTTCCCTTTTAGTAGGTGAAGTCTTGTTAATTAAATTTTCAGGTAGTCTAGCTAACTTTAAATTGAAACTTAAGGTGTCTGTCTGTGGGTCCCAGATTAGGCCAAGGATCTTCTCTTCTTCAGCCTTCGATGTGATGCTCACACATTCAGTGTGGTTCGGACTGTTCTGCAAACGATCTATAACCTGTGTAGAGTTAGAGATCTGGTGGCGACGGAAGCGCATCATGACACCTGGGAGTGACTGTAATAAGTCCGGGCCTGTTAATAGGAAGTCGTTGAGGGACTTTCCTCCTGATTTGGCGGCAGCGTCGTGGACTATTCTCAGCTTATCCGGCTTGCTAGGGTTGTGGACATCGAAATGTGTTAAGTACCAGGTCCTACCTGGTCTTGCTGGCTTCGGAGCTTCCTCTGCATACCCCTTCTGTACGAGCGAGTCTATTTGTTCGGTATACTTCAACTTTAAATCTGGATTACGGTCTAATTTTCTTTCAATCGAAGCTAACCTGTTGACGGCGTTATTATAGCTGTCTGGCAACACGTCGTTGTTTGTCTTCCATAGAAGAGCGGTCTGTATGCGGCCATCGGTTAGTTGAACGGTGTTATCTTCTAAGATATTTGCAGCTAACTGTTCCGGATCAGATTTCGGGCGACGTGGGTTAATTAATAGTGACTCTAGTGCAAAATATTCCTTTAGTTGATGGTCAATGTTGTCATCAATAGTCGAGAGTTGATTTACAAATTGTATGCTGTGACCTAAGGCTCGGCTGTGACTTCCATGCAGCACCCATCCTAGTGCTGTGAGTGAAGCGACTGGCTGTTGGCGAGGTCCCCGTTTGGTGTAGCTAGATACTAAAAGGTGCCAGTTATCTTGACCTATCAATACCTTAGGGGTTCCTCCGGTGTAGACGAGCTGCTCTTTGATGTCTGCTAAATTTTCGCAGCCTTCGATGTCCGTCTCGCTGATGGTCTGTGACGAGAGTTGCAGCTTGGGCACGGTTCTCACCGTCAACGGGATGCTGATACCATCGGGATTACCTATGTATACTTCGACTCGTCGTGAGTCCGGTAGGTTGATCGCTGTATCCCCAATAGCCTTGATGGTAAACGGGTCAGTCTTACCTCGGGCTCCCAGCTTGGCTGCTACATCTTTGTCTATGAGAGATACGGTAGATCCGTCGTCAAGGAGAGCATACGTCAACATCTCTCCCGCCGGTCCAGAGAGTCTAACTGGTGCTATTTTTAAAAAGGGCTTGTTTATTTGAACGGGAAAATGAACTAGCGACTGTCTCTCCTCTTGAAGTTTCTGTTTGTTCTCTGTTTTCTTAATATAATGAAGTAATCTGTGGTGAGAGGCAGGACAGTTATCTATACCACACTTCCTGATCTGACATCTATGATCGCTATGGCGGAATTTAAGACAGCGAAAGCATAATCTGTGTTTCTTCGCTAAGTCCCATCTCTTATCGGAGTTACCTTTTTTAAATGTATCACAGTTCGATGCGTAGTGCCCCTCAGAGTCGCATATTCTACACTTACGTGTGATCTTATCTTCGGTCTGTCTCTCAGTGGCTGTAAAGGCTCTCTGAGGGACACGACGATTCGGCTGGTTATCTCGGTTATCTCTGTTATCTCTGATAGTCTCGGCTGGGGCGAAGGCACTACAATAGCGGGCATACTCAGTTACGTACTCGCTGAATGAATCTAGATCAGGAGTAGAATTATATTTTTCAGTATACGTGCGATACCATTGAACACGGAGTGAATTCGGAAGTTTATCTGTGAGTATTCGTAATAATTCAGCATTCATTAAATAATGATTTTTCTTTAGGGCCTGAAGAGTGACGACGCTACTCCTTATCCGACTGGCAAATGTACAGATGTCTTTAGGGGCTTCGGTACATCGCGGCAAAGCTCTTAATTTGTCAGTTTCTGATTGAGCGATGGAGTCAGGTCGTCCGAATTGGAGCTCTAGCTCTCGAATAATATGCTCCGGCTGTGCATTAGCTATAAGTTCTGAGCTGACTATTTCTAGCGCTCTGCCTTTAAGGCTTCGTCTGAGTCTAGCTGTATTTTCTATGTCATTAAAGTACATTTTAGTGGTGTCATATATTGCTTTAAATGACAGCCATTCGGTATGCGACCCGCCAAATACCGGTAAAGTCATTATGACCTTCGATGCCGATGGATATGAGGACGTAAATGACGCCTCCATCGGTTTCCTATCAGCGAGCGCAGCTATAGCAGATGTTAGTTCAGTAATAAATGGTTTTAAATTATTATCATTTGACTGTACGGTAAATTCGGCTGTGCCCCCAACCCGGGGCACGTTAAAAGGCTCTATCTGAGTTTTATTTAAAAATTCGGTTGTGCTCCCAACCCGGTGCACGATAGGAGTCGCTTTCTGAGTCTCAACATAAGCGGTTGTACCCCCAACCCGGGGTACCAAAGGTGCCTCCTTTTGGAGTTCGTTATAATCTAAATTAGGAACTGTGCCCCCATCCCGGGGCACGATGGGAACCTCTGTCTGAGGCTCATTATTGTGGGTCTCCTTCTGGAGGTGTCCACTTACTAAACGTGGTTCTAAGCCGAGTCGTGTCGAGGGCGCACCTTCTTGTAACCACGAACGAACATATTCGGACCTTGAATGGGCATCATCATCATAGTCAGAGTCTTCGGCTGACTCTTCAGCCCTACGTAGTGCTACCTCAGCCAATTGCAATTTAATCTTTAGCATCTCCTCCTGAGCTTTCAATGCACGCTTGCGCGCCATCGATTTACGACTGACTCACGGTTCACGGCTCAATGACTCAGAAGTACGTACTTCTTCTATGGGTTTCTGTTCGATTGGTCGTAGCGTACTGTCTGATCTATTCTCTGCCAGACACCACGGTTTTTTACTAATATCTGTTTGCGTCTTGGCGCTAGGGGGCCGTGGTGTACTGGTAGATGGTTGAGTCATGCACGATGGCGCGCTTACCTCGGATCCGACTGGTATTGAGGGTGAGCGTGGCGGCTGCTCATGGCGGAGGGTCTGTTCTCGAGCCAGAGTCTTCTCAGGCTGGCCTGGTTCTGCAGCTTTGGATCTGGTGCTCGGCATGTTGGCTGGCACTAATTCACACAACACTTGACAGTACGCGCTTTAAACTGTTCTATTATTTACTGTTACTGTTAGTTCAAATTGTTACTGTTTGTCGACTTACTATAAACGCGTACTGACACGAGTCTTACTCACGTGTAAGGACACTGATGCTATAGTTAACTGGCTTATTTACTGGTAATAATACGGGTATAAGTCGCGCACACGTTACTGTTTGACTATATTGACTGATGAGAACGGGTATAAATTCGCGCACACGTGACTGTATACTGTGTTTGTCAATGGAGACGGGTAAAAATACGCGGAACTGACTCTAATTACTATTTTACAAAACACTGACTCTAAATTATCCCGATTTGACTCAAATCGAGATGCAAAATACTGAAATAAAGATTAGACAAAGAATAAAGAAATTAGACACACAAAGAAAGCTAGCTATTATGCGATACGTCCGGCTGGAAGCTATCCACAAGTGGACAGCAACGCTTTTACTCCGGCTCGCAAGGACCAATAAATGTGGCGGACAGGCCTCACGTGACGTTCTATCTGGTCATGGAACGCAGATCTAAACGTCAGCGATCAGCTGATGCCCGTCGTAGTACATTTAGAGGGGTTGGACGTCGGTTTGCACACTCTTTCCCTGCCATGCAGTGGCGGTGTGGACTGTAACTTTCGAACGAGGTCAGGGAAAGTAAGGTAACTCGTCCCTGTGCGTCTCTCTAAGCGAAAGGATAAACCGACCGCGTACGGTATGGTTCCGAATTGGGTTGAATAGGAACACCAGTAAATAAGACACAGTTAATTCGGTTGAATCATCTGGCTTTAATAATGGCCCATCTATTCAATGCAAAGTCTGAGAGAAGTCTCGAAGACTATTGCTGGCGACTCGGCTAAGATGTCGCAATTGTACGAAAAGTCGCACCTGCTTAGCTTCTCTGAAACTTTACCTTGACGAGAACCGGCCGAAATAAGATATGTTTTACAAAATAACATTAACGATTTTCACTATGATAAATAACAATTTTTAGGTATATTTTATAAACTATGTACAACTATCAAATACTCTAAGTGCAGCAAGGTAGGTAGGGTGGTCACCCATCCTATGTTATGATTTTAACAGCTATATTATTTATTATTTTGCAATTATAGAGGTTTACACTGGTAATTATGAGTGGCTGGCTTCTATTTGTTTACATTATCTGTTAATTACATAAGAACTATTTACTTTACAAACTTGAACGAATTACTCTACTATGGCCACTTATCTACTCTATACGGGGAACAAAGTTTTCCTTATATACTACAGCGCTTTTATGGCTGATTATACAGATTTACATAAAACGATAGTACAAAAACAAGGTTAAAACAATATTTACTTATAAGAATTTTACAATCTAACACAAAGATGCTGCGACCGTCTCCCGCGCACGGTGGCTATTACAATCAAGTGTCTATTGGCTTTTATCATTGTCACAAATCACTGTTTTTATCACACTATTGGTTTGCGTGCACTAATCACTAATTTCAATCACACTATTATGATTTTACGAATCACTTGCACTGTATTTCGTGTCTATCGCGAACACACAGCGTGCACGTGCATTTCATTTACATTCCTTCTTAATTAAAAAAACAGACTGTGCAATAAGGGGACACTAATTCATTCTAAGAATTCAAAACTCAAGTGCAGTTGAAAAACTAACAAGTGCTAATAACTAACTAATTAATATTCTCCTCACACAATACAATATTTCATTGCCAAGAAACTCCCTTTTATTTCTGTAATTATCTTAAGGTAGTGTCGTTACGTTACAAATCTCTTAACACTAGAGCTTAGTTCGTCCAATATCGGTGTTAATGTTTGGGCCATCTGGTGCCCCCTCCGTGGACGATAATATAATCGGCGCAACTAACAGGCGTCATTCTTTGCCCTTTAAATAATGTTTCTTGTTAAGGGGGAGACATGTGTGGTCTAAAATATATTATAAGAAATATTTTTTGTGAATATTTTTAAATGTTATTTTGCGAGACTTTAAATTATCATTGTAAGTTACACAAAATAATGTAATAAAGTGCTATTGATGATTGTTTTTTTTATTATATAGAACTAAGAAGCAATGCAAAAGTGATGAAATAATTCACTATTCGTATTTCGTTGAGTCAACATGTTTTTTTAATAAGCAAGATATTATTATCATTATTTTAAGTATTCCTAAATATTTACAAGTTAAAGTATGAATTCAGTTTCAAGGGCAAGTTATATTCTACGAGTACCTCTATATCATAATTAATATTAGCAGTTTTTTATACTAAGGCATAACATGACTTATCCACAATTACTTATTCATTTTAAACACGGCGTTCTGTTCAGAAAACAAATGATTATAAAATCCACCTAAACAAGCAGAAATCTCAATGATTTGAACGCGGTACAAGAGGAATTTAAATAAATGCGCTCCTTGTAATTGTCAAAACTACTTCGTCCAAGCAAACTTCGAGAGTCTCGTCCTACTCGAAGCTTACGTTTGAAAAACGACCATGACGCGTTCAAGAAGTTGATTTGTAATTTTTTTTGCATAGAAAAGAAATTGCCGTAATTAGAGCTTGTACAAAAATAAAAGGATTACAAGATGAATAACTAGAAGTAGATATTTTCATCTTTGCTACACACAATCGTCTATATACATATAAATGCCTATACTTTTGCGGCATAGTACGGGGATTCATGACAGACATTAAATCAGGTTATAGATCTATTTTAATCGACATCAAGAAAGAAGTCGGTTAAAATAGATCAATGACCACGACCAAATATATCTATGTATGCAATACGAGTATATTAGCATTGTTATACTCACTAATACTCAGCAATCATATTACACGACATACAAAAATATTTGAGATAGTGCTTACCCTTAACCAGTACATTTTATTGTAACAGTATTCGTTGCACGTCGTTTGCAGCCGTTTGCAGACTGCCATGCTAAAGAAATAGTGTGTCACGCCTACAGACATATTTTGCAAGTGTCGTTAATATAGGGGAAAATTCTTACTCTTCAATCACAGAATAGTTTCATATTGAAATATTTTATAATTTCTATATATTTGAAGTCAATTTGAACTTCAGACATAAAAGAAATTAAGGAATTATTGCAGTCAATAATTTTTATGTTTTACGGTTAATTCAATTGCTCTTTATCACACTTCATTAATGGTTTTTTTTAAATATGAAAAATGACGTCAAAACGTTTTTTTTTTTTAAATAACCCTAAAGGAATCAGGGAGCGCTTTATAGAGCGATATAATTTAGCATGATTTTAATTTCAGTTATGGTAGCACTTTACATGATTTTATATTTGAATATTGACATTATTTGTCAAACAATTACCGTAGGTATGTGGCCTTATTTTCTATTTGATAAATAGAACAAACGCCCAAAGCCAACAAAATATAACCATGTAAAGTGCCACCATTAAACTATACTATTCGATATTTGTAATAGTTATATATAAAGTAGTATAATATTAATATGTCTTGGTGCTTTAATAAAGTTATGTTAAATTACTTAACTGTGCAAACAGCAATAATGTCTTATTGCAATTTGCATGGTTAAGCACTTTTAATAAAGTAACTATAAGTATCTACTTAATAAGGTTTCTCAGTAAGATGTATCTTTGCAGAACTACGTTGCCACAGCACCCTGTCTTACCAGCTATGAATATTATTCGCTCCAGAGCTTTTAGATGCATTACGTATGCACATTAGTTATTCCAGGGAACATGTTTAAGTGCGCAGGTGCTTCCAAGCTACGCTAAAATACTTTAAGACTTAATGAGAAACTGATAGCCAAGTTTCAAATTAATTCTCGGTAAATCGTAGTAGTTTTGTTGATAGTGTTATAAACTTCTATCGATGGTCTTATATATATCTACATATGGTCTAGCGATAAGCCATCAGTCCCGGTATCCATACGAACACCTATGGCAGTCGTTACGGGTAGTTGGAGCCCTTAAAAAGTCAAACAACTGGTCTAGCTGCAACGCTTCGATATCGCCATTGGGTTGTGGAGGTCATGTGGCAGTCGCTTCATATAAAATATCGAAGTCCAGCCAAATCCGTAGTTAGACTGGTAACGCGGACCCCAGACTCCCAAGGTGAAAGCTTCGGATGCGACTAGGATTAACGCTAAGATGAAGAGTCTAACGATAGTTAACTATTAATTAAGTCTCATCCTCGTATAGACGTATTTTCCTGATTGCATGTGAGGTCAAGGTTACCTCGGAACTCAGGGTCTACCTTTCGGTTCTTCCTCTTAAGGTATGATTCCGTAGCCGACCGCATACAGCAACGACAGACGCAAGCAGCAGAAGAGCGTAATTCATTGCGGCTTCTCTAGTTTAACAAGTAATGGGTACGCTGTATCTGCTGCATGCGCTATGTCGTTGTCGTTTGCGGTCGGCTGCGGATTCATACCTTTACTCCACTTCACACAATCTCGGGCACGACCAACTAAGTCTCTCTCATCCTAGCGTTAATTCCCAGTCGCATCCGAAGCTTTTCAGCTCGGAGTCTGGGGTCCGCTTTACCAGTCTTAACTACAGATTTGCCTAGACCTCGATATTTTTTTCGTGAAGCGATTGCCATCTGACCTCCACGGCCGAATGATAACATTAGGCGATATCGAAGGTTTGCAGCTAGACCGTTGTTTTGGGATTTTTTAGGGCTCCAACTACCCGTAACGACTGCCATAGATGTTCTTATGGCAACCGGGACCGACGGCTTAACGTGCTCTCCGAGGCACGAACAGACCAATGCAAATACCCATATTTCATGAACACAAATATTTGCACCGAGCGGGGATCGAACCCGCGCCTCCTGCGAAGCGGCCGCGTTCACTACCGCTACTCCACGGAGGCTGTCAACCTACTAAGTCTATTCAGTCTAATAAGACTTTCGAATATCTTGGTCATATTAAATTATTAATTATAATTCAGCACCTTATTTCGATTGGTCACGTTTTTTTTTTGACATTTTATAATATTCATATTTTGACATTTTGATAATACATATTATAATTATGTGCAAACAAAGACTCAAAGCCAATTTTTACTAACATATTTATAAGTATAATGTTACTAACAAGGTATGGATTTGTTTGTTATCCGCAACAAATGATTGTATTATTATTATAACATGATGTAACCATAAAAATATCTCTGTAACTCCCTTTGAACCCTAAAAATATACCTCCAAAAGGTTGTCGAAAGTGGGTTTACAAAATATAACGGTTGTATATCATCGTTATCCTGGGCCAATTTAGAAGCAAAACGTGCCACGGATTAAATCAAATTTTACGAAAGTTACTCAACAAATTCAGTTTTTTATCAATCCCTTCGAATTGGTCAGTATTGCGTGAATTATTACTGTTACAAATTGGAAAGCGAAATGTTCTATTTTGGATGGTTTTACATAATCTTTGTTCTAAATTACAATTACCTTTTTTGACGTGTGTGGATTAGGTTAACTTTTATGATATACATATTGATATCAATATATTAAGCTTTGTACGTTGACTCTGTTCCGAGTATCATAATCAATAAGAATGAAAAATACATGATTAAGTGGATTAAAAGAAGAAATAAAATGGTGATTTATCATCAACCAATAAATACCCAAGAAAAAGAGCATTGGGGTTGATTCTTAGAGACTTCCCTTCTTGACGTATCTGCTGATCTCCGGCAGCACAAGTAGCGGGCCCGAATTCATCATACTATAACAATTAGATGAAATCCAAGGCGCCCAATTTATAACAAATTATTGATATGGAAAAATATTTTAACCTTGCCGAACGTCCCACTAAATTTCGTACGTAATCTCCTTTTGAAGCTGAAGAAGTAATCTATTAATGGTTAACTTGAAAGGAATACATAAGTCATGTCCCAGTGGTACTGTAAAATGTATTTATTTTTTATGGTTCCACATCACTTCGATACGCCTACCTTTATAAATAAGATCTCTTCGTGTTCATGTCTCAAATGTTTCCTTAAGAGAATGTTTGATGTAGAACGGTACAACAATAAATAATATTGACCTAGGTATATTAAAAAACATATTTATTGGTGTTCCATTAAATTGCTTTTGACTGGGTTTTTATGACTTCGTCCTATTCATTTATCTTTGTGACTCCGGAATCGATCTTATTTCCACTATTCAGTAAAAGAGATTGATATAATATACTGTCAAAGATTAAGTTACAGGTGCGTAAATCCTATATCCACGTTTGAATTAGAATTCTTATAGTAGAATAATTGTTTATTCTTTATATTTTCTTCTGTCGTATTAGACGGCATTTTCTTTATACGTCGCAGGTTCGGTCCCACATGGAGTACACTACTGTCACCTTTTTACCGGAGCGCCTACATACCAGCTTGAATCCTTTGACTCGGTTCAAAGACGGGCGCTGAGAATTGTCGTCAAAACCACACTCGCAGGCAGGGTGGAACCTCGCAGCCTTAGGAGGAACTATGGCTCGCTGTGTGTGTGTGTGTGTGTTTGTTTTACAATGGTAACAAAAAAATAAAAGAGGAATTGATTGACATGATGCTCACAGCTACATTCTATCATCGCAACGCTCACCATAGGCAGGAAATCCTTCTTCACACATTGTGACCGGAAACGGTGCACGGCGCACTGTGCGGTGCAATATGGGGTTTTTCAAAAAGGGCAATTGGTCTTATAGGGTCGGCAGCACTAGTGTGACTCCCCTGGTGTAACACGTGTCCTTAGGCCACGGTAACTACTTTCCATCAGGTCGCCCGTGTGCTTGTCTGCCAACTAAGTAGTACAAAAGTAACATCATAGAATAGATATTAACGAATATTGTGTTTCGGGACTTGTTAGAGCAATTTCGATATGATAGATATTAGATGTACGTGTACTTGTACTTTACCGAAACCAGTAAGGACAACAACTTTAAATACAAAGCAGGTATAGCTACTTCAACCAATTTACCAAGGAGAGGTAATTTCATAACTTCCGCACGGATAATGTGGGGAGTATTGAGCAAAACCTCATCAACGATTCATCTATTTCAATAATATTTATATTAATAACAACGAACAAGTGTTTCCGAAGTAATAAACAAGAGTTCTTGTTGTTTGCAAAAGATTTATTGGTTATAAATTTGCTTGCCTCCCCTCAGGTACAATAAATATATATATACTTGTATAACAATACTAACTACAATATTTCCAACTCCAATAATTTCTACGAAATTTGTTGTACCTTTACTGGGTTGAATTTTTATGTGTAATCTTCATAAGGTGAAGGTATTGGAGATAAATTAGCTTATGGGTAAGAAGAATGATGTGAATTATATACCTAAATGTTTCAAGAAACATGATTAGCTTCTGCTTGACTGGTGACACACAGCGTAAAGTTTTGTAATATTCGTTCATGTACAAGCGGTTTTTTTGCTTGCTTGTTTGCCGCAATGACTGCATGAATGCTCGTTGTCTGCATCATTCTTAATTCTTTATTGCACACACACAGTACAGAGGTCAAACGTAATACAATTAAAGAAGCATGTACGTTGTACAAAGGTGAGCTTAACTCAATATGAGTTCTCTCCCAGCAAACCTTCGAGTAGCAGAGAAGTAGGTATATGGTGATAAGGGAGATGTGAAGCGTACAAAAAAAACAGACTCCCTTTCTCTTCCCCTGATGATTTAAAAAACGATTCAGGTTCAAGACGCTAGGGAGGAGAAGGAGCTATACACCCTATACAGCTCCTTCCCTCTATCTCTGAACCGCAAGCCCAAAACACGATCACGGTACACTTATCTAAAGTCTAGAATAAAATAGTCACACTTAAGGTGTAGTATCGCGAAAGCTGCTGATTCGTGTAGAGTTCGATTCTTGTGTCGGGCCTAATGATATATGACAGTTGTGAAAACATTCACCATAATAGCGTTACTCTGTATATGTAACGTAGATCATTGTGTATTAATGCACCTTTATTTACTCTTTCTAGCATATATAAGCTTTAAGTAAGTTACTTAGTAGATACTATATGTGCAGTCCATCTAATTCTTATATGAAACTAGCTGCCCCGGCGAACTTCGTACCGCCATATTTTCGGCCCGCGTAGTATTCAAATCCCGTTCCCGCTGCACCCTTATCACTTAGGGGGATGAAAAATAGATGTTGGCCGATTCTCATAGATACCGGATAAGCACAAAAAATTTCATCAAAATCGGTCAAGCCGTTTCGGAGGAGTATGGCAACGAAAACTGTGACACGAGAATTTTATATATTAGATAGATATCGTAGAATCTGATAGCATATGCCATCGAAGAAAGTATAAGCAGTTATGATGCTGATGTAAGAAATGATCCGTTTATTCCCAGTAGTTCCTTTGCTAGTTCCTTTGAAGGGACTACTGGGACTTTTTTGTCCCTACAGTTCCTTCGAAGGAACTAAAGGAACTACTGAGACTACAAAGTTCCTTCAGTTCCTTTGCCAGTTTCTTCGAAGGAACTACTGGGACTTTTTTTCCCTATAGTTCCTTCGAAGGAACTACTGAGACTACAAAGTTGCTTCAGTTCCTTTGCCAGTTCCTTTGAAGGAACTACTGGGACTTTTTTTCCCTATAGTTCCTTCGAAGGAACTACTGAGACTACAAAGTTGCTTCAGTTCCTTTGCCAGTTCCTTTGAAGGAACTACTGGGACTTTTTTTCCCTATAGTTCCTTCGAAGGAACTACTGAGACTACAAAGTTCCTTCAGTTCCTTTGCCAGTTCCTTTGAAGGAACTACTGGGACTTTTTTTCCCTATAGTTCCTTCGAAGGAACTACTGAGACTACAAAGTTGCTTCAGTTCCTTTGCCAGTTCCTTTGAAGGAACTACTGGGACTTTTTTTCCCTATAGTTCCTTCGAAGGAACTACTGAGACTACAAAGTTGCTTCAGTTCCTTTGCCAGTTCCTTTGAAGGAACTACTGGGACTTTTTTTCCCTATAGTTCCTTCGAAGGAACTACTGAGACTACAAAGTTACTTCAGTTCCTTTGCCAGTTCCTTTGAAGGAACTACTGGGACTTTTTTCCCTATAGTTCCTTCGAAGGAACTACTGAGACTACAAAGTTCCTCCAGTTCCTTTGGCAGTTCCTTTGAAGGGACTGCAAGGACTTTTTTCCCTATAGTTCCTTCAAAGGAACTACTGAAACTACAAAGTTCTTTTAGTTCCTTTGTGCAGTTCCTTTGTAGGGACTACTGGGACTTTTTTGTCCCTATAGTTCCTTCAAAGAAACTAAGGAGCTACTGAGGCTACAAAGTTCCTTTAACTACACTTCTATGCGTATGTCCCTCGTGTATATATTACACCTTACAATGAAATTGGCGTTTTGTACGGGAGGAATATAAAGTCTTTTTTTAAACAAAAATTATTTGAACTAACGGACGATAATGTTCATTTAAGATATTGGACATGTTGACTATGTTTGAAATACCTAATAGTCGATTCACCTACGGTTTATTGATACTACTACTTTGTGACAGAAATTTACGTTGTTGCAAAACCGACTTCACGTAGTCTTGTCTGCCCTACCCCTAGAGTGTAATTTAAGCCCGCGAAGGCACGGAGGGGCGAGGCGGCCCGCGAGCTGAGGAGCAGGTGGTTCTAACGAGCACTGCCGCGGCTGAGGCTGGCTGGCGCAGCCGGCCAGCAAGCCGAAGCTGCGGTAGTGATCGTCAGATCCATCTGCGACGATAAGGTCGCGTGGGACCGCCGGAGCACCGCAGCGCCGGAGCCGTTACAGAAGCCATGCTTGCTGCATGATTGCTTGCATGCTGCATGCCTGCTTGCATGATTGCTTGCATGCTGCATGCCTGCTTGCATGCTTGCTTGCATGCATGCCTACTTGCATGATTGCTTGCATGCCGCATGCCTCCTCAGCTCGCGGGCCGCCTCACCCCTCCGCGCCTTCGCGGGCTTAAATTACACTCTAGGGGTAGGGCAGACAAAACTACGTGAAGTAGGTTTTGCAACAACGTAAAGGGGATTGGGTAATCTTGTATGGACCGTGGCGTCATTAATTTTTTCAGCGGCCAACAATAATTTTGATACCACTTCATTGTACTGTGTTAAACACACGTACAAATGTCATTATTTTCATTGTAAGTAATATCGGAGCTGCGATATACAGGGTGGAACATTTCGAATTTACCTTGAAGGAAAGTAACCTAATACTAAAGATAGCGAATTTTACTTAAAGGAAACATTACCTTATTTTTAAAAAGAAACAAAACTGCATTCAAAGTTTTCTGAAAATGCCACACCCGGTAGTCGAACCGACTAAAATCTTCCTAAACCTTCTATTTCATGGATTTCCTTTTATTTATTTTACCAAGTTTGTTAAAGAGATTTGATCCTTATGATTGACCCTATCGATTGATGCAATAAAAATACAGGATGTTATTTTTTCGAATTGTAGTCGTTTCGATTATAGGGCGGGGCAAACGATTTTTCGGCATTCCTTAAATGCAAGGAATCTCGAAAAAGCACACTCTTTAATCGAACCGACTAAAATTCGAAAAAATAACACCCTGTATTTTTATTGCATCAATCGATAGGATCAATCATAAGGATCAAATCTCTTTAACAAACTTGGTAAAATAAATAAAAGGAAATCCATGAAATAGAAGGTTTAGGAAGATTTTAGTCGGTTCGACTATCGGGTGTGGCATTTTCAGAAAACTTTGAATGCAGTTTTGTTCCTTTTTAAAAATAAGGGAATGTTTCCTTTGAGTGGAATTCGCTATCTTCAATATTCAGAATACTATCCATCCAAGTATGATCGAAAAATTCCACCCTGTATAGCTCTATATCTACGTCCCGATATAGTTTAGAGAAGTTTGTCCATAGTAACTTTTGATCACTTTATACTGTACTTTCATATTATACCAATTTCATTGATGGCCGCTCAATTCCAACACGACGCCAACATTACCCAACCCCCTTTCTGTCACAAAGTAGTAGTATCAATAAACCGTACCTAGGTGAATCGACTATTAGGTATTTCATACATAGTTCAATCAATCTTAGCAAAATTAATTGTAGTTGAATAAACCGTAGGTGAATCGTCCATTATTTGTTTCGACCAGTAGTTATTACAAAAATATTGTGAAACGATCTTTAGGTGTTTTAAACAGTAGTTTTTTTGACCGTAGCTTTCTTGAAAATAGTTAAAATACCTGTAGTTATTATAATACGTAACCTTTAAAAATATGAGGAGTGAAAGTGGCAATGCAAAATCTAATATAATTTATACATCACGATTCAGCAGGTTTTACGGAAATCGGTTAAGCGGTTACCTATAAAAAGCATGAAATAAAAAAAAATAAAAATTTTAAAAAACCCCTGATCTAAAAAGAACCTATAAAAAGTAAAAAAATAACTATTACATTATGACCTACCCTAAGTATTGACCCTTTTGTTATTTGTCTCGTCGGGGGACCGCTAAGTACCTTGGTATGCTCTATACCCCCCTGACGGTCAGACGGCGGTCCCCCGACGAGACAAATGACAAAAGGGTCATAATGTAATAGTTATTATTTTACTTTTTATAGGTTCTTCTTGGGTCGGGGGTTTTTAAATTTTAAATTTTTATTCTTAGTTTCTTCAAAAGAACTGAAGAAACTTTGTAGTCCCAGTAGTTCCTTCAAAGAAACTATAGGGAAAAAAGTCCCAGTAGTTCCTTCAAAGGAACTGGCAAAGTAACTGAAGGAACTTTGTAGTATCAGTAGTTCCTTCGAAGGAACTATAGGGAAAAAAGTCCCAGTAGTTCCTTCAAAGGAACTGGCAAAGTGTGACTGTACGCCGCCTAACCAAAGCTGAATGAAACTTGATTTTACTTATTCAACGTGAACTTATATCGATAATGCCAGCACTCGCCCTTTGGCGAGTGGTACGGTGCCCCGCCAAACCGCACACATACTGTGAAATACGACCAACGACAGTTATTTCCCCACTGGACTTAGCCGTCTCAATAGACAAAGAATGTAACCGCGAAAGAAGAATACTCAAAATATATACAACAAGCAATCGGACACGTTGATATCAGTTACTTATCTCGCATATATTCAATCGCACGTATAGATTCGGTTTACAAGCTAACGTACTTCATTGACTCGATGTCCGTACCGTGGGGCTTTTAATCCCCAATCTTCCTTCTGACATATCTGGTTGCACCGACCACTGTGCTTGCGAGAGAGCTCTTCAACGCTGGTCTCACGTGGGAATTGAACCACACCCGGTCCGAGTTATCTCAGATGGCTGTAATTGCATTATACGACGACAGAACACGAACTCGGTACGACAACTCGCTCCTAACTATACGCATGACGTTCCTCTCTCGGTCACCATCTAGCAAAGCCGCCATCGATCGTAGATTGCAGGATAAACGGGCTTCAACGACCCAAGGCTAATCCCTTTTTGAGGATAACCCCAGACCTCCACGACAACAGGTTCCTGGTCTACCGAACTAGCTCTTTACAAGTGGTGCTTTTCCATACATCACGGTTAAAGGCCGGGCAACATCTATCAACGCAAATCGCGACTCAACAAATCGTTTGACTAATTTTTACTATACACTTTTATATCTAGAACGACGTTTTACTCAGTCTTAGGTAGCATTATAAAATAAATATTACTATACAAAAATGTATCTAATAATGATTACGACAGGTATAAATACATTATGTAAGCGACTCACCATATCTGTAGAGGATTGATAGTGTTCCACTTGGCAGTGTCGCACTGGTAACTTACTAGAGTAACGCCTCTGTTCCCCGTCCTTCACGAACCTCAGGTCAACCACTCGCCTCCGCAACCCCAAATCGACTGCCTCGACCCTACTCTCCGTTAGCCTTCGTAAAAAATCCCGAGACGCTCTTGTCCTTTGTTTTTGCGCGAGCGACGTTCTCACGATGATTCCTTGAATTCCGCACACTTAGAACCAACATTTCAATAGGTTGGGACCATAGCCATAAATTGTACAATTTTATACTTTGCACATGTTCGGTTCTACTTATGCCTAACAAGACCAATGTCCATGTTTCTCAGAAGGGATTCATGTTTATCTGCTTTAGGATATTTTTAAAAGTACCGATGTATGCCAAAGTAGTATAAAAGAAAATACAATAAATTATGGTGTTGTATGTACTGACAACGAACCGTACCTATTAGGAGTTACATTATGTATTTGTATTTACGTCTTCGTGTGATTAGTGTACTATCACAAAAGGAACTTAAGGAACTTTGTAGTCCCAGTAGTTCCTTCAAAGAAACTATAGGGAAAAAAGTCCCAGTAGTTCCTTCAAAGGAACTGGCAAAGTAACTGAAGGAACTTTGTAGTATCAGTAGTTCCTTCGAAGGAACTATAGGGAAAAAAGTCCCAGTAGTTCCTTCAAAGGAACTGGCAAAGGAACTTAAGGAACTTTGTAGTCTCAGTAGTTCCTTCGAAGGAACTATAGGGAAAAAGAGTCCCAGTAGTTCCTTCAAAGGAACTAGCAAAGGAACTGAAGGAACTTTGTAGTCTCAGTAGTTCCTTCGAAGGAACTATAGGGAAAAAAAGTCCCAGTAGTTCCTTCAAAGGAACTGGCAAAGGAACTGAAGCAACTTTGTAGTCTCAGTAGTTCCTTCGAAGGAACTATAGGGAAAAAAAGTCCCAGTAGTTCCTTCAAAGGAACTGGCAAAGGAACTGAAGCAACTTTGTAGTCTCAGTAGTTCCTTCGAAGGAACTATAGGGAAAAAAAGTCCCAGTAGTTCCTTCAAAGGAACTGGCAAAGGAACTGAAGCAACTTTGTAGTCTCAGTAGTTCCTTCGAAGGAACTATAGGGAAAAAGTGTCCCAGTAGTTCCTTCAAAGGAACTAGCAAAGGAACTGAAGGAACTTTGTAGTCTCAGTAGTTCCTTCGAAGGAACTATAGGGAAAAAAAGTCCCAGTAGTTCCTTCAAAGGAACTGGCAAAGGAACTGAAGCAACTTTGTAGTCTCAGTAGTTCCTTCGAAGGAACTATAGGGAAAAAAAGTCCCAGTAGTTCCTTCGAAGAAACTGGCAAAGGAACTGAAGCAACTTTGTAGTCTCAGTAGTTCCTTCGAAGGAACTGTAGGGACAAAAAAGTCCCAGTAGTCCCTTCAAAGGAACTAGCAAAGGAACTGAAGCAACTTTGTAGTCTCAGTAGTTCCTTCGAAGGAACTATAGGGAAAAAAAGTCCCAGTAGTTCCTTCAAAGAAACTGGCAAAGGAACTGAAGGAACTTTGTAGTCTCAGTAGTTCCTTTAGTTCCTTCGAAGGAACTGTAGGGACAAAAAAGTCCCAGTAGTCCCTTCAAAGGAACTAGCAAAGGAACTACTGGGAATAAACGATAGTTTCTATGTAAATCTGTGATGAATGAAATCACTCAGTTCTTACTTACCTATATGTTTTTCTCCAGCAAAAAGCGAGTTGAAAGCATGAAATTTGCTTCTCTTCTTTTATGCCTTTTCGAACTCATCCCACTTGCACTAAACCCTTCATAAAAATACACCAGTTTTAGATTACATCTCACCAGAGGCAGCGTTATGCCAGATATCATCAGTTTGATAAAATGTTCTTTTAGGCCGACCCCAACTGAACTTCCCATCCCTTCCTGTAAGGTGGGCCGTGAGCTTCTCTACTCCCTTACTGTCATGTTGAACGGAGCAATCAGAAGTCAGGTAGTTGGCGCATGTGTTCTACACGGACCAATTAGATTCGCGTACGCGCTCCATATTCGATAACGAGTGTCAAGTTCCGCTCATGTTTCGCTGCTCCAGCTACACTTGAACACAGCGAAACTCATATGTAACCGGTTCCGCTATCCGCGGTTTCGCGGCGGAAATGTGCTACAGGCGTAAGTGATATAAAAAAAAGTTTACTTACTAACTTTTGCCTTTTTACTCAATCTAAATTAATGATAAAATTGTCTCTTTACATTTGGAAAATGAAAGCATGCAAACCTATTCCTCTGACTCATGCTTTTGTCACTTTTCTTTAGTTAAAAAACTAAAAATAAAACACATACATTGGAAAAGTATCAATTTATTGTTTCCACACTCTGAATAGCATAGATAGATTAGATAGAACAGTTGACGTGTTTATTTACATTGTGACAGAGCAAAGCTTCCAAGATGGCTTTACAATAAATAATAGGTATCATAATAAACTTGTGTTTATAAAATCTTTGATATGCAAATCGCTATTGTCTTATGAATAAATTTACAAGTATGATAAAATTCATTAAAGAAACTTCTAACAGAAGTGAGTTAAAAGAAAAGAATAACACTTAAGGCTCAATTGAAATCAATAAGGACGTTCCTTGTCTATACTCCAATCAGATAGGTACCTACCTAATAAACGATCTTGGTGTGTTTTTTAATATATTATCAGTTAGTTAGCCTAATTTATTTAATTATGTCAATATGTGTTTTTATAAAAGGCCGCTACAGGATTGTTTACCTTTAGATAAGTAGGTACCTAACCGAATGAAGTATCTTAAAACCGAAAAGGCGGCTTTTTAGAGTGTAGATCAAGTTCATGTGTTTCTTGGTATCACTTAGTATATTCAAATTTATTTTACATCTCATTATGTTCTTAGTGAAGCGGTACACTTTCTTAAGTAAAAAAATAAAAATTATGATTTTATTACTAAAATTTTTGTGAAGAAATTCTGATAAATGTTCTTGATTTAATGGAAAATCAGGTACGTACCCTAATACTCCGTAATTGAAAATAGGCTATAACGAATACTGCAATTAATTAACTTAAAGTGGTTAAATTAATTAGTTTAACAAAATCTATAGTGTAAATTATTATGTGTATCAAATTTATTTGATTATATTGATGATTATTATATTTTATTACGTCAGCTGCCAGTTCTAGTGTGAAAATAATTGTTCTGTTACACAAAAATAATAATAAATAAATAGAAATGGACATATTTAAGTTTTATTTCAGAGATAAATTTTATTGCGACTTTTATTAGAATAAGTTTTATTAATAGCAATATCATTGATTGATGGTAAGTGTTTATCAGAAGGTGGCATGAAATATGACTCAAAGATGAATTCATAAAGATTCTTCAACTTAATACAATCACATGAAATATTAGGGTACATTTCAATCGAAGGTCTGGATCTCATTTATCTACCGAATTGTTGATTCAGTAATGAATACTAAATAAAAAAATATATCAAGTCGTATCACAATCTTAAAGTAAGCAAAGTTGTTGATTACTACAAAAAATATCGATACATTTATTTCTGAATTCACATTAATCATGTAAGTCAGACAAGTCCTTAAAGTTATAACTATATTTATTACTAAAACTATTTTAAAGAAACGATAGATTAAGTAAAAACTCCAAACTTCAGTATTTACAGATTAAATCTTTGGTTCCAATTCACCTAAAACTATCAATTCCTAAATTAATCTAATTTCTAATTCTTAATAGAAACAGAAGAACTGATACATGTGCTAAAGTAGTCTTCTTACATTTAAAATATGTTGCTTAGTTATTATAAACGAGCTTATGGACAACATAGGCCATAATAAATCTAAATCTTATAGGGACATCAGTAAAGCAATTTAATATTGTATCTAACTTAAAACTACACATATCAAAATTCTTTTAAATGAAATAAATAAAAACCAACTTCTAGAAGCAACAGATATAAAACGTAACTAGTAAATGCATAATTGAATCACAGAACTATTTACAAATTCAGTTCATACGCTACAATACTGCAAAAATTGCTAGTATTAAATTGAAAGTCGTTGCCAGTAGCCGCTGACTTGATGAAGTCTTGTAATATTTGACCTCGTCTTGTGTTGGCGGTGAAAAGGAAGCTTCATAAATCAAACGGTTTGGACATGGGAGCATTTCTGTAGGGATATCAAGCAGTTTACGTTTGTATTCTATTTTAGTATCGTCCATATCTGTTTCTTGATCTTGCATTGTATCATCGTAGTGCCTTTCTTCAAATTCTTCTTCTTCATAATCTAATTCCTTTTTATCCTTGCCTTGGACAATTTTTGGTGGTTTTTCTAGTTTAATAGTTCCCAATTGGTTTGATTTGATGTCCATGATGCAGTTTAGTCGAGACAACGATGCTTTGACACGCTTGCTTCTGGTCTCGTTCCGAAGTTTGTGTAGCCACGATAAACGACAGTCGCAGGTTAGTTTATTACCTGTTGAGAATATTTCAATTCAATAATAGTAAATGAAATTCATAATACTAACTACTAGATACTTGCTTATTACTGGTAAATAATTAGATAATTCAAAAACCAGCTATCACTAATTCTGAATCCTTGAAAATGAATAATCTTACAACAATTTGCCTATCTAGCACACAAAACTAGAAGTTCAGGTGCATAAAGTAAACAAATAGGATGATCCGGCAATAAACAAGCCACAAAACTAAATTAACACTGGACAAAGAGTATTAAATCATAGCTAACTGCGATGCTCGGCCATTTTGCAGAAAATAATATAACATCTAGCCTTCCGCAAAATATAGTTGCTATTAAATTGTCACGGAGTACTTAACCACTGTATTTCGAGACCTGATTCATTATAGCTCGAGATAATAATGAGTTTAACGAGAGATTTGATGGGGTTCATAGCGAATAACATCTAAATATTACACGATTTGCTATAATTTGATCATTCTGTTTTACAGATAAAGATTGTTATTTGCTTATATTAACTCGTATTTAATAAACCTTACTTCGAATTGGATTCTAACGTTATGATAATATTTATATGTATTAAACTTTCGTTAGATGTTGGTAAGTAGGCAATTATAGTTCAAAGATCCAGAATAATAACTTGTATTGCCTTATATCAAAAATTAAGCTTCGCAACGAAAAAATCTAAGAAATTTTCTCAAGTCCCTCTTAAAACATAAATCATTCTATAAATAAATATCATGCTCAAAGGACCATAATATTGCTGCTATCTTAACTAATCGTGCGGTTAATTGAACGTCCTGGTTAATTTTCAACACATAATTCACACAAAGATTTACTGAAGGAGTATTAATTAAGCGGTCAAGCAATTAACCTCGCATATGGATGTTATTAGTGTTTTTGCGATTAATTTGCTCTGGCCATTCATTGCAAATTCTATTTATCGATATTTACGAGTATGTATACATTACAGGAGTACTGGACAGTTTTTTTTTAATTATGAGTTACTTTGCTGCCTGTATGTATTGTGTGTCAGCAATTTTAATGTAAATCAACAATTTATTATCCACATGGTTTCGGAGTACAAAAAGAAATTAATGCAGAATTGTAGAAAAGAAATGAAGAAAGTCACAATGGTAATAATTGTCTAGAGCTGTGTGTGAAAGAGTAAAGAGAGATCAAAAACAAAAATTATTGATAAAATATTAACTCACCGTCTAAAGAGATTAACGCATGATTTGACTTCATGTTTTCCAGAATATTTTGTACAGCCTCCTCTTTTAATGTATCTAAATTATTGTTCCTCAAATCCAAAACATTCAACCTTTGAATATCATCTAACACGCCGTCGTCTAATGTCCCCAACTTGTTATCAGCCAGTGAAAGTTTTCGCAGTTGAGTCAATCCTCCAAAACCTCTCTCGGATATAAATTCTATTTCGTTGCCATCCAGGTAAAGTTCTTGAAGACTCCAAAGTTCGGCAAACGCGAGGTCCCCTATCATCGTTAATTTATTGTTTTTCATATCTAACGTGTCCAGATTAGACAAACCTTGGAAATTTTCTCTAATCACGACCGTCAATTGGTTGTTGTCTAAGTCTAATTTTATGAGGTTATTCAGATGTTTGAAACAACCGTCGTGAAGGACGCTTATTATATTTTTCGACAGATACAACCTTTGTAAATTAGGCAAGACGTAGAACACGTCCCGCTTCAATTCGGATATCTGATTTTCCACTAAGCTGACATTTGATAGCATTATCAGATGGGCAAAAGACATCTTTTCCAGTTTGGCTATTTTGTTTTTGGGTAGAATGATTTCCCTGAGCGTAGTCGAGTTAGTGAACGCGAAAGATGGTATGCTTTGAATATTTGCGTATTGTATTATTAGGTATTGTAAACGTTCTAGTCTAACAATCACTTTTGCGGGTATGTACGTCAATCCACCGTCCGCTCTGACGTTGAATATTAACTTCTCTATTTTCGGTTGTGAGTAAAAATTTGACCAAAATGGATCATCTTCAGCGATACCACCGTTGAATACCCAACAATCAGCCTTTGTAGCTGTTTTTATTTTTATGTTTTCACAGTAACAATGAACTTTAGATCCTCGGTCCTGTATATCGCAAATGTTGACGTACGGCGAATATACTTTGTCATTTTTCCATCGCCGTTTATCGTTCTGTCGACTCTCCGTAACATTGATTTCAACTGTAGCGAAGGCAATCATTAAGATCAGATATTTAAGGTCCATCTTTGTTCGCTTTATACATCAAGTTGGTTTTTATCTGAAACAAAAGAAAGGCGGACGTTTAGTAACTTCCTTTTATTTTCTTTTATCTTTTATAGAACTTTGTACCTACATTAGCGAGTAAATGATCAAATTGTATGGTAGTCAGATAACGTTACACTGCAACGACGTTTAATGATAATGAGTTTTAAGCTAACAAGCTATGTTAATTTAAGAAAATGTTACTGATCGATACTTCTGAAGCGAAGGCCTCACTACAATGAATATAATGATATTAGGAACCGAAATAGCTAGTAGTAACCCTTTTAGCTGAACTAAATTGCTTGTGTTAAGAGAAGTGGGTTCACATTTAGGTGGTAGACAAACACACGGCTCACTTCATGAGAAGTAGTTACCGTGGCACACCACCAGACCACAGTCTACGGATTTGTGCATCACACTCATGCTGCTGACCCCATAAGCCATAATGCAATTTTTGAAGATCCCATAGGCAAAATCTTTTACCATTAAGGTACCGATGATCTTCATTCATATTTATAATATAAAAATTTAATATTTTCTTTTTTTTATTTTCTCTCTCATTACCATTACAACTTTTAGAATTCTATATTTCGGGCGTTACTTCGTATTCACGAATTGTATTTTTAATTTTATTGTTAGAATAAATTAGCAGCCGTTGAAAATAGCTTAGATTAGATTAACATTGGAGGATGCTGGCAAAAAATCTACTCAATGCAATTACAAAGTTTAACCATTTTCAACACAAGCTTTTAGCTGAAATAACAACGTCCAAGCCACATTACTAGTGGTCGTTTATAAAAAGAAAGGCAAAAATACATTTATTTATAATGTACTTCGTTGATACATTTATTTATATGTACTTCGTTGATACATTTATTTATATGTACTTCGTTGATACATTTCACAGTTACTTTGATGTTTGTGTTATTCCCACATTTTACTTATTCAGTAGCCTGACCTTTCGGTCATAAGGTTATTAAGCCAGACCTGTTGATATATTTCGGTAAACTCATTCCCTGTGTTAAATAAAACAGATTAATAGAACACGTCTGATGGGTGAAAAACTTGGTAAGTAAACTAGCTGATGCCCGCGGTTTCACCCGCGTGGAATTTAGATCCCGTTCCCGCAACCAATGGGAACCTATTCCCGGGATCCGATCAGCCGTTAGAGTGTGATTGAATAACAAATATTCAAACATCTTCACAAACTTTAAGATAGGAAGAATGATTACCTAAGTGTTTTGTTAGTTATGTAGATAGACAGATAATTCTTTATTGCAAACCATTATTATTACAAATACACTACAAAGATACAATAGGCGGCCTTATCACTAAAAGTTATTCTTCCAGGCAACCTTAGTTAGTACATTTGTTATTTTTTTGTTAGTTTGTAAGTACTTTTTTAGGGTTCCGTAGCCAAATGGCAAAAAACGGAACCCTTATAGATTCGTCATGTCTGTCCGTCCGTCTGTCTGTCTGTCCATCCGTGGTATGTCACAGCCACTTCTCTCCGAAACTATAAGGCCTATGCTGTTGAAACTTAGTAAGAAGATGTATTCTGTGAACCGCATTAAGAATTTCAAACAAAAATAAAAAAAAGCATTTAATTTTGGGGGTCCTCATACTTAGAACTGAAACTCAAAATTTTTTTTTTCATCAAACCCATACGTGTGGGGTATCTATAGATAGGTCTTCAAAAATGCTATTGAGGTTTCTAAAATAGTTTTTTTCTAAACTGAATAGTTTGCGCGAGAGACACTTCCAAAGTGGAAAAATGTGTGTCGTCCCCCCCCCTCTAACTTCTAAAATAAGAGAATGATAAATCTAAAAAAAATATATGATGTAAATTGTCATGAAAACTACCACTAAAAATTGGTTCAAACGAGATCCAATCAGTAGTTTTTTTTTAATACGTCATAAACCGCAATTTTCGCCTTTGCTACTACGGCACCCTTCATGGGCGAGTCCGACTCGCACTTGGCCGATTTTATTATTTCCTTGGTAGCATTAGTTTTACTGTAAACGCCAATTGGCATGTTAATTAGCCTGTTGCAGCCCACTGCTGGACATAATTAGCATGTATCGAATGCTAATGTAGGTACAACGTAATAGGTATTGAGACTAAAATGTGATATTGATTTCGAGAATGAAGCGTAGGTACGCCCTTTTGTTGCGATCTACAAAAGAGCCTACCTACGCTTCTTTCTGAATATAACTTATGTGTAGGTACAGCAACATTGTAAAATAAAATATACATTATATAATAATAAACATTGTGAAGTAAAGTATACTTAGCCTTGGGACTAATAATATGTTCTCGTGGGCTGCCTGGCTGATGATAAATATCATAATATAGTTTCATTGTCAAACGCCTAATAGATGCTACCCGTGACCAGAAGGCTGGTTTTATCCTTGCACAAAGGATTGGTATTGCCATTCAACCTGGCAATGCCTCCAGCTTTTTGGCCACCCTCCCAGTTGACGTCGATGAGGAGGATTTTTTTGACACCTGAACTAATTTATTAATGAATAAATAAATATACTAGGTATTTTCATCTTAAACTTTTATTTTTATTTATTTAAACATTAAAAAAAACGATAGCTGGATAAAAACATGACGGTATAAGAAAACAACAGTTCAGTCCAAAAATAACAACTATCGAGTTACCCCTACCACCAATGCAGCACCAAAATGGCATATTAAGAACTTTCACGTAATGGGCATTATTCTATCTCATAAAGATAAGTTAAACATCTTACGTAACTCTCATGAAATTCTCTATCATAGTTCAATGACCTCACGCAAGGAGTGAAGCTGGTGAAGCTAGAACACAGCCCACATGGCATCAAAGGGAGATGTCGTATAATTAATATCATAATCAAAGTTTCATTCCACCCATTAATCCTTTGTACTCGCCTGCATCCTGTCATCAACTAATGAAAGTTAATTAGAAGTTCATGAAGATATTAAGTACTCGTCTTTGTTTTATTGTGATGAGTAAAAATTGCTCCAATTTGGACATTGAACCGACTTGTCCTCTTTCCTTGTTATTTATACAGAGAGCAATTCACCAATTAGCATCGAGTGTCCTTGCGATAACATTGATAATTTACTTTATGTTATAGTAACCTTGTCTTTGAAATAAATATTTTTGAATTAAGATTCAAAAATATTTATTTCAAATTCCAATGTTTGATTTGTAAACAATTACTAGATACAATCTACATAAAGTTTTAAAGAAATCATTTTTAAGTTTAAAAGACGATTCTTTCTGTTGCTTATAAGAATTAAATGTAAGTATCATATAACACAACATTCGTAGACTATATACAAAATCTATAGACACACTAAGTGTCACTACAAATCAGCGTAAAAAAAATCTATTACTCGGGTACAAGTCGATAATATTATATGAAAACATTTACACTATAAAGAACAAAATCAACAAAATATTTACTTTTCCAAGTCGTTTTTTACGATGTTCTTTGTTAGAAATACAGTGGCTATACAGTTTACGGTCAAAGATAACATTATCTTAAATATAGACAGATTTTTCGCACCTATGTATATCTGTTATTAGAGGGTATGAGGGTGAGGGCAGAGTGGTACGAGCTCAAGAGCGCCCACTCCGCAGTAAAAATACCTTTGAAAGATCACAGAGCTGCAACCCCTCGCCTGCACAGCTAAATAGACCCATTGCATAGTTAAAGATGTCTACTTTCATTAACGTGAAGGAAGTAAAATGTCTTTTTTATTTATCATGGTTACATTAGTAATGCTTCTTAAATGATAAATATAGTCTGTAGCTCTACTGAATAGCATCGTATTTACATTATTTCCTGTCAGTTATTTCCTAATTATAATGTACGTTCCTATAGATACATATTATATTATAATATATTTTGTGATTTGGGCAAATCTTTAACAACAGTTACTATATATCTTCTTTCCGCTCTTTCTCTACTATTCTACTTCGCGCGCATATAACATTGTGCACAACTTTTAGGTTTAAATAAAATAGTGTAAAAGTTTAAAAATATGTTTCGATTGTAATCGCTGTCGATATGATTATAACGGTTTAAAAGAGTTCAAAGTATTTGTGTGAAAAGGTAATGCATACTATGCATACAGTTTCAATCGAAAATCACTACGTAAAACTATTTTTTTAAAATTCAATGCTACTTTATATAGATGACCTACCTCAGAGTGGCTTAGGCTGAATTTTTTTTTGTTCTTCATTGTGAGTAGGAAATTTCTATGAAAAAAAATTAACCACTTAGCTGCTGCTCTTGTCGAGATTTAAAAGTACCTTCAAGTCGTACTTTAGCAGGACAACATCTGCTTGTTTGCAGTCTACAATAAAAATATTGCAGTTAATCTACTTTTCGCATAGTGTGTAGATAAAACTTCATATTGCATGGCCATGTAACTTCAAGCTTCTCCCTTGAGAGAGGTCATTGTACAGGGGTAGATGTAGATAGACTGGACAGTGATGAATAGCTAATTCAAAGTTGGACATATTTCATTAATGAAACACTTTACTCTATTATCGCATGGACATTAATACCTGAAATTGAAGTAATATATGAAAATTATTAATGAGTATTTTTTTAAATATTAGGATACGTCATTTTGACTTCATCTCGCCTGATAGTAAGTTGAAGGCAAATTCTCAGGAAAGAGGGTCACCATTACAGACACGTAACATGTTACCATGGTGACACTCAGCTTGACGGTCTAATCAAATGCTTCCTACAGATTTGAAAGAAGGAAGCACGTGAGCTGGTTAGGAATTCCAGGTCTTTATGGTGCGACAAAGGAAGCGGTCACCGAACCCCTTGGTTCTTGATGGAATATCCTGCTCCGTATGCACGTGTTGGAAAGGAGACGGTGATACTAATTGGAAGAGCTCATCAGAACATTCACCATGGTACACTTTCCATATTGATATACTTTCTAGTCTTTCCACATCAGTGTATTCAGAATGTATGATATTTGAAACAATAACACAAAACGGTAGTAAAGTACAATTTAGTAGAGCGACTCCTAAACATCAAATAAGTGTAATGAGTAAAGTAAAGTACAGTTTTGAGTAGTGACCATTAAATTTCATTTAGTTGCTAACGACCCCTATTATAAAGCATGCGGAGCTTGGTTTATGCCTAACTGGCGAGACAAAACCGTCGCCCGACATATTTATGTTGTTGTTCATAATTAACAAGACTATAGTTTCCGGAATGTTGCTAGAAGCGACAGCGTTTATAAAAGGTTAGCTGAGGTTGGATATACTCTCGGGGTCAGACAACTCAGTCGTTCCCATAATGATGACCAAGCATATTACACAATTACAGAAACAGGAGTAAAGGAATTAACTCTAGACTCTAAAATACAATCTTTGGACGCAAAAGGAATTGGCTATCGGATGAAAAAGAGACTAGAGTTACTAGATGTTTTGATTGCTAGAAATTCCATAATTCAAATATGGAATGAAATGGCTATAAGATATAGAACTGTAAACAAATATTTGAAGTGTTTCTAATAAATATTCTAGGACATTGTGCAGCGCTATCTAAACTCAAAGTACTCGTATGCTAAGCTTAGCTATGTTGTGAGTTCGAAAATGCGGAATATCATTTTTACTACCAGTTGTACAATCAATGAACAAACCCGAAGAAATTTGCTTGTATTTTTTTAGTAGTACTAGTGATACAAAAATGTATCATTTGTACTATCGGCTGTACTAATCAGTAGTACTTCTGATCCACAGCGGATAAACATAGCGCATGATGTTTTTGTGTAACAGGTAGGTACATATTATTATTAATTAATATTAGTTTAATTAATATTATTAATAATGGCTTTCACTACAAATTCCATTGCATTAAGAGAATTTTATAGAACATGCACTTCCTCCAGTATAATTTGAAGGATTTTATGGTTGGCAATCTAGAAATAAATGTGATGTAACAAAAAGTTTTCTAAGAATCTTTCTGTTCAAAACTCCGAGAGCGTGTAACCATTTAAAGTTTGACCTCAAGGGCAGACCGCTCAGTGTTTGGAAACAACACTCCGATCAAGCCAATTTAGTAGTTTTCAACTCTTATAAAGTGTAATTAGAACAAATACGTTCATTAATTCCCAGGGGATTAATGTATATAATGTGGACTAAAACTTTCACTTGTACGTATCATGGTCTTATACGTGTTAGAGACTTATAGGCCTATATTTGGATGGAACAGTTAGTTCTGTTGTGTAACGAAAATATCTATAAACAAACCAACTAATAGAAGTGATTCTAAATTTGAAAACCACATATTGGAATAGCCGAATATTGAATATAGAACTTATGTGGAGCCACGGAGTTTGAGTAAAAGCTGCAGAGTTTTGTGCCATTATTCTGTTTTGGAACGACAGTCTGTAACGGAGTTCGTCGGTCAGACAAAAATGGCGGATAATATCACCACGAACACCCGTGTTTACGTTACGGTTAATGCAAAAGAGGAGAACGTCAAGGCACTAGTAAGGCGTTAAGGCACTACTACTATTAACAAGGGTGTCAATAGTTGTCACAGCATAACTACGATTAAAGATAAACACTAACCTAATTAACTAACTTATAATCTACTTAATTTGAGTCCGTCATCAAATTAATTTTACTAAAACTGCGTTACTATGCGCATTCTATAACTGTTATTATATTTTATACTGCGGGTAATTTTTACGAAAAAAAAGTGATAAATAAATAATATTGAGTCGGAAAATAATTTTTCCATTCCAAAATCATTCATGTTAAAGTTGTTACATAAGCAACTACACTCTCGAGCCTTCGTTCATATCTCCAATATTAACTGAATTTAACCAATTTCATGTCACAAAATATATAGATATGCGTAGTAATATGTCATTTAAATTGCCAATTCCACGCTTCTAAACCTACGTCACAAAGATAATTAAGCTACTGCATTGTGCATACGACCACCTACCGGTGTAAACAGCCTTTTGACTAACAGACTGTGTAACTGGGGACCTCTACCCCAGGGATGATGGTCTAATAAATTTATGCTCTTACTCACATTCCGAAATACAACTCAATTTCGACCCTATTATGAGTGCAAATACGTTGGTTTTAGGCTGTAGAAAGATGTAATATTTTATAAGATGCAGGTAAGAAGTAATATACTTGTGGATTAGGGGTTGTATGATGTATATTATTTAAGTCAGTTTTTCTTAGGAAACAGGATTTGGTTAGTGTGTAGAACATGTTATTTTGTATAACTCAAGACAAATTTATACACAAATTTATTTTCAATGGTATCTTATCTAGAATGAATTAAGTTTCACGCCTGATAAAGTCACTGCATTCACTTTTAGTAGATATTATATGGTCAGTCTATTAAGTTGTCTGTTTATTTTGGACTACTGTTGACTATTTATTTGCTCACCAAATTCCCGATTCATTGAGCTAAAATTGATATAAAGGCTTCTCTCCTCTCTAACAGGTTTATTAACCATTCACTCGAGCAGTGAATGTACTGCCATTCAGTGTTCTAAATATGAAACATCGAATGTAGTCCATTCAACTCTGACATAACCTCTTCATCATGCCTCCGTGAGTCCCTCAGGAGCTTCCTTAGAGACCTGCTCGTCTTACTCCGCACACAATAACAATAAAGTTAACCACTTTAGTCGTTTGCCCACGTTAACTTATCAAGTCATCTCATTTATTGGTTGCAGAATTATAATTATGGTGAACAAATTACAAATTAACCTTTTCATCGCCCACATCTTTTCGAAAGTATCTCAACTTGATTCGATTTATTATTAACTTCTACTTTTATCTAAGCTGTGTTCAGATTTCGATGCAGAATATTGATGTTGAGCATTTTTCTTTTCGACTCTATAAGTTCGCCGCTTCACTATTAAAACTTTTAATAAATAATTGGGATTTGGCGCAAGGCAATGACTGGGGTTTCTTCAGCCTAAAAAATATTTGAGAGGTGATACGTACCCTCAGTCGTCTCACCTCTCAAATATTTTTCAGCCGCCTCTTTGCCTGTGGGGTAGGCAGAGACAACAAGTTTCCACTTGCTACAATCCTGGCATAATTGCAATTTTGTTACTAAGGCGCGGCGGCCATGTTGGATTTCAAAAATGACTTTGCCTTAAATGTTCATGTTTTATTTTCATCATATTAAGCCTTTCTACGCGATTGTACCACGACCACAGGGACCAGAGTAAATGATAAAAATAAATAATAATTTAGTTATAAAATAGACCAGAGGTCGAGTGGGCACCTTAAAATTATGAAAGGACGAATGGGCACTGGGGACGAATTCCAGGGGACCAGTGGGTACCATCCCACATCTTTCGCTTCTGGTTATGTTGGAGATTATGTATGTTGAAGTGAAATGATGTAACTGGAAACGACATTGAGATGATGACCTATACCTCGGAGCACGTATCTTGGACCTAAAGCGAGACAAACGAGGCTCTGACGCGCGCACATTCTTTGTTAATAACCTATGCTGGGTGAATTTGAGCTCGTCCACCGCAGTAGGACCCCGTGCTATCTATCCAAGAAACGTGTGCGCGTATAGAGCACATTTTTGATCCAAGATATATTAATATTTATTTGAAATATTATTAATATTTTGAAATATAATTGCGAACGAAACAAACTATGATTTTTTTTTATTTTTAAAGAATATTAGCAACCGAAATTACTAATTCCCGTTAACCCCTCCAGCTAAGCTAAATTGCTTGTGTTAGGAGTGGGTTCACGTCGGTAGTGTAATGGCCAGGATTCGAACCCGGGACCTCTCGATCGTTAGGCCGACTCCTTAACCACTAAGCTACCGACGCTTATATATATAATATACAGAGCAATACAAAGGTAACTTAATAGTTCTATGAATTGAACAATAACAGTTGTTCAAAACGTCTGTTTCAAAAATACTCAGTTTTTTAAACTACTGGACACAATAATGTAACTACGTCACGTCTTTGTTAAAACTATGCTATAAAACACCACGTTTTCAGTAACTCTCAGTTGTAGCAAAGTTCCCGAACACGCCATGGTACCGTCGGCAAAAAAGTTCAGCGCGAAATGTGGCTGGCACGTAGTTTTATTTTATACAGCTCGTTGTAGATTGTAAAATCAGATTTAACTGAAAGTTTTTAAAAGATTATCGGATTCGAAGCCGCAAACTACGTAAGTGGGTGGGAAATAACTACTGTAACTGTTACGTAATAGGGACCACGGGGTTCAGAACGGTTAAGAACTTGACAAAATCTTGGGCTATTACTAACTATTGTTCGTTATTGCTTAAGTTATAAGTATTTTCGAGCAACTTACAAGCACTTACCTAATGTTTCCGCAACTTACATACTGCGGATATCTAAGTTGAATGTCTACAAATACTAGTTAAACGCTGTATTTTCGTCCACGAATTTTTTTTGTAAAAATGAGTAGTCGTTTGATAGGTATAAGTAAGCCTGTAGTTATTGATCGGTATCATTTAAAAACTGCCAATATGCCACTTATTTATAGCACCCCAAGTACTTTTTTCATCAGCAAATAAACAATTTCGTGTTATCAAATTAATACCGAAAAATGTTTTTTTTTCTTAATTCTTAATTCTTTATTGCACACAAAGTACAGTGTTGTTGAATTAACTCGATATTTTCGAGCAGTCACGTAATTTAACCTGTTTTTTTTTCCGTGAAGAGACTGCCATCTGATCTCCACAACCAATTGGCGAAGAAACATTGCAGTTAGACACGTATTTTACATAACATAAAAAAAAAAAAAAAAAAACTTTAACATAAATACATGTAGGTATTGTATTGTGTTATCTTCAGGTGTATACAAACTTCAAAATGTCCCTAATACAATAGAAATAATAGATTAGACTATCAATCATGCAACTAATTTCACTAAAAGAAATTTCTTCATCTTCATGTATTATGCAAATACGCTACAAGCGTCATTGACGGTATCCCGAAGGTCAGCACTAATTAAGGACAGTTATACACGCGACGCCCGAAGTGCGGAACTGACCACAAATCGTTACACCCGAACGATTGTGAGCGCACGTCATTAATTAAATTCGAAATTTGAATTTGGTTATAACTTTTAAAATAAAATTATAGGGTATCATATTTATTGAAAATAGTTTTCATATTAATATTTTTTAGTTTTGTTAGCGTGTATGACCCACCAAGTTCGGGGACATATTGGGTACCTAGAGAACGTAAGCTAGTAGCAAGTCCATCTGCTGATTGAGTGTAGGTATTTAATATTATGGCATAACAGAATTAAAGACTTCTGAACTGTCAAATAAAACTTTTTTTAATGAATTCTATCGCAAATTATTTGGTTTTATTTCGGTTTCTTTTTAGCAGTCAGAAGTCTCTTCTTATATAACCTTGTTATAATTCACATAATAGTACTTATATACTCATATGCTTAGTATGAAAGTGAAAAGTTCCTATTCTATAAAAATAGCTCACAATACCCTTTACCGGAACTTTAACGGCAAATAACTTTGATATTGAAACCAGCCTTCACCCACTCAAATCAAACGATATGAAACTAACAATTTCCATCGAAAATGAAGCCAGTCCACCTAAATTCATAGGTAACCCTCAAACATTGAAGTGTCAGCATTCGGCACTGATTAAGTCGACCACACGCGGTCCGGATTGTCGAGTTAATTGCACAGTAAAAACCATACGATAGAACTACAATGGGTTCATTAGTGAACGGCCGAATGGATTTCAATTTGGACGCTAAAATTTGATGTTCATAATTGACAAACATATTTTTATTGTTGCCAAATTGGATAGTGACATGTGAGTCATTTCGGAAAACAATGTTTGAAATCAGTTTACGAGAACAATGCAACCTACAAAACGAGTAATTTGCGATAGGTTTTTCTAGAAGAAGAATCATATAATTTAGGTCCTTCTATATTAGATACTATGCCTAATGGGTATGCTCATAAGCATACAACATAGGTGTTACCTATTCAATTGTTATCTGTATAACTTCTCTAATATTTCCCTTGCCTAGTCTATCATATCCATTTTGCTGTACACTTGGCTCTGCCCTCTATCTATATTTATTTTCCTCTATCACTCTAAGGTTTGCTGGAAGAAAACTTAACATTGAGTGAAGCTCGCCTTTGTACAGAAATATCCTTTTGTATTTGTTAATATAATGTTTGTATGTACAATAAAGAATATGAATAGAAAAGAAGAAATAGAAGAAGGGAGAGATTCAGAAGAATTATTCCAACCGTAACCACAGTCTAACTTGTTATACCGTGTCATAACTCTTTGCTCGAAGTTGGTAATGAATTTTGATTTTGAAAGTAGCCAATGGAGACATGAAGTTTAGAAATCATGCAATCGCTACAAACCTCAGTGGTTGTGCAATCAACAATCACAGAACTTCTTTTCAGGAATTTGGAGGATTGAGGCGGATAATGAAGGTCTGGGCCCTTACCATGAACTCTTAAAACAGGTCAATAATTGAACTGCTGTCATTCTACCAACTGCAAATGTCACTTTGTAATCCCTTTGTAGTCCTATATATTTATATGACATTACAAAGTGACATTTGCAGATGGTAGAATGACAGCAGTTCAATTATTGACCTGTTTTAAGGTTTATGGTAAGGCCACTGATCGGCGTTTATAACGTTGTTGCACAAATGAATCGGAATATAATGATTTCGCTTTAAAAATAAATTACGAGAACTTTGAACTTTAAATTTCGAATTCCTGTTTCATTTTTCATTTTGTTGTATTAATATTATTTGACATTTCATAAATTCAAGTTATTTCCGTTGAAGGTATTTCTACTTTCATCATTAATTTCATTTTCCTGTTACAAAATTGGTGTAAAGTTTTGTTCGGGCAATCATTACGAGATACGTAATTACATTTTATGAAATATGATATTAAAGTTGTAGATATTCGATTTGAATATAAATTTTGATACGTTTGTTTAGGGTAAGGCCGCAATAAGTTCGCATGATGTTCCAACTGTAACTTTATTAATAAGCTGGAAGAGTTTAGACAGCCCTCAAGTTATTTTTTTTTATATCAGTTAGGTCGCAGCCAAGCATAATATGGCCCACCTGATTGAATGACTGCCTCTGTGGCGTAGCGGTAGTGAACGCGGCCGCTACGCAGGAGGCGCGGGTTCGATCCCCGCTCAGTGCAAATATTTGTATGCATAAATATGAATATTTATATTGGTCTGGGTGTTTCTACGTATAATATGTATGTCATCATCATCATCATCATCATTTCAGCCATAGGTAGTCCACTGCTGGACATAGGAAGTCCACTGCTGCTTTATGAATGTATTTACAAAAAAATGTATTTGATTGGGACAGAAATACTGTCGTGGCCTACCTCCTTCGCGTTAAAGAAAATTCTGCATAGTTAGTGTTAGAAAATCGAACTCGCTGTTGTCGTTTTACAAGAAATTACAATCTGGGGTCCGGGCAGAAGGTTCTTCCAGAGTCGGCAGCATGAGAATGATACCCCTGGTGTTATGCACGTCCATAGGCCACGCTAACCACTTCCCATGAGGTGGGCCGTGGGCTTATCTGCTACCAAAGTGGTATAAAAACTAAAGAAAACTACATATGAGTACATACGCGCTTAATACACTACCCTTACTGGCGTATTCGGGTAAAAAAGAGAAATTAATAATTGTCATTTTATGAAAAAAAAATGGGTGTGATTAAATTAGAATAGTGTTTTCAGCGGTTGCCAAAACCGATTTCAACTATATTCCGAGGGAGATAATTGAATGAACATTAATATTCATTATTCATACAATGGTGTCGACAATTTCAATATTTCATCTAATTTAATTGTTAAAATCTATAATTGTTTGTTCGTATTTTGTACAGTTCATCCGACTACAATAACAATTTTGTCAATTTATAGCTTGCACTGGCGCAATGTTATAGGTATAGTTAATTAATTAATCTATTCTAATATATAAAAATCAATGCCACTTTTCGTTGTTATTTTATAACTCAAGAACGGCTGAACCGATTTTGGTTAATTTTAGTCTTGAAATATTCGTGGATGTCCAGGTAAGGTTTAAACGGTGAGAAAATAGGTGCAACGGGAACGGGATCAAAAATTCACGCGGGCTGAAAAAAATATGGCGGTACGAAGTTCGCCGGGACAGCTAGTGTAGTATAATATCTTTATAATAAATATAAAACGTATTATTATATAGACACGCAAAGCAGGAACATCGCAACTTTGAAAAATGGCGCAAACACTAATTATTAAAAAAAAATAGCTTTCTACAAGTTCTCGTCTCCTATTAATCTCTTCCTATTCATTCGAAGTAGATACTCGATTAAGGGCATAGGTTCACCCCTATTTTGTGGAATCTAGAAATCCCGCTTTGCCTACCCCTTAAGAAATATACCTATATAATATGTTTTTACGAAGATGTTTCAGAATGGCGAGTTCCACCTGTATAACGCTATCATTCAATTCAATGACATTCAGTGCGTTTAGTCGTTTATCACTTGTAACAGTAAATTCGCCTATATTATTACATTTCCCAGTAACTTAGCATTATAATATTATTGAGGTACGGCCTCCCCAGACACTTTAATGCCCATATATGTCTTTATGTTATAGTATGTTTGTTTGTACTCATAATTCACAGCAGAAACTCATATTAGATCTGTTATTGTTTATGAGTTATGTAATATAGAGACTGCTTCACTAGTTTTATATGAGTACAATGACAATGAATTTGTAAGTTGTACATTGTTCAATACTATCAAGTATTCAGTACTGTAGAAACCTACTTGATACAGACCTAAACTAAAAATGGTTTTGCCAATATAATATTGGTATAACAGTCTAAATAGTTCTGTATTGTTTCTTCTAGTCTGTTCTATTCTAAAAGTTTATTTAGAGTTAGTTAAAGGAAAGTATGTAAAGTGTGGAACCAGGGTGTCCCATCTTGCCCCAGAAAGGAGTGGGGAGGTGCCTACACTCGGAGAACTCGTCCACCCTCTTGCTTGCTCTCAACTGTCATCTTCCTCCTGCCCTTATCCCAAATTTATTTGGGGTAGGCGCAACATGTGTATTTTTTCCATTTATCTATCTAGCAGTCATCTCAACATTCACTCTCTTTTTAACCATATCATCTTTCACACAGTCCATCCTTTTAGATCTTCCTTTGCCCTTGTAGCCATCCACTTCCATAGTGAATGCCTTCCTTACGACATGACGTTCATCCCTACGCATTACATGTCCGAACCAGGACAAATGATTTCCTCGTAGCTCTTCCGTGCTTGGTGCAAAGTTCAAACTTGCTTGCTCTCTACTGTGCTATCTGCTAATCAGAAAGACACGTTGAAAGCCTCCGAACAACCCTTCGACCAATTCCGACTGAAGTGGAGGCGACCCTGTCACTTCAGTCGGAATTGGTCGTAGGCGGTATCGTGTCCCACACACCTTGGGAAAGAGGCGCTGCTGTCTCCGTTGCCCAAGATGCACGTATTGTGATTCCCGACCATGCACCTCTGTCTGTGTCCCATTATTTTAAGCAACTATACCTTCATATTTTGCTAGTATAATTATTACGCCACTAAGGTAAAAGTCCTAATAAGCAAAATAAACAAAGTTGATCCTCAGGGTATGCCATAATGAAAGTCAAACAGAGGGTTAAATAGTTTGGTAACATAGTGTGAAGGTGTGGTTCTCCGGGGAATCGATGAAGAGCTAACCTGTATTTGGAAGTGTTTGTCCAAGTATTTCCCTCTATTTTTTACCCGACTGCACCAGTGAGGGTAATACTTCATGCGCTTATGTACGAGTATATACGAGTATGTATGTTTTCTTTGTTTACCTCTATCGGATTTTAATGAATGGTATTCAAATGAAAGGTATTCATTCCTGGTTTTAAGGGAAACATAAAGTGTGAATAAAAACAATTCAGAAAAAAGTTAGAAAAAAAAGGTTCATTTGAATTTTAAGTTTTTTTTTATAGGACATGTCAATTTGACTTCGCCTTGCCTGATGGTAAGCTGAAGGCAAAGTTTCGGAAAAGAGGGTCACCATTATAGACACGTACCATGTTACATTACAATGGTAGCACTCAGCTTGATGGCCTCATCAGATGTACTGTAGGACAAGTACTGATTGTCATTGGCCACAGGTCTAGTATTTGTGTATTTATTATTATTTAGTTTTGAAAAAATCATCTCATGTCTAAGTTTAATCAAATAAAGATTCTTATAACTATGTATTTTATTTCTCTGCGTTCGAACCACATTATCAACACACCTCTCTTACGCTCATAAGCAGATTATTGACGCTCAAGTACCTACTGCAAGTATTAAAGCAACTCTTTATATTTATAACCTTTTCACGACTAAATCTCTAAACGAATCTTAGTGAAACTTGGCAACGAAGTAGCCTGAGTTCTACTAAACTAGTTTTACTGTAAGATTTCATTAGCATATAAAATTCATTCTGACCAAAACGCAGACGAAAAGCTACCTAATACTTAGATGAAATTTTTCGAATTTCAAAAAGAATTATTACACCAGGAAATGAGTAGGTACTATGTTTATAATCAGTTTTACGGCGAAGTATTTTTTAGTATAAAGTTAATTTTAATTAATAAATCACAATTATTTACATAATTACATAAATTATAAAAACAATACATAATATTATTATTATCTCCTATTACGAAGCTTCAGGTTCAGGCGTCAAAAAAGTCAATGCCACGTTGAATGGCAATGCCAATCCTTTGTGCAAGGAATAAACCAGCCCGCTGGTCACGGTCTTTACTATAAATTATATATCGCATTTACTTACTCTGTAATATGCGCATGAACCAAATACGTAATCGTTTAGTTAAACTCAATCAGGTGCTATTAAAACTACTTTTATGCAGCTCCACGTAACTATTTATTAGACTTAAACTACCATCCACAGGTAACAAGCGATTTAACTAATTTTACGAGTAAAACTTCGTATTAAATTAGATAGCGTAGTTTAGCTCGGTTCTAGAGGGGAGATATAAAATGAAGCCCTAACTTTTACACAAGTACCCACTCTATTTATCAGAATCAACAAACTTTTACACTGATTACGGATTTTGTTCGCTAAATTCACGAAGGAGTTCACTACTTAAAAAATATGTTCTTTGTTAGTTTTACTCGTAAATAAACATACTGTGCTAGAAGAGCGAACTTAACTTATTAAGTAAACTTTATCTGATATCAGATTTTTTACTTCTTGATGAGGTTCAGAGGAAATTTATGAAAATGAGGTGCTGTAACTCTCTGTCGAGAGAGCATGGACTTAATTCTAGCAATTAGTACTGCTATATTGAAAAGCGTCAGTAACTTAGTGGTTAATAAGTTCCCAGACAGACAATTGAAAGGTCCCAGATTCGAACCCTGGACAATGCACTACCGATGTGAACCCGCTTCTAACTTAGGCAATTTAGCTTAGCTGAAAGGGTTATAACCACGGAGGACAGAATATGATAACTAATAAGAGATAATAGTAATACTCGTAATTTAGAGATTTAGAGATTTATTCGTTTTCGTTTTTATTTTATTATTCTTTAAAAACAATACACTGCTGACGGATATAAAAAGAGTAGGTGTGTACTAATAAATTCTTGAATTTTAATGGTCTATATCTTAAACACGCAATGTATCGCATATATATACTATATATACAGTTCATTAACCCTAAAACCTTTGTGTATTATGCGGATGTAGTTCAAAACTATGACACGTAAGCCTAGGTTAAAAGGTCGACGACTGATTCTTCGATAGCATTTTCTTCAGGTCAAAGCTTATAACAACAACACTTTTTAACAATTAATTTACCTTCGTGAATTGATTACAGTAGCCTAAAGTAGCCATTGCAGTAGACCTAAACCATTTTCCAAAAAGATTCGATTAATTAAACAGTTTCCAAAATTTGGTTTGTGGAATCCTACCCATTCCATTCACCTACCCTACCCTTCCCTACCCATTCACTCCTCTATGCTCCTGTATTTGCAATACGTATAAATATTTCAAGAATTTATCTAAAGAAAGAACTGAATTATTGAAGTATGTTTTCAATAGAAGCGTCGATAGCCTAGTGGTTAAGGACTTGGCTTTACGATCGAAAGGTTCCGGGTTCGAATCCTGGCCTTTACCCTACCGCCGTAAAACCTACTCCTAACACAAGCAATTTAGCTTAGCTGGAGGGGTTAGAGGGAATATCAGTAATTTCTGTTACTATTATTCTTTTTATTATATATATATATAAATATACAATATGGATACGACATATAGGCAATAATTGAAATCATATACTTGATACCCCCTAAGCTTCAAGCAGGAAAAGTTTGAACAAAATTGGTCCAGTATTAAGGGCAGAAACTAGAGTTTTAATTTTATAGAATTTGAACAACTTTGAGCACTCTGTAGAATCGCATGTTGCCGCTTAGCTGTTCAAGTAAGTTACCTACTATGCCTATTGTTGTGTGTGTGTGTGTGAAGTTGTTGTGTGTGTGTGTGTGAAGGTGTGTGCGTATTTATTAATGACTTATGACACAGTCAATGACTTTAAAGCAATGGATGAAACTATTTAATGACTTATACAAGTGGTTGCATTTTCTACATTTATTTTAATAATTATTTTGTTAGAGAATTTCGGATTTTATAAATCAGGGAATTTAAGTTTAAATTTAATTTGGTTCTATTCCTACGGACCAGGATGCTTCGCGGTTTCAGTATTTGCACATATGTCGTATCCATATCGTATATAGGTATCTATATATTAAAATACTTTTAATAATTTTGATAAGTCGACGGTTTGCCATTCCTTAAAGCGCATATTATACATGGTCTTATACTGTCGGAAATCACACATCATCACCAATCATTGGGCAATGAGTGATAAGTGATAACATATGTAGCAGAAGTTATATCATAAAATAGATACCTAAATACAAGTAAAAAGATGAACATCTATATTTTCATTCCAGTATATTGTGAAATTCAGCTAGACGTAAGGCACCACCGCCCATGGCATTAAATCAATAATGAAAATAATATAACCGAAAGCGTATGGCCTTATAGTAAAATAATAGTTATTTGTTATACAAGAGTGCAAAGTTGCTTTTTAACCGCGTGCTCATTTTTGATGACCGAGCAAGCGAAAGATTCTAAATTTGAATCACGAGCGTAGCGAGTGATTCACAAATTAGAATCTTGAGCGTTAGCGAGGGAATCAAAAGAGCACAAGGTGAAAAATCTTTGCACTCGAGTGCAACACGTAACTTTTCATCCCACCTCAGCGAGGAAATAATGAAATGCTTCTCCTTCCTAGCGTTAATTCCCAGTCAGCATCCGAAGCTTTCACCTCGGAGTCCGGGGTCCGCTTTACCAGTCTTAACTGCGGATTTGGCTGGACCTCGATATTTGCCGTGAAGCGACTGCCATCTGACCTCCACAACCCAATGATGACATTAGGCGATATCGAAGCATTGCAGCCAGACCGTTGTTGTTGAACTTTTTAGGGCTCCAACTACCCGTAACGACTGCCATAGATGTTCGTATGGCATCCGTGACCGACGGCTTAACGTGCTCTCCAAGGCACAACCAGACCAATGCAAATACCCATTTTCATGCATAAAAAATATTTGCACTGAGCGGGGATCGAGCCCGTGCCTCCTGCGTAGCGGCCGCGTTCAATACCACTACGCCATGGAGGCTGTATATTATGTGTATTAATACTAGTAATAAAATACAACAAGATAAAAATTCAACAACAATGTCAACAATATGACGTGAAAAAAATTGATGCGCGCAAAGCAAATTAAAAAAAAAGTACACCAAGGAGGTTACGAGTCTGAGTTTTTCATGAATTAAAAAAAAGTTGTATGATAAATTCGGCACCATAGAGGTAGAAGTAAATAGGTTTAATGATGTTTTGAGTCCACAAACCTAGTACACACGATGTTCTAAATTCAAATTTACTTTACCTCTCTAGAGGATAAAAACGACTTTTACGCTCAGTTATCGAAGAGCAAAAATAGTCTTTCCGAGATGGTGGGATGAAAAAGATATTGCCTTTACCAACTGTAATGAGGCATACTTGTATGTATGTCACTAATATAATTACTAATATAATGATAGACAATTTTGTCAGAACATTTCCCTAAATCAGCTGGCCTTTGCAATCGTGAAGGTTGAAACCGAATTTCCTTATCTTTACATACAATTTTTTGTTATTGGTCACCAAATATGTCCTCTGAACTGCAATGATATGGACATAATAATATATGATGCACGAATCTGTCTGTCATTAGTACAATTACTCCACATCAATTAAAGCTATACAAAGTATTTAATTTTATTTCATTGTAAAACGCTAGAATATAATAGGTAAGAAGTACCAGTGTTACTGAATTCTGAAACTGTACCAAATGGCGAACATTAAAAAGATTTACGCGGAAACAAATTGAAATTTGCGGAGGGAAATAATGTGCTGAATGAACGCATTACGTTTTTTATTAATCTGAACGCAGATTTAGAACGGGATATTTTTCTAATATGTACATAATTTGTAACTCACATATGGATACTCACATTATGTAATTAAGTGATGAAATTATGACAAATTATAGTGCCACTTCACATGGCTATTTGTGTTCGCTATTGGACGTTTGTTATATTTGGCATAATATTTGACGTACACACAAACATGCAAATACAGGCAGATACGATCTTCCACACATGGAACTACGAATGCGCGGTAAGCTTTTTTGGGTTTTGGCCATATTAGTCAAATTGGCAAATAAGGGCAATAATTTGTCAAATATACCGTAGGTACCTATCCACAAATCCAAAATGATACAAATGTTTTGCAGTTTTCTCATCGTATTTATACAAATACCCAAGTGAAGTGCTACCATGTACGAACTGATGTTGTACTGCTTCAATATATTTTTATCAATCGATAGTATGATAGGGACACAAATATACACAATATTATGTTGCACATGAGTCCATGGGGCACCACCAAAACCTTCGGGGCTTAAATTAATTATTGAATTTGAAGAAAAATTAAATTTCATTTCAATTTTATAATTTTAAATTAACCTCATCAGCCGGTACCCCTGCTGAGGCTCTTGCAGGCAGGTTGGGTGTTAAATTCCCTCACTGCTTATTGTTGCCGAATATTATATCAACCCACTTCACATATTCTAGGAGCCTCTTCTATCACAAGATACCTGTATACCTAACCATGCTGCTTTCAATTCACCTTACGGTTGAAACTTAAACATAGTTAAATACAACACCTAACTATTAGCTTCTGAAAAATTCCGCGCTAAACAAGAACTCTTTTGTAGCGGGAAACTTTCATTCTTTCATTAAATTTAAAAGCTACGTTCCTGTTGGTAAAAATTCGCCATTATTTACTTCGTTGCTCTATCTTCCCGACTCCCGTGGACGATACGGTGCCAATTCGTCTGTTTCATTTTACACTTCACTCTACCCTTCTATGCTTAAGATAATGTTTAAAAAGTCACCGTGTTGCATTACGCGTTCATCATCCGAGTGCTAATCCCAGAATACATAAAATGTTGCACTATGGAGCTTGAGGTCTGCGCTTTGTTTAATTATGATTTTTACGATAGCGTCTGCCATCTGATCCCCCAAACTCCAGAGGAAAACCTGTGCCAGTGTCTTTTTCGTTCCAGGTGCACCGACTTGCAATTCAGTATGTTTGAGGTCATCTTCAGCCATCCTAACACTTGATATAACAACATAAATATAACTAGGTCCTTTCTAACACACAGTCTCTATTTCTCCAGAATATAGATTATTTATGAAACCATTAGAATAAAAAAGTTATAAAAAAGTAAGTTACCTGCAGACGAATATAATTAATTCAAACCATTTTATTATATTTTTTCAGCAAGTAACTCGACTACGTAAACCTGCTTACACGATTTTAACACGACCTTATCTTTTAAAACTGGTCGTTTACTTAACTTGCAAAGTCACACTAGGGGTCCCGCTATCGTGACTGACGTACCTTGTTTTAACACAAAAATTATACGATATTCCGAATATTCACCTCACAGACAGGTTACAAAGAGGCATAATTCATTTTAATTAAGCATTTTGGTCATCGAGTTAATTAAAACTGATAGTTGATGTTCTCGCCACATATGCGATATTAAAATTTGACCGTAATGACTGGTGCTATTAATTATTTTTTAATTAATTACGTTCCAAAATGTAAGCGGATATTAACATGGATGTAATAAGGGTGCGTTTTACATACGTATTGATTTTCTTTAATGTACTAACGAGGTAGTGAATAAAACTTACAACTCAAGTAGTTTCATTACTCGTGTAGAGATTGTGCTGTTGAGTTGAGTGGTGCTGAGATTGAGAAACATTTTAGGGTACGTTGGATAATGAAGGTAACAACGCTTCTCTTCTTTTTCATAGAGAGACCTAAGAAAAAAGACAGTAGAGTACGACTTAGAAACTGACTACTTGGAATCCAGCGCCATCTATGACTACTGACGTTAATTATTATAAAATGCAAGATCATAACGTCAATCGTTGAACTGCGGTCAGTTAAGCGTAATCACCTTGTCTGGTCGTAGGATCCGCCTATTCTGTTGGAAGAACATCATACCCCATGTTCCTCAACAGGGGTTGAGAACACGCAACCATTGAATTACAATGTATTATACCCGCTGACATTGCCCCCACTGGGGGAAACTGGAAGTTCATTTGAAAAAAAAATGTCACAATTGCCCCAACAGCGTGGCACCAGACGATTCGTTCGCTTATTTTATGAATAAATAAACCATGAAAGACATTATAATAAAGTTGTAAGTACGTATAATAAGGTCTGGAATAAGTTCACATTATATTATTCACAAATAAACACGCACTCGGCTAATGCATGAGCGGCCACTCCGTACTTAGCGTACTTAGCGATAAGCCCTAATAGCCAGCTACAAAAAGAAACTCTATTAAAACTTCATTTACAGCCAGAGAATACGCTTCACTTTCAAAAGCAATTACATAAATATTTAAGTATTTAGAAGTGAAAGGATAAGGTATTATTAGATTTATCAATAAACAATGAAAGTTTAACCCTGAAATGAACTTGACAGGATTATTCTTACCTTTGCCTTTGGCAACGTTCTATTTGTTTATACTAAACTAACCGATACTTAACCCTAGACTAAGATACAATTTATTCCAATACAATATCACTTTGCTAAGCCACTTTGCTAAGATTTTTTTTTTTTGTAAAGATTAGTCCACTCTTATAATCGTCGGGATATTTACCATGTATTGTTTAGAGTTTCCGATATTTCGGCGCTGTTGCAAGCACCATGATCACGGAGGAGCTGGAGTATAGACGGTCAACGGTGAAACAGTTTCAGGAGTAAAATAAATATCCCGATAGCTCTAAAATATTAATGTGAGTGACCATGATAGTTTAAATATCTATTTTACTTCCTTTTTTTTTAACTTTTACTCAACTTCTCTCATTCATTTGGCTGTGTTAGTTCCAGATGGAGTAGAATAGGGTCACCCTATTTCTACTTGTGAGATAGGGTGGCCCTACTCTTTCTTTTTCTGACCCTATTCTCTATTCTACGACAGTATAAGGCGACTAAGGGACAGGGCTGTTCTCCACCCGACAATGAACATAATATAGCCCATGAATAACTGCCCGCTTGACGCCAATAGGCTTGCCCCTATTACCTAAGTGGGACCCAAATCATAGCTGGCGACCTGTGGGTGATAAATGATAATAGGTACACCTCTGCCCACCCCTTTGGGGATGTACAGGCGTGAGTATGTAAACTTATGTCTAATTTATTTCACGATTTGTACACAAGTCATGCTCTCAAAAAATAATATAATAACCCATTACCCATAGTAGAGGTATACAATCAAACTACATGTTTAAACAGGCCGCTTTAGTTGTTTGTATTTACACGTATTTGTGTTTGGCAAACAATCGCGGCAATGTATTGATAGCATGTTAGCCATTATTATTCCCATTTGTATATTTGAATAACAAACTGACATGCTGCCTTGTCCGTGATTTTTTATAATTGGATCTTACTAATATTATAAATGTGAAAGTTGTCAATGTAAACCTTTGAGAATGCAGAAGATATATTATATACTCTAAGGATAGGTACCGGTCAGGTTCAATAGTAACGTGGAAAAGTACAAGTATGTTAACATTAAGTAAAAAAACGTATTTATTGTACACCATAGATATAACAATATAACATAGAGATCTAAGTTTTGTGGTAAGTACAGATGGCGGCCTTATCGCACTGCGGCAATTTCTTACAGGTAACCAATATTGTGCAAGTTTATGAAGATGCTTGTTTGAAATGGAATGTGATGAAGAAGATGTTGGATGTGGTTCTAACGGCTGAAAGTACTTATCTAGAATTTGGTACAAAGCCAACAAATACACTTATTTCTATCCTGGGAATAGGTACCCATATGCTGCGGGAACAGGAGCACAATTCTACGCGAGCGCAGTCGAGGGCCGAAGCTCAGATACCTACATAAATTCTGAACATATAGACTAATAAGTATTGTCAATCTGTACGGACGTGTAGATGATTTATATTAAACCGTACAGGGTGCCAGCTGTCCGTATGCGAGTGTGGATTAGTCACGGATTAAAAACGTATCGAAAACATCGTGTAATGCCGCCGCTTCAGGCGAAGCTTCGCCATACCTCGGTGCCTGCACATTTCCGCCGTAATCCTCCATCAGTCTGCCGTAACGTGAACACTATGCCGCTTTTAGGTACTCATCAGGTTCAGAAAACTTACCTCTCGGCCTAGCTCACCATTCGGAGTAGTTTTTACTACCGAAACTATCTCCAGCGACAAAGAATCGGTTGCTGTTTGGATCAATGTCCAACAGTAAGCCTTTTTAGGGTTCCGTAGCCAAATGACAAAAAACGTCTTACTAAACTTTATAGATTCGTCATGTCTGTCCGTCCGTCTGTCTGTCCGTCCGTATGTCACAGCCACTTTTCTCCGAAACTATAAGGCCTATGCTGTTGAAACTTGGTAAATAGATGTATTCTGTGAACCGCATTAAGAATTTCATACAAAAATAGAAAAAAAAGCATTAAATTTTGGGGGTCCCCATACTTAGAACTGAAACTGAAATTTTTTTTTTCATCAAACCCAAACGTATGGGGTATCTATAGATAGGTCTTTAAAAATGCTATAGAGGTTTCTAACATCATTTTTTTTAAACTGAATAGTTTGCGCGAGAGACACTTCCAATGTGGAAAAATGTGTGTCTCTAACTTCTAAAATAAGAGAATGATAAATCTAAAAAAAATATATGATGTACATTGCCATGTAAACTGCCACCAAAAATTGGTTTGAACGAGATCCAGTAAGGAGTTTTTTTTTAATACGTCATAAACCGCAATTTTCGCTTTTGCTGCTACGGAACCCTTCATGGGCGAGTCCGACTCGCACTTGGCCGGTTTTTTATGTAGGACACGTGAATTTGACTTGACCTGATAGTAAGCTGAAGACAAATTCTCAGGAAAGAGGGTTACTATTACAGACACCAATGATGTAACAATGGTCAGCACTGCAATAGGCTAATTGATTAATTGTTGTAAGTATAGTAATTATATAAGTAGGTATTTAGCGGTAATTGTATGACTGTACTAATGTGATTACATCTATGTGATTCACAGAAATAGAATTGTCTGAATTGTGATATGCAAAATACACGTAATTAAAGCAGTTGAGATACATTTTAAAATTATAAATTATATACTTGATTCCTTCCCCATACTTGTGCTCATTCCGAAAGAGTATACGGCATTTCTAATGTCAAGCATTTAATTTCAATGAATGTCTTCATTGCTGACGCGTGGGCCGAGGCTTATAAATAAACAGATGTTTATTCTTGATAAATATATGTCTAACAGGAGGAACATGATATTATTTCAGATTAACAAATTTTATATACATACATTACTGTACTTTTACGCCAGAGTGGTCTAATCTGTCTAAATATATTTCAAAGCTCATGTCGTTCGTAGAAATTAAATGTCACTTACATCAAAGGCGATGAAAAATATGTTGTAATAATTTTATCTTCTTTATCCTAGCGTTAAACCCAATCGCATCCAAATTTTTCACCTTGGCATCTAGGGTCCGTTTTTTCCAGTCTAACTGAAAGTTTGGCTGAACTATATTTTCCGTGAAGCGACAGCCATCTGACCTCCACAACCGCAATACCGAAGCATTGCAGGTAGACCAGTTGTTGAACTTTTTAGGGCTCCAACTATCCGTAACGACTGTCATAGATGCCATATGCCATGTCATAGACTGCCTCTGTGGCGTAGCGGTATTGAACGCGGCTGCTACGCAGGAGGCGCGGGTTCGATCCCCGCTCAGTGCAAATATTTGTATGCATGAATATAAATATTTGCATTGGTCTGGGTGTTTCTATGTATAATAATATGTATGTATGTATTTACAAAAAAAAAACGTATCTAAGTCTGTATATCCGCATTCTAGATTCCATAACACAAACTAATTAAGCTTACCATGGGTCTAGATAGCGTTGTGTAGAATGTTGTAGAACATTTATATGTTTAACGTGCTCTCCAAGGCACGACCAGACCAATACGATATCCATATTCATGTATAAAAAAAAATTCATTGAGTGGGGTTCGAATCCGCGCCTCCTGCGTAGTGGTAGCGTCCACTACCGCCACATCACAGAAGTTGTTCATAGTGTCTATACTAGACTATACAATAATTATATCTATACATAATACGTAATATCGCACCCCTATTCAAACAAAGAAATAACTCAAAATTACGTATTTGTGGGAAAACGCAAATAAAGTTTGACACCTTCGCGCAGTGTACTTCAATATTTAATTAAAAATAAAGTAAATGAGATAAGTACGTTTTAAAAATAGAAATGGATAATTTGATAAAGATAGCAATTAATTGTTATAGAGAATATCCTTATTTATAAACATAGGTAATTTATTTATATTAATTAAAAAAAAGTTCGTACTTAATTCAGTTTATGATAAAATATTTTTTCAGTACATTCGAAATGGCACCATGTAAATCAAAATAATGCAGTTTTATTATAAAATTATTTATAAGTTTTTGATGTGTTTACTTTTATTTCAGTTTTTTATTTAAATTAACATTAATTTAATACTTTTCCAAAGTAGATAAAGTAATATTATATTATATTATAATTAACAAACAACAAAAAGGTGCGTATAGATCACGTTGGCCACACCCGTATCGATGCGTGCCTCTACAGGTCTCATAGCGGTGATCTGGGCAAGGCTCAACTGTATGAGCATCTGCAGCGGTCGGCGGACAGGTTAATCGAGCAGTATCCTACCGCGGACTTAGTGTTCTTGGGGGACTTCAATGCTTACCACGTGGAGTGGTTGAGGTCCACCGAAACTGATTTTGCGGGAAGGGCTGTACACAACTTCGCCTTGACCTATGAACTCTCACAACTGGTGCATTCTATAATTAGAATACCAGACATCGACACCCATTGAAGCTATACTGGACCTTCTGCTGACTACGCGCCCGGATGAGTGCTCCGTAAATGTGGATGCACCACTCGGTACTTTGGACCACTGCTTTGTCCCGGCGCAAGTGACTCTCGCGGGGCTTGAACCATCGCGGCCAACAGCTCTTACCAATAGCTACCTCGAGGTCCAGTAAAGAAGCAACCGCCAGGGTTAAGTTTGAATTCATCGGCGGAATTGGCGAGCGTGTTGCGCGGTACCCATCAGGTAGTCGTGCTTTTTGGTGCTTGCCAAAGCTGCCGAGGGAATCTTCTGCCAGTCCTGTCTTCCGTCACTGCAAAAACCCGACGGTAGTCTGGCCCATGGCGCTGAGGAGAAAGCCGATCTCTTGGGTTATCTCTTTGCGTCAAACTCGACTATGAACGACGGGAACTCCGAGCCACCTATTATTCCCAGCTGTGGTGCTTCCATACCTGAAGTAAAAGTCACGCAACGGGTGGTCCGGCGTAAACTTAAATCCCTAGATGTTCGGAAGTCAAATGGGCCGGATGATATACTGGCGATGGTGCTTAAGCACGGTGCCCCTGAGTTGTGGCCAGTGCTTACACGCCTTTTCGCGCTCTCCTATTCCACGAGACAGGTCCCGGCTTCGAGGAAGACTGCATTCGTGCATCCTGTGCCTAAGAAAGGCGACAGAACAGATCCGTCCAATTACAGGCCTATCGCTATCACCTCACTTCTCTCGAAGGTGAGAGTGGTGGAGCGTATGATTAATACACAGCTCCTGAGATACCTTAGTGGTAACGATCTCCTGAGCGACCGCGAGTACGGTTTTCGTCACCGTCGCTCTACCGGTGACCTCCTATTGTATCTCACTAACCGATGGGCGCAAGCCATCGAAAGTCGAGGTGAGGCACTAGCGGTCAGCCTAGATATTGCGAAGGCCTTCGATTGGGTCTGGCACAGAGGTCTTGCGAAGTTGCCACGCTATTGACTCCCCAAAGGACTATGCGTATGGATTGCCAGTTTTTTGTCCAACAGAAGTATTCAAGCCGTCGTCGATGGCAGTTGCTCGAACTGCATGGACATAAGCGCTAGAGTTCTACAAGGCTCCATGTTGTCTTCGACCCTGTTTCTGCTGCATATTAATGACATGCTGTCTGATGGCTCCATCCATTGTTATGCAGATGATAGCACCGGGGACACGTATTACATGGGCCGTGAAAATATCCCTAGGTCTGAAGTGGAGGAGAGTTGCAAACAACTTTGTCCGAAATCAAGACTACTCTCTCTGGAGTATCCGATTGGGGACGACTAAACTTAGTCCAATTCAACCCCACTAAGACACAAGTATGTGTATTCACCGCTAAGAAGACTCCATTTGTTGTAGCGCCGCAATTTCTGGGCACAGCGCTTATCATTACCACAAGTATCGGGATACTTCGTGTCGACATCTCCAACGACGTCCAATACTGAAGTCATCTGGCAGACAAGGTCAAGTTGGCATCAAAGAGACTTAGGTTGCTCAACAGAGCGAAGCAGTACTTCACAGTGGGGCACCGGCTCCTCCTATAAAAGGCGAAGGTTCGGCCCCACATGGAGTACTACTGACACCTTTTTGCCGGAGCACCTGCGTGCCAGCTTGACCCTTTTGACTTGGTGCGAAGAGGGGCGTTGAGGCTTGTCGGCAATCCCATACTTACAGGCGATGTAGAACCTCTCAGTTTCAGAAGAGACTTTGCCTCACTGTGTGTTTTCTACCGCCTATATTACAATGGTTTGTGCTCAGATTAACTGTTTGACATGATGCCCACAGCTACATTCTATTCTCGCACCTTTCGCCATAGGCGGGGAATTCATCCTCACACATTGCAACCGGAAACGGTGTGCACTGTGCGGTATGAAAGGAAATTCATCCCTCGCACACTCAAGCTGTGGAATGAACTCCCCGCGGTGGATTTCCCAAGCGACTAAAATAATATGGGGCTTCTCAAGAAGGACATTAGAAGGTATCTTTAGGGTCGGCAGCACGAGTGTGACGCCCCTGGTGTTGCATACTTCCATAGACCACGAACCACTTTCCAACAGGTGGGCCGTGTGCTTATCTGCCACCTAAGGGGTTTAAAAAAATATGGCTGTATGTTAGTTGAATAATGTATTAAATTAAAGAAATAAAAAAATGTTCGTCGCGAAATTAATAATAAGCAGAATCAACTAAAAAATCTATGATGATTCCCGTGGATTTACAGTAAAAAAGTAAAACAAGTCGTATTAATATTCAGTCCATTTTAAAAAATTTAAAATAAAACTGCAATAAGTTGAACAGGAATTAAAAAAACTCACATTGTTTCATATGAAACAGAATTAAATCGAAAAATTTAGGTACAACTTATAACATTTTTACTAATAAAGCGAAATAAGTTTTAATTAATGCACTTTTAGATTATATAATAAACAATGTTATAGTTAACTGCCAGCAATGCACCGAATTATTTTGTTTTATTTCACTTTTATTCCTACAAGCAACGATCCGACCTCATACGGAGCTGGCGCATCAATGAATCGTTCACTTTACCGGTACCAACTTGTTCGCGCGCGTTAGTGAGAAAGAGACGGACTACGTTTTATCTTGCTCAATTTGATCGTATTGCAATGGCTGTTCGAGTGAAACCTTTCTCCTAGTAAAGTTATTACACTTTTTGATGAAATCTCATAAAACATGAATTTTGAGTTATTTCTTTGTTTGAATAGGGGTGCGATATGGCGATAACACGACACAAACAATTCCTTCAACTATCCATGCCATCAACTTCAGAAGCTTAAAAATAATAATTTACAGATTAGAAAAAATTATACCTTTTCATGACGTTTTTCTGATCAGCCAGACGAAAGTTAGATCTTTTTTCAGATACCTGAAAATAATAAAAGTACGATTAATACAATCAACATAGGCATTATAAATATTTAAGTAGTGGGACTAATATTAAAGAATCATATAAGCTATAATAAGCTAAATCGATTTGTTCAACATGAGTGTCACCAGGTTAAGAGAAACCTTGTGTGAGGAGTATTTCTCCTAAGATGTCTTTGTGCGTGGGTTTTTGTGTCATTGTAGGTACCAAAGATAACTATTAGTGAACATTGTTATACGTGAAAGCTTATAATTGGCCATCATATAAACCCACCCTGATTGTGTATACTTTTCTTCTGCTAGCTGTAAGCTCTCTAAACTGTAAAATAAAATAGAATAAAAAAAATAAACAGGGTGAATACAAATGGGTCAGTAGGGAGAAGTCAGAAACTATGAGAGATAGCGACTTCTGTTCTTAGGAACCATGGCTTCGATTTTAAATTTAATAATGATGACATTCAAACTTTTCCTCGTTCAGGTTCGATTTCCGGTTATGGATGTGAGTTTGAAAAAACCTCACCTCAGAGTCTGGGGTCCGCTTTACCAGTCTAACTGCGGATTTGGCTGGAATTCGATATAATTCGTGAAGCGACTGCCATCTGACCCAATCACGATATTGGGCGATATCGAAGCATTGCAACTAGACCAGTTGTTAGACTTAGGGCTTCAACTACCGGTAACGAATTTCATAGTTGTTAGTATAGCAACCGAGACCGACGAGACGGCTTAGCGTGTTCTCCGAAGCACGACCAGAGCAATGCAAATACCCATATTAATACATACAAATATTTGCACTGAGCGCGGATCGAACCCACGCCTCCTGCCTAAGCAGTTAATTAATTTAAAAGCCACCGATATTTTCGCAGGCATAATTATACATATAAATACATACCTATATGACGGTTTTATAGTACAATGTACATGAAAGCCTTTACAGATTTTATTTTATACCTACCTACCTGGGTTTAATAATAAAATTTATGATAACGATGAACGTATTGCATTGCTGAAAGGCGGTGAAGTTACCAGTGTAAGATGACCCGCAACAGTTTAATATTTTATTCTGTAGGTCGTACTCTGATTTACAGTTATTACGAATATGGTACTGTAGATGTATGGATCAATAATATTCTATAACATTCCACATAATGCTATCTAGACCCATGGTAAGTATAGCATAACTAGCTTGTGTTAGGGAATCTAGAATGCGGATAAACATGTTTAGATACTTTTCTTTTCATCTTTACTTTTATGTACGTCGTACACAGGTATCTGAAAACCCTAGACAACGTGTGGTTTTAGTAGGTTGGAGATTGACATAACTGCCCTCTCTTGGCTGGGTTGTGCTCGTCTCATAAATCTGTTTCGTCAATCTCCTTCAATGCATCTAGATAATATATAAAAATCAATGCCACTTTTCGTTGTTAGTTTATAACTCAAGAACGGCTGAACCGATTTGACTAATTTTAGTCTTGAAATATTCGTGGATGCCCAGGGTATAAAGGGTATAAAGGTATAAAGGGTGAGAAAATAGGTGCAGCGGGAACGGGATCAAAAATTCACGCGGGCTGAAAAAAATTTGGCGGTACGAAGTTCGCCGGGACAGCTAGTACTCTCTTAATTTTCGAACCAAAAAACATTTCTCTTTATCTTGAAGTACATCTTTCACTATAGCTTTTCCAAGTGACTACAATATGGGGTTCTTCAAGAAGTGCTTTAAAAGGCTCCTACAGGATCGGTAGCACGAGTATGACGGCCCTGGTATTGGACACATCCTTATGCCACGGTAACCATTTTCCATCAGGCGGTCCATGAATATTTTTTTAAACAGAACACGTCAATTTGACTTCACCTCACCTGATGGTAAGCTGCAGGCAAAATCTTGGAAAAGAAGGCCAACTAAGTGGTATAAAAAACACAAGGTCAAACAATATTCTATCATTCAAATACAATTGGTAATTAATTTACAGCAAATAGATTGAATTTGAAGGATCTATTTGCTTTGAATTTAAATCAAATATTGCCATTCATTATTAATTGATATGATGATAAATTAATATTCGAGCTGAAATACAGCATGATATACCTTACATATGATTTTTGGCAACGGTTCAGCATTACTATGCCAATATTTGGTCAACGATATGGAGAGCAGTAAAATTGTTTTCGGTAAAGGATATTAATACACGTGGGTTTTTGTTACATGATTACTTATTACTCGTGGCTCCACTGCCGTGGAATTTTTATGCCGTTCCTTCATCCCATAGGAGCCTATTCAAGGAAATATGACCTATGTGTTATTCCAGGTACACACCTACACTCGATTTACTCAAAAATTGCTATTTTAGTGCATCTTTTGCGAATTCTCCACTTTTATACGATAAAGATCACTAAAATACCAGTAAATTCTTTATTAATTCTACTGACACGGTTTCTTGAGTAAACGTGACACCATTTTCATGAAAGAACATTGACAACATGTTCGTTTTTTACATTTGCGAGATTGCGATCAGGTCGAAACTGAATCTTGAACAGATTTTTATTAGGATAATTAGCTTTGGTAGCAAGTTCGTCTTGCGATCAAATTATAAGATTTCTTGATTTACAAGCCAAGGGCGTTATAACGGGTTAATTCATTTACCTCATAAGATCGATAGTTCTAATATCTTATTTTAAATACTTATCTAAATATTATAACTCAAAGGTGACTGACTGACATAGTGATCTATCAACGCACAACCCAAACCACTGGACGAATCGGGCTGAAATTTGGCATGCAGGTAGATGATAATAATATGACGTAGGCATCCGCTAAGAAAGGATTTTGATTAATTCTACCCCAAAGGGGATGAACAACATTCCGAAGTTAAAGCGGAAGAAGTCGCGGGCAACAGCTAGTTCAGTATAAAACAGTGTGTTACGGCTTATGACCTATGTCTCCACGACTCTGAACCCCTCTGGACGTCTCTGAACAACGGTCAAGTGAAGAAACTATACATCACATCATGGACGCAGCGTGCTATCTTTACAGTATTTTTTGACTAAGTATACCTTTTTGTAACAAAAGCACCTGACAAACTAGCGCTAAAGTGGCATAATGGGGTGTCCATTAGAGCAAACAAGACCTTTAATGAAGACCTTGACCACAGTACTATAGCGCAGTTTAGAATAGACCTATGTCCAACTATGTACCGCAAATAGACCAATTAATTTTGAACATTAGCGTGTGATAGAATTTGGAATGAAGATAAAGAGTTGTAGATCTGCTGGATGAACTCATTAGCGAAAATTGAAGTCAGTTATATTTACATAGGTACTAAATAAAATTTAAGTACCTATAAAAAAATGACATAAATACAAATGAAAAGAAAAGTTTAATTACAATAACAGTATCGATACCTCCTACGTAAACTGTTGTAACTTCTAAAATGTGATTTTACAGGAGAGCGTTTCAAAGGTACTATTGGCAATAAAAACCGCAGTTTTCAACTAATCTTTATAAAATTCAATATGTGACTTCAGTTAATAATACTTTAGCGTTTACCTCATGGTATTATTCAAAAATACCAAAGGTTTTAGAGATTTTGCTGTTACAACACTTTACCGCGGTATATGACCTTTACAAATTGTTGTATCAGTCACTTACAATTATGTACACCGGAACACATGAGTCGCATTTAGTCGTATGTACCAGATACAACAATTTACGCCGAAAAGCAAGAGAGAAAAAAGGTGTGGTATGTTTTATTTTTACCACTTAGGTGGCAGACAAGTACACGGCCCACCTGATGGGAAGTGGTTACCGTGGCCTATGGACGTATGCAACATCAGGGGCGTCACATTCGCGCTGCCGACCCTGAAAAAACCTTCTAATGCCCATTCTTGAAGAGCCCCAGAGATCCGATTCTCAGCACTCCATGGATTCACCATGCGGTCGCCGGGTCCTTATGGACCCGTGATACAGAGCACACCGTGACGGCGACTGGGACTTGCGACCCAGATGTAGGTTAAGGGTGGCCATTTTGTGATGCATCAGCGCTCACCTCCACCGTCAGTAGTGTACCCCCCTACCTATCCAAATTTGGTAAGATCTTATCAATGCCGCTTTGGACATTCGATTTAGTAAAGAGCTTACTGAAGCTCTTGGCAATCCGAGGTCTTTAAGTTGTACAGGGATTTAGCTTGAAATCGTCTTGGTCCTACTGCTACGGCGTAGAGTTTAATCACGTAGCCATTTTTGGTTAACTCGTTAGTCAGGTCAAAGTATTTGTTCGTCTTTATAGCGTGGTCTTTAGGTTAGGTTATGTTAGTTTTCCACGGTACTGTGCGTTCTACAAGCACTGCTCGCCTATGCGATCGTGAAAAAAGGAATATATCGGGTTTGGATGACGAGGTACAGACATCCTCCTTTTATAGTGCTTCTCATAAGTGTAGTCTACAAGTATTGTCCAGTCAACGGCAGCTATCAATTTATCAATCAATTGTAGTCGCTTGGGAAAACCACCGCAGGGAGTTCATTCCACAGGTTGAGTGTGCGAGGGATGTAGTTCCTTTCATACCGCACAGTGCGTACTGTTTCCGGACGTTGTGTGTGACGATGATTTCCCTGCTTGTGGCGAGATGCGATGATAGAATGTAGCTGTGGGTATCATGTCAAATAGTTCATCTGAGCACAAACCATTGTATATTCGGTAGAACACACACAGTGAGGCAAAGTCTCTTCTGAGACTGAGACGTTCCACATGACCTGCGAGTATGGGATGGTCAACGAGCCTCAATAGTCGTCTTTGTACCGAGTCGAAGGGGTTGAACACTTCAAGTTTCAAGCTGGCACGTAGGCGCTTCGACAAAACGGTGATTGCAGTACTCCAAGTGGGGCCGAACCTGTGCCTTATGTAGGCGGAGTCGTTGCCCTGTCGAGTATTCACCCTGTTGATCACTCCAAGCTTCTTTGATGCTAGCTTCACCTTGTCTTCCAATTGACTACGGTATTGGACGTCGCTGGAGATATCGATATCAAGGATCCCAATACTCAAGGAAATGGTAAGCAGTGTGCCCAGGAATTGCGTTGCTACAATAAATGGGATTTTCTTAACGGTGAATACACATACTTGTGTCTTAGAGGGGTTGAATTGTACTAAATTCAGTCTGCCCCAATCGGGTACTCTAGATAACGTAGTCTCGATTTCAGACACAAGTTGTTCGCGGCTTTCCTCCATCTCGGACTGAGGGATATTTGCACGGTCCGTGTAACAAGCGTCTCCGGTACTGTCGTCCGCATAGCGATGAATGGAGTCATCCGACAGCATGTCATTGATATGCAGCAGTAACAAGGTCGAGACAACACGGAACTTTGTGGGACACCAGCGTTTTATGTCCGAGTGCGGTCCGAGCAACTGCCATCAACGACGGCTTGGATACTTCTGTTGGACAAAAAGCTGGCAATCCATTCGCATAATTCCTTGGGGAGTCCATAAGAGCTTTGCAAGAAGACGTCTGCCAGACCCGATCAAAGGCCTTTCCGATATCGAGACTAACCGCCAGTGCCTCACCTCGAGTCTCGATGGCTTGCGCGCAACGGTTTGTGAGATACAAAAGAAGGTTAAGATAAGATACACCGGTTAAGCTACGGTGGCGGAAGCCGTACTGTCGGTTGCTCAGTAGATCATACAGTTCAAAGTACCCCAGAAGCTATGTATTAATGATACGCTCCGTCACCTTCGAGAGGAGGGAGGAGATTAGCGGAACAGACAGACAGACCGACCAAAGACATTTAAATTATGTTCTTGTTAATGGTACCTGATATACATTCACACCCATTTAGTAAAAATTTGTTATTTTGAATATGATGATGATGATTGATGATCGAAGAAGAAGATTTGATGAAAAAGATGAAGAAGATAAGATGATAAGATGATTAAGTTAGCATAATAAATGCTTCAAAATTTCATTCAACTTCTTATTTTTTTTAGGTTCAAATGTTTATTCACTTGTTATTTTGACATTACAAACAGACACTTCAATTTTATTTATTTCTATAGATTTTTGATCACATCTATAAACCGCAAATGTTACTTACAACTTACACAATGTCAGTGATAAGCGAAGTAGATTGTTGTATGTGTTACTTAGTAACCATAAAATAGTTAATTTGACCACGTAAATCATTGTAAGTCATCTTGCCATGTACTTTAGTATAACTAATTCCGAAGTAAAATGTTGTATGTATTACTTAACACAAAATACTTGTAAATTCGGGAACGTATATTGTTGTATGTAATCAATACCACATTTTAAATAACCAATATTTTAAATACAGAAAATATGTGCTAGTACTATTACGTGATAAATATCAAATCAACACATAAAATACGCGCGTGACATGCAACCTACAGCGAGTTCCAACGTAGTCTGTTTTATGTCACACATACGCGGGATGAGCGCGCTCGTCAGACTCACACCGCCCGCCGTAAACTATTGCAAGTAATAAATACCACAATATACGCCGGGATACTTCGGAACTTACGATGTTATACTTCTGAAAACTACCGAAATTATTAGATTTTTGGATTTGATCTAATTGTTACAGGATACTATACATAAAATTAGACACTTTTACGTGAAAAACACAAAATGGCAATTTTGTGGGTTACAACAACTTACGTGGGAGGTATCGGTATTCTTTATAGCTGTTGCCCGTGGCACCGCACGCGTGGATGTGGTTATTTCGCCAAACATAGGTAAGACCTTTCCCAAGGTCTAATCTATCGGTGTACCAAATTTCATCAAAATCTATTTAGTGGTTTAGGCGTGAAAGCGTAACAGACAGACAGACAAACAGAGTTACTTCGTATTTATAATATTCTATGGAGTATGATTAATGTATATGATGCCTATGTGAGTGTAAATCTATTCCCACTACACTTTACGATGGTTCTACAATGCAGGAATATAGTCTAACAATGTATTTGCGATATAGGGTTATATCCGGGGAAGTCCCTGTTTATGGAGGTTACCTTAATTAAAATAGGATCCGCTAATTAATCATATAACTGAAATTGGATCTTTCCCATTAACAAAGTTAACCCTGCGAGCGAGAAACTTTGTTTTTATTAAACTGATTGAATTGAATCATTACAATAGAGTGAGAGTTACTGTTTTCGTAGGAGGGTTAGACTTGTTTAAACTATACTTAAAGTGTCGAAAAAATAGATTGTATTTATTCGAGTTTACTAATTATTTTACTAATGTAAGCTGCGCATGTCAGTTCCCTATGATGGTTAAAGCTGCGTTTACATACTCGCGGCAGAGCGAGGGAAGTGGCGAGAGAAGTGGGCAGAGACGTGGTGTGAATGGTATATTCGTCATGCCGCGAGTACTGCCGCGTATGTTGCTGTGAATGTCGGCTTGGCGGCGCGAGTCAAAGGAGCGGCAATACTAGCGCGATGAACTATACGAGACCGCTAGATGGCGCTAATCAGTAAACACGACTTTCGTTATTGCTCCTCGAATATTTACTTTTAAAAATATTTATATCGATCTACGGAAAGTGTATAGTATTTGAAAGTGATAGTTTTTATTAATAATCTATTAAATTAATTCGCTATGCTGTAAAAGCATAATGCGTACACTGCTACAGCGTTGTTCTCCATACGTTTACGTCCGTCTCCGTTGCAGGGCGAATACTGTAATGCGGACCAACGCGATGATGAGAGTGTGTGAATGCTAGGGCATTAATCGCGCGAATATTTCCGGCAACACGATGAGCAATGCGAGCGGCAGTATGTAAACGCAGGGTAACAGAACGTCTAAAGGTATGATTCTGAAGGTGACCGCATACGTCAACTATAAAATACACGTTATTCAGTGCGGCTTCTTAATGGTCCCCTTCATCCGTATCGAAGTTTAACAAGTAATGGGTATACTATACTGTATCTGTTACATACGTCTACAATTTTGTCGTATGTGGTCAGCTTCGGAATCATACCTTAATACCACAGTGAACACTAACCCGTGGGGTGAGCACGAACTACTATCGTAATCGTATCGTGAACGTAACGATAGCACGGAGCATTGCGATTGGCAGGCTTCAGGCGGGCGGCCAATCGCAATGCTCCGTGCTCTCGTTACGTTCACGATACGATTACGATAGTTGTTCGTGCTCACCCCACCGAGCACGAAAAATATTCGAATTCGTAACGTAAACGTATCGAGAGAACCGAGCTTTGCGATTGGTAGGCTTCACACACACACAGGTTCACAGTAGGCAGGCGGCCAATCACAATGCTTCGTTCTATCAATACGTTTACATACGAATTCGAATACTTTTCGTGCTCGGGGCACTATAAGGACTTTAATTCGCAGCCTATGTTACTGAAGCCTAACTCTCTTTGATATACAAGAGGCCTTTCAATTGCATCTATCTGTTATTTGATCAGTAAAAATCCAGAAAATATCTTGTTTGTACGGTCAGATTTTAAAACAAAGGAGTGCCTGATACTAGTATGATGGATTTTATGATAGCCCTTTTTTATTAAAAGCAGTTTATTTTTAATATCTTTTAATATCCTAGATAGTATCTTAACAGCAAAATGACCCGCAAAACTAAATACAAATATATCAAAGTAAATTCTAGTAATTCTATATTTTATTTGAGGCTTGCTTTGAACTACAGAATATTTAATCCATTCTTGACACGTGTCATATTTTAAAACAAACATACTTTGAAACAAAAGGTATATTGTGACGAATCATTTTTTAAAACAAAAACTAAAAAAACAATGTGCAAATTTAATATAGCATTAAGGTATGATTCCGAAGACGACCGCTGACGACAAACTGCCGACGCATGCAGCAGATACAGCGTACCCATTACTTGTTAAACTCCGATACGAATAAAGAGGACCATTGAGCAGCTGCAATGAATTACGAGTATGCTGCGTGGGTCTGCAGTTGTCGTATGTGGTCACCTTCGGAATCAAACCTTTGATAAATTATAGTTAGACTAACTGTCACTCAAGGGTCCCCTCGCGTTCTCTACCACCACGCCACAGAGGCTGTCAAAATCCCTACTAATATTATAAATGCGAAAGTAACTCTGTCTGTCTGTCTGTCTGTCTGTCTGTCTGTCTCGCTTTTACGACTAAACCGCTGAACCGATTTTGATGAAATTTGGTATAGGGGTAGATTAGACATTGAGAAAGGACATAGGCTATGTTTGGTCGCGATAACCGACATCCACGCGGGCGGAGCCGCGGGCAAAAGCTAGTCGTAAATATTGGTGCGACTTTAGTCTGCAATCGTGCTTGCCTCTCACCTTAGCTCACTCTTTTCTGTATAATTTACAGTCTTGTCTAAAATGCTTCCCTACTTAAACAAATCGTCTAGCAACAGGTTGGTTTATAATGTTCTCGGATAAAAGCTCATTTATTATTAACAACCCTTTATTAAAATAAAGATTCCAAAAAATCCCTAAAGGGGCAAGCAGGGTGTAATAAACTCAATGGCTACGATTTTATTCCATTAAAGCCCTTTTTATGTAATTTATGGTAAATGTTAACCATATTTCAGGTACTTATGGTACTAAAAATATGTACGAAATAATATTCTGTCATTTACAAAACATGGTTTAATGATGGGATCCGCTCCATTCCCTTAGGGGCACCGGTGGTGGGTCCCTTTTTTGGCGGTTTTAAATCCACCTGATTCCGTTTGCCAGATACGGACAAATGGGTCCTTTGAGAAACTGCAATGAATTACGTTGTACCTGCTGCGTGCGTCTGCAGGCGTCGTGTGCCTTCGGAATTACCACCTTTATACTGTACTGATTGACCCAATGCATTCATGCGAGAAAATGAAACAGCCCATCGTTAGGATTAAGCTATTCACATAAGTATGTTGTAACACAACCCTTATTACACAGAAACAAATCAATCAATTCAATCAATTAGCCTACTGCAGTCCACTGCTAGACAGGCCTGCCCCAATATGCGCCACGTTTGCCGATCCTCCGCCTTCTTCTCATTCTTCTGGCTACTTCTTTCTCGAAGTTGTTTTTACCGAGCTGGATAACTTGCCCCAGGTAAATATATTTTTGAACAACTTCGAGTGTCGCCCCTTCGATGGCAATCGGTCTCGAACAGAAACAAATAAAATAATAATATACAAACTGTACAAGAAAAACTAATTAAACACATACTCTCTAATTTGAAACGAAATCTCATTAGCATCTAAAATAGAGCGAACACGTAAAATGAGTGTTGTTAATGTTTAATATATTGAAATTAAAAATACAGAATGTATTTTAATAAACTTACTTTATAATAATCTCATTTAGATTGCGAAATTAGAGTCGGTGGGAAATCTAATTTAAAAAATGTTTGAAGGTTATTGACATTCATAAGTACTAATGACTTTCAAACGTTTTAATATAAAGCCACTTTCAATATGCATATTATTACAAATTCCTTTCTATTTTTTTTTCACATAAATACCTCAAGATATTATTTTAAAACAGTACTAATAACCGATATTACTAGTATTCCCGAGCCTAAGTTTAGCTGTAAGAGTTAACAGGAATTTAGTTAAATTACTTGCCTAAGGAGGGGGCAATGGCCAAGAATCCAACCTGGGCCCTCTCGAACGTAGGCCAGTCCTTTAAACACTAAACTATCATACCATAACTCTACGTATGGTGTGTAAAATGGTACATTATTACGTTTATCGTTTAGTTTTCAGGAGGCCTTGGTAGTCATTTGGTTGTAATATTGCATAGGGCAGAAACTTTTCTACCACGATGTACAGTACACATTCAATCCTTAGATAATTACGATTGCATTTACTGCCTTCTTTTGTTTTCTTTTATTCAGACTTCCCCTTTGCATACATGCTATTGTATTCTTATAGTGGCTTACGGAATGTTTATCATCAAGTGTAGGTATTTGCTTTTTTACTTTCATCACAAACAAAAAGCAATCAATACAAAGCCAACACACTTTTCAAAAGTCCAAACTACAGTACATTCGCCTAATTCGAACTGAGCAGTTTAAAACTTAAATTGCAGGTGGAAGCACCGTCTAATAGGATCTAACGAGGTACAATAAAAGTTCATGGCTGTACACAACTTTTAGATTGTTAGCCTACATTGTACTACAAGGTATATAGTTTATAGTTAATGTGCGAATATTTTGGTAATTACTGTTGCTGTCTTGAGAAATTAACAAGGAGTAAGTAGTTGAGTAATAATACTCTGGGGCATGCAAAACATCATCATAAGATCTAAACTAAACATAGATTGTAGTCATTCAAGACTACGGATAAACGTACTTACAATATAATCGATGAATTGGACTGCGTTATGTAAGAACGAATTAAACGACAAAATCGAAAAAAAAAAGTTATGAATGTAGTTCGATTATAGGCATGATAAACTATATATCCAGCTACTTTTATGTTCAAAAATTACTCTTATGGCCTTACAATAAGGGGGTGAATTAAGTGACATACTGAAATTTGTTAGAATTTGCGCACACATTCGTTATGTATTAAAGGATTATGCATCAAAGTAACGGTTACAGATAGTTTTTCAAATTGCATAAACGAATGAAATACGCCCACATTGAAGATAATTCGGTTTTGCCTCTTGATTCAACTACTATTAAACCGCAGTATCGAATTAACCACCAAAAATGGTACTTAATTCGTTAATCCATATCACCGCAGGCGCGTTTATTAAAATTGTTATAGAATGAAGCGCCAGCTTCTGGCGTTTGCCAGCACAAGAAGTAGGCTCCACTTTACGCAAACATATAACTTTAAATCTAGACTCAAAAGTCAAAGAACTCATCCTGTGGTCAGACTCCTGTGGTGGCCAAAATCGTAATATCAAGTTAACTTTACTACTATTTGCAGTGCTCGAAGAAAATAACAACCTAGAGAAAATTACCCTCCGATTTATGGTTCCTGGGCATAGCTTTTTAGAAAATGATAGCGAGTTTAGTGATATCGAATCAGCCTTAAAAACACATACCCGGCTATGTCGGTAACTTTGGTTCTTTGTCGGATAACCTCGTTACGAATTCTATCCTTCAAAGAAACTCCAAGCATAGCTCGCTCCATAGCCCGCTGCGCGACTTTTAGGTCACGGACTAACCCCACTGTCAGTGGCCACGTTTCGGCACCGTAGGTCATAACAGGCAGAACGCACTGGTCGAAAACCTTTGTTTTGAGGCATTGCGGCAGGGGGGAGGAGAAGACCCGGCGCAATTTGCCAAATGCTGCCCACCCTAGTTGGATTCTTCTGGCTACTTCTTTCTCGAAGTTGTTTTTACCGAGCTGGATAACTTGCCCCAGGTAGATATATTTTTGAACAACTTCGAGTGTCGCCCCTTCGATGGCAATCGGTCTCGGTACAACATGTTCGTTGGTCATAATCTTGGTTTTATCCAAGTTTACACCGAGGCCGACGTGTCGAGAAGCTCCATTCAGGCTGTGCAGCATTTCGTCCAGTTGTTCCAGCGACTCCGCAACTATGACGATGTCGTCAGCGAATCGAAGGTGCGAGATGTACTCATCGTTGATGTTGATGCCCCACCCAGTCCAATCCAGAGTCTTGAAGACGTCCTCCAATGCGTTGGTGAATAGTTTGGGAGATATAACATCTCCCTGTCTCACTCCACGCTGGAGGCTAATGGGTTTCGTCTTCTGGTCTTGGAGCTGGACGGACATTGTGGCAGTGTCATACAAGCATCTCAACACCTCGATGTATCGCCAATCGACACGGCATCGCTGCAGGGCATCCAGCACAGCCCAGGTTTCGATAGAGTCGAAGGCTTTTTCGTAGTCCACAAACGCCATACACAGCGGCTGGTTGTACTCCTGCGTCTTTTCTACAATCTGCCTAACAGTATGGATGTGGTCCACGGTACTATAGCCTTTTCGAAACCCGGCTTGCTCAGGTGGCTGGAACTCGTCGAGCTTAGTCGCGAGGCGATTTGTGACGACTCTCGAGAACGATGAGTGAGATGGGCCTATAATTCTTCAGCGAGGTCTTATCGCCTTTTTTGAAGAACAGTACCACCGCACTCCCGCTCCATGCCCTAGGTGTTAGCCCTTGCTGGATGACGGAACTAAAGAGACTTGCTAGCTCTTTCAGGATTGGAGCGCCACCTTCTTTCAGCAGCTCAGTAGTAATTCCGTCATCACCAGGGCACCTGTTGTTCTTCAGTTGCCTGAGAGCCGCCCCCACCTCGCACTGCTTTTAATCCTAAAGTCTAATTTATTTCATCCAAAACTAATCGCAATAAAGTATTAAGTGACAATTATGTCGTATAGTACGTTATTGATAAATTAAATTGGCCTAAATATGGTTATTATGCATTAACAAATTAAGCGGAAAACTGGCTCTAACTCCAATGGTTTATTATATAGCCTCATTTTTTTTTTACTTATGTAATCTCATACAGATTTCATATCTTCGGAATAAAAATCATACGCTAAACATAATAAATGTAAGCACAGCGACAGTTTTAACTTGGAAATCTTTGAAGCTCATTTTCTCAGTTTTGTCTAAGTGGCTTATAATCGTTTCTTACATAACGCAGTCCAATTAGCCTATTGCAGTCCACTGCTGGACATAAGACTCTCCCAATGTGTGCCATTTTTACATTGATGCGTCCCGCATCCAGTCTGTTCTAATCACCTTTTTCAGGTCGTCAGTCCAGCTGACTTAAACAAACGTGTTTATTTATTTTTTGTAAAAAAAATATATCACTTAGGTGACAGGCAAGCACACGGCCCACCTGATAGGTAGTGGTTACCATAGCCTATAGACATGTGAAACACCAGAGGTTCCACACTTGTACTGCCGCCCCTACAGGAACCTTCTAATACCCTTCTTCAAGAACCCCATATTGTAGTCCCTGGGAAAAACACAACAGGGAGTTCATTCCCAAGCTTGAGCGTGCGTGGGATGAAGGTCCTTTCATACTACAATGTGCGCATCTGTAAATGCGCATGTAACATGATACAAAGTAACATCTAAGTATTGTTTACACTGCAGTATTCGAGCTACGACTGAGTGGGCTGATGTCGTTACAAAATTAATGTTATCATCCACCGAGCCTTATTTTTGTAACTCAATCAAGGTCGGTTTTCAGTCTAGCTACAAAAGGACCGAACTTCAATATTGTCCGTGAAGCGCCTGCCAACGGACTTCTACAACTCATTAGTAATACCGGAGTTCTGTAGTTAGACTTGATTGTCGAACTTTTTAGGGCTTCAACTACCCGGAATGCCACAAATGTTAATGTCGCAACTGAGACCGACGGCTTAACGTGCTTCAATAGGCAGGGAGGAGTCTCAAATATGTTAAAAATAATTACCCATCCTAAAAGACCTGACCTTAATTACAAAAGTAATATTATTCTTATCCGAATTCTGAAATTAATATTATAATGTATTCTAAGTTTGGGTTTAGATGACGCCGAGTAAAAAATACCAGTCGCATCCGAATCTTTCACCTAATAGTATGGGTTACACTTTTTCTAGTATTCGATATTTTCCGTAAAGTGACTGCTATTTGACATCCACAACCCATTGGCGATATCAAAGCATTGCAGTTAGAACGATTGTTGGACTTTTTAGGGCTTCAACTACCCATAACGACTGCCATAGATGTTTGTATGGCAACCGGGACCGACGGCTTAATATACTCTCCGAGGCACGACCGAACCAATGCGAATACCCATATTCATACATACAAGTATTTGTACTGAACGGGGCTTGAACCTGCGCCTTCTGCGTAGCGGCCCCATACACTACCGCCAAACCACAGAGGCTGTTCGTGAAATCCACGTAAATATTTCCTAGAATATTTGTTAAATTATTGAATAAATCACTTGTACTTTTCCAAAATTATTTATTTGAACCTGACCGGTTTCGCCCTTACGGCATTATCAAAGGTTTACAATGGTATTTTTATTTATTTAATTATGTATTATCATAAGTCAAAAGAAAAGGTTGCTCGCAATCATTTTCATCATAACAAACATATTTATTTGACTACGGGTTTACGCTTTTCAGGGCTAATAGCGTAGATATTTTTTGTCCTTCCTAAGTATCATGCGACAGCTGTAGAAATAATTAACTGAATATATTATAAAGGGCGAAATAACATTGTCACGCACAACGCACCGTGCGCGGTTATAATTCACACGTTATTACGACACGTCACACAGAAGTTGCTTTTTTTTCCTAATTTAAGTTTTTACATTCGTTTGGGAGATTTTACGGTGGATATGTCAACCGAGGGCTTGTTTACACGGTAATGTTTTGCTTTTAAAGTGTGTGCTATGTTTTAATGGAATCAATTTTGAATTTTTGCGGCTACATTTGGCACAATTTTTGATGAATATATATGTATAATATGTATATACTTAAATTACTTAATGAGAATTGCCTTGCATATGTCGCAGGCATTTTGTATGATCCGCCGTTTACAAACGGCGTCGTCATTTTACAAACGCTCGCTGTTATGTAATATGCCGAAAACTCAAATGGCACCTAACCAAACTACTTCTGGGTGGTTTATAAAAAAATAACCACGAAGGGGATAGCGGGGTCTATTCGCTCGCTTCGCTCGCTCAAACGACCCCGCCATCCCCTTCTAACCTAACCTATCCGAGTCGGGGTGCCCTAAAGTCCCGATTTTATCTAATTAACGAGTTGTCATTTTGCCTTTGGCATATTACATAACAGCGAGCGTTATTACATAACAGCGAGCGTTTGTAAAATGACGACGCCGTTTGTAAACGGCGGATTCATACAAAATGCCTACGACACATACCTACATAACTTCTTTATACCGTAAAAGTTTTATTAGGTAGGTAGTATAAGGAAATGTTTTGTTTTGATAGAGTTAAGTATCCATCCTAATAGATAAAAAGTAAAAGCTCAGTAATTTACAGTTAACAAAGGAGATATGGTCGCACTTTTTCATATAAAATTGTATGTGAAGGTGTAACCGTATTTCCTTTGTCCTTTGACTGTTCGTGTGATGTAAGTTAAATAAAGGGGATTGGGTAATCTAGTATGGACAGTGGCGTCCTTAATTTTTTCAGCGGCCATCAATAATTTTGATACCACTTCATTGTACTGTGTTAAACACACGTACAAATGTCATTATTTTCATTGTAAGTAATATCGGAGCTGCGATATACAGGGTGCAACATTTCGACTTTACCTTGAAGGAAAGTACCCTCATACTAAAGATAGCGAATTTTACTTAAAGGAAACATTACCTTATTTTTAAAAAGAAACAAAACTGCATTCAAAGACTTTTGAAAATGCCACACCCGGTAGTCGAACCGACTAATATCTTACAAAACCTTCTCTTTCATGGATTTCCTTTTATATAATTTACCATGTTTTTAGAGAGATTGGATCCTTATGATCGACTCTATCGATTGATGCAATAAAAATACAGGGTGTTATTTTTTCGAATTGTAGTCGGTTCGATTATAAGGCGTGGCAAACGATTTTTCAGCATTCCTTAAATGCAGTGCTGTTTCTTTTTTTAAAACACACTAAACTGTATTCAAAGTTTTCTGAAAATGCCACACCCGGTAGTCGAACCGACTAAAATCTTTCTAAATCTTCTATTTCATGGATTTCCTTTTATTTAATTTACCAAGTTTGTTAAAGACATTTGATCGTTGTGATCGACTCTATCGATTGATGCAATAAAAATACAGGGTGTTATTTTTTATAATTTTAGTCGGTTCGATTACAGGGCGTGGCAAGCGATTTTTCGAAATTCCTTAAATGCACAAAAATGGGATCAATTAATAATTAAATATAAATAAAGTGCTGTGGGATCAATAAGGAAGTAAAAGTGGGATCAAACAAGAATTTTCGAATTCGGGACAACTTTTGTGGGATCAATACGGAACAACCCTTTCCCTTGAATGAAATTAGCTATTTCCGGTAGTAAGAGTCCTACATATTAACATCCAAGAAGTAATTATTGTAATCAATTAGCCTATTGCATACTACTGCTAGACATAGGCCTCTACCAATGTGCGCCATTTCAGTCCATCTGGCTAGGGGGGAGGGGGGGGGGCTACTTTCCGTTTTCCTTCTCGCTAGGAATAGTACTCTAAATACTGGAGATAGCGAATTTCATGCGAAGGAAATGTTTCCTTGTTTAAAAAAAGAAACAGAACTGCATTTAAGGAATGCCGAAAAATCGCATGCCACACCCTGTAATCGAACCGACTAAAATTCGAAAAAATAACACCCTATATTTTTATTGCATCAATTGATAGGGTCAATGATAAGGATCAAATCTCTTTTAGAAACTTGGTATATTAAATAAAAGGAAATCCATGAAATAGAAGATTTAGAAAGATTTTAGTCGGTTCGACTACCGGGTGTGGCATTTTCAGATAACTTTGAAAACAGTTAAGTACGTTTTTTAAAAAAAAACAGAACTGCATTTAAGGAATGCCGATAAATCGTTTGCCCCGCCCTATAATCGAACAATTCGAAAAAATAACACACTATATTTTTATTGCATCAATCGATAGGGTCGATCATTAGGATCAAATCTCTCTAACAAACTTAGTAAATTAAATAAAAGGAAATTCATGAAACAGAAGATTTAGAAAGATTTCAGTCGGTTCGACTACCAGGTGTGGCATTTTCAGAAAACTTTGAATACAGTTTAGTATGTTTATAAAAAAGAAACAGAACTGCATTTAAGGAATGCTGAAAAATCGTTTGCCACGCCTTATAATCGAACCGAATACAATTCGAAAAAATAACACCCTGTATTTTTATTGCATCAATCGATAGGGTCGATCATAAGGATCAAATCTCTCTAACAAACTTGGTAAATTCAATAAAAGGAAATCCATGAAATAGAAGGTTTAGGAAGATTTTAGTCGGTTCGACTACCGGGTGTGGCATTTTCAGAAAACTTTGAATGCAGTTTTGTTTCTTTTAAAAAATAAGGGAATGTTTCCTTTCAGTGGAATTCGCTATCTCCAGTATTTAGAGTACTTCCATCTAAGTAAAGTTGAAAAATACCACCCTGTATAGCTAAGTCCCGATATAGTTTAGAGAAGTTTGTCCGTAGTAACTTTTGATCACTTTATACTGTACTTTCATATTATACCAATTTCATTGATGGCCGCTCAATTCCAACACGACGCCAACATTACCCAACCCCCTTTAACTGTAAAATTAACTGCCGAGAAAACTGCAACAGCTCTTTCGTAGCATTTTAATGAAAACCGAGTAAAAATTTATGTAAATTGCGCAAAAATGAGTCTTGCGTATGACCTACTTTTTATGGTTTTCGTTTTTTGATGCTTCCGACTTCTGATGCTAAGATGCAGCTTTAATTAAAAAAATAACGTTGATATCTTGTCTTGACTACCATCTTGTGTAGTGTATATATCGAAGTAAGTTGTATATTAGAATCTCATTCAATATTAGGGACTCAATTAGGGCGGTGAAAGATTCAGCTTCCAGATTTCAGGGTGATTTGTAAGTCAAATTAATAAATGCATTGAATGAGTGTACAGGGTCCTAATACCTTCGGGGTCCAATTCACCCTTACCTGGTAGTCGGTGCACCTACTAAAAACGATGATGCTCTTACGCCGACTTTTCTTTACGGTTTGAAGGTCAGAACAGTTGTTCTTATTGATAACACACCAATAAAAAGTAACAAACGGACCCTGGGGTTCATAGTTTAAAGGACGTACCAAACCGGTAAATCGCTGAAGATGGCAACAATATTCAATAACATTCACGCCTGTTAATCCCTGAAAGGGTAGGCAGAGGTGATCGAGAATCATAGCTGGCGAAATGTGGGTGTTAACATTTCGCCAGCCATGTTTTTCGATCCCACGTAATAGGGGGCGATCCTATTGCCGTCAACCGGGCACTTTGTGACTGTATGTTTACTGCCGGATTGAGAACAGCCCTATTTCTTAGTCGCCTTCTACGACACCCACTGGAAGAGATAGGGTGGCATTATTCTACTCCACCGGGAGCCAACACTGTGAATGAGGACAAAATTGATAATACTCAGAAATGTAGATACTAAGATATAACCCACGCCACGTATCTTGGACCTAAATCGTAAGACATTCGAGGCTCTGGCGCCCGCGGATGCTTTGTAATAGTCTATGCTTGATGAATTTGAGTTCGTCTACCGCAGTAGCATCCCGTGCTATCCTCAAAAGACACCCAAGAAATGTGTAATGCGCGTATAGGGCACGTTTGGAGTACATTTTAGGTCTAAGATACGTGGCGCGGGTTATATCCTCCTACAGTCCCTCGTCCTTTAAGCGGGGCGTGAAAAAGCATCTGATGAGGCCGTCAAGCTGAGTGCCACCATTGTAACATGATACGTGTCTGTAATGGTGACGCTCTTTTCAGGGACTTTGCCTTCAGCTTACCATCAGGCGAGGCGAAGTCAAATTGACGTGTCCTATATAAAAAAAAAAATCTGCTATTCTCAACACTTGAAGGAGATATTAATTAGAGTCTCGTTTTCACTTTACTCGATACCTGTCTAGAATCATTAACGTTCGTTCGTCGAGTTACCTACGGAACCGTGAGCTATCAATAATATTCCGAGAAATCCTCAATAATTACTGTTGGAAGTGTGGCTAATTGAAACTAATAGTAGCGCTATGAAGTACTTTCGCACTGTGGTTACGGATTAAGCTGAATTATTGGATTTTATGTTGGAGGAGTGGTTTGAAACACGATAAGTAATTTTTCTTTGCTATTGGCTTTGAATGTACCTTCAGCAATTTTTTAATTTATTCTAAGGTTAACGTCGCACTTGTAAGCTTAGCAGTATCGTCAATCGGCTAAACTATGCCCGTTTTATCAACTTCATCAACGATTTGCAAGTTACGACCAAAGTTAGCATTTTTTTTTATTGGTACCTAGGTATGTCAGCAATTTCGGTAGACCGACCGTCTAACCGCCCAACCCCAAAAGGAAACCTGCGCGAAATCCTCTTTTATTGTTTAGCAGGTGATATTACTTAATGTATTGATAGGGCGCTGTCCAACTAAACCAAACCCTTATAACAAAATCCTATCTGTTCCTGAGATAGATCATTTTTTGTAACTGCATTGCTCGACAAAATGAGGAGAATTAGTCATTAGTCAGCCTGGCATGTAAATTAAGTGAAGCTACGCTCTAGTTGATTTTTGTTTGGTGTATTAACGATAGTGCAATTAGTAGAATATAATAGTTCGAGTATGTGCAATGCAAATATTAGCTCATGAGTACAAAGCTAGCTGAGGGACTACAGGCCTCGGCACTTGACGATTCACGTTCTACCTTACTATGTACAACATTAATATCATAACCTAAGACTATATTCTAACTTTATGTACATAGTAAAGGCTCGTCCTGCTTAAAATCTTTCTATTCTTAAAGGGTCGTCTACAGGCCACGGTAACTACTGTCCATCAAGTGAGCTTGTCTGCGACCTGAGTGGTATAAAAATGGCATTACAACGCAACATAAAAAAAAATTACAACTTTGGTACAAGTCGATATATACATAGGTACATCCCATAGCACGCACATATTGACAGTTTAAAGCACAAGTCTATGGGGCAATGCATAGCTTTATGAGCAGCCAAAATGTATCGAGAGAGGCACGCCTGGCTGTACATAGAGGAGTGCTCGTCCCTACACTTATGTATGGTAGTGAATGTTGGGTCTTGAAGAAGAAGTATGAAAGTAAATTGAATGCTGTGGAAATGAGAAGCCTGAGAAGTATAGCTGGGGTGAAGATGACGGATCGAGTGAGGAACACCGTGATAAGGGAACGTTGTGGTATGGTTGAAGATGTAGTGACTAAGATAGAGAAAGGGATGCTTAGATGGTTCGCACACGTGGAGAGGATGGACGAAAGAAGACTGACGAAACAGATTTATGAAGCGAGGTTGAATGGGCAACCCGGTAGAGGTCGACCTAGACATACGTATGTCAGACAGATTGAAGACATATTAAAGAAGGGACATGTCAAGAGTACCTGAAACCGGCGAGCATGTATGAAAACAATTATGAAAGTAGAAGAAGCGAAAAATGTATGCCAGAATCGTGGCAAGTGGAAAACTGTGGTCTCTGCCTACCCCACTGGGAAAGAGGCGTGACTGTATGTATGTATGTATGTATGTATGTATGTATGTAAAGGACAATATTGACTTTAGCTTACTCACACTTATCACCTATTTCAAACCGTTTTTCAAAGTCAAAGTCAAAGTCAAAGTCTTTATTTCTCAAAATAGTGCAACATTGTTACAGCTTTTTGACGTCAAAAACTCCTTAAAACTAAGTTTACCACCGCTTCCTAAGCGCTAATGGAGAAGAAACGGCGCAACAAACTCCACTGCGGCATTTTAAGGACGTCAGTTTACAAAAAAAATAAAAGGGTTTCTTAAGACTAAATATGAACGTATGTACATTTGTCTCGCGTCAAGTAGGTATATAAAAATAAAAATAAAACCTTATATAAAATAAAAATAAGACAACTTCAAGAGGGGCCTGCACCATGCTCAAGCCATACATTTTTGTCTTTAATATAATCGTCTGTCCTATAGTATGCTTTTTTGCATAGGGTGGTCTTTACATGATTTTTAAATTGGTTTTCAGGCATACCAAGGACCGATTCAGGCAACTTATTATAAAATCGTATACCTTCCCCTTTAAAAGAATCACTAACTTTGCTAAGCCGATAGCATGGAAGGAGCAGTTTATTTTTATTGCGCAGATTTCTGTCTGTAATGTCACTTACTTTTGTAAATTTAGTAATATTTTTCCTGACATATAGTATGTTTTCAAATATATATTGGGAAGCTACAGTTAAAATATTAATGTCCTTAAATCGTTCCCTAAGAGAATCTCTCTTGCCTAAACAATAAATGGCACGTACTGCCCTTTTTTGTAATATAAAAATAGTCTCTAAATCTGCCGCATTTCCCCAAAGTAGTATTCCATAGGACATCAAGCTATGAAAATAACTAAAGTACACCAGACTAGCGGTAGCTACGTCTGTCAACTGCCTTATCCGTCTGACAGCATAAGCAGCAGAGCTGAGTTTATTGGCCAAAATAGTGATATGGTCACCCCATTGTAACTTCGAATCTATGGTAATTCCTAGGAAAGTAGTGCTTCTTACAAATTCCAATCTTTGTCCCTCCAGCACGACATCAACGTGAGCTTGCCTTACATTAGGCAGTGTGAACCTAATGCATTTGGTCTTTTCTGCATTCAACAGTAGATTGTTTACAGAAAACCAATTTGAAATAGAGTTTAAAATATTATTAACAATAGTCACATCTGTATTACGCCGATCCACTTTGAATATTAGCGATGTATCATCTGCAAACAATACTATGCCCGCTTGTGTCTCGATCATGTAGTTTTTGTTAGCACTGCTGTGTCTATATAGTATATGGTCAAAGATAATAACTTTAACGGTTAGGGAAGTCGAAGACTAGTCCCTAAACAAAGGCGCCTTGATAACTAACAAGTAGGTATATAATTGTTTAGTACATTTCGACTCAGACCCCAACCTTATTTTAGACTTTTTTTTATATAGTCAATTCATAAATTGCACCCTGTTGGACAGAAGATCTATATCTACACTAATATTATAAATGCGAAAGTTAATCTGTCTGTCTGTTACGCTTTCACAGCTAAAACACTGAACCGATTTTGATGTTAGGTATATACCTTACAACCCCTAATCTACCATTCACGAGCGCAAAATAAAATGAGACCCAGAAAAAGATTGGTTAAAGTTTTTAAATAAAAAGTTTCTAAAAAGCTCAGTGTAGTCGACACTGTCCTTACACTCCTTACCGTTACAAGACGTCTGTTGTCACTTAACCAAAATAGAAGTTACGACGCGGGTCGCGTACGAAGGACACTTAACAAGATTAGAATGAATGTGCAATATACTGCACACAGTATCAAGCTTATCATGCTAACTGTTGCCCGCGACAACTTCTACATTACGAGTATAGTACGGGAAAGTTAGTTTAAAAATTGACGATCATACCAAATAATTCCTGTAGTTTTTAAAGTTGGTAGAATTATTCACTAAGGTGCCCAAATGAACTTAGTCCCCAAGGGTGTAGAGACGAGTCAGCGGTTCGGGAGGGGGGCAAAGGTCCCATTAAAGGGAATCCTTGGCATTTTCAAAGCATTCATAAAGAATAGACAGAAACTTTCTGTAAGTACACAATACATAGGTTGTGCACCCTCGCCTTTCGCGGGTTAAGAACTAGAGTAGCGTAAGGTCAAAAATTCAAAAAATTTTTTTTTTCACCATTCGCTTTTTTAATCTCCATATTTTTATGTGCCAAAAAACTGTAGCGATGAAGTGCGTAGATTGCTTAGTACAAATATAACGTATCAAAAAATATATTTTCTGTTTACTGCCGAAATGACGTGTTCCTACTTACAATAATCTTGACATTATTTTGTCAAAAAAGTTGCGAGCACTACGATCGGAACTCGATATACAGCGCGAATAGGACACCAAAGATGTCTTAAATGTAATTGCCCAAATAACGTATCTTGTTACACGTTTTTAAAACGCAGAAAATGAGATTATGTGGCCTAAGTTTGTTTCGCGCTAAATTAACGTAAAGTACCTTTACTGCTTATGCGACCTTGTTTAGTATACTTCCATGATTTTTCTCCCTGCCAAAAAAACGCAAGGGTGAGATACGCTACTAATTAATGAAAGTAATGCAGCCAGTTTTTAAGTTAATAATAGTTTAAAGGCTATATTACGATCTTTTAGCACATAATAAATCTCTGTTGGTCTGATTCACTTTCGCGTCTAATACTAACATACGTTGATTTGACACCAAAAAGTTTTTTTTTTATATAGGACACGTCAATTTGACTTCGCCTCGCCTGATGGTAAGCTGAAGGCAAAGTCTCTTAAAAGAGGGTCACCATTACAGACATGTACCATGTTACAATGGTGGCACTCAGCTTGACGGCCTCATCACATGCTTTTTCACGCCCCGCTTAAAGGACCCGGGACTATAGGAGGAGGGAAACACGTGAGCTGGTAAGGAATTCCAAGTCATAATAGTGCGGCAGAAGAAGGAGTCGCCGAATCGCTTGGTTCATGATGGAATATTCTGCACCGTATGCGGGTGGCATCTGAGTCCTGCACGTGTTGTCCTATATAGGAAAGAAGAGGGTGGGATTAGTCTTGGAAGAGCTCATCAGAATATTCACCATGTTATAGACGCTAAAATACCGCCAAATATGCCACATCTCTATGCAACTGCAAAGGCTCAAGGGTGTAAGTGACCTCAGGATTCCCAATAATGCGGACCGCACGTCGCTGCAACCTGTCGAGAGCATCTAGTAAGTACTTTGCGGAGCCATCCCAGAGATGCGAGCAGTATTCCACGCAAGAGCGAATTTGTGTCTTGTAGAGAAGACACCGCTGCTCCGGAGTGAAAAAACGTCTCACGTTGTTCAGGACTCCGAGTTTACGCGATGCTGTTTTGATGATACTCTCGATGTAGTTTTTGTTGTTCAGTTTGCAGCGAACATCCTAGGATATTGAGATTGTCCTGTAGTGGCAGTGGCGTGCTCTGAAGAGTTGGAAGGGGAAGAAAAGAAGATACCTTTGCTGTAAACGCGCATGCCTGCGTCTTCTTGGCATTGAACTCAACTAGGTTTTCAGAGCCCCATTGAGAAACGAGGTTCAGGGTCCGGTCAAGTTCACTGACAAGAAGCTGCCTCTTTTCCGCGATATCAGACTGCTTGGCCACAGGATGTCCGTGATAACTCCCGTGTAAGGTGCTATCGTCTGCATTATAATGAAGTTATTAGTTATCTGGAGTTATTTCTTCGACATATCATGATTTTTATAACCATTTGCAGGTCGAACACGAATTTAATTGAGTACATTATTAAAAAGGCTCCATTTGTTGTTAGCGCCGCAATTCCTGGGCACACCGTTCACCATCAAGTATCGGGATTCTTGGTGTCGACATCTCCAGCGACGTCCAATACGGAAGTCATCTGGAAGACAAGGTCAAGCTGGCATCAAAGTGCTCAACAGGGCGAAGCAGTACTTCACTGCGGGGCAACGACTCCTTCTTTATAAGGCACAGGTTCGGCGCCACATGGAGTAATGCTGTCACCTTTTTGCTGGAGCACCTGCGTGCCAGCTTGACCCTTTCGACTCGGTGCAAAGACGGGCATTGAGGCTCGTCGGCAATCCCATACTCACAGGCGATGTGGAACCTCTCAGTCTCAGGAGAGACTTTGCCTCACTGTGTGTGTTCCACCACCTATACAATGGTTTATGCTCAAATAAATTGTTTTACATGATGCCCACAGCTACATTCTATCATCGCACCTCTCGCCATTTGCGAGGAGTTCTTCCTCACACATTGCGACCGGAAACGGTGCGCACTGTGCGGTAAGAAAGGAAATTTATCCCTCGCACACTCAAGCTGTGGAATGAACTCTCCGCGATGGTTTTCCCAAGCGACCACAACATGAGGTTCTTCAAGAAGGGCATTAGAAGGTTTCTTCAGGGTCGGCAGCACGAGTGTGACGCCCCTGGTGTTGCATAGGTCCATAGACCACGGTAACCACTTTCCATCAGGTGGGCCGTGTGCTTGTCTGCCAACTAAGTGGTATAAAAAAGAAAAAAAAGTAGCCGCCTCAACAGATTATTAATCTGTGAAGATTTTTGTTACTAATTTTAAGGTCATTATAACGGAAGTCCCGTTGCATTCCATACATTTTTTCAGCCATAATGACGTAAGTCAACTATTTTTTGATTAATAAACATTATTAAAATAAAAACATTTTTCGATTGCCTAAAACTTTACACCATTCTTTAACCGATAAATAAAGCATTATTATAAGTAAAAATCACACAGATAACTACTATAGATTTTGCGTGACAAGAGCTATAAGATAACGGTAGGTAAATTTGAGTTGTTTTTCGGCCCTCCTGTAAAGTTGTGATTTTGCCCTTACGCTTCTCTAGTTCTTAACCCACGCTTTGGTCTGGCTAAATCGATTGAAAATTACAATATAATTGTTTTATATCATGTTCTAAGAACGCCATTATCCATACGTCCATACTTTATACTTTAATATTATAAATGCGAAAGTAACTCTGTCTGTCTGTCTGTCTGTTACGCTTTCACGCCTAAATCGCTGAACCAATTTGGATGAAATTTGGAATAGGGGTAGTTTAGACCTTGAGAAAGGACGTAGGATATGTTTGCTCGCGATAACCGACATCCACGAGGGCGGAGCCGCGGGCAAAAGCTAGTTTTTGATAAATAAGAAAACTAGTCCATGGTAGTACAGGGCTTACCATAAGCTCTACAGGTCAGGCTAAACAGGTCAATATTGGCCGGGAAATGAACGGCTGTCATATTTCGTACTATGAACGCTATGTAAAGCAGGCGATACAGCGATTGTCTGGTCAGTGATCACGTGATTAACATTTCACCGGCTGACTCGCGCCGACTGGTAATAATTTCGTACCATGAAGTGGCTTTTGACATCTTCACGCAGAAAACCAAACTGCCGTATTGTCATAATGGTTGTCAAATTTGAAGGCGTTCAAGAGCACCTTTTATTGAACTGTTTTCTTCATTTTCATAATAAAAACCTAATAGTTTGTTAATTTGTGCAAAGATTAAGTTTTCTATATCCTTCAAGATTATTCTAAAAAACAAATCTCTATAAATCTCGTTATATTTGCATTATTTTAGATGTGTGATGAAGATGACATTATGAGAATTTTTAGAAGATGATTTTATTTGGTCGAGAACACGAAAAGAAAAGAAAATTCTAAGGAATATCGACTGGAGAGTGATAAAATCATTTGAAATGCCGGACGGAATGTATTTGCATCGATATAGACTGTCTAAAAAGTGTGTGCTTGAACTGTGCCGTGAAATAATACCATTTATGTTGCAACGTGAACATACTCGTAATACCAATAATATCATCACCTAACCATATTATAAATAAACTATATGCTTGTCTGAGTAACCTCCGCCGTCTCGGGCGATCTCTGCCTACCCTAATTTAACACAGAACATCACGTGAAAACTCGCAATGTGGTAGAAAAGGCGCTAAAATTGTGCTCCTCAAAGTACGCTTTAGATGTCTCACAACGTTCTACATTATGAAGCCATTATAGCAGCGGCTATTGTAAATGCTTATGTGAAATTAAATGTTGATTATATGATAAAGCTTTTAAATCCATCTACTTCCATACTTCATCCATACTATATACTATAATATCCATTAGTATATATATTAATCTATGATATCCATACTAATATTATAAATCCGATAATAACTCTGTCTGTCTGTCTGTTACACTTTGATACCTAAACCAATGAACCTATTTTGTTGTAATTTGGTACAGAGATAGATTCAACTTTGGGAGAGGACTTAGCTATGTTTGATCATAACCAACACCCACGCGGGCGGAGCCGCGGGCAACAGCTAGTATTTCTATATTTCTGTCTGTCTGTTTGTCTGTTACGCTTATACGCCTAAACCACTGAACTGATTTTGATGAAATTTGCTGATAATTCATATTAGAGCTAGGGAACGGACAGAGGCTACCTTTTATCACAAAAGAAGGGGTGAAAGGGGGGAGAAATTAGGGAAATAGGGGATGAAAGTTTGTGTAATACTTAGTACATCATTGAAGATATCCTGATGAAATAGATAGATTAGAATGTTTGGGAAATCTAAAGGTCAATGGCCCACTGAAAGAGCAGCGGCCAGGGTTTAGTACTAGAAATGATTGCGAGAAGGTTTGCGCGCCCGCGCGATGCCTGGCGATGCCGCGCTGCTCCTCCTTCGCCTTCAAATGACGATGATCTTTTTCTCCTGTAGTTAGATAAGATTCAAAATGGTTTGTAATACCTATAATAGATAAGATTCAAAGCCTGCTGACTGACAGGGACGGGATTGATCCTAATCTTTCATCGAATTAATAAATAATATAGTAGTGATCATTTAAAATCAATCATTTACTAATTTCATAACCGAATTTAAATACTTGGCAGTGTCGGACTCGTGGATAATTCTATGATCATATTTCGCTCGTAATCACTAACCGTATACCTACCTCTTTGAGAGTATGACCTTATTCTTATTTTATTCCATAAAAAACTAAAGTACTCACTGTCAAGTTTTTTTTTCTGGCGATTCCTTCATAAATTGTCATAATAAATTTCGTTCAAGAATAGTAACATCTTAATAACTTTTACAGTTGAGTATATAAAATGACTAAAAGAGTCCTCAACCTCTCAAATGATATTATAATGTACGTTGTTATTGAAGAAATCGAAATTTGTTCAAAGAACTTCATCATCGGCTATATATATTATATAAATAATATTTATTTGGTATATAAAACTCCTTTGGTAACGATTCCGAGAAGTATTTTAGAACGTTGATGGTGTGCCAAATTGATCAGAGACAATTTACGCGTGTCAGTATTCGGTACCAGGGGAATGAAGCTCTCATACAACAGTGTTTTACATTACTACTAGCGTCACCTAGCGTGCAGCACATCATTTACAAGCCCTTTAATGCTTATTATATGAAACAGATGGCACTGATGCGCAAAAATGTTATAATTAATAATAAGTAATAAAATTTATGTTTCTATTTTTTTTATTTAACTTAATTTTTACGGATAATACATAGGTATCTATCCCATGGATTAGGTATCGAATATCCTCTTAAATTTTAGTTATGGTATGAAGTACCCACAAATTAACCATAAATTTAGTAAACCTACCCATAAAGCTACAAACCTCCCTGATGATATCGCTTCTTACGTAAATACCATTGATATAAAAAAACCCAAGATACACAGTCTCGAACTAAAGTCACACTTGAATCTGTCTTCAATCACACTTGAGTAGTTATAGTTATGTTATAAACATATTTTTTTGCAAATTCAACCTTACGCACATAATATAAAGCTCTTTTTACAAAGCAGTGTACAAAAAGCAATAAAATTTTACGACCGAAGTCTGCCGGTAGGACAAGGCATGGAATGGAGACTTCACAATGTTTATACTTTTTATTTTTATACTACGTTTACTTAGTATTTTAATAATTTATAAAAATATGTTCTCAACATATAATTATACTTTTATCTCAGTGTATATATATTTTTGAGTGGAACATGTATTTATCAATAAAACAAATGTTTATTTAAAAAATATTTATTTGTATGTATTTAGTTGAAGTCTAGTTAGTCTAGAAGTTTAGTTTACTCGTCCAAAAAATGTTTTGAACAAACTACGCTTGATCTATTTGGCTTAAAAAAATCTTCACGCCTTTGCTGACTGACTATTGATTTCCACTCTTCACATCGCATTGGGTCACGAGGAAAATTAAAATATTAAAATTAGAAATCATATAGGAGGTATTTAGTTGGTACCAGGAGGTATATAGTTGGTACCTACAAAAATCAAAAGTCCTAAGTATGCTTCCAATCTTTAAGTCATCTCGTGAATATTCCTCAGAGCAGTGAAACGCAAGAAAGTGTGACATTCAATATCGATTGTTTTATCGAAAATCTATCGGCTACTAATATGAGCGATGAAGATAATATTGTCCATGCCGAATCAAAAAGGTATGTAGCAGGGTATATAGTTAAACAGTGTCAGAAGCATGTTTTTAAATCATGTACGACATGTAAAAACATTTTCTTTAACACACAAAGAGACCCTGCTACATACACTTACTATAGAGACTATACAAAAAGCTCATTAACATATGTAGCCGATAATATTATAGATTTATGTAAGAAAATTTATAACCTAATAATAATGTGTTTGCGACAATCACCAGAAGATCAAAATTTAAAGGAGAAAATTATGTTCTTGATAGACATCGATATTGATTTTGGTATCATTACTTGCGAAACTCACAATACACGAGCTAAAAAGCATGTGATAAGCACAGCTATTAATATTGTTGTTCACAGTTGGTGTAAAGGGGTGAATCAGTTGCTAAAAGGGCAAATATCTAATTTTGATGAATACGACGGGGTAAAAAAACAGGCAAGGTCATATTATATGAAAAGATCAAAGAAAAAATAAAAAATGTACACACAGATTATATTTTTGGTAGTTTTATTTTCAATAATATTTGGGCAGCAGTAACTGTTGGGCAGCAGTAACAATCTATGGCCATTTGTCTCTCACTTTATTGTAGAGTGACTTATCTATACCCTATTTATATATATCATCTATGATCCTGACTGTGTATCTTGGGGTTTTTTATATCAGTGGTAAATACGTATTCTCTTTGACATGACCATAGAGTAAAGTAATACATCGGAAAATGACAGTTGATGAAATTTTTAATGAATTCGACGGATTTTTCATTTTAAAACTTTGTGCTGCTAATTATTTTGATTTTCGATATCTCGGCGACTGTGGATTGCATTGAACTTGTTGATACCTTCTATTTACGTTTGACCCCGGCTTTTCTCTATTGGACTTGTGATTTCTACTTTCGTTTAACCCGGCTTTTCTTGGATTTGTGTCTTCTACGTTCTTGTGACCTGGCATTTACTTGGACTTTGTAATTTGTGCTTATAATGGCAAATGCATCTGTTAAGCGTTGTTATTGTGAAGTGTGTGTGTGTGTGTTCTTATTTTTTCATATTATATGAAACGATTATAGAAAAAATAAAAAATGTACTCATCGATTATATTTTGGTAGTTTTATTTTTCAATCATAATATTTTATTATAACAAATAAATAATATATATAATATATATAGGTAAAACTGTATTAAGCCGCCATCTAGTGCGCCACTATAGGAACTATATACGCCACATGGTGGGCAGCGGTAACAAAATATGACTATTTGTCTCTCACTCTATTGTAGAGTGACTTATCTATTCCCTATTTATATATTTCATCTATGTTCGGTACATTGCAGCTCAACCGAAGAGGTTCATGGTACCAATGGAAAAACTGCCAGGTTGGGTGCCAAGTTGAGCTGCCCTGCGCATGGCAGTTGAAGCAAAAGTTTATGGTAAGGCAACAGTTGGTCAGAGTATTCCCTCAAGAAAGGGGTGTTAGTCTTGGGTTCAAGTCCAGAATGGTTTTTTTTTGTCATAATTGTTCCAAAGAATTTACTCATTCTAAATGGTTTTGAGTTGTAGTTTTTACGTCCATCGCAGACAAACAGATACGTATTCCAAAAAAATTGTAATCAGGACCGTTAAAGTTGTTACCTTTAAAGTTGTTAGTTGGTCCTGATCACAATTTTATTAAATGAACCTAAGTATTTTATTGAAATATCTCCAATGCACGGACACGAGCACTCTACAATTATATACATACAGTACTTACAATCACGCCTTTTTCCCCGGAGGGTTAGGCAGTGGTGAATTAACACCCACATTTCACCAATCGTTGTATCCGGTCCCACGTAATAGGGGGTGAGCCTATAGCCGTTTTCCAGGCACTATTGTTAGCTCGAGCCATGTATAGGCTGAGTCGTGGCTGTATATATCTGTCTGATGTTAAACAACCCTATCCCTTAGTCACCATGTACGATACCACTGGGGAGATGGGGTGGCCCAAATCCTACTCTGCCGTGAACCACGCGGTGGCTACGCTGGCTACAATTATATAATAGCATAGAAGTCCCCAATAATTATTATCTATCAGTACATTTCTAATGCAATGTGATTTCATTACAGGTAATTATGCTCGATCAATATTAAATTTAAATATTCAAGCTGTCAGCCGTCACGGTTCATGAATATTCACATAATAATGACGTGTCATATACGATACGCGGACGTCCCTGAATTTTTTGAGCCTATAACAGAGCTGTCGGATTAGATTACAGTATTTTTTTAGTTAATTATAGTGGTGACTAACACGAAAATATTTAAATGTGGGTATTTATAAATTCTGGGTGGTGAATTTAGTTTCGTCGTATTATTTCAACCCCTATCAGTTATATGTACCTATATTGTATTGTATAGCACTAGTACAAGTATCACGTATTCAACTAAAGAAAGTATGTTCAGTCAGCGTACGAACGTTCCTAACTGACTGCCTGCAAAGCAAGTCAACCTTCTTTTTTATTTAAATAATATTCCCTCTAAACCCTCCAGGTAAGCTAAATTGCTTGTGTTAGAAGTGGGTTCATGTCGGTAGTGTAATGACCAGGATTCGAACCCGGGACCTTTTGATCGTAAAGCCGACTCGTTAACCATTGAGCTACCGACTAAAGGTGTATACCAAACATGAGAACAATCAAATATCATCAAACAGGAAGGAGGAAAACCAAGGCATAAGATCATTTTGAGCACTTTTTCGTCAATATCTATGATACTGGCTGTACAGGCGACTAAGGATATGTATACACTTTTTCATATCAAGTTGTGTGAAAAGGTAATAGGTAATCCTTTGTCGACTGTAACTACTACTTTAGTAAGTTTTTTATCTATTTTGATTGGTATATCGGTTTTTCTGGGAGCGACGGCAGTCTGACCTGCCAACCCTGAGGACTGCCGTGCTTGGGGGTAATTGTTTTCCCAAACTAGCAAGTGAGGTTTGCTTACGCAAAAAAGGCGTTAGTGGTACCTGTGGTACCCTACACACTACTTATCCTACTTCACTTCACTTTACATAAAGACGTGAGAATACGATATGAAATGAAATATTAGATTACCTTTTGATATGTAAAGTACAAGGTAAAAAAACGAACTCGGTAAAAAAATGTATATAGGTACGTCAGATTATACAAATGTATGTATATCTGGTAAATCTCAGACGCCGCATAGCAGCTCCTACGTGGCCTAGTGAAATATATATAGAGGACTCATTTCTACGCGTGCCGACAAGAGCTTAGTGTCGCATATGCTTACGTATGTATAAGCTCACTATGATGGTTTTACGTCTAGTATAATATTACTATACGATTTGTGCTGGGGGTGGTAATTTACTAGATATGTTTCTTCACATAAAGTTATTTAACGTTAAATGATAAATAAAAGAAAGATAAAGAAACGAATAAAAAAGGTAGTGAACGCGGCTGCTACGGAGCGCCTCCTTGCGGATTCGATCACAGCCCCTCTAGACAAGTTCAATTGCAATTCGTCGGCCGGAATTTTGTAGAATAGAATGCCAAATGTATGGGATTTGACGTATATGACAGGCGTCAACGAATGTCAAAAACGTCAAATCCTATACATTCGTCATTCTATTCCATGATACGGCGAGCAACGAATTGCCACTTGTCTCGGCGGGCAGCTCTGCATTGGTCTGGTCGTTGCTCGGAGAGCACGTTAAGCCGTCAGTCCCGGTTGCCATATAAACATCTTTGGCAGTCGTTACGGTTAGTTGGAGCCCTAAAAAGTCCGATAACTGGTCTGGCTGTAATGCTTCGATATCGCCATTAAGTAGTGGAGGTCGCATGCCAATTGCTTCACGGAAAATATCGAAATTTATCCAAATTCGCAATAAAACTTTTAAAGCGGACCCCACACTACGGGGTGAAAGCTACGAATGCGATTGGGATGAAGACGATGAAGAAGTAAGCAGATCAAATAGAAGTACTATTCCAAAACTGATTACAATCAAGCCATAAAGACTATAAGACAGCTTTTTGCATATTTTGTACATAGGTACCTAATTTTATCCTCTTGCTTCAAGCACTGCGCGCATCGGTTCCCATACGTTGAATGTTACGTATGCTACGCATGACTTGCTACATCCAAATTACCTATCTTGTATAAGAAACTACGTAAATAAGTAGAGCAGGAAGCTCAAGTTTTCTGTGAATTCAGTCAACCAAATTATACAAAGTTAAGATATTTTTATGAGATATTTTTTCCTATGTAGGTAGTACACATACACGTGTTTCCCTCTTCCTACTGTCCCGCGTCCTTTAAGCGGGGCGTGAAAAAGCAACTGATGAGGCCGTCAAGCTGAGAGAAACCACTGGATACGGGTACATTATGGTGATCCTCTTTTCCAAGTCTTTGCCTTCAGCTTACTATCAGGCGAGGTGAAGTCAAATTGATGTGTCCTATATACTATAAGAAAATGTATGTAGTCACGATTGTACATCCCAATGGACAACGTAGAGGTTATAAGCTCATTTCGAAAGTTATTGTACACAAGGCCACGGCTTCGATCGCATGGAATTTCGGTCCATTTGAAAACTTATTCGCTGGACAAAAAGTAAGGCTATGTGTTTTACTATAAATTTCATCCAGATCCGCCCAACTGTTAGCGCAGCGCATACCTAAAAAACTCAAAGCTTAAGAATCCAGTGACATCAATAAACGATAACTTTCACTCTTCAGTAGCAGTTATCAACTAAATCTTCAATTTATTGCAAGGTTGCCTGAAAAAATCACTTTCAGCGATATGGCCGCCCATTGTACAATAAACTGTATTTACACGCCACATACTAATCCTACTGTAAATCTATTGCTGTGAAATAACGAATTATCTATCTATCTTTTATGCTCCGTTTACATACTCGCGACAGAGCGAGGGAAGTGGTGAGAGAAGTGGGCAGGGACGTGGTGTGAATGGTATATTCGTCATGCCGCGAGTACTGCCGCGTATGTTGCTGCGAGTGTCGGCTTGGCGGCGCGAGAAGGAGCGGCAATACTAGCGCGATGAAGCATTCACATACTCGCGTCGCGCACACTTCGCATCGAGCGCTCGTTGTGTACGCGCGTGTCACAGTCACAGGATTACTTCGAATTTATTATCATGACAATGACGCAACCAATCGAATGGTCCAACGAAAAATCAATAGAATTTATTGAAATGCTTGCTACGGATCTAATTAAATAATATAGGTAATACATAATATGTATATAAAAGGTAGGTAGGTAGGTACCTACCTACCAAACTAGAATAGGTAGGTAGGTAGGTACCTACCTACCTACCAAATTAAAATAGGTAGGTAGGTAGGTAGTACCTACCAAATTAGCCTGATTACCTACCAAATAGGTAGGTAGGTAGGTACCTACCTACCTACCAAATTACCCTAATTATACCTACCAAATAGGTAGGTAGGGTACCTACCAAATTAGAATAGGTAGGTAGGTAGGTACCTACCTACCAAACTAGAATAGGTAGGTAGGTAGGTACCTACCTACCAAATAGGTAGTATACCTACCAAACAGGTAGCTAGGGTACCTACCAAATTAGAATAGGTAGGTAGGTAGGTACCTACCTACCAAATTAGAATAGGTAGGTAGGTAGGTACCTACCTACCAAACTAGAATAGGTAGGTAGGTAGGTACCTACCTACCAAATTAGCCTAATTACCTACCAAATTAAAATAGGTAGGTAGGTAGGTACTTACCTACCTACCAAATTAGCCTGATTACCTACTAGCTAAGTATCTAAGTAGATAGCCTAGCCTAATAAAATGCCTATACTGCATTCGGTTAGGTGTCCACTTAACTAAAGTCGTCCATCTCCATCGCAAGGCGAATACTGTATGCGGGGCAACGCGATGAACATCGCGATGATGCGAGTGTTGGGCAACGCGATGAACATCGCGATGATGCGAGTGTTTGAATGCTAGGGCATTATTCGCGTGAATATTTCTGGCAAGGCGATGAGCAATGCGAGCGGCAGTATGTAAACGCGGGGTTAAGTATAAGACTTCCCTCATTCCATCAGTATGCGTGACGTTACAATATTTAATATTTACGTTACATTTAGATTCTCCAAAGATCAATTATCATACCATTTTGCTGTTACTGTCGCGTAAACCTTAATTTTCTCCAACCCCAAGGGACCCATAAGTGTTTCCCTTGCTTTGAAACACGCGAAAATTGAGCCAAATCCATTAAGTGTCTGAAATGTTTAGAAACTTGCGGGGTTTTTTGGTTATCCCTTAGAGACATAGGATATAGTGTGAAGTTTTAATTTATGGTCGGGAAATTTCTTTAGAAGTTTAAATCAAATTTGGTACGGTTCAGTGGTTCGTTATGTTTAAGAAAATATTTCAGTAGCCTTTGGTTGGCTGAACTTTTGATGTGTTGTTACCTTTTACTTTTATTAATATTTTTTATATACCCATCCTTTTTTGTACATGGATGGGTACACAGTGTAATATTAAATCCGGGTATACTCGCCACTGGTAAAAAACTCATGTGGGCGGAACACCGTATGGTGTCTTAGTCGGTTCGATCCCGACTTAGCACTAGCCCGGTGAGTAGGTAGTCTGATACTGACTGTACCTACTTTTATTAGTTTCCACTTGCCACACGTATAAAAAAGGCCGGTCAAGTGCAAGTGGAACTCGCGCGTCAAGGGTTCCGTACACCGCAATATATTTTGATTGCGTTGACTTTTACACAGTTTAAAAACATTAAAGATTTGAGTATGTAGTATGAATTTCAACTTGATGGCTCCACGCATTTCTGAGAAAAAGGTCTCGACAGACAGACGAACAGCGAAGTGATCCTGTAAGGATTTCGTTTTTTCCTTTTGAAGCTTGGAACCCTAAAAAAGGCCTCCTGAGTTAAAATATTTACATTATGCTTGGTGGTTTTCCCAAGTGACTACAATATGGGGTTCTTCAAAAAGGGCATTAGAGGGATTCTTCAGGACCGGCAGCACAAGTGTAACGCCCTTGATGTTGCATACGTCCATAGGCCACGGTAATCACTTCCCATCAGGTGGGCCGTGTGCTTGTCTGCCACCTATGTGGTTAAAAAAAATGCTTTAAAAAGCATATTTTAGAGATTTTTACTACGTACTATATAATAGTAGTAAATTATCACCATCCACCCGCATTATTACACTCAATAGGTTTACCATAAATCTAGTGTAGTGTGAGAAACTAATATTTTTATTTCCCCGAAGGTCCGCACGAACGAAGTCCGCAGCTGAATGATTTTCATCTCCGCTAATATGATCTTGGGTTAGGAATCGAAGTCCCTTCGCTAATTATTGAATACTTTGAAGCCCTTCGCTGAATTTTCAGCTACATAATTGGGTCTTGGGTTTAAAATTTCAAAATGGTCTGAGCTAGTTTAAAACCGGTTTAACTCACACAAAATCTTGTAATTTAGCTTAGCAATGTCATCGATAGTACAAATAAAGTATCACTCACTGCTAGTCTATACTATTATATAATTGTACATTGGAAATGTTTGTCCGCGATAGACGCAAAACCGACTTTTTTGTCAGAAAGATCTTGGTCAGATTTAAAATCTTACGTATATTTAATTGCAATCGGTTGAATAGAACCGGAGATAAGAGATCCACGCGGGCGGAAAGCTAGTAACAAATAAAACGAATTAAAACTAAAATCAAGAATCCTCACAACCTCACAACTTCATAAAAAAAAAAGAAAAAAAACTACCGAAGAGCATCTATGAAAACAATCTCATCTGCCAGTCGGTACATCTGCTAAACAACGAACGAGGCTCTGATGCCGATTATCCTCTCGGGGTTAGATCAGACGGCAGCCGCTTTCTGAAAAGTTGATATATATCTATCAAAAGCAATAAGCGGAACTGAAGTACCAAAGGGCGGACTTGGACGAAACTGGGAAAACGCTATATGGATAATGATAATGTGATCTTAACCTACTTTCTTCCTACCCCAATAGAAAAGTAGCGTGCTATGGTTTTTACTAATTAAAACTTTTCGTATTCTTTGACATACCTAATTAGTTTTCGTTTTTACACAAAATAAGCTGTACCTGCCCAATTTGTTTCTCGTATCTAAATCGGAGATGCCGTGCCAAGATCTTCGCGATAAACCGACTAATTAGTCTTCCTCGGTTGAGTAGAACTAGTTAAATTTAAACTAGTGCTTTAGTGTTACGTTTCACGGGTGGGTGCGGAAGTTCAAGCACCCCAATTAGGCCACTTTATCGACATCCCGACGAGAGATTTAATTAATTATACCTCACATATTATGTTGTATTAGCAGTAATGTTACATACTTATGTGAAATATTTTAAGTGCAAATTCTAGATGTTTACAATATTTACGTTTGTTTGATCGTTGGTATACATCTCTGTTTTCTTCTTCATCATCCTGGCGTTAATTCCAGTTGCATCCGAAGCTTTCAACTCGGATCTAGGATCCGCTATTTACGCGGATTAAAAAATTAACGATAAAGGCTATTTGTACGTTGTTAACGAAGAAAAAATAATGTCTTAAGAACTTACTAATAAAAAAATACACACTGCACAGTTGTTATGTATTTTTTTGTATTATTTTATCTAGAAGAGCCTTAATACATTATCGCATGATTCTTCTTAAAAATTGCAAAAATATAATAACTTCTCCGTCATCTGATTAACGGGTAAAAAGTTAGTATGACATTTCAGCATCAGTATTTTGTACACACTAAATGTGACTTTCTAGAAGAGCCTTAATACATTATCGCATGATTCTTCTCAAAAATTGCTAAAATATAATAACTTCTCCGTCATCTGATTAACGGGTAAAAAGTTAGTATGACACTTCAGCATCAGCATTTTGTACACACTAAATGTAGCTTATAGGTATGTAGCGTATGCTGAAATTTCATGCCGTCAGTATATTAGTGATTTTTCTTCTTTCCATTTTCCTGTTTTCTCATAACATATCAAGGGGAGACTGACATCTCTGAGTTTGCAAGATTAAATAATGCATGTTTACCTTTAGTTTGGTTGTGTACTTTTTGCTACTTTAGTAATAGAAAACAAAGGATAATATTGGTACATACCTATATACAAGTTATTGTACCAGAATCTTGAAACAAATCGGTATTAATAGAATAGAATAGAATAAACATTTATTTTCTCACCATATTTTTGGAATTGCAATATTTAGAGTTATGAATGTTTTTGTAACGACTGGATTTCTAGCTGTATTAGAATCTGATAGTTAGCGTTTGTCAAGGAATAAATAAATATAAAATAATAAATACCGAAACTCTTAATAATAAAAATTACATTACACGAGTAAAACAACAGCAAGAACTGAATGAAATACAAGTGCCATCGCAAGGCTTAGCTAGTCTCCTTAAATGACGGCATGTGTACCTACTTATAATGAGGAAATGTTATAAGACATTCATTAAATTTAATGAACACGATATTACGTTACATATGGCTAAGAAATATTTAAGAAAAGAAATTAAGAACTCTTGCGATTCATATTTCGTTCAAGTTAATTTTTCGCAGTACCGGTAGAAAAAGATACAAGCCACGACCACTAAGGTTACAGTTGCAACTAATCCGACATCGCGGGTTCGATTACACTTAGTGCCAAGTTATAAAGAGCGGTGGCTAGAAGGGACATGACGTCATGACTATTGAATACACACAGAAATCAAGCTCATTTGATTGATTTAAATTGTATTATCGCCCGAACTAGACGTGTGTGCCAAATATCAGAACAATCAGTTATCAGGAAGTGGGGAATGCCATGGTTTTAAGATCATTTTGCGTACTTTGCTAGCCAAGATCGATCTGATGCTGACTGTACATAGCACTGCACCGCTGCCACTAAAGCTTGAAATCACATTGAACTGCAACATGCTACCTACTTGTACTACTGTAAATCTGTTGGTGTACAATAAAGAATTATCTATCTATCTATCTATCTATTCTGCGAGCTATGGCGGTAACTTTGGTTCTGTCGGATGAACTCGTTGCGAATCCTATCCTCCAAAGAAACTCCAAGCACAGCTCGCTCCATAGCCCGCTGCATGAATTTTAGGTCATGGACTAACCCCACCTTCAGTGGCCACATTTCGGCACCGTAAGTCATAACACCGTAAGGCATACGAGTAAATATGAATAAATATGTCACATTTTTTAAATATGTTGTGTCTTTTGTAGTGGTACTTACACTATCTGTCATCAACTCATCAACATTGTTTGAGCCAGGGGTCGTCCAGTACTGAGCGTCCGCCAACTACATCAAATATTTATAGCCGTCATTATGGAATAAATAGTGACCTTTTAATACTGTTTCAGGTCACTATTTGCCTGCATAATCGTTCACCGGTTATGAACTGTTACTTGCCAGTAACTCAAACAAATTAAGAAGTTGTTCGCTGTCCTAAATTCAGATTAACTTACTAACTTTTAAACTCTGATATACAATAATGTTAACGGGAATTAACGCAATCGTGGTATAGGTAGGTACCTACATTATATACCTTTTATTTGCCTGACGTGGTATGTGACGGCACATGGCAAAAAGGAAATATTAAAAATATTGGAAACTAGCTTTTGCCCGCGGCTCCGCCCGCGTGGATGTCGGTTATCGCGACCAAACATAGCCTATGTCCTTTCTCAAGGTCTAATCTACCCCTATACTAAATTTCATCAAAATCGGTTCAGCGGTTTAGTCGTAAAAGCGAGACAGACAGACAGACAGACAGACAGACAGACAGACAGGCAGACAGACAGACAGACAGAGTTACTTTCGCATTTATAATATTAGTAGGGAGTAGGGATGTGCGGCTAGATGAAAAGCCTTCTACCTCACGGACTCAAAGACGGCGGGCGTGCACCACTGAGCCAGTTAGCAACTCAGCATATGACCACGGCCGGTGTAACCTGGTCGAAACGTCAGGTAAATCAAAGGTATGTACCTATGCCATGATCGCGTTAATTCCCGTTAACATTTGTGTTTGTTCATTCAGATCAACTTTCTACTTCATCTAGGTACTGTAAGGTTACCTACGCGTTAAAATTTTGACAAGTGCTATTCGTGGATACAAATTAATTTTTACATTTTTTTACGAAGAGTAAGTACGAGTCAGCAGTCTAGTGCTGATACGTGTCAGTAAAATAATGTTCCTAACATTTCTGAGTTACAATTTCGCAATAACTTTTCGCAACACTTGAATTTAATTCCGTTATTTCAATCCTCTCTAACTTGACATTGTATCACTTTCACAAGAAGGAAACTTTTAATAATATATTCAATTATATTTATTTGTAAAAAATATTGACGTCTATACCTATAATATACTAGCTGCCCCGGCGAACTTCGTACCGCCATATTTTCGGCCCGCGTGGTATTCAAATCCCGTTCCCGCTGCACCCTTATCACTTAGGGGGATGAAAAATAGATGTTGGCCGATTCTCATAGATACCGGATAAGCACAAAAAATTTCATCAAAATCGGTCGAGCCGTTTCGGAGGAGTTCGATTACGCACCCCGTGACAGAAGAATTTTATATATTAGAGATAGATTAATTACTGACAGCTCCTATATGATTTTGTATAAGAAAAAAGAAACTGAAACAGTAGTGTGACGTTGGTACAAAATAATAGGTAGAACGTTAACTTTTCGTTGACAATCAGATAAAAAGACTTCAATAAAACTTGTCATAGTAATCGAATAATGTCTATAGACGTGACATTTATTGCCATAAGTCCCAAAGTTTGTTTTCGTCCCAATAATTCTTGGCAACTACATATTTTATTCAGTGATTTTTTAGTAAATAGTCTCTCAGAAAAATAATTGTTGTTATAACTTGGTGCTTCTATTCTCTCAAAGATATTATATAAAAAGAAGTATAACCCGCGTCACGTATCTTGGACCTAAAATGTGCTCAAAATATGCCCTATACGCGCAGTACACATTTCTTGGGGGTCTTTTGAGGATAGCACGGGGTGCTACTGCGGTAGACGGACTCAAATTCACTAAGCATAGACTATTACAAAGTAATGCGCGGGCGTCAGAGCCTCGTATGTCTTACGATTTAGGTCCAAGATACGTGGCGCGGGTTATAGATATATTATTGCGCGAAAATCGTGAAGATCCGAAAACGAGTCAATTGGAACGTTTGCCTCTAGTACCGCGTGCCGAGCGGCGCCGGGTCGGACGTTGAGCGGAAGCATCAGTGACTTAAAAAAATAACGAAAATGCCATCGTATGTTTATAGACACTGCACGAACTATTACTCTAAAGTTAATACACCAAAAGTGTAGATGATTTAAAAATGTGTGTGTGTGAGTTCGGCACATTTTTCTACGTTGATTTGTAAGCATATGACATGTCTATGTTATGAAATGTCATTGTATTCTCTACAGCTTTCTTTAAATGTAAGGTTTGGTTTTAATCGCTAAACAGTTCAAGTCTCATTCAAAAGTCAATTCATGTTTAATACAAGACCTGCGGCCTTACCATAAACCTTAAAACAAGTCAATAATTGAACTGCTGTCATTCTGCCAACTGCAATTAATGTCACTTTGTAATGTCATATAAATATATTGGATTACAAAGTGACATTTGCAGTTGGTAGAATGACAGCAGTTCAATTATTGACCTGTTTTAAGAGTTCATGGTATGGGCCCAGCTCCCTTCGACAAGTGACAATTCGTTGGCCAGCGTATTGTAGAATAGAATGATGAATTTATGAGATTTGACGCAGGTATATGACACGTATTTTGACATTTATGACACGATGACGACTGTCATTTGGATATGTCAAATCCCATACAGTCATCATTCTATTCTACAATACTTTGATTACCAGTGAGTCTAGGGGGCAATCCTATTTAAAAGGTGCGTACAGATCATGTAACATGTTGTATAACTTGTGTTATATAACACGTCCACATTATCTAACATTGTTTTATAACTTTGCAACATTGTACTAACTTCAGTGTCTACATTACTGAAACATGTTATATAACATGTTATGCTATATAATGTGTACGCACCGTAACAATCCTCTCGTGCCCCGCAACACTAATTCGGGAATAAATAAGAGCGGACTACTTCGAAATAGAGAAAACTGGTTTTAAATTAACTTGATCGCAATATTTACACTGATAAAAGTCGTGAAGGCCTTCCACAAAGTCTCTTTTTACCCGACTGCGCGACGCAAAGGAGTGGTAATGTGTTTATTGATTTATTACGAATTTATGTTGTACAATGTCTCCGTCGATATTGAACAGCGAGATTACAGAAATTTTCAGACAATCATAATCTTCAATTTATATGAATCTAAGTACAATGTTACTTACTCTTACATTAGATAGAGAATATTCAATGCCTATTAAGTGATAGAACGAAAGAAAGTGGATTATAGTTTCAAATTAGAGCATTACGTAGGTTGCTTTATCAGAAGATATCAAAAAGATAGACGTGATGAAAATGTTTAATTCATGTAATATTACTGCTTATTTCAGGTCACCCAGATAGGCTGTATATCAAAATATCTGATTCACAGACTATTTCATTCCACTCATGTATTTTGTATTTTTATTTTCTAAGTAACTTCACCAGCTTTTTTATATCGAGAGAGGAAAGACATTAAGAAGAAGAAGAATTCGTTCACACAAATTCGAAGACAAGAAGTTAAGAATTCGTAATGTAAACGTATCGAGAGAATGGAGCTTTGGGATTGGCAGGTTTCACACACACACAGTAGGCAGGTGGCCAATAGCAATGCTCCGTTCTCTCGATACCTTTACGTTACGAATGCGAATACTTTTCGTGCTCGGGGCACTGCCGTAAGATATCTATACCTATATTTTAAGCATGTTTTAGAATTTAGACGAAGAATCAGTCACCATCATCCTGGTTAAGTACCACTACCTAACCTAACTCCTTGCTCTTACTGAGGATCCCCAAATTCCTAACAAAGCCTAAATCATTGATGAACTACTAAATGTACTATATTTAGTTTCAAATTATTTAGAGGATTTTTAAAACATGTATTTTTATAAAACAACATTATACATTAAAATATTTTATCATTAAAATTATCAAAAAGTTGGTGAGTAGGTAAGGTAGGAAAGCAAATGTTTGAGTGACCAAGGTATTCCCTATTCGTGTTGTCGAATGGTACCCAAAAGTTTGGCAGCATTACTGCGTTGGACGACAATGGCAATTCTATGTGTTGCCTGAAGTTTACGTGAATCTCAATGTTTACGTGAAATTGAAATAAAACTACTTATTAACGGATTCTATCGCGATTTATTTGTTACTATTTACTTTTAACCTGACATTTTGGTTACCTTTCAATGGCCATGTTCGCAGTCTAATTATAATACATACATACATACATACAATCACGACTTTATCCCTGAAGGGTTAGGTAGAAGTGAATTAACATCGACATATCACCAATAATTGTATTAGGTCCCACGTAATAGGGGGTGAGCCTATTGCCGTATTCCGGGCACTATTGTTGACTCGAGTCATGTATCTGAAGCTGAGCCTGGGCTGTATATATCTGTCTGATGTTAAACAGCCCTATCCCTTAGTCGCCTTGTACGACACCGCAAGGGAGGAAATGGGGTGGCCCAAATTCTACTCTGCCGGGAACCACGCGGTTATAATAGATTCCTAAAATTCAACGTAAATACACTGAAACTAGTCTACGTATTTTAGTTTCCACAATCTCGTGAGCAATGTAAACCACACTTTATAAGTACCTTCTATCTAGAACAAAGGTTATTAGTATTAGCACCCCACTGCGTTGCCCGATTATTTATTACTCCGTAAGGCTATTTATTTAATGACCTGCTTCTACCGAATAACTACAACGCACGCATTTTTACTTGAACACGTGAATCGTGTTATTTACATTTTTTAAGTTCATCCTTTGTTATTACAAAAATGTAAATACCACTTAAAAAAAATTAAAACAACTTTTGACTTTAAGACATTAATGGCGTGTCAGACAAACCCCCAGTGGTTTAGGGCGTGCCAATGTGCAAGAATGTTTGTATATATTTTGTAAATAAATAAAAAAAAACTTATGTACAGTCAACGACAAAAGTAGCTTAATAAAGTCTAGTTTTGATCGATTGTACCGCCTACTGATAATGAGTTTATGTGGAATATTTGGAACCCCATCAAGGTTTCCGGGTCCCAAGTCAACCTCACATGCTGAATGAAGCAAGCTTTCCTTTAGGAGTTGATAGGTCAGAGGGCAGTTGCTCCTATAAACGCCGGTAAAGGGGTTTAGCGGACCCCAGGTTCGCGCATACGGACACAACAAGATGACAATGATGAAGGTACCTGAGAAAACAAAATGGTCATTAAAAGTATGTCACGTGGGAAAAACTGCGGGCAATAACTAGTTTATAACAATTGTTTTAATCTGAAGATTCGTAAAATAAAGCTGAATTCCTCCACAAGTCACTGTTTAACTAATGTGTTCGTTGAAATTCGTTCTTAATTTATTCATTAGACAACATCCAACGAGATCTACTTAAATCTGTGACTTATGCCGCACGACTTATTTTCTCCTCTGAAATCTAGATACAAATTAGCACGGGGGATAAAGATTTGTATACCATTAAAATTGGTAAAAATAACATCTAGGACGGGACCATTGCCCGAGGAAACCATGCTCTGATGGGGCCATCGCGAAACTATGACTTAAGGTCTCTGCATACGTGACGGGTTTTTTCACGGACGGGACGGGACGTGAAGTTTTGGAAATATCGTTTCATACAAAATGTATGCGGCAATGCATATGTCACGGGGCCACGGACGGGACGGGACGGGACGGGCCGCATACATTTTGCTTCACGTCCCGTCCCGTCCGTGACAAAACCCGTCACGTATGCAGATACCTTTAACGTCTGAAAATCCGAGACCGCGTGCGGTTTTAACGGTTCGAGTCCACTCGTGGGAGGGAATCAGAGGGGATTTCCGTACGAAAATAGAAGAACGCGATGGGAATTAAACCCGAAGTGGGCCTGACCTAGCCGTTGGTGGGCTCTATTAATACCTGTGCTTATTATTGAGGCCTACGTCCAAAAGTGTGTAACAATAATCTAATTAATTGATTGTAATATGTCTATGAATTTATAAATACTCTCTGAGCTAACTACGTACTGAACAAAGTTTTCTCGAAGCTCATATACAATTACCTGTTACTGAACGAATAAACAAACACCCTCTATAATTATAAGTAATTTTCGGTTATATAATATTCATGTTTCACTTTGACGAATGATACCATTTTTACCGAAAATCTATTCGGTATCTATTCGGTACTACTAAATTTAGTAGATAGTTTTTAGTTTTACTAGTAGTTTTAGTGTCGTTTTATAAATAATGTAGATATGTAGGTACTATTTATTTATAATAATTATTGTATACATTCATTAATAATTATTTACTTTATATTATAAATAGATTCTACAAGCCGTTCAACACATATGCACTAACAGAGCAAAATTCACGCACTACAGTTACTAATTACTAGCCCATATAGTTACAAAGTCTGTCCGTCTACTACCTAAGTGGTGTATTAAAATAGTAGGTATACCAAATTTTATTTATTAACAAATTTATTTATTTATTTTATTAAATTTAAATTTTTATTTATTACCAAACTAATAATATGGGTGTCTTTGGGAATTAAGACATAATATACTAAAAAGCATTGTGGCATTTAAATACATGTAGATTATATTAAAATTTTATTGTATTTAAGTATAGGAAATTCAAAAGCTCTCGTTACATAACTCTCAACTTGCTTATAAGAATTACCGCCTAACGAGCTCACGAAGAAACAACGCCAACTATTAATCATAATAATATACATTCATAATTATATAACTTCTCAGAAATGGAATCATTTTCCTTGTACCAGTAACCGGTTAAATTCAACCGGATCGAACCGGTGACGTTAGATAAACATATAAAACAGTTAACGTACAAGTTAGAGGGAGCGAAGTAAATATTCATGTTCGTATGCACATAATTACAAAGGCAAATACAAATAACCATATAAAGAATAGAAGTTTCCTTGATGTCCATAAAAAATTACCGGTTGTCAAGTAAAAAACAAACAACCTGTATACATGAATACTCGAACAAATTGTGCGAAAAATGACAGCTGCATAATGCACCGTGTAATTTAATAGACAATGGCTAAATTATACAGGAGCAAGACAATCATTCTTTTTCCTTTGAATATACAGTAAATACTTGATATAAATTATATCCTTTGGTAGGAGCATAATAAGATAGTAGAAACAAATGAAGTAATTTCTTGTTTACTATCTGATGCCCGCGGGTTTTACCTGGTGTCGGTTATCACGACCATAGGTGGAGGATAATATCTCCGGTTCTATTCAACCAACTGCTGTCAAAGATACTACAGTTTTCAGAACGTTCTGATAAAATAATACCGCATCAAAATCCGTTAGATAATTTTGCGTCTATCGCGAAGAAAGAGGTCAGATATTCAGTTTTTTTTTTTAATTTACAATCGATTGTTTATCGTAACCCAATTTTATTTAACACTATCCCCATGCAGAGACACAACTAATTCCCGTTTGTATAATAATGAGTTTGTTGGACACATTTACATACACAGGTACCTACTTCTACGACCTCTGTGGCGTAGCGGTAGAACGTTCGAGTGCTACGCAGGAGGCACGGTTTCGATTTACGCTCAGTGCAAATATTTGTATGCATGAATATGTATATTTGCATTGGTTTGCGTGTTTTTTATATACAATCATATGTAAGTATTTATAAAAAAATATCTTAACATGTTTATCTGCATTCTAGATTCCCTAACACAAGCTAGTCAAGCTATGTTTACCATGGGTCTAGATAGCGTTGTGTAGAATGTTGTAAAATAGGATACTTTGTTTATATATCTGAAATGTGAACAACGTATGTAGAACTAATGAAACTTACATAAACCCATATTGTAATTATCCCCAGCGCGGCGTGTGGGACGCATTCCCAGTAATGAGTGAGTTATATCATTCTGGCGATGCAAATTCACAAGTATTATTGCTATTTGGAATTCGTTGAGCACTGCTTACCGCGAAATACTCATACTAATGATATGAATATTTTCATCTATTTTCTTTTACTATTATATATTAATGCATTTTAATTTTAAATGTATATTCTGTATTTTATATCCTGATTATTATTTTAATGTTAATATAAGTGAATCAGTTTCTACTATATAATAGTATATCTACTAAACTTAAAACATTTTATTAATTCACTAACATCTATTAAAATTTTAATTCGTTAGGTGTCTTAATGAAAACTAAATTTAGTCAGGAAGGCATAAAACTCATATTTAGATGGCAAACAAGTTTGGAAATGACTATTTCCTCTATTATGCTATTCTAACAGAACAATACAATAAAATTAGATTAAATAAATATTTTTATAATAAACCAAAAGAGCCCATTCATTTTCTTGCCAAGTTTGAAAACAGAGGTCCATATGAATTGTTAAAAAACAACTCTTTTTCCATTTTGTAAGCACCGGTTTAGCTTAATATGTACAGAACAAGTGACTTTTAACTTTGAATTTTAAAAAAATACTTTTTTTGTACCCGACAATAACAAATCACATTTCAATTTAGGCTAACAATCTAAATTCTAGGCTTAGGTTACATACCGTCTAAAACAAATTCAGCATCTCATTACATCTAAGTACGTTTCTCAAATTCTCAAAGGCGAAATTCTAAGTAATGTAATTTATTTACGTTTTGGCAAACTCTAAGCAGCTCTCGCAAATAATAGCTACTCCTACTCATATAGCCAACAAATGTCTACGAACAGTTATTTTTGTTAATTGAGTGAATTCTGTGAAGAGGGTGATAACCCGAGTTATGGAAATCGCTCTGTAGATTCTAAGCAAATGCAGAATGATATTAAATGAAATTAACTAATCACTGAAGCATTTCATAAGGTTATTTAATAAATATAAATATTGTGTTGTAATTACTATAAATGTTACGGCAATATTTTCAATTATGTTATTACGAGTATAAATAGTCACTCGAGTTAAACTAGCTGTCCCGGTGAACTTCGTACTGCCACTTTTCAGCCCGTGTCCGCTGCACCTATTTTCTCAGCCTTTAAACCTTCCCTGAGCATCCACGAATATTTCAAGACTAAAATTAGCCAAATCGGTTCAGCCGTTCTTGAGTTAAAAACTAACAACAAAAAGTGGCATTGATTTTATATAATAGATTTAATATTTTTAAATATTATACTTTATACTATGCGTAATCATTTAATTAGGTTATGTATAATTTGGTAATCAATTTTGAATTGGAAATGTGATATAATATTAAATTTAAAACCAGTTAAAACTTTTTATTTTGTGTAAGTAGATTGCCGATAAAAGCACAAAAATCACAAATAAAGCAAAAAAAGTCATATTTATAACACAGTTATCAATCCAGAAACTTTTATATAAATATGGTTATAAACACTTATCCATATCACCCGACTTCACCCGCTGTCAAAAATCACAAAGCATTTTTATTGTATATTTAAAAATCACTCAAATATGCATCCTTTATCAGTAAATATCTTCACAGAATTATAAAGCTTCATTAAAGTCAAATCACTTTCATAAACACTGGGTGAAATCGAGTAACTCAAATAAAACTAAATACTGTACCGGCTGAAACAACTCGAAAGTCGTAAGTACGCGACACGTGATAGCGATACAGGTGCACGGCTAGGCGCGGCCGTCTACCTCCGCGGTAGCAGACGAACTGAGCTTTTGTGTGCTACGAAGAAAGTTGTTGACGCTGACGCGGTTATGGATAATATGTATTCTATAGATAGGGTCAGACGCGGTTTGACTTTTTGCTTCCGGACTGATAGGGACGAGAAATATTAGTAGAATTTTACAAGTTATTTTTTTGCATAACATTTCGAACCCGAAAACTCTCGATTGTAAGGCCGACGACGCTTTAACCACTAAGCTGCCGACGCGACGCTTACAATGTTGAGAAGCATTTTGTGGCGTAAATATAGGTTACTAGCTTTTGCCCGCGGCTCCGCCTGCGTGGATGTCGGTTATCGCGACCAAACATAGCCTATGTCCTTTCTCAAGGTCTAATCTACCCCTATACCAAATTTCATCAAAATCGGTTCAGTGGTTTAGGCGTGAAAGCGTAACAGGCATACAGACAGACAGACAGACAGAGTTACTTTCGCATTTATAATATTAGTATGGATAGAGGTGCATTTTGTGGCGTAAATATAGTATAGCCTAGTGCAAGTAGGTGCATTTTCTGTGTACTTGCTGCTTTGGTGTGTGGCTCCCCTAACTCAGTTAGGTACTGTTAAATTATTTAAAAAAATATTCATTTAAGCAACACTATCAGTCTTCATCGAAGCTTAAGTATTCAGCTGAATTTTAAACCACCATTTTCAAATTCTCAGCAACTTATAAAAAACTACTTAGAAATACTAAACACACTACTACATAAAGGCTTAGAGTATACATTGCTATAGAGCGCGCCTTACTAAGTATGAACAGTAGGCACTGGTATGAACAGGATTAAAGATCCTGGCTTTGGCAGGCAATCCTGGCAAGATTGACTTGGCCATCGCATGAAAACACAATGTATAGCACATCACAATAATTACATTAAATAAGATTGTTTATTGCAATTGCCAAGTCAATTCATTATATTTAAAACTTAAAAGCTTATTACGTAATAACTTAGGACAGAAGGTCCCTGAAGTAGGGACTGAATAATTTAACCGACTTGGTATTACATGGATCTCACAACTGTTTGCGGTAGAAGAAACGAGGGCGGCGAGGCTTGGTACCTTTTTACAAGTATTGTTTTTGATGGGATTTCAGTTCTTTTTGTAGATTAGCAGTATATAATATTAGCACGCCCACTCCCGGGACAATCCGATGTGGGAAAGGATGGTCATTGACATACAGAATTTCCGAATTCATAGCGAAATGGCGACAAATAGAACCTAGGAGATTAATTTAAACGCGCAGGAGGAATACGATTATACTAAACTAGATGTCGGTTATCGCGACCAAACATAGCCTATGTCCTTTCTCGAGGTCCAATCTACCCCTATACCAAATTTCATCAAAATCGGTACAGTGGTTTGGGCGTGACAGACAGACAGACAGACAGACAGAGTTACTTTCACATTTATAATATTAGTAGGGAATTAGTAGGGATTAATAAATAGACTTAGACAAAGGTCATACTTCCCGTGCCCGCAATCATCAGGTGCTATCTGTCGATAAATCAATCCAACCTAAGATTAGACAGCAAGCACGACCGAAGTCATTAGCTTGTGGAGAATCTTAACACCACCTTGCAGAAAATGACGTCACACGCAGAGCGCCATCTAGCTTTTGGATTTAGAGGTTTTTACTCCCTAAACCCTTAACAGTTTGTTCAATATCCGGGATCCGAATAGTTGCGGGTCCTTACAACTAGATGGAGATACTATGTAATTGTTACACATTGAATTTTTTGCCAAATAATATTAGTAAACGAAGCCTTCTTATCGTCAAATTAAATACTAGAAAGCAAAAGAAATTTTACATAACATAACATAAACTCACGCCTGTATCCCCGAAGGGGTAGGCAGAGGTGCTAACACCTACATTTCGCCGTTTACCTATGTTTAGGTCCTTAACGTAATAGGTGGCGAGCCTATTGCCATTATACGGGCACTTATAACCTGCGATAAATACACACATAACTTTGAAAAGCGTCGAAAAATCATTGGTGTGCCATGGTAAACCTGGTATCGAACCCGAGACCTCGTCTCAGCAGTCCATTGCCCATACCACTAGGCTACCGCTATGAAATTTTATCATAAACGAAAATAGAAATTTGAAGATCTATACGATTACACCGTAATAAATGTAATAATATAATACACCTTAAAATTATCCAAACAACGTCCAATAGTTGACAAATGATAACAGTAAACCAATGAGCAAGCCTTTCAGTCGACAAAGTAATAATATATGGTATAAGTATAACCCGCGCCACGTATCTTGGACCTAAATAGTGAAACATACGAGGTTCTGGCGCCCGCGGATTGCCACTCCCACTCCCACTCCCACTGCCACTGCCACTGCCACTCCCACTCCCACTTCCACTCTCACTTCCACTCCCACTGTCACTGCCACTCCCACTGCCACTCTCACTCCTTCACTTTTCATCAAGTTTATTCAGTTAGTAGTATAGGAGTGAAAGCGTAATAAAATAACAGACGCTCAGATAGAGTTAAATTTCGCACTTATTATTATAATACGTTAGACTGAATAGTATGGATGGATTCATGTACACTCGTTCACTGCAAATGTAACTTTGTAATCCTATATATTTATAAAATAACTAAACAAATTAAAACTAAAAATTAAAAGATTACAAAGTTATTTATGCAGTTGGTGAAATTGCTGAAATTGAAGAATATTTTAATTTTCCCTTGAGTTGTACACTAAACCCTACTTATCTTCTAAATTTCAGGCTTCTACGTCTGCTAGAAGTGCCTTAGACTTTTGATGATCGGTCAGTCAGTGAGTGACAAAATTTGCTAAATTTGCAAACTTTGACTTGCTATAATTCCTAAACCACTGGTTCAAATTGAATGAAATTTGAAATACATGGCGTTAATACAGAGCCCACTTGGTAACCGAAGATTCAGGCTTCTAGGTTTATCCACAACGAAGTTCTAGGGGGTCGAAAATGGCCTGAGTTGGTTCGAGAAAATAGTGTTACGGCCGCACAGTGGTTCGAAATTTGAGCTCCATTGACATAGAAACTAAAAGTGAGGCAATTAAAAAAAAAAAATTGTAATGGCTCTGGCATACCTCGCTATATGTCATATTAACGTATGAATGGTATAAGTAGCTCCACGCGTGAGAAAAAAAAGTTTTGTGTTTTTTTTGTATGGGAGAAAACACTTAAAGTGCTTTTTCTTTCAACTGAATGGAACTGAAGGGCTGGTGCTCACACCAGCTATTGTACCACACACGGCGATCAAGATGACATCAAATTCACGCACCTTTACGCACCACTCCGCACGTAGTAACATTTTGAAATATTGAATTTTCGATATGTGATTTTTCAAATCTTTGACGTAGTTAAATGTAGTTGCCGGTCCATTTACTTATAATGTCATTAGTTTTTAGCCTATTAGTGACTTTTAGGATGACAATAATTAAAAATAATATTGATTATACGCATAAGTTTTTTACAAAATTGCATTCCGAGAGCTAAGTAGCTCATTTGTTAATCACCGTGATTATGGTTGTTTATGATTAAATATGATTGACGTGAGATTAACCAATTAGGCTCTGGCATATCTCGCTTTACGTCATATTAACGTATGAATGGTATAAGTAGCCCCACGCGTGAGAAAAAAAAGATTTGTTTTTTTTTTGTATGGGAGTTAACACTTAAATGCTTTTTCTTTCAACTGAATGGAACTGAAGGGCTGGTGCTCACACCAGCTATTGTACCACACACGGCGATCAAGATGACATCAAATTCACGCACCTTTACGCGCCACTCCGCACGTAGTAAAATTTTGAAATGTTGAATTTCTGATATGTGATTTTTAAAATCTTTGACGTAGTTAAATGTAGTTGCCGATCCAATTACTTATAATGTCAATAGTTTTTAGCCTATTAGTGACTTTTATGATGACAATAATTAGAAATAATATTGATTATATGCATAAGTTTTTTACAAAATTGCATTCCGAGAGCTAAGTAGCTCATTTGTTAATCACCGTGATTATGGTTGTTTATGATTAAATATGATTGACGTGAGATTAACCAATTAGGCTCTGGCTTATCTCGCTTATTAGACGTACATTCATTAAAAAGTATGAGACATGGCTGCAAGAGGATATAAAATGACTTGAGGTCGTGAGGGGAAAAATGAACTCCTCTTCAGTATCAGTAGAGGAGCAACCATGTACCAGTTTTGACTCTAGTTTAAATGAGGGTGCACCCACATCCTGTGGACCGGAGACATGCAATGTTGGAACGTCAACATTAGTTGTGATTCCAAGAAAACCTTTCATGGAGCTAAGTGCGCGTCAAAAGAGAAGGAGAGTGGAAGAGCTCCTAACGCATAGCACTGAAAGGACCTATTTGGCTCCGCTAGAGCCTAATTGGTTAATCTCATGTCAATAATATTTAATCATGAACAACCATAATCACGGTGATTAACAAATGAGCTACTTAGCTCTCGGAATGTAATTTTGTAAAAAACTTATGCATATAATCAATATTATTTTTAATTATTGTCATCATAAAAGTCACTAATAGGCTAAAAACTATTGACATTATAAGTAATTGGATCGGCAACTACATTTAACTACGTCAAAGATTTTAAAAATCACATATATCAGAAATTCAACATTTCAAAATTTTACTACGTGCGGAGTGGCGCGTAAAGGTGCGTGAATTTTATGTCATCTTGATCGCCGTGTGTGGTACAATAGCTGGTGTGAGCACCAGCCCTTCAGTTCCATTCAGTTGTAAGAAAAAGCACTTTAAGTGTTAACTCCCATACAAAAAAAAACACAAATCTTTTTTTCTCACGCGTGGGGTTACTTATACCATTCATACGTTAATATGACATAAAGCGAGATATGCCAGAGCCTAATTGGTTAATCTCACGTCAATCATATTTAATCATAAACAACCATAATCACGGTGATTAACAAATGAGCTACTTAGCTCTCGGAATGCAATTTTGTAAAAACTTATGCATATAATCAATATTATTTCTAATTATTGTCATCATAAAAATCACTAATAGGCTAAAAACTATTGACATTATAAGTAATTGGATCGGCAACTACATTTAACTACTTCAAAGATTTTAAAAATCACATATCAGAAATTCAACATTTCAAAATTTTACTACGTGCGGAGTGGCGCGTAAAGGTGCGTGAATTTGATGTCATCTTGATCGCCGTCTGTGGTACAATAGCTGGTGTGAGCACCAGCCCTTCAGTTCCATTCAGTTGAAAGAAAAAGCACTTTAAGTGTTAACTCCCATACAAAAAAAAAAAACAAATCTTTTTTTTCTCACGCGTGGGGCTACTTATACCATTCATACGTTAATATGACGTAAAGCGAGATATGCCAGAGCCTAATTGGTTAATCTCACGTCAATCATATTTAATCATAAACAACCATAATCACGGTGATTAACAAATGAGCTACTTAGCTCTCGGAATGCAATTTTGTAAAAAACTTATGCGTATAATCAATATTATTTTTAATTATTGTCATCCTAAAAGTCACTAATAGGCTAAAAACTAATGACATTATAAGTAAATGGACCGGCAACTACATTTAACTACGTCAAAGATTTGAAAAAACACATATCGAAAATTCAATATTTCAAAATGTTACTACGTGCGGAGTGGTGCGTAAAGGTGCGTGAATTTGATGTCATCTTGATCGCCGTGTGTGGTACAATAGCTGGTGTGAGCACCAGCCCTTCAGTTCCATTCAGTTGAAAGAAAAAGCACTTTAAGTGTTTTCTCCCATACCAAAAAACACAAAACTTTTTTTTCTCACGCGTGGAGCTACTTATACCATTCATACGTTAATATGACATATAGCGAGGTATGCCAGAGCCATTACAATTTTTTTTTTTTAATTTCCTCACTTTTAGTTTCTATGTCAATGGAGCTCAAATTTCGAACCACTGTGGGCCGTGCCGCTCTTTTTTGCTCGACTTGGCGGGGGCATTGCCGTGACCCCAGATTATTTGATATTATTCGATATTTAATATAAAAAAAATGATTTAATTTTTTATATTACATCGTATATTTTGTAGTATTTATTGTTTTTGTAATACATAAAATGACACCATTATTTAGTAGGTATCTTGACTTTAATTTTATTCACCATATCAAATCGAATAAAAAAATTCATAACATTACACTACATTTATGCGTGCAACTCAGACTAATAGAATTCTATTAGTCTGAGGCGTGCAACTATTGATATTTTCGGTAATGCATGAAATGTCACTATAGGTGCTATAGGTACTATCACAAAATTCCCAAGCGACTAAAACATGGGGTTCTTCAAGAAGGGTATTAGTATTATTAGTATTCTTCATAAGGTTTCTTCAGGGTCGGCAGTACGAGTGTGACGCCCCAGGTCTTGCACGGTAACCACTTTACATCAGGTGGGCCGTGTGCTTGTCTGCGTGTGGTATAAAAAAAAATATCTGCCTACGCTCAGCACCAAAGACCTGAGTGATTTGCGCACTCTATGTATAATGTATACCCTAAAGGTGCGTACAGATTATGTAACATGTTGTATAACTTGTGTTATATAACACGTTCACATTATCTAACATTGTTTTATAACTTTGCAACATTGTACTAACTTCAGTGTCTACATTACTGAAACATGTTATATAACATTGTTTTATAACATGTTATGCTATATAATTTGTACGCACCTTAAGCATAAAGGTCTAAGCAAATACTTTCATGTCTATTGACTCGCAGGCTCATCTTACGTACATAATCTGCCAAATGATTGCTATCACAGAACACATCTATAGATTATTTCGGGTGAATAGGCAAGTAGACGATCTTGTAGCTCTTTTATCATTCTGCGATCGCCTTTACTGTAGGTATATAAATTCATCTATACTCTTTGCGTATTTGTGGTAAAAGGGTCGCTGGCAAAATAAGTTTGGGAACCACTGGTCACAGAATAAGTATCTTTTTTTATATACTATTTAGGTGGCAGACAAGCACACGGCCCATCTGATGCAAAGTTGTTACCATGGCCCATGGACGTACGCAACACTAAGGACAATTACCCTCGTACTGCCGACCCGGAAGAAACCTTCTAACTTCAAGAACCCCATATTGTCGTTGCATGGGAAAAGAAAGGGAAAAGCCCCGAGACGGCGTGCGGTTTTAATCGGTTCGAGTCCGATATAATCAGAATATTCACCCCCGCTGACCCATCGGTCCGAAATCCGAGGGAATTTCCGTACGCAAAAAGGAGGCCTAAGTAATGGTTGTCCACACTCTAAAATGGCAACAAAAAAATTATGACATTTTGTTATCTTTTTACGCCACCCAAAAAAAAACGTTTTTAATAATAAACTCTTAATAATAAAATATTATTCATATATAAATAATAACATAATTCATATAAATTAATGAAATTGACGTATTTTTAGTAAGTAGCTATATTTTTTTTTATTTAGTGTTTGCTCCATTTTTAAAAAGCTGCCATCTTCTTATATGACGTATCTATAAAGTTAATACATCATTGGGCCCAAGTCATCCAAGTCACAGATAACATAATACTCCAAGTCACCTGCTGTCTATGCACCTACACTGTAGGTACACCGAATAAGGCTTTGGCGAAAGCATATCTCTCGGTATTGGTTATAATTATGAGTATCATAACTCAGCACCCACTACACCACGAATGAGGCTTTGGCGTAGGTATTTCTCTCGGGATTGGTAATAATAATCATGTAATACGAGTGAAATAAAATCACAATCGGTGAATTGAAATTTGTTTTCAATAAAGCTAAATTTGCCTTTGTTCCAACTGTATTTCGTTTCCATATTTCATTGGAGCATAAAGCTGCAAACTGAATTTACCCTAACTGAAAACTAAAAGCAATTAACTATGTTGAACTCATTTCAGCTTAATAATTTTAATTAAAACAGACCAAATAATTGGAAATCAATATGAGCGGATATTGTGGTAATATGAATAAACTAGATAGAAGTTAGACTATTCCTACTTCCTACTAATATTACAGTTTGTGAAGATGTTTAAATGTTGTTTATTTAATCACGCTCAAACGGCAAAATGGATCTATCTAAAATTTAGTACAAAGGTAGATTATAATCTGATATAAAATATAGAAATAAATCTGATATAAATAATATTTATAATAATATAACCAACAATTATATATTTGAGCCGTTTGGGGTCGAAACGTTGGGTTCGTGGGGTCCGAGCGCACGGTCGCTTTACACGCAAATTGCAAAGCGACTGGTCGATGCTTCGCGTGACCAAAGGGCTGGCCTGTATTTTGCCCAAAGGATTGGCATTGCCATCCAAGGGGGTAATGCCGCCAGCCTTTTGGGTACGTTACCAGTCGACATCGATGGGGAGGAATTCTTCGACACCTGACCCCTTTTTCCTTTCCCTTTTTTTTAATCTTTATCTAAATATTTTTATTTATTAATTTAGTTTTGGTTATCTGTATATATTTAGAATCCCTACTGTAATATTATAAATGCGAAAGTAACTCTGTCTGTCCGTCTGTCTGTCTCACTTTTACGACTAAACCGCTGAACCGATTTTGATGAAATTTGTTATAGAGGTAGGTTAGACCTTGAGAAAGGACATAGGCTATGTTTGGTCACGATAACCGACATCCACGCGGGCGGAGCCGCGGGCAAAAGCTAGTAATATATATATAAAAATAAGATGTAAATAAAATAAAAAAAATATAGGCTACTTATTTATCCCCATGGGTTGCGGGAAAGAATTCAGAATTTCACCCGGGCGGAGGTGCGGGCAGATAGGTAGACATGAAGTACCTGTACGTTTAGCTGCTACGGCTGCCTCATCGTGGGTTCGATTCCCACTCAATGTAAATATGTTTATATATGAATTATATTCCACTCTTATTCATGGAATAAATCTAATTAATGTATTTATTTTCACTTTTTACTCATAAGCCGTAATAAAAGAAAACTTATCACTATTTTAACTTGAATCGTATATATTTTTTAGTAGTTTTCATAATTTAATACACAATTTATTTTAGAATAGCACTGCTATTTCAAACTTTCATTTATAATTCCACTTCAGAACTTGCTATGAGAACTACAAAAGCACTATTCCCAGCTGCGCAGAAGAAAAAGTGAAAGTTTATAAATCGATTTCGAAAATTCATGAAACATAATATTCGCAATGCGTACGTACGGTATTATTCGTTCCTAATGTTCGTAAACACTTTATTCAGAATCAAGTTGCACAGTTAACTCAGTTCTCTCAGTGGGCAGCTCGCCAACTAAGACCATTGTCATTGGTTCAACTCCTACAGAGGACACTTTATGGCATTCCCAGGTTGTTGTTTTGAGTTTGACTTAAAGTCCGTTAATTATATGTATGCATAGTTCCTAATGACACGGAAAATGCGCATGTAATAAATTATATAGTGCCTATTAACCATGATTTAAAAGCTTGTATTTCTAGTTTCATTGTTGTTTGGGTGAATAATATCGGGTTATATTTAACGCGGTCACAAATTAATCCGAAAATCAGGTGGTAAAAATAATAGCCTGGCAGCTTTTTTTTTTATTTAAAAAAAGCTATAGTGAAGACTCATTTTATTCAATTTATGGGTGTCAAAATTACTGAATGTGGCGTATAAAAATACTAAGTGAGCCACTATTTATGGATGGTTATAAAAAAATAAGCACGAAGGCTAAAGCGGCTCCCGCGTTAGCCTTCTAACCTAACCTATCCAAGTTGGGGCGCGCTATACTCGATTCCTCATAACTTCACAACGGACACACGGGTCACTCAGTATTTTAGTCGCCCACTCAATATTTAAAGTAACTCATTATCAGTCGTTCATTTATTATTTTTGTCGCACGGTTTATTATATCCCAATAATACCCATCATCTTCTTCACAGATTTGGTCCTAATAACTGTCCCAATCACGATGGTTGCATACAAAACTTTCACGGTAGAGCCCAGGGTACGCTCCCCTATGCATTTACCTCTGGAGGTAAATGCATAGGAGACTGGTAAGCCATATCTGGATATGGCTTACCTTCGCTCTTGAGAAAAGACTGCGTCAGAGAATTCCGTTCATCGGCAGTTCTACCAGCTAGCAGATGAGGCTGGCTTGTTCCCGGAAGATGTTAGACACACAATACACGGAGCTCTTATCCAATTTTTAGGATTCCGTACCTCAAAAGGAAAAATACGGAACCCTTATATGATCGCTTCGTTGTCCGTATGTCTGTCTGTCAAAACCTATTTCTAGGGCATGGACGGATCAAGTTGAAATTTATACCAAATACTCAAGGTTACAACTTCTTACACCTGTAAAAAAATCAAAGAATGAGGTTAGCACAATAAAAAGATATTGCCGTTTACTGTGAGGATCGAAATAAAATATTTTTCTTTCTTTCTTTATTTACGTAATATAAGTTCGTCCCTTAATTCAGTTTTGTACGGAACCCTCATTACGTGAGTTCAACTCGCACTTCACCGGGTTTTTTTACTACGTTTCTTAAATAACTTTTTCAAAGAAAGTAAAACTGTTTATTCTGAACAGTTTTTCTGATAACCTACAAAATTATGTGATGCGATTGGGAGGGTTCAAGTACAACGATGACTCAAACCCATACGGTCCTTCGGCGATTAAATAAACTCCTAGAAAAACTCTAATGGAACACGTATATGTAATAATGAGCTGTAACGAAATAGAGATATTAGCTCACGTCCCACTGATGGAGTGACACACGTTTATGTAGTTGAAAAACGAAGTCACACGTTTCAGTATATAAATATCGTACTTATATATATTTCACTTTCATTTTGCTAAAGTTTTTTTTTTTATCTGGTACTAGCTTTTACCCGCGGCTCCACCCGCGTGGATGTTGGTTATCTCGACGAAACATAGCCTATGTCCTTTTCCAAGGTCTAATCTATCTCTGTGCCAAATTTCATAACAGACAGACAGAAAGACATACAGAGTTACTTTCGCATTTTTTATAATATGAGAATGATAAATCTAAAAAAAATATATGATGTATGCCATGCAAACTTCCACCGAAAATTGGTTTGAACGAGATCCAGTAACTAGTTTTTTTTTAATCCGTCATAAACCGCAATTTTCGTCTTTGCTGCTACGGAACCAATCATGGGCGAGTCCGACTCGCACTTGGCCGGTTTATTTATTAAACAGTAGCGTATAAAATGCTCAACATATACTCAAAATTTATGATATACTCAAAAACTCAATTAGGTAGACAAATTCCTTTACTTATAAAACTCTTGGTTTTCACTTAGGTAAAGTTTTTATTTAATATGATAAAGGCTACTTCAGGTCTATACAGAGATAGCATTGACCGGTTTGACTACTCCATATTATGTCATCACATTTATAGCTATTGAGAACATGATGATGCAGTATAATGAATTCACTACCGTTTCATTAGTTAAATTGAAAGGATAATTCACTGCAGTATACGAGTAACAATACATAATCCCCAAACTCTGTTCCTGATCTGTTATCGTATATCGCTTTACAGTATTCATCCGTGAATTATTTCACAACAAAGCGCTTTTAGCGCTAAAGCTGCTTAGTTGTAACAGTTGTTGGAACCATCAATCAGAACATACCTCCACTAGCAGTTGCTGAACTTTTAATAAATCATTAAAATGTTACGGCATTTATGTTGATGCTTGGAGATTATTATTCTATAAAGGCTGACCGAGTATTTTGTTTCAACATTTACATGAAAACATCTGATTCTCCTTTTTTAGTAGTTTAATTCATATGGCTTTTATGGGAGCGACTATCCAACCCAGAATGAAAATTATGTACAGCTTGCAGGTAAAATTGGCTTGGATTGGGACTTGAAAAAAAATACGATCTTGATGTGGTATTTCCAGCGAAACTAAATTGTATAGATAGTTATATATGGAGGATGAAGGAGAATAATAATAGAGGTCAAAGGTCAAAAGGCTTTACGGAAAAAATCAAAGTTCAGCCGCTTAACAGTTAGGCTAGAAAGCCGTCCCCAACTGGTCCAGAGAATGAGATATAGGTACATTTAATACAACAAGTTGTTGCCCGCGGCTCCCGGCCATCGCGACCAAACATAGCCTATGTCCTTTCCCAAGGTCTAATCTATCTCCGTCCCAAATTTCATCGAAGTCGGTCCAGTGGTTTAGGCGTGAAAACGTAACAGACAGATAGACAGACAGAATTAATTTCGCATTTATAATATTAGTATGGATACTGTTGCTAATATAGAGGGTACTTCAGTTTAATTGCATTTCCAAAATAGTTATTGTAGCTACTCACAAATTATTATAAAACTACGCCTCTTGCTAAACGTTAACGAAAGTATAAACCTTGAAATGGAAACGGTCCGACTCTAACACCTTATTAGCCACTGGATGTAGACATAAATAAAACAATGTAACAGCTGTCTAGCTAGTTAAATAAAAGTGAAATAAGGGCAGAGTGAGAAGAATGAGTTATCTTACGGTTCTAAGAGTCAGTTTGGGATCTCGCCCGACCCTTTGAAACGTTCGCGCTGAGCGAAATAGCCTCCTTAAATGTCATATTATTGTTAAATGTTTATGCCTTCGCCTTATCTTTATTGTACGCTTTTCTTTTATTAGATTGAAATTTTGGTGTAATAAGAGAGGATTATAGTTTCATGTAATAACTATCTACTGCAGACGAGAAAACCTTTAAACAATCGTAATACATGTATGATATACACGTACGAGTATACACGTATGAATATCATAATCTTCATTATACACCAAAAAAGAATTATTTAAAATTACGTTAGTACAAATGGTGGCTTTATAGCTCAAGGCAATTTCTCGCAGACAACCATAATAATATCTCTAAAAACAATTTCCAGACTGAATTACTATGAAATATATTTAGCGCCATTTAGAACCCACGCATTATAATAGTTGAGATGCCATTATAACCAGACGTAGTTTTATTGCTTCTATTTGAACCTTTAGAATTTCAGGCCAACGACTTAAGTCTAATCACTAGTCAGTTAGTCACCCACCTCGCACTTTGTAAGGTTTGACTGTTATTTGCTTGACTCCTATATACAGCCGCTTCTTCTTGCGCATAAGGTTTCCACACGACGAAGAAAATGTGTGAAGACTCAAAACATAACAATTTTAACGCATTGAACTGAACTAACAAGAATATAATACTACTATTACCATAGTCTATTCAGATCACCTTACAAGAAGTATGAAAAGTACAAGTTAAGTATAAACTTAAGGTCGCGGCCTACGTAACGGGATAATATCCCGGCCGGAAGGGTGACGGGATGGGCGCGTGGCTGCCCCCTTGACAACAGGAATGTGGTGTTAATGCATACGAACCGTGATACGGATCTAACGTGCTAGTGTTGTGAACAAGGAAAGATGATTTTATTCATTTCAAGAATTGGCTTTAATCGATTTTATTATTCATAGTAATTTAATTGATGAGGAAACGGCACGATTAGTTTATTTTAGCTACTTTCATAGCGTTATGTCATATGGTTTGTTGCTGTGGGGCTCAGCTGCCGATATTGAGACTGTTTTCATATTACAGAAACGCGCGATACGAGCAATCTACGGCCTCAGACCCCGTGACTCGCTGAGAGAAACATTTAAAGAAATTAATATATTAACGGTTGCTTGTCAATATATTTACGATAATATTTTATACATACGGAAGAACTTAAATCTTTTAAAAAAGAACTCGGACACACATGATTATAATACGAGAAATAAAGATAAACTAGCAGTGCCAATACTCAGGCTTCATAAGGTTGGTAATTCATTTGTAGGCAACAGTATAAAAATATTCAATAAAATTCCTCAGGATTTGGTTGACATGCCACTTAATATTTTTAAAATAAACGTGAAAAAAAGTCTAATGGAAAAAGCTTATTATAAAGTAGAAGAATATCTTAATGATAAAAATGCATGGTCAACCTAATCACTTTCTTGCCCGCACATTGTAAATTGTATAAAAACCGTATTAAAAAATAAATAAATAAATAAAAAGGATAATTGAGTTCTCTGAGTTTCTTGCTGGTATCTTCTCAGTAGAACCAACTACCGAACCAGCGAAAGAATCATTTTCAAATGGTTTACTTTAATTTATTTAATATTTTATTTTTTGTTCACATACTTCTTGACACAATTGTAATATTTTGACGTTCATATGTGCTCTATATGTGCCTAAATTGAATAAACGAAATTGATTCTTTGATTCTTTGATTCTTTGCTAAACAAATTGCGACGAGATTTTTCCCGCCCCGCACGTACCACTTTCCCCTCCTGTCTGTGTCTCCGTGACATATTATGTACTTCCGCATTTGTATGAAACGATATTTCCAAAACTTCCCGTCCCGTCTCGTCCGTGCAAAATATCGTCACGTATGCCTTTAAATCAATCAGCGAATGTTCCATAACTGTGGAAAAAAACTGGTAAACACGTATTACTTTAACGAGATAGAGAGAATACTACTTCAATAACAGACTTAGACAGAGCCCTAAGTAAGTGTTTCAGAGCTGACACTCAATACCAGGATCCCATAAAACAGTGGAACGCCGAATCACTTGATCCATAACAAGCCCAAAATCTTGAGACAACCTCAATTGAACGGAGTGCTATTCAATGCCATATTACAATCCTTCTCATAACCAAATACTGAATTCCTGATTCTATTGTACACGAGCAAATAGCGCAGGCGATGTTGTAACAAACAGTCTGTCATAAGAATCATTAATCATGCTAGCAATTGTGTTGTACCAAACTAATATTGTGAACTTTCAGCGTTCCACCATTTTGAATTATTAAAGGAGCTTGGAGCGATTATTCGAGAAAGGTTTTTACTTTAAGATTGATCACTGTATTATTTCATTGACTTGCCGTTTTATCTTGAGTAAGAATCATACAATTTTATACACAAACTAGCTGTTGACCCTGGTTCCACCTGCGTGAAATACTGTCCCATTCCTATGATCCACAGGCACCTATTCCCGGGAAAAAATATAGTTTAGGATCGATTCTGAGACCTACCAAATATGCAAAAAACATTCATTAGATCAAGCCTTTTCAGAAAACAAACACTGTGACATGACATGAGAATTTTATATATCATCTAATTTTATATAATTTTAATATTCTCACTGTAGTTGAAGAATATGAAAAATTGCTTTGTGCTATATCTAATTGCTCGTAGTCTTAGCACTCGCGATCCACAAGAACCTAGGATAAAAGTAGCCTGTATGCAACTCTAGACTGTAAACTATCTCTGTGTTTAAATTCACTCAGTTCTATTCGACGTTCTTTTATAAAAAACACACAATATCCAGTCATCTATCTACACAAACTTTCACACCTAATTTTTTATTAGTATAATTCTGATTTCAAAATAACTAACACCAATGAGAGCAATGAACTTATACAAGTAATTTGTAGTCGAAAATAGGCAAGCATCAACTTGTCAAATAATAGTCTATAAGCTTATATGTAACCCGACTGCCTTTTAATGACGTGTAATTATTCATAAAGTTCATTAGCACTGGTGAGTATGATGTAAGTCAATAACCAAGTTTTCATTCGTAACCTATTATAGGGTTTATTTGAAAGTTATCCCCCCGTCTGACTTATGCCTGGCACATGCTTAATTAAATCCAAATAGTTTCTGTGATTCCTTGTGTAGTGTCAATCGTGACCATCAAAAATGTGTCCAATGACAGTGTTCCAATGATGTGTTCATTGGACACATTTTTGATGGTCACGACTATACACACTTCAAAAAGAATCACAGAAACTGAGGATTTAATTAAGCATGTGCCAGGCATAAGTCAGACGGGAGGCTCTAGTTTTCAATTAAACCCTACACATATTTGGTAACGAATGTAAATATTTTATTATATTTACGATACATTCGCTTGGTTATTGACTTAATTTATTTAAAATAACCTATTTAAGAAGCTTGAATGAACTCGAATTTATCGATGTTCAATGAAGATGATACACTGAAGATATTATTTTTCAGTAACAAGTAAACTTCTGCAAAAACTCTGTAAAAACAGGTACTCTATAAAAGTAGTGAAAAATGCACACAAAAGGGCGAGTTTAGTGCGCTCATTCAGTGTGTACTTTCACAATATTTTTAACTTTTCATATTTGATCTCTGTTGTTCAGACGAAATACGTTTAGTTTGTGAATTTCAACCGTGCTGCTCTGTATTCTGGCTACAATCTCTTTGTCGGATTGGCATTCATGGAACGACAGAGTTTAAGTGTGTTTGCATTCTTTATAGGCGGTGATGGAATTGAGGTATATGTGGACAAGACGATGTCTGAGACTTACAAAAAAGTCGAATAGATGAGCTTCAGTTAGTTTCGTCGACACTTTTTATTTTTTGTGAAGTTTTAAGTTTGAATGTTGATAGTGGTTTTTGTGAACAAGAGTTTATAGTCGACTCAGTTATTTACAAGGTGAACCTGAATATTTTTTGTAACAAGTGTTTTTAGCTGGTATGAGTAGTTTTGTTGCATAAACTCGCCGAAATCCTTAAGAAATATGGAAATATGCAACTCGGTCGCGTTTTGAATTTGTTAAAATGTTCATCTACAATGTTTAAAAATATAAATAAAACATACAAGCAATAAGACTGAAAATGCTTACCCGGACTCCGAGGTCAAAACTTTAGATACAACCAGGATTAACGCAAGGATGATGATGATGATTTTTAAATCTTAATTAATTAAACATTTTAGAACATAATTCATTGTTTCCGTAATTCTTAAGATTTTCAGTAGTTGCTTACTAATTGCATTAGACGTTTCTCACAGACGAAGGATAATACATACATACATACACTCACTTCTGTAAATCCCCGAAGGGGTAGGCAGAGGTGCATTAACACCCACATTTCGCCAAATATGATTTTCGGTCCCAATATATAGCGAATGAGCCTATTGCCGTCAACTGGGTTGTATGTTTACTGTCGGATAGAGAACAGCCCTATCCCTTAGTCGCCTTCTACAATGCCCACAGGAAGTTAAACGTTAAAAGTTAAACGTAAAAAGTTAATTTTATTTTAACCTGACATTTTCTTTTTTATTATTTTATATCATATATTTTCTATTAACTGCTCTTAATATTTTGTTTACTTGACATTTATTTTATTTTTTTATTTTGTTTTTATTAATTATTTCATTGACATCAATTGGTATTTTAATCTAGATTAATGATAAGTGATGTATATGCATGACAAAATAAATATTTACATACCATAATGTAATGGTAGAATGTACACGGGACGACGTATATATAAGACCATTCTATGTACCTACATTCTTGTGAATAAATGAACTTTGAACTTTGAACTTTGAACTTTAATCGTTTTTCACAGATGAACGATAATGAGAAACTTTTAAATATTTTCTGTAGGTAAGCCGTATTGTCGCACAATGAATAGGAATCTTTAAGCCATCTTACTTCCGTCTAGGAATAATGAAGGCGCGCCATGCAAACTGTTTTCTTATAAATAGAAGGACAGACATTGTTATGGAAAAATAGATTGTTTCTCAACCATCCGGCTCTCATCTGCTGTTATCATGAGATACTTGTGAAATGAAAGCTTGTAACTATGACAATGAGAATAGCCTGAAAGACTAAATGGATACGAGTTGATTATAACCTTTTTATTAGATTTAATACCTAGTTGTTAAGATGTGCATGCAATTCTCCTCGTACTTGTCGGGAAACTTTGTTACTGGTTTAGAGTCCTAAGTAATCCCTAATCTTACCCATGATCTATGTAAAATAGCTGTTAAGTTTCCAATAAATAAAATAAATAAATAAATTGTAGCTAGAAAAAAAACTGTTAATCGTCGGAGGTCCGTAAGGGGCTGATCACGGGTTCGTGTCTAGCCTGAGCGATTCACTTTTCCATTATTACCAGTTAAACTTTCTTCTATTAAACTTTCAAATAGCTATGACCCCTAACTTACGGAACACCGCCGAACACAAACGTCTAAGAATAGCTTCGCATCGATCATACTTATCGTATCTCGAGGTGAGGTAACACAAACTAAACACACTTGGGAAACTTAAACATAAGTTTTTATTATTCAACTTCAAAGAACTGAACTAGAACATCGATATTATTGCTCAAATAACTATAGAGTTTATAGAAACAGCCTCCGTGGCGTAGCGGTAGTGAACGCGGCCACTACGCAGGAGGCGCGGGTTCGATCCCCGCTCAGTGCAAATATTTGTGTGCATGAAATATGGGTATTTGCATTGGTCTGGTCGTGCCTCGGAGAGCACGTTAAGCCGTCGGTCCCGGTTGCCATAAGAACATCTATGGCAGTCGTTACGGGTAGTTGGAGCCCTAAAAATTCCAAACAACAACGGTCTAGCTGCAAGGCTTCGATATCACCCAATGTTACCATTGGGTTGTGGAGGTCAGATGGTAATCGCTTCACGGAAAAACATCGAGGTCTAGCCAAATCTGTAGTTAAGACTGGTAAAGCGGACCCCAGCCTCCAAGCTGAAAAAAGCTTCGGATGCGACTGGGGATAAACGCTAGGATGAAGAAGAACTATAGAGTTTATAGAAAGAACATCCCGTTTGCGAATAAGCATTTCCCTAACTTAATCATCATGTCGTGTTGGTACCCGGTGGAGTAGAATAGGGTCACCCCATCTCTTCAGTTGGGTGTCGTAAAAGGCGACTAAGGAATAGGGCTGTTCTTCATCTGAAAGTAAATATACAACCCATGACCCAAATACTCGCTTAACGACTATATATCGACCGGTTTGCATGATCCACGATTTTACAGACTCGTGCGTGGAAAGGGTTCGTCCGAAATATACCTCAGGACTCGTATCTTGGACTTAAATCGCGAGACAAACAAGGACCAACCCCTCTAGACAAGTGCTGCTCGGCGTATGATGGAATAGAATGCCAAATGTTTGGGATTTGACGTATATGACAGGTGTCAACGAATGTCAAAAATGTCAAATCCTATACATTTGTCATTCTATTCCATCATACGCTGAGTAACGAATTGCCACTTGTCTAGAGGTGCTTGCTCGCACAGAATGTTTTGTAATCTATGCTTCGTGCATTTGAGCTCGTCCACCGCCGTAGCACCCCGGCCCATCTACCCCTTAGTTCTTTGGGACCCCAACTGAGTTGGGTTCGTCCATTTTCGTAACTGTCATTTTCATAACCAGCTACGAACGTGGAATTTTTTTCTTGCTTTCATAGACGACTTGTAAGAGGAGGCTTCTTGAAAATATCCGACACGCAATTTAGCATTATTTTGTTAAGTGTGAACTACTTAATGTAAACACAAACTAAGGCCAGTATTCTAGAACACTGCTCAGTTCTGAATCTAGATTTACCTGAGGGCAGATTGTATAGACAATCTGTCAAATCTGTCAATCTTTCCATAAAATTTGTGTTCAAGATTCGTTCTAGAATACAGGCTTAATATAAATATCGTTCAATTATATAATAATATTTTAAATGCGTAACCTTAACGGGTTGCCCTTTTGTAAAAGTATAAATATTTTCTAAGAATATGTATTATGAGGCATTTAAAAATAAATGTTTCTTAATAAAAACGTCTCTTTTGTGAAATTTGATCGCAATCTTATATAATGGCTGTACAATTATTTAAAAATATTATTCAAAGTAATATCTCAAGTTAGTAATCGGTTAATAGAAGCGAAATAAACTAAATAGAGGGCTAGGTAAAATATACAGTCTTTTTAGAGTTATTGTTAATGAAATCACTAGATCTCTAAGTGATTAACTTATTTAGGTGGTATAGTATCATCTTTTCTCCAAAAAAATTATGCAACAAGTCTCTCTGTAGTCAAGCCAAGTTGATTTTGTCGAATTGTAAATTCTGTTACAATTAACCTCTTGCAGTCTTATTACAAAAAATAGAACAAAGACTGGTTTAGACCCGAACTACAGAGTCCAGGCTTAATCTCAAGACCATGGTTTATACCTCTCCTTATTACAAAAGCTGAATAATCCGGAGACTACTTAGTACCTGGTTTAGACCTTGGCCTAAATAACAACCACAGATAACTCCAACTATTGTTCGTTCATTATGATATCATTCGGTCGCAACGTTTCGTTTCTAAAATTTCTGAAATCACTAATAAATAATATTTACTAAAAATGCTGAAAAAAATATTTAATCATAAATATTTTCATTAAATTAAATTGCATGAATAATAGTTATACTTTATTTTATAATATAATATCATTATTATGCTATTATTTAGCAATCATTGTTATAATATTGTTATCATTATTATAAGACGTTAAATGGAACGAAACGTAGTTTGCCGGAGTTCGCGCGTTCTGTTCTAAAATTTTTCCAATTTTTATACCCACTTTTAAATTTAGTTTAGTATACATAATATACCTACATATTTCAAGTTATTTTACGAGTTGGAACGAGAAAAGAAAAAGAGAGCCGAAAATTGGACTTCCGAAAAAAAAGTACCTACTTATGCCAAAATATGACGTATGTCAAGTCTGATGTATTATTATTGTGATTTATACTTGAGACTTTAGACCAACGTTAAACTAGGGGTCACGCAGGTTTATCTTTAGACCAGAGATAGTCCTAGGTTTAGTACTAAAACGCTTTTTGTAATAACATTTTCTTTAGACCAACAATAACATTTTCAATGGTCCAAAGACGATTTAGACCTGGGTTTAGAGTTAGTCCGTGTTTTTTAATAAGGCTGGGTTAGTTATTAAAGTATTGATCCTACATTAATAATGTCTAGACATGATTTATATAAAATTTAATGTAATTTTCAATATACAAAAAAAAACTGAAAAAGGAACCTCTCCCTCCCCCCTCCCCACCGCTGGCTCGTCTACCACTTTACGACTACGATTTTTAATATGTTAATTTGGGAATTACTAAGGGAATAACTGTACCCACTTTCAAAACTACATGAATTATTATGTTCGTATGTTCATTGTCCCGCACTATTTATAAATAAACCATCTGAGAGACATCTCACCTAAGTAAATGATGTTATAGTCGAAGATCGAACACGTATGCCTAGAAAACCTATTCGCTATAAGCTTGAAGGTTATTAAATAGGTACTTTGTGAAAACATAAACTCAGCGAGTCGTTGGATCAACTAATTGTATTAGCTTGTTTCGATGTTTTCAGCATCAGTCAGGTTTTATATTTTTAATAATTATTTTATTTTATCATTTTAAGTTATAACTGATTTATATTTTGGTAATCGCCTTCTAATTGCCTCAATTTTGATAAACTACTCGATATGTTTGAGTGAAAAAAAATTTTGACTACATACGGTTTGGCGCCAAAAATCCCCATCATTTAGCTTTTATTCAAATATTTTATGTATCCTAGAACACTTGGGAAAAGAGTATTACGGTATTGAGTATTTGAGGTATTAAATTATATTGAAATCTGTACAGTGGTTCAGAAGATATGGGGTAATAAAGAATATTACAAGATTACATACATACAAGATACGCGCGAAAAACATAACCTCTTAGCAGTCAAATTTAAAGAAGCGGTTATTGAAGCTTTAAAGACCTCACAACAATCTAATGTATAATTATAATACCTTAACATGAAACTCGCGTGCTTATACATTCTCTTTTAAAATACACATTAGTTCGTGGACATTGGTGTGGGTTATGCGTTTACCTAACAGATAAATATCTTTCCTGTAGTATTAATGTACAACGCATAACTGTTAAATGTTCCTTTAAATAAATAAATAAATATTACAAGATTACATACATACAAGATACGCGCGAAAAACATAACCTCTTAGCAGTCGGGTAAAAAGAACAATATTAGGTACCTGCTCACGTTCCGACATCGCTACTAAAACATAGAACATATACTATAGGAGAACCCTTTACCACAATATAATACGGCGATACAAATCTTTGATCAATATTTATTATGTTCTCCAGCCTAACTTGAGCCCCCATTCTATTCCAGTTTATAGAGAAACTGAAAAAAGTGAGCGGTATAGAGGTCAATTCATAATGGTAATGTATAAAGGCCAGATTTCCGTTTGGGAGGGGGAGGTAGTAGATTGGGTACGAAATGTCCGGAACCAGATTTGACACTCACCCTACATCGTCACATTACACCCTTTTTACTTATAAGGCTCGATAGTGTGAAAGGTGCTTATTAAAAATGCCCGTAATTACTTAGGGTAGGTTTACTACTTAGAAAAAAAAATCGACTGAAACGTTTTCTTTTTAAGTAAAATTTTACATGTAAATAAAAATAAAGGGATTGGTCGCGGGTACAAGTCCCGTCTTGAGTATTCACTTTTTCCAATGTAAAACAATGAAACGTTTTATTATCTACGTATACCTACCTAAATAAACTTCCACTTTGATTTTTTCGTAAAATTTTCAATAATATACATTATTTGCACCAATATCCGATTGATATATGCGATAAATACCTCGCCTAAATATAATAGTACTAAATCTCTGTAAAACCTTATTAACGTTACTATGCTATAAATAAATCTAATGTTATTAAACACAGTAGAAACTCACTACCGGTATTATATTGTATCCTAAATCATTCAGACTAATTCTAACACGTGTAGTAATAACAAAAATTCGTCAGCTATTTATAAAATAATCTCCTTGTACATCTTGTAATGAAATAAGTGTGACAATGACACGTAGTTCTGAAGATAAATCATGTCTTACAGCGGACAATAGACCACTACTTCCATTACACAAAGAGTTGAGCTAACAATGCTCGTTTCTTAATTAAATAGCTTTACTTTTCGTTTGTATTATCATACTGCTCCTCCAACTGAAGTGCTTGATTGTCTTGTAGCATCCTTGAAGTTTTCTTTTGGGTTGACATTCTCTTCAGGAAAATATGATTTAGTTCAGTTCCTTCTAATTAATAGTCTGTGTCTTTGCTTTAGAATTTAAATTTGTGTACCACACAGTATTAAATGGATTCGCTGACGGCACAACTTCTTCTTTTTACTGAGCCAGCTGCACGAGTGTGACTCCCCTGGTATTGTACACGTCCATAGACTTCTTTGACGCTTTCTATCCGGTGGGCCATGTGCTTGTCTGCGACCTAGGTGATATAAAAATGTAACAAAAGTGTGCAATGAAGGTTTGAAAACATTATCGTCCGTCGGCAGTCGGATAAATAGTAGTCGAGTACTTCTAGATTATTTTTTGAACCCACGTACAAACACACAAGTAATATAAGCCCTAAAATAGATTGGATAGACACTTTAACTGGACAATCTAGGAGAGTAGATAACTTAGGAGTTTATGAGGACGCTGACACTTCGACGACAGAGGAGTGAACCAAACATTCCAAGTGCTATTTCATTATCTAACAACTCCTCTTGTGAGTGGAAGGATGCTGTCAAATGGTTATGTCGGATTTGAAGCAATATAATCAGTCAATCTACCGACACGTAGTTTAGAACAGGAGCTAGGAAAACTAAAACGTCTGAGAAACTTTTATAGACAGATGACTTTCACGATTTCGACTAGGTACTTCAATTTGTATAGAAAATAATGAGGGTGAGATTGTTCATGATAAAAAGGAATAATTTTATGAGCTCTTTATGAAAAAATGCATCTCTGTGAGTATTCCAAGACATCCAGGTGAACCAGAGGCCAAAAGTCAGTTGACATAGCATTTCTCCTAAAAAAGGCTATCGCTGATTCAAATCCTGTCCAGTAGGTTGATTTTTTTTCTATTTAAAACATCATCATTGGTGTCAGACTGGTCGTTCAATAACTTTAAAAATATGTTGTAACCGCAAAATACTCATATATGTCCCAGCACACATTCAAAGAAAAATACAAAGCGGTGCGTACAAAAATTCTTTCAACCAATTCTGCCCCGGAAATTCGACCACGTCCCAAAAACTAATATTTTCATAACAAATAGCCGCCTCCATACAACCTACACCGAGGCTCTCGTTGAAAAATCGACAGGTGCACGTGATAGCATTCTACCATCGCCATTTGCTTTATTTATAGTGCCCTTTCCCCGTAGAAAAAGACAAGCACATATTGAAGCCCTTTTCACGCCAATTATATCGTGGATCTTGTTGGATTTCGTTTTGAATTTACTGTGATGTAGGTTAGAGATCAGTTTCGATGTAGTTATCTATTGAAAAGATGTTCGAACTATTATCGTAGGTAGTTTATTCTTTGAGTACGATCTAGTGTTGTAAAGTTATTTCTGTTGTTAGTAGATCAATAAATGAAATAGTGGAGTAAATATTTCTGTTGCCACCGAACTAGAATGTTCATTTATAGAAATAACTAGCTTTTGCCCGCGGCTCCGCCCGCCTGGATGTCGGTAATCGCGACCAAACATAGCCTATGTCCTTTCTCAAGGTCTAATCTATCCCTATACCAAATTTCATCAAAATCGGTTCAGTGGTTTAGGCGTGAAAGCGAGACAGACAGACAGACAGACAGACAGACAGAGTTACTTTCGCATTTATAATATTAGTAGGGAAGTAGGGATTTACTGATATACAGTGGCAGCAGCTCTAGTTCAGTGGTTACACAGTTCCAAATTTGAAACTTATCTACTCGTACCTTTAGCTCCTTTTATGTACCTACCTTTTTTATTTCTAACGTTATTTTAGTAATACGGAATTTAGTAACTCGACTTTTCATGTAAGGATAATACTCGTAGTCATACCTACGAGTATATTTAGCTACCTTTTTCCAAAGGTCGATATTTCCTTACGTACCCAATTAGGGACAGGGCTAAAATTAAAATTGACGTTCAAACTTTCTGCCAATCCTAATTAGCGTCGTCAATGAAATGTCGAGTGAAAATTGGAACAGTATTCAATTCAAAAAAGTATTATAAATTATGCTGGCTCTTCAACGAACAGGGGAAACGAAATTGGAATAAAAAATACGTTCGTATTCTATTATTAGCCAGTTCATGGAAGTTATCCTTTATAGATCGAAGTATTTCTGGGTATACCCAGAAATATACTTTGATTTGATCTTAAAAGGATAACGTCCATAGACTGGCTTATAATTGATACTTAAAAATATTAACCTCGTGGATCCCGAATGCAAAGCCGCGTGGGCGTGGATCCCGCCAGAATAGAATATAGACCACCCCATCTCCTCCCATGTGGTGTCGTACAAGGCGACTAAGATGGGATAGAGCTGTTTAACGTCAGACAGATATATTATACAGCCCAGACTCAGCCTCAGACACATGGCTCAAGTCAACAATAGAGCCCGGAATACGGCAATAGGCTCACCTCCTATTACGTTGGGATACAATGATTTGTGAAATGTGGGTGTTAATTTACCTCTACTTAACTCTCCGGGGATAAAAGCGTGATTGTATGTATGTGTATGTATAAAACTAACCTCTAGTTATCGTAAGTAATATTTCCTTTTTTAATCAGTGAGGAAACAATGTACATCATCTGATTTGTTTCGCTTAATCATTCGTTTTAACTACATATTTGTTGTTCTAGCAACAGAAATACGAACAGTGGATACACGGTTTTAGTGTCAGGGTTCAGTTGGGTAAGGAGCCCTAAAAAGTGTCGCAAGTGTCGTAAATCTGCAACGATTAAACGATACGATTAAAAGAAACTTTATTTCAATGTAATACTGATAACAATCTGAAAGATATATATTTTTCTAAAGATCTTAGACTTACACGAGTAGTTATATCATTTTCTTAAAACAAATATGTACCATATAATATGTATATATATAACAAGTTCCTTGTACTGTCAGGATCAGATCGAACTTGACCAGCAAAGTACTTAAAATGATCTTAATACCTAATTATATTAACACCAAAATATTATAGGTATTGATTTAAATTGTATTATCGCTCGAACTAAAGGTGTGTACCAAATATCGGAACAATCAGTCAACAGGAAGGGGAAGCTAACCATACCAAGGTATACTTCGGGATATGTATCTTGGACCTAAACCGCGAGACAAATGAGGCCCTGTCGCCAGCAGATTGCTTTGTAACAATCTATGCTTGGTGAATTTCAGCTCGTCCACCACGGTAGCCCACTGTGCTATCCTCAAAAGACACCATTGAAACGTGTACTGCGTTTAAAGCACATTTTGAGCACATAATGACGGTCCCCGCGGATGGATAGCCGCGTGGTTCCCGGCAGAGTAGAATTTAGGCCACCCCATCTCCTCCCTTGCGGTGTCGTACAAGGCGACTAAGGGATAGGGCTGTTTAACATCAGACAGATATATACAGTCCAGGCTCAGCTTCAGATACATGGCTGGAGTCAACAATAGTGCCCGGAATACGGTAATAGGCTCACCCCCTATTACATGGGACCTAATACAATGATTGGTGAAATGTGGGTGTTAATTCACCTCTGCCTAACCCTCCAGGGATAAAGGCGTGATTGTATGTATATATATTATGTATGTAATGCTGGTAATTTGTCATATACCCGGGGGCGGGTTGGGGACTCTGTGGTCCCCTCACCGGAAGAGGGCCAGATCGAGAGATATGGTCCTGGGTCGGCCGGGGTGCGAGGGATATGGCTACGACAATCTCACCTCCGGCAACTGACGGCCCACAGACGGCGTGCGTTTTAGTCGGTTCGAGTCCGACATAACCTCCTCCTCCGGCTACGGTGGGGGAGGTATCCGTGGGGATTTTGCGCACGATAAAAAAAAAAAAAAAAAAAAAAAAAGGTAATTTGTCATAAAAATCAAATGATGGTAAGTAATTTGTCCCGAGTAAAATTACCATCAGATTGAGAAATTTGCTAGTCAAGATCAATCTGATACCGACTGTACTAAAATCTCTAAACAAACATGGCGTTTAATCAAGTATGTTTAAAACTGCGTTTATAAAGCTTTTCGGCAATAAATTAACGGGCCAGACGTGTACCTGTCACTCGGTTGTCTTGTCACAGCCCGAAATAGGAGGCTATTGCAGACTGTATATTTAATTATATACACCCCATCAATTATACAGAGAGTGACATGGTCGCCTTTGTTGCTAGATTAAAATTATTTACGCTATAAAACTATTAATAAAATATGCGGGGATGGTCTGGGTTTAGTCTAAAATCTATTCAGCAACAAAACTTCATACGGATTGCAATTAAAACTCTTCTTCAATATAAACATAAAAGTGACCTCAATATAATTTGTTTGGCTTTTATGGGAGAGACTATCATCTGACCCCGGTAATTCCAAAAGGAAAGTCTACTCCAGAGGCTCGCGCTTAACAGCTTAGTTAGAATTGAACTCGAACTAAGTAAGAAGTAAGTAAGTCGATGGCATGAAATTCAATTCTTTCGGATTCAATTCAACCTCACCCCATATCAAATACAATTATGTAGGTACTACTAGTTGTGGCACGCGGCTTCGCCCGCGTGAATACCGGCTATCGCGACCAAACATAGCCTATGTCCTTTCTCAAGGTCTAATCTACCCCTATACCAAATTTCATCAAAATCGGTTCAGTTGTTTAGGCGTGAAAGCGTAACAGACAGACAGACAGACAGACGGACAGATAGACAGACAGTTACTTTCGCATTTATAATATTAAGTATGGATGGATATGGATTAGTATGGATGGATATATATCTGTAATTCCATTATTCACAACGTATTCACTCAAAACTATTTTATGTATAAGTATGGTGATGACGCGATATTTATATACTTCTTTGATTATTTGTTAATATGTAAGAATTACAGTAAATGGGTCCTACGTCACCCTAACCTAATATACCATTACCGAAGCTACAATAACCCATTGAACACAAAACTAGGGAAGCAAACGACTTCAATGTATCACAGCCGATTATTACCAACAAATTTATGAAATTCGAAACAGGCCCATCGTCTATTTCGCGACGTAACGAGCATCAGATTCCTCTATATAGGGTGAGTTTTCAGTTACCCAAAGGTTTTGAAGCACATAGTTTGTACGTAAGGTAGGGATCGAGGTAGGTAGGGAACTAAATGTTGATTCTCAGTCATTAATTTGCTACTATTCAAGATTTACATACGTATTAAAAATTCACTTGTTTTAACATGACATAAAATAAATACCAAAAACATTTAAATTTTCTTATATTTTTGCCTGCCTTTGGTAGATTTATCAAGCTACATGTGGCTTGATGAATCTATCAAGTGATGCAGCCAATCTGAGGATACCTACCTTATAATGTATTACTAATACTAACATAGATATTAAGAATAAGTACTAACAAAATATGGGCCTTTGTTGTCTGCAATAAAAGATTTTTATTTTTATTTTATTTTACTTATTTAAATCTATTTATTTATTTTATTTATTTATACCACTTTCCATCAGGTGGGCCGTGTGCTTGTCTGCCAACTAAGTGGTATAAAAAAAATATGTCACTTAGGTGGTAGACACGCACAAGGCTCAATGATGGCAAGTGGTTACCGCGGCCTATGGACGTGGGCAATACCAGGGGCATCACTCTCGCGCTGCCGACCCCTTATTAACCCCTGAAAGGTTAGGTTAGGACGAAGAAAGAATACATGTATCACCACCCCATCTCATTAGAAGGCGACTAACGAATAAATACGGAGACGATATCACTGCAAGAGAAGGAAAATTCGAAATAAAACCCTGTAACAACACGTCTAAACAGCGTGAAAATAGTAGGCCAAAGCCTTCTAATATTGGGAGAGACCTATATCCAGCAATGGCTGACTGACTAATTTTAGGTTGGGTTATTAGTGGTCACTTGGTGGTCTATGACCTAAATCCTCATATACCGAGCAGAGCTTAATTCCCCTACTGCAATATAATTATATGCTAACAGCTGTACATTCCTGAATAAATAAATATTGGAAACTATATTTTTAGCCTACGAAGCGGTCCTTTTGGTCCATTTTCCAAACTCCCGTGGCGATAAATTTCCAGTAAAAATGAAACAAAAAATACTTCGTCTGACATATGAACTTCATATGAACCTAACGAGTAACCATATTTTTTTTAAAGAATAATAATAATCGAAATTACTAATATTCCCTCTGACCCTCCAGCTAAGCTAAATTGCTTGTGTTAGGAGTGGGTTTACGTCGGTAGTGTAGTGCCAGGATTCGAACCCAGGACCTTTGGATCCTAAGACTGACTCCTCAAGCACTAAGCTACCGACACTCACCTTACCGCTCTGTGCGGTATGAAAGGAACTTCATCCCTCGCACACTCAAGCTGTGGAATGAACTCCCCGCGGTGGTTTTCCCAAACGACTACAATATGGGGTTCTTCAAGAAGGGCATTACAAAATTTCTTCAGGGTCGGCAGCACGAATGTGACGCACCTGGTGTTGCATACGTCCATAGGCCACGGTAACCACTTGCCATCAGGTGGGCCGTGTGCTTGTCTGCCACCTAAGTGGTATAAAAAAAAAGATGTATATTCTCAAATTGTTCAATAAACCTAGGAAGCTATATGTAACAAATATCTTAATTGAAATCTCTCTGTCACGTTAGATTGTTTATTAGTTTCCATCGTACTAATTACTTATGTGCAGATGTTACGGAGATAGCGCATTTAGTAGGTATTCAATTATAACGCATTGCTTAGCACAATGCAGATCTTGAGGACATTGATTTTCTGCTTCGATGAAACATACGGCATACCGATGCGAAGTCTATTTATATCTATATATATAAAAATGAAACCCGTTTTCCGTTGTCACGACATAGCATGAAAACGGCTGGACCAATTTCGATAATTCTTTTTTTAGAATATTCCTTGAGGTACGAGGATGGTTCTTACGCAGAGAAAAATTACGCTACTACTTAAGGGAGCGGAGCAGTAATCATAAATGTCAACAAATCCGGCAGATTTTCATACTTTGCGGGCCTATAGATGACTGAAAGGGGTGATACGGGTAACGGGACTTAGAAATGTGGTGCAGGCGAAGCCGGGGCGGGTCGGCTAGTATGTATATAAAAGCGAAATACTACTTAACTGATTAACCACGAAATCTCAAAAATTATAACATCTACAAACTTGAATTTTGACAGGAGCTATCCTTCACGAAACTCCAAGTGTACGAAGTCACAGGCAGCCGCTAGTACAATATATTAGCACTTTCCAATGAAAGATAAATGTCATGTTTTTATTAAACATCAAAAATGAAGATACTATGATGAAATTTTAAAGCAATTAGTATTAAGTAGTATCAAATTGATTTAGATTTCGAATGCTAAAGACGTGACTCAGGTAGCTCAGTGGTCAAAGCACTTTTTATGACTGATAAGCTCCTAGTAACCTTGTCTAGTGTTGAAGACACCCAAGTTATAGCTATTCGGGCAAGGAACCTGGGACCTCTCGATCATAAGAACGACTTCTTAACCACTAAACTAAACGATTGTTTAATACTAACTAGCCTTTGCCCGCGGCTCCGCCCGCGTGGATGTCAGTTATCGCGACCAAACATAGCCTATGTCCTTTCATAAAGTCTAATCTTTTTCTATACCAAACTTCATTAAAATCGAATCAGTAGTTTAGGCGTGAAAGCATAACAGACAGACAGACAGACAGAGTTACTTTTGCATTTATATTATTAGTATGGATATGGATTAAAGTTTTTTTTTATAATAGTTCAGGACTTATCGTACAACTTACTTTTGCTGACGACGACGTTTCGGATGCATTGCAGCACCGATCGTCTCGGCTTGACCGGGTGGTGGCGTGATCCTGAACCATTATAAAAAAGTATGAGTTTACATAGCGATAGTTTAAAAATATCATTATTAAAGTTTGGTACTGATTATATTCTGGACTCAAGTATCTCACTACGCGGTTTAAAAATCTCAGACACGCGTCGTCAAACAAACACCCTGTATCGTAACAGCTGTCTATAAAAGCCTTCATAATGTTCAAAATGTGATGTGTCAAGATACAGGGCTCAAATGAGTTTTTTTTTTTATTAAATCGTAAGAATTTAAAGACGATAAAACTGCGAGATTGCTTCTAGTCGAATCTATTAGCAGTTAGCGAGGGTCCCCGGTGAATCTACAGTATGGGGCCCTGATGGGGTAACCACGCTTAATGTCTTCCGGTTACAAAAATATTTTAAAGATATTTACAGAGATACACGCACGTGATAAACGATTCGCCATTTTCCATTTTCGATGTTTAAATTGAATTCTTATTTACTCGTGGTTATACTAATAAAGATAAGAATTTAATTTCTGCATTTTTTTTAAATAAGACTGCTTAGTTGAAATATTTTCTAAATTATCGGTTTCACCCGTAGATTTCAAAAATACCTTACGACTGTACCTTTTTCTGTCGCAATTATTCATTAATTTTTATTTGTCTTTATTATTTTTGCATAATACTCCAGGTTCTCACAGACTGGTCAATGGAACCATTAACTGAGAAAACATTTACAAAAATATAACCTAATGAACATTGGAAGCTGTAACAGTTTTGTGTCGATTCGTTTGCCAAAAGGGCTTGGGACTCCGAAGACCTTACAAGGGTACCGTATTATCTCACCAGTCTACTGATAACCCCGTTGATTTTTGATGCCTCTCCCCCCCATACACGCTACCTAGTTCTGTAAATAAACTTTCGAAAAACGGCGACACGTCTGCGGTCATAATTTCATTAATACTGTACAAACTTGACTCTACCTTCTGTCAAAGATGCATAACGTATATATCGCTCAAAAAATCCTCCGCTCAATCCTACATATGGTCACCCTACCTCCAGTCGAGATAAGCGTTATTTAATGAAGATTTATCTTGCGCACTGCACACTGGATTTACTTTTGCAATGAATATTCTACTCCTACGGATATCTGTCTGATAAGATAACATTGACGTTTTAAATGTGTGCAATAAAATTAAATATGTAGGTAAGTTATGATGGGGTTTCTTATAATAGAGATAAATAAGCTTGAACCAGCCTTCGTCTCTTTAACCTTCTAACCCCAGATAACATCGGAGCGCCAGTAATGCTTGCATCCAAACCTTATACTTTTTACAGGTAATAAACATACTTAGATATATGACATTTCTTTTGTAAATACGTATATTATACATAACATACATACATAGAGGAAGAACAAGCGGTGATTAAGTTTTCATTACTTTATAAAAGGTGAAACTTTATCTATGTAATGTTATTATTACAGTCTAATGATCCCCAATCATAAAGTGTATATTTGTGGAAGCGCCTACGTCGGTAATCTTAGCAAACAGCTAGTTGTCAGTTTTAGATCTATGTTTATTTATATAACCCTTACCAGTTTCTCTTGAAACTGAACCATAACGATAGTTTTATCTTGATTTTCATAATAAACATGTTTAGAAATGTTCTGAGTGGGGTGATGATGGTGAACGCGACTGCTACGCAGAGAGCGCGAGTTCGAATCTCGTTCAGTCCCTTGGACAAATGGCAATTCGTTGGCCAGCGTATTGTAAAATGATAAATGTATGGGATGATGAATCGCTGAAATGTATGTACGCGTATAACCTTCCAAAGACTGTACCAATTTGTATGAACAACGTAGTATGACAGAAAAAAATGAAAAAATTTAACAAGCGGGACGGGATCAGTCTTCCACGCAGGCGGAGCCGCGGGCAGCAGCTAGTTTATAATATTACCTACTTACATACATAACGCCTCTTTCCCAATGGGGTAGGCAGAGACCACAGCTTTCCACTTGCTACGATCCTGGCATACATCTTTCGCTTCTTCTACTTTCATAATTGTTTTCATACATGCTCGCCGGTTTCGAGTACTCTTGACATGTACTTTCTTTAAAATGTCTTCGATCTGACTGACATACGTATGTCTAGGTCAACCCCTACCCGGTTGGCCATTCACCCTCGCTTCATAAATCTGTTTATATTATATTACTATATTAATAAACTAGCTGTTGCCCGCGACTTCGTCCGCGATAAGTTCGGAATGACTCGAACCCATGGTCACAGAGCTTAATTAATAAAAAAAAAGTTAATTCGTTATATTCTCAATTATTTATTATGAAGAAAGTCTTCTTCGAGTACATACAGGGCTAAACTACCGAAAACTACGAAATAAGACAGGCTTCTTCTATGGGCTCGGCAAACACTGCGAAAGGGTTTTGAAAAAAAATAACTTTTTGCTGACCAAACTTTTTGTATTCACATTTATTTTTGCTCTAAATATCCTCCCTTCCTCCCAACTCCTCAAAATACGCTACTACTACTTACGAATTGAACAGATAAAACTACATCGAGAGCATCATCAAAATAACTTCACGAAAGCCCGGAGCATATAAAGATGTTTTTACACGCCGGAGCAGTGGTTCTCTCCTTTACCGAGTCAATGGCTAATCGGTTACTCTGGTTTTATGTTAAATTTTACCGCCCACAGCCACATCGTTGTTCGTTGCCTTACACACAGGTAAATGGGCACAGTGGGCAAGAGAGCAAATGCGGCCTTGACTGGGATAGGGCCTAGTAGTCGCAGGGTACTTGCAACTGGTCGATATGGTCTCATTTCGCCATATTTCCCTTGCAGCGGCCAACTTGTGTCCGCAGGTGATTATACTTCTAAGTTGGCAGCAGGAGTTCAGACTGATGGTGAGATTTCTGTTGTTCTGATGAAATCTGCCGGAACTGGATGTTTCTCTGCCCACATTTTTTGCTCCCTTTCGTATAATAGGAGCAGCGGTATCTTTTTATTATACACAGTTTGCGTGGTACGTATAAGACGCAATCGAGAAGATTGCAGAGGCATGCATTGATAGTGTTCAGGTTACTAATATTTTAGAATCTTTGCAGTTGCGTAGAGACGTTGCCTTTCTAAGGCGACGGAAAGGGTACGGAAGAGGACCACTACTCGGACACTACCCAGAATACGCAACGGACATCAGAGAACGTGCAACGATTACCTTGCTCCATGAACGCGCATTTGATGGTGATGAGATGGGCCACCCTAGCCCAAGCAGGGCCGGGACGGTGGTGCGACATGTTACACACGTAAGGTTCCCTGCTCTCCACGTTAACGCTGCCTATTTGGCTATGCCCCACGTCCTCTGTGAAATTTTAATCGGTTTGATTCCAACATAGCCGCGTCTGCGCTAGCCCTGGTGTGGTGGTTTCCATAGGAGATACCGGATATAAACGGTTTGAATGATTATATATAAAAAACCGGTCAAGTGCAAGTCGCACCTGCGCACCGAGGAGAACTTAAGCTACATAAACCGCAATATATTTTGATTGCGTTGACTTTGAAGCTCGATTTTTGCAGTTTCAAGGCGTTATAGACTTGAGTATGTGGCATGAATTTTACCTTGATACCGCCACGCATTCCTGAGAAAAAGATCGTGACAGACAGACAAAGAAACGGGTAGCGAAGTGATCCTATAAGGTTCCGTGTTGTCCTTTTGAGGTACGGAACCCTAAAAAACATAGTATGTTGATGATCAAAATCCCGAACAAAGTTGAAGGAATAGCTAATTTTGAGTAACGGAAAACCTCAAAGCAGAAGTCGAAGTACTGAAACGTTGACTATTCGTACCAGTAGCCAGTGCTAATGTCAATGCCTCTTATCAATTTTTAGAGGTGATTGAAGTTTCATGACTTCGCGGGCTGGTGGGATCACCTTCCCTGTCTCCGAAATGAAGAATTTTGTAAAGATTTACCTTGTAATACTCAATAAGTTAGGATCGATTTTGCTTTGCTACTCCTGTCACACAGCCTATTTTTATCATGAATCTATTGTATGAACCTACCTAATAATTAATTAATTAAATCAAAACAAAATAATACGTATAAAAATAATAAAATAAGAAAAATAAATTGAAAAGCTATAAAAAAAATTCCGTTTTACATGGGTTCGAACCTGGAACAGCAACATTGTACATCCACCGTAGACCCACTAAGCTACAAACACCACGGAATTTCGATGCGAAATAGACGTTCATTATTATTATTTTTATCACATTACACACAGAGCGCCTCGTTCCCTATTATAGCGTGATGATATTAATTATCAAAAATCAAAAATATTACCAAAACGGCTGTTCACTATTGTGTCGGATTCGAGAGAAAATCGTATACTTAAGAACAATTTGAACTCTGTCGAGACTCTTGTCGAAGCCGAAGATTCTGCAGTGTGTAACCTGGCCTGACTTTGCTGAGATGCAGTAACTCTTGCTCTCGAAGCTCTTCAGACTGCTATGATCGAAATAATCTCTTCTTTTTAGCATTTTGCTACTTTTATTGTTTCGATCTATCACACAATTCACATTTTCTTAGGTGTGATTTACTATTATTGACATAACTTTCTTATTTATCAACCGATTTTAATAAAAAAAACACTAAATGTTAAGTGAAGCCTACCACAATCAATTAATGAAAACCGCAACCAAATCGGTTCAGCCAATTCTGAGATTAGCGTGCACAAACGCACAGACAAACAGACAAACAGACAAAAATTCCAAAAATCGTTGTTTTGGCTTCTATTACGTTAATAAAGTCCCCCAATAATAGTTTTTCTCATTTCCAAGCCATGTACAGACACCGATCGGTTACAATTTTATTATATGTATAGATGTAACAGATACACAATGTTTAAAACATCATGTAGGCTTCAGTATAAGCCCAAATAGCTGTTTTCACGTGTAAACCAAACCATCAAAAGTTGCAAACAAAAACGTGCCACGCACACGTGCCACAGAAATTGGAATTTTGTTCGTAAAAAAGTGTTAAAACAAGGACGACCAACTGGGTTCGCCTACCGGCCAAATGTTGTTAGAATGCTGCCATCAACCTAACGATTTCTGCAAAGCTCTGACTTTATTTTGCACGAACACTATTATTTGCTCTGTTGAAAGTTAGAAGAGAGGTTTTATTGAGACTACTATCAATATTGAATGATACTACTGAATGAACTCATGACGTGTGAAAACAGTAAATACAGTATGAAGAATCCCTACTAATAATATAAATGCGAAAGTAACTCTGTCTGTCTGTCTGTCTGTCTGTCTGTCTCACTTTTACGACTAAACCGCTGAACCGATTTCGATGAAATTTGGTATAGAGGTAGAGTTAGACCTTGAGAAAGGACATAGGCTATGTTTGGTCCCGATAACCGACATCCACGCGGGCTAAAGCTAGTTTACAATAATTAATACTTTTTTTTATATAGGACACGTCTGTTTGACTACACCTCGCTTGATGGTAAGCTGAAGGCAAAGTCTAGGAAAGGAGGGTCACTATTATAGACATGCACAATGTTACAATGATGTCCTCAGCTTGACGGCCTCATCAGATGCTTTTTCACACCGCTTAAAGAACCCGGGACTGTAGGAAGAGGGAAACACGTGAACTGGTAAGGAATTTCAGGACTTAATGGTGCGGCAGAAGAAGGAGTCGCCGAACCGCTTGGTTCTTGATGGAATATTCTGCACCGTATGCGGGTGGCATCTAAGTCTTGCACATGTTGTCCTGTATAGGAAAGGAGAGATACTTCCATTCAAATAATAAAATAACCCTCTGTACAAATTAATATTCTGTGGTTTATCACTATTATTCTTTGATTGCATAAGTATCATCACTGTCATACCTAACAATAGGTATTAGCTAGCAGAGCCATGCCGTAACCGAAGCGCGTAGTAGGTAATCTGATTTGCTACGGCGTAGCTATCGTAGACGTGACTCTAGCTACGTCGCATCGTAGCGCTCCTTCGTATCACGACCGTGTTTTTAACCGATTTTACGCTATAAAAATAAAGCTGTTTTTTAGTAATAATAATTGTAAATTATTAATACACGTAGAGGTTTCATTTTAACTAATCAAGAGGTTAAAAACTAATTAGAAAGCTATTTTAACGAGGAGGAATTAAGTGACGAAAGGTTTAATAGTTTTATTCCTAAGGAGGATGGAGGTAAGAAAGAGTATGGATGGATGGATGGATGGATTTTACTAAATCCACACATCCTTATACTTATTTTTAACTAGCTTTTGCCCGCGGCTCCGCCCGCGTGGATGTCGGTTATCGCGACCAAACATAGCCTATGTCCTTTCTCAAGGTCTAATCTACACCTATACCAATTTTAATCAAAATCGGTTAAGTGGTTTGGGCGTGAAAGCGAGACAGACAGACAGAGTTACTTTCACATTTATAATATTAGTAGGGATAATGGTTGTGTGAATTCACGAATTTCATACGATCAATTGCTTAATCAATAAAATGTTCTTTTTATTTAATTATTTTTTGGCGCACTGTAAGTCTTGGAATTGTACACCAACACACGTATTTAATTCTGCCCATAATCCAGGGTCTTTCAAAGCAGGCGTGAAAAAACATCATGATTGATTATGATCATCATCATAATCATATATAATTTGTATCTTCAAGAGTAAACTTCACCCTGGAATTGCCCGTTTAACTTACCATCAGACATGTTATGTTCTCTTCGATATAGAAAGGAAAAATAATTGACTTTGGGTGGGACTTTTTTTTGGTTTTATCGTGCGAAAAATCCCCACGGATACCTCCCCCGCCGGAACCGGAGGAGGAGGTTATGTCGGACTCGAACCGACTAAAACGCACGCCGACTGTGGGCCGTCGGTTGCCGGAGGTGAGATTGTCGTAGCCATATCCCTCGCACCCCGGCCGACCCAGGGCCATATCTCTCGAACTGGCGCTCATCCGGTGTGGGGACCACGGAGTCCCCAACTCGCTCCCGGGTATGGGGAGGCACGCAAACTTTGAGTGGGACTCGAACCCGCGATCTTTCGTATGAGTTTCGGTAGATATCTCCACCGTCGCCCCAAAGACGGTAGTATAGAGGAATTTGGATTGGCTTCGTGCGGGCTTCGGTGGCTTAGCGGTCAGAGCATTCCCCCTGTAAGGGAAAGATCGCGGGTTCGAGTCCTGCCCGAAGTCAATTCTTTTTCCTTTCTAAACCGATTTGAAAAGTTAGCATAATAAATGCTTCAAAATTTCATTCAAATGTTAAGTCTTATTAACGCGCCCTAAAGACAAATTACCCACTTATTGCTTTTGACCAATAAATTATTATTCTTCTTCATCCTAGCGTTAATTCCCAGTCGCATCCGAAGCTTTTCAGCTCGAAGTCTGGAGTCCGCTTTACCAGTCTTAAGTACAGATCTGGCTAGATTTACTTTTGACCAATAAATTATTATTATTACAATGTAACTACTTGAGATAGAAACATTTATCACAAGTCTTCTTCAGTTCGATATATACTTAAACCGTCTGCAGAAACGCATCTGCTCTATCTCAACTCAATCAATCTCTCATCGAAAGATATATTTTTTCGCAACCAATTTCATCTGAAATATTGCTTTCTCAAAGAAAATGGATATAAAGCAATTGTAAGGAGTGTATGTTTTTAGTATAACATAATCTTGGCCTAAGCAAACAGACTTCTCGTTCTAGACACTTCGTTGACACATTGAAGTAAAAAACTCACAAGCTTTCAGAATATATATATTATTCATAGCTTTTATAATCTACCAGCTTTTATAATCATTGCGCACGGCTCCGCCTGCATGGAATTCTTATCCCGTTCATCGCTGATACCTGATTATGATAACGGCGAAAGAATTACTGAAATCAGTCTAGTAGTTTTTGAGTTTATTCGTTACTTACAAAAATATAAATCTTTCCTCTTTATAATATTATACACATAGTATAGACAATAAACAATCTAGTCAAAAAATCATTGAAAAAATTATAAAACATATTTTTTATTAGAAATACATACATACACTATACGTACTTTGATACACCAATACACATACAGTCATACACATAATCATGTATACAAATATTTACTCAGAGAAAGTTGCACTAGAATAGAGTTTATCTAGTCAGGTTTACTTATGACAACATTATGAAGTGTGTTTATTTATTAAAAGAACACTATTAGAGCGGGGGCACACTATGCGTTGTGGCGCCGCACCGCAGAAAATTCGGCAAATTGGCAGCCACACCAGCGGTGCGGGGCCGCTCGTATGGCCGCCGATTGGCCGAAATTTCTGCGGTGCGGCGCCGCAACGCACCGTATGCCCCGCACTTAGTTGCTTGCAAAAAATAACAAGAAAGTAAAAAAAAAATATTACATAATAATAATATCACGGTAAATATATAAAAAGGTCTATCCGTTTCAAAAATACTGCAATAAGCCTAACCAATTGTTTTTCATCTGACCGCAGGAGCTGACATAATTTTACAAAAAAGACTGAAGCTACTAAATATGTTCAGAGTTCTATCCACTTTTAATATAATTCTAGCATTCAAACCTAGACAGATGGTCCAAGGAAGCTGTCTGCGCCCAGCATCGCAATTTCAGTCCCCTAGCCCTGTCTAAACATGTCCCTGAACACAACACGGAAAATCAATCAAATGCCTCTCTCGATTTACACCGAGATACAGGACATGCCTGTACTCGAAATCTATTCAATGAATCACAAACGCATTTCTGTTACAATTCAAATACGGACAAATTCAATTCATGCCACTTAATAATTCATTTAGAGTTCGAAAGAATATTAATACATAGAATATAACTGCTTTAACAGGTCAGATGGCAATCGCTTCACGGAAAATATTGAGGTCTAGCCAAATATGTAGCTTTGACTGGTAAAGCGGACCCCAGACTCTGAGCTGAAAGCTTCGGATGCGACTGGGAATTAACACTAGGAGGAAGAAGAATATAACTGCTTTAGATAAATCTACTTCATTCGCGATATCAATGCACATATATTATCTATTTCTAGTCAGTCCTAATGTAGATGGACAGACAGGTAGACTTGATACAGACCCAGCGTGGACAAGTTGAAAATAGAAGCTGTTATTTCTAAAACGAATTACTTGAATCTTTATAGTTAATTCGAAATATAGGTTAGAAACAATATACAATAATGTTATGGGAATTAACGCGATCATGGTATAGGTACATATACAGGGTGTCCCAAAATTCAAGGATAAGCCGGCAACAGGGGGTGGCCCTACTTATGGATGCTCAGGAAAAAATAAGAAAAAAAATATATCTCTATTTTTTTTTTAATTACTCGAACTTTTTTAAAATCCCTCGAAATTCGGTACCCTTAATGATATTTTCAACTACCAGGTCCACAATTATGCAAATATTTTTAAACTCTTTTCTGTATTAGCAAGCTAAGAAGCATGGCTATCCATCACCACCCTGAAAAATTATAGGTTATTTGTAGTTATTTTACAAAAATAAGTCAAAATATTTTTTTGTCGTCAAATTTTCATACATTTTTACTTTCGACCCACTTTATCTTATCTCGGTGAAAAAAAAAGTATGGACACCACTATGGCATTCTTTTTCAAAAATTGGCGCAACTATCCAAGATTTCAAAATGGTATAATTTGGGTAAGATACTATAATGAAATACTAAAAAAAATTTTTTTTTGTAAATAAGAATCACATTTAATACATTGCTCTTATTGAAAATCACCAGATTTACTTTGTACACAATGCATTCATCCTCAATAAAAAATCATTGACGGGACTTGTGACAAAGTGGTAACCGAATAGGATATCACATTGCGAGGTTAAGCAACATAAGCCAGGGTGGTTTTCGGATGGATGACCATTTTTAAGACATTAAGACACCTCCGTCCTCTGTTTCTCAGAGAGTACGTTAGGTCGTAGATCCCGGTGGCCATATGAGTATCTATGACAGTTAGTCGGACCCCTAAAAGTCCAACAACTGGACTCACTACATAACTTTGATATCGCCAGTGGGTTGTGGAGGTCAGGTGGCAGTCGCTTTTTAGCCGGGAAATCCGAGGCTCAGAGTTTTATTGGAATTGTTTTAAGAACAATTAGGTTTCCGAAAGCAATTGCAACGCTGGACTAGTTTCATTCAAATATCAATGCGGCTACGGATTATATTTCTGACAAAAGAAATGCACGAAAAATAAAATGTATTAATGCCGGTGGCAAACAATAAAAAATGTAAAATAAAAAAAATATTAACAATAATGCAATAATTATAAAATTATACCATTATGTTTGTTTAATATTTTAACAGTATGGATTTTCATCCTCTGAACCTTTACGAAATACAGAGTCGAATTTTATGGTTAACTGTGAAACAGCAGAACCGCGAAATTTTCCGTGAAGCGACTGCCACCTGACCGCCACAACCCATTGGCGATATCAAAGTTATGTAGTGCGTCCAGTTGTTGGACTTTTAGGGCTCCGACTACCCGTAACAACTGTCATAGATGCTCGTATGGCCACTACGATCGACGGCCTAACGTACTTTCTGAGGAATGGAGGTGTCTCAATGTCTTAAGAATGGTCATCCATCCGAAAACCACCCTGGCTTATGTTGCTTAACCTCGTAATGTGATAACCTACTCGGTTACCACTTTGTCACAAGTCCCGTCAATGATTTTTTATTGAGGATGAATGCATTGTGTACAAAGTAAATCTGGTGATTTTCAATAAGAGCAATGTATTAAATGTGATTCTTATTTACAAAAAAAATTTTTTTTTTAGTATTTCATTATAGTATCATACCCAAATTATACCATTTTGAAATCTTGGATAGTTGCGCCAATTTTTGAAAAATAATGCCATAGTGGTGTCCATACTTTTTTTTTTCACCGAGATAAGATAAAGTGGGTCGAAAGTAAAAATGTATGAAAATTTGACGACAAAAAAATATTTTGACTTATTTTTGTAAAATAACTACAAATATTCTATATTTTTTCAGGGTGGTGATGGATAGCCATGCTTCTTAGCTTGTTAATACAGAAAAGAGTTCCAAAATATTTGCAAAATTGTGGGCCTGGTAGTTGAAAATATCATTAGGGGTACCGAATTTTGAAGGATTTTAAAAAAGTTCAAATAATTTTAAAAAAAATAGAGATATATTTTTTTTCTTATTTTTTCCAGAGCAGCCATAAGTAGGGCCACTCTCTGTTGCCGGCTTATCCTTGAATTTTGGGACACCCTGTATAGGACACCTTTGGTTGGACGTTTCGACCAGGTTACACCGTGGTTACAGGCTGACTGCCTGGTGTATGTAAATACCTATACCATGATCGCTTTAATTCCCGCTAACATTATTGTAAATCATGGAATGCGAGGGCATAAAAATTAATATAGAAATAATTTCTCTAGATAAGATATGTAATTGATTATTCATAAAACTTATCAGAACGACTTTTAAAATTTACATAAAATAAAAATGAGAAACTTTATTAAAACAAAGTCCTCTAAAAGAGGACCTTTTATACAAATTGTGATCGGTCGCAGTGTTCCATAATATAAGATAAACTGTCTCTTTGTTCTATATTTTTAGTGAGCGTTGAAATACCTATTCATACACGGTAGTGAGTGTGTCAGCCAAGTCCAAAGAAAGAGCGCATGGAAGTTTCTATGAAAAAATTTAAGAGAGTTCTGACCCTCCAATACTAAGAACCTAACAGACCTACTACTACATATATGATATGCATGTATGTATTTACAAAAAAAAAATATCTAAGTATGTTTATCCGCATTCTAGATTCCATAACACAAGCTAGTTAAGCTATGTTTAGCATGCGCCTAGATAGCGTTGTACCTATTGGTATTCTAGAGTGGTATGGGTAATGGACTGCTGAGACGAGGTCTCGGGTTCGATCCCAGGTTTTACCATGGCACACACCAATGACTTTTCGATGCTATTCGAAGTTATGTGTGTATTTATCGCAGGTTTATAAGTGCCCGGTTAATGGCAATAGGCTCGCCACCTATTACATTGGGACCTAAAAACATAAACGGCGAAATGTGGGTGCTAGCACCTCTGCCTACCCCTTGGGGGATATAGGCGTGAGTTTATGTTATGTTATATTCTAGAATATTTATTATTGTTAATACATTAGGTACACAGATTTTTACTTAACTTAACTGGTACAGAAGCGATAGATACAGTCTTAAAAAGTTGTAAATGGAAAGAAGTAGCTCAAAGATGAGAATGAAAAGAGACGAAGTTGGCTCAAAAGAAATCATATAGTCCAACCTTACTGGAAAATTCAAGAGTCTGCCATCTTCGCCCACACATACGTGTTGGGGCGACACTAGATCCATCTACCGGAATTCTTATGAACTAACGAAAACATTGAATAATATTACAATCATCTACCACATTAAATTAAGTGTCTAACATATTACCAAACTCTTAATATTGTGTAAGTAATTTTAGTAAATGGGACATTTTCACCATTTCCTGGAAAAAAACGTTTCACATCTACCGCTTGTAAGTCAAGGACATTCATGAGTATGTGGAACTTTGCTTATCAGCCTACGAAATCAACTCCTCATGTATTTCCCCGTAACTAAAAGTATACTATTAAAGCATAATTCGATAAAATACGAGAACATGTCAACTCATACGTAACAGTTTTCGCTGTGACATTTTCGGAACATAATATTTTTATTACCTTTTATTGTTAATTTTTGATTTTCCTTTCCTTTGTTGGTTTGCTCGCTTTGTGGTCCAAACCCACCAACTTGTACCTACACATGTCAATTCATCAGGGTCAGCGGACTCCGGTTTCGGAGGTAAAAGTCTCGTATTCAACGGTGGGGTATCGCTAAAATAAAAATTACATTTGAAAATAGTTAAATGATTGAATTGATGATTATATTACGTCATTAACTTGACGTTATAGTTTCGTAATGTTGAAGCATTTCTATGGCTAGTTCATCACTTTTTTTAAGACGTACACGAGACTTTAAACAAACCAAGACATGCCTCAGGTACCTTAATTGATGAAGCATCAATAATATTTATTACTAGTTTTGGTATCATCAAAATTTATTCGGGCATTTCAGACAAAGTTTCTCATAAACGCAATTAGCGGTATGTCAATGTTTTCTGAAGGATTCGTAATACCGTATCAACAGACACACACGAAGCGGTAGCGAAAAAAGAATGGCCATGAGTTTTTATTGAGACGTGTCCTATATAAAAAAAAGATTTTTCCTTATTAGTTTTACCTGTTGTCGTGCTAATGTAAATGTAAACTTAAACCTGATCGTAACGTTTATAGGCGTTACTTTGTGACCTAATATAATAAATACATTTTCGGTACGTGTGAGTTTCCAAAACAGTATTGTCGCGTGAAATAACTCTCGGTCCGCGTTCGTTGATTTACTGCACACATTTGTCAGAGTTGATGTAGATATATATCATAATGTATGCATGTGGCTACAACATTTATTTTTTTTGCAAAAGAAAAATGTTATAGACTTCTTTATGGGCGGATAGTAATGGCGACAGGTCAGTTGTGAGATTTTTCGTAGATTGATTGTCCGCTATTATTTTTGTTTGCAAGCCAATTACCATTTTATTGGAGTTTTTATTTTCTATCTCGAAAAAGCAAGGAGTAGTATAGCGTTGAAATAAAAAATATTAAGAAATAAATTGTCTGAACTGATTTTATACTTTGGTATTTTAATGTTTTAATGTGTTGATCGAAGGGCAATGAACTAAACAAGCCCTAATAGAAGGAGCTTACTAATGAGCCTGCGAATTCACCCACGTCACCCTCTATTTTTTCATCTAAAAATTTCAGTCATCCAGATCTGCCCCTCTTATTCGGTATAGTTATCCTTCCTAGAAAAGAAGTACCGCGTTATTGAGCCCCAACCTAAATATTGACTATGCCTGATTTTTCTTCTTCTTACACGCCAGGGTTCTTCAAGTGGGGCGTTAAAACAATCTATCAAGGCCGTCAAGATAGACCCATAATCTCGGGATCGACGGCATCTGGAATGGTGGCCCATATCATCTGAAATTCACCCTAGCTTCTCACCATCCGGGGGGAAGGGGTTTCAAATATCAAATGACGACAAAAAATATTCATTCCGTGCCAAATTTACTTTTACTTGAAAAATAACGCTCAATGAGTGACACAGAAAACGCGTGGTACGTTAGCCGTATTCAAATTGCGTGTTAGTAATCGTGAATGAGTAGATGCAATTAGCACACGACCGTTAAAGTAGTGAGCCTAAAGAAAAGTCAATTACACGAGTAGTCGCGGTATGTTCAGTGTATAACTACAGGCTATGAGTAATGATGACTATTATATTCCTTTGTGTAGTGTACACTGTGTAAAGATTATTTGCATATTTTCGTGGTAGTTGAACAAGAAGTGTATTACGGTGAAACAATAGTTTATATAAACGATAGTATTATGCTTTTCTCGGTACAAATGAGCTGGTTTTACTCGGTAAATAAATACAAATCAAATGTAATTTAAAATCTATGTTTAAAAATTATTGGAACATCATTCATTGATTCCGATAGTTCTTACGAGTATCGGTAGATGGCGCCCGCCATCGCCCCAAGACGGATGTATAGATAAATTTGGATCAGCTTCTGGCTGGGTTCGGTGGCCCAGTGGTTTATTATAAACTACTAGCCTTCCGCCCGCGGCTCCGCCCGCGTGCATCTCGGTTAACGCGACCTTTGCTCATATCTTCGGTTCTACTCAACCGATTGCGATCAAACAAACGTAAGATTTTAAGTCTGAGTAAGCCCTTTTTAACAAAAAAAACCGCATCAAAATCCGTCCAGTAGTTTTTGCGTCCATCGCGGACAAACAGTCAAACAGACAAACAGACAGGAAATTCAAAAAAAATATTTTCGTGTTCAGTATCGTTAACATAACATAACCCAAGTTTTTTTTTTAAATATCTCCAATGTACAGACACGACCACTTTACAATTATATAATAGTATAGATATAGATGTTTAGAAAACACTGTGATCATTATCATCCTCACGTTTGTTCGTTATTTCCGATTGCATCCAAGGCTTTAAGCTATATTCTGGGACATACTTATCCCAGAATACGTAAAAACATACGACATAAATATAATATAATGCCTCTCTTAATCTCATTTATCAAATTCTCGTCTTTTCTCCTATTTCTCATGTCGCAAGCTGTCATCGACCATGGTGTACCACTCTGTAGTATAAAAAATATATCTAAAATAATTTTCACACCGATCTCTGAAGGGATTAAGCCAAGAATATTTTTTCTTTAACTTGGATTCAATTGAAAGGAAAGCCAATGAACTTATCAATAAATTACAAACTAAGAAGCAAAGCCAATTCTAGCCTAATAATGTTTTTAGGGTTCCTTATTCAAAAGTTAAAAATGGAACCCTACTACTAAAGACTCCGCTGTCCGTCTGTCTCTCTGTTACCGGGCCGTATCGCATGAACCGTGATAGCTAGACAGCTGAAATTTTCACTGTTGCCGCTATAACAACAAATACAAAATAAAGAAGTCTCTACCATGGTGAATGCTCTTATGAGATCTTCCCGTTATCCCACCCTCTCCTTTCCTATATAGGACAACACGTGCAGGACTTAGATGTCACCCGCATACGGTACAGAATATTCCATCAAGAACCAAGCGGTTCGGTGACTCCTTCTTCTGCCACACCATTTAGACCTGGAATTCCTTACCAGTTCACGTGTTTCCCTCCTCCTACAGTCCCGGGTCCTTTAAGCGGGGCGTAAAAAAGCATCTGATGAAGCCGTCAAGATGAGTGCCACCATTGTAACATGGTACGTGTCTATAATGGTGACCCTCTTATTCCAAGACTTTGCCTTCAGCTTACCATCAGGCGAGGCGAAGTCAAATTGATGTGTCCTATTTAAAAAAAAACATAATAGTACAGAACCCTTCATGTATTTTTTAAATACAGCCCATTAATATGATTCGTTCATTTATAGAGTAAAAGAGTTTGATTACGAAAGAGTTCATTCACTTGATTTAACAAGTTGCTAATTACGGCTGTGAAAAGTTTGCTTGAACAACAAAGCTAGTACGAGTTCAACTAAGTTTTTCTTTCAAACATTTCAATTACAAGGTAATGCGATAAACTAAATAATATGAGGTTCTAAAAATGTAACAACTAGTACCTTATTGACCTCCAAAACAATCTACATTATAACCCTTAATTAAGTAGAAGTTAAAATTTAATCACGAAAGTTACTATACTCGTAGTTAACACATCATAAATACGAAAATGTAGGTAGGTATACTACTGGAACTATCGTCAAAGGGTCCTACTATAAACTATTGATTAACGAAACTTTCATAGTAGTAGTAAAGTGAGTTCGTGTTGGTTGTTGATGCATTTAAAAGTATGTAGGCTCAGCTCATGACGCGCTTAGTAACTATGCTTGATGTTTATCGAGAAATAAATCAAGACAAAAAACCTTTTGGCGACATAAGGTAACTCAGTATCCTTGAGTCTTTTTAATTATAGTTTGCAATGGGGAGTGTGACTTGAGACATTTTGTCACTAAATCGAGGGACAACTTAATTAATTAACGGTAAACTTTGTAAGGACACCCTTCCTGTTGGATGGAGTTATAAGAAAACCAAAGATCTACATTTAGCAGCGGATGTCTAATACGCCTCATTCACATTGGGTAGACAGAGACAACATTATTCACTTCCTCTTAGCGTTAATTCCCAGTCGCATCCGAAGCTTTCAGCTCGGAGTCTGGGGTCCGCTTTTACCAGTCTTAACTACGGATTTGGCTAGACCTCGATATTTTCCGTGAAGCGATTGTCATCTGACCTCCACAACCCAATGATAACATTAGGCGATATCGAAGCTTTGCAGTTAGACCGTTGTTTTTTTTTTTTTTTTAGGGCTCCAACTACCCGTAACGACTGCCATAGATGTTCTTATGGCAACCGGGACCGACGGCTTAACGTGCTCTCCGAGGCACGACCAGACCAATGCAAATACCCATATTTCATGCACACAAATATTTGCACTGAGCGGGGATCGAACCCGCGCCTCCTGCGTAGCGGCCGCGTTCACTACCGCTACGCCACGGAGAACTCAGTATCCTTGAGTCTTTTTAATTATAGTTTGCAATGGGGAGTGTGACTTGAGACATTTTGTCACTAAATCGAGGGACAACTTAATTAATTAACGGTAAACTTTGTAAGGACACCCTTCCTGTTGGATGGAGTTATAAGAAAATCAAAGATCTACATTTAGCAGCGGATGTCTAATACGCCTCATTCACATTGGGTAGACAGAGACAACATTATTGTTACTATAAAAAGCGAATTTTCGCTTTTTCTACATTCATAATTGTTTCTGTACGTGCACTCTGGTTACGGGTACTCTTGACTCTGCACCTGGCCTCTCTTTACAACGTCACTGATTTGGTCGATTTATCAACAATAATTATAAAGCTTATATTATGGGTGTACGTTGTTGTATAGCTAATTATTTTATAGAATTTCGTTTCACATAAATTTTTTCTCATATTTTCGTTTCACAGAAATATCAATACACAGAATACTTATTTTGAAGATATTTAAATCATTGATTTATGTTTCACACAAAGATTAATGTTGGAATAATCATATCATAGAATAACAAATCAAATATTCTTTATTATCTTAACATACATTAAATATAAAATCGTTTGACCTATCACTCAAAAGATATAAAACTTATTTGCGCTAAGATGATTCGACAGAGCCCCCCTCCGCAGGGCTCCTATTTCTGGGTAGTTTAAAACAAAAATAACCACACTTCTAACCTATCCGAGTCGTACTCTGAGTCGGGGTGTTAACTATACTAATGATGTTTTTTTATATTATTAAACGTTAGATCAAATGATTTTCGAATACATAAACGTTATATCAAACAACGATCGTGTTGATCGAATTTCACAGCATAAGAAAGATTCTCCAGAAATTAAATTACCACAAGCAATCGGAAAAAAAAATTGTAAAGAAGAATCAAAGAATAAGTTTGATAAACAAAAAATGTGATTAAAAATTAATTAAATTGTGTTACTGTGAAATATGTTTCATTCTAGTAAATTGTCTTTGCAACAATAATATTCGAAATAAAAATACAAGGACCAAATATTATATGAAACATTTTCTGGGAAACGAAATTCTATGAAATTTCTGTCTGTAAAACAAGGGGCTCTCTTAGAGATCCGATTCTCAGCACTCCATGGATTCACCGTGCGGTCGCCGGGTCCATAGCGTGATACAGAGAGGAACACCGTGACGGCGACTGGGACTTGCGACCCAGATGTAGGTTTAGGGTGGCCACCTTGTGATGCATCAGCGCTCACCTCCACCGTCAGTAGTGTTCCCCCCCCTACCTATCCAAATTTGGTAAGATCCTATCAATGCCGCTTTTGATATTCGATTTAGTAAAGAGCTTACTGAAGCTCTTGGCAATCCGAGGTCTTTAAGTAAGTTGTACAGGGATTTAGCTGGAATTCCCCTTGCTCCTACTTCTACGGCGTAGAGTTTAACCACGTAGCCGTTCTTGGTTAACTCGTTAGTCAAGTCAAAGTATTTGTTTGTCTTTATAGCGTGGTCTTTAGGTATATTAGTTTCCCACGGTACTGTGAGTTCTACAAGCACTGCACGCCTATGCGATCGTGAAAAAAGGAATATGTCGGGTCTGGATGATGAGGCACATAATATCCTCCGGTATTTTATAGTGCTTCTCATACGTGTCTACGAGTATTGTCCAGTCAACGGCAGCTATCAAAATTGAATATGGCTTTTGAGGTGATTTCTTTGAGCAGCCTTCCTTTACAAACACAATGTCATTTCTTTGGTTTGTGGTTAATCCTTTTTTCGCTCTAGCTACCGCCAAACTTACAGCCTCACGTATGATTTCTAATACCTTATCATGTCGGCGCGAGTAATGACCCCGGTCTAATAGCGTCCTACAACCCACTAGCAGGTGCCTAGCCGTTCCAGTTGCTTCACCACATGAGTTACATGTTTTATCTGTGGCTTTTCCCCACCTGACTAGATTGCTTTGGTCGGGGAGGGTCAACTGGAATGCATTTAGGTAAAATTTAAGTAAGGCCGGTGACCAGTCGTATATTATGGTACGCCATTTTAAGGCTATGGGAATACAAAATTCACCTAGGGCTAACCATTCGTTTTGCATTTCTAGGTTCATTGCGTGCATCTTATAGGTGTTGTTTTCGTCTGTTTGAAGAAAAGATTTTGTTATTTCTTTATCTGTTTGTTTCTGAATATTCCCTAGACCTACTCTACCAGTCTGCGAGCCTATCATGAATTTTTTATGGAACTGGAGGCGTGATTCGAGCTCCGATGCATTTTTATCTTTTGGAAGGACTTTTACTATTTCGTCTTTAGATTTCGATAAGACGTGCATTTTAGTTACTCTTAGGTGTTTATAGAGTTCTGATGGCTCGTATTATATTTTATATTAGCAAACTAAACATACACAATCTAATTGGATACACTGGAAACGATTACATTGTTTATGTATGTCAAATTCCATACATTCATTATTTTAATCTCCATTATGACGGCAAATTAATCGCCACTTGCCTAGGAGGGTACCCAAACGATTACTACAGTAGTTAAAATTATTAACTATAGAGGTTTATACTCGTAGTAGTGCGTATCATGTGAAAATTGAAGCTCAAAGGCTGGCATAGTTAACTGGTACACCATAGTCGTGAGTCACGGGAAACGGCTACCGTGAGGAAAAGGCATTAAAGCAAAAAACAGTCGTTCCCAACGTTCACACGCTAACAATATTCAATACAGAATGGCGTAGTGATTACTCATCTAAATGTTTATTGAAGTGGCTGACAAGCTTTAGTTTCGATAAAATTAAACGTTTGTTATTGTTTCAAGAAGTTTTATGTTGTTGAATGAATGTTTTCTGAAACATTTTGTTTACTATACGAAGTTAGTGTAGGGTTTAACTATACATATAATCATATATATCTATTAAGTACCACGTAACTATGTAGACAGTGTGTTGAAACAAATTAGGTATACACCTCACCCCTCTTATGTTTTGACAAGTCTTCTGCAAGTCTACAACAATTTTTGTGTTTTGCTTCCTTCAAATAAGTGTACAACTTGTTTCTTTGTGATAACAAGGTGTAAAACTCATGTACGGTATGACTGCCTCTGTGGCGTAGCAGTAGTGAACGCGGCCGCTACGCAGGAGGCGCGGGTTCGATCCCCGCTCAGTGCAAATATTTGCGTGCATGAATATTAATATTTGCATTGGTCTGGGTGTATCTATGTATAATATGTATGTATTTACAAAAAAAATGTATCTAAGTATGTTTATCCGCATTCTAGAACCCATAACACAAGCTAGTTAAGCTATGCTTATTTTGGGTCTAGATAGCGTTGTGTAGAATGTCCTACAATATTTAATTTATTTATTTATTTATTTAAATTCAAAAATATCACTATAGTCCAGTCATTTGGTATTTTTACCTGGAAAGTTTTCCGGGAGTTTTGAAAATTGGCAATTTTATAGATTTTGATATGCTCTTTCCAAATTTGAACTTTGCCACCTCGTATGTTTGCCGCTCGCGCCGCCATTTTGAAAAAATGGCGCCCAAAAGCAGTTTTTTGATAATTACTCCTTTCCGACGCATTTTACAGGAAAAACATATAGAACAAAATAAAAGTAGAGGAAATTTCCTACAATTTGTGATAATTTTTTTTTCCCTAAAATTAATAGTTTCGGTGTAGGAGCGTCGTAAAGTGTAATTCAATACACGTTTCGGCAGAAATACTCATTTCCACACCACCATGAGGTAGAGAAATAGGTGCGTTTTTTTATCGTGGTATCCCTTCTATCTACTTCATTAGAAGCCATGGCTCTGTAAATGCAAACGACACTGTGAAATGATAAACGTATACTGATGACTCAGACTAAATATTTCTGTTGAGCTCAGCCGGGGCTAGATGTTTCTTAGAAGGGAAAGAAGGGGCCTGACACAGAAGGGGCGCATTTCTTTATACCTGCGGAGACATGACAGACTATAGTTACCTATAATTACTGTAGATAACCTTCGTATAATTTTTATAATTTACAAGGCACAGTATGAGCAGTTTAAAGTAAATATTACACGTTGGTGTGGATGTATAATGGTTTACGGCGCTCGTACGCCGAAACTATTGATTTTAGGAAAGAAAAGGTTTGACATAAATTGTAGGAAATTTTCTCTACTTTTATTTTGTGTAATATGTTTTTCCTGTAAAATGCGCCGGAAAGGAGTTATTATCTAAAAACTGCTTTTGGGCGCCATTTTTTCAAAATGGCGGCGCGAGCGGCAAACTTACGAGGTGGCAAAGTTCAAATTTGGAAAGAGCATATCAAAATCTATAAAATTGCCAATTTTCAAAACTCCCGGAAAACTTTCCAGGTAATGTTCTAGGTTTTCGCCCAAATGACTGGACTACTATCTAAAAACACAAAATACTAGCCACTACGGCCATATTACCTACTAATAAAATAACTGCTGGATAGTAATGTTTTAGCCCCACGTGGACACGAGAGGGTGTGTTTAAGTTAAATTTCACAAGTTACAAAAAGAACTTAACATATCAATAGTAAAGAATCACGTTTGTAATTACCTCTACAATACGAAAGTTAATTACAGTGCCACCGTTAAACCAATTTGTACGGGAAATGAACCTTTTGAATGCTTTTGTAAGTACAAATAGGGTAGAAAGATTTAGACATGCATTTTAAATGACATGTGAGTAGTCTGTTCCGTTTTGGTTTACTTTGATGAAAATGACTGTCATCGTCTACTTTATGTATGGCATGGTTGTATTATAGGCGTGGGCGGAAAATAAAGCCTGTTAAATGCTATAAAAACTTCATACAATTAATGGGGAGGAGGTCGTGGCTAAGTGGTAACAGTGTAGATTAACATACATACATATAATCAAGTCTTTATCCCCGGAGGGTTAGACAGAGGTGAATTAACACCCACATTTCATCAATAATTGTGTTCGGTCCCACGTAATAGGGGGTGAGCCTATTGCCGCATTCCGGGCGTACTATTGTTGACTAGAGCCATGCATCTGTGGCTGAGACTGGGCTGTATATATCTGTCTGATGTTAAATAGCACTACCCCTTAGTCGCCTTGTACGACACCGCATGGGAAGAGAGAAGGTGGCTCAAATTGTACTCTGCCGGGAACCACGCGGCTGTTGGTGGTGTAACCTCGATATTGCCAGTGGGTTGTGAAGGTCAGATGGCAATCGCTTCACGAAAAAATATCGATGTTCGGACCATTCGAATATAAACTAAAAAAACTAAAAAACTGAACCACTGTGCTCTGCTTTCCTTGAAACATACCACTTACAAACGAAATACAACTTATTCAGTCCAAAACTTATTCAACGAAATAAACATTCTACTTCGAGGTTTAGATAAAAAAAAAGTTACCACGAGGCGTTTATTTTCGCCTCAATGGTAACTTTTTTTATAAAAACGTTGACGGTATGAAACCTTCACCTCTTAAAAGGCTAAGGCTTCATTTTACCTTCGTGGTACATTAGTGGATATTTTTATGCCTGTTATCCATTAGGCGTATTAATATTTAATTCTATGAAAGTTAAAATAAACAGCAACAGACATTATTGATATATTTATTGTAGTGTTTGTATCTATGGAATAGATACTCACGCTGTCTCATGTACACCAATAGTGGGGTTAGCTGTCATTGGGAGAGTCGACCATTGACATTAGACGAGTGCGTACCGGTACTATGGGGTGAATAGGGATCAATGGGTGAATAGGGATAAAATGGTGAGCTGAATTCTGTAGTTATTTTCTTTCAAGTGAAATTATGGATTAGTTCAATGTAATAATGAGCAGAGTTATCAATAATATCTGGTTAGATACTTGGAATTCGGGAGAGAAATTATTAAAAAAATCTAACGACCATTTTATCCCTATTCACCCTTTGATCCCTATTCACCCCATTTTACACGGTACATACAAACCTAACCTGCGCTATTAGTGTAGTAGTGAGCCAGTGCAATTCTATGTATTATATTGTAATATTAGGATCGAATAACTTATTATACCAGCAATAACGGCAATAGCTAGTGCCCGCGATTTCCCCCTCATGGAGTTCTAATCCCGTTCCCCTATGGGAATCTATTTCAGTCACTCAATCATTCGAGAACAGCTAAACGGAACTGGATAAAATTTAACGCATGGATAGATTATACTCTAAAATAGCACATAGACTGTCTTTATTTCGATGTAATAGCTTCCTGTGAGGCACCGGAACCAATTGTGGCGTATTTTATTTATAACTTGTATAGAGGCTTTTATACCACTGTTCTTATTTTATTCGCCTGTTATTGTTCTCCAACGTACACGCTTCAGAAAAAAAACAACAAGAAAAAAATCTTATAATATTAGTAACTAGCCTAAACAGTTCTAATTTCCCTTATAACAACCCAAAACATTATTTGTCCAAATATCCCTTCTCAAATTTAATATCTGAAGATTGTATCTGTAAATACCCTAGTATCAGAGAAACCCTAACATTTTAGTTTAAATATACCACAGAAACATCCCTTCGTAAAGGCAATGCCCACAGTTCTTATTATATTCTACAAACCTTAAGATGGTGTGCGTAGCGAGCCGAGGTTCATATCGACACTATTTCCCTTAGGACCGTGTTAGCAGAGTAAATATTGGCCCTCTGCCATCACCGTGATATTTACCTGTATCGTGTACATTTTACGCACTTTTACGTATTTCTGCGCATTTTTTGCGCCCCGATATTCCTCGAGGTATAAAATAATAGTGTTATAGGGTAGGTAAATGCGCTATTGCAGTTGTATTAAATATTAAGGGATTATAGTAGGTATTTAGTAATGTGTTCGTTAGTGCTTTTTGAGGAAATAATGCTAATGTTGTTGTATATTGCAGATGATTCGATGTGTTGATGTTGATTTAATTGAAATTGGAATAAGTGAACTTCCAAAATGGGACTTATACCCGCGACCAGTCCCTTGGAGTCCAAAATGGACGAGTGCAACACCAGTGTGTTGCACTCGTCCATTTTCCATCAGGTGGGCCGAGTGCTTGTCTGCGACCTAAGTGGTATAAAAAAATACTCGGATGAACTGAGCTACATGGACTTTACTTTATTTTTCTCGTTTTACTTTTTTCTCGTATTGCTTTATTTTTGCATTTAATTGATGGTAGCTAGACGCAATCAATTTTCCAATTACGTTCAGTTTGTCGCAATAAGAAGTTAGTGCAGGTAATTCAAAGTTTATTAATGGTTGATGCATTCAGCTTTAGTCTTCTTCCTCCTAGCGTTATTCCCAGCCGCATCCGAAGCTTTCAGCTCGGAGTCTGGGGTCCGCCTTTACCAGTCATAGCTACAGATTTGGCTAGACCTCGATATTTTCAGTGAAGCGATTGCCATCTGACCTCCACGACCCAATGTTAACATTAGGCGATATCGAAGCTTTGCAGCTAGACCGTTGTTTTTGGACTTTTTAGGGCACCAACTACCCGTAACGACTGCTATAGATGTTCTTATGGCAACCGGGACCGACGGCTTAACGTGCTCTCCGAAGCACGACCAGACCAATGCAAATACCCATATTTAATGCACACAATTATTTGCACTGAGCGGGGATTGAACCCGCGCCTCCTGCGTAGCGGCCGCGTTCACTACCGCTACGCCACGGAGGCTGTCGTAGCTTTAGTAATTATCAAATACTGATTATACACATGAGAGTTTGTTGTCCATACTTAATCAAATCAAATCAAATATTTATTTGTTAGAATAAGGTACCACTGAGACAACCGTTACACTAATTCACGCCTGTAAAGGCCCAAAAGAGTATCCAGAGGCATGTTAACACCCACATTTCGCCAACGATGATTTTCGGTCCCATGTAGGTAATAAGGGGTGAGCCTGTTGCCATCTAGCTAGCGGGCACTTTATCATGGGCTGTATGTTTACTGTCGGACGGAGAACAGCCCTATCCCTTAGTCGCCTTTTACGACATCCACAGGAAGAAATGGGGTGACCCTGTTCTGCTCCACCGGGAACCTACACACAAGTTTGTAATCTCTTTCATTTTAATTTATATCCAAACAAGTATTTAACTCGCAGTGCTTAAAAAGACATTAAAAATAGGACTTAATTAATCCACAACGTGCCTCTAAACAATGGACATAAAATACTTAATTACACGTAAAAAAGGGCCTTTTTAACATAATAAGATTAGGACGAAATCGTAGTACAATAGCCCTATGCTTGGGCGGCGCGCATATATTAAGAGATTATCTCCTGCAATTAGTGTGTGAAGGATTTAGTAAATGGTATTTGAGATCAGCCCCTAGACAAGTAGCAATTCGTTGGCCGGTGTATTGTAGACTATTTTTATACCACTTAGGTGGCAGACAAGCACACGGCCCACCTGATGGGAAGTGGTCACCGTGGTCAATGGACGTATGCAACAGCAGGGGCGTCACACTCGTGCTGCCGACCCTGAAGAAACCTTTTAATGCCCTTCTTGAAGAACCCCATATTGTAGTCGCTTGGGACAACCACCGCAGAGTTCATTCCACAGCTTGAGTATGCGTGGGATGAAATTCCTTTCATACCGCACAGTGCGCACCGTTTACGGACGCAATGTGTGAGGATCAATTCCCTGCCTGTGGTGAGAAATGCGATGATAGAAAGTAGGTGTAGGTATCATGTCAAACAGTTCTTCTGAGCACAAACCATTGTATAGGTAGTAGAATACACACAGTGTTTACGTATGTTAAACGCACATATCAATATTTTTGTATTTTGCGTCTATATTATTAGAATCCTTACCTGCGGGCCAATGGTGACGAAGTAAAAGTCGATAAGCAGACCCCAGACTTCGTTTTGAAGATCTTGGATGCGATTTGGTTGACGCAAAGATGATGATAATTAGAATGCTTTGAGGGACTCGTGATTAAGTAATAATCGAGTAGGTTAACACATTGGAAAGTTAAACAACACTAGCCATCTTAAGTCATTGAGACTCCTTCGTGCCTCGGAGGAGCAGGTTAAGACGTCGCACGTCGGACCCGGTTGCCATACGGACTTCTATGAAATTAGGTTACGTTAAAGCAACTTCGATCGGACGTAAGTTCAGTGGCAACTTATTATGTAGCACACATTTATAGGTACGCGACTGAAGTTCGATTTGATTGCCGATGAGGATGAAGATCCGGGAGCGGGGAGCCAGTAAAGAACACATAAGGTAAGTCATATCAGCCCAATACGTCGGAACGTAAAATCAGCCGCGGAACTTTTGTCACATACCTTTGACATGTGGCTATTAACGACTGGGAGTGTTTTGTTTCATTTGTTAACAGTGTTGAAAAATGCGATATTTTTATGAAGAATACTAATAGTAACTAAAGAATTAATTCACGGCCGTCGTACATCCTTGTGTATATATAAGAATGTTGATGGCAATGTAATATATTTGAGAACATAAAGGCGGCAACAGCCCTTATTTGAATAACATTACGCAATTTGTACCCACACGCAATAATACCGTAATTGTTAGCGATAATGTGTTATTTATTTATAAGACTTTTCTTTTAATGAAATGTTGTATGTTGATGAGACTGTAAGTGTGAGTTCGCCTTCATGTGGACCTCGGTATGTGTGTATGTGTAGGTATGTGCGTTTGTGAGAGTGTGAATTTTTATGTACACTTGTGTATTTTCAATTAACGCCTTATTTATAGCTTAACTTTAATAAGGAAGTATGCATAGAAATTTGTAGTGCGCGATTGTACTTATAAGCACGGCATGTAGCATTTCACATTTCATAACCACATTTTAAAAGTAGGTATTTCGTTTAATGTTTTGTTTGTGTACTATGGTACGAGTAAACAAACTGGCTACTTATTGGGCACTAAATACTTAGGTGCGTACCTAACATAGTAAGCCTGGTTTACACTTTGCCAATTAAGGCGGCCACCCACTAACAGTCCGCCTGCAGTTTCTGATCCTATCCGGCGGCCTGCAGTCCTTATGTCATCATAATTTTATTACCTACCTCAAACTAAAATAATAACATTATTTTATTCTTTTAGTCTGATGTTATTACGTATAAAATGCCGACGACCATAGACTGTCCGGCCTTTAATAATAATAATAATAATAAAACGTCTTTATTGTACACCAAGGATTTTACAATGTTACATAATGTCACTTTAACTGTCTTTGCTGACCGGAATCGTCAAGCGGCCACACACATATTAGCCGTCATGTCAGTCCAAAATCGTATACGAAACTGTAAGTGTGTGGGCTATTGCGATGAACTGACAGACCGATATCATCCGGTTGTCGTTCGATAAATTGTTAGTTCGTTGGCAACCGGGCTGTTTGCATGTATATTTTGCACGGCTGTGTGTATTGCGTCTTGTTTTACGCTACATTGCTGCTCACCTTCGTTCTGTCTACGTTGACTGCCCTGCAAGCGACCGGTGTACACATTGATGTCTCGGGGCTGGCGGAGCTGAGAAGCAATACAGCTCATCCCGAGGACGCGGCGACGGTGACGTCATTCTGTGCCAAGGTCAAGTATTTGATGCTTATGACATACAGTAAAGTCCGTGTCAGCTAACGGTGCGTACAGATTACAGATAACATGTTGTATAACTTGTGTTATATAACACGTCCACATTATCTAACATTGTTTTATAACTTTGCAACAATGTACTAACTTCAGTGTCTACATTACTGAAACATGTTATATAACATTGTTTTATAACATGTTATGCTATATAATTTGTACGCACCTTAATAAGTCCCGCGACAAAACTAGGAACTAAAATGACATCGCCGCCATACTGTGTGTGATTGGTTCAGGCCATGTTACTATCATGGCCTGAACCAATCAACACACAGTATGGCGACAGCAGTTGCGATTGCTACGCCGCCTTCAAGGGACTTATTTCTTGGCGCGTACTCTACTTTCGTTGACGACAACCAAATACGTCAAATCCTTAGAGTATACATTGCTACAGAGCGCGCCTTACAAGTATGAACTGCTATCATGGGTATGAACAGTACCGAGGCTCCTGGCTCAACCTCAATCAGTAGCAAAACAATACCCGTCAAAATGACTTCGCAAATAATATTTTATTAGATATGTTAATATTAGAACTATCGGGATATTTACCATGTATTGTTTAGAGTATGTAAACGACCATGAAAGTTTAAATACCTATATAGATATGTTAAATCAAAATTTTATACAACATCGTATATTTGTAGTAATGATGACGCAAAAATATCGCAAAATGAATATAAATATAGTTTTTAATGTATACTCTAAGGTCAAAACCCATAAATTCTTAATCAATTTGAATAGTTAGCATACTAAATGCTTTAAAATTTCATTCAATTATTATTATCGTTTTAGTATAATTGTTTTTTTTTTAGAAAAGCTTGTTTTTAAAAAGTTTTTTATTAATTATTTTATATATGTCTAAAAGATTTAGTTACAATATTAGTAAGTTTAGTAAAATATATCGACGCTTTCAACTGTACTGAATTTTAATATCTTCTCTATTATTTATTAATGTAATAGCTAAATATTACACTAAGCCAATATAAATAAATATAAAATAATAAATTAATATATAAATATTTATTAATAATATTAATAAATAAATAATATAATATTAATATTATTTATTATATTTATTATTTATTTTATATTAATTATTTTATTTTATTTTATATTATTTTATTTTATATTTTTATACATATAAAGGGTGAAAAAATAAGTCGGGCCCTGGAGGGAAACTAGTTACCTTAAATCCTTAAGTTCACTCATTTTACTTAAAGGAGACATTCCTTATTTTTTTTAAAGAAACCAAACTGCATTCAAGGATTTCACTTGCCACACCCGTTAATCGAACCGACTAAAAGCCGAAAAATAACATTCTGTATTTATATGGCATCAATCGATAGTGTCAATCATAAGAATCAAATCTCTGTAACAAACTTGGTGAACTAAATGAAAGGAAGTCCATAAAATCTTAACTTATAAATTCAATTCCAACTGACACAGCACTTTTACTCAAGGTCCTATCAAAACGTTGTTTATTTTGTATGGAAAATAATAATGTCCTTATTTTATTAAGTATTCTAAAGGATCTCACCTTGGGGTCAACTCAACTTCACCTGTAAGCCGATAGTATACCTGCTGAAAGCTGGACGAGACTCTGGCTCAGGCTTTCCTATTGAGGTTGAGTCAGAGGGCAGTCGCTACCATATAAGTCAAACTAAAAGAGGAGAAGGAATAAGCAAACCCAGGTCTTTTAAGTCAAGACAAAATGTTGATACTTTATACTTGTTATAACGGTTAGTTTAACGCGATTAATTAAGAAACTTACTTTTGCCGAAGTTTCGGATACGTTGCAGCAACTGTGCATGTTAGTGAAGTTTAGTGTAAACACACAATAGAATCGGCACTAATATACAATAACACATTTAAATAATAACACACATCTTGCAAATTAAAAATACCGCTGAGCGCGTATGTACGTCAACGTGACAAATTAATATCAAAGCAATAATCGCTTCACATACGAACGTACAAGACTTACGACTTGTCGTTGCGACTGTACAGTCACCGCCGATTTATTGCGACACGCCTCCCAGTCCGCAGTAACATTTTCATTTAATGTTTTTGCCGGGTAAAATAATGCCAGTTATACGTGTTAACCCTTAATGGTTCATTGACACGAGAGCGTTCCAACGCTTCATTTTTTGTTGGTTTATTTTAGCTTTTGTGTCTAGCGGTGAAAGTTTTTGGGTATTTTACTTAACCCTACACTACACACTTACCTTTTAGCTCATGAAACACAAGAGGGTCTTTTGTTACACCTCTTTTAACTTAGAAAATCCAATACGCTTTAGTTCGAATCTTAGTACTTACATTATATAAAGAGTATTTGTCAGGTAACACGATTAAACAGGCTAAACACTACTACACGATCATACGCTTCTAATGCAAATAATTCAACGTGTCTGAAGTGGTAATACTAGATTAGCAATTTCCATTACCAGTACTCTTGAAAAAGGTAGGACATTCTACACAGCGCCATCCAGCCAGGCTCCACAGGGCTCAATTGAAAAAACATTCTCTAAGCCTTTGATCAACTCAATTGGGGTCGGCATGCCAGTCTAACTGTGATGCTACTGAACTTTAATATTTTCCCTGAAGCGACCACCTTCTAACCTCCACTACTTGGTGGTCCTGTTCTACTCAGTAAGTCAGTGTTTGGGGAGCTGGGCAAAATACCTCAACATCTATATAGGTATCTCTCAACACTCTCGTCTTTAATATATGTGTTCGAAAACCAAAAAAGAAAAGGAAATTTCAGGCCCTTGGCCTCCATAACCAACACGATTTTATTCAGACAGTGGTATAAAGTAATGAACGCAAAAAAAAAAGAAGTTAGCATTGAATCGTTGCTATCACAGTCTGTTATAATATTTAAGGTGCTTCATTATTACTGGTCCAACTTCCATGGGTACTTATGATATTCGCTTTGGGAACTCCCGGAGCAATAGTAGGAAAGTTTCGTATCTATACTAATATTATAAAACTGAAGACTTTTTTTGTTTGTTATATCAAATGAAATAGCTAAGTTCAGGCAAACTGCGGGTTTGACCGGAAAAAGCGGACCCCAGACTCCAAGGTGAAAGCTTCGGATGCGACTGGGACTAACGCTAAGATGAAGAAGGATGGAAAAGAAGAATTTGTTTGTTTGTTTGAACACGCTAATCTCACGAATTGCTAGTTCGAACTACAACATTCTTTCCAGAATCAGAATCAGCTGGTTTCTTGCTCAAGTTTTAGCAAGGAATAAGATAGCGGATCAGGATGAGGTTCATAAAAAATAACAGCTGTCTGCATCCCAAAGTATCCCTTATGTTTAATCTCACAAACAAGACTAAGTTTTCAGTTCAAACCTAAGTATTTTTGTTCGAAGGAAAAAAGGGTCGCTCAGGAACTTTCAAACACGTCAAGTGAACATCGTAAATTTTGAATGACGTCATTGTTCGGAGGAATGAACGACACTTTCAATTGAGCGTATAAGTTATTAAATATACAAAAAGTTACCATTTTTTAATTTTCAATCAGTATAAATATTATACAGGGTATTTAGTTTGAAAACCTAAAACTAATAAATAAGCGTGAAAAGGTTACACTAATAATAATTTCATTTCGTGCTCGCTCAAGCTGTGGAATGATCTCGCTACTGTGGTTTGTCCAAGCAACTACAATATGAGGTTCTTCAAGAAGGGCATTAGAAGGTTTCTACAGGGACATACAATCCATAGACCACAGTAGTCTATATAGTAGTATATGATACTTTTATTTTATTTGTTATTGATATCAATATCGTTCAGTAACTTCTGTGTATTACTGTACCCGTAATCTATGGACACTTCTCACATCTGAACACTTGGTTTACCAGTCGTCATATTTTTTATCTTAAGTAAAATCAATCCTCACTGGGAGTACTCACTGTATAGGTGGATACGATCTGATGCAATGCAATACTACAAAATATATTTGATTCACTTTTTAAGGTCTTGCCATTTCTTCATCCGTCCAACTGTACAAAGAATTATTTACCGCTCAAGCTAAATTTCTTACAAGACATTTGCTATCATCTGAAACTCACAACTTGCTAACTCGACGTATCACGTACATAGAATACTGTAACGAACAAAGCGTGGTAATGAGATCTTTGCACGGTAAAGTTTGTACTTCTGGCCCCCAGGGGTCCTCGAATGAAAACTTCTGATGAACCGTGTTTAAAACTGAGTAGGAATTTCTTATGGGTTTTTATAACACTGTGTTTTCACATACATACATAAAATCGCGCCTCTCTGATGTAAACAAATAACATGTGGTAAACACTATATTTTGAAACTTACATACTATAGTTTAGCGGTAGTGAACGCGGCTGCTACGCAGGAGGCGCGGGTTCGATCCCCGCTCAGTGCCAATATTTGTATGCATGAATATAAATATTTGCATTGGTCTGGGTGTTTCTATGTATAATATGTATGTATTTACAAAAAAAAAAGTATCTAAGTATGTATATCCGCATTCTAGATTCCATAACACAAGCTAATTAAGCTTACCATGGGTCTAGAAAGCGTTGTGTGGAATGTTGTGGAATATTTATTATTTATTACATATTTACAAATTATTTCACCTAATTTATAGTAGTTTTATGATTCGTTCCAATAGTGCCAAGTTACCTTCCAGTTGCTTAGGTTTTTTTGTCTTATTGCGCCTATTAAATTATATCAACTGTAGGCATTGTGTATAGAATACCTACCTAAATTATACAGATTGCCGGTAATATATTCACATTACATGCCAGAATATTTGTTTTATTTGATTTTGTATTAGTTTCACTGTCGGCAAACAATGTGCCAGCTACTTAAACGATCTCTACATATATGAGCTGAGTTATCGGAAGCTGTGAAATTTGAAACTCATACCAGAGGTGCTTGCTCAGTATTCATATTCAGCTACGAACTATTTACCTTGTACTACGAGTATACACAGTGAGAGCGTTTTCACATTATCCTATATCCGATATCAGTGCGCGCCGTTCCGATATCGAAGGAAGTCAAATGTATGGCATATAGTTATTTATCTGTCTTAAGGCGGCCACCCACTAACAGTTTATCGAACGACCACCGGATGATATCGGTCTGTCAGTTCATCGCAATAGCCCACACACTTACAATTTCGTATACGATTTTGGACTGACGGATAATATGTGTGTGGCCGCTTGACGATTCCGATCAGCAGGCACATGCTGTAACAAACATCTCGAATTATCGAAGTGAGCTCGATAGCTGAATCCGCGGTGAGATGTCAATTTGTATGCGAAATTGACATCTCACCGCGGATTCAGCTAGCGAGCTCACTTCGATCATTCGAGATGCAAGTTACAGCATGTGCCTACAGCAAAGACAGTTAAAGGCCGGGCATATGACATAAGGACTGCAGGCCGCCGGACAGACGAAAAACTGCAGGCGGACTGTAATGTAAGTGGGTGGCCGCCTTTACACATTGTCCGGTGCGATATCGGATATCGGAGCCGACAGCGCAGTGTTGACCCAATATCAGATTGTTGTATGCGACTCTAACCAACCACAAATTAACACAAAGACTAAAACAGTGACTGCAAGTGACTTTTGACCTTAATAAAATTTGCCTAATTACGTGTTTTTTCGCGTTAAAAGATGATGCTTATCGCGAATATAAAAAAAAAAACTCTTGCTTGCGCTAGGCTTTTTCATCCTTAGCTTCCCTACTAGTCTGTGCTATGGAGCAAATGACCGAATCGGACCGATTTTATCGGATATATATGTAAAAACAGCACATAGTGTCAGCTATCGGATGTCGGCTGTCGTCGTCCGACACCGACATCGGATATCGGATAATGTGAAAACGCTTTACGGCTACAAGACTCAGTAACATTATATTTAGCAATTTAGTTTCCGTATCTTTAGAGTGTCCGAAAACCGTAATAAGAGTCATTTAATTTCTTTTCCCGTTACAGAAACGCTTATCTTGTAGGTTATTTTATTCGATCACGTAAGTAATCTTGACGAAACCTATTTTTAAAACACCTGACATAACGAGAAAAAAATGTTGTTAACCACTTCTGCTTTTATTTGTTTTGGAATTAATAGTCTTCCTAATATTACAAAAGGTGTGTAAGTATTTGTATTCGTTGGGTAGCATAGTACACTAAAATCTCTTAGGCCAGTATTCTAGAATGGTATTCAGTTCTGACAGGGCAGATTGTGTAGACAATTTGTCAATCTATCTATACAATCTGTTCTCATATACATCCAGATTCAGGTCTGAGTATCGTTCTAGAATATGAGGCCTTGTCTACAAATATACTCTCTTGGCCTGCCCACATTCGTACCACTGGCTAATATTATGCTTCGTAACGTAAAGAACTGTGTTATCTATAAAAATATCGGTTACGGTTGCCATATGAAAATCTATGGCAGTCGTTACGGGTAGTTGGAGTCCTAAAAAGTCCAACAACTGGCCTAGCTGCAATGCTTCGATATCGCTCAATATCGCTAATTGGGTTGTGGAGGTCAGTCTCTTCATGTAAAATATCTAAGTAGACTGGTAAAGCGGACCGCAGACTCTGAGGTGAAAGATCTATAAAAACATCATCGGGTAAAAATAGTATAACGTTGACCTTATCCAAAGAAGGTTAAGTCCAAATTTGGTTATTATAAAAATAAACACGTTATTTTCATCAATGTACACAGAAATAACCCTATTCAAAACAGGTACCGGATCAGAGATTTTGATCTTGTTTTCTTTTTTCACTCTTTTACTCATCACTTTCCTGATTAAACCAAATTCTATTTTTAGGCTGATTATAAACTGTGTAAATATAAAAATTGTGTAACGTTTTAAGCCATTACTTTCAAAATGAAACACGAAAAGTTATTTTTATAATGAAGTTATACCTAAGGTCAAAGTAAAATTCAGTAATTCTTAAGTAACAACTAAGTCAATAGTAACATATAAACCTTTTTTAAATTGGAACCCATTTGTATACAATGACCCATACAATGCTCAACCAACTAAACCCTAATCCGTCTCAAACGACCTCGCTTCCAAAATCTGCGACAAAAAATACTAAACATTTTTCGTAGTTCCTTTGTAACTATTCAACGAAAACATATAAAAGGAGTCCACGACTTAATCTGTACGAATTTATTCTCCGCTCTTCGAGGATAAATCACTGTAGTGTTGGTCAAAGAAGTCCATGAGACGTGAAAGTCCGTGAAAGTGTGAATTGCGAAGAGAGGAGGCTCATTCTTCGCGTCCGAAAGGGCTCGGCCCCAAACCAGAAAATTAAGGCGGCTTTTACTTTTGTTCGTTTTATCGGCACCTAGAGCTTCATTTGTACGGTTTTCTTTATTATTTTATCTTGAAAAATAGAGATAAACAGCGCTCCTGAATGGGTTTCCAGTTTTGCGGCTCTTCGTAATATTTGAACTCGAGAATTGTGGAATTAACAATTGTGTTTTTAAGAAGATAATTTTAAATTATTACGAATTATAAAAAAAATTAAGGCATTCCTTTCTGCTGTATCAAAGCCTTCATTCCACTTTTTAGGTCAACCAGAAAAGGATTCGTTAAGATAAGTATTTCATACTTGAAGGCGGCAAGTATAAATCGAATGGTCTTTTGAGTATTTATCAAAACATCAATCATACATTATCTCTCCCTTATTCTTTTCGGAAATGTTACCAAATGTTTATTTGATGCAACGAAAAGGACATTCTACAACCCATTAACCAAAAAGATATCCAAAGGGTCTACTTTAGATGTATTTTATTATATCTTAGATATAAATCATTTTAAAGTGAACGTGCTTGATTCATGCTCCATTGTATTTTAACTATGTTAAATAATTTTAGGCAATAAGGTCGATTTTTCAAATATTTTTAATATTATATTTTATCATTCTCTGAGCCTCTTCCCAATTTATATAAACAACAAACAAACAAAAACTCAAACAACCTACTAAGAAAATAACAGAAACTCATAAGAAAATAAGTCACATCCTTAAAACCCTCCAGAACTTACCACTTCCCAATTTCATTAAAACAAATTTTACTCAACAAGTTCATAATCCAACACATTCGAAACAAAAAAATATATTCCGTTAATTTTTTTAAGGCAACACGGTTCGCTCGCAAAGTGGATCGTGTTCTAAAATCTTCTTACTCAAGTAAGAAGCTTACAGCTTAAGGTAAGTCTTTGACAATCGAATACGAAAGATACCTCGTCCCAGACCGGTTGAGTGGAACAAATTTAAATTCTGGCCGAAAGTACATCAGGTGAATTGGAATAAAACAAGGTAGGTATGCTAATCGGACACCTTTAGCAGCCATTTGTTAGATAATTATTATTTATGCATGCGGAAATGTTTGGAAATCTGAGATTTTGGAATCAAATCATTCTGAATAATATTTATTTAGATACTTTTGTTTTGTAACTTTTAAGGAATAAGTTGAGCTGTGTATATTATAGGTATCAGTGGAGAACGGTGAATTTTTTTTTTTCTTTGATCTAGTTTATTAAGCAGCATCACAGGCAGCATGCGATTCATTGGTTTGTTTGACTCACCCACGGGAAGGGTCCGTGGGTGAGTCATATAATGCGTCTAAGATCCTATAATGTATTTTTTCTTGACTCAACCACAAAGTTGTGGGTAAAAAAATGCCCGATAAGCGGCAATAATTGTCGGTGCATTTATTTTGCTTTACTGACTCGTTCTGAGATAAGTAAACGGGATGCAAGATCGTATCGCAAAAATCAACGCTCTTGATGACTATTTCAGATAGCGTTTCGCATACATTAAACGCCCACAAAATAAGACTTGACCTTGGTGTCTAGACGAGGTTAAGCTCTACCTACACTATATAAGTACATTATATTATGGCTTAACCAAATAGACCTAGACTTGGGAAAATATAAATTATAACGTTTATTTTAAAACAACATTTATTTTTCACTTAGGTATTTAACAACAAAAAACCCAACTCGCAACTACTTTTTTAGTTCTTTTTTTTACAATTTTATCATCCTTTTTGGCTGCCAACATAATTATATCTTCTTCATCCTAGCGTCAATTCCCAGTCGCATCCGAAGCTTTCACCTCGGAGTCTGGGGTCCGCTTTACCAGTCTCAACTGCGGATTTGGCTGGACCTCAATATTTTCAGTGAAGCGACTGCCATCTGACCTCCACAACCCAATGGTGACATTAGGCGATATCGAAGCATTGCAGCTAGACCGGCACTGGCAACATATAAAGTGATGACATTATGGTAGGTAGCACCTCAGATTTATAGTACACTACTAAAGTAATCAGGTTGGAAAACTTTTTCGTATACCTCTTGGTTATTAAATTTGCAATGGATTTACTTGTGGCAGACGTCACGTTGCTGGCTATAATGGCTCGGCTGATTCACATGTCAAAACAGTTTTCCTGACTATCAGACAAGCTGCATTTTTCTTTTTTGGCTAATTCTTCAAATTAATCTTTAAAGGGGCTTCTAGCACATGTTGCACCATACGCAGGATCCTAGGATCGGACTGGCTGTATAGTCGAAGTAACAATTGCCAGTTAATCAAAATGTGCTAAATCGATCTAAGTAGTCAAATTTATAACGGAATTAAAACTAATTAATTAATTATTTAGTGAACACTTTTACAACACTGTCAGGTCTATTTAGGTTGGTCAATCTGTTAAAATTCTTTAAGGGTAACCCTCCACACAAAATCGAACTGAATTCAAAAGCTTCCCATTTTTAGTAGTATATTATGTCACCCACCAGGGCTCTAGTGCAAAGCCACACAAGCCCTTTAAGCCCAGTCTGATCCTGATTATACGAACTTATAACGATTTATAACTACCCACGTCCGCTTTATGGAATAGTATTTACGAACAATTGACAATGATGGTCTAATTCGTGGAAAATTCTAGCAACACTTCGCCGTTGTCGGTTAGTTCTACGATGTCACAATAGGATATCGTGCCTCGAATTATAAGTTAAAAAAAATAAAATTGAACTTACGATTCCCTAGAATTGGTCTTGAATTCTTATTGTGTTTAATCTACAGACTGCTACAACAAAAGGCCATAAGTAATATAGAAATATTTGACAAAAAATACAGGTGGCAGTGACAGACATACAGACGACCCGTCAGCTAGTAAACTATTATTCAAATCCGGAATCTTTGGGATCGACATAGAACAAAAAAGAAATTGAAATCTGGGCACTAGGAATTCTAGAATCTTAAGATTGGGAAAAACAAAAAGACTCAGACGGGACTTGAATCCGCGACTAGTTCCTTACATGGAGAATGCTCTGACCACTGTGCTACCGACGCACGTCCTAAGTGTTCCAAGTTCTCTCATACAACCGTCTTGGGGCGACGGTGGACCTAGATGCAGAATTATAAATCCAACAAGTACTAATAAGATAGTGTCACTCACTTTTTGCCCGTTAAACGGATTCATCCGGACTCCACATAAGCATTACTAACCCTTAGTTCTATTTAAAAATAAAATCATGAACTAAATTGCTAAGACGACAATATATTTATTTTGGACTAAATTTATCTCCAATGAAAAAAAATGCCTCAACAAAATAGTCAGGATTAATAATGTTGCAAACGCATTGAGTCTGAGCATATTACATGCCTTTACAAAATAATATCCTTTGAACCAAACGAGCGTTGGATACAAACATTTATAACAGGAAATGCTCGTATGATGCAAAATACTCTTGGTCAAAGACACAAAGGAGCTTACAGGCTGAGATGTGAACTCGAGCCATTCATTTCATAGACATCTCAATTTCCATCGCGATCTAGGCAAAAGGTAAAATAGATTTCTCATGCGCTAGTCTAAGGAAATCCGAAGTCGATTGAAAAGTCTTTGTGGAACGTATGTAGAGAAAACATTGACGCAAATATGTCTAGATGTGCTTGAAAAATAAATTCAGAACTTGTTAATGTAATAGTTTTTTTTCGTGATGAAGTCATTGTGAAGATGATCACTGTGGAGGAGCATGTCGAGGTCTGTAGCACCTAAAATTTTATTTATTCGTTATTTATTACATGTTATTTTGCCGTTGTTGGTTTGTTTTTATCACATTACTGTCCATCCTAAGGTTGCCTGGAAGAAATCGCTTCTAGCGATAAGGCCGCCCATTGTACATTGGACCGTAACACGCTATCTACTTGTATTACTGTAAATCTATTGGTGTACAATAAAGAATTATTATCTATCTATCTATCTAGAACAAGGCCACCCCATATCTTCCTGTGGGCGTCGTAGAAGGCAACTAAGGGCTGTTCTCCATCCGACAGTAAACATATAGCCCATGACTAAGTGCCCGGTTAAAGGCAATAGGCTCGCCCCCTATTACGTGGGACCGAAAATCGCGAAATGTGGGTTAAGGCTCTGTCTACCCCTTCGGGGATTTACTGACGTGAGTATATGTATGTATATATTAATGTTACTTTTATATCTACACATTCTACACTATACCCGATGCTTCAGTTACTTTTCAGCCTGTCGTCTTGGGGTGATTTAAGTGGCGGTTATTGTATACAATTAAATGAAATATTTTTATAATATAAAAAAAACACCCATGAAACAACCTGAGGCTTGATTGCATTGTCGTTTCAGTAGACAGTAGTCAGTACGTTAGGCCAATATTTTTTTAGGATCATCGATATCCGCTCCTATATCCTTATTTTTCTTTAATTTCACTCACTCTTTGCCTTGATTATTCGATATCGTCATGTTTATCGATTATCAACTGTAAAAACTTTCATTCCCGGGTTGGGTCACATTCAGATCGACGGCCAACACTTGAACTTTGATGTACAAATGTCATAAGTCATCTCGTAGTTTCCAATCATTATCATAGTTACAGCAGACAAACCGTATCTCCTTTATCGTCTGTACATTTTATTCAATAATAAATGAAATAATCGACACCACTGCCATGCAATTGACTGATGAGGCTCTAGCGACGACTTTCTTTTCGGGTTTATGGGGTCAGATGGCAGTTACCATCGTAAAAAATCGGTACCACTATCGTTGTCACTTCCAGCCTGTCAGTAGCCCGTGATAATATTCCTCGAGGAGATTAGCTCCAGAGCCACAGGTCTCCGAGGCTTTTGAGTTTTAATAACTTCCTCGTCTCTATTCTCTTTAGTTTCTAAAGCTAGTTTTCTAGCTAATGAAAGATTTAGGCAATTATTTAGCTGAGTGACAGTAAAAAAGTATAAGTGACGTATATAGTACGTTGTATGAGACACAGGACAGGACTAGATATTGAGGCAATTACCTACTAATATCTGAGCTGTGTATTTATGCTTGTATGCTAAAAAGATTTACACAAACTGAATTTGTTAAATGTATATTATGATGAACACTTCCAAAACAAAACATACCCAACCCTTAATACTTCCGTAACCAAAAATTTTTGGTTGGAGTTTCCCGGTCATAAAGATGTTAATGCACATTTTTTTTTTCATCGTAAGGAGCTTAAGGTCAGTCTGAATGGAGAGGCTTAAAAACATTTATGTAAATCTGCGTTCATTAAACCTAACGAACGTAACGCTGTTGGGGGATTACTACCGGGTTCATACAGCTTCATCCCCTTACCGTCGCTACGTTTTTTATTTCACGTGTTATCCGCCGAGAATAAATTGAATTGTGCCGGCGATCTGTTAAAGGTTTGATGGTATTTTAGGTTGTTTGTAATTGAATTTATTAAATACAAATCTTCTGTAACAAATCTTTCCTTAAATCTGAGGAAAAATCTGGAAAAATCTGAAAACATTCCTCAACCAGGTTTTTATAGGTATTTCAAATAGATTTTCGGATTGAAAACAACCCGTATTAAAATGGCTTTTTAACCATTTTCTTAACAATATATGGGTAATATCTATAATGATCTGAAAGTTCAAAGACTAAGGCAACCACTTTCCTATCTACGCCGGTATACTTATTAGTTATGCCCAAATATACGATACTATAAAATAAATATTCTTTTTCAGGTGACAAAATACTATTCTTAAAGAACAAGATAAGATTAATTTAACATAATCACCACTTAACAACCTTCTCAAAGCATGAAGACCCAAAATATAAAAAGTGGAGTACGTAGAAAATTAAAATGTTCATAGCAATTCCGGTACTAATGGACCGCAGTGATTAATGCTGCCGACAACATTATTTTAATGAGGATAAATTGCATATTTGAGTGCCCCCACTAATAGCTCCCTTAATTCTTCCTCGCTTTCCTAAAGCTGGGATTAACTATCGTGGACCCATTGATAGTAGCAAAAATTTGGGCAACTTACATTTTTTTTTTAGAACTAGTCTGGAAAATAGAAATGTTTTTGTTTTTGTCTAAGCCTTGTGTAACTCTGTTTCCCTTTTCCTAAAGTCCCAGGTCCTTTAAGCGGGGCGTGAAAAAGTATCTGATGAGGCCGTCAAGCTGAGTGCCACCATTGTAACATGGTAGGTACGTGTCTGTAATGGTGACCCTCTTTTCCGAGACTTTGCTTTCAGCTGAACATGAGGAGAGGTGAAGTGAAATCGACGTGTCCTGTATAAAAAAAATACTGTCTGCTGGTCGCTGTAACCACTTGCTAATAGGTATGAGGAAGACGACGTGGATTTGACATAGGTAATCGGTTGAGGGGGTATAAAGCTAAATTGCCGATCGTAGATTTGATGTTTATACCCGAAAGTAAGCCACAAATGAGCTGGGTATTTTTTTTAATAGAAAATACGTTATATTTGTAAGGGACTGCTCATGGTGAAAACATAAAATAATAATATTTTTTCGATAGAATAAAATCACAAAGTTATGCCTTATTTACTACTAAAATCAATTTATTTCCAATATTATGCACACAACTGAGTCAATATTTGAATACAAAGTGTTTTTTTTTTTTTTTTTTTTATATAGGACACGTCAATTTGACTTTGCCTCGCCTGATGGTAAGCTAAAGGCAAAGTCTCTGAAAAGAGGGTCACCATTACAGACATGTACCATGTTACAATGGTGGCACTCAGCTTGACGGCCTCATCAGATGCTTTTTCACGCCCCGCTTAAAGGACCCGGGACTATAGGAGGAGGGAAACACGTGAGCTGGTAAGGAATTCCAAGTCTTAATAGTGCGGCAGAAGAAGGAGTCGCCGAATCGCTTGGTTCTTGATGGAATATTTTGCACCGTATGCGGGTGGCATCTGAGTCCTGCACGTGTTGTCCTATATAGGAAAGGAGAGGGTGGGATTACTTGGAAGAGCTCATCAGAACATTCACCATGGTAGAGACGGTAAAATACCGCCAAAGATGCCACATCTCTACGCAACTGCAAAGGCTCAAGGGTGTAAGTGATCTCAGGATTCCCAATAATGCGGACCGCACGTCGCTGCAACCTGTCGAGAGCATCTAGTAAGTACTTTGCGGAGCCATCCCAGAGATGCGAGCAGTATTCCACGCAAGAGCGAATTTGTGTCTTGTAGAGAAGACACCGCTGCTCCGGCGTGAAAAAACGTCTCACTTTGTTCAGGACTCCGAGTTTACGCGATGCTGTTTTGATGATACTCTCGATGTAGTTTTTGTTGTTCAGTTTGCAGCGAACATCCATACCTAGGATATTGAGATTGTCCTGTAGTGGCAGTGGCGTGCTCTGAAGAGTTGGAAGGGGAAGGAAAGAAGATACCTTTGCTGTAAACGCGCATGCCTGCGTCTTCTTGGCATTGAACTCAACCAGGTTTTCAGAGCCCCATTGAGAAACGAGGTTCAGGGTCTGGTCAAGTTCACTAACAAGAAGCTGCCTCCTTTCCGCGATATCAGACTGCTTGGCCGCAGGATGTCCGTGATAACTCCCGTGTAAGGTGCTATCGTCTGCATAGCAGTGAATGCTGCCAGTGGACAGCATGTCGTTGATATGCAGAAGAAAGAGAGTGGGTGATAAGACGGACCCCTGCGGCACGCCAGCATTTACCTGCAAGAACTCCGAAGTTCGACCATCACAGAGGACGCGAATACGGCGCCCCTGCAGGAAGCTAGCCACCCAGTCGCACAGTCTAGGAGGCAGACCACAGGCTGGTAACTTGGAAAGAAGCGATTTGTGCCAGACCCTATCAAACGCTTTGGCGATGTCAAGACTTATAGCCAGCGACTCGCCATGCTTGTCCATAGCCTCACCCCAAAGATGGGTAACGTACGCTAGAAGATCACCCGTTGACCGCTTCGGTCTAAAACCATATTGCCGGTCGTTGATTAAGGAGTGATCCTCTAGGTAACGCATGAGCTGTTTGTTGATAATGTGCTCAAGTACTTTGCACAGTACTGAGGTGACGGCTATGGGCCTATAGTTGGTAGGGTCCGAGCGATCACCCTTCTTGGGGATCGGCTGTACATTCGCCTCCCTCCAAGCCGAAGGCACTGTACCCGAGATGTACGACATCCGGTACAACCGCGCCAGCATTGGGGACAACTCCGCTGCACATTTTTGAAGAACCACCGCTGGAATACCATCCGGTCCGCTGGCTTTCCGGACATCGAGTGACCGCAATACAGCACGGACATCGCGTTGCCTGATACGGATATCAGGCATCGCATGGCCACAAAAGGGCAGTGTCGGTGGCTGCATACCGCAATCATCGATCCGGGAGTTGGCCGCAAAGAGATTAACCAACAAATTAGCTTTCTCCTGCGGCTCATGGGCCAGGGATCCATCAAGTTTGCGCAACGGGGGCAGCGAAGGCTGGCAAAAGTTGGCTTGCACGGCTTTGGCCAATCGCCAGTAGCCACGGCTACCCGTGGGATGCGCCGCAAGCTCTTGGCCAAGCCGCGCTATGCGCTGGGCATCCGCTCTAACGCAAGCCCTCTTGCAGACCTTTGTGGCTTTGTTGTACGCTGCCTTGAAGTGACCCACGTTAGGATCGCGAGTGGCGCGCGCCCTTACCCAGGCGCGGTACGCAGACTGCTTTTGATTAACAGCCTCCGCGCACTCGCGGCCGAACCAAGGGCGCGCTCTGCGGGCACCGGTGACATCAGTGTAGGGGATATAGTATTCCATACCCAAGCTGATCTCACCGGCGACAGCAGTAGCACTATCCGAGGGGTTCTTACCTTCAAAGCAACGTGCAACCCACGGGATGGATGCAAAATACTCACGCATCCCATCCCAGTCCGCTGACGAGTAGTGCCAGAGACGCCGCTTTCCCTGTTCGGGTCGTGGGGGCGCTATAGTTGGCACCTTGGAACAAACCAGACAATGGTCGGAGTTGCCTAAGGCGGCTCGCACCGAAACACTGTACTGGTCTGGTTGACTCGTCAGCAGAAGGTCCAGCAGAGAGGGTGCTAGGCCCGACCTTCTTGGTATCCTGGTGACCTCGTGTACCAGTTGGGTCAGGCCGTGCGCCAGAGCAAATGCATGGGCGGCTCTTCCCGCATGGTCTGTTTTGGCGGAGCCCAACCAGATCTCGTGGTGGGCGTTAAAATCCCCCAAAAAAACCAATTCAGCGTTCGGAAACCGCTCCTGCGCATCATCTGCTGCCTGACTCAGATAATCGAAGAGTCGAGTTGTCTCGGTATCTCCTGTATGGGAACGGTAGAGGCACACATAGATCTGACTCGTTGAGCCATGGTCTACGTGTACCCAAAGGGTTGAAAAGGATGGGTCCTCTAGGCAGCGCAGACGGCGACAACAAACATCCGCCCTAACAAACACACACACCCCGGCCTTTGCACGGAAATTTTCCTGCATAACGTAGCCGGGGTAGAGCAAGTAAGACGTGTCGTCAGGGCGGCGTATTTGCGTCTCCGTCAGAAAAAGCATAGCTGGATTCGCCGTCTCGAGGTGTTGGTGGACGGCGTTGAGGTTTGTATGGAGCCCACAGATGTTAGTGGACTCCACCTCAAAAAGCGAGCTTACGGGAAATTGAAGAGCCGCTGTGAGTCTATGCTCTTTGTTCTGCGCTGCCATAATGAGAACGGAAAGGAGAGGGCGTGAAGAAGAGGTGATTATCGTCGCAGCACAGCGTGACAAAGCGCGGGATTTTGGTTTCGTCTATTAACGTGAGGCATGGCGAGAGCCGACACGCCGAACGGAAGGGCCCCCGTACCCCCCCCGAATATGGTCGCCGGGTTCCCGTATCCGGTCACCAACCGGCACGACGAGCCATATCGGGATTATGCGCGGCCTGGTGAGGCAGCCTCCCGGGGTGGTTAGCCCCAGTTGGGCCCCTGTACTATGCCGCGGGCGGCCAGCGGCACCACCGTTTCTACGGGTCTCCCTGCCCGGCGTGTCGCCCCGTGCCATCCCCACTAGACTCCGCCAAGACCCACTGGTCACACTAATGCTGCGACCACGATCACCTCAGCCCGGCTATGCACCTGCTGAACCCTGAACGCAATCCAACCGAAATTGGGTTACTATTTAAGGGCTTTTCGCAAAGTGCACGGTGGTACCTACCCGGTCGGATTTAGTGACAATTTTGTGTCATCCACCACCACCACCAGTAAAAAAAAAGTTGTGTAAAATTATGTAACCCAGTGACTCTATTTTCACTTTGAAAAAATTGTGTGGATGTTACGAGTAATTAAAAAAAAATGAATTTGGCGCTTACGACGGTCTTTTTCCGCGCATAACGCTCTCTTTCTATCGCACCTGACCCGAGGTGTCGGCCATCTGTTGTTTCATCATTTAGTCGGGCTCGCCCCGTTGAGACGGGAGGACTGTATTTCTGTTTTCCGTGTCAAGAAAGTTCGTTAAAAATGAGCCAATTAAAAAAATATAAAAGAAACACTCTAAAAGAGAATATAAGAAACTAAGAATTCAACTCATGGCTAATTTTCGAAGGTAATGTATCTATATTATTTTACTTTCTTTAGTTTGTTACCAAATATCCACCGTTGCTAGGTAACTCTGGAGTAACGTCGGCTCGGGTATAGTATATGCAAATCAAATAGATGTTTTTGACTACTCGCGTGTTTATTGTATAATATTATTTATATAGCACTAATATAATTATTAAATATATTGCGAAAGTATTTATACGTTGTATTATCAATTTTAATGCATTTCAGAGTTGCTTCAGCTCGTAATATCACACAAGCTGATGAATCCGATCCGGTCGAATCGCTTAGTAAAAAACTTTCGTCAACTTTGTAAGCTTATTGCAATTGTTTTTTTTCACATTCAGAAAACATTTCAGTAAAATATGCAAATTAATATGAACATGAACAAGCAGAATGATATGATTTGAGATTAACATGGTCATTCACATTAGTACCGAATGTTCACACATTCAAACGGCATGGTAAATACGAGTATCCCGGTGATTTTAATAAAAAAAATTGACCACACGGAAAGCGGATGACTGCCCGTGGAAGGATAGCTCAGAGTAAGAGCGCTGGAACGCCAAGGTTCGCGACCCTGGCATTCAAGTCCTATTGTGGGTTTGATTTTTTCCATTATGTACTTATTTAGCATTTATATCAAATTATCTACAAGTAGATTAAAATGGCAATGCAATGCTTATGTGATTGATTTGTCATTAATTTGCAATTATTTTTACAGATCTCCCATTAAACATTTAGAGAAAGTTGAAGTTTTGAGAGAACTAGATCCAAATTGTGATGGAAATTTTGCACCAGAGTGGAATGAGCGGTATATTTTAGCCAGCCTTGATTCAATATGTCAGGGCCCTAGCTTCTTATACGTAATGATAAAATAGGGCAACCATATTATACACAATGTTCATCAGTAATATTGAACCACTATTTGGACTATTTGGATGACCCGACTCAGGATTAGTATTAAATTAATTGAATTCGCAAAAAAAAAATATTTGGGTAATTTATCACATATAGTTAGACGAACATCGCTAGATGTTAAATTAAAGTAAAAGCATTGTTTTTCCCAAATCGTCAAATCGTCGGTGCGCCTGCCAAAGTCGTTATGTGTTTTTTTTCTATTTTTTTTTATTCGCTAGATGGCCTTAAAAAAATGCGCATCAACTGAAAAAACAACCAAGTGTTAATTCCTTCTAGAAATAGATTTGACAAAATATACATGTGCAATTCTGACACTGCAAAATTGGTTATGTGTTCACATCAAGAGTTTTTCATCCTCATGTTGCACATGTCAGAATTGGTTTGCACATAGACAATTTGACAGCTTGTTTTTCTTCGGTTTGTTGGTTGTAAAATTGGTGTTCTACCTTTGTAACAACGTAAATAATCTTATAATAGTAAACAAAACGAGACAGATGATTAAATCAAAACAGCCTCACGTAAGGTCGAAGTCCTGAATAAAGTGAGACGTTTTTACACCATTTGTGTGAGAGTGAATTCACTGTCTATGGCAAGCGGAGCGGCGATATAAAGTAAAAATATTCTAGGCATTATATCAAACAATTCTTCTGAATACAAACCATCATACAGGCGGTAAAACAACCACAGCAAGTACCTTCTGAGGTTGAGAGGGACTACTACCCCGCCTGTGAGTATGGGATGGTCGACGATCCTCAGCGCCCGTCTTTGCACCAAGTCGAAGAGGTCTAGCTAGCCCAGGCAAAACTGTGACAGCAGTACTCCATGTGGGGCAGAACGGGAGCGTTTTAAAGAAGGAGTATTTGCCCCGCAGTGATGTACTACCTTGTTTCTTTGATACCAGCTTGACTTAGTCTTCCAAGTGACTACGGCGGTGATCGTCGCTGATGATAGCGATAGCTCCCTATACTCGAAAAGATGTTAAACGGTGTGTCTAGAAACTTGCGACGCTATGCTATGCAGACGATAGCACCTTACACGGAGGCTATCACGGACATCCTGCGGCCAAGCAGTCTGATATCGCGGAAAAAAGAAGACCGGACCCTGAGCCACGTTTCTAATGGGGCTCGGAAAACCTGGTCGAGTTCAACGCCAGGAAGACGCAGGCATGCGCGTTCACAGCAAAGGTATCTTCTTTCCTTCCCCTTCCAACTCTTCAGAGCACGCCACTGCCACTACAGGACAATCTCAATATCCTAGGTATGGATGTTCGCTGCAAACTGAACAACAAAAACTACATTGAGAGTATCATCAAAACAGCCTCGCGTAAACTCGGTGTCCTGAACAGAGTGAGACGTTTTTTCACGCCGGAGCAGCGGTGCCTTCTCTATAAGACACAAATTCGCTCTTGCGTGGAATACTGCTCTCATCTCTGGGATGGCTCCGCAAAGTACTTACTAGATGCTCTCGACAGGCTGCAGCGACGTGCGGTCCATATTATTGGTAATCCTGAGGTCACCAACACCCTCGAGCCTTTGCAGTTGCGTAGAGATATGGCATCTTTGGCGGTATTTTACCGTCTCTACCATGGTGAATGTTCTGATGAGCTCTTCCAACTAATCCCACCCTCTCCTTTCCTATATAGGACAACACGTGCAGGACTTAGACGCCTCCCGCATACGGTGCAGAATATTCCATCAAGAACCAAGCGGTTCGGCGACTCCTTCTTCTGCCGCACTATTAAGTCTTGGAATTCCTTACCAGTTCACGTGTTTCCCTCTTCCTACAGTCACGGGTCCTTCAAGCGGGGCGTGAAAAAGCATATTCTGATGAGGCCGTCAAGCTGAGTGCCATCATTGTAACATGGTACATGTCTGTAATGGTGACCCTCTTTGCAGAGACTTTGCTTACCATCAGACGAGGCGAAGTCAATTTGACGTGTCCTATATTAAAAAAAAGACTGGAAAAGCGCACCCCGGACGCCGAGGGGAAGGGCTCAGATGCAACTAAAGTTTATTACTAATTGGCAGCATAATGTGCACCTCGGAACTCGGAGATTTGCTCTTCTTTTCTGATTATCGTATTATCGGCTATTCCAGGAACGATCAGCAATTAGTTCCCAACTCCGAGAGGAAAATCGGCACCAGAACCTCGTCCGTTCTTTAACATGTACACCGACTAGCAAGTGAGGTTGGCTTGGGTCTCAAAGGTGTTAGTAGGACCCTGTACACGGAACAGTTGTACTACTTTTATTTTTTTTACTTGTATGCCTTAATAAAGTTTATAGTGGGTATTTATTTACTTCGTATGTTATGTACCTTGCCATCTGTCAGTATTTATCCCTTATATAAATCCTATTGAGGTCCATAACAAATCTGATATGTATATATTTTTCACTTGTAAGAAATGGCGCTAGGAAGATAATTCTGATATGTGTATCAAAATGGAAAAAAAAATTATTGTGGATGGATAGTACCGTTTATAATTTTCACTTATATCTCAGTTCATGCAAAATATTTTTTGGCATCATACTACATTTTTAGTTTTTTGATACGCTCATCAATTATGTAATAAAACAGTTTAATGTCTCTCCTGAAAACTTGACCAAAAATACATAGAGGTTTTGGCAAGCGCAACGACGACATATTCCTTTACTTACTTACTTACCTTTTCATTTTATCAGAAATATTTTTTTTACCAAAAAGAAATTTATTGTGTTTCCAAAGTAGATAGTTAATGATGCAACTCGTATTTTGACAATTTTATCTGAGTATTTTGGGTATACTGTGCGCCTTCAAACTATACATGGCGGGTCGCTGCCACACAAAATAGGTGGCGGACTTGCCGGAGCGACGACAGGCGAGAGCGGGACGTGCGAGGGGTGCGGGTGAAATCTGATTTTTTTCTAGCTTTATGCGCACTCTTAAGTTATCAATAGCTTCCGATTGTCTAACCTCTTCTAACATCTGATACCACATAAGATGTTCATGTCATTAAGATAAGATAAGATATTCTTTCTTTATTGTACACCATAAAAGTATTATAAGATAAAAATTTAACCATATTTACATATAATGCACAATGGGCGGCCTTATCGCTAAAAGCGATTTCTTCCAGGCAACCTTTGGATGGATAGAAGCAAAAGAGATGATAGGGTAGCGTACAATTTTAAATGAGAAGGAACAATGAATTATAGATTAGATATAATTATATCAGTCATATTTGAAATATATACATATACTACATAGCGTGTCAATATAATATACCTATACAACACATAATATTTACAATATACTACTCAGTATCCATATTATATACTACACAACATTTTAAGTAGATACATAAGATTACATAGCATAAATTACTCTAGAGAAGACAGATAGTGTTCTTTTAACATTTTTTTAAAGGACTCCATAGATTGTGCTCTTTTTATTTGTAGTGGCAGTGCATTCCACAGGCGAACTGCCTGTATAGTGAACGATTTGTCGTAAAAACTTGTAGAGTGCAGTGGCATTGCTAGTCTCAAATTCTCCGATTCATTTTAGGTAGGTATATATTACATTGACCCCTAACGAATTATATTTTGTCAGCATTGGAAAATCAGATAATAGCTTCCGATTGTCTAACATCTGATACCACATAAAATGTTCATGTCATTTTATGTATGTATCACATTGACCCCTAACGAATTATATTTTATCAGCATTGGAAAAAGTATGACTCTAGCACCTTTCCTTTGTATTTATTCGTCTCTGACGTGGAATTTAACCCACATTTTGCGTACTTTCGTACCAATTATAGCCGGTTGGACCCTTTTCCAGACTCTTACATAAAAGAAAAATACCTAAAATAATATCCCAATAATACTTTGCCCAGCCAGCGAATGGAGCTCAGCCTACAAAGTTCATAATTAAAGCAACATTGCCGAAGAGATGAAGAGAGATTAAGCGACAAATTACAAGACATTTTATAAAGAACGTACAAAGAATGGATTAATCAACAGGGCGATTAAAACTTTTAGATGCCTTCGAAGCGCCACAGAAATTGGGAGTTGAATCATTTATTAACTGACAATATTTATCTATCTTCCGCGTAATTAAATTCGATATTTAGATTGACAGACAAGATTTGTCGTACTTTTTTAAATAATAATATAGGTACCGTTAGACTTTATGTTTAACACCGTATTGTGATTCTTTAAAGAAGGAGGACAAATAAATCGCGATAGAATCCGTCAAAAAGTGATTCTATTTCAAAGAAGGGCGTCAGAAAACGGCTAGTATTCCTCAATTCTACAAGAGGCATATTATGACTTTCATAGGAGATTAAAAAAAGAAAATTTACCCCACGAAATCGGCTATCAACAAAACCCTTATTAACATACACCCTGATTTTCATACACCCCATGTTTTTCAATCACGCTGGTCGGAGGGGATGAAGTCGGACTGAAACTGACTTAAACCGCACGCCGTCACGGGTTTCATATGGGTAGGGTGTAAGGTAGCCCTATAAGGCAATTCACTCGCACCCCAGCAGACCCTGGGCCATCTACTACAGTGAATTACTTATTTATAAATTCACTTTGAAATCTAAATCTAAAATTCAAAGCATGTACCCGTTATTGAATTCAATAACAATTCATTCCCATAGTTCTACAATATTACGTCTCAAAATCCATTAACAAATCCTCAGTATGAGAGCTGCAATTGTATTAACCCATTTTAGTTAAATTTATGTACAGCTAATCTGCGTTAATCCCCGAGCATACAGACTCAGGATGGAATTCGGGACACCGAGCAATTTAATTTTACTCTAATATTTTAATACCAGAGGAATATAATGTGGAGGTTTCTAGATATGCAGTGAAATAAAATGTTGTGCATTCTATGCCTAACTGTTGGGGCTTTAGACATCAGTGTTTATAAGTCTAGCCTATTGACATTATGTTTAGAAGTATGTTAGGAGAAATACTGTTTGCCTTAATATGGAGGTTTGTAATATAGCGATTTGGTAATATTGATTGTACTCAATTCAACTTGATAAATTAATTAATCTTCAAGCTTTCTTTAAAAATCAAACCTAAAATTTGTTGGTTTGTTTGAGATCTGCAGATTGAGTGCTGAAGCAGAGTTACCGAGCGATGTATTTGCTCGCACTAAATATTTGATGCTGGCAAAAACTGAAGAATGAAAAATTAGCGGGATTTCGTAAAGAAAGACTGAGGTTTCAGAAAAAAAAGAAGAAAGAAAGAAAGAAAGAAAGAAAGAAAGAAAGAAAGAAAGAAAGAAAGAAAGAAAGAAAGAAAGAAAGGAAGGAAGGAAGGAAGAAAGAAAATAAAATCGTTTTATATCGGGTCACGCATGTACACATCTATACTATTGAACAGATTTTAATGCATTTTTTTTCTGTTAGAAAGGTCTTGGTCAGACTTAAAATCTTACGTTTGTTTGATTGCAATCGGTTGAGTAGATCCACGTGGGCGGAGCCGCGGACGGAAGGCTAGTTTAAAATAAAAACAAAATTACACAAAAAAATTAACAAAATAAACAAACAAAAGGAAAACTCTGAAAAAACCAAACGGAAGGTAGTTTAATTAAGCGTAGTTCACACTTTGCGAGGCGTGCGCTACATAATATGTTATGTACATGCTTTGCAACCAAATTCGTTGCAAGGCGTATAGCTTGACGTAGGTCAAGCACTTGTGGGAGCAAGCTAGCGTTAACGTTGGTAGTAAGTAAATAATTTACTAGCTACATATTTTCGCAGAAGGTTTGACTCCTAACGTTTAAAAGTAATTAAACGACAAATTAATACATTTATTATAGGAACTAAAAGATGTCAAAAGCTTTTTAATTCACCAACGCTTTTTAAAAATATAAGTAGCAGCGGTTAAGTGCACTCGATGTAGGTAGTGGTGCTATTATAATTATAGGTTTGTTTAGATGGGCTAAATACAAAACTGTTAGCGATTTCTGAAACACGCGCGTCGGGGCATGCCTTGCATCCCATGCGTACGCACGCCTCATAAGTGTGTACTCGGCCTTAGGACGAAGCATTGAATAAATAAACATTAAATTAAGATATAATTAATTAGACCATACAAACCATTTTGCTAGCAAGAACTAAAAAAATACATAATGTTATTTACACGATATTACTCTGTGTAATCATTTACAGTTCAAAGAATAAAAGGGACAATGAACGTTCAAAAGATTTAACCTTTCAAACGACACACGATGACCTATTAGCATTCTGGTAAACCCACCTTTGATATTAGACTACTTAATTTATAAAATACATAATATATATTATTATTAAGTGGCGGACTGGCTTGTGGAGGCGTCAAAGAGTTAGTTAAGTTAAGCCAGACAAGTGGCAATTCGTTGCTCGGCGTATGATGGAATCGAATGACAAATGTATAGGATTTGACGTTTTTGACATTCGTTGACGCCTGTCATATACGTCAAATCGCATAAATTTGGCATTCTATTCCGTCATACGCCGAGCAACGAATTGCCACTTGTCTAGGGGGGCTGGTATTACAAGCGGTCATTGGTCCCACCATCAAGCATGTTATGATACTTCTATAACTACTCAGTAGTAGCATGTTACATATTTTTTTAATTGAGTTATTAACACGTACCAAATATGTACTAGTTTTTGATACCATATTGGTAGTAGGCAGACACTTATATTTATTTATTTATTTTACTCTTTATGTACACCATTTAAAATACATAATTAAAATATATGACTACGGAAACAGTACAAGGGCTGCCTTATCGATTTAAGCGATTTCTGCCAGGCAACCTTTGGATGGTCATAATGGTTGCAGGATTGAATGGTAGTTGTTTTGGAGTAGCGTCAGAATGATCACTTAAATTCTTTTCAATGGTGAAAAGAATTTACTTATTGGTTTTTTTTTTTAATTTATTTATTTATTTATTTTACAATTCATTGATATGAAAGTTAAGACAGTTTGGACAGTTAGTGCACATGCGTAATTTTTTTTTCCGATAACGATACTTGAGAAAGCATAATATCTATGAAGATTCCAAAAGTCAGCCGCGGTCTGAATTCTTTCATCAGAAACAAAAAACTTTCACCAAATAATAAATTGATTTCATGACCTTAAACATAAATGGATTGTCACGACTATCACAATAATAATCAATACAATAATATAATGGAATAATGTATTTCATTCTTTAATTCTTTTCAGGGTTCCGTAATAGGAACAAATAATATATAATCTCGTTTATGTCCCTTTGTCAGCGATTTGTCTAGATTTGTTAAACAGGCTGTCATAAGAGTACGTACGTACTATGGCCGCTATAACAACAAATAAATACCTAATAAATTAAATATTGAAAAAAGCATAATATAAATTATGGACCTCGCTTGTTTATTTTTATAACAGAATTTTTTTTTATATAGGACACCGTCAATTTGAACTTGCCTGTAATTAAGCTGAAGATAAATTCTCAGGAAAGAGGGTCACCATTACAGACACGTACCATGTTACAATGGTGGCACTCAGCTTGACGGCCTCATCACATGCTTTTTCACGCCCCGCTTGAAGGACCGTTATATCTTGTACTAGCTGTTGCCCGCGGCTCCGCCCGCGTGGAATTCGGATTCCGGTCCAACTTTAATGTATGGAAATCTCCCTTTAGTAGTAGCGTGATGTTATATAGCCTATGTTACTCCCAGATAGTGTAGCTTTCTATAGGTGAAAGAATTATTGAAATCGGTACAGTAGTTCCGGAGCCTATTCATTACAAACATACAAAAATAGGTACAAATCTTTCCTCTTTATAATATTAGTGTAGATGTAGATGTAGACAAGGATACGGGACCCATCGTACCCACACCGAATTACACACAACCAGCTTTTTAATATTTGTAATGAAACTACTTTTACGCCCAATAGTCCATTGTCCTCACATATCAACTTAAAGAATTAAAATCAATGAGTATCAAAGCGTTTTGTTATGGCGTGAATGAAATCTATTAGAACTAAAATCATAGTAGAAGCGGTTGATTACAGCACGTTCATTCAATTAGAGGGCGTCGACTAAACTGCTATTATGGTAAAAGCTTCGACCGTTGACCATTTCAACGATCAATTTGAAATGTATCTTTTTAGGTACAGTTTGGTTGCTATTTTTATAAAGGTTTAGTAAGTGAAGGTGTATGAGGTTTCCACTAATATATTTTGGATGAAACTAACCTGAATGTACCATTTACCAGTTAGGGCCACCTACACGGCAACGCTTGAATCAAAATTATATTAATTTTTAAAATATGATGGTAAAAGAATGCCGAAGATGCAATATGTCTACGCATCTGCAGAAGCTCGAGGGTGTTAGTGATTAAGCTATGAGGCTCTGATAAACGATAAACTAAAGTTACTAAGATAATCATACTGAGGGTGAGAACATTCCGTACTTCTATTGTCAAACTGTCCCATAGAAATCTCTCAGGGTTTGGGGGTCAAACAGCCGTCGCTCCCATATAAACCAAGATAAACCAAGTCAAGAGTAGTGACAGTAAGAGAAATAATATAGACTAAGTTGATAAAAAATTAGAAATCTGAATTAATAAGTACACCGCTGACGTAAACTAATTAAAATGTTTATTTTATTTAAAAAGCACACAGTAATCTTCAAAAGGGGTCGTGAATTGTTTCATACCGCTAGCAGTTCGGATGAATAGCCTCAGAGCTATTTTTGCATTAGTCGTTTTGGACCGCGTGGCTGGAATGATCTGAATTGTCCAGTGTATTTTCTGATATGGCTTTTCAGATCTCATATTATACATCCGATTTAAACTTCTATCTAAAAAAGAATATCAATTATTTATTTGTACAGAAGAAAAGAAACTTGGTTACGTTTATGACTCTCAAAATACAGCAACACGAATGGTCGAGAGATTTCTAAGCCAATGTCGAGGGATTTGAAAGCGTCGGTTCGGTAGCCTAGTGGTTAAGGAGTCAGCCTCACAATCGAGAGGTCTCAGATTCCAATTCTGGCCATTACACTATCGACGTAAACCCACTCCTAGCACAAGCAATTTAGCTTAATTGGAGGGGTTAAAGAGAATATTAGTTACAAGCTTTTGCTCGCGGCTCCGCCCACGTGGATGTCGGTTATTGCGACCAAACATAGCCTATGTCCTTTATCAAAGTCTAATCTACCCCTATACCAAATTTCATCAAAATCGGTTTTGTAGTTTAGACGTGAAAGCGTAACAGACAGGCAGACAGAGTTACTTTCGCATTTTTATATAAAAAAGTCAAACGACGCCCATGTTTTCATTGAGTGCGCAATGTCACTAACATGTCAACGCAAGCGCATCCTCCGCACCAGTACTACCAAAACTACCGAGTCACGCGCACCTAAACAATGTTTTATTGTCGTTTGAACTTTTAGTAACCATAACACAATAGTTGAATTAACAGTACGTTTTGTCGTAACTTTTATGTGAATTAAAATGGAATGCAAAGTGCTTGCGTGTTTCTGTGTTTTAATAGGTAAGTACAATCGTTAATTATATCTTTTTTAATAAAATATTTACGATACGGTTGTTTTATTTTTATTTTATGTGTTTGCGATAGATAAATGTCAAAGTTGCTTGTGTTTTAAAACGCAATAGGGGATCCGTCGCTAAGACTTGAATTCGTAAATTAGCTTATTAAAACTTCCGTTCTTATTCGTAACAGAGACGGTAGAGAAAAATCCAGGAAATGCGTCATATGGATACCCAACTATAATTTTTATGTGATATTTAGTACATACAAAAAAAGATAATGACTTTAACTATAATAAATACGTTTATCCACATCTAGAATCCATATTACGAACTATGCTTAGGTAGTCTAGGTAACGCTGTGTTATTGTAATTAATGTAAGATTGAATAGGTACGAAAAGGCTTTTTAACACGCTTTGTTAACTTAACATGTATGTTTGTATGTAACGAATAAAATCATCACGCCGCGATGAACGGAATTAGAATTGCACGTTGAACCTAACCCCATTATCCGAGTTATTATTGAGATCGTGTAACGTTACTAAATCTACATCCAACCTATTACTGAAAAAATTGCACTCTAAGATAAAAATGTGATGACCTGTCAAAATTTCAAATCAATTCATAAACTATCATCTAGATTTGCGACCACATGCATAATATAAAATGCTATATTCATATGTACATAGATTTTAAGCTAAAAATGAATTAAATACTTAACACACATTACGTATAAAAATAAATAATTCCGTATTTCTTAAGACGTTAGGTTCGAAACAAACAAAATCCGAAGTTTTTACCTCAACTTTTCACGCACATTCTGACGACGGAAGATTAACTAGGTGTTTCCAGTAAGTCGTAAAAAGGGGAAAAGGGTTACTTCAGTGCTCATAAATAACGGATTAGTGAAATGTCACTACTTAACTATAAATCTTACCTATATATTTTCGAAGAGCCTCGATTTTGTCCTTACCTTAACGGTTGAAGCCTCAGGATTTACCGCGACACTTGTCAAATAAATCAACTTGTATTTGTTTATAAAATATTAGTTTACCTCCGAATAGTAGTAGGTACCTACTACTGAAACTTGCAAGTTTCAGTGGTCTAACCATTAAAAGTTTTGTCACTTAGAGACTAGCAAAGATTTAGAGAGAGTGATGTCTGTGTAAGGAGATGAATAATCGAAATACCTTCACTCAGTGTTCGGACCAGCTGCTATTCATTAAAGTAATTATTACTGAATGTATGTTATCTGTACTAAATGTATATGGACAATTATCTGTCATTAAACATAATTTCATTAACAATCATACGAGCTTCTGTCCGCGGTTCATCTGCACACAGATGTCTTCAGAATTAGGTCCATATAGAAAATGACAAATGAGTTAAAGAGGTACAACGACTACCAGGAATAAATATTCTGTGTTAGAGATCATAAGCTGTCTTTATACCAAAGTTCAGCTATTTTTGCATTATTGATTGTGTGGTGGAACGAATAATCAGTTAGTCTTTCAATTAAAACATATTTATTACATTATTTGAGCTATACTGATCCGAACCTAATTTTTCCTTAAGTATTAAGAATTTGATTCCTTATTCTATCCACCATCTACCATCCACATCCACCTCAACGTTTCCATCTCCGCTACGAGTACATACAATAGTCTTTCGTCCAACGCTTTTAAGACCAAACATGTTTAATCAGTACTTACTCAGTATTATCCACAAACATCAGCACGTGATCCCACCATAGATTAACACCACAAGTGGCCTGCATACAAGTGGACAGTTGCATATTTTTCCCATCACACATGCCATACACACACTTGTTTAATTATCGCCAATTAAAAACAATTATTTTATATCTCGCGTGGAGCCATGAAAGAACATTATGTGCCATTAATGGAACACATTAATATCATTTTGCGCTGTGTTGAAATCATAAATATGGTTTGATGTAGGGTTTTAAGTTTTTTTTTTTGTTGTTTTAAGTTAGGTTAGATTTAGATCTCTATACATATTTGATATAATCTCTATACATATCTGTATTTTAACCCATAATATGTCAAGTAATATTGTGTCCAGAACTAACAGCTCAGAGTACTCCCGTCGCATATATTATCAAGGTTCAGTGACGCCCTAGTAACTTTAGAAAAAATCAAACAATCCTGTTATGGTACGGCTGCAGTTCATGTTTTTCGCTACAATTTCACTAAAAACACTATACAAAACAAATAGAGATTTACATCTCTATGGCTTTCAAAGAATACTTTCTCAGGTGCTTGTTAATAAATATTTGATACTCTAGGGAAAGTGTTATTTCTTTAAAGTGCCAAAAATTAAAAATATGTTGTGAAAGACCATAGAGACGTAAATCTCTACATGTTTTGTTCTTGCTTTTAGTGAAAGTTATGGACGAAGCTTTATACAGACAACATTTACATTGTACATAGATCATGTAGGTACGGCGCGGCGGCGGTGTTGATGTGTGAGAGAAATAGAAATGCTAAACTTGCAACATTTGCAAGTCCAATACTGTAGCTATACGCCATCACCGCCACGGCTTGTTACCTTTTTACTGTATAAATCAATGCCTTTAAGCCTTTACTTAACTAAATTTTTGAAGTACCTTCTCGTTATCAACTTCACAAATCAAATATCTTTATTCATTTACTTCACAATAAGATAAATATGAATTTCAAGATTATTACCTCTACATTTAGCCAACAAGATCTATTACCTTGCTGGCTAAATGTAATATGTAATAAAAATTAGTTAATAAATAAAAAAATAAATGATATAGTTAATGAACTTCCTGAAGTGGTTTTTCCAAGCGACTACATTATGGGGTTCTTCAAGAAGGGCATAAGAAGGTTCTTACGGGGTCGGCAGCGCGAGTATATCGCCCCTGGTTTTGCACACCTCCATGGGCAACCACTTTCCATCAGGCGGCCCGTGTGCTTCTCTGCCACCCAAGTGACATAAAAAAACCAGGAAGAAAAGAGTCATAAATAATCAGAATTTTTTTCTATAAACTGAAACTAGTTAGATTTTCACTTCTAATCACACAATACATATATAATACTCACGCCTGTAAATCCCCGAAGCGGTAGGCAGAGGTGTATTAACGTCCACATTTCGCCAACTAAGATTTACGGTCCCACGAAATAAGGGGCGAGCTTATTCCCATCTTCTCCTTCTAATCAAGAGCAACAAAAATACTAAACAAAATGAAACAAATTTCTTCGAGTCCACGCATTTAGTGTTCCGTGTCCCAAATATGGTACATTACACATTAAGCGGAGCCGGCCGACCAATTGAGCGAATTAACTGTCTCTTAAGACTTAGCGTGCGTTTAGTGTAAGTGTGGCCCTTTGTTTGAGACGCTCCCGTATTTGAATAAATTTATTGCCCATTTATATTTTGGTTATTGCATGTTTTTTTGTTTTACGAGTAATTAATGATAGGGTCGTTTAATAGCAGTAAAAGAGTGTAACTCTTCGATTTTTAAGGAATTACGAAACAATGGTTTCTTTACGTTTTTATGTATTACTAGCTGTTGCACGCGGCTCCGCCCGCTTGGATGTCGGTTATCGCGGCCAAACATAATCTATGTCCTTTCTCAAGGTCTATTCTACCCCTATACCTACCAAATTTCTTCAAAACTGGTTCAGTGGTTTAGGCGTGAAAGTGTAATTTAACTATCAAACTGTACAGTAAGCATCAGATTGATCTTGACCAGCAAAGACAATAATACCATGGTATTAAGATCTCTTCGAGCACTCTGCCAGTCAAGATCGATTTGATGCTGACTGTACTAACAAAGATCTCGTAATAAACGAACAATGAACCAATATTCTGATAATTGTAACTGACAAGCCAGTGACGGATTCGAAATTCGAAGTTGTAAACCAACAGTCGAAATTAATGAGACGACCTCCCCCCTTCTTTTGTCTAATTTATTTTGTCTAATTTAAAAATATAAAAACATAACGAGGATTCGGCATGTGTGGGCTTTCTATTGGGGTATTGACACAATAATGGATGATATAATATAGGTACAGTAATTGAAACGGTTACAACCATCAACCGAAGGAATATTAGTAGCCGAAATTAGTAGTATTCCTCTAACTCCTTTAATGAAGCTCAATTATTGCTTGCTTGTGTTAGGAGGTAAGACTAATTTTTTTTTAATGTTTTTTATTTATTCATTTATTCGCATAATACAGTTTTAATAACTTGTCACTAAGAAAATAAAACTCGAAAGTCAAGCCTAGTCTTCAAGACTTCACTAGGCGACATTGTTGCGCGCCTTGTTGCGGAACTTTGTGGAATAACAAAGACGCGCAGCAACGCGGAACTTTGTTGGCTGTCCACAGTGTCCACTTTATGATCAATCGCCGAACAATCAAGAAGCCACATGCCATGATGCGCACCAGCTGGCAACAAAGCAAGTGTTGCGAAACGTTGCTGAACTTGTTGCACCTCAAATGTTGCCTAGTCGAAATTAGCTTAAAATAATATTTTCGTCCGGTTATCACTCCTTGGGTATTACTACTAAAAAGATGAAAATGAGAACGTGTTTTGGACATTTTCTTTATACAGCAATATTTCATTTTCATTGGACGTTTTTTCCATCACATTGCATGGTCCAACACGGTTGGATTTTTGTGTACATTTTGAAACCCCATAGGTTTCGTTTGTTTTTATTCCTCGGTTTAATTAATTTCATGTTTGTTGAGCTAAACGTATTTATAAACCGTTTAAAATAATGTGTATAGGAAATTGTTTGTTTTATTGCCGACAAGCTGTTGCCTGCGGCTTCACCCACGTGTAATATTGACCCCAATTCCATGATGACCCATAAAAACGTTTGCCCGGGAAAAATAGTAGCCTATATAGGTACTATGTCTGTCTAATGTCCCATGGGAGCGATGGCCCCGATTGCGATTGGGAGGTCAACCACGAGAGGTAAATCTGAACTGAAGCCAGAGCGTCATGCAGCATTCCTTCATTCTTTCTTTTCATTCTTTCCTTCATTTTACTTTAGCAGAATAGAGGCCTAGCTTACATGTAAAGTTGGCTTGAACTCTAGGTCTTGTTTGGGCACATTTAGTTCATTATTTTATTTACATTACCTATTTCCATTAAATAATACAAAATGTTCGCTGTGTCAAACAATACCTTATATTATATGAAACCGGTTTTGAAGATTACAATCTTCAATTTCAATAGATGTTATAAGTATTGACAAAAAAGTTACTAGTTCAAATGTAACGAAACTTATGAGACCTTTTCAAAGATATTACTATCTTATAAATTACATTATTCATCCAAACTTCTCTTAGAAATCGGTATGCCTACTTACATAATAAAAAGCACCCGTCGAATTGGGAATTGGAGAAAATTGTTTTATTATGTCTTTACTTAAATATAACATGATTTTTATATCAGTTTATTAGATTTTCGAAATAACCTACTAACACAAAGCAAGTTAATTTTATAACAAGCTATTATTGGTTTGGTTGGATGAATAGATGAACTGAAGTTTGTTACAAAATCACGCCATAACGGTTAATTAAACGAATCATAGATGATGATGATTCGATGCTTTGCAGAAAGCATGAATTTTGACGTTCATGAGTGCATTTTATTGGCTCACGAAACTGGGCATTACCTACATTTATGGCATACATACCTATTCAATACATAAACAACTGGTCAAAAGTGATGCAAAGTCCTTCTTGACGTGAATACTACATCAGTTTTATAAACATTGAAAAGAAAAGTAGATGAGCAGACAAAGTTTCAAAACAGCAATGATTTTTGGATGACGACGATGATGAGGATGATGATGATTTTGATGACGTTACATTACGTACCTATATTTATTTACAAATGTTTTCAAGAGATCCCTTACATTATAGTGTTTGAATACGGGCAACAATAGAAGTATAATCAGCATACGGGCGCTAAAAAAAACTAAATTAGGGTGCGAGAATTCTTTGAAGAATTCATTGATTTTAAATTGAGTTTTATGTGACGTAATATGTACAATATAGATATATTTTATACATGTGGCACAAAATAAAATACGCCTGTATCCTAATCATACTCGTTTATTAATATTATAAATGCGAAACTAACTGTACCTACCTGTCCGTCATCTGCCACGCGTTCTCGCCCAAACCACTGAACTACAATTTTGACTAGAGCTTGATAAAGAACATGTCACACAAGGCACACAACTAGTATTTTTGTTAAAAAGTAAAACATTGTCCATTAGAATGAAAAATGAAAGGAAGAAATTCCATATTTTTTTTAAGATACCATCTAAAACTCATTTATAGCTACTAATAATAAAAAAAATAATAAAAAAAAAACTCGAACCTCGGGCGAAGCTCGGTGGCTCAGTGGTTAGAGCATTCCCCCTGTAAGGGAAAGATCGCGGGTTCGAGTCCTGCCCGAGTATTGATTTCGCTTTTTCCAATTTATAATAATTTGTTTAGTTTAGCATACTAAATGCATTAAAATTATCACAATAGTTCCTTTAGTAAATTTATATATCAGTGGGGTGAGCACGAACTACTATCGTAATCGTATCGTGAACGTAACGATAGCACGGAGCATTGCGATTGGCCGCCTGCCTGAAGCCTGCCAATCGCAATGCTCCGTGCTATCGTTGCGTTCACGATACGATTACGATAGTTGTTCGTGCTCACCCCACAGATATAGAATGACCTTGTAAATGTAATCGCGCATAGGTTAATGTAAATATTTACAACAATAAAGACAGAATATTGTCGAAAATTTACTCATTGAAATAAAATCGACACTAATTAACTCATTTGAATAGGCATAGATCTATACCAAAATTTAAAAGTTTTATGCTGATAAAGTTATAACTGAGACATCCGATACCTTTATGATAGAATCATAAAAAAACTAAATGGAAATAATAACCCTGCCTGCCAAATAATAAGCGATTACCGTAAGCATACGATTACCACCTAAGCTTAAGTAGAGAAGAAGAGGCAGCTTGCAAAGTACCTACCGTAAAGATAGTGGCGGGCTGTTATCTCTGCCTACTCAGAAGGGAATTAGGCGTGAGCATATATGCATGTACCTACATACCTACATACATATATGCTCATAGAGAATGCTACCTAGAGAAGAACGGAAGTGTTGGCTTTAGATAAGAAGTATAACGAAAGTTCGATTTATTTTTAACAACTTTTCTAAAGAAAATAAAAATTGATTAAAGTGAAATCCGTTCATAAAGGCGTACCTAAGCATAAACTTTCAGCATTTACCGAAATGTTATTTCGTGCACAAAGGAAATTTTAGCTGCTAGTTTTCAAGATTAAAATCACTGTGCATTTGAATAACTTTGCACTGCGTGACTTCACACTTTAAATGGCTCATGCATTCCCTTGATTAATCGTTTAATTTGGTTCGGAATAGGCAATAAGTTATACTTGCACAACTTAATAAGAGCCAGCACGATTTAAAGGCATAAAATTAAGTGAGATTCAAACACTTTCAACTTTAAATAACTTACAGTATTTAGTTATGGTAACGTGACTTAACTTGAGTAACAAATCATTTTAGGTCTACCTAAGTATTGACTTATCTAACGATAATCGATATAATTTCGTAATAAAGGCGGATAGCCCTTGATCACAGATGTAACTACGTATCGTCTACTAATTTAATACATAGAGTAACACTCCACAAATACATCGTAAAGTAACTAAAGTGTATACGAGTGTTATAGTGAATTCAGCACAACACCATTATTCAGGCTAAAAAAATATACCGAGCAACGAATTTGTTGGTCGGTTTGGCAATTTGTTGGTCGGCGTATGATGGAATAGAACACCAAATGTATAGGATTTGACGTTTTTGACATTCGTTGACGCCTGTCATATACGTCAAATCCCATACATTTGGCATTCTATTCCATCATACGCCAAGCAACGAATTGCCACTTGTCTAGAGGGGCTGGTGGAAAGTTGTTACTGTGGCCTATAGACTTGTGCAACACAAGAGACGTCATACTCGTGCTGCCGACCCTGTAGGAACGTTTTAGTGCCCTTCTTACAATATCTTAAAACTTCTTACAAATGTACAGAAGAATAAAAAAATATCAGAATATCGCGATATTTATGATATAGAAATAAGATTAACAGAACCTGTTTAGGAAAGGAGAATGAATCGGCAACACGGTAACTGAGGTAACCGGCAAGGAAGTTATTTTTTTATGTGTTTAGGTACAGTAAATAAATAATAAATATTCTACAACATTCTACACAACGCTATCTAGACCCATGGTAAGCTTAATTAGCTTGTGTTATGGAATCTAGAACGCGGATATACATACTTAAATACTTTTTTTTTTGTAAATACATACATATTATACATAGAAACACCCAGACCAATGCAAATATTTATATTCATGCATATAAATATTGGCACTGAGCGGGGATCGAACCCGCGCCTCCTGCGTAGCAGCCGCGTTCACTACCGCTACGCCACAGAGGCAGTCAAAAGGGACCCCCCTTGTTAATGATATGAAAGCATGAGGGGGTCTGTTTTCTCTGATGCTGACTGTACCTATGTAGTATGAAAACAATACAAATATGAAAGTAAAAGAAATGAAAGGCGTATGTCAGGGTCGTTGCTAGAGGTCTATGCCTACCCCATTGGGAAAGAGGTGACAATATAGGTAATCTCTATCTAATTGTTACTATTTTCTCTTCATTCCAGGTTTCGTCAGCGGTGAGAATATAGACGTGCAACTGGACAGTGCGTGGAAGGCGAATGTCGGATGGATTGTCACATGTCGATGGAAATTGAACCCCAGTGACACCCTACAGTCAGTCAGACTATACGACAACGATCGACAGTTTATGATATATAGACCTGAGGTAAGAACGCCCCTGGTGTTGCATACGTCCATAGGGCCACGGAAACCACTTTCCATCATGGGCTGTGTGCTTGTCTGCCACCTAAGTAAGCAATTAAAAGAATGTAGGATAAGGAAAATAATAAAAATTCATTTAGGTACCTGTCTAATATCAGAAAATAGTATCTATAATGTACTTATGTTTATTTGTTTCTACTACGTACTTACAGCTGCTCAAAGATTAATTACACGAGTGACGTACAAAACATTCTAATCCTCTCTAATTAAAAAACATCCGACAAAGAGATGACGTCTATCCACAGGATGTTTGGTCACTGGCCGTAAACAAAATTTTAATCATTCTGATCCGTTTAGGGCCGGAAACATCCGATAATGCTCTACCTGTTTAGAGGAATAAAAGAGAATTTGGGCCTCGCAATTCTGATTTTATTCATCTGTGGATATCTATAGTACCCATCTACCTATTTATGAGTAGTACCTAATATGTGTTAGAATAACAAAAACATTTACTACATGTCTACTTATTAAGGAACATACCAGGACTGAAGCAGTTTTAAGTAAATTAAGCAAATTATAATAAATTGGAAAAAGCGAAATTTAAAATTATCTCAATAAATTAAGCAAAACATACACTGTAATAAAAAGGCCACATAGGCCGATGTGACGAAACACCGAGCTGGTTCTGGTCGTTTTAAATCCGACATACCTTGGGTAGGTTGATTTACCTCATCGTTAACTCCGTTGAGGTAAATCCTGAGAGGGCTTCCGCAAAGCAAAAAATAAAGATACCGTAGCTAGTAGCTAACCGGTGAACTCGTCGAACCGAAATCACACTGGTTAGTTTAGTTCACTGACGAGAGTGATTTCTATTCACACTATTCGATTACTGGATCGACACCAAAATCATCATCTTCTCAGCGTTGTTCCCAGGAGAATCCGTGGCCTTCTTTTTGGAGCCCGGAGTGGGAGTCCGCTATTTGACTGCCTCTGTGGCGTAGCGGTAGTGAACGCGGCTGCTACGCAGGAGGCGCGGGTTCGATCCCCGCTCAGTGCCAATATTTGTATGCATGAATATAAATATTTGCATTGGTCTGGGTGTTTCTATGTATCATATGTATGTATTTACAAAAAAAAAGTATCTAAGTATGTATATCCGCATTCTAGATTCCATAACACAAGCTAATTAAGCTTACCATGGGTCTAGAAAGCGTTGTGTAGAATGTTGTACAATATTATTAAAATATTATGTACAATATATTTGACCTTAATTCTCCACTTGCACTATTGACATACATGTGATGTATGTCGTCTTTTACGACCTCAAGTCAATATTTTTAAATCTACCCCTTCCACAGGACAGTTGCATGGAAAGACATTTAATTTTGTTACCCACATAACTGGGCGATCGTCGAAAGGACTGTTCTCTTTTCCTCTTAATACACTCTATCTCATATACTCTATCTTCTGAGCATAGGCAGGACTGAAAAACACGTTTTGCGTAAACCACCAAGCTACGTGGATAACGAATTCCTGGCAATAGCGGCTCCGACGGGTCCCGTGCGTACCAATGGTCTCACCACCATGGACGATTGATAAGATTGTACGAAATGGAGGAAGAAAAGCGGAATGCGGACCCTGAGCTCCGAGTTCACCTTGGCTCCGGATGCTTCGGGAAAATACATCTTTATAATAACGATGATGAGGACTGAAAAATCGCAGTCAGCATATAGCTAATAAAACACCGCACCGGTTCAAAGCTATTCATTCAGAACTATCTATTTCGGTTTCCGTTTGGCCAGCATCATTAATATTGAATTGATAATACTCAATCCGCTCAACTACCTAAATCGTTTATGCATCTGACAATCACACAACGACTTCGACATAACAAAGCAGTTTAACCATTTAAATATTGATCTCTCAGCATCTGTGTGGCCTAGAAATGTCAACATAAATACGATGGTTGTACAATGATTCCTATGTATACCTACTTAGTTACTATTAGACCACATATTATATCTATATCTATTCATCTATCTAACTATCTCGTAAACTGAGTAGAAAAACATGGTATCGCGAAAGAACACTACTTACTTGACCAGCAACAATGCACTATTATAATGTAGCAGTCATACAGATCACTTTACAAATGGGACCCAAGCAAACCTTATCTGATTGGTGATCAAGATTCCGAAGGTTTTGGTAGAGTTCCTTTTTATTTTTTTTTAATCAACTTCATGCACATTATGTACACAGGCGGACTAAATGCCATAGGCATTCTCTACCAGTCAACCTAATGGGTGGTGGAGAGAATACAAAAGTAGGTGCACTCATAGGTGCAGGTGCAGATTTTACTCATAATAGTAAACTAAGTATTCTGATAAATTCTCTTTTTAAATTTTTGCAGACAAATGGACTATCTCGCACTGAAGTATATCACCGTGTCAAAGACATGATGTCAGTAGAATGTACTGAAGGGAGCCGAAGGGGCGTGGAAGGCACTTGTGTACTAACTGTGACATTGTATGAGGCTTTGACGAAAGATTTGATATACAGTTGTGAGGTGTCAGGTGAAAGACCGAGGTTCATGATTCAGAAAGAGAGCCTTCATATTCTGGCTTTAGGTAAGAATGTCCATAGCTTTTATATGTAGGTTTTTTATACCACTTAGGGCTTGCGCAGACGAGGGATTTTTCTCCGCGGCGGAGAAAAAAGTACGCTCCGCGAATAAAAAGTCCGCTGCGGAATTACCAAGAACTCAACGCACACGGTGTGCGATCATTTGTTGTCCGGAAATGTAGAGAAGTGCACGCAAATATTCAGAAGTTACGTTGTGTTGCAATTTAAATGAAGTTTAAGAAAAAAAGAAGACATTTTAAAAGAATATGCTGCTTTTATTGTTGTTTATCGTCGTGAATACGTACGTTACGTCACTCTCGAGCGCACAACGCTGACTAAATTCCGTCCGGGGGACTTTTTGTACGCGGTACTTTTAATCCTTCGTTTGCGTTACTCGATACAATTGTAAGCGATCTATTTTAGAGGACGAAAAAGTCCGCGGACAAAAATCCCACGTCTGCGCAAGCCCTTAGGTAAGAATAATAAGAATATAAGTAAGTGCAGTATATAAGTGAAGCAACTACCATATGACCTCCACAACCCAATAGGGATATTGGGAAATATCGAAGCATTGCAGTTAGACCAGTTGTTAGACTTTGTAGGGCTCAAGCGACCCATAGCGGCTATCATAGATGTTCGTATGGCAACCGGAATTGACCGCTTAATGTGCTCTCCGGGGCACGACCAGACCAATGCAAATACTCATATTCATGCACACAAATATTTGCACTGAACGGGGATCAAACCCGCGCCTCTTGCGTAGTGGACGCGTTCACTAACGCGACGCTACGGAGGCTATATGTTTATATGAATTACCTATCATGACTTTAATTTTGTTTGGTTAATTATATCTAGTGCCACCTACGGAAGCTGTGGTTAAAGCAGGGCCAATAAGCGAAGAATCCGGGCGCGTAGTCCTCAACTGCTCATCAAGTGGCTTGCCGGCGCCACAGCTAGTGTGGCAGATTGGTCAGCAAAGGGTATGTGCAATTCCCTCCTCCTTCGCTTAACCTTGTCCATATTGTGTCTTGTCCTTTTCGTGATAATAATATAACATAAATATATATAATCACATCTTTATCCCCGGAGGGTTAGGCAGAGGTGAATTAACACCCACATTTCACCAATCATTAGTACCTATTCGGTCTCAAGTAATAGAGGGTGAGCCTATAGCCGTATTCCGGGCACTACTGTTGCCATGCATCTGGCCATGAGGCTGTGGCTGAGTCTGGGCTGTATATATGTCTGATGTTAAACAGCCCTATCCCTTAGTCGCCTTGTACGACACCACATGGCAGGAAATAGGGTGGCCCAAATTCTTCTCTGCCGGGAACCACACTGGGAAATGACATTTTAAAATTTGACCTACTATCCTAATCACGTTTCACTCCTTGCGAAAAAAGCTTAAAAATCATGATAAAAATACAGTTTTTTTTCATTCCATTCCAGGTACCCTCAGACTTCACCGGCACTGTATGGAACGCGACATCCAAGCTCTGGAATTCCTGGTCAGTGCTCTCGTATACTAACTCTGATGAACACACAGCTGTTTGTATACCAGAAATCAGTAAAGATGGTAAAATCACACTAGGAGCCCCCGCTACCTACAACTCAGCAGGAACAGTTAAAGGTAATAAGGTAATTAAACGTTCAACTATTTGTGTAGGAGTGTGACCATGACCGTGGATAGTATGGCGCCCCACCAGGATATTTGGGGCCCGTTTTTGTAAAATCCTAATTATAGAAGGAACCTACGCTATGCAGTATCAGCAACAGTTACGAAATAGTTAAATGCCTCTTAACTAGATGGCGCTGTACACAACTAGTTAAAAGAAGCCGTTTTATGTGTTCATGGTCAGAGCGGCCATAGGTGATATCTGCATTCTGCACATTTGAAGTAACATGACGTATCTTATGTCACGAGTAAAGGTGTCAGGTTAGTTAGACCAATTATATTAAAATTATTTTTACGACCCCACCTGAACCCACAATCTAGTTATATCCGGCGGATTATTGTGTACTCTATGTTACCAAAGTGTGACCGGGATCCTGCCTTTTCGCCGAAAATTGTTTGGCCGATTATCACTTGCCAACCAACGTTTCGCCTATTTTTCACTTTGACGACTAACGATTGTCAAATTTTTGTATGACAACGTTTCATTTGGTAGAATTATTGTTAAGCTGATTATTGTAATGACAAAAAACGTTTGGGGCATTTATCTTTTGTCAAATTATTTATTAGGCCAGACAACTTTTAGACGAATCGAGTATAGCGCGCCCCAACTTGGATAGGTTAGGTTAGAAGGCTAACGCGGGAGCGGAGCGGAGCTCCCGCTTTAGCCTTCGTGGTTATTTTTTTATAACCATCCATAAATAGAGACTCACTTAGTATTTTTGTACGCCACATTCAGTAATTTTGACAACAACTACATGAATATTATGCTAACTAAAACATTCGCTACTTGAAAGTTGGCATTTTGAAAAGTGTCATTCTAAAATGAAGACCAAACGTAAAATTGGCAACTGTGAGGTTGGGTAATAAAAACAAAATTATATCACAAGTTGGCAAATGATTATTCTGCGAATTAAAATTCTGCGAAACTTTAGTTGGCAAGTGATAATCGGCCAAACAATTTTCGGCGAAAAGGCAGAGATCCAGTGTGACCACGAGCGTTGTACCACTCTCATGTCAGCGAGCGATAAGCTGAGAGCGAGCGAGATACCGCTGTGATACTCGCTCTCGTCTCATGCTATTTCTTTCTCTTTTGGAGAAGGAAGGAAGAGGAGTTGGAGCGGTACAGCACTCGCGGTCACACTATAGTACCTAGTAAAAAAAACTCTAGGCATCATCTTTTTCTTTGCTTCCAGATTGGACCAACATGATATTCACAGCTTTAATACCTATACTCCTGCTGCGATGATGACAACGGAACCTACAGGATCAAATACTTAATAAAACCAAATAGTAATTTGTTCAATATATTTTATTTCGGCAATCTATCGTTGTGAACGATGTTGTAAAATAGATAATCGTTGTGAACGATGTAAAGGTCAATTCCTATTGAAAGAACAGACACATACAAACCATTTTGGATCTTATCTACGGGCGAAAAAGTTCATATTCAAATGATTATTAAACTTTTCGGCTTCAAGCGATACGCAACTATTTTAGTAACAAATTCCAGTCGCCATTCTTTCAGTGGGAGTTGACCTCAAAACCGAAGTTACACAAAGTAGAATAGATTTAGGTACATAAATACCAAATATTACTGAATATTAAATTGTCGTCACAAATATCAGCACGAGTATCACTTTATTATTTGAATTTTGGCATTTGTATAGTATCCGGCTTCGGATTTCGCATGTCGGGAAGAAGAATGAGTTCGGTTAGAATCGGCTAGCTTCGGTTCTGTTTGTGTTTATAAAATATTAAAACTATAACTAGGTTTTTTTTTAGTTTTATCTTCTCTAAAAAATGTGAAGTAGATTTTTTTCATAAAGTGCATGGTTTAACAGAACCTGCCCCCGATGTGCCACATTCAAAATCAGATACTTCCCGGATACTTTCTTGTACATTATAGTCCGATCAAAAACTTTGTGCTCTATTTGTGACGACTTTAGTACAAACAGAACCTTTTTATAAAGGAAAAAGTATTGGGTTTTAAGAATTGTGATAAAAATAACTAACTCAATAGTCATACAGAATGTGAACCCATACAGAACCATGGGCCATGTAACTTTACTTTTAATTCATGTTCTATTTAGTATTTTCGACATTTTAAAGATTCTAATTTGTGTTACATAATATTACGTATCTCTTAGGTCATGATGATTTAAAGTTATTTTTCTGTTGTTTATATTTGGTTATTATGCACTTAAAAAAACCTTATTCGTTAACAGGAAGACCTTTGCCATTAATTTATTTGTGACAAGGAAAAAATATGGTAAAAGTCTACCATTATTTTGTGCATTTTATATAATGTTATCGATTTTTAAGAATATAAATTCGAGACTATACAATTGTAAATAAATTTTGGACGTAACATTTTTAATTATAAGAAAATAAAAGTACCTCAGAGGTATAGAGAAGTATATAGTAATGTGACTAGGTCAAAATAACTTGCTTGCAATGAAAATGGATTTTTTTTAGATATTTTTATCGAATAAAAATGTTGACCAGACAAGACTTAATTTGCCATATTTTCTTGCAAGCAAGTGTACATAAATAGTTTAAGGAAAATATATATCTTTGCAATACATATTGGTAATGTTTTAGGAACATAACTTTAGTGTTATTGAGATAGAACTTACAAATTCAAGTGAATGAAGTTTTGATACACAGATTAATTGCTTATAAATATTTTTTCTAAATTACGTGAAGAAGTTTGTTGTTGGCCGTCTTATCTATGAATCTAATTACAAAGTATATAGAAAAACAATTCATTCCCATTTTCAATCCGTCCAGAAAATTTTCCCGTATCTCAATTATTTATTTCTCGTATCTCAATTATTTATTTCTCGTATCTCAATTATTCATTTTCGGTATTTCAATCATTTATTTCCCGTATCTCAATTGATTATATCACGTATCTGAATAATTTATTTCCCATATCTCAATTATTTATTTCCCGTACCTCAGTTATTTATACACAACTATGGGCGTTATTAGGAATTATGGGTCTTAGTACGAGAGCCCACGACCAAAACCATGTCTCATAGCAATACGGCAAAAACCCTATAAAATCGTTAGATTGTATGATTCTGAACCCGACTAGGTGTGTAGTAACGGTCGAAAGTGTAGCAACTGCGTGGGAGGCCATTTCTGCTGTGTCAAAAAAAAAAGGCAGTCGGTATTATAGCAATACGTCTGATAGTGAAAATGTACATAGATTTTATAACTGTATTACGAAAAAGTTTGTTTTCAGACATTTTGTGCGTAGCACATAGCCTGAGCGCATTTTTGAAAATGTCAACAAATTTAGCCGACCTGTATCATAGCAATACGGATAATTTTTTTTTTAACTTTTCGTATTGCTGCCATGATTACCAAAAACCTGTTTTCAGACACTTTAAGTGTAGCATATACTCCCAAAAACGAAAATAAGTACGAAAATGTTTTTTTTAAATTTACAGCCTTCATAGATATTCAAGAATCTCCCTTGTCTATTATATGTACTTTGACAGATGACAGATGTCATTACTTATTTCTTTTGTAAAAGTTACTCAAGTGTGCTTTAAATAAAACCAAAACTATCAAATCAATCAGTATTTAATTTCAACAGCCTCAGCGCTTCTTACGCTCCTGCCCCTTTCTTATACTATTATAAACCGTTTTTTTTTTTCAACTTCATCCCAGTTTCCTTTTGTGCGATTTATTTCAGTCCTTCAACTTCAATGTTACGGTTTCGGGTAAATTGTTTGTTATGAATGAATGAATTCAGGGTCGCAACGTATTCATTGGTTTGTAACAGAGAATTCAAGATGCCTCAATACGATTTTTAATTGATATCTGAGTATCGAAAAGTTGTCTGATAGAGAAGATGCTACACTTAATTTGTCTGATATAAATTTTTTGCACATGTGGACAACTTATTTTATCATGTCCAACAATTTTCAGACATATTGCTATGATACCGATCGGTAAAATTTGTTAACATTTTCAAAACGGTCTCAAAATTTAATGCGTTCACATTTCCGTCTGAAAATTGTTTTGTTCGCATCAAATAACCAAAATTTACTAATAAAAAAGATTTTCAGACGTATTGCTGTGATTTTACGGGTTTGCGCTACACCACTAACGTCTGAAAAATATGTTTCCGGTATCTCAGAACTATCATTCAACTACAGTCTGCAAATCAGACATATTGATATGATGCAGTTCGGTAAAATTCTTTGACAATTTTGAAAATTCGGTCAGATCAAACGCTACGCGGAAAATGTCTGATATTGGTTTTTTCGAGTTCAGGATAATCGTATCTATCGATTTGATGCGGGTTTGGCTGTATTGCTATGAGACAAAAATTTTGGTCGTGGGCTCTCGTACTATCTATAACTAGCCGACCAAAAACGTACTTTTCACTGACAATATGTATGAGTACAACAATGGAATGATTAATCTGATAACCACGACCATAATGCCTTAACAATGTTATATCACAGTGCCTTCACACTTAGGAACAGAAAATTCACTGTATCTTTAAGAATTGTTTTTCTGAGGACCTCAATACCGAAATAGACTATCAAAGTACGCATATTCATGAGGTATATTTTAACTAATCTGACTTCGAATCGTGTCGTTCCTTTTACGTGATCTGCTGCTCATATGTAAGAAGTCTGGTATGGCCTAGCGGACAGGACTCGCAATTGGTAGGTAAATACTATTAAATGAGAATCCGGTCTTATTGGAGATCTATAGGGGAGGCCTATGTCCAGTAGTGGACTTCCTCTGGCTGAAATGATGATGATGGTGATGATTAAATTAGAATAATATCTTGCGCTATACGACAGAATCCGCAATAGAAACTCATTAAAAACCTCTACCCGGCACTTTTGACTTTTGCAACCAGTATCAAATTGCGCACCGATCGTTAATAAATCTTAATAATATTCTTTAATAACTTGGCTTAAAACGTAGATGAGTCCGACTAGCATAGTTTTAACTAGTTATTATATATATACAATTACAGTGAATTTTCTGAACCGTACAAACACATCGGTATCTTTCAGTCTGCCCGCCTAGCGAGGGAATACAATAATAGTAAACTACGTACAAACGTTACAATGGAGGCCAAGATAAGACACTACTCACTAATATAATTAATTTCTTAGAGATAGGAGGCTGATTCCGGAGTTATGATCGTATATTTAGTGACTTATGAAAGGAATAGACATTTTAGCGTATGTAAGTACGACAACAAAAGCATTTATATGTTAACTTTGCAGCCCCGCAATTCCCCTTTATGGTGAATGGTATTTGTTCGTTAAAATATTCATAAGTTTAAATAAAAGAGATTTTTACATAAAAACTTTGCCAATAAATAAATGTGCCAATAAAGATGTGAGTGGACGAAGGCTTTATCTGACAATTTCCAAATATTGAGATAAAAGACTTCAAAGCTTTTAATACTTCATTTGCTATGTAACTTTTCTGACTGTTTAAATAATAATTAGACACTATAATTTTATAGTTATCTGGAAATAAATTCTTAAAGCTTCAAAAATCACTATCTCAATTTCTGAGATTGTCAGATAGCCCCTTCATCCACTCATGTCTTCTAATATTTAGAGGTTATTATCGACGACCGCAGAGAGTCGGTCGCAGAGGTACAATGCTAACAAACATCTATTTAATACAAACACGTAGTTTGTACTTCAGAGACAATATGATTGGAAACAAGCAGTACGACTATAGTAGCTTTGAGTTTTTACGAGTCATTTTGGCATCCTAATGCTCCATAATGGAATTCTTAATGAACAGATATCCATTTGACAAAAATGGATATCTGTTTAAAGATGAGTGGAATCTAGAACTCTGCATGGTACAGTCAGCATCAGATCGATCTTGACGAACAAAGTACTCAAAATGATCTTAATGCCTTGGTTTTCCATCTTCCCTGTTGACTGATTGTTCTGATATTTGGTACAAACCTTTAGTTCGGACAATAATACAATTTAAACCAACAAAACAGTTCGAATTGCTCTTAATGCCTTGGTATTAAGATAATTTTGAGACTTTGCATTCTGACACTGACTGTACAAACAGCAAAGAATATAAGTACATATACACCTTTTTTACGTGCAGAAATCTCTACGGGGGTGGTTATATCGGACGCGAGTCGACCAAAACCACACGGCCATCTCCGGCCATCAGTAGCCGGAGGCGAGGTAGCCTCTGGCATATCCCTCGCACACCCGGCTGAAGTATAATTTAGATGCAATTTTATATATGAAAAAGACATATCTCCTTTGACGTGTGAATACATACTCATAGGAACCAAAATTGCGCAAATGATAATTATGTGAAAATAACAAGATAATTTTACAAAATAAATTCAAGCGACTTTATCTCAAAGATGAAATTATTTTATGATTAATTCTAACAATTATATTGTGCGATCAACAAATATTCCAAAAATTATTTGTAATTTGATGTTGTATGTAAGAATTTGACATAATTTTAATTATACCGATAAGTACGATAAGTACCTAATATACGATAAATCCCATCTCATATTAATAAAAAACATTTACCTTCCTGAATAAATGCACTAAACTGGTACAGAATAAATATTTTGACTACGTTTAAATTGAATAAATATAATTGGACTACTCTCACTTGGCCTGGAATGTTTTGTGCGAAATAGACAAAATTGTATATTACCGACCAAATAAATTATTATTATTTTTAAATAAAGAGTCTTTTTATTTTATTTTTTTTGTTTGACTTTTGGTCTATAGCTTAACAATGATCAAATAACAGGTCAAAATTTGCGAGAATCTTTTCAAAAAACAGCAATATGAATATTTATGACCAGCAATGTTTTTTCATTTAAAACAATTTGTTACATAAGAAACGTTTCGATATATCGACTGACGTCATGGGCTAGCACATTTCAACACTATTATGATATCATTAATATTTTATTATTGACTAGAAGTATCTAATTACACCTAAAAATTTATTATTTGGCTAATCGTAAGACAATATTCAAAATTACACTACCATTCAAACCATCACACAAATACAATAAAATTGATAAATAATATTATTTATTAAGAAAAAATATTTTATTTTTGTATACGTTTTTCAGAATGTGTCTCCATATTATTTAATATCCTCAAATTAATAAGTCATTGTACCAATTTGAGAACATACAATTTTTTTTATAAAAAAAAAGAGTAACTGACATTTTCTGTGTTGAAATTTAGATCATATCTAATTCTAACCGCAAAATACAAATACATAACATATTATTAATAGTCTCTCGGGCGTTTTGTCTTAGCCATAAAAGTGAGTCATAGCACGTAAAGAAAATAATAACACATGCATTACATTTTACTTACAATACCTAGAAATATGTAATTAAATGTAAATATATCACATACATACATAAATTAATTTAATATTAAAGCCCATATTCTAGAATGACGCTCAACTCAAACTTGATTCAGCTAAAGCAAGATTCTATGCACAGATTCCACAGATTTGACAGGCTGTCAGGCAGATTGTCTATAGTTCTATACAATCTGCTCTTAGGTAAATCGTGATTCAGCTGAGTGGCATTCTAGAATACGGGCCTAAGACAGTGCCTCGAGCCCAAAAAACGAATTCGCTTGTTTTTTGTACTCAGGCACTGATCAGAAAAAGCTAAATGTCAGCTACCCCATCATCCTTTACAGTAGACATTCACACAATGTCTTTAATAAGTAGCATAGGGTGAATGTGCGAATGCATTTCGAAATTTAAGCCGCTATTGAAGTGTTTCGTTGATTTTTTTTATCAATGAAACATGATTTCGTTTTTCGTTTCATTTGATGATACTAATTTAATATTTGCGTCAAAGTGATGCTTACCTTTACATTCTTTTTCTTTGGTCTTATTATGGGCACCTTCAATTACATAAACCTTTCTTTCACGTTCTTAGAACTTTTTAAATAAGAAGTCATTTAATTCCTACGTACGCCATGTATGTATGCTATGTACCTTACGGTGCAGTTTGAAGCCACGCTCTTAGACCACGAGCCCTTTCCGCTACTCCACCGTCGGAGTTGTCTTGAATTATTGGATCTGGCTGGAAAGAAAAAAATCATTAGTCCGTTTACTTGTAAAGAGTAAGAGATATTAATCAAGTCATGGATTACTCTGCAGATAGAAGGATAGATTTAGAAGTAGTAGACATGTAAATTCAAAACATAGTTTGATGTACAGACGGTCAAGGAGATAAGTAATATAATATAATAGTTATCTCCTTGGCCATATTCTCTTGGCCACTCACCACAGGCAGGAAAATTCATGCTCACATATTGTGACCGGAAACGGTACACATAGTGCAAAGGAACTTCAAACCGCGCAAGCTCAAACTGTGGAGTGATCTCCCTACTGTAGTTTTTCCAAGCACTTACAATATAGGGTTCCTATGGGAGTATGAGTAAAAAGAATATTATACCTAAAAATTAAGATTCAATACTTACTGCCGACAAGGTCATTCGAGTCTGTGACGTCGCTGCATTACACGAACTGGTTTCTGGAGACGCTGCAAAAGGATTACGTTAATTAGAAAAACCTAAATAACTTCAAATAGAAATATAAAACAATATGAAACAAGATAACATGAAAAACAGTAGTCCCTTTGAATTTCTGGTTTGTATTAACAGCCGAAAAAAATTAAAGAATACCATAATTAAATATTAACTCTTTATTACCACTGTCCACTGTCTGCATTTTACTGGCTTTTAACCAGAAAATGCTGTAAGGCGAAACCGGTTAGGTTTAATCATAAATATCGTGAAAAAGTACAAATTTTGTTATCAATATTTTTTTACTGACTACTTTTTCTGTTAGCAGTCATTCAAATTGTAATTTGAAGACGTAAGTGGGTGAAGGGGGTATCTGACAATCTCAAAATATTGTCATTTTCTGACTGTTTTTACAATAATATTATAGTGTCAAACTATTGTGCAAACAGTCATAAAACGTTATGAAGTATTAAAGCTTCGAAGTTCACTATGTCAATATTTTGAAATAGTTAGATACCCCCTTCATCCACTCATGTCTTCATTTAAGCTAGAAACTACAGTATATTTGAATGAAATTTTGAAGCATTCAAATCGATTTAGAAAGGAAAAAGAATCGACCTCGGGCGGGACTCGAAACCACGATCTTTCCCTTACAGGGGGAATGCTCTGACCGCTAAGCCACCGAAGCCCGCACGTAGCCGACTCAAATTCCTCTATACTACCGTCTTTGGGCGAGACGGTGAAGCCTTCAACCGAAACTCATACGAGCTATCTCCGTGCATTCCCCCTGTAAGGGAAAGATCGCGGGTTCGAGTCCCGCCCGAGGTCGATTCTTTTTCCTTTCTTTTTTTTATGGTATGTGGATTTTAAGTACTAGTATATAAAAAAAATCATTTGTCCTAGTGTTTTTTTTCTCGGCTGTACCTTTGAAAAAGTAGGCTTTTTGCTACTACGTCATTATGCGACTTAGTCATAATGCGAAGTGGAGAATATGATATGTGGATTATTTATTAAAGTCCGACCAATAAAATAAAAAACCCGTACTGGGGGCGCCAAAAACATCTATGATATGACAACACCAAGTATAGTGATACACATGTAAAATGCCAAGTGTACAAATATTTTTTCAACACACTTGCTTATGAACAGGCTTTTATTTCCCCGCAATTAAGCACGGAAGGACACCTAATATAAAACTGTGACTTTTTCATTGCTTCTTCTTCCTCCTAGCGTTATTCCCAGTCGCATCCGAAGCTTTCAGCTTGGAGTCTGGGGTCCGCTTTTACCAGTCATAGCTACAGATTTGGCTAGACCTCGATATTTTCCGTGAAGCGATTGCCACCTGACCTCCACGACCCAATGTTAACATTAGGCGAAATCGAAGCTTTGCAGCTAGACCGTTGTTTTTGGACTTTTTAGGGCACCAACTACCCGTAACGACTGCCATAGATGTTCTTATGGCAACCGGGACCGACGGCTTAACGTGCTGTCCGAGGCACGACCAGACCAATGCAAATACCCATATTTAACGCACACAAATATTTGCACTGAGCGGGGATCGAACCCGCGCCTCCTGCGTAGCGGCCGCGTTCACTACCGCTACGCCACGGAGGCTGTCATGTTTTTCATTGCTATTATTCACAAAAGTGAGTTATAGACTTCTTTTTTTTAATTTCATTGATTAAGTTGCTTTGTTCTTATATAAGGTTTTATATAAGGTTTTATTTTTATTTTTTATATACCTACTTGACGCGAGACAAATGTACATACGTTCATATTTAGTCTTAAGAAACCCTTTTATTTTTTGTAAACTGACGTCCTTAAAATGCCGCAGTGGAGTTTGTTGCGCCGTTTCTTCTCCATTAGCGCTTAGGAAGCGGTGGTAAACTTAGTTTTAAGGAGTTTTTGACGTCAAAAAGCTGTAACAGTGTTGCACTATTTTGAGAAATAAAGACTTTGACTTTGACTTAAAAAAGTTTCGATACAAAAAAGATCGTGTCCAATATTACAAACGAATTAATATACCTATTGCTTGCTCATTTCATGCAGCTTCGTATTTTAAAAGATAATTTCAACTTGTAGTACGTGTTTAATATACAAAACTTTCACTAAAATGTATTTTTTTTTTCTCTGTTAAAAAGTTAAGATTTTCTCTGTTAAGTTTTCTGGTTAAAATAGAAAAATAGACGCGGCGTGTTATACTGGTTACAAGGACTGGGCACAAATCAAAACACAGTAGTATCCGTATAATAGTTTACTGCTTGGAATGGTAAATACAAGTTAGACATACAGTTACATTACACTATGTATAGAACAGGGACCACGCGATATTGGTTTTCGGACTGCATAAAATTCTTGTATTTTATGCCTAACAGCACAGAGATGAAAATAATCGAGCATGATTTTCTTTTTTGCGTTAGGCTTATTTTTCTTAGGCGTAGAAAATACATTTGACGTTTGACCTTCTCTTCGTATTTTTATAACAGAAGATCGGGATATACCTAAAAATGTGAATAATAATTAGTCACAGTAAAATCAGTAGTTTAGGCCAATTTCATTGCACGTACTCTATGATGTACCTACCCGTCATGTTGACAACAAGGTCTGTGATGTTATTTAGAGGAACAGAGTCCAATCCTTCCTACTTTTTATCCGACAATTACTTTTCTTAACTGGCTTTTAATAGTTTTCGGCATACTACTATAGTTTTGTAGTTTTGTAGCGCTCTCAAACTCAACAACACGCACAATTGACACCACACTGACAGATGACCATAATGACATTGTATAGATTGTTACCATATGAAGAAATTAGTTCCAATAGTTTACCGCAATATGGCGAGGTATTTTATTTTACTGGTCGGGCTTTACATAGGTTTTTTACCTTTTTTTTTATGGTTGCCTGTAAGAAATTGACGCAGAGTGATAAGGCCGCCATCTGTACTTACCACATACCTAACTCAGTTCTCTATGTTATATAGTTATATCTATGGTGTACAATAAATACGTTTTTACTTTTACTTTACTTTTTTTGCAATGTAGGTATTGACAACCGGACCCATTTATTCTTACATACTCATATCATTCTAATTCAACTGCAGCATAGTACTGACCCGTGTGCGGTCGCCTGGCGTCCAACGCCCGCCAGATGTCTCTGACGTCAGCGTGTAGCGCGCGCAGTGACCGCAGCACCGCGCCGCCCGCCTCCCCCGCACCCCCCACTCCCCCCTCGCCCGCCCGCGCCCCCGAGCTGCCTGATGACGCGTCACTCGTCGTCACCTCCTACGGTGTACATACATATAGATATCGTCATAATAGGAAATGGTTCGATCATTGCGTGAATTATGAGGGAATAATCGCGTCTATATGTAGCTTTTTCGACTCTCTCCCCGCTTACAGAAAGGAAGTGTATAGAGCAAAGAAAAATAATAAGGCTCCCTGATAATATTACTAAAATATTTTCTTAATTCTTAATTCTTCTTAATTATTTATAATATATATTTACACTGAAATTAATAAATTAGCAAACAAACACATTTAGATGTACAAATGCGAGCTTAACTCAGTATTGAGTTTTCTCCCAGAAAACCTTTGGGGGATAGAGGAAAAAGCACAACAAAAGGGTAAGATTCTGTGAACTTGTTACTACGAATGTCCTATTAAACATATTGAGAGTATAAATAGATGCCTTATTATTTTTCTTTGCTCTATACAGGTCCTTTCCGTATGCGGGGAGAGAGGCGAAAAAGCAACATGTCGACGCGTACCAGCGATTGTAATTTAGGCTTGCAGTTCAGAGGGGAAGTGTGGATTTATATAGTGGGTATCCTCCATCCCTCTAAAACGTTTGCTTATGCGCAACCTGGTAAGCCTCAAAAAAGTGTTGTCTATGACGATCGACAATGGTAAATATCGCAGATTCAGATAAGAAATGTTACAATACCTTATAATGATCACATAACATATGATAATATTTCACCTACAAATTAAGACAGCAGTACTTATATCTAGGTATATACAGCAACATTGTGGCAACAGCCTGTACAAAAAGAATGCTAATTAGCTAATAAAATGAGAAACGCAATTCGAATATGGAATGAAAAAAAAATCATAAGCGCTTAAAAGCATGACAAAAATTAAAAAACCCAGAAAATGAAGCAGACCATGATAAATGACGAAATAATACTCAATCGATAAATGTGCAAGCCCATGAGAGAAGAAATCAAATAATATTCCATTGAAGCACATCTAGACAAATCAAAAAGATGATACTATCAAAGAATTGAAATTAGAAATCATGACACTGAAACACCGAAGGGAATGAAAACTACTCCAACGAAAAAAGAACCATATTTTCAGCGCATTAGAGTCGAATTTCCTGAAGCAACCTGTATGAGCGGAGGTGGGTGTGTGTCGGCGAGTCGCCTGAGCGCTCGCTCGATGTGTCGCAACCGAATCTCTTTCTCGCCGAGCAAGGCCCGCGCTCGGTGGAGCGCTACCTCTAGCTCAGTGACCTCACGTTCTTCCTGGTAACATAATAGTTACCATATTCAATAATATGCCTACTAACCTTATTTTTCTAAAATACAGAGTAGTCTATGTGTTATAGTCAATCCCCGAAGCTCCGGCGCTCCTAGGTTTGACTAGTTAATTCTCAGGTCTGACTGGAGGTCTTAGTCGAAGCCCAAACAATTGGCTTCATTCAGACTAAAGAATTTTGGTCAAACCTAGGACTAATTTGGTCAGGCAAACTTCAAAACCCAATTTATTGAAATCGGGGTTTGACCAGTCAAAGTTTAATTAGGTATTAGAAAGTTTTAGCTACTATAATATACAATATAATGTCAATTTTTAAGGTTATATACCAAAATCCCGAAGCTTACAATACTGAATATCATAATACCGACGACGTACGAAAGACCGAAATTCAAAAACCCGAATATTTGTTTGACCGCATGTTCAAAATCCCGAAAAATATTTTTTTGGGTGGTCATAAAAAACCAGGAAGCGTAAGGCGGGAGCTCCGCTCCGCCTTAGCCTTCCAACCTAATCTATCCAAGTCGAAATTGCGCGGGGTGGACATGAGTGTATTCCTTGCATTGACCGAGTCTGCCAGTCTCTTCTAGGATCGACTAGGCAAAACCAGATTATTTTACTTTCGACGTTTGACTGAAAGGTTACAAACTTCTAGGTTAGACTAAAAATACTTGAATTGAAATTTACTTTGGGGTTAGCCCGAAGGCGTTGTTCAAACCTAGAATTAACCAGTCATTCCGCGAAGAGACTGTATATCGACATTTGACTATAACATATATGAATAAGATTGCCAATTTGACTTTGTAAAATTTAAACAATATACAACAAATCAGGCAAGTGTAAAATAGTGTGATACCTCTTCTCCGCAGTCAATAAAAACATCGACTATACTGGGTGATGTTATAGTCGTTTCGGATAAAAAGATTTTGGGCACAGTTTCGTTAGCAAAATCATCTGAAAGTATTAAATTAGTGTAAAAAAAAACTTTTTTTTTATAATGTATGGGAATAATGTACAGGTGAAAGCAAAGATATTATATAAAAAGAAGTAGATATGTTATTGCGCGAAAATCGTGAGGATCCGAAAACGAGTCAATTGGAACGTTTGCCTCTAGTACCGCGTGCCGAGCGGCGCCGGTCGGACGTTGAGCGGAAGCATCAGTGACATAAAAAAATAACGAAAATGCCATCGTATGTTTATAGACACTGCACGAACTATTACTCTAAAGTTAATACACCAAAAGTGTAGATGAATTAAAAATGTGTGTGTGTGAGTTCGGCACATTTTTCTACGTTGATTTGTAAGCATATGACATGTCTATGTTATGAAATGTCATTGGGTGAAAGGCATACTGTATGAGGGTTGTAAAAAAAAAGTTTTTTTTTCGCCAAAATAATACTTCCAGACGACTTTGCTATCAAAAGTGTGCCCAAAATCTTTCGCTCCGAAACGACTAAAAAATCACCCAGTATATAAAACTATACACGAGTAGTAGCGAGTAACAAATCGTACATACGGAGGGCGCACGGTGAGGCTCCTCACTGTCGCGCGTGTCCCGCAGTGCGTCACTGCGTCGCTTGAGCGCGGCGCGCGCTCGACGCATGCCCTCACGCTCCACCAACGCGCGGTGACGCACGAACTCTAGCTCGGCTGTGTCTGCCGCTGCCACGCCTACCGCGCCTGTCATACATACATACATCATCAATGATATATTATAAACTATAGATATGTTGTCCACACTCTAAAATGGCGACAAAAAAATGATGACTTTTATGCACCAATCAGAATCGCGACAGTGCGCCACTCAAAAAAAAACGTTTTTAATAATAAATACGTAATAATAAAATATTATTAATATAAATAATAATGTAATTCATATAAATTAATAACATTGACGTATTTTTAGAAGTAGCTAATATGTTGTGTTCGCGCCATTTTTGAAAGCCGCCATCTTCGTGTATGACGTATCTATGAAAATAATACATCATTGTACATCATATACTTAACTCGGAACTATACAACACAACGTACATATTAGTTTAGTTACTATTGTTATATAAAAATTACAGGACCCTCTCACTCTTATTCGTACGTACGCACGCTCGTACGTACGTACGTACGCACATACGCCCTTAGAAAAGTACTTTTTTTAATTTAAATTTTATAATTTAAAATTAAACTAAATTATGAGAACCCTGCGCAGGGTATTTTTGTATTTAATAAATATACATGATAATATAAAATGTCGGATTGAATATATATGTATGAAATATGAAATTAACCAACAATAACATTAATTAGACGTGCAAAAGCTGCACAAAGTTTGCTAAAAAAATCGACACATTAATAGACCTTAACCTAAACAAGAACATGAATGCACTTTATTTTTAGGAATTGAACGGTTTCAACTCTATTTCAACGCAATACTAATGATTACTGAGTCAAAATGAAATGGCTTGTCTTACCTAACTCAGCGAAAGGGTACCGCAAACTGTAAGCTGGCTGGCACGCCAAGTCGGGGAACTGATCTTCTAAGTCATCCAGTTTGCGGAGTTGCTGTCGAAGGGACTCCAGCGGACTCGACCACCCTTCACCGCGCCTGTATAATTAATAGCTATTACTTAACAGAAACACACCAACCGTTTTTAATAGTGCGGTAATTACCTGGAATTCCCACCACACTTTTTTTAATAGTGCGGCAATTCCCTGAAATTTCCACCACTCATTTTTCAAAAATGCGGCAATTCCCTGGAATTGCCACCGCTGTCGGAGCCAAGGGGTGGTTATGTCGGACTCGAGCCGACTAAAACCGCACGCCGTCTTGGGTTATCAATTCCATATCCCTCACGGGCCTATCGACCCATCTGTACGCGGGTGTGGGGGTGACATTTGGAGCCGCCTGTCACCCTAGTAGAAGCTGGTCACGTCGATGGCACGATAAACGCCTCTCCCCTATCCGCGGGGAAAAATGGGAACACTGGGTAGTCCCACACCCAAGGGGGCTTTCGATGGCCTTAGGTCAGCCGGGGGATTTGAGATATGCCAGAGGCTATCTCACCCTCGGCAACTGATTACCCGAGACGGTTTTAGTCGGTTCGAGTCCGACATAACCACCCCCACTGGCTCCTGCGAAGGTTATCCGTGGGGATTTCCGCAGTTAAAAGTTAAAAGAGGAAATCTATGAAAGAGCACATTAGTCACATTAACAATCCGAATAATCTGAATACAACTCACTTGGGTGAATAATTCAACCGCGACGTCGAAGCTGATTTTAATCTCGTGAAACATCTGCGTCGACTGTGACCTGTAATTGAATATAGAATAATGTGACAGCTGATTGAAAAAACAATACTATAATGTATTGAGTTATTATGTTTTAGTCAAAAATTGGTCAAATTATTCTGTTTGGTCAAAATGTTAGGTTCTGATTAGATTAGATCTCAATAACAGGTTAAAAAGCCTAGAGTAAAATAAAATAATTTCACACTTTCGTTTGTTTTTGTGTTTAAAATTTTAATATCATAATTTTAGTTAATTTCACACTTTCGTTTGTTTTTGTGTTTAAAATTTTAATATCATAATTTTAGTTTTAAGTAACGTTTAAAATAACTCAATGAATGTTTGTTTTTTACCATTAACGTTTTCCTTTGGCTTTTCGTCAGCAGTGGTAGCATCTGATGAATCTTGACAGTCGGTGGCAGCGCCTAGAAAACATAATAGTACATTATGGTACAAGCGTGTAAAGTTGGTGATTACCGCTGAGGCGACATTGAGACCCGAGCCGTAAGGCGAGGGTCTTAAGAGAGCCGAGGACGGTAATCACCATACACGCGAGTGGCATACGGCTATTTTCAACACACTTGCGAATAAAATTATACTAAAAATACTACATAACACAATCAAAACACAATAGTAAAAATCTATTTGTTTTCATATGCGCGCGCAACTAACATTTTTTTTTATTTTGTTCCTTTCGGAAAAGGCTAAGGTGCTATCACCATTCTGCCTTGTCATCTACTTACTTATTTGAATTATGATTTTTTTTTCTCTGACTCACAGAAAAAAAAATACATTTTAGTGAAAGTTTTATTTATTAAACACTTATGTATTACAAGTAGAAATTATCTTTTAAAATACGAAGTTGCATGAAATGAGCAAGCAATAGGTATATTAATTCGTTTGTAATATTGGACACGATCTTTTTGTATCGAAACTTTTTTAAGAACAAAGCAACTTAATCAATGAAATTTAAAAAAAAAGAAGTCTATAACTCACGACGTGAATAATAATAATGAAAAAGTCACAGTTTTATAATAGGTGTCATTCCGTGCTTAATTGCGGTGAAATAAAATCCTGTTTATAAGCAAGTGTGTTGAAAAATAGTACATTATGGTACAAGTGAGCAAAGTTGGTGATTACCGCCGAGGCGCCATTGAGACCCGAGCCGCCAGGCGAGGGTCTTAAGAGAGCCAAGGACGGTAATCATCATGCTCACGCGTGCCATACGACGTTTTACAACACACTTGCGAATAAAATAATACTACAAATACTAAATAAACAATACTACAAATTAATTCGTTTTCCTATGCGCGCGCATTTAACAATGGCGGTCGACCATATTTAAAAAAAAAAGAGGTTTGAATTTAACTTTTTTTTACTCTGTTTTTTTTTTCTGTACTTAGAAAAAAAAAAGTTAAATTTGAGTGAAAATTTTGTTTATCATACAAGTATTACAAGTTGAAATTATTTATTTAAATACGAAAATGCATCAAATGACCATATAATAGGCGTATTAATTTATTCGTACACGTACTATTAAACACGTTATTTTTTGTATCAAAACTTTTTTAAGAACATAGACAATTATAGACACTTTCAATAATAGCAATGAAAAAGTCACAGTTTTATAATAGGTGTCATTACGTGCCTAATTGCGGTAAAATAATAGCACTTTTATGAGCAGGTGTGTTGTAAAAAATAATTACGTACGATGTCTAAACAAAACCTACCTATAGTTTTGCGAAATCCTTAATCCTTTATAGTCACTTCTAGTTAAATAGACTTCAGTAAGATATGATTTAAAAATGTATGAACGGACACAGACATGAAGGATGCCACGGATTTTGCATTTCCTCACGTAAAATAACACTCAGTTGTTTGAAACCAACAATCTATAACTTGCATCCTTTTTATTCGTGCAGAAATCACTTCAGAACGCCAGATTTCCGGGGCATTCATGTCGGAGTAGAACCTACTAAAACTTACGCCATCCATGGTCTTCAGATGCCGAGGCGTAAGATAATATAGCGTAAATAGTGCGAAAGATTGTCTTTCGCACTATTTACGCCCAGGCTCATCTACGATTCTTCTTCTTCACCCTCGCGTTAATTCCCAATCGCATCCGAAGCTTTCACCTCGGAGTCTGAGGTCCGCTTGACCAGTCTTAACTACGGATTTAGCTAGACCTCGATATTTTTCCGTGAAGCGATTGCCATCTGACCTCCACAACCCAATGGTAACATTAGGCGACATCGAATCTTTGCAGCTGGACCGTTGTTGTTGGAATTTTTAGGGCTCCAACTACCCGTAACGACCGCCGGACCGACGGCTTAACGTGCTCTCCTAGGCACGACCAGACCAATGCAAATATCCATATTTCATGCACACAAACATTTGCGCTACGCCACGGAGGTTGTCAGGCCATCTCCGATTCTCTGGATGTAAATTCCGGAACCACAGTCACCCATCTTGCCCCCCGACCTGCTTCTGCTAGGGTGACAAGCGGCTCCACCTTCCCCCAGGAGAACGGAGGTGGTTGACTGACCTGCATCCTTGTCGCGGTCGCGCCTTCTCCGCGGCGGTTCTCGGAACGCGACCGCAGTCCGTCGGTGCGGTCGCTGCTGCAGCTTTACTGCTGAAGCTTGCGACGTATCAGCCGATGGTAGTATCTGGAACAAAGGAGATATAATAACGATTTTTTAAATTACGTACTCCATTTAAACTTTCTACTACTAATAGAGCTATCGGGATATTTACCATGTATTGTATTGTATTGAGCATCCGATATTTAAATAAAACGAGTCTTTTCAAAACCACTGTGTTCATTTTAGATAACTTCCACATTATTATTGAACTGGATGCGGAAGGCGGGGGATCGGCAAACGTGACGCATATTGGCTAAGGCCTATGTCCAGCAGTGGACTGCAATAGGCTAATCGATTGATTGATTGATATTATTGTGTTATGTGCTATGTACTGTGACTTATGATTCGCACCATCAACAATAACAGCGAAAAAAAACGAAAAAAGAATCTGAATTTGTTTACAGAGACTTCGCCCAGGTTCGATTCCTGGTTATTTATGAGTTTGAAGAAAAGTTTGAATGTCATTATCATTAAATTTAAAATCAAAGCCATGCTTCCTAAGAACAGATCTCGCTATCTCTCATAGTTTCTGACTTCTCCCTACTGACCCATTTGGATTGATCACCCTGTGTATTGAACCTTAAACCTTAAATGTGCTCTATACGCGCAGCTGAAATTCACCAAGCATAGAATATTACAAAACAATCGCCAGCGCTAGGGCCTCGTTTATCTCAGTCCAAGATACGTTTCCCGAGGTATATCTCTTTTGACGTGTGTACATACTCGTACAAATTGTAGAAGAACTTAAAAACAATAAATAAAAGTACTCACATTATCTCTTCTCAGTTTCCATTCATCGTTATTATTATCGAATGACTTGTGCGCGTTGCTCTCCGAGAACGACGTCTCGTTATCGTTGTACTTGAGACTCGGGTTGTTGTTCACACGAAGCGGTATCGATTCCACGACCGCACTCACTGATACCTCATTTACTTCTTTACATCTGTGAAACATATTAAATAGGTAATGCTTTCGTTGCATCTTTACTCTGACTTCATTCATACTCCAAGGCATGAGTATTTAAAAAAAAAACATTAGAATCCCAAAATGAATTAGAAGCATTCTTACACTTCCGACCTGAAGAATTTAAAGGTATTTTGCAAGGTATCAGGAAGGTTCAATATCCATAATCCCCACCAAAGAGCAGGGGAAATGGGTGAAATGACCCACGCACGAAGGTCAGATCATCCACCCGGACGCTGGTCTCACCGTAGGAATCAATAATGCATACTTGCCTCTCTAACGAGTCGTCCTATCCGAAGAGAAAATCAGAGGAATTGGGTGAAATGACCCACGCACTAAGGGTGGATCATCCCCGCCCTTTTGCGGCGTCACTATAGGAAATTAAAATGATCCTATAAACTTGCCTCTCAAACGAGTCATCCTCTCCAAAGAGAAGACCAGGACAATGGGTGAAATGACCCACGTCCGAAGGGTAGGTCATCCGCTCGGTCGCGGATGTTTCCGTTGGTAACAATAATGATGCTATAAACTTGCATTTCTAACGAGTAATGCTCTCCAGAAAGAAGATCAGGCGAATGGGTTAAAGTGACCCACGCACGAAGGGTAGATCATTCGCCCGGTCGCGGACGTTACCGTTGGTAACAATAATGTTTATACTTGCCTCTCTAACGACTGGTTAGCTTTATGTGAATTAGATTTCTCAGTCTCAGAGCCGGTGGTCATGCTCATCTCACGTCTTTTGTTGCGGCGTTCTATCGACATCTGTAACATGTTACAACTTGATTGTTACGCACGAAATATAGACGAACTGATTTAAATTTTGTTAGTATGGTAAAACTAGAGCCGTGAAAATCTTACATGTCATGTGGATATTACGTGATTAGTAAACCCGCTCATGTGAGACGCTAAACAGGGATAGTAGGCTATTATTTTGAAAAGCGTACAAGTATAAAATTAAATGTCAACAATAATCAATAGCGTTAACCGAATAGCGAATAACCTTTTGGTACTTCTAGATTTTGATTAATTTTCAGCGGCATTGTGAAGATCTTAAGATGTTCATTACCAAACTACGCTGAAACGGCTAGACAGATCTGGTTGAAATTTGGCACACGAATAGATTATTATCTGGAATAACATATAAGCTACTTTTTATCCTTCAAAATAGGTTCAGAAACGTGATCAGAATTCCACACGAGCATAAACGCGGGCAACAAATATGAATAATCACCTTAACATCATGCTTCAGCCGGACATATTTCTCTTTGAGACACTTGTACTTATCCTGCAGTGCCCGTTCGTCGTTTAGCCGACCGGACGCGGCCCGCTCGCTGGCCAGGCGAGAGCGGACCTCTTCTAAGTGACACGCGTGTTGGGTGCGAAGGCGTTCGACCTAAGGAAACACAGTACATACATACATACATGCATATTTCCTTTCGGGGTAGATGAAGACAACAGACCGCCATTTGCATCTATCTTTGCGTACTTCTCTAGTCACGTATGTTGTAAATAAACCTTTTATGGGAGGTCGCTGGTTTCCAGTGCTTCTGACCTGCCCTTTTTTCAATACACAATTAGATCCCGATAGAATCAAACCTAGTAGCCCCTTGGTAACATTTGACTCGCAACATGTTACGCAACAGTCACGTTGTTGGCAGCTTTCGTGCAACATGGCGCGTGACTCGTTTGTTCGACGATAATTCATGTGTGTACACTTACAGACTACTTTGTTCCGTGTTGTTGCGTGTGAACATGACACACAATGTTGTCTAGTAGATACTATACTGCACACGATTATCCTACATAATCCCACCAAAGAAATGGCCGTTGGAGTAGCCACCAATATTGGTGATTTCGTTTCCAGGCCACACCTGGTATAAACTAACCTCAGCTCTATAATCATGCCTTAAATCCGTGACTCTGGCCGTGTGCTCCTCTCTAAGCGCCTCTATAGTACTTCTATTATCTTCTATCATTTGAGATCTCTCTTTGGCTAAAGTTGCTTGCAGTTGATCGTGGAGTTCCGACAATGCACATTCGTTTTCTGCAAAAGGGATGATTGTACATTGTAAAAATCTCTACAAAAGGTATGTCTAGTAGTGAGACACAACTTTTTACTAAACCGACTAAAACCGCACGCCATCTTGGGTCTTAAACGCCAGGGTGTAAGATGGTCCAATAAAGCATTTCTCTCACATCCCGCCTGAAATTGGCCCCTCGGCGACAATACACACCTACTTTATAAATATAAGCCCGAATTCTAATTGGATTCGTAAGTAAGCACCTCTACTTTATAAATATAAGCCCGAATTCTAATTGGATTCGTAAGTAAGCACCTCTACGAAAGAAGAAATCGTAAATAATAAAAAATGATGATAATGTTACCTATTTCCAACTGCCGCTGTTGCTCAACAAGCTTCTCCCTATATTGCTGCTGTAATCTCCCCATATTGTCTATGTGATGCTTCTCCGCTGCGTCGACATCGCGTTGGTACCGCTGCGCTAATTCTAATGTGGCGTTCTCCAATGCTTGTTTGTGCGTTAGTTCTGCAGTGCTGAGTGCCTTGACAATGCAATAAACAAATAAAATGTTGTAGGACATTTTACATAACATAATTTAGACCTAAAGTAAGCATAGATTGTAATATTATGCATAGAAGTTTTCAGACCAATCCAAAAAGACATTCCTGCATACAAATAGTAACTCTGCGCGGGAATCGAACCAGTGCGCTCTGACGTAGTGATCGTATACACTACCGTCACGCCACGGAGGTTTAGAGATTTAAAGTTTTCATTGTATTAATTATTTATATTCAAAATAGTAAATTGAAAGTTATACATTGGACAATATATTGAACTTACTTCCTTTATCTCCTTACGATGCCTTTCCGCCTGTTCACTCAATCTCACTCTCTTTTCTGTTTGGAATTTATCCTCAGCCTCTTTCAACTCTTCTTGTAATTCAGCTCTTAGTTTCTTGTCTCTCCCTGACCACTCTACTCTTATACTCTCCAACTCTTTCTGTAAAGCTAATTCCAGTCTTCTTCTCTCATCTGCTTTGTTCCTCTCTATAAAATCTCTAGTCCCCATATCGGGAATTAGAGGAGATTTAATAGACTTTAGATAACTCTCGTCTTGGTTTTCAAATTGATATACCACTACTACATTATCCGAATTTGATTTTCCTTGCGATAGAATGACCCCGTCTAGCCTAGGACTCGCTAGACCTTTCCCTAAACTAGATGCCGAGTCTGAAGTCTTTATTTGAGGAGATACTGCTTTATTCAGAGGTTTAAACGTAGACATAGGACTCCAAGGTTTACCATAATCGAGTCTAGGTGAACGCATTTCAGATCCCAAACTCGGTGTCGGCGAAATTTTGATTTGAGGTGATTTCAAAGACAGTTCGTGCGATTTTAGCGATAATTCGTGAGATTTCGACTTCGATTCTTCGAGGATCGAAGTCTTTTTAGACTCGTCTGAATCAGAGTGAATCGATTTGGAGAAATCTAACGTAGGAACTTTGATTTGAGGTATAGGAATACTATCACTTCGAGATCGTCGATCTGAAATGGACTTTTTCTCTGAATTTTCATCATCTTTTTCTACGTTTTCGTTTGGTTTCTCTTTGTCGTTGTCATTAGACTCGTCGAGATCGTTGAGGTCTAGATTAGCGAACTCGCGGTCAGGAGAATCTATTGATGTTTCTGATTCTATACTCTCCATGAGATTTATTGATATTTTGCTCTTTTGTGGTATCATTGGTGATCTGTAAATGTGAATGTGGATTATTTAATAATGGGATACATAATGGTCAAATGTTAGTTACACACATTTTAGTTAAACACAGCAAGAAATATAAATGAAATGGATGTTCCTTTAGAATTTTTTTCTGTATTGATTCTGATACTATAATGTTGAATGATATTTAAAAAAAACTAGTAACTTGCCAATACAAAGTAGCGTGAAAATAATCTTTCTTTAAAGCTCACAATCGCCAAACACCACCGAAGGTAATTTCCGGCAAATGTGAGAGAGTATACATACTTGAAAGAGCCACGTTAATATTGGACGACATTGCTATCTGAATTCCGAGAAAAATAATATTTCCTACCTTGGTCTAGCCTCCTTTTCCGAAAATACAGGCTCCTCTAAACTAGCTGGCGTTGGTTCTATGTCGCCAGGGCGCACTAAGTCGGATATCTTCTGGAAATTCTTTTGGAAGAGATCCGGTTTGATGTAATCACCAGGAGGGGGGCGCAGCACCCGTCGGCGAGGTGACGTGCCGCGAGGGTGACTGTCACTTTCTGAAAAAGAACTACCCTTGTAGAGAAGCATTTCTTGAACGGTGAGTCGAGACACGGTTAGGGTCGCAAGCGCAACATTAGGCTGTCCATTAATCACGTGATGATAAGAAGTGAATATTCTATTTTTTAAATAACTTGTACCAAAAACACGGAATTTTGGGTAGGGGACAAGGGGTAGTATACCAAGCCTCACCACGATAAACCCAAGATAAACCCATAAGGGTTTAATGGGTGCTTATATTCAATTTTATAGTGTTTTTGTTATTTCAATGAATAAAAAATAAAAAAAAAAAGAAAACGTATCACCATACTAGCTTTTGCCCGCGGCTCCGCCCGCGTGGATGTCGGTTATCGCGACCAAACATAGCCTATGTCCTTTCTCAAGGTCTAATCTACCCCTATACCAAATTTCATCAAAATCGGTTCAGCGGTTTAGTCGTAAAAGCGAGACAGACAGACAGACAGAGAGACAGACAGAGTTACTTTCGCATTTATAATATTAGTAGGGATGGGAGAGGACTTAATTATGGACAGCCCCTTATTTTATCGTTTACAATCAATCAAACACATTGACTTGACAACTTGAAATAAGTCATTTCAATTTCTCTATATGCAGTTGAAGGAAGATTCAGAAGTTGTGGTGGGTCACGGTAAAGTTTGGGAAACACTGCAGTAAATTGAAGAATTTCAAGAATGTAATCCGATCAAAACGTGACAGAGAAATGATCTATCAAGAATATTTCAGGACTTATAATATTCTAATGCTCTGACATGCAAATTCTGACAATGACAAATGATAATAAATACCTATCTGTCTCTTTTGTCTTCCATTTGCTAAGGCAAGTAGTATATTTATCATATTTGTAACTTCTCTAATTCTCTTCTGATTAATTTCAGTTTAACTTCCCCTATTACTTCCCTGGTTTCATTACTCGGGGTCTGACCGGAGTTATAGCAGGGGAAATGCAGGTGGTATCAATAAAAAATTGCAGTGAATTACTTTTACTAGTTGCACGGCAGAAGTATATTTAAATCACTGAATAGAAAAACTTACGGTGTGGTACCATGGTCACACTAATTATATAAAAGCATTGAATTTGAGTATAATATTAAAACACTAGATAAGGCTTGAACCCCTAGTCGGTACTGAACGAATATTGACGAAAAATTCAAGGAGTTATATAAACCGCGAGCAGCTTTGGATTGCACGCGATTTGGCGGTAAAATACTATGGCTATTGAGATTCAACAAGCTAAAACCATCAAGAATACAAATGCAGGTAGTACGTTGAAATGAATCGCTTTTTGTTTTTTTAGGTTGCTAGCCGATGTCCGCGGCTCCGCGCGGATGTCGATTTTAATTTTTTTTACCGATGTAAATTCACTGAAAAAGTTCGCATACTATACATGTTTCAAAATTGCGTGAACCTATTAAATCATTTACATATAAAGTCTCGTAGTTACGTATAAAGTCATGAACCCATTGAATCATTTACAATAAAATATTTACATAGAAAGAAAGATCATTATAAACGGCATGAACTGTGACATACAGTACCTGTCTAAATTGGCTTGCTTCGGTTTTGTAAAGCGTTATCTCTATCACACAGTGCAGGTCCAGTCTGATATGTTTCTAGAGTAATTAAAACTGAAGTTGTAGTTTTAAATTCTTATTACTGACGGTTTTAACCAAAGGTAGCAAATTTTTAGTCCGATATGCGATATAGAAGACAAGACTGTCTCTACAAAACGCGTTCTTAGCCAATCTATTACTTTTCTCTTTCGTGCCAAATCAAAAGCTTCTAATATCCTATTTACATACCGCTGGAAGTGTTACTGGAATGTGACGAACGATTCGAGCCTTTCAGATCTTTCTTATTGCCGAACATAGGTAGTGGATCAGGTGTTTCTTTCAATGGAGACAATATTCTTGGTAAAGGAGTAGGTATTGGAAGCTGGATGGGTGAAGGCGGATCGCCTGGCGAGGGCAGATCGCCCGGTGATGGCAAATTGGCAGAGGAACTCGGGGTATCTGGATAAAGGACGGATGTTATTAAAGTATTAGTTTATAGCTATGTAGCTCCTGTCGCATAAATATATTTATATCACAAAATCGTGACTTTACACCAATGATTTACATACAAAAATGTCATGCCACACTTACCTACAGAATCTCTCTCTGATCCAGACAAGCTCTTGACCTCTCTGGGACTGTCATTAGGTCTCGGCGGTAACGGTGGTCGTGCCGATAAGGGGGTCAAGACAATCTGGTTTAGAGGAATCAGGGGCGGTGAGATAACCGGTGAAGAAGGTATAATAGGTGATAAAGGGATGACAGGAGACGGGACGGATGGAGGTACAGCGGATATAATTGAGCTTTGACCATCGTTCTGTTCTGATGAACTGTTGGAGCCAGGACTGAGAGTTGGTTCAGGCAAGTTTTCAAGTTTGAATCTGGAATAAATTTAAATTCTTTATTTCTTTCCACCCATACATTTCTTAGCTAATGATTGAAGGTTTTGACGATTAGATGTCCAAAGCTTTCTTTTCAATATTCATTACTAAGTTATATTTCTTCTCGCTAACACCTCGAGAGGAACCTCGAGTAGTTTCTCAGTACTTCAGGCAATTCCCTTTACATAGAATGCAATTCCATTGATATTTTTAATATTAGCAGTAGCCGAAAGTACCAGAGCAGTCACTCGATCTCAAGTCCCATGCCTTAACTTCTTGCTAGGCTATTACCGCTTTAGCTTGTTGAAACTTTCAAATTTTCGTTTGCAAAATAACCAATTACTAAAATTAAAAAATACCTGACACTTTTCCGATCTTCTTCGTAACTAGCTGGTTGCTTTTGTTTGCCCATAAAAATACTATCAACCTTTTTATGCAACGCATCTGACAGTTTTTCTCTAAGAATTCCTTTAGGAGGATCACTTTTAGTAACTAAATCTAAGGCTAATGACTTTTCTGTGTCTGGACTAGGAAGATCTGATTTAGATGCTTTAAGGAACATGCTGCCTTTGCCTGAAATACAAAATATAACATTACATCTCCCTATCACGACTCTTCTGTCCATCTCATCCCATCCACGCTTCGCTTCGTCGTTCTTAAACCACCTTCATACCTTAAAATTAAAAAAATAAAGTAATATTTACCCGTCAGCGGTAATCCCTTATCAATTTTACTCCCCATCAACAACGGACTAAAATTTTCTTCTTCCGGACTATTTAAGACGTGCATCTTCAAATCAATGATCTCTGACTGTTGCTTAAATAGCACCTTCGGTCTTTCGAACGATGGACGATTAAGTAAATCGCGATCTGAAGCATTCCTCATAAGACCAGGTTTACCGGATAATGAACCATCCACGCTACGTCTTAGAGGTGATATCCGCGTCTCACTGAGTTTTTTATCCAGTCTTGATAATGGTGACGGTGGTGGTCTGCCTAAAGGTGTTAGACGTCTCGACCCTGTCAAAGTTTGATTATCTTTGACGTCAGAGCCATGGTTCTCGCTGTCCGTGCTGAGTTCCTCATCGCTCTCAACTTTCGTTTCGACGCGTTCTAAGTTCTTAGTGTAGTCCTCAGATGTTGGTATTTCCTGCAGAACAAACCAGAGCTGAACAGGTAAAAATGAGCAGAGAAAATCAATAAAAACGGCTTTTAGTTTTAGTCAATTTTGTTACCATGAAACCCGCTCAAGGTTGCGCAATACACGCAAGCCGTGATGTTCAAAGTAGTAGTAGCCCTAGGATCCTACAGGTAGACCAATGTGAGATCCATAGAAGCCTTAGATTTGTGAGGAATGACTTCTAAACCTAACACCAACGCGTTGCCAACCATGGCCTAATTTTCGCACGTACCTACTTGTTATCCGACTTCAAAAGGTTTGGATCAGCATTATGTAGACTTCTTTTCCCATAAAACAAAAAAAAAACAAAATACTTATTCAATTTATTTCATTCTATGAAGACAAAATTTGGTCCAAAATTATACGAACAAATACTTATTCCGTTTATTAGCAACGTAAGCGTCTATCTGTTTATTTTGGCCAAGTACGTTCTTCATGACGCATCATCCACAACTAGAAAAACAATCGTAGGCTCGTCCAATTTGCTCTGCTAAAGGTTAATTGGGGTAACAACACGTTTATCGCTCTATAAAGACGCCTACATAACGTGTGAATTAGGCGACAACCTTGTCACGCCATCTTGACCATAAAAATCGATACCAATTACATAATAATATATACCTACGTATAACGAAACACAGGTATTATTTGAATATGTATTGAATATTGATATAACGGTATTACTGATATTTCATATTGAACTAAAAATATACAAACTTAACGACAGCAGATACGAACTCTCTAACGATAGAGAACTAAAGATAGTAGCCTAATATATCGCTAAGTAAATGTATTTTTACAGCTGGGTAAGCACCGTGATGCGGGATAGTGCGTAGATAGTAAACGTCACAGGATCGAGTTCGAAATTGTAATTAAATTGTAGCGGTAGGACCCGTCATCGAGGAATGCCTCGAGACGCCGTACCTAGTACCTAAATTTTCCTACTAGATAACTGAAGCAGGTATTCACCGGGCACGGCTGCCCTGGTGAGTTCCCGCATTGTATAAGCCGGAAGCTAACGCCCAAATGCCACCATGGGACTGTTCAGTTAACAAGCCGCTGCACACACACGCTCAATGCCGAGTGTGGATTGAGCATCATCGAGTTCTCGAAGCAGCCGGCGGAGCAGGCAGCCTCATACTGCAAACCTTGTTACTGGCCATGGTCGGCAGCGAGATTGCTTCAAGATGACATACCAGTGTTGTAACAGTACGTAACATGTTTTAAGTGGCAAACCGGCATTGTAAATGAATTCCAGAACGTTACTGTCAGCCTGCTTGAAGGTAACGTTCTGATTCTGAATTTGTCTGAAATATGGGGGTATGGTAAGGCCTCGTGTCTTTTGGGGAAGATGATGCTGCTCCTCGCTATTTATTAAAGCGAGTGTGGTCCACGTTTTGGATCACTCGTGTCTCTTCTTAGCAGTGGGCGCCGGTTGTGGATATACCTACCTCCACTCCACCCTGTATTCTATCAAAGCGGGAAATACTCCAGGCAACTGTTGCCTGGAGTATTTCCCGCTTTGATAGACTATCTAATATATAGTACTATGAGATAATAGATAGTATAATAGATAGTACTATGAGGGGGTATGGTAAGGCCCGCTTTGATAGAATACAGGGTGGAGTGGAGGTAGGTCTATCCACAACCGGCGCCCACTGCTAAGAAGAGACACGAATGATCCAAAACGTGAACCACACTCGCTTTAATAAATAGCGAGGAGCAGCATCATCTTCCCCAAAAGACACGAGGCCTTACCATACCTCCATATTTCAGACAAATTCTCGGCTGCCCAAATTCAAAACCCAGTAAGTGTTTTTTAACAAATTTTACAGGAGAGCGTAAAAACATAAAACGGGCAAGCCTTTCAAAAGTATTGGGGTTAGAGTAATAAAGTGATATTTATTGGATATAGTAGTAACCACTGACTACATAATGAGTAAAATATTTCGATAATAATGTATATTGCACGTTTTATACCCCTTACTAACTTTGAAAATGGAAATCTCAAAAATTTTCTCTGTCCTGACCCGTTTCAAAACCTAGTATATGCATGTTTCGTAGAGGTAAAATAAAAAATATGAATTTCTACATCAATCACAATTAGTTAGAAAAGTAACAATATAAAAGTGTGCGGGCGGCGGCGGTTGCAGGCGGTAAATGCGGTAATTCGCTCCAATTTCTCGCGTCGCGCCCAAGTTCAAAAACCTAGTAAGCCACATTCCCAATAACAAAACACAGTAAGTGCATGTGACTTGCTGAGTTTTGAAGTTGTAAATGCGAGTTGCTAGGTTTTTGATCTTGTTTTCTGAGAGTGAAAATGCACTTACTAGGTTTCATGGTTTCTAAATATCTGTTATTTTGTAAGATTTTAAAGCAGGTGTCTTCACAAGTCGATGCGGTTCCCTATGAAAGTTCGAAATATGGAAAAAAACTGTTTTCGGAAAAAATGTCCCTTACTGGGTTTTGAATTTGGGCAGCCGAACTTATATAAGCACCTTGAAAGTGGTGGGCTGGGCAATCCACCTATTAATGGATCTGAGATAGAGATGCGCTGTCGCGCACGTTTTTCGAAAGGGAAGGATGGCTCGAATACATCGAAAAGGGTACCATCAATGGAGGGTGAGGCCCGCCAGGGGCTGTTGGCCATTGCGCTCCTCGGGCAAACCACCTTCCTCGATAATATTGTTTGATATTGGACACATCGCGTGGTTTAATTCGTACGTAGGCGCTGTTCGTGCCCATGGACAAAAAAGACGTACTTTTAGTACAAACAAGTTAGGTATGAAAAGACCTTGTGCCCTACATTACCTATGAGGGCCATATCATTTTATTACATTGCCATTAAATCTACACATTGTGGAGTCATCCAATTTGGAATGATTACGCCCCGTGTATTGTAACCCAATAAAATGTGATGAGCAATGTATTTGAAATAAAAATCTGTTCATATATTTCTTTTATTTGTATCTCCTGAAATCCAATAAATCACTGGGGCTTTAGTACCTAATGATCAAAGAGATTTTCATGGAAAGTAAAATATTACAAATAGAATTGAATGAAATTTTGAAGCATGCTATGTATGCTAACTATTCAAATCGATAAAGATAGTCCCTCCAAGACGAATGTATAGAAAAATTCGTATCAGCTTGGGGTGAGGCTCAGCGGCTTAGTGGTTAGAGCATTCCATCTGCAAAGGAAAGATCGCGGGTTCGAGTCCCGCCTGAGCTGTATTCGCTTTTTTCTATCTTAACTGATTACAATTAGAAGTTTTAGACATTACAACAAGAAAAACATAGTGTAACTGAATATCAAACATATGGATTTTAAGGCCCTATGAATCCTAAGGTGCCTTCCAAAACATGGTGAACTGCCCCTGGGCCCATCTTATTACCGGAAGCATGCCATTACAATACAATTGGAGTACTGGAATTCCAGTAAAAGGTTACTAGCCATAGCCAGGAGGCATATATACCACATTTTAAATGTAATACTTTCTGCCAGTGTGAGAAACTTAAAGCAATAAAAACTAATACATATTAAGAAAAAATGAAACATATTAACCAACCTGTACAGAAGCACAAGTATCATCCAGCACAGACGCATCCCTTGCTTTCTTCACCAGCTCCCTGTATACATGGTCTAGTGGATGCTCCCATTGGGTCTTTTTAGTATCCTCATTGTAGTAGTAGTGTGACTGTATCTTATCATCGAAACTATTAGATAAACAAAAAATGAATACAGGATTTTATATTTCAACAATTAACAATATTATAAGTCATTATTATAATAGTATTGCACTGTAGTTTCACCCAAACTAGTCTCTTCCTATTGGAATATCAGGATAAAAAGTAGCCCATATTATCATACAGTGAAAAACATTTCGAAATTGGTCGAGTAGTTTTTAGTTTACTCATTATGATAACATGCAGTTTCATTAAATCACAAACATTCAAACAAAATTATTAAACATATTTATATTCTGTATCTGGTCAGGAAGTATATTCTGTATCTGCTAAGTGCAGACAAAAGAGTCCCCTTTCCATTTCTGGTCAGGAACAAACATACAATTAGACTGGAAATAGCAGACCCCAGATTCATGAGGTGAAAGCTTCGGATGTGACAGGAATCAACCTAAGGATGAAAATTTATTTTCTGTATCTGCCTAGAGTTATGGTTTTCCCAAGCGACTACAATATGGGGTTCTTCAAGAAGGGCATTAGAAGGTTTCTTCAGGGTCGGCAGCACGAGTGTGACGCCCCTGGTGTTGCATACGTCCATAGGCCACGGTAACCACTTTCCATCAGGTGGGCCGTGTGCTTGTCTGCCACCTAAGTGGTATAAGAAAAAAAAAACAATATTACCATAGCATTAACAATCAATCATTTATCCTGACCAATAGTGGGTGTGATTAAGTCAAATGGTTTCACTACCATGGACGCCCAAGATCGTGCGAAGTGGACGAGGAAGAACCAGAAGGCGGACCCTGAGCTTCGAGGAATCAATAAAATGTAATATGTTAAAAAAAATACTTACTAGGCTTTCCAGGGAGCTGGCAGAGCTTGCATGAGTCCATCTCGAGCCAATGGAAGCAGATGGCTCTCACTGTCAGGATCAATACCCAGTTGTGCAGCATATTCAGATATTTCTACAAACATTATTTTTCATTGAATGTGGATTCTAGACCCCTAGGTGAACTGTCTATGATGTGACCAAGATTACAGCTAAGATGATGATAATGTTTATTTAAAATTAAAAATAAGTCAGTTTAATGACAATAAAAGAAGCTTGTAATAAAGAAGTAGATAGCGGAATGTTGTTGCTGCCTACCCCTGAGGCAAATAGGTGTGAGCACAAACTAACAACCGTAGGTATATGTCACATAGCGCTAATATGCAAGATAAGTAATGCAAGTAGTAGATGGGTACAATAAAATGAAATTATAATTTTATAGTATAAGGACCAAACATTTTTGGATTAAATAAAACAATTTGATTTGATATTTTAATTTTTTTATACTGGTTTTCAAGGTTGCTTGAATAGACATAGTAAGATGATGAAATTAATACTCATGAAGTATTAAAATGCATGCTATCTTCTGAGGATATATTCTACCTATATGTATAAAGGACTTTGAAATTGGAACTAGCTATATTTAATAAATGATGATTAAGTATCATTATAATAACTTTAAAAAAATAGTATTAATAATTTAGGAGTCTAATCTGTTAACACCGAAAACTAAGTCAAACTCATAAATCATACTGTCCCATCTGATCAAAAGAATGTAATGTCTTTGTCTATCCCATTAAAATTTAATATTACTAACCCTCGGCCGATGGTTGACTGTTTTCATCAAAAATTTCACGGCACACCACTGCTGAAGCCGAAGACATCGTATCACCGTATCATTATTTCACATTTAACACGCACTGCACGACTGGTCTTAGCCGCAGAATGTTTTGTTTTTTGTAATTCATAATTAATTTCAAATCAAACAAAACTTGCCACAATTTCACCTTCCGCACGTAACATAGATTAATATATATATAGCACGTAAGTTCCGCACACAGAAAATTCTGTCAGATTTTGATTGAAATTTTGACAATCTGACAAACTCGATACCTACCTAGCAACAGACTAAAAAATATTGTGATTTTTGAGATGTTATATTATTATAATACAGCCTACCATCAGGCGAGGTGAAGTCAAATTGACGTCTTACATTAAAAAAAACTGTTGTTGCAGTCAAATATGCCTAATACCTATATTGTAAGACATTCTACCATTCTACACAGCACAGCGTTATAATAATATATCGTTTTAAAGTACAGGCGTAGGTATGTTATGGTATGAATGGGTTCTAGAATGTGAATCAATGTGAATAAACATATATTAGTTGGCTAATTTTCATTATACATATTTTATTCATGATATTCTTCTAATTGTTGTTTGCTACTTTTAAATAATCAATAATTATAAAAATATCATTAGGGGAGTCTTTCTATAATATTGTTTTGCACGGCCATGCCAGCGCGGTACTCGGCACAGCCGGTTTTCCCTGTTGATACAGATAGATAGTCTCTTGGTTGATTGGGTGTAATAAAATATGGAATAGAAGAATAGAACTTCAATAAGATCTTTGGGGCCCAATCAGTTTACATTGTTCTGCTGATTGACGGACGAATGAGGCTCCTTCCAATATCAGCCATTTCCATGAAAGCCACACCAACCCTATCAAAGAGAGCATGCGGGATTATTCTGCTGATTGATGGACGAATGAGGCTCCCTCCATTATAGCCACTTCCATGAAAGCCACATCAACCTAATCAAAGAAGGAGCATACGGGCTCCATATCTTATATACGGGAGAAAATGGTCAGTGGAAAACTAAGGAGGAGCAACGCGGCATTGCGAGGCTGCACGAGCTTGCTATCGAGATCGACCATTGTTAGTGACAAGTGACAATACTTTTCGCGAAGCTGTCTTCCCATGAACAGGAACCTTTAGTTACAATTTTATTATATAGCAACATTCTGGAATTTTCTACTTTGACATGTCATTGTGGCACGTTCTAAAACTGAATAAAAAAATAATTATGACCTTTTGAATCAAGCTTTAATAATAATTTAAGTAATTTACAATAAACTCTAATATTAATAAGTAACTATTGTTTTTGATATGCTATGTTTTAAAGGATATAGATAGAAAATGTCGACTTGATCGGCTTACCGCCTGCTTATTATAATTTTTTTATTTAATACATAATAAATTATCCAAATAAGAACTTCAGATTTCAGAACGTTTCGACTCAAACAACCTCAATAGTCAGTCGGACCGATTATTCATATTATTTTGTTGTATTACTAAAAATAAGATAAAATGGCATCGGTTAAAGATGTAGCGTCTTTGTATCAAAATTTGAAGACTGAATGGGCCAAGAAACCTCGGAAACTTGACAAATGTGGTGAAATATTGAACAAAATAAAGGTAAATAATCGACGATGACTTGACAGGAATCTTTGTTTTATCACTTCACTATTATAATAAATGCATTTTTTTCAGATTGCACTAACACAACTGTCGTTTTTACCAAGCAATAATACTTTGGTTAATCAGAAAGAGCTGATACTGGCGCGGGATGTGCTAGAAATTGGGGCACAGTGGGCAGTAGCAGTTAAGGATGTCAAAGCCTACGAGCGGTTCATGTCTCAACTCAAATGTTATTATTTCGATTATAAGTAAGTGGCACAATCTTTGAAGTAGCCTCCCAATGTGAATAGTTTCATCTATCTAGACTATCTTACGTAAATTCATGTTTGAAAATGTGGATAAATTCTCAGCAATTTTGTTGTCAACTATCCTTTAGTAGTGCTAATCTTGCAGTGTAATTAAAACCATTAAAGGCCAAGTGTTATTGGACACCCAAGCATTTACAGAGGCTACAGATAACTTATTAATACACATATTTGTTGTTGGAAAATATAAAACAATGCTATCTAAATAGTGCTTGTAATCTCTACCTTGCTAAAGAATGGGAATTCTGAGTTTCTGATTCTGAATAACATTCAAGAGTATGAAAAGTTTGTGAAGTGGACCAGGACAGAACCAGATTAAGACTTGGGAGACAGCATATCTGCCTATTGGTTAAGCTTAATATGGAATAGTATTCCAGAGTACTACTGTTGCTACAGCTGCTGACTGACAGATCAGGCTCGGGCACAGGCTTTCCTCTCAGGTCTGAGGGTTAGGGGTCAGATGGCAGCCACTCCCATAGAGCTTAACATAAACCATAAATGAAGGAGTAGGAGTAACCAAGATTGGCACTTGGATGATGGGATAGGTACTTACTATGCTTATTTTCAGATCCTGCCTCCCTGAATCAGCTTTCATGTATCAGCTTCTTGGTCTAAACTTACTGTTCCTTCTATCTCAAAACCGTGTGGCTGAGTTTCATACTGAGTTGGAACGTCTTCCAGTCGATGTCATTCGAGCAGATCCCTACATTAGACACCCATTAGCCTTGGAGCAATATTTGATGGAAGGCAGTTACAACAAGATATTTTTAGCCAAGGTATGTGCTAGGAATTATATGTATTACAATATTATGTGCCTGTAGGATTTAAGCCATGCTGGTGCACCTGCTGATTGACAGAGGAAGCTCTAGTGCAGCCATTCTTCTCAGGTTTGGGAGGTCAGATAACAGTTGCTCCCATAACATCTGCTGACATGTTGTTGATGGAATAATGACACTGAAGTTTATGTGAATATCATTCATTGAAATAAAACCACTTCTTATTGGATTCATCTATATTTATTTTTATTGGATACTTTTATTCTATCATGATTTATTTATTTGTTGCTTTTATTATCATGATATTCTTGTATTTTACAGGATAATGTACCAGCTGAAAGCTATACTTTATTCATGGACACCCTCTTAGACACTGTAAGAGGGGAGATTGCTGCTTGCATTGAAAAAGCTTACCTGTGTATATCATGTGCTGAAGCTGCTCGGAGGCTTAACCTAGCATCTCAACAAGATGTGCTTGAATATGGCAAAAAGGTAGGTAGTTTTAAATTATCTTGGCAATATTACAATTTTTTGTATAGGCACAAAAATATTTGGTATTGAATATGGCTAATAGAAAAAAAATCCTTTCAACTCACTCAGAAGGTCCTCTTCTGAGTGAGTTAAAAGGATTTTTTGTGCGTTTTAGTTAGTTTTCGTGGGGATTTTGCGCACGGTAAAAAAAACACAAGAGGAAGACTGAGCCTATGTCTGAATGTTGGGTCTCAGTCTTACTAAGAAACAGCCAAACTTTGATTATTTTCTGTGAAGTGATCACTGACTTCCAGTAATACACTGGTGTACTCTGAGTATTACTCTACTCTATACTTTGAGGCACAGAAAACATCCAGAGATTAAAAAAAAAAAAAATTGTTATTCTCCACAGCGGAACTGGGTGCTTGGTCCGGACAACTGCTATAACTTCAACTTTTCTGCAGAAACAAGCGCGGCCGCCGTTGGAGTGTTGCCTTCTTCAGAGCTCGCCGGGCAAACTATTGAATATGCCCGACATCTTGAGATGATTGTCTAGAGTAGATTTTTATTGTATTACAAATTTAACGTAATTAAATTACCCTTTATAATATTCGTGTTTGTATTGCGACGATTAAAAAACTATATTTGAGTATGAGAATTAATGTTTAGTTTTTACTTGATTAATCTACAAATAAATAATAATATCATTCATAACCACCGTGAAAAACAATAAGCAATGGCAGACCTTGTAATGCATGTTTTTCCTTTTGTAATCTGCAAAAAACAAATAGGTATCTATTAGTTTTGTAAAAACATTTGTAAAAGCATGTCAAATTTACCATTCAATAATTACATTTTGTATAAAAAACAATTATAGCTTTTGATATTATGTACCCAGATGTGATTAAAAATTTCCCGCTTAGAAAATTGCACATTTTAAAAAAGGCCGTAACTTTTAGCACTGCATGTACCTACAATGTACAGTCAACAACTAAAGTAACTGTACAGTACAGTACAGTGTACCTACCTACTAATTTAGTTCATACTAAATCGTGAAATCGGCAGTAAAATAGGTACTTCTATGACGATAAATGCAGCTGCAATTTAATGAGACAGAAGTCAACTCATAAGAGGAAATATTTTGGCCCTGCGCAGACGACAGACTATCCGTGACGCACTTTTTAGTCTGTGAAAATAGAACCTATGCAATTATAAGCAGTAACGCACACGACGCGCAAAAAGTCCGGCGCACAAAAAATCCGTGTAATTCGGGCAGACCGCACCGCGCCGCGGCGCGCCGCTCCGCACAAAGTGTGAAAAAAATTAAACGTTTGCTTCAACGCGCGCTAACGCAGACGGCGCACACTTTAGTCGGCTGTTGCTAATGTTTAGTATGGAACTGTCCCTTCAGTAATCTTTCCGAAAGTATAGGATGTACCCAAAATTCTCTATTTCTTCTTCTTTTTCTGTACTTCATGTACAAAAGCGTCTACGTCCCTATAGCTCTGCCGACAAAATGATCGAAGATGTACGTCGTGTGCGTTGAGTCTGTGAAAAATCCGCGACCGACTTTTTGCGAGCCATGCAGACTTTGTGCGCCGCAGACTCGATCGCACAAAAAGTGTGCCGTCTGCGCAGGGCCTTTAAGTGTTTTACAGAAGTCTGATCCAAGTTGAAAACTGGGAGCTCATACTAGAAATTGCTATTACATGTTAGTAATTACAGCAATTGTTGCAGTTTGGAGGCAGCAGGATACTGTTCTTGTAGGAATGACATCTATTATAGTCAACAGAACAATGCGGTTCACAGGATAATGAGAAGGTTGCTTAATATATTTGAAAATAAAAAATTCTATGGTATTATGTAGATATATTCTTTTTATTCAATAACAATATTGGGATTCTTATAAAACTTCTTTAGTTAATGATTCCAAATTGTCCAACTTCCAAAGTTTAGTAAAATGGTCTAAAGCCTCTCTTAAATTCCACTTCTTAAGTTCCAAGCATCTGTGAAAAATAAAAGGTATAGTAGACGTGTATTATGATATATTAAGTAGTAAATACAAATATGAGTTCAACATAATAATTACATAGATACAGTATACAGGCGTTTATAAGTCATCATCATCCTCCTTGAGTTAATCCTGGTCGCATCCGAGGCTTTCACCTCGGGAGACTGGTGGGATTCGCTTTTTCCAATCAGATTACGACACGGCTGCACTATGATATTTTGCTTGAAGCGACTGCCCCCACAACCCATTGGTAATATCGAAGTATTGCAGTTACCCCAGTTGTCAGGCTTGTTTTTACCTGTAACGGCTTGACTGTAACAAATGTTCGTATGACAACCGGGACCGACGGCTTAACGTGCTTTCCGACGCACGGAAACCCCAGACCGTGCATAGATACCTACTAATATCTGAACTGAGCAGGAATCGAACCCGCACCCCCTGCGTAGCAGTCAAATGCGAGTGCACTACCGCCACGCCAGATGCTGTCCCACGGCATCAATAACTAAAGAAGAAAAATTATACAAACAAATAAAATCTTATCTTTTTTTTTGGAATATTAGAAAAAAAAACAGATTTTTACCTCTCGCTCACTTTTTTATTCATTGTTGTCAGCGTCATGAAAATTTTTAATAGTTCCTTTTGTAATTCTTCATCTGTAGTTGAATCTATTTTAGGATACTGTTTAGTTTTTACCTGCAGCAAAAATAAATAAATTAAGTACACGTACATAAAGAAAAGAACAATAGACTACAATGAAAATAAACACTGAAAATTCCGTGAATAGGCTACTTTAGAAGCATGTGTAGTCTGTGAGAATATTTTTATCTGTGGTAAACATTCCATCGATTCACAGACGCCGCTGTCAAACATTGCGTTTTGTGAAGAAACAATTTCGTTTCGTTAAGTATTTGTAATCGTATTTGAAGTGAAATAATCTAAAAAAGGTTTTGCGCAAAATGAAGAAACATCAAACCCGACAAAAGACTATAAATGATCCTATTATTGTGTCGCGCGTGAAGAATTATCTCGCCGAGAATGTGGACAAGACATTCGTCGATGTTAGTCAAATGGCGCGTTCATTGAAAGAGCGCTACCGCGAGTATAACAACAGAAGCGACAACGCATTTTGTCAGATGGTAGAGAGCGCTTATAAAGTAGTATTACAGAGTTATGGGTTAGACGGCGCGACTACGTCAGAAGGTTCGGAGGAAGAATCCGATCTAGAACTGTTAGACGAAAACAACAGTGCTCTCAACGACCGCCTGCTCGCTATGTATAAGATGCAGGACAAAAAACGGCCGGCGCAGAATCGACGGAACACAGATAAATCAGGTGAACCCATAGATATATTGAGTAGCGACGATGATGGTACTGCTGCTCCAAAATTACCGAAAATTAACGACCAAATTACTATAACCCCCCACGTACCTACTAAAAACGCGAACAGTACGCCCATCGAGATCAAACCGCAACAGAACCAACAAGTTAACGATAGAAAGAGGAAAGTTGAGACAAACAAGATAGCACCACCAAAGAAAAAAAATTTAATCGGTAATGTCAAAAAGGTTAAGGTTAGTTTTGACGACATAGGTGGAATATCAGATATTATAACACAGATCTGCGATTTAATATTACATATGAAACACCCCGAGGTATATAATGAGTTAGGTATTAAGGCTCCTAGGGGGGCATTGTTACATGGGCCTCCCGGGACAGGAAAAACTTTGATAGCACATGCTATTGCTGGGAAACTCCAACTACCAATGATTGGTGTAAGTGGCACAGAATTAGTTGGTGGAATGTCAGGAGAGTCTGAAGAAAGAATCAGAGAGTTATTTGAGAGAGCAATATCAGTAGCCCCAAGTGTATTATTTATAGATGAGATTGATGCAGTCTGTGGAAACAGAATTCATGCTCAAAAAGATATGGAAAAGAGAATGGTAGCCCAGTTACTAGCTAGTTTTGATTCCTTGACAGAGCAAAATTCCCCAGTTTTAATACTTGCTGCTACAAATAATCCTGATGCCTTAGACCCTGCTCTGCGAAGGGCTGGTCGTCTTGAACAAGAAATAACACTTGGTATCCCTTCATTTAAAGCAAGAAAAGAAATTCTTAGTATTCTATGTAAAAGTATTACCTTAGATGAAGATGTCAATATGAACACTTTGGCTCAGATAACACCTGGGTTTGTGGGAGCAGATTTACAAGCTCTTGTAAATAAAGCTAGCACTTATGCTGTGAAGAGAATTTTTACTGAAATTCAAACATCAAAGACTGCAGTGGAAGTAAAACCCAGTGAGGTACCTCCTGCTAAGGATGAAATAGCAGTAATACCAAACGGAAAGGAAGCAAATGAAGAAATCGTGCCAGCTGTTGATGCCTCAGGAGAGGTTCCTGCTGTACCAATACCAGAAACTGAAAACCCTACCGAAGAAGTAGATAACACACCTATTGCTGTTGCCCCAGAAGCTAATACTATCAAAGAACCTGCTATAATTCCTGTTGATCCTGTAGATGAAGTTTTGGCTCTTCTTGAAGATATGCCCTACACTAGAGATGAGCTAAATGGACTTGCCATCAGGCATGAAGACTTTGTAAAGGCCCTGAAGACTACCAAACCTTGTGCAGTAAGAGAGGGTATTGTAACGGTGCCCGATGTTACGTGGGAGGATGTTGGTTCCTTGAATCAAGTCCGGAAAGATTTACAGCTGGCTGTTTTAGCCCCAGTGAAGTACCCTGAACAGTTAAAGAAGCTCGGACTAGCTGCCCCAAGTGGAGTTTTACTCTGTGGACCACCTGGTTGTGGTAAAACATTGTTAGCAAAGGCTGTAGCGAATGAAGCTGGTGTTAATTTCATTTCAGTAAAGGGACCTGAATTACTCAACATGTATGTTGGTGAGAGTGAAAGGGCGGTTCGCACATGCTTTAGAAGAGCCCGCAATTCTGCACCTTGCGTCATATTCTTTGACGAATTTGATGCCCTATGTCCCCGACGGTCAGGTCAGGATAACAATGGTGCGGCTCGAGTTGTGAATCAATTGCTAACGGAAATGGATGGTATAGAAAGTCGCGAAGGAGTATTTGTGTTGGCTGCTTCAAATAGACCAGATATTATTGATCCTGCAGTATTGCGACCAGGACGTTTGGATCGCGTTATGTATGTCGGAATGCCAGCAAGAGAGGACCGCTATGACATACTACAGAAACTCACTAAAAGTGGCACTAAACCTCAACTTGGATCTGATGTGGACATGCAAGTAATAGCTGACTTGACAGACGGCTATACGGGCGCCGACTTAGCTGGCTTAGTAAGAGCCGCCGCTACGAATACGTTGACGAATCACATTGCAAATGGAACACTTGAACAGGATATCTTTGTCACATTCGAAGACTTTAGAGCCGCTCTTTCGAAGTGCAAGCCTTCTGTTTCTACAAAAGAACAACTTCATTATGAGAAGTTGAGATTGAAATACGCATCTGGGGCTGATGATAGAGATATGGAAATGGAGACTGAACCATTAAATGAAGAATCTATGGATACTGTCTGATCATCGTTTAGACGTTGTTTTCTACAGAGTTAAACTTTTTTTGATCTTCGGGCCCTTATTTTAAGTGTTTGTAATGCCACCAATAGTGCCAATTTGTTCATTTTAAGCAATTTTTGATGTTCAAACGTTCCCAGACCATTTCATTCTTAACTAGTAATAATGGGATGGTTAATATAAATAATCAATGTGAAATTCTGTGAATAATCAGAGTTATGATTAAGTAGATATGCTCGTAAACCATTTATAAGCTGCACATACATTTTAAACTCAAAAACTTGAATAAAGATGATAATATTTTTCTATGATCCTTTTCTTTCTACTCCATTTTAAGCTTGGTACCTACAAATACATCGTAAAGCAGTAGAGTTTATTAATTTGGGGAAGGTTACGTGCTGCTAACATCACGCTGGGACCCTTGGGAGCCCAGCAATAAGAAAAAAGATGCTATCAGTTGGTGGAATATAACTGAGTATGGCTATTAAAACTGTAGGGCATGGTTAGTAGTATAAAACGCAAACAAAATACAAGTTGATGTTACTATGGTATTACTGATGGGAAAGTTATAGTGGTTGCGTAATGCAACACATGAGTGACACGGACGATACAATAAAGAAAGCTATAACAAAACAGTTGTTACTACTTCCCTGTGCATTATAATACAATGGTAACTTCACTATCCGTGCAATTGTAGTTGTAGGGGATAGGGCAATAACCTTTTGTGCTTTTGGACGTGTGGAGAGACGGAAAATATATAGGTAGTCCATGAAAACATTCTCAACAGGTTCAAGGTAATTGTTCGCCCCCAATTACGTGGAACCAAAAATATAAGTCCATGTTGGAAGTTTCTACGATTTTTTTCTATCTATCGTAGCAACTCAAATTGCATTGAAATCGTTACGTGGCTACTTCATGATAAACTAGCAGTCATGAATTCGTGACTCCGTGGGATATTGGGGATAAATTATAGCTTATGTTACTTCTGGTTGACTTTTATGGGAGCGACTGCCGTCTGAGTCTAAAGCTATGATTCCGTAGCCGACCGCATACGACACCTACCGACGCATGCAGCACATACAGCGTACCCATTACTTGTTAAACACTGATACGGATAAAATGGACCATTGAGTAGCCGCAATGAATTACGCGCATGTGCGGGGTGCGTCGGCAGTTGTCTTATGCGGTCCGCTACGGAATCATACCTTTATGCCGAGATAAACTTTGCCAGAACTTCGTCAATCAGTAGGTGTAGTGGAAGATCCCGAAGATCTTGGCGAAGACCCTTATTACTCGAATAACGTAAAAAGTATATAGATACTTAATCAAGAAAATTGTATAAATCATTCGTGATTAAACCACCGTTACGCATTAACCGACACGCATTAATGATTATGTGTCGATAATACATTTCTTAATTACATTATTTACATTCATAATTCTGACACGGAATACGAGTAGCTATGTAGTCTTACTCTGGTATTATGTGAATACCGCATAGCATAGGTAAGTTTAATATAATTGTTCCTTGTGTAAGTCGGAACATTATTTAAACAATATGCTGCTTTGGATAACCTACTTGAATATTTATGATCTGAAACTTAGGTATGCAAAATTAACATACTTATCTAGAATCGAATATAAACAGTTATTTGTTTTCAAGAAATATTTTGAAATATATAAGTCACTAGCTTTTGCCCGCGGCTCCGCCCGCGTGGATGTCGGTTATCGCGACCAAACAATAGCCTATATCCTTTCTCAAGGTCTCCTCTACCCCTATACCAAATTTCATTAAAATCGTTTTAGTGGTTTAGGCGTGAAAACGTAACAGACAGACAGTTACTTTCGCATTTATAATATTAGTATGGATTAGTATATTAGTATGGAGTATGGATATCGAAGTATGGATGGATTGAAAGAAAGAAAAACGTGTAATTCAATACTTGTATGACTGCTATCTGACCATCCACACTGAAAGGAAAACTATGCTGCCAGTCCTGTAGGAACCTTCTGATACCTTTCTTGAAGAATATATTGTAGAAGGTGGCTTTTACTTTTTCCAGTGTCCGCCTTTTGCAGTCTAACTGCGACGCGGCTGAACTTCTTTATTTTCCGTGAAGCGAGTGCCATCTGACCTCCACAACCCATTGGCGATATCGAAGTATTGCAATGTAATTAGATCAGTTGTCAGAATTTTTAGGGTTCCAACTACCCGTAACGACTGCCATAGATGTTCGTATGATAAAGGTATGATTTCATAAGTGACCGTATACGATAACTGTAGACGCACGCAGCAGATACATGTAATTCATTGCGGCTTCTCAATGGTCCCCTTTATCTGTATCGGAGTTAAACAAGTAATGGGTACGCTGTATGTGCTGCATGCGTCTGCAGTTGTCGTATGCGGTCGGCTTCGGAATTATACCGTAACCGGGACCGACGGCTTAACTTGCTCTCCGAGACACGACCAGAACAATGGAAATACCCATATATTCATGCATAAAAATATTTGCACTGAGCGGGGATCGAACCCGCGCCTCCTGCATAGCGGTCACGTTCACTACCGCCACGCTACGGAGGCTGTCAAACAACTGCATCAACAGCATCTGAATGGTGATCCGTATTTTCTTAGCTTTTTACCATCTAGCGGGGTGCAGCCAATTGACGGAATATCAAAATGGAAGTTAAGGAAGTTAAGAAATTTTGTTCAAAAAGGAAGTCGGTGGAAAAAAAGCTTACCTAGTTAAGAACAACAATGGCAATTTTGTATGAGATTCTTTTAAAACTGGATGTACCTGAAATTCAGTATCTAAAATACTGAACTTCAGGTACATCCAGTTTTAGATTTTATATCTTTATTAGAGGTAAGTAAACTTAAGCATCTCCGTGCTTCCCTTCCCGGAAGCTTGCCTTTGCGGAGCAAGCCGGCAGGAATCGTGTTATAGGGACCACTCGCCACTGCGGAATACATACATACATACAATCACGCCTTTATCCCCGGAGGGTTAGGCAGAGGTGAATACACCCACATTTCACCAATCATTGTATTAAGTCCCCTCGTCATCATCACTACTCACTACATATTATAAAACAAAGTCGCTGTCGCTGTCTGTCCGTCCCTATGTATGCTTAAATCTTCGAAACTACGCAACGGATTTTGAAGCGGTTTTTTTAATAGATAGAGTGTTTTAAGAGGAAGGTTTATATGTATAATACATGCATAATATTGTAGAGAAACACTGATAAATTTAGAGATATGCCGCGGGAACGGGATCAGAAAATATGGCGGTACGAAGTTCGCCGGGTTAGCTAGTGTATAAATAAAGTTACTTACAGTAGTAATAGCGAAGGCAGACCGCCCATAGGCTCCAACAGGGTTGCTCCAGTACAGCGTCTCGGCCTGAATCTTGTACTCAACGGTATCTTTAGTGTGTAGTACCACCGTTCTGGAGAAAGCCAGGAGATGTTCGTCCTCGGCGAGAGTTTCTCGTGTTAGTTTTAAGATACCGTCGATTCGGATGATTGTTGTTGACCCCTGTTAAAACATTAAAGGTTAGAAAATAACTTCATAAGTTTTTATGCATAGCTCGAGTCATCAATAGTGCCCGGAATACGGCAATAGACTCACCCCTTAGAGTATACATTGCTATAGAGCGCGCCTTACAAGTATGAACTGTTATCACGGGTATGAACAGTACCGAGAATCGCAAACCGCGCGGCCCGCGACGAGCGGCGGCAACTCGGGCGTCGGAGGTCGCAGAATGACCTCCGTCCCCCATGAGCGCGGGCCTGGGGGTGACGGGTAGATCCGCCTGTCACCCTAGCAGAAGCAGGCCGCGGCGGCGGCGCGCATTGCGTGCCTCCCCATGCGCGGGGGCGAGTTGGGGACTCCGTGGCCCCCACACCGGAAGAGGGCCAGATCGAGAGATATGGCCCTGGGTCGGCCGAGGTGCGAGGGATATGGCTATGACAATCTCACCTCCGGCAACTGACGACCCACAGAAGGCGTGCGTTTTAGTCGGTTCGAGTCCGACATAACCTCCTCCTCCGGCCCCGGCGGGGGAGGTATCCGTGGGGATTTTTCGCACGATAAAAAAAAAGGTATGAACAGTACCGAGGCTCCTGGCTCAACCTCAACCAGTACCAAAACAATACCCGTCAAAATTACTTCGCAAATAATATTTAATTCGATATGTTAAATCAAAATTTTATACAACATCGTATATTTGTAGTAATAATTGTTTTTGTAATACCTACGCAAAATGAAGCCATTTTTATGAATTTTGGCTTTAATTTTATCCATGTATATCAAATCGAACAAAAAACTTAATAACAATAAGCTACATTATAATAAGTGCATCTATTGATATTTGCGGTAATGCATGAAACGTCATTATAGGTGCGCTATACCATCGCAAAATATCTGCTAACACTCGGCGCCAGAGACCTGAGTGATACGCGCGTTCTATATTTTATAATGTATACTCTAAGACTCACCCCCAATTACGTGGGGCCGAATACAATGATTGGTGAAATGTGGGTGTTAATTCACCACTGCCTAACCCTTCGGGGATAAAGGCGTGATTATGTAGATACGTTTTTATAATGTGTGTGAAACCATTCTCGATACCAACTATAGGTATACGAGCCTCAAGATCATTAAGCATCTATATACAATTTACTGCCAGTTTCGTAAGATAATAAGTTAACAAGTAAAATAAGAATATGGCAATAGAAAAACGTATCGGTAGTTAGTAGTGAACGCGGCCGCTACGCAGGAGGCCCGTTTTCGATCCCCGCTCAGTGGAATACCCCCCCCCCCTCACGTGTATTTTTGATTTATTATTGAATGCTAGAAAATTAAGCACCGTCACCAAAAATCGCACTTTATGTGAAAAAATAAATACACGTGATTTCTCAATATACCCCTCCCTCCCCCTGGTGATATTTCGTGATATACCCCCGTTCACGGAAATCCGTAGTTAAGACTGGTAAAGCGGACCCCAGATTTCGAGGTAAAAGCTTCGGATGCGACTGGGAATTAACGTTAGGATGAAATTAGAAGATATTGCCTAGGAGTGAGTTAGTTTTGGTTGTACTTACACTATGATACATCACATCAACAGTGAACGTGTAAGGGTCGTGTTCCGTATGAGGCCAACTGGTGATCGTCTTCACGATAGCTGCCGACCCCTTTATGATATCCACTCTGCCCTCTTCGATTTGTCTCGCGTGAGCGAATAGAGATTTGAAGCATCTGTATATTGGGCTGAATGCTGCAACATAAAAAGAGGATTTTAATAGAATAGAATAGAAATAAACTTTATTGTACACCAAACAAAAAAGAAAAGCATACATAAAATAAATGGCAAACATAATTAGGTAATGTACAAATGGCGGCCTTATCGCTAAAAGCAATATCTTACAGGCAACCTTTGGATGGATATGAATAATAAATGAACTAGTTTGTATATTGGGTAGTTATTGGTGTAATAGCAAAGGACAGATTGTACTCTTATAATGGATTACAAACACTTAAATGTAATAGGTAGATATACCTACAAAGGAGCAAACATAAATACGATAAATAAATAATATATATAATCATACTTATATGCATACATTTAAATATGTAACCTAGCAATAAGGTTTTTTATTTTTGTAATACCGCGCCTTAGGTATGTGCGCGGCGATTTGACGTATGACAGTCGTCAACTTACAACAAACGTCAAAATACGTGCCATACGTCAAATCCCATACATTTATCATTCTATTCTAAAGTACGCCAGCTAATGCAGCCATCTTTTGCGTATAGAATAGAATAGATACATTTGCTTAAAATGTGGTAAACGCCAGCATATCTTTTGTTTTTTAACCGACTTCATATCATATTACTGTCCATCCCAAGCTTGGGAGAAATCGCTTCTAGCGATAAGGCCGCTCATTGTACATTGAACTGTAACATGCTACCTACTTGTAATACTGTAAAACTATTGGTGTACAATAAAGAATTATCTATCTAATGTATTGCCACTTGTCTAGGGAGCAGATTTGGTCAGTCCGCTGACCTCGTCCCCCGTTATGCCACGCACTCTAGGTGGCAGTCGGTCTATAAGTAAATCAATTTCCCACTAAATCCACAATCTCAGTTCAAATAACTTACCCATCTTATAATTGTACGTGATAGTCATATTAGCGGTACTCTCGTACATGTCCTGCAGCTGTTTCCTTTGCTCCATGTCCTCGTCCAACAGTGAGAAGTACACTTGTAGGAACTTGTCGGCTAACTCTGTAGCGTCTGCAGGACAGTAGTTGCGGTGGAACTTTGGCTTTTGTCCTTTTACCGGAATTGGTACGTCATCCTGAAAATTTAAGTTTATTTAATACTGGCTTTTGCCCGCGGCTCCGCCCGCGTGGATGTCGGTTATCGCGACCAAACATAGCCTATGTCCTTTCTCAAGGTCTAATCTACCCCTATGCCAAATTTCATCAAAATCGGTTCAGTGGTTTAGGCGTGAAAGCGTAACAGACAGACAGACAGAGTTACTTTCGCATTTATAATATTAGTATGGATGGATATGGATTTGAGACACATTCATTCAGATGCATACCGTGCAGGATTTTCTCTCCGGTTTGGGAGTTCAGACATCACTCTCATAAGAGCACGATTAACTTTTTTTTTATATAGGACACGTCAATTCACTTCGCCTTGCCTGATGGTAAGCTGAGTGCAAAGTCTTGGAAAGAGGGTCACCATTACAGACATGTACCATGTTACAATGGTGGCACTCAGCTTGACGGCCTCATCAGATGCTTTTTCACGCCCCGCTTAAAGGACCCGGGGACATTCATTCAGATGCATTCCGTGCAGGATTTTCTTTCCGGTTTGGAGGTTCAGACATCACTCTCATAACAGCAAAATTAAGCAGGATTTACTGTCGGGCTGGGAGGTCATACGACAGTTGCTTCCATAAAAGCCATTTAAGTCAAATCAAGAGGACCAAATAATTCTCATCATTTGCATACAAAACTAGCTCTTTGTAGCTCGGGCTTCCCTACTTGACCCCGAGAGGAAATCCTGCGCCAGACCTTTTCACCAGGCGGCTTCGATCCCCGCTCAGTGCAAATATTTGTATGCATGAATATGGGTTTGTCATTGATCTGGTTGTGCCTCGAGAAGCACGTTAAGTTGTCGGTCCCGGTTGCCATACAAACATGGCAACCGGAACCGACGGCTCAAGACGGCTCACATGGCAGTCGTTACGAGTAGTTGGAGCCCTAGAAAGTCCAACAACTGATGGTAAAGCGGACCCTAGACTCCGAAGCTTCGGATGCGACAGGTATTAACGTTAAGATGAAAGAAAGTCAGTTCAATCTGTGATAGTATACTCACAATTGTATTCACACCAGAAAACATCATCTTCACGACTTTCACGTACTGGTCAGGGTCGATATAATTCCTACATAGCGGGTTTCCTTCCAAATGAATTGATTTCAGAGGCAGTGAGCGACATTTTAATAGTGAAGTGATTTTTTCCAGACAATTGTAGGACAGGTTTAGATGTTTCAGCCTAGGTACTGTATGTTCTAGCTCAAATCCGTCAAGTGACCTGTAATAAATAATAATAATAATAGTAATTCTACGACCCTAAGTAAGCATAGTATAGCTAGCTTGTAACGTGAGCTCTAAAATTCGGATAACAATGCAGGCACAGCATAGGTACCGACACTGATCAATCCTTCGTTAATTTATTTTTTACTAGCTGACCCGGCGAACTTCGTACCGCCATATTTTCTAATCCCGTTCCCGCTGCATATCTCTAAATTTATCAGTGTTTCTCTACAATATGATGCATGTCTTATACATATGTATAAACCTTCCTCTTGATTCATTCTATCTATAAAAAAAACCGCTTCAAAATCCGTTGCGTAGTTTTGAAGATTTAAGCATACATGGACAGCGACTTTGTTTTATAATAATGTAGTGATGTTGATGATAGTGATAGTGATGAAATACGAGTAACTTAATTAAATTAAGCGGCAGTTTTCCTTTCAATTTCCTTCTGTCGAACCCCATCTATGCGAATCACGTTACGAGTAGGTGTTCCTAGGATTTGCCATTGCGATTCAACGAGGCAAGCTTTGCACCGGGAACTATACGGGGCAGTCTATTTGACGTGACATAATCACGAAGAGATTAGAAGATTTTTTATATTTTTTTATATAGGACACGTCAATTTGACTTCGCCTCGCCTGATGGTAAGCTGAAGGCAAAGTCTCTGAAAAGAGGGCCACCATTACAGACACGTATCATGTTACAATGGCGGCACTCAGCTTGACGGCCTCATCAGATGCTTTTTCACGCCCCGCTTAAAGGACCCGGGACTGTAGGAGGAGGGAAACACGTGAACTGGTAAGGAATTCCAAGACTTAATGGTGCGGCAGAAGAAGGAGTCGCCGAACCGCTTGGTTCTCGATGGAATATTCTGCACCGTATGCAGGTGGCATCTAAGCCCTGCACGTGTTGTCCTATATAGGAAAGGAGAATTTGAATTGGGTTCGTGCGGTCTCGGTGGCTTAGTAGTCAGAGCATTCCCCCTGTAAGGGAAAGATCACGGGTTCGAGTCCCGCCCGATGTCGATTCTCTTTTCTCTTTCAAAATCGAGAAGATTCCGTGTATTTTATATATTGAAATAAAACTATACATAACAGAAAAAAGTAGGGTTGTTAAAATAATACTACTCACGTGATCCTGTTGTGTGATAGGTTCAACTCCGTTAAGTGGCACCATGCTGCCTCAGAGTGCAGCATATCAACTAACTCCATTTGGTTGTTCAAGCGATTCAATGGGAAGTATATGAAGTGACTGATGTCTGTAACACAAATATATACATTCTAACTACCACCACAGATTGGACATACACGAGCGACAATAGCTCTCTTAACAGTATTGATACAAACAGGAATATATCTTCGTCCGTGGGTTGAGAAATATTTGCGATTAGAGGTTATTTTTCTAGGTTAAAATACTACAAGAAATGTTTAATAATAATGGATATTTGGATCTGGCTCATGAAGTTGTTGACATGTGGAATGTTGATTCGGCAATCATTGTCCCGATAGTCATATCGGCCCACGGACTGATTGCTAAGTGCCTCGATCAAAAGAAGATAAAGAATTTTAAGTTTTTAGTATGCTGACTACTGACTACTCGGTTCGAGTCCGACATAACCTCCTCCTCCTCCGGCTCCGGCGCGGAAGGTATCCGTGGGGAATTTTCGCACGATAAAAAAAAAAGTATGTTGACTACTATTTCAATCGTTTTAAGATAGAAAAAGCGAATACAGCTTAGGCGGGACTCAAACTCGCGATCTTTTCCTTACCGGCCATCGCCGTAAGAGGGATGCATAGAAAGAAAAATTTGGATCAGCTTTGGGCCAGACTATGTAGCTCATTGCTCAGAGCATTCCCCCTGTAAGGGAAAGATCGCGAGTCCCGCCCAAGCCGTATTCGCTTTTTCTATCTTAAAACGCTAAGAAATCTTTATATCTACCTTCTTTCAGTGTAAACGCATTCAAATCCATGACCGACTCATCGCTACACATCATCAATCGTTTCCTCAACACAAGCCTGGGTACAAAGTCTAAATGAGTGAGCGTCAGTTCAGTCTGCGCTATCGTTATAGTCAGTTCGACTTCTTCCTTGCGGATGATGAAGCCGCATTTGTGTAGACTTAGAAGTGCTGAGCGACAGCGGAGGGTTAAGAACTTACATTCTTCACGATTGAACTGAAAGCAAATATTAAAGATGCCTGTGTTAGGAGCCTTCCTTGATACAGTCACGTGCACTAATATGTATCAATCAATCAATCAATCAGCCTACCGCAGTCCACTGCTGGACATAGGCCTCCCCCAATGTGCGCCATGATATGTATAAATATAAGATGTATTAATATTATTGGGGTGGCAATGTGTAGGATAATTGCCCCCCTTTTCGCGGTATGCAGAACAATTACGATGAATACGTGGAGTGCGTATCGATCCAACTTGTCTATCCGAAGCAATCCCTAAGGAACAATATAGGCACACTACAACACTTAGGTACACGGGTAAAGAGAAGTCACTTACCGCGCGCTGCTCCTTTGGTGATTTGTTGGTGGCCACCAACTGGTCCAGGTGTCGGGATGCTTGTAACACTTGCACTGTAATATGCTCGTGATGCGGTGAGCTGCTCAGACCTCCAATTAATACGAATGTCGAAGCGAGACTGGTGCGGTCGAGAGGTGGCGCGCGCGGCACTGCCAATCTCTCTTTCTCGAAATACCCGCATACCATGTTATCGCAAGTACCCTCATATTCCCTAAGTTTCGCTCGGACAAACTATAGGATCGATAAGCACCCGCCACAACACGCTCCCCGCCTTGACAAGGTCCATAGCTAAATAGGGGGAGCTAGGTAATGAGGTAATTCCGATCTAAGCGGTTAAGTTTCATAAATGTAAGGAACTCTGATAATATTAATGAACCGTTACAGCAGATGAAACAGTAAATAGCGTAAAATGGATATTATTATTATAACCCAAGCAGATACCCATAGGGAGACCGATTGAGGCTTAATCACGAAATTATTTAAATAAATATTAAATTAAAATGCGGTTGAAAAACAAGTATTAACGAAATTTAAATAGATTTTATTGGGTTGGCAACGGATACAGCTTAGTTACAGGACGTTTATAAATTCCGGACGCGGTTTTGACAGACGCGACTCGAACTATGCCATCTGTACCCGGGAAAACTTCGGTTATAATGCCGAGTGGCCACGATAAAGGTGGTACGTTATCTTGACCCAAGAGGACAATAATGCCGATCTCTATCGGACGATCAGGCGTACACCACTTCTGTCGAGTTTGTAACGTATTTAAGTATTCCACGCGCCATTTTTTCCAATAACCCAATACCAACTGATCCAGAAGCCTCTTGCGGTTTTTTAGATTAATACCTTCCTCTGTCAGTTCAGAAGAAGGCAAGTATGTAAGCGGACTGGACATTAAAAAATGTGCCGGTGTGAGCACCTCGGGGTGTGGGTCCGATGACAAAACACTAAGCGGTCGCGAATTTAAAAGGCATTCTATCTGCACCAATACGGTCAAAAGTTCCTCATACGTGAGAAGCTGCTTACCAATGACTCGGAACAAATGAGTCTTAACGCTTTTAATATTGGACTCCCACAGACCTCCGAAGTGCGGAGCTCGCGGTGGGATCATAGTCCACTTAATTTGAGTTTTGAGTAGTTCCCGCTTAATGTCCGACTGAACAGCTGAATTTAATAAAAATGAGTATATTTCATTTAGCTGTGCTTTCGCACCTATAAAATTTGTACCATTGTCCGAGTACATAACGGACACTGGACCCCGGCGCGCAATAAATCTTTTGAAAGCGGAAAGAAAAGCTTCTGAGGTGAGATCCGAAACGAGTTCTATATGTATGGCCTTAGTGACCAAGCATATAAATAAACATATATAGACCTTCTGCGAGCGTTGTCCTCTGCGGCGAGTAGGTACATACGCAATAGGACCAGCTAAATCCACCCCAGTATGCACAAAGGCCTTGGCATCGCGGACCCGGTATCCAGGCAGATCAGCCATTTTGGGTGTCGGGTGCACAGGATTTAAATGAAAGCAAGTGTTGCATTTGCGGCAGCGCGAACGAATAACGGTCCTACCATCCAATATCCAAAACCGTTGCCTAATAATGGACATCAATAGTCCAGGGCCCGTATGACAGTACGTATTATGGTAGTGATCAATTATTAAATCAACTACACGGTCATGTTTAGGTAGTACTGCGGGATGTTTAGCTTCGTAGGGTAGGTCAGACTTTGAAAGTCTACCCCCGATTCGTAGGATTCCGTAATCGTCCAGAAAAACAGACAGACTGCGTAATTTTTTAGAGGGGAGTTCGCCGGCCTTAATCAGGTTCACCTCATTAGAGAAATGGATATTTTGAACAATTCGAATAACAAATTTTTCAGCGGTTTGAATATTTTGAATAGAGTCCTGACTACCTAATCTATTCGTAAATTTAAGAACACAAATGAATGTACGCAATAGCTTAGTCCATGAGCTGATGCGATCAGCTATGGCAGCTAGAGCATGCGGTTCAGTCTTTGAAGTTTCGGCCACAAATGCCTTGGATTTCAACTCTGGTAATGTATCCCACTCAGTTGGGATGAATTTTAAGGGCCATTCATTTATCGGCTGATGAAGCCAAGTAGGGCCGTCCCACCAGAGCGAATGTGCAATCAAATCTGATGGCAGCATTCCGCGTGAAAGACAATCGCTAGGGTTCGTTTTCCCCGATACGTGGGTAAAACAAGCCGCAGGTAAATTTTCCTGAATTCTAGCGATACGGTTGCTTACGAAAACAGACCATCTATGGGGAGATGAGTGAATCCACGAGAGAGCTATGGTGGAATCCGAAAAAGCGTAAACACCCTGAATAGGTACGCGAACGGAAAGCTTCTCTTTAACCACGCGAACAAGCTTGGATAGAAGCAAAGCTGCGACAAGTTCCAATCGCGCCAGCGTCGTAATTTTGGCGGGGGAAACTTTAGACTTAGCACATAGGAGTCGGACAGTAATATTACCATCAGGGTCAGTTATGTGTAGATAGATACAACAACCATAACCACTGAAGCTGGCGTCGCAAAAGGCTACAATATTTACCACAGAGTCCTTAAAAACTCCAATATGTCGCGGTATTTTTAAAGAAGAGAGTGCCGTAAAATCCCGGGTAAATGCGGTGAAGCGACTGACGATATGTGCCGGAGGTTCCTCATCCCAATCTATTTTAGCCAACCAAAGTTCCTTGATGAGGATTTTAGCGTACAAAACGACCGGAGCCACAAGACCCAGCACGTCAAACAAGCGGGCTACCAGCGATAAAATGGTACGTTTCGTACATTTATTTTCCATTATGACGGTAGTCAGAAAAAACTGATCGTCAGCGGGTTCCCAGGATAAGCCAAGGATCTTGAAATTATTCGAATTGTTGTCTACCGGCGAGAAACATACCGGCGAGCGATGAGATTCAGGCAACGTCTCTAATACAGCGGGCTTATTACTTGCCCATTTGATCAGATCAAATGAACCTATTTTAAGTAAGTCAATTAGTTCGCGAGATAATTCCTTTGCCAAAGGTATATCGGGAACTGAATAAACATAATCATCCATGTAAAACTGAGTTTCTATTAATTTAGAAGCCTCAGGGAAGCGGTCACTATGCTCACCCGCTAAATGACGTAAAGTGCGCATAGCTAAATACGGACTGGGCTTTAATCCGAAAGGTAAATGCTTGAAACTAAAGGTGCGTACCTGTTCGGTTTTATTGAAACGAAATAAAATTCGTAAGTATTTCCTATGGTGCTCATTTACACCTACCCTCAAAAACATCTGTTTAATGTCTGCGGTCATAGCTACCGGGAACGTGCGAAAATCAAGTAATAATAAAAATAAATCGGCCTGTAAATTAGGTCCGACATGCAAAATATCATTGAGTGACAACCCTGAGTGAGTTTTCGCACTAGCGTCTAAGACCACCCGAATGGTGTCCTTATCCGGCCTAATAACGGCGTGATGCGGCATATAGTAGCCTTCCTCCGTTACTTCAGTATCGGGTACCTCCGCCAAGTAACCCTGAGCTATATAATCGGCGATGGTCTTATTATAATTTTCGCGTAGGGTAGGTACTTGAGCAAATTTTCGCTCGAGCGCAAGCAGACGCCGATGAGCCACTCCGCGAGAATTGCCTAGCTCAGAAGGGTCTCGCGAGAAAGGTAAATCGATAAAATATCTACCGTCCCTAAATAAAACTGAAGAATTAAAACTATTTTCGCATTCCAAGTCTTCTGGACTGATGATTCGTTGTGTTGGGATTTCCTCTAATTCGAAAAATCTTTGCAAACTTGAATCAATATCAGTAAGCGAGGTAAATGACGAAGAGGTAGGTTTCGTATCATTTAGACATGGAATGTCCCCCATGAGTACGTAACCGAAACTAGTCAATATGGCGGGCGGTGCGCGATTGCCCGAATCGACCCTATCTCCCAAGTAAATATACGGAAATAGTTGAACACCAAGAACTAAATCAATTTCTCCCGGTAAATTCCAGGTTAAATCGGCAAGCGGTAAATTATTCAAGTAGGACAAATCATCATTTATTTTAATGTAATTAGAGGGTAGTTTGTCCGTAATGCAATCAACTACCAGCGCATGAATATAATATTTATTGTTAGGATTAATTCGAGACTCAATTGTAAAATGAATAAATCCATGTACGGGTCGCGTGGTCATACCAACACCTTGCAACGACGAATTACACAACTTAATAACCGGAATGTTCAAACGCTTACAACAATCCATGGTAATCAAATTATTTTGAGATCCGTTATCAATCAAACATCTAAGCGTCATTCGATTTTTATCTCGATTATTACAATGCGCGTATACTTGAGCGGTAGCTAGCAGTATAGTGTAATTATGTGGATGGCTACCGGACGTCAAGGCAATCGATTGTGTCTTGTCTAATGTGTCATCTTTTTCAGCGGCCTGGATTCGAACCGGCTGCGCCGCGGGTGCGGACCGCTTCTTGCTCGAGGAATCCGTATTATTATCATTTGAAAAATGCAATAACGAATGATGTTGCTTTTTACAATACTTGCAAACATTACGCGATTTACATTTGGTTATGGAATGAGATAGGCTCAGACAGTTCACACAACCACGTTTCGATTTAATAAAGTCAAACCGGGCTTGCGGTGATTCTAAGTTTTTAAAATGTAAACAATTAAACAGCGGATGCCTATCTATATTGCACAAAGGACACATTGAAGCCGTCTCGGAAACCGGTTCGTTACTCGCGATGAAAGCTTTAGAATTACTAACACTAGCTCTTGCGCGCGGCTCGACTTGTGAATTATTTTTATTCGACCTTTCAAGTACTTTGACATAATCCTGTATAAAGGAGATTAATTCTAGGTAGGAAGGGAATTCCTTCTTGCTTACGCTATTTTCAAATTGCTGTATCGTTTGCGAATCAAGCTTTCGCAACCCACAATATAATAGAATAAAATCTAATAAGTCAGGTATGTCTAATTGTTTCAATGCCGCGACAGACGCCGAATATTTTTCTATATAGTTATTCAAACTGATAGCATTACCGGTGCAACCTTTAATATTAAAAATGTTATTAAGGTAATGCTCACCTAAACTGCGATTGTCCTGATACTTTTTTACAAGACTATCCCAAAGTATCCTATAGGTATCCCCCGATGGAACAATACCTGCCGTTATTTTTAACGCATCGTGCGTTAAATTGCTTATTAGGTATTGTACACGCTGTGCATCCGTGAGATCGGCATTAAGGTGCACATTACTACGAAATATCTCAAAAAATATTGGCCAGTTCTCTGTCTTTCCGTCAAAGGTACGTATGGGAATTGGCGGCAAGTGTATCTTAGATTTTTTCTTATCGGCTGTAGATGCCGTTGTATTATTTGACCTAATGAGATTCCGCTTGTATTTGATCGTGGAATATAAGTCCTCAATAGAGCTCAAGCTGGAATAGTCTGGCGGGGTACCATCAATTGTAAATTTTACCTCATTAATTTCATCAACTATTTCTTCAAATCTGCTGTATTGCTCAGTAACGGATTCAGATTGCGAAAGGAATAGTTCATTAGAACGGGAATCATAATTGGAAATATTTTTGCATAATATATATATCCGATTAATTCGTTCGAAAATCGCTTCTTTTTTAGCCGTTAGCTGTAATAGCTTGCTTTGAAGTTTAGCAGTAGGCATTTTAAAATTAGAATTGGATTAGGTACTAAATAATTTAATTTGATATTAAATAAAATAATATGAAATTTTTGCTTAAATGCGAAATTTATAATGCGGGTAGAAAATTTATATATTAATTAATATGAAATTTTTTATTAAATGCGGAATTTAATAAACGCGGTTGGGAAATTTTATGCACTAAGTAGGTATGTAGCTGATAACCTATCCTAGGTTCGAAAGGACCATTAAATGGGGTGGCAATGTGTAGGATAATTGCCCCCTTTTTAGCGGGATGGAGTACAATTACGATGAATACGTGGAGTGCGTATCGATCCAACTTGTCTATCCGAAGCAATCCCTAAGGAACAATATAGGCACACTACAACACTTAGGTACACGGGTAAAGAGAAGTCACTTACCGCGCGCTGCTCCTTTGGTGATTTGTTGGTGGCCACCAACTGGTCCAGGTGTCGGGATGCTTGTAACACTTGCACTGTAATATGCTCGTGATGCGGTGAGCTGCTCAGACCTCCAATTAATACGAATGTCGAAGCGAGACTGGTGCGGTCGAGAGGTGGCGCGCGCGGCACTGCCAATCTCTCTTTCTCGAAATACCCGCATACCATGTTATCGCAAGTACCCTCATATTCCCTAAGTTTCGCTCGGACAAACTATAGGATCGATAAGCACCCGCCACAACAATTATTATTATTAATATTAATGTATTAATATTATGTATACAGTGATAAATTTGCAAAAAGCAAAAACTGCAAAAAAAAATGCGCAATGACAAAAATTTACATTACCGCAAGAAATCCCGATGATTACAAAGAATATATCCAAACTAATATTATAAATGCGAAAGTAACTCTGTCTGTCTGTCTTTCTGTCTGTCTGTCTGTCTTTGCTTCACGCCTAAACTACTGAACCGATTTGTGTGAAATTTGGTACAGACATAGTTTGGAACTTGAGAAAGGACATAGGATAGTTTTTATTACAAAAAAATAAAATAAAAAATAAAATTTATTCCGGACACACAGCGCCATCTATTGGTCAAGAGTCGGCATCAATTCAGTACTGAAAATTCATCGGAAAAAGGCTATGTTTGGTCGCGATAACCGACATCCACGCGGGCGGAGCCGCGGGCAAAAGCTAGTTGATAATATGACTATTTATTTCTGAAATTTTCAGAGTGAACATTTATTCAAAATTCTGTCCGTGTATACATTTCATTGCACGTGACTGTACATTTCACACACACACAGACACACACGTGTACGTACACATTTATAACATTAAATCAAATAGAAAAATGTGTGTCAGAGTGAGATCTTTTTACGCCGCGTTGTAGTGCCACTTACTGTGTCTATAGAGTTTGTTTTTAGTCTAAGTGTACAACTTACTATACGCCACAAGTCTTACCTCAATAAAGCAGGGTATGAAACTATATCCCCTGATAACTTCCATTAGCGTGTCTAGCACATCTTCCTTTTTCCAAGACGACGGGTATCCTCGTACCTAAAATATTAATTTATAGAAAAAAATTAATTAACATCAATAACATCTATCTTATCTTATACATACACGCACGAACAGACAGACACACACACGATTACACACATTCCATCACTCTTAGATAAATATCTACTAATGTCAGGGGCGTTACCTTAGTTTTCACGTACAATGGCCCAAAAATGAGGCTAAGTGTGGACAAAAGAGTCCCTTTCCATTCATTACCTTAGTATAGGCATTAGTCTCGATTTTAATGAAATTTGGTAGGTACAGAGATATTTTAGACCAGCAACGGCTAGTATAATATAAATGATGATCATTAAATGTATTTTCAACTTACAGTGACTTGAAGGAAGAGAGTTTCTCTGTTGTATATTTCTTCCATTTGTTCAAGTTCCAACATCATTACCGTCTGAAACCAACATACAACTCAATTATTTTCAAACAAACATATAAATCACGCCTAAATATTCCCAAAGGGGTTTGCAGATGTGTATTAACACTCACATTGCGCAGTTTTTCGAACACAAAACCAGCACACTGTTACCTGCTAAATGAGAATTTGTTGCTACAAAAACTGAATAAAATTTGCCTGGCCAAGAATCGAAGCCGAAGAACCCAGAACCTTACCGACTATCATCCTTCTAGCTATTTTCCTGTTGCGTCCAAAGTTTACATTTTAGAGCGCGGGTGTAATGAGCAGTTTTCCAGTAGGTATTTATAGGGTTCCTAAGGACAAGCTAGATGGCGCAACCGGCACTTTTGGTAAGAAGAGTGTGGTCTCACATCTAGTGTTCCCTAATTTATGGAAAAAATGTTCTTCGGTTTTGTAATAATTTACTTTACATAAATGTTTTGTCATTTTTTTTTGATAATATTATTATAAATATAATATTATTTTAAATTACAGACAGTGACGCGAAAAGAATTAAGCGTTTTATCATATTTTATCTATTGTAATATGGGTAAATGAAATTAAACTTTGGCAACATCGCACAAACAAACCACAGAGTACATTAAAATTACCAAAAGCTATGCTAGCGCCATCTCTTTATGATTTAAAAACCAACTGATTATTATACCTACTGGAAAACTGCTCATTATTTTTGAATGTAAATTTAGGGCAATTAGTACGCTAACTATTCAAATCTGGCGAAATGTGGGTAGGACTATACACCTCTGCCTACCACTTTGGGGATTTATAGTCCGGAATTATATATGTATAGTTTACCTTAGAGCTCCTGGCTGTAACGTTCTTCTTGACGACAACATTTCTCTTCCACGGCCAGGTTTTCAGATACTTTTTGACTATCTCGTCGTTACTCAGTAGTATATCTTCGCGAAGGTGCACCGGGGTTATCTCTTGCTCTTGTTCTTCTGTCTCATCAACTACTGCCCTGTTGATAGAGAGGGAATGATGAGAATGACAGTTACTATGGAAATCATTTGAATGTAATTTTAACGCATTTAGTATAATAAATAATAATAAATAAATATTATACGACATTATACACAACGCTATCTAGACCCAAGGTAAGCATAGCTAAACTAGCTTGGTGTTATGGGTTCTAGAATGCGGATAAACATACTTAGATACATTTTTTCGAGTTCGAGTCCCGCCTGAGCTGTATTCGCTTTTTTGTATCTTAATCGAAATGGAAATGATAGCTATAGTAGTGGTAGTATATAAAAACTGTTATTCATAGTATGTATGTAAGACATTCCCCACGGATACCTCTCCCCCGGCCAATGGGTGTGGTTATGTCGGACTCGAACCGACTAAAACGCACACCGTCTGTGGTAGGTTGTTGGACGTGAGATTGCACGAGCCATATCCAACTCAGTTGGGTCGGCTTTCCAGTATATTGTGATGCGGCGGATTTTCGATATTTTCCGTAAAGCGACTGCCATATGACCCCCACAACCAATTGGCGATATTGGACTTTTGAGGACTCCAACTACCCGTAACGACTGCTATAGATGTTCGTATGGCACCCGGTACCGACGGCTTCCTCTTTATAATTTTGGTAAAATTCCGATTGCATACAATGCTTATTCTTGAGAGCTCTGAGGTAGCGTGAGAATTTTCGCAATGCGCTGCAGCTGACCACATGCTGTAAGATCATTTCGAACGATCGAACGGACTAGACAGCTGAATCCACAGTTAATTTTCCATTTCGCATGCTGTAAATTTGGTGACGTCATTATCAAGCACATGAACATACATCACTGTTGACTTGTGCTCAACAATGTGACGTCACCAAATATTTACAGCATGCGAAATTGTAATGTCACCGCAGATTCAGCAGGCATATGCTGTAAGAACATTTCGAATGATCGAACGGACGCTACAGCTGAATCCGCAGTAAGATTTCATAGTCGCAAGTACGTCAGAGTGACGTAAGTACGTCACTCTATAGATCACAAATAATCCGCACTGATTATATCAAAACAAAATATAATTTTTTAAGAGTGATTTTATTTCACTCTTCAATAAGAACGACGTTAAGTTATTTATTAGAACGAGAGAACGTATCAAAAAAAAATCGATCCGACGCTATGGTTAAATAATACGATAGATCAAATATTATAACGTTTACCTGATTGAAAATCCCTTCGGCCACGTACGAAACCAAGTTTCGAAACAAGTTTCTAAATAAGAATAATATTTCTTCTTCTGAAACTGATTTCCAAATAAGAATAAACAATCTGTTTTCGAAACTCGTTACCAAATAAGAAAAGTAATTATTCTCCCGAAACCGGGCTTTTTACTGTTTTTGAAACCAGCTTCCAAATAGGAAAAAATTCTTCTTTCGAAATGATGTACCAAAAACTATGATGTTATACTTATTGCTTCAACATTTTCCTGGCCACGTTCAAATCATAAATAATAAATTAACACGTCATCCTCATCATCATCGTCATCATCCATCCACGAAAACAAGCTGAATTTAATACGTATTTTAAGAAACAGGTGGTTTGATCAAACTGAATTTTCCAAAGTTTGCTGTTGTAGCAACGTAACAATTCGAACTACAAACCACCTTGAGGGATGGCATTCCAAAATTAATAGGTATATTGGACGTAGAAATCCCAAGAAATTAATTCATCACTAGATCTTCTTTTAAAAAAAAAGATATCAGTCGGTCATTGCATAGAAATTATTTAGCTATTTTCGTTTAACTTTTAGTGTACCTATCCCCTTGTGTTTTATATATGTATCCCGTGAGTTTATGTTATTTTAACCCCTTTTTAACTCTTTTAAATTTTAAAATTCTTTCACAAATGTAATTTAAGTTTTTAGTTAGTTAAAAAGTGTAGTTTGTGTTTATTCATTATTATATTTTCTTCCTAAAATCAATTTCATGTACCAAATTTACAATTATTTCGAAAGAAGATTTTTTTCTTAATTGGAAGCTGGTTTCAAAAACAGTAAAAAGCCCGGTTTCGGGAGAATAATTTATTTTCTTAATTGGTAACGAGTTTCGAAAACAGATTGTTTATTCTTATTTGGAAATCAGTTTCAGAAGAAGAAATATTATTCTTATTTAGAAACTAGTTTCGAAACTTGGTTTCATACGTGGCCGAAGGGGAATAAATATTAGTAGCAAAGATTATTTTTTAATAATAGGTGATTTTATCAGCTACGTAATATAACGAACACTCCTAGTTCTTACAGCATGTGTTTACAGCTGTAGAGTCCGTTCGATCGTTCGAAACGTTCTTATAGCATGTGCCTGCCGGATACAGAATCAGTATTCCTGAGTGGACCAGTCATACAAAGCTATAGCTATAAATGCCCTCGTATTACCTACCGACGATCATACCTTACTTCTTGATCTTCGTTTACGGTTACGCTGATAGTAAGCTTCGGTTTCTTCGGCTGTGTCTGCGGCCCTAACCGACGAAATGCGCTTAGACGCTTGCTTCCAGATTGACTATGTTCTGGTGAATCTGGGTCATCGTAATCTGGAAAAGTATATAACAATAATTTTATTAAAATTACTTTATCCACTTATATTTGTGATATGAGAGAGATAGCATAATACATACGAGTATAAAAAGATCTAGATACTAAGGAGATAGGAGAGAAGCGTCGTCGGTAGCTAAGTGGTGAAGAGTCGGCCTTAGGATCCTAAGGTCTCAGGTTCGAACCCTGGCGATTACATTACCGACGTGAACCTACTCCTAACACAAGCAATTAGCTGGAGGGGATAGTAATATTAGTATCCGAAATCACTAATATACCCCATATTAGTGATAGATAGATAGATGGATAATTATTCATTGTACACCGATAGATTTACAGTATGTATGACTAGTAGGTAGATGGTTTCAGATACTAATATAATATTCCTTTACCCAAAAAGTTAGTTGTGTTCTTTAAAAAATCCTCATAGCCAATTCTCAGTCGTATTCAAAGTTAGCCCGAGTTCCACTTTTTGATTGATATAACGATATCTACGGGAGTGACTGCCGTGCCGTTTGACGTCTCTGAAAAGAAAGTCTGTCCCCCTAGCCTCGTCTGTTGTTTAGTAGGTGAACCGACTTGCAGACTATATTTTGATTCATATTAAACAAGTAGGTATAACAAATGTAGTACAAAAATGACTTACCAGCGCCCATAGGTAAATCCATATCGTTATATAATTCAGATGGCGAATACGGCTGCGGCATATCACCATCGCCACCAGTTTCAACCATTAATGGGTTCATTGTACCACCAACAGGTGGCACTGGCGTTGGTTGATTGGTCGGATAGCTGGGCCAAATTTGTCCAACATGGTCTGAAATAAGAAAGAAAGGTTGTATAGCAATGAAGTGTCTGAATGGTTGCGAGTTGAATTCCACTCTGTGTAAATATTTGTATGTCGGTTATTGTGACTTTTGGCCATATCTTCGGTTCTGTACTCAAGCAAGTTCGACGAAACATACGTAGGATTAGGTCCTGACCACGACCTTTCACCACCCTCCGGTTCACCACCCATTCATCATTCGCATTGGTTCGCACCTATATATGAATAATAATGTAACTCTGTCCTAGTTGTCCATATAAGAAGTTACCATTCTGGGAAGTCACTCTTACGCGATTAAAAAGTAGGTATTTGCAAAAAATGTATCTAAGTATTTCGCATTCTAAAAGCAAGTTAAGCTATGCTATGCTGTGTAGTATTATATCCTAGAATATTATTATCCCGGATAAAATTCAGATAAAAACATACAACTTACCGATTGTATGAGGATAATTTGCGTTTTGTTGCTGCACCAAAAAACTTCTCGGTATGCCTAGAAAAAATGTAAAGCAATATCACCAACCACTTCGGACAACTCTTAGACTATATACGAACTCTATATCTAGACGCAGCAGGTGTCATTACAACGCGGCGTAAAACTGGCTACTACTTGGGTATAAATTGACATGCATCCTACATACCTACATCCCATGAAATGCACACATTGACAGTTTAAAGAGCAACATTGACATTAGCTTACTTACACATAACGTGTTTATCACGCCGTTTTTTGTAATGCTTTTTTGCTATAAATCTCCTAAAGGATAGGCACAGGTGTATATTAACACCCATATTTTACTTTGATTTTCAGTAGTGCTATATTTACATGGGTTGTATATTTACTGTTGTCCTCTTTATATTAAAAAAAAATATAGTTATGTGCACTATAACCTTATGTAGGTAATAAATTAGTGTTCAATAAATAAAGTAAAATAATTAGTGTACAATACATACCTTTCGGATAAGCACATGCTAAAACAAAAACATAAGTACGATTAATTTCATCAAATCATTCAACACTATCAAAAAAGTGGTTAGTACCTCACCCCTATTTTTTAAAGACTTATATACACACGCAAAGGTTATAAGTATACACCTTTTAATATAAAGTTGTGTGTAAAACTGATACTTATCTCCTTTGCCCTGTGTAAAGCCAGCATCAGATACATCTTGAAGAATATAGTACTTAAAATAATCTTAATGCCTTGATTTTCCCCCTTTCGTGTTAGCTAATTGTTCTGATATTTGGTACACACCTTTAGTTCGAACAGTAACATAATTTAAACCAATAAAACAGTTTTTTTTTTACTTAGATTATTCAAATAAAACAGTTTCATTCGTTTATCAAGATCATTTTGAGATTTTGCAGAAAAGATCTGACGCTGACTAATGAGATGAGTTGTTAAAGTTAGGAAAAAAAAAACTGAACACATTAATAAAAAGCCTAAACATTATTTACAGTAACCGTCGGAAAGAAGAGTGAGAGTTCGGTCAACATCGGCTTGCTTCAGTTTTATATAGCGTTGTCTCTATCGCACATCCGACTGACAGGACAGTATGATACATTTACATTACGCTGTCAGTTTAATGTGCGAAAGAGATGACTACCTACATAATAATTTTCTTGCATCTTTTTGTTTTGTTTCATAAATATAATGTATGAACATCTATGGCAGTCGTTACGGGTAATTGGAGCCCTAAAAAGTCCAACAACTGGTTGCTGCAATGCTTCGATTGCCGCTTCACGGAAAATGTCGAAGCCCAGCCAAATCCGCGATTAGACTGGGGTCCGCTTAGACCCCCGACTCCCAGGTGCAAGCTTCGGATGCGACTGGGATTAACGCTAGGATGAAGAACGTATTTCATAAATAGTAAGTTCACACTACAGGTTAACTAGCTGCTAAGATTGTTCATAGAGCGAGTTAAACAGCGTGCAGTGTTGAAAATCGATATTGTCAAATCATTTTAAGTTCTTCAGTAAGGGTACGAAAGACTGATGATGAAGGTGGATGAAAAATAAATAAAAAACAATATACAGGGATTGGATAATATGTGTTAGTAATTACTTTATAACGTAAGTAAGTTCCACAACAGCACTAATCGTTTCAATTAAAGGACCTACATTTATTATTCACTAGAGCCATTGCCTACCGCTCGTGAAAATAAGCGATATTCACTAGTCTTCGTTTGCGCTCGTGAGAATAAGCGATATTCGCTAGAGTCATTACTTACGCTCGTGAAAATAAGCGATATTCACTAGTCTTCGCTTGCGCTCGTGACAATAATCGATATTCACTAGAGTCATTACTTACGCTCGTGAAAATAAGCGATATTCACTAGTCTTCGCTTGCGCTCGTGAAAATAAGCGATATTCACTAGTCATCGCTTACGCTCGTGAAAATAAGCGATATTCTCTTTAATCGAGTTGTTAATCAGTACGAAATTGAACAAGTATGAAAGTACGCATAATACGTCCGATTTGATATCGGCCAACAAGTTTCATGGGCGTCACGGCTGCCATCAAATTGGACTATTATCGCAGTTAGGTCAGTGTAGACTTTTGAAGTCTGTAGTTTGCGGAGGCACTGTTGTGACATTTTCATAAAGTGGCCAACGTTGGCTGTATTAGGCCAATATAACAAAGGCAAATCTGGTTTTCCTCATATAGTAAAGTTGACTGTTATTCTTACCATATGGCTCTAATGGATACTTTGGGCCTCTCCCAGATTGTATGTGAACGGGTTTTGGCGAAATTTGCTGTTTCCTTGGATTCGTAGGTTTTTGGTTTATTGGCGGTGTAACTGCGGAATATTAAATTAAAACAAAATGATTGATGACGAAAGCAGGACCGAGGATTCAAATACTTAAATGTCGGCAGGATACTCCGTCAGGTGACAAATAAAAAAAATTGTAAAAGATGACCAAAATGGTGTATGATTATAAATTTCTACATACATATAAGAAAGCTTTCAGGCAAGAGGTCGGTGGTAGAAATTTATTGAGTCTTGCGCTTGCGACCTATGTATGATATGAACGATGTATATCATCTTTAAACTTGTTCTTTTATTTAGTTATGTATTAACACACGAGTCCGATTTGCACTTGACTGGATTTTTTTATTTCATTTTTTTTTGTATTTTGTATTTTATTTGCCATAAGCTTACTTTCAGAATTAGGTAGGTACTTGACACTGACTAGTCACGAGTATAAAATTCATAGTGAAATACCAGTATTTTGAATGTCTACAATGCATTCTACGATGAATATCACACAAAACTACGAAAATGTGTTTTTTCGAAAAGATATGGCAAAAAAAACCTATGACATTGAAAAAGCTGATAAAATGAATTAAAGTTAAACGTGTGGGTGAAGTACTCGTGCATCATGTGTCTATTTATGCAGCTAACGTTTTTAATTAACTGAATTTTTTGGATCAAAAAAACGTATTACAAAAAATCGACTGAAACAAAAATCGCTGTCCAATACAGTCCGTTTCTAAAACATGTTAAAACAGACATGCAGACAAGCATGAACTAGCAGAAAATAAAACTATGGTAAGTAAATCACTTACGGGATCGGTCACAACCCATTTGAAACGCCGTTTCTACGAGTTCAGGTTGCTGGGGAGTCGTTGTTGGCACCGGTGTCAACGGAATTGCTATTGAATTATTTTGATTTTGATGCATATTTGGAGCTGTTAACAAAAGCACAATTTACTTCCTGAATAAGCAATACGCTGAAACTTAAATTTCAAGTGTCAAATCTATTGACTTATTGAGCTATTAATACTACAAATTAACTGCATCGTATCGCTCACTCGTTTAAAAGATGATGAGAAATTAATTTAAAAAAAATGTAGCAGTTTGTCCCACCACAACAGTTTTAATGTAGTGTTAGTGTTGATAAGTAATTCCACTACTGCCTCTGCATTTCCATAGTTTCTCTAAATACTATGCGCTAAGATCAAGGGGAAGGATATCGATCAGTCCTATAGTTCCGAGAAAAAAAAAATGATAAGTATATGCGGTCTTGTAGTGTAGAAGGGAATACTGTTTAATCGTGGGAATCCAACAATGTTCTTAATTTATGTGAAAACTCTCACTCTTCTTCCCGAGTACATGCGAAGTCAAAAGCCGGGTACTGTAACTACTTTATTAATATAATATCCATGGATAGCACACACGAGTGAACGCGAGAGCGAGAGTGAGGGCACAATCCGCTCGTGTCCCTCGTCTCACTGTAGGTATGTCACTCCATTTCGTTTACGTTTTTCGGGTGCGAGTATAAAGGTGCGGGGTAGTAGACGTAGCAGGCAACATAATAAATCGAGAGTGTGGTTGGCTAGCACTCTTACCAACTCCACTCGCTAAGACTCGTGCCAACGAGAGTGGCGCCGCAATAAGAATTTTGGTTTTGTCTAGATACGAAATTTTCTGAGCTATCTATGTATTCACCGTGCAGGTGCCTAGTCCATCGTGTGGCAGAGAGAGAAAGACAAGAAGTTTTCTCCACATCCACACATAGGTTTGATGCACTTTAATGAAAATACTATGCAATGATACTTGCATAATAAAACTCTACTAGATGGCGTTAAAAACAAATACCCAAGTCTTCCAGGTACTTGGTTTAATACTAATAATAATAATTTGCAATACTTGCCAGACGGGATAGGTGGTTTATTTCGTTTGCCGGCCTTATTTCGCTTCCCAGTCGCACCAGGGATGGGTGGTGTAAAACTTCTATTATGATCTCCAACAATATTTTGTTGCATTTCAACGGGATTTGGGACCCCGGCTGGTGGTGCAACTACCATTGGATGTTGGATACCTATTGGGTTATGAGTCGCAAATGGATTCTGTGGACCCATTCCAAAACCCATGCCAGGAGTATTTGCGAACCCCACATTTGGGTTGTTAAAAGTATTCACTGTACCAGGAACATTTGGCATGTTAGCATGAGGCTGAGCTTGCGCTTGACGCGCTTTTTCTTGTTGCATTGCTTTCATTTTCATTTGGAATTTAAGTATCTTTTTTTGTTGGTTGGTAGAATTTCTGAAATTAAATGTAAATTTTAGTTTACAAAAGTCAATACATACTGGTAATAATTTTTTTCCAAAATATTTATTGTTATAATTATTATTCAATAGGTAAAGGTGCGTATGAATTACGCGCGGCAGCCGTATCGCGACTAGTACATTATGAAGAAAAGGTATAAAGCGTAAAAAAAAATTGCCATCAAAGGTAAAAAATTCTTCCATCGCAACTGGTTCGAATCACAGTTGCGATGGCGGCCGAAGGGGGCATATTTTATCCTGTTAATTTGTGTTCAGAAGTTGTATGTTCAAAAAGAAAATACTTGGGAACATAAATAAATAAATATTGTAGGACATTCTACACAACGCTATCTTGACCCAAAGTAAGCATAGCTTAACTAGCTTGTGTTATGGAATCCAGAATGCGGATAAACATACTTATATACATTTTTTTTCCGTAAATACATACATCTTTTAAATAGAAACACCCAAACCAATGCAAATATTCATATTCATGCACACAAATATTTGCACTGAGCGGGGATCGAACCCGTGACTCCTGCGTAGCGGCCGCGTTCACTACCGCTACGCCACAGAGGCTGTCAAATATACTAACGATACTAAACCTAAAATTGTTTCTTTTGGAATCCTTGTCTGTCAACAATGGAGACAAAAACTACTGAACAGATTTTTATTGCGGTGATTTTTTATTTTAAAGGTCTTGGTCAGAGTGACCACTGAGCCACACCAGGAGTATCAATCGCACATTACCAAATGGAACATCTAAAAGGCAGGAATAACTTTCTGTAATTTAAAATTAAATGTTTTGAAATTAACTTACGCTCTCTGTTTGCCAACAATGGTTATGATGGGGTTTTCAGTGTTTTGTAACATAGCCTGTTCTTTGTTGGTTGGTTGGGGTACTTGCTTACTGATATTAATATTTGTCACGAGTTTAGGGTATGCCACTTCTTGTAGAGGCTTAAATTTAGGCCCTGGGTCTGAATTATTTGATATATTTATTAGGTTAGGATTTAGTTTAATAGGTGGGCGGACAGATGCATCTAAATTTATCAAATTAGGCTTTGTATGATTTTTGGGTGTATATAATTTGCCGGGACGAATAGGTTGACCAGAAATAACTGGGGGAATTGTTTGTCCAGAAATACCTGGGCGAATAGTTTGACCAAAAATACCTGGTCGAATAGTATGACCAGAAATAACCGGGGGAATAGTTTGACCAGAAATACCTGGGCGAATAGTTTGACCTGAAATACCTGGGCGAATTGTTTGACCTGAAGTAATTGAGGGAATAGACTGACCAGAACTACCTGAAAAATATTGAGCATCTGGTTTACCTTCACTTGTATTTTTAATAATGGCTTTATTTGAATTTTCTTGACTAACTTTTTTATCATTAACTACTGGGGATGTAGATTCATTATTTTCAGCTTTAAAAATAGGTTCATTGGCAGCACTTGGGTTAGATAGATCTGTTGTATGTATTTCTTTGAGATTTTTTAATTGTCGTTTAGTATCCAAATTCTGCTTATTAGGTGGGCAGATAGATGCAGCAAAATTTGGCTTTGGTTGATTTTTGAAGGTATATAATTTGCCGGGACGAACAGGTTGACCAGAAATAACTGGGGGAATTGTTTGTCCAGCAATATCTGGGCGATTAGTTTGACCAGAAATGCTTGGGCGAATAGTTTGACCAGAAATACCTGGTCGAATAAGTTGACCAGAAATACCTGAGCCAATAGGGTGACCAGAAATACCTGGGCGAATAATTTGACCAGAAGTATTCGGGGGAATAGACTGACCAGAACTACCTGAACAATATTGAGCATCTGGTTTACCTTCACTTGTATTTTTAATAATGGCTTTATTTGAATTTTCTTGACTAACTTTTCGATCATTACCTACTGTGGATGTAGTGTCACAATTTTTTTTATCTTCAAAAATAGGTTCATTGGCAGCACTTGGGTTAGATAGATCTGTTGTATATATTTCTTTGAGATTTTTTAATTGTCGTTTAGTATCCAAATTCTGTTTATTAGGTGGGCGGACAGATGCAGCAAAATTTGGCTTTGGTTGATTTTTGGGGGTATATAATTTGCCGGGACGAACAGGTTGACCAGAAATACCTGCGCGAATAGTTTGACCAAAAATACCTGGTCGAATAGTTTGACCAGAAATAACCGGGGGAATTGTTTGACCAGAAATATCTGGGCGAATAGTTTGCCCTGAAATACCTGGGCGAATAGTTTGACCTGAAATACCTGGGCGAATAGTTTGACCTGAAGTATTTGAGGGAATAGACTGACCAGAACTACCTGAAAGATATTGAGCATCTGGTTTACCTTTACTTGTATTTTTAATGATGGATTTATTTGAATTTTCTTGACTAACTTTTTTATCATTAACTACTGGGGATGTAGATTCATTATTTTCATCTTTAAAAACAGGTTCATTGGCAGCACTTGGGTTAGATAGATCTGTTGTGTGTATTTTTTTGGGATTTCTTAACTGTCGTTTAGTATCCAAATTCTGTTTATTAGGTGGGCGGACAGATGCAGCAAAATTTGGCTTTGGTTGATTTTTGGGGGTATATAATTTGCCGGGACGAACAGGTTGACCAGAAATAACTGGAGGAATGGTTTGTCCAGCAATATCTGGGCGAATAGTTTGACCAGAAATACCTGATCGAATAAGTTGACCAGAAGTATTCGGGGGAATAGACTGACCAGAACTATCTGAATAATATTGAGCATTTGGTTTACCTTCACGTGTATTTTTAATAATGGTTTTATTTGAATTTTCTTTACTAACTTTTTGATCATTACCTACTGGGGATGTAGTGTCATTATTTGCATCTTTAAAAATAGGATCATTGGCAGCACTTGGGTTAGATAGATTTGTTGTATGTATTTTTTTTAGATTTTTTAATTGTTGTTTACTATCCAAATTCTGTTTTGGTTGTGGGACATTTTTTGTTTCTGCAGCCTGTCGCCAAAATTGATGATCAGTAGGCTCGTTAGATCCCTTCGTTTTCCGTTTCCATTTTTTGGAACTGGAACAGAGAGGTCTTAATGAGTTACAAAAGTAACATTATTAAGCGCAATTAAACTTCAGTGATTCGCCCTTCGAGATTACACCATTTACTTGTAGTAGTACGCACATGTGCTGCCATCTTACACAATTTTAGAGCAACATTAAAGAAATGATCCCTGCGCTCTGATGTGGGTATCTCATACACGTTTTGTGTAGCTGCCATCGCGCACGAAAAATTTTTCTATACGTTATTAATTGGGTATTTTAATAGTTTTTTTCTTGTCTTTAACCAATATAATAATGGGAAAACGTAATCACTACGAGGATGCAGGTTATACAGCCCGGAAAATCAGAAAGTCGGAAAGTTCTCGTGGTTCTAGTTCGAGCTCAGAAGCATCGCAAGCGACTTCTAGTACGTCTTCAAAATCAATTGAACAGGATTACGCGGAGTACGATGACCAGGTACATGCGGATGAACATCCCTTGCAGGAGGATTTGCAAGATGAAGGTATTTACCGAATACCAATAAATATAAGATTAGGAATACCTTTGTGTACTGAGTATAGTCTGGAAGGCTATTACCGACCCGTAATTTTATACTTCAGGCCAATCCGGGAGGTTGATCGTTGTATAAAGGGGGACACACAAATATTCTTGAGCATAGTCCGAGAGACTATGTCTTGAATACGGTACTTACCTACTTCTTATAGCTAATGATGCTCGTGATAAAGGCTGTGTCACGAATTCCTTTCGACGGCGACGGTTCGAGCTTAGTCTGAAAGACTAATACCAACCTTCGAATATGCTTCAGTTTAACCTGTAAGATTTAATCGCTGCGTATAAGGTTCGCATACAGAATTCTAGAGCACAGTCCGGGAGGCTGTGTCATGAATTTCTTGCGATGGTACGAGTTTGATTGGCATCTGCCGCGCCTACCCAACACCGCAGTTGCGCCGGCTCCAAGCCCCTGAGAGCCCGAAGGTACCCAGGAGCTAGAACACGATATTTCATGTCTAATAGGCGAAGAACCTGTGAAGGAAGAATAGTTCGGACCAAATGCCATAAGGACATAGCAAGCCGGTAGTCTGATATCCTGGTTAACGGACTAAAAGATGGTAAGATTTTTTCTTTCTTTCTTTCATTCAAACCAAAGATAATTTTTTAAGAGGTTATGATATACCTGATAACTTAAAATTATCCCAATCTCCGAAACTTCATTCTGAGATCAAAGCAGCGGTCAATGAAAGTGCCTTTATGAGGGATATTATTCTGACCGAAAAACTGCTACCCAAGAATATGCAATCAAGAGCCTCAACATCCAGGGCTTTAAACTGGGGGGGGGGCCGCCACCGCTACAGTCGCAGCCACGTCGCATACCAGCGACACAGAACTCGACGGCTGGTGGACACAAGCAGGTACCAGTGCAACGTGCGACAGAACATCGTGCCGGACTGCGCGCCTCTAGCTGAGGTGGACGACTCTGTTATACAGGCGGGTAAAACGCAAATTATTCATTAATAATTAGCCTTGCATCACAAAAGATGTCATAATCCTGTCTTGGGTCAACGGTCTGCAAATTCCAGTGCCTGGTAATATTACTCAGTAAATTACCCATTAATAAGCCTCAACCTCAGGCAGAAAAGTTAGATATGAATAAGGAACCATGTGAGGGTCAATTTCTATCTTATATATTTCTTGCATTGATTTCTTGTAAATAAAATTGACGGCAAGAATAGATTTAGTCTTTGAATTTAAAATCATTAAATCAGTTTATCATTGCGCCGCATTTTAAACCTGAGGATTATAGAACTTACATTGGGACCTAAACATAAACAGCGAAATGTGGGTGCTAGCACCCCTGCCTACCCCTTCGGGGATACAGGCGGTTTTCTTCGGTTTATGTTATGTATGTTATGTTATGTTATGATTATAGAACTGCCATGAAGCTTATTTCAGAACATACCTTTGGCATTGACCATTGTGATGGTCTTGTGATGTGCACCATTGACCTTAAAGATGCCTATTTTTTCTATAAGATTCACAGTGAATCGAGAAAACTACTGTGATTTTATTGGCTAAGAAAACTATGAAACCTGAATCTCAAGTATTACCATTTGGTCCTAATTTAGCACCTTATGTTTTTACTAAACTTATGCGTCCTGTTATACAGTTTGTTGTTTAATCAAGGATTACTATCAGTCATTTATTATGATGATTTATAACCTACTATTTGGTAATGATGACCATACAGATTGTAAACATAACCTTGATTTAGGTTTAAAGAGTTTTATACTCATAAAGACATATTTTACATCACTTACATGAGAACATAATTGCAAATTCCTAAAATAATATTCGTTGTCACACTAAAAACAGACACATTCAGTACATTAAGATTATGTGTTTGGCTAATTGTTTCTTAAATACATCCAACGAGTTAATTCTTTTGATGTCTGAGGGTAGTTTGTTAAAAAGGCGCGCACCTTCGTATGATATCGCCGACTGGCCGTAATTTGTTTGAGTCTTAGGCAAAATAATGAAACTTGCGCGTCGAGTGCAGGTGCGCCCAACTTGGTTTCGCTAACCTTGAGGTTACAAAACCTTGCTTCAATCATTAGATTTTACAATTAATTTAAAAAAGATCAAGTGTAGACCTACTTAACCAGTCGAACTGCAAAATTTCTAGGTCTTGTTTCTTCATCCTGAAACCATGAGAATTACCATCACAATAGAAAAGATAAAGAAGATCAAGGACGATCTTCTATATTTTTCTAGTAGATGCAGGTGACGAAATTTTGCACATCTGATTGGGTTGCTAGTATCAATATGCCCCGCAGCACAGTATGGTTGACTTTATACAAAGCAATTTGAAAGAACTAACTATCTTGCCTTAAAACACAGTGATGATTACAATCAATACCTATATTAACTTGCTTAGTTTCTTACGCGAAAACTCTGATTGGTGGCTTTGTAATATCGACCACCGTGCTAGTCCTATTCGATCTGGCAACTACAAGCTGGGAATATACCCAGATGCGTCTCGAACTGGTTGGGGTGCTTGCTGCGCAAGTCAGACAGCCAGTGGACAATGGCCTGATGAGGAACTGGCTGACACATTCTTTGAGCTAAATATTTTTGCCGATAAAAACTGTAACTGCGAGATACTTTTACGGATAGATGCTGCACTGCTAATTCTTATATTAATAGGATGGGTGGCATACAATTTCTCCACCTCAATTTGATAGGTCGTAATATTTGGAAGTGGTGCGGAAAGACACTTGTTTATTTTCGCTTCTTACATTTCTTCTAAAGACAATTACGCAGCAGATGCAGGATCGCGTCGCATACATACCGATGTTGAGTGGGAACTTAACAAACTATACCTTTCACCGTACATGCGAAATATTTTAATCAGCTTGAAATAGATTTGTTTGCTAGTCGAATAAACAAAAAATGTGGCAAATTTATCTCTTGGCTCAATAATCCAGAGGCGTATAAGCTGGATGCATTAACCTTATCCTTGAGTTTTCACCCTCCAACCTCACACCCTCTATATACTAGACAGGGATGTGGGCATTGTTGTGACACCTCTATGGCCTACGCAGCCTTGGAATCCACTCTTTAGGAAGTTGTTAACTAGTAAGCTAATTACATTCACACCTAATAAACACTTGTTGTCACCTCTTTACAGTTCGGAGCACAAGCTTTACAGGAGCCTTTGAAAGACCGATTGTAAATGACAATTAATGATTTTTGAATTTTGAATTTTTTATCCTGGTTGCAGGAGTTATTATCTGGCAAGCCTTTTTGAAATAAGGCTCTCTTCTAGATGCAGCAGACGTGATGTTAGCGTCTTGATCATAATACTTTAAAACAATAAAATACTTGTTTTAAAAATGGTTCACTTTCTGCTAGGATAGAAATTTTAATTATATTTCAAACAACAGTTGCTAATGTATTACATTTTTTAGTTACTCTGTTTAACTAGGGCCAAGATTATAGTTCAATGAATTGCACAAAGGCCGCTCTGTCCCTGATTATAAATTTGTCAACCAATAACGACCCACAGTGATTATAGGATTTATGAAACGAGTATTTATAAGTTACGAACTCCTCTTCCGAGATATAATTTTACTTGGGATCCAAATTATTGCTCTAGAATATCTAAGTAAATGGTATACTCTAATGAAGGCCTTTCTTTCGAGAAATTATCACGAAAATTTACTACACCCTTGGCTCTAATAACTGCACATAGGGTGCAGACATTGTCTTTAATTAAACTATCATTATAAAATACATTAATGAAAGTTTGTAATTCATATTATCATAGATTAGATTAAAACCTCGACCTATATTAACTCTTCCATATTTCAATGAAAACCCCTCCACTTGCTCTGCCAGGACATTATAGAACAATATTTGTTTGTGTCAGCAGAAAAGAGTAGGTAAACCAAATTTTGACTCCTTAATTATTAGTTATAAAAAACCTTTTTGTAAAATTCACAATCTTTAGGTCGTTGGATCAAGGCCCCATTGGGTGAGAGCAGAATAGATATATGTGTATTTAGTGCTCATAGCACAAAGCATGTTGTCACATCTGCCACCAAAAGGTTCGGAGTAAACTTGGACCTTATAAAGAAAACCGCTGGTTGGACCGACACATCAAAAACTTTTGCCAAGTTTTTTATCAGAGAAGTGGCCACCGATACGAATACCTCTGACTATTTTGCTCGATCTTTCGGCAGACTGGCTTTGGTCAACAACATGTCCTTACCTTATTAAACATATTTAACAAACTGCTCATTATTTCTCTACGGCTGTTTATCGATTTAATTGATTACAATTTTTAATCAATTTGGAATCTTTCTATTTATCCATTATTATTATTATTTTTTAATACTATTTCGTGAGACTTTAAACATCTACAAGTAAATGGTGTAATCTCGAAGGGCGAATCACTGAAGTTTAATAGAAAGTCAAACGAACTTACCTGTAAGTGAAGTTCGATGACTATTAAACGATGTGATTCGCCCGAGAGATTACACTCCCTCCCTAACCCTAATCAAGTTTGTTCTAGATTTTTCCCATACAGGCACGAAATAGTGGCTTACAATGGCAATAAGGACAAACGTGTATGAGATACCCACATCAGAGCGCAGGGATCATTTCTTTAATGTTGCTCTAAAATTGTGTAAGATGGCAGCACATGTGCGTACTACTACAAGTAAATGGTGTAATCTCTCGGGCGAATCACATCGTTTAATAGTCATCGAACTTCACTTACAGGTAAGTTCGTTTGACTTTCTATTATGGCGTTGGAAAGATGGGAACCAGTGCTACCATTAACATCAATAAAAGGGACAATAAGACCAAGTTCCAACCTTTATTAAGAAATAGCAACATGCGAATGATACTCCAATGTGTTTGTTACAAGTATAGTTGTAGCGTGCAAGCAAGTTTTTTGTTTATTGTCGTGCGTTGTGTATTTTTCGTAAAACATTTATTGACATGAAAAAAAACCCCATTAAACTCGCGACACCGTTACCGACACCACTTATGACAGATTGCGTCAATGCATATATGACACCTCTGCTTTTATTTTAATCTGGTTAGACACAATTCCTTATATTCCTCTATTATTCAATTTTGAATTTTTGAGGTTCCATACCCAAAGGGTAAAACGGAACTTTATTACTAAGACTCTGTTGTCCGTCTGTCTGTCATCCATCAGGCTGTAGCGCACGAACCGTGATAGCTAGTAAGCTGAAATTTTTACAGTTGATGTATTTCTGTTGCCACTATAACAACAAATACTAAAAACAGAATAAATATTGTACATGTTTTATTCTGTTTTTTACTTGATATTAATGACGGCAACAGGTAGACGTTTGAAATATTATAGAATGTAGTTAGTTGTATATTTACTTTAAAAATATTAAATTATTATATGTAGTTAATAATAAATGAATAAAAATACATAATAAAAAAAATAAAACAAAAATTATATCCGGTAGTAGTGAATGGTAAAGGCTAACTATTGGGAGATTGTAGCAGAATTCAAAGGTTTAACAACTTGTGCATATTTTTTTAAATAAAACTAAGGTAAAGGGTATCTGGGTATAGGATAATGCAGGATAAACCGTGAGCAAAAAAAAAGACAGATTTGATGGATGCAACATTTGCTGATGGATTGTGTACAGAGAGGGACGGAAAGAGAGTTACTGATAAGTGACTTAAAGCTCAATGAATTCAGTCTGTACAAACCCACCTCTTAAGAGGCAAGAAGGTTATATTGTTTGGTCTCACTAACCAACAGTTTACAACAGTAAGGTAAAGGGAATCTTAAAATTATCTTAACATTAGATATCTTAATATGTATTTATATATGGTATGATATCATGGGCTGGCATCCGCATTGTATACTTATAAAATAAATAATTTTAAGATAATATATTGTGGGTATGTGATTATAGGGCAAGATAGGGTTGCCACATCTGTTTACCAAATAAATCGTGAAAGAATAACTTAAAAAGTGGTTTTATTTCAATGGTTAAAACTTGTATTAAAATTTACAGTTAATAGAATTCAAACTATACATCATCATACAACAACAATCTTATTTCTACTTCATGCAACACTATTCGGTTATAAACCCTGAATCAATGTAGAGTTAACACGGCAAAAGATAACTCAAAGTTAGACAATAAGGGAATTCTTTTGTACACATTCACCAAACTAAATGTATGAATTTTAAATTTGGTTTTTATGTTGCTTTAGAGCTTTTTTAAACTACTCAAAATCATTAAAACTTGTAGCTGATAGTTTTTATCAAATCAACAAATGAATTTGGCTTTAAAGTCAACATGAAATGTATAGATTATCCATATTGAATACACACTTGTACTTTTCCATCATCTATATAAAAATCAATGCCACTTTTCGTTGTTAGTTTATAACTCAAAAACAGCTGAACCGATTTGGCTAATTTTGGTCATGAAATATTAGTGGATGTCCAGTGCAGCGGAATGGGATCAAATAAAAAAAAAAAAAGGGTGCTACAAAGTTCGCCGGGACAGCTAGTATTTTATAATTAAACCTGACCTGTTTCATCTTATGTCTTCTTAAAGGCTTACATTGACAGCTTCGTACATCTCAGTTTCTAATCACAACAATATTATAAGAAACTGGTCAGGTTTAATAATATTATATTGTGGAAAAGTACAAGTTTAGTGTATATTCAATATGTGTACCAACTTCCACCCAGTGCCGATTGATTGATTCAACAGTATAATTAGTAGAGATTATAGTTTAGTGAAAATTTACAACAAAATTGGTACCAATATTCCTAAAAAATATATTATCTTGAAGGAAATTTGGTGGCCAGACAGCTGTTGGTTATAAATTTGTTACCATTATTTAACTGATAATGACATATTAGACCAAACTAATAATTATCTATTGTGACGGTACTTTACTGGCGGCAAGGACGTACAATATTTTTAGCGAGACTCGAATTTGAACATAAATAATAACAGTAACAAATACCGCTGTCAACAAAAATGTTCCACAAGTTTGGGACGCAATGAAAACTATCTCTGTGACAATATTGAGCACTTTGTTTGAATAAATAGTGGTACTTACGAGGTTGCATTTTGCATTTTACGATAAAATGATAAGAATTCAGCTTAAAATTATCTGTTTTCTTCTCACAACACAATAGTTGTTACATGCGATGACGTTCCGTTACAGCTAATCCAAAATGTTGAAAAACCGATGATCAAAAAGTAACAAAACATACACATTAGCATGCGTAAGAAGGAGATGGCATAAAATAATATGCTATAAAACGTAAACGTATCATTGATGGACCACGCGAATGCACAGAAACGCGAAAAAAAGACAATTTTGACATTTCACTGTTTGACATTTTTGACATTAATGACGTGAGGCGAAAATCACACATGCCGGCTGCCAAAGAAAGTCACAGATAAAAAATACTCTTCTCATCTCAGAAGCATCTCAGTGACGTATTTTGTTCAACTTACAGCTTGGCAAAATAGTCATGAAACGGAACTAAAATATTTAATCACTGGCAACACTCTGTCAATTACGTCAAGTTAGTACTTGTAGTGTCAATAAATACATTCTGCGATCGTTTTTTCATATTTACTTGAAGTAAATTGTATTATTGTAGTGTTGTATTGTTATATTGAGTTCAAAATGAGTAGGCCTGTAATTCGCAGCTCCACCAGAGGGGTTATTTATAAAGTTTACAGGAGATGTATGTTGGAACGCGAAGCCGGCCAGTGTCTATCCGATCTGAACGATATTTATAATAGGACGGCCGAAATGACTGGTAAAGTATTGTTTTATTAATTTATCAGATATAATTTTGTGTTATTCAACTTGTGAAATGTAGATTTAACCTCTTAAACAATGATTGTTTGCTTTTTAATAGATGTCCATATTTGAGGTTATATTATTGTTTACAATCGATTTCTAGAGTAGTGCGTTCTAACAGTATTGATAGTTTTTTTGATGATATTACCCAAAAAAGTTTATTATTCAGATTTTAGGGTGTATACCTCATACAACCTTTTATGTTATTTCTATATAAAGTTCGCATCTTGTTTTAGGCAAATCCGTCAGTACCTTAAGACGAATTGCATTGAAAGGACAAAGAAATAAAGGAATTTTCACCACATCAGGAAAGCATAGAGCGGGACGGCTAGAAAAGAAGACCCACCCAAGAGAAGACCCACCCCAAAGCTCAGATGAACACTTTTCTGGCGTGGAATATTTGGATGAAAGTTTTTTAGATTCCGATTAGAATATATTCAAATTGTACTATTAAATTGTTTTACATTACACTCAGTTCAATCGTTTTATTCTTTTTCTTTTAGGGATTAACGCTAGAACTAGCTTTAATCCGAGACGCATCCGAAGATCTTACCTCGGAGTCTGGGGTCTGCTTTACCAGTCTTACTACGGATTTGACCGAATTTTGTCATTTTTCGTGAAGCAACTGCCATCTGACTTCCACAACCCAATAGCGATATTGGGCGATAATGAAGTATTGCAGCTAGACCAGTTTTTAGACTTTTTTAGGGCTCTAACTACCCGTAATGACTGCCATAAGATGTTCGTATGGCAACCGGGACCGACGGCTTAACGCGCTATCCGAGGCACGACCACGACCAATACAAATATCCATATTTATGCATACAAATTTTATCAAATATACTGACAAACAGAAGTAGTAGGTACATTTTATAAATAGTGTACAAAATCGAAGTATCAAAGCTGTTTTGGTCGTAGTATATAGGGTGGCTACATGCACGATTGTGGCGCCCCTATTAATTTCACGACTTTTTTGCCAAGCTGTACTTACAAACTTACTTTGACAAAATGTTATTTATTATACCTACCTAACTTATATTCTACAATTTTATTACAATAATCAAATAATCAAGTTCAATACAATGCTCAAGCAACGTATAGAACATAGATTAATATATATACTACCTATAGAATGCAATAGGACGATATAGAATGCAATAGAATGTCTAAAACGTGTCTGTAGGCAATGTCTGAAATGTTATTTAATTTATACTTTGCCTACAATAGGCATTTTGTAATGTATGAAATTACGATCCCTGTCAGTCGATCTATCTGTTTGTAATGGATAATCTACCGAATCTACGAAACGGCTTGGCCGATTTTGCCGGGATTTTTACTTACTCTCGCCTGTAATTCCCCAAAGCGGTAGGCAGAGGTATATATTAACACCCACATTTTACCGACTATGATTTTCGGTCCCACATAATAGGGGGCGAGCGAGCCTATTGCCGTCTAGCGGGCACTTTGTCATGTATGTTTACTGTCGGATGGAGAACAGCCCTATCCCTTAGTCGCCTTTTACGATAGGTACCTCCAGGAAGAGATGGGGTGGCCCTATTCTATTCCACTGAGAACCAACACGCCAAATTTGTTTTTAGATAATAATTAATTATCAGAATACCTACATACAACACAAATTAAACTCAATCTAATGTATAACTCCGGACATGTATCTTGGACCTAAATCGCAAGACAAACGAGGCTCTGGTGCCCGCGGATTGCTTTAAAATAATTGATTTGAGTTCGTCCACCGCAGTAGCACCCCGTGCTATCATCAAAACACACCCAAGAAATGTGTACTACGCGTATTTAAAGAGCACATTTTGAGCACATTTTAGGTCCAAGATACGTGTCCGGAGTTATACCGCTGGAGCTACTGGAGATTGCGTGCGATACATGCGATTCCCACTTCACTAATATACAAATTTTAGAAAAAACAAATAACTAGATACTAGTAGAATACCTACTACGACCAATCACGGCAAATTAGGTATGTGACATGAATTACCTCGTCGGGTGTTAGAATGCAATATTTCCAGGTAAAAATAAAGATATTAACATCCTTTTACCCAAGAATTATTCTCGCAATATCAGCCATAAGTATCTACGTCAGTAAAGTAATATTAGCAGTGCATGCACCCGGAGCGTTACAAAATGCAATATTGCTCGTTAAAGCCACTTGACCCGTAGGTCCCCCGTATACACAGGCTGTTTCATTATTTCCAGTATGAACGACGGCGACGTCGAAAAAAAGTTAGATTGAAGAAATAAAGTATGGGGTTTATTAACTTTCAGTGCATTTTCATTGGTGGCAGTATTTTTCAAATTTATGTATGGAACGAGTTGTCGAGCTTTAGGTATGTGAATTATATAGGATGGCGACCGATCCGTAGTCACACCAAAGTGCCACACTGGTGTGACTATGGTTAAATTTATTTATCCGTAGTCACACTGTGTGACTATAGATAATTTTTATTTATCCGTAGTTACACTAGTGTGATAATGGATAATTTATATTTATTCGTAGTCACACTAGTGCAGTGTGACTATGGATAATTTTTATTTATCCGTAGTCACAGTGTAGTGTGACTATGGATACTTTTTATTTATTCGTAGTCACACAGTGTGACTACGGTTAAATAAATTTATCCATAGTCACACCAGTGTGCCAATTTGGTGTGACTATGGATCGGTCGCCCAATTTTCAATCGCAAAGTATTCCCGCCTATAATAATATGTTTTTTAAATGTATGGGCGCGAATGCGTTGCGCTTTTTTTGACATACATACATACATACATACAGTCACGCCTCTTTCCCAGTGGGGTAGGCAGAGACCACAGTTTTCCACTTGCTACGATCCTGGCATACATCCTTCGTTTCTTCTACTTTCATAATTGTTTTCATACATGCTCGCCGGTTTCGGGTACTCTTGACATGTCCTTTCTTTAATATGTCTTCAATCTGTCTGACATAGATACGTAGGTATGTCTAGGTCAACCCCTACCGGGTTGCCCATTCACCCTCGCTTCATAAATCTGTTTCGTCAGTCTTCTTCTTCATCCATTCTCTCCACGTGTCCGAACCATCTAAGCATGCCTATCTGTATCTTAGTCACTACATCTTCAACGATAGGTACCACAACGTTCCCTTATCCCGGTGTTCCACATTCGATCCGTTATCTTCACCCCAGCTATACTTCTCAGGCTTCTCATTTTCCACAGCATTAAATTTACTTCCATACTTCTTCAAAACCCAACATTCACTTCCATACATTAGTGTAGGGACGAGCACTTCTCTATGTAAGTACAGCCAGACGTGCCTCTCTAGATACATTCTGGCTGCTCATATTACAACGTAAATGACGAAGTATTTTTATTTTTGTTACCATGGAAACTTCTGGGTGCAAGAAGCTGGTACCGGTAACCTAATTCTCTATGTAAGTACCCTAACAAATTACAATTTAGATTTTAATCATCATCGCCTCGGTTGCATCCAAAGCTCTCAACCTCGGAGCCCAGGGTCCGCTTTCCTCTTCTATTCTCTTTTATTTTCTTTATTCTACCTGAACTAATAGGATAGTATGCATCCACACCAGAGCCTCGTCTATTGATCAGCAGGAATCCTCGGACGAATAGTTACCTATTGGACTTTTCTGTTAAGTATGAAATTTTAAGTACTACTTACTTGGTACTACATGGTATTTTTTTTAGTAATTATGTCCACTACTAGGCAACAGGCTCAATGCTTTACGATAAGATGGTAACTGTGGGAGCTGGTTAAATGTGGATGTTAGTACTTAGGTACCTACTTTACAATATTCAAGTGGTCTGGTATTCGATATGGTGTAGTACACCTGCCTACTCCTTTGGTGGTATGTAGGTGAGAGTACCTACCTAGATTAAAAGAGCTTAGAAACTCTTAGAAAGAAACTTACATTAGGTTATTAGTAACCTTACTTACGTATATAGGTAAGTTATGATTGTGTCTATAAGTGAAAAGAGTTACTTATAGATAATTTATAAATGGAACACATCCTATGTAGGTAGGTAATTGCTTTTTTGAACAAGATTGTTGATTGAAGAAAAAAGAACGTCAAAAACATAACATCTTGCCGTTTCAAAGTAAGATGAAGTTTCATTTCATACCGATTTCTTGGTAGAGATGGAATTATTTTTTAAATTGAAATGGGACTACATTTAGGAGCATCTGTGAGGAAATGCGTCTAATAGGTAGGTATAGGGCCTGATTCAGTATAATTACCTACATTTTGAAAACGTATGATTTCAAAACTTATAAAAACTTAAAATTTAAATTTCAAAATGTCATCGAAAGCGAGTGAAATTATTAGTGATTCTGTTAGTTCAGTAACTAAATAGTTTATTTTGCCTTTTACGGGAACAACTTCTATCTGACTTCTCAATTTCAAGAGGCAAGACTACGTCAGATTTAACATGTTGATTAACAAATGTCTTTTGTCTTTAGTGGGGCCTCATACACCCACGACCACAATTAAATAGACACCTACACAATTATAATCATCCTGTACAAAAGTAACCTCCGCCGAGGTCGTGATCAAATACATTTAAACTTTATTACCTTCCATCGAAATCATGACTGTAATAATTACTCAATTTGTTAACAATTTGAATTATAACATGGACTCAGTCAGCCAGTGTAGTCCTATTAATATCAGACTTTATCTTGCTGCTGAGTTTTTTCCTTATTTAAATACTAGAACTCGATTCAGTATTAATTACGTAACGGCTTTACAATAAGTAATTTGGTTAAATTTTTTAATAATACAAAGTATTGATGCCGTTTTGTGAGAGTTGTGCCTAAAAATAGTATACCTTTTACAAGTTAAAGTGTGCTACTGTTTTTTTAATGAAAATTATAGCATTTCTGTTAAAAACAAGTTTAGTTATACCTAAATTTATTGAAAATTGTGTTGATTTCTTGTTAAAATAATAGTGAATTTCTGTTAAAAACAAGTTTAATTGGTGGGTATAATATATTTTTTAAAGTAATTGTACCTATCTAACTATATAGGTGTAAAGAAAGATTATATTTGACATTGAATAAAGTCAAAAAATAGCATTGTGTTGGTGTTGCGTGTTGTTGTTTCTTATTTTCAGTTCACTACTTATAGGACCAACGACGCTTAGCAAGTAATAACTGAACGAGTCGTAAATGTTTTATTGAGATGTCTACGTTAAATTTTAAGTACCTACCTCTACCTATGATAGTTATAAAACTTGTAAACTCCATACAAACATATTTTATAGATTGTGAGATGTAGTTGAATTGTTGAATCGAAACATTTTGTGTTTTTATTCTTGGATTATTCAGTATGATTCGCATCAGATAGGTAGCTATTTTCTTTTTATAGGACACGCCAATTTTACTTCGCCTAGCCTGATGGTAAGCTGACGGCAAAATCTCAAAAAAGAGGGTCACCATTATAGACACGTACCTACCATTTTATAATGGTGGCACTCAGCTTGATGGCCTCATCAAGAGAGAGATCAGAAATGACAATCTCATCAGAGAGAGACGGCCTTATTCAATGCTTGTTAGCTGAAATGCATACGACGTAATAGGAAGTTTGGAACAGATTGACATTTTATAGCCTGGCACTTTCTTTCCGTCACATCTAATTGTGAACCAAACAGTAATCACTTCATCATAATGTTGCCGTTAGTTCTGGGCCTCGATTCTGCTAAAGCACAACCACTGTCACACCACAAAGACTGCACGAAAATTCCATTTGATTTTAGCATTTTAGAATAGAATTAGAATGAAAGAGTGTAATGAAACTCTTTTCATTTAACTTTGTGACTGTAATTCCATAAAAATAAGGTCTAAAATTCAATGCTATTTTTTGCAATCTCTGTGGTGTGAGTGTGACAGTGATTGTGCTTTAGCAGAATCGGGGGCCTGGTCGCATCCAAGGCCTTCAGCTCGGAGATCAGGGTCCGCTTTCCTGCTTTTACTTCTCTACTTCGTACGGTCTTAGACATTCGTGCCCCTCTAGACAAGTGGCAATTCGTTGCTCGGCGTATGATGGAATAGAATGCCAAATGTATGGAATTTGACGTAGGTATATGACAGGCGTCAACGAATGTCAAAAACGTCAAATCCTATACATTTGGCATTCTATTCCATCCATAGATGAATTTCCATCATACGCCGAGCAATGAATTGCCACTTGTCTAGGGGGGCTGGTAGTTAGACTATTGGCACGCATGTCATCCCCCATGATGCCAATCCAGCACATTCTTAAGAAATAATCAAATATTGTCACTTATGGCCCAAAATAGAAGCAGAAGCAAGAACAAGAACTGCAAGCCAGTGTATCTGATTTTTTGCGGACGAGGCTTGTTGGTGGGTTTGGAGGATTTGGAGGGTCAGACGTCAGTCGCTCCCGCAAAGGCCAACATTGGTTAATTCATACATACATACAATCACGCCTTTATCCCCGGAGGGTTAGGCAGAGGTGAATTAACACCCACATTTCACCAATCATTGTATTAGGTCCCACGTAATAGGGGGTGAGCCTATTGCCGTATTCCGGGCACTGTTGTTGACTCAAGCCATATTGGCTAAATCAAAAGACGTAAAACTCTAGTAGCCTCTGGGTACGTGCACACTATGAATGCAACCGAGTCCAACATTGTCTGTCTGTCTCTTTTTTAGACCACTTAGGTAGCAGACAAGCATACGCTCCACCTGATGGAAAACGGTCTATGGAAGTGTGCAATACAACCCTCTTAGACACTTGGTACTTTGCCACTTTGCAATTCTTTTGCAGAACCGAATGATTGTATGGAATTGACACATATTTTGCGTTTATGAGAGTCATCAACGCCATTATCAATTCCATGCATTGCTAAATCCCATGCACTTGTCTAGAGGGGCAAAGGCGCACACTTGCGGTGCTGAGTTTGTAAAAACGAGTAAGAATATTAAGGTCATCCGTACGCCCCAGGTATGACTTTGAAATAGTTAATTTTATTCTGCACTGTGAGCCGTACCTTCAGTCTTCAACAATGCTCTTTGATATAAACGCAATGAAAGACTGCAGTTTCTTGATATCGATTAGGTACATATGACTTGAAATGACTCACGACTTTGGGATTTGTTGATGGTCGTTCAAGTTTTGGTATCTTGATAATAACATACTAGAGTTTACGGAATTATTATAGCTTGTTTAGGAAATATTTGCTTCGTTCACTTGGTGGCATAGTCACCTAGTAAAATTCTGATTGTAAGTTATTTCAACCTACCTATGACCATCATTTTACTTTATCACAAAGTCAATGTTTACTGAAAAATGTCTGTACACTCTGAAACGGCTAGACTGATTTTAATGTTTTTTTTTGGTATTTGGTAGGAATGAGAACCTTACTACCACCCCTCCTTCGCCCACAATGTATCCGTGGGGATTTTTCTAACCCGGGACTGAAAACGTCCCGGAAAAATTTATCTCTGCGAACCTACCTATCTCTTCTGAAATAGGTATGTGTAAGTGACCTATGACTTATTTAAAAAAGCTATTACGATTATCAATTATTTATCAGTAGGTATGTATTGACTTGACATTAAATTGCTCACATTGGCCACACTGGCCTCAAGCCTCAAGTCTGTTAACCTAAATAGTTTAGATTACATTTCACGATCACAAGATTACAATTAAATAACGACTCTTAACTAGTTCATTGAATCTGCTTCGTTATTCTTACTCGCCTATTACTTAGGTACTCCGTAAAAAAGAGACAACAATATTCAATCACCCGTTGTTTTTAACAGAAATCTTGTTACGACTAAAAAACTGATCCAGACAATAGCTTAGGTCTCATGATCAATATAGGGCCATGGGAAACACTAGACAATGTGTTTCCCCATAAATGTGAGGTATAGATACTGGAGGCTACTCAGTCGTTTATTGAGGAAACGAGTGACAACGCGTGCGCGCAAAAAGTATAAAAAGTTTGGTGGAAAATTAAAGGTGTCATGGCGAAAGCAGTAGCATACAGTATTTTGAGGTAAATATACCTTTTTTTTATCTTGCATGCAACACTTAACACAGACTTGCATTGGATTTGGACTTCGCTGATTCAATTTCTTATTTTTCATGTAGATGTAATAAGATTTTGTTTTTGTTTACTTGAAATGCATTATTCAATATACCTATGTACTGATAAAAATTTGCTGTAAATTTAACGTACCTTAGTTACTTTAAGAGGTTCCTTCTTATAATGTTGCTAGCTATAAAACTATAAAATTACTATAACTATTTATAATGTATTATTTACCCTTTCCGAAAATTTTCTTCAGTAGGTTCATTCACATGAACCTTTAAAGCTTTTGCGAATATTTTAGGAAATGTTCTGGGTTTCACGTAATTTCATCACCGACACTCCATCAGTTCAAATTCGTTCTATTTAACTATCCCCTTTCTTGGTTACAAGGGTTACAAGACCACTTTATAAAAAAAATGCACTTACTTTTTACTCCAAGAAATTAATTGACAAAAATTAAACTATCGCAGATTAATTTTTAAATTTATCCCGGTTCCTATCTGAAATTTGTTCTAAAATAGCTATCTTTTGTCATTAAAATGTTAACATTTATCGCAGAAGAGGTATGGACACCTACGTACATATTTAAAAAAGAAACATTTAAATATCGCGCCCAAAAATTCGAATTCTCATTGTTTTTTTTTAATGTTTGAAAGTTTAAAAACTAAACAATGAGGTTCATTATTCACTGTTAACATTGTCATGGATATAGAGTTAAAACGGTGTTTGCGTGCAGTATCACGATGGTAATGAATAGCGACAAGTTTTTGTACAACTATAATTGTTTTACGTTTGTATAGCATTTTATAAATTACATTCAAGGATGGCAAAACTATATGTGACATTGTAACCAAGGTCAACTTCTGGATGGACTGGTTATGGAACGTTGCACTTTGTATTGTTCGAAATATTTATGTTCTCGATGATACTTTGTTGCACTTTCTAAAGATCAAAAGGTCGAGAGCTACTGACGAGAGCCACACATTAACACAATCAATTTACTTTAGTTACGGGGGCTTACTAACAAACTGGGGCCTGTTGTCATCAATAACATTATATTTAGTTTAATTTAACAGGAATATTAGTAGTTAATGGCTGTCTGTTTTGTGCGTAACTACAACTTTTTTATTTATTTTATTGCTCCAGTACCTATTTTATTAACTTACAATTTTAGTGTCTTCCGTTTTGGTCTCTCTCTAGGTACCTCCTTTACGATTCCAAAGGACGGTCTTGTCTTGTCTATGGTAAAAATGTTCTTCTATGAAGAGTAGGTTAAACTATTATCGATGAAGGCATTCCTTAGTGGTCAGAACTAAGAGGATTCAAGACCGCTATCAGTTTACAAAGAGGCTAGTTGAATCTTGGCTGTGTATATCTTGGCGGTGTCTACTCAAGTGATAAATCGATGTACGATCTACTTGAGCTCAAGACACTCAAGCCAAAATTCTGGTAGTCTCGGATTAGCCAATCAGTTTCATCGTCCACAGTCCACACCACACCACACCATCGCTAGATAAGTCTGTCTTGAGTCTATCTTGACAGTGTGGCTATACGGACAAACCATTGAGGTTATGGGTTAGATATACGTTCATATTTAGTCTTAAGAAACCCTTTTATTTTTTGTAAACTGACGTCCTTAAAATGCCGCAGTGGAGTTTGTTGCGCCGTTTCTTCTCCATTAGCGCTTAGGAAGCGGTGGTAAACTTAGTTTTAAGGAGTTTTTGACGTCAAAAAGCTGTAACAGTGTTGCACTATTTTGAGAAATAAAGACTTTGACTTTGACTTTGTCACCATTGGGTTGTGGAGGTCAGATGGCTTCACGGAAAATATTGAGGTCTAGGCAAATCCGCAGTTAAGACTGGTAAAGCGTACCCTAGACTCCGAGGTGAAAGTTTCGGATGCGACTGGGAAATAACGCTCGAATGAAGAAGATTAGTCTGTAAATATTTATTTATACTATACAAATGTTTTAGTAATACGTTCATTATTCTTACTGATATAGAGTTAAGTCTTTTTTACCGTGTCTTTGTTGCACAAAGCTGTGATTCTGAAATCTATAACCTGTTCGCTCATGACTTGAAGATTTCCAGGTTGCATCTAGGCTTAGACCGTATACCGTATAAGCTGCGTTTACATACTCGCGGCAGAGCGAAGGAAGTGGCGAGAGAAGTGGGCAGAGACGTGGTGTGAATGGTATATTCGTCATGCCACGAGTACTGCCGCGTATGTTGCTGCGAATGTCGGCTTGGCGGCGCGAGTCAAAGGAGCGGCAATACTAGCGCGATGACTTATACGAGACCGCTAGATGGCGCTAATCAGTAAACACGGCTTTCGTTATTGCTCCTCGAATATTTACTTTTAAAAATATTTATATCGATCTACGGAAAGTGTATAGTAGTTGAAAGTGATAGTTTTTATTAATAATCTATTTAATTAATTCGCTATGCTGTAAAAACATAATGCGTACTCCATACGTTTACGTCCGTCTCCGTTGCATGGCGAATACTGTAATGCGGACCAACGCGATGATGGGAGTGTGTGAACACTAGGGCATTAATCGCGCGAATATTTCCGGCAACCCGATGAGCAATGCGAGCGGCAGTATGTAAACGCGGGGATAGCCACATTTTTAAATAATATGTGTGCAATTTTATGGGATCCTCATCCTAGCGTTTATTCCCAGTCGCATCCGAAGCTTTTCAGCTCGGAGTCTGGGGTCCGCTTTAGCAGTCTTAACTACAGATTTGGCTAGACCTCGATATTTTTTCGTGAAGCGATTGCCATCTGAATGTGCAATGTTATGGGATATCTGTAATATAATCAACTTGTTCCAAAGTAGACTTCAGTCGTAAGATCTTGTTTACGCTACTTTGTAATGCCACTTAGGTACTGTTTCTATAGAGTTTGTATATAGTTTTGTTTTCTTAAAGAATATTAGCAACCGAAATTACTAATATTCCCTTTAACCCCTCCAACTAAGCTAAATTGCTTGTGCTAGGAGTTCTCGTCGGTAGTGTAATGGCCAGGATTCGAACCCGAGACCTCTCGATCGCAAGGCTGACTCCTTAAACACTAAGCTACCGACGCTTTTACAAGCTTTAAGCTTCTAGTTTTTTCTAGTAGTTCTAGTATTCTAGCTTTTTTATTTTAAGCTTCTAGGCAAGCGTGTTCTATTTTCAACCATTGCTCTCAGACGAGAGTTGGGAAACGCGATCTATTAGTGAGAAAAAAAGAAGTATTTTACACTTTATTGTATACTTTGAGAGCTATTCTTTATCCGAGCGGCAATCCCAGGGGTATTCAAAGCTCCCACTTCGAACCTGGGGTCCGCTCTTCTGTTCTCCCTTTTAATGGTTACTCTTGATTTTTATGGGAATGGGTTGATTTGATTCTATCGGAAAGCCTACGGTACAGCCTTTTCTATCAATCAAGCAGGTGATCTTTATGTTGACTCGGAAGATCTTTGTCTGATGAATGATGATAATACCTATAGGTACAGCTAATTTTGTACTTGGAAAATTATTTACAAGTATTATATTGCACATACTACCATAACAACTTACTACTTGATCTTTAACGTGACCCGTGATAAGTAATTTAATTAAAATAAAGTTACATTAATCTAATTAATATTTTATCAGCTTTTATCAAATGCAACGGCTATGCATTCCGTTCATTAAGTATGGCTCTTGATAAGAATATTACCTACATTTAGTTACCAGGCTGATTCTTGACTCCAGTGACGTCACAAAATATACTCGTTTTGGGGGTCTTCTCAGGATAGCGGAGGAGCTCAAATGGAAAGGCAGCAGAAAAGCTGTCAGTGGGATGACCAAAAGCTTGTCCTGGCCCTCGTTTCTGCTAAAGCAAAACCACTGTCATGCCACTGACACTGCAAGAAATTTCCATTTAATTTTAGCCTTTAAAGTAATGCAGTTGAAGTTTAAAATTAAATGACTTTTTGTGGAGCGAATGAGAGAATGTAATGAAACTCTTTTCGTTTAATTTTGGACTTTGACTCTATAGCAATAAAGTATAAAATTTAATGTCATTTTTTGCAGTCACTGTGGTGATGGAAATGGAAAGGGGACTCTTTTGTCCGCACTTAGCCTCCTTTTTTGGGCCATTGTGCGTGTATCTGTCTGATGTTAAACAGCCCTATCCCTTAGTCGCCTTGTAGGACACCGCATGGGAGGACAAGGGGTGGCCCAAATTCTACTCTGCCGGGAACCACGCGGCGGAGTCACTGTGGTATGAAAATGAAATGTGTTTTTGCTTTAGTAGAATCGACGCCCTGTTTGTCTGCTTCGCTGACGGCACAGAATCTCTCTGTTCTTATAGGGTCAGCAGCATGAGTGTGACTCGCCTGGTGTTGTACTCGCCCATAGGTCACGGTAACCAGTTTCTATTAGGTGGACTGCTAGTCTGCTTGTAAACTAAAGATAAACTACAGGAGTACATACGACAACTGCCGACGCACGCAGCACATGCGCGGAATCCGTTTCAAAGTTTAACAAGTAATGGGTACGCTGTATTTGCTGCATGCGTCTGTCGTTGTCGTATGCGGTCGGTTACGGAACCATACCTTAAACTATAGGGTACTTCTTATCTTATATTTATATTCTCTCATCCTAGCGTTAATTCCCATTCGCATCCGAAGCTTTTTCAGCTCGGAGTCTGGGGTCCGCGAGACCGTCTTAACTACAGATTTGGCTAGACCTCGATATTTTTTTCGTGAAGCGATTGCCATCTGACCTCCACAGCCCAATGATAACATTAGGCGATATCGAAACTTTGCAGCTAGACCGTTGTTTTTTTTTTTTTGGATTTTTTAGGGCTCCAACTACCCGTAACGACTGCCATAGATGTTCTTATGGCAACCGGGACCGACTTAACGTGCTCTCCGAGGCACGACCAGACCAATGCTGGCAAATACCCATATTAAATGAACACAAATATTTGCACTGAGCGGGGATCGAACCCGCGCCTCCAGCGTAGCGGCCGCGTTCACTACCGCTACGCCACGGAGGCTGTGTTCTTATCTTATATATTTTTATACTAATAGTAACGTTGTCGTTCTTTCCAGTTTGATGATCATCTTCATCGGTAGCGCACAATGCGAAAAAATGAATGTAACAACAAACGGCACAGGCATTTGCGATGGAGGGCAATTTAAATACGTCGCTGATATGAAGAGACGCTTAGCTGGGTGTGTAGTGGTTGTAGGATATATGGAGGTGGCGTTTAGAACCATGAAGAATAATTTTACTGACATGCAGTTTAACGATCTGAGAGAGGTAAGAATAGAAACATCCATACTAATATTATAAAAGCGAAAATAGCTCTGTTTGTCTGTCTGGCTGTCTGTATGTCTGTTACGCTTTCACGCCTAAACCACTGAACCGATTTTGATGAAATTTAGTATAGGGGTTGATTTGACCTTGAAAAAGGACAGAGGCTATGTTTGGTCGCGATAATCGACATCCATGCGGGGGGAGCTGCCGGCTACAGCTAGTATATGATATAAGTTAATATCAAGTGGTATTAAATTTAAATCCAATATCAGGTAAAAGTTCAAATATAGCTTCAATATTATCTGGAATAGATTTTACTTTGAAATTTCATTGATATGACATTGTAAGTAATTTCACTGTAAACGTGATTGAGAATAAGTGGATTTTTTTAAAATATTGTAGGAAAATCTACACAACGCTATCTAGACCCAAAGTAAGCATAGCTTTACTAGCTTGTGTTATGGGTTCTATAATGCGGATAAACATGCTCAGATATATATTTTTTGTCAATACATACATAATATACATGGCAGCACCTAGATCAATGCAGAAGTTTTAATTGTTGTCAATCGTTTCAGATTATGAATATTTTATTGGATAAAGGCTTGGTATTGAAATCAGATCAAAATCCAATGGTTTCGTTGGTACATGATTACATAAAGAAATAAAGAAAGAAAGAAAGAAAGAAAGAAAGAAAGAGAGAGAGAGAAAGAGAGAGAGAAAGAAAGAAAGAGAGAGAGAGAGAGAGAGAAAAAAATAAAGAAAGTTATGTTTTATGATGTATTCACATTTCAGATAACAGAATATTTAGTGATCTACAGAGCGTACGGCTTGGAGTCCGTGGGCCAACTCTTCCCAGCGTTGACAAGGATAAGAGGGAATAGATTGATGGACAGTTACGCTTTAATTGTATACGATAACCCGAATCTGAGAGAGGTAAACCCATTTGGTGATACGCTAGCTTGGAATAAATATTAGATTAACTTTGTAGTTTGACGTCTGGTACAGGTGGCATTTTGGGGTTCGATTGTTACACAAGACTTATAATTTTTTCGTCTTCCACGGCCAAATATCTGTTGGCAATTTGTTATTGCTGCCTTAATATGTCTATTATAGCCTTTGTATGGATCTCTGCAAATGTAAAAGCGATATGTTAGGTATTTTCGCTTTGACTTTTTTTTTGTACTTTATCGTAATAAATACATATAACGTTAACGTAAATTAAGATTGGGAAAAAAATTATGTAACATTTAGTTAAAACAAAATCATGCATGAAAAAAATACGTATCTATTTTCGATATATGAAAGTCAATTTATTCGCTACTGGACATCTAAAAATTTGCATTTAGATAGTCCACAATGGAATTTAATATACAAAAGAATATTACGTTTACACACACGGTTGTTGCATTTATATTGCTTACAAGTTAGAGGGTCCAAGTAGGATCCAACCAAACCTTTGGAGCTCAAGCAATCCGGGGCACATGCCGTTTCACGGACTGAAGATTCTGATTAATGATTTCAGATTGCTTTCTACAACTTGCTCCAAATCGACAGAGGTGGGATAATAATATGGGACTCGCCTCAGGCATGCTACATCGATACGATAGATTGGAGAGTCTTAGCACCCAAAGCGAGACACATCATTAGTCCGTCAGAAGCACAAGTAGAATGTAGTGTACCATGTAATTGTCCTTATGGATCGAAGAACCGTTGCTGGACAAACAAGTAAGTTATTTTCTTAAATAGGTTAGTGACTATTTTTCCAATATAGAACAATCTTTTTTATTCTTTTTTAATAATTCATATCATAAAAAATGTATACTTCCAAGATTTTTGAACTCAAATAAAACTGAGCGCAGTGGTCCCTCAACTTTGAAGCCATAATAAAAATTATTAACGAGGGCAATTTGCAACGGAATGTTGTATTTTTTTTCTTTGGCCGGCTCTTTCAATTTTGGACCAAAATGGGTGATGTCCTTTAACTAATTTGTTCCTCGTTTTAGAAAATGCCAGCTTTTCATAGAAGAAGAGCAATGTCATGATCAATGCATTGGCTGTCGCAAAACTGCGAAAGACGTTTGTTTTACATGTCGGAATTATAATCACCGATTTGAATGTGTTTCTGAATGTCCACCTGGAACGTAAGTATCTACATACTATGATTACCTAGAATTCTTCAATACTTCAATATGTGGTATTCTCGTAAAGGTATGATGCTGTAGCCGACCGAATACGACAACTGCCGACGCACGCAGCACATGCTCGTAATTCAATGCGGGTTGTCAATGGTCCTCTTTATCCGTATCGGAGTTTCACAAGTAATGGGTACCTACGCTGTATCTGCTGCATGCGTCTGTCGTTTTCGTATGCGGTCGGCTCTCGGAATCATACCTTAAACTTCCAACACTATCATGAAAAGTATTTCTAGTTTCTAGTCCTCCTTTCTGCCATACTTTCCTTTCCACCAATTACAATGTGGTACTCGTCATCAAAACTAGGAACCGTCTTTAAATGGCCAAATTTGCCGACAACTTCGGCATAGCTTGCCACACCAAAAAATTGAATTGAATTGAACATCTTCTCTCATTTTCTGAGAGACTTGATTTTTTGTAATTATTAGTCATTTAAAATGGAATTAAATAAAAACGGATTATTCTAATGACCGGTATTATGTAACATTTTACTCATTATTATTTTCATTGAGATTTTTTTTTTTCATAATAACGTTATAACTGTTTACGGTTCAAAGAAGACCCTAAATGACATGATGAGCACTTATAGTAAAAATGTTTTTCCTATTCGCTGTCATTGTCGCTTGCACCCTTCTAGCATTTCAAACATCCATATAATATTTTGTACCATTCTACAACTTTTGTTTTCCTGTTTCAGAATTGTTATGGTCGAAAATCAATATTGCATAACTAAGCAAGAATGCTACGACCTTCACAAATTTGTTTGGAATAACACCTGCATTTCTGAATGCCCTATAGATTATAAGCTAAATAATAAATTAGCAGAGCCTACCTGTGAACCTTGTATTAATTGTGAAATGGTTAGTAAATTGATCCCATTATTTCATGATACTGCAGAAACAGGAGATAGATGATCTTTGATAGGGTTTTTTTAAGTTTATTTATTACTAGGCAATTATTTTTTCATCCCACCATCTCGGAAAGACTATTTTTGCTCTTCGATAACTGAGCGTAAAAGTCGTTTTTATCCTCTAGAGAGGTAAAGTAAATTTGAATTTAGAACATCGTGTGTACTAGGTTTGTGGACTCAAAACATCATTAAACCTATTTACTTCTACCTCTATGGTGCCGAATTTATCATACAACTTTTTTTTTAATTCATGAAAAACTCAGACTCGTAACCTCCTTGGTGTACTTTTTTTTTAATTTGCTTTGCGCGCATCAATTTTTTTCACGTCATATTGTTGACATTGTTGTTGAATTTTTATTTTGTTGTATTTTATTACTAGTATTAATACACATATTATACAGCCTCCATGGCGTAGTGGTATTGAACGCGGCCGCTACGCAGGAGGCACGGGTTCGATCCCCGCTCAGTGCAAATATTTTTTATGCATGAAAATGGGTATTTGCATTGGTCTGGTCGTGCCTTGGAGAGCACGTTAAGCCGTCGGTCACGGATGCCATACGAACATCTATGGCAGTCGTTACGGGTAGTTGGAGCCCTAAAAAGTTCAACAACAACGGTCTGGCTGCAATGCTTCGATATCGCCTAATGTCATCATTGGGTTGTGGAGGTCAGATGGCAGTCGCTTCACGGCAAATATCGAGGTCCAGCCAAATCCGCAGTTAAGACTGGTAAAGCGGACCCCGGACTCCGAGGTGAAAGCTTCGGATGCTGACTGGGAATTAACGCTAGGAAGGAGAAGCATTTCATTATTTCCTCGCTGAGGTGGGATGAAAAGTTACGTGTTGCACTCGAGTGCAAAGATTTTTCACCTTGTGCTCTTTTGATTCCCTCGCTAACGCTCAAGATTCTAATTTGTGAATCACTCGCTACGCTCGTGATTCAAATTTAGAATCTTTCGCTTGCTCGGTCATCAAAAATGAGCACGCGGTTAAAAAGCAACTTTGCACTCTTGTATAACAAATAACTATTAGCCATTAATTGATAATACTTCTGGACAAGAAAAGTCTTAGATGAAAAGCGCTGGTGTCTAGAATACATCAGGAGTATCTTAGATTCTAAGATATTCCTCTCTGAAACATAGATAAGTGAGTAAGATCAGTCGTGTACAGTGAACTACCTCATCAGAGATATTGTAGAGGCTGTCATGTTAACCCATGTCTAGGCTGGATTGTCTATGCAATTTTTATTGTATTGGCAGTCGTTTAGTTATTTTCTCATTATTGTAAGAGTTCATCTAATAACAATGGTTAGTGGCCTAGTTACAATAACGATATTTTTCTTTTTCAGAATTGTTCCAGTTTGACTATACACTCTTTAGGAACCATCCAAAGTGCAGATAAATGTGTTTATATAAATGGTTCCTTAACAATCCGTATGAGATACATCGTGTACGCTATGGATGAGCTAAAAAAATATTTATGTAATATTCAGGAGGTATCCGATTATATAGCAATAGAATCCTCTGATGTTATAACCTCTTTAGATTTTCTCTCATCTCTTCGGGTCATTAAAGGCAGGAAATTAAAGGATAACAGATACAGTTTATACGTCCACAATAATATTAATTTACAAACATTATTTACGCCGGAAGTAACAAAGACGCTGGTAATTAATAACGGAACTATGTGGTTCCATCAGAATCCTGTGCTATGTATGAACATCATCCATAACATAAAAGATCGATTTCCAGTTCCTCCAAACGATTTAGATATTCCTCTAGGCTCTAATGGATACCCTGGTGGATGCGAAGTGCCTGTTAATTATACTGTAGTGTCCAGTAGTGAAACAACTATTCACATCAGATTTTCTATAAATGACTATAATAGAAATTATTCAGTGTTGTATGTACGGCTTTCACCAGACATTAACTCAAAAGCAGTTCCTGAGAGTTGCTGTAATTTTGAATGGCATAACGTTGATATTAAATTGAATAATGGTCAAAATTTCAGCGATGTGCAACTAAAAAATTTAGTACCGGCGTCTACTTATGCTTTTTGTGTCGAAATATTTAATCCTGTAAACCTTCAACTAAGTAGAAGTAATATAGTTAACGTCACCACCGTTGTAGGAACTCCTGAACCACCTTTTATCCTAGAACTAGTCGCTTCTACTTCGAATGTTGTAATTTTGCGCTGGACTGACCATAAAAACTATATTGAACATATAAAAAAATACGAGTTAGAAATTGAACTTCTAGAAATGAACCTGAGGGAATCTAAGATAGATTATTGTAAATTCAAAGATGACTTTTTTGAAGAAAACGATATTCACCACGCTATTGTTAGAAAAGTACCTCCAGCTTATAGAAGAGACTGTGAAACAATGTGTGGCATACTTTCTTCGGTTACACCTGGAGCTATTGCTGAGGAATACTTTGATGTATGTGATGATCATTTCAGCTGTGATAGTGAAGAGAATGTAATCGCAAAAAATTCAACATACCAAAACTATATCCGAACCTTATTTTTAAACCTAACGGGGCCGAGAAACGACTATCAAGTTGGGGGCTTGGCTCCGTTTAGTGATTACAGATTCAAGTTGAGAGCATGTGTTGAAAATAAATGTAGCAGATCAGCTCGAGGCACTGTCAGAACATTTCGTTCGAAGACTGCTGATAGCATGTCGAACGTGTCTGCTTATGCAGACGAATTAGGCTATGTAACAGTCAAATGGGAAACCCCAAAAATAAGTAACGGTCCGATACTAAGTTATTCTGTCGAAGTTTTACCTAAGGTTAATATAATACCCAATATCATGCCTCACATCATATGTGTACAATGGAATGAAACGATGACTGTTGTTAAGTCGGTGATAACTGCCAAATATTTGGTAAGAGTCTGTCTCAGAACTCTTGCTACAAATAAAAACTGTAGCGATGTCGTAGTAGCTATCGCACCTGTATTACCTATTGCGGTTCCTGTATCAAAAATGTATCTACTGTGGACGGGTGTTCTTTGCGGCATTTTAATGTACATTGTAACATTTCTAGTGGGATGTTTAAGAATTCAGAGAAAAGTGAAGAGCGATACAATACCTTTAGTCGATAGCATGTCTTCGTGTCATGTGGAGAGCGAGCCACCAGCCCAAATGTTATCAGATTTCATGCTATTTCATACAATGCCTATGGAGTGATAGGTTTGTGATATTATTGTAAAATTTTATAGAATAATATGCTATATACAAGATATTGGTTCAGATTGAATGGAAACATTGTATTTTCAATTAAATTAATGGACCGTGAAAAAGATAATTATTATTTGAGATGAGAAATATTTTGTTTCCTTTTTATTACGGTTTTGATTACTTTGGTTGTATTTTTAGTCTCGAACAAAAATATAATTTTAGAACCTCGCATTTTATAGAATTAAATTATTTTTTGCCAATTATGGATTTTATTTATGAATTATACATAGCTTAAAATTTAGTTGAAATTAGTTTACACGGAACGCCATTGTTCTAAATAGAATTCGCCAGTTTGCAAGTGTGCAACAGAACTAGAATTCACAGATTTGATTGAGCTGAAAGTTACAACTAATTTAAACCTTGTATGTTAGTTATGTTAGTTAAATCCATTTTCAGCTATTTAAAGCAACAAGCAAGCATTAAATCAGGATGTCCTGAAGTTAAAAGCACTCCTATAGTTTTAAAACAATGTCTAGATATTGAAAATTCAGCTGCAGTGCATACCATCAGATATATTGCAAACTACATTGCAATTGGGCTGCCTGATAATAGGAGCTATGTCATCTCGTACAAGGTCCTTTAGGAACAGAGCAAATTGTAAGCAAATATGAGAGAGTTCACGTAAGTATAACATAAAACATTTTTCTTGGTTTTTAATTAAGCGCAATAAATTCAGTATTTTTTATATTCACGTGTAGCTTTTAACTTCTTTTGAAATTATCCTGTTTGTAATTGTAAAAAAAGAAACTAGTTATAGATATCCAATAAATCATCATCACAAGTTGAAGCCAATTCATATAATTTACAGTACGAGTTATTTTGTGTCCTGGCATTACAAAATGGCCTGTGTAGACGAGAGTCTTTGTCTACGGAGGACAAAATGTCTGAATATTGAATACATACGATCTCCTGAGAACTTGCCACGGACACGGCGTACGATAATTTGTTGCTCGGCAATTGAGCGAGACGCATACTATGGAAGGTAATATTTTAAAATTACCGGTACCTTATGCTGTTATTTACATACAGTTTAATAAAAGGAGAAGACGTTTTAAAAGAGAATAGAGAACCTTGAGAACAAATATGATAAGGCCCAATCACATTTTTTTTCGGGGGCTCTCCCGTTGTCTATAGATGTCGATGTTTGTTCTGAGGAATTTCATGCGCGGTACTTTTAATCTGCAATGTATGTTATTATTTAATTACTTGTTGAAGTATTTTTATATTGACAGTTGCAAGGGATCTATAAGTAATTATTATCATCGTCTTCGCGTTAGTACCGGTCACATTCGAGGCCTACAGACAGAGTCTGTGGTTAACGTTCCTCCTTTTGCTTCTCTACTTCATACGGTCTTGGGCATCCATGGTAGTGAGGTGAGACCAAGGAACGTATGTCGTGATGTACCAAGCCAAGCCAAGTCAATTAAGCCTTTTCGCAAGGGATCTATTATGAAGGACGAGAAAGTACGCTAACTAACGGCCGTTCCCAATAACATATCTACATTATCTACAGATAAAGGTAAAGGTAGAGATAGTTCCTTTGTCAAATCCTATTGTTATTTTGCTACTATGAATTGCATTTTTATTCTTTCTAATGTCAAAACTGCCCGTCTAGACAAGCGGCAATTCGTTGCTCGGCGTATGATCGAATAGAATGACAAATGTATAGGATTTGACGTTTTTCACATTCATTGACGCCTGTCATGTACGTCAAATCCCATACATTTGTCATTCTATTCGATCATACGTCATAATAGGTTATTGGGAACGGCCGAAAGTCTCTCGTCTGCACAGGCCATAAGAGTCGTTGAACGCTGAAGTTGGGTGTTATAAGTTAAAAGCAAAATTACTAAAGGTAAATGTAATTACGTAATGTATGACAAATGTAATGCGAACGAAATAATGTGTGAGGCTTTTATTCCTGGCATTACGGTAATTATGGAGGTGAAATATGGCATTCAGGTACAACATCTGTGTTTATGTTAACGAAGAATGCTATATCGAAAATGTTTGGTAAATACGAGCATAGGTAGAACTGAACTAGGTACGAGTAGTAGTTAGCATTTTTATTTAAAGTTGTACAAACTTAAGACATGTAGATATGTTCAATTATAACTAACTAATAGTGAACTAGTGAAATGAAAAAAAAAACATTAGCCAGACCAGCATTTAATGTAGTTCTAAATAGTGCTTCTGAATCTTTCTTAGGTAAGCTTTTAGGCGAAAAATATCATTTTCTCTAACAATTTGAAATAAAGGGTTCTCAACATTACAAATTACCTTAAAGAGGTTTTTGTCATTAGCAGTTTTCTTACTATTAATTATATTTTAGTTGAATAATCAAATATAATTTAAATTAGCAGTTCTGGTATCTAAATACCAGATACAGCCATTGACTCGAAGAAGAAGAAGAATAAGTAAAACGGTCGACATTAGTGAAATTGTTGAATGAAATTTTGAAGCATTTATTATGCTAACTGTTAAAATCGATTTCTCATTCTTTTCTCTTTCTTAATCGATTATTGACATTAGTGCGTGAGAATTTCCGAGACTCCAGTTTTGCACCCTAGACGTTAAGTATAGGAGAATTTTGAGCTTTCAAAGATGTGTTCAGGTAGCTCAGTTTACTAAATATAAAATACTAGCTGTTGCCTGTTACCTCGACCAAATATAACCTATGTCCTTTCTCAAGGTCTAATCTACCCTCCTATATCAAATTTCATCAAAATCGTCATCGGTTTAGCCGTGAAAGCGTAGCGGGCATACAGACAGACAGACACACAGACAAACAGACAGTTACCTTAGCATTCATATTATTAATATGGAAGTATGGATATGGATTCCATCTGGAAACAAACTGCGCCAAAAAACACATTATACTTTTTCAAAACCTAGTCTAATATATAAAAATCAATGCCACTTTTCGTTGTTATTTTATAACTCAAGAACGGCTGAACCGATTTGGCTAATTTTAGTCTTGAAATATTTGTGGGTGTCCAGGGAAGGTTTAAACGGGCCAAAAAATATGGCGGTACAAAGTTCGCCGGGTCAGCTAGTCTTACATAAAATTGTGTTCTCATAATACGGTAACACCACTATTATTCCAGAAGAGACGACTCACTTCATTATATTCCGAACAACGAAGCGTCGCATAGAAATGCTTGCGTTTAATTAGTCCCGTAGAAGATCTGTCGGGTTGAGATAAGGTATTTTACGTCTAATTGCCAAACGGTTGGACGAATATTGTCTTTATTATTAGGATTTACGCAGTTATGTATGTATATCCATCGCTTTGAAAGGGCAATTATACCGTGAATTAAGGCATAAGGTGACGTCACGCGTAAATTTCTAAAGGGTGGGCTGAACCATCACTGTAGTTAATATTCAGATTTTTGGGCAACAGAGGGTACAGGTAGGGTTTACATAGTAGGATCCTGTTAGACTTCCTTGAAAGAGTTTTAGTGGTCATAATAGTAAATAGAATTTATATCAAATTAAGTTTTATATTCAGTACTCACACATGTTTAATTCTTATTTTATATGAATTAGCGTTAGTAGCATCTTTCTCCACCCTAGCGTTAATTCCCAGTCGCATCCGAAGCTTTCACCTCGGAGTCTGGGGTCCGCTTTACCAGTCTTAACTGTGGATTTGGCTGGACCTCGATATCTTCCGTGAAGCGACTGCCATCTGACCTTCCAATGGTGACATTAGGCGACATCGAAGCATTGCAGCTAGACCGTTGTTGTTGGATTTTTTACGGCTCCAACTACCCGTAACGACTGCCATAGATGTTCGTTTGGCAACCGGGACCGACGGCTTAACAAGCTCTCCGAGGCACGACCAGACAAATGCAAATACCCATATTCATGCATACAAATATTTGCACTGAGCGGGGATCGAACCCGCGCCTCCTGCGTAGCGGCCGCGTTCACTACCGCTACACGCCGCGGAGGCTATCGAAGTACTATTTATTACTAGATACTTTATTACATTACCAATTATAAATAATACTAAAAGCAATATTCTAAAATAACTGCATAATAATAAAGCAAAGACTATAGAGCTAAACACTATTTCATTAAACCGTAGCGAACTACTCAAAGGCATCGCTCCATGTTTCCTCAGTGCCCGTAAAGCACCATCTAGACGGATAATCCGTTGCTCATTCAGTTGCTATTGCGGCGAGTTAATAACCTCCTCTGGTTTCTTTCAATGTTGATTCGAGAGGTTTTATACAGAAAATTACCGTCAGCAGTAAAATTCTGCGAGGGAAATAATATTAAGAGGTTTGTTTTAGTTGTGATGAAGAAGTTTGTGGGGTGGCCAAACAGTCTATGTTGAACAAAAATATATTAATACCAGCTTCTGCCCGTAGCTCCGCCCGCGTGGATTACGGTTATCGCGACAAAACATATCCTTTCTTAAGGTTTAATCCACCCCTATACCAAATTTCATCAAAATCGGTTCAGTAGTTTAGGCATAAAAGCGTAACAGACAGACAGACAGACAGACAGACAGACAGACAGACAGACAGACAGACAGACAGACAGAGTTATTTTCGCATTTATAATATTAGTATGGATATGGATAGTATGGATATGGATTTTAGAGCAAATTCATTGTTTATTTGTGTGATATCTAGACTCAAACTGTAAATAGCTTGTGTCCCACTGGAGAGGTTTTGTGCAGCTGTCATTGGGAAAACCAAAGTCTTCTTCGCTGACGGCACAGAATCTCTTTGTTCTTAAAGGGTCGGCACCACGAGTTTGACCTCCCCTGGTGTTACATTCGTCCATAGGCTACGGTATCTACTTTCCATCAGGTGGGCTGTATGCTGGACTGCGAGCTATTAAAATGTCTGTTCACTTTCAAGTGAATAAATATTTAATCATGATATTCTAAATTATTAACTAGCATTGGCTGTAGGAAAATTCTATTGAATAAAACATTAGAGGATGAAACCTAGTTTCAGAATTGAATACGTTCGGAGTTTGGAACTTTTGGTATCGTTTTAATACTGGCTAATTAGCCAACATTAAGACGAATTAGGAACTGGAACATTTATCTTCCATTCATTAAAAAAGCATTAGAAGTTTCTTGGGACTTGCGATATTACGGTACAGGTTTCTTCGTACAAACTCACTTACTGAAAAGATTTATCAAAATGTATATAACTTTATACTGGTTTTCCTTAAAAAAATATTTCAACATGACCGAATGTGAATGTCAAAAATATTAGGCGTTGTATGTAACTTTTCAGGGGAATTCCTTCCTTTCCTAGGAAGTTCTTTTCTACAGTTCCTAGAGTCCCTAGTAAAAGACTCTATGGATAATCTTAGTGTGGTTTTATTCGGTTTAATCCTGGCATAACGACTTCAATGCTAGCCCTAGTGAGGTGGTACACGATGTACGTTTCTACAAGAAAAAGCGTAATAATGCTCATTCGTATGCTAACTAACACCTAAAAATCCCCCAAAATATTACATTTATAATATTTATAAATAGGATGAGTTTCAAACATCAATAAAACTATGTGTCTACTACAAATATAAAATGGTTTACAAAGGTCACCATACTCTTCCCATGGGTGTCGTGCAAAGCTATTGAGGGATGGGTTATCTTAATAAACGTCAGGGGACACTTAGCATGTGTCAAATATCAAAATTATCTTTATACCTACTAATGATGTTTATGTCTCCGCCAACTAGCTAAATCAGCCGTTCAATTAACTGCCCAGGCGGATAATAGTACCTACTAGCGTACTATTGCTTAGGCCATTCGCATTGCTTAGCATTCCAAAGTTAGTGATAGGTTTTTTTTTAGTATTTTCATTATATTTGATTCATGAAAAATTTATACATTGTGTTTGAAATTTTTTACGGTATATAATAAAGTAATAATTTGTAGTAGCTTTATTGAGTAAGCTTCGCAATCCGGCTTGGACAGATTAGGTTAGTTATTTTTATAGTCATGCAGAAACAAGTCACTTGCCTAGCTGTTTCATTAAATGGCTAGGCAAGTAATTAAACGTCATCGATTCTAGCTGTTTAATTAAATTGCTGAATATCATTCAGGCCGTTTATTGAACGGCGCCGTTTTAGCAGCCTAGGCGGTTAATTGAACGGCTTATTAAGCTAGTCGGCTGCGACATTTATACCAAACTAATTTATTCAATTAAACTGTATTCACGTCCGAATTAAAGTTGTGTGCCGAGTATCAAAACCAAGCGATTGTGATCACTTTGAGTACTTTGCTAGTCAAGATCGATATGATGCTGACTGTACTGACCACAACAAATTGTTACTTTAATTTGGGTTCTAACTACTGTATGTAATTTTAGTTCTTGACAAGGGACTCTCCCAAGAGAACGCGTATAATAACTTTTGTTATTACCATAACGTCGGCGCTGTTGTTAACTTAAATGTTAAAACCCTAAGAATAGGTGCGAATGGATCCCTTCATGGTCTTCCCTTGATAGCTAACAATTGTGTCACATAGTAAGTTGTTTGCTTTGCAAATGACTAGCGTCACGCGTGATCCTAAAAAGTCAGTCAGGTTGAAGGGGCAGGTGTATAAGACGATCATTAGGCCTGTCCTGTGGAAAATGCGTCGCCATGAAGATGATGATGATGACTATGTTTGCTTTACAGCAATATTTGGTCAATGTCACCTCCTAGCAGTCCCAGCTGGCTGGTGCCTATGATAGGTAGGTCTCGAATGCATCAGAGATCAACGCTAAGATGAAGTCTGTTATTATTGTCTTACCCGGTGTAAAATACGTCAGTACTTCTACATGTATTAGTTTTACTTCCTAAAAGGAAAATTTAAAGTTTTGACTATATACTGTATAGATACAGTATGTCTAACAAGATACGTTCGAAGCGAAGGATTTCGGGCACAGTTTCGATAGCGAAAGCGTCTGGAAGTATTAATTTGGCGAAAAATAAAACTTTTTTTGATATCCTAATATATGGGAATGATGTACAGGTGAAAGGCATTAATGTATGGGGGTTGTAAAAAAAAAGTTTTTTTTCCCCAAAATAATACTTCCAGACGATTTTGCTAACGAAACTGTTCCCAAAATCTTTCGCTCCGAACTCATCATCATCATCATCTGCCTAAAGACGTATTCTCCTGATTGCATCCGTGGCCAAGATGACCTCGAAGCTCAGGGTCCGCCTTCCGGCTCTTCCTTCTCCACTTCACACGATCTTGGGCGTCCATGGTAGTGAGACCATTAGCACGCATATCACCCTCCACGAACCGAACTAGCGACTATAAAATCACCCAGTATAGTCTAAGGGTTAAAGGTGACAGGAGATTTTCACTCCTAAATACAATTAAACTGTCAACTAAACTAGAGTAGGGCACAGTAAACTTATATTTGTTTCCCAATAACAAACTATTTAGATTATCATTCGAAACATTTTGACTGTTCAGTTCTCTTCAGATCTCATTACAACTTCCTACAGTTTGTTTAATTGGCTACCCACTACACGTAATTGAGGCACCTGTGCCAATTTAACTTGGACTCCTTCACCTCCCGCGGTTGGTACTAAATTGGAATAATAAAGAGAGAATCAGTTTCATGTGAAGGTCTTGATGAGTTGGATATTCAAATGCAACAGTGGGTTGCGTTTGCAAGTGTAATTTGATGTTTTCAGTGCCCTCCACCATGTAATTGTTGTATGAATTGTCTCGATGTGCTTTGTTGTGGCTTGTGAATTATTTATACAAAGTAGAGTGTAAATTATTTCGATTTAATGGTATTGGCTAATTTGGCATGTTAGTTTGTAATGTACACTATGCGTAATGAAAATTGAACGTGTAGATGTATACTTAGTCCTGAATTGCTGCATTATTGTATTTTCCATCAGGATGAACAAATTTCCACTTATAGCGCCTATTAAAATGATCTAGCAAGTGGATACTGCCTATGCATATGCATAAGTAATGCAATGCAATTCTTCATAAGCATACTCAGATTTCACTGTGAGGAACTGGAAATTCTCTCGCACCATTATAAATCGCAAAAACATTTCAATTTTACTATTTAATACTATCTTCAATTATCTTCTAAACAGTTGTCAATTAATTGATTTATATCGTAAATGTAGTAAAACTAAAACTAAATTTATATCTTGCATGTAGTTTATAAAATATTATGCAGTAGGAATGAATTTTATGTCTTGTAGCATTTTTCCTTATCGATGTTGACCAATAACGTGTTCAAAAGGCTGTAACAACATAGTAAGAGTATTCGGATATGAAAGGATAATGAGACCCGCCCAGTCTAGAGTTGTTCCTACCGTTACTGGCAAGGAGCAGACTAATACCGGTGCACAAATATATTAAATAATAATTTAACTGCCGATTACTGTGGCGCGCATCTTACTGAATGGTATTTGACTCTGGTATATGGAAGTCTATAGAGTTGAAAATACTTGTTACAGCCTGTTGTGGACAGCCTCCGTGGCGTAGCGGTAGTGAACGCGGCCGCTACGCAGGAGGCGCGGGTTCGATCCCCGCTCAGTGCAAATATTTGTGTGAATGAAATATGAGTATTTGCATTGGTCTGGTCGTGCCTCGGAGAGCACGTTAAGCCGTCGGTCCCGGTTGCCATGAGAACATCTATGGCAGTCGTTACGGGTAGTTGGAGCCCTCAAAAATCCAAAAACAACGGTCTAACTGCAAAACTTCGACATCGCCTAATGTTAACATTGGGTTGTGGAGGTCAGGATGACAATCGCTTCACGGAAAATATCGAGGTCTAGCCAAATCCGTGGTTAAGACTGGTAAAAGCGGACCCCAGACTCCGAGCTGAAAGCTTCGGATGCGACTGGGAATTAACGCTAAGAGGAAGACTATTTGTTAATGATAGTATCTAGTTTGATACATTTTGTAGTCGTTTCTGATCGAAAGATTTTAGGCACAGTTTCGATAGCGAAAGCATCTGGAAGTATTCATTTGGCGAAAAAAAAACTTCTTTTTTATAATGTATGGGAATAATGTACAGGTGAAAGGCATACTGTATGGGGGTTGTAAAAAAAAAAGTTTTTTTTCCGCCAAAATAATACTTCCAGACGATTTTGCTAACGAAACTATAAAATCACCCAGTATTGTATGAACAATTTAGTTCCAAACTAAGCTCTCTGTTAGCTTCGGTAATAGTACATTATGGTACAAGCGTGTAAAGTTGGTGATTACCGCTGAGGCGACATTGAGATCCGAGCCGTAAGGCGAGGGTCTTAAGAGAGCCGAGGACGGTAATCACCATACACGCGAGTGGCATACGATTATTTTCAACACACGAATAAAATAATACTAAAAATACTACATAACACAACTTCAACTTCAACTTCTTCTTAATGGCGTCTGCAGCAAATCGCCGTCAGTTTGCCAATGTCAAGTAAATTATAAATTTTTATAAAATTATTAATGGCGAAACGCCAATGTCAAGTTTTCAAGATATTTTCTACCAGAGCCACGTTAGCCACGGCAGTAACTTTGTTTCCGTGTGTCCACCCCCCACGAGATTCAGATGGTCGATCAGGACGTGTGGTTGGATTTTAGGGGGCTACATAACACAATCAAAACACAATAGTAAAAATCTATTTGTTGTCATACTTGTCATAAATATGCGCGCGCATCTAACATTTTTTTTATTTGTTCCTATCGGAACAGGCTAAGGTGCTATCACTATGCTGCCTTGTCATTGGTTATTATTATATACTTATTTGGATGATGATTTTTATTAAAAAAAAAAACAATTTTGTGAAAGTTTTGTTTATTAAACACGTACTACACGTTGAAATTATCTTTTAAAACAATGTCGCCTCGGCGGTAATCACCAACTTTACACACTTGCACCATAATCTACTATTATTTTTTCAATTATCCGTTTATTGCTGTTCAATAAAGGATACGTCATAATATATCTTGGTAGGTAATATTTCTAAGACACGTTAATAGGTTGCCACGTTTCTAAGGAAAATGAATATTAAGGTAGCCAATACGAAACGAAATATTCAATTAACCTTCTATAAGATCCCTTTCATTACCGAAAGTATTTTTTCATTCATCTATTGAAAGAGGAAACAGGGTTCGTTCGGTAGTTTGGTAATTAGTAAGTAATTAAAAGCTATATGCTATGCTATAACTTATATCTGGTGGATGTAGGGGACCTGTTCTCTAATTATTTTTCGAGCAAAATAATACAATACTTCTCGATATCAACACCCTCTGCAGATGCGTAGAGATGTGGCGTCCTTGGCGGTATTTTACCGTCTCTACCATGGTGAATGGTGCAGAATATTCTATCAAGAACCAAGGGGTTTGGTGACTCCTTCTGCCGCACCATTAAGACCTGGAATTCCTTACCAGCTTACGTGTTTCCGTCCTCCTACAGTTGAAAAAGCATCTGATGAGGCCGTCAAGCTGAGTGCCACCATTGTGGCATGGTCACGTACCATGCCATGCCATGCCATGTCTATAATGGTGACCCTCTTTCCAAGACTTTGCCCTCAGCTTACCATCTGGCAAGGCGAAGTCAAATTGACGTGTCCTATGTATATAAAAAAAAATACCCGCGGTTCGACCTGCTTGCTGTGGCAATGTGGTACGGAAAAACGTATCGCTTCAGGCTCTAAAGGGGCTGAAGCCTTCAGACCCTGTAGACAATTGGCAATTCGTTGGCCAGCGTATTGTAGAATAGAATGATTAATGTGTGGGATTAACACGTATTTTGAAGTTTATGACGTTTGTGATATACGTCAATATTTTTATACCACTAAGGTGATAGACAAGTTAACGGCCCACCTGATGGAAAGTGGTTCCTGCGGCCTATGGACGAGTGCAACACCATGGGAGTCACGCTCGTGCTGCCGATCATGTACGAACAGAGAGCTTCTTTGCCGTGAGTACAGAAGACAAAGCAGAACAAGCCTTTAGTCTTCCCAATGACAGCACAAAAACTCTCTAGTGAACTCTGGCTACCCTACTCACCGCCAGGATCACAACGAGAGGTTATTATAGCCGCGGTGTTCTATAGGGCGGAGGTACTGCTCAATTGGTACGGCGGTATTCCCTTCCAAATTGAGTGTCTTACCTCCATCAATGTCATCCATCAATGTCATCCATCAATCCCATACATTGATCAATTTATTCAATCCTAGTCTACAAACGTATTGCAACTTGTTTAGAGAGGTAGGGATGTTTAAGTTAGTATTTATACATATGTACAGTATGTACACTAATCATTTCATTAAGAAATGCATTTTTAATACCACTTCGGTGGAACACTTACCACCTGATGGAAAGTGGTTACCTTGGCCTATGGATGCATGTAACATCAGGGGCGACAACCTGATTACTTTCTGTCAATTTATGATTTTCTGACAATTATTACTGTTTTATTCTATTTATATATTCTCTATGTACACCAAACTACCCGAAAACATTCTTCTCCTGTTATTTCTATCCATCCTATGGTTGCCTGTAAGAGATTGCCGCAGAGTGATAAGGCCGCCATCTGTACTTACCACATACCTAACTCAGTTCTCTATGTTATATTGTTATATCTATAGTGTACAATAAAGACGTTTTTACTTTACTTACTTACAACCTTCTAATGCATTTCTTGAAGAACCCCATACTGTAGTCTCTTGGAAAAACCATGGCAGGGAGTTCATTCCACAGTTGGTTGGTGTTGAAGAACTCTAAAAACCACTCTGTATATTTTCTTCATGATTGCCTCGCTCCAGGGGCGTGCCAGTGGGCGGACCACTCTATACATCGAGAAGCTTCGCAGACGATGATTGAAAATATGTATTTAGCTGCAAATAACAACGTCAGGCGTAGACGGAGACTTATTGAATTATATACGTTCATTCCATTAGATTAGATGAGGAAAAAATGTGAGCACATTTTCTTATGAGCTTCAAGCAATATTATTTTCGTCATGTCTGATGCAATGAATGTACGTTTGGTGATCAGGTTTCTGAACATTACTTCTGTAAGTATAAGTAAGTTTAATATGATACGTTATTTATGGTCTGGTTGTCTATAGTTGCCTGTAAGAAATTGCCACCGAGCGATAAGGCCGCCATCTGTACTTACCACAAACTTGTAACTCATGTTATTTGTAAAATCCTTAGTGTACAATAAAGATGTTTTATTATTGTTTTGTTAACCGATTACATAAAAGGAAGAGTTTTCCAATTGGATTGTAATTATTACAACTTACTACATGGTGATAGAATTTATGATCAAACTCTGCAACTGAAAATAAAATGTCGTACGGGTGAAATCGACATGTGCAATTTTAAAGCAAAAATCAAATCATATTTTTTCCGAAATCGGAATCAGATAATTCTCTCCTATTAGTATTTGGTTAAAAAGCTGAGGTGCAGTCCAGAAGATACGGTGGTCCTTGACGGCCCTGATAGATACTCTCCCACGGCCAGCCTGAAGGACCTGGGACTGTAGCAAGAGGTATACACTAGGCCGGGCAGAGCATTCCAGCCTTAGAGTATACATTGCTATAGAGCGCGCCTTACAAGTATGAACTGCTATCACGGGTATGAACAGTACCGAGGCTTCTGGCTCAACCTCAACCAGTAGCAAAACAATACCCATCAAAATGACTTCGCAAATAATATTTAATTCGATATGTTAAATCAAAATTTTATACAACATCGTATATTTGTAGTAATAATGACGCAAAAATAACACAAAATGACGCTATTTTTTTGTATTTTGGCTTTATGCATATCAAATCGAACAAAAAACTTCATAACAACAAACTACAATAATAAGTGCATCTATTGATATTTTCGGTAATGCATGAAACGTCACTATAGGTGCGCTATACCATCACAAAGTATCTGCTAACACTCGGCGCCAAAGACCTGAGTGATAGGAGCGCTGTATATATGTATACTCTAAGATTCCAGCTCTATATCGTGCGGCAGAGGATCAGGTTGGAATTATTATTGAAAAAATTAGATGGCATACCATGACTAACACACGACTGTTACTCCATCACCGATAGTTGTACAAAGGATAACCCTCCATCAGTCCAATACCTTATTCACCAATCTCAAACCACAAATCTGTCTAGTAGCAGCGCTTTACAACTTTATCAGCAAATTTATTAAAAAAAACATCCCTTCTCTGCATAGTTGGGAAGAAACTTCAAACTACTTCAGAGTTATCAAGTTCATATGTGTAAATACGATAGATAGTGGAGGCAGAGACAACAAACTAGCTGTTATAATGTTACACAAAGTTTCTTACGTCTCTGTGGCTGACAACCTTTGCTAAGTAGAGTTGAGTTCGAAGTTTCGGATCGATATTGCTTTATGCGGTTGGATCTTTGTTTGTTCTTATATATATTGTATTCTTCGATTAACAAGGGTATATTGACTACTATTTGTTGAGGAGTTCATATTTAGTTCGACCTTCGAACATTTCTTGCGAATATATGGTTAGTTTATATTCAAATATTAATGATGTTGAACCATACACCTACCTACATCCTTCAGGTATATAACGAGACAATAAGAACGCTCGTCCCGTCCCGCGTGCTTATATAATATTATCTAACATTTAAGTTAGTTGTTATTACAATTTTTTTTTGCGTTGTTTATTCCATTGATGCCCACGGCTACATTCTGTCATCACACTACTCGCCACAGGCAGGGAATTCATCCTCACACATTGCGACTGGAAACCGTACGCACAGTGAGGTATGTGTTTTTCCAAGCGTCTACAACATGGAGGTCTTCTAGGAAGGTATTATTAGAAAGTTCCTATAGGGTCGGCCGCACGAGTATGATGCCACGCCCTGGTGTTGCACATGTTCATAGGCTACGGCAACCATTTTTCATCAAGTATGCCGAGTGCTTGACTGCCACCAAAATATGGTATAAAAAGGCTTTGGATACGGTAGGTACCCGACGTTTTGCAATCTTTTCAGCAGGTATGGTCACGGGGAGCACATAAATAGGTATTTAGAAATTCTTATAAAATATTATTGACGTTAATAGAAATATATCTACATTACGTACCTACATACACAGCGTAGTCGTAGGAGAGATGAAAGTTACGAACATACATAGCTCTCAATGAAAGTACCATTGTTTTCACATGCAATGTCTAGCGGAGCGGAGCGGTGTGTAATATCGAAACTAATCCGAGTATCCACTGACCGATCTAACTTCTGAGGCGATCGGAACTAATTATATAGCGTACCTCTATCTCGGGGATTTAGTTCAACATGGAATCTTGTCATTTTCTACTACTGGCTACTACGGGAATCTGCAGAATGCTTTATCATTTTACGAGATGATGCTGAAAAGTTACTAAAACGACGGGCTTAATGTAAATAATAAGTAACGAAAGAATCTCTTAAGAATTGTTTTATTGAAATCATTTCACACTTTTTGTTAAACAAATTTAATTGTAGGACAAGATTAAAAATTGTGGCAGGCCGGGAATGCAGAGAGTATGTGAATTTTACTGTCGAGACGTCACGACGAATGTGCGTGCGGGACGCTGACGATAACTCGAGTTCCCTGACTTCCAAAAAAAATCACTGAAAACGGCCCAACAAGCCAACCATCGATTTAAAGAAGTTTTCAGTCCAAAAATCAGTCCATGCGTTTAAATTGCGTCCTGTTTTCAAATTTTCCCAATTAGAATACCCACAACTCGAGAATATCTCCAAACTGCATACTAAACTACTGAAGTCTGATGTAAGTGCGGGAACTCCGTTGGAAGTGACACCACTGATTTATTGTAGTACTCTAGTTTGAATGTTAAGTAAATCCTATCTGAATCCAATTTGGTTAATACTGCTCTTCGTGCTCTTCGGTTAATCTCTTAACCACAGACAATTGACCAATGAAACTTCTTTATTTAATTTACAATATTTGTTATCGTTTATGCTTGACCATATCGATTTATGCCATAAAAGTGAAGGAAGTTATTGCTCCTGATTTTAGAGTTTCTATTACCGATTTGGGTTCCTAGTTTTCGAAAATATTTGAATGTAGTAAGTGATGTACTAGGTACTTAAGTAGGAGGTAATATACTTAAATAATTTAGTATGTTCAGAAGATATAATACTATTGATGCACGATGATGACGTCAATGGCTGTGCTGCTTATAATGACGTAAGCAACGTTGCTTATTTGAGTAAAAGTCAAGTTACAGGAATATTGCGTGGGTGGGAAATAAAGTTAGCGAAATGCTGCCTACTCCTTCCGAAATTTAAAGGTGTGAATATATAATTACGAAGATAAATTTCACGCCTCTTTGCACAGATAACTTATAAATAAAGAAATACAGATTATTAAACTCGTTTTATTTCTAGTGACATTATTCCTAGATTGGCGCGCTAATAATTTCAAAAGCTTTACTTGGTCAATCAAAAAGACAACAATTTCTCTAGCAACATGCTGTACCTGAAACGATTTGTGAATACCTACTCAATTACTTATAGAAGAAAATACGACATGCAGATATTCACTATCCTGCTAGATCTAATTCCAGCATGTAGGTACAACAGAACGGATCTCATTTCTCCAGATCCATTTGGTTCCATTAGCGATATCAATATAGGTCATGGATGCCGTTGACAACTTAGTTATGAGATATTCGTTCCGGTATTAATTATCTAGCTTTCAATAATATTGGTCTTACCGTGTTTTGTGCAGTAGACGTGAGACGTGTCCATGAGGGTTATTAGTAATTGAATGCATAAAAGGAGATTGGAGGTTCTGGCAAAAATGATTTGGATAAATAAAACTGGTGTAACCAAAAAAGTAATAGATTGTAATTTGTAAAATAGCATTTAACCGAATTGTTACATTTAGTTACAATGTTTGTACTTGCATCTCACGAACTTTACGAATATTGCATTATTTTCCTTGATATTATTTGATGAAATAAAAAAAATTGTAATAAAAGCTTGTTGAGTGTAATGTTGGTGAATCGTTTATCCGGTTCATATTACCTAAAGAAACAATCAAAGATGTTACTATCCTAAATCCTACGCTCAAAGTTATCTAAAATGATTTCATGGAATATTAGAATGGGTCCGAATATTTTTTGTGAGAAAAACTGTTGTTTTGAAATTGCTGAAAACAAATCCAATTTCCAAGTTGGATGGTGAACCTAAATCAATGCGGAGTGAAGATTCAATTTGTGAATCCGGCTACAAGTAGTTGCTATGCTGTATATGCGGATATATCGATTACGAGACTTAAAACTTTAATCTTAAAAGACAGATCTGCAATGAAGGAATCCTGTCATGTGACTAAGTTGGTGAACTAGTGTTCTTAGAGTGTTTTCACAGTATCGGATCCGATATCGGTGTCGGACACCGGTCCGATATCAGAGAAAGTAAAATATATGAAATATGTGCCTGTCCTTCACATTTTCCGGCCCGATATCGGACATCGGAGCCGCTGTGTTGTCGGCTGCGAGCTATCGTCGTCCGACACCGATATCGGATCGGATAATGTAAAAACGCTCTTAGTGGGATATATTTTATTCTTGAAAACTGTGCTCAGCTGTTTCAACCGCGAGAATAAGTAAATCTTGAAATATCTCACTTATGATTCATAAGGTGCTGAACTTCTGAACTTCAAGCCAACATAATATACTGTGAGTATGGCATGGCCAAAGGTGGTTATAATAAAAGTATATTAGGAGATCTAGACACCAGGTGCGAAAATATCTATCTTTAAAAAAAATGCATACTTTTCCCTTGGTCACGCCATAACTTGGAAGCGACTTTAGCGATTTCATTTTTTTTACGTTTTCCAATATCAAACTTTGTAAAAGGTTAAGAAAATTGCGCAGAAAATTGGAAAATCTTAAGAATTTAACGACTATTTCAGTACTCTATGCGAAAGGAGCTGCGAGCAAAAGTAAGTAACTATAACAATAAAAATGGCAATATCATAACTAAAAAATTATATTTCCATCGTTATCATTGAACGTTACATACGTTGTAAAGTAATAAATTAAAGCGTCCTTTGTTATCGCATACCTAATGAAAGGAACCTGAATGATACACAAAATAAAAAGCAGCATTTTTCTATTATTAGTGAAATACGATACTCTGAAGTTCATTAAAGAACCATAAGCCATTTTAAAGTTAAAACCAATACAAGTAATATTGAAATATATCAACAATTAAAAAGATAATACCCAGAAACATTTGTACAGGAACATGGATAAAACCCATCTGCGGTCTGCAAATTACTCGCACCGTTAATGAAAACTAAAGGCTGATACAAATACGAACTTTAAGTTGATTGGAAAATTCGTTCGTGTATATCGGAATACATTGATGCTTTAAAAAAATCCGTATAGAACTTTATGTATAATCTAAGTATTTTTTTTTTTTTTTTTTTTTTTTTTTTTTTTTTTTTTAACATTCTACACAACGCTATCTAGACCCATGGTAAGCTTAATTAGCTTGTGTTATGGAATCTAGAATGCGGATATACATACTTAGATACTTTTTTTTTTTTTTGTAAATACATACATATTATACATAGATACACCCAGACCAATGCAAATATTTATATTTATGCATACAAATATTGGCACTGAGCGGGGATCGAACCCGCGCCTCCTGCGTAGCAGCCGCGTTCACTACCGCTACGCCACAGAGGCAGTCGTATAAAAGTTGGTATCATTATAATCAATATTTTATTTATACAATACATAATGATCAATCGAATGACGAACAGTGTTGCGAAGTAGGTATTATTTACTACATAACCCATTGATTTAAATGGTTACTTAATAAGTAACGCATAATCACAGTGGAGTTTGTTGCGCCGTGCGCCGCTTAGAAAGCGGTGGATAAGCAGAATTTGACGTCAAAAAGATGTAGGTAATTACGTTCCACAATTTGTAGGAATAAAGAATTTGAATCTGACCAATACGATCAAGGTCACGTCTAGATCTTAGTATATCAACTTTGTTTTGTATAGTTCAGGTATTTCATCAAATCAATTCCAGACTTCAGACGTTTTCAAACAGACTAAAAGAACATTACCTAGTGAACCCAAAACAACTTCTGAATCAGATGTTTATAACTCAAAGGATAAAAAATACGTTTAGCGAGCATAATTTCATGCCAGACGGACAGAAAGCGAACTTCGAACGTAAACTTGTAAGTCTATTTCTTTTAGTGGATTTACAAAAAGGCTTTTCATAAAGATGTCCATTTCATTCGGCGCGTAACCAAATTGATATAGGTTACGTAACCGTTAGTTTTTCGAAGGGATATAGCGGTATTTACATATAATACTGGTAAATTTGAGTGACGTTAGAATTATGAATGGCTGAGGCCATTTGTGACCTTTCCGATCGGATATGTAAATAGGGCTGAAGAGGCTATATCGTGAAGTTTTCCATCGATATCCGTGGACCCTTCGTAAACTGTTAGAACGGTTGCCTATTACAATAATAGATATTGCTATATTTATTGGAAGAAAACGCCATTTGCAGAGGTTTATCGTACAATGTTGTGGAAGGAAAATATCTTGAGAATTGTTATTTTGATTAATTTCGAAGTATGTTAAAGATAATTTCTTTGGAAGTTGTCCTGGGTTTAGAGTGGAAAATTTTGTAAAACAAATCCTGTAACTCTATTGCAGTGGAGTCATAATAAAATTCCGAGAATCAGTAGACTCCTACTGATTCTCGGAATGCGTTATATAATCTTCATGCAAGTTTTCAATGTTGTTAAATAGCATAAGATGAAAGTTCCTCAATGGTCTATATTTGTTAGACTGCCCACAACATCCCCATTTTTCTGAATGTAGTCAAATTGATGGCTATTACAGAAATAACACACTTAATATATTGTTCATTTCTTTCAGAAAGATTGTCTACAAACTAAGACAAGTAGAAGGTACAGGTAGAAGGGGTAGGTCCAAGAAGTCCTGGCTTGACGTTGTGGAGGGTGACATGCATGCAAACGGTCTCATTACACCCAAAATCTTGCGAAGTGGAGGAAGAAGAGCCAGAAGGCTCCGAGGTCATCTTGGCCACGGATGCAATCAAGAAAATGTGTCTCCATGAAGATGATGATGTCTACAAACTAAGACACTATTTCTATCGTAGATTTAATCATTTTTTTATGTCTTATTCGTCACCACCACTGTATACGTTTTGCATTAGAGAGAAATAGGACCAGGTGGTGCTCATAACCTGAAAATAATAAGAAATATTTAATTTCAGCCTAATAAATAAATTCGACTAAAGCAGCAGTCATAGCTGTAGCTGCAAAATTTCAATATGATGTAGACTAAATGTAGGTTTAATGAGAAAATTTTGATTTTAGTCTATCATCACTGTTTAAACTATCGGCAACATTTATATGAGGAATATATCTTGAAGTCTCATGGTACCGTTTGAAATCAAGTTAAAAAGCAAGCGGTCGATGCTTACAAGTTTTTAAATGAAATTTTCAAGTATAGATGGATGGATTCGAATAAAAAAAATTCTTCGATTTCGCCTAATGTTAACATTGGCTTGTGGAGGTCAGATGACAATCGCTTCACTGAAAATATCGAGGTCTAGCCAAATTCGTAGTTAAGACTGATAAAGCGGACCCCAGACTCCGAGCTGAAAAAGCTTCGGATGCGACTGGGAATTAACGCTAAGAGGAAGAAGAAGATGGATGGATTCGAACTCGTGACCAGTTCCTTACAGGGGGAATGCTCTGAACACTGAGCTACCGAGTCAAATTCTCATAAACTTACCTAAATTCAGCCATCTTAGGTCGATGGTGGCCGTCTACGGTAGCTCAGCCCTTGTAAGGGCCTAGTCGCGGGTTCGAGTCCCGCCTCAAGCATTTCACTATTTCCTATCTTATTCGATTACAATGTTTTGTCTGAAATTTGCTACAATGTGATGTTGATTCTCATTAAATATATATTAGCACTCTGTAAGGAAAACATAGGCGCCAAGCCCGAGTTCATTAAATTATATTTTAGTAGAGCCATGGTCAAATTTTCACCACCGCCTGAGGCGTACTAGTTTTCCCTTCATTACCATATCATCCGTGTTCGTGAAATTTACATAGTTTTCTTATTCCGCAAATAGTTGAGAATCTTCTTGCTACGTTTCGTCAACAAAGGTCCAACATACATTACATTAACACATTCAATGCAGTTCTTGTTCCCCTTTGAATATATATTTCGGTCGGTTTAATAACATGTTCGCGTTTTGATGATTCGCTATTTTACTTTTATGATAGTAGAAATTATGTAGTTATGGTCATTCGTACTTTTGTGCCTCCTCTTGACTTATTGTAATCAAATCCTTTATTAGTAAGGTTACAATTTCTATATTGTAAACTTGTGCTGTGTCATCTTTACTAATAGAAATAAATAGGTATACAATATTTCGACAGTTAATGACAGCATTTATTAGCATTTCCGATCGATCTAACCTATGAGTTAACTGTTATAAACTTGACTATATTTTATTTTTATAGTGTAGAAATCCCCTCGGACACTCATGTATTGACTCAAACCGTTTAAATCCGAACGCCATCTTGGATTATCAATTGCCGAGGATGAAGTTGTCCCTGGCATTCCCCTCACATCTGGCATATCACTCACGAATTTGGTGATACTGCAGCAACAATTAAAGCTATTGATGGCAAATTACATTTGACATACTATATCTTTTTATTCTAACTTCAAAAATATACCAATGGTCGGTTGGGATGCGATGATGCTCTCATTCTACTGAATTGTGCTATTCGTCCCTTTTGACCGGAACAGTATTGTTACGATATAAAAATGTCCATTTTGTGCATTCGTTTCGACCATTGAGATATTTTTTTCCTGATCTTTTCCGCTGCTTCTTTTGTAGCGAAAATAAAATAGGACTTTCATAATTTCGATTCATATGTCTGTCTATTTGTCAGTAATTTAACTTGGAACATATTTGCACTATGTAGATTTAATTTATGTAACTATGCAAGTGCCGTATGCAAATATTGCTTTTATAGCAGCGGTTGCTGATAACCTCAAGAGAACCTACGTTGGAGCTACAGTACTATATTATCTGTGGCCAGAGCATCATGTGTTAATCAGTAGTTGTAACCTCTTCCAGGTGAGATCGGCTTGGCCCATTGTCATTGGTCCATCTCCAATGACGTGACCCAATCCGACCAATGTCAATCTTTATCGAGGACAACGATGCGATTCGTATCGTTGTGCTCGCCTATTGAATTGAAGTGCTGGTGATTTTGGTGGGGCCTCAGTCTTTATTTTTCTTTTTAATTTCTTGTTTACATAAAACTGACTGCCTATAAAAACCAGCGCTGGCCGCCTACACTAAAACGCGGACAGCATTACGCTGAGAGGCGGCCGTTTTTCTGTATAGCTGTGTGCGACACTAGATTTTTTTTTTCGTGTGTTGTATGTTTTTCGTGCATATCTGTGCAGAATAAAAAAAACTTTTCTTTCTTTCTTTTCTTTCAAACCTGCTTATTTATAAAATAGCATACAAGAAAGCCCCACGGAATCCAATCGTCTTGTCATTGCATTATTTTCATTTTAGTGGTTATCGTAAGAGACAGAATGATTTACTACCTTAGTAAACGTCATAAGTGATACTGCAGCATATTTGAGGGCTGTCAAACCACGAGGTTTTTGCGATCTGAAATTAAGCAGAAATTGAGATTTACTACTTATTGCAACCTGTTAAATTTAAGTAATACTGGTCTGTTATAAACTGATTCTCTAAAAGTTAAGGCTAATTGACTATCGATAGGTCGTCGGTTCCAATTTCCGGTACATACACTATTGACGTGAGGGTTCATGAGAGGCTGGGTTACGAGCTTATGAGAATTATGATGAGTGAATGCTCATAACTCTCATAAACTTATAATTGAATTTATGAAACAATTTCATTACAAATAATCTAAAATAAGGTTTCAAATTACATCATGATGATTAGCCATATTATCTTCCTGTACTGCAAACTACCTGTGTACCACAAGGTATTATAAGCGACGTCGCTTATATATGCGCTCTGAAACAAGGAGAATATAATTCGCAAAGGTTCAAAGAAAAATTCCATGGATGAATGCAGCACAGCTTGATAGTATAAATCTTGTGCGTCCCATACATACACACATTTACGTTTCTGCTCCATTAGGGCGGAAAGAGATTTGTTTTCATACATACAGCATGTAGCTCGCCGGTTGCCAGGTCAGAGTCCAGGGCCTTGATTCTGCTAAAGCACAAACACTGTCACACCACAGAGACTGCGAGAAATTTCCATTGGATTTTAGCCTTTAACTCTGTACATTTAAAGTTTAAAATTAAATGGTTTTTTGTAGAGTGAACAAAAGCGTGTAATGAAAATATTGTCATTTAATTTTGGACTTTAATTCTACAGCAATTAAGTCTAAAATTTAATGTCAATTTTTGCAGAGCCTGTGGCACGACAGTGGTTTTGCTTTAGCAGAATCGAGGGCCAGGTTTTTTGCAAACGGATATCGTCTTGGAGTCTAGTCTATTAGTTATTATTAGTAAATAGCTATTTGGCTGAAGTGTTTTAGATATAAGTAGCTCTAATAAAAATCATTGAATTTGTAGATTCCTAAGTCCCCCTTCGGTCTCTCCCCCTATAACACAAACTAGATAAGAATAAATAATAAGCAACTATGAAAAAAAGCGATTTACCGCATCTGTCAGCAAGTTGGCGTAGTAACAGGTAACGAAGACGGTTCCCAATGAAACCTGCAGTCCCACATAGTTGTTGATCGTATACATAATTCTGCATAATTCCTTGTGCAAACTGAAATTATAATATTATAGGAAATTAAAAATGAAACCACTTATCACTTTAGAGCCCAATCCGTTCTTCTATTTCTCTTTGTACAGTTGCGCCCAGATGTTCGTTGATCCAGGATTATTTTTGTCATCTTCAGAGGAAACTTTTTTATAATTTGTTTATTATTTTTTGGAAAGTTTTAGAGCTAAGGTTGTCGGTAGTTTGAAATATTATGTTAAGCTAATAGCGATGGCGCTCGATGGCGACTGTACCTTTGCCAGTACCTAGTGTCAAAAAGTATGTCATCATGTAATACAAAAATACAATTCTTAATTATCATATTTTATTAGTTTAATTTTAACTTGCAACGAATTCATTTGAAAAGGGCTATTGTAAAGAATTTATTCATTGTTATCAAAGGTAATAAATGATTTTATCTCATAACTTTTACGATATCTATCAATTTATTCAAAGGTACTCGAATACTAGACATGTATTGTCTTCTATACAGTGTATACATATAGCTGTGTCTATCTATCAGATTCAGTTATTGTCTGTGAAAAGATCTGTAGAGATTTCAAATAAGAAAAATATGAACATGAATATTTCAAAAGGGCTTGAGGCACACCAAAAGTCATAATTTTGAGCAGAAAATAAACCAATAATGGAAAATATTTGTCATTGATTTAGACTAGATAGGCAAGTAAAATAGTAAAAGATGAATTTTATTTTAAAAATGTTCACTTTGCGTTGGCTTTGGTTGTTCTTGTAAAAAATATAGTAAGTATTCTTACTTAGGTATATAGTATAATAAGTGATCAAACGAACTTCTCAAGTGAAGTTCGATCATTATTATATGAGCCGCTTCATTCGAAGATATAATAATTTACCAGGTAGTCCCCCATATCCGCTAGGCAAGTTCGCACGTTTTTAAGAGATATGACTAAAAATTTACAAGTACCCTCCCTACGGAGCTATGCTCGGTCCGTCACTCGCGACAGTTACTCATTCTTTAGAGAGGTAAGGATTAACGCAAAAACTTTCTTGCTTTCTTGCTTTGGGTATAGTATCAAACGTATTAACAATACCGTTTGTGTACTATGGGTGGGAGGGTGATTATATCTTCGAATGAAGCGGCTCATATAATAATGATCGAACTTCACTTGAGAAGTTCGTTTGATCACTTATTATATTTCGCCGCTTCATTCTCGATATAATAATTTACCAGGTAGATATTCAGAGTTAGCACAGAAAGTTTTTAATTCAATCTTAATATGAACATAATGTTTATGTTGAGGGCAAAAACATAGTTACTGGGGTGGCAATGTGTAGGATAATTGCCCCCTTTTTCGCGGTATGCAGAACAATTACGATGAATACGTGGAGTGCGTATCGATCCAACTTGTCTATCCGAAGCAATCCCTAAGGAACAATATGGGCACACTACAACACTTAGGTACACGGGTAAAGAGAAGTCACTTACCGCGCGCTGCTCCTTTGGTGATTTGTTGGTGGCCACCAACTGGTCCAGGTGTCGGGATGCTTGTAACACTTGCACTGTAATATGCTCGTGATGCGGTGAGCTGCTGAGACCTCCAATCAATACGAATGTCGAAGCGAGACTGGTGCGGTCGAGAGGTGGCGCGCGCGGCACTGCCAATCTCTCTTTCTCGAAATACCCGCATACCATGTTATCGCAAGTACCCTCATATTCCCTAAGTTTCGCTCGGACAAACTATAGGATCGATAAGCACCCGCCACAACACGCTCCCCGCCTTGACAAGGTCCATAGCTAAATAGGGGGAGCTAGGTAATGAGGTAATTCCGATCTAAGCGGTTAAGTTTCATAAATGTAAGGAACTCTGATAATATTAATGAACCGTTACAGCAGATGAAACAGTAAATAGCGTAAAATGGATATTATTATTATAACCCAAGCAGATACCCATAGGGAGACCGATTGAGGCTTAATCACGAAATTATTTAAATAAATATTAAATTAAAATGCGGTTGAAAAATAAGTATTAAGGAAATTTAAATAAATTTTATTGGGTTGGCAACGGATACAGCTTAGTTACAGGACGTTTATAAATTCCGGACGCGGTTTTGACAGACGCGACTCGAACTATGCCATCTGTACCCGGGAAAACTTCGGTTATAATGCCGAGTGGCCACGATAAAGGTGGTACGTTATCTTGACCCAAGAGGACAATAATGCCGATCTCTATCGGACGATCAGGCGTACACCACTTCTGTCGAGTTTGTAACGTATTTAAGTATTCCACGCGCCATTTTTTCCAATAACCCAATACCAACTGATCCAGAAGCCTCTTGCGGTTTTTTAGATTAATACCTTCCTCTGTCAGTTCAGAAGAAGGCAAGTAGGTAAGCGGACTGGACATTAAAAAATGTGCCGGTGTGAGCACCTCGGGGTGTGGGTCCGATGACAAAACACTAAGCGGTCGCGAATTTAAAAGGCATTCTATCTGCACCAATACGGTCAAAAGTTCCTCATACGTGAGAAGCTGCTTACCAATGACTCGGAACAAATGAGTCTTAACGCTTTTAATATTGGACTCCCACAGACCTCCAAAGTGTGGAGCTCGCGGTGGGATCATAGTCCACTTAATTTGAGTTTTGAGTAGTTCCCGCTTAATGTCCGACTGAACAGCTGAATTGAATAAAAATGAGTATATTTCATTCAGCTGTGCCTTCGCACCTATAAAATTTGTACCATTGTCCGAGTACATGACGGACACTGGACCCCGGCGCGCAATAAATCTTTTGAAAGCGGAAAGAAAAGCTTCTGAGGTGAGATCCGAAACGAGTTCTATATGTATGGCCTTAGTGACCAAGCATATAAATAAACAGATATAGACCTTCTGCGAGCGTTGTCCTCTGCGGCGAGTAGGTACATACGCAATAGGACCAGCTAAATCCACCCCAGTATGCACAAAGGCCTTGGCATCGCGGACCCGGTATCCAGGCAGATCAGCCATTTTGGGCGTCGGGTGCACAGGATTTAAATGAAAGCAAGTGTTGCATTTGCGGCAGCGCGAACGAATAACGGTCCTACCATCCAATATCCAAAACCGTTGCCTAATAATGGACATCAATAGTCCAGGGCCCGTATGACAGTACGTATTATGGTAGTGATCAATTATTAAATCAACTACACGGTCATGTTTAGGTAGTAGTGCGGGATGTTTAGCTTCGTAGGGTAGGTCTGACTTTGAAAGTCTACCCCCGATTCGTAGGATTCCGTAATCGTCCAGAAAAACAGACAGACTGCGTAATTTTTTAGAGGGGAGTTCGCCGGCCTTAATCAGGTTCACCTCATTAGAGAAATGGATACTTTGAACAATTCGAATAACAAATTTTTCAGCGGTTTGAATATTTTGAATAGAGTCCTGACTACCTAATCTATTCGTAAATTTAAGAATACAAATGAATGTACGCAATAGCTTATTCCATGAGTTGATGCGATCAGCTATGGCAGCTAGAGCATGCGGTTCAGCCTTTGAAGTTTCGGCCACAAATGCCTTGGATTTCAACTCTGGTAATGTATCCCACTCAGTTGGGATGAATTTCAAGGGCCATTCATTTATCGGCTGATGAAGCCAAGTAGGGCCGTCCCACCAGAGCGAATGTGCAATCAAATCTGATGGCAGCATTCCGCGTGAAAGACAATCGCTAGGGTTCGTTTTCCCCGATACGTGGGTAAAACAAGCCGCAGGTAAATTTTCCTGAATTCTAGCGATACGGTTGCTTACGAAAACAGACCATCTATGGGGAGATGAGTGAATCCACGAGAGAGTTATGGTGGAATCCGAAAAAGCGTAAACACCCTGAATAGGTACGCGAACGGAAAGCTTCTCTTTAACCACGCGAACAAGCTTGGATAGAAGCAAAGCTGCGACAAGTTCCAATCGCGCCAGCGTCGTAATCTTGGCGGGGGAAACTTTAGACTTAGCACATAGGAGTCGGACAGTGATATTACCATCAGGGTCAGTTATGTGTAGATAAATACAACAACCATAACCACTGAAGCTGGCGTCGCAAAAGGCTACAATATTTACCACAGAGTCCTTAAAAACTCCAATATGTCGCGGTATTTTTAAAGAAGAGAGTGCCGTAAAATCCCTGGTAAAGTCGGTGAAACGACTGACGATATGTGCCGGAGGTTCCTCATCCCAATCTATCTTAGCCAACCAAAGTTCCTTGATGAGGATTTTAGCGTACAAAACGACCGGAGCCACAAGACCCAGCACGTCAAACAAGCGGGCTACCAGCGATAAAATGGTACGTTTCGTACATTTATTTTCCATTATGACGGTAGTCAGAAAAAACTGATCGTCAGCGGGTTCCCAGGATAAGCCAAGGATCTTGAAATTATTCGAATTGTTGTCTACCGGCGAGAAACATACCGGCGAGCGATGAGATTCAGGCAACGTCTCTAATACAGCGGGCTTATTACTTGCCCATTTGATCAGATCAAATGAACCTATTTTAAGTAAGTCAATTAGTTCGCGAGATAATTCCTTTGCCAAAGGTATATCGGGAACTGAATAAACATAATCATCCATGTAAAACTGAGTTTCTATTAATTTAGAAGCCTCAGGGAAGCGGTCACTATGCTCACCCGCTAAATGACGTAAAGTGCGCATAGCTAAATAAGGACTAGGCTTTAATCCGAAAGGTAAATGCTTGAAACTAAAGGTGCGTACCTGTTCGGTTTTATTGAAACGAAATAAAATTCGTAAGTATTTCCTATGGTGCTCATTTACACCTACCCTCAAAAACATCTGTTTAATGTCTGCGGTCATAGCTACCGGGAACGTGCGAAAATCAAGTAATAATAAAAATAAATCGGCCTGTAAATTAGGTCCGACATGCAAAATATCATTGAGTGACAACCCTGAGTGAGTTTTCGCACTAGCGTCTAAGACCACCCGAATAGTGTCCTTATCCGGCCTAATAACGGCGTGATGCGGCATGTAGTAGCCTTCCTCAGTTAATTCATTATCAGGTACCTCAGCCAAGTAACCCTGAGCTATATAATCGGCGATGGTCTTATTATAATTTTCGCGTAGGGTAGGTACTTGAGCAAATTTTCGCTCGAGCGCAAGCAGACGCCGATGAGCCACTCCGCGAGAATTGCCTAGCTCAGAAGGGTCTCGTGAGAAAGGTAAATCGATAAAATATCTACCGTCCCTAAATAAAACTGAAGAATTAAAACTATTTTCGCATTCCAAGTCCGCTGGACTGATGATTCGTTGTGTTGGGATTTCTTCCAATTCGAAAAATCTTTGCAAACTTGAATCAATATCAGTAAGCGAGGTAAATGACGAAGTGGTAGGTTTCGTATCATTTTGACATGGAATGTCCCCCATGAGTACGTAACCGAAACTAGTCAATATGGCGGGCGGTGCGCGATTACCCGAATCGACCCTATCTCCCAAGTAAATATACGGAAATAGTTGAACACCAAGAACTAAATCAATTTCTCCCGGTAAATTCCAGGTTAAATCGGCAAGCGGTAAATTATCCAAGTAGGACAAATCATCATTTATTTTAATGTAATTAGAGGGTAGTTTATCCGTAATGCAGTCAACTACCAGCGCATGAATATAATATCTATTGTTAGGATTAATTCGAGACTCAATTGTAAAATGAATAAATCCATGTACGGGTCGCGTGGTCATACCAACACCTTCCAACGACGAATTACACAACTTAATAACCGGAATGTTCAAACGCTTACAACAATCCATGGTAATCAAATTATTTTGAGATCCGTTATCAATCAAACATCTAAGCGTCATTCGATTTTTATCTCGATTATTACAATGCGCGTATACTTGAGCGGTAGCTAGCAGTATAGTGTAATTATGTGGATGGCTACCGGACGTCAAGGCAATCGATTGCGTCTTGGCTAGTGTGTCATCTTTTTCAGCGGCCGGGATTCGAACCGGCTGCGCCGCGGGCGCGGACCACTTCTTGCTCGAGGAATCCGTATTATTATCATTTGAAAAATGCAATAACGAATGATGTTGCTTTTTACAATACTTGCAAACATTACGCGATTTACATTTGGTTATGGAATGAGATAGGCTCAGACAGTTCACACAACCACGTTTCGATTTAATAAAGTCAAACCGGGCTTGCGGTGATTCTAAGTTTTTAAAATGTAAACAATTAAACAGCGGATGCCTATCTATATTGCACAAAGGACACATTGAAGCCGTCTCGGAAACCGGTTCGTTACTCGCGATGAAAGCTTTAGAATTACTAACACTAGCTCTTGCGCGCGGCTCGACTTGTGAATTATTTTTATTCGACCTTTCAAGTACTTTGACATAATCCTGCATAAATGAGATTAATTCTAGGTAGGAAGGGAATTCCTTCTTGCTTACGCTATTTTCAAATTGCTGTATTGTTTGCGAATCAAGCTTTCGCAACCCACAATATAATAGAATAAAATCTAATAAGTCAGGTATGTTTAATTGTTTCAATGCCGCGACAGACGCCGAATATTTTTCTATATAGTTATTCAAACTGGTAGCATTACCGGTGCAACCTTTAATATTAAAAATGTTATTAAGGTAATGCTCACCTAAACTGCGATTGTCCTGATACTTTTTTACAAGACTATCCCAAAGTATCCTATAGGTATCCCCCGATGGAACAATACCTGCCGTTATTTTTAACGCATCGTGCGTTAAATTGCTTATTAGGTATTGTACGCGCTGTGCATCCGTGAGATCGGCATTAAGGTGCACATTACTACGAAATATCTCAAAAAATATTGGCCAGTTCTCTGTCTTTCCGTCAAAGGTACGTATAGGAATTGGCGGCAAGTGTATCTTAGATTTTTTATTGTCGGCTGTAGATGCCGTTGTATTATTTGACCTAATGAGATTCCGCTTGTATTTGATCGTGGAATATAAGTCCTCAATAGAGCTCAAGCTGGAATAGTCTGGCAGGGTACCATCAATTGCAAATTTTACCTCATTAATTTCATCAACTATTTCTTCAAATCTGCTGTATTGCTCAGTAACGGATTCAGATTGCGAAAGGAATAGTTCATTAGAACGGGAATCATAATTGGAAATATTTTTGCATAATATATATATCCGATTAATTCGTACGAAAATCGCTTCTTTTTTAGCCGTTAGCTGTAATAGCTTGCTTTGAAGTTTAGCAGTAGGCATTTTAAAATTAGAATTGGATTAGGTACTAAATAATTTAATTTGATATTAAATAAAATAATATGAAATTTTTGCTTAAATGCGAAATTTATAATGCGGGTAGAAAATTTCTATATTAATCAATATGAAATTTTTTATTAAATGCGGAATTTAATAAACGCGGTTGGGAAATTTTATGCACTAAGTAGGTATGTAGCTGATAACCTATCCTAGGTTCGAAGGGACCATTAAATGGGGTGGCAATGTGTAGGATAATTGCCCCCTTTTTCGCGGTATGCAGAACAATTACGATGAATACGTGGAGTGCGTATCGATCCAACTTGTCTATCCGAAGCAATCCCTAAGGAACAATATGGGCACACTACAACACTTAGGTACACGGGTAAAGAGAAGTCACTTACCGCGCGCTGCTCCTTTGGTGATTTGTTGGTGGCCACCAACTGGTCCAGGTGTCGGGATGCTTGTAACACTTGCACTGTAATATGCTCGTGATGCGGTGAGCTGCTGAGACCTCCAATCAATACGAATGTCGAAGCGAGACTGGTGCGGTCGAGAGGTGGCGCGCGCGGCACTGCCAATCTCTCTTTCTCGAAATACCCGCATACCATGTTATCGCAAGTACCCTCATATTCCCTAAGTTTCGCTCGGACAAACTATAGGATCGATAAGCACCCGCCACAACAGTTACTTATCTATTTATTTAAGTTACTAATACAATAGTTATTTTCAATGACATATTATTACCTAATACTAGGTAAGGCATACTAAATTAGCAAAGTTTTCGTCACTGATTACCGTTAGGTTAAAGAATTTTGTAAAGGATGTGCTGGTCCAGCCAGCAGTTTTCCGAAAAGGGTCGACTGAAGGACCGCGCGAGTGCGCGGCGGGCGCGTGCTGTGTGCGTTAGAGACGCTCGTGTCGACGCCGCTTTCTGTCGGCACCTGTTTTATCCAGTGACCAGCTGATTGTGTGGTAGCTGGTCTGTGTGGTGCTTTGTATGTTAACAACAATTGACCCGAACTGGGTCCACGTATTTTTCTTTAGTAATTGACGTAAGATGCCACGACCCAAATATATGTAAGTATTACGTTTTCCGCACCACTGCCTAAATGAACCGAGACGGGTCGTTTAAATGGGAATCGAATTCCGTCCATTCGTTTTTATATAGCTTATGGCTGTCGTATTATCGATGTGAAGTAATACTAGGTACACAGTTGTTTTCTAATCACAAGTTTCGAGAAAGGAGCTCTGCTAAGAACTCTGAACTCTGAACTCTCTGTGTTTTTCGAGTTCAAAAGTTGACCATATTCCGTTGGCTCGACTGTTATTACGTTATTTTTATGACACACTGCACCCCAGCATGTCGGGGGCATCCGTGTAAGTCTCTAATTTAAAGTGAGTGAAGCGCATATATGATTAAATGTTGAGAATATGATCTCGCTCCACCAGTCAAGGTCTTTCAATAACTCTGAAGGGAGTCTGATCTTTGTTTCGTAATCTTCGTATTTCGATAACATAGGAAATGTAAATCATTCTAGAATTTTCGAGTATGTCCAACCGTATTTTGCGGCAGGGTACGAAGAAGTTAAAACTCCTATCAGTTGAGCTACGTCACGTAAAGTGCACTGTGGTAAGGAAGAAACCTTTTGAACTAACTGTGCTATTATATTACTTCGCTTTTCAATAGGTAACCTTAACGTCAGGTTTCTTGTATTATATACAAGATATTTACATGATTGTTGTGGGTACAATGAAGTTTTATTGAAATTTATAACGAGGCCTAAGCATTAGAAAAATGACAATGTTTCATTTATATTCTTAAGATACTCAGATTAGGTCATCTCCTATGCACGATTAGTCGAGCAATTACACCCTGGACCTAAAGTCGCGATTTTTCTGAAGACTCTTGGTGTTACTGATAACAGTGATAACTGATAACCCATATGGTAAAGCTGTGAACTCGGGTGTGTTTTTTTTTTTTTTTTTTTTTTTTTTTTTTTTTTTTTTTTTTTTTTTTTTTTTTTACTCCGGAGACAGATTGGAATTGAAATCTTACAATTTTTGATCTGAGAGATCAATAGTAGCTAAATGGCCGTCTTTGAATATCAGTTTCATAGCTGTAGGGGCCGATATGTATGTACTCCTCGAAATGAGGTAGGAACGGGATAGGTTGGTCACATCCAGGAGCTGTATTTTTTATCATATCGGTCATCGATATGTGAGTAGGTACCATTGTTTGAAAAAGATATATTTTTGATTTTTATGAAACAAGTGTTTGTACACAAAGAAATAAAATAAATAAATAAAAATGGCTGGCTGGCCTGTGTACAGTGCAAGAATGATTACTATTTTTTAGTGATCTTTTCCAAATTTAAGTTAGTATTGGGATACCGTTGTGAGACGTTGTATTCAAAACCAATTGTGGGTCCCATGTTGTAGTGTTTAGGCATTGACGGTTTTAACCTAAATGCACCTTTCAGCAGACGCTTTGCCCTTTCATCTGAACCGATATCACCAGGGAATAATGCTAATTGGTGACTATTTAAACTACTGCATGAACATGTTGGTAAACTGTTGACTTAAGAATGATAGTTATAGACACGCTAATTTGACTTTGCTTGATGGTAAGCTGGAGGCAAAGTCTCTGAAAACCGCTGTTATTGGCGGTTTGAATGAATTAATATGGTTGTGTTGGCAAAATTGCTACCACTATCTCAGAGTAACATTACTCTGATTAATAGTACTGTCTGCTAAGGAAGCTATTAATAGATTTAGTACGTCGGGAGGAGATCCCCGCTGGATGAAGGCTTGCCACAGAGCCTTGCTGCAGCCAGGGTAAGGTTCTGATGGAGGGGATATTGGTCTCTAAAAGAGATGATATTTCTGCAATTTGACATAGGAAATCACGGCTATGAGGGCCAGTAGCTTCGTTATCAATCACTTTTCTCCTGCATTTTAATGCCAAGAAAAAGGGAGAATCACGTAAAAATAAAATTTCTGATGATTGACGGTAAACGCATCCACTGCTATTGCATCAGGATTTTGTTTCCAAGATACGAACCTATCGCATTTTGTATTAGTGCGAGAGCCGAATAGGTTGATTTCAGGATGACCTAAAACCCTTGTAATAATTTCGAATGCTTCATTTGATAGCTTATACTCGTACGTACGGTATGAACCTGAACTATGGCTGTGTCGTTGCACGGGACTTGTTCGAAGAAGCGGTCTTCGTGCTGGAGACATGCTGGTTGTTGCGGCGCTAACTTGCAGTCGGCGCCTGGCAACGGTTCCCTCCTCTCCCCCCCCCCCACCTTTTTTGATGGGAAGCGAGGAGCTTGCCAGTTTTCCTGATGTGGGTAGCGATAGGAGCCAGTCTGTTAAGAGGCGCTTGTAATTGGCTTCGGTGAAGTTACTTTTTAATTTGTTTTTCGATGGCCTTTGCGGTCTTACTTTACCGCAAGCTTTGTTCTGAACAAGATTTTGTCTCTTTCTGCATCATGGATTACGTTTAACCCGGTTTTATCAAGACTGGGTGTAATGAGCTTAGTACGGCACTGCGTGAGTTCGTAGTGTAAGTGTTGGCAAACGGTACCCATTACCGAGGTGCTTTATTACCTGAATTTTATGTTCACCTAATAAGATATGGTCCATGGCCTTATTTATCAATAGCTCAAGTACACCGTGACAAGATTTGAATAAAAAATCGTAATGCAATTATCTCGCAGATAATAAAAAGTGTACGTGTATATCTAGTTTAGATTGCACGTAGATACTATGTTTTAGTTTGTTAAAATTTAACTCGCAGTAAATTTCGTGATTGAAGTTAACTCGCATTTAACCCTGATATATGCTTGCAATAATCTTTATAAAGAAAAGCGGCTATGAGCATAATTTGAATTATAAAAATTGATAAAACTATTCTTGTGGGTATTTTGAAACTATGGTTTAATAGTTTCACCAGCACTAATGGTTCATTATTATGAATAAAGTAACCATGACAACTATCATATATCTAGTGGGTAACTCGCGGCTACCCCGTTCTCAGAAAAGGCTCACAGTCGATCTCGATTGAGTATAATGACCACTACATGCTGTATATTAATTCATTTGCCACGTTATCGCGATTGACTCGCAGTCAATCCCGATTGATTTATGTTGAATGGATGTAGGTAACTCGCAGTTATCCACGTTACCGCGATTGACTCGCAGTCAATCTCGATTCAGCTCACTACATGTTGTACTTTGGCGGGTAACTCGCCGTTGTCCATGCTATCGGAATTGACTCGCAGTCAATCCCGACTGATTCATGATGAATGTTCGTAGGTAACTCGCAGTTATCCACGTTATCGCAATTGACTCGCAGTCAATCCCGATTGAGCTCACTACATGTTGTACTTTGGCGGGTAACTCGCCGTTGTCCGTCAATCCCGACTGATTCATGTTGAATGTTCGTAGGTAACTCGCAGTTATCTACGTTATCGCAATTGACTCGCAGTCAATCCCGATTGAGCTCACTACATGTTGTACTTTAGCAGGTAACTCGCAGTTGTCCATGCTATCGCAATTGACTCGCAGTCAATCCCGATTAATTCATGCTTAATGTTCGTAGGTAACTCGCAGTTATCTACGTTATCGCAATTGACTCGCAGTCAATCCCGATTGAGTTCACTTCATGCTATACCTTCGCAGGTAACTCGCCATTATCAGTGCCATCGTAATTGACTCGTAGACAATCCCGATGAAATATTTTAAGCCACTCGCTTACTGCATTGCTCTCTTGTATTAAATAGTGTCTCGCTATTATGTGTACCTAAATGAAGGTATAAAAATAAAAACATTTTCACCACATAAGTGCATTGTCGCACGGTATTAGTTGATATTATTGTTTCACTATTAATTATTGTTGAACATTCGCAGTGAAGCCCGACAATTAGTATGAATATTAATAATGTGTCGTTATTAGCTCGCGGTTAATTGCTACTAGAGCGAGTACTGATTGTTTTACGGTTAACATAAAATTAATATCATCGTTTTAGACTCGCAGTCCACCCCCTATGTACATAAGAGGTATTTATTGTATAGGCACTTGTAGCAATATCGTTACATTAGAAGGTAATGTACATGCGCACAATACGATAAAATGTTTTATGTGTGTACTTACATGTCACGTTTTCTTCCGCTTCGGCAGAAATAACTTAATAACTATAACTATACGACGATAACTTTCACTTTTATTTTTTCTTCGGCGCTGCGTTTTCGCATTGCTGAAGACGTGCTCACGTTGCCACGCGCAAATAAGGAATGAGTAACTGTCGCGAGTGACGGACCGAGCATAGCTCCGTAGGGAGGGTACTTGTAAATTTTTAGTCATATCTCTTAAAAACGTGCGAACTTGCCTAGCGGATATGGGGGACTACCTGGTAAATTATTATATCGAGAATGAAGCGGCGAAATATAATGTGGTTGTAATACTTACGTTACCAGCAAAACTGAAAGCGCAAGTTGTTATGCCAGCAAATAATAGATCTACGAATATCATTCCGTTGAACACGCTATCCAACTGCTGAGTTAGCCTGTCAACAGGTTTAAATATGTGCTTTATGGTCCCACCATACAATGATTGGCGAAATGTGGGTGTTAATTCAACTCTGCCTAACTCTTCGGGCAAAAGGGCGTGATTATATGTATGTATGCTGTTCTAACTATGTAGATGCAATAGTCATGATGTATATGGTCTGCCGCAAATCTTATGTCATGATAATCATTATAGCTGACAGCCGCGTGGTGGCAGTGAACGCGATCCCTACAGAGGAGGCGCGGGTTCGATCTCCACTCAGTGCAATTGTATTTGTAAGCATGTTAACCCATCGGTCCCGGTTGCTATACGATCATCTATGGCAGTCGTTGCAGGTAGTTGGAGTCCTAAAAAGTCCAACCACTAATCAAACTGCAATGCTTCGATATCGCGAGACTATGGTGGTCATATGGAAGTCGCTTCACGTAAATTATCGTAGTTCTGCCAACCCCAGACTCCGAGATAAAAGTTTCGGATGCGACTGGGATTAACGTACGATGATGAAGAAGAAGAATCATTCCCGGTCACCTCCTTCGGAGCTCGAGTGCCGCTTACTCCATCTCCTCCTTTATGTTTGGTTTATACAGTTTTTTGCGGAGCGACTGCCGTCAAACTATGCAATCCCGATCTGTAGATATCATTCCTAATCTTCCTTTTATGTTAAGTTTAGTTGCGCTATTCTCGTCCTGATAGGTACTTACTCAATTAAGTTTTGATGTTTCTTAATAACATCTTGCAGACCAGGGCCATCATTTGCACTATTATTTCTAGTTGGCGTTATACGAGCCAAATCATCTCCAAGCATCAAAAATTCGTTAGTAAGTAGTCCACATAATGTTATTAACATTAACACTGATCCAGTGTACACATAGACTAGCAAGAACACTAGAAATAAAAACTTATATTATAAGGTTACTGCAACTTAAAGTACGCCTACAGTTCATATCTTTCATAAACAAAACACACAATAAAACATGTAGAAATTTACATCGCTATGGGTTTTCACAGCTTTTTTTATGATAAATGCTTCAAAATTTATTTTTTTATGATATTTGGCACTTTAGAGAAAGAATACTTTCAATAAGGCGTTAAACATTTACCTAACAAAAAGCACAAAAATAATACTTTCTGTTAAGTGCCAAACATCATAAAAAATGTTGTGAAAACTTTGGTTTGTGTTCAGAGGGATTGATCGACATGATGCCCACGGCTATATTCTATCATCGCACCACAGCCCTCGTCACAGGCAAAAAATTCATCCTCACACGTTGCGATCGGAAACAGTACGCACAGTGAGGTATGAAAGGAACTTCATGCCGCGCTCGCTCAAGCTGTGGAACGACCTCCTGTTATGGTTTTTCTTGGCGCCTAGTTCTTCAAGAAGGACATTAGAAGGTTCCTACAGGGTAGGCAGCACTAGTGAAGCCCCCCTGGGATCAGGTTACGATGGGCAAAATTAACTTCGTCTCAAAGATTTTTGACGAGATTTAATTCTGGGCCTAAGGCAATGGGGACAATAAACGCCAACTTACTTGTATAACACTGGTGCAAGTAAACTGCTATATAACTGAACCAATTCTGAGTAAAGTCGAACGGGTAGCTAGCAGCGACTGGTAGTCCGGGTTCAAAATGTTTTGAGACAAATCTTCGAATTAAAGTTGCCATGATCGATGAGATTGCGTATTGGGCCAAACCAAGATTTACTGCCCAATAGATAGCTGAAATCATTGTTAATAGAAAGAAACAAGAAGAAAGGGAGAAAAAAAAGGAAGGGTAAAGAAAGAAAGAAAGAAAGAAAGAAAGAAGAAAGAAAAGAAAATAGTTATTTGTTATACAAGAGTGCAAAGTTGCTTTTTAACCGCGTGCTCAGTTTTGATGACCGAGCAAGCGAAAGATTCTAAATTTGAATCACGAGCATAGCGAGTGATTCATAAATTAGAATCTTGAGCGTTAGCGAGGGAATCAAAAGAGCACAAGGTGTAAAATCTTTGCACTCGAGTGCAACACGTAACTTTTCATCCCACCTCAGCGAGGAAATAATGAAATGCTTCTTCTTCCTAGCGTTAATTCCCAGTCGCATCCGAAGCTTTCACCTCGGAGTTCGGGGTCCGCTTTACCAGTCTTAACTGCGGATTTGGCTGGACATCGATATTTTTCGTAAAGCGACTGCCATGTGACCTCCACAACCCAATGGTGACATTAGGCGATATCGAAGCATTGCAGCTAGACCGTTGTTGTTGAACTTTTTATGCATACAAATATTTGCACTGAGCGGGGATCGGACCCGCGCCTCCTGCGTTGCGGCCACGTTCACTACCACTACGCCACGGAGGCTGTATAATAATTATGTGTAATAATACTAATAATAAAATATCAACAAATAAAATTCAACAACAATGTTCAACCATAGGACGTGAAAAAAAAATTATGCGCGCAAAGCAAATTTAAAAAAAAAAGTAGGTACATCAAGGAGGTTCCGAGTTGAGTTTTTCATAAATTAAAAAAAAGTTGTATGATAAATCGGCACCATAGAGGTAGAAGTAAATAGGTTTAATGATGTTTTGAGTTCACAAACCTAGTACACACGATGTTCTAAATTCAAATTTACTTTACCACTCTAGAGGATAAAAGCGACTTTTACACTCAGATATCGAAGAAAAAAAGTACTCTTTCCGAGATGGTGGGATGAAAAATCAATTTATAAGTATTGTGAATGAATTTGTTGTCATATGAATGTGTTATCACAATATACATTTCACAAAATGAAATAGGAAAATAATAAGATAAGTCATTTATTTGCATTATACCATTTAAAATAAACGGTCAAATACCAAAAGCAAATATATTCAGATATCTGTTTGGACGATTTTCTGATATCTATAAAATGGTACCTCGGTTACAGAAGTTAAGCCCTTTGAGTATTTTATTCTTTTCATTAGTTTGTTTCTCAGTATAGTTGATCCTCCACAGAACTCCAAGATCTTGTAATATCATTGATATTTCTGCCGTTTTCGGTACCACGTGTAAAGCTTTAAGGGTTGCTGAAATAGGAACTTTATTAAAACGGGCATTATACAAAAACTTTTCAATTCTTTTACGTCTTCGTTCTCATGGAGACGTATTTTCCTGATTGTATCTGAGGCCAAGGTTTCCTCCACTTCGCACGATCTTGGGCGTCCATGAGACTATTAGCACGCATATCGCCATCCAAGACGTCAAGGAACCGGTGGGGGCACTATTTTGCCATGAATTTTTTACCCACGTAACCTGGCGTTTGTTGTAAGACGTGACGACACCAGCGAAATCTCTTGCATTTCATCTGCCATATTACGGACGTGAAGTCTGCTGCGTATGCAAGAGTTCCTTTTTACGCGTGACTCCGCACATCCACCGCAGCATTTTCATCTCCGTGACATGCAGTTCTTTTACAATTATGTTTTACTAGCTTTTGCCCGCGGCTCCGCCCGCGTGGATGTCGGTTATCGCGACCTTTCTCAAGGTCTAAACTACCCCAATACCAAATTTCATCAAAATCGGTTCAGCGGTTTAGGCGTGAAAGCGTAACAGACAGACAGAGTTACTTTCGCATTTATAATATTAGTATGGATATGGATTAGTATGGATAATGATGTTAACAATCATCGTAGGTTATTTACCAGGATTGTTGTCATCATTGCCTCTGTCATCTGAGAATGGGAACCATATCTCCAGATAAGAAGTATTTGTTATTCCTGATCATAATCTATCCCTATCTAATTTCAACGCTCAACGGCTGCATGTATCTGCCGTGATTGAGTAAAAACATCTAAACATCTTCACAAACTTTCACATTTATATCATTAGTAGGATTAGTAGAATGTCATACATGTATTTTGTATTGTTCTGGTGATCATTGTTGCTTAATTCCTGGTATTTATTGTCACTAATTTTTATGTATCGAATAATTTAAGGAACTTACCGTGCACTACGACTAGGAGCTGCGGTAACACATTAGCAACACTAATAATGTGGCTTCTTGAGATCATGATCATTAGGTACGTGAGCACAGCACTGAAGTGCAACAGAACACAAGGGCATATGTAGAGGAAACGCCAGTACTTCTTCATGAACGATCGGTCATCTTTTATGTACCTGTTGAACATTATTTTTTCTGTACTATCAGGGTTTGATGCTGTAAAATATAAGTCTTTTTCTTCTTCTTCTTCCTCCTCGCGTTAATTCCCAGTCGCATCCGAAGCTTTCAGCTCGGAGTCTAGGTCCGCTTTACCAGTCTTAACTACGGATATGGCTAGACCTCGATATTTTCCTCCACAACCCAATGTTAACATTAGGCGATATCGAAGCTTTGCAGCTAGACCGTTGTTTTCTGGACTTTTTAGGGCTCCAACTACACGTAACGACTGCCATAGATGTTCTTATGGCAACCGAGACCGACGGCTTACCGTGTTCTCCGAGGCACGACCAGACGAATGCAAAAACCCATATTTCATGCGTTAGTCTAGCGTTCGCTTTTTCCAGTTTGAATTTTTTGTGAAGCCACTGCCATCAGACCTCCACAGTCAATTTTGGCGATAGTGAAGTTCTGTAGTTAGACTACCTGTAACGACTGTCATAGATGGCAACCGAGACCCATGGCTCAATGTGCTCTCCGAGCCACGGAAATACCTAGACCAATGTAAATAAAAAGCTATATTCGGTGACAGCAAGAATTGAACCCTGCGAAGCAGTCGCGTTTAGAGGCGCTTCGAGGATATATTATATAGAGGAAAGTATTTCTGAAGATCATTAAAATTGTGCTAGAAATTTATTCTACACATATATTAAATGACCCAATTCGAAATGGTTTATTTTCACAGACTGTGTAGTGTGCCCATTAGTAGACTTTTGGGTTAACGAGTTACCACTTGCGCACATATAAATTGTTTTATCGTTTTAGGATACAAAGTTTTCACTGAGGCGATAACTATTGTACGATATACGAGTATACCTCCTAATCGTTTCTTTGTTATTATGACAACTTTGTAATTACTAGTATATACGAGTATTAACATTTATTATACATATATGTGTAATGTATGTGGACCTTAGAGTATCTAGTACGATAGATACTCTAAGATGTGGACTTTTAAAGGAAAATATGTAATTAAATGTTCTTTAATTTAAAAGGGAATGCCACAAGGAAGTTCGTTTATCAGTGAACCAAAAAGGTTCTTTTAAAATTTTATGTATGCTTTTATTAGCTTTATATTTTGTTTATACATGAATGCGACTGGTAGAGGTGGATAGGCTTTTCATTAAATAAAAGTAATAGAGAGTAAAAAAAATCTAATAGGTAAAATGAATGAAACCTATATTTCTATTTCTGTGACTCAATCAAGTGTACAGACAAAACCAAACAGTTCTGGAACCCGTAAAGAAATTAATCAACTATTAATTAATATTTATGAAAAACGCCTAAGCGTACAGTAATTTTTTCTAGTTGGTATAGATAGATAGCCAACCCACGCTTAAAGAGGTCTGTAGTTAGCCTTAAAACCTACAGACAGTACAGATCAAATCGATACATCATTAAATTCCCTGCTCGAGAAAACAAATTATTATCCAAATAACACTAAAATACCTAATATTGCAGTTCTTTAACAAATCAACACTGGATTTGAAACATTTGGAGAATTCTTCAGGGAATTTGTTCAGAGCCTCCATGTTCAATATCTTGAAGTTGATCGAGCGTACTGTGACAGTGATACGTCTTTCTCGAGGGACTGTTCTTATACATGTACCCAGTTCTTTCTGTTTTGTGTACGCCCCTAACAGCAAGAGGCAAAATTAATGATTAAATCGATACCTTGAGCCAGAAACTTCGTCATTTTCTTTTAGAATTCCTTATGAATTTAGAAATTATTTAATTTTCTTTATAACATTCTATTGAATCTAGAATAAGTTTGGTACAGAGATAGATTATAGTTTGGAATCAAAAATAGCTTCCTGTGTTTCGATAAAACGTGATCAGTTTTTCACGTGGGCGAAGCCATGCAATGAAATATAGAAAGTATGTGGAAAAGTGAACTCACCTGATAATTGATCGGCTTCAGTCTAATTTACTTACAAATACAAAATCCTTTACTATCATGTCATTAGCTTTCATGCAAACCTGCTGGTCTCCAGTACTTTTGATTTCCCTTATTTCAATACATCGTTAGTATAATTATGTTCCTCAAATTAAGTAGTTATAAAATATAGGCTCCTACAACTCCATTCAGGTAGGTACTTAACTAAATGTAAAGACTCTTGATGTGTCTATTTAAATATGTTTTATTAAAAAAAAAATGTAAATATTTTTCTGTTCAGAAACTTATTTTGAAGACTAAAAATCAAAATCGAACAACTAGTTAGTCACTTAGTTAGCCTAGTTTATTTGTTTTTATAAAAAGTCACTACAAGATTGTTTACATTTAGTTAACAATCATGAAGAGACCCATTATCTGACGAACTAAAGCAGTGTTTTTTTAAATTGTTGGTTAAAAGAAGAAGTGTACGGCACCTCAGTACCACGCTATTTTTTCCAACACCGAACATAAGCAAAATTCGCACTATAATTTCACTCGAACCCCCCACATATTACCTGCATTCTATTATACCTACGTGATCCTAGTGTGTTATTTTGTAATAGATGTATAATCTAAAAAAATATGAAGGTATCTATAAAATGTTGTTTATACGGCACTTAATGCGTTATTATGAAGTTATTATTTTGCACCATAATCAACATAAACGTCCTTTCAGTATAATGCATGGGGTTGATGAGAATATGACATTTGTTTGTTTTTAAATTGCATCAACGTATAAATTACTAACGTCTTGTAGTTTGTCCACAGTTTTTTAACCGATTGCCAAGAAGGGTTATGTTTTTTTCAGTTTTAACGATAAAGATAAGTTTGGGATTTTTCATTGGACACTACTCCAAACCGAAGACCAAGCTGAGTAGGAGAGTTTGGTATTAGTTCTGTACAATTCGAAATATCCCACTTAAGGTAAAGTGAGAGTTATCCAACCGTTAAGATGATTTTTTGTAGAGGTTTCAGCTCCTTGCAGCTCCGAAGAACCACAGGTCCTGCCTGTTGCCATTCAAGGATACGGCTAGATCAGTTGAATCCGATTCGAATCAAGACAACAATGACCTAGAATCATTGATTTAAATTGTTACTTCCTAGACTGAATTTAATTCTAACTTAAGTAAATACTCGTAAGTTATATAAATCAAAACAATTAATTCACACGAATTTAATATTATTCTATAACCGTCATTAGTGGTTTAATTTATTGTGAACGTAAAAGCCATTCAAAATAATGACTTTGCACCACCCTTCTCTTAGATGTCTACTTTGATTAGAAGAACAAACAATGCTTTAGTAAAGCTGCCAATTATTTTAAATTCTTCCTGGGTTTTGTCAAAGCGGTATCAACAGTAAGAAAGTTAATTCATTTATTTTTACTAGCTGTTGTTCACGGCTCCGCCCGGGTAGATATCGGTTATCGCGACCAGACATAGCCTATGTCCTTTTTCATGCTCTACTCTATTTCTGTAACGAATTTCACCAAAATTGGTTTAGTAATATAGGCAGATAGACAGAGATAATTTCGCATTTTGTAATATTAAATACAGAAGTAGGTATAGATTACTAACGTCATGTAACAATATACTAGAACGCCAATATTAAAGTCCTTCGGGACCATTTTGATATAAACCCGTAATGTTACGCTTGGCCAATTATTATTCACGAATAATAAAGTGTAACTAATGTACTAACAACAACAAAGACAAACTAATGATAAATTAAACATTAATTCATTTAATAAAACCTTGAAAAAGTTTCATCCTGTAAAAAAAGCAATTATGCAAATCTATTCCGAAACCGGATTTGAGAAATCGACGTACCTACACTGTAATCAGTCAAGTTGAAGATTTCCTTCCTTTTCTTAAGTCAGTTAAAGAGTCATCTTCAACAAAGTTAAATCATCGTCACTCTGCCAACAGTTGGAATTTGAACAATTACCTAAGAAAAGAACATTTTGAACTTTCATTTAGATTGTTTTCAAGAATTTCTAGACTCCTATTGACATTTTCTCATCACATTATTAATGGAATTTGAGTATTAACAATGCCAAGATCTCCCATCAACGTAAAAGTAGACCAAAATTTTCATTCATACACTTTTTTTCTTCATTCAACTTTTGGATGTATTGAAATGTGAAGCACTTTATACCGATTCATTAGTATGTATACAACTTCTGAAATCGACTGTAATTACAGAAGTTGTTGGACATTATCGAAATATAGAGAATAAATGTACCTTAAATACCTACTGTACATATTTTTGTTTACCCAAACGTTTGGATCGAATTACATGGATCTAAGTCAAGATCAAGGCTATTACTAGAATGTATTTATCATTCCTGATTTGTAACTTCGTTGCCAAAGGCAATAAATAGTGGCTGATGAGCAACCGTATATAAATAAGAGAACTGGGGCGAAGTCGATAAAAAATGGAATATTTTTTATCCAAGTGCATTACTGTAAAAAAAAAACAAAGTAGAGTTCCAGTTTCCACAATTTGTACCATTTATAGCGAATGAGTTCTGGGAAATAATACAAATACATGGACCCAAACAAAAGCGGACAAAATACTCAGATCTTTTTTCATTCAAATACTACACATAAAAATGTCCAGATTAACGCAAATATGATTTTTCCTAGTATGAGTCAAATTTAGTAACTGAATTTGAAATCCACAACCAAGCGATTGGGATAAAATTTTACAAACCATATTTTTATACATTTGAATATCAGTGTACGGTTATCTCAATAAGGAATGAAGGACCTGTCATTTATTTGCACCTTCCTGAAACGAGTATCAAATTGAAAAGGTTTACTGAGAAGTATATAAAAATCGAACAACGTCACACAAAAACTTCTTTAAATATAGCAGTAAGATATTAGTGCCAAAATCTTATATTTGACAAAAGTCAAAAGGCTAAAGCTTGAAGCAGGTGTTTCGGGTTCCACCGAGACTTTCGGAACCAAAACAACTATTAGGTAATCTGTGCCAAAACCTCTGCTGTCAGCCGACCAACGAGGCTGTGGCGCAGGTATTGGCCGCATAAGAAAAACCAAAGGAACCAAAGCCAGAGCATAATAATGAATGGATTGACATCTCATTGATTACAAACAGTTGAGTATCTTCAGGCAACTATTAGGTAATCTGTGCTTCAGGCGCTACAGTGGAACATACATACGTAAATGGAATGGATACATAGACTCCTAAACACATACCTAATATACAATTACTTCGGAAATAACCTAAAAGGTTTTGCGTTGTATTCTGGTAAAAAGTAACCTTTAATATAACCTTATGTTCAATTGAGTGAGGTTGCCTTACAAATGTCCTAATATAAGATAATATTGTACACAATGGAATACAATTACAATTAGGTATTATAATGTAACTTTTAAGGGCTTAGTCTGAACAATTCTTATTTGATATTTAATATTACAGAAAATATTGTTTAAAATATTAAGAAATATTGTAAAGCCTTACAATTTTTTCTGAAACTTTAGCAAATTTTTCTTAATTTATCGCTTCGATGCGTTAGAACAAAATACGGTACTTACTTGCAGAGCTTTAGCATGAAGTTGAGACTTGATAAATTAAGGTTTTTATTTTATTATTAAAATTTAAAATTTATTAAATGTCTATGTCAGATTGTCTATTGTACATTTTGAGTACTTTCCTAGTAAAGATAGATCTGATGCTGACTGTACCTACGTATCAATCGCTTCTAATCAGTCACACCAAAATATAAGTTTTCTGTGTTTCTGTGTCTTTAGTTAGCGTATTACTTATCAAATTTCAGACTAATAGCTGTTGCTCACGACTCTGTCCGCGTGGTATCCTGACCATGTTTCTACCACCCATGGGAAGTTTTTCAGGGATAAAAATTAGCTTACATGTTATTCCCGATTATCCCTGTACAAAATTTCAGCCAGATCTGTTCAGCCGTTTGGGTGTGATTGATTAATAAACATTTTTACAATCTTCCACATTTTAATAGTAGGACAGCAGTAAAAGTTCTGGTTATTTTTATATTAAGAGAAGCAAAAATACAAATTTTTAATAATTATTTCTTTTTGCAATATGTTGTAGTCCCATATATCGTAGAGAGGCTTACCAAAAACGGAATTTCGTGCAAAATATTGGACCTTGTACATATGTTTATTTAATTTGCCCTGACAGCTTGTCCCCACCATGATGAGGGTAGCAACAAAACCTTTAGAAAATATCTAAATGTCCGTTCAAAACTCAAATATAACGCCACGAAATATTATTATGTAGGAGTTTTAATAGGGAAAGGCCCGTGTCGTGGTTTTGATACGTGATTCATATTTGTGGTGTTCACTTATTTGCCCGTTGATTGGGGACGACATGAGGATAATTTGGAAGAATTGGACATGAAAAGATCAAAAAATCTTGAAGATCCTGAATTTTGTCTGTAATTCTCATTAAGATTGTCATTGAACTCGCCCGGGTACTGACGGGTCCAGGTCACATTTCCCAATGGGGGATCAGAGAATCTGGTCGAGTTCGATGTCAAGGTTTCTCCCTTCCTTCTTCTCCCTACTCTCCAGAATTCACAGTTGGCACTTCAGGACCACATTAACATGCTTGGGATGTTGCTGGATGTTTGCTGCAAACTCAACAACAACAACTACATCGTCATCTAAAGACCGTGTACTAATTATGTTAATACCAAACTGTAATATTGTTTTTTTTTTTAAATAGGCACGTCAATTTGACTTCGCCTCGCCTGATGGTAAGCTGAAGGCAAAGTCTCTGAAAAGAGGGTCACCATTACAGACACGTACCATGTTACAATGGTGGCACTCAGATGCTCAGATCATCAGATGCTTTTTCAGCCCCGCTTAAAGGACCCGGGACTGTAGGAGGAGGGAAACACGTGAACTGGTAAGGAATTCAAGAAGGAGTCGCCGATGTGTTATCGTCCGAACTGAAGGTGAGTACCAAATATCAGAACAATCAGACAACCTGAAGGGGTGATACAAAGATATTAAGATCATTTTGAGTACTTTGCTAGTCAAGATCGATCTGATGCTGATTGTACTATATTATCCCACTCGTATTAAGAGTATTCTTTTAATACTAGTTAATAATACTCAGTATAAAATATGTTATAGTGAAATCAAACTAGGCATATGGTACGGGAGTGTTCGTTCGAGGGCTCTCATATGAAGGCACGTTGCTCCAACGGTCAATTGATCTCGAAACTAGAATCCGATCGCTCTTTCCAACTCTGAAGAGTTTCGAGTGGGCTTCTCGTGCCGTTATTTCTTTTGAGTCCACTTTTGAACTGAACACCGAGATTTAGTTCGAAGGATTTATTTTACGTCAACTGTTTTTTCTATGTACAATCTACGAAGAATATAGTAGTATACATACACCTTTTCATACAACTTAATAAGAAAATGTTAATGTTTATAACACTTATATCCTTTGTCGACTATCCAGGCTATGTTTTCAAAGGGCATATTTTAAGCTAAAAAGCTAAGATTTTTGACAATATTTTCTTTCATGGTTTAATTCAATAAGGTAAAAGGAAGGCAGTGAATGAAGCAATAAAGTGAAATAATAAACATGTGCCAACATTCTAGGAACTAAAAATGTAAAGTTATTAATCTATAGAATCCTATGAAGAGCTTTAGGGCTTACGTCATCTGTAAACCTACGAATGAACGTACGCGGTACCTACTAGACTTTTACACGGACTTTTCTCTCGGTATTGGATGGTCATGTGGCAGTCATTCCCATAAAAGTCCAAAGGAGGAGTGGAGTAGGCGGACCTCGAAATCGAGGTGATAAGCTGGTACGATTTTTTGAGTACATTCTTGAGGCAAGCTGAAAACTTGTCACACAACTCTCCTGTTATACCCCAATACGAAGCTGCAAACCTGGCTGGTGGATACGGGGGCCAAATCAACCCCTGAATTTAAAAAAAAAAAAAAAATATAATCCAAAAAACTTGTTTGAGGCAATATGTTTTAGGAATATATAAAAAAAAGATAGGCGACTTGGTGGGGGCTTTACCATTGCCAGGTAGGTTCAAAGGTAACGCATAATAATACTTTACGTACCGCGTTGGGCAAGGGCGAGTAGATATATTATACAGAATACTGTGACTAAAAAGGGTGACATTTAAAACCAAATTTTATTTATTTATTCAAAGCTTATGCACACGTATAACATACGAAAGATCTCCTATTTGCTCCAAAATTGAAAACTGAATATATTCTGGTTGAAATAGTACGCCTTTTTTCAATTCTATGAAATATGAAGATACGTGTCGAGATTAAATGTAAGAGGCAACGAAAGAATGGATTTGAGGCAATGAATAAAATTCAGTGTGTTTGTTTATGATTACGAGTTTCGCTTGTGGTTGGCAATTTCCCTATAATGTATACACTTGACTTTGGAATAGCAATTCTTTTTTCCTGAATATAAGGAAATTCGAGACGGCTTTCTACGCTTCTTTGATGTTCCTTATTCTAACTCTGAATAATTTTACCACGGGAAATATTCTCTTTTTTTATTATTAAAACTTATAGTTTGATAATAGAAACTATTTTTTTAATATAACAAGTTTTTACAGTTGAATAAAACTGTATTATCATTTCCATAATCAAAACAGTATCTACGTATCTATTTGTTTGTTTAAAAACACTACAGAAAAATACTACATAACTAAGTTTTCTTCCTGCCTTTCTTTTTATTTTATCTTATCCTGTTCAAAAGTTTACGCCGGATATAAGTATACGAGTATAAGAATTTTAGGTAACATACGTGAGCATGTGAGCAAGACAATGCGAAGTTAGTTTCACATAAATATTGTGGACACGTTTGTTAGTTTTCATGTAAACCAAACAGGCTAAAGTTCCATTTTACAGATGTCATATTTACACAATCTAGCATTTATCAAAGCCGGTTGCAACCATAGTTGTCAAAATCAAAGCAAAAAATCATTTTTATTCTGTACAGATCAATAAAACGGCACTTAAAACGTCACAAATAAACAAAGAATTTATGAAAGACTAGTTTAGCAAATGGAGTGGTTGCTACTATGGACGTATGCAACACTAGGGGCGTCACACTCGTGTTGCCGACCCTGAAGTGCCCTAACCCCATATTGTAGTCGCTTGGGAAAAGCACCGCGGAGAGTTCATTCCACAACTTGAGTGTGTGAGGGATGAGGTTGAAACGCGCCCCGACCTGCCTCCCTCTAGATGTACCAGATGAGGTTAAGTCAGCCTCATTAGGACGCCAATGATCGAAGGCTACATTAGTAGGTAATCCAAAGTAGTGGATAAGGGTGAAAATTTTCAAAAAGGAAGCCGGTGGAAAAATCTTTCCTCGATTTACCCGTACGACCAGATAAGATATATACTCTAAGCGTACGACCTTCGTACGACCCATTTTGAAGCCAGTAGGAATCGGATTATGAGGACCCTGTTACCGAACGTACCTACTTATGAGCGTTTTATATGAGTACAATCTTCGGTCCTTGTATTAGGTAGGTACCCAATTTTATCTAACAAATTCAGTAAGTATTTAAAGGGTTCAAATCGTAATTTAAACATTGTCAACATCCGACCGGTGAAGCGGCTCCATTCTATCCTATATTTTCTAATTTGACGCTCGCACTGTATAACTTTAAATCTTGTTAGTCCTCGCTTTTTAAATGGCTGTGTGCTATCAGGGAAGCCAAGTGTTTTTTATCACCTCGGTGGAGTTAGACAATAGGTATTGCGTCAGTATATCCTGAGGTGCGATTCAGTAACATCACGTTTTGAAAACGCGTGATTTCAATTCGATTAGGAAGATAACCGTTAAATAGCTTTGGTTTTCAGTATGATCTGATAAACGTTAAATACGTTTTTGTGAGATTATAACAACCTTCAGACTAACTTATAGTTTTTCAAAGATTAATTGTTACCTACTGAAAGTGTTATAGAACATAGGTCAATGCCCATATACTAACAATGTCAAATTTTCAATTTAAAAAAAAGCTTAACTGAAGTGGTTGGGACAATTCCCAACCAATAGGTTCAGCTATTTTTTTGTATAAGGAGTGACCTCTCGATCGTAAGATCAAATCCTTAGCCATTTAGCTACTGAAAGTCAGAAGTTTTCATAAGTCCAGATATCACAGGTTTTAAAAACGTAACTTTACAGAATCAGACCCGTGGAAGCTGTAAACAGAGGTGTATTTTGCACAGAAATTTCGCCACCCATAATTTAGGCCTCACGTAAATCTTTTTCTCGCCTATCAGGCATTTTTCTAGACTCCGTATCGCTGCTGAGGCATTTCTAGTCGAAAAAGGCACACACAAACGACAATTTGAGCCACGATACCAGTAAACACCAACAAAGTATGGATATAAATAAGTAAAAAGATGGATTTACTGCTTTTCATATTTGTCATCTCTAGGAAACAAATTTTTCGTCACAGCATTCACGAACAGCAGGTCTGCAGGCATTATCTAAAGTATGCTCATTACAGCATCAAGTTGCGGACGTATCGTGCTTGTAATGTCTTTCTTTATGACCCCGTTTACATAAGCAACGTCATAAACCGCGGTCCTAACAATGTTACTCCTACTGTGGTGTATAGGGAAATGTCGTAAATAAGGTTTGAATGCATTATGCAAGTGGAATTTTAGTGTAGGACACGTGCTAGTAAGAATGGTCTTCCTGGTATGGTTTTTCCTAACGACTACAATATGGCGTTCGTAAAAAAAGCATTAGGAGGTTATAACAGGGTCGGCAGCACTTCTGGTGTTGCACGTGTCACTAGGTCACGGTAACTGCTTTCCACGAGGTGGGCCGCGGGCTGGTATGCCTTCTAAGTAAAGAGAGTGCCCAGAGTTTTAGCGGAAAATTCTTTCTGAGACATTCTTTGATGATGATGCTCGGTTTACTAATACTTTAATCCAATTTACTTCTGTTATATCGAGTACCCTACCAGTAGGTTACTACTGTTAATCATGCCATACAGGAGTGACAATAGTATCGCTATATTATATACTAGCTGACCCGGCGAACTTCGTACCGCCATATTTTCCGCCCGCGTGGTATTCTGATCCCGATTTATCAGTGTTTCTCTACAATATTACGCATGGTATTATACATATAAACCTTCCACTTGAATCACTCTATCTATTAAAAAAAAACCACTTCAAAATCCGTTGCATAGTTTTAAAGATTTAAGCATACATAGGGACGGACAGACAGCGACAGCGACTTTGTTTTATAATATGTAGTGATGATGTAAGCTTAGTTCAAGTAAAAATATACGTTGGCACTAAAGATACACTTGAGATTTCTATTATAATATCTGTAGTACCAAGTGGTTTTAATTCCAAGAGTAAATTGGGTTATAATTTAGAAATAAGTACTGGAAATCTCTTCACTGCTGGACATAGGCCTCCCCCAATGTGCGCCAGGTTTGCAGATCCTCCGCCTTCCGCATCCAGTCCGTCCCAGCCACCTTTCGCAGGTCGTCGGTCCATCTGGCTAGGGGATGTCCTACCCTCCGTTTTCCTACGTTTTCCTTAAGACTCAGTTATAAACAAAAAAAATCATAAACTTACCATACTCTCCTATTTCAGGGATTCGGAACAGATTCCAATATTAGTTATATCCTTAGCATTACATGCGGTCGATTCTATCTTCAAACACATACCAAAACATGAATGTACACAGATACAGTTAGTGAGAACTGTAGTGGAGTGATGATCAAATACCTCTTAGATCTCTGAAGCGTACATTATTGCAAGTGACACAAACATACACAAATTGCTACTAGATGTGTAAACCCACTGGGTGAATCCCGATGGCTTACACATGAGCACCGAACTAAAATCCTATTAATTCAACCAAGATTGAGGGGCTTTTCGCCGACAAGATGGTATGACATCAGTTTCCAAAACTTTGATTACAACGTGACGGCCACACTCAAAGTTCCGATAGATTCCAGCAGTGAGACGCCGCCGTATCTGATTAGCTTGTGAACTTGTTACATATTGCCACTACCATTGGTGTTTTTGGGCATTTATATTGAAAAATTACCTATAATGACGGCCTCTGTGGTCTGTGGCGTGATCGTAGGGGGTGCGGGTACGATTCCCGCTTAGTGCAAATATTTATATGCATAAATATGGCTATTTGCATTGGTCTGGCCTAGACACGTCGGATGACAATACAAATTCTTTACGCAAGGAATAAACCAGCCTTTTTCTATTGGTTTGTCCAGTGTGTGAATTCGATTTTGTTGGGACAATAGATTTTTTAATCCTTAAAATTTACCTAGACAAACCTAGCATTTGTAAAGTTTGAACTTAAAATTAACACATTAATAAATATTGCACGTACCTACCTCGTAATGTAGGTAACAAAAGTTTTATCTGTAAAATCATTCAGTAGAATTGACAGAATCCACCACTGTAACATGGTACGTGTCTATAATGGTGACCCTTTTTTCCCCGAGTCTTTGACTTCAGCTTACCATCAGGCGATGTGAAGTCAAATTGACATGTCCTATGTAAAAAAAAAACATTTAAAACTTAATTTGGGTATATAAAATTTACTATGTTAGAATAGATCATTATTATTAGAGTACATTACCTAAATCCTTGGTTTAGGCCAGACCAATGCAAATATTTATATGCATGAATATGGCTATTTGCATTGGTCTGGCCTAGACACGTCGGATGACAATACAAATTCTTTACGCAAGGAATAAACCAGCCTTTTTCTATTGGTTTGTCCAGTGTGTGAATTCGATTTTGTTGGGACAATAGATTTTTTAATCCTTAAAATTTACCTAGACAAACCTAGCATTTGTAAAGTTTGAACTTAAAATTAACACATTAATAAATATTGCACGTACCTACCTCGTAATGTAGGTAACAAAAGTTTTATCTGTAAAATCATTCAGTAGAATTGACAGAATCCACCACTGTAACATGGTACGTGTCTATAATGGTGACCCTTTTTTCCCCGAGTCTTTGACTTCAGCTTACCATCAGGCGATGTGAAGTCAAATTGACATGTCCTATGTAAAAAAAAAACATTTAAAACTTAATTTGGGTATATAAAATTTACTATGTTAGAATAGATCATTATTATTAGAGTACATTACCTAAATCCTTGGTTTATCCGGAGCCAGCAGGTAAAAGTATTTACTGGGTGAATAGTCACTCTATTTGCATAATCCGTTACTCGAGGAAGGATAGTCGACCTTAAAACTCACATGTGTCGTATAATATCGCTTAGTATATTAAAATGAAACTATTTTTAACGTTTCACCGCAATTTATTTTTAGCAGTCCCAGGAAACCTTCCCGTAACCATGGCTGCTGCAAAACAACCGAAAAGTCGGGATTAGTGTGAAATCTGAATGATAAAATAAACCGCTATAGAATCCATTAAAACGGTTTTATTTCAATTCTGTTAACAACACTCAGTATAATGAAAAAAATAATCTAAGGGATTATTTGAAGACAAGTATAATGTTTCTTTAAATCCTTTATTCCCAATATGAAACCTTGTTCTAATACTGATTGTTCACAGCTAAAAAACTTGCTTACTTACTTACCACTACTTTTCAGCAGCAGGCAGCGCCTTTTCTAATAAAACAGTGACATTATACTTTTGGTAATCGTCAAATTGGGTTTTATGTACGTACTACATTTTATCAAACAATATTTTTGTACGCGACTGTACAAAAATACTACGTACTTACATTATGGGCCGAGTTGACCAATGAAAAATAAATTAAAATAATTCGGGGCAACTCGCCACCGAGTGGCGGGTTTTCAAGTGGCGAGCTGACGAATAAGTCGCATATTTTGTAAAAGTAGCGAGGTTGAACAAAAGATCCGCGGCTGAGACCCAGTTTCCACCAAAGCGGGGAGGAGATGAGAAGAGCTGCAGAACTGACAGGCAATTTTGCTTTGCGGAGAGGTGATGTGAGCCGTGTGTGTGATCGAGGAGTTGGGAGTAGGAGAGCGAGCGCAGGCGCCACCGTCGCCCGGCTACACACTTCTCCGCTCTGCTACACCGCTTGCCCGCTCGCGATACTAAAAAGTAATTAGAAACTAGAAAAAATAGATATTTTCTCTCCTCTCCGTTTATTACGTTTCCACCGCAGCAGCTGTGAGGTTATTCAAAACACATCTCTTCTCCCCTATCCTCTCTACTTTGGTGGAAACTGGGCCTAAGCCTCATCGTAATCGACCGTATCCCTTAGTGCACAAATTATATTAAGCAGCCATTATCTAGGATATGATGAATTGGGGCTTCGAATATACGAATACGAATATTAGATCCTTTATAATACAGCCAGCTCTAACTGCCCTTTTATGCTCGATAATTAATCTGTATAGACCATTAAAACGCCGATTACAAAACGAAATATAGCATATAACCATAACACAAACTAGTTAAGCATAGCTTAACTAGCTTTAGCTTGAGTTAAGAGTTCTAGAATATTATCATCTCTTGAATGAAAGATGCCATTGTGCAGTCGACAAAAGGAGATACGGTTGCAACTTATCTTACAAAGTTGTATCTAAAGGTGTAACCGTATCTTCTTTGTCGACCGTACCTATATAACAAAAAAGAACACTTATTCGTCATATTATTTTTGAATATTAGCGCCCAATTTTTACACTGCCGCGATTGTAACGTAACATAAACAATAGGGAACCCAGTAGAGAGTTTTAATGTTATTCGAATCACGTTGTGTGTACGTGTGCGCGGTAACCAAACCAATAGGTCGAGTTGTAGAGCTCTCGAATGCTATTCAGATTTTCTTCTTCACTCGAATTTATTTTTGGAGCTAATTTATTCTTTGGGTTGGAGTACTACAAATCTTAATCTGGTAAATGTGGAATTTCGGGTAACATCCTACGCGTTGCCAACTTCAATGCTAGTGTATATGTAATTTTATTCAATGATTTATTATAATGATGCGCATTTTAGGTATACGGAAATATTTACATAAGTAATAATAAAACTAAGTAGGGTTTTTTTGTTATTTTTCGTAAATTTTTTCAAGTGTTTCACAATGTAAACTAAAGGTGACGTTCATACAGGAGAATGTGGGTGTGTCATATCTGCTATCATGCCTAACCTACGAGTATATAAACAATAATTATGTACTTAGTACGTATAAATAAATTATGTGTCAATACACTATTCGGTAGAGTTACTATTGATTCAGCCAATTCAGTATTGGTTTCATGCCCGAGTTGATGTGATTTGAATATGTAGAGGTTTTTATTTTATTGTCATGGTGAACGAAACGTGTACCTACTACCGAGCGTATAGTGATCCGAATAGGAGGACTGTGTTTTGTAGCAACATAGTGCTTATGAATTAGTTGACACACGGCCTGAGTGCAATCATACAAGACGGTGGTAGTTACGGAGGCGGTAAAGAGGGTAGTCAGAGCTCTGGAAAAGTTTTGTGCTGTTAGTGGGAAGACCAAAGGCTTGTCCGACTTATCTTCGGCGCTGACGGCACAGAATCTCTCTGTTCTTACTGGGTCGGCGCACGAGTGTGACTCCCCTGGTGTTGCACTTGTCCATAGACCACTGTAACCTTTATCCATCAGGTGGGCCGTGTGCTTGTCTGCGACCTAAGTAGTATAAAAAAGAAAGCCTTATTATCTGCCAGGTAATATATATTTTGGAGTACCTAATCGATGTGTATTGGCGTTTCATTAAACAGATATATATGCACTATACCATATGCCTATATATCTGTTTAATATATACTATACTATATGCACTATGCATACTTCGCTTGACGGCAATAGGCTCGCCACCTATTACGTGGGACCTAAAATCATAGTTGGCAAAGTATGGGTGTTAATACCCTCTGCTTACCCCTTCGGGGATTTACGGGCGTGCGTATATGAATGTATACTTCAACAGATATTCAGGCACAGAGTGAAGAATATCTTACAGTGCATAAATATTTTTCTCCTAAAGGAGTACGTACAATATATTCAGACGGTGCATGTCAAAGTAAACATTATGACGTCACTATTATCTAGGAGCAGTATGTAACTGCTAGCCGGTCTATTATTCAAAATAGTACGTGATACGATAACGGTTCACACAGGGGAAAAATAAACGACCGATGTTATCTTCCCACGTCACCGCATCATGGGAACATGAGGTACTTACTTATTATGTGTCCATAATGTAGTGTCAATACACCTCTCTAATGGTGTAATTGATATTACACTATTAGTGAGGTGGAATTAGAATATTTCATCACAAGAACTCGACTCAGAAAGTCACATGTCGTATTTGTTGAGTTTTTTTTTATACCACTTAGGTGGCAGCCAAGCACACGGCCCACCTGATGGGAAGTGATCACCGTGGCCTATGGACGTATGCATCACCAGGAGCGTCACACTCGCGATATTGACCCTGAAGAAACCTTCTAATGCCCTAGTTTGACCCAAAAGACCAAATAAGTAACCCGTGAGTGAGTAAGAGTGGGTTAGTGAGAGTGGGTTAGTAAGAGTGGGCAAGAATACTAGCAGCCTTACCTCCTCCTCCTAATAAATCTATGTATATATTCACGGATGTATCCCCCAAGGGTTAGGCAGAAGTGAATTTGAGACACACTTCAACAATCATTTTATTGGGTCCCACATAATAGGCCTATTGCCGTATTCCGGGCACTATTGTTGACTCGAGCGATGCATCTGAGGCTAAGTCTTGGCTGATGTTAAACAGCACTTAGTCGTCTTGTACGACACCGCATGGGAAGAGATGGGGTAGCCCAAATTCTGATCTCCCGGGAACCACGCTCTTCCTTCTAATAAATCTATAAAGTAGTAAAACCATTCTACAACGATGACTATGAACTGCATTTCAAATAGATGTCACAATAATATGTAAATCGACCTAATTGAAATGAAAACTAAGTAACTTGTAAATTGTATCGTAGTGACGTCAGCGTCATTGTACGATGACGTGACATTCGTGATTTCAGTTCACCCATAAAATTAGGTGAAAACTGTCCAATGCGCCTAAGACGTTTTCACTTCAAAAACTGCACTATTGTATGGAAATCCTTCGAGTTCCATTAGTAGGGCTCATATCCCAGGACACGCGGATATAGTTGCGGTCGTGAAATATACTTTGAAATAACATGTAAGCAAGTTAAGGAAACAGCTGCGAATTATGCGAAGTGCCCATAATTTTGTGCAGCCGATAGTTCCGGGAATGGATATGGAAACGTTAACTTAAGTCCGGGACTTGTGTTGAAATTTCATGGAAGCAATTTTATCTATTCTCTTCTGCACCCGAGTACTATTTTCAGCTGCATTAAAAAAATTGAGTTGCTACGGGGTCCGCTCCGGGGTACTTAAAGTAATATATCTAGCGGAAAGGATTTCATAATTTTGTTTATTTTGGCTTTTACAGAAATAATCGACGACTTTTTTGACCCGACCCTGTCAATCAGCAGATGTACCTACTGATATCCAAGTGATGTTGACTTGGAGCCTGTAGAGCTTAGCAGAGCCCCATATACCCTAATTGTAATTCATACATACATACATATACTGACTGTAAATCCCCGAAGGGGTAAGCAGAGGTGTATTATCTGTGACGATTTTCGGTCCCACGTAATGGGGGGCGAGCCTATTGCCGTCTAGCGGGCACTTTGTCATGGGCTGTTTGTTTACTCTCGGATGGAGAACATCCCCATCACTTAGTCGCCTTTTACGACACCCACAGGAAGAGATGAGGGCGTCCTATTCTACTCCACCGGCAACCAACACATTTTAATAATGAGTTCTAAAATAATAGAAGAAAGGTATTTAAAATTCAACGATAAGGCCGCCGATTGTACATATGTGATATTATACTGTCCGTAAATGTACTGTAATATATTTGTGTACAATAAAGAATTATCTATCTATCTATCTATCTATCTAAAAGTCCGTCATGTGCTTCTAGAACAGGCGTTGTCGTTCGGCACCATTTGTGAGCCTGTCAACAAAATGTTTTTCCTTTTCTGCCGTTTGCAATGTTCGAGAGCCAGTGCTAACTACGAGTATGTTTGTTAACGGGTTTTGTTTTGTGCGAAATATCTATAATAAACTACCCTCCGACCTGGGAGAATTGAGTCAAACTGAAAAATATATTTGTCGCTGGTGTGTAACAGTTAAAAAATATTGTAGATGAAGGAACGATTGAAGCAATGTCTTTGTTGATCTTAATAAAGTTGTTCTTGTATTGAATTGAAATATCAGAATCTGGGACGGGAATCCAACTTGAGTTGCAAGTAGGACTATTTCACTAAATGAGCAACCAATTTAAATTACTTATTAGCGTAAAGGTCTAAATTGTAATTGTATGATTAACCGTTTAATAACGAGTACCTACATTATAATAAAAAAAATAAAAAAAATGAGCAACCCAGACCTATCCTAGATAATTGAAATTCACGTTTAGGCATAGTCGCATCAAAATTGTGGACCACTTTAGCTCTAAAATTTTACATAAAATAATAAATAAATATTGAAAAATATTTAATTTATCCTCTGAAGTTTACAAAAAAAATAATGTGTCAATTAAATGATTTTCTTTACATATAACTAAAGATCCATAAAGATGGTTTGTAAATTGTTAGTGCTTAACAGCTTATGAGAGCGTTGTTTAGAACTTCTATAAATATCTAATAAGGTGACACGACGTAATTCTAGTCGATCAATTTAACAGTCTATTATAATAATCTACCAGTACATAATATGTGAATTTCATCAAAATCCACTTCAGCAATTTGCGGTATTGCGATACGTGATCATATTTGCGTAAACCAAATATTAATCTAACACGTTAGTTTGGAAGCTCTCAAACTTAAGGGACACCTCGGCTATTTAGTGAATTTTGTAAACTACAAATTAATTCTATGAGCAAATTTTTTGATATAGGTATATTTCTAGACTATATAGTTCAAATTTTTAAATAAAATATTCTGTAAATAGAAAATACGAAAACCCAGCTACATCTTTAACCTAAGTTCTTTGGCACTTACGTCTTTTATACTGTTTACCCTTTCGTGCACTTTATATTGTCATCTTACAATTTACGTACAATAATTAATTGCTTCAGTGTCGTTTTGCCGGACACAAGTCACGCCTCCAGCACTACGATTAATTTTCGAGGTATCCCGTTAACGAGTTGCTTTGCTACTCAGTGACATCAAAGATAGATGACACCGGCATAGCTGAGTACTTAAAGGAATAAGGAGGGATACTGCAGGTAATGTTTTAGCGAGAGAGCGAAAGCTGATAGAAAATTGTACGCAAGGAGCGGGGTCCTTATTGCGTTCAATTTCCTATATGCAAACAGATGAAATAATGACTTTTGATGACGTCATCTAAAACTGTACATGCATAGTGTATACATACATTCAGCATGATTTTCAGTGCCACTTACCTAATAACGGGCGAGCCATCAAGCGGGCACTCATGGGCTGTAATCTTGCTTTTGAATGGAGTCGCCTTCTACCACAGTCACTACTACTATAAGTACACTCAGTCGAAATACGAGTATACTATAATACTCAGTCCTGAATTTCGATTTGTAACTAAATAACAATCTGATTGTATTCTAGATGACAGTTCTAATGTCCTTGTGAGTGTAGATTTGCAACTGAGTGTTGTTCTGGAATACGGGCCTTAGACTATTCTTAATGAGCTATTAGAATTGCAAGTTAATGACTAGTGGATAATGTCAATCATAGGTACATTAGTAGTGATCTAGTGCATCACTCCGGGTAAGCTAAATTAATGGGCGGGATTAGCTGTCGGTTTAGAGACCGATGCTTTCCGTTTAAGAGCTCGTATTCAAACCTCAAGGAGTCGATTTTGGTATGAATGTAGAATGGAATATGTTTTGCGATTTGGAATCTGTCCTTTACAAGGCTAGATTTGCAGCATGCTTAGTATGCATAATACCTCTATTCTGTTTCGTTTTCTTTGTTACCTTCTTCTATTCTATAGCAGACAGCTCGTATATCGCAGCATTTTATTATAACCCCAGTTAATCTCTACTATTTGGTGTGTTAATTCATTTAACCTGTTTTATTTCTTTGATATGTGGTTATTATTATAATGCTTCTAGCGTCGTTATTGTTTTTCTCAGTAATACCCCTTAATAGGTGTTCTTAGACAAATACTGTTCTTAACCATTCGAATGCATGTTCTTTGTAACATTCTAATAAAATTATCTACAATTCCGTTTTTATTTGTATGCCATTTTTACCTTTGCCATTAAGATTAAACGACAAATTAAGGTTTAACTGCCCAATTGTCAGACGAAAGTAACAGGGCCCTTTGCAAACTTTATTACATAATTATACCAGATCATTATCATACTCGTTTGGGTTTACAAATGTCAGGTCACTGAATTCTTATGAGCCTGTAATAACTGTCATACGATGTAATTGATTTAGAATATTCTGCTCGTGACTTGGCTGAACCGAGGTAATGAGAGAACTGTACCATTTTCTTATACTACAAGTTTTACAGACTTAAAGTTTTGAAAGAGAAACTTAAATATAGCCTAATTAATAATAAGGACACGAGTGGGCGCAGGATACGAATTTAAGAGGACCAGTGGATTCGGCTTACCTCAAAGTTCATGAACCCAGGTGGCACAGGCATAATCATGCTTCCCCTAGCACACATGGACCAGTTCAATCAGGAAATTATACGTTGAGGTAGATAATTATATTATATTTTATCTTCTGTGGCGATTTTTGGGAGTACATCTAATTGACCTCCAATTAGACTAGCTTAGAGAAATTTGGATGCCCAGGCAGTGAATCGGATGCTGTGGCGCACATTAGGAAAGGCCTATTTTCCAACAGTTAATAAAATTAATTGACTGATTAAGTTATCAAGAACTTGTGCTAGGAAAGCTGCATTTTGTATAGATTCTTAGAGTACTAAAGGAGTCCTATCTTCTCACTTTTTCATTATTTTTTCTCTCCACTTTTTACTTCTTCTATGCAGGTCGTCGTCATCTTCTTCATCCGAGCACAAATCTAGGTTGCGTCCGAAGTTTATACATTAAGACTTCTCATTTTCCTACTCTACCCTTTGTTATACACACGTTTACCTTGGCTTTTACGATAGCAACTGCTGTTAAAACCCGGGAGGAATGCCCAAGAACTTCCATCCATCAATCAGTAAGTGTACAGGTGAAGTTGGTTTGGGCCCCAAAGATCTTGAAGGGGCCTCACCCACTTCTTTGTAGGTAACATTGCAAAAGTGATGCTTTAGGGTGTTGCAAGCGTTCGTAGGCCACGGTTTGTTTGCCTACATAGAAATAGAACCCACGACACACCCCAATATGATGAAAGCGACAGTTCGATTTGTTAACATAACGAAATGAATGCGTGTGTCATTAGGGTTGAAAATTTCTACACAAAGTCTACTAATTATGTGCAAATGTTGCAAGTATCTGTCATTTCCGCGACGAGCGGCGGCAACTCGGGCGTCGGAGGTCGCAGAATGACCTCCGCCCCCCATGAGCGCGGGCCTGGGGGTGACGGGTGGGGTCGCCTGTCACCCTAGCAGAAGCAGGCCACGGCGGTGGCACGCGTTGCGTGCCCCCCCATACCCGGGGGCGAGTTGGGGACTCCGTGGTCCCCACACCGGAAGAGGGCCATATCGAGAGATATGGCCCTGGGTCGGCCGGGGTGCGAGGGATATGGCTATGACAATCTCACCTCCGGCAACTGACGGCCCACAGAAGGCGTGCGTTTTAGTCGGTTCGAGTCCGACATAACCTCCTCCTCCGACTCCGGCGGGGGAGGTATCCGTGGGGATTTTTCGCACGATAAAAAAAAAAAAAAAAAAGTATCTGTCATTTTCATTTATCCTATAGAGTTAATAAAGGTATGAAGTACTTGCAGTTTCTAAACACAATACGAATATTCTTTTTATGCCTGGTTTACAATCAGGAGTAAAAATGTTGAATATATACCACAGGGTACCTACAATGTTGAGTCAGTTCGATTAAATTTGAAAAAATGCTACTGATAGGAATAGGAAAAGGGTTAAATAAGTTGGTAAGCCCTTAAAATAGTATTTTATTAACAAAAACTACAAAATGGCTTCTTTAAAACTAAATTATATTTAAACCTTAGTTGTATTAGTTAATGCTAAATTTTCTTACTTCCAAATACGTTCTCAACCTTCCTGTACTTGTACAAATAGTGTACCACATATACCCGTGCACGGTTTGTGAGACCGAAAGTCCTGATGATGCGAATGGTCGTTCATTTCAAGCACGTTCAGTGGTAAAGTGAACATTCCTAACACAAGCAATTTACAGTTTACACTCATGCAGCACTGATTTGAAGTTGAACACGAACTAGGCAGATACCCAGGAGCCTACAAAGTATTCCATTATGGAAAAAGAAGGAAAACGTGTGTCATTGGTCTGACAAACCAATGCGTGGATGTACAAAGGTTAACTATAATCATGAATTGATAACATTTCTTACATTAATTTCACAGTAAAGTATCGCGAGGACGAGTTTTAAACTAGGTACCGTTACAGTAAATATCTGTCGATCGTTGCAAAAGCAGTGTTCAGAATTATTGCTAACTAGACTTTTACATCAGTTAAGTACTTGATTAAACACGGTTACGAGTTACAAAACCTAGTAATAAATCAATAGTTCCGTGAAGAAGTGATCTCAGATTATGAAACTAAACATTATTTTATTTACAGACATCCTTGTTAACCAATACTGGGTACACCACAATCTCTTATGCATTATTATTTTAAATACTTGTTCTATTAACACTAACCAAAAGACTAGAACTCATAAATAGAATACAATTTACAACTTATTTACGGAACTGTAACCGGTAAAAACATTTGTGGATCACCTAATTTGGGTTCAAAGCGGATGTTTACTTTGGTGTCACCGTCACCAACTTCTAGAAAACTATTCCAATCAAGCATCCAATAGAAGCCGTTTTTCTTTGGAGGTGGTAGTTGAGAGTCTCCTGGTTGAGAAGGAGCTGCGCCACCAAAAGAAGCTTCCAGGTCAGTTAAAGAAGCTCCTGTGTCTGCAGGAGCTGTTTCAGCTATTGCATTTGTTTTAGGTTCTTCCGTGGTAGTAGACGAAACCTCTTTTTGTTCATTCGTAACCTGCCGTTTACTCTGCTCATTACTACTGGTTATTTCCTCATTAATAGGATTAATTCCTTTGCTTAGGGGAATAACTTTTACTGAATCATAGTCTATTGGATCGTAATTTGGTGAAGTTAATGACTTAACTTTTTTAACTGGCATGTCGTACGGTAGGCTAATCTCTTTTGTTTCTGAAGCTGAAGATTCTAACTCAAAGGACGGTTCTGGTCGAAGTGGCGAATACAGATAATTATTTGTTATGGAATAATTATCGTCATTGTTTGTCTTCGAGTTGCTGCTTGGTGCTATTAGGTCATAAGTGAGTAGAATATTCTCAGGTAATTGAACTGAGCCATCCACCACTTTTGGTGGTGGTAAAGGTTTAAACCCTTCCAATGGTAATAAGAAATGATCTTGTCCCGGTTTCCCCGTTAAGCCATGAGCATCAAGAAATGCTTGCAATTCTCCAGGAAAATTGTCAATTAGGTCAGTTGGTAATCCCAAATTATCTTTTACCTTAGATGAATAACTTTCAATGTGTTTTGGGGTATCAGGTATTGCTGTCGTGCTTGCAACATGTACCACTTCAACTCGTGGCGGCCTGGTATATAATTCTTGCAATGATGAGCCATCTCGTGGAGTGTAAGGTAGTACCACCATCAGTTTAGGTTTACTTTCTGTAGTAGTTTCTGGAACGTATGGAGGTACTGGTGTAGGTATATTTGGAAATTGAGGGAATAATTCTTGAAGTGAGAAACTCTTTTCCGGAGTCTTGTCATACACAGGCGAACCTGGTGATTCAGTGGGCTCATTATACTTTTTGGTCTTGAAAATATTAATTGATGGTACTGTAGATGATCCAAATACATCTTTGTCCCCTGCTATATTATCCAGTGTATTCGGTAAAGGAGGATTCATCTCATTAACGATTGAACTGTACTGCGAAGGTATTTTATCATTAACAACTTCCTCTTCCTCAAGTTCTATTGATGATGACGATGATGAAGATTTCCCATCTTCGGACCTAATGTCATTTAACAATTGCATAATTTCATCTCGCGATAATCTAGGCAGTTGTTGATTTGCTTGCAGTATGCTTTGAACTTGTCTGACAGTCTTTTCCACGTCGATTGCGGCCAACGAGACAGCCACAAATGCTGATAACAGGCAGCACCAAATGAGCTTCATTTTCTGGAACAACAAAAAAAACGATTAAAATCAATTATTTCAGGTTTGGCCAGTAGGTCCAAAAATAAACAAATACATAAAGATCAAATAATATCAGAATAGTTCTTGACAGGAAATAAATCTGTGTTCTCTAATCTTAAATACTCGTACTATAGGCAAAATCCAAATTAATAAATCGTGCTTATGTAAGCGAACGTCCAAACTGTACAAAATCATTTACAGCCCTGAATTCGCCTCACTAAAGAAAAACCAGCGAGAAAGTACAAGTAACTGTATAAGCAGAGACGGAGTTATCTCAGTAATTACAGTTTGAGTTACATAACAGCACCATAATCGTAATTCCCCAAGTTGGGAGAACGCTAAGATATCGGGAAGTTGCTATCGTTTCAAACTTTCGACTTTGGATCACTCCTAAGTCGGTTCACTCACATCTGTGCGGTATGAGAGAAAAATATTGGATAAACTGTTACATTACAGAAACGAATTAGTTTCTGATTGACTTCGAAGTTTTAGAATGTTTGCGATATACTTAAGGTATTTTACTCATCTCTCAAATATTATAACATAGCTTTTGCCCGCGGCTCCGCCCGCGTGGATGTCGGTTATCGCGACCAAACATAGCCTATGTCCTTTCTCAAGGTCTAACCTACCTCTATACCAAATTTCATCAAAATCGGTTCAGCGGTTTAGTCGTAAAAGTGAGACAGACAGACAGAGTTACTTTCGCATTTATAATATTAGTAGGGATATACATATAAGGGGTAAGCAGAGGTGCTAGCACCCACATTTCGCAGTTTATGTTTAGGTCCCCATGTAAAGGGTGGCGAGCCTATTGCCATTAACCGGGCACTTATAAACCTGCGATAAATACACACATAACTTCGAAAAGCATCGAAAAGTCATTGATGTGTGCCATGGTAAAACCTGGGATCGAACCCGAGACCTAGTCTCAGCAGTCCATTACCCATACCACTAGGCTATCTCAAATATTATGTGTATCTTTAATTTAGGATGTTAATGGTGTCACTGTCACAAAATAGAAGAGGTGATATAAACAGAATAAAGTCAGGGAGTCATGGTAATAGTAACGGACAGTGGTGAATATTTTCTAAAGGCAAGCCGATGGATTTTTTGTACTGATATTTAGTTTGTCACGCACCTTATGATCCATTGGTCTCTTCCATCTTTACAAAAACAAGCCGACCGGAATTGTATTAAAGGGATCCCTTGCTGGAAATGGTATAATATGAAAGTTGGAAGCTTTGGTTTGGTTAGGTACGCAAACCTCATAAACATAGCTGGTTGGATTAAACTAAAATTCATCATTCTAATCGATCATGGCCTGGGTCTAGGTTCCTATGGGGAAAATTCATTCAATTTAAGACAATCAAAGTGATCAATAATAGCTTCATGAGAAACAAGTTTACGATTTGGTAGTACAGTATTTTAAATGGTAACGTGAAACGTATTCAATATTAAGTAAGATGGGGAGACACCATTATATATAAAAATATCAGCCAAACACTCCCTTTCAGTCTCCGTGGGTATATCCAATTCGTGTGACCCATGAATATTTAACCGCACGCCATAATAAATTCAAATCTAACTGAGAATCCCGCATTTTTTTCACGAACAGCGAATATTTTGGTGTTTTGATATTTGGGCATGATAAAATGATACCATAGATTGCTATCAAATCTATTACTGGGTCAAAATGTAGCTTACTAAATGCAAAGAAGTATGTAAGTCTTCTTCTTCGAGTTAATGACTGGACCTGGTATTTAATGACTGGTTTTTTGTTTAAATTTTGTCGGCCCAAAATTAAGCCACAGCAACAGCACCCTCAGTTGCTCTACAAAGGTCATTGGTAATACAGGTGAAGGGGCACAGCGAGCAGGATAGCAAATGCAACATGGACTGGGATTGGGCCCCGCAATCGCAGGACTCTTGTGGCTCTTGGTTGCAAGGAGCAGGTGCAACTGGAAGTAGCTAGACCCGGTAACGCAGGGTCTAGGTTGACCAATCCTTGTACCACAATGGCTCGCTCATTTTATGGTAGTACGTAAGTACGGTGCAGTGAAATAAAGTATTCGTTAACACTGTCACTGCGATTCGTGTTGATTATCCATATCCACCCATACTTCCATACTCCATACTAATATTATAAATGCGAAAGTAACTCTGTCTGTCTGTCTGTTACGCTTTCACGCCTAAGCCACTGAACCGATTTTGATGAAATTTCGTATAGGGGTAGATTAGACCTTGAGAAAGGACATAGGCTATGTTTGGTCGCGATAACCGACATTAACGCGGGTGGAGCCGCGGGCAAAAGCTAGTTTGATATAAATGTAAGATAAATGAGTATTTGGTGAGATTCATTGATATTTTTTTGAGTTTTGCTTCACTTCGTGACCATTAACAAATATATTAAAAGTTCTAGAATATTTTTTTAGTGTTGGAGTTTTCTCTTAAAAGGCATTCGCATTGGATCGGTACATAACTCTTTCTGGCTAATATAATTAACTTGGCACACAAAAATTCTAAATGATGCTTCAATATAACATACATAATCAGTTAGCTGTCTGTTGTAGGTGAAGCTAATCATCGCGTATTTAAACTTAAACGCCTAATAAATAATCTACAATAATCTGCTATGAATAAAGGAAAACGTTGTTCAAGGCTATTTATCTGAGCTATTTGAAATTAAAATTAGGCGAGAAAACATCGTTTTACATCAGTTGTGTTTTTAAATTCTTACATGCAAGTTGAATATTATCAAGTTATTATGTACATTATTCATAAAGAAGTATGTGAAATGTGAACGAACTATATGAACCATATGAGAAAGGACTATTTATTGGTCGACCACCCTATATTTCTTTAGGAATAATTTCGGAAGATTGCACTTTATAAAAATAAAAGTTCGCAAGACGCTCGGTAGATGGCTCCACCGTCGCCCTTAATACGGTTTTTTTTGGGAAAATTCGAGTGTCCAAGACGTGGTCTATGTTAGCTCAGTTGGTTATAGCAGTATTCCCCCTGTAAGAGACTGGTCGCGGATTCAAATCCCGTTTTGGACGTTCACCTTTTCATCAATTTCATTAAAAAGAAGTACCTACTTTATATTGTTCTTGGGATTTTAAGCAACCGAGTGTCTTGAGGATATTGATTTATTGAAGTATAGAAAAAAATGCGTTCAAGAATACCACAATGCGTATGCTCACATTCGTCCATGCTAATTGACTGTGATGCTAATTTAAAACATTGTGCTCCTGGTTTTTCATTCCGTGACGTCACAAAAGACTTTCTACGACCAGTCTCGTTACCACTCATTACCTCTGTGACGTAATACGTTACACTCGTTAACTACAACGTAATGAGCTTTAAAGTAGTCTCACCCCACGTCACATAAAAAGGTGCGTTGTGAGGAAGGTAATCATGCTACCATGTACAAAAAGGGTAATTAAATTTGAAAATCATATACCTAGCAAAAGTATCCCAAAACATTAAAATGAAATGCATACACGCAAAAACTCATGTTTCAGTCTTCCTACAAATCTTATGAACGGAGCATGAAAATGCATTTAAAGGAGGCTAATTGGGGTTGTCAAACTGACCATCATATTTACTTTGGTCATTGTTGTCAAACTGTAATAGTGATCTTCAATCTTTATACTTTACATACAGTTTACTACTAGGCGGGGTTTATTTGTGAAAAATGTAATTTATTCCAAAAATAAAATAGTAAGAGGAAGGGCGTAAGACAAAGGTCAACGACCATTTCATTGAAACCAAAGTTAGGATGAAGGCCGTACAGATATATCTCAGGGTAATGCGTGTAGAACACAACACAACCGATACAGAAGCAAAATGTGTGAAACGGGTGAGCGTTTACGAAGCGTAAAAACTACGTTTAGGCTTTTCTTGTTTTTATCCCTCACTTTATAGGTAGAGTTTTTAGGATTCCGTAGTGCCTAGTACTAAATTTAAGACAAAATCGTACAACAATTACAGTACAGTTTTGAAACTTCTACTACTACTTTTTTTTAGAATACGCCATTAAATCAATATTCTAAGATATTTTGCGTAGATAGATGCCTTAATTTAGTATGAGGATCACTTGAAAAATAATTATGAGACTGTTATACTCGTACTAGAAGAAAGGAGGTACAGTCGACAAAGGAGATAAGGTTGCAGTTTTACATACAACTTTATATATAAAGGTGCAACTATATCTTCTTTGTCGACTGTACATTTTGTTACTATTGGGTACACGTGCCGAAATCAGTCAAAATATATTTTGATGTATTTAAATTTATTTTGTTACGTACACGTATGTTTCATGTTACGGTAATAAAATGAACGTATATATAATCTGTGACATAGATATTATTAAGTAACGGCGCTGCTCACTGCGTGGTCTGATACACACTTGACACATTCTGTCTTACAGGCATTTTATTTTGAGGAATGTTTGTTCTAGGTCAAGTAATTTAAGAGGGACTGAAACACGAGCGACTATATTGTGCAAATATCAGAAAAATACCACAGTACCATTCGTTTAAATAAAAAACATCAAGAATAGTTTTTAAATGAAAAAAAAAATTACATTTCTATTTTGCTCATGCCTGTACACAGTACCTACATACTCAGAGGTGCATAGGTTTATAGTTATTTTTTAAATAATTTTCGGCGCTCACTTAATAGGGTGCATGCCTATTATTATACATGGTTATGTATAGCTTGTCATCGAATTCTACACCTCTCAATAAATATACAACGTAAAATAAATAAATAAGGTTGGCCATCGCTATTCAGCGGGGCAATGCTGCCAGCGTGATGGGCACCTTTGCACCGGGTACGATGAGGGGCGGGTTAATAGAGTAAAATATAAATTAATTTTTTTTTTTTTTTTTTTTTTTTTTTTTTTTTTTTTTTTTTAAATAAGAATATTAGCAACCGAAATTACTAATATTCCCGTTAACCCCTCCAACTAAGCTAAATTGCTTGTGCTAGGAGTGGGTTCACGTCGGTAGTGTAATGGCCAGGATTCGAACCCGGGACCTCTCGATCGTAAATTATGTGAATGTCTGAATAAATAAACTAAAATATTGCAGTAAAATAATTTATTTTAACTACAGGAAAATAACCAATTCATAACAAATAAATTATTTTTGTAAATATATACATGATGCCACCCAGACTAGTCACACAGGCTGTCGGGAAATAATCGCAATCTGCGATGAGACTGCCCCACAGAGAAGGAAATATTCTGTTTTCCGTGAACTGCCCATTTGTCCAATTAACTTTCAATAAGGTGTGCAATATAGAATACTAGCTGTTGCCCGCGGCTCCGCCCGCGTGGAATTCTGATCCCGTTCATCGCTGATATATAGCCTATATGTTAATCCAGGGTATAACCTATATAAATACCAAATTTCAACTAAATCGGTCCAGCCGTTTATGCGTGAAAGAGTAACAAACATCCACACATCCACACATCCATTCTCACAAACTTTCACATTTATAATATTAGTAGGATCTATTTCAATTCAAAAGAAAATAATGATATTCTAATGCTAGTGTAGATAGGTGTACATATTCATATTAATATATATTTATGCATAATACAAACATGTGCACAGAGCGGGTATCCGGAATCGCACCTTTGACGTAGTTCGATTCGAGTCTTCGAGTCGCACAAGTCATATATGCATAATATATATGTGTGTATGTAAACTACATTATAACAAAATAGAAAATTCCAGGCCAATGTTTCCTTACGATGTTTTTTACGTTCATGTTCCCGTATAAAAATATTCGCTGATATAGAAACCACATAAAAACGTCTACGTATTATTTACGTAAATAATAGATGCCTCAATACATTCGCTGTGAAAATCTACGTGCTCTATTTCTTATCCGTGGCATCACCTGTGTCAATAGTGTTTTGTTGCCCTTCGGACACAATTTTGTTTGTGAAACAATACCTTTCTAACACAGAACGCCTCAAGCAAATTTGTCTATTAAGATTTGTATTTTCTTTGTAATAAATTGCTTCATGAAACAGTTTTACTAAAGAATTCAGCCACGTATATTTCTAAAAGAGTAGGCAGATGTATGTTGACGATCTCTGTGGTGTAGTGGTAGAGCGATCGACTGCTAAGCCATAGAGGTCACAGGTTCGATTTCTGCAGTGCCAATAGTTATATGCACGAATATGTCAATGAACTTCATAGAGCTCAATGGAGAGATTTTGTGCTGTCACAAGGAAGACAAAAGGCTTGTCTTGCTTTGTCTTCTATACAGACGGCACAGAATCGGCAGCACGAGTGTGACTACCCTAGTGTTGCACACGTCCATAAGCCACGGTAACCACTTTCCATCAGGTGGGCCGTATGCTTGTCTACCACTCAAATTACGATGGCCTAGGAACTTTCTTACGCAGTGTTTCATCCCTACACACTCAAGCTGTGGAATGAACTCCCCGCGATGGTTTTCCCAAGCGACTACAACATGGGGTTCTTCAAGAAGGGTATTAGGTTTCTTCAGGGTCGGCAGCACGAGTGCCCCTGGTGTTGCATACGTCCATAGGCCACGGTAACCACTTTCCATCAGGTGGGCCGTGTGCTTGTCTGCCAACTAAGTGGTATAAAAATAAATAAAAAAATAGCATAAAACCAATTCCGGGTAAGAGGAATATATTCGTAGTATAAAGTGTGATAATAATTTGATTTCTACTGTCAAACTGTCACAAACACTGTTTGAGTATCTCTGATCGTAGTTTGGCAACATTTTTGCACCAATAAACACGATTCCGAACAGAAGTTGTAAAGTTACTTCATAAGGAATTCAGCGACAATAAACTTTCTTAACTTTTATACTCTTTGTAATCTAATATTCTCTATGTGATACGTAAGTTTTTTTTTTCAATTAGCCGCATAACTGTAGCCCCATTTTCCTCATATTAGTGCCTCGCAACATTAGTAGATATATATTTGTATTTTGTTGTATTCGGCCCGTAAATTGCTAAATGGTAGCAAGCTAGGGCAGTAAAGCTAGGGTGAAGTTCAGATGATATGGACCACCATTCTAGATGTTGACAATCCCTGAATGGTGGTCACAGTCTTGACAAAAGCTGGAACTCAGGATTGTAAGAAGAGGGAAACATGTAACCCCTTTTAAAGCAATTAGAAGACGTGTACAGTACAGTCAGCATCAAATCGATCTTGATGAACAAAGTACTCTAAATTATCTTAATACCTTGATATTGCCCCCTTCTTGTTGAATGACTGTTCTGATATTTGGTATACCTTTAGTTCAGACGATAATATAATTTAAATTAATGAAACAGTTTGACTTCCTCTTAATACCTTAATTTTGAGACTTTGTAATCAAGATTGACTGACTGATGCTGACTGTATCATATACTTTACGAATATTTCTAAGTAAAGGTATGAGTGTAAGTCATTTATAATAATAAAGCAGTACCTAACAGTCATTCACAACACAAAATCAGATAGGTACTTACATTATTTTATATTTATGTTTTTATAAATATTTACACTTTAATACTACATGTACAAAACATAAATGAAACATGTCGTATATCGTGTTAGGCCTCTAATGCTAATATATGAGAGCAAAGATAACCCCTTTCAATCTAGTCTACGCTTGATCCAACGTAATTTATATCGGATTTGATGATTTCGTTTCGCAAGATATTTTTCTCACTTTTCTTACTTCTCTATTCAGTGTTGATGGAAATCGGTAATTTTGACGAATGACTTTATGATACGAATATATCGTTGTTCAGCATCACTATAGTTTTATATCTTCAAATAAAAATATCGCATTTGAATTACTGCTCTAAAAACCTAAAGCTAGAGTTGAAATTTGTCTGCGTGTGATTGAAAGGTATCCTGCTCAATATTTTCATTTTATTACATCCGTTTGTCCGTCTATTCACTTACTCAAATTCTGTTTATTGTTGTGTATATCCTAACTGAATCGGGTCAACCGTTCCGACTGTTCCGAGACCGAATGTTGTTGATTGCCGATTCTTTCATAATATTGGCGACTTTGGAAAGGGTAAAGTTATAGGTCATGATTGATATTTTCCTGAAACATTTTACAGTTCATTTGAAGGTCGTTTATGTTAAATATTTTTATTACTTGTTATTATAAATTATTCATTTTAGTACCCATATTTAAATAATTCGGCAAACTCAATATTCAGGACGGGACTAGTGCTTTTCTAGCGGGATAACATTGATCATCTGATTTACCTAGTCCTGTAAGCAAGCAAGTTGAAACAATATAAAATATCCCTTAGATATCAAAATTTATTCTGGGCGAAAATTTACAAAGAATCATACTCCTTCGCTTATCAGAGCGCACGTACAGCCATCGACTACGGTTATCATGAAACAGCTGATATGGGGTGCAAGGTAGCAGTGGTGCGGTGGTAGCTTAATGTAATCATTAGGTATCGTACAGACACAATGTTACATACTTAGTCTTTCAATGTCGCTCTCTTTAGCCGCCATGTTCGTAAAGTAACTGATGTTAAAATAGCAAAATTTGACCATCGCCAGGACAGGTCAAAAATACATTTGTTTTGTTTCAAACATCTTATATGTATATTCATTGTTAAGATGCTCGTAAGAGTTAAAGGTTGAAATCCTCTAATAAATTCAGTGACCCACTTACTATACGCTTTACAGAAGCAGATACCCTTACGAGTATATTCACATGTAAATTAACTATAAAATGTAGTCACGTGAAAGGTAAATGGCTTATAGGCTTAAGTAAGTACAGTAATATCTACATGATAGTAACTGTGGACCTTCGGAGACCAGGTTGGAACATTAACTCATTACACCGTTAGATGCGACGACACGATTCCGATATTGTCGTCGTTAAAAAATGATTTTCTTTTATTTGAAGGAAATTATAGAAGACAGGTTCTGACAACGAATCTTTGCGAAAACTTTAAGAAAGTCTACTAATTAAATATCAACTTCTGTTTTGTTTTATAGGTTCTCTTTACGTTTTATTTCAAGAATCGGAATTATGATACAGCCATTTCTTATGGGGCTATATAATTTATGATCATTGAAGATATTTGTCTTCAGGTGATTAGAGTAGTGTAATGTGTATTCAGTTTCATTTCAAGGTCAACGTTCTGCACTCTATATACGAATTTAAAATTATATTTGATTTTCTTTCTGAAAAAAAAAAACACGAGTTTTTAATCCATAAGTATTTTCTTCTTTCAGTTTCTGTAATTCTAATCAGCCGTACTATTGCTCAGTGGAAAATTATTACGTAATCACCTGATTTGTCTTGTAAAAACTTTGTAATTATAGTATACGTAATTTGACCCAGTGTATTTCTGTTCAAGTTGTATAGTTCTAATTTCGAACTCACAACGATGTCGTGTCGATCTCGTATGCTGTAGTACCGATTTAAGGATGTCAAATCTTGACCGTATTCACCAAAATTATAAAGGAGACTACGTTTATTGGCCATAAACAAGATGATTCATGGACTCGAGCTGAACATTATTACACAACTAACCGGATGTTATGTAATATCTTCATTTCACTTTATAATAATATTGCTGTTAGTCAAAAGTTTGAAGTTATATTCGGATTATTGAAATTATATAGATTTATCTTCGGTCTAGATATAATATTTGTGTCAGTATTAACTGGTTTGGAATTAGGTTTTATTCGAAATTAATTTTTAGTATTAAGGTGAATTATATTATCAGCATCGATTCGCATTTTATTTGTGGGAAATGACTTATTTTGTTTGAAAGTTGTATAACTAGAATATTGATAGACACATCTACGTCATTATTATAAGGACAGTGATGCTTACGCATGCTATGTACAGTAAAACAACGATTTCGTGAAATGGCGAAAAAAGGAACTACGGTTTCCAATGTCAAATGGATACTGTTATAGGTGGGTTTCGTACATAATATAGCACGATATGACATTATTGTAGGGAAAGTGGCCGCCTCCTTTAGCTCACGGCATTGTAGTCTTTGTGTATACTTATTGATACACTCTGTGTAGCCTTCATTCGAGCCCAGAATCTCTAGATCGTACGGTCATCTCCTTAACTAGTAGTTATGAATGTTTCCGCTAGCAACGCTTATTTTATAGGTTCTAATGCGACTAGTAAAGCGGACCCCAGACTCCGATGGGAAAGCTTCGGATGCGACTGGGAATTAACGCTAAGAGGAAGAAGAATGCAATGATTCGACAAGTAGGCAGTTACGTCAATTTAAATTGATCTTTAACTTTAATTAAAGCATTCAATAGGCGTGCAAATTTAAATTTGATTGACAGTATTGAATAATGTATAATGTGATGTTAATGCCAAATAATGACCCTTTAGTCACGGGTCATAATGTAAAATTGAATGAAGCCAAAGGTCGTTTCTTTGTTAGCTTTAGGCTACATCATATCTTTTTTATACCACTTAGGTGGCTGACAAGCACATGGCCCGCCAGATGGATAGTGGTTACCGTGGCCTATGGACGAGTATAACACCTGGGGAGTCACACTCGTGCTGCCGACCCTGTAAGAACAAAGAGATTCTGTGCCGTCAATGCAGAAGACAAGCAGGACAAGCCTTTGGTCTTCCCACTGATAGCACAAAACCTCTCCAGTGAGCTTTGGCTACACTATTCACCGTTGGGAACATAATATGTGGTTATTATAGCCGCGGTACTTATACTGTAGGGAGGAAGTATGTACTCCCCCAGTCGGACTGCTCAATTGGGACGGAAAAATCACTTATCTATCTATCTATTCTGTGGTTGCGTTTTCACATTTTATTCTGTGACAGTATAACTATCCAGTTATGTTGTCAAACTGCACAGGATCACTCGCCAGGTTTATCTGAAGGCTTGAAAATTTCATCAAATTCTATACACGCACTTTGAACTCCACAGGGCGGTGCTTAGACAAATATATTTTAAAGCACATCGATAACACGAGTATTTAAAGTTTTGAGTTTACGTTTTTATAAGATTATGCCCTATATGCACACAAGATTCTACTTTAATCATTCCATGTTTATATGCATGCAATTCCTGCGTTTACAAAAAAATTGCTAATCTATTCTCCACTTTAACTTTCAGCACACTCGTATAAATAAAATACTATTCATCGTTTTACATTGCTTCAAGAGGCTGTGAACTCATGACTCACGAAAAAGGATTTTAATATGTAAGTGGCATACATAAGATAGCATAATATACATTCATATGAATGTTAAGTGAGTTTGCTGCTCAGCAAATAAAGGACTATGACAGCCTAACATAGTTTTTATAGATGTAATTTAGGGTAAATTGCTACTTAGTTATAGAATAACGAGACAGTATAAGATCTTTCCTAACTCCTTCCTATTCGATCAAAAGAGGAAAAATAGTAGAGATTTTTTTTAATAACGATTTAATTTTGAAACTAGTTCTTTTCCAATTTCATCATAACTTATTTCATTTAGTTATATGTTTCTAAAACAAAAATTACCACCTATACCAAGATATATGAATCGCTTGACTTCCGCCTCTCCAACTGTATTGTTAAACGAAGCCAAGAATTTAAAACAATCAGGTATGTACTTTTGTAGGAACGTAGAAATGGGCCCACTGAGTGTAACTCAATAATTAAAATATATATCCTTAACACAAATATTAAGTATATTAATGAACTTCTACAGCTGTAGATAAAACGTAAATGTAATGTTAGCGGTTGCTCGCGTCTCCGCCTGCACGGAATTTTGATCCAGTTTCCAGGATAAAAGGAAACCTATATGTTTTTCCAGACTAAATCCACCCTACCACATTTCAGTCAGATCTTTTCAGTCGTTGGAGTGTATAGTTGAATGACAGTAATCTATATATCTTCACAAACTTAGGATGATATTAGGTATAACATGTCACATAAGAAATAGAGAGTATGATATATGAGGTAATATTATCTCGTAACTCATTCCATGTATGTATCTATTGTGTTCATGATAAACTGCAATCTAAGGTGTAGGAATGTTAATTATACTTGATTTCTTTTTTTTTACACGACGTTGCACACATTGATTAGAGGATAAATGCAACCACCTGGCAGCAGCTATCGCTACGCCTATCGCTGGAGATTGGCTATCTCCACAACACAAAGTGAGAGTGTATGGGAGTCCCCAGTTTATTCTTCTTAGACGGTGATGTCTACCAAGATGGCTGAATACTAAATGTAGAATAGGACGATCTATGTATAGGATTTGACGCATATGACAGTCATCACCGTAAGTCATAGACGTCAAAGCTAAAAATGGATAGGGGATTATTAAGTTCCTACTATATAAAAAATAATGTATGAGGTTAACGGCAAAGATGTATCGGGTAGACCGTTTTAGTAATATTTTATACGAGGTTGTGTTAACCACTACATACATGCCTTTTTTTATCGTGCGAAAAATCCCCACGGATACCCCTCCACCGGAGTCGGTGGAGGAGGTTATGTTGGACTTGAACCGACTTAAACGCACGCCATCTGTGGGCCGTTGGTTGCCGGATGTGAGGTAGTCGTAGACATATCTCTCGCACCCCGGCCGACCCAGGGCCATATATCTTTCGATCCGGCCCTCATGCCCATCATTGTGGTGACAAAGACTATATTTTGAGTCCAGAAGAAGCGAAAGAAGTAAGTGAACAGCCCCCCTAGACAAATGGCAACTCGTTGGCCGGCGTATTGTAGAATAGATTGATGAATGTATGGGATTTGACGTACATGACAGTTGTCAAAGTATGTCTTAAACGTCATAAACGTCAAAATACATGTCATATACGTCAAATCCACTTTTTTACACCTTGCCGTTTAATTATCACACATTGCCACTTGTCTAGAGGGGCAGATGAGTGATTATTCACCATATCAACCATACTTTATGTCATCTTAGAAACAATACTAAAGTTTGCTGATTACGGTAGCTACTGTATTGATGTAAAGCGACCTGTTATAATTAATTCGTAAGGAAGCAAACCAATTTCTGCTGACCGAAGCGCTATTGATTCTTACAAAGGAAAATTTTCAATCGCTAACTGAATATTAGATTAGAAGGTTGTTAAGTAAACATATCGACGGTATCGTTTCTAATTAGATTATTGGACCAATTTACCCGGTAGGTACCCAACCCAGAAATTGTTTAATATTTTCACAAATATTAATATTGTACAAATGAAAAATTACAATATTAATATTTGTTAAGGACGGACGGCGTACAAACTGCTGCTGAGTTTAGTATTGGGATTTCCAATCGCACATTGCATATTATAAGAAGAATGAAGAAAGTAAAGTGAGTATATCTGAGTGTAATTAAATATACTAGTTGTTGTATATACGTACTGGCTCTTGCCCGCGGGTCTACCCACGTAGACTTTGATCCTGTTCCGGGATAATAAACTTGTGTTATTCCAGACTATAATCATACATATTAAGTAACAAACCAGGTCGAAGTCTCCCAATATTGGGAAAGGCAGTGGACTGCGATTGATTGAAGTAACAAACATCCAAATATCTTCACAAATATCTTCACAAATAACAATAATAATATTAGTAGAAAGTAGAATATACTAAAATCAGATTGCTTTGCGTTCTCTGTGTACCAGATTGTGTATGTATTTTTTTATACCACTTAGGTCACGGACAAGCACACGGCCCTCCCGATCGAAAGTGGTTACCTTAGCCTATGGACGAGTGCAACACCAGGGAGTTACACTCGTGCTGCCGACCCTTTAAAAACAGAGAGATTCTGTGCCATCAGCGAGGAAGACGAGCAGGACAAGCCATTGATCTTCCCAGTGACACCACAAAATCTCTCCAGTGAGCTCTGGCTACCCTACTCATGGCCGGAAATACAACATGAGGTTATTATAAAAGTGGTATTCTGTAGGATTGTTTATGCGACCAAAGTATTTCAAGTCTCCCCACCATCCCTCTTTAAGCCAATCAACATTTCAGCGTCAATTCCACTTCCAAGTGACCCCGTAAGCTCAAATTCCCCCACATAATTAGAACAGCATCACAGTTGACGTCCAGCGAGGCGGCAAGCCGACCTGACAACTGATTGATGACCGGTGGTCAATTGATGACACGTCTAACGACTGGTTCAGACGCTAGGGAGTTTTGTATAGGATATTGCTTGTTTTAACAACGCTATTTATCACGGTAATCATTGAAATACGTTTGCGGTTATGTTAAAGAGCGGATTTGATTACTGAGGCAACAAAAATGTACCTAATTATTGGCAGAATGGACCTTGAAAACCTATTACGAAGACGGCAATAGGCTCTTAGACCAGTAATGGTTTAGCAGTGGTCTCACTACCATGAATGCCCAATGTCAGGCAAAGTGATAAAATCGATTTAGAAAGGAAAAATAATCGACTTCAGGCGGGACTCGAACCCGCGATCTTTCCCTTACAGGGGAAATGCTTTGACCGCTAAGCCACCGAAGCCCGCACGAAACCGATTCAAATTCCTTTATACTACCGTCTTTGGGACGACGGAAATCGAATTGAATAGTTAGCATAATAAATGCTTCAAAATTTAATTCAAAAGTGATAAAAGCCGACAGGCGAACCCTGGACTCCGAGGCCTACGTGAAAATGATGATGTTGAATACCACCAATAAGGAGGAGAAGTTATAGACAGACTTCATTCAATTACCCACGAAGTATTCCCTTGCTTAGGATACATCAAAAGTTACCAACAAAGAGAGAGATGGAGAAGTCTTGCGGAAATCATGACCAACTCAATAGACTATCCATGACCATGTACTTCATCGTACACTCCTGTACGATTAAGAAGAGGAATAAAGAAGAATGAGAACTTTATTATCTGCTTGTAAGAGATTCTTCTTCTTTCTTCCTCCTAGCGTTAATTCCCAGTCGCATCCGAAGCTTTCAGCTCGGAGTCTGGGGTCCGCTTTACCAGTCTGCGGATTTGGCTAGACCTCGATATTTTCCGTGAAGCGATTGCCATCTGACCTCCACAACCCAATGATAACTTTAGGCGATATCGAAGCTTTGCAGCTAAACTGTTGTTTTTAGATTTTTTAGGGCTCCAACTACCCGTAACGTCTGCCATAGATGTTCTTAGGGCAACCGGGACTGACGGCTTAACGTGCTCTCCGAGGCACGACCAGATCAAAGCTAATACCCATATTTCATGCACACAAATATTTGCACTGAACGGGGATCGAACCCGCGCCTCCTGCGTAGCGGCCGCGTTTCACTACCGCTACGCCACGGAGGCAGTCCTGTGTTGTAAGAGATTATAGCTGGAGATTATGAATCGCAATATCAGTTGAATACGTTATAGTGTCAAGGTCCAGAGGTTATTGATACGAATCGGACACGGTCCACTGAACACACGCTTCTCTGAATAACAATTAAAATGTAGCCTTGAAATCAACAAACTATTTCCATTTTACTAAATATATCTATAATTTATAATCATGCCTTTATGCCCAGAGGGTTAGGCAGAGGTGAATTAACATCTACATTTCACCAATCATTGTATCAGGTTCCACGTAATAGGGGGTAAGCCCGGCAGTATTATTGACTCGAGCCATGCATCTGAGGCTAAATCTTAGCTGTATATCTGCTGATATCTGTATATCTGTCTGATGTTAAACAGCCCTATACCTTAGTTGCCTTGTATGACACCGCATGGGAAGAGATGGGCTGGCCCATATTCCCTATAATTCTGGCAGGAACCACGCGGCTCTACATTTTACTAAATTTACCAAGAACTTAGGAATCAGAATAGACAAACTTAGCTCACATTACGTTGTATTAGTATCCAATATCTAATGGCCAACTTAAAAATATTTTATTGATAGGGATGCATTCAAGCCAGTATGTAATTTTTTAATCAGTCATTCATTTCATTAACCGCGGTAGCCTAGTGGTATGGGTAATGGACTGCTGAGACGAGGTCTCGGGTTCGATCCCAGGTTTTACCACGGCACACACCAATGACTTTTCGATGCTTTTCGAAGTTATGTGTGTATTTATCGCAGGTTTATAAGTGCCCGGTTAATGGCAATAGGCTCGCCACCTATTACATTGGGACCTAAACATAAACGGCGAAATGTGGGTGCTAGCACCTCTGCCTACCCCTTCGGGGATAAAGGCGTGAGTTTATGTTATGTTATTTCATTGTCGGGTTATGAGAATAATACTTAACTAACAACAGAATTATCGCAGTGTTGTCTTTACTTTGGTGCAGTTTTGATGTAAAACTGCACCAAAGCTTTTGATATTTCGCCAAAACACCGAATTTTTTATAAAGAATATTAGTAACCGAAATTACTTACGGTATATTTCCTTTAACCCCTCCAACTAAGCTATATTGCTTGTGCTAGGAGTGGGTTCACGTCGTTTCTGGCCATCTTCTGCGGCCATTCAATGGCCTGGCTTCCTCGAATCCTGGCCATTGCACGTAGTGTAATGGCCAGTATTCGAACCCGGGACCTCTCGATCGTAAGGTTGACTCCTTAACCACTAAGCTACTGACGTTTTTTATATATTTTATATTATCTACATTTTTATATTTTTTATATTACATCTCTAAAGCTAAATTCACTAAGACGCGGGTATCAGTTTTATTTAAATAGCTCCAATATCAAATTAACCTTTACCTTTTGTCATAAAAGACAAACCATGGTTTAATTAGGCAACTTCAGAATTATATCCCGGTTCACTTATGGCTCGTGCTACCTTCCATTAGAATCCATTATGGAGTTGTTGCTACTTTGTACAAAATATTTGATTTTATTTTATGTACCGGACGCATTGTCGAAGTTTCAGCCTTTTGTTAAAATTTGGGTCATGAAGGTATTGTAATATTCAACATTACACCTTAAACTGTAATTAAAACATTAAGAAAAAATAAATTGAGGAAGAAAACTACTGCCGGAAGTCTGTGAATTTTATTACTATTAAAATTGAAGTAAAACTATTTTAACAGATTCTAGGTATAGCTATTTAAATGGTTGATACCACAATTAAAGGATTTAATGCCCGCTCTACACGTTGGCAAATACAGTGGCAAACGCATTGACCAACACACCCACCATCACCCCGACGACGTCCCGCCATACACTAAGAATGGCTCAAACCCCCGCTCTACACGTACGTCTACAGATGTTGGCAATGCGTTCACCACTATATTCGCCAACGTGTAGAGCGGGCATAATAAAGATAAAGATTTTCAGTTTCCGGCAAATGATTGTAGAATCTTACTAACCTACTGCTGCGTGCATCTGTAGTTGTCGGCTTCGGAACCGTACCTTTACAGTAAAGCAACATGACCAACACCCAAACATTACAACATTATTCGAATTCTAAGCTTCCATAAGAATCTCTTTTCAAAAAGGGCGGCACATTACAAACTACGGTCATTCCGGGAAAAGATGTCTGTTCCGAGTTTACATCCTTATTTATTAGGAATTACTTTAGATTCCGGGAAAATCCCACAGATTTTCGGCCGGTTTAGATCTGATACTCGTATAATCGCTTTCCGTACCCTATATGGGTTTCATTGGGATTTCTGTATAGATTTCTGGCATACATACCTATATACATACGCTCACGCCTATTTCCCTCTGAGGTAGGCAGAGTCAGAAGCCCGCCATTTGACTCTATCCTTATTCCTTACACACTTCACGAGCTTCCTCTACTGTCATTAATTCAACTGTACTACTGTACAGTACAGTACACTGTCATTTTAATATTTACACAATAGAGTGCAATGCTCTTATATCTCGAGCATTGCACTCTATGGATGTGAAGCGTGGACTATGACACAGAGGGACAGGGAGCGGCTGGAGGCGTAAGAAATGTGGTGCTAGAGAAGGATGGAGGGAATAAGCTGGATGGACAGGATAACAAATGAAGAGATACTGAAGAGGGTACAAGAGGGAAGGTCTATTTTGAAAACGATCGAGAGCCGCAGAGGAAAAATGATTGGCCACCTGATGCGACATGATTTGTTTCTAAAAGACATAATTGAAGGAAAAATAGAAGGAAAAAGAGGAAGAAGTAGGCCAAGAGGTACTTTTATGAAACAAATAAAGGAAAAGATACATGTCGCGTCGTATCAGGAAGTCAAGCAATTGGCAGAGGAAATGGAAGAATGGCGATTGCTCCACCGACAAGAGCACATACATACATACATACAATATGGATACGACATATGTGCAAATACTGAAACCGCGAAGCATCCTGGTTCGTAGGAATAGAAGCAAATTAAATTTAAACTTAAATTCCCTGATTTATAAAATCCGAAATTTTCTAACAAAATAATTATTAAAATAAATGTAGAAAATGCAACCACTTGTATAAGTCATTAAATAGTTTCATCCATTGCTTTAAAGTCATTGACTGTGTCATAAGTCATTAATAAATACGCACACACCTTCACACACAAACACACAACAACTTCACACACACACACACAACAATAGGCATAGTAGGTAACTTACTTGAACAGCTAAGCGGCAACATGCGATTCTACAGAGTGCTCAAAGTTGTTCAAATTCTATAAAATTAAAACTCTAGTTTCTGCCCTTAATACTGGACCAATTTTGTTCAAACTTTTCCTGCTTGAAGCTTTAAGGGACACGGTATCGAAACGAAAGTATCGATACTGTACTCACGAGTAGTATCGAAAGAAAAGTATCGTACTCATAAAAGTATCGTATCAAAAGTATCGATACTTCCTAGTATCGAGTACTTTTCTTAAGTCTTTAAGAAAAGTACTCAATACTTGGAAAGCGATTTCAAAAAAGGAGGAGGTTCTCAATTCGTCGGAATATGTTTTTTTATGTATGTTAATCGATTACTCAAAGACGCCTGGACTGATTTGCGAAATTATTTTTTGTTTGATAGGTACAGGTGGTCCCACATAAATTAGATTATGTATGCTGTAATTGCTGTATGCAGTTGCGAGTACGAAGTGCGTGTGCGATGCGACTTGTGTTGGGTTTCGTTTCGTTTCGATTCGACTTCGAGTTTCAAGTACGCGCAACGCGCGCGACGTCACGGTGGCGATGGCGGCGCGGCGTGGCAGTCGCAACATATAATGTTGCTAGTATCGTCTCTTTATTTTCCCAGATTTTTTATTGTTCAGATATGAATGTAAATAGTACTTAGTTGAACTGCTCAACTTAAAAAGTTAAAGAAGTGAAAACTTCACCTAAAGTGTATCAAGAGACAGTCTTGGATCGTGATGTAAAACCTCACAGCAATACACTTTTTATTGTTATTAGTGGATTTGTGCTCCTCCACCGCCGTAGCCGATGCCATCCTCCAAAAAATGCGTACTGTGCATATTATAGTGTACTTATTGTGACGGAATTGGAATGAAGTGAAGGTATATCGATACCTCGGGGCTCAAAGGGCGTAACCGCCATTTTGGCGAAATTGAGTTTTTAATGCAGTCCTACTTATATTTTTCTCCTCTATCGATCTGTGTATTTAAAGTCTTCCAATTCGCAAAAAAATGGTTTTTACGACCCCATTTTTTGTAGGAAATAAAACAGATATTTTTAGTTTTTGTGCCGTAACAGCAACCAGTGTTACTGTTTATAAACGGGAGGGTAGTAAGCGACAACGTAGATGATACAAATGTTTTTACGCCTACCATTTTACATCATAAAATATTTAGGTTTGGGTCGTAAGAGCAATCACTCATATTGATCAATAAATTTGAGGGTAGTAAACGACATACCTAGTAACATAATTAGGTACAGGTAAATCAATAATTATTAGTATTAATTCGTTGCTGAAGAACTATAGGCCCATCTCACTCCTGAGTCATGTCTACAAGTTGTTCTCAAGGGTCGTCACAAATCGCCTCTCGGGTAAGCTCGACGAGTTCCAGCCACGCGAGCAAGCCGGGTTTCGAAAAGGCTATAGCACCGTGGACCACATCCATACTGTTCAGCAGATTGTAGAAAAGACGCAAGAGTACAATCAGCCGCTGAGTATGGCGTTTGTGGACTACGAAAAAGCCTTCGACTCTATCGAAACCTGGGCAGTGTTGTATGCCCTGCAGCGGTGCCGTGTCGATTGGCGATACATCGAAGTACTGAGATGCTAATATGACACTGCCACAATGTTCGTCCAGCTCCAAGACCAGAAGACGAAACCCATTAGCCTCCAGCGTGGAGTGAGACAGGGAGATGTTATATATCCCAAACTATTCACCAACGCATTGGATGACGTCTTCAAGACTCTGGATTAGATTGGGTGGGGCGTCAACATCAACGGTGAGTACATCTCGCACGTTCGGTTCGCTGACGATATCGTCATATTTGCGGAGTCGCTGGAACAATTGGGCAAAATGCTGCACAGCCTGAATGGAGCTTCTCGACAAGGCGGCCTCGGTGTAAACTTGGAGAAAACCAAGATTATGTTCAACGAACATGTTACACCGAGACCGATTGCCATCGAAGGGGCGACACTCGAAGTTGTTCAAAAATATGTCTACCTGGGTCTATGTGGTCCAGCTTGGTAAAAAGAACTTCGAGAAAGAAATAGCCAGAAGGATCCAACTGGGATGGGCAACATTTGCCAAATTACGTCGGGTTTTCTCCTCGCCCCTACCGCAATGCCTCAAAACAAAGGTTTTCGACCAGTGCGTCCTACTTGTTATGACTTACGGTGCTGAAACGTGGCCACTGGAGGTGGGATTAGTCCACGACCTAAAAGTTGCGCAGCGGGCTATGGAGCGAGCTATGCTTGGAGTTTCTTTGAAGGATAAAATTCGCAACGAGATCATCCGACATAGAACTAAAGTTACCGACATAGCTCGCAGAATAAGCAGGCTGAAGTGGCAGTGGGCTGGCCACATCTGTCGAAGGACTGATGGCCGTTGGAGCAGACGAGTCCTAGAGTGGAGACAGCAAGAAGGAAAACGTAAGGTGGGACACACCCCCAAGCCAGGTGGACTGACGACCTACGAAGGGTGTCTGGGACGGACTGGATGCGGAAGGTGGAGGATCGACAAACGTGGCGCATATTGGGAGAGGTCTATGTCCAGCAGTGGACTGCAATAGACTAATTGATTGATTAATTCGTTATCAGAGTTGATAAAAACGGTGAAAGTGCTTGAAATGCGTCATTTCCTGAAATGTCTACTCGGTTTCCCACTCGGTCTAATTTTGTCTAATAAACCATCACTCATCATACATCCATTGATTTTTGGGGTGTAAACACCACAAACATCATGCATCCATTGATTTTTGGGGTGTAAACACCCTAAACATCATACATCCATTGATTTTTGGGGTGTAAACACCCCAAACATAAAAATTTTCAGGGCGTATGGGAAAGCTATTTTCGTTGCTTTTAAATTTATTCGAAATATAATTTTACAGTGACCTGCATCACAAAAATTTAAGACTTTTGGTCTTAGAATGGTTTATTTAGGTCAAAAATCGAAAAAGTTATGCCGAAAAAAGAAATTTTGTTTTTGTTTTTTTGCTCTCCTGTAAAATCGACTTTTGGCGCTTACGCCCTTTGAGCCCCGAGGTATCGATATGATGGGAGCTATAATTCCCACTAGCACACCATAAAAAAACATACTGGTAACAAACCTCAATGTCATGGCCTGCCTGAACCAATCAACACAACACACAGTAATTCACAGTATGGTGGCGAGGACATTTTTAGTTTCGAGTTTCGCCGCGGGTCTTATTTTCTAGCGTTGACTCTTGTGTGCGACTGAGCATTTGAGTGAGTATAGAGTATGTCCATCATAGATGTGTGGACCATAGATAGAGAACTTAGAGAAGTTGAATGAAACAACTGTGACCGAGTGAGTGGTACATAATTTTCTAGTGACGATACGATTTTTTAATTACAAGATTATGAACATGTAAACTAGACATTGTTGCCATAAACATAAGATACATGATAAGTCAACATACACAATGATTTTTTTCTCAGATTTAGTCGATACGATACCTATCGAAAAGTACTCATTGGGTAAAGGTATCGAATGCAAAGTATCGAGTCCAAAAGTATCGGTATCGAAAGATAAAGTACTCGATACCACGAAGTATCGATACTTTTATCGTGTCCCTAAGCTTAGGGGGTACCAAGTATATGGTTTCAATTATTGCCTATATGTCGTGTCCATATGTATAATCACGCCTTTATCCCCGGAGGGTTAGGCAGAGGTGAATTAACACCCACATTTCATCAATCATTGTATTAGTCTCACGTAATAGGGGGTGAGTCTATTGCCGTCTTCCGGGCATTATTCATGTCTCGAGCCATGGATCTAAAGCTAAGTCTGGGCTGTATATATCTGTCTGATGTTAAACAGCCCTAAACCTTAGTCGCCGAGTACGACACCGCATGGGAGGAAATGGGGTGACCCAAATTCTACTCTGCTGGGAACCACGTTTTTGCTGATATTGGAAGTTGAATTTAATACTATTTCTTTCAAAAAGTATCATTAATAAAAAGATGCATCTTTGCGGTAGATAGTGTCCGATTCGTATCGCTAAGTATCTGCAAACCTTGACACCATAACGTATTCAACCATTATCGCAATCTTTTATCACGAGTTAATGTTACTAACGCGCTAATATGCGAGTATACTATTTCTATCTGCCGACTAATACCCAATAAAGGTGTACAGTATACAGTCTCTCTTCCTTCCTCCTACAGTCCCGGGTCCTTTAAGCGGGGCGTGAAAAGCATCTGATGAGGCCGTCCAGCTGAGTGCTATCATTGTAACACGGTACTGGTTAACAATGGTGACTCCGAGATATTCTGAGACTTTGCCTTCAGTTTACCATCAGGCGAGGTGAAGTCAAATTCAAGTCGAGAGAGTAACGAGGCCTTGGCGCGCGCGGATTGGTTTAATATAATCTATGATTGGTGGATTTGAGCTTCTCCACCGCTTTCCACCATGTGCTATCCTCAAAAGACACCCAATAAACGCATGCTGCACAAAGAGTACATTTCGTGACGTGACTGGGGTCAAGATATACGCCGGCAGCCATACCATACTTTTTTCTAGTTCTATCTTCAACTGAGACTTTAGTTGAAAGTGGTTACAAGGTCACCGAGTAGGTACTAGGTATTGAAGATATAGTTAAGTCTATCCGTTACGTCTCAGCCGAAATAGGCATTTCTACAACATCAAGGTCCAATACAATTACAATGTTGAAACACGTACGTACAAACTTTATGTCCGTAGCGTATCTTAATGGTCCATTGTCATAATTCGTTGAACTCTGAACCTAGGCTAACATCTGTTGTTTCTAAACCTTACATTGTATGACATAAAAACATGTACGTGACAAGTAATCTTTGTATTGAAAGTGAAAGGCGTAGCCTCGACGGTATCGCGTGAGAATATTTTGACACAAATCTATAAAACACCAACTAAAAACGACACCCATTGCTTACTTTAAACAATAATTTTATACAGTATACGCACGCATACGTCAATGGTTTGCGTGCAAGAAGTAAATGTTGAGTTAACGCATTATCGTAGTAGGTAACTCAATGAGTACATGTTCATGTCATAGCATTGGCGAAGAGGATTTATGTTACGTGATGTTGAACTGTGCTAAAACGAATTGTATGCCTATGCCTTATTAAAAGGGGCTAAGGTTAATAATCGTGATGCTATTTCCGTCGCAGATATTAATATTATGAAATGGACATACATTCAAGTAGGCACTCAATCTGTTACTTTATTTATAGGATTTTCTTTACCTATTTATGTTCATGAAAAAATATGTTTGAGTGTGTCGTGAAACAATAGAATTTTGCGAATTAACTGCATGAATGTTAGGCTAATATACTTCATTATAAAAAGCTGTCAATTGGTGTCGTGCACGAGTGTCGTGCATTTGCATTCATGATTCGTCTGTCATGTTTTTACTAATGGTATTCAAGACTCTATAATAGATTCATTATGCTAATTATAGCTCAGTAGGTACATACGTACGTATATCTTGCACCTTGTAGGTAAAGGTACGTTTCTTGGGGGTATTATGATGGTAGTACGGGGTGCTACGGTGGTGGACAGGCACCAGCATGGATGATTATAAAATAATCCATGCGCCCAGGACCTCGTTTGTCTCGAGTCTTAGGTCCAAGATATGTATCCCGAGGTATACCTTATGTAGGTTACAAAGATCTTATCAGGAACTTAATATTAAAGGCCATGCATGTTCAGTCCTTCAAGTTTGATTTCAGAATAACAGTCGTTACTCCAAAAAGTAAGTTTTTCCATGTTTCCATTTTCAACTTTGTTGGAGGAAAGCTTTTTTTTATATGGGACACGTCAATAAGACTTTACATTGCCTGATGGTAAGCTGAAGGTAATAATAATGTTACATCGGTGGCCCACAATTTGTAACTTCAGCAAATACTTTTTCACACCCCTCTTAAAGGACCCAGAATTGTAAGATGAAGGAAACACGTGTTTTGGTGAAGAATTCCAAGTTCTTATGGTGCGGTAAAGAAAAGAGACGCTGAACCGTTATGTTCTTAATTAAATTATTTGTATCCTATGTTAGATGGAGATTCTCAAATTTTAAATAAGAGCAAGTTCAAATTTAATCAGTGATTAAGCAAATTCAAAGACCGGAGACAAATCGCATTCAGAACTAACTAATAAATATCCTGAACATTTCAAATAATAGCTATTTAATTCAGAATTAGTAATAGCTACGCAAGTGCTTCATCAATCATATAGTGAAACCATTGTCGATTGAGACACACATTGTAACATCAGACCCAGTGTTGAGACATCAACGGACGCTAAATTGAGCGACAATAACCACTAACCACTGCAACGTATTTTGCAACTCGATTGAGCACTAAGCGCAACACAATACAGAAAATATTTTAGATCCGGCCATACATTTATATATTTTTCATTAAAAAGTTTCCTGTCTTTGTAATTAAATTCTTAATTTAATTAACTTTATTTTCTTTGAGCAAAAAAGTGATAATTTAAGAAAAGATATTAATTTGAAGGGCGTTGTCCGTTGAAATAATAGCCTCGTGGCTTGTAATAATATCAGCATATTAATGCCCTACAGACCTTTCCATCATAAATTATAATAAAGGAAAAATTTAGGTACTTTGTCCCGGTATGCGAGTCTAACATTTTACAGCTAGTTTTATGTAATCAAAATACCTTGAAGCTTAATAAGCCTAAGATAAGCTTGGAGCGACATTACCGTAAATAAACCCAAAGTATGACTGATATTCATCAATTGCAGTAACGTTACAAAAGGTGTTTATAGCACGTCTTATTCTCATACCATATAATTCGCGAATAAGCTCAAACAAAACAAGGCAGAACTTAGATGCCACCCGCATACGGTGCAGAATATTCCATCAAGAACCAAGCGGTTCCACGACTCCTTCTTCTGCCGCAGCATTAAGACTTGAATTTCCTTACCAGCCTAGTTCACGTGTTTCCCTCCTCCTACAGTCCCGGGTATTTTAAGCGGGGCGTGAAAAAGCATCTGATGAGGCCGTCAAGCTGAGTGCCACCATTGTAACATGGTACGTGTCTGTAATGGTTACCCTCTTTTCAGAGACTTTTCCTTCAGCTTACCATCAGGCGAGGCGAAACAATCAGATGATTTGTGCTTATTTGCGAATCATATCATTGAACTCAGCATATCATAAAATCAGCGAACAAGCCAATTCTATGATATGTTGAGTGATTACTATAACTAGATGGGTTTATAAAACACGTTTTATACTTTAGCGGCCAATATGTTAGAATCACGTCTGATGCTAAAGTGTGTCTGTTACCGACATCACTTGCACCTTGTTTTATGATACGAGTATCAAGGCAGACAACGATGCATATACCAGAGGAATGTCCAGTCCACTCCGTCGTTTCCCTGGAGGAATGCGTGAGCCACATGACCTCACACCGGCAGCAATAGACTGGCTTCGCCAACTGGACGTCGACATATGAGGACTCGAGTAAAAGCCATACGATAAGATGATGAAGGCGGCAATGAAACTCGAGCCACTTGTCTTGTAGGACAGGGCTATCGTTGTGCGGTGTGTCACCAAAAATAGATAAAGGGGATCTTCAACTAACATTAAATACTGCGGTCCTATAATCGAAAGGCTGCAGGCTCTTGGACCGTGCACTATCCTTTTAGATTAAAATTCTTATCTCAGTAATTTATATCAAGCAGTGGAGGACGGAAAATGCGGTCAAAATGGGGCAGAAAAACGAAGGACGTTATCGCCGTATGTGCACGAATCCATAGCGAAGACTTTATTTTTTGGTATGAAGCTATCATTTGCTAGTTAGGAGTAATGAGATGAAAAGATAATTTTATTACTAACTTTTAACAAAGTTTTGAAACAATTCCTAAAAGTAAAATACCTAAGTGAAATGTATTATGCAGTAGTAGTAGAGGAGAAGTACTTCCGTCCTACAGAATACCGCGGCCATAATAACCTCGTGTCATGTTCCCGGCGGTGAGTAGGGTAGCCAGAGCTCACTGGAGAGATTTTGTACTGTCAATGTCAGTGGGAAGACCAAAGGCTAATCCTGTTTTGTCTTCTGCACTGCAGGCACAGAAACTCGCTGATCTTACAAGATCCGCAGCACGAGTGTGACTCCCCTGGTGTTCTACACGTCCATAGGCTTGTCTGCCGCCTGAGTAGTATAAAAAATCGTATCGTATCGTATCAAGTGGCAAAATGCGGTCTCCTACTTACCTTTGTTTCTTTTTAAATATTTGGTTCGTTAATTGCCCGCATCCCGCTAGATGGTAAAAAGCTGAGGTGCAGTCCAGAAGATACGGACCACCATTTCTGACGCTATTGGCCTTAAAATGGTGGTCCCTAACTTGACAGCCTTGATACATGCTTTTTCATGCCCCGCTTGAAGGACCCGGGACTGTAGGAACTAGGAAGAGTGAAACACGTGCGCGGACAGAACATTCGAGTAGGCAGATGCTGTAAGAACGTTTCGAACGATCTAACGGACTTGACAGCTGAATCCGCGGTGAGATTTCAATTTCGCATGCTGTAAATTTGGTGATGTCACATTGTCGACCACATAAACATACATCAGTGTCGACTCATGCTCGACTCGCGTTACTCTCTGATCGAGCGGCAGAGGAAGGAGGCCTCAAACCGTTTGGTGCGAGATCTAATGTAAAAATCCTTCCCACAGAGGTCATAATATGGTTTAGTTTCTCAATATCTGTACATCTGACCTTTAAATATGTTGTAAGAAGTATTGCTGTTAATATGTGTTAGACAGATCGTGTTAAAAATGTTGCATTATATGCTAAAGGTTGGAAGTTATAAAGACATAGGTACATAAAATGCATTACGTATATCATACCTATTTCCCATCTTCATCATCTTTACATACTTCACGAGATCCTCTGAATGTTATGAATGCAAACACCAATTACTAACAAAAAATGGTTTTATTAATTTATTCTTCTTCCTCCTAGCGTTAATTCCCAGTCGCATCCGAAGCTTTCAGCTCGGAGTCTGGGGTCCGCTTTTACCAGTCATAGCTACAGATTTGGCTAGACCTCGATATTTTCCGTAAAGCGATTGCCACCTGTCCTCCACGACCCAATGTTAACATTAGGCGATATCGAAGCTTTGCAGCTAGACCGTTTTTTTTGGAGTTTTTAGGGCACCAACTACCCGTAACGACTGCCATAGATGTTCTTATGGCAACCGGGACCGACGGCTTAACGTGCTCTCCGAGGCACGACCAGACCTATGCAAATACCCATATTTAATGCACACAAATATTTGCACTGAGCGGGGATCGAAACCGCGCCTCCTGCGTAGCGGCCGCGTTCACTACCGCTACGCCACGGAGGCTGTCACGGAGGTTTTACTAATTTATTATTTAGAAATAATAAACTATTGAATGAAATTTTAAAGCATTTGGTTTGCCAACTATTCAAATCGATGAAGATCGAAACAAGCTAAAAACCCACTCCTAACACAAGCAATTTAGCTTAGCTGGAGGGGTTAACGGGAATATTAGTAATTTCGGTTGCTAATATTCTTTAAAAAAAAATGGAATCGGTAGATTCTCCTCCGTCGCCCCAAGACGGATGTATAGGAGAATTTGGATTGCAATTAGACAAATATGGCAATGTCCAATTGCAATCCAAATTCTTCTATGAATTTGGGACAACCAGACAATAGTACATTATGGTACAAGTGAGTAAAGTTGGTGACTACAGCCGAGGCGCCATTGAGGTCTTAAGAGAGCCGAGGACGGTAATCATCATACTCACGCGTGGCATACGACGTTTTACTAGACACTTGCGAATAAAATAATACTACAAATATTAAATAAACAATACTACAAATTAATCAGTTTTCCTATGCGCGCGCATCTAACAATGGCGATCGGCCATATTTAAAAGAATGAGGTTTGAATTTAACTTTTTTTTACTCCGTTTTTTTTTCTGTATCTACTTAGAGAAAAAGAAAGTTAAATTTGAGTGAAAATTTTGTTTATTATACAAGTATTACATACAAGTTGAAATTATTTATTTAAATACAAAAAAGCATCAAATGACCATAATAAGGCATATTAATTTATTCGTACTATTAAACACGTTTTTTTTGTATCGAAACTTTTTTAAGAACATAGACCTTAACCTATAAAATTTAAAAAAGAATCTATAACTCACTTGTGAATAATAGCAATGAAAAAGTCACAGTTTGATAATATGTGTCATCATTACGTGCCTAATTGCGGTGAAATAATATCAATTTTATGAGCAGGTGTGTTGTAAAATCATATTATGTATGTTCTTAATGTTATGTTCTTTATACAGAGTAGGTATATAACATGATATTTATCAGCGATTAAAACCGCTGCCATTATGGTACTTAACATCAATAAAGTCAAAACTTGGGCAACTTCTCATCTCAAATCAAACTTGTTGCTTCAGGCTCTCTTATAAGATAAACACGATTGTAACTAATCATTTAAGATGGTCGCTTTTACAATTGTTCAGTGAGAGTTACAGTCACGCAATGTATATCGTACTTAATTCTGTAACCTGAATAAACATCAATCTGATTACATTCCACGAGGAGGTAGGATACGACGACGGTATATCTGTCCCAATCGAGCAGTCCTACTGAAGAAGTACCTCCGCCTTACAGAAGATCGCGGCTTAATAACCTCGTGTTGTGTTTCCGACGGTGAGTCGGGTAGCCAGACCTTACTGGAGATATTTTGTGCTGTCAGTGGGAAAACCAAAGGCACAGAATCTCTTTGTTCTTACAGGGTCGACAGCACGAGTGTCACTCCCCTGGTGTTACACTCGCCTAAAGGTCACGGTAACGTCTTGCCGTCAGAAGGGCCGTGTCTGCAACTTAGGTAGATTAAAAAACACATCTGATTACATTTCACGCGAATGAAGTCGCGGGTATCAGCTAGTTCCACAATAAAATATTATTCCCGTTATAAGATTTACACACAAAGGGTATTGAAGACATTTTTATCATAACTCTAACAAAATGAAAATAGAAATGACGGATAAATGATACTGAAATATTGATATCATAGAATTTGAGATGGTCCGCAAAATCAGACAATCCTCAATCCGGTAGCTCTGTGAGCGAATACAGGGGAATTCTTCGTAAGACCCTTGATAAAAGGATACTGTTCAAATCATTTTAGGTCAAGGACTCAGTTACGAGTATGTCGCGTTCATTCGCAAAAATAAAATATCTCGACCCGTTTTATATGTTTTGTATCTTTTGTATCAAAATAGTTTTAGTTTAAATATTTTTGCAGGAAAATGTAGTTTTTTTAATATAGTAACTAGTACTGTTGCTCATGACATCATGACTCTTACTGTCCACGTTAAATACTAACTAATCCCAAACCTATTCCTGGGATATTCATGGTTAAGTTCAGATAAAATAAAAAAAAACAAATCCTACAAATCATCGTATAAATTCACGGCACAGTTCTTGGCGCCATTTTCATTTCACGGAGTAAAATCTTTTACTTCCGAAAAGGTTTTTTTTCTTTGCTATTTGATAGCCTATTTAGGACAACTTAGGTGACTTTTTAACTTAGTAGTAGTAGGACTAGAGCGATGGCTTAATTTTCTTTCATAAACAGAGGGCGATTTAAAACTATTAATAACCCGGTACACAAATATTTTACCAATACCACGGAGATGGAGAGTCTTTAAATAATATGCTTGGCTCCATACCAACTTCGTGTAGGTAAAGCTATCACAGCAATTCAGTTTTCTTTATTGCTCATCCTTTACCAAGCTTGAAAGGAAATTATGAATCGGATTAAATATTGTCATGAGAAGGACAGATCCAGTGTACAGCGCCCTAAGGATATTGGTAGGCAATATGTATCTTTAGGGCCTAAGTCAGGTTTGAACTTGCAAGTCGGTGCACCTGCTGAACAACTAACAGACGAGGCTGACTTAGTCGAAACTGGAGATAGCCCTGTCTGCTGGTGTCTGCTGGGTCAGCTAGCGAGGCATATGTCATATGGCTCCACTACACGTAGACCGATACATCGGCAGACGCGTCCGCCGCTAACATCCGCAGATGTATCTGTCTACGTGTAGAGGATCCTTTATGCAATCTCACATCCCCGGCATTTGAAGAGCCAAGACAGCGTCCGGTTCTAGTCGGTTCGAGTCCAACATAAACCTCCCATCCCCTACCGGGTAGTCGAGGGAGGGAGGTGTATAAAATAGGATGATGTGGTGATGATGACTAATAAATGAAAAGGTATCATCTCATTTCGACCAAAAAACTATTTTTTAATAATATTTTAACGTTACACAGTAACAGTTAATTAACTGGCGACAACGATTCATAAATTTGGAATAAACGACTTTTGCACTGTTAAGTAATGACCGTATTGAGCTGATGGTACATTTTGTGGTTTTATATTGAATACGATTGCTTCATACTAAATTATGGCCCACAAACTATTTTGTGGTAAAACCGATCGGTGATTTTATCCACGCAAAATGTGGCTATAGTTTTAATATTGATAATAAAGTGTTGCCAAAACAGTTTAAAATGTTAACTCGCCATTTGACATGAAAGATAGATATAACAGATAGATAATTCTTTACTGTACACCAATAGATTTACAGTAGGATAAGTAGGAAGTATGTATTGTATAAGTACAGTTTAATGTACAATGGGCGGCCTTATCGCTGGCGATTTTTTTCAGGTAACCTTGGCCATGTTATTATGTATTATGTGGGCATTTTATGTACATAAAAAGGATTATTTATTGTTTTATTTCAATATAATTGTTAAAAATATGAAATTGTTAATAGCTACATAAAAGGAATTAATACGATTGTGCCCTTGGACGTTCCTAACATAAAAACAATATTAAAGAAGAAATAGTTTATAAATCTTATGTTAGGAAATATAATTTTATAATTGAAAAAAATGAACATAGAAACATATTACTTGATAAAAGAAAAAAAAGTTTTACTTTTTAGTTTTGTAATGAGTTTGAGATTAGAAAATAGTGAATAACTTTAAATTATAACACAAATTTTGTTATAAAATACGTACCTAGTATAATTAATTTTTAGTTTGGTCTTCCATTGCAGCCTGTTTTTTATTTACTTTTTTAACTACATAATATTATTCATTTATTTAATACTAGCTTTCGCCCGCGGCTCCGCCCGCGTGGATTTCGGTTATCGCGACCAAACATAGCCTATGTCCTTTCTCAAGGTCTAATCTACCTCTATACCAAATTTCATCAAAATCGGTTCAGCGGTTTAGTCGTAAAAGTGAGACAGACAGACAGACAGACAGACAGAGTTACTTTCGCATTTATAATATTAGTAGGGATTATTTAAATTATATATTACAATAAATAAATAAAAACCTTATGTATTTGTATACATACTAGCGGAACAAACATGAAATTTGACAGGTATGCTTAGTTAAAATAATAATGTGTCCCAGAAATATATCTAGGAGCATTGAACTACTTGTATTCTCCTTCCTATTAACAACAAGTTTTCGCTTTCCTTTTCCTTAGCCATTACATACTAATATAGCAAGGAAGCGTATGATAGTAAGTGGTTACCAGTGCTTATAAATATTCTCGAGTACTCACTCGAGTCTCACTGACCTTTACCAAAGAGCTCTGGAGACCCTTATCACACGCAGGTCCAAAACACTACACAAGTGGTCTTGTTCAGCTTGGATATTTTATAGGAATACTTCCTTATATTTGCAATACTCGATGTCTTTTTAGGGTTCCGTAGCCAAATGGCAAAAACGGAACCCTTATAGATTCATCATGCATGTCTATCCGTCCGTATGTCACAGCCACTTTTTTGTGCGAACATTCCCCACGACCATATCTACTCGTATGTTTAAACTACTAGTTGTTACCCGCGGTTCCGCCCGCTTATTTTATCGCGCCCAAACATAGCCTATGCCCTTTCAAAAGGTCTAATCTATCTCTGTACCAAATTTCATCAAAATCAGTTCAGTGTTTAAAGCGTAAAAGGCTAAACACAGACAGATAGGTAGTTACTTTCGCATTTATAATATTAGTACGGATATATTTTTCGGTCTGGAGATTTAATTGTCTTGTGGGTGATGTGGTCCTTTTCTTTAAAGTGCAGTAATCCCCACACCGGAGCCGGTAGGGGAGGTTATGTCGGACTCGAACCGACTAAAATGCATGCCGTCTGTGTGCGGTCGGTTGCCAGAGGTGAGATTATCTCAGACATATCCCTTGCACCCCAACCGAATACTCAAATGTCACCGAAAAGGAAATATTAGTCTTGTGAAAGGAATAACATAATTCGACAGGCTTTTCATGTCTGTTGTCTGTTCCGTTTCACTGTGAGAATATACATCCGCCATTTTGCAACGCGATTTTTGAATATCGGGGATTCTTTTCTATTCTACGGCATTTATACGACAGCGTTATCTAAACGAAAAGTAAACATTGCGTCATTATTTTGTGATATGGGATTTAGATTTTAAATAAACATATCCACATAAGCAATTTTTATTTATAGGAAAACTCAGGCCATACCTGTGCAGACATACCTCTTCATAATACACGTAAAATATTTTTCGTGAGCAAGTATCGAACTATGACATACATTCAGATTACTACTGTTTACATAATATGTTTGGATGTTTATTACCCAATCGCGTTCAAGCAGCTAAACAGATTCATCTGAAATTCGGCTCATGGATAGATTCTTTCATCCCTAGAATAGGACACGAGTAGGAGGTGTGAGTCCGCGGGTATATACCTATGAGGCGGCTTGTGTTGTGTTCCAGGTGGTGAGTAGGGTAGCCAGAGCTCACTGGACAAGTTTTGTGCTGTCAGTAGGAAGAAAGGCTTACCTTGCCTGTCTTCTGCGCTGATGGCACAGAATCTCTCTGTTCTTATAGGGTCGACAGCACGAGTGTGACTCCCCTAGTGTTGCACTCGTAGACCACAGTAACCACTTTCCATCAGGTGAGCCGTGTGTTGCCTGCGATCTAAGTGGTATGAAAAAAGAACATGTTGCAAGAAAGGGATCACAATTCCATGTTGACAACAGCAATTCTCTACTGTAATGATCGGTATTGTTTCTAGCTAATTTGTCGTCCAATGGAACATGTATAAGATATGGTATATTTACTTTCACTTTTCCCACAAACCTTATATTAGCCTAACCGACCTTCTCATAATAATACTGACATATATTGTTCTCGCTCATAGACAATAATATTAACAGACCACACTGTGCTATCTCAAAATAGTATACTTAATGCAAAGATAGAAAATTACAGGTTAGAGAGTTAGCACTGTATTCAGGGATTAGGTGGGGACTCCGTGGTTCCCACACTTGAAGAGAGCCAGTTCGAAAGAGCCGGCTCTGGGTTGGATGGGCTGCGAGAGATATGTCTCCGCCAATCTCAGCACTGACCACCAACGACACACAGACAGCGTGCGTTTTAGTCGGTTCAAGACCGATATCCTCTACTGGCTCCGGCCTTATCGCTAGTTTTAGTTATTCTTGGTAATCGTATGCTTAGTGTATCTCTGTAGGTATAATGTGAATACAAAAAAAATTATGCCCATGAGTATTCCTGAACCCATAACACAAGCTAGTTAACCTTTGCTTACTTTGGGTTTTTAGAGCGCTGTGTAAAATATCCTGGAAAATATTATTATTATTTATTGTAACCTTTATTGCTGGAAGGGATAATAACGGTCGAGTTCGTTACTCGCGGTAACCGATCCAATTATTGCTTACACGTACACTTACAAGCCTCTAGTGTAACAACACCCTAATGGTTCACTTTCGATTGTTGGTAGCTATGTGGCATGCACGACATGCATCGCATACTTAATGCTTGCATTCTTTATCCTTTTCTAACGTTTGAAAATGTTAAAAAATACTGTACGCTATGTATTTTATGTTAATACTAACTGACTGGATTGCCTGACTTTTGATCATATCGCCGGCTATTCTCAACCAATTGCGATCAAATAAATGTACGATTTTAAGTCTTACCTTTCTAACAGAAATAAAATTTAAACTTAACATCCGTTCAGTTGTTTTTGTGTCTATCGTGGATAACTAGACAAGAATTCCAAAAAAAAGTAACAACAAACTAAGTATTTTTTATTCATCTCCAATGTAGGTACCTACAGACACGATCTCTTTACAATTACATAATAGAACTTATAGATTAGTAACCAGGGTTTATTGCCAGACTAGCTTGTCCACAACACACGATGTTACCGTGATCTATGGATGCGTGCAACACCAGGGGTATCACACTCGCGCTATCAAATTTTTTTTTGGAAGTACAAATATTATACAACTAGCTTTTGCCCGCGGTTCCGCCCGCGTGGATGTCGGTTATCGCGACCAAACATAGCCTATGTCCTTTCCCAAGGTCTAATCTACCTCTATACCAAATTTCATCAAAATCGGTTCAGCGGTTTAGTCGTAAAATTGAGACAGACAGACAGACAGACAGAGTTACTTTCGCATTTATAATATTAGTAGGGATAATAAATAAACAATTACATATTTGCATTAAGCGGAAATCAAACCCGCAACCTCGGCCGTAACAGCCGAGCTCTATCACCACACAGGTCAAACAAGTCCAATAAGCAAATTTAAATATATAAGTCGGTCGAGGTCTGTCTAAAAAGCCTCAAATCTACTTATGATGCTTTGAAGAAACGTCATTTTAGTTATGTAATAATATCCGTGTGGTGACGCAGAAAGAATACAAGTATTACTACCCCATCTCATCAAGAGTATCGTAAGAAAAATATGCAGATGTTAGCACTGCGAGAGAAGGAAAACTCGAATTAAAACCCTGTACCAACCCGTTTGTCCAGCGCGGAAACAGTAGGCCAAAGCCTCCCAACATTAAGAGAACCCTATGTGCAGCAGTGGACGGCGATAGGCTGATTGATTGATTGAATGCCGTAAAATATAAAACCTGGACCTGCTGCCACCACCTCTTAAAAGTTTTTTGATTAGCTACAAGAATGAGCCTCCCCCGGCGCGGCGGGCAACTAGAAGCAGCTAGACCCGGTAACGCAGGGTCTAGCTGGCCAATCCTTTTACCACAATGGCTCGAAATATTATTTGAATATTGCTTTACTTTCATAGTGTGAATCGGATTCGGACCATTTTGTCTTCTGTTGATATTCGTGTACTGTATCTAAGACAAGTGAGTGGAAGAGATATTGTTTGATCCAGTTTTACCAATTAACACTAGGATCCTGAATATCCTGACGGTCCGTTTCGCGGTTATATTAGCGGTTGTATAGCTCCGAAGGAGTAGGTATAGGTAGACGTTTTGACAGCAGCACGTGAGTATATTTGGATTGGATCAAAATAAACATTAAATTATTCAGTGAAGTTTTAAATTTAAACTGTTTACTCAAAAGGAATATTTTGCTACAGCAGAGCAGGTTTGATTGATGTTCAAATAACTAGGCAAATATTATTATTAGTCGTACTGATCTTAAGTTCAAAGTAAAGAATCATATTGTAAAATAATAATTGGTTATAATAATACCATAATAACGTAATAACTACGTTTGGTCCATTGTCGTTCGTATATCCAGATAATACTTGAACTAAGTAATTAAAATATTCATCGAAGGTCAAAAACCCCAGACTTACATTATTATGATGATTATTTTTGAATAATTCATAAACAGAACACAAAATTAAAAATAGAAAATCACAATGACAGCACTTGCACTTAGGTGAATAAATTAAAAAAAAATGCACATAGACACAAAAAGAAATAAATTCCATTTTCAAACCTACCGCAATAAATGATCCACCTGGTACCGTTCACTGCACTACACGTCACGGCGCTGTTCACAGGCTCACACTACTGAACACTTCTTACCACCACTAGTAATTGTTGCAACACGCCTCAACGACCACTGCGATGTCCAGCTAGTGTGTTTGTGTGTTAATGTTTATTATGTCATCGTCTGTACTTATTTCGTAGCGTAATACACGTCTGTCATAGTCAGGTGATAGTTGCAACTGCAGGGTCTGCTAAGTACCTAATAATTGGTATCATCAAGGTCATAATACATTTAGGTGGAATGTTGAATAATACACTTAATTGTTTTCATATTGTTCACTATGAGTTGTTATGGTAATAAAAACTTATGCAAAGTAGTAATATGAAGAATTTATGTAAATATTAATGAAAAGATGAATGGTTTGATAAATATTATATAATTTGTACATGTGAACTAAGTCAATAGCAACTACCTACATTCTATTGTTCCTTTCACATCTGCTGAATTGATTATGGAGACTGTGATAGAGATGAACTTTTTGTTTTGACTATGCATGGGAGTGTAACGACAACTACTAGCCGGTACACCTTCTGATGAACGGAAGAGGTTTCGGCGTAGGTTTTCTTTTCGGGGTTGGGGGGTTTGACAGTAGTCGCTTCTTTAAAAACCAAGTTCAGTGAAATCAAGAGAAAGAGTAGAGAGAGAGAAAGAGAGATTGTAATATTTTGACGTTCATATGTGCTCTTTATGTGCCTAAATTGAATAAATGGAATTGATTCTTTGATTGAGAGGAACGAGTCCCGGGATTCAAAGTAGGTAACTCTTGGATACAACTGGGACTAGCACTATGATAATGATGATGGTGAAAAAATATGTAGAAAGCTACACGAATAATTAATTAAAGTAACTTTTAGAGCACTAATTAGTGTGCTCATGATATATTTTAGTAATATCAGAATCAGGGCTATATATTTAAAAGTGCCTACCAATTTGATTCGGCAGCTTGAAAAACCTTGTGATTTTAAACTTATAAAGGGATCTAAACAAGAGATTAGAGTAGAGGAACCAGTCCCGGTATTCAAATTATAACTTTAGGATACAACTGGGACTGGGTGACTAAACTGGTGAAAAAACCATGTAGAAAGGTACACGAATAATTAATTATAGGAATTGCTTTTAAGGCACTCTATTTGTAGTAACAATATGTGAAAATAAGGGATTTATATTTCAAAGTACCAACCAATTTGATTCGGCAGCTTGAAAAACATTGTGATTTTAAACTTATATTTAGAGAAAAGGGATCTAAACAAGAGAAAGAGTAGAGGAACGAGTTCCGGTATTCAAAGTATAACTTTAGGATACAACTGGGACTGGGTGACTAAACTGGTGAAAAAACATGTAGAAAGGTACACGAATAATTAATTATAGGAATTGCTTTTAAGGCACTCTATTTGTAGTAACAATATGTGAAAATGAGAAAAACCAATTTTATGCGGCAGCTTGAAAAACCTTGTGATTTTAAACTTACATTTAGAGAAAAGGGATCTAAACTTAATCGAGAATTTCTGTTTAAGAGAAGGGTTGCTAGAGCTCCTTAGGGAGAGGCCTAGAGTTGACGTCACGCGAGTTTCTCTTGAGGATTGCGACCGTTTATATAAGCAACAGTAGCCACAAAATAGTTGGGTTGGAAACGAGTTTACTTAACACCTTACGACTGACAAAATAAATATAGGTACAGCTAACGAGATGAGTTGATTAACACCAAAATTAGACGCCACGGTGATTAATAAAATAGAATTTGTAAAGCTGCAGAATTTATTAAGTTGCTTTAGTCATCGACTGTACATGAATAATGCTTTGTCCATTTTCGGAAATTGGGATACGATATCGCTTGCTCTAAGGATTAGGCACCCTGTCAAGAGCTACAGGAAGCAAACTTCGCCTGCAAGCCGATAACCTGCTGATTGACGGAAGAGGCTACGGAGGTCAAACGGTAGTCGCTCTTATAAAAACCGTATAAGTCAAACCAAGAGCAGGAGGAGTGAGCTATATTTGAATGGTCATTACAGTAGTGCAGTCGAAGTCAAAATTTGAATGATCTTTAAAATTGAAGATTTTTAAAATACCTTTCAGAAAAACTTATCAACAGGAATCATTTTTTATAGAGGGCACGTCAATATGACTTCACCTCACCGGATGGTACGCTGAAGGTATAGAGTCAGTTAAGAGGGTCACCCCAACAATGTTATAACTCCGGACACGTATCTTGGACCTAAAATGTGCTCAAAATGTGCTCTATACGCGCAGTATACATTTCTTGGGTGTGTTTTGAGGATAGCACGGGGTGCTACTGCGGTGGACGTACTCAAATTTACCAAGCATATATTATTACAAAGCAATCCGCGGGCGCCAGAGCCTCGTTTGTCTTGCGATTTAGGTCCAAGATACGTGTCCGGAGTTATACAATGGTGACACTCAGCATGATGGCCTCACCAGATGCTTTTTCAGGACCCGCCTAAAGGACCCGGGACTGTAGGAAGTAGTCCCGGGACTAATCTTCAAATTAAAGAACTTCATAACTTAATAAATGAATGTTCACCTTCACAGATCAAAATCAGCTACCACTACAAGACCTTACAATAATTACGCGAGTCAAAATGAGGCCGTTCATATCCGGACCATTATATAACATCCTATACATTAAACACACCTATACACACATGCACTTGTCGAGAACAGTTTGAAATTCGCAAGAACTATGGTGAACGGCAGCCTGCCGAGGTCGGTAGATTCATAGTAGAAGCTTAGACTGTACACATACTCTATAGACACTGTAATTGCTGCTACAACGCCGCGTGAAAAATAGCTACTACTTTGGTACAAGTTGGCATCCTAATATATAAAAATCAATGCCACTTTTCGTTGTTTTATAACTCAAACCAAATGTTTAGGCTTTGTTCGGACTAATTAGTAGATGGAAGCACAAAATCGGTCAAGCGGTTGTTCATTTAGGCGGTACGAAGTTCGCGGGGTCAGCTAGTACAGCCTGTACAGCATACATTCCATAATACACACTTTGACAGTGTAAAGACAATACTGACATTACCTTACTCACACATAACTTCGTCTCTTGAGTTATATTTTGTTAGGTATACTGTGTCTATACAGTACATAGTCAAAGAGTAGAATTCCTAAACTTGGCATAATATAGAACAAGTTTAAAAAAAAAATTAGTGAAGTAAAAGAAATGTAAAATTTAATGGACATAAATCAAAAACATTTACAAATATTAAACTAACAGCATTCCTTTTTACCATTAGAGTAGTACTTAGAATGGGTGTCTAGACAAGGTTGGTAGGTCAGCTGTAAGGTCAGACAAGGTATGATAGACAAATGTACTAAAAATATCCCAGGAGAGTTTTAGTCAGGTTGAAATAAGTAGTTAGCAACGGGCGTTAGATTTTACCTCCAGAATCTCCTTAAGCCTGGAAATCCACGGAGGGATAGGCCAGAGTTTGTCAGACATACATCTATTTTTTATTATACCGTATACGTAATAGGGGGTGAACACATTCAATCAATCGATTAGCCTATTGCATCAGTCGACTGCTGGACATAGGCCTCTCCCAATGCGCGCCATTGTTCCAGATTTCGCCTCCCACTTCCACCTTTTTCAGGGCGTTTCATATTCCGTTAACCATCTCACGGTCTTCTGTCTAGGACTCGTTTGCGCCAACAGCCTAGGTTCTATTCTACTGCATTGTGGTTCACCCTCTGCCACTTCAGATTACTTATTCTCAAGGTATAAACTCATTAGGTACCATCTTTTAATCACGTTTTCGATTATTTTACCACACAGAACTACAGAATACAAATAACTAATAGCTTTGCCAGTTCTGCTAACTACAATAACACTACAAAACCTTATGGTACTTAGCAGCCGGAAGCAAATGAAGTAATATAACGGAAACGTCGAACATATCTCGGAGCTACTCCTGTGAAATACTTTGTCAGGAGATACGGCATTGCGAGATCCTTTTGAAATTTTGAGCCACTTGTTGGTAAAGATTTTCGTTGACATGATAATATTAGCTATCAGGTGAACTATAACTTAAAACCGTTAACATTCTACTTGGCGCGATTTCTCGCACGGACTACAGCACGACTGTGATAGTTAAAATAAGTCGGTAGTGGTGCGTCTGACCCACTGCCTCTAAGCAGACGGATACGCATTATTAAGAACATAGATTATCTATAATATAAAAATGAATCCCTAAATGTGTTGCTAAGCGCAAATCTCGAGAACGGCTGAACCGATTTCGCTAATTCTTTTTTTAGAATATTCCTTGAAGTACGAGGATGGTTCTTACGGCGAGAAAAATAAAAAAGGCGGTACGAAGTTTGCGGGGTCAGCTAGTCTATAATATAAGAATCCCTAAATGTGTTGCTAAGCGCAAATCTCGACAACGGCTGAACCGATTTCGCTAATTCTTTTTTTAGAATATTCCTTGAAGTACGAGGATGGTTCTTACGGCGAGAAAAATTTTAAAAAAAAGGCGGTACGAAGTTCGCGGAGTCAGCTAGTTATATATATAATATACAAGATAGTGCGTGCTTGGGAGGTTGTCCGCGATGGCGGCGTGTCCGCGTCCGCGTGCGTGGATCAAACAAACAACATTTCATTCCGAAATTCGCATTTATAAATATTATTAAAGTACAACGTCAATCAGATTAATTCACGGAAACAACTGTGTAATTATTATTTCAGCTGGTTCTGTAAAACTAAAAATGGATAAGGAAATAATTACCTTGCATAACAATGATTTATTTATGCCTCATAATATTATTATGTTGTACTACAGTGCAACGGTTTTGTTCGAAGACAATAGCATATTTCTAGGCAAGTTTTTTCGGATACACTTATTCTTTGGCGGTGGCTAAAAGGTGGCAAAGTTAGCAGACATTTTTCACCCACTTTCCGCAGAATGTGGCCGCAACAGGCACCAGCGAAGGCGACTCTGCGGCGGTTTATTTGGAACCATTGATGCGGGATTCCCAATATCAGATAGGAACTGTTTCTAATAAATTAGTTATAGTCAAGGTTGTTCTACATCTTGAGGCGATAGGCACTTGCTTTCGAATCACATAAAACGTGGTCATTCTGTTTTTTTTTTAATGTGAAGGCAAATCGCCTGCTTGTAGTGAGTGATGGACCGGTAGAAAGTACTAGTAAAAAGTTTCGAGTGATCCTTGAACCTGTTGAAACTTGGTAAGAAGATGTATTCTGTGAACCGCATTAAGAATTTCACACAAAAAAAAAAAACAGCATTAAATTTTGGGGGTCCCCATACTTAGAACTAAAACTCAATTTTTTTTTTCATCAAACCCATACGTGTGGGGTATCTATAGATAGGCCTTTAAAAATGCTATTGAGGTTTCTAAAATATTTTTTTTTCTAATTTAATCTAAATTAAGTTTGCGCGAGAGACACTTCCAAAGTGGAAAAATGTGTCCCCCCTCCCCTCTAACTTCTAAAATAAGAGAATGATAAATCTAAAAAAAATATATGATGTAAATTGCCATGCAAACTACCACTAAAAATTAGTTTGAACGAGATCCAGTCAGTAGTTTTTTTTTAATACGTCATAAACCGCAATTTTCGCCTTTGCTACTACGGAACCCTTCATGGGCGAGTCCGACTCGCACTTGGCCGATTTTACTTATAAGGGTTACTTACTGGGGTTTGTCTCAATATATGGATGTTATAACAATGTATGAGTTGGAAAATAAAACATTTTGATTTTTGATTTGATTTGATATGGGGCCTACAAATATGTTTTCTAACCACCCGCCTCTCTAGACAAGTGGCAATGCTTTCTCGAAAAGAATAGATTAGATTAATGTATGGGATTGACATACGTTGACGACTGTCACAAATGTCAAAATACGTGTCAATACCATAGATTCATAATTCTATGCAATAATGCCAACGAATTAGGTACTTACTTCCTCTTAGCGTTAATTCCCAGTCGCATCCGAAGCTTTCAGCTCGGAGTCTGGGGTCCGCTTTTTACCAGTCTTAACCACGGATTTGACTAAGAGAAGAGAATTAGGTACTACTTGTCTCGATTGGAGGGCTCTTCTAAAAAGTATTAAGATTTTATGAACTTTCTTTCATTATTTTTTTTTCGTATTATTTACAATGTTTGTTAGAGAGATTTGACACTAATGATTGACACTATCTATCGATTTAAGCCATAAAAATACAGGATGTTATTTTTCGAATTTTAGTCGGTTCGATTACCGAGTGTGGCAAGAGGGATACCTCAGGTAAAGTCGAAACCTTCCAAACAGTATCATTTGGAAAATATTGTATGTCTTATTTTGTGAATTTAAAATGTGTTAATTTCTTTGAATTTTTAATTCAATAATAAATTAATTAATGTCAAGATCATTTAGTTTAATAAAATAAATAATTATGTAATTGCAAATAGTAGGTAATTGAACTTGCATGCGGTACCTACATTTATACTACATAGATATAATATAATCACAATCACGCCTGTAATTTCCCGAAGAGATAAGCAGAGGTCTATAAAACATCCACATTTCGCCCATTACGGTTTTCGGTTCCACGTAATAGGGAGCAAGCCAATTGCCGACAAGAGGGCACTTTGTCATGGGCTGTATATTTACTGCGGTTACTAGGGAAGTATAAAATAAACGATTTACCTTATATAATTCTACATTAACTGTTCAATTTATACCTCATACAGTCAGCGGAGAAAGTTGCCCGGCCACAATGTCAATAACGCAGCGAGGTGGCCGGAAGCGTTCGCGTAATAATTACGCAACCTGCGGCCATTTGGGTACAGTGCATTGATAATCACTTAATTAGATTTCGATGGTAATCAAATCCCCATAACCTAATTCAGCTAATTTCGTAATGACGTCATTGCAAACTGGTAATATTAGGTAAGTGCGTTATATTAGATGCGAGGGATATGTACGATAACGACCACGGCCCAGAAGACATGTGTTTTAGTTGGTTCGAGTCCGATACGACCTTCTCTACCGGCTCGGGCGAGGGAGGTATCCATTGGGATTTTTTGCTCTATAAAAAAGGGTTATATGTAATAAGTTATAAATTAGCGCATTTATGGAGGCCAGAGAACGTCATGCACTCCAGAGTCTAGCCTCTGTACGGTCTAGCTGCAAAGCTTCGACATCGCCTAATGTTACTATTGGGTTATGGAGGTCAGATGGAAATCGCTTCACGGAAAATATCGATGTCTAGCCAAAACGAAGTCCGTATGGTATTCCGAAATACCGCTCACCGAATAGGACGGTTGTCCGATAACACTCTACTCCGACGGTTAGTTGAACGAAAAAATACTTGGCCGATGGAACGTTTCGCCGAAAATATGATTCATCGACGGTCGGTAGTCCGAATGAATCCTTCGCTGATGGAACGGTTCGCCGAAAACACTCTACAACGACGATTGGTTAAACGAACGAATCTTTCGCCGATAGCACTCGTCGTAGGGGAATTCTTTTGCCAAATGGATAGTTTTTCTTTCAGCTACGGATACGGACTTCAGCCAAAACCGTAGTTAAGGCAGGTATAACGGACCCCAGACTCCGAGCTGTAAAAGCTTCAAATGCGACTGGGAATTAACGCTAGGATGAAGAGTCTAGTCCCTGTAGACAAGGTGGCAATTCAATGTTCGGGATTGACATGTTTCATGTCAAACCCAGGTTCTTCAAGCGGGGTGTGAAAAAAAAACCATTAATCAAGTTTGGGATCACCAGTTTGAGGTCAATAACATCTGAAATGGTGTTCCATATCTTCTGGACTGCATCTCAGCTTTTTACCATCTAGCGTGGTGCGCGTGGTTCCCGGCAGAGTAGAATTTGGGCCACCCCATCTCCTCCCTTGCGGTGTCGTGCGGTGCGGTGTGCCACAAGGCGACTGAGGGATAGGGCTGTTTAACATCAGACAGATATATACAGCCCAGGCTCAGCCTCAGATATATTATGGCTTGAGTCAACAACAGTGCGACCTAATACAATGATTGGTGAAATGTGGATGTTAATTCACCTCTGCCTAACCCTCCGGGGATAAATGTGTGATATGTAGGTATGTATGTGGTGTGATATGTAGGTATGTATGTATATAAAAGCGTGATATGTAGGTATGTATGTATGTGGTGCTGTCAATTGAGGGACCAAATAAATAAAAATGACTGAAGATTTTCTATTCTATCCTGATTGTGTCTCTTGCTTAGGAACGGGTGAATATCTACAAACCCTAATCCCGTCTGACGCTTGACGGAAAAAGGGTCACCCACTATTACGTGTGACCGTAAATCATAGTTCGCGTAATGTGGATGACAATACACCTCTGCTTATCCCTTGTAGAATTTACAGTTGTAAGTATATGTATGTAATTTATTTTATTCCAGGGGACGAATGGGTACCTTAAAAATTACTCAATATTATTGGTCTCCTACCGAGGGACCAATGGGCACTTAAAAAGGGGTCGAATTTACAACTTTTCTGCTAGGAGTCGAGTTTTATGAGACCAATGGGTGCTGACCCTGTATTCTGTACACCAGTCTAGCTAAACGTAACTATAATATTGTCACAACAACATAAACCCACACACTTATAAACTAAGATTCGCTAAGTCAAACCCTTCTGGCATAACAGATTTATTACCTATTAACAAGGATACGTAGCTGACCACGGCCGAGTCGCCCGATTAACTTAATCGACCACACTGACTCCTCGGAGAGGGGCCCTCACTGAAGGTATTAACTCATGAAACATGGCACGTGGACCGAATAGATAATAGGGGTGCTGATTCGGTTATACTTTGCTATTTTACTGAGAGATATGGTGTGGTGCTGATCGTCAGAATGGTCTCAATTAGTTAGATGTTATATAGTAATTGTAGCCTGTCTACTAGGATATTGTGATTGAAAAAGTTTGAAAAAAAAAAAAGAAATGTACTGGGAAACGAATCCGTGACGGCTTCGTCCATTTTCGTAACTGTTATTGTCATAACCAGCTACGAAACTGGAATTTTTTTCTTGCTTTCGACCTCTAAGGTAGTAATATAATTGTGGCAATCTCTGTGGTGTAGTGGTAGAGTGTTCGACTGCTGAGTCAGAGATCGTGGGTTCGATTCGAGCTCAGTTCAGGTATTTGTATTCATGAATATGTATATTTGCATTGGTCTGGGTGTTACTGTGCATAATATTGTAGGTATGTCATCATCATCATTATCATCATTTCAGCCATAGGAAGTCCACTGCTGGACATAGGCCTCCCCTATAGATCTCCAATAAGACCGGTTGGAAGCGGCCCGCATCCAGCGCGTTCCCGCGGCCTTAATGAGGCCTACCTACACCTTGTTTATCTGCATTCTAAAACCCATAACATTAATATGTTATGCGTTTTAGAATGCAGCTACAAAGTACATAGCGTAATACTTTATGTTCTTTGTGTTTGTATAGCGCTGTTCAGAATACCGTAGAATAGTTATTTAATCCTCAACAGTCACGCCATGCAGATCGTCATCTGTTACTATCGCAAGTAATTTACAAACCATTCTACGAATTGTGGTCTGAAAACCGAGATAAATCCTTTAAACTACAAACGCCGAGTGTGCCTACCTACAGTTACAGTATCACTGTTATACATACAGTCACCTGTCGTGTTGGGTCAGCGAGTAAGCTAGATAAATCGATGAGCTCTGCGTATTTTTGGCAGTTAATTCAGGGCTAATACTACAGAGCAATAGAACGAATAGGGATTGTTTGCCGACACTTATTTGGCAGGCGTTTGAAATGAAAAAGTATTTTGGCTTCACTTACCTATATCGAATAGGTAAGTGAAGCTAAAATACTTTTTCAACTTTCATACTAATATTATAAATGCGAAAGTAACTCTGTCTGTCTGTCTGTCTGCCTGTCTATCTGTTACGCTTTCACGCCTAAACTACTGAACCGATTTTGATGAAATTTGGTATAGGGGTAGATTAGACCTTGAGAAAGGACATAGGCTATGTTTGGTAGCGATAACCGACATCCACGCGGGCGGAGCCGCGGGCAAAAGCTAGTTTTATTATATTTTGTGTATCTAATCTGGAATCTATGTATAAGAGGGGATGGTGACTAAGCGGTAACCGTATAGGCTAAGCAACACTAACCACTTAAGATGGGTGATCACCCTTACCCTTCCGTACCTCGGAGAGGACGTTAAGCTGTCGGTCCCGGTTGCCATGCGAACATCTGTGGTAGTCGTTATGGGTAGTCGAAGTCCTAAGAAATCCAACAACTGGTCTAACTACAGAACTTTGATATCATCAATGGGTTGTGGTGGTCAGATGGCAGTCGCTTTATGGAAAATATTGAAGTTTGGCCATTTCACAGTTAGACAGTTTATAGCGAATGCCGGACTCCGAGGAGCGTCTCTTTGAAAAGTTTGTGTGAATGCCAAAGATCATTTCAATTTCTTGTCATTGCCAGAGGGCTGACAAGGGTAAGAATACTTATTTAAATATCAAAAATAAATTCTTAAAATGTTATTCAACGTCTACAGCGAATTATACAGAATCAGGCTGTATTCAGCGTAAAGGTGTTCCCCTAAAATGTATGCAAGAGATACCTACTGTTAGAATCGTACCTTATGTAACATATGTGGTTATTAGTCTTTATAATCATTGTATAAATTTCAGCCAGCTTGCAATGTGTTTGATTTGTTGCTGATTTAATTAGTTACTGCTTGCTTTGAATAATTTGGTTTGGTTTGATTTTATACTCGTAATAACGAAATATTGCAAGCCTACAAGTATTTTCAAGAACATTGAAGAAATAAAAATACAACCCCCTTAGACAGGCAGCAATTCGTCTTCCGGCGTATTGTAGAATATAATGATGAATGTATGGGATTGATACGTATTTTGATGGTCAAAGTATGTCAATCCCATATATTGATCAATCTATTCTTTAAACAAACGTATTACCATTGTCTAGAGGGGCAGGTTTACAAGAGTACTGTGATCTAAAAGAAAATGTAGTGAGTGTAATGAAATGACGACAATTTAAAAAGGCATAGTACTGGCACAGCTTTGCTGCTTAGAATTATTCGATGCGCACAGTTGTCTAGTGCTGTGGGATCAATAAGGAAGTAAAAGTGGGATCAAACAAGAATTTTCGAATTCGGGACAACTTTCGTGGGATCAATACGGAACAACCCATAATTTCTGCATTTTCATTGCCTGCAAATGAAAATGCATGTATAAAACTATAAACATGTGGTATAAGAACTATCACAATTATGTAGTTTTCTTATAAATTTATTATGATGTTTGGTACAGTAAATAAAGGGCAACCTCTGTGTCTATATAGAACCGACCACATCAGAGTGTTGCATGTTATAACAGTCCCCTCAAAGTCAGTTGTGTAAATGAAGGTTCCTATCATGCAAGTATTATTATAAGATACTAGCTGTCCCGGCGAACTTCGTACCGCCATATTTTTCGCACCTATTTTATCACCGTTTAAACCTTCCCTGGACATCCACGAACATTTATAGACTAAAATTTGCCAAATCGGTTCAGCCGTTCTTGACTAACAACGAAAAGTGGCATTGATTTTTATATATTAGAAGAAGATAGATGTAATTACAATATTGTATTAATTTTGACATAGATTTGACATAAATGAAACTGCGAGCCATAGGTGCCATAGGTCCACATTTCCATCTATGTCAAATAGGTACTGGAATGTTCTTCTTTCGCCAGAATGAATCGTTAAGTTTTCTGGAATTTTCTATTTGTTATGTTTCTTTCTATTAGAAATTTCTACAAAGTATGAGAAAAGTAAAAAAAAAATATGAAAGAAATCATTGCCAAGTCACGGCATGATCAAAGTCATCATTATAGTCATCTTAGTAATAATCCTAATCCGTACTTAGTGGTTAAAGAATCAACCTTATGATCCTAAGAGGTACCTTTTTCTTTTTTTTATGGCACAAAATATTCATGGTTATTGTGATGTAGGTACATAATTATTTAATTATAGTATGAGGGTAATATTGTTTTCTCTTAGGCTAAGCCAGTCTCTCAATAAATCAGCTGTGAACAGACGTACATTGTTTTGGTTATTCGTGCCCCCAGACTCCCTAGTACTCCAGGACTTCTCAGTGGCGACGAGTAGAACATTTCACGCGTGCGATTACGAATATCTATTGTTATACCTGTGTTTTGACTGTGGCGTGGGAAATACTTACCGGGTTTAGTTAGTGCGAACGGTGGCAGCGCAACCTAAGATGGCGGTAGGTAAGATCGGAACATTCGACATTACTAAAGACAAGTGGGACGTTTACGTGGATCGCCTAGAACAATATTTTATTGCAAACAATGTGCAAAGTGAAGTGAAAGTGGCAATTTTGATAACCGTCATGGGCAATAGTGCGTATGAATTAATGGTTAACCTTTGTACCCCAGCTAAACCGGCAACTAAGACTTATACGGAGCTTGTTACGTTAATGAAAGTACATTTGAATCCCAAGCCTAGTGTGCTGGCGGAAAGATTTAAATTTAGGCAACGCATACAAAAATCGGGGGAAAGTATAGCCACGTACATCTCGGAACTCAAAAGATTAAGTAGGGATTGCGGATTTACGGCGGACAGCTTGAAGGAGAATTTGAGAGATCAATTTGTGTGCGGCTTAGTAAACGATGACATACGACAGAAATTGTTTACCGAAGACGACAATATCACGATCGACAGGGCGTATAAGCTGGCTGTGTCGATGGAGGCGGCAGAGGCGAATGCAGCATTGATCGAGGACGGTACTAGAGGCAGAGGCGGCACTAGTACATCGGCCAGCGAGGCGACAGTGCATCGGGTCGCGCTTACCGGCGGACGCAGCGCCGGGCGCGGGGCGAGCGGTGGCGAGTCCGGCGACAGCGGCTACCGACCGGTCAGGCGGGAGACCCGCAATCGCGGCGGCGGCAGCGGCTCGAAGCACTCCAGTGGCGGCGGTGCAAGTACCACAAGCGGAGCGGGCAACGGCTCGTATAGGCAAAGCGGTGGCGCCGGGGAGTGTCAAGTTTGCGGTGGCAGACATAATCCGGCAGTCTGCAAATTCAAGCGATACGTATGTCGAGTGTGCACCCAGGAGGGGCACTTGAAGAGGATGTGTCCGAGGCTAGCAAAGGATAATTCGCTACATCATATGCAGGAGAGGAGGCAGGGCAGCGTCGCCGGCGGGGACACGGGCTCGGCGGACAGCGACGAGGTAATGGTACCAATGAACCGCTTATCAATTAGACAGTGTACGCCAATTATGATTTCTGTGAAGGTGCAAGGGCAGGATATTGAAATGGAATGTGACACGGGTAGTGCTATCTCGTGCATTAATTACCAATTGTATATGAATATGTTTTCTAGTTTACAAATTAAACCGACTAAGTTAGTTCTAAAGTATTACACGGGTGAACTAGTAAATCCCGTAGGTGTGATAAGGCCAGTCGTAAAATATCATAACACAGAAAAGATATTAGATTTGTACATTATCGAAAACGGAAACACCGTTTTGTTAGGTAGACAATGGATGGCCGAGCTAAAAATATCGGTTTCAACTTCACATTGTAGCTCACTTAATTATAATAAAAAAGAGGAAGTAGAATTTAATTTGACTGAATTCAGTTCCAGATACTGTGAGGTGTTTGCGGACGGCCTGGGGCGGTTCACGGGTGGCGCGGTGAGCATTACCGTGCGCTCGGGCGCACGGCCGGTGTACATGCGCGCGCGGCCGCTGGCGTATGCGATGCGCGAGCCGGTGGAGCGCGCGCTGGAGCAGCTGGTGCGCGACGACATCCTCACACCCGTCGACCACTCCGACTGGGCGACGCCGATTGTGCCGGTGGTGAAGAAAGACGGCACCATTAGGATTTGCGCGGATTTTAAACTTACGTTAAACAAGGTAATAGAAGTCGATCGTTATCCATTACCAAAGGTAGAAGATTTGCTGGCTCGCTTGCACGGGGGTGAAAGATTTAGTAAAATTGATTTGTCACAAGCTTACGCGCAACTGGAGCTGGATGATACTAGGAAATATGCGGTAATTAATACACACAAAGGGTTATTTATGTATAAACGCTTAGTGTATGGGCTATCATCGAGCCCAGGGCTTTTCCAACGACGCTTAGAGCAGTTATTTGCTGATATGCCCCACGTAGGAGTATTCTTGGATGACATTATAATAACGGGGAGAGACACGTCACAACATTTAGGTAATCTACATAAGGTTTTTGAACGCCTGAAGTCCAGTGGGCTGAGAGTTAAAAAAGAAAAGTGTTCATTCTTTGCCGAATCCCTCGAGTATTTAGGATATGTCATAAGTAAGGAAGGAGTACACACATGTAAAGAGAAAGTTCAAGCAATAGTCAGGACTCCAGCACCGAGCAACGTGACAGAATTAAGGGCTTTTATTGGGATGGTGATGTATTATGGTAAGTTTATTAAAAGTGTCAGTTCGATTCTGGCGCCACTGTATAATTTGTTGCGGACGGGGGAGAAATATGTGTGGAGCGAGAATTGCGAGGCGGCGTTCGAGCGCGTGAAGCGAGCGCTGAGCACGAGCGAAGTGCTGGTGCACTATTCGCTAGATATGCCGCTGGTGCTGACGGCAGACGCCAGCGCCACGGGGATCGGCGCCGTGATCTCACACATCACGCCTGACGGCGAGCGCCCCGTGGCTTACGCGTCGCGTACGCTGAACGTCGCTGAACGGTCGTATGCTCAAATAGATAGGGAGGCGTTAGCGATTATTTACGGAACTAAGAAATTTCACCAGTATTTGTACGGTAGGAAATTTATACTAAGAACGGATCACAAGCCGTTAACTTACATTTTTGGTAATAAAGTAGGTATTCCCGTAATGGCGGCATCAAGGTTGCAACGGTGGGCTATAATTTTATCAGGCTACACGTATGACATCGAATATGTAGCATCGGCCAAAAACTGCGCTGACGCATTGTCACGCCTACCGCAACCGTCTGATAAAAATAAGAGTAGAGAGGAATATACATATTTAAATTTTGCAGAACATTTTTTACCTGTAACTAATGAAGAGGTGCGCGTAGCCACGGCCCGAGACCAACTACTGAGTAGGGTGATGGTTTACATACAGTCAGGGTGGCCAGCACATTGTGCCGACGATGACATGAAACCCTATTTTAATAGGCGGCACGAACTGTACGTGGAACGGAGTTGCATAATGTGGGGCTACAGAATTGTAATACCATCGTCGCTACGCAATAAAATTTTATCAGAATTGCATGTTAGTCATATGGGTATAGTAAAGACTAAATCAATGGCTCGTGGTTTCGTGTGGTGGCCCAAGATAGATGTAGACATCGAAACGACGTGCCAGGCGTGCGAGACGTGCGCGATGGAAGCTGCCGCGCCACCTCGCGCCGCCCCTCAGTCTTGGCCGTACGTCACCCAGCCGTGGAGTAGATTACACTTAGACTTTTTAGGACCGATTAAGGACAAAATGTTTTTCATAATTATCGATGCCAGTTCAAAATGGATAGAAATTTTTGAAATGCGTAAGACGAACGCAGCAGCGGTAACTAGAGTACTAAGATCGCTATTTGCACGTTTTGGTCTACCCATTCAAGTAGTCTCCGATCAGGGCCCACCCTTCACGAGCACAGAATTTAAAGATTTTTTAACACTGAATGGAATTAAGCAATCGTTTTCCCCAGCATATCATCCAGCTTCTAACGGGGCCGCGGAGAATGCCGTCAAATTGTGTAAGCGAACGATTAAGAAAGCGATTAGGGAGGGCGTAGATATAGACACAGCTTTGCAAACATATTTACTGGCTTACAGAAACAGTGTGCACTGCACAACTGGGGACAGTCCGTCTATGATATTACAACGTAGACCCTTACGCACACGTTTAGACCTACTGCGCGGAGATCGCGCACGCCAGGACCACGTAGAAGAGGCGCAGCGTAGGCAAATGACGAGTGCGGGCACACAGCCGACACACCAACACGTAGCCGGCGACGCGGTGTGGGCCAGTAATTATGGAAGTAGGGACAAATGGTTAAAAGGTACGGTAGTAAACCAGGAAGGCTCTCGTAGATATTTGGTAAATAGCGATGACGGTCGACTTCTAACTAGGCATGCCGATCAAATTAGACTCCGTCGTTCGAGTCTGAAATACCCTAATCCACCACCAGTTAACGATACCAGTGAGGATGTTGTTGAGCAGCCGCAGTCTCCTATCGTGTCAGAGGCCAAAGATAATAGGGAGGAGGAAGTAGATAAAGAACCAGTCAGGGTTAGGGAGTCGACACAGGCGACTATCCCCCAACGCTCACCTAATCTGAGCGCGCCGTTATCATACGCACCCTTGCCGGGACCCTTATCGAGTCCCATGAACCGTCCCAGCCGAGACCGTAAAAAGCCCGTGAGATATGGGCTAGACTTTGATTAACTTAGTTAATCAAAGGGGCTAGATTAATTAGATTTAAGATAAATAAGTTAAATGTATGTAAGTAAAATGAAGTCAGTTGCCAAGCTGTTATGGTCAATAGCGATAGATTTAGATATAAGTCCTTATGTAAAATTATGTTCTAATTTAAGTGAGGAGATGTGATGTAGGTACATAATTATTTAATTATAGTATGAGGGTAATATTGTTTTCTCTTAGGCTAAGCCAGTCTCTCAATAAATCAGCTGTGAACAGACGTACATTGTTTTGGTTATTCGTGCCCCCAGACTCCCTAGTACTCCAGGACTTCTCAGTTATGTCTGACTTGAACCGATTAATAAACACGCCTTCTCGTCTGTGAGTCGTAGGTTGTACTGAGTTGTAGGTTCTTTAAATTAAAATCAATAAACAGTTTTAAATTTACATAATAATCTAGTATAACTTACTAAGCTTCATGTTCGGTGTAAACAAAACCTTTTCCAACAAACTTATCTACGTACTACAATTACTAAACCTCGGTACAGTGAGCCGAAACTTCTGTATAATCGTAGGGTATCAGTATCTAACTTGGTTCAAGTTCGTAACCTAATATTCTGGCAACGGTTAACATCAATCAACTTCAACTTTTGAGTTGTAGGGAGATTGAACAGTCAGGGGATTCGGGACATCTCTGAAATATCTGTAAACTAGCTGTTGCCCGCGGCTCCGCCCGCGTGGAATTCTGATCCCGTTCATAAGTAGCCTATATGTTAATCCAGGGTATAACCTGTATACATACCAAATTTCAACCAAATCGGTCCAGCCGTTTATGCGTGAAAGAGTAACAAACATCCACACATCCACACATCCATTCTCACAAACTTTCACATTTATAATATTAGTTATTAGTAGGAAGTAGGATATATATGTGTTAATTAGAAATACTCCTTCTTATTTAAATGTATTTAGAAATCATTTATTCAGTCACAGCTTACAATTAGCTTACAATAATATACCTAAATATAAATATGTACCTAATACATATTACGTCTAAAAAGGTGCCCATCACACTCGCCGCGTTTCCACGCTGGATTGCGATGGCCAGCCTTTTCTAATTGCTTATTTAAATTTAAAGGATTACCTCCTCCTCCTACCTACACCATATCTTTTGTTTTTATCTCTACTGTCCATCCCAAGGTTGCCTGGAAGAAATCGCTTCCAGCGATAAGGCCGCCCATTGTTCATTAAACTATAATACATGTTACCTACTTGTCATCTTTGTAAATCTATTGGTGTACAATAAAGAATTATCTATCTATCTATCTATCTATCTATCTATCCTTTTATTGAAAAAAGTTACTTTTAGAATATCAATACCCCTAGCACAAAAAATTATCGTAATCGTAATGTAAATGTATCGAGAAAACGAAGCATTGTGATTGGCAGGCTTGGCATACACACAGTTTCACAGTAGGCAGGCGGCCAATCACAATGCTTCGTTTTCTCGATACGTTAACGTTATGATTACGATAGCTTTTCGTGCTCGGGGCACTGATCTAGTTATGTAGGTATATAAACTAAATATTTTCTCGGTCTAGAGATTAAATAAATAATAATAATAAATATAAAATAAAAAAAAATATTTTTATTCTCTCAAACAATTAAAAATACAAATAAATAATAGCAATAATAAAACTTATTTCTTAGTGTATCTTAGGGGATTGAAGTATCTTGTGAGTCTTGTGGTCTATTTTAGGGTCCCGTATTTGTAAAATGCGGAAATCCCCACGTATATGTCTCGCTGAAGCCAGTGGGAGAGGTTATGTCGAACTCGAACCTACTAAAAGCGAACGTTGCCATGCCTTTGAAAAGCTTCAAAAGGGTTTAATTTCAAACTTATATAAAACATTTTTTGTTAAATCCCTAATGTCTAGTAATTTAAATAAACCAATAATAACGTTTGGTAATTTTGCAATTTTCCTAATACCGTTTGAAGTTGCTGCGACATGATCGTCTCCGATACGGTGCTAATGCAGAGTGAAATTACAATATCAAATTATTGGTTCTGTATCAAATTGGTATGATGAGAAGCGGTAATACCTATATCAATATTAGATTTCGATTTTGGTGGACAGCCTTTTGAGTTCTTACATTAATGGAGATATTATTGTCGAAATCTTCAGAAACTTTGTAGGTATAATAAATTAACTAAAATAAACTGTGGATTTTTGTTTACTAGTAGATAAAGGTTTTGAGGTTTTAGGGGTATATTATGGGACTAAAATTGCCATTAAAGTGGCAACTGTAGGTATATGTAGAAAATGTAAAAATTCAAATGAAACTATTTTATAACGGATTTTATTATGACTTATTTAGTGTTTCATTGAGATGGTCTTCTCCTTTCCATGATTTCATTTTGTTTGAATGTAGTTTTATTTTTATTTCAATAGATCAAGTGTACAAATTTTAACCGAAACCATCATCGAATCAGAAATTTTTATATTTTGAGTCCTGTCGCTATTATGAATAGAAGAATTGCAACTACTGTTTTTTATAACTACCATTTCAAGAATTTTATTAGAAATAGACAATATACTTATCGTGATGAGATTTATGTATTAGGCTGATAACGCTGCACAAAATGTATCTGGATAGTAAGCATATGCATCCAAAACGAATAAAATTTTATTTCTTCGGCTATCATGCAGACTAGTCTAGACTATGTCTTCTGTTAGAATAATGACATCACAAAGTTCTATAAAGACTATTTGAGCATGATAGCGTGGTTTTAGTGATTAGGGAAGGCGCGAACAAAAAAAAATTGTGAACAAGTATTATTGTGTACTAAACAGTTATTTTCATCATTCAAGCTGAATGATGTATGTATGAATATGTAAATAAGGTTTACAGAAAAGTGACTTTTATACCAGTTAGGTCACAGCGCACGGGCCACTTGATGGAAAGTGGTTACTGCGGCCTATGGATGAGTGCAAGTTACTATTTTGACAAAATTCAGCAAACAACGTTCCTGTAGAGTCCTACAGGAACGTTGTTTAGTAAAAGATTCAATTATGGGCCATTTTAAGGGCCATCCATTAATTTTATTCGAAAAAATAACAATAAGAAGGCAATTCCGACAAATTTGCGAAGAGATAAGTTTAGTTTTGCCATCGCAAAGATGCATAAAGGTAGCGAATACACGGAAATGAAACTCGTAACAAATAAACTTATTTTATACAACGTACTGTTGGAAGTTTACGCGAATATTACACATTGAAATAAAACTATTTTGAACGTATTCTATCGCAATTCCAAAATCTTACATACATACATACAATCACGCCTTTATCCCCGGAGGGTTAGGCAGAGGTGAATTAACAACCACATTTCACCATTCGTTTTATAAGGTCCCACGTAAGAGGGGGTGAGCTTATTGCCGTATACCGGACACTATTGTGGACTCGAGCCATGCATCTGAGGCTGAGCCTGGGCTGTATATATCTGTCTGATGTTAAACAGCCCTATCCCTTAGTCGCCTTGTCCGACACCGCATGGTAGTAGATAGGGTGGTCCAAATTCTACTCTGCTTTTGTATGTAATGAATAACCTCAGAACCTACTGGACTGATTTCAAAAAATCTTTCGCCATTTAGAAAGCTACATTATCAAGTACCAACATAGCCTAATCAAAACGTACTATCAGCTAGAGTAAATAATAAACTTTAACGATGTCCTATAACAATATGAATAAAATAACAATGCCTGGCAATGGCGCCCCCGCTGCCGGGTCCACGTAGAAGGGGTAGGCCCTAGAAATCCTGGCTGGACGTCGTGGACGGTGACATGCGGGCAAATGGTCTCACTACCATGGAAAGAAAGAAATAAGAAAGATTTTTTTTTTCCCCAAGATCATGCGAAGTGGAGAAGAAGAGCCGGTAGATGGACCTTGAGCTCCAGGATCATCTCGGCCTCGGATGCAATAAAGAAAATACGTCTCCATGAAGATGATGATGAATAAAGTTTCACAATGAACATTAAATACTCAATATTTCCGAGAATAGTATTACGTCTATTATAAACTACGCCTGCTATATTTTTCCAAGCTTCAACGCTTGAGAGACGATTTTATTTATTTATTTTATTTAATTTGTTTATTTTATCAACTCCAATTTACTACTATGTACTAGCTATTGCACGCGGCTCCGCCCGCGTGGATGTCGGTTATCGCAAACAAAACAGCTTATGTCCTTCCCCAAGGTCCTATCTATCTCTGTACCAAATTTCATCAAAATCGGTTCAGTGGTTTAGGCGTGAAAGCGTCACATACAGGCAGACAGACAGACAGATAGACACTAATAGACAGGCAGACGAAGTTACTTTCGCATTTATAATATTAGTGGATACTATAAGGTTTCATAGGCTATATTAGCCGTTTACCTCAATCCAAATCGTATTTAAGATTTCTTTCTTTGCGTAATAAAAGCGATAACAATATAAAAAGGAAACACCTTAAAAGAACTTAATTAAAATTCACATGAGTCAGCGAAGTCGGTAATGTGAATTCTCAGCCGTGTTGTGTCGTAAGCCGACGTCTTCCTGTAGAGTTACACGACACTTTACACTCTGCATAATGAGAAAAGTTTCTGTATATTGTGCTCGAACATTGGATGCATCAACCAAGACAAACTTAGCTATGACTTCAAAATTAGCAGTGAAATATCTTTATTGTATTGTTTAAATAATGAAACAGAATTTAAATAACCGCTATACACTTTGTTTAAACTAGAAAGTGACAGTCGAAGTTAAATTAATAAAAGGTACAACATGGCTCGAGTCAACAATAACCGCCAACATGCCTGGAATACGGCAATAGGCTCACTATTACGTGAGACTTAATACAATAATTGGTAAAATGTGGATGTTAATTCTTCTGTGCTTAACCCTCCGGGGATAAAAGCGCGATTGTATGTATGTATGTATATTTGGGCAATATTAAAAGCAAGAAAAATATTTCGAATATGTATTAGAAAACGGTACCGTATTTTTTTTTGTTTTTGGAAAATGTTAATCCCTACTAATATTGTAAATGCGAAAGTAACTCTGTCTGTCTGTCTGTCTGTCTGTCTCACTTTTACGACTAAACCGCTGAACCGATTTTGATGAAATTTGGTATAGAGGTAGATTAGACCTTGAGAAAGGACATAGGCTATGTTTGGTCGCGATAACCGACATCCACGCGGGCGGAGCCGCGGGCAAAAGCTAGTTATAATATTTTATGAAGTTTGTAACTTCTGCAACTTCTGTAACTTCTAATAAAAAATGAAAAAAAGCTTCATATTATTTAGTTGAAAAATAGTTTTCAAGTTGAATAATGAAAGAAACTTCGACAAAAGATAAGCAAACTCAATCGTAGCTAACGATAATGATAAATTGAAGATTTCTAAGAGCAATTACCAAATTATTTTTAATGATAGGTACTCAGTATCAATAAATTACAGTCCGTACGATTGGTATTCAATTAGGAGAGTAATTTAAAAAAGTCACCCTCCAAGCGATACTTTTCGAAAACTCCTAATGAATTCTGGCAATTCGTACAAATCAAGAATTAGAATTTGCTTTTAAGATGAGCATGCCTTTGTGTAATTATTCTATATACTTAATACAATTATTATAGTTCATGTACTAAAGGTTAAAGTTCAAAAAGTATTTTTGTGTACCTAAAATCTTAACTTGCAAAAGAAGGACGGTAAAAAATAGCAGAAGAGAGTTCCCTTTGGTTATAGTCATCATTGTGGTTATAGTCAACTGACATTATCTTTAATGGTATTTACTTATGCTCGCGCCTATTTCTTGCCGAGGTAGGTAGAGACAACAGCACACCTTCTGCTTCTATTCTCATATACTTCACGAGTCACTTCACGAGTCACTTCACGAGTCACTTTACGAGTCACTTCACGTTCCTCTATTGTCATTATATCTTTCACACAAGCCCGCCGGTTTCGAGTGACTTATACTGACTTACCCATTTTTGAGTGGTATTTAATTGACTAAAGTTTTCCTGATTCTCACTATTTAACTTAACCCGACCTAAAAGGTTATTGCATAGCCGAATAACTCAAAATATCTCAAAATCCCTCAGAATACCTCTCCGTTTATAACGAAAGTAATTTACAAAGTCCAGTACAATTTAGATATATTTATAGCTTTTGCTGAACAAAGCAATAACAGTGTTTTAAAAGTATATTTCTTACCAGAAACTTATTAAAAATGTCTGCCCTGCGGCCGTTTCAGAATTTTATGATATTTTCCCTGATTGTTTTAGAGTTAATTTACTTCGTTGCTATTACATGTTATTTTTAAAAATGGAATTGTAATTATTTTAATTGACAACGTTGTCATTGAACGAGGCTTTTGTCAGATTTGGGAATTTGGAAACGAAGTGGTTCCTATTTAGAGTAATAATTTTACAGTAAAGTAAAGTAATGTTGCTCCCGGCGATTTAGAGCGTTGTATTTAGGCGTCTATCCTAGCGGAGTTTATCCTAACTGGTGCAGTGCCAAATCTAGTAGTGGTGAAGCAACTTAATTTTTTTTTGCTTAGCTAGTTATAATGTAAGCTTGCAATATTTTAATTTCAGGCTTCTATTTGAATAAATGTACCTAGGTACCAAACACTCGTTATGCTATTCGGATAAACGCTAGAGAAATACTAGAAAGTAAAAAAGAAAAGAAGGCAAATATATTTTATAGCAAAACATAATGCAAATTAAAATTTTCCCTGACATCTAAAGACCCGAGATGGCAAGCAGTTTTAGTCGGTTAAAGTTGGACATGACTACTCGGGGCGGTGCATTTCCGCACGAAAATAAGGTACCTACATACCAAAGTATTCATAAACAAACATGGTGACATTAGAGCAATCGTAAGCAGTATTTTTTCGTTGGACTTCATCGTCGACAATTCGAAACGTTTCCGAAGTATATCGCCAGATATTCCGCCACCACGAACAGTTAAAAGGGAACTTTCCAGCACAAATTGGTCTAAACGTCTATCGTTACGCTCACTCGTGTAGCAGTGCGCAGCGATAAAGGAGACGCAGTAATTTCATGTTCCTAAATTAAGGGTGATATAGACGTCGGCCAGTCTCGAAATGAAAGTCATACCCTCGTGGGAAATAAGTTTACTGTATGCTGTGTGTAAACTTCTTGTCGTTTAGTCAATGTTGTATCACGGGTGATGAAGCAGGACTGAAAGAAAATCAAATTAACTCTCAGTATGTTAAGGGAAGAGATTGCGTGATTTAGTGTGCATTGAGAGAGGCGTATGTCCAGCAATGGGCAGCATAGGCTACTTGATATTGAAAGTATTGATTTTATTTGACGTAAATCGCATAACCGGTCCTATTGGAGATCTATAGGGGAGGCCTATGTCCAGCAGTGGACTTCCTATGGCTGAAATGATGATGATGAAATCGCATAAAGACGCGACGCGACGATGCGCGCACATTTTACTTATAATATACTTTATTTATAACACGAAAAGATACACAATTCATTTTGAAAATTCAGAACACACGATGCAACGTATTCTGAATTCTCAAAATGAAATGTGTATCTTTTCGTGTTGTAAATCTACATCTACACTAATATTATAAAGAGGAAAGATTTGTTTTTTTGTTTTTTTGTTTGTTTGTTTGTAACGAATAGGCTCCGAAACTACTGGACCGATTTCAATAATTCTTTCACCTATAGAAAGCTACAATATCTGGGAGTAACATAGGCTATACGACATCACGCTACTACAAAAGGGAGCGGAGCAGTGAGCATAAATGTCAATAAATCCGGCACATTTCCATACATCTTTTCTTTACTTATTTGTATTTTTGTATACGAGTAAACTCAAGAACCACTGAACCGATTTCAAAAAAAATTTTATCATTAAAAAGCTGCACTATTACTGACTAATATAGGCTAAATTATTTTTTTTTTTAAATTAGGAATCTTTACTAAAACTTCAGTTCACAGTGGAGACCAGGCAATGGGAGGACTGGTCACCGAGCGTAGGCGTGAGGTTTACAGGTTTCCGGGATTCAATAGGGACACAATGCTTCCCACTCCTGAGGGGGCCATCTTAAAATTGTAGATGGCCCAGGGTGTGCCGGGGAGCGCGCAATATGCCCTAGGCAATATTACACCCTAGCCACTGAAGATAGGCGACGGCATGCGTTTTAGTGGGTCCGAGTCCGACATAATCACTCCTGATGGCCGACGGGGGTGGTGTCCAAACTTTAGCACGAAATAAAAGTTGGACGGAATCCGAATTCCACGCGGGCGGAGCCGCGGGCAACAGCTAGTAAAGTATATTTTAAGTGGCTCTATTAAAATGTGCGCGCATCGTCGCGTCGCGTCACGTCTCGGTGTGAGCTGACCCTAACTGCTTTCATATATAGACAGACTCAGGGTTCAATTCCGGGTTGAGCAGGTTTAAAGTCGAGGCAAATTAAGTAACTTGTCTTCCAGTGAAATGTGAAAATAAGTTCAGTGATACTTTTGCTAGTCAACTTTACTGTGGCGATAAATGTGCTCAGGCAACACGTAGAAAGCAAAGGGGGTAATTAAAGCTTCAGATCGGCGTAGTTAGGTAACTTCACATAATTGTTCGTCCCGCAGGTACTTTGCATCCCTTTTGGAGAGCAATAGGTGACTATCCACTTTGAAAGTGCCACATGGTAGCGTCGCCCACGTTTGTCGGATGATATATTTGAATGTATGGCTGCTTCTATTTGAACGTGTTCAGGGTTTTTGTTTTATCAATTGAATACACTATTTGTAATTTTATTAGTGTCATATCATAATGAAAGGATAACTGTTTTACAATTATTTGCTTTTACACTTGATCTGCTCGTTGCTTAGTTTCTAATAATAATGATGTTTCTTCTCTTTCTCTCTCTGCTAAATCTCAACGGATTATAATTTATACCTTCGTTAAACTGTCCATTCACCTATTTTACCTTTTACTTGGCTAGCCAAGCCGCAAGGTAAAAGGTAAAATAGGTTGCTGTGAGGTGAATCCACATGCCTGGAGTCTCTACAGACGTTGTATTCCTCGCAAGCACCAAGTGTTAATGACCGCGATACACACAACCATATAACTACAATATCATTTTACAAATGTTGTCAACACAATTACGTTAAAAAAGCAACGTGATACTCTTTTCATTTTCTGCCATAGTTTGTACCTTTGATGTCGTCCGTCAGTTGACATAACTTTTGTTGCACAAAATTGCGCTGAAATCGTACACAATCAAACATCAATTCACGAGTACTTCTGTGATTGTTGACGTCACATCGGACGTTTCAGTTTGAACACTTTTCATCGACGTAGCTCGTATAACTGCAGTTTTATGTACCTTTTACGATATAATTCCAAATGTAGGTGTGCATTTTGTATAGTTTGAGTTAATGATTGTAGTAGTACACTTTATAGGATGCTAACCGAGCTCTGTTGATATCTGAGGATGTTGTGGGTTTACTAAACACATAATAGAGTATTTTTCTAACTCCACTGAGATCGGCTTTCCATTCTAAATGTGGTGCGGCTGGGCTGAACTATTGCGTGAAGCGATATTTTGCGTAAAGCGATTGCCATCACAACCAATTGGCGATATTGAAGTTCTGTAACTTGACTAGTCGGACTTTTGAGAGTTCCAACTACGGGTAGGGTTACGGGTAACGACTGCAATAAATGTTTCAATGATAACCTCTATCCAAAAAAAGATTCCAATCTTTGGAATCTTTTTTTGTTTAGGTTGGCAAATATGTTGTAGCTTGTTACGTTCTTGTTCAAATTAATATAGAAGATATTTTAATAAAACAATTGTGTAAAAGCATATGCCTATTAGAAATATTTATTAGTTCTAATAGTTATTAACAGTATACATTTTAAATTAATCATCATATTAGACATTTATTTCCATTTCACAAATGAAGGGTAGATTTTTGTTGCAAGGAGTAGTGGTGGTACCTAGGAAATTTTCTCTGCGTATAACGGCTCCACAGTCTTCGTCCTCCGTCAGCGGTTCACCGCGGTTATCATAAAAAGTCTTATGTTGATAGACGTCATCAAATTTCTGACCTATATAAACATAAAATAGAATATTTATTACTTTTTTATACCATTATATTTCATGGTGGTGAGGTGCTTGGTCCGGAATCCGGAACATCTACGGGGTGTACCTTGGGCAACGGAGGCAGTTGCGCCTCTCTCCCAAAGGGAAGTCGCTGCCACCTACAGCAAATTCGAGCTGCCAAGCAAGCCAAGGAAGAAGCGGCCCTGTAGAAGGCTGCTCGGAGTCTTTCCACGTATCTCTTTAACTAGTAAAGGGGCAGTGAAGAGCAGGCAAGGAGCAGTCTGGTTCTCCGAGTGCGGGCTGGGTGTGATAGCTGCGGCCGCCTGTCATCCTTTTATCTAACCGAACCTCTTCCCAGGGTTCGATGCGGATACCATGATTCCCACAACCAAGGGGGCCATTTTAAAACCGTAGATAGCTTTTAGCCGGTTCGAATATACTTCCGATGGCATCAGTGGAGATATCCATATGAAGTAAAATGGTATGTGAAATAGGAGTTACGACACTATATTTAAAAAATAAAACGTGAACGAAAATATTTTTTAAATATACTTAGTTATTAAAACTATATTAAAAAAATAAAATAAAAAGGATAATTGAGTTCTATGAGTTTCTTGCTGGTATCTTCTCAGTAGAACCAATTATCGAACCAGCGAAAGAATCATTTTCAAATGATTACTTCATTTAATAATATCTACCTATATCTTATTTTTTGTACGTTCATATTATATGCTCTTTATGTGCCTAAATTGAATAAATGAAATTGATTCTTTGTTTCTTTGACACGACGGTATCCGTCTTAATCGAGCAGTCCAACTAGGGAAGAACCTCCACTACATAATGCCGCGGCTACTTAACTTCGTGTTGTGTTTTCGGTGGTGAGTAGAGTAGCCAGAGCTCACTGGAGAGGTTTTGTGCTGTCAGTGGGAAGACCAAAGGCTTGTCCTACTTATCTTCTGCGCTCACGGAACAGTATCTCTCTGTTCTTTCAGGGTCGGTAGCACGAGTGTGATTCCCCTGGTGTTGCACTCGTCCATAGGCCACGGTAATCATCTTCCATCAGTTGGACCGTGTGGTTGTCTGTGACCTTAGTAGTATAAATATAATAATAAAAACCATGTGTTTGAAGCAATCAAAAAGGATAAAAGTGAAACACCGTAAAGTCTTGAACAGGATAAAGACTTTTAGAAATTGAGTTGGATTATAGTATCTATCTAAAGTATGTAGGTATATAATGAAGCGTACAAATGCCGAGCTGTCTCTACTATCAGTAAGTTAAAAAAAAACAACAAAACAGGAACTTTTATAGTAAAGTATTTAACCCGATGACATTTACTGGCCTTATCTATACATATAATAAAATTGTAACCGATCGGTGTCTGTACATGGCATGGAAATGAGAAAAACTATTATTGGGGGACTTTATTAACGTAATAGAAGCCAAAACAACGTTCGTTGAAATTTTTGTCTGTTTATCTGTTTGTCTGTTTGTCTGTGCGTTTGTGCACGCTAATCTCAGAATCGGCTGAACCAATTTGGTTGCGGTTTTCACTAATTGATTGTGGTAGGCTTCACTTAACATTTAGTGTTTTTTTTATTAAAATCGGTTCATAAATAAAAAGGTTGTGTCAATAATAGTAAATCAAACCTAAGAATTGTAAATTGTGTGAATAGATCGAAACAATAAAAGTAGCAAAATGCTAAAAAGAAGAGATTATTTCGATCATAGGAGTCTGAAGAACTTCGCGAGGCAAGAGTAACTGCATCTCAGCAAAGTCAGGCCAGGTTACATATTGCAGAATTTTCAGCTTAGCAAGAGTCTCGACAGAGTTCACATTTTTCTTATACGATTTTCTCTCGAATCCGACAATAGTGAACAGCCGGTTTGGTAATATTTTTGAAAATTAATATCATCACGCTATTCTAATAGGGAACGAGGCACTATAATGTGATAAAAATATAATATATGAACGTTTATTTCGCACAAATATTCCATGGTGTTTGTAGCTTAGTGGGCTTTCGGTGGACTTACAATGTTGCTGATCCAGGTTCGAACCCATCTGAAACGGATTTTTCTTTATAGCTTTTCAATTTTTTTTTGTTTGACTTATTTAATTTATTATTTTTATGTATTAGTTTTGTTTTTAATTAATTATTTTTATTCTCATTTTTATCTATAGGTAGGTTCATACAATAACATTATGATAAAAAAAATAGGCTGTGTGACAGGATTAGCAAAGCAAAATCGATCTTAACTTATTACATAATAATCTTAATAATACAAGGTAGATCTTTACGAAATTCGTCATTTCGGAGACAGATAAAGTTATCCCACCAGCCCGCAAAGTCATAAAACTTAAGCCAGCTCTAAAAATTGAAAAGAAGCATTGACATCAGCACTGGCCAGGCTCCACCACTCAGCCACAATCGACCAATTGTGACTGAGTGGTCGTCAACGTCTCAGAACTTCGACTTCTGTTTTAAGGTTTTCCGTTACTCAAAATTAGCTCTTCCTTCAACTTCGTTCAGGATTTTGATCAACATACTATGTTTTCAGGATTCCGTACCTCAAAAGGACAAAACGGAACCCTAGGATATAGGATCACTTCATTGCCCGTCTCTCTGTCTGTCGAATGTCTGTAGGAATGCGTGGAGGTGGAAAAATGCAAGTGAAAATCAAGCCACATACTTAAGTCACTAACGCCTTGAAACTGTGTAAAAAACGAGCTTCAAAGTCAACGCAATCAATATCTTCTTCCTCTTAGCGTTAATTCCCAGTCGCATCCGAAGCTTTTTTTTTCAGCTCGGAGTCTGGGGTCCGCTTTATCAGTCTTAACTACGAATTTGGCTAGACCTCGATATTTTCCGTGAAGTGAATGTCATCTGACCTCCACAACCCCAACGCAATCAATATAATATTGTGGTTTATGTAGCTTAAGTTACGGAACCCTCGGTGTGCACCGCGAGTGCGACTTGCACTTGACCGGTTTTTTATACATAATTATTCAATCCATTTATATCCGGTATCTCCTATGGGTATCACCACACCAGGGCTAGCGCAGACGCGACTATGTTGGAATCGAATCGATTAAAATTACACAGAGAAGGTGAGGCACAGCCAAATAGGCAGGCGTGGAGCATAACGTGGATAGCAGGGACTCTTGGGGTGTAACACATCGCACCACCGCCGTCCCGGCCCTGCTTGGGCTAGAGTAACGAGTGGCCCGTCTCATTTATTTATTTATTTATTTTTATTTATTTGAACTTCATGCACATATGTACATAGGCGGACTTAATGCCATAGGCATTCTCTACCAGTCAACCTAATAGGTGGTGCAGAGAATAAAAAGTAGGTGCATTATGAAAGAAAATAAACCATTAGATACTATAAACTTAATAGATAAGCTGTAAGGTAGATATAGATACAACGTAGTAGATACCAATATACGCATATATATAAATATGTAATAGGTAACTAATAATATATACAATATATACATGGAAATATACCTACATAAATATATGAATAAAATACGTACACATAATAATAACAATAAATATAAAATATAGATACTAAATATAGAAAATATAGATACTATGAAGTTTCTTCCAATTTATTGAGCATGCGTTTCATCATCGCCATCAAATCCGCGTTCATGGAGCAAGGAGATCGTTGCACGTTCTCTGATGTCCGATGCGTATTCTGGGGAGTGCCCGAGTAGTGATCCTCTCCCGTACCTCTTCCGTCGCCTCTTTTGCCTTTATTATCGCCTCACAATACGAAGCAGCGCACCATGCACCAAACCATAAGGCCACCATTCAAGAGACGTTTGACGGCCATTTTGACGGCCTTGCTTTTTCACACCCAAGCGTGACATGAAAGAATCCGCGATCATAAGAAGAAGGAAACTTGGATGTGGGTAGAGCAATACAGTTTTTTACCGTGCAATAAAGAAATGAAGTTCCGAACCGCTTGGTTCGAGGCGGTATTATTTCTCCCGTATGTGGTGTCACACCACAGTTCAGCACGTGTTATTTTGGATATGATGTAAGAAGAAGGGATTAGTATGAAGAGCTTATTAGAACACTTGCCGTGGTATGGTGGAAATGGTAAATTACAGTCAGAAAGGCAACTTCTCTACGCAACTGCATAGATTCTAAAATATTAGTAACCTGAAACCTATCAATGCATACCTCTGCAATCTTATCGATTGCGTCTTATACATACGTATCGCGCAAAACCATCCCATAGATGAGAACAGTGTGCCACAAGGAGCCAAACTGTGTATAATAAAAAGATACCGCTGCTCCTATTATACGAAAGGGAGCAAAAATGTGGGCAGAGAAACATCCAGTTCCGGCAGATTTCATCAGATCAAACAGAAATCTCAACATCAGTCTCAACATCAGTCTCAACTCCTGTTGCCAACTTAGAAGTATAATCACCTGCGGACACAAGTTGGCCAGTGCATGGGAAATATGGCGAAATGAGGCCATATTGACCAGTTGCAAGTGTGCCTTGCGCCTGCTAGGCCCTATCCCAGTCAAGGCCGCATAGTAGTAGTAGCGTGTTCTGAGGATTTGTGAGGAAGGGAGGATATTTGGAGCATATAATTAATGAACATTGCTAAATGTGGATACAAAAAGTTTGGTAAGCAAAAAGTAAAAAAAATCAAAACCATTTCGTAGCGTCTGAGCGTAGCGTTTGCTAAGCCCATAGAAGGAGCCTGTCTTAATTTCGTAGTTTTCGGTAGCTTAGCCCTGAATGTATTAGTCAGTCACTCGAAGAAGACTTTCTTCATAACAAATAATTGAGATAATAACGAATTAACTGAATTACCTGTTCTGTGACATGGGTTCGAGTCATTCCGAACTCAACGCGGACGAAGTCGCGGGCAACAGCTAGTGAGTAATATGAACGTTATCAATGCTCACAATGCAGCAATGTGTTTATTTATCAATCTTCTGATGTATACATATAAACACTGACTCCGTTAAAATGAGAATCCATTGAAAATAGTTTATATTGATAAACATTCAACAATATTAAAGTGCTTTTACCTTTAACTGTGTAATAGTCACTGCCGGAGTACCTCCGACGAACACCAACGTGATATGTGGAGACTACCTTTAAAAGATCACGCAAGAACTCAGCTTCAGCCTCGTTTTCTACAACTACCAATATACCTCCTTCCATGTAACAAGTTCGCATTGCTTCATTCCACATTTTCTGTCTGTTGTTAATTTTGTAACATTTTTTTGTTGATCTATTGTATTTGTAATCTAAAAAAAAACGTACCCAATCATTGTCTTGATAAACTGTAGGTACCTATACTTAAACTTTTTCATATTTTAAAAAACAAAGTTCGTGAAGTTCTGCATGTTTGGTAGGGTTTGCAACTCATTATTGAGTTAAGCTCGCCTTTGTACATATTTCTTGTAATTTTCTTTGTGTATGATCTCTGTACTATATGACATGTGTGCAATAAAGAATTAAGAATGAATGTTGTGAAGCAACTTACCTTGGTCAATAGTTGGACATGATTCGCTTTCCACTTTCTTACATACATAAGGAAACGGCATTTGTGGATCTTCAGCCGTACAAGGACCTTCTTTGAATAAGCCTGTGTTAATATTCATCAAAACACAATTACCACCAGGCGAATTGTAACTCCCTACAGTTTTCTCTGTGGGCAGTGGAGACAACGTTGCATGTCCTGAACAATATAATAAGTTTGATAGACCAAATATATAGAACTTGAAGTTATGGTTACACCACGGTATGGTTTGGGTACCGTACGCAATAACGCAGTAACAACACAATAAAATAAAATATACTATATTATATACAGTATACAGTAAAATATAATTTCAATTTTGCTTTACTTTCATAGTGTGAATCGAACTCGGACCGTTGTTATCCGTCGGTATTAACAAAAAAATGAAACAAGTAAATAAATTACCTATATCCACTACACTTACAGTAAGAGATACTATTTGACCCAGAGGGGAGGGTGGTGCTCGGCATGTCTAAGGGTGGACGCAAGTGTGACAAGGACACCTGGTGGTGGAACGATACAGTCCAGAGAGAGATCAGGGTGAATAATAATAATAATAAATATAATAATAAATTATTTATTTCGGACTACAAGATCCATAGTTTTTTGTTAGTAACATTATGTCTTAACCTAGAGTTAGTATTCAACAAAATCAATCATTATAAGAATCAATATAAAGTCTATGCAATTAAATTCAACAATTAAAATAAAATCCCTCTTTAAAAAGTGGCAAGCGTCCAAATCTTCCGACGACCGCGATGCGTACAAAGATGCAAAACGCGCCACCAGGAGAGCCGTAGCCAGGGCCAAACGAGACCACTTGCAACCTCTATATACCAAGTTGGAATCGTCTGAGGGGCAAAAGCTCATATATAAGTTGGCGCGTTCCAGGGCCAAAGCGGCGCAGGGTCTATCCAAGTGCCGCTGCATTAAAGAGCCTGGGGGCAATTTGTTGTACGAGAAAGTCGCGGTGAAGGAGAGATGGCGCTCATACTTCCACGAGCTGCTGAATAAGCAGCATAAAGAGGTGCAGCCACCAGACCTCCCTCCGAATCAAGGACTAGTGCCACCGATAACGCCTGCGGAAGTCCAGACTGCCATTCGCCGCATGAAGAACCGGAAAGCTGTCGGACCCGACGAAGTCCCCATCGAGGCTTGGAAGGCAATGGGCGCCCGTGGTGTGGGCATTCTAGCAAATCTTTATAACCGCGTACACCTCACCGGCGAGATCCCGAGCCAGTGGAGGCTGAGCATCATCATGCCAGTCTTCAAAGGCAAGGGATCGGTGCAGGAGTGTGGTAGTTACCGCGGTATAAAGATAATGTCCCTCACCATGAAGCTCTATGAACGGATAATCGACTCCCGGATCCGACAGGAAAGTGCACTCTCGGAGTGCCAGTACGGGTTCCGTCCCGGGCACGGGACCATGGACCCAGTGTTCGCCCTAAGGGTCGTGGCGGGGAAATACAGGGCGAAGAACACGCCCCTGCACTGCCTATTCTTAGACATGCAGAAGGCCTTCGACTGTGTTCCTCGCGCGGTGATTTGGTGGGCACTGCGGGCCAAGGGTGTTCCAGAGACTTACATTGACACCATCCGAGACATGTACTACGATTCCGGTTCCGTGGTTCAGACTGCTGTTGGCGACTCGAAAGCCTTCCCTATCACCGTCGGGGTACACCAAGGATCCGTCCTTAGTCCTTACCTGTTCAGCGTGGTATTAGATGTTTTGTCGGACAGCATTAGAAACTCACATGAGCAGCCTCCGTGGTTGCTCATGTATGCTGATGATATTGCGCTCATGGACGCGGACAGGAGCAGATTGGTGCGACGACGCGTGAAAGGATGGAAAGAAGCGCTTGAGAACGGCGGTCTGAAGCTAAATGTAGCGAAGACAGAATACTTAGCGTTAAACTCCACAGATCCCACACCCGTCCGCATAGGCGATGATTTGGTCGAGCGCACGGACCAGGTTAAGTACCTGGGATCTGTACTTCATGTGACCGGTGAGATCGACCACGACGTCAAGGCACGCATTGCTGCCGCGTGGGCCAAGTGGCGAGAAATGACTGGCGTCACCTGTGATCCTAAAATGCCAGTCAGGTTGAAGGGGCAGGTCTATAAGACGATCATTAGGCCTGTTCTCTTGTATGGTTGTGAGGCGTGGCCGCTGCTCGAGCGACACAAGCAAGAGCTGCGTGTCACGGAGATGAAAATGTTGCGGTGGATGTGCGGCGTTACGCGTAAAGATCGCGTACGGAACTCTCGCATCCGCGGCAGCCTCCATGTCCGTGACATCGCGGATAAAGTGCAAGAGAGCCGCCTTCGCTGGTGCGGCCACGTCTTGCGGCAACCGCCAGGCTACGTGGGGAACAAATGCCTGGCAATGGTGCCCCCGCCGGGTCCAGGTAAAAGGGGTAGGCCAAAGAAGTCCTGGCTTGACGTCGTGGAGGGTGATATGCGTGCTAATGGTCTCACTACCATGGACGCCCAAGATCGTGCGAAGTGGAGGAGGAAGAGCCGGAAGGCGGACCCTGAGCTCCGAGGTCATCTTGGCCACGGATGCAATCAGGAGAATACGTCTATATGCAGATGATGATACTATTTGACCCAGACTGACCAGATAATACTAGTATCCTGAGTAATCTGACGGACGCTGACGGTCCGACTCACACTATGAAAGTTATAAAGCAAGATTAAATAATACTGCTAGAGATGACAATAGCACCCCAGGTAATATAACTTGGTAAGAATACAAATCTTTCTTTTGAGGAACCTACCTTTCTATACCTCATTCATCAGCAAAGGGTGTGAAACACGGGGCGTGACACTCGTGCTGCTGACCTTGTAAGAACTTTTTGATGCACTATTTACTTGTTTAATGCAAGAGAGCCGCCTTCGCTAATGCGGCCACTTGCGGCAACCGCCAGGCTACGTGGGGAACAAATGCCTGGCAATGGCGCCCCCACCGGGTCCAGGTAGAAGGGGTAGGCTCAAGAAGTCCTGGCTTGACGTCGTAGAGGGTGACATGCGTTCGAATGGTCTCACTACCATGGACGCCCAAGATCGTGCGAAGTGGAGGAGGAAGAGCCGGAAGGCGGACCCTGAGCTCCGAGGTCATCTTGACCATGGATGCAATCAGGAAATTGGGTCTATATGCAGATGATGATGATTGTGAGCCTAATATAAGTGTTAAAGATTGTCTGCGTGTATGTTTGCTGGAAAAAGCCAACGTGGCTCGTTGTATGCTGCTTAAAGACTAACTTGCTTACCGTCAACTGTCATGTAGTCTCCCAAACCAAAATCGTCGTATAATCCGACGTATATATCTGTGACATTTGGAGTTTCTGCCATTTCGTTTGTCAAGTTCTTCACCAAAGCCCACTCATCTTTGGCTTTTGGATAAAAAAGTGTAGCTCCTTCGTCATCGCATGCCAGAAAAGCAGCCTCCCATGATAATCCATAGGAATCCGAATGTATTTTGTAGAAAGCATCGAATTCTGGAACGTATGTGTAATCTTTTCGGAAAAATTGAACGTGTCGTGGGGAAACGAGGGGTAAAAATATTGCTGCAAATGAAAATGTATGATTAAAATAATAGTATGGTATAAGTATAAAAATACTTAAAGTACTGTAAGTTAATTTGTACTTAGAGTCTGATAACGATTGTATTGAGTTACTTGACCGTAAGTTGGTATTTGTAAATAATAAATAAATGTACAATGAAAATGCTATGTGAAGTACATATAGTTACCAAAGTGGCTGAAGGGACGTTTATTAGCTTAGTTTCGAAGTTTTTGATCTTAATTCCATTATGAATTTGAAATTAGGTAATAATATATCTGAACAAAACACACAAATGTGAATTTAAAAACTAGAGTTGTTGAAAAAGCGTAATATTAAACTGGAATTTACAATATACTTCGACTTACCAGATAATAATAACAATTTATTACATTGGTCCATAATTACTGTATTATTGCACTTCGTATTTCAACTGGCACTGGCTGGTCAGATCATTAAACTTGCTATTATATAGATTTTAATGTAATACCTACTTAAGAAACCACCTGGCTCCTTATTCTGAATGACAAGCCGTTTCGTAACTACGCACGTTCGTAAAAGTCGACACATTTAAGTGGGTCTAGTTTTACGCCTGTTCTCTCTTCTTTATTATATATATCTTTTATATACCTACTTATATAGAAGAAATTTAAAATCTATTATATATTTCTTCTACATATTATTATACTTATTGTGTATATACTTATAATGCTTATTGTAATCCACCGTATTCTCACGTTGCGACTACGTTTAAAACTCAATGTCACTCAGAATAATACCCCTGATAAGTTCTGTAGTAAATAATAAATTGTCCTTTTTATGAATAAGAAATCTAGTTTGTAATATTATTATTATTAGCTATAATGCAGCTCTTAGATAGGCAGCATCATATCGATCTTGACGAAGAAAGTACTCGTAATGATAAGGATCATCACGAGTACTTTCTTCGTCAAGATCGATTTGATGCTGCCTATCTAAGAGCTGAAGGATCATTACGAGTACTTTCTTCGTCAAGATCGATATGATGCTGCCTATCTAAGGCTGCATTATAGGCTGCAACAAGAAGGTGGAATACCAAGGGGTATTCCCCCTTCATGTTGTCTGATTTAACTTGCTCTTCATTCCTTGGTATTAATGGACTAAAAGCCCGTGAACGCCAGACCTTCGTCATTTTATAATTAAAAGCTGAAAGTTTGTTAGCGCATGCTCCCAACACAGGTAAGAACGATGACCAATTATGAAGTTTGGGCATAGTGGCTTTAGCAGATATGATATTACTCGTATACATATATATTTTTTTACAAGCAAGGTTCCGATTATTAACCATTTTTAAGATTTTAACAATGGATTTCGGGAGATTGCGGTGGTTATATTAATAATAATAAGATAATCAATGTATTTCGAGTTGCAAAGACTCAAATTTCATTAAAAAAATATAGTTATATTAATGATTTATGCCAATTTCATACTACAATTAGCGATTCCACTGGCGTTTTCGCCAGTAGAATGTCACTTAAGGCCCCCTGGTGTAGAATATGTACAGTCAACAAAGTAGATACAGTTGCACTTTTTCATGTAAAAATGTGACACAATCTCCTTTGTCGACTGTACGTAAAAGAATAGCAGCAACTTTATCAGAAGTGTGAATAATGTTACAGTTTTGTAGTGATTGTCCTTATCCGTACAGAGAATAATGCATTTATTGCTCTTAAAAGTAATGATAAGTAATACTTAATGACTTCTTCGGGATAAGTGTTGTAATGATTGAGAGCTTTGTTTATAAAAATATATCTTATCTAACTTATGACATCGTGCGTAATCATTTCAAAATTCCACTCATACGCACTGAACGCCCGCCATACATTCAGTCTACTTCTGATAACGAGATAAACCTGCCTGACTCTGCGTTTCTGGAGAGCTACCAAACTAATGGCCAAAATATATTATATTGTAGGACATTCTACACAACGCTATCTAGACCCAAAGTAAGCATAGCTTAACTAGCTTATGTTATGGGTTCTAGAATGCGGATAAACATACATAAATACATTTTTTTTTGTAAATACATACATATTATACGTAGAAACGCCTAGACCAATGAAATGAAATGAAATGAAAATTTATTCGCAAGAGACACGGTGAAGATAAGATGTTACATCTCTCAGTGTATACAGTACAGCATTATTCATATTCATGCATACAAATATTTGCACTGAGCAGGGATCGAACCTGCGTCTCCTACGCAGCGACCGCGTTCACTACCGCTACGCCACAGAGGCAGTCAAAATAAAGATGTATTGAAAGTAGGTCATGTCAAAAGTACTCAAAATTGGCGGACATGAAGTTCCTGCAGTTATATAGAAGCAGATGATAGTCGCGGTAGAGAACGCGACTGCTACGCAGGGGGCGCAGGTTCGATTCCTGCTGAGTGCAAATATTGGTATGCATGAATATGGCTATTAGCATTGGTTGTGCCTCGGACAGCACGTTAAACCGTCGCCCCCGGTTGTCATACGACCATCTATTGGCAGTCCGTAGGAGTTGTTGGAGCCCTAAAAAGTGCAACAACTGGTCTAACTTCGATATCGCCAATCGGTTGTGGAGGTCAGATGGCAGTCGCGAAGATCAGTCAAAACCCGCAGCTAGAATGGAAAAACTGGATCCCGGACTCCGAGGTGAAAGCTTCGAATGTGACTGAGATTAGAATGGAGCAAGGATGAAGAATGACGATGGATGAAGATGGCGGGCTGCAGTCTTTACCTACCCCGGAGCCTGTATGTATGATTTTGAAACTGACAGATTAGTTTATATGGCAGTCTTAATACGTTGAGCTACTCAGGTTAGGATCAAATAAAACGAAAATCTAATATAAGCACAATTTTATTGGCCGTAAGTGTAAGATAATGGTTTTGTTACACTATCGTATTTACTTCCATTTCACAAATGAAAGGTAGCTTAAATGCACAATCATTAGTGGTGGTATATAGTTCACTGCTGTAGTAGTAAACAGCTCCACAGTCATACTGATCTTCATTTCCATTATTTAATCTTCGCTTATACATACGATCAAAATCTTGACCTGTAATAATAAATATACAAAATTATTATTAATACTATATAAAAGTTGGTAGCTACCAACTAGCTACCTGAATTCTATACAATAGTTAGCGTTGACTGCATAAACGTGTAGTTTCAATAACAGTAAATGACTCTAACAAATCCTTTAATAATTTCTTAATTTCTTCTTTTCGCTTTACGGAAAATATCAATTTTTTTTAAGTAGGACACGTCAATTTGACTTCGCCTCGCCTGATGGTAAGCTGAAGGCAAGGTCTCTGAAAAGAGGGTCACCATTACAGATACGTGCCATGTTACAACGGTGGCACTCCGCTTGATGGCCTCATCAGATGCTTTTCACGCCCCGCCTAGAAGACCCGGGACTGTAGGAGGAGGGAAACACGTGAACTGGTAAGGAATTCCAAGTCTTAATGGTGCGACAGAAAAAGGAGTCGCCGAACCGCTTGGTTCTTGATGGACTATTCTGCACCGTATGCGAGTGGCATCTAAGTCCTGCACGTATTGTCCTTTATAGGAAAGGAGAGGGTGGGATTAATTGGAAGAACTCATCAGAACATTCACCATGGTAGAGATGGTAAAATACCGCCAAAGATGCTACATCTCTACACAACTGCAAAGGCTCGAGGGTGTTGGTGACCTCAGGATTCCCAATAATGCGGACCGCACGTCGCTGCAACCTGTCGAGAGCATCTAGTAAGTACTTTGTGGAGCCATCTCAGAGATGCGAGCAGTATTCCACGCAGGACCGAATTTGTGTAGATCAGTGAAACCCTTGGTTAGACTGGCAAAAACGGGCCCCAGACTACGAGATGAACGTTTCAGATGCGACTGGGATTAACGCGGTAAGTTTAGATGCGGAGGCGACACGGGCGTCGCAGAATGACCTCCGTCTCCCTTGAGCGTGGGCCTGGGGGTGACAGCGGCGGCCTGCTTGATTTGAACATACCCGGGGGCTAGGTGAGGACTCCGTTGTCCCCACGCCCCTAAGAGATGACCCTGGGTCGGCCGGGTTGCGAGAGGCATGTCTCTGGTAATCTCACTTCCGTCCGTCAAAAAAAAGGTCAAATGCGCTCTCCTATGTCTGGTGCGTCTATTGTGGGACGGACGAATGCTAATCTTGCAGCATCTAGTACTCACCTTGTAAGTACTAGAGTAGGCAGAGGTGGTGCTTATTTGTTATACATAATATCAGTGCCTATTATGAAAAAAAAGTTTTACTTGAGTATTACCTGTGACAGTATACAATTTATCTCCAGTGGCAATTCTGTGAAATCCAACATGGTACGATTCTGTCTCTGGTTTCAATAATCTTGTCAGTAGGTTAGCCTCATCTGCGTTTCGTATGACTGCCAATATGCCTCCTTCCATGTAACAAGTTCGCATTGCGTCGGTCCATTTTTGATACTTAGGGTTGATTTTGTAACATTTTCCTGAAGATTTTACGAACGTATAATCTGAAAGTTAAGAGAAAGTATTTGTTAAATTTCGTTGATGAAACACTTATGAAGAGATGCTTGTTCAAACAAAATTAAACACACACTGACCTCTATAGGCAAATATATAGTTTACAAGATAGATCTATGCCTAGAAAGTTACACATACGTATACGTATACACGTATTTTTTTCTTGGACATACGTCCGGGGAGATAGTATGAAAGTTCATCAATTTCGAAGATACCCTGATGAAATTTGGTACACAGATAGATTAGAGCTTGGGAAAGGACATAGGCTATGTTTGGTCGCGATAACTGATATTCACGCGGGCGATGCCGCGGGCAAGAAATGACTACCAATCAAATCTTGTCGTAGAAGAATTTGTCAAAATTCAGTTTGGTAGTTGCGGGCAACAGCTGGTTCTGAATAAAGTAAAACTTACCTCGATCAATAGTCGGACAAGTGTCAGTCGTGTTTTTTACTTTTTTGCAAACGAAACCCAGAGGTTCCTCTAAGTCCTTAGTTACACAAGGGCCTACTTTGTATGATCCTTTATAAATATTCAAATAAACACAATAGCCCGAAGAAAACCTGTGAGATGTATCTGGTTCTTGCACATACAATGGAGACTCTGTTGAATGTCCTAGAATATTAAATTACACAATATAAAAAATAGTTGTTAGCATTAATTGTGACGTATTAAAGCACTGCGTAGAATATCGTACAATATTTGTCTATTATATTTATTTTAGTAGTCATATAAATAGAGATAGGCTGTTGACAGCCTCAGGTGTGGTGGTAGTGCTACGCAGGGTGCGTGGATTCTATTCACGCACAGTGCAAATATTTTTATGCATGAATATGGCTATTAGCAGTGCTCTGGTAGTGCCTCGGAGAGCACATTAAGCCGTTGGTCTCGGTTTTATACAAATATAATATACGGCAGTTGTTACGGGCAGTTGGAGTCCTAAAAAGTTCAACAACTGGTCTAACTGCAATACATTGATAATCGTAAATAATAATGGTCGTGGAAGTTAGACTGGAAAAAACGGAGCCCAGATTCCGAGGTGAAGTGAAAGCTTCAGATGCGACTGGGATTAACGCAAGGATGAAAAAGAAAGGCAGTGAGATATACTAATTACTTAGTAACAATATATATCGATGTAGTGCTTTTGCTGCTTGGTGCACCTGCTAAAAAGCAAATGAAGCTCTGGTACCGGCTATCCTCTCGAGGTTGGAAGGTCAGACGGCAGTCGCCCCTGAAAAGCGAACATACCAGTCAATAAGCTGCAATAATCTACGCAATCCGCGGACTCTACAAACTTTAGAAGCAGCTGAGAAATTGCTTTGAGGATGATGATGTCAATATTGTTCTTCAGGAAATGTATAACAATATTTCTACAGGGTCGGCACTTGAGTATGACGACCATGCTGTCGCACACGTACATAGATCACGGCAATCACTTTCCATCGGTAGTCACGCACGTGGTATAAAAAATGAAAATGTAGTTACCATCAACAGTAATAAACTCCCCTAATCCGAACTTGTCGTGCACTCCAATGAATATCTCTGTAACATTTTGGCCTCCAATTACTGCACCAGATAAGTTCTTGAACAACTTCCATTCGTTATCTGCTTTTGGGTAGAACAGAGTGGCTCCTTCATCATCACATGTGTGAAAAGCTGACGTCCACGATTTTGCATGAGAATCCGAATGCAGTTTATAGAAAGCATCGAATTCTTCAAAGTACTCATAATCTTTTCGGAAAAATTCGACATGCCTCGTGGAAACCAGGGGGAAAGTTATACCTGCAAAAATTTCACAAAACACTATCATTATTTATGTACATGGATGAAACTACAGGCTGGTTGTAAGTAAACTGTGGACATAGGTTTAATTTGAGTCTGGAAATGGTGATCATAGCGGTATTTCAGTCATTGGACTATCGAAATATAAAATATTTGAATAATTAATTAAAGTGGTTTCAGAGGGAATTGAATGTGATTTATTTATTTGAAAATAAAGATATAACTTACCAAATACAAAAATAAATTTAAAAATGCTCTTCATTTTAAACATATTGTTGTACCTTGCACTGAGAAATGAGAAATAACACGTAGGAGTGACTGCTAAAGTATTTATTAGACCGATAGCGCCATCCTTCTTTCTCGCCCGGAACATACACATATAATATGATATCATATTAGGTGAACAGAGACGCTCTATTAAAATTATCAGCATTTTTGTTATACAGGCTGTTTTAATAGTAACAATATACAATTTTTTTTTTATGAAACAACTAGTTATAAATATTCAATTTATGAAATAATTCCTGATGATAGAACCCTTTGTCGCTTTGTGATCGAGGAGGATAATTTGAAATGAAACTTCTTTTTTCGTGTTGGTGTAACACTTGAGCCTACTAAAACCACACGCCGTCTCGGATATTCAGATGCTGAGGTGTAAGATTGCCTAAAACATATTCTTGGGACCCAGGCTGATCATGGGCCATTTCCGAGATGGCCCCTTTGGGTGTGGGAGCCACGGTGTCCCTATTTTGCCCCCGGCAATCTGCTGGCGCCTCGGCCAGCTTCTGCTAGGGTAACAGATGGCTTTACCTGTTACTTCTAGAACTCCGCTCATGGAGGAAGGAGGTCATTGAACGACCTCCGAGATCTAAGTCGCCTCCGCTGCGCCAATACTCACTGTCGTGCGAGTTCTGTGATTTTTTTTCACTTTAAGATATAAGGGTCGCTCATACATTTTTTCCGATTTTAGTTGGTTATATAAGTTCCAGTCCCGGGTGAGTTAAGCGAATATTAGAAAATCTTTGAATGCAGTTTTGTTTCTTTACACACAACAAATACACTAATACTTGGACAAGAACTATGGTCTGAAATAAATGATTATTTAATTTAATTTAATCTATCTATACTATTAGTATATAATTGTAAAGTGGTCGTGTCTGTACATTGAAGATATTTAAAAAAAAATACTTGGGTTATGTTATGTTAACGATACTGAATCTATCTTCTATCTGTCTATACTATAATATAAATTGTAAAGTGGTCGTGTCTGTACATTGGAGATATTTAAAAAAAAATACTTGGGTTATGTTATGTAAACGATACTGAATCTATCTTCTATCTGTCTATACTATAATATAAATTGTAAAGTGGTCGTGTCTGTACATTGGAGATATTTAAAAAAAAATACTTGGGTTATGTTATGTTAACGATACTGAACACGAAAATATTTATTTTGAATTTCCTGTCTGTTTGTCTGTTTGTCCGCGATGGACGCAATAACTACTGGACGGATTTTGATGCGGTTTCTTTTAGTAGAAAGGGCTTGCTTAGACCTAAAATCTTACGTTTGTTTGATCGCAATCGGTTGAGTAGAACCGAAGATATGAGCAAAGGTCGCGTTAACCGAGATGCACGCGGGCGGAGCCGCGGGCGGAAGGCTAGTTTAAAAATAAATTAATGTCTCCTTTCAGTAAAATGAGCCAACTTAGGACAGTACTTTGGATTCGGCGGGGGTTGGTACCCATTGGTCCCCTGGAATTCGTCCCCAGTGCCCATTCGTCCTTTCATAATTTTAAGGTGCCCACTCGACCTCTGGTCCATTTTATAACTAAATTATTATTTATTTTTGTCATTTACTCTCGTCCCTGTGGTTGTGGTACAATCGCGTAGAAAGGCTTAATATAATGAAAATAAAACATAAACATTTAAGGCAAAGTCATTTTTGAAATCCAACATGGCCACCGCGCCTTAGTAACAAAATTGCAATATGGGTATGATCTAATGGGTCTTTGAGTATGTTGAGTACGAATTTCTTGTCATTTTTAGAATCCAATATGGCCGCCGCGCCTTAGTAAGAAAATTGCAATATGGTTATGGTGCAACGGGTTTTTGAGTATGCTGAGTACGATTTTTATGTCATTTTTGAAATCCAACATGGCCGCCACGCCTTAGTAACAAAATTGCAATATGGGTATGATCTAACGGGTTTTTGAGTATGCTGAATACGATTTTTATGTTATTTTTGGAATCCAATATGGCCACCGCGCCTTAGTAAGAAAATTGCAATGTGGGTATGGTGTAACGGGTTTTTGAATATTCTGAGTATGATTTTTGTCATTTTTGAAATCCAACATGGCCGCCGCGCTTCAGTAACAAAATTGCAATATAGGTATGATCTAATGGGTTTTTGAGTATGCTGAGTACGAATTTCATGTCATTTTTGGAATCCAATATGGCCACCGCGCCTTAGTAAGAATATCGCAATATGGGTATGCTGTAGCGAGGTTTTGAGTATGGTGAGTACGATTTTTATGTCATTTTTGAAATCCAACATGGCCGCCGCGCTTCAGTAACTAAATTGCAATATGGGTATGATCTAATGGGTTTTTGAGTATGCTGAGTACAAATTTCATTTATTTTTGGAATCCAATATGGCCGTCGCGTCTAGTAAGAAAATTGCAATGTGGGCATGGTGTAACGGGTTTTTGAGTATGCTGAGTACGAATTTCATGTCATTTTTGGAATCCAATATGGCCACCGCGCCTTAGTAAGAAAATCGCAATATGGGTATGGCGTAACGGATTTTTGAGTATGCTGAGTATGATTTTTATGTCATTTTTAAAATCCAACATGGCCGCCGAGCTTTAGTAACAAAATTGCAATATGGGTATAATCGAATGGGTTTTTGGCACAATTGGCAACACTGCTTTCTCACTGTAAACATCCCCGGCGTATTTAAAATATCGAATATAAATAATTACTGCTTGAAATAAGAAGTGTTAAAGTGAAATCTAAAGCAGACATTACAATACTCAAGTGCCAACGTTTGTGAGCGATTCCTATCGATAAATACCAATATCTATGTGATATAGTGAACAAGAACTTATCTACATAATTACTATAAACAAGTGATCAATGAGTGCTTAGTTTCGAATAATAAAACCTACAAAATAACTCTTGACCTTAGTGAAGTTATAACATCATAGAATATTGCATAAAGACAAAAAAATATTTTATCATCAGCCGTTACTAAGAATTTTGAAAAAACTTTTACTGAATGATTTGACAGTTTGAACTAAATATTGAATCTAAAACAACAACTAACGCCATCAAGCGGTGAGTAGAAAATACAATGATGACATTTTTGACATTAATTGACACAAACGATAGTGTTACCACATTTAAAAACTCAACAAAAGAATAGGAAAATTGAGAATAACGCCATCTATGAGCAAATAGCTGAACTAAAGTTGACAGCGATTGACACATAGTGTTGTCAGCATTGAAAAAATAATAATAATCTTGGTGATACCATATATCAATTGGGGATGCCATTTAATAAGCTCGGTTTAAATTGGTAGAAATAATAATATAATGGATAACGAAAATATAACTTATCGAAAACTTAATACACGAATGTCGACATCAATCTCAGAGTCAACTATGTTCGATAACACTATCAGGAGTTTACCAAATGACTCTTTTGAGGACGAAAGAATTAATACACTCACCGAAAAAATTGGTAAGTTGATTGATGAATTACAAAGCGCAAACCAAGAGATCGACCATTTAAATTTTGAAAACGCTCAACTGAAATCTCATTTAGAAAAAAGCAACAAAGTAATAGAGCTATACAAGAAAATAGAAACGGGTGATCCGAAATGTTCTTCTCCTGGATTAAAGCGTGCAGGAGCAACACGAGCTAAAGGTAAAGATCGTAGCCTGACATCAACACCCCTGAAAAAAATGGCGAATAGCACTTTAACTACACACTCTCCAACACATTATACCGCATCGAAGGAGACAAATGATTTTATTTATACCAAGAATACTAAGGAAATGGAGGTAATACAACGTAGTCCCACAAAGAACTTACAAGACATTAACAAGGAAAAAGGAACTAAAGTTGATATTATATTACAAACAAAATGCCAAAAGAAACAGAAGCAAGTCAATAAGATAGTAATTATAGCTGATCAACAAGGGCGAGGAATGCGGACAACCCTTCAGAGGCTAGTAGGATCAAGTTATGTTGTCACCAGTTTTTGGAAGCCTGGTGCTAAGATCGCAGATATTCTAAGTGATACTGAAAAGAACACATTACGTCATCTTACAGAAAATGATTATGTGATAATAATAGGAGGAACTAATGATGTGAATCCATATGAATTTAAATCCAATATTATACATTTTTTTCATTGCTATAAAAATACTAATATATTAATATGTGAAATACCATATAATAGGAAACTAAATGTAACTAAGCTCAATTATGAGTTAAATTTCATGTGTAGTCAATATCCACATGCGACCTTTGTCGACGTAAATTACTGTCATTATTATCCACAGTTCAGACATTTCATTGTAAACCTTTCTAGATCATTGCTACAAGAAATACTACGAATAACATATAGATTAAGATTGACACAGTACAATAATAAAAAAGGTTTGACTACATTAGATAAATACACACAAACAAATAATAATATATCCGAGATACAGATCTCGACTCCGGAGTCCCCGATAAAGTCTGTAGGAGAACATAATTTTCGTCTCTAAAAAGAAAACTGTAAACATACTTCATCAAAATATAGACGGTGTGATAGGAAAATCAAATTTATTAGAAGTTCATATTAATGATTTATCACAAAAGGGTAAGAGTATTGACGTACTATGCATTACAGAGCATAATATGCTTCAAGGTGATATTGGTATACTAAATATAGGTAACTATAAACTTGCGTCTTTCTACTGTAGAGATAACAGATATGGGGGATCATGCATTTTAGTGAGTAGTGGACACAAATATCATACATTATCAGATGTCAATGAGTTCTGTATACCGAAACTCATAGAATGCAGTGCAATCAAATTGATAGAACACGATATTATAGTTTTATGTATATACAGACCACCAAGGGAAGATAGTAAAACTTTAAATAAATTTTTTGAAAACTTTGAAAATTTACTGCAAAGATATTGTCTAAAAAACAAAAAAGTGATTGTTTGCGGAGACTTTAACATCGACAGACTAAAAGTAACTAAAACTAGTCTTCAGTTTGAGGAAATATGCACGTGCTTCAACCTTAAACTTGCCATAAATGAGACTACTCGACCAGCCAGTGGTAAATGCATAGATAATATTCTCTATAGTATTCGCGGTTGTCATGCTGAAGTAATTGAACTAGCTGTATCGGATCATAAAGCACAAATACTGACTTGCCCAGTTAAGGAATACTGCACTCTCCCTTATTGGTATATAATAAAACGTGACTATAGTGTAGGTAATATGACGAAGTTCAAGCAATGTTTGTCAAAACTTAGTTTTAATGACATTTATAATTCAGATGATCCAAATATTGCATTTAATAATTTTCATGACATATTTTCTTTCTTTTATGATTTGTGCTTCCCTGTAATAAAACTAAAACTAACAAAAAACATAAAGCCTCGGTGGCTGAGTAAAGGTATCAAGGTATGCTCGCGCCGAAAACGAGAACTACTACATAAATACAGGAAAAACCCAAGTAGGCAAAACAAGGACACCTTTAAAACCTATAGTAAGAGACTTAATTCGATCATAAAATTGACTAAAAAAGCACAAAATGATTTTAAAATAAAAAACGCAAATAATAAATCTCAGGTTACATGGAAAATTATCAATGAATGTAAATTAAATACGCCTAAAGAAGAAATTAATTGTATAAAAGTTGATAATAAAATAATAAGTGATCCACAGCAGATAGCGGAAGCATTTAACGATTTCTTTTTAAATAAGTTCCAACCTTCTTCAGCAGATGGTTCCAAAAACCATAAAGCTACCTTAGTGTGGAACAAAGAGAACTCAATGTTTATGAGTCCATCAACACCATATGATATGCATAGAATTATGAGAGAACTAAAGAACACTTCAAGTACAGGTTATGATGGCATATGTACAAAAGTTGTAAAATTCGTTTCTATTATAATAGCAAGCCCCTTAAGCCATATCGTCAATCTATGCATAAGTTGTGGTACTTTCCCTGATAAGCTAAAGATAACGATAACCATCCCTATCTTCAAAAAAGATGATAAGGAGAGCATGAAATTTTATAGACCTGTAGCACTGATTCCTATATTCTCGAAGGTTTTGGAAAAATTCATCTATCATTGTTTAAACGAGTACTTGGACAAAAATCAAGTGCTAACCGATGAACAGGTAGGGTTCAGGAAAAATAAAAGCATTAATCAAGCTATTTACAATTTTCTCTTGGAGGTTATGGGAAATCTAGAAAAAAAGCTGCCTGTTTACGCCATGTACATGGACTTAACACGAGCATTCGATTACGTGGATCATTCTATACTGATAGATAAGCTGTATACTTACGGAATAAGGGGAAATGCACTTAATTTAATAAAATCATATCTTGAAGGTAGAAAACAGATAACTCAAATAAATAGAATATGTCCTAAATACAAAACAGAGGTGAAATACTTGTCGGAAATGAGAACAGTAACAGACGGTGTACCACAAGGAAGTGTACTAGGTCCTTTACTGTTTATATTATATATAAATGATTTCCCACGGTCAATAGGATATCCCATGATCCTTTTTGCGGACGATAGTACCGTAGTTTACTCGGGACAAGAGATCATGAACAATGTAGAATCTAATATTAACTATAACATGGACAAAATTATCAAATGGTTGACATCAAATAATCTTATAATTAATCTTGACAAAACAAACATTATGACATTCGGAAATAATTCACATCATTTAAGCGACATGGATATAAGACATTTAAATAAAACTAATATTGACATAGGTAATACCAAATTTTTAGGACTACATATTGATTCGAATTTAAACTGGAAAACGCACATTAACATGATATGTAAAAAATTAAATAGTTTCTCGTATGCGCTCTATATGATATCAAAAGTTGTAAACCGAGATGCAGTAATTACAGCATACCACGCCCACGTGACATCAATATTACGTTATGGGGTCATGTTCTGGGGCAACTCTACTGACAAGGAAGATGCATTTAAGGCACAGAAAAGATGTTTGAGAGCCGTGTGCAAATTACAACAGACAGACACATGCAAACCACACTTTATACAGTTGAAGATACTAACTCTACCTTGTCTGTATATATATGAAGTTGTAACTTTTGTGAAAGGTAATTTGAGTCGTTACACTACATACAACAGTGCTCGTAACTGCCATAAAATCTGTATGCCTCAGCATCGGTCAGCGCTGTTTGATAAAAGTATTTTCTCCATGGCTCCTCGTTTGTACAACAAATTACCACGAAATATTTTAGAAGTGGAAAACACAACTGCTTTTAAAAAAAATGTATTACACTTACTTATAACGAAAGCGTACTACACTATTGAAGAATATTTAAATGACAAATTGTAATGAAAGTGACTATTTTGTATTACCATTAATTAAACTTACCATTAACTTTTGACATAACTGAACCATTTATTATTAAATTCGAAATTAATTGCGTTATTAATCTGTAGCTACTCCTATAATGTATTTTATTTTTAAGCTTATATTGTAAATTTGCATGCCTATTAGGTGGAATGCGGAATGATCAAACTTTTAAACCAATGTAACAACAATTTATACCTGTGTTCGCAAATAAAGATTGAATTGAATTGAATTGAATTGAGTATGCTGAGTACGAATTTCATGTCATTTTTGGAATCTAATATGGCCGCCGCGCCTTAGTAAGAAAATTACAATGTGGGTATGGTGTAACGGGTTTTTGAGTATGCTGAGTACGATTTTTATGTCATTTTTGAAATCCAACATGGCCACCGAGCTTTACTAACAAAATTACAATATGAGTATGACCTATTGGGTTTTTGAGTATGTTGAGTACGAATCCCATGTCATTTTTGGAATCCAATATGGCAGCCGCGCCTTATGAAGAAAATTGCAATATGGGTATGGCCTAACCGGTTTATGAGTATGCTGAGTACGAACCTCCCACTAAAGGGTCCATTACACGCTAGGTTTTGCCATGGTTTAACCATCAATCACGCCGAGATTGACCAATAACATAACGTCTAATAACCGATTGACCAATAACATTCATGATTGACGGCATATTGCATGACGCTTGCATGAGCGTGTAATGGACCCCTAACACTGGAATAATATTAAATTATCCATCCGAAGTATGAAGCGTACCGTATAAGCTTGGGTATCGCTACCGTAAGTCACACTGATTGGCTAGAGGCCATACCCAGGTCGCTTTTGCTGATAACGAAACAATTACATAATGGGTCGTGTCTTGGTGAGTCATCGATAAAGCCGGTGGATACTGTAGTCACTTGACTATAGTTAAAAATAATTTATCTTTGCTAAAGAATTAGTATCATTCTAATAATTATCAGATGTTTCTAGTAATTTCTCTAAAATAATGAAACGAATTTGTTTATAACTGTATTTTAGTCATCAATCAATCAATCAATTAGCCTATTGCAGTCCACTGCTGGACATAGGCCTCCCCCAATGTGCGCCACGTTTGCCGATCCTCCGCCTTCCGCATCCAGTCCGTCCCAGCCACCTTTCGCAGGTCGTCGGTCCATCTGGCTAGGGGATGTCCTACCCTCCGTTTTCCTACGCGCGGTCTCCACTCTAGGACTCGTTTGCTCCAACGGCCATCAGTCCTTCGGCAGATGTGGCCAGCCCACTGCCACTTCAGCTTGCTTATTCTGCGAGCTATGTCGGTAACTTTGGTTCTTTGTCGGATAACCTCGTTACGAATTCTATCCTTCAAAGAAACTCCAAGCATAGCTCGCTCCATAGCCCGCTGCGCGACTTTTAGGTCACGGACTAACCCCACCGTCAGTGGCCACGTTTCGGCACCGTAGGTCATAACAGGCAGGACGCACTGGTCGAAAACCTTTGTTTTGAGGCATTGCGGCAGAGGGGAGGAGAAGACCCGGCGCAATTTGCCAAATGCTGCCCACCCTAGTTGGATTCTTCTGGCTATTTCTTTCTCGAAGTTGTTTTTACCGAGCTGGATAACTTGCCCCAGGTAGATATATTTTTGAACAACTTCGAGTGTCGCCCCTTCGATGGCAATCGGTCTCGGTACAACATGTTCGTTGGTCATAATCTTGGTTTTATCCAAGTTTACACCGAGGCCGACGTGTCGAGAAGCTCCATTCAGGCTGTGCAGCATTTCGTCCAGTTGTTCCAGTGACTCCGCAATTATGACGATGTCGTCAGCGAATCGAAGGTGCGAGATGTACTCACCGTTGATGTTGATGCCCCGCCCAGTCCAATCCAGAGTCTTGAAGACGTCCTCCAATGCGTTGGTGAATAGTTTGGGAGATATAACATCTCCCTGTTTCACTCCACGCTGGAGGCTAATGGGTTTCGTCTTCTGGTCTTGGAGCTGGACGGACATTGTGGCAGTGTCATACAAGCATCTCAGCACCTCGATGTATCGCCAATCGACACGGCACCGCTGCAGGGCATCCAGCACAGCCCAGGTTTCGATAGAGTCGAAGGCTTTTTCATAGTCCACAAACGCCATACACAGCGGCTGGTTGTACTCCTGCGTCTTTTCTACAATCTGCCGAACAGTATGGATGTGGTCCACGGTACTATAGCCTTTTCGAAACCCGGCTTGCTCAGGTGGCTGGAACTCGTCGAGCTTAGCCGCGAGGCGATTTGTGACGACTCTCGAGAACAGCTTGTAGACATGACTCAGGAGTGAGATGGGCCTATAATTCTTCAGCAAGGTCTTATCGCCTTTTTTGAAGAACAGTACCACCGCACTCCCGCTCCATGCCCTAGGTGTTAGCCCTTGCTGGATGACGGAACTAAAGAGACTTGCTAACTCTTTCAGGATTGGAGCGCCACCTGCTTTCAGCAGCTCAGTAGTAATTCCGTCATCACCAGGGCACCTGTTGTTCTTCAATTGCCTGAGAGCCGCCCCTACCTCGCACTGCTCGACATCTGGCAAATCCTCGGTGTAGTGGCGCGTGAGTGGGGCTCTGTGATCTTCATCGCTGTGTCCCGTCGGTTTACTCGTCCGTGATGCATATAGCTGTCCATAGAATTTCTCGATCTCTTCGCGTATCTCGAACTTTGAGGTAATCGTTTTGCCATCCTCAGTTTTAAGTTTCGTCAGATGGGGCCTCCCCAACTGCTGAGCGAACACTTTCGACCCCCTATTACGCTCAATAGTCATAGGTAATTCTAATTAAATTAACCTTTAAGTACCAATATGTAGTCTGCTAGACCACCATAGTTTTATTTAGGAAAAAAATTGGATTTGTAAAAAATGTCGCAAATGGGGTAAAGTCTTAGAGTATACATTATATTAAAAACGTACAGCTGTGCAATTCACTAACAAGCACAACGATGCGACAACGATGCGAGTCGCAACGATGTGCGCGATAGACACTGTCATTGGTCGATTTCCAATGACGTGATACAATCTGACCAATGACAATCTACGTTGCGCCTCGCATCGTTGTCCGCATCGTTGTGCTCGCTTAGTGAATTGCAGTGCTGTATAAAAAGGTAACCTATTGAAATATTGAATTTCTGTTACCCGAATCTTAAATCCCCGAAAACGGTTGGTAGAACTTTTAAAAGACAGATGTAATGAATGACAACTTTCTATAATTCCGTTTTTCATTTCCCAGATAAATCAATTACCAGGTGCACTAAAACCAAATTTTCAAGTAGCTTTTTTTTGTTTCCCATATTGTCATAATCCAAATATAGTTATACCAGATTCTCAAAATATTTTTTTTTGTTTCCCATCGTTCCATTTACCAAATTTTCATAATCGTTTTATTTGGTTCCCATACAATCGTATTCCAGCTAAACTATATACAAGTATAGTAAAATTCAGTAAAGGAGGATGGGCGTTTCGTCCCATATGGTGTAACACTTTTCTACATATATCAAATGAAAGGTCTCAATGAGTGTATTATTTTTTTGTATGGACATAAATCTGTATTTCGTGCAGGGTAAAAGTTGTGGAGGTTTCAGTTACAAAGAAAGTATTTAATTTATTGTAAATAATTAGTGTTTTTATGACAAAATACTTATTTATTTATGCTATTTTTACCCAACTACGTTAAAGCCAAAGGAGGATTATGATTTTGACAGGCTATGTATGTATGTATGAACTATGTATGTATATTCACTAATTCCCTCATAGCTCTTCAACTACTAATTAGAACTGGACAAGTAAGGTATCGTTAGAAGTGGCTTGATCGTCCACTTATTATAGGCTATATAACGTGTCACTGAATTTAATGTGGCGCCCTCTAGCGGTCATAAAGTACTGCTTTAAAAAATAAACTTGAGGTAAATATACCGTGTTTGATATCAAATTAAAGGCCCTAATTAGTACATTTCAAATGTATAAATTATTGGGATTTTTGAATGAAAGGACATCACCCATTTTAGTCCAAAATTGAAAGTGCCGGCCAAAGAAAATAAATACGATATTCCGTTAGAACTTGTCCTCGCTAGCATTTTCTATTATCGCGTCATAGTTGAGGGACCACTGCGCTTGGTTTTATTTGAGTTTAAAAATCTTGGAGACATACATTTTTTATGATACGAATAATTAAAAATAAATGAAAAACTTTATTCTAAATTGGAACAGTAGTTAATAAAAGCAATAAAAAATAAACCCCATATTGCACATCGTTGTATTTCGTCCATTTATTTAGGTCCATAATGGAAAGTGCTGACCAAAGTGTACAAATATGAAATTCCGTTAGAGCTTGTCCTCGTTAGCATTTTTTACTATGGCGTCAAAGCTGAGGGACCACTGCTCTTAGTTTTATTTGAGTTCAAATATCATGGAACCATACATTTGTATGATATGAATGATTAAAAACGAATAAAAATAATTGTTCTATATTGGAAGAATAGTTAATAAAACCAATAATAAATAAACCCTATTCTGTACACCGTTGTTTTTCGCTCATTTATTTAGGACCAAAATTGAAAGTGCCGACCAAAGAATACGAGTATGATATTCTATTAGAGCTTGTTCTCATTAGCATTTTTTATTATGGCGTCAAAGCTGAGGGTCCACTGTCTGACTAACGGAATATCATATTTGTAATCTTTGGCCGCTACTTATTTTCAATTTAGGACCTAAATAAATGGACGAAAAACAACGGTGTGCAGTATGGGGTTTAGTTTTTATTAGTTTTATTAACTATTCTTCCAATGTAGCACGATATTTTTTATTCATTTTCAATAGTTTGTGTCATAAAAAATGAATGTTTCAAGATTTTCGAACTCAAATGAAACCGAGGGAAGTGGTCCCTCAACTTTGACGCCCCATTAAGAACAAGCTCTAACGAAATATCGTATTTGGCCAGCACTTTCAATTTTGAACCAAAAATGTATGCAGCGTGAATAATGTTCTTTTGAAGCATTTATTATGCTAACTATTCAAATCGATTTAGAAGGAGAAAATTAAAATATTGGGTTCTGCTTTTATTTTTTTTTTTGTTTCATGCTTTTTATTGGTAACCGCTGAACCGATTTCCATAAAACCTGCTGTATCGTAATGTATAAATTATGACCTTTCATTTGATACCCAACACGGGTATATTTGAAAATAGATTAGATTTTGGATTGCCACTTTTTTCATTCCGCATATATTTCAAATGGCTGAACCGATTTTTATGAAACATAGCTAAGAATACTCTCGACTAAACCATCTTTCAAACAAAAGATACAGAATCGAAATCGGTTCAGCCGTTTGGGAGCTACGATGTCACAAACAGACTGACACACACACACACATACACACGTCAAACTTATAACCCCTCTTTTTTTGTTAAAAATATGTGATCGGTACAAGTGTACAACCATGAACCATGTCAACCAGTAGGTGAATTAACCCTAGTTGAGTCAACCGTAGTTGTAATGACCGTCGGCGAAATGATACAAAACCGTAGAACTGTACTGCAAAGCCTATTTGCACAAAAAATATTTTTTACTTACACCCTTATAACTTTGGACCTGCACGAATTTCTGATAAAAAACTTTGAGTTTTAGATAAAAATAGACTAAATGAACATGTTTACACTAGTCGCAACTTGTTACAAGGGTTGGGACGCCTCTCATACAAAACTGCCCCTTCTCCTTTATATGATTCATTTATTAGATACAGTAAGTAATTTAGAAATTAAGGTACAGTCAGCTTCAGAGAAAACGGACCCCCTCAATACTTAAAGAATATCGCCGCCTGCGCCGCGCCGACCGCGTTACATGACTCACGAATGACGTCACTTGATGCGATCGTCACTGAGCTGCAGCCTTTTATTTGCATGTTCATATATTTGTAATTTTCTGATATTTTTCGTCTTTGGGCTCAATTGTATACCAAGATACAACATACTCACAAAAAGATGCCACATTAATTTATGTGCCGTTTGAGGATACGAACCCGCATCTCCAGCGTCAGCTGATTACTTAGACCGCACCTTACTCCACTAGGCTACGGTTCACTTGATAATAATGGCGAAAATATGAATTACATTACCTACTCCTATTATCGAACAAAGTTGATTACGGTGTTATTTTGTAGAACTTAAGCACAGAATAAATATACATACAGTAACTTGTCTTCATATAAACGGACGAAACGCGTCCTATACCTACGCGCCTCGATCTCGGCATGCGCTCGGCAAGCAACCGGTCGGAACCGGCCAGGAATGTCCCGCAGCGACGATGTCGTTTTTAAACAGTTATTGCGCAATTTTTTTTACTAGAAATATAATAAATATATATTATGAATGTTTGTGTGATTATAGGTATATCAGAATACGGAATAAACGGTTTATTCCATATTCTGAGGTGTGAATATAATAAATATAATATAAATATTATAGGTAGGTATAAAATGATTTTTACTTATGTACTAGTGGGTAGGTACCTACGTAATTTGTGTCTTTGATGGAATTCTTTTTCTCTTCCCGAATAAAAGGCCTGGATTAATAAATAAATTGAGTAAAGTGTTTGACACAAGTAAACTACCTATACAATACTCCATTCGGTTAGGTACTTAACCAAAGGTAAACAATATATTGTAGCCACTTTTTATAAAATCACATAATATTATGTATTAAAAATTAAACAAAAAAACTAGGCTAACTAACTTAACTGACTAACTAGTACCTACCTAGTTCGATTTCGGATTTCAGTCTCTTAGTCTAAACAGAATAGTCTTCTTCATCCTAGCGTTAATTCCCAGTCGGATTTTCACCGTCGAAGTCGCTTTACCAGTCTTAACTGCGGATTCGGCTGGACCTCGATATTTTCCGTGAAGACACTGTCATCTGACCTCCACAACCCAATGGTGACATTAGGCGATATAGAAGCATTGCAGCTAGACGGTCGTTGTTGGCCGTTTTAGGGCTATCAATGTTGTTTACGTTTTGTTAAGTAGGTACTTAACCGAATGGAGTATAGGTAGATGGGAAGATCATGATACAGTAGGTACCTACACTTGTCTTTAAAACCTCGGGATATGTGTGCGTCACCTATGACCTTATAAACCTACCTAATAGAAACGTTAATAAACTATTCCATTCACAAAGTATTTGATTTGTTTAATTAAAAAAATAATAGGTACCTACATATTTATAATCACAAAACTATCTTATATTTAAATAAGTACTTAATAGAAAGTTAAAGTCGGCAGTTGTAATTAAATTGCTGTGGGTGGGCAGCCCTATCGCATGTGTACGTACCGCGCGGCTCTAGGCACTTATCTCTAAAATACGGGCGAGTTACAATACTGTATGGATAGTATTACCGTGACTTAAGGTTTAAATTTGAACTACATCATATGTGATGATAATAACTGCTCAATTGACTAAAAGATAAGGTTGAAATTAGTATAGATTTCTCGTTTAGTTCAATAGATTACGCTTGATACAGCTTATTGCACTACCGTCATTTTGTTTTTTACTTCAAAAACTTATCTGCTGTATGAGCTGCGGCTATAGTATTTTAATATCTGTGACAGCGCGCTAAGGTTGCAATTAGAATACTTCTTTGTCATAATCACTAAACTGTGATTGAAGGTAACTTTATAATTCGTGGTAATTTGCATTGGTGTTAATCCTCCTCGTAATATTATTCAATTTATTAAGTTGTTGATCAGTTTTTTGAGTAAATTGAAAGTATGGTTCGAATAACAACATTTTTGAAAGCTAAAATTGTTATTCTCTGGGAGCAAGAATAGAGGCATAACGGTAAGAGTTACGATAAAAATATATTATATACCTATTTATTGCTTAATCATGTTACATTTTCATTTACAAGTTATATTTTTAGAGTTTCTTTTATTTATTATCATTTTCATTACAGAGAAATACAGTGCGTAGATGGATTCGAAGGTATCAAGCGACGGGTGATATAAAATGTGAACGCGAAGGACCTCGCCCAGTTGCTTACACTCATGAATCAGAACGGCACCATGATATTGCGGAAGTTCACTCAGTGGCACCCTTCAACCCTAAAAACGTATAAGACTTAAGAACAAGCGGGCGGTTAACATTAGGTAGGTAAGTAAAAAAATGATTATAATAATATTCTTTAAAATAAAATCACAAAAAAAAACAGATTTGAAAAGGTTTATTATTTTAGGTTACTGGAGATGGATTTCTTCAATGGGCCCAGGCGAGCTAGTGGAAATAGGTGGCCGCATGAACAGTGAGCGATACCTTGAAGTGTTGAAAGACGTAATGCTGCGCATAATCAGTGCGGGTCGCATATCCAGAAGGACAAATTTACCTGGTTCAGGATAACCCTTTAGTGCATCCCGAATTGTGCAAGACTGGCTAAATGCACAAGAAGATATAACGGTGTTTGAGTGGCCGGCTAAAAGCCCGGATCTTAATCCTATAAAAAACTTGTGGGTCAAATGGTTTTAAACTGGAACTAAGGTAAACAGAACTTGGGAACTAATGCAAAATAGTGTCCTCCTAACATTCATAATAATAATATTATATTATTATTAATACCTAATCCCATTACTCTTGTTTACAAGTTTAGTTTTTTTTTTTTTATATAAGACATTTTTTTATATAGGACAGTAATCTTCTAATGTGTTAACGATGCACCATCTGACCTCACATATTTTTCTAATGTTGTATTAAAAGGGTTACTTATCAGAAAATGTGATCAAAGAGGAAGATGTATATTGCTATACTGTTATAGTTTAGCATGTTGGTTCTTTCTTTGTGATTCACAGGCATAAATAACATTTCATTTTTCAACCATTCTTTTATATTCAAAGATTATACAGAGTGTAAAAAATTAATGTTTGCAACTTTAAATAAATAAGTAAATAAATATTGTAGTTATGTTTCTAGAACTATGTATTATATTAAACATTTTATATCACATTTTATACTTAGGGTATTGTGTTTTGTCAATAAATTAACGTTCTAAAATAAGTAAATCTAAAAATAAGTAACCCCAATTTAACTCAGATAGAAAAACTGTATACTCAACCAGGAAATGGACTCCATGTAGTCCTAGAAATGTAATTCGAGAAATAAATTAATATTGTTTATACAACAAGCCTATCTTTTCTTACAAACCTCATACCTACTATAAAATTTGATTCCTTAAATAATAATTAACAAAAGTGCTTATGAGAATAAAAAAATAATTATACGAAATAAAAAAAGAACTTTGTGTCCGAGGATTTGAACCACCGGTTACCGTATTCTCAAAGCATAGGTCATAACCACTAGACCAACATGACATTTACGTAAAGTTTCAAAAAACTTCAATGCTTTCATGTCATTATCAAGGGGGGTCCCTTTTCTCTGAAGCTTACTGTACATTAATTTGGAAATTTCAATGTCGAAATTATTAAAATTATCGTTAACACCCCGACTCAGTGCAATCCGATTCGGATAGGTTAGGTTTTATTTTTATTTTTTATTCATCCGTGCACGGAATTTTATACGGAAAAATTAACAGTTTAACCCTTAAATTTTTGGTTTGAAAAGTCAAAAATTGTCACAAAAAAGTTAGTGAAAGAAATGAATTGCCGCAAATCCGACTTCACGTAGTCTTGTTTGCCCTACCCCTAGAGTGTTATTTAAGCCCGCGTAGGCGCGGAGGGGCGAGGCGGCCCACGAGCTGAGGAGCAGGTGGTTACAATGGCCGCCGCCGCTGCTGAGGCTGGCCGGCGCAGCCGGCCAGCAAGCCGAAGCTGCGGTGGTGGGCGTTACAACCATCTGCGACGATAAGCTCGTGTGGGGCCGCTGGAGCCCCGCAGCGCCGGAGCTGTGACAGAAACGATGCTTGCTGCATGCTGCATGCCTGATACTTGCTGCATGGTAAATGCCTGATGTTTGCTGCATGCTAAATGCCTGATGCTTGCTGCATGCTAAATGCCTGATGCTTGCTGCATGGTAAATGCCTGATGCTTGCTGCATGCTGCATGCTGCATGCTTTATGCATGCTGCATGCTTGCTGCATGCTAAATGCTTGATGCTTGCTGCATGTTGCATGCCTGATGCTTGCTGCATGCTAAATTCCTGATGCTTGCTGCATGCTGCATGCCTGATGCTTGCTGCATGCTAAATTCCTGATGCTTGCTGCATGCTGCATGCCTGATGCTAGCTGGTTTTAAAAATCTGGATATTGTTTGTCTGGTTATCAATTAAATGCATTTCAAAAAATTGTGTTTTAAAATTTGGGCATTCATGCATATGGATTACGGTCATCTGGATTTTGTGCATTTAGATTTCGTGTGTCTGGAACTCGTTCGTCTGGATTATAAAACGTCGTACAAATGAATAATTGGGCAAATGAAATTCGGAGTTGCGATTATATGGCAAATAAAACTTCGGAATTTGAAAAAACGGGATTATGAAAAAATGGTCAAACGTTTTCGGGATTATGATATTCGGAATATTAAAATTCGGGATTAAGATAGGTAACCGTATAAAAAAACGTCTTCCATACCTTTTGAATAGCTTACCTGAGAACATCAGAGTGGAAACAAACATACACAAGTTCAAAGCAAATTTGAAAAAACACTATATTGACGTATGTGAATGATTTACTGTATCTAATTGTAATTTTTGTAAGTTGTCATCAATTGTGATAGTACACTAATCACTCAACTGTAATAAATTAGTAAACCTTACTAGGTACATCTGCAAAACATTGGTAATTCGATATTTATTAGCACTCGCCATAAATATCCTCACTTAGACGCACTTGGCATGCTTTTTTGTTATTTTAAACTTTCGAAAGCAATTAAGAGGCGAGTTGTTCCATGGAAGTTCTTAGGAAAGGGACATTTTTTCACGACACTTATAATATGGGCTCTATAGAAATGAGTCCTACACGTGCAAGTGGTAAAGCTTTACGATAATGGGCTATGGTTCGGACCTATGGAAGTGATTGTCGCAAAAAAGGCTACCTGGGTTACTGCGGTCGTGGGAATTGCAACGGGTCCTTTGGAAAGGAAGGGACAGGGATGCTAGCGAGGTTGGACTAGGGCGGAGACTCGGGGCATTTCGACTTCGGACCGGGGAAGAGAGTGGTTAGGGGATAACGACTTGGGTTGTGAGGCGTGCGGAGGACCTGAGGTTCGTGAGGAAGGGACAGAGGTGTGATCCGAGTAAGTTACGGTGCGGCGTTGCCAAGTGAACCACTATTAATTCCCTACAACCGTGGTGAGTTACTTTCATACAATTATTTACAGTTGTAATTATTGTCGTGTTTATTTGTCATAAGTGTATTTGGGCCCCGGGCTGAGTAATTTAGCTATCCACGTTTAGTCTATATGTTGTTGAACCGCGTAGTGCGTTGATGGACGTTACGTGGTACCGTAAATGGGATGTTTGTGAGAGCGTCACATATGATGAGCTAGGCGGCGGACCCGAGACTTGTCAAGCAGAGACCTGGGGTTACCTTCGCTGGGATAGCCTTGGGTTGCAGATGCTCATCTCCCCGGTAATCCGTGAACGATAGCGGCTTCATTATGATGATGGAGGAAGGTGCGCATCACGCGTATGGATGAGGGACAAGTTATAGTACAGAGGCCGCGACCTATCGTCGTATAAAGTTAATACAACCGCCTCGGGATAACTAGGACCGGGTGTGGTTCGATTCCCACGGGAGAACTAGCGCTGAAGAGCAGTCTCTCAAGCACAGAGGTCGGTGCAACCAGATATGCCGGGCGAAAGATTGGGGTTTGGACACCCCACGGTACGGAAGCTGTGTTGATGAAGTGCGGTAGCTTGTAAACCGAGTTTATGCGTGTGATTGAATATGTGGGAGGCAAGTAACATTCATCAACGTGTCTGATCGCTTGTTGTATATAAGTATTTTGAGTATTCTCCTTTCGCGGTTACATTCTTTGTCATTTGAGACGGCTAAGTCCAGTGGGGAAATAACTGTCGTTGGTCGTATTTCACAGTATGTGTGCGGTTTGGCGGGGCACCGTACCACTCGCCAAAGGGCGAGTGCTGGCATTATCGATATAATTTCACGTTGAATAAGTAAAATCAAGGTTCATTCAGCTTTGGGGAGACGGTGTACCGTCACACAATATAAAAGAGACTGTGACCCACAGACAAACCAGCCACACGGTTTTGTGGGATATGTTTTTGCGAAACTTGTACTATTTAAAATGAAATAAACGATTTAAATATGAATATATATGAATATATTATATAGAGCGCGCCTATCACTCAAGTTTTTAGCACCTAGTGTTAGCAGATACTTTGCGATGGTATAGCGCACCTAAAGTGACGTTTCATGCATTACCGAAAATATCAATAGATGCACTTATTAATGCGGTTTGTTGTTATGAAGTTTTTTGTTCGATTTGATATGCATGGGTAAAATTAAAGCCAAAATACAAAAAAATGGCGTCATTTTGCGTTATTTTTGCGTCATTATTACTACAAATATGTACGATGTTGTATAAAATTTTGATTTAACATATCGAATTAAATATTATTTGCGAGGTCTCACAAAACACTGTGCCGTGATAGCAGTTCATACTTGTAAGACGCGCTCTATAGCAATGTATACTCTAAGGGTAAAGTACTATCAAACACGATGAAACACGTGTTAGGTAAGGGCATGGACACACGTTGACACATGGACAACCAGTTGAATGAATATGATACTCGATCTGGCGTAAGTCAAGGCAGCACTCTTGGCCCAACCTTGTTTCTAATCATGGTGAATGACCTGCCAACATTTCTCTCCGGCTCAAAATGTCTCATGTTTGCCGATGACCTAAAAGTATTTGCGCCGGTTAGGGGTGTTGATGATTGCGCGACCTTGCAGTGTGACATTGACGCTGTTATGGAGTGGAGCATTGCGAACAAGCTGTCGTTGAACACCGCAAAATGTAAATCGATCACTTTCACCAGGTCGCGTGCTCCAATAATGACAACATATATGCTTGCTGGAGATGCGCTTGAGCGGGTCACTTCAATACGTGATCTAGGGGTGACATTCGACGCTGGTTTAAACTTTCGCGACCATATTATAAATACGTGCAAGGCAGCAAGTAAATCCCTGGGTTTTATAATTAGAACAGCTTCCCAATTCGGTAGCTTACATATAGTGAAGCTTCTCTACAACGCGTATGTAAGGAGTAAATTGGAATACAATGCTATTGTTTGGTACCCCCATGAGAAACTGTACATAGATATGATCTAGAAAATACAGAGAAGGTTCGCACGCTATCTCTACAAGCGAGAGTTTGGATATTACCCATTTCTTTATCCATCGTTGTTTGTTTCGGGGATGATAGGGCTGGAAACACTCGAAATGAGACAAAAAGTCACGCATATTATTCACTATTGTCTTCTTCTATCCAATAAAGTAGACAACCCATCGGTGACTGAGTGCCTTTTTGTTTGCCTTTTTGTGCCGGACATGTCGCTGATTAAATGCCAAAGGGCCACAATGCAAAAAAAACTGAAACTCTTTTTATTTTAAAAATGACATCCAAATCATTATAATTTTATAATTCGAAAAAGACACCCGTGATTCTAGCGCCAAAAATGGACCAATCAGACAACCGCCTTTTTTGCATTCCGCGACTTTGTTGACTAACTTCAGGACGAAACGGCCATCTTGTCAGTTGAACCCTCGCAGTTGGCGTGAGTGCACGTCTTTTTTAAGACAAAGGGCCACATTGCGAGAGAAGTCTGAGTTTTAATTAAATTTTATAGACTAAAGTGCCATATTTTGGATTGTGGCCGTGTGGAATATAAATATAAAGTAAGTACAACATTATTTTATATGCCAAAGAGCCATATTATGAAATGTGTCCGCTTTGCATTTTAATACTATGAGCTTATTATTAATTTTTTAAGATGAAAGTGCAGTACTTGTTATGCGTCTGTTTTGTATATAAGAAAAAAGTAAATACAATACTATTTCTTTACGTAAATTGGACATGTTTCTTTTGTGACTGTATCGATGTTTGTAATGGTTCGCTTGTATGTATTTTTTAGCCAGTTAATAGATTTTACCTAAAATTATATTTTTAAGTAATAATTGCGGGAAATAAGTACACTAGTGTACCAGCTAGGGATGAAAATGGCGAAAGATACTCATTTGTTTTTTTTCGCAACTTTGAAACTTTCCAGTAAAATACATGTAACTTTGTAATAATACAAATTTAGGGCTATTTGAAAAATATAAATTTACATGTTTATTACATGTATTAATCAATGTATTTTTCATTGTGAATGAAAAAAGAACAATGATAATGGCAGTGTTTATTATAATTTTACGTTATTTATTATCTACACTAATATTATAAAGAGGAAAGATTTTTTTTTTTGTTTTTTTGTTTTTTTTTTGTTTGTAACGAATAGGCTCCGAAACTACTGGACCGATTTCAATAATTCTTTCACCTATAGAAAGCTACAATATCTGGGAGTAACATACTAACTATACCATTAAAACTTGAAAAGATCTATATAAAAGTCTGCGATAGCATATGTCTATCTAATAAGGGTAGTCGGAACCTCCATACAATACATCATGGGCAACGGAGGCGGTAGCACCTCTCACCCACGGGAGGCGCTGCCACCTACGGCAAATACCAGCCGTAACGGGAGCAGCTCTGTAGAGGGCTGCTCAGAGGCTTACCACAAGCCTCTGACTACTGAGGGCACAGTGAAGAGCAGGCAATGGGAGGACTGGTCACCGAGCGTAGGCGTGAGGTTTACAGGTTTCCGGGATTCAATACGGACACCGATCTTACTACTCCTGAGGAGGCCATCTTAAAATTGTAGATGGCCCAGGGTGTGCCGGGGAGCGCGCAATATGCCCTAGGCAATCTTACACCGTAGCCACTGAAGATAGGCGACGGCATGCGTTTTAGTGGGTCCGAGTCCGACATAATCACTCCTGATGGCCGACGGGGGTGGTGTCCGAACTTTAGCACGAAATAAAAGTTGGAACGGAATCCGAAATCCACGCGGGCGGAGCCGCGGGCAACAGCTAGTTATAATAATAAAATAATGAATAATCGTGCAAATACAATTTGTTGGGAGAACAGCGAAACATACAATGTAAAATACATGTAAAAAACGGATACTTCCGAAAGATACATCGTAAGGTCTCATTGAAAGTTTCTGTATTTTATTGAAAAATACAAAGTCCGATTGAAAAATACATATGTATTGTACTTGTGATTTTCATCCCTAGTACCAGCCCATCTAGACAAGTGGCAATACGTCGGTCGGCGTTTCGTAGAATAGAATTCCAAATGTATGGGATTTGACGTATATGACAGGCGTCAACGAATGTCAAAAACGTCAAATCCTATACATTCGTCATTCTATTCCGTGATACGCCGAGCAACGAATTGCCACTTTTCTAGGGCGGGCGGATACTTCATTTGCTTTCAGTAGGTACGCTTGCGTAGCTACTCTGTGCACCAAGTCACAGAATACCAAGTTAGTACCTACCTAAACAATTAGGTGTAGTTAGTCTAAGCTAAGCCCAATTTGTTTTATATCACTTAGGTGGCAGACAAGCACACGGCCCACCTGATGGGATAGTGGTTACCGTGGCCTATGAACGTGTGCAACACCAGGGATGACAAACTCGTGCTGCCGACCCTGTAGGAACCTTCTAATGCCTTTCTTGAAGAACCCATATTTCAGTTTAGACAAGCTATTGGATGGTACCAATAATATTTGTGCTGCCTGACTCGCAGACTGTTTACTGCTGCCGTGGATAACGAAGTCATTACGAGGGGAATGTAGGGTCTGTGTTTTGTTGTGTTTGTATAGACATTACTTATTTGACTTTATGTGGCATTTTATTAAATAAATATTCACAGATTCAAGACTCATTTTTATAAGCAAAACGGACTCATGGGGTATTATACTTTTGTAGATGCAAGCTACTGAAATTAGTTAGTAATACATTAATAAAGCTCCAAAATACGCATCGAATGATATATAACACATAGATCTAGCACTTATAGATTCGTAAAAAAAGTAAAAATAACGCGGCGAAAACTTTGATGGGCTCTCCTGTAAAATTTACCATTTCCGTCTTGTGACCCTTTGGCATTTAATCAGCGATGTATGTACGCGCTACTGGGCGTCGCCGTCGGCAACATCGCCTGTTGACCACTCCGCCATCGTGGCGCTTGCAGCAGTCGGCCAATACTCCTACCACGAGAGCTATAGTGCTGATAAATGGTCTGTTGCGCACATATCCCAAAGTAGACTTATTCTCTGATAGAATGAGTCAGATAGCGTTATACGTCACGAACTACCTGAATGCAATCATGATGGGAACGGAGCCACAGAGGAAAGGTTCATGAGAATTTTATAACTTTATAAAAATAATAATAATTGAGAATCTGACATTATTAATTTACCTATCAATTCGATTTTAATTTCTTGTTTGTTTGTTTTGTATTTATATTATGTTATTGACATTGATAAAATTAAAATGTAACGACATTGACATTACTGACATTTAGAATTATTATTTTTTTATATATTTTTTACATTTGTTATTGACATTGATAAAATTTAAAGTGTGACGACATTGATATTATTGACATTCTGAATTGTTAAATTTTATATTTATGTCAACTTTTGTAGTATGAACTAATATTGATGTAAATGAATCAAATGATTTACGATTGATGAATATAATATATAATGGTTGGTATTTTAATGTATTATAATATATTAACTAAGATATGGAATTTAATGGTTTTTTTTTTGTAATTAGAATAACATTGCAAGCGTCTTGGTGCTCACTGTAAGCTTGCAATGTCAACTGTTTATATGATTAAATGATAAATGATTAAATGATTAAATGATAAATGGTTTACTTTTTGCGTAAAGTTCTTTTGTGAAAAACTTTAAGATTTTATTTTATTATTTTTTTTAGATTCAAAGTGAAAAGTCAAAAATGATTTATTCTGTGTAGACCACTAAAACTGTACTTACAAAACGTAAACAATTAGAAATATTAAAGTTATAATAATTAATATTCCTAAATTTTTACGTTCAAAATCCGAAATTTTATGTTCTGTAATCATTCATTAAAACGGCACTTACACAAAGTCAAAAACCTGTGACATTGAATGGAATAGTCCATAGTTCCTTAGGCCACCTTTGGGTTGTCCTTTAATCACGTGATGTTTTTTAGCATTTTTTTAAATTAAGCATATACATACATTTGGCATTAAGTCCGCCTTTGTACATTCTACTGTGCATAAAATTAAATAAATAAAAAAGAATTAATAAAAATAACAATATTTAAAAAAGTTCTTTAAACTTGTTGTTCACAACTGTACTAAATCAACGGATTTTATGTAAAAAATATAGCTGTTGGTGTATGATGGGACCTATGGGCACCTGAATAGGGGTCGAATCTATTAATTAAAATTTATTTTATTCCAGAGGACGAATGGGTGCCTTAAAAAATAATTAATATTATTGGTCCCCTACCGAAGGATTAATGGGCACTTAAAAGGGGGTCGAATTTACAACTTTTATGGCAGGGGTCGAGTTTTAGAGGGCCAATGGGTGCTGACCCTTCGGCGGCCTCGGCCACGGGGGCGTCGACCACCGGGGGCCTCAACCACGAACCCGGAATTTAAGGTAGTTTCCCTCCAGGGCCCGACTTATTTTTCCACCCTGTATATACGATGGGCGAAACTGCAGTCAACAGTAGTTGGCTTTGTTGCAGAATGTAGTAATGTTATCCGATCTGCTGATAGACAAGAATATTATATTGTCTTTGGTCGGGGAAGTCTCGTTATGTTTTTACTTTGAATGCTCTGCAATTATTATTACCTAGGGTTCAATTTATAACGTAGATACTAGTCTAAGCTCGCGGCACTGCCCGCGTCTAATACTGATACCGTTCCTGTAACTTACCGTAATCTATTTCTAGAAGTGTGTGAACGTTCATTTGTTGTATCGAATGTCACGAGTTCTCGCATTTTCGTGCGAAAATACCCACGGATATCACCCCCACCCACTACTGGGGATGGTTATGTCGGTCTCAAACCGACAAAAACAGCACTCTGTCTCGTGTCTCGGGGTGTAAGGTTATCCAATAAGGCATTTCCCTCGCGCTTCGACCAACCCTGCATCATATATATGGTTTTTAGATGTTCTTCACCCTAGCGTTAAATCCCAGTCGCATCCGAAGTTTTCACCTCGGAGTCTGGGGTCCGCTTTACCGGTCTTAACTGCGGATTTGACTAGTCCTCGATATTTTCCGTGAAGCGACTGCCACCTGACCTCCACAACCCAATGGTGAGATTAGGCGATATCGAATCATTGCAGCTAGACCGTTGTCATTGGACTATTTAGGGCTCGAACTACGCGTAACGACTGCCAGAGATGTTCGTATGGTAACCGGGACCGACGGATTTACGTGCTCTCCGAGCCACGACCAGACCAATGCAAATACCCATTATTCATGAATACAAATATAATAATATTTTTAGGACGTCCCATCCTAACTCGGAAAGTGGTAAGGGTGCGCGTTAAAAAATAAGACAAAAAAGCGACCTTGTTGAAGACTCAGTCAAAGTTACTATTTGTACCAAATATTCCCATTAATTCTATTAATAAAACTATTCTATTACTGACAACAACCTGCGGTTATTAAAATTTGTATCTCAGCGATATATAGATACAAAAATATTGAACAGCCTTTGATAAAAGAAGTAGGTTTTCTAAATACTCGAAGCTCCATATTAGGCTTAGGAAAGGGTTTCTTTGATGTTTAAAATATAACATATTATTATTTTGTCTGTCTCATATTTATAATGAAATTTTCGATGTAGAGCTACATACTCGTAAATAAAATTCCACAGATGGCAAACTAAGTTAATACCTATATGAAAAAAATAAATGAAAAACAATAAATAACGATTTTGTGAAAACCAACAACTTAGCTCTTGCCCAAAATTCGCCCGTGCGGGCATAATACTGATCCCGTTTCAAGGATCCCTAGGAACCCCTAGGAATACAAGAAATAAAAACAGCCTATGAGTTCAGCTTACCATCACGCGAGGTGAAGTGATATTAACATGATTCCAATCAGGTACGTTCAGCTATTATCATGATTGAATATCAAACATCTACACAAACTTTCATTCTATAATACAAAAATGAATCGTTGAACGTGTTGCTGACCGCAAATCTCGAGAACAGCTATATACTCTAAGAGCTGAACCGATTTCGCTAGTTCTTTTTTAAAATATTCCTTGAAGTACGAGGATGGTTCTTGCGCAGAGAAAAATTACGCTACTACTTAAGGGAGCGGAGCAGTAATCATATTAATGTCAACAAATACGGTAGATTTCCATACATTGCGAGCCTAATGATTGAAAAGGGTGACACGGGACTTCGAAATGTGCCGCGGGCGAAGCTGGGGCGGGTCGGCTAGTTTATAATATTAATAGGATAGTACGAGAGTGTTTGTTATTTGTTAAAGTGTTGTTTTCGGCCATTATTCTACCTGGCTATTTTTTATGCATATAAACACAATGTTGTAGTTTTTATCTTGTTGAACTGTGTATTGCTAGGTTGAATAAAAAATATTTTCTTTCTTTCTTTTTTTCTTTTTGTAATAGAAATAAGTATATATATTTGCGTAATTAACCAGTAAAGGTTATCCGTATCAATATTATGAATGTGAAAGTAACTCTGCCTGTATACCTGTTTGTTCTTCGATTTTTATGCTTGGTACAGATATGAACTAGAACTCGGGAAAGGATGTAAGACAATATTATTGTGACAAACGGGTTACGAACGTAAACGTACATCATAACCCTTCCTTTCATAGTAAATAAGAGTTCATGTTAGGATGTTTTTTTTCCATTTTTAGGGTTCCGTAGCCAAATGGCAAAAAACGGAACCCTTATAGATTCGTCATGTCTGTCCGTCCGTCTGTCTGTCCGTCCGTATGTCACAGCCACTTTTCTCCGAAACTATAAGGCCTATGCTGTTGAAACTTGGTAAGAAGATGTATTCTGTGAACCGCATTAAGAATTTTATACAAAAATAAAAAAAAAGCATTAAATTTTGGGGGTCCCCATACTTAGAACTGAAACTCAAAAACTTTTTTTTCATCAAACCCATACGTGTGGAGTATCTATAGATAGGTCTTTAAAAATGCTCTTGAGGTTTCTAATATAATTTTTTTCTAAACTGAATAGTTTGCGCGAGAGACACTTCCAAAGTGGAAAAATGTGTGTCCCACCCCCTCTAACTTCTAAAATAAGAGAATGATAAATCTAAAAAAAATGTATGATGTAAATTGCCATGCAAACTTCCACTAAAAATTGGTTCGAACGAGATCCAGTCAGCAGTTTTTTTTTAATACGTCATAAACCGCAATTTTCGCCTTTGCTACTACGCAACCCTTCATGGGCGAGTCCGACTCGCACTTGGCCGATTTTATTTGTTTTCATTTTTTAACAAACATCCAAAATGTTCAAAGTGTGTGAATAACGTTCAAAGAGCTAAACCAAATTGGTTGAAATTAGGTACAGGTATCGATTATATTGTGAAAAAAACACAGACTACTCTTAATCCCTGAAATAAATTCAGGTTGAGAGACAGGATCCTGATTCTCGCGGAGAACGCGGGCGGAGTCATGGCCAACAGCTAGTTATTCATAATTGTGCTGAGTAATAAGAAGTTAAAACACACACTGTAGGGACTTCCCCGAGTTGGTGTAACTGAAGTCATAATTACAGATAAAACGGTTTTGTTTATCAGCAAAACGGATGTTAATTGCAACATTATACAACGAGGCATTTATTAACAAAACAACTAGCTTTAGACCGCTGCTTTGGCTAGTAACTAGTATACAGAATAACCTTATTTTTGTGTAGTTATACTTGTAACAGACGCTCCAACTTGGTCGGGCCCGTCCATCCGACCGCCGACGGAGCAACCAATCCAACATTACTACAGACGTTCCGACGTTGCCTTTACTCACCATCTCCCTCTGTTTAAAGCAAATTGCTGTGGAGTGGACGAGATAGCAACAACACGTAATGCTATTACGAAATAATTAGGTGAGATGGAGATATTCAATCCTTTACTCACCATCTCCCTCTGTTTAAAGCAAATTGCTGTGGAGTGGACGAGATAGCAACAAAACGTAATGCTATTACGAAATAATTAGGTGAGACGGAGATATTCAATGACGGCTTGTCGGATACGTCGGCGATCCGACCACGTCCGACCAGTATTAATAAAAATTATGTCGGGCCGACCGCCCTACACACATTCCGATTTGGTTGCGATCGGATGGTCGGGCCCGACCAAGTTGGAGCGTCTGTTACTAGTATTATTCATCAATACTTCTTCTTCACAACCAGCCTCTGTGGTGTGGCGATAGTGAAAGCGACTGCTACACACGAGGCGCGTGTGCAAATATGTCTATTTGCATTGGTCTGGGTATTTTCGTGCCTCAGGGAGCTCGTTAAGCCGTCGGTCCCGGTTGCTTACGGGTTACGGGTAGTTGGACCCCTAAAAAGTCCGACTAGTCAAACTACAGAACTTCTATATCGCCAATTGTTGTAGAGGCCAGACAGCAATCGCTTCACGAAAAATATTGAAGTTCAACTGCACGTCACAGTCAGACTTTGTAGACTCTTATTATTACTTCAGTCACATTAAAACTGGACTAAAAACTCCAACTAAGATAAGATAAGATAAGCTAAGATAAGATAAGATAAGATAAGCTAAGATAAGATAGGATAAGATAAGTATTCTTTATTGCACACCAACATAGGATACATACAGTATGCAGGCCCAAGAAGCAAGCTCGGATAATGATTCAATAACATTAGTGTTTCACAGTGTAACATTCCACATTTATAAGATTAGTCTTATAAATGTGGAATTAACTCTGTCTTCTCACACTTAAACCTGACTGAATTAATTTTGTAACCGAGAGATGACACATTTTTTTTTATATAGGACACGTCAACTTGACTTCGCCTTGCCTGATGGTATGCTGAGGGCAAAGTCTTGGAAAGAGGGTCACCATTATAGACACGTACCATGCTACAATGGTGGCACTCAGCTTGACGGCCTCATCAGATGCTTTTTCACACCCCGCTTAAAGCACCCGGAACTGTAGGAGGGAAACACGTGAGCTGGACATAGTCTGAAGATCATAATACTTCATCATTATATCCTTGCCTTTGTCCCATTTGCATCCGAAGCCTTCACTTTGGAATCCGGGGTCCGCTTAAATAATTTTAAGGCATGTACTTTTAAAAACAAATATCGTTGCAACTATTCGTAGTTGGAAAGTTTGCTGACGATACTAAACCTCGACAAAGTATAAAGCTCAAAGTTGTAGTTCCGTTTAATTTTAATTAGTTCGCGAGTCCAGGTGGTGAGCTTTTTAAGCGATGCAAATTGCTGATGCTATAAAAAGTTTCATTCTTTTTTTTTTGACATTTGCTGAAATCGATTTTTGAAGCATTTATCGACGATTCCAATTTAATTTCTTTGAATGAATACAATTTTAAAGAAATCAGAAGAAATTTGAGCAGGACTTGGCTGTGAGCTGTGTCTGACTCATTTCTAGGGGCATATTCTACATATTATGTTTTAGGGTGGAATCATTTAAATCAATCATCATCAAACAATCATTTATTAAATGTTCTTATACAGAAATATTTAGCAGGTCTGGTTCATCCCTGAGATCCCAATCGCCTATGCGCCTTATAAATTTTAATGGTCAATGAAATTAGTTACCTGAATTATTGGTAAAATTCATAGCCTGGCAATAAAGAAAGCTGTTGTTATTCCCATCATAATTTGATGAACTAAATTATATTACACTAGCTGTTGCCCGCGGCTCCGTCTGCGTGGAATTCTGATCCCGTTCATCGCTGATGTATAAGCTATATTATTGTAAAGTTTCATTGAAATCCATTCAGTAGTTTTAACGTGAAAGAGTCACAAACATCCTCAAATGTATACATCCTCACATACTTACAAACTTTCGCGTATTTAATTACCAAGGATTTCAATCGATTATAATACGATTCTATAATATACTCTGTAGTATAAGAGTATAAGTCTGTAGATTTCTTCAAAATATATAAAGTCTGTGCCCAAGAATATCAAAATTCATGTCAAAACACTGATTTGTCAATTATAGGTGACATGTCAAATTCTACAAAATAATAACAACAAAAAAATGCGCTACAAAAATTATCAGTGAATACCAACAAATTTAGGGATAAGTATAGGAACAAATTCCTAATGATTCTTGGCCCGAGTATATACGTTTGTGCAGAGCTACGGCCTCTGGAACCAGCAGAGGTTTGCCTCAGAAAAAGAGCACTGCGCGACGCCACAATCTGTATTGGTTGGCTAAAATTTGCAAGTATCTATAATTATTTTTTTCTATTGTTTGCTTATTTTTAGAAATAGGAATAACGACAAAATGTAAAATTATTGTGTGTTAGCAAAATTCTGATTAGAAATGGGATGCTTAAATTTGTTTCTGGTACACAGGGCTAATAGATTGAGGTTTATTATTTTATTTTAACGAACCATGTGGAATAAAACTAATAGAATAACCCTCCCGTGATCACGCCATTCATGTTATTTCAAGAGCAGCGCTGCGTGAGGCGGATACCCGTCACACGCGACGGACAGGCAGACGCACTGCGCGCGCATCCGCGACCTGCACCCGCAACCTGCACCCGCTAAACGCAGCGAAGGCGCTTAGTATGCTAACTGTTCAAATCGATTAAGATAAAGAAAAGAAAAGAATATGTTACTTAATTGAACAGAAGTTTCTTATTATTTTTCTTGAATTATTGTTTTTCTTTGAGAGTGACTTCCGTCTGACCTGCCAACCCTGAAATGAAAGCTTACACCCGGAGACTCGACCCTCAAGCAACAAACAAGACGTATGTACGTATTGTTGTATTCTTATTCTGGGGACAAAACAAGGAAATAATGATAAGAAACATCGTAGAATACATGAGCTAATTTTTTACAGCTTTCAGTTTTTTGCTACATAGTCCTGTTTTTTCTAACAGACAGCTATAGTGAGGGAAGTATATCAGACATACTGAAAGGAATAATTGTGTTCATTATACCACTACAACTCATCAATGGAATGCTATTATTTTTGGGAGCTGTCGAAGTTAGTATTTTTAAGACTAATGCTCGTATTCTAGAACAACCCTCTCAGTCCCGGATCTTCGTATATCTAAGGACAGATTGTATAAACAGATTCACAGATTGTTTATATAATCTGTCATCAGATGAATCGAGATTCACCATAAAGTACCATTCTTCAATACGGGCCTTAATTTATATTTAAGGTGTGTTTAGTGGTTAAGGAGTCGACCTTACAATCGAGAGGCCCGAGTTCGAACACTACCCATAGCTTAGGATAAAGGAGTTTGATGTATACTAGTAAATTCGATTACTAAGATCATTAATAATTTACTCTTAACATATCTGTTTAAACTACAGAACTCCAAATTTTAGTAGGATTTGTGTAATACTAAACATACCTTGATGCTTGAATGAAATTCTGAAGCATTTATTATGCTAACTTTTCAAATCTATTTAAGAAGTAAAAATAATCGACTCCGGGCGGGACTCGAACCCGCACGAAGTCGATTCTTTTTCCTTTCTAAATCGATACCTTGATGCTATTGTTAATAAGGCGGGATTAACGATATATGATGAAGAAGTCATCATCCTTGCCTTATTTCCGGTTGCATCCTTCTCATTGACAGTAAGTATAATATTGTTAACTTGATGTATTGGACAGCAAAACTGACAGCCTCCGTGGCGTAGCGGTAGTAAACGCGGCCGCTACGCAGGAGGCGCGGGTTCGATCCCCGCTCAGTGCAAATATTTGTGTGCATTAAATATGGGTATTTGCATTAGTCTGGTCGTGCCTCGGAGAGCACGTTAAGCCATCGGTCCCGGTTGCCATAAGAACATCTATGGCAGTCGTTACGGGTAGTTGGTGCCCTAAAAAGTCCAAAAACAACGGTCTAGCTGTAAAGCTTCGATATCGCCTAATGTTAACATTGGATCGTGGAGGTCAAATGGCAATCGCTTCACGGAAAATATCGAGGTCTAGCCAAATCTGTAGCTATGACTGGTAAAAGCGGACCCCAGACCCCGAGCTGAAAGCTTCGGATGCGACTGGAAATTAACGCTAGGAGGAAGATTGGACAGCAAAGTGAACTTACACTAGAATGAAGTAGTAATGGTAACACATTACAGCTTCATTTTTAGTAAACACACCATACACACTGTAAACACGGCGTAATACAAAAAGCAGTGGAATATACCACGGTGATGGATTAGAACAGAACAAAAAGTGGAAACAGTGATGGATTTATTCAGTCGATTAGAGTGGAATTCGCTTTTAGAGTTACCTGATTGGATTCGAAGAAATGGACTTGAGAGTTAACTGGGCATGACAGGAACTGGACCTAAGAGACCGAAAGGTCCTAGAAGTGTCGACTGAAAATGACAGCTAGATAATACATATTATGTATTGTTTATTTCCTGTTGAGTACCTATGGTTTACACGCCTTTTGGGGCTCTTTGAACCCTATTTACCAAGAATCTCAAATACAGACACTTCAAAATACGGGTTTTATCTATCATTTATGTTTTATTTCCTGAAGAATCTATGTAAAAGCTTTGACAATAAAACTCACGATTCCGTCATCGAACTCAAGACCAACAAAAGACATTTAAGGGATTTCGCTTTTATCATAAAACTACCTTTAGATCCTGCCCGCGGCTCCTAGTCATGAAAAAGAAAATATGTGTAAGAATTCGTTGAGTCTCTTCAATTTGCTTTCAAGTATATAGTCGTTATCGGTACAGTAACAACAGTAGTATCAACAGTCGAAGTTATCTTTAAAATAACTGTTTTATTGAACTGAATAAAATTGTATTACTTTGAAAATAATTATCATTTTTCTTTATATTTGCACTTCTGAAAAATGTATGTAATGTGGTACCTCCCAATTGGTGTCTTTGTGGGCCTTCACTTGTATAATGGTGCGTGCGTGCGCGTGTGCGTGCTTGCATGCGTGCAAGTCCTAATACAGAAGCAATTCTTCGACTTCAGTAACAGAAATGATTGCAACAGGGAAATTATTGATTGCAAAGTTGGCAACATCTGAGGACGACTATACTTGGATTCAATTCGTTATTAATTTTATTAATTTAATAAACACAATCGTTCCAGAGGAAACCCTCGGCACTACAGTTAGCCTTGTGGGTAACACTACTCCTAGCTGCCATCAACACTATACTTGGATTCATAGGTGCTGTATATTTCATTCGTATGGGCTTCCTTCCTATACATTTCGTTTTGTCGCTGCTGTATGCTTTAATAGCATTTTCGATATTCAGTAAGTAAAATTTTAATCTTATTTATTTCCTTTATTTTTTCCAATATGTTTGTGTTCTGAAACCGTGTCTTGCGTGGATTCCAAAAAATTAGCTAGACCTTAGCTATCCAGCTATTAATGGTCTAGCTAATTTTTCTTAGCTAATCATCCAATGATTATGACTGTTCATCAACTTTATTTATTTTCAATTTATGTTAAACCAATCTGCTTTTAATCAGTTTGTAATAGTTCAGACTTTCACCTTTTTTAGTTTCTTAACTGATTTCTAAGAAGGAGGAGGAAGATTCGGATATTCGTTTGTGTTCAGTGAATTTGAATAAATATAAATGACAATGTGTAACTTTAAAGCTAAATAGCAGTTATAGACAGAGACACCAAACTTATAAATTTCCGTGTTTTGGAACAGCCATTAATTGGGTGTCTTCAAGACGTAAGAGTAACGTATTCACCCCAGAATAGGTTACTTCTAGGCAAGCGTGTCTCTCACCAACAGTTGAGATAGGTAATGGTCAAACGTGAGCTTATCAACCGTAAAAAACACTATTTAATCGTAGATTTATATATTATCTTGTTTAGTGATAAAGTGTATCAATTTTAATTTTTCAGCTGTAATGTGCCATGACATAATAGTGATATACACATTGAAGATAATGTTGGGGCCACTCCCATCTGAACTTACCTGTGTATCAGATATATGTAGTGTAGGTGATGCATGCAGTGGAAGCTGCTGTGGACAATAAAAATAAATAATAAGTTTAAACGATTTTTTTTTGTTTTCTTCTACATGATATTGAGAGCTCCATAAAGATATTTTATGATTCCGTAGCCGACCGCATACGACAACTACCGACGCACGCACATGCGCGTAGTTTATTGCGGCTTCTCAATGGTCCCCTTTATTCGTATCACAGTTTAACAAAAAGTATTTTTTTTTTTTTAAAGAATATTAGCAACCGAAATTACTAATATTCCCGTTAACCCCTCCAACTAAGCTAAATTGCTTGTGCTAGGAGTGGGTTCACGTCGGTAGTGTAATGGCCAGGATTCGAACCCGGGACCTCTCGATCGTAAGGCCGACTCCTTAACCACTAAGCTACCGACGCTTAATGGGTCTCTGCTGCATGCGTCGGCTCTGTTCTGAAGAGCTGATGAGCTCTTCCAATTTTATCTCACCCTCTCCTTTCCTATTTAGGACAACACGTGCAGGGCTTAGATGCCAACCGCATACGGTGCAGAATATTCCATCAAGAACCAAGCGGTTCGGCGACTCCTTCTTCTGCCGCACCATTAAGTCTTGCAATTCCTTACCAGTTCACGTGTTTCCCTCTTCCTACAGTTTCGGGTCCTTTAAGCGGGGCATGAAAAAGCATCTGATGAGGCCGTCAAGCTGAGTGCCACCATTGTAACATGATACGTGTCTGTAATGGTGACCCTCTTTTCAGAGACTTTGCCTTCAGCTTACCATCAGGCGAGGCGAAGTCAAATTGACGTGTCCTATATAAAAAAAAAGTATACGGTCGGCTTCGGTATCATACCTTAAACCTCGAAGCACCGCATTTTAGACTTCCACGGGCAAGCATTGGAGATAAAGGAAAATCGCTCTTAATGCATTCACTGACGGTTCAATTTCCTGGGCTGGCAGCACTGAGTCTAGACTCAGAACTACTTTATATAAAAACTCAATAACAATTTTTGTCTGAAAATCAGGCTGGAGAGAAGGAAGACTTCTCGGCGAAATCCGTGCTGTTCGATACTTAGCCAAAATCAGTTCGGTTTCCTAGAGGTTTCTTTACTAGGTTATTAAAAAAAAGTGTCTCAGGGCTACTTGTCTCAGTCTCAGGTTGACGGGGGCTAATTGTCACATATGACACTGGAATTAATGAACATGCTATTACTCCACATAGTACTGGCCTACTCCTCAGCTTTGCGACTTAATTTTTCATAAAATGCCTTTGGACTGTATTCGACTGCATTTATACAATAATGTTTCTAATTAATTGTAGAAAATGTGTATTTACGAAGGAAGTTCATTCACATCTTGTATATTGGCCTAGTATCTATTTATTCTTCTTAATACATCCAAATACGAACCAAAAGTATCCAAGATTGTCAACCCCAAGCATTCCAGTTAATTCGCCAGGCACATTAGCTTAAGGACATTATAAAATTATTGAATTTGTATGAATTTTGCCCGACTTTACTCCCTCACCTGGGCGTAATAAAATTTGATTTGAACAAATTTGATGTCATACACACATCGTAGGATTTGATAATAAATATGATTTTCACATATTTAAATTTAATCTTAGACGGATGAGGAAATGATATAACCAATTTGAAATCCCGTGGCAATGTTCGTTAAACTAATTTGAATGGCTGTCGGCGGCGACCATATTTTATTCAATTTAATCACCTAATACTAATATGTAGATAGTTGTTTCTTTCTTTGACATATGAACTGAGAACCTTGGCCACCTGGAGCAGTTTGCTTCGCCTAGAGTTCAGTTTCCAGGAGAGAATCGTGTGGTATACGTAAAATTTATGGCTTGAGCCCTCGTTTGCTAATACTACGATTATACCAATTTTACTAACTCATTGTAACTAACACAGCATCTATCTTCTGAACTCGTATATTAATTAATAGATACAATTACATGTAGTTACATTTCTTGAATTCAACTAATAATAATGATATCCAACTTCGACGAGCGCCCACAACGTAATCCCACCAAAAAATGTCCACAAAGAGTATATTCGCTCATTCAGCTGTGCACCACCGACAAATTTTCCCCTGCCTTTTCTCACCAGCCCCTCTAGACAAGTGGCAATTCGTTGCTCGGCGTATGATGGAATAGGATGCCAAATATATGGGATTTGACATTATATGACAGGCGTCAACGAATGTCAAAAACGTCAAATCCTATACATTTGTCATTCTATTCCATCATACGCCGAGCAACGAATTGCCACTTGTCTAGAGGGGCAGCTGTGCAATTCTCTTAGCGTTCAGCGTCGAGCACAACGTTGCGATAATCTTAATCGAGATTGTCATTGGTCGATATCCAGTGACGTCACCCTGTCTGACCAATGACAATCTCGAACGAGGTTGTCGCAACGTTGTGCTCGACGCTGAACGCTAAGAGAATTGCACAGCTGAAGTTGTCAGTGTTGTCGGCACTATAAATACATTCCGAATTCATTGATTATACAAAAATATGTAACAATTGCACTATAAATCGTTATTAGGTATATTTTTTCATGGTAATTATTAACCAAACCTGAAATGAATGAAATTCAATGAGAGATCGTTGCGAGGCAGATACCGAAAAGTATAGTGTACAAGCAGTAACAAAAGTAATTTAACGCATTGCAGTTTTCAGACTAAACACCTAATAATAAAAAAAAAAAATATTAATAAAAAATCTAATACATTCACTAAATCAAATGCATCGCAAAAATACTGTGTTTATAACAGTAGATATAATATGGTCAAAGTTGAAAATAATCCACAGCAGTAAACCATTTCACACACAAGTACAAAATACCTATAAGTTAAACCGAAAAAAAAAGCCCGCTGAGTTTCTTGCCGGAGTCTTCTCAGGCCGGGGCCGCGTTTCGAACCGGTGCACGCGGACCACCGCGGTGGTCCATTTGCTAAGCTAGTCTTTAGTACATATATGTATATTATTGACGTTTTGTAAGTGCCGTTTTGATGGTCAATACAGAATAAATGATTTTTGACTTTGACTTTGACTTTGACTTTGAATTATACTGTTATAATCTTTAACTAACATACGCGGATTAAACAAATAATTGAATGAAAGACATGACGTCTTAAGGAAGATGAGCAGTAATTTATTAAGATCATTGTAAGCAACGGATTTTAGGATTGCAGCAAAGATATTTTAATACTCGAGCTTTGCTTGATGGGTGTTTAACGGGCCATCTGGGCTTTGTCGTGCGCCTGGGTAATCTCTCAGAACAATGAAAGCGTTTGTAAAAGTATATTTGATTTAAGTTTTATTCACTTGAAAACGCCTTGTACCTTTTCGTGTAGTACAAGATGTTTGTAATTCTTGATATGAATTTTAAAATGTTTTTTTCTTTTTTATAAATAGACCAGGGATCGAGTGGGCACCTCAAAATTATGAAGGGACGAATGGGCACTGGAAACGAATTCCAGGGGACCAGTGGGTACTAACCCTTTTTATCGTGGTATCTTGTTGTACAGTCGATATAGGAGATACGGTTGCGTTGTTGTTGGTTTACATAAGAAACTTATATGTAGAGGTGCAACCCTTTCTCTTTTGTCGACTGTGCAAGTGATTTTTGGCAAAAATTTAGTTTACTTGCACTAGTGTTGGATATGATGCAGTGTATGTACCCTGAGTAGGTAAGTGATATGAATGGGAACAAGGCGATGGTGGTGACTGGGAATAACCAGACCTTAACCTACAATTTCTTATTTGACAGAGATCTATATAAGCATGGTGTCGGTCTCATGTCTCCCCTGATCAACCCCCTGGGGGAGACATAAGGATTTTTAAGTCCTAGTATCTCCCTTTACTAGGGGAGACACCAGTACTGAGTTTAGAAATTATTTTGAAGTAGGTACTCGTCATTATAATTCTCTGAGCCTTTTCTTAACTCTAACTGTGATGTAGCTGAATCTTAATGTTTTCCGTGAAGCGACTGCCATCTTACCTCTACAAACAATTGGCGATATCGAAATTCTGTAGTTGGACTAATCGTATTTTTGAGGGCCCCAACCACCATTAACAACTGCCATAGATGTTCGTATGAAAACCGGGACCGACGCGCGACGCTAAATATGCTTTCCGAGGGCCCCGAAGTCGCGTCATCTATACATGAATATACACACACAGACAACCTTTGTGTGCGTCTGTACAGTAGATCTATGTCATTCTATTATGCACATAAGCAATCGTGCTTTAGGGCACTAACTAGAGGAAGACGATAGTTATATAAGGACCCTCTCCATAGTTACTTGTGTTGGATTGTTTCGAAACATTTTATGAACGGTCATGGAAAGCTTACTGTAAGCAGCATTACCTATCTTTCCGGACCGCATTACGTAAGCAAATCTAACACGTGAATATATACCGGAGGAAAGTTCCAAGCTCTGAACTACATAATTTATGTTTATGCCAAGTAACCTGCAGTTAATATGTTACTCGAAGACCGGGCATTTGGCCAAGGCTTTGTTCAGGCTTAACTAAAATCCTATCCCGATGTTAGTTTTCTAACAGGCTTTGGATCCTTAATAAATCACAAAGTTTAGTTAGTACCATATATATTATAATGTATGTATCACATCCATACTAAAATTATAAATGCGAAAGTAACTCTGTCTGTTTGTCTGTCTTTACACTTTCACGCCTAAACCACTGAACCGATCTTGATGAAATTTGGTAAAGAGATAGATTGATGCATGGGAACGGACGTAGGCTACCTTTTTTCATAAATGAGCCCTTGGGAAAGGACATAGACTATGTTTGGTCGCGATAACCGATATCCACGCGGACGGAGGTGACCATTCTCAATTTATTGAGGCCCCTACGTGCCTCGGAGATCACATTAAGCAAGGTCTGTCAGTCCCGGTTGCCATACGAACATCTATGGCAGTCGTTTCAGGTAGTTGCAGCCCTAAAAGTCCAACAACTACAGAACTTACATATCGCAAATGGGCTCTGGAGGTCAGAATTAATCGCTTCACATAAAATATCGAATATCAGTTACTTCGAAGGTGGACTAAAAAAGTGACCTCATCTGAGTTCAAAAGGCTCAGACGATGATAATATTTTTTTGTACAGTCAGCATCAGATCGATCTTGACGAGCAAAGTACTCAAAATGCTCTTAATGCCTTAGTTTTCCACACACACACTGAAGGTGTTCGGACAATAATACAATTTAAATAAAAAAAGTTGATAGATAGATAGATAGATAGATTATTCTTTATTGTACACTTTACAAGTATGACAAGTAGGTAGCATGTATATGGCTTAATGTACAATGGGCGGCCTTATCGCTGGAAGCAATTTCTTCTACTACTCTTGGTACTAAGATCATTTTGAGACTTCACAGTTAAGGTCGTTCTGACGCTGACTGTACGTACGTCAGTAAGTTTCTCGTAATTTTATTTCAGTGAGTAATCGTTTCCTGCAATCTTTTAAATTATCTGCCATTCACATCAGACAATCGAATCATCAATATTATCTTTTTGGTGAATTTGATCATGGCACCTAGTTATGGTTGATGAACAGATTCAGTGTTTCCGATTGCAATTTGAAACACTTTTTCTTTCTATTGTTAGTGAGGTTGGCGTACAATCATCTTTGGATCCTTTCGGAACATTACGTTCAAAGAAATGATACAATTAAGAACCATTTTTCGACAGTTTTGTATATTATGTTCTATTATAACCGATCAGTTTTATATGACGTTACATATACTCACGCCTGTAAATCCACGAAGAGGTAGGCAGAGGTGTATCAACACCCACATTACGTGACATCGACAACTATGATTTTCGGTGCCACGTAATAGGAAACGAGCCTATTGCCCGCAAGCAGACACTTAATCATGGGCTGCATGTTTACTGTCGGATGTAGAACAGCCCTATCCCTTAGTCGCCTTCTACAACACCCACAGAAAAAGATGGGGTGACCCTATAATACTCCACTGGAACCCCTTACGGTTTCTTTTTTAGTATTGTATAGTACCTATTTACCTTGTAAATAAAGAATTTCTTAGCAAATAACCTTGTGTGTATCCGTTATGTTGCGGAAGTATTCTAGAGATCAACAAGGTGATGTTATATTATCAACAGGGGAATTACCTTTTTCGCTTTCATGTGTCTAAAGTAATATCTCATTACATATTATTCTGATAATAATATAGAGCGGCCTCAGTTGGCCGATAGATAGAGGAATAAAAAGAGTCTATGTTTTTACTATACTCTTATCTTGCGCATGACTCCAAAGGTTTCTGTTTCCTCTGTTTATTGCATAAATTTCATTTTGATAGATGGGAAACAAACTTACAAATACTATACAAATACCTGTTATACACACGTATACCAGGTATTTATTCTGTTTCAGTTTCAGTATGAATGAATTCTTCTTCTTCATCGTGTCATTGGCAGCAAATTAAAATTAATTTAAATAAAATTAGATGCGCCCAGCCTAGAACTCGGCGACATTGACTGCACCTTCCGTCACTTCATTTAGGTCGGCAGTTGTGCAGTTGTAGGGACACAACGGGCACGACAGAAGGTGATCCATTGACTGCAGAGGTGCATTCTTTATACAATTGAATGAATACAATAATCAACACCCCATTTCATCCGAAGGGTGTCGTAGGAGGCGACTAAAGGTTGGAGACTCCGTGGTCCCCACACCGGAAAAGGGCCAGATAAAATCCAGCACCAACCCAGCGTAGAAACACTAGGCCCAAGCCTTCCTACATTTAGAGAGGCCTATGGACTGCTATAGGCTAACTGATTTAACTGCCATGCCTAAAAAATACATAATTATTCAAGAAGTTGCATTAGTCTATTTAATATCAATGGTCATTTTAACTTACCAAGATTTGGTCTGAAGAATCTGAGGACTTAAAGTAAGTCTCATGTTTCTGTAGGCATAACTTATCTATAATTAAAGTAATATGTAAAATCAGCTATGAGAGCTAATGTCTGTTGACCAAGCGTTTGAAAAAAAAATACAAATAGAGTTAGTGTAAACTGCCATTATATTTCCATTTTATGACAATTCACACATACTAATAAATACATCCATACTATTGTGTAGAATATACCAGATATAACAGACACAAGTGCATGTCCAAATCCTGTGCCTTCAAAACAAGAGGAATCAAAGACACAATACAAGAATATAGATATTATTATCATCCATATTATTGTTAGGTGAGCCAATATACCCAGGATGTACATCCCGAAGTAAATTTTCAAACTTCGTAATACTCCAATCATTAACAATATACTTGAACCAAAAACGATGACAAGGGCAAGAGAACCAATGAATAAACAGAGCAATAAGTCCAGTTTATGTTTGTATACCACTTTATACTCACTGTTGTGTATGGTTATCGAGAAAATAAAGAATACTCCGACAAAACCGTATAGGATTCCAAAGCAGCTGATGATCAACGATCCGATTTTTAAAGGTAAGCATAGAACAAATTCATTTGTATCACATTTCAAAACCGATTCTAAGCACCTTTTGCCCACTTTAGATGCAAATGCTTTCATTTTCTTTGTCTTCTTATAATGTAACGAATGACAGCAGCACAATCACCACAATCTTGCCAATGTCCAGTTAAATATAATAATTATATTTATGGTTATAATTATTATAACCAATACAAATAAACATTTTAGCGAGACAAACTGAATTTCTTAAAATGCGAAATATTTGTCCTTTCTAGAGATAGTTTTATTTGTTTACTTGTTTTCGCACCTGTGTCAAAACGTGTCAAAAATGATACGCTTTTTAGCTATGACTCAATTGACTTTAGTCAATAGAGGTTCATAAAAAGAGAATAGTATCTCAAGATCTGTCCATAAACCAAGGTTCTTTTTTTTTGTTTAGGCATGAAAAAATGTAACTTTTGCATTTCACGGGCTCGGAAAAGCCGGGTATGGTTGTTTTAGAATGGTGAGAGCCCCTCTCACCATACTAAAACAACCTGCCGTGTGCCAAGGGAGATAAAAAGGTGCAATGTCAATGAAGTTTGACCACGAGGAAACGTAATTCCTCATAGTCAAACCAGTTTGACCAAAAAGTTTAACTACGAGGAAGCACCGCATACGTCGCGACTTGGTGAATGAACTGTCGGAAGCACTACGCTCTCGTCGACGGATCACCCAATCGCTGACCCGCAAATGTCAGTAAACGAAGGGCCCCGCTCAACTTAGTGTAACTGTACATTCGCTCTTATTTCAGAAGTATACGTTATTTTATTAATCAAGAAAGGTATATGCTCATATTCACACACATCCTGATTTAAATATACAATAATGTACATGTACTTAATATGATGATAATAATGTATGCAATTACGTAGTCAACTAATACTGAAAATTTTTATATCAGCTTTTATACCGACTTCCGTTCAACATGTTCGTACGTACAGTAATTCTGCTACTAGTGACATATTTTACAATTTGTAATGTCTTTGTGAGTATTTTATTTTTAACTGTTAATTAGATACTCACCTGTATAACTCTGAGTATCAATAAAAATATGAGCTCGATAATATGATCGAGAACTCGTTACATATTTGGCCACCGAGTATTTTTTTCCAAGTCCTTGCCGCTACCGCGAATGGTTATCACTTTAACTTGTGAACATAGATATCGTATTATCTCCCTCTACCAACTCGATAATAGAGTTCAGTGCTTGTGAATCAAATCGGACCTCAAGGGTAGTATATAGTTGTACTTACTATTTCTATGTTGTTATAGTTTTTTTTTAATCAAACGAAATACTTCCTACCTCTTTTGCATGCATTATAATTATAGGTACATGGTTTATCAAATATGTTTTCAGAGCCATGATATATTATTAAGCCAGTTTATTTTCGGCAATCTTTCTGATTGCCAACAAACAGTAAGCATTCAGTGAATTAAAAAATATTTAAACATCATCATCATCATCATTTCAGCCCTAGGAAGTCCACTGCTGGACATAGGCCTCCCCTATAGATCTCCAATAGGACCGGTTGGAAGCGGCTCGCATCCAGCGCGTTCCCGCGGCCTTAATGAGGTCGTCTGTCATTTAAACATAATTATCTCAAACTAGAAAAATAAAAGAAGGGAAACTGGATACAGGCATTATCAGTTGTCTTATACCTGCCTGCTTACCTATAATAATAATAACCCCGCAGGGGCAGCTTGTGGCGAGCTGTTGGTGAGTGGCGACACCACGTACCCTGATTCTCCCGAGCCTCGGATTTATTCCCCCTCACCTCATGTGCTTGCCTTTATTGGCCGGTCATGAGTGGAGTCGCAAGAGCGGAACCTATGCTCCAGGTTGGAAGTGTAAAATGTCATAACGCCGGTGACGCGCCCCGCAGACTCACCTCTCGACAACCTTAGCCGCTCAACGGGTGTTATCTCATGGCCGCTCTATGTGTGGCTATTTTAATGGGCCCATGCAATGAGTTGGCAAGTCACCGTCTGCCTTTTTTAAATTTTGAGACTTATTGAAACGGCAGGCGTCCGTTAGTCTTCCCCCATAGCCCATTCATTAGTCCATCCAACACTTAGCCCCATAGCCCATATCCTAGTTTCTATCGTACAGCAATAGTCTCTGCACCTGGCGGGGTCCATCTCCGGGTGTATCATATTGTGCACTCGGGGATGGTATCCGTCATGTGTGTATCCCTAGCATATTAAATTATCTAGAAAGGGCCTCAACGTCTTGGCTTCGGCCTGATGCACGCCTTCCAAAGGCCCGGGACTCCATAGTCCCGAGAGCTAAGGAGCAGAGAAACAATAATGATAATAATAATTTGTGTATTTTATCTTGAAGTGCGTCTTAGTGGTACCAGACCGAGCGATAGTAAATCATGTAAACTTAAAATATGTCAAGAATCTTACAGTGAATGTTCGAAGAGCCAGCAAAAGGGGTCTGTATGTGGTGAATATACAAGGAATTATCAATGTTCCTATGGGAAATAATATGACGGTATGTATAGATTATAGCCTTTTGTAAGTATCCATCCCTGATCATGACGATGATCCAGTACGAGTTCTAAAGAGGTAAACATTTTGCTTCCGTAAAGTTTTTCAACTTCTTATTTTTTTAAAGTATTGAGCCTACAGTAAAATGTCTAGCCATAATTCATAGTAAAATGCAAATAAATAAAGTGGAAGTAACTAAAGAGATATTATTAATAGTTTTCAATGTACAAGCAAAAAACTGAAAAATGACCTTTTTTCATAACACTTAGGTGGCAGGCAAACATATGGCCCACCTGATGGATTGTGGTTACCGTGACCTATGGACGTATGCAACACCAGGGGCGTCACACTCGCGATGTCGACCCCGTAAGAACCTTTTAATGCCCTTCTTGAAGAACCCCATACTGTACCTTCCCTTGCCTTCTGTTTAATGCATTTGCATTATTTACTCCGGTCAAAGTAAACCAAAATATAGGAGTGAGGGTACAATAATGTGCACCCAGAGAAAAAAATCCAGGCATCGTCTGATCAGTGAGGACTTTCCAGATTCCATTTATGGTGGTGTTTTCAAAAATCCTACCAACTTTCAGCTGGGTGCGAATTATTGTAACCTCGGATTTGTAAATTGACCGGATTAATTGTCTTCATTTCAGTGAACATGATCCTCATTTATTGAACGTATTATTTTGTTTGATAAACAGGTCCATGTGATGTTATACGAGCACAGCTCCAAATTTAACCAGTATATTAAAATTTTCATCGAGTTTCACCACAAACTATGTGATATGATCCGGGACGACCAAATTTTCGGTGCTGTTGTCCGAAAGATTGGTGTGACGCAGTGTCCCATACAACCGGTAAATATCTAATTATTAATAGTAATCTTAATTTATTAATTTATTGTTGTAACTGACATTTTTATATATTTGTAATCTAAGTATGTAATCCATTTGACATCATTAATCTGACAATTACTTTAATTTAATTTAATTATAATTTCTTGACATTTTATATTTGACATTTCACTGTCATACAATTAATTTTATAATGTATAAATTATTTTACAAAACATAATTACGTTTATGAAATTAAAAAAAATCCCCAAATTTTGGGGAAAAAAGTTGAAGCTGGTATACTCTTTTTTAAAAGTACCCACACATAAAATATTGTAGTTTTTAGTTTGAAACCATTGTAAACCTTTGAAAATGCCGTAAGGTGAAACCGGTAAGGTTCAAATAAATAAATAATAATTGTGGAAAAGTACAAGTGATTTATTCAATATGATAGCAAAACCTACCGTGTAACGGATGCCTTAAACTCAGACCCATATTCTATCGCTGAATCTTGATCTACTTGTTGTCTACTTGAGTATAAATTGTAAAGACAGTTTTGACAGACTGTCTATACAATCTATCCTCAAATAAATCGAGATTTAAAACTAAATAGCATTCTAGAATTATGGTCCTTAGTTCTTAGTTGTTCTTAGTCAACAGATTTTCAAATACACAACTATCCTTTCTCTGTTTATTCTTTCTTCATCATTTTCATCACATTATTTTTACCTTTACCTTTATATTTTTACCATTGTTTACATCCTATGTTGGGTGTGCAATATAACTATCTATCTATCTGGACTGGACTTTTACAGTCTAAACACGTTATCTGTAGTAATTAACTGGCATTTCTTAATTTTAATCCTTTGGTTATATTTCAGGGTCCAATATCATGGAATAATCTAACCTTAGCGAAAGACCTAGATTTTGAATTGCCATTTGAAGCAGGCAAAGCTGAATTCAAGTTAAGGAGCGAATCAGCTAATGAATTAATTTTGGCGGCAGACATTATATTTCATGTTCAACGAAAGAATCGCAAATCATGATTAATAAATAATATTTACCTACTTATTTACCTTTTACTACTTTTATTTAATGAAACAATGTGGCTATGTTATTGACAGGAAAAATGTTAATTTATGTAAAAAACAGTAAACTGGACTAAGCTGGTGCGGTATGAAAGGAATATAATCCTACAGACGCCAAAGCTGTGGAATGATCTCCTCGCTTTTTTTTCCAAGCGACTACAATATGAGGTTCTTCAGAGGGCATTAGAAGGGTCGGCAGCACGATGAGTGTAACGCTCCTGGTGTTGCTTACGTCCATAGGACACGGTAACCGCTTTCCATCAGGTGCGCCGTGTGCTTGTCTGCCGCCTAAGTGGTATAAAAAATGCCCAGAATTCGCTAACTACTGTGCCATGGAGGCAGACTTTTTTCTTCAATCTCAGCACGTATATTATAGTAAGATAACGACAATACAATAATTAGACCCCATCACTAGTGTTGCCGCTCGATAGTCGACTATCGATAGTCTATCAATAGTCGACTATTGTTAGACTATCGATAGAAATATCGATAGTATCGATTTAGTCGATACTATCGATTGTCATTGCAATATTCAGCATCAATAGTATTGAAACTATCGATACTATCGATAGTACTTACATTGGGTATTGAAAAACGATTATATCGATACTATCGATAGTATTACTGTGCGTCGATAGTATTTTTACTAACGATGCTATCGATACAATCGATAGTATCGACAATATCGATACTATCGATAGGCTTATCGATATTATAGATGATTTTCGAGGACAACTATCGATAGTCAAACTATCGATGGTTCGGCACCACTGCCCATCACTATAATCTGATGATAGAACGAGCCAATGTTTCATGTGTAATACACAACATAATTTTATTTAGATCGGAAATAATTATTGTTATGGGCATAAAAATATCAGTTAGTAGAATCAAAATGATGTTAAACGTTTTGTAATTTTGAATAATATTCATAACAAATAATTGATACACAGATACACAAATAAATAGCAATTTGATTTACTTGTTCAAATCGTATTATAATCGGCAAATCACATCAGAAAAATACATGTTACAATTTCAGGTACCTATACAAAAAATTTAAATAGGTATTATTTTACCTATTACCTATTATTATTATACCTATTCATGATTATGCCAGAATTGTAATGATGTGATATCAGATGGTTTTAAACCCCATTTTACCAATAGTTTCCGTTTTATCATAAGTTATTAATAAATTACTTTTTATGGTTGAAGATGTAATGATCAATGTACGGACAGTGATTCTTAAATAGCTTGGACATGTAGAGAAGATGGATGAAAGGAGAATGACGAAAGAGATTTATCAGCCTAGGGTGCCACTACGACCTAGTGACTAAGTGAAGGTCGACCTAGGCGTAAGCCAGGATTGTAGCCAGTGGAAAATGTTATGTCTGCCTACCCCAATGGAAAAGTGGTTTGAATTTATGTATGTTCATTGATTCACTTTAGCTTAGACGGGTCCGAACTGGCTGACATCTTCAACAAATCACTGCAATTGCTTTGGTATAACTCCGGACACGTATCTTGGACCTAAAATGTGCTCAAAATGTGCCCTAAAACATTTCTTAGGTGTCTTTTGAGGATGGCACGGGGTGCTACTGCAGTGGACGAACTCAAATACACCAAGCATAGATTATTACAAAGCAATCCGTGGGCGCCAGAGCCTCGTTTGTCTTGCGATTTAGGCCCAAGATACATATCCGGAGTTGTAGGTACGTTAAATAGGCTACAAATGAATACATATTTTTTATAATGAAGTTTTAAATTATAAAGCTTAAGAGCTTGTTTATTTGGTTCAAAGCGTTAATCTCAGGAACACTGGTTAGAATTACAAAATTTTTTTTATTGAATAGCCCGTTTATCGAGAAAGGTTAAAGCATAGCCTGTACCTGGACAGAAGAATGACCTGGGCGAACCACATCAAAGCAAAAAAGAAAGAAGCAAAATTGCAGTTTCATACATTTAACTGGCTACTGGGCCGACAATCACCACTCTCTATTACCAATAAACTTCTAGTCTACAAAAGCATCATAAAGCCCAAATAGGCTTTACCTATGGAATAGAACTCTGGGGCTCTGCTAGCAACTCCATCATAGAGATCCTACAGAGATTTCAAAATATCGCTCTGAGAACTATCTCCAAGGCGCACTGGTTCGTAAGGAATAAGGAGATCCATGACTACCTAGAGATGCCCACTGTCAGGGAAGGGGTCAATAACAACAGCAGAAATTATAAAGAAAGACTAGAGAAGCACAGGAATGACCTGGCAAAGGTCCTACTGAACTGACACGAAAATGTAACACGCCTTAAGAGAAAATACTGGACTTAGACCAAAGAAGTTAAATTCTGCCACCTAATGGGGTGTCATTTAATGAAATGACACCTTATAAATGCTAATACATTGGAACTCACCTGATTATGGCTGAATAGCCGATTGCAGATAAAAATAGAGAAAAAAAAATAGCTTTTTAGGGTAGAGTATTTAAATAAATGTAAATTTCATTTTGATTGTATATTTTATTGTCAAAACTTGGTATACCACACATTTTCAAGATATACTTATATTAGTGCTAGTAAATTATTAATATTTATTATTAAACTCAAATTACAAACAGTGTCATCCTCTAGGGACAGTTTTACCATCATCTTGAAAGTTACTACGAGACCACTTCTAACAATTTCTTTTCCACTGGGTTCCAATAATACAGAAAGATCACTCTTTCCTTTTTCGAACACATTTTCAAGACATACTTATATTAGTGCTAGTGAATTGTTACTACAATTAAATTATTGAACTCAAATTACAAACAGTGACGTCCTCTAGGGACAGTTTTCATAGCATCTTGAAATTTACTACGAGGCCGCCTCTAGCGAATTCTTTTCCACTGGGTTCCAATTTTAGAAAAAGTTCACCCTTTCCTTTTTCGAACGGCCAGACAGAAGGGAATTCGTCGTTGAATGACATATTCATCAAATGGTATCTCCCCTAAAACAAAATGCACACACTTATTACTTGACTCCCCATTTTGCCTTGCTCTACCTTCATCCAACGATGTTTTTTTTATTTCACTTTGTTATATAAATATGTTGCCTTACATGAACATTGAAAATATCAACTCAGCAAATCACACTGATATGAAATATTATGCTTTTAATATTTACCGCAGGCATGGGACAATTAGTGAGACCAGATTTCCGAACTACTGAGCCAAGGAAGAAATCTTTCAGTATGAAGTCGCAAAGTTTGAAGTGCATCTCCACAAAAGATCGTCTATATTCATTATGGAGATACTCATAGAAGACGACGTGTAACTGAAAAAAAAAACATTACATTTTTATCTCGATAAGGGAACAAAACCAACACGTAAACTCTCTTTGCAAGTAAAGAAAAGGAAGTGACTCAAAATGATACCTGACAGGAATGTATGGAGGAAAATGACATGTAGCACTGAGGAGGACAGGCAGATGATTTGTGTAAGTTTATTGAATACATTCCAAATCAAAATAATCTTGATTAATGGAATAGTAATTGTATATCTTACCGACACATTATTATTCGTCCAGCAGTGTTTACTAGTGAATTCCAAATTGACCACATATTCACCTCTTCTTCCATTGCGTCTTGTTTTTAATATTATATCTTCTGCATATTTTGGATCGACGGAGGATATTGATGGGACTTCGGGTATCAGTTTCATTCTTAAACACTACAAATAAAGCAAGTTTATGATATAAAGTTATAGTGGCGTGAAAATTGTTGCTAAAAGTTGACGTTTTTATTATATAAAAATAATTTATTAGAAAAAATCTACGTAAGATTTTGTTTTCTATTCCCATTTTAGGAATATATACTATATTATCAAATATATAATCATTATTTTTATTCATTCTAAAAACTACTCTATCTAAAAATGTCATAGACAATAGTTAATCTTTTTTTCTTTAGAGTGTTTTCTTACCAACTTGCTAAGTCACTCTGTTCTTCTATGAGTTCATCACTTTATCTAGTTCATGCAGTACATAATGTATTGAGACACTATAAAGGGATTATACTCTAAAGTGTCAATGAACGGCAATCTTTCAGCTTTGAATAAAAGAGTCAAAAGAAAAAGTAAGGCGGTGTGACAAAAGTGTCCAAAAAACTATAAGCTGAAGCTTTAAACCCAGTACTTGTATTTTACATTGGAAAGCAAACTATTAACACTGAGGAATGGGATGTAGAAGAAAAATCGGTTCAGCGTGATAGCTTATTAGACAGACTGACAGAAACACAGACGGACGGAAAGACAGACAGAGTTACTTTCGCATTTATAAAATTAGTACGGATTACTTACATTACTAAAATCATAGTTCCCAAGAAATATAACGAGTCCGACCAAATATAAAACTGGCACATTCATTATAAGCGAACGGACGAATGAAACTAAACTAAAATAAATATTTGTAAGGTACTAATTATTCTGTATGGATTTGTCCCTTCTAATGATAGTAATAGATTGAACTATAAAAGACAATTTTCCGCTAGTTACATTTTAAATACATAAATGACGGTTCATTACGTTCATAGATGGTTATGGCAATGACAGTTACGAAAATGGACGAAGCCATGTACAACATGCATCATTTTCTTCCATACTAATATTATAAATGCGAAAGTAACTCTGTCTGTCTGTCTGTTACGCTTTCACGCCTAAACCACTGAAACGATTTTGATGAAATTTGGTATAGGGGTAGTTTAGACATAGGCTATGTTTGGTCGCGATAACCGACATCCACGCGGGCGGAGCCGCGGGCAAAAGCTTGTATTGAATAATTTGATAGTATAGCTATTATGAGTTAAATAGTATTTTTTTTTTGTTATTCACGTGGTTAATATTAAAAGCCTGTCGCAGTATCTTCTCAAGTAGCATTGTTAAATGTATAAAAATAGCTGTTGCCCGCGGCTCGACCCGCGTGGATGTCGATTATCGCGACCAAACATAACCTATGTTCTTTCTCAACGTCTAACCTACACCTAAACAAAATTTTATCAAAATCGGTTCGGTGATTTAGGCGTGAAAGCGTGACAGACAGACATACAGAGTTACTTTCGCATTTATAATATTAGTATGGATATGGATCATACTTTAGCTACACAAGTATTACCGGTTCAGCCATGGAAGTACTATTACCTTACCTAATAAAGACTATAAGAATTAATAGAACAACTTCATTCGATTTCTAAGAGCAGTTAGTAGTCCTTATTTTTTTCAAGGAAACCTATATTTTTATAATTTTTCTGCCTTCTATGATAAGGAAAAGAGAAAACAATGATATGATACATAGGATTATACACAGGACGAAAACGGTATATAGGTGAAAATTAAGAGTCATGGACACTGGATAGTAATGCTAGGGAACTAAACCAAAGCTTCAATCGTTGAAAAATATTACTACCGTGAACCTGCCCCATTGTGGGTAGATTCTGTCTTTCAAGAGTGGTAAATAACTTTTTTTTATAATACTTAGGTCGCAGACAAGCCTACGGTTCACCTGATGGAAAGTGGTTGCCATGGGCTATGGATGAATACAATACCAGTGGAGTTACACTCGTGCTGCCGGCCCTGTAAGTACAGAGAGATTCTGTGCCATCGGCGAAGAAGTTAAGCAGGACAAGCCTTTGGTCTTCCCACTGACAGCACAAAACCTCTCCAGAGAGCTCTGGCTACCCTACCCACCCCCGGGAATATAACGCTAGGTTATATAGCCACGATATTCTTTAGGGTGGAGTTACTTCCCCAATTGGACTGCTCGATTAGGACGGAAACAGCTCAAAACAAAATAGTGTCTATGCACGCGAATAATGGTTTAAAACAATGGTTAAAGGAGCACTACCTATCTTGTGTACATTAATAGCTCATAAATTATATACTCGCTTACTTTTCTCCCTTCTTAAAGTATGTATTATTTATTTTATTTTATTAACTGTTTGTATGTAATAGTTGTATATCGTACCCCCAGAATGACAAAGACGTAAGTAAGGTTACGTCAATTTTTTTTTTTGCAGTTTCGAATAGTAGATGTCAGGATACAATACGTCAATTTTTTTCATAATATTCTGACGTAAAATTAGGGTGTTATAAAGGAAAAAAGAAAATATTCGTCTAATTAAAAATATATTTTCAAAGTAAAAAAAGGTGATAAGCCAACATAAGTATGTAAAATTTCATAAAAATACACCTAAAGATTCTTATTCTTTTGTTTCCTTATGTTTTTTTTTTTTTTTTTTTTTATATAGGACACGTCAATTTGACTTTGCCTCGCCTGATGGTAAGCTGAAGGCAAAGTCTCTGAAAAGAGGGTCACCATTACAGACATGTACCATGTTACAATGGTGGCACTCAGCTTGACGGCCTCATCAGATGCTTTTTCACGCCCCGCTTAAAGGACCCGGGACTATAGGAGGAGGGAAACACGTGAGCTGGTAAGGAATTCCAAGTCTTAATAGTGCGGCAGAAGAAGGAGTCGCCGAATCGCTTGGTTCTTGATGGAATATTTTGCACCGTATGCGGGTGGCATCTGAGTCCTGCACGTGTTGTCCTATATAGGAAAGGAGAGGGTGGGATTACTTGGCCAAAATTTATAGACGTATTGCTAATTAAGCTTTTTATTGTCTAATGAAAATATAAACTGCCTAACGTAAGACTACTTACATCCCAAATGAAATAAAACTAATAAAACAAAGAAAGCCGTACTCCCTGTTTAAGAGTATATCCCGTATACAAGTTTCGAAATAATCGTTCTAACCTCTTTTCACCCTTTTTAATGTCATCAAGCTTGCGGAAGTAATCACGCTTACACCATTTTTCCCTTTATAATATTATTAAGTTTGTGAACGTAATCGCGGACACATCGCGAACACGCCCGAAAGGTTCGAGTAATCGTCGATACAGCGCATGCGCAGGGGTGAAGCGGGTGGCGGTTGTTTGTTTACGTTTCATAACTCACGCGCCACTTACTGATAACAGTACTTAATTCTTTATGCTTCCCCATTATAAATACGTAATTATCCATTAAGAAGCCCAACTTATAGCTATTATTGATTATTTTGTTTCAATTGTACCAAATTTCAGCCAGATCTCAGCCAGGAATCACTTCAGAGCTTCTGAAAGCGGGTGGAACACCGGTACTTAAAGTCCTTCAGAAGCTCTTTAACACCATCGTCCTCGAGGGCATAACGCCAGAAGCGTGGAACAGAGGCGTGGTGATGCTGTTCTTTAAGAAAGGTGACAATACCTTACTGAAGAACTACAGGCCCATCTCGCTTCTGAGCCATGTTTACAAGCTGTTTTCAAGGGTCATTACGAACCGTCTCGAGCGCAGGCTTGATGACTTCCAGCCTTCCGAACAAGCCGGTTTCCGAAGAGGCCACAGTACCATAGACCACATCCATACGCTGCGGCAAGTTATACAGAAGACCGAAGAGTATAATTTGCCACTTTGCTTAGCTATGAGAAAGCCTTTGATTCGGTCGAGACATGGGCTGTGCTTGAGTCTCTCCAGCGGTGCCGTATTGACTATCGGTACATCGAAGTGTTGAAGTGTTTGTATAATAACGCCACCATGTCGGTCCGAGTACAGGAACAGAGTTCGAAGGCGATCCCTTTGAAAAGAGGAGTAAGACAGGGAGACGTGATATCTCCTAAACTGTTTACGGCCACTTTGGAGAACGCCTTCAAGCTCCTGGAATGGAAAGGATTCGGCATCAATATTAATGGCGAATACATTACTCACCTCCGGTTTGCCGACGATATTGTAGTCATGGCAGAATCGATGGAAGATCTCAACACAATGCTCGATGGCCTCAACCGAGTTTCTCAACAGGTGGGTCTTAAAATGAACATGGACAAGACGAAGGTTATGTGTAATGTCCATGTTGTACCCACCCCAATATCTGTTGAGAGCTCGGTTCTTGAAGTTGTTGACTCGTACGTCTACTAGGACAAGTAGTCCAGTTAGGTAAGTCTGACTTCAAGAAAGAGGTCAGTCGCCGAATCCAACTCGGCTGGGCAGCGTTCGGAAAATTGCGTAATATCTTCTCGTCCGACATACCTCAGTGTCGACCGAAAGTTTTCGACCAGTGATGACTTATGGCACTGAAACGTGGTCTCTCACTATGGGCCTTATGAGTAAGCTCAAAGTAGCCCAACGAGCTATGGAGAGGGCTATGCTCGGAGTCTCTCTGCGAGATCGAATCAGAAACGAGGAGATCCGTAGAAGAACCAAGATTACCGACATAGCCCAGCGGATTAGAAACTTGAAATGGCAGTGGGCAGGGCACATAGCACGGAGGACTGACGACCGATGGGGTCGAAAAGTTCTCGAGTGGAGGCTACGTATCGGCAAGCGCAGCGTAAGACGTCCACCCAAAAGGTGGACAGACGACCTTATCAAGGCCGCGGGAATGCGCTGGATGCGAGCCGCTTCCAACCGGTCTTATTGGAGATCTATAGGGGAGGCCTATGTCCAGCAGTGGACTTCCTATGGCTGAAATGATGATGATGATGACGTGCAAACGTATGAACTTTTAAGCTTTTATAATTATATTACGGTTCCGGTTCCTCCATACCCATGACTACCTTAGTCATAGTTATGGGGGAACCGGAAACGTCTATGCGGTACCTACCTACACCCTGGGTAACGAAGAGTAAACTGTAAGAGTAAACTCGGAGTCCGGGGTCCGCCTAAAGTATGATTTATTTTGGTACTAGCTGACCCGACGAACTTCGTACCGCCATATTTTCCGCCCGCGTGGAATTCGGATCTCGTCCGGACACAAGTGACTCTCGCGCGGCCTGAACCACCGCGGCCACCCCAGTGCGGGCATGTTTGGCACTACAAGTCGGCAAACTGGGACGGACTGCGAGAATTCTTCGCGTCGTACCCGTGGAGGCAGCTTTGCTTCACTTCAGAAGATCCAAGCTCCTGTGCAACAGCAGTCGCTGACGCGATCCTAGCGGGTATGGAATGCTATATCCCTAACCGTTGGGTCGCGACAGGAGCGAGTAAGCGGCCGTGGTTTAATAAGTCCTGCAGAGAAGCGAGAACTCACAAACAATCTGCTTATAAGGCATGGGCCACGGCCCTTGCCAGCAAGGATCCGAACATCTCTGAAGTGAAGCGGAAATTGAATGCCGCCTCGAGGTCTAGTAAGAAGGCAATCGCCAGGGCTAAGTTTGAATTCATCGGCAGAATTGGTGAGCGGCTTGCGCGGTACCCATCTGGTAGTCGCGCATTTTGGTCGCTCGCCAAAGCTGCCAAGGGAAATTTCTGCCGGTCCTGCCTTCCGCCGCTGCTGAAAGCCGACGGTAGTCTGGCCCATGGTGCCAAGTAGAAAGCTGATCTTTTAGGTAATCTCTTTGCATCAAACTCGACTATGAACGATGGGAATGCCGAGCCACCTATTATCCCCTGGTGTGGTACTTCAATGCATGAAGTAAAAATCACGCAACGGATGGTTCGGCGGGTACTTAATTCCCTAGATATTCGAAAGTTGAGTGGGCCGGATGGCATACCGGCGTTGGTGCTTAAGCACTGTGCTCCCGAGTTGTGCCCTGTACTTACACGACTTTTCGGGCTTTCACTCTCTGCGGGACGAGTTCTAGCTTCATGGAAGACCGCATACGTGCATCCTGTGCCCAAAAAAGGCGATAGGACAGACCCGTCCAATTACAGGCCTATTGCTATAACCTCCATACTCTCGAAGATGATGGAGCATGTCATTAATACACAGCTCCTGGGATAGCTTGAAGGTAACGATCTTCTGAGCGACCGACAGTACGGCTTTCGCCACCGTCGCTCAGCCGGTGACCTTCTTGTGTATCTCACAAACCATTGGGCGCAAGCCATCGAGACTCGAGGTGAGGCACTGGCGGTTAGCCTCGATATAGCAAAGGCCTTTGATCGGGTCTGGCACAGAGATCTTCTTGCAAAGCTACCATCTTATGGACTCCCCGAGGGATTATGCGTATGGATTGCCAGCTTTTTGTCCAACAGAAGTATCCAAGCCGTCGTCGTTGACGACAGCTGCTCGGATCGCATGGACATTAACACTGGTGTCCCACAAGGCTCCGCGTTGTCTCCAACCCTGTTTCTGCTGCATATCAATGACATGCTGTCGGATGACTCCATTCATTGCTATGCGGACGACAGTACTGGAGACGCTTGTTACACGGGCCGTGCAAATATCCCTCTGTCCAAAGTAGAGGAAAGTCACGAACAACTTGTGTCTGAAATCGAGACTACGTTGCTCAAGCTAAGCTAAGCTTGGGGTGCTCAACAGGGCGAAGTAGTACTTCACTGCGGGGCAACGACTCATCCTTTATAAGGCGCAGGTTCCCACATGGAGTACTGCTATCACCTTTTTGCTGGACCGCCAGCTTGCCAGCTTGTTCCGATCTTTTCTTATCTCCCGTTGCAACCATGGCGGTGAACAACATTTCTAAAAAGCGAAAATTCGTCGGTGATGGAGTTTTCAAGGCAGAACTCAATGAGTTCTTGACTAGGGAGCTCGCTGAAGATGGCTACTCTGGCGTGGAGGTGCGTGTCACCCCGACTAGGTCTGAAATCATCATTATGGCAACTAGAACACAGAGCGTGCTCGGTGAGAAAGGGAGGCGCATTCGTGAGCTGACGTCTGTGGTGCAGAAGAGATTCAACATCCCTGAGCAGTCGGTAGAGCTGTACGCCGAGAAGGTGGCTACCCGCGGTCTGTGCGCCATCGCACAAGCTGAGTCACTTAGATACAAACTTATCGGAGGTTTGGCTGTCCGTCGTGCGTGCTATGGCGTCCTCCGTTTCATCATGGAGTCCGGAGCTCGTGGTTGCGAGGTGGTGGTCTCTGGCAAGCTGAGAGGCCAGCGTGCCAAGTCCATGAAGTTCGTCGATGGTCTCAATATCCACTCTGGTGACCCCTGCAACGACTACGTCAACACAGCCACGCGACATGTGCTGCTTCGGCAAGGAGTACTTGGAATTAAGGTAAAGATCATGTTGCCTTGGGACCAGGCGGGCAAGAATGGCCCCAAGAAGCCGCAGCCGGACCACATCCTGGTGACGGAGCCCAAGGACGAGCCGGCGCCGCTGGAGCCGTCCAGTGACGTCAGGTCGCTGCAGCCCGCGCCGCTCGCGCCGCCGCCCGTGCCCGCGCAGGCCTAGTCTGTAAGGTTATACATAAAAGGTTATACCCCTTCGACTCGGTACAAAGACAGGCGTTTAGGCTCGTCGGCAATCCCATACTCGCAGGCGATGTGGAACCTTTCAGTCTCAGAAGAGACTTTGCCTCACTGTGTGTGTTTTACCGTTTATACAATGGTTTGTGCTCAGAAGAACTATTTGACATGATGCCAACAGCTACATTCTATCATCGCACCTCTCGCCACAGGCAGGGAATTCATCCTCACACATTGCGTCCGGAAATGGTGCGCACTGTGCGGTTTGAAAGGCACTTCATCCCACGCACACTCAAGCTGTGGAATGAACTCCCTGCGGTGGTTTTCCCAAGCGACTACAAACGGTTCTTCAAGAAGGGCATTAGAAGGTTTCTTCAGGGTCGGCAGCGCGAGTGTGGCGCCCCTGGTGTTGCATACGTCCATAGGCCACGGTGACCACTTCCCATCAGGTGGGCCGTGTGCTTGTCTGCCAACTAAGTGGTATAAAAAAAAACAATAAGCAAACAGCTACTATTAATATTCGTTTTTTGTATTAGTAAGGTATAGGCCCAACAATTATGAAGATTATGAAAGAAAATTAATGTTTTTGTTTAATTTTTTTATTGATTACTATTCTTATACCTTTTTGCTAATTTTACGACATACAATTACTAATTACAACTTAAAGATTATTTTTATAAATGGCAATAAAGTATAATATTCTAAAAACCTGTTTCATTACGCCAGTGAAATTATGTTTTAACGAGAGCCTAAAATTCCTTACAATTATGATTTAATAAAACATAAAGTGAAAGAAGCCTGTATTCAGACATAACATTATGTTTTATTTTTATCTATCGACAAAAATAGCTGTAAAAGCTATATACTTTATGATAGTTAAAACATAATTCAACGAAAAAAGGCGTAAACAGTGGTTACTCCCCGTATTTTATCATCTTTTAGAACTTCATGAAAGACGTAACCGTGAATAGTAACGGTATGAGTAAAATATGGAAACCGATAATTAGATTAACCATTATAACATTCGAGGAGTTGTCGAAAGTAAGTAAGGAAAACGGCTGTAAGATTTTAATAATTAAATATTAATCACCCTACTAATTTCAGAAATTTTAAGTATATACAAAAAAAAAGGTTGATTTTTTTCCTATTTAATGATATTTAACATAATATTATAGGATTAAAAACAAAATAGATATACCTGGTTGAACAGTTTTTCTGCTCTCCTGTAAAGTTAGTGTTTTCATCTTACGTCTTTGTCACTCTGGGGGTGCGATATATGTTTATAATACTTTACGTAATGTTATTATTTATTTAATTCTACTTGATTTATACTTTTCTCTCTCTCTCATTTTAATACACCTTGTATCTAGTTTATTTACTAACTACACCATATCTTTTGTTTTTATCACATTACTGTCCATCCTAAGGTTGCCTGGAAGAAATCGCTTCTAGCGATAAGGCCGCCCATTGTACATTGAACCGTAACATGCTACCTACTTGTATTACTGTAAATTTGTTGGTGTATAATAAAGAATTATCTATCTATCTATGTATTTATCTAATTCTGATACATTTTGAATTAATAAAAATTTATCTTTGACTAAATTCAACTCGCGTCTGTTGGCAGAGAGATCCGGCTAACGACTTAACTGGGGAACGTCCGGCTCGATCAGGCGTTCCTTGAACAGCCCCGGATCGCTTACTGGCTCGGAGATTCGTCTTTCGGCGTGAAAAGGTGGTGGTTCCCGGAGGAGCAGCAGCTCAGCTTCCAGTGGCCAAGCATGACAGCAGCTGGTCCCGTCCCGAAGCGTAGCTGACAAGCGTAGCGCAAGCACCAGCTGGTACTCCTGTAGACTTCAGCTGGTGTAAAGGTCTTCAACTGGAGTATAGGACCCTGGAACGCGCCATAAGTGTGCCTGTGGTGCGGGTTGCACCACGGGGCGGTACCCCTCGTCCCAAACTCAAGCCTCACAAACATTATACAGACAATAGACATAAACATAACATTACATTACATTACACACACACAGAGAGAGAGATACGACGCGTTACAGAGAATACATAGGTAGTAATAGAACAGTCAGGTAGTTAGATAGTGGAAAAGGAAGAGGTCGAAGTTCACGATCTCCCGACTGCAGCTTCAAAGAGGTTTAGCATTGAGGGTGTCTATTTACCGATACTCGGGTCCTCACAACTTAGACAAATCTCGACGAAGGAGACTGCAGATCTCGTCTCGCGTTCGAGCAGCGTGACAGCTTAGTGCGAGTTCAAAGTTGGAAATGACGTCTACCCTTGGGGTCTCACGTTATATACCTGACCATTATTTATTATACCTTAGTATTGCCAGACAGTAACCTTAAATTTATCGATTAGGGATTCCCATATTTCGAAAAAGTTCTTTATATATATTTTTTGATCAACGAACATGTTGTACCGAGACCGATTGCCATCGAAGGGGCGACACTTGAAGTTGTTCAAAAATATTATTTACCTGGGGCAAGTTATCCAGCTCGGTAAAAAAAACTTCGAGAAAGAAATAGCCAGAAGGATCCAACCGGGGTGGGCAGCATTTGGCAAATTGCGTCGGGTCTCCTCCTCCCCCCTGCCGCAATGCCTCAAAACAAAGGTCTTCGACCAGTGCGTCCTGCCTGTTATGACCTACGGTGCCGAAACGTGGCCACTGACGGTGGGGTTAGTCCGTGACCTAGAAGTCGCGCAGCGGGCTATGGAGCGAGCTATGCGTTGTAGTCTCTTTGAAGGATAGAATTCGCAACGAAGTTACCCGACACAGAACCAAAGTTACCGACATAGCTCGAAGCAGAATAAGTAAGCTGAAGTGGCAGTGGGCTGGCCACATCAGCCGAAGGACCGATGGCCGTTGGAGCAAACGAGTCCTAGAGTGGAGACCACGCGTAGGAAAACGGACGGTGGGACATCCCCTAGCCAGGTGGACCGACGACGACCTGCGAAAGGTGGCTGGGACGGACTGTATGCGGAAGGCGGAGGATCGGCTAACGTGGTGCACATTGGGAGAGGCCTGTTTCCAGCAATTGATTGATTGATTGATCTTTACATTTTTATAACTCAGATATGAACAAGTCATTACAACCAATTAAATGTAATTATAATCAGCCATTTCAATTCTATAAATGCGTTCGAGGTCTATTCATTAGACATTAAACATGACGCTTCCTGATACATCAAAGCCCACAAATGGAATGTTGCCATTAGTTTGTGCATGATTTTACAATAGATCAGCCAATATGCGAGCCCACTGCTAACTGAAATCGCAAGCGATTTACGCCCAATGCCAAAATGAGGTTTAATTACCATTAATCACTTGAAATAGTTTGATTCATAGCCACTGGCGCTTCAACGTGTGATAGACCACAATATTTCACATGCGCAAATAAGTACCTATGTCAATCAGTTAGATGCAGTCCACTGCTGGAAATAGGCATCTCCCAATGTTGAGACGCTTTGACTTACTGTTCCCACGCTGGCCAGACAGGTTGGCATATGGTTTTATTACGAGTTTTCCTTCTCTCGCAACAATATCGTCCGCGTATTTTTTCGTTATTCGCCTCTTACGGATGAGATGGGGTGGTGATATGTATTCTTTCTCCCTCACTACACGGAGTGTAACCTGCTTTATATTAGTGACGAGAGTAGATAAAATACTAGTGTGGTATGAACCAGTAAAATTAATGAGTTAGTACTCCAATGAAAATGAAATTATAATTTTAAGTTACATAGGTTACATTCATTGGGTTTAGGGTAGCACTGACAAATAAAGAAGTAAATAATGAGCATCATAATATGACCACGATGTGTCTAAAGAAATGAGCAAATGACTATGTTCTCAGGTAGGCCTCTGTCATTACAAAACTAATTTATATTTCAAGTAGATGTCATTTTTTAAAAGACATTTGATAGATTTATTTCAATGTAAAGATCGTATTTTGTAAGTTTATAAGTATTCAGGAACTTCTGAAGGCGATTGTACCTACCAAATAAAACATTATTATGATAGTTATGCAGATTATACAGAAACAAAGTTTGGACTGACCCAATTAAAATACTTAGTACCAGCCAACCAGTATCTTGAGAAATTGTCTTCAAAATGCGAGTGCAAAACTTGTGAAAATTGTTTTATGTGAGACCTGATTATTTGCAAATACCGTAGCAACATTAACTAAGTTTGATTTATAAAGTTCACTTACTTTGTATAAAGTTTTAATTAAAATTAGGTAAGTATTAAAATACTCTGGCCTTCATGCCCAAGACTGTTGGATTGGTAACTTTTCCTATAGATTTAGATCGGCAAAATTTAACATCCAGGACGATATTTGAACCCCCGGTACCTAGTCCTTTTCAGAAGCTTTCCCTCTGCGCCAGATAGGCTAGTTGATCAGAGTTTTCACACTTATCTTCGGTCGCCCCAAAACCTTTGTGTAGAAAATTTCGAATAATAATTAAGACCTGTAATTCCTTACCAGCTCACATATATATGTTTCCCTCTACAGTTCCGGGTCCTTTAAGAGGGGAGAGAAAAAGCAACTGATGAGGCCGTCAAGCTGAGCGTCACCTTTGTAACGTGATACGTATCTATAACGGTGACCGTCTTTTCTGAGACTTTGCCTGCAGCTTAGGTGCAGGCGAGGTGAAGTCAAATTGACGTGTACTATATAAAAATATCTGAAAAGAACTGGGGAACTTAAACCCACGGGATTAAGTTCCATTCTGGAAATTTTCCAGTCTAAATCTAAATTTGATGATAGCAATACAATTTTAACGTAATTGAAAAAGCTACTAATCGAGTATGAGTTTGAATAGTAAATGGGACCGAAGTAAATTTCGTGGATTCAAGTAGCTGACGTCTTCGTCGGCTACTTGAATCTGTCTTCATTGTAGACATACAATTCTTGTAATACAATACTTGTAACGCAATACTTCTTACACAATAAAACTCATTAAAAAGTTAATATCCCAACTTACTGACAAAACATTGCGGTAAAATGCTCATTTGTCCTCCTAAACCCGATTGACCGTCAAAAGCATTTTGCCGTGAGGACAGCGTTCCTTTTATGGCACATTAGCGACAAAGAAGGACTATTACGACGGCTGGATCCGCGTAACGACTCTCATAGTTCACGCTCAATCGTTGGATTAAGCCGCAATTTGTATCAGTCAGGAACTGTCGCGTTTACCCTATTTAGCAGACGAGAAACGCGATGAAAAATTCCATTGTTAACATAACATTCAATCTCCGACAATTTAGGGTCTGCCCTTTTGTGAGTTCCGAAGGCGAAGAGTTAATTTATATATTCTATCCTCGTTAAACTTGTGATATAACTTTTTTCATTAAACCAGATTATAAGATACAGTAATTTCTAACTCCCACTCTCTTCTTTCCTACATAGGACAACACGTGCAGGACTTAGATGTCACCCGCATACGGTGCAGAATATTCTATCAAGAACCAAGCGGTTCGAAGCCTCTTTCCTTTGATTAAGACCTGGAATTCCTTACCAGCTCACGTGTTTCCTTCTTCCTCAAGTACTGGGTCTTTTAAGCGGGGCGTATAAAAGTGCCCCTCTTGCCGGAGACTTTGCCTCTACCATCAGGCGAGGCGAAGTCAAATTGACCTGTTCTATACTAAAAAAAAACTTAATCTTTTTAATTTGATTAGATTAGAAAAGGTCAGAATTCAATTCGATCACAGCAATCGAATAAATCGAGCCTGCTCCATAAAACTATGAGCATTCAATAATCTTGTATTCCGTATCATGAAATAATACCCTCCATTTTTATGATAGCTTGTGTACAGGGTTGACATATTTGACCCGGATCGACCAATCGATTGAACCGCAATGGTCGTTCAAATTTCACGACCCACGTCACGTACAGTGAACAGAATAAGTGCGCGCCGTGATTTTCATTATCCCCTTATATTCTGTTGCTGATTTTTTTTGCTTTGTGTACTCCGCTTTTTTAGTGTTGTTAAATGTATACTTGACGCGTGATGTGGTTTTAATATTCTTGCGATGTGGCTTGTTTTCATTGCTACGGTCATGTGTACTGGCAATAGTGGCGTTTTAGCTGGACGCATTTTTTTTATTGTAGTCTTATGAATTTTATTATACATACTTATACTCACGCCTGTGAATTCCCGAAGGGGTAGACAGAGGTGTATTATCTTATCATCGATATTTCGTCAACTATGATTTTCTGTCTCACGTAATAGAGAACGAGCCTACTGCCGTCAAGCGGACACTTATTCTTGGGCTGTATGTTTACTGTCGGATGGAGAACAGACCTATCTCTCAGTCGCGTTCTACGACACCCACAGGAAGATATGGGGTAGCCCTATTCTACTCCACCAGAAACAAATACGGCAATTTTATGTTGAAGCATAATTCAAGATTTGTAGATTATATTGAAGAGAAAACTTCTTTAGGCGCCTTGTACAGTATCGTCACCTCCGCAGCTCCGGTTCCGTCCGGTGCACGCTGTAATTGCGATGCCAGCACTAACTGTGCGCGCGCCGACGGCCGCGATTCACAAATTATTTTTTGAAATTCTATATAGTAGTACCTATTTGAAAAATTGTAACAATTCACATGTAGACTTATTTTGTGAAGTAAATACTTTTTCACTTTTTATATAGACTGTTTTCACTTCTCTCAGTATTCCCAAAGTGCTATTTAATTAATCTAAGTAGTTGTAATTACGATTTCTTAGTAGATGTGTAAAAAAAATGAGTAAATGAGTCTTGGATAGCTTAGTTGACAAATCAACTCATGTGGGATTAGTATGGCTTTAATTCCTATCGCCACCACCAGTTGCTTTTCCGCACAATACGTAGACCTATTTTATCGAAGAAATCATACCTAAGTTTTATTACCAAAAAATGTCGATGCAAATTAAGTTAACTTTTTGTTATAATAAATTGTCGACAGTGACTTCGATCTCTTCAATATGAACTAAGGAAAATTATCTAGAAACTGCTAAAGTAAAACTTAGAAGGTTTCGTCGCATAATTTTATAATAATCTTATCATTTTCCTTGTAGGAAAAAACATCAAATACAATTGTATTTTACAAAGTACAAAATATGATTTACTTTTTCAGAGTGTCGACATTTTTTCCATTTATTGACTAATCTTTTTGGGTAAATGTATAGCATTATTATTTAGTTAAGAAGTTATGTGTAGTTTTGATCCCGATCTTTACTCATGGAAACCTTATTCTAGAGATAAAAAACCTATATCTTATTCCGGACTGTTATCTATCGATTACGAATAAAATATAAATAAAGTGCTGTGGGATCAATAAGGAAGTAAAAGTGGGATCAAACAAGAATTTTCGAATTCGGGACAACTTTCGTGGGATCAATACGGAACAACCCAAAATTTAAGTCAGATTCAATCATCCAAAAGTTCAAATATTGTGACGAACTTTGACATTCGTAACATTAGTGGGATGGTAGAATAGGGAACTTATTAGCCACAATAAATAAATAAATAAATATTCTACAACATTCTACACAACGCTATCTAGACCCATGGTAAGCTTAATTAGCTCGTGTTATGGAATCTAGAATGCGGATATACATACTTAAAATTTTTTTTTTTTTTGTAAATACATACCTACATATTATACATAGAAACACCCAGACCAATGCAAATATTAATATTCATGCATACAAATATTGGCACTGAGCGGGGATCGAACTCGCGCCTCCTGCTTACGTGACTTACGTTTATAACATCTCCAGTGAAGTTTTTAGTATCTGTACTTAAAACTAGCTCCAAGTCGAGACTGAAGTAGAATATAAAAATTCTAGAATACAGGGTCTTGGTCTTATTTCTAATGCCTTTTTATATATTCTTACAACGGAAATCGATTCTTTATTGTATAAAAATGCAAAAACCCGATTTTCCAACAGCTTTCTATTCGCACAGCTGCAATACTGGCAAACTCAGGTATCGTTAGATAACGGCAGCATCGTTACTATAAAAGCACATCTCCTTTTGAGAATTGTTACTCAATAATAACTATGTCTTTATTTGAACCGACATTATGCACTTTTAGACGTCACAGGTTGAACAACATTATGATACATTTTCTTCGCTATTTCAACACCATTTTCAGAGAACGTGTCGGCCAGGTATATTTGTTTTATCTACTACTACATTATATCTTTCTCGCAGTTCAAAGTCTGGTAAAGTATATTGGAAAAGTTTATAAATATTTGACTAAGGTGATAGAGCTACAATAATGATAAGCACATTGAGCTAGCGTCGTGTGGAAATATTGGCGTGAAACTCACAAAAATTTAGAACGACGAAATGACAACCGTTTCTAGTCAATCGCCATGATGTGAGACATCATCACGTATTATAGTTGCTATTTCTTGTGTGAAGGTGCCGATTTCCAATGACTTCATCAAAAAATTGTTTTGCTTTATAACTTGTCTTAATAATTATGCATAAAACAAAAAGTAAATCATCCAAACCCATGCAGCGTATTCAAGTTTTGAGCAACAAAATTGGCGATACTTTTTTATTATTTATTTTGTTTGTTGTCTGAACAAAATTGCATTGAAACTCTTTCAATTTACCATTATACAATAAACTTAATTAGAACAATAACACTTTTATAGTTAATGTATCATTTTCTAAAAATTAAATATCAAGATGTCAAGTTATAGATTGCGTCCGTCGCATCCTACTCAGCAATAATATTTTATCGATATTGGAAGCCCATCTCTAAGATCGAAGTTTAGTCGTGCATCAAATTGAATATATTCATAAAAAGTCGGCTGCTTTTATAGTCGAAGTTGGTTCATTGTTGACGTTACTGATAGTAGCTGAACCTTGGTACGTATTTGTATTTCGATATTCAACTAGATATTATCATAAAACGTTTATCACTATAAAATTTTCTATCTACTTTTAGTTCATCGTAAATGTGTCGAGAAAATGAAATGAGGTTATAAAATATCTTATTCTCATAACAATATCATCTTGCTTTATGCTAGTATGCAAATAAGTATCCTGTAGTACAGGCTGGCCACACTAAAATTGAATCACCCCTAACCCGGGAGATATGTGCATTTGTTTGTGTGTGTGAGTGTGCATGCCTGCGTGTGTGACTGCGTGCGATCGTGCGTGAGTGCATGCATGCGTGCGTGCGTGTGTGTGTATGTGTGTGAATTCTTCCCTACAAATAAAATTATGTGGATAGGTTAATTGTTTGGTAATAAAAACTACACGTCTTCTAATTATCTTGCAACCTATTTTGCTTACTCAGATCGAAATAATATAACTTTATTATTTTTCATAAGTTGCTTTCCGAAACTTAATTTACTTGTAAATTGTAATGTTTTGAGCGTATTTTGTTAGCCTGATAACAAAAAACTTCGTCAGCAAAAATAAACTTTTGTCTGTCAGTACATTACGCTTCATCGCTCAAATATTTCGGGTAAACGTATACTGTATAGTTATCCAGTAACAAATAAACGTGAATTTCGCTTTGCCGAATGCAATTCGCTATTTTGTTTTGATACACACGATATTTTTGGACGGTTGAACCATATTTACTATAGGTACCTATTTGCTTTAAATGCGTGATAGATTTTTATACGGGCTTTCATAAGGTATTCAATGATTTATAACATTCTTGTTGGTCTGTTTAATATATTGTTATCAGTGTTGTATTACCTATTTATTTTATCGTGAACATTGATGTGTAAATAAGATTAATGTACGATGAATGTAAATTATATTGCGCACCGTAACTTCTTCTTCATCTTAGCGTTAATCTCAGTGGCATCCGAAGCTTTCACCTCGGAGTCCGGGATCCGCTTTACCAGTCTAACTACAGTTTTAGATGTACTTCGATATTTTCCGTGAAGCGACTGCCATCTGACCTCCACAACTAGTCCAGTTATTAGTCCAGTTGTTGAACTTTTTTTAGGGCTCCAACTACCCGTAACGACTGCCATAAATGTTTGTATTACAACCGGGTCCGACGGCTTCATGTGCTCTCTGAGGCACGATCAGACCAATACAAATACATAACATAACATAACATAAACTCACGCCTTTATCCCCGAAGGGGTAGGCAGAGGTGCTAGCACCCACATTTCGCCGTTTATGTTTAGGTCCCAATGTAATAGGTGGCGAGCCTATTGCCATTAACCGGGCACTTATAAACCTGCGATAAATACACACATAACTTCGAAAAGCATCGAAAAGTCATTGGTGTGTGCCATGGTAAAACCTGGGATCGAACCCGAGACCTCGTCTCAGCAGTCCATTACCCATACCACTAGGCTACCGCGGCGATTATACCCATATATATAATATTTGCATTGAGCGGGGATCGAACCCGCGCCTCCTGCGTGGCGGCAGCGTTCACAACCGCTGCGCCACAGAGGTTCTCATTTGAGCACCGTGACTATGGAATTCTAATTTCTGAAATTATTATTGTGAACTTCCGTAATATTTTTTGCTTAACACCCGCTCAGTGGCAGATTTGACGTTTATGGAAAAATATATTTTTATTATTATATACGAGTATATTATATTTAGTGGCAAAACACCGTCAAGCAGCGAAAGAGGGGGATATCACAAAGCGGGAGCTGTCACGAGCCTACACAAACCTTTGCGCTCATTCAGGCTCTCCTTCCGTAAAAGTCAACTTAATAAGGAAAATCGTATCTCGCTTGTATAGCCAAGTGTCTAATTTAATCTTTTGTGTAATGAGCTTCTAAACTTGTTTTGTATTTCTAGTTGAGTTGTGAAATATATTGCCTTATTGCACTTTTAGTTTTTTTTTTCTTTTATTTGCTTTTGTAGAAGATTTACAGACTATACTTTACTTACAGATTTTATTACTAGTAACGAGCCTCCAAAACTAAATAACAGTGTAAGATAACAAGATAACAGTGCGGTCTTACATCTGCCATTTATAGCTTCAGTAAGTGAAATAGTATTGTGTACCTTTCCCTACGACGACACATTGATAAGTCATTTGGAAATATATCTCCCCATGTGTAGCCTATGTCCTTAGCTCTAATCCACTAGGGGTCATGCCATCATGCCGTCAATCATGATTGTTATTGGTCAATCGGCTATTGACCAATAACATTATATCGTCTAATAGCCGATTGACCAATAACATTCATGATTGACGGCATGATGGCATGATGGAATGACGCTTGCATAAGCGTGTAATGGACTCCTTAGAGTAAGTAAGAGAGAGAGAGAGAGAGAGAAAGAGTAGTAGGTACCTATTTTCATCAAGATCGGTTGTTTAGGTTGTGTGATAGCATAACAGACAGATAGGCTTACAATTACTTTCGCATGTATTACGTGGGACCTAATACAATGATTGGTGAAATATGGGTGTTAATTCACCTCTGCCTTACCCTCGGAGGATAAAGACGTGATTATATGTATGTATTTAATATTAGTATGGATGCATTCAAATCAAAGTCCATTCAGAAAAACATTTTTAATAAAGTAATAGCTAAATGATCACTGAATGCATGATATGGAGCAGAACATTACCCCTGCTTCAGTATAAATGTTATGGGTCATGGTTTTATAGCCGGATATACAGCTATCGTTATACTCCGATTAAATGACAGATAAGCTCACCATTTCTATAATAAACATAATATTACCTGTAATCATCCGCAACTTATTAAAGAGTAATGCAATCATGATTATACTAAAATTTGTTCTAGATTCTTCATATTGGCTTTATAAAAAGAATGAAAAAGTGTGAATTTCCAGATTCACCCTTAGATGAATGTTGATATACAATATCATCATCCTCTAGGCTTATTCTCAACTCCGTTGGGGTCGGTTTTCTAGTCTAACTAAAATGCGGTTGAACTTTGATAATTTCCGTAAAGCGACCGCCATTTCACATCCGCAACCAATAAATATAGACAAGTTTTTCTTTGTTAACAGAAAATATTATATGGGTTTAGCCAAGCTAACTAGTCTGGAAAAAGGTACCCCAGATTCCGAGGTGAAAGCTTTGTATGCGACCGGGATTAACGCTAGAATGAAGAAGTAGGTAAAAACGAATATTAGGTACATAAAAGCGGCTAAAGAATTTATTTTTGTATTCATTTACCCGAAACTTCGTGATCTCTGTTTCTGTATATTTTACATGTAACGTACAATTCCAGACCATTTACGGTGAAGCTGGCACCCCTGTATCTACTGAGTTATGCATCCATGTTTATTCAGTTGTACAAAAAGTAGGGGGAAGTCCCGTAACGCCGGACGGCACCTACCGCCGGACAGTCGTACTATCCAAGTAAATATGAACTCGTTCGATTCGAACTATTAGTGAAAGGGGCGAGGGGGGTACATAGTTACAGGATCACGCGCCGCAGCTCGCCAGTGACGCGCAAGGCCGCAGCGGGAGAGGGTGTTTGTTGTTTTTGGCGGGAACACGCAGCGTCTCGTAAGATCGACGTAAGTAGTTCTGGCACATTTATGCATTTATATTTTAATGGTAATCGATAATTGAAGTAGCATTTGATTGTTATCGGTAAACCGATAGAATTTTATTTGAATTTTGAAACCATTTCGGTAGGTACTACATAATGTATGATATTGTCTGTCCCTTATTACCGGACACTAAGTCGTCCCCTAGCACCGGACAGTGATTTTTTTTAAATTTCTTGTAACAGTTTACGTTATTTAATTAATTTATTTAATTTTCTTTTCAGGTTTAGACAAAAGAAGAGAACCGAAATGGAAGACAAGAAAAAGAAAGGATCGTGGGAGCCACAGAGCTTGCAAACAGCTATTGATAAGGTTTTGTCCAAGGAAATGAGTGTAAGACAAGCCGCAATGGTTACAATGGTTACCTGACGGTGCAAAAAAACGAACTGTAGCTCGAAAAAGGAAATGTGAACGAAGTGGAATTCTAACGTCATCACCATACAAAAAAGTAGTAGAAGAAAAAGAAAACGAAAAGAAAATATCGCGAAAAACGAAAAGAAGGAAATAGGATCTAAGTTTAAAGTAGCGGTTGAAGGCAATATAAAAACAAACCAAAGGAAAGAGCATAGAGAAAGTAAAACAAGCTAAAAGCGTGAAGTCTAAAAGAAAAAATGGAGATAAAGCTAAGAAAGTAGAACTACAAGAACAAACATCTAACACAGACACAACAATTTGTGTAGTTTGCTTAGAAGACTATGTCGAAGACTGGTGTCTTGGGTGGGCACATGAAACATGTGCAGACGTTCCAGAGTGTGGAGATGGCTACATTTATGCGATCGATGCAGACTCTTCTGAAATGCCTGGTGCTAGGGGTACGGCACAAACACCCGTCCGGTACTAGGTGCCACATATTAAAATTATATTTTTGGTTGCCAAAGTTTGATTAATGATATTAAATATGTTTTGAACAGAGGTTGCTTTTATTTTATTTTATTTGATTTATATCTTTGTTACCTTCTGTAAGTCATAAATAAATATACATTCCTGAAAATATTTTTTATTTTATTCATAAAAAACCTTAGGTGTCCGGTACTCGGGGACTTCCCCCTACTAATACACGTTTTATTCGATTGTTTATTTATACGGAGCTCGCACTTTCTAGATTAGGAAACCCAAAATGGTAGGAAAAGTAATGCGACAATTTTTTTTTATTTTAGCGGTTAATGAATTCGCAATGTGGAATTTTAAGTAGATGGTGATATTGGATTGAAGTACATTTATTTTATCTAGACTGTACTTGAAATTTTACCTTTATGTTACAATAGTGACAAAAAAGTATCCGAGGTGTTTCAGTACCGATAACTGACACTGGCTTCTTGACTTTTCTCTTATTACCTTCTTACTCTTCACCTTTGAGTCCATGGGTCCGTTCTTCATATCGTATACCAATAAACCTATTTAGATATTTGATACAATTTTCGCTACTGCTATCCACATTGACAAGTTTTCCGTTTCTCTTTTTATTCTATCAGTATCTTAATAAATCATGTTTGTAGCAGTCTTAATATCTCCCACTCAATATACTATCACGGTTTATTAATTGCATTACATTAATTCATCTAAGTCAACACTATCTGAGTGCGGATGTATTATATTTGTTTTGTTAGTTAGGTTACAGATTCAAGTGTGGTTACAAGTTGAGAACGTGGCTTTGGAACATTGTCACTCCAAATCACGGCCAGTATGTTTGCTCAAGGCTTCAACTAGTAAACTGGGATTGCTTGTTGATTTGCCTCTAACATTAGGATGTATTCTCACTTGCTTAATATTTTGAGACAAACTGACTGCAATAATGCTTTTAAAATAGGTTATTATAGTCATCCGAAAACTCAAAATCGTTAACAAAAACTTACATGCTTATATTTACGCCTGTTAATCCCCAAAGGGGTAGGTAGAGGTGTACTAACCAACATGTCGGCAATTACGATTTTCGGTCCTACGTAATAGAAGCGTGTGAAAGTGTTCTTTCACATGTCTTGTGTTAATCAGAGTCCAAAGTGTGTTCACGCCGAAAATTACATTTTAACCTGATGACAAGCGATCATTCTAACCTGGCTTGTCAAAAAAAAGGGAATTGCCATATAGCCAGCACGCACTTTTAATTCTTACCAAAACAACATAATATCATCAGTCGGATAAATCAATGTGCAAGAACTATATATCACAGAAGCGTTATATACAGACATTTCAATTTTACCAAAAATTGATTAAAATGTGATTGAATTGGAAAGGTTAACAAGGCGAAATAAGTGGGAAAAAGCCACGGTAATTAACGAATTGGGATCGTGCAGACTGCTCGTGAGGGATGATAACGGTCGAGAAACTACAAAGCACGGAGATCAATTACAGCGCAAGTCACGCATGTCAGATTTACCACGCCCGAATGAGGTTGGAGAGGTACCGGTCATTCTTAATACTTTAAGCTTGGAGGTACTCCCTCCAATACGCTTCAAACATCAGTTACTAATCCTCAGAAAAATGAACCGGATGCTACAGACAGTAAACTTATTTTTAATTCTAAAGTTTGTCCTGGTTCGGACATGTAATGCGTAGGGATGAAATTAATGTCGTTAGGAAGGTATTAACTATGGATGTGGATGGCTACAAGGGGAGAGGAAGACCTAAAAGGAGGTAGATAGACTGTGTGAAAGATGATATTATGGTTTTAGGGATTGAATGTTGAGATGACTGCAACTAAAGATGAATGGAAAAAGCATGTTGCGCCGACCCCAAATAAAATTGGGATGAGGGCAGGAGGATGATGATTGATCCACATGTTCATTTATTTCTAACCATTGGCTAGTATATTATGAAATTTCGCGTTTCTTCAATGTTCATACCTTATTTTGCCCCCTAAGGGGTAAAGTGACAGAATTCTATACAAATGTACTTCTTCTTCTTCTTCCTCCTAGCGTTAATTCCCAGTCGCATCCGAAGCTTTCAGCTCAGAGTCTGGGGTCCGCTTTACCAGTCATAGCTACATATTTGGCTAGACCTCAATATTTTCCGTGAAGCGATTGCCATCTGACCTCCACGACCCAATGTTAACATTAGGCGATATCGAAGCTTTGCAGCTAGACTGTTGTTTTTGGACTTTTTAGGGCACCAACTACCCGTAACGACTGCCATAGATGTTCTTATGGCAACCGGGACCGACGGCTTAACGTGCTCTCCGAGGCACGACCAGACCAATGCAAATACCCATATTTAATGCACACAAATATTTGCACTGAGCGGGGATCAAACCCGCGCCTCCTGCGTAGCGGCCGCGTTCACTACCGCTACGCCAAGGAGGCTGTCATACAAATGTACTGTATGTATATGCTTTATTTTACAATCTCACCAGTAATTTTTCGAAAAAATCTTGCCTTAGTGTCTTTGAAAATGATAAGTGGTCAAAATTCACATTACGAATTTGCTGCTAAGCTGCTTTGTAAAAATTGTACCAACTTCGAGCATGATATGTTCGAGCTTTAACAATATCTTCAAAGACTTGTGATTTGTTACAAGTTTTTGAAGATAACACACATAATATACGAAGAAAACCTATATTTCAGAACTATCCTTGAACAAAGCAATCCCGTATTTGATCTCAGAAGCACGTCAGTAATCACACTCGATTCTTATCCGACATCTATAGCGCGTCCTGACGACAAACTTAAAATAAACCTTATCCATTCGAGTTTAAAACAAGTCGAATTTTTCACTCGAAACTTTAGCCATTCACAATTGTCAAAGTTTTACATCCCAACTAAAGTAACGTTTATTTTTACGAACAACTAATAAAACATTTATAGGCTTAATGAAAAGAAAAAATATAGGTATAGAAGGGTAACTCTTTGAAAGACTGGTGGACCTTCTTGGTCTGAGATTATTTAAGTATCTTTTTAAAGGGCAAAGTTAGAAAAGTAAGCAAAAGCAATTAAAAAGTAAGGCTGTAAACTAGATTAATATAGCATGATTGGATAGTGAAACATAGGGAGAGAGTTCAGGGTAACATGTTCTAAGATTGAGCTTCTTTGGCATTATATTATGACTAAATGAGAGTGATAGCACAGATTACCTAATACTTGGAACGATTACCTTTATTTGGTTATAGTTTGTAATTCCAGCGGTTCAGGCTCTGTTTCGCTCAAAGAGTCGACAGTCTATCAGGAAAAAACTATACATATATAGAGTACCTAACTAACTAATGTAGTAAAATTAATTAGGTCGTCGCGCGTCGGTGGCTTAGTGGTTAAGGAGTCGGCCTTACGATCGAGAGGTCCCGGGTTCGAATCCTGGCCATTACACTACCGATGCGACGTGAACCCACTCCTAGCAGAACAAGAATTTAGCTTAGTTGGAGGGGTTAACGGGAATATTAGTAATTTCGGTTGCTAATATTGTTTAAAAAAAAACATATTTTTTAAGTTGTTTTTCCATACAGGAGTGGAACTTGTGAGAGGGATATAACAATTGATTGATTTGATTGCAACCGTGTTTCTCTCAACGTTAAGACTTAGGAAGGTCTGACCGACGATTTTTTAACAATGAATGAATGGAGTCAACAACTTTATGTTATTATGTGTGTACATTGAACTAATAAACTACTTTTCTTTTAAATTTTGGATTTATTGACTTACCTACTACAGATTTAAAAATAATGATCATTTCAGCTCTAATGCTACTAATAACATAAATGTGAGAGTTTGTGAAGATGTTTGAATGTTTTTGGTGTTTGTTATTCAATCTTGCTCGAACGGTTGAACGGATCTGGCTGAAATTTGGTACAGGGATAGATTATACTCTGCTTTACTACTTTTTATTCCTAGAGTCGCGGGAACGGGCACAGAATACCACGCTAGTGAAGCCGTGACCATCAGCTCATAATGTTATAAATAAATAATAACAATATTATGCTTTTCCTTTAAAATATAAAGATAACGCCCATTGTTAGGTAATGATATTATGAAATGAGGAAACAAAAATAAAGAGATGGGGTATCAAATTCCATGGTAGCCGTGGCAATTGGTTATTACAAAAATACAGGTACCTAAGTCTTATAAATAAATCTGTGAAAATCAAAGATTATACTGGGTACTTATTAGAAATTATTTAACAGTTAGGTATATTGTTGAAATGTAGTTTAAAATGAGATTAGTTTAGCAACTAAATATGATAAAGCTTTGTCTTACAACTCTTGATATTTTAAACCAAGTTGTAGACAAAAGTTAGTAGTAATACTATTACTGCTGGGGCAATATTAGTATATTCATTATATTAATATTGCTTTGCAGCAAATGCCCGCAACTTCGTCCACGTGAGTTTTTATTCCTGTTCCGGTATCAACAGTAACCTATTTTCGGGATGGCCTATCTATACCTACACAGGGTATAGGGGTAGATTATGTTCTGTAGGTCCTACATACATAATCTAGCCCTATATCCTGTATTTAAGACGTAAGAGCGTAATTGCATAACAAATATCCAAAAACTTCTTAAACTTTCGCATTTATAATCTTAAGCAGAATTACAAGGTTCTGATGTGAATTCAATTAACTATAATGTCATTCTAAAAGGAAATGTGTAATGAATATGATGTGTGCTTTTAAGAGCTTCTTGTCAGTTAAGTAAAAAAAGTTGTATGTAGCATCGTAAAAGATCAATTTGACGACAAAAGAAAATTTATGTTTGATCTTACCTCGGCGTGTGCCTCGGTTCATTCTAATGATATAATAGGCTGCGGAAATGAGTGCTGAAAATGAGATGTTGCGGGGCAACGGCTCATTTGCAAGTTGGTAAACGTCGAAAACATTCGATGGATTTTAATGAAATAATCTGTATGTATTTTGAATACATTAGGGTGTGTATTGTTGAAGAGTATACAGTTACTCTGGAACGAATTACTAATCTTGTTTTTATCTTTGCCTGCGGCTCCGCCCGCGCGGCCGCGTGGATGTCGGTTATCGCGATCAAACGTCGCCTATGTGTTCTGATGTATAAGCTATATTCTTGTAAAGTTTCATTAAAATCCATTCAGTAGTTTTTACGTGAAAGAGTTACAAACATCTAACCATACTTATAAACTTTTGCGCTTATAATATTAGTAGAAAAGTAGAATTCTCAGTATAAAATGTAGCCTACGTATTATGCCAGATTATAATCTGACAAACGTCCAAACGTCCAAACGTCCAAACGTCCAAACGTCCAAACGTCCAAACGTCCAAACGTCCAAACGTCCAAACGTCCAAACGTTCAAAGTTAATGTCCAAACGTTCAAACATCTTCACAAACTTTAACATCTAACATATTAGTAAGATTAGTATAATAGGATAGGATGTTAATAACAACAATGTAAGAATGATAATAAGCGGGCCCTCATTATATCTATTTCCCACTGTATACTGTATTATGGCTCCACTGGATAATGTCCATACCACATTGATTGGTCTATCCCTGCATTAATAAACAGTCCTTTGATGAAGTTCTGATTGGCAGTCTGGATAAACAGTAGTAGCAAACATATTGTTCCATCTGACTTTGAACAATGTTATTGCTTGCGGTTTGATATTGGATATCTGGGATATATAAGTTGAATGGTCGAAATCTAGTCCATTCAGTTAGGTACTTAACTAAACATAAGCAATCTTGATGTTTGTATTTAATATGTTTTATTTAAAACCCAGTTTATAAATATTTTTCTGTTTAAAAACTTATTTTGAAGAGTAAAGGTATGATTCCGTAGCCGGCCGCATACAACTGCCGACGCACGCAGCACTTGCGCGTAATTCATTGCAGCTCCTCAATGGTCCCCTTTATCCGTATCAGAGTTTAACGAGCAATGGGTACGCTGTATCTGCTGCATGCGTCTATCGTTGTCGTATGTCAAGCAGTTCAGTCGGCTTCGGAATCATACCTTAATAACCGAAATCGAACCACTAGATAAACAGTTAGTTAGCCTAGTATATTTGTTTAATAATATGTTTTTATAAAAAGGTGCTACAAGATTATTTACATTTAGTTTTCTTATACTACTTAGGTCGCGTACAAGCACACGGCCCTCCTGATGGCAAGAGGTTACAGTAGCCTATGGGCGAGTGCAACACCAGGGGAGTCACACTCGTGCTGCCGACTCTGTAAGAACAGAGAGATTATTTAAGTACCTATCTAACCGAATGAAGTATAGGTACCTATAGTATATGTATAGTACTCTGTGGTACCTATGTAATTATGTGAAAAAATACTTAAGTAACAGTTTTATTGGTTAACTAGTTGAGCCCGACGGCTACAGTACGGACAGAGGTGAAAACTTGACATGATAATGTAGATTCTAATATACAGAGGTGTGACATGTGAATTTTCACAATCGACACGTGAATTACATCAAGACCCAAGCAGTTCAGTGACTCTTTCCTATGCCGCACGATTAAGACCTGGAATTCTTTACTAGCTCACGTGTTTCCTTCTTCCTATAGTCTCGGATCCTTTAAGCGGGGCGTGACAAAGCATCTGCTGTGCAATTCACTAACAAGCACAACGATGCGACAACGATGCGAGTCGCAACGATGTGCGCGATAGACACTGTCATTGGTCGATTTCCAATGACGTGATACAATCTGACCAATGACAATCTACGTTGCGCCTCGCATCGTTGTCGCATCGTTGTGCTCGCTTAGTGAATTGCAGTGCTGATGACACCTTAGAGTATACATTGCTATAGAGCGCGCCTTACAAGTATCAACTGCTATCACGGGTATGAACAGTACCGAGGCTCCTGGCTCAACCTCAATCAGTAGCAAAACAATACTCATCAAAATGACTTCGCAAATAATATTTAATTCGATATGTTAAATCAAAATTTTATACAAAATCGTAGATATATTTGTAGTAGGTAATAATGACGCAAAAATAACGCAAAATGGCGCCATTGTTTGTATCTTGGTTTTAATTTTATCCATGCATATCAAATCGAACAAAAAACTTCATAACAACAAACTTAATTAATAAGTGCATCTTATTGATATTTTCGGTAATGTATGAAACGTCACTATAGGTGCGCTATACCATCGCAAAGTATCTACTAACACTCGGCGCCAAAGACCTGAGTGATAGGCGCGCTCTATATTATAGTGTATACTCTAAGGATGACACTGTCAAGCTCAGTGCCCTGCCGCCACTGTACGTACGTGTATCTGTAATGGTGACCGTCTTTCCTGGAACTTCGCCTTCAGCTTACTATCAGGCGAGGTGGAGTCAAATTGCGTGTCCTCTAAAAAAATATCTCAAATTTTCAAAAGAGGTAACGGTGTCGTGAGTTCAATCATTCTTTCCCCATCTCAAAAAATATTCTACATAAAGATCCCAACGCGTCTAAAGATGTTTTCACTTAAAAAAACTGCTTTGTCTGACTTAATAGAATTATGTTGTCTATATGCTAATCTTGAAGATAACCGAAACGTTTTTAACGAGATTCCAACCAATTCTACGTTGAAGATGTTCCAACTAGCCGGGCTTTGGTTTTACTTTTGTATTAGTCTTGAAAAGGTCCTATCAGTTTTACACTTTGGAGGTGACCTTTAAGATGAACCCTTGCACATCTCTCTACCTTTGGAAACTTAAAAAAAAAACGAAATGAAAAAGATACTAGCGAAAAACTTTCGTTGGACACTTTTTATACTGTTTAGGTGGCAGATAAGCACACGGCTCATCTGCTAGAAAGTGATTACCGTGGCCTATGGACTATGGATATATAGATGTGTATGTTGTAAGAAATATTCAAATTCAGACTGTAATACTTTGCTCTTCACTAGTGTAAAGAATTGTGGAGCCTAGTGCTTATCATCAGAACTGGAAATTATTAATAAGTAAAGATACCATATTTTTACGCCCCGCTTAAAGGACTCGGGACTGTAGGAAGAGGGAAATACGTAAACTGGTAAGGAATTCCAGGTCTTAATGGTGCGGCAGAAGAAGGAGTCTCCGAACCGCTTGGTTCTTGATGGAATATTCTGCACCGTATGCGGGTGACATCTAGGTCTGCACGTGTTGTCCTATATAGAAAAGGAAAGTATGTGCATAATCAAATTTAAAACGTATGAAAAGTGATAGGTTTCGTACAAATATTCAAAAGAATGTTTTTTGTAAGCGATATACCATTTTTGCGTAACATGCAAAATTAATTAAATAAAATTGGTTGAATCAACCCAAGATTTTAAATGCTGAGTATGAAACCTTTCTCCGAGCTTGGCAGCCCGCATTATACTCGTATTATAATTAAAATCTTGTTTTACATTTAAAATGGCGAAATATTGGTGTAATACCTTCTAAAATCAACGTCTAAAATTGCATTCATTAGATACTGATTCGTGAGAAAGTTTGCCTTAACAATTTAACTAGATACTGACATATTATAATATAAAATTATTGTATTAAATTGTCTTTTATGTGTTTTTCAATTCTAAAATCACAACATATTATGTATGAACTCGAAAGCCGACCGCATAGTCGTATGCGGCAGTTGTCGAACTGCAGACGCATGCAGCAGCTCCGATAAGGATAAAGGGGACCATTGAGAAGCCGCAATTAATTACGAGTATGTGCCTTCGGAATCATACCTTAACCTTCGCCGCTATGACGTTTTTCACCTACGTCATTATTATTATAATATACTATTGAATTTGTCTCCAACACAAATTCAAATTATCACCATCAATATTCAAAAACAAACCGACCAAACGTAGACATGAAAGAAACCCCGACTTACATTACAAAACTTGTCTTAAATGCTAATAAAAGAGATCGTGGCCCGCTCTGGGGAACATTCTACAATGAATATTTCATGATGGGTCTATTCACGGCCAGTATAAAGATCCGTCCTACCATTCGCTTTCTAACAAATATTCATCAAATGGTCGGAGTGCCACACATTTTGAGGGCTCAAGAGAAAATGGTCGTGATACAGAAGCAGTGACGCAGATGTTGTGCGTTTATTTTCTCATTAATTTTTCATCTCCGTGTTCAGTTTCGTTTGTGTTAACTACCGTTTGACAGGACGTTAAGATCTTTGTTTTTCGTTCTTTACAAAATTTATGTCATGACCCCTACTCGTGGCAATTCAGTTAAGTATGGATGTGTGTTCGAAAATTACCTTTTTACTTTTGTGATCCTTTTGTCTTAAATATTTGACGCACAAAAATGGTATCTTACCTTAAAAAGAGAAATTCAATTGACATCCAAAAGATATAACTCAGATTTTGAAATAATTAGGTGCCTGCATTTCATAAAAATACCTGTCATTTATAAAAAAAACCCAACAACCGAACATAAAAAATCGCTCCTCAAAAAATTTTAATACTTTTATCTGCCTACGCAATAAAAATGGCTTCGCCGCAGAAGGGGTTCTAATGAAACATTCTATTTTGGTCTTACGATTTAATATCTACCATCGAATTCTGCATTTATCTCGTAATTGATTAAAATCGTTAACATTATTAGCTCTCGCACAAGCTAATCTATTAATAACATTATAATGTTTCGAAGTAGGTACTCTGGCAGGCTTACCTCGCGAACGTACAGTCGTAAATACAAAGTGTTTACATGATTTGTCAATTTGTACCATTATGCTTAACATAGGTTTACTCGCAGGTGGAACGACAGCATATCGTTAGCAAACGTTCTAATTTTAATGTGTAAACTTTTGGTATAGGAGCTGACTTCCAAAGTACTTTCTTATGTGATCACTTTTTATATCAATGGTTACAACTTAGGCGGTTGGTACGTGTTTTTACCACCGAAAAAACTGCACATGAATACACATCTTCTGTACGTGACACTACGCGTGTTTTCAATACAAAGGGATATACTTGAAAGCAACGTAAGAAAACGCACTTAAATTGATTCCTTATTAAAAAAAATGTAAGTAAAAATAAAAAAACACGGTGCTCTATATTATATTTTGCGTGATTTCGTCGCAAACTTGATTTTATCTTTCTTATGAAGTTGAACACAATGAAGATAAATAATGTATGTTTTTTTTTAATATGGGACCGTAGTACACAATAGCTGTGGTTGCATTTGAACAGGTCACTGGAGAAGTAAATGAAGCGTACAGCCATTCTGTACACTCTTGTCACGCCATAATTTAAATATTATTCTGTTGCGCTGTGCTTACGCAAAGTAAAAGTATCAATATTTCGAATTTTTACTTCTGAACTGTAGATTAGGTTTTCATGTTTTTCATTATTTTTTTTCGGTTTTTCGTTTTTTGTTTGGCTTTCCGTTTTTTCGGTTGCTTTTTTATACTTTCGATTACTATATTCTGTTAAGAACAGAAAGAAAGGAAGAATAAGAATTGCTAATTGGGTACAGTGACTAACTATTAAATTGAAGAAACACGATGAACAAATACACTTTTATGTCGTTGCAATCGAAGCAGCCAATATAGTTAGCTGAACAGTTATAGATACCGTTGAATACAAAGATACCGTACACAAAAAGCGGTGCTTCAAACGGGTTACTTTAGCCGATTTCGCTAATTATTTTTTTTTAAATATTCCTTTATAGTACGAGGATGGTTCTTTTGGAGAGAAAATTTTTAAAAAAAGAATCGACTGTTAGGCGGTACGAAGTTCGCGGGGTCAGCTAGTGATTAATAAACAGGTATATCTATCAGTAAATGTTATCAAATATTTCATGAACATTAAATTACTGAAACCTCCACTTACAACAAGCCTAACACAATGGTAAAAAAATTCAGAAACCTGGTTTCTAGATAATTCAGTAAATAAAAGCATTATCTTAATGCCTCTCTAATACTTATTTCAGTAACCCAATAGAGGGTTTGGGTGTTCAATAGATTGTATTGTAGATTCTATTGTGATTGTATTGTTGTCGATCACGCGTTTTTCCTCTGCGAATAAGCTCCAATAGTCGCTATTTTGAATTGGGCTTGTGTAATGTATCGACATGATACGGTGTAATCTATTGTATGTATTATGCTGGTGTTTTATTTTGAATGTTACACGGCTTTTGTGTATGAAAATGGAAATATTAAAGTGATATTTAGATCAAATTTGGGCTTCATCTCATCACAACTAACGTTGATATAATTATGTCGGCCTCGAAAAAACAGCACGGTGGCAACTCTAGTGTATTTTTGGGAATAAAATTCACTGTGGAGACCCACCTGGAAATACCACGTGCCAGTACCTTAGTCTACTTTTCTCAGGCGAATGCTTGCCCGAATTTCGGCGATCTCCATCGTCCGTTGCATCTTCTGTGGCATAACGAGATACACTTTACTTTACTTGTATGGTAAAAACCTTAGTCTCGTAAAAACGGCATTTAGGTCAGACGTAGAACATAGCAAAATTATAAATCTGACTATTATATTATGACCAATCTACTATTCCACTACTACTATTCATACTTTTCAGCATTATCACCTTCTTACTTTTGTGGTTGCAATTTGTTTGTTGTTATCACAATTGAATTACAAATTCTTGGATGGCGATTTCTTGGAATCGATTGCTTTAAAAAAATAAAAGTGTAAATAAATACTTATGCAAGGCATTTATAAAGGTCACATCTACTTTCACAAATACCATGAAATATCTCCTAAAACACTTAAGAGTTTTATAGGAATTTTCTTTTACCGTGCCGGCAAGAATACAATGTTTACTTACGGTTTAGCGCATGTTAAAATAACAATTTATGGAGCACTTGAGTAAAAATATACCGAACCTTTTGTGCTCCCGAAGATGGGTGTCTTTTTAAAGGTCATCACCCAATGAGAATTTGTTCAGCAATTTTATTTAGATAACCTTTAGCAATATATTTATTTAATTCAGGAGTTACAATTTCCTCAATCAATGTATTGATTCTAGTAATGCCTAGGTTAAGGGAGAATATAACTGGAAGTATATTACAATACATTTTACAGATTCTTGATGAATGTAGTTTGAAGGGTTCTCTATTTTTATTCCTACAATTGTATGTCATAATTTAACATTGCATAATGTTACTTGTCCTAACATTATTTACACGTAATACTCATTTGTCATAACTTTTTAATCATAATTTTTTTAATCCTATTTACTATAAGCATAATATTTTATAAGCATACTGTCCCAAAGCATAAGTTTACTTAAGGATAACGACGCGTAACCATAACTATTTTAAGCCAGAATGTTCATCTGACTAAATAAAGTTCTACATGGTTATAAAAAAAAATAACCACGAAGGCCTAATGCGGGAGCTTCGCTCCGCTCCGCTCCCGCATTAGCCTTCTAACCTAATCTATCCAAGTCGGAATCAGAGGCTTTCGCAATAAATTTGCCAAATAACTATTAGACAAATAAAGAATATGCTTTACAACTTTATGCATATCAAAGTTATGAATAAAAACATTAGGATATACAATACTTATGCTTAATAACATAGTATGCTAAAAACCGATTATGGCACACTACTATTATGACAAAGAAAATTATGCATAACTTGTTATGACAATTTAAATTAGGACAAAAACCATTATGAGAAAAAATGGGATCCCAGTTTGAAGCACCGTTAACTTAGTGGTTAAGGATCTACGATCGAGGCGTTCTGAGTTCTAATCCTCGCCACTACACTAACGATGTGTACCCACTCCTAACACAAGCAATTAAGGTTAGAGGGAATATTAAAACTAATTTCGTCCGTATTCTAGAATGGTATTCAGTTTTGAATTTCTATTTATCTGAGGATAGATTGTATAGAGACAATCTGTCAAATCTGTCGATCTGTCCATACAATCTGCCCTCAGAGATATTGGAATTCAGGACTGAGTGTCGTTCTAAAATATGGGCCTAATCGTGATCTACTAGTTTGATATAACGGTTTTTTTGTCCACATGTTCTACTATTATAATTCCCCATTGGTGCATAATAATATTAATCCAGCCAGGTTAAAGTATTACCAAAGTGGCATAATTATTCTCAGTACGGTAGTTTATCCTGAACTGTAAAGAAACATTATTTTTGTATTCCAGACGTTAATTGCCTTCAACTGCGATATTGTATTGTTAAGTGTCATAAGAAAATAGTTAATGGTATAAAGTTAAAACACTTCGCTTACACTCGCGTTCTTTGCAGCTACATAATTTATGAAAATGTATTTTAAAAATACACTACTACTTTAACGTGGATAGTAAATTATACAAAGAAGTCAAATAATTTGTAGTATCCTTATAGTCGTCAGTGAATTGAGCGAGAGATTGAGTCTCCAGTCGAGACTAGGAATAGCATTGACTCTATACAATCATCATCTACCTGCCCGTATCCCAATTATTTGGGGTCGGCGCTACATGTCGTTCTCCTATACATTCTTGTCAGATGTAATTTCCTCAGTCAAAGAAGGGAGTTTTTTGCCATATCCTCTTTCATGCAATCCATTCATCTTTTATTGGGCCTACCTGTACTCCTAAAAGCCTACATTTGTTGGCTTTGTACATAATATAGGTAATATACATAAACACCTCTTAAAAGATAAAAAAATATTAAGCAATAATATATAAATTATAGATATGTTATCCGCGCTCTAAAACTACAATTAATTGTCCTGTCCTCATTTTACGCCCAATCAGAGAAGCGACAGCGCACTACGTTAAAAAATACGCTATTAATATAAAAAAAAAATATTCCTATAAATAATACTCGTAAAATAATTCACATAAATGTATAATAATGACGTATTATGTCTTCACGCGAGTAAGGAGCTATATTTTTTTTATATTTTTAGGAGCTTCGGCATTTTTTAAAGTCACCATGTCAGGAACATGGTGACTATAAACATGGCGTGTCTATATACCTAATAATACGTCACTGACTCTAAGCCACAAGTTTAGTTATGTAGTCAACCCCATTCATTATTAGTCAATGATCAATGTAACCGTAATCTACGCAAACCACAAAGCATCACACACCAACTCGTCTGCATACGAAACTCAATCCCACCCGGCAAGCCGACTCAATAATTAATGGAGATTGACTAATTAATGTGAAGCACTTAATTAATGTGATACATAATTATACTGTTTACTATCAAATAAATTATAGTATGATAGTTCACGGCTGTGTTAGCTATTAGGGTATCTATAAAATGATTAACTATAACAATTACTGACGTACGTAGTTGACGGAGGTAGGACACGACGGTATTCCCGTCTCAATTGAGCAGTCCTACTGAGGAAGTACCTCCACCCTACAGAATACCGCGGTCATAATAACTTCGCGTAGTCATCCTGGCGGTGAGTAGGGTAGAATCAGAGCTAACTGGAGAGTATTTGTGTTGTCAGTGCGAAGACTAACACCCGTATTCACAAACAATACTTCCCTATGCGTACTACAAAAACTGTGCAAAGAACGAGGTTAGAAGGCCTAATGCGGGAGCTTCGCTCCGCTCCGCTCCCGCATTAGCCTTCTAACCTAATCTATCCAAGTCGGAATCAGAGGCTTTCGCAATAAATTTGCCAAATAACTATTAGACAAATAAAGAATATGCTTTACAACTTTATGCATATCAAAGTTATGAATAAAAACATTAGGATATACAATACTTATGCTTAATAACATAGTATGCTAAAAACCGATTATGGCACACTACTATTATGACAAAGAAAATTATGCATAACTTGTTATGACAATTTAAATTAGGACAAAAACCATTATGAGAAAAAATGGGATCCCAGTTTGAAGCACCGTTAACTTAGTGGTTAAGGATCTACGATCGAGGCGTTCTGAGTTCTAATCCTCGCCACTACACTAACGATGTGTACCCACTCCTAACACAAGCAATTAAGGTTAGAGGGAATATTAAAACTAATTTCGTCCGTATTCTAGAATGGTATTCAGTTTTGAATTTCTATTTATCTGAGGATAGATTGTATAGAGACAATCTGTCAAATCTGTCGATCTGTCCATACAATCTGCCCTCAGAGATATTGGAATTCAGGACTGAGTGTCGTTCTAAAATATGGGCCTAATCGTGATCTACTAGTTTGATATAACGGTTTTTTTGTCCACATGTTCTACTATTATAATTCCCCATTGGTGCATAATAATATTAATCCAGCCAGGTTAAAGTATTACCAAAGTGGCATAATTATTCTCAGTACGGTAGTTTATCCTGAACTGTAAAGAAACATTATTTTTGTATTCCAGACGTTAATTGCCTTCAACTGCGATATTGTATTGTTAAGTGTCATAAGAAAATAGTTAATGGTATAAAGTTAAAACACTTCGCTTACACTCGCGTTCTTTGCAGCTAAAGCCCGACCAGTAAAATAAAAAACCTCGCCATATTGCGGTAAACTATTGGAACTAATTTCTTCATATGGTAACAATCTATACAATGTCATTATGGTCATCTGTCAGTGTGGTGTCAATTGTGCGTGTTGTTGAGTTTGAGAGCGCTACAAAACTACAGAACTATAGTAATATGCCGAAAACTATTAAAAGCCAGTTAAGAAAAGTAATTTATAATATAACAAAGTATTTGTCGGATAAAAAGTAGGAAGGATTGGACTCTGTTCCTCTAAATAACATCACGGACCTTGTTGTCAACATGACGGGTAGGACATCATAGAGTACGTGCAACTGAAATTGGCCTAATCTACTGATTTTACTGTGACTAATTATTATTCACATTTTTAGGTATATCCCGATCTTCTGTAATAAAAATACGAAGAGAAGGTCAAACGTCAAATGTATTTTCTACGCCTAAGAAAAATAAGCCTAACGCAAAAAAGAAAATCATGCTCGATTATTTTGATCTCTGTGCTGTTAGGCATAAAATACAAGAATTTTATGCAGTCCGAAAAACAATATCGCGTGGTCCCTGTTCTATACATGGTGTAACTGTATGTCTAACTTGTATTTACCATTCCAAGCAGTAAACTATTATACGGATACTACTGTGTTGTGATTTGTGCCCAGTCCTTGTAACCAGTATAACACGCCGCGTCTATTTTTCTATTTTAACCAGAAAACTTAACAGAGAAAAACTTAACTTTTTAACAGAGAAAGTTGAAAGTTTTGTATATTAAACACGTACTACAAGTTCTTTCTTTTTCTTTTCTTTCTATATTAATTCGTTTGTAATATTGGACACGATCTTTTTTGTATCGAAACTTAAGAACAAAGCAACTTAATGAAATTAAAAAAAAGAAGTCTATAACTCACTTTTGTGAATAATAGCAATGAAAAACATGACAGCCTCCGTGGCGTAGCGGTAGTGAACGCGGCCGCTACGCAGGAGGCGCGGGTTCGATCCCCGCTCAGTGCAAATATTTGTGTGCATTAAATATGGGTATTTGCATTGGTCTGGTCGTGCCTCGGAGAGCACGTTAAGCCGTCGGTCCCGGTTGCCATAAGGACATCTATGGCAGCCGTTACGGGTAGTTGGTGCCCTAAAAAGTCCAAAAACAACGGTCTAGCTGCAAAGCTTCGATATCGCCTAATGTTAACATTGGGTCGTGGAGGTCAGGTGGCAATCGCTTCACGGAAAATATCGAGGTCTAGCCAAATCTGTAGCTATGACTGGTAAAAGCGGACCCCAGACTCCAAGCTGAAAGCTTCGGATGCGACTGGGAATAACGCTAGGAGGAAGAAGAAGCAATGAAAAAGTCACAGTTTTATATTAGGTGTCATTCCGTGCTTAATTGCGGGGAAATAAAAGCCTGTTCATAAGCAAGTGTGTTGAAAAATATTGGCATTTTACATGTGTATCACTATACTTGGTGTTGTCATAATCATAAATGTTTTTGGCGCCCCCAGTACGGGTTTTTTATTTTATTGGTCGGACTTTACATAATTTATGAAAATGTATTTTAAAAATACACTACTACTTTAACGTTGATAGTAAATTATACAAAGAAGTCAAATAATTTGTAGTATCCTTATAGTCGTCAGTGAATTGAGCGAGAGATTGAGTCTCCAGTCGAGACTAGGAATAGCATTGACTCTATACAATCATCATCTACCTGCCCGTATCCCAATTATTTGGGGTCGGCGCTACATGTCGTTCTCCTATACATTCTTGTCAGATGTAATTTCCTCAGTCAAAGAAGGGAGTTTTTTGCCATATCCTCTTTCATGCAATCCATTCATCTTTTATTGGGCCTACCTGTACTCCTAAAAGCCTACATTTGTTGGCTTTGTACATAATATAGGTAATATACATAAACACCTCTTAAAAGATAAAAAAATATTAAGCAATAATATATAAATTATAGATATGTTATCCGCGCTCTAAAACTACAATTAATTGTCCTGTCCTCATTTTACGCCCAATCAGAGAAGCGACAGCGCACTACGTTAAAAAATACGCTATTAATATAAAAAAAAATATTCCTATAAATAATACTCGTAAAATAATTCACATAAATGTATAATAATGACGTATTATGTCTTCACGCGAGTAAGGAGCTATATTTTTTTTATATTTTTAGGAGCTTCGGCATTTTTTAAAGTCACCATGTCAGGAACATGGTGACTATAAACATGGCGTGTCTATATACCTAATAATACGTCACTGACTCTAAGCCACAAGTTTAGTTATGTAGTCAACCCCATTCATTATTAGTCAATGATCAATGTAACCGTAATCTACGCAAACCACAAAGCATCACACACCAACTCGTCTGCATACGAAACTCAATCCCACCCGGCAAGCCGACTCAATAATTAATGGAGATTGACTAATTAATGTGAAGCACTTAATTAATGTGATACATAATTATACTGTTTACTATCAAATAAATTATAGTATGATAGTTCACGGCTGTGTTAGCTATTAGGGTATCTATAAAATGATTAACTATAACAATTACTGACGTACGTAGTTGACGGAGGTAGGACACGACGGTATTCCCGTCTCAATTGAGCAGTCCTACTGAGGAAGTACCTCCACCCTACAGAATACCGCGGTCATAATAACTTCGCGTAGTCATCCTGGCGGTGAGTAGGGTAGAATCAGAGCTAACTGGAGAGTATTTGTGTTGTCAGTGCGAAGACTAACACCCGTATTCACAAACAATACTTCCCTATGCGTACTACAAAAACTGTGCAAAGAACGACAAATTCTCAGTGCGTTCGTTTTGGCAAGCCTTTTTATTCATAGACAACACTTAAGTAATACTTCGTTGAGGGAACGCACTGCGTTAGATACTGCTCCGTGATGTTTGTGAATTAATTTTACCTGCCCTATGCGCTCGAGCACACTATGAGACCTCACAGTGTTGTTTGTGAATACGGGTGTAAAGGCTTTTCCCTGCTTTGTTTTCTGTACGTACTCATGGCACAGAAACTTATTGTTCTTACAGGGTCAGTAGCGAGATTTGTGCATCCCTTAGAGCGTGATTGATTGTTACATACAAATCTTCAAACATCGTCACAAACTCTTTTATAATATTAGTTGGATGTGAGTTTGTGAAGATTTCTCAATGTTTGGATGTTCTTTACTAAATCACGTGCAATTAGCTGAAAGGATCGGACTGTTTTATTCAGGAATCGGAATATAGGTACGGATTTGAAACTGAAATTGTTTGAAGTGACTCCACTCTAAAGTTAATACGTACCTACAGACGGTAATAATAGTAAAAAAAATACAGGAAGAAGAGGAGGGAGTTATGGAACTGGCTGTAAACTGTAAATATTAACTTTTGTTGATGTTGATGATGATTAATAAATTGCCCCCTATGACGTGGGACCAAAAATCATAGTTGGCAAAATGTGGGTGTTAATACACGTCTGCCTACCCCTTCAGGGATTTACAGGCGTTTATGAGTACCTATATGTATGTTTAAAATACATTGAAGTGAACTACACATCCATAAAATATTTGACTCTCAGACATCGGCCGGCGTTTGCTAATCTACGAATCCCAACCCAATACGGGTTGTAGAACATTATTTATTACTGGGTTCAATTTCTGGGGCGGCCGTGTACTCAATGGGATATAGGATAGCTGCCATTAGACCAAACATGACTAGTCTCAGGTCAGTCTGAATTATTGCATTCTCACTTGGGAGACGATCTGGATAGAAGCTAAGGCCTTTAAATTATACGAGTATGTTTGATGTTGTCTATAGTTTTCCACCCGGGTAGTGGATAGTTAAATATGAAAATGAATTTTAATAAAGTTAATTATGTTATGTTCTCTATGTAAATCGATTTGAACAATCAGCATAATAAATGCTTCCGACTGCTTCGGACAGCCTCCGTGGCGTAGCGGTAGGGAACGCGGCCGCTACGCAGGAGGCGCGGGATCGATCCCCGCTCAGTGCAAATATTTGTGTGAATGAAATATGAGTATTTGCATTGGTCTGGTCGTGCCTCGGAGAGCACGTTAAGCCGTCGGTCCCGGTTGCCATGAGAACATCTATGGCAGTCGTTACGGGTAGTTGGAGCCCTCAAAAATCCAAAAACAACGGTCTAACTGCAAAGCTTCGATATCGCCTAATGTTAACATTGGGTTGTGGAGGTCAGATGACAATCGCTTCACGGAAAATATCGAGGTCTAGCCAAATCCGTGGTTAAGACTGGTAAAAGCGGACCCCAAACTCCGAGCTGAAAGCTTCGGATGCGACCGGGAATTAACGCTAGGAGGAAGAAGCATGATAAATGCTTCAAAATTTCATTCAATTTATTTTAATATGACTTTAAAAAAATAAAATCAAGTGGGTAGTTCAACAACAATAACAGCTGTTTTGTAGCTCTCGTTTATTTAAATTATTAAAAATATTAAACTTCAGTTTTTATTAATCACATTTAATTAATTAAATGTTAACATAAAGTACGTACCACCTGTGTGTTATCTCCACTCAAATAATCCAACTTGAAGAGTTATTCACTTCACCTGAGCACGGAACACGGCACTGGCAATATGGAGACCATGAGGGAGTCGTTTACCACAATAATGGCAGGCTTGGAGGAGCGGATGGCTAACTTTGAGGAAGAGCTGAAGAAGAGTTCGAAAACTCCAAACACTCCAAATCTAGCAAATCTTACATCGGATTTCACAACTTTCAAATCTTTCGTTGTGAGTACCTTATCTGCTTTTCGGCAGCAAGTGGACTTCCTTGCGCGTCAGGTAGATGATCTTGAGATGCGGAGTCGACGGGAAATGCTACTGCTGCATGGTGTGCCAGAGCAAGAAGCTGAAGAAACGGCACTAACTGTGGTGAGCACTGTCAAAGAACATCTCAAACTCAGCGACTTTTCAGTGGTTGACATCAGGCGTTGCCACAGAATGGGCCGACCGTTGGGTGCTGGTAAGTCCAGGCTCATTTTAGTAAAATTCCAACATATGGCTCAGCGGGATAAGATTTGGTTTACTAAATCCAAGCTCAAAGGTTCAGGCATTACATTATCCGAGTTCGTAACTCGGACTAGACATGAGGTCTTCATGGCGGCACGAGAGCGATTTGGCCTCTCCAAGTGTTGGACACGGGAGGGTCACGTCTACGTACTTGGCACGGACGGAACGCGGCACCGAGTGGCTACCATGGGTGAGCTAAACCAGCTAAACTTAAGCTCACAGAAACCTGCTGAAGTTATGATTTCCACCAAGCCCAGACGAGCCGCGAAGAAATAACTTTGTTTGTTTAGTTTGATATTTACCTATCACTATTACATCATATAACTGAGTTATCACTCTACCCTAATTATATTACCCTATTACCACCGTCACATATGAGAATAATTATTAATTCTAACTTTACCCCAACTTTTCAAAACAACATCAAAGTAGTTATGTCATGTCAGTTTGACATTTGACATTTGGCAATAACGCACAAGTTTCTTGCGCTGCGTTCCAGATAATACAAACTGATATTCTTGACAAGTTTACGAAGTCTGTTATCATGTGTGTACGGTCCATGTAGTATAACATTAAAAATGATGTAGGTCTTTATATTTTTGGGGTTTTATGTATATTTTCTTTTTATCTTGAATTGTAAAATGTGAATTGATATTGATTGAGGTAACACGCAGCTGGTGGATGGATACTTAAAAAGAAAATAATAAAAACCATAACTTACATTGAGTTATAGGTTTATTTTGATCTGCATAATATTATATTGTTATTTATTTAATATTTATATTTATCAATTTATTTTATACCTATATCTTTTTGTACAATGGTAAGCATTTACGATAGTAGCGATGATGATAGTTTTGTGACAGCCAGTAGTAATGATAGTTTTACGATTCAGCCTACATTAGCTGAAACTATACGAGCCCAGTTTACTGACGTACCCAAGAATTTTAATGTAGTCCATATAAATGCACAGAGTGTTCCGGCCCATTTCCCGGATATGCTGACTAGTTTTGACTGTAAAAATATCCATGCCATTCTTATTTCTGAATCTTTCCTAAAGCCCTGTCTACCTTCAATCTCTTACTCTCTGCCTGATTTCAATCTAATTAGAAATGATCGCACGGGTGCTTCTTGTGGTGGTGTTGCTATTTATCTGCGTAATAATATGCCTTTTCGTATTATAGATTTATCACCACAACCACCACCATCAAACGCAGGTGAGCACCTCTTTCTAGAGGTAGAACTCTTTCACACCCTTAGAGTATCCATTACTATAGTATAGAGCAAGTCTAACACTATGGTCCATTGTGCCGAGTGTAAGCAGTTTTTTATCTGTGGTATAAAGCGCCTATAGTGATGTTTCATGTACATATTACCAAAATTATCGATAGTTGGTTATGTTGTGAATTTAGTGTGACGCATGCGTGGATGAATGGATAAAATTAAAACCAAGATACAAATATTAGTATCATTGAATGAATTACAGAAATTAAAATCCCACAAATCTAACATATCAACAGACAGAGTCGTATATAATATTACGTCGTTGCGCTTGCCAAAACCTCTATGTGTTTTTGGTCAAGTTTTCAGGAGAGACAATAAGCTGTTTTATTAAATAATTGATGAGCGTATCAAAAAACTAAAAATGCAGTATGATGCCAAAAAATATTTTGAATGAACTGAGATATAAGTGAAAATCATAAACGGTACTGTCCATCCACAATAAATTGTTTTTCCCATTTTGATACACATATCAGAATTGTCTTCCTAGTGCCATTTCTTACAAGTGAAAAATGTACACATATCAGATTTGTTATGGAACTCAATAGGATTTATTTAGCCGATAAATACTGACTGGTGGCAAGGTACATTTGATGTAAATAACACACGATGTAAATAAATACGTACTATAAACTTGATAAGGCATACAAGTAACAAAAAAGAACAATACTGAGTTAAGCTCGCCTTTGTACATCAAAATGTATCAGTTGCTAGTCGGTGCACATGTTAAACAACGGACGAGGCTCTGGTGCCGACTTTGCTCTCGGAGTTGGGAACTAATCGCTGATCGTTCCCAGTATAGCCGATAATATGACAATCAGAAAAGAAGAGCAATTCCCGAGTTCCAAGCACATTATGGTACCAATTAGTTATACAATTTAGTCCCTCTAGTCTCAGTAGTCCGGTTGCTAGTCCGGTTGATTCGCATCCGAGCCCTTCACCTCGGAGTCCGGGATACGCTTTTCCAGTCTAATTGCGACGCGGCTAAGCTTCGATATTTTCCGTAAAGTGCCATCTGACCTCCACAATCCTTTGGTGAATCTTTGGTATCGAAGTACTGCTGCTAGATCAGTTGTCGATCTTTTACTACGTCACGTGACCATAGAAGTTTGTGTGGTGAAATGTGTGTGTTAAGTGTTATATAATACACCTTGCCCTACACCTTCGTGAGCGTTCGAGGACGACTGTATCGGGAACACATATTAGGTACACAGGCAAATATCCCTCAGTCAGCGATGGAGGTAAGTCACAAACTTGTGTCTGAAATCGAGACTACTCTCACTAGAGTATCCGATTGGGGACGACTAACCCTAGGCCAATTCAACTCGGCTAAGACACAAGTATGTGCATTCACCGCTAAGAAAACCCCATTTATTGTAGCGCCGCAATTTTCTAGACACACCGTTTACCATCTCTTCGAGTATAGGGATCCTCGGTGTTGGTATCTTCAGCGACGATCAACGCCGTAGTCACTTGAAAGACTAAGTCAAGCTGGTATCAAAGAAACCAGGAGTGCTCAACAGGACGAGGCAGTACATCACTGCGGGGCAAAGACTTCTTCTTTATAACGCGCCCGTTCGGCCCCACATGGAGTACTGCTGTCACGTTTTTACCTAGACCCTTTCAACTTGGCGCAAAGACGGACGCTGAGGATCGTCGACGATCCCATACTCACAGGCGGGGTGGTAGTCCCTCTCAACGTCAGAACGAACTTCCTTGCTGTGGGTGTTTTACCGCCGATGGTTTGTGTTCAGAAGAATTGTTCGACATAATGCCTAGAATTTCGTTACTTTTCATCGCCGCACCGCTCGCCATACGAGTAGACAGTGAATTCATTCTCACACATTACGACCGGAAACGGTGCGCACTGTGCGGTATGAAAGGAACTTCATCCCACGTACGCTCAAGCAGTGGAATGATCTCCCTGTTATTTTTCCACGCGACTTCAATATGTATGGGGTTCTTCAAGAAGGTCTTTATAAGGTTTCTACAGGGTCAGCAGCACGAGTATGACGCCCCTGGTTCAAAGGCCACTAACACTAACTACTTTCTAAAAGGAGGGCTGTGTGCTAAAAGCCATCCCAGAAATACCAGCAGTATTCCACGAAGGAGCGAATTTGTGTCTTGTACAGAAGACACCGCTGCTCCGACGTGTAAAAACGTCTCACTTTGTTCAGGACTTCAACCTTACGCGAGGCTGTTTTGATGATACTCTAAGTGTAGTTTTTGTTGTTCAGTTTGCAGCGAACATCCAAACCGAGGATACTGAGATTTTCCTACTGTAGCAGTGGCGTGCTCTGAAGAGTGGAAGGAAAGAAGATATCTTTGCACTGAACTTCTTGGTCTTCTTGGCACTGAACTCGATCAGGTTCTCAGAGCCCCATTCGGAAATGTGCTTCAGGATCCGGTCGAGCTCAGTGACAAGAAGCTGCCTTTGTTCCACAATATCAGACTGCTCGGCCACAGGATGTCCATGATAACTCAAGTGTAAGGTTAGCATCTGCATAGCATAGCGTCTGCATAGCAATTAATGCTGTCAGTGGACAGCATACGTTTATATGCAGAAGAAAGAATGGATGATAAGACGGACCCCTTCGGCATGCCAGCATTTACCTGCAAGAACTCCGAAGTTCGTCCATCTCTAAAGGCGCAAATACGGCACACCTGCAGGAAGTTAGCCACCCAGTCGTACAGTTTGGGAGGACTGTGCGACTGGGTGGCCAGAGGCTGGTAGACGGGAAGGAAGGCGCCAGATTCTATAGAAAGCTTTGGCGATGTCAAGACTAATTTGCCAGTGACCCCAAAACTGAGAACAGCAATATTATTGTACAAAATTTAGTCACCTGTCTCGTTTTATTTCCTATTATAAGATTATTTACGTTGTTACAAAGGTAGAACACCAATTTTACAACCAACAAACCGAAGAGAAACAAGCTGTCAAATTATCTATGTGCAAACCAATTCTGACATGTGCAATATGAGGGTGAAAAACTTTTGATGTGGACACATAACCAATTTTGCAGGGTCAGAAGTGCACATCCATATTTTGTCAAATCTATTTCTAGAAGGAATTAACACTTGTTTGTTTTTTCAGCCGATGCGCAATTTTTTTTTAAGGCCGTCTAGCGAATAAATTTTTTTTCGAAAAAATGCACATAACGACTTTGGCAGGCGCACTGAAGTATGGATAAGCATATAAAGTTTTGACGCACTTTGGAAGAGGCCAGTGGTTAATTGAAATATAAAGTTTTGCATAAGCATTTACCTACGTGGAGGTAAAGTTCTGGTACTGCATCGTCATTCAGTTTGCAAAACCCTTTCTTAGTTACTTATTTGAAATCAAGCTTAAAATAGATAGAACAGATGAAACTTCGAATATTCGGCTCCCAATCAGGCCTCTTTATAGCTTTTAGCTTTCACTCATGCATCTATTATTATGCATCTTAGTATTTTTGTAAACCTAACAAAAATAATAGTGCATAATATATAAAAGTAAAATGAGCAGATTTATTTGTTTACGCAGTAAATACTCTATACTACATAAAAGAAAATAAACCTACAATGAAATTCTATTGCAAAAAGAAAATTATCGTAACCGAAAGTGCATGTGCTACATCACTATTCATTTAAAAGAAAATATGGTCGGTGACAGCCGTCAGCTGTAACCCGCCCCGCGTTTCTCGCATCCCCCTAGGAGACCCGTATAAATTTTATGAAAACAAATAAATTAGTCATATAATACTACTCACGGGTGATATGAAATGTTATCATTCTTTTTATTTTTCTTCCGGGAATCGTTTTGAGAGCCTGGCAATGCAGAGTTCACCATTATTACCACAAAATGAAATAAACTGTTATTTGCGAAATCACTTTGGCAGATATTGTTTTGCTACTGATTGCAGTTGTCAAAAATTCTAGGCACTGTTCACACCTGTGATAGCAGTTCATACTTGCTAAGACGCGCTCTACAGGTAAGATAGATACTCTAAGTTCACACCAAATTATTACTCGGTGTCTATTACTGTCCTTCATCTAGTATTAATTTTTTTTCCTCGTTTGAAAATCTATTGGAACGCCACTGTCCCAGTTACAGTCAGACTATTATTATGGGAGATTTTAACACTTGTCTTTTAAAAAATGACTCACGCTCTACAGCTTTCCTCAGTACTGTTCAATCTTGTAATTTGTCCGTTTTATCTTCTAATACTACGCATCACTTTCCGAATTGCACTCCATCTCTCCTAGACCTTATTCTTGTTTCCTCGACTAATCTAGTCGCTAAGCACGGCCAATGCTCAGCGGATGCATTTTCTTACCACGATTTACTATTTCTATCTTATAAACTTCACACTCCTAAACTGAAACGTAAAGTTCTTATGCAACGCAATTTTGGTGGTGCGGATCTTGATAAACTTCGTGCGGATGTCAGCGATATAGATTGGAGCTCACTACTACAAGCTGATTCTGTTAATGACAAAGTCAGCATATTTAATACAAAGCTTATTGAGCTGTACGACAGGCATGCACCTGTTCGTGCAGTGAGAGTCAAGCACGTACCTTCACCATGGCTCACAGCTGAGATCAAGGGTATGCTTTCGAAAAAAGCGGCTGCCAAATGTAGGTTTAAGACTCGACCTACTCCTACTAACCGCGAAAAATATGTTACAATTCGAAATCTCTGCAGTAAGGTGTGTAGAAAAGCACAACGCCAATATATTCATAGCTCGGTTGAAAACGGAGACCCAGCAAAGATCTGGAAATTTCTCAGAACACTGGGTGTTGGAAGGACACGGCAGGATTCCATTCCGAAGAACATTGATATTGATTTACTTAATCAACATTTCTCATCGTCGTCTAAATGTGATCGGACTCACAAAGACAATACCTTACAATATCTTTCATCGCTTCCAACACCCGACTACTTACCGTTCTTGTTTAATCAAGTAACTGCTTGTGGTGTTAAAGAGTGTATAATGTCAATAGGCTCCAATGCAGTTGGCAGTGACTGTATAAGTCGGAACATGGTACAACCAATACTTGAACAAATACTACCCATAATATGTCATGTGCTGAATCATTCCCTTTCTTGCGGTGTGTTTCCGGAAGCTTGGAAAGAGGCCCAAATAATTCCTTTGCCTAAAAAATCCAATCCCTCATCCCTTTCTGAGTTCCGTCCCATTTCAATCCTACCTTTTCTTTCCAAAGTCCTGGAACGCCTAGTTCATAATCAATTGAGTTCATACCTCACCAGAAACAACCTCTTGAATCCTTTCCAGTCAGGATTCCGTCCTGGGCACAGCACGGTCAGCACATTGATCAAGGTTACTGACGACATCAGGCTGGGCATGGAGAAGGGAAATCTGACAGTACTCTCCTTACTTGATTTCAGCAATGCGTTTAATACTGTAGATTTTCATATCCTGCTTGGCATACTGCACTCTATTAACATATCTCCGACAGTGATTGATTGGTTTCATAGTTACCTGTTTGGGCGCCGACAGCGTGTACGTGTTGAGGATTCCTTTTCCACTTGGCGTAATACATCTGTCGGTGTGCCACAGGGTGGCGTGCTGTCTCCTTTGCTTTTCACAATTTTCATAAATTCTATCTCTAAGTCATTACTTTCTTCCTACCACCTTTATGCAGACGATCTTCAAATATATACACAGGCTCCTCAACGGGAATTGTCGGCAGCCTTCAATATTATTAACTTGGATTTGGCGAGGATATGTGAGTGGAGCAGGCGGTATGGGTTGGAAGTGAACCCCTCCAAGACACAGGTTATTGTTGTTGGTAGTTCCAGGATGATATCTCAGGTGAATTGGTCGCAGTTGCCAGATATCTTTTTTAATGGCATTCCACTAGAAATAAGTAATAATGTTAAGAACCTGGGAATAATGATCGACAGCACAAATGAGCAAAGTTAGTCGCAAATTGTTTGCATCAGCAGGGTCGATGCGCAGACTGCGCAACTTTCTACCAACTACCACTAAAATTGCGCTTGCAGAATCTCTTCTTCTTCCTCTACTTGACTATGCCGATGTCAGCTATCTTGATGTCACCGAGGAGCAACTCGATAAGCTTGAGCGCCTACAAAACTTTTGCATTAGATTTATATTTGGTCTACGCAAATATGATCACGTTTCAGAATTTCGCAACTTGCTCAAGTGGCTCCCTATTCGACTTTGACGGAATGCTCATATACTTTCCATGCTCTATAGTATCCTCTTTAATCCCTGTACTCCCACCTATTTAAAAGAACGTTTCGTGTTCCTCAATGACACACATTCAAGATCCTTGAGGTCGTCAGAATCGTTGGCATTGGCGGTACCTAGGCATTCCACGAATTTTTATGACAAGTCTTTCACTGTACAGGCGGTACGGCTATGGAATGCACTGCCATTACCGATTAAGCGGGCACAATCACTGGCTATCTTCAAAAGGATGGTGAAAGAGCACTACCTGGGCCTATAGGCTCCTACATTCCATGTTTGCGCTATGTAATTTCTGTGTAAATTTGTAATAAACTTATAGGTATTATGTATAGTATGTAATGTATGTCTGAATAATTTATATTATGTATGATTATAATATATTATTTATTTATTGTATTTATGTTTGCTCCTTTGTAGGTATATCTACCTATTACATTTAAGTGTTTGTAATCCATTATAAGAGTACATCTGTCCTTTGCTATTACACCAATAACTACCCAATATACAAACTAGTTTATTTATTATTCATATCCATCCAAAGGTTGCCTGTAAGATATTGCTTTAAGCGATAAGGCCGCCATTTGTACATTACCTAATTATGTTTGCCATTTATTTTATGTATACTTTTCTTTTTGTTTGGTGTACAATAAAGTTTATTTCTATTCTATTCTATTCTATTCTTAGCTGAAAATGTAACAAACTTCGAGAAACAAAAGAAAGCACTGAAGAAGTGTGTTCTTCTCTCTCTCTCTCTCTCCCTCCCTCTCCCTCTCTCTCTCTGTATTTCTCTTTCTTTCTTAAATATAATTATTGTAAAACTTTTCTTTCTTGTTCACTAGTTGTCACCAAAATAATAGGATTTGACATCAAAATAATAGTAAAGCTGCGTTATCAAAAATGACCTAACACGAAGAAATCTCTTTATTTTAGACGGAAAATAATTAATCGATTAATTTGGCAATAGATCTACCTATCATATTTGGTGGTACGACTTAATCTACCATTGTGAGTACCAAAATTTGGTGGCAGGTCTAATATTTTGAGAACCTAAAATATATTTGCCTATATCATCATCATCATTCATCATTTCAGCCATAGGAAGTCCACTGCTGGACATAGGCCTCCCCTATAGATCTCCAATAGGACCGGTTGGAAGCGGCTCGCATCCAGCGCGTTCCCGCGGCCTTAATGAGGTCGTCTGTCCACCTTGTCCTTGTTTGCCTATATAGTGAAATAATATATCAATCCCATGTATCAGACCATGTAACTGATAAAATACTTAAGTGACTGCTAGCTTTGTATGAAATATTAAAACAAAAAATGTTTCTAAGAAGATGCTGTAATAGTACATTATGGTACAAGTGAGCAACGTTGGTGATTACCGCCGAGGCGCCATTGAGACCCGAGCCGCCAGGCGAGGGTCTTAAGACAGCCGAGGACGGTAATCATCATGCTCACACGTGCCATACGATGTTTTACAACACACTTGCGAATAAAATAATACTACAAATACTAAATAAACAATACTACAAATTAATTCGTTTTCCTATGCGCGCGCATTTAACAATGGCGGTCGACCATTATTTAAAAAAAAATGGGGTTTGAACTTAACTTTTTTTTACTCTGTTTTTTTTTCTGTACTTAGAGAAAAAAAAAGTTAAATTTGAGCGAAAATTTTGTTTATTACACAAGTATTACAAGTTGAAATTATTTATTTAAATACGAAAATGCATCAAATGACCAAACAATAGGCGTATTAATTTATTCGTACTATTAAACACGTTATTTTTTGTATCAAAAGTTTTTTAAGAACATAGACAATTATAGACACTTCCTATAAAATTTAAAAAAGAATCTATAACTCACTTTTGTGAATAATAGTAATGAAAAAGTCACAGTTTTATAATAGGTGTCATTCCGTGCTTAATTGCGGTAAAATAATATCACTGTTATGAGCAGGTGTGTTGTAAAATAAATATTTACCAAATCATTTATTGCGACATCAATTATATTACTTTTACTTCCTTTTATTACCAAACATATATAATGACTAGCTTTTGCCCGCGGCTCCGCCCGCGTGGATGTCGGTTATCGCGACCAAACATAGCCTATGTCCTTTCTCGAGGTCTAATCTACCCCTATACCAAATTTCATCAAAATCGGTACAGTGGTTTGGGCGTGACAGACAGACAGTCAGACAGACAGACAGACAGACAGACAGAGAGAGACATAGAGAGAGAGAGAGAGAGAGACAGACTATATTAAAACAAAAAATGTTTCTAAGAAGATGCTGTAAAATAAATATTTACCAAATCATTTATTGCGACATCAATTAAATTACTTTTACTCCCTTTTATTACCAAACATATATAATGATGTTTCCAAAGTAAAGCCCGACCAGTAAAATAAAAAACCTCGCCATATTGCGGTAAACTATTGGAACTAATTTCTTCATATGGTAACAATCTATACAATGTCATTATGGTCATCTGTCAGTGTGGTGTCAATTGTGCGTGTTGTTGAGTTTGAGAGCGCTACAAAACTACAAAACTATAGTAATATGCCGAAAACTATTAAAAGCCAGTTAAGAAAAGTAATTTATAATATAACAAAGTATTTGTCGGATAAAAAGTAGGAAGGATTGGACTCTGTTCCTCTAAATAACATCACGGACCTTGTTAGTTGTCAACATGACGGGTAGGACATCATAGAGTACGTGCAACTGAAATTGGCCTAATCTACTGATTTTACTGTGACTAATTATTATTCACATTTTTAGGTATATCCCGATCTTCTGTAATAAAAATACGAAGAGAAGGTCAAACGTCAAATGTATTTTCTACGCCTAAGAAAAATAAGCCTAACGCAAAAAAGAAAATCATGCTCGATTATTTTGATCTCTGTGCTGTTAGGCATAAAATACAAGAATTTTATGCAGTCCGAAAAACAATATCGCGTGGTTCCTGTTCTATACATGGTGTAACTGTATGTCTAACTTGTATTTACCATTACAAGCAGTAAACTATTATACGGATACTACTGTGTTGTGATTTGTGCCCAGTCCTTGTAACCAGTATAACACGCCGCGTCTATTTTTCTATTTTAACCAGAAAACTTAACAGAGAAAAACTTAACTTTTTAACAGAGAAAAAAAAAAATACATTTTAGTGAAAGTTTTGTATATTAAACACGTACTACAAGTTCTTTCTTTTTCTTTTCTTTCTATATTAATTCGTTTGTAATATTGGATACGATCTTTTTTGTATCGAAACTTAAGAACAAAGCAACTTAATGAAATTAAAAAAAAAGAAGTCTATAACTCACTTTTGTGAATAATAGCAATGAAAAACATGACAGCCTCCGTGGCGTAGCGGTAGTGAACGCGGCCGCTACGCAGGAGGCGCGGGTTCGATCCCCGCTCAGTGCAAATATTTGTGTGCATTAAATATGGGTATTTGCATTGGTCTGGTCGTGCCTCGGAGAGCACGTTAAGCCGTCGGTCCCGGTTGCCATAAGGACATCTATGGCAGTCGTTACGGGTAGTTGGTGCCCTAAAAAGTCCAAAAACAACGGTCTAGCTGCAAAGCTTCGATATCGCCTAATGTTAACATTGGGTCGTGGAGGTCAGGTGGCAATCGCTTCACGGAAAATATCGAGGTCTAGCCAAATCTGTAGCTATGACTGGTAAAAGCGGACCCCAGACTCCAAGCTGAAAGCTTCGGATGCGACTGGGAATAACGCTAGGAGGAAGAAGAAGCAATGAAAAAGTCACAGTTTTATATTAGGTGTCATTCCGTGCTTAATTGCGGGGAAATAAAAGCCTGTTCATAAGCAAGTGTGTTGAAAAATATTGGCATTTTACATGTGTATCACTATACTTGGTGTTGTCATAATCATAGATGTTTTTGGCGCCCCCAGTACGGGTTTTTTATTTTATTGGTCGGACTTTACCTTTTTAATAAACCTCCAGGCAGAATCCTATTCATCTACCGTTTCTCTGGCATCATTACGAGGTATTATTTATTAGCGAAGCCTGTTTGGGGTTGAGTGCCGTTCTAAATAGAATATCAAATGACTTTGATGCTATACATAAAAGGATTTTAGACTTAGTAACAATTGATTGCTGGGTATATACGTCTGTTTTGTTAGTTATCTGCCTACCCTTGTCCTATTTATTTGATATCGGTGCCTACTCTACTGTCAGATGTCAACTCATCTGTTACTCCTTTCCTTGTCATGCCGTTTTCACCGAATGTCTCAATCGTTTCTTGAGTTTACTGTGAATCTTAAAGCATACTTTGAGCTTTTAGTACAATATTGCTCGCATCTCTTCTTTTACTTCGTCCGCACCATGTCAGCTTCTCTTTTTCAACATGTCTTTCACTGGTGTGAGTTTCAAATATATATCCTCCTACTTGTATTATAAATATGAAGGCTTGAATGTTTGTTATTCAATCACGGTTTAACGGCTGAATGGATCTGATAGAACTTTGTACAAGAATAGATTACAGTCTGGAATAACACCTAGGCTACTTTTAGACCTGGGAATAGGTTCCTATGGGCAGTGGAAACGGAATTAAAATTCTACGCGAACGAATCTTCGCGCAACAGCTATTTTCCGATTAGTGGGAACATTAGAGGATGATTTTAATCCTTATTATAAACGTATTCAACGTAAATATACATAATAAATCCTACATAGTTACAAATTGAATTCCATTGTTCGCTTCTCGTGACAGCTAGTGAAAAACACCATATTTAATGCTACACAAAATTGAACTGTATCCCCTTGTAACAAATTGTATGTACATATGCTCGCCTCGAAGGCTCAGGTGTGTATCCGTAGCAAGAATTGAAGAATAATTCAAAACACCTTTTTGGAATACAAAAGCACTTTTTATAGAATACAAGGTGTTCTGGTTAATGTTACGTAAGAGGTTGTTAAGAAAGTAGGTAAAGTAAAGGTAAAGGTGAGATAGTCTCGAGATTTCAAAAAATATCTTCTTTTATCTTATTTATCTATTCTATCTATATACATAAAAACCAATGCCACTTTTCGTTGTTAGTTTGTAACTCAAGAACGGCTGAACCGATTTGGCTAATTTTAGTCTTGAAATATTCGTGGGTGTCCAGGGAAGTTTTAAAGGATGCGAAAATAGGTGCAGCGGGAACGGGAAACATATGGCGGTACGAAGTTCGCCGGGACAGCTAGTATAATATAAAAATCAATTGCTGTTCGTTAGTCTCGCTAAAACTTGACAAAATAGATGCAGCGGGAACGGGAAAAAATTGGCGGTACGAAGTTCGCCGGGACAGCTAGTAATAAAATAAAAATGTTCCTCGACTTTCTTCACAACGCTATCTAGCTGGTGTTATGGGACCTAGAATGCAAATAAGCGTACCTACTTATATATACCTACTATTACACCCACACCAATGCAGATATTCATATTCATGCATACAAATATTCTCACTTAGCGGAATCGAACCCACGCCCCCTGCGTAGCATTCGAGCTCGAACAATACACTACAGAACCTGCCAAAGGAAATAATTATAATATACATAACACCGATCGATTCATACTTCTGCCTTTATTATTATCTCGAAATAAATTGGGGTGGATATCTAGCAAGATCTAAATTCGGTTAAATATTAACTTTTCGAAGAACAACTTCAATAGGATTCATTGATATAGGTAATCAAAGGTTGGACTGGACTACTATTTGTGATACTGGAAATCGATAATAAATTTTACGAGGTTATTAGGAAAATTGAGAATTAAATTAATGAAACAAAAATAGCTCGTTTCTATTTCAAAGTCTTATATTAAAAGTAAGTTTTAAAATACTAATATAACAATTTTATAACTTAAAAATCTAAAATAACATTCTGCCCCTACTCCTGTTGCTTCTGGAAAGGATACTGATACAGTTGTCGATGTCACCTAGGAGAAAAACTAGGCGACAGTTTCGCTGTAATCTTGTAGTAACAATTTTATTATTACTAATTTATGAAACATAGAGGACAATAGGAAATAATCACGGAGGACAGAAATTAACACACCCGTAAGAAAATTTAAATGAAATAACTATACGTTCAGTAGATTTACAAATTATAAATTAATCAGGCTGACTTCCGTAAAATACACTTCATATTTATTAATTTTGTTAATCAGTCCAAATTTTATTAAAACAATTCTTAAATATTCAATAACGTATGTAACCTATGTAATAATCTTTGATATCTTCAATGTATACATTTCACAGACTTCCCTTATTCCTAATAATATTAAAATATATATTGGTACTTGGAAAAATCACTAGGCCTAGAATGCGAGACTCTCAGAATAAAGACATCATTGTTATGTTAAGTTAGGGCGTGGGAAGCTCCCAGTTGATTTCATCGTCGTATCTGTCAGATTCCTTGAGAGGGTCGAAGATGGGCCGTTTCGCGATGAGACCTGTGAAATAAACGTTAATCTTGTTGAGAAAATGTGTTTTTTATTTAAATTTTGAGAGTTTTTAGGGGACTATTTGATTATGAGAAGTGTAGGAGTTTTTTTTTGCGTGCAGGTTTATAATATTGAGTATTGTTTTGAATAAACACATAACTACATGATATTACTCTACAATATTACATTAATATTACTACTATACACATTACTTTGATAACATAAATGAATTTGAATCATATTCTTAAAATGTTACATATTTGGACTTCATACGCGTATAATAATATCAATATTGGAACACATAAATCTGTCATGGTCACATATAAAAATTTTCTTACACTGACATCAGTGTAAGAAAATTTTTATACACATAATAGCTATGTATATATTTAAAATGTTAACCCCAGTACTAAGCTACAGATATAAAACAATCCAAAAAAACATAATTTGATAATTTTCAACTCCAATGCATACTTTTTTAAAAACCAACAGTTTCCAGAAACGTTTCTGTAGTTAAAAGAACAACTACAATTCAACTTTTAATTTATACGTAAAATATCCATAATTGGTACAATTTTCCAATCATAACCGCGATCTATTCAAATTCAGTAATTGACTTGGCTGAATACGTTAAAAGTTCACTACAGATTTTATAATGACTCAACGATTAAGTCCGATAAATTGAAGAGTTTAGTTTTAAAAATTCTAGCAACTTGCACAGCAACTGTGGTATTAAAAAATTGAATTAGTGATTTATTATTGCCCGGTAATTGAGCTTTTACTACATGTATTTTTGTTGACTGATGGCACTGTGGAACTTGTTTAGAACAGTAAAAGAACAATGTACTAGGAACAAATTCACTTTGAAAATCTTGATTGTGTGGCTGATATTTTTGAGATCCATTTACTTTATCCTGAAATATTTCTAGATAGGTTTGATGTTCACATACGTTTGTTCAAGTTTTCACGTTTAAACTTTTAAATAAATTATGATATTCCTCTTATTTTTTACTGTATGGCGATACCACAAGTATCCAGCACCACCTAGTGATAGTAAACTGATCTACTTTGATAATATTAGTCCTACATCGCGCAATTGAAGTTCGGCGGTGGTGATGGTTTATGCCTGTTATGTATCAGACAAGTATACGGCTCACCTAACAGGAAGTAGTTCACTCAGTCCATTCAATATCTCTACATCAACACTGGGCCACAGTTCACCAAGCGTGTTTGACTTAGCACATTGGTTCCTTCACAACTGTTATATAGATATTTCAATACATATTATGAGCATGTATAAAACAATAACAAACCGGTAATGAATCCTGAACCATAGGACAACGCCAGCGTGACTCCCAGTGCAGCTAACTGGTACAAAGCTTGCACTCCAGCTGTTCTTCCGCTCTGTAAATTCAACCGAGGTATCATTATTATTAAGTTCCAGTATTTATTTCTTATAATTATTTATTTATTTGGGCCCGTAGAATAAATAGGTAAGGAGTGATGGACACATCTAGTACGTAAAGCACAGGCGAATGGGCAGGCCGGGGTGGACCTCGCGATACATACACTGACAAAGTTATTAAGTATTAAAAAAGGGCAGATCAGAACGCAGGTTATCATCGGGCACGGTTGCTTTGGGAATCACCTGTGCCGAGGCGGAAGCTAGTGGCCGGTAGGAGTGCGAGTTTTCTCACGGCGATGGTACGCTGCGTGGATGAGTAAGCTGTCGTCGCCTCCTTCTGCGGGCAAGTAATGCTCGAGAAGGAGACGGCGGGTGGAGCGGGAACAGAGGAGACCCGCAGTTCGCGCGGTCTCTATGAGCGCGGGCCTGGGGGTCACGGGTGGAGCCGCCTGTCACCTTAGCAGAAGCAGGCCGTGGTGGCACGCTTATAAGAAAATTACGGTAGGTTAACTCACCACCATAGCTGGGAAAATATTCGACAACTCCGTATTATAGGTTGCACTCGTAGCCAGTGCGGCAAATAGAACAGATAAAAGACCAGAGAACACGCCTGGCATTCCATGAAGATTGTTCACGCCGCAGGTATCCTGGAGTCCAATTTTCTCCAATGCCGGCTATAAAGTAGACAATATTCCGTGATTAAGAATTGCAAGAGAATTTGTGTATTAAGGTAAGTAAACTAATGTTGGATTCTGCTTCAACTTCTTCATCCTTCTTCTTCATCCTAGCGTTCGAAGCTTTCACCTCCGAGTCTGGGGTCCGCTTACCAGTCTTAACTGCGGATTTGGCTTGACCTCGATATTTTCCGTGAAGCGACTGCCATCTGACCGCCACAGCCCAATTGTGACATTACCTAGGTGATATCGAAGCCTTGCAGCTAGACCGTTGTTGTTGAACTTTTTAGGGGGAAAACTACCCGTAACGACTGCCATAGATGTATGATGTGTATGGCAACCGGGAACGACGGCTTAACGTGCTCGCCGAAGCACGACCAGACCGAGGCAGACATACAAATATTTGCACTGAGCGGGGATCGAACCCGCGCCTCCTGTGTGGCGTAGCGGTAGTGAACGCGGCTGCTCCGCGTTCACTACCGCTACGCCATCACGGAGGCTGTTCGGGATTCTGCCTCAACGATTGTCATTATTTCTGAGCAGAAATATCCTGGATCGATCCGAGAAGTAATGCTAAGTCAATTTTGAATAACAACTTCATGCAGTTTGTGTGTTTGACGGTTACAATACTATTGTAACCATCATCGTAAACCCCCACGCTGACCGCTCGCTGTTACGTCAATACTATTATCTTTTCTGTACCGCACTGTATTGTATATTTATTACTACTGTAGTATGATCAGGCATCAATATTAATACCTCTTATGATATCTAATATTTATTTCTTTTTCCAAAAGCATCTATTTCAATGTATTGAAAAGGAAAACAATAGTCAAATCTGTTGTTCTGTAGGTATGTAAAGATATGATACATTTCTGGTTCCGCGTAATCGCAGACATAAATCTAGACTCCAGACTACGGCATACGACTCCAGCAAACATAATACTGTTAGCACTTATATTTCAGGATCAATGAAACACCCAATGTTTTTTTAACCTAACCTTTGATAAATTGGGTCATTCATTAAACTGTTCAAAACAAATAACTAACTTAACAAAAACAATATGAAATGTAATCATCAAAATAAATAAAACTGCAAAGACGAAATCTAAATTGAAATGTAGGGAATACAGAATGTCGAGAGACAATGAGCCAAACGACAAAAACTGTCAGGTCACTTAATAAAAGTTCTCCAAATCCGTAAAATTGTTACTTGCGTAGATATCGGTCTTCTCCGGGGAGTTTGACATCTTGAAAGAACTTGAAAAAAATATATTATCTACTTTTACACTTGGACGTTTTCTGTAAACTTCTGTCTAATTTTGTCTCTAGATACAGAAACTTTATACTTTCATAGCTCTAACTTCATTTTGTTTAAGAATGGACATCTATATTGCAAGGAATGCCAGATATTTTTTTTGACAAGATCTTAAGTTGACTTGAGTTATTGTAGCGATAGAGAAACATACTCTACTCAGTTAATACGGATTAGTTTTGGTACTAGTTTCTTCAGAAGTTCCTTTAAATGAATATAGTTCATTCAAAGGAACATTTTCTAACTCGTATGAGAACTGAGGATATTTTACTTAATGTGCACATACAGTTATATTTTTTAAGGTGAAAAGTTGAAATTTCAACTGGATCCTTTTTCAAATTATTGCTATTTGTTATTTTACTGAGATGGAATAATCGTAGGTCGTGTAAATTTATAAAAACAGTGCTTGTGTAGAAATTTTAATAGGAAACCAGGTAGATTTTTTGTCTATATTGTTAATCAATTATTATCTTAAAAAATACCGTTAATTTACCACAAAATATCAACGTGTGAAATATTTTCGTTGGAACGCAAACAGTGAGTTTTTTATCTACATACATTAAAGTTGTTAGTAGGTACCGATAAAATATTTTTAGAACCTAAAATCTTCCTTAAAAACTGTCCCCTGATATTTTGTACCACCTATCACAATGATGTAAGAAGAGGAGGGTCGAAAATGATATGAATATTTGGATTCTAAATATCTAGAAAGCAATTGTTTATAATAAAACAAACTTATAATCTGTACGTTGTGCGTTGTGTTATGTATTTTTGTATAATAAACAAAACTGTTACTCACCGTCAAAAACCGATAACCACATACACTGAGAATACCAGCAACGATACCAACAGCAATGGCGATACCAGGACAAATGTACAAATTGCATATCGCTCCTATGGCTACTCCACCAGCCAAGGTGGAGTTTTGAATGTGTACCATGTCAAACGTGCCCTTTTTGTGACTGACCATAGAGGAGATTACAAAGGCAGTAACCTGGAAATAATGGGTTCAGAATTATTTACCGTTACAAACAAACAAAAATTGTTTCATACGTTTTGTCTAAAACACATTGAAGTCAATATTAACGAATAAGGGCGTAAGTGTACTTTGTATTTGGATATAAAGTCACTATCATCATCTTTATTCTTCCCTTTATCTGAGGCTTTTTCTAACTCAGTAGGGGTTGCTGGAATTGACTGCTTAACGTGCTCTCTGAGGCACGAATTGCGACAGCATTAATCTTGGTTGCATCTGAGGCCCTCATCTTGGAGTCGGGGGTTCGTTTTCCATTCACTGTGTATTTTGTATATATAAATGACAAAAGACTACAACCTTCCTAAATAGGCTATGGTAGTTACAGTAATCCTAAATCATTTTCTGATGATAGTCATACAAATATTACTTACTGTAGCTGCAGCAAGGGATAGGTATGTATTAATAACAGCTCGTTGGTACTCAATTTCGTTGGTAGTCAAAGCAGAGTTAAATGACGGCCAATAAATCCACAAAAACAGGGAACCTAGAAAATAAGCAAGTTTTTTTTTAAATTTTTTTTTTTAAATATTGTAGGACATTCTACACAACGCTATCTAAACCCAAAGTAAGCATAGCTTAACTAGCTTGTGTTATGGGTTCCAGAATGCGGATAAACATACTTAGATACATTTTTTTTTTGTAAATACATACATATTATACATAGAAAACACCCAGACCAATGCAAATATACATATTCATGCATACAAATATTTGCACTGAGCGGGGATCGAACCCGCGCCTCCTGCGTAGCAGCCGCGTTCACTACCGCTACGCCACAGAGGCAGTCTCATAAATATATTCTTCCTAATCAATTAATGAATCGATCAGTTAGCCTATCGCAGTCCACTGCTGGACATAGGCCTCTCCCAATGTTAGGAGGATTTGGCCTACTGTTTCCACGCTAGCCAGACGGGTCAGTATAGGGTTTTATTTCGAGTTTTCCTCCTCTTGCAGTGATGTCATGTGCGTATTTTTCCGTTAATCGCCTCTTACGACACCCTTCGAATGATATGGGGTGGTGATACTTGTATTCTTTCTCCACTACCACACGAAAAATTTCTCTTCTTTTATCAATCATCATCCTCAACGTCATTTTTTGCATCCAAAGTATACACTTTGGAACCCAAATTTTGTTTCTTGTTTTCGATTGGCATGTCGTCTGTCGTCCGTTCCGGGATTGACTGCCGTCTGATCTCCCAACTTTGAGATGAAAGCCTGCACCAAGGATTATCCATAGTTTAGCAGGTGCACTGACTTGCAGCAGAGGTAGGTATCGAGGCATAATGAACACAATGAAACAGATTTCTTCAGCAAATACTTTTCTTTTCTTTAACCTTATAACTGCATAAAAATCAGACAAATACAAGAGACAAGCAATTTCTCTTCATAAATCTAGGTCACCCCGTCAGTACTGGATAATGGAACGAACAGAGGAATGAGAGAGGATTTTCAATGATGCCTACGCCTTTATGCACTTAATATCAAGATGCACCGTAATGCCGCGTTGTAAATCTATATTATTACTAGAGTTTTATTATTTTAATATAATTATCATGGTTCTTAGATTAAGTATGAATGAGTTCGTATTATGATTTTAAGGTTCAAGATTATCGAAATACTACAGAAAGTGTAACACATTTTTGAATAGTTACCTACTTAAGCATGTAGTCTCCAAAGGTATAATAATAACCTATATTTTGCCACTTGTATTTAGACCCACATAATAGAAGGCGAGCCTATTATTTGCAAATCTTGTGAGTTTACTGTGAATTGCTAATAAAAACTGAATAGTTTGTTTTATAAGGTTTTGACTACAATAAATCTTTATAACCTTAACAGATGTTGGTAAGCATTATACTGCACACTGCACAGTGATGAACTCTCAATTGTATCTATATGAAATACAAATGAATTTGAATGAAATTGGATAATTCTTTTTTACGACCTGCGAAAGGTGGCTGGGTCAGACTGGATACGGAAGGCGGAGGATTGGGAAACGTGGCGCATATTGGGAGAGGCCTATGTCCAGCAGAGGATTGCAATAGGCTAATTGATTGATTTATTGGATAATTCTTTTTTATTGTGTTCGTTATTGTCAGGATAATTTTAAAACTGAAGGTTGCAGCGGGACCGGGATCAGACGTCCATGCGGGCGGGGCCGCGGGCAAGGAAAAACAAATATGGCGGTAAGAAGTTAACCGATTCAGCAATTTTTTTTTAAATATATGCAACTGCGAAACTATTCACACTTAACCATACAATCCTTATTCAAATTTTGTGAAAAAATAACAGGTTCTTTATTCTTATAACTTAATATTCATAAAAGAAAAAAAGAACTTGGTACACATCTTGCGAAAATGTTGACACTCAGTAGATAGAGAAAAATACGTGGCTTGTATTAAGTAGCGAATAAGCGTTATTTATTAAGAAAGTAAGAATACAAGAGTGTCTTCTTATTTGTACATGTTAATATTACAATAGCAGCAGCTGCTGAACATTATTCGGCGCAAATATATTAAGGTACTGGTGATATTGCACAATATAAATATGAATACATATCCATTTAATTTCTTTAATTAAAAATAAAAAAAAAAACTTGCGGGGCAGTTTTTGGGAAACTACTGGAAGAAGTGAAAAAAAATTAAAGAATCTGACAGTCCCGTAACTCTGAATGACGTAAGCGGTAATAATGATGGAACGATGATGATGGCGCGAGTTCCATGTTTACCCAAAAACAACTATTTTTTGGGTGAACATGGAACTCATCAGCCGCATCATTGCGGAGCTGTTTTTGGGAAACTACTGGAAGAAGTGAAAAAAAAATATAGAAACTGACAGTCCCCAAACTCTGACGTAAGTGTTAATAATGATGAAACGGTGGTGATGGCGCGAGTTCCATGGTGAATATGGCAGCATGGTAACACGGGACTTGATTTCCCTAAGATAACTGCATTGCATAAATAATCACGTCCTGTGCCATAACAAGGAAATGGCTACTCAGCGGATATAGACGAACATCACAAGACGTGACCGCGAGAGCCAACCCCATAAGATATAGTATATTATTATAAGCTTATGTACTATATCTTAATTCTAACAAATAGTGGGGTTGGCTCTCGCGGTCACGTCTTGTGATGTTCGTCTATATCCGCTGAGTACCCATTTCCTTGTTATGGCACAGGACGTGATTATTTATGCAATGCAGTTATCTTAGGGAAATCACGTCCCGTGTTACCATGCTGCCATAGTGAACATGGAACACGCACCATCGTTCGCTCAACGAAAAGTACTCAACATGCATAAAGAAGTTTTCACTTCAATAGTATATTAATTTTCTAAGAAGCAAAGGCTTCAGAATGGACTCGCTCCTAGTACATACATAAACAGATTGGACATGGTTCAAATAAAACATAAATAAAATTTGATACTAACCGATCATAGCTGTGACATCAGATTGATAACTCGGGCCATCTAATCTAGACGCTTCTGGTACATCACCTTTTTTGATCCTCAAGGCAGAACTGACTCCAAGGCCGAAATATGCGCCAAAAGTATGAATACCTATGGAACCTCCAACATCGGAAGCCTAGAAGAAGAAACAAAAATCAATCAATTATTTAAAGGAGAAGTTTTCAATTTCAAAATCATTAAAAAACTTTTGGTGGAGAATTTAGAAGGGATTTAGAAGCGTCGGTAGCTTAGTGGTTAAGGAGTCGGCCTTACGATCGAGAGGTCCCGGGTTCAAATCCTGGCCATTACACTACCGACGTGAACCCACTCCTAACACAAGCAATTTAGCTTAGCTGGAGGGGTTAACGGGAATATTAGTAATTTCGGTTGCTAATATTCTTTTTTAAAAAGAAAAAAAAAAAAAAAAATGGCTTTTTTTATACCACTTAGGTGGCAGCAAAGCACACAGCCCACCAGCCAAGTGGTTACCGTAGCATATGGACGTATGCCACACCAGGGGCGTGACACTCATGCTGCCGACCCTGAAGAAACCTTTTAATGCCCTTCTTGAAGAACCCCATATTGTAGTCGCTTGGGAAAACCACCGCGGGGAGTTCATTCCACAGCTTGAGTGTGCGTGGGATGAAGTTCCTTTCATACCGCACAGTGCGCACCGTTTCCGTTGCAATGTGTGAGAATGAATTCCCCGCCTATGGCGAGAGGCGGTAGAACAGAACTTTATAATCTAATCACGAATAAGTTTAATCTAGTCTTAGCAATTATTACCAACCTCGAAAATTTCATCAATAATATAGAAGTTTAAACAGCCTACAGCAATTTCGATAATAGCTATGAGAAGCAACTGGGTTCCACTTGTGATACCCAATAGCGCACCGAAAGTGATCAAGACAGTTGCTGACATAACATCTGCTTCTGTAAACCAAAAAACAGCATATCATTACCAACTCTTAAACCCTTGCGGTTCATAATATAAATACGCTAATAGTATTAGAGCCGATAACACTAACTCTAGTCTGATCAGATTACCAGATGATATTTATTATCATTAGACGCGTCTTTAATTTGGAGAACATGAAATGGCTATGCTGCAAGTTCGCCATACCATCGTTTCAAAGTGTTAAAAAATACCTTAAGTAGATGTTGTTGTATTTTGAAATGTACTTATAAACATTTAGATAAAATAATACTATTTGTTTTCACAGTGCAAAACGACGGCGACGATAGGTTTAGCAAACATAGTGCATTCTGTTTCTCACACATGCCATTTCAATGCACCTGTTATTTATTATTGCCGCTAGCGTTCTAGCTGCTTGTAAGGTTATTGTAAAAATAAGCTAATAATTTGGCGCGGTTAATACAGAATGCATTCATTCATCATCATTCTATAATGCATATGGATGCATAATAGAATGATGAATGTATGGAATTGCTACGTATTTTGACGTTTAAGACGTTTATGCCAGTCATCGACGTATGCCATAGGCATTGTCCTACGTGAGCGACAAGCGCGACAATGCAACGCGTTTCGACGCCAAGCGTAAAAATCAAATCGTCGTTGTTCCTTATTGTGTCCTACGTTGCGACGCGGATACGTCATGAACGGAAGAATGTCATGCATCCCGTCACATTGCCGCGCTGACGCGTTTGTCACTCACGTAGGACAACGGGTATACATCAAAATATATGTCAATTCCATACATTTATCATGCTATTCTACAATACGCCGGCCCGATGGGCCCGTTGTAATGTTGATAATGTTTTACTGGCCCCGTACAAGTGGCAATTCGTTAATTGCTACTTGTACGGGGCCAGTAGAACATTATCGCACTGACAAACATTGTTCATTATTTTTGTACAAGTAATCCGATGAACCATCGTATATGAGATTATTATAAGTATGCTTTTCTAGTAAGACTATAAAGTTATAATACTGCCCTTCATTCGATAATAGTACTATATTGGAGCATATTAATTTAAACCTAATTGAACCCACATCCTTCTGATAAAACCTAATAATATCGCATTGTTTTATTATCTTTGGCCAAACCAGGCCAATTTTATTATGTTACTTAATTGATAGAAAGCTGTTTTAATAGCTATATTTATTTAGTCGAACAAATTCAAAACTCACTGGTGTTTGTCGAGGTAACCAAATCACAGCGTTTAAAAGCCAAAAGTAATTTCATTAGGCTGCTAAAAAGTGTAAAAACAAAAATAAAGGGGCAAAAAGTAAAAATTTAGTAAAAATATCCAACATCTCAACTTTATCAATTTTCCAAAAAGGGTTATGTACGAAATTGTAATTCAATTTTGAACAATATCAAAACATTTTTGATGCAAAAAGCCTTTCTTTTGAGTCCCAGTATTGAAAGGAAATTGGGTATTTAAAATGTTACCTTCATTTAAATTTAAATAAGGTCCCTCTGTTATTATTAGATACAATACTTATTTGTTTCTGACAAAGCAACTTTAGAAATTGAACAAAATAGGAAGTCTTAAGAAATAATTGAAGAGTTTATTGTATTGTGAAGATATCTTTTCAAGTGACGGTGTTGCCCTCGAGGTTGTAGGCTAGATAAATTAGGAAATCAAAATTTAGCTTATAGTTGAATTTTCCTAAATAATTAATAGATAGTATATGTGGCGTGGCGGCCGCTACGCAGGAGGCGCGGCTTCGATGCCCGCTCAGTGCAATATTTTTATGCAAGAATAAGTATATTTGCATTGGTTTGGGTGTTTCTTTGTATAATATGCTTGTATTCATATAAAAAAGTATCTTAGTATGTTCATCCGCATTCCAGATTCCTTATCACAAGCTAGTTAGGCCCCTTCGACCATTAGGCTATGCTAACCATGGGATTAGATAGCGTTGTGTAGGATGTTGTAGAATAGTAATTTACATGTAACGTTTAACAATAAGCTTGTTAACAGCATACCTATATCATATTAATGAATGTGGAGCCGAAAATTATAATAAAGCTGCTGCAATTTTATGGCATCATTATAGCTCAAGTGGCGTTTCTATAACAATATATCAATAAAACTTAAAATTTATAAACTATAAGGAACACTGTGAAGTTGAGACGAACCAGTTCATTCTAGGTGTTTTAGAATTCAACCGTCAGCCATATTTTTTCGTTTTAATAGTGTTCAACTTTTAAAAAGCTGGAATTGCCCAGTATCTTAATTGGTTATTGCATTTTTTATCTTATACTTATTTTAAATAATAATGTTTTTGAAGTCCCTGATAAATTATCAAAAACATATATTATATTACTTAGGTACGTATATATCAGACTATTTATACTGTTGATTGATAGCACTTTATGGAGCTTATTCGTGGAAACCTTCGAGAATGCCATAAGGTGAAACCGATCAGATTCAATAATAAATATCGTGGAAAAGTATAAGTGTGTTATCAATATGCGACTTATACTCGTATATCACTTTTACTTACCAAATAATGATTTCTTGGATAAATATATAGTATTATTTTCCATTGAATAGAAAGACTGGCACAATAATGCCCATTGTATACACAGTGCTGCCAAAAACCAGTTGAAGCCTAAAGCACTGTAAGAGTATTTCTTCAGAAACGTCATTAGGAAACCGAAACCAATGAATATCATTACGTGCGTATCTTCATATCCTGCAACAAAGAAAGAAATATTACTGTTAGTTATGTACTGGTAAGTGGCAGTATTTGACTCGAAAATACCTGCCCCTCTAGGCAAGTGGCAATTCATTGCTCGGCGTATGATGGAATAGAATGACAAATGTATAGGATTTGACGTTTTTGACATTCGTTGACGCCTGTCATATACGTCAAATCCCATACATTTGGCATTCTATTCCATCATACGCCGAGCAACGAATTGCCATTTGTCTAGAGGGGCTGACATGCTTGAATGGGAGTGACATACGTTGACGGCTGTCATGAACGTCAAAATACGTGTCAATGCCAAACATTCATCATTCTATTCTACAATACGTTAATGAATTGTAGTTGCAGTGTATGGATAGTAGCAGGTGACGTAATATTTTTCAGTCTACCTAACAGAGGAAAAAGCATGAGAAAAAAATAACTGTTTCATTCTATTTTTATTATTATTGATGAAGGCTTACAAAAGAGAAGAAGAAGAGGAGAGAGAGAGAGAGAGTAATTTAGCAGCAGACTAGCAAGGATTTAGCATTAAGGTATGATTCCGAAGCCAACCGCATACGACAACTGCCGACGCATGCAGCAGATACAGCGCACCCATTACTTGTTTAACTCCGATACGAATAAAGCGGACCGTTGAGTAGCCGCAATGAACTACGCGAATCTACTGCGTGCGTCGGCAGTTGTCATGTGGTCGGCTACGGATTCAAATCTTTAGGAGTGAAAAATATTTCACTAAGAATGCATTTTTGCATCATTAGTTCAAGGTTAGCCAGCACATTATTTCTAAGTGCTTGTAAAATTGTCACATTCATCATAAACCACATGTTTATTTACCATTGTGTAATGTGTCACCTTATGCTAATGATAATAATATTTTGTGTTCGAATGAACTTGGTTTCCTTACAATAATCAGGTATTGTAGAAGATGCTTAAAAGATGAGAAACAATAAAATCAACTGTGAAAATAAGTAAGTAAATAAAAAATGTTGGTATTCCCTTCAAACGTAAGAGATCCCTTGGCCGTGTCTCGATGGTGTAGATTAGGACCACCCTATCTCTTCCTGTGGGTGTCGTAGAAGGCAACTAAGGGATAAGGCTGTTCTCCATCCAATAGTAAACGTACAGCCCTTGGTGCCCACTTGACAGCAATAGGCTCGCCCCCTATTACGTGGGACCGAAATCATAGTTGGTGAAATATGGGTTTTGATACACCTCTGCCTACCCCTTCGGGGATTTACATTCGTAAGTATTATGTATGTATGTAAAAAATGTATTCCAATTTAACGTGAGGGACTACGCCCTCACATTTGGTTCATCCTCCTCACGGTGTTTAACTGTCATCTGTCAGATTTGAATTTTAATTACATAGAGAAGGCAAGTGGTATAAGGTTAACATAAAGGTCAAACGATCAAAGATAACGTCATGTCGACGCAATTTTTGTCGGCGTTTGCGTCGATGCGTACGATTTTGCGTAAAGAAATTATGCCTTATGTCATAATGCGTCCATTTCGTTGTTACGAAACTTTGACACCATTTTTTTTCTGAACGGATTGTCTATTGTCTCACACACCCAACAAACAGTGATTGAAGAAGTTCTTTAATTACTTGAAGAAAAAAGATTACCAAAGTGAGTCATCGTTTTTTCTTAAAGTACGAAATACTTCCGGCTGAAATGATCAAATCGTGTCTTACAGAACCATCGCAATACACCGTCGAACAAAAACAACTTATTTATTGATCTTTCTTGCGCTAAATAATTTTATACGCTCCAAATACACCCATTACGGACTCCACCACGCATAAACAGAACAATACATATCCTTTTTTATCTTCCTTTTATCTTTTTATTTTTTCCCCGCACTGTAATTGTTAGAATGTCAAATGAAAAATTGCAAATGAAATTACACAATTCATTGTTTTTCTGGTATAAAATGGGACCCGGGAGGATAATAGGACTTAAAATGGATACATATAGAATGTGAAACATGTACTATTTTATATTCTTTTCTTTTATCGCACAAATCCTTTTTTTTTGTTTCGTTTCGTATATTTTATGGTTCACCCCCAACAAAGGTTATAAAAAGGGACCAAGTTCAAATTTTAGTCCTCACCCTTTGGAAGTAAAGGTTTGTATATTTTAAACAGAGAAAGAACAAAAATACTGGTTTTATAAGAACAAAGCAGACTGCAATATAGCTATTCGTTGCAAGCATGCAATGTTTGTAAAAGTGGTAACCAACTACCATCAAGTGGACCTACTGACATAGGGGTCGCATAAGGGTGAAATTTTTAAAAAGAAAGCCGGAGAAAAATCCTACCTCTTATCTATAGCTCGACCATAGCAAATTTGTATGAAATTCTGGTTCAGACACTGAATTTCATATAAGTAGGTACTGACTTTATGATTCTGATGATCCTGAATCATCTGTATCATGGGTTCCTTTTGCAGAACAATCCGGCAGGAATCGGGTTATAGGGACCCCTTACCACTGCCACTTAATCAATATAAAATGAAATTCAAATACATTACGAAGACCTCTTTTTTGCAATTCAAACAAGTCGTTCTTGCGATTAACGCGTTCAACCAAAAAAAACAAACTCTTCAGCTTTATAATATTAGTTGAGAATCGCATATTTCGTGTTAAAAACATTTTACTTCAACAAAAATTAGATTGAAACATTTCTTGACTCCGCTTTTAATTTTGATGTAAGCATAGGCACGCCTGCTGATCTCGTAAATTTAATAACTGAAGAGATATTAAAATGTTACCACTCCTACCTACGCTATCCTTGTTCGCGTCAGAACAATTAAATTCGAGATGAAATCAAATCTACTTGAGATTTAATTAATATCTTCGTTAGTTTGATATTACAGTTGAATATAAACGTAGGATTGACTCAGTGGTGAAGTGGTTATGTATACGACTGATATCCGTTAAATTCGGGATTCAATCCCAGGACTAAAACTAATGGTTTTATGAAAAACAAAATAGTTATAACAAAAGCAACCTAAGTTAACACAATAGGATCCTTTCACACACCTATGCGGTTCTAATACTTTCGACTTCTACGAGTAGATCTCTCTAATTGTTTCCGAGGAAAACACACATTTCATTTTTCAAATCATGTAAGAGCGTTTTCACATTATTCGATTCATCTTATGTCGGTGTCAGACGACGATAGCCGACAGTCGATAGCTGACAACACAGCGTTGTTGGCTCTTATGATATCTGATATCGGGCCGGACTATGTGAAAGACAGATACATATTTAATTCTTCTTACTTCTACATATTTTCTGAAGTTTACGCGAATATCACTAATTGAAATGAAACTACTTTTTAACAGATTCTATCGCGATTTATTTGTCATTATTTACTTTAAGTCCGACATTTCGACTACTTTTTAGCAGCCATAATCGCGGGGGTCCTCCTCTCCCCCCTCTGACCATGTTATTTTACTTCCCCCGATATCGGATCGGATAATGTTCAAACGGTCAAGCAGTTACCAAGGGGCATTCTGCACAAATTCTAAATCGCTCCAACATGATTTCAAACCGTTTCGGTATACGATTTTGGTACGATTCAAATTAGAGCTATTCAGATTGGTGTGGTAAATGATATGCCTTCTTTCAGAAATTGGCGCGTTCAAATAACTATAATTTTATGTTTTATTATCAGTATTAATAGCATGTATTAAATTTCTTATTCCAAAAATAACCAACCGTCCACTATCGGGTATGAAAACCTGGGCGGTACAAATTTTCCCCATGTCGATGATAGCCAATATTTCATTTATCATTTTATTCTCCTAATAACATCTGCCCTGATGGAATTATTTCATTTCTATCTGTTATACAGAAATAATAAGGAATGATTGCTCCGGACTTAAGACGCCAACAAAAGAGGGTAGCCATATTTTTTCATTGTACAAATTTTGCTTATGTAAGCAGCTGGTGTTTCAAAGCGTTTTCTGTTGTCGAAGGATATTGCTGAATGAGCTATTTTTTCATATCAATGAGAATATTGTGTCAGCTGTATTAACTGGCCGCCGACATTCGAAAACGGCAAGCTGTTGTGGTGTTTTCTAAAGGTATACAAGTATTTTAACTTATCTCGTTTTTCTTTTATTCTCAAAAAATAAATCGCTTCATATTTTCTTAGGGATTTCCACTGACTATGTCCAATGTTGTATAGGCACTATAGGTATAGATATAATCTAACCTTTTCAAAAGCTGTAAGAGTAATATATTTTTCAGCATTAATGCCATGACTCAACCGGGGGACATGTCAATATGACTTCACCTCGTCTGATGGTAAGCCAACGGCAAAGTCTCAAGTAAGAGGGTCACCATTACAGACACCAAGAATGTTACAATGGTGGGCTTCAGCTTGTCGGCCATATCAGATGTTTGTTCACGCCCCACTTAAATGACCCGGAACTGTAGGAAGAATGAAACACGTTTTTTTTTTTTTTTTTTTTATACCACTTAGGTGGCAGACAAGCACACGGCCCACCTGATGGAAAGTGGTTACCGTGGCCTATGGACGTATGCAACACCAGGGGCGTCACACTCGCGCTGCCGACCCGACACGTGTGCTGGTGAAGAATTCCATGGCTTTATGGTGCGGCAAAGAAAAAATTAGTACCATCTATTCCTTACCATTAGTAATAGTAACTATACTTAGGGAATTATATAACTAAGGAATAAATTTTTACTTGCAGAAGTAAAACCATACAATAAAGTGTGTGTGTGAATTATAGGAACATAACAACGCTTTTCCAACGTTATTATTTCTGCCTTAGTTAGATACTTATATTATTTTTCCATCATTACTAATATTATTTCCCGTTTTCCTTCCTGATTGAATGAAAGCCCTTCCTTGATATTTTTTACAAATAGTCGGCGTGGTAAAATTAATTAAGTCTGCATTAAATAAATTCGCAACGAACTTAAACTGTTATAATTAAATTATTATTCTGAAAGTAATTATAGTTTTGATTCATGTTTCATGAAAATAATATTATTCACAATACAAAACCTATTAACGAAACAAATCTCAACTTACATACTTGGTTTCAGTTCTATGATAGCCAGTATCTTCTATAATAGAAAAATGAATTCCTAAATGTGTTGCTAAGCGCAAATCTCGAGAACGACTGAACCGATTTCGCTAATTCTTTTTTTAGAATATTCCTTGAAGTACGGAGATAGTTCTGACGGAAAGTAAAATTTAAAAAAAAGAATCGACTGTTAGGTAGTACGAAGTTCGAAGGGTCAGCTAGTTTAAAATAAAAATACGTATAAAACGAGGAGATAGTCTTTTCACGTGAAACATTTTGTTTGTGGGTTAGATCGACTCATATTTAGACAAAGTTCTATGGTGCTTTCTTTTTTTCTATGTTATGTTTTGTGTTATCCGGCATATTACATACTTCTTTTAATGTACGTATGTGGTGTACTGCGTGTATTACGTACCTACTAGGTTTTGATATTTTTATATACTTTTTTATTAGAGGTTGAGAATTATTTCAATATTTTCTTGGATCTATTTCTCATGGGAAATCTTCTATTATTCATCATAATATTTAATTGAATAGAACAAAACATAATGTATGTAAATGTAACTAATATTTACAGTAGGTTATGAGTATTATATAAATCATGGCTTTCCAAGAATAGACTCGGTAACCAATACACAATCTCTTAGTATTGAATTTGAAGCAGTGCGTACGTATTCAATCGCACCTTCACTATTAAGCGATAGGTAAAATATGATAGGTACAGGATATGATAAATTCCTTTCCCTGTTGTAGTAAAGTGGAATATAAAAGCATTAAAAATACACACGCAGGATTCAATAAGCAGGGAAAATGCTACAGAATCAAGATATGGGTCGAACTCAATAACAAGTATGACAGAAACGCTCGGCTAAACACACGGCAATTCTCTCTAGTCCACAAAACATAACGTTCTAGATATTGCCTATAAACTATTTAGTATAACGTCTAGTATATTGTATCACCCAGAGGATATGATGGGCGGACTCTTGGTTATTGTAACCACAGGGAATCAACTAATTTAGATAAAGATACCATGACCGACCATCTAGGTTAATCCTTGACAAGCAAATATTATTATAGCTATGGACCATTTACAAAACAAATTATGAGCTCAAACTGTCAATTAGCTTAAAACATTCGCAATGTTAATATTTTTGTTCTCTGATATAAAAAATTAAAAATATGTCCAGCTCTGTGGTTAGTCCCATGACGTTAGCGGTACCTTATTGACCCGGATAAACCCGGTTATCAATAAACGCGGTTTGACGTTTATGCTACAGACGAGCAATTTTTATAGGTGTCCCCATCATCAATACTGTGGAACTAAGAAGCTGAACATGTTGTGTTTTTCAGCGAGACTTCAATTGATACGGTGATTTGATTCCACGGTTGACAATGTTAATAACTTGACTTTAGTTACTAATGTCAAAAAAACTTCCTACAAAACAAGGCCGTACGAATTTAGATATTACTCCTTAAACGCTACATGTGCCACATTAGAATCCCTTTCTCTTCTTAGGGGGCCACACACGAAGGCAGCATTTGCTGCATAAATGTAGGGTATAATTGGCTGTGGCCGCGTGGTCCGACCGCTTTGTCCGACTGATCGGACGACGCGGAACTTTTTTTCCCTGTTGATCCGACTGGTCGGACGACGTGGAATTTCTCTTCCTGTTGCTCCGACTGATCGGACGACGCGGAATTTTGCTTCCTAGTGATCTGACCGATCGGACGACGCGGAAACACTTTCCTACGGGCGAAGCTCGCTGGCTCAGTGGTCAGAGCATCCCCCTGAAAAAAAATCCGCGTCGTCCGATCAGTCGGACGAAGCGGTCGGACACAGCCATAATTGACATAATCTTTTTAAGAAGTATTTTTTTTCTTAGCAATTTGCCCCTCTGAGATATCACTTTGTTACGCATTCATAAAGTTGCTAGTCTGTGTACGTCCTCAGTGCATTTCAATTAATTGGATTATTTATAGTTGGTTGCTGCAGTCGTAGAGCTAACCGGTCGCTTTGAGAGATGATTCATGCCCCGCTTAAGGGACCCGGGACTGAGTAGAAAGAAACACGTAGGTATGCTTGTGAATAATTCCAAGATTTTATGGTGCGGCAAAGAAAAAAGTCACCAGGTATAAGTATGAACCGAATATTTAAAAAATAATATTCATGTAAATATTCAGAATGTATTTGTGTCCTGTCTGAATTTATGTTAAACAATTCAGCAGCAATTGTATCGTTGTCCTTGATCGTAACCCTGTTAAATGAAACATTCATGTCACTCATAGCCGATAGCGTTCATTCTTTGGTGAATGATGAAGTATGAATAAACATACAGTGACATACATTGTTTTGCATTTTTCACCATCCCATCCGCAACAGTAAGCTTGGCGGCTTCGATTAATTAATAGTGTTCATCTAGTGCAGTTTTTTAAAACTGAAAGCATTTATGTGTGAAAATATTCGTTTGTTTTTCTTTATTACTAAAACGAATTCGGGAACCGGGAAATTGTTCGTGAGATAGGTACTATAAAATATTATGAAATTATTTTAGGTTTTTTTTTTGTTTTAGTTAATGGTTTTTTTATCTTTTTCTGTCTCATCATCATCATCCCTGCATTAGTCTCGGTCGTATTCGAGGCTTTCACCTCGGAGTCCGGGGTCCGTTTTGTCTGTTTTTGTCCGGGGTAACTCTGGCGCGGCTGAACTGCGATATTTTTCATGAAGTGACTGTAATATGACCATTGGAGATGTCAAAGCATTGCAGTAGTTGCTGTATTACATTTTCCGTATTTGATTCCGTATTTGATGACTATGTACATTGTACATAATTCTACATTAGACATTATAAAGTTTGAAAATATGTGAATCACACATTATTTAGATACTTTTTGGAACAAAACCACTTTTATTAGTACAAGTTACCTAATTTGATGTACCTACCGTAACCTGTATCAAAAATTCTAACTTCAAATCGTAGTGCACTTATAAAAGCTAGGCATATGCAATGGAATAGGTATTAACAAAATACTAGGCATAATTTTCAATCAACAGCGTCATTTGTATATTATATAGAAGATGTATAAACTCGAGCAAAATGCATGAGTTTTCTTTACAGATCCTCGATTACCTCATTTAAGTACATTCGCATTGCTAAAGAGGTGTTATTGTAAAACGGTAACAAAAAGATAATTACTTAGAGTTACCACATAAATAATAGTACCTAGTGTATAAAGAAATACATTTTCTTCACTTTTATTCAAAACCACATATTAATAGACTCAATCATAAATGCAAATGATATGAAATCGTTTCATAAAATGGTCACTTTTCTTTCTTTACCTAATCAATATCTACAAGACAGCGACTTACAGATGCCGTATGTGGTATTGCTTTAAAAATTGAATTGGTTACCTATTTTGATATAATTATCATCTCTATTACTATAATAATCTTGACAACAATAGTGCCCGGAAGACGGCAATAGGCTCACCTCCTATAACGTACGTGGGACAAACTGGTGAAATGTGGATGTTAATTCACCTCTGCTTAACCCTCCGGGGATAAAGGCGTGATTGTGTATGTATGCATGTAATCTTGAAATATTTAAAAGGTACCAATTAATATCCAAATACCGTAATTTTGTACCATTGCAAGGGTATAAAAATTACAATGTTAGACTAAATAATGTAGTCCGAGTAAGGCAGTGATCTTTGTTTTATACATAGAGTGTGAATTTTAAATTATTTGTCGATAAAAATGTTTCCAATGAATTCAAAATAATTATATCAAAATCAATCTAAACTGAACCTGCATCCGTATGATTTATTGCACATAGATATGATTTCACTTCTTTCGACGGTAAAACTGTAAGTCGAGGTCCAGCTTACTTTAAATTATTATTTCTACTACATACATACATACATACATACATAAATACATACATACATACATACATACATACATACATACATACATACATACATATATACATACATACATATAATCACGCCTTTATCCCCGAAGGATTAGGCAGAGGTGAATTGTCACCCACATTTCACCAATCATTGCATTCGATCCCACGTAATAGGGGGTGAGCCTATTGCCGTATTCCAGGCACTATTGTTGACTCGAGCCATGGTATCTGCGGCTGAGTCTGGGCTGTATACAGCTGTCTGATGTTAAACAGTGCTATCCCTTAGTCGCCTTGTACGACGCATGGGAGGAGGTGGGGTGGCCCAAAATTCTACTCTACCGGGTACCACGTGGCTGGTATTTCTACTAGGTATTAGATAGTCAATTTAATCTAGTTAGTGTAATTTATATCTGAAATTTGAGAAACAATGCTACGCACTAAGTTAAGATGGATTCATTTTCTCACAATTTCACAGAAACGAGAAAATAATTAACATGAACGTTTTAATGAAATCCTTGAAGATCTAAGCTAGGTATTCAATTTACAGTGCTCTTCATTAATTCTTTAATTAAAGTATGCTTCGCGTTTCTTGAATACAAAAATAATCTGTCTGAGATATCGAAATTAAATAATGCATGTCCTTGGAACGGAGTAATAGACACTGTAGATCACTGCAGTGCCATAGAGCTGGACGCTCTATGGCACTTCACAACCACAACCAACCCGTAAATGAATTGATGACCGGATTAATGAGGAATTTCGAGCAAATTAATTGTTAGTTAGACGTTATTCACACGGAGTCCATTACTTTAATTGACAACGCATGCCATGATGTTAGCAATTCAAAAAGTCATGCGATACTGCATTAGTTTTTGGGTCAACAAGTGAATTAACTAATTTAAACAAAGCTATTCTCAATTTGATACGTTTAGATATTCTAGACGTTATTCTAATTTGGGTGAATTAGACGATTGAATATTATGCTAATCATATTCTGTCCTTCGTGATGCTGTGCTATTAATTAAAGAACTAGAACTATTAATAAAGATCCTACAATTTGCATTGATACAAATAGAAGTAACCGTAAGAGGTAAAACACTGACCAAACCAAAGGAAACAAACTCGAAGTAAATACGAAAATAATGCATATTTACTTGCCGTATTTGAATAAATAAAACATGTAACTGCTCAATTGTAATAACAAAGTAAAGAATTCATTAGAAGTACCTAATCTTATCCGTATACATCGAGTTTCGGTCCACTTCGTTACAACAGAGCATCCCTGTTTAGTAAGTAAAGTGCATTTAGATTCGTGCAAGCTACATAATATGAATTAATTACCATCATCAAGGATTAGTATTAAGATAAATTTGAAATATGTTACCCATTTGAAGTTGTGTTGAGTGAAAGAGAATAATTGTGATGTAGCGAGTTAATATCAGATTTATGCTGCGTTCAAAATATTGAATAAGAAAATGTTTAATATGAACGTTGTTTTATGTTATATTGTGTGAGATCGACTATTCGTAAAAAATGAAAATGTGTGCAAAGAAGGGACTTAACCCCGCGATAATTCTCCTATCTAGAGAGAAATAGAGAATACTGAAGGAGTTACAAGAATGTGACCTGAATAGTTTTAATTCTACTGTACATTTATGTCCGTATAATTCTTACCTTTAATATCGGCCCCTTTTTTAGTAGTTTCATATTTAACGAAAACGAAAAATAACACCATGAGGATGATTTGGAAGATCATCAAAGGTGCGTACTTGAATCTTGTGAACTTTTCCATTTTGCAAAGGTGATGTCTATCTGAAACAAAGAAAATAAATGTTAGTTAAGTTTATTTTTTTGAACAAATTTACTGTTACGTTTATAAATAGTTCCAATATTCTACCAAAAAATAAAGTCACAAGGATTTGCTCGTGACTTTATTTTTTGGTTATTTTCATACTTGTTTATTAGCCTGCTGATGATCTATTTGTAAAGTATTACAGATAACCAGATAACACAGATAATTCTTATGTTAACTGTTATATCCATAGAAAAACATTAACGAATTTAAGAAATTTATTATTATTTAAAAAAATGACATCCTAGGCAGACACCTTTGTCTTTTTTGTGTTGGTCCGGGTCGCCTCTCATGGTGTCCATAGCGTAGGGCAAGAGCGTATCAATTTCTGTGGCCTCGTTTTGTGAGGAAATTGCGTGTACCCTCTGAAGCGGAATACAATCTTCTTCCTAAGAGTATCAAAATGTACACTTGATTAATTACAATATTAACACAATTTAGATAATATTATTGTTGTCTAACACGATCGTAATAATATAAGCAAGATGACAGTTACAACAGTTATAGATATTCGTATTGTATTCTCTTTGGATATTCGTGAAAGGAGACAAGTGCCGTCGTCGCCGTTCAGAGATTATATTGACGCTGACGTATTGACAAAGACAATGAAATGATAAGGTTTTATATCTCATATTAGAAAATACAATGCATTTCTTTTGTTCTTTGGGTATGCTCCCCAGCAGAGCCACTTTCAATCCTCTTTAGCTCGTAACCTAGCGTAACGGCCATAAATACAATAGGTACGTGTGTTTGACGAACATCCCTGTGAGACAAAATTGTTCGACATATACTCGTATTATGGTGACTCTGCTGCAGAGCATGACGCAACAAAAAAAGCAAATAACATAATTATTTTAATGCTGGGAGACCTGCAAAGGTATAGAGAGATAGAAAAGTAAAAGCAAGAACGAAAGACCTGCTAACTTCACAAATTTTAGAAAATGCAACGCTAATACGTTGGTAATTCCTCAAGCCTATTTATGTTAAGAAAAATATGACTTTTGTATCATGCATATTGTTCAGTAGGTGTTCATTTTGATACTTTAATTATACCATGACTTTTATCAGATAAGGTTGAGGTGTGGTGCATAGCAATAACTACGAAATTGCATTGCAGGATTCAAATTCAACTTCATATAGGGACATAACTCTAGCACAAGATTTAGGAAGAAGGGAAAATTTATATTTCAAGTGAATAGAAAACAAAGTATTTTATTGAAAATGAACTCAACCAAGACTATAACTACTTACTGACAATATACATCAAAAGTTATATACATCCTTGTGAAATTAAATTTGCGGAAAATGTACAACTCATTGCATTGGTATCCTGTAAACATGATTTAGAGATCTATTAGAGGAATTAGTGGAATCATGCTATCTGCTAACCAATTGACACCTCGTAATCTACTGATACGGAAATTCACATGAAGAAATTAAATGAAACTGTTGTTACATAAGAGTTTACTCGATGTTCGACGTGACATTTGGGTATATTCACAAGAAGATATACTCAAGGTTCAGTACATTTATTACATACTGTCTGTACGAAAAGCGGCTAAACGGTTCTGAATGAAATTTAACACAGAGATGAATTATGGTCTGGACTAGCACATAGGCTTACTTTTGTCCCATGAATTTAGGGATCCTGTGGATTATATGGCCAACAAAATCTTAAATTTTATGAGCCATTGACTCGACGAAAAAGAAGATATGAACGGAATTAGTATTTCACGCAGGATACAACTAGTCGATGGAGATGGAGTTTGTATTGGTTTATAAAAATATTTTGATAAATCGGTTTTGATAAATACAATCAAAATCGCGATTTTATAATGCCTCATTAAAATTATAGACTGCAATGGATCATAAATATTACCACACACATAATTTAACATTTAAATATGACTCAACAGCCTTTATAGAGCGCCCGGGAATAAATTTTACTTGTAACTACCAAAGTGCAATATCTTTACTGCAAGCGGCTTTGTGCCTAATTTCACTTCAATCAACAGTAATACTTCATCCAGCTTACACGTGATAGACTAACACAGAATCAAAGAGCCGCTTATCAAACTAACTTCTATGAGTTCATACGGAAGCTGCAGGTTTAATAAGCGTTGTATTAGGATCATTTACTGTCCACTATAAGATTATTGTAATTAGATTTAACTTGTAGATAGGCAATGCACAAACATAGAAAAAAGTCAAAACAAAAACAGTTACAAGATCGCATAATGAAAATGTTACGCAATGACATTTTATGACTGCTCTGTTTATTTTTTCGTAAGATTTTGATAACGAAAGATTACTTTTTTATTATTACACGAGATTATTATTTCGTTTTTATAGATGTCATAACTTTTTGTCTTTAATCATAATTCTAGAGCACACGTATTATGTTATTATGTTCAGTTAAGAACAGAATTAATAATATATTTACTTAAAAAGACATTATTCAAGGATTTGAAATTTATGTATTTTTGGAATGACACATTTTGTATGCAAATTAAAAAATGTGTCGTATTCCTAATGTCTGATACATTAGTAAATGTCAGCGTTTTTTCATTACTTTACAGAGGGATATTCGAATTACCTATCTCATGCTCTATTACATTTTGTCTTCAATGAAAATAGTGCTGATTTGATATTCCATTTTATTATGAAAAGTTTTTCTAATAAAAATTGCTACATACCTATTATAATCGATTTAGATTAATAACATGTTGGAAGTAAGTACCATACTGTCATATCATATCAATGTCAATGACAAGGTGAATCCTCCCAACACGGGAGGGAGAGGTAATTGTAACTGTAAAGCGGGAAGCGATCGATTTAACCATCCTTTTTTGAAACTTTAAGTCGAGGGCCAATGTAATAGCTTCACATTATTTTAGTTTTTGATACAAAACTTGTGTTGAGCCCGCAAATCTTCATATCGTGGTAAACGAGGCGGCTTTTTGAGTCAATTCTTTCAAAATAACTCTGAAACTGATTGTATGAAAAATTTTACTTGCAGATTTATTCAAACTCGGAATTGAGTTTTGAATTTTTAACATAAATTGACTTGTTATTTGAATTGACTAATTAAAATTAACATTGCAGCTATATAGCAGAGAAAAATGTTTTGTAAAAAAATAACAAATTGATTCAATTGGCGAATAAAATATATTATTACCCAAGTGCTTTTTGTGAAAGAAAACGTATCATGGGAAAATATACATTATCTGAAGTATTTTTGTTAACCTTTCCATTAAGTGCCTATGCTAAAAATATATTCATAACTGTGCATATTGGATAAGATTCGAGCATGTCCTTTTGTTACTCTCATAATGACAGTATTGAGCCTTGATTTAGCCATTTGCGTAATCATGTATCTTTGCCAATCAATTATTAGGGCGATACAATGGCAAGAGCATAACAAATAACAATATAGACATGATAGTTACTTCAAGAACTGATAATGATATTTTTTATCTACTACTCTTGAAATGAGCAAAACCACATTACAATTTTACTGATAAAATTGGACATTATTAACGTGGTTACAGATGCATAGGTATACTTAAAAAATTACTACCAGAAATGTTAACTTTTTAAAATTCGTTCTGGCAATAGCGCAGTACAAACCTTTATTCTCCTAGCAAGAAATTTAGACCAAAAGTATCAAAATGGATTAAATAAATTTGTGACTGAAAAAAAGGGATACATTATGAATATACGAATAATTTTACTGTACATAAAACATACATAAACATTAAAGAGACGCTACAAAGACATAACATAAACATTACATAGACGGTACACATTATAAAAAATAATGTATCACTGGCCTGTACCCGCGGCATCGTTTGCGTAGAATGAGGTTCTCGTGTCCCACAGGAACCATGCATTTTTCGGGATAAAGTAGTCTATGTCAAACTCGGTCCCATAAACAATCTCTATGAAAAAATCATGTCAATTCCTTACTGTATGATAATATGACAAACAAACAGAAATTCTGTCACATTTAACATATTGGAGAGTATAATATGATACGAATTTAGGTAAGAATAATATATATACATAAATATTAAAGAAAAATAAGATCATCTTACTCTTGAAGAAAAAGAAGTACCGCCATTTATAGAGAAGGTATTCAAAGTACGTAATCATAATAAACAAAAAGAAAATGAGCATCGTATCATTATGTGGAAAAGAACTCTCAGGAAGGAGAAAATATTCCCGAAAATAGGAAAGAAATCAGTTTGAACGTTTTAGCTACTTTTTAACCGACTTCAAAAAGTAAGTGGTTCTCAATTCATCGGAATATTTTTTTTAATGTATGTTCGCCGATTACTCAAAGACGCCTGGACCGATTTGAAAAATTGTTTATTTGTTTGATAGGTTATACTTCCCAGGTTTTATCAAATAGGTCCAGTCGATATTTATCAAAATCGGTCAAGCAGTTTATGAAATATCAACATAAATCGGATGAAGTCGGTTTTTAAAAATTTTAATTTCGTGATATTATTATTATCAGCAGCCATGGTCGCGGGGTGAGTAGCCAAAACGTCAGACTAAAAGTAAATAATAACATAGCGATAGAATCCGTTAAAAAGTAGTTTCATTTCAATGAGTGATATTCGCGTAAACTTCAGAAAGTATTAATAGGAAAAAAAAATGATTATAATGATAGAAGGTAAAATGATTAAAGACTCAAGAATAAAATAGGAAAGAAATATGAGTCTCGATGCTATTGAATAAGCAAAATAATTTGCATCACAGCACTTGTATATCGAGAACATCGATAATAAATCAATATTTATTTGACCTGATTGCCTGTTAATTGTCAGGAAATACAAAACAATCGTATTGAAACCATTCAGAAGAAGTTTCATTTCAATGTTTTTAGACTTCAAAAGTATAATAATAATATATTATGCTAGGTTGAGTCCGTTTTATGATGGTGATAAGCTTTGTCATTAATGACCTTACACTGATCGTATTAATTGATGTGGTTGTCAGAGCACGCGATATTATTATGATCATGTTTATTTGGAACTGCTGAAATATAGTTTTTCCGTTTTCGGTTAATGCTACCTGTTCACATTCATTTTGTTTTATATTTTTTAAATAAGATAAGTTATTCTTATTAATGTGAAATCTTTATTCATATTTTTAATTATGATAATAAAAGATAGGCTATTCAATAAATTGGCTTCTGTACATTATTATTATTGTATTTCGATAAGATAGATTTTACGTCTACAAAAAGTCCTTCATTCATAAAGTATTCATTTTGGAAAAAATTAACATCATGAATGAATTTGAAGCACTGTTCTTTATTATAATAAAGATCAGTGATTTGAAGATGCACATATTTAATGAAAACCGGACTATAAAGAAATTGTAGATAGAGAAATAACTACTAATTATGCAGAATCCACGAGTATGAATACATTAACAAAAATACAGTGTGCAAAATGGTATTCAGTACTCATTACTATTCTTTTGAAAATGTTAATAACCGAAGTGACTAATAATCTCCCTAACCTCTCAGTGCTGATAGTAAATTATATAAATTCTGGATCAAGTTACAAATAGTTATTATTTTTAATAGAAATGTGAAATTTAAAAAAATAAGCAAAGGCTTTAAAGATATTAAGAATAAATCATAGTGAATTTACCCTGCTAGAGAATGCCTACCTGCCTCCACTTTGCAAAAGACATGTATTAAAATTAACTCTATACAAATTACAAAACTAAATCAAATTAAAGAACCACTCAATGTCCCGCGCTAATACGAAGGGAATGACAGTGCCAAAAAGAAATTATACTAACGTACTTTGTTCACAAAACATCTCATGTTATTAATTCAACACAAAACATTGTTTACAAGATAGACTTCCACTAAATTTCTAAATGTTTACACTGAACTTCTAACTATTCATAATATACTCGTATTACCTGCCTCAGTCCATCGCTTGTCAAAAATACTACAGTTTTTTCAAGAAGATATAATGAAACCAAACAAATAGGTATCCAGATATACACCTCAAACACTATAGTATCCAGGGTAATTCAGTGAAAACTTTCAGAACCTAAGCCCCATCTATTTTTATTCGCACTGTTAAATATTTGAAAAGGTCTAGCCTCGGTGATTGCTTCTGAAACGGTTCGATTTATAAAATTCTTCGGAATACAGATTTATTGAAATGATAAGTATTTTCGATAGAAGTTTTGTTTTACTTTCCTCAGTTAATGCTAGCTTTTGCTGAAGAATCTTTGAAACAACAATATAGAAGTTGATTTTCACAAAAGAAGCCAATCTGTACATTAATTTAAATGTTACTTACTCGTGTATAGATTGTGTTATGAAAAGTTATTTTCACATATTATTGGGGTACATATTTCACGACAACACTATTTTAAACAAAAGTATTTGCAGGTGCTTATACAAAAAGATTTAAATAAAATTTTTGGCAATGAATCACAATATTTTTGCGATGAACAATAATATTTTTTCTTACATATTACGTGTTTGTGTTGAACAGTGCCAACTCTGTATACAATATTTAAAAGCATCCATTGAACTAATCGTGTTCACAATTTAATATTTTATTTTCGACATATTCAAGATGTGAGCTGCTGAAATATTTCTCGTACTTATTAAATGGTGCTAGAATATCCACTTACCTTTTTTCGCGTGCGTTGTTCCCCACAGCTCGAAGCACACACCCGCGATTGACGAGCCCCTGTTTGACAAACATCATTTACTATTTACGTACGCTACTATTATGCTGCAGTTACTGTGGGTAAACAGACAAATTAGAACATCCTGTGTTAGGATAATTATAATAGTGTAAGTGTTTACCCTATTACGTAGGTACTTATTTTAATTCTTCTAGATATAGAGCTGTCATCGTCTACCGTATAGCGATTTCCTAGTTGTGATAAAATTATGCACTTTGGGGCCTGATTTCCGTTTATTCGCTTTACCTAGTATATTTTTCGCGTTATACTGGTTTCACTTGTGACGTTTACAAGACATTAGACTAGGGTCCGGGAATCATGATTACTTACTTACTTCCAGCTGGGGACGCCGTTGGCCGGACGGGTGATCCGCCCTTTGGTACGGGCCACTTCACCCATTTCCCCTGTGTCCTCCGCAGAGGATTTGGGGTTATCCGGCAATCACGGCGTTTCGTCGAACCTACCTGTTTCCTTGCAAAAACTTACGATCTGTCCCACCTTCAGATCGCCAAGGTCTTCTATTTCCAACTTGTCCGTTCCCATTATTTCCCATCTTTTTAGTGAGTACATAGGGCATTCGGCCAGTAGGTGGAGGCTGGTTTCCTCGGCCTCCATACACTCCGGGCATATGGGATCAGTCTTTACTCCTATTAGTGTCAGGTGCCTGTTCAGTCGGCAGTGCCCTGTGATCACTTCTATCGCAAGCCTCATATTTCTCCTTGATAGTGTTGTTATTTGGCTTGTTCTTTTTTTATCTATACTTTTTATGAAGATCTTCGACTGTCTCATGACGGGCGAGGATTTCCATCTTCGATTGGTCTCTGCCGTGATGCTTTGACTGATGACTCCTTTGGATATTTTGTGGGCGATTGGCAGCCTGGGTTCAGGGCCCACTTGGTCTTCATCAGCCCCTTTTCTGGCCAATTCGTCGGCTGTCTCGTTACCCGTATTGCCTTCATGGCCGGGTACCCAAGCAAGCGTTATGTCGGTTATTCTGGCCAGTTCTTCCAGTGCCCTTCTGCATTCCTTTACCACCGCTGAGGTGGTTTCGACCTTGCCTAGTGCTTTCAACGCAGCTTGGCTGTCGCTATATATGGTGACCTTCCCTGTGTTAAGGTGTTTGATCATATCCACGCACTCCATGATGGCAAAGATCTCTGCTTGAAATACACTTGCATACTTACCTAGTGATATTGACTTGTTTTCCTCTGTCCCGTCTTCGCATATAATGTGCACTCCGGAGCCAGAGAACTTAGTGGATTCTTTCCTGGAGCCGTCCGTATAGCAGACGGTACCGTCTGTGTTTATTTTCCAGTCGGCTCTCTGTCCTATATGAATTCTATATTTCTTGTCAAATGTCCTCTCTTTTTTGATTAGGTCATTGTTCGAGAGGATCATTGATAGTTTGTCTTCGTAGCCCTGGCTGATCTTTGCATGACCTCCGTCGAATATATTTGCCGTCCAAAGGCCAGTGCTTCGCAGTTTGAACCAATGTTCCACCGCTTTCTTTTTTGCTTCCAGGTCTAAGGGGTTTAATCCCAGTATTATTTCGAGCGCGGCAGTGGGTGTTGTTCTCATTGCACCCGTAATCAATAGTGCTGCCAGCCTCTGGACCTTATCTAGTTCTTGTTTATTTCTCCCTATGTTGGCTTTGTGCCACCATGCTAGGGTACCATGCAGGATCCGTGGCAGTATTATTGCTTTGTAGATCCAAAGCACTACGGCCGGTTTCATTCCCCAGCTTCTGCCTATAGCTCTTTTGCACTGCATCATGGCCATTTTAGCCCTTGAGCATGCGTTGCTTATGTGTGTCTTGAATGTTAATCTGCTGTCCAGTGTTACGCCCAGGTATTTGACCTCCTTCACTACTTCGAGGTCCTTGCCATCTAGTCGTATTGGTTCAGCACGTCCTAGTTTCCTTTTGTTTGTGAATATAACTAGTTTGGTTTTGTCAGGGTTCAGGTTGAGACCTTTGCTCCTACACCATTCTAGTGCTGCGTTCAGTCCCCTGTTCATGATGTTGCACATGACACTGAGGACTTTACCTGTTATCAGTAGCACTCCATCATCAGAATAGACCTGTGTGTAAATGTGCATCCGGTTTATCTTGTTTACTAGTTCGTCTATTAGTAGGCACCATAGCAGAGGCGAGAGACATCCTCCTTGGGGGAAGCCTCTCCTTGCAATTACCGTGCGTGTTGTGCCTGCAATCTCAGCCTTTATTAGTCGTTGGTTTAGCACGGTTTTTACCCATCTTGATATGTCTTGGTCTATTCCTTCACGATTTAGGGTTTCTGCAATCGAGGCTGGGGTCGCCTTATCGAAGGCACCCTCAACATCAAAGAAACATCCTAATGCATATTCTGTGTTGTTTATCGATCTCTGTATCCTGTTGACCAAGTTATGTAGGGCTGTCTCGATTGACTTGCCTTCCATGTATGCGTGTTGGTTCTGGTGTAACGGAGATCCACTTGCTGCTACTTGTTCTCTTATTAGTCTATCTAGTATTTTCTCTATTGTCTTAAGTAGGAATGAAGACAGGCTTATGCATCTGAAGGCTTTAGCCTCTTGATACGTATCCTTACCTGGTTTCGGTATGAATACCGCCCTTATCTCCCTCCATTTTTGGGGGATGTAGTTCATTCTGATACTGCTGTTGTACAGAGCCAGAAGGTCATCTCCTATGTACTTTATGGCTTTCTGTAGCATCCCCGGGAAGATTTGGTCCGGTCCAGCGGCCTTGTAGGGCTGGAATGATCCGATGCTCCAGAGTAGATGCTCTTTGGTGATTAGTGTCTTCTCCCCGGTGTGATTTGGGGTATCTTCTACGGCGTTAATGTCTGCGCCTGTGTACTCCTCACATTCTGGAAAGTGTGTATCCAGCATGATTTCTAGTATTCTTTCCGGGTCAGATATTAATTCATCGCCTTTCCTTATGCTTCCTAGTTTGCAGGTGTCAGTTTTGGGGAACATTTTAGCGAGTCTTGCTGCGTCAGGGTATTTCTCTACTCCTTCGCAGAAGGCTTTCCAGCTGTCCCTACTCTCCCTTCTGCATTCTTTTTTGAATAAGTTTCTTTCTCTCCTATAAGTAAGCCAGCTTTCCTCGTCGCCCTTCCTGAGGGCAGTTCGTAGAGCTCGCCTGGTCTTTTTCCTTTTCTTTTCCAATGCTTTTGTCCACCATGGATGACCTTTACCTGGCTTAATTTCCCTCAGTGGGCATGCCTTGTGATATGCCTCCCTGAGGGCTTCATCCAGTCGGTTGGCTGCTCTTTCTATATCTTCTTTGTCTTTCAGCGAGTCTTGGTCGACTCGGTGCCACTTTTTGATGTGGTTTTCAAAGATCGACCAATTCGTTTTTCTCGCATTTCTTGTCAAGGTCTTCTCGATCCCGGCACTCAGATTGAAGGATATTCGTCTGTGGTCCGACTTCGAGTCTCTCTCGTCAACCTTCCAGTCTATAATGTGCTTGCTTATTCTATCTGTTGCGATAGTGATGTCAAGTACTTCTTTTCGGTTTCTCGTTACGAATGTAGGCGTGTTGCCTACATTTAAAACATCAAAACCTGTTGAGCTAATAAAATCCAGTAGTAAGTCACCTTTTTTATTGCAGTTGGTGCTGCCCCATACCACGTGATGGGCGTTGGCATCGCAACCTAGAATAATGGGAATATTCTTACCATGGTATTTCCTTGTTATCTCCTCCATTTCTGGCGTGGGAATCATGATAGATGCAAGTTAAGATTGCGTAGGTACTGATATAGTTTCAATTTACAATTAGATATCACTGTGTAGTTCATACTACCATACCATGGTGGTTTTATGGAAATATTTACCAGAATACAAGTTGATATAGTTATTAATTAAAAAGATCAGAACGTAGTGATAGCAAGATCTGCGATAGCTTTAAAGAAGAAAATAGAAAAGTAAAAAAATGTAAATTGAATTGATGTGGAACGGCGTTGACTGACGTTCGATTAGATGAATATTTATTTTCTATGGCACTTTGCACTCTATGAATAAAGGATATACGAGCAAATTAAAGCTACTTATTAGTCGAAAGAAAGCTTCTGAGCCTTGAATATACCTGAAGAGCTACCAGCCTATCAATGTTTACATGATACAGTAGGTACTGGAATACTGGATGCTGGAATGCATCGAATATACAGTAGGTAGGACGATATGATAGACATCATTGAACGAACAGACGTAGAACAGCACCTCATCATAACGTAGAGGATATATCGCTCATAAATGCACAAAATGTTTTGGCAACAAGTTCATTCGAGACTGTGTTTCCAGAAAATTATAAGTTACTAGCTGACCCCGCTAACTTCGTACCGCCTAACAGTCGATTCTTATTTTTTTTTTCTCTCCGTAAGATCTATCCTCGTACTATAAGGAATATTCTAAAAAAAGAATAAGCGAAATTGGTTCAGCCGTTCTCGAGATTTGCGCTTAGCAACACATTTAGGGATTCATTTTTATATTATAGATAGATTACCTGGAAATCCTTAAGTCTCGAGTCGAGTAGATTGAGTATCATCATTTATCAGTGAGTTGATGATCAATTGTCTTGGTTTTGCTTGTTTGTGTATTGATTGCACTTGCTCGATGTTTATAGGCCTGGTAGGTGTTGCTGCAATAATTGTGACATAGATATTGTTTCAACAAAATTTCTTGTACGAGTTTTAGACTATCAATAGTTTATAAGTCCTTCTGCGGTAACGCTTCTACAGTTTTTTAAGTGCAGCAAATAATAATGTTCGTAGTAGAAGTATAAAACCATTTCTTATAGGATTATAGACTTATCTGAGTAGTTAGGAATAATGATCTTCTAGGTTAATGTAAGTATATGACACTTAAGATACTCTTTATTATTCAATACTAGATCAGTGTTCATATTTCGTCGACGCTTGGTCTCTTGACCTATTTAGAGCGCTACTGACAAATTGAATACCTATTTGTATCGATTACTGATAGCTATGATATATTGAAAGATGTTTACGCGTTTTTTTAATGACAACGTATCATCAGTATAAATTAATGGAGTGGAGCACAAATCAGTGGTGAGAGGTGAAGTGTGTTGGACATGGTTCATTACGACATTTTTCTGAAAAGTAAATACATCGTAAAATCATCGATGAATTCTAATTTTGCATCGAATAATATAACCTCCTCTTTTTTGAAGTCGGTTAAAAATAAAAACGCAGTTCGGACATTACTCCAAACGTCTTAAATTCTACTCTCCGTATACGGTCACCTCTTTCCCCCACCGTTTACCGACTGAAATCGCCAGACGCTACTTATCATCTATTAGAGGATAAAATGCTCTTCAACTTGAAAATTTTATACTAGTAGGAAAGGGTTTGTTTGTTAAAAATTGGTAGGTCACGAATGTCACGAACACTAGGTTAGGTTTTTACTTTTGTAATCTGAATGAATATTGTATTGTTGTACCTACCTCTAAATAATTGTTAGTGTTTTACCAATCGTGTTGTTTGTGGTGTGATCCATTATCTAACACTTCATTGATACAATTGTGTTCAGATATTTTTCTATTTTCTGTGTTAGTTTGTGGATAGAATTTACTCTCAAGGTCATTTTTTTTGTGTAAAATTTTTATTCATTTCGATTCATTCGAGACTAGGAATGTAGCTGGATTTGGGCCTGACCATGTAGCCTGGGCGATTCGCTTTTTCCATTCTAAATCGATTTAAATAATTAGCATACTAAATTCTTTAAAATTTCATTCACCTTTACCCATTGTATAATACATTTTAAAATTTACTAATAGTGTAAAGTACAGTACGTTACACTATTAATAAATTTTAATGATGATGAGTGTTATATAACTGTAGGAGTGTTATGTCTAAGACATTGAACTGGTGATCTTGTTACACTATCGACTATTAGCTGGAAGGGTAATAAACCAAATTGCATGGGGTCAGTAGTATCCTAATGGATTTCTATAGGAAGTAGTTGGTTTACAGTGTTTGAATTTGTTGTGTGTTGACGGGCTATATACGGTCTTTTAATCTGATCAAACGAATAGATCGATTTGATTTTTTCTATTTTTGACGGTTCTTTACAAGAAATGATTCTAAGCTTCATTTTATAAATAGGTTAGATACCCATTCAAGCCTTTGAAGATTATTATCAGTACATATTGAGATTTATAATAATATATTTCTTCGTTTTTTGTCAGAGTACTCAAACGCAATATGAATTCTTAAAATGCTATCTTATTCATACTAAGTATATGAATATCAAGCTATGTAATAACGTATAAAAATAATGTTTTTAAGTCACTTCTTCTGTTTAAATCCCACGACGTTAAACAAAATGTCAATTACAGATAACAAAAAATTAAGATTAATGATACTGTAAAAAGTCTCCAGGGAGGCTTACTATCATTACGATAAGCAGAATCTTAGTAGAATGTTAAGACGTTAATACAGGTGACATTATAATTAAGATTATAGTTTATTTTATTTACACAGAAATAGCAGCATTTATGGAACTCATGATTTTTTAATCGCCGTTATTTATAGCTGTTGAAATTTTTTTTTTTTTATGTAGGACACGTCAATTTGACTTCGCCTCGCCTGATGGTAAGCTGAAGGCAAAGTCTCTGAAAAGAGGGCCACCATCACAACACGTACCATGTTACAATGGTGGCACTCAGCTTGACGGCCTCATCAGATGCTTTTTCACGCCCCGCTTAAAGGACCCGGGACTATAGGAGGAAGGAAACACGTGAGCTGGCAAGGAATTCCAAGTCTTAATAGTGCGGCAGAAGAAGAAGTCCACCGGTTAGTTTACCACGACATTTACTGAAATTTACTGGAGATTTACATACATACATACTGGGTATATTATCTGTCTGATGTTAAACAGCTCCCTTAGTCGCCTTGTACGACACCGCATGGGAAAAGATGGGGTGGTCCAAACTGCTCTACCGAGAATCATGCGGCTGGAGATTTAGACTCATAATTTATTTATTTATTTCATTATTCTCCTCATCATAAATTACATAGATATCATTAATTGATATCATAATTATATTTAAATTATTACAGTAATGAAATGTTTTGTAGAATGTCATGAAACATAATCTATATTGCATAAGATAATACAGGACGTAGAAAATATTGCATAAGTATATACAGGACGTAGCAAATTCAATGACCGCATGTCTAACAGCCAATACATTAAATAATACATCCCGATTATCAAACAATCATGTCGATGCTGTTAATAACATTTGCTATAACATTATATGAATAAGCACTTGTATTAGTGGTTTTATAAACCACAGCAATGACCAAAGTAATCACAATATCATGTTAAAACTGCACATCTAGTCATGTTCATTAAATTTGACATGTTATGTTGTTCAGAAACTTTTGTGGATATAATATTATGTGCCCAACAATTACGTGCGTGTAAAGTACTTCAAAGAAAATCTCTGAGAGTTGATTTTGTTACACCTTGAATTACAAAAGCAGATAAAATGAATGATCGAATATAAAATATGGTCAAAGAATCTGACTTTACTACGAGGGTAGCAAATTCCTGGTAATGGCACCCCCACCGGGTCCAGGTAGAAGGGGTAGGCATAAAATGCCCTAGCATTACATCGTGGATGGTGACATTGTGTGCAAATAGTCTCACTACCATGGACGCCCAAGATCGTGCGATGTGGAGGAAAAAGAGCCGGAAAGTGGACCCTAAGCTGATCTTGACCTCGGATGCAATCAGGAAAATACGTCTCCATGAAGATGATGAATCGAAGGATACACTGGAAGTAAAATTGCTCACTGTCAACGTCTAGAAACGATAGCTAAGAGCGTCTTTCGAAAGATACAAAAATATTTACTCTATAAATATTTCAAACTGCCAATACAATTTCAGAAAAGGTGAAAAGTGACATGGTGTCCTCAGGTAAAATGTATGAGTATATATTTTTTAAAAGAACCGAGACAGTATCGACAGCATGATAAAGTTCAAATACACACTGCATGAATAAAGCAAGACTTCATAATATCTTATTCTATATTTCCAGACCTGACAAACAAAGTTAGAAAGAATGAATTATTTGCTGTATTCCGTACTTCTGAAAGTAGTATAGAAAGAAAAGTTTACTCAGTAATAAGCTTGTATTAAGTGTATTATATGAAAGAAGTAGTTGCGTCATATTTTACATCCTCAACCTTCCTTCACATGTTTTCTGTGAGGGTCTGGGAATTGTTTGTACTTCAGCAAAATTGTGCAAGTAAATATTTGTCAACATTTTTATTATGAGAATCGGTCAAGGTTTTATAGAAATAGACAATGTTATGTGTTACACATTTAGAATTTTCATCTACCCATTTATTTGTTTACATATTTTACTGCAGAATGATGTTTAACGATATATACGTTCATCAACATCATTATCATCATCATCATCGCCATTATCATCCATGTGATAATCTTAGTTGGATTGAAAGCTAGCAAGTTAAGGAGTCGGCCTTACGATCGAGAGGTCCCGGGTTCGAATCCTGGCCATTACACTACCGACGTGAACCCACTCCTAGCACAAGCAATTTAGCTTAGTTGGAGGGGTTAACGGGAATATTAGTAATTTCGGTTGCTAATATTCTTAAAAAAAAAAAAAAAAAAAAAAAAAAAATATATATATATATATATATATATATATATATATATATATATATATATATATATATTCTTTTCAATTTCCTTTCCTTTTCAATTTCTTTGCATTTTCATCCTTTTCAATATATTTATCTTTTTCGGACCTTTCGACTTCATGAGGGAATTTAATTTTTTTTTAAAGCAATTAGTATACTAACTATTTACTGGTGAGGTAAAGGGCTGTTTGCGGGATGTATGAAGGAAACCGACGCCATAGCCTCGTTCATTATTCAGCAGTTGTACTGACTTGCAGGAGAGTTAAGCTTAACCACGAGGGTCTTGGTGGGGTTTATGTTTAAAAACCGCTATTTCGACTTCATAACTGACTGTAACCATAATTACATCAAACTTTCAACAAATACTTGCTATGTTAATCTCTTTTGTTTAATTTGATTTGGTTCAATAAGAGATACTTGGACCCAAAAGTGTATGGAATCCCTTTTCCTAAGTAAACAAACATTTTAAACTGGGTATTGCGAAATGTGTGTGCTTAGAGTTTTTAATATTTTCATACGAGAACTCATTATAAATTCTTTATTTTATCAGTTACTAACTGATGCCCGCGGGTCCGCCCGCGTGAATTTTTGATCTAGCTCCGGTTACCCATGTGTACTATTTTTGTGTTATTCCAATCTATATCTGTGCCTGTACCAAACTTCAGTCAGATCTGTAATCCTTGCATAAAAAACTATCGTAATCGTGAACGTAAACGAGGGAACGCAGCATTGCGATTGGTCGCCTGTCTACTTTGAACCTGTGTGTGTGAAATTGGCCAATAGCAATGCTGTGTTCTCTCGATACTTTTACGTTACGATTACGATAGATATTTGTGCTAGATATTCGGGTACTGTTCAGCCAGTAGAGCATAATTAAGTAACAAACATTCAAATCTGCACTAACTTTCACATTTATAATATTATATTAATTAGGAAGTTCGCCGTGTTGGTTCCTGGTGGAGTATGATAGGGCCACCCCATCTCTTCCTGTGGGTGTCGTAAAAGGCGACTAAGGGATAAGGCTGTTCTCCATCCGACAGTAAACATACAGCCCATGACAAAGCGTCCGCTAGACGGCAATAGCCTCGCCCTCTATTACGTGGGACCAAAAATCATAGTTGGCGAAATTTGGATGTTAATACACCACTGCTATACATTTAATCACGCCTGTAAATTCCCGAAGGGGTATTCGGGTATTTACAGGCGTGATTATATGTATTAAGAAGTACATCATTAAAAATACAACTACAAAAATGTACAACAAATTACCACGAAGTATTTTAGAAGTGGATAATACAACTGCTTTTAAAGAAAATGTATTTCACTTACTTATAACGAAAGCGTACTACACTATTGACGAATATTTATATGACAAATTGTAATTAAAATGACTATATTGTATTACCATTAATTTAACTTATATATATATATATATATATTATATAACTATTTGATTTAAAATTTTGATTAAAATTTTGACATACTTACTAAACTATTTAACATTATTAAATTCGAAATTAATTGCGTTATTAATCAGTAGCTACTCCTATAAAATGTACTTTATTTTTAAGCTTATATTGTAAATTTGCATGCCTTTTGGGTGGAATGCGGAATGACCAAACTTTTAAACCAATGTACCTACAATTTGTACCTGTGTTCGCAAATAAAGATTGAATATGAATATGAAAAAAAACAGTTTTTTTTTAGGCTTGACCTTAATTCTACTTGTAAAAGATTACTGCTCCCGAATCCGTTTCGTAAACTCATACAAATATTTTATTACAGTATCAATACGAAACGTAGGCGTGTTGTAAAGTAAACAAAACTATTTATGTTACGTAACTATGTTTGTGGAGCGTGTTTGTCAACTGTTCGTGAGTCATGAACAATTAGCGATTGTGTTAGGAGCGATGTGAAAATTGGTATCCATCTGTAGTGTTGAACTCTGAAATTTATTCCACTTCCTACGTAATTATTTAGTGCCTACTTAAACTTTTATTCTGTTAGTAAGTGATTATTGATTGAGGTTTTCCTGAAATATTTTTAGAGTAGGTATTCACTCTTCTCTTCATACTAGCATTAATCCCAGACGCATCCGAAGCTTTCACTTCGGGGTCTGGGGTCCGCTTTTACTAGTCTAACTGTGGATTCGGCTAGTCTTCGATATTTTACGTGAATCGACTGCCATAATAATATGACCTCCATAACCCAGTAGTGTGTCTGTGCAATATCGAAGCATTGCAGCTAGACCAGTTGTTCGACTTTTTGGAGTAGTTACTGTTGAGTTTGAAATATTTCTGAATAATGTCTATTGGAGGATCGGGAGCAATGCAATAGGGTATTTGATTGAGTGAGAGGTACTTTCTTTTCTATACTTTCTAATGGTTATCATGGTGTTCGTGGAGAGTTCGTCACCGTGCGGTGCGGTACTATAAAGATTTGCGTTGCTTAAATAACAAGGTTATCTATCAGGTCTATCAAGGTTATAAAGTAAAGAAATATATTATATTTGAACTGTTGTTGAAGAAGAAAAATAAATAAATGCCTTGCAAACAATGTCCTCTGCGATACAAACTTGTTTGTAATATAACTTGTAAGGTTAATGTAAAAGATCGGGATTTCAATTCAATGCAAAAACGTGAGAGCGATATGATAACATTTGTTGCTATTTATTTTTAGTATCATAATTATGCATTCGCGAAGGCGACTTGGGCATCGGAGGTCGTTGAACGATCTCCGTCCTCCATGAGCGCGGGCCTGGTGGTGAAGCAGGCCAAGACAGCGGTGCGATACTCGCCCCCCACCCCCCTTTCTGGGGACACCGTAGTCCCACACCAAGGACGCCTTCTATGGCCCTGTGTCAGTCAAGGTGTGCAACGGATATGCCACAGGCTACCTCAACCCCAGCAACTTCTTGTTCATCCTAGCGTTGAATCTCAGTCGCATCCAAAGCTTTCACTGCGGAGTCTGGGGTCCGCTTTACCAGTCGTGACTGCGGATTTGGCTGAACCCCAGCAACTGATTGCCCTAGATGGCTGTACAGTTTCAGTTGGTTCGAGTCCGATATAACCACCCCCGCTGGCTACAGCGAGGGGGTATCCGAGGGATTCCTGCATGGAAAAGAAGTCTCATGTGCATTGATTTTGTCATCTCTATGTATTTTATTTTCAGCCAGTAAAATGTTTCTAAAGTCTAGTTTATAATGTTGTCTCTTCTTTTTTTTTTCTCTATCTCTTTATGGTTTGCTGGAAGAAATCTCAACATTGAGTTAAGCTCGCCTTTTTTATTTGTTCCTTTTGTATTTGTTAGTAAAATGTTTTGTGTGTACAATTCTTTATTGTACACACAAAATATTTTACTAATATAATATTATGAATGAATAGACTTACTATAATAGTTTAATCGCTAGACGAAACCTTTGGCTATACCAAAGGGTTCGCCTAGCGTGAGTGCTAAAGCGCTCCTTTGACATAAAACTACTATAGTAAGTCTACCAATTCTACAACAGAATTGTACTATTAGGAAATTTTGTAACATTTTTATAAAATAAAACTTATTTCATTCCATTTCGATTTTATCACGATAACACATCAATAGAAATCGAATACTTACTTAACTGACAGTATTATAAATATTAATACATTAAAATAACCACTTACCATAAAAAATACAGTCTTTTGAGCCTTAAAGGCTTAAAGGTTTAAAAGAAGTTAAAGCCTAGGGGCCTAAACAACTGTAATTCTTCTGCAAGGTATTGCATTTGTGTATTCCTAAGTAGTTCTAGATGTTTCAAAAACTTAATACAAAAAATAATACATTTTTGTTTGTTTACCAATACATTGTTACCAAAATCTCTAATAAAATTACATAACTTCGGATTTGTCAGTACAAATGTTGTTGTGAATGTTGTTTTTTAGAAAAGACCTTGAAATCGTTCGAAGGAGACTACTGAGTATTAGCAATATGTATCTACTCCTTTGCAAAATGAAAACAAAAACGTTATTTTTGACTTGTGAAAATCTCCCCGCTGTGGTTTTTCCAAGCGACTACAATATGTGGTTCTTCAAGATGGGAATTAGAAGGTTTCTACTTGGTCGGCAGCGCGAGTTTGATGCTCCTGGTATTGTCTATGATTATTATGGAACTAACTTGTGGCCGATCGCAATAAGTCTCGATATCACTAAAGCTATGAGTATACACTGCGATTGTTTAAAAATAATATCAGAATACAATTAGTCCTTTCTTGACACCACTCAGGTAGCAGACAAGCACACGGTCCACATGGTTACCGTGACTCATAGACAATACCAGGAGCGTCAAACTCGCCCTGCTGACCAAGTAGAAACCTTCTAATTCCCATTTTGAAGAACCACATATTGTAGTCGCTTGGAAAAACCACAGCGGGGAGATGTTCACAAGTCAAAAATACCGTTTTTGTTTTCATTTTGCAAAGAAGCAGATACAAAATATTGCTAATACTCAGTAGTTAATCGCGATAAATCCTGATGTCACAAAAACTATGTATTCTGATATTCAGAATTCAGAGTTTAGGTGAACCGTGTGGTGACGGAGAAAGAATACAAGTATCGCCACCCCATCTCATCCGAAGTGCGTCGTAAGAGGCGACTAACGGAAAAATACGCAGACGATATCACTGCGAGAGAAGGAAAACTCGAAATAAAACCCTGTACCAACCCGTCTGGTCAGCGTTGAAACAGTAGACCAAAGCCTCCCAACATTGGGAGAAGCCCAGTGGACTGCGGTGAATTCAGAGTTCGGGTTCCTCATTTATTGTCTTACGTATATTAATAAAACACAGGACAGCCTCCGTGGCGTAGCGGTAGTGAACGCGGCCGCTACGCAGCAGGCGCGGGTTCGATCCCCGCTCAGTGCAAATATTTGTGTGCATGAAATATGAGTATTTGCATTGGTCTGGTCGTGCCTCGTAGAGCACGTTAAGCCATCGGTCCCGGTTGCCATAAGAACATCTATGGCAATCGTTACGGGTAGTTGGGAGCCCTAAAAAATTCCAAAAAAAAAACAACGGTCTATATAGCTTCGATATCGCCTAATGTTAACATTGGGTTGTGGAGGTCAGATGACAATCGCTTCACGGAAAATATCGAGGTCTAGCCAATCCGTAGTTAAGACTGGTAAAAGCGGACCCCAGACTCCGAGCTGAAAGCTTCGGATGCGACTGGGAATTAACGCTAAGAGGAAGAAGATTACTAAAACGTAATTTGATACAAGAGAAATATTGAAGAACATACGACAAAAGTCTACAAGCTGTACTTTACTTTACAAGAATACCAAGTAGGTACTCAATAACAAAGCTCGTGCTATGTATATAATTTTGTTTATATACTTCAGAAACATTGGATGAATAGAAAGGCTTTTATATCCCGAAGCTATTGTACTATTATCTCTAGCACTAGGTATGTGAAAAATATTTCATTAACAACAAACAATAGGTAACGAAAATAGAATAGAAAGAGGAGAAAAGACCTTTCGAGTCATGCGATACACGATAATATGAACTTAGCGGAAGGGAGCAGTGGTCTAAAAGGCTGCAGTCTATGCTAAGTTAAGGTCGTAAGTTTGTACCATATAATAGTCTTTGATATATATTTAATCCATACTAATCCATACTTCTATCTTCTATCTATCTATAGATACTATTATATAATTGTAAATTGAAAATATTTGTCCGCGATGGGCGCAAAAACTACTGAACGGATTTTGATGCAGTTTTTATTGTTAGAAAGGTCTTGTTTAGACTTAAAATCTTACGTTTGTTTGATTGCAATCGGTTGAGTAGAACCGAAAACAAGAGATCCACGCGGGCGGAGCCGCGGGCGAAAGGCTAGTAATATTATAAATGCGAAAGTAACTCTGTCTGTATTTCTGTCTGTCCGTCTGTTACACTTTCACGCATAAACCGTTGAACTGATTTTGATGACATTTGATACAGGGATAGATTAGACTTTGGGAAAGGATATGTAGACTATGTTTGATGGCGATAACCAACGGGCGGAGCCGCGTGTAACAGCTAGTATTAAATATATCATAAAGCCAAGCACAAAGAACTCTATTAAATTATGATAAGTAACAACCCATTTAGGTGGGGCGCAAGTCCCAAATCAACGCCTTACACCCTAAAGTCTCCCGTCAACATATCCAAGTAATTATATAACATGAAAAGAAAACGTTTAACGGTAAGTATAGAAAGTGCCTCACAGTAAATTGAAATAGTATATCAAACGAGATATTTCCATATAACAATAATAAAAAAAACATTTTACTAGCTCTGAAATGAAAGCGAAACCACTAACACAAAATTACTTTCCGACATTTCAAAACCCACGGAGTCGCTATTCTAACTTTTATATTAACATATTAGCCACTCCACTTCTCTCAGGGTCGTCGTTATCCCAGGTCCATTGAGGCTTTATCTTAAAATAGAATATTCGCTGGCCACATCTTATCTGCTTCGGACTCATACAATATTTATGCGTGAAGAACACAGAATGTCGATTACTTGCCGGTTTACACGGATATAAAATTTGAGTATTGGATACGGCAAACTGGATTAAGACGCTGTTAGGTTTATCATAATTTTACGATAAAATAGTAGGCTCACTCTGGCATGACTAAGGATTCTAACTTTACTCAAGTCTGTTCAAGCATTTAAAAATTATGGTGCTGTGGCGATAGCACATATACCTAGCGTCATCTAGTGACAGTAAGCTAAAACACTTCGATACTATTACATACTGCCGATCATGCATCGCGAAAGTGAAGTTCACGCGCTAAATAGCGTTAATACACAACCCAACGACAACCTTTGGTCCGCGGCCCGTCAGGCGTGACTACCATGTCCTGCCCCCACTTCTTCTTCCTCTTAGCGTTAATTCCCAGTCGCATCCGAAGCTTTCAGCTCGGAGTCTGGGGTCCGCTTTACCAGTTCTAACTACGGATTTGGCTAAACTTCGATATTTTCCGTGAAGCGATTGTCATCTGACATCCACAACCCAATGGTAACATTAGGCGATATCGTAGCTTTGCAGCTAGACCGTTGTTTTTGGATTTTTTAGGGCTCCAACTACCCGTAACGACTGCCATAGATGTTCTTATGGCAACCAGGGCCGACGGCTTAACGTGCTCTCCGAGGCACGACCAGACCAATGCAAATACTCATATTTCATGCACACAAATGTTTGCACTGAGCGGGGATCGAACCCGCGCCTCCTGCGTAGCGGCCGCGTTCACTACCGCTACGCCACGGAGGCTGTCAATGTCCTGCCCCCCACAAGGCTACAAAAAGAAATTTGCTTTGGCTCAATTTGTTCGAGTAGCTTAGCTTATTTCAGTATAAATGTTACCCACGTCTGCATAAGCACTATCACTTACAATACACTACTTGCGATCGCACTTGAAGGGTAGCTGCACATTTCTTATTTTATTTCAAGTCGGTACAATAAAACGGAGTCTCGAGCTTCTATAATAATAAATAAAAGAAGTCTACTATCATTGTTGTAAGAAGAACAATGACACACTCTTTTTATAGTATGGACTACTGACCTCACGAAGTAAATGCTTTGTCAGCTGTAGTGTTGAATATATAGGACAGATTTTACTGGTAGGTAACCTTTATAAATATGAAACTAAATTATTATCAATAGGACAAGTTTACAGTGAGCGGCTTTATCGCTGGAAGTGATTTCTTCTAGAAAACCTGGGGATGGAAACTGGACAGTAATAAGTAAAACAAAACCAAAGATTATGGTGTAGTTATAATAGCAACTGATTTTTGGAAGTGAAATTATCCACCAACTTGTCCAACTATACAAATGCACTATGATTTTACTTTTTAATCAAGAATATTATCATTGACTGAAATAAGGAATGTATGGAGTGTGTTAAGATCTACACATTGGTAGTGTCCAGGGCCAGGATACGAACCCGGGACCTCTAGATCGTAAGTACCGACTTTACTGATTCTAATTTTTATGCACCGCCAAAAGCTGGTCCAAGAAATTCTTACCTAAGTCACAGATTAATAAATAGATACTACGTAACCTAAGTGTTTATAACTGTAATAATAAAGGATAATCATGAAGGATTCTGGATAACATATTTTGATGCCTTCAAATAATAAATCGGTAACCGTAAAATTCAAATTTCACAGTAAAAGTGTTTTACTGCTTTTGTTGAATATCTTTTCAGCTAGTCGGAGAATTGAGGCCATTGATATATAAAATGAAAGCTTTTTTCTTAAATGTAAATTGTAATATTGACATGGAATTAGGTGTGTTTGCGTTAAGTCTGGCAACGTAAGAAAATATATCACAGACAAAGTGACGGATAAAATTATTCCAGTAAATTTGATAAGAATTGTTGAGACTTCTAGAATAGAAATGAGAGTAACAGTATCCCTAGAATACTCTACTGAAGTTTTAATAAAAATTCATAAAACTCTTTATTGCTGACAGTACTTTTAACTTACTAACAATCGGGGCGATTTGGGGTATCTAAAATTCAAGGGGGCGAGTTACAACATTAAAGTAGTCGGGGGCAAGATCCATCCAATACTTTGCTTGATTTTTTTCTATAAATCTATAATCTATATGAATGGTTATGAGAGATTTATTTCTCATTTATTTTCATCGAAACCATTGTTGGTACCTACAGCGAAAGTAAATAATACAATAAAAAAATGTTGAAATTTTATCAAAAAATACAAAATTTTATATTTAATCTAGGAATAGCAACTTCTCAAAATAATAACATCCGTATTTTTAAAGCAACCTTTCTGTATTTTCGGTTTATTAAATGTTATTAGTTATACTTTATCTCTAAAACTTCCTAAACATCAAGGCTTTTACGGGAGCAACTACCATCTGATTCCTCCTACCTTGAGAGATAAAACTGCGCCAGAGCTTCGTCTATTCATCAACAAGTGTACCGTCTAGCAGATGCAGTTGGAATCACAGGTATTCTTATAAACCTTGTCTATTTTATTACTAGTAACAAAAGCTCGAATACATCTTGATTAAAGACCCGCCATATTTGCAGCTTCAACACATCTTCTCTAGAGAGAGCATGTTATAATTAAAACTTGTTGCGGTATCTGGTGAACTACATTAGTAATCACCGTTAAACATTACATTAAACTTACGAGCTTGAAACTTGCAGAGGGAGTGTTTAAAGGTATACAAAATGTATGTTAGCTAGTTGAGGCCTCTTTAGAAACTAACGTCTTGGTGAAATTTTAATGAACCTAAAAATTGTGGATGATGTAGTGAATGACACTAAATGCCACAACGTCATAGATTTAGAGGACATATTGGATATGTATTGAACTGACTGAAAATAATTTTGTAAGATTATCATACATAAATATGATCACGCCTATTTTCCTTTGGAGTAGATAGAGACTATTTTTTTATACTTTACGAACCTTGCATGCAAGCCCAGCACCGTTACTGCTTCTGATAAACTGTACATATATCCTGAGAAAAGTATGCAGGTATTGATATTTTTGATTTTTTTGCAAAAGACACAATTTTGGTATCAGTATTGAAAACGAGCGATACGGATGATTTTTAAAATGTTGTCTCAAGTACCACCGGTGGAGGTCGATTGGGTGGTGGCCGTTGGGTTGGCCTACCAAAATCTTGTCTTTTGTGACATAATATTGCTTGTGAACTATTTTAGGGTATGAGCCTTATGGTAAAGCTTTGTCACTTCCATTCTTTCTCATTCCATATTTTCCACTCCACAACTGACGATTCTCAAGTTAGAAAGAGACAGAGCGATTATCACACAACACTTAAGTTTTAGGTGCTCTTTTGTAATCTTTATTGAGTGGCTGTAAATTGACTTTTGAAGGAACCCTCACAACTTCGTGAGGAGGGATGTTACCTTCGCAATTTTCTTTTACATTAAACTGAAGCTATAATATTTTTGTTTGGAGTACTTAAATAAGCTTCCTCTTTTGGGTAATATTTATGTTCTTGGTCTTGGAATAAAAGTCTTGCGTCGTAGCGTGGTATATTGAGATAAGATATTTTATAATGTTTGAGCATCACTGCATATTGATCAACAGAGCACAAGAAGAGATGATTTAAAGGCGCGAATTCGGGTCGTTTACTGGGTTCAATTGTATTCATAACGCAAGGTACATAATAATAGGTACTTCACAAAATGTACTAGATAATTTCATATAATACATAAGCCTAAGCTTATCATTGACAGAAATAAATTACACATGTGTTTCACCTCTCCTATCATTTTAAATTTACCTCACTTATAATATTTGCTAAATATATTATGATTGCAAGAAAGCTACCATTATAGCTAAATGCAAGTGTCAAAATGGTAGTCGCCTTTTTTCTTTGAATGTTTTGTTATTCAATCTCGGCCTAACGGCTGAATGCATTTGGCTGAAATCTGGTAGATACAGAGATAGATATAGTATAACACTTTCCCATGGGTTACAGGAACAGGATGAAAACACGGGTGAAGCCGCGGGCAACAGCTAGTTATCACTAAACATGGCTCAATAAATTCAAGTCTGAAAAACAACTTTATAATGCGAAGTGCGAACAAAAGCCATGTACTGGGAATAAAAGTTGTATGTTCCTTTCCTAAATGCATAGTTAACAGTTATAATATGGCTGCCGTGTATAAAATGAATTCATGTACATTAAGCACAATGCTGATACTGGAATTACCCAACGAACTGTGAAAACATATCACAAAGATTATTTTCCGATAAAAATGTTAACGGAAATAGTTGGAACATATACACGGATTACTTTTTATGCATTGCTTTCAAATTAAACTAACGTATAAATGCAATTTATCTCATTGAAATTGATATTGAAATTAGGTTGAACAAGTTTTGAAACGCCAGGTAAAGAGTATTTACGAATCATTGCGAATATTTATGATCTTTCATGTTCTTCATGATATTCATGAAAGTAGAAGAATCACAAAATGTAAGCTGGGATTAGATTCTTCTTTAATAATATATAAAATGGTATCTGTCTACCCCAATGAGTAACAGACATGATTATTGTACCATAAAATAAGTAGATTACATACATCAAATCAAGATATATTTGTTAGTTTGTACACTCTACCTGTGCTACTTGTCTAGTCTATAGAGGGATAAAGCTATATTCTGAATTGTTAAAATATAATAAGCTCAAAACATCAACAAAATAAATGTTTTAATTCCCCTATCTTTACCATCATTATTTAGTATAGTACTAAACATATAAAATACGTAATTAAATGTTGAAAATGGCATCGAATAGCCCGGTTTATGCGTGGATGATTCAAAATAAATGAGTCGAGAGCTCTCTACCACAGCATTGTAATTTGAACATTCCTGTAATCTGCTTTAATACCTATTAATAGATAATGTAGACAGAAAGGGTCAGCAGTTTATTGTCCCGTATTGTTTTCAATATGAGTAGCCTTTTAATAGTCGTGAAATTATTAAGGTATCCAAGGTGTATTATATATTTCGCCATTTATTTTTATTGGAAATATACTTGTACTCTTTCCGCTCAGTGCAAATATTTGGGTGTATGTCTATTTGCATTGGTTTGGGTATTTCTGTGCCTCGGAGAACATGTTAACATCTATAGCAATTGTTAAGGGTAGACTTCAGCGTTCGACGTTCGGCGACTCCTTCTTCTGTCGCACCATTAAGTCTTGGAATTCCTTACCAGTTCACGTGTTTCCCTCCTCCTACAATTCCGAGTCCTTTAAGCGGGGCGTCAAAAAGCATCTGATGAGGCCGTCAAGCTGAGTGCCACCATTGTAACATGATACGTGTCTGTAATGATGACCCTCTTTTCAGAGACTTTACCTTAAGCTTACCATCAGGTGAGGCGAAGTCAAATTGACGTGTCCTATATATATAAAAAAAGATGGATCCCCAAAAAGTACGAACTATAGAACATCGATATCACCAATTGGTTGTGGAGGTCAGGCAGTCGCTTCACGGAAAATATCGGAGTTGAGCCGTATCACAGACTGACTGGAAAACCGACTCCAACTGACTGTTTATACTGGAGATTGATGGCACTTGGTGGAACTTGCTACACATATTGAATAAATCACTTGTACTTTTCCACAATTATTTATTTATTTGAACCTTACCGGTTTCACCTCATTATCAAAGGTTTACAATGGTTTTTTTTTTCTTTAAACCATTATAAACCTTTGATAATGCCGTAAGGTGAAACCGGTAAGGTTTAAATAAATAAATAATTGTGGAAAAGTACAAGTGATTTATTCAATACTAGCTTTTGCCCGCGGCTCTGCCCGCGTGGATGTCGGTTATCGCGACCAAACATAGCCTATGTCCTTCCTCAAGGTCTAATCTACCCCTATACCAAATTTCATCAAAATCGGTTTAGCGGTTTAGTCGTAAAAGCGAGACAGACAGACAGACAGACAGACAGACAGACAGACAGAGTTACTTTCACATTTATAATATTAGTAGGGAGTAGGGACTAGTAGGGATGACTCCAACTGAGTTGGGAAATGGCTCAGGGAATGATGAACAACACAAACAATGTTACGTTGATGATTTTGGCCTTGCGCTAAATAAATTATCCTCAAGACACAACTTACAACTTCGTATATTCAAAACTTTTTGAAATATAATCTCTAGAGGACTTGAACATAAAATTTGTTTTACGTTGCACGCCGCTAACGTGTTCGAATTACATAATTTGAACATTTTACTCCGGATTTAACTAAGACTGTTACTTCTTCTTCCTCCTAGCGTTAATTCCCAGTCGCATCCGAAGCTTTTCAGCTCAGAGTCTGGGGTCCGCTTTACCAGTCATAGCTACATATTTGGCTAGACCTCGATATTTTCCGTGAAGCGATTGCCATCTGACCTCCACGACCCAATGTTAACATTAGGCGATATCGAAGCTTTGCAGCTAGACTGTTGTTTTTGGACTTTTTAGGGCACCAACTACCCGTAACGACTGCCATAGATGTTCTTATGGCAACCGGGACCGACGGCTTAACGTGCTCTCCGAGGCACGACCAGACCAATGCAAATAACCATATTTAATGCACACAAATATTTGCACTGAGCGGGGATCGAACCCGCGCCTCCTGCGTAGCGGCCGCATTCACTACCGCTACGCCACGGAGGCTGTCAAGACTGTTACATATTGTAGTAATATTAAAACTAACTGTTGCCCGCGGCTCCGCCCGTGTAGATGTCGGTCATCGCGACCAAACATAGCCTATATCGTTTCCCAAGGTCGTATCTATCTCCGTACAAAATTTCATCAAAATCGGTGGTTTAGGCGTGAAAGCGTAACGAGGACTAAACTGCAGGCAATCCATACTGATATTTTAAATTCGAAAGTAACTCTGTCTGTCTGTCTTTCGGTCTGTTACGCTTTCACACTTAAACTACTGAACCGATTTTAATGAAATTTGGTATAGAGATGGATTAGACCTTGGTAAGGACATAGTAGGCTATGTTGGATCGCGATAACCGACATCCACGCGGGCGGAGCAGTGGGCAATACCTAGTAGTTAATGTAATTTATAAACATGCCAAGTAAATTACTTCAAAGAAAAAGAAACGAAATAATAAAACTAACAGTCTTAGTTCAAAGAAAAAGAAACGAAATGGTTCCTATAGTAACATTTCAAATCATATTTGACGTCTTTATAACAAATTAAGTATATAAAATACTGTTCACAAAAAATACGTAACATGGCTTTCTAATAAAAGAATAACAACCAATTACTGTACAAACATAACGGCGAGAACTTCAACATAACGTTTGTTTCAAAGATAATATCTCTGTGAAATTATACGACAGTGAGTTACGAGGAAAGCGGTTTAAACTTGACGACTTTTTAAATGAATTGCGTTGTAATAGCAATGGACCCTTCTTACTGTAACAGCGTCTCTATTCAAAGGATTTCTTTTTCAATGTTAGGCTTTTGTACAGATTTTTTATACATACAGATGTGGTATAGTCTTTATAGCGTGGCGGTCGTGAACGCGACAGCTACGCAGGAGGCGCGGGTTCGATCTCCGCTCAGTGCAAATATTTGTATGCATGAATATGGGTATTTGCATTTGTCTGGTCGTGCCTCGGAAAACACGTTAAGCCATCGGTCTCCGGTTGCCATACGAACATCTATGGCAGTCGTTACGAGTAGTTGAAGCCCTAAAAAGTTCAACAACTGGTTCAGCTGCAATGCTTCGATATCGCCCAATGCCGCCATTGGGTTGTGCAGGTCAGATGGCAATCTCTTCACAGAAAATGTCGAAGTCCAGCCAAATCCGCAGTTAGACTGGTAAAGCAGACCCCAGACTCCAAGGGGAAAGCTTCGGATGCGACTAGGATTAACGTTAGGATGAAGGACGAAGAAGACAGATGTGGTATTGTCTATCTGTACATAATCTAATATATAAAATTCTCGTGTCACAGTTTTCGTTGCCATACTCCTCCGAAACGGCTTGACCGATTTTGATGAAATTTTTTGTGCTTATCCAGTATCTATGAGAATCGGCCAACATCTATTTTTCATCCCCCTAAGTGATAAGGGTGCAGCGGGCACGGGATTTGAATACCACGCGGGCCGAAAATATGGCGGTACGAAGTTCGCCGGGGCAGCTAGTGTACATATAATTTCTAATTACTTCTGTACGTGGGTTCTGTACGTGGGTTCAATACTAGTTTCCAAGGTAACGAGATTGAAGGATTGATTTGACTAATAAATTATTCTATACTTAATATGCAAATAAGTAAATCTAGTCTGACTGTCTGTTAGTCGAAACATAGTGTAGGTAATGTGTATATCTGTAATTTGAATATATTGTTATCGAGGTTATATACCTACTTACAACAACATAATTAGGACACAAAAAAATATCAGCATAAACTTTAAGCATTAAGGTACCGTTCCACAAAAATTGCCGACGATCCCAAAGTCTTTTATTTATGCTCTATATGGGACGAGTTATGTGAAAACAATTGTTCGGGTGCGAATCGTAATAAAAATGTCATGTTCAGAACTTTATATTCGCCGAATATTATCTGAGAATTATGTCAGAATAATAAAATAACAGGCTGACCCAGCACTATTTTATAGCAGACTATAAAACGAGGTGGTTATTGTTTAAAGATACTACAGACGTTTTATTAGTTTAGTAATAGTCAGCATGTAGCTTTAGCATGTGCGAATAACAGTTTATTATATTATGTTGTGTTCATATTATATTAATATCGTAAAAATATAATCAGATTAAATATAAAAAAAAGTATAAGCAGGTATCACACGGAGAGGGATCGTTGTATCACCTTTCGCCACACTACCACTTTCCCGAGGCGAGGCGATAACGTTACGATTATGGTTGCTGTGCATTGCAGAGGTCCCCGATTGTCCCGATGTCTCTGACACTGCAAAAAATGAAATTTTCATAGACTTCATTGCTATAGACTTAGCGCCTTCGCTGCGTTTAGCGGGCGCACGGCGCGGACGTCCGCTTCGCGTGCTTGTTTCATGTTATTTCAAGAGCAGCGCTACGTGAGGCGGATACCCGTCGCACGCGACGGACAGGCGGACGCACTGCGCGGACATCCGCGACCCGCACCCGCTTAACGCAGTGAAGGCGCTTAGTCTGAAATTAAAAACAAAAAAAGGTTTATTATATTTTTTCATTAACTCTACAAGATGACATTTAATTCTATACTTTAAAGTAATGGATTGAAGTCTAAAATTAAATGGCATTTTATACAGTATCTGTACAATTAGTAGAATCGGGGTTGATACGGTGAAGATCCCTTAAAGAGTTGATAGGATGAAAAGTGTTATAACTCATAACTAGTCTTCCTAGTCCAAGTCAAACTCACATGCAAGCCGGCACACTTTTATTGTTGATTGACGATACTCTGGTACAGGCTTTCAAATAATCTCGTATAATATATCTAACAAGGTGGTTAAAGCAAAGTAAATTCACCTAACTAGAGAGAAATTTTAAACAGAATACCCAATTAACGCCATTGCTAAAGAGGCATTTCTTGAATTTCATTTTATTTTGCTTTTGTTGTTGTACATGTTTACATGGTTGTTTAAAATAATATAATAGTACATTATGGTACAAGTGAGCAACGTTGGTGATTACCGCCGAGGCGCCATTGAGACCCGAGCCGCCAGGCGAGGGTCTTAAGACAGCCGAGGACGGTAATCATCATGCTCACACGTGCCATACGACGTTTTACAACACACTTGCGAATAAAATAATACTACAAATACTAAATAAACAATACTACAAATTAATTCGTTTTCCTATGCGCGCGCATTTAACAATAGCGGTCGACCATATTTAAAAAAAAATGAGGTTTGAACTTAACTTTTTTTTACTCTGTTTTTTTTCTTTACTTAGAGAAAAAAAAAAGTTAAATTAGAGTGAAAATTTTGTTTATTACACAAGTCTTAGTATTACAAGTTGAAATTATTTATTTAAATACGAAAATGCATCAAATGACCATACAATAGGCGTATTAATTTATTCGTGCTATTAAACACGTTATTTTTTGTATCAAAACTTTTTTAAGAACATAGACAATTATAGACACTTCCTATAAAATTTAAAAAAGAATCTATAACTCACTTTTGTGAATAATAGCAATGAAAAAGTCACAGTTTTATAATAGGTGTCATTCCGTGCTTAATTGCGGTAAAATAATATCACTTTTATGAGCAGGTGTGTTGTAAAAATATGAACAAAAAATTATGACCTTGCTTAGGCGTGCCATTACGCCAAAATGTGCACGAGGTCCCGGGTACGATAGGGTTGGGTCAAATATTATTATTGGATTCGCTCCCAATTATGTGGGAGCAGAAATATGTTTATAAAAGCGACCTAAATAAAAATACAATACGTATTAGGAAATAGGTATATCATAATAATTCATTATCATTTCTGTTTAATTATTTTATTCACTTATTCATTTACATACTTATTCCTAATAATCACAAATTTAAAAAAATATTATGTTCTTATAAGGGGTTATAGAAAATTCACTTCAGTGAATATAGGGGTAAGTAGCGAGCACGGGATTAAGTTTCAAAAGGAAATACTAATGATATTACAAATGTGGTGTCATGTAAAGACCACCCTATGCAAAGAAGCATACAATAGGACAGACGATTATATTAAAGACAAAAATGTATGGCTTGAGCATGGTGCAGGCCCCTCTTGAAGTTATCTTATTTTTATTTTATATAAGGTTTTTTTTTTTTTTACATACCTACTTGACGCGAGACAAATGTACATACGTTCATATTTAGTCTTAAGAAACCCCATTTTTTGTAAACTGACGTCCTTAAAATGTCGCAGTGTAGTTTGTTGCGCCGTTTTTTCTCCATTAGCGCTTAGGAAGCGGTGGTAAACTTAGTTTTAAGGAGTTTTTGACGTCAAAAAGCTGTAACAGTGTTGCACTATTTTGAGAAATAAAGACTTTGACTTTGGTGTTGGATTGAAATAGATCATGTTTCACACGAGCGGAGCCAGGGACAACAGTCAGTTATAACATACATACATACAATCACGCCTTTAACCCCGGAGGGTTAGGCAGAGGCAGAGGTTAATTTTATTAACACCCACATTTCACCAATCATTGTATTAGGTCCCACATAATATGGGTTTGAGCCTATTGCCGTATTCCAGGCAATATTGTTGACTCGAGCCATATATCTGAGGCTGAGTTTGGGCTGCTAAATATCTATCTGATATTACACAGCCCTTATATTACAACAGATTTAATTCTATTTCTAAGTTTATTTAGTTAATACACTAGTTCTATTGTATGGTTTCATTTGATTAAAGTTTATAACAACTTTTACCCCGCGTTTACACGCTGCCCATCGCATTGCTCATCGTGTTGCCGGAAGTATTCCCTCGAATAATGCCCTAGCATTCACACGTACGCATCATCGTGTTGGTCCGCATTACAGTATTCGCCCTGCAACGGAGACGGACGTAAACGTATGGAGAACAACGCTGTAGCAGTGTACGCATTATGCTTTTACAGCATAGCGAATTGATTAAATAGATTAATAATAAAAACTATCACTTTCAACACCTATACACTGTCCGTAGATGGATATAAATATTTTTAAAAGTAAATATTCGAGGAGCAATAACGAAAGCCGTGTTTACTGATTAGCGCCATCTAGCGGTCTCGTATAGTACATCGCGCTAGTATTGCCGCTCCTTTGACTCGCGCTGCTAAGCCGACACTCGCAGCAACATACGCGGCAGTACTCGCGCTATGACGAATATACCATTCACACCACGTCTCTGCCCACTTCTCTCGCCACTTCCCTCGCTCTGCCGCGAGTATGTAAACGCAGCATTAGACTAAGCCAAATCATTGGTGAGCGGATAGTTTCGGGAATAATAAACTATATTACGTCAGATTTAAGCTAAAACTTTCTTTATTATATAGAGTTCAACTCTGATTTAGGTATGACAGGCCGCTTGGAGACTGTTCAACTTATAATGAATACACTTTTGGTCACTTTGAGGCTATTATTAAAAGGACTAAAGGCATAATTCCGTAGCCGACCGCATACGACAACTGCTGTGCCGACGCATTCAGCAGATGCGCGTAATTCATTGCGGCTTTTCAATGGTCCCCTTTATCCGTAACAGAGTTTAACAAGTAATGGGTACGCTGTACGACATACGCATGCAGCAGGCATGCGTATGTCGTTGTCGTATGCGGTCGGCTTCGGAACAATACCTTAAAGGCTCATTTAGACAAGAAGAGTTATTGAAAGGACAGAAGAAAGTTACTTCATCTAGGCGCGGGCCAGACAGAAGAGACGTAAGACGCGGACGGGACGCGGACCTTTGTTTAGACTAGGTAGCCTTTCGAACTAAGCGTCACAGACGCAGCGTCTATAGCGTCTCCCACGCCGCGTCACTGACGCCGCGACAGAGATGCTTTAGTGACTTTGGAGACCCACGACAGATGCACAGTCGCATCACACGTTCGCCCCGCACCGCCCCAACTGTGTTGATCTATACAGTCTTATCATAAAATGGATTTGCAACTTGTTTTGCTAGAAGAGGAGGAAGATGATGATCTTTTGCTTCTATACTACCTCAGTTTGGAAAGCGACAGCGACACTGCACTGTTCGGCCGGGCGACTGACGCGGGCGCGTCTGACAACGCTGTCACAGCGGCACTGTGACGTCACTGACGCTGCGTTTGTGTCGCTCAGCTCGAAAGTCGTTACCTAGAATTTCACATTTGTATGGAACATCTATCTGTCGCTCTGTCGCGGCGCCACTGACGCTATAGATGTGCTATAGACACTCTCTTCGAAAGTCTACCTATTGCGGCCCTTGCGCGTCGCTTCTATAAAAATTATATAGAAGCGCGCCACACACGTCTTACGTCTCTTCTGTCTGGCCCGCGCCTAAACATACGCAGAAACAATAGCCGCTCCCTCGTCCACGCCTTACGAGAATTGCCTCGCAATTGAATATTGGTAGTGTTCAAGTAATAATCGTATTTTGACAGGCGATATGTCACTTGCGAATCTCGTATGATATAATCGTACGTGAGAATTTAGTGTTTGCCTGTACTTGTACTTTTCCACGATATTTATGACTGGTTTCGCCTTACAGCATTCTCAAGTTTTACATACCTTCGAGAATACCGTAAGGCGAAACCGGTCAGTGTATTATCAACATGTGTAATCATCTCCTGCCTATAGATTTTGTGTAATACCTACCAAAATAAATAACGAAACTAAAACTTTTTCAGTCTAATATCAGTTACGATTCTATTAATGTTGGCATAAGCTTTTAGCCTTTATTTTCTCATTTCTAATTAGAGTACCAAAACCACCTAACCAGCAATAAAATGTAGACTTTTTATACCCATTACAGCACCCAAGCCTGCCGAATTACTAAAATTACAAATGAAAACTCGTTAAACTTCTATTACTTAGTTTTTATTTAATTATCAGTTAGCCTTACAAGAGGTATTCGAAGTGAATCTAATTAAGTAGACTCTCAGCGGACTACTGCCTAAGTACCTACCTTTTAAGAGTGTATTTATAGGGTCGGGTCAGAGTCGATTCATTATACCTACGTTAACGGGATCTGTCACGGTTTTTAGGTTTACGAGAACCTTCATCGTATAGAAATAGTTAGAACATTTTTTATACCACAATTGCGGCTATGGAGGGAGCTATGCTTAGAGTCCCTTTGAAGGATAGAATTCGCAACGAGGTTATCCGACATAGAACCAAAGTTACCGACATAGCTCGCAGAATAAGTAAGCTGAAGTGGCAGTGGGCTGGCCACATCTGCCGAAGGACCGATGGCCGTTGGAGCAAACGAGTCCTAGAGTGGAGACCGCGCGAAGGTAAACGGAAGGTGGGACACCCCCTAGCTAGGTGAACTGATGACCTGCGAAATGTGGCTGGGACGGACTGGATGCGGAAGGCGGAGGATCGGCAAACGTGGCGCGTATTGGGAGAGGCCTATGTCTAGCAGTGGACTGCAGTAGGCTAATTGATTGAACATTTTTGTACCATTTAGCTGGCAGACAAGTACACGATGACTGATAGGAAGTGGTTACTATGATCTATGGACGTGAACAACACCAGGGGAGTCACACTCGTGCTGCCAACCCAGTAAGAACAGAGAGTTCCTGTGCCGTTAGTGCAGAAGACAAAGCAGGACAAGCCTTTTTTCTTTACACTGACAGCATAAAAAGTTTCAATTGAGCTACAGCTATCCCTGCAGCTAGGGGCTTTATGGCTAAGTGGTTTACCACTTAGCCATAAAGCCCCTATTAGCCCTTAAAAGCCGCGATTTATCGCGAAGGTTAGTTAATTGCTAGGTAAAATAATACTAGCCAGGTCAGCCTGAGGATGGGTGTCCATGCCTAAAATATTACGACCTAGATTATCAGGCAACATGCGACCCGTTGGGAAGCCGGCAGGAATCGGGTTATAGAGACCCTTCGCTACTAACGCGTACACCTCCTATCGTCAGGCGTACTGCCTGACAAATAAGGTTGGTTCGACCCCCAAGGTTGGCTAAACCCCATACACCCTTATTTAATTATTTTGACATAACAATATTTACTGTTAATAAAATGAAACGGTAGGACGAAATTCTATCTACGTAAAAATATAATCGCCTACCCAACCTTATAAGGCTGACTTAAGAGACAGAAATGATTAAAATTTCATTTACCAAAATGTAAGAGAGAGATTCTTTGAATAATTGAGGGGGGACCGCGCAGATGGTACCGCCTTTTTAGGGGAATACAGCCTGTATCACTTTGCTTATTACGTTTTCGGGCATCAAAAATATTCGTTTTTAAAAAGTATTTTAAAATTAGAAAATTTTTAGCCGCTTATTTGTTTAAATATTTTGTTAGACACGAGCTTTGGAATTTGTACTTTGTGTTTGAATTTACGCGGCATTATATCAGACCTGTATTCCCTGAATGGGATAGAAAAATACAGGTGGGAAGTATTACTGTGCCGCAAATAGCCGCTAGGGAGGGTGCTAGGTCTTAGATAAATTATGTAGAAGGCTGAATAGCTCTTTTAACGGTAAGTGGCAGTGTTCACAGTTATTTAATGAAACAACTCAGTTTATCCGTAAATAGTGGCTTGAATTATGTTTTCGTATACTTTTAGACTCATAAGACTTCAGTTATAGTTTGAGTTATGTAGGTATAACCCGCGCCACGTATCTTGGACCAAAATCGTAAGTCATACGAGGCTCTGGCGCCGCGGATTGCTTTGTAATAGTCTATGCTCGGTGAATTTTAGTTCGTCTACCGCAGTAGCATCCTGTGCTATCCTCAAAAGACACCCAAGAAATGTGTACTGCGCGTATAGGGCACGTTTTGAGCACATTTTAGGTCCATGATATGTGGCGCGGGTTATATAACCAATTATATTATATTGCAAGCCAACTTTATATAATGAAATTTCACGACTCCTGCACAGCATAAGTACGTTTGACTGCTAAGTCACAAGTCGCACATTTGATTCGCGTGCTGTATAAATATTTTTATACATGAATATTTATATTTGCATAAATCTCGGTGTTTCTATGAACAGCATTTGAATACGCTTACAAAAATTGTGACTAAAATATGTTTATCTGTGCTCTAGAAGCCCTCTACTTAGTTTGTGCCTAGATGACATTGTGTAATAGCTTCTAGAATATTTTATTGATTTACAAAAACCGTTGACGTATGTAATCCATACTAATATTATAAATGCGAAAGTAACTCTGTCTGTCTGTCTGTTACGCTTTCACGCTTAAACCACTGAACTGATTTTGATGAGGACATAGGCTATGTTTGGTCGCGATAACCGACATCCACGCGGGCGGAGCCGCGGGCAAAAGCTAGTATCTAATAGGACTCACATTTTTCTTCCACATAATTAGTGCTTCTTATCTAAATAGTACCATCTCAGCACCAAAACCTCAACATTACATAACTACGCAACCGAGCGCTCTACCGTACAAATTTGGTGGGAGACCCTTAAATTAAGTGTACACCAAGGCTGAAGTTTGCAGCTGACACGATCGAAGGGTTGATGTTCGACCACCGTAAAACAACGGTTACAGCCTTTCATCATTAGGATAAGGTTGTACGCAATAGAGAGTGCGTCAATATGTTGTGAGGCGTACACTGTTCTGTAGTTGAATTTCTATCTAAAATGTACCACGATATCCCACAGTTCCGTCACGAGTTTAACAATTGTATGTAGTGACACGGTTTTCAAATAAACTTGTTTGAAATTTTTAAATTTTAAACTAGCAGCTGCAGTGTTGAAATCTTCTTTTATTTTTCTCTACTTTGTACGTACAGAGACAAATTCTTATATTGTTTTGGTAATTGACTTCATGAAAATCAGAGAAAGAGAAAAGAGAATCGACCTCGCGAAAAAGATCGCGGGACTCGAGCCCGCGATCTTTTTCTTACAAGGGGAATGCTCTGACCACCAAGCCACCGAGGCCCGCTTTTCGAGGCGAGGCGAGGCGAGGATCGATTTGAATAGTTAGCATAACATTTCATTCAAAAGGTTTTATTTGTATGCAACATGAGATGAAATTTATTTATATTTGGTTATATTATAATAATACCCCGAAATTAACGAGATAACAAACAACATACGACCTGTCTAATATCCGGGCTACTGGTGCCTATAAATAGTCACACATCAGAGGTGTTACTTGCCCAATCCTCTCCCAAAGGAGCTGTGAAAACCCTACTCACTGGTACCTTTCTAAGTGCCACTTAACTACGGTTTTCTGTAGAGTGTCGGATGATTCGAAATTTAAACAGAAAAAAAGATAGGACATTATCCTTATTTTTTGTAAATAGGTATCTGAATTAAGCGACATTTATAAATGATTAGGTTTTTTACGATGTTGAATATATTTATAGCGAATGAGTACGGAGTGAATGACACACCAGGTAAGTAAGGCCAATTCTCGTGTTAAAAAGATATTCAAAATTAAGTCTCGATCTAACCATAACCTCCTAAATGTCAAATACGATATTCTCATAACAAAATTTTATAATTATTCATTAAATAACATCCTGATCATTTTTGACATTTGCGAGATTAAGGTTAGATCCAGATTGAATTTTGGACATTTTTTTATTACAAGCAACAAGCAATAGCATTCAGTTGTATACTTGTTTAGTCTTTTGCTGCACTATCTTCTATTATCCCCCAAAGCTTTACTGAGACGGAACTTAACATCGAGTTAAGCTCGCCTTTGCATATTAAAAAAATATATATTAATGAATACTTTGCTACCGTACCTGCTTTTTATACTAGGTATTTAGTAAAAGTATTATGAAGAATATAATTAAATTATAATACCCTTGTATGCATCGCATCGTAGGTATTGTATTCTGCTCTCGCCTAGACTAATCTACTCTAAACTAGACCAAAACACAAAAATTAAAGCTGTTAATTATCCTCAGATAGAATTTCACTAATGACTGCAATCAATTTTAACGTACTAGGTTATCATGTTTTGCTTAACAAATTTTAATATTCAGGCCAAAGTTTAGTTTAATTTCATTCCAGTTATTTTCATTAGTGAAGTACTTATGTCCAACCTTTAATATAGCAGAAGTTATCAGGAAAGAAATCAGACAAAATCAAAATAATATCCACACTCTAATACGTGCTATAAATCACTACGAATATAGCTTGTTTACTCGTATCATTGAAAAGCCTATCGAATCAGATATGGGCAATCAGTTTGCTCGGCAAATATAAGTCCGAAGGCTTGACGGGGAAAAATATGTATAATTCGGCAATTGTATCCCTAGTCACGTACCCTGCGTTAATTCTACTGGTATCGCAGCACTGATAACGGGGAAATTGTTAAATTTCGTTTTTTTTTCTTTACTAACAAAAGGTAGGCGTACTCGGAAGGAAATTAAGGTAAATTCGGTTGTTTAGTAAATACGCATTTTAAAGCAGTTGGGAGAAAGATTTATTATATTAGCTACTAGCTGGGTGAAAGAGGCATAAGAAGAGTAAAATAAACTAGAAAATTGTTTGGAAGTTAGTAAAAAGGCTAGCAGGTTAGTATTATCTGCTAGCTGTACTTTTATATTAACTTTTTGCTTTAGACCTGAGTTACTAGTTACTAGTAATCCTATGCTATACAGAGTGGAAGATTTCGACCTTGCCTGAGGACAAAGTACTTTAAATAATGGAGTTAGCGAATTTCACTCAAAAGAAACATTCCCTAATTTTTAAAAAGAAACTAATCTAAAATCCTTTATTGCAGTTTGCATTCAAGGATTTTCGAAATCTTGCTTCCCACAACCGATAATCGAACCGACTAAAATCTGCTATCTCTAGTATTTACAATACTTTTCCCCCAGGCAAGGTTAGGTAATCTTTCACCCTGTATAATGATGATGCGAACTAGTCAAAAATGTTTTTTTTAAATTATATTTTCATAGCTTCAAATATCCTACGTATATTTACATTTACGTGCCTTTTTCATTACACACCTTTGAAGTCTTTGAATAGTCTGACGCATCAATCAGATTGCACTGGCCGTGGCCGCCATGTTGATTAGCTCATTAGTGTGCCCTCTGTCATCAAGCGAGTTCGTCATCTACCCGCACATTTTCAATATGTTCATTTTACCATAAAGCGTCACGTACAATGCCAACAGTGTACACACTGAAAAAATAAACCAATGTGCTGCAGTTCTAGTGTTTTGAACTGTGCACAAAGGCGGGGTTGTTTTTTTCGTCTGGATGCCAGGTAATTTGAAACCATTGGAATTTTTTGGTGTTTTTGTTTCAATCACTTTATGGATAGTTCTTTATTTAAAGTGACTCTTGGTGGAGAGGAGTAGTGTGTGGTGAAATTCTATACAGTGATTAGAGCGTCAATCATCGTCATCCTCATAGCGATTTCCCGGTAGCACCTAAAGTTTGTACTTAAGAGCTTGAAGACTGCCTACATGCCTGTGAGGCGTGGCCGCTGCTGGAGCGACACGACTGCGGTGGATGTGCGGCATCACGCGTATAGATCGCGTGAGAGTCTCTCGCATCCGCGGCACCCTTCATGTCCGTGACATCGCAGATAAAATACAATAGAGCCGCCTTCGGTAGTGCGGCTACGTCTCGCTGCAACCGCCAGGCTACGTGTGTAGCAAATGCCTGGCAATGGCACCCCCGCCGGGTCCAGGAAGAAGGAGTAGGCCCAAGAAGTCCTGGCTTGGCATCGTGTAGGGTGACATAGATCGTGCGAAGTGGAGGAGGAAGAGCCGGAGGGCGGACCCAGAGCTCCTAGGTCATTTTAGCCTCTGATGCAATCAAAAAATACGTCTCCATGAAGATGATGATGACTGCTTGTTGTTTTTGTTAGTATATGGACTTTTCCCGAAAGTGCCTGCCGTCTGACCTCCCAACCCTGAGAAGAAGGCTTACGCCAGAATCTTGTTCGTTTTGTGCCTTAGGGCTCAAGCCCTAACAAAACTCTTTGAGGCTCAAGCCTCAAAGATTTATTTATTAACTTTATATTTGTAAGGACCTATTTTTTTAAATAAACGTACATATTATAAAAATATTTTACATAAGAAAATGACACCCTAAAATAGCGCTGTCCTTTTAATAAAATGTAATAGAAGGTTGCCTGGTATCTATGTAAACATCAGTTTCATTACAAAGTCTGAAACATCCAACAGTCCCAGCAACTCAGATTCTGAAATAGTAAAGATAGATTGGCGAATAACTTGAAAATGTAAGCTGCATAACTTGGCCACTTGAAATATCAAGCGGGTAATGATTCAATGTAATGTCTGCAAGACCGAGTTAGTGCTTGAAACCACGACGAGTTTAATTAGAAGGTGAAATATTAGCAACGAAATACGGACATCAAATTCCACATTAATTTCCTCAGTACTATGAATGTCGGCAATCGAGCTTTTGTAGCTGTCTCTACTCTCCCTAATTGTGTCTGTATTAATATTACTGGAATTTACCTTTGATTTTGGGAATTTAAGAATAGAAATGGAAATATTTGAGTGTATATATAGTTCTACTATGAAATAGCTAAGGACTAGCGAAAAATACAATTTAACCAACTGTGTATGTGCTATAGTGGCAGTTCAAATTATATTGTATTAGCTGTCCCGGCGAATTTCGTATCGCCGTATTTTTTCCAACCGCGTGAATTTTTGATCCCGTTCCCGCTGCACCTATTTTCTCATCTTTAAACCTTACCTGGACATCCACGAATATTTCAAGACTAAAATTAGCCAAATCGGTTCAGCCGTTCTTGAGTTACAAACTAACAACGAAAAGTGGCATTGATTTTTATATAGATAGATTAAAAATAATAGTAATGATTAAATTAATCATTTTTTTGTTTGTAATTGGAGATATAGCTATTGCAAAAATAAATTATCACAACAATGAATATGTTGGCACCATTGACCTACGAACAGTTGTATGTATTAGGGCCCTGAGTTTTTTTAGCGTTGTGTTTTGTGAATGTAAATTAAAATAAAAATCCTACTTTACTGAACCCATTTCAACACAAAAAAAATTCTAACAGATAACACTTCACATACACAAAGGGGTTCGGTAACATACAAAAAAAATATTCAAATAAAATGACATAGGTATTTTCAATGGCTTCTGTCGCGATTTATTTACCTAGTGTATTATTTACACTGATCCCGACGTTTCGATTGCTTTTCAGTCTGCGGTCATAGTTATAAAAAAACTAGCTGCCCCGGCGAACTTCGTACCGCCATATTTTCGGCCCGCGTGGTATTCAAATCCCGTTCCCGCTGCACCCTTATCACTTAGGGGGATGAAAAATAGATGTTGGCCGATTCTCATAGATACCGGATAAGCACAAAAAATTTCATCAAAATCGGTCAAGCCGTTTCGGAGGAGTTCGATTACGCACCCCGTGACAGAAGAATTTTATATATTAGATAGACAACTCAAAAAAAAACATAGATGCCACTGTATCATACGCGTGTCTACTTTTTTATTCACTTTCGGCGGCGTACGAAACTCGTAACTATTCACAGTAGAAGGAAACAAAACATTTTTATTATCAGTTACCTACTAAACAACAAGCGAGAAGGCAGGAAGGCAGGACGCGTCTAGCCCGATGGAAGACCTGGCCCTCTATTCTGCTAAAGTAAAACCACTGTCGTGCCACAGTCTCTGCAGAAATTGGCATTAAATTTTAGACTTTATTAAAATGGAATTAAAGTCCAAAATTAAATGACAATATTTTCATTACACGCTTTCGTTCACTCTACAAAAAGCCATTTAATTTTAAACTTTTATTTATAAATCGGGAGAGGCCTATGTCCAGCAGTGGATTGCAATAGTAGCCTATTACAATCCACTGCTGGACATAGGCTGGACATATTGATTGATTGATTGACTCAATAGCTCATCTTTTCCTTATAAGACATTGAGTTTTGACATAGGAAACTTGATGATGTATTACGAAAAATTACCATCTATTCATCCCAGGTAGCTCAGTTTTAGATTTTCGCATTCTCGAGCGGTGAGCTTATATTGCAATCATCATAATATGAAACTTGTTTGTGGACCGATCCCTTGAAAATCCGTTCAAAATACTTGCGGAAAATAGATTACCATCTATTACAGGTAATTGCTAATAATACAAAAATATACTTCACAAAATTCTCGCTGATTTTTTGCTGACCCGGCCGAACCAGCAAGTGTGTGGTACAAAATAGTTTAACGTTAGCGATTTCTTTTTATATGGCTCGGGAAGTCGGCAACGCCCCGACTGATAGAAAACTGTAAAAGAAGTTCTATACATAGAATGAATTTAATTTCCAAAATAAGAAATTGCTATTAATTTTTTCGTTCACGGCAAAGATATTATATAAAAAGAAGTAGATAATAACATATTATGTTATTGCGCGAAAATCGTGAAGATCCGAAAACGAGTCAATTGGAACGTTTGCCTCTAGTACCGCGTGCCGAGCGGCGCGCCGCGCCGGTCGGACGTTGAGCGGAAGCATCAGTGACTTAAAAAAATAACGAAAATACCATCGTATGTTCATAGACACTGCACGAACTATTACTCTAAAGTTAATACACCAAAAGTGTCGATGGATTGAAAATGTGTGTGTGTGAGTTCGGCACATTTTTCTACGTTGATTTGTAAGCATAATATGACATGTCTATGTTATGAAATGTCATTGGTACACGGTTAATTTTTTTCTCATGCAAAGCGCAATTTTCTGAGTCATTATATCATGCACATCACTCATTCACTGATTCCTCTGCTCTGACATTCATCTGCATTGATATATTGCCTAGCTTTCCGCCTACGGCTCCGCCTGCGTGGATCTCTTATCTCCAGTCTACTCAGCCGATTGCAATCAAACAAACGTAAGATTTCAAATCTGACCAAGCCCTTTGGAACAAAAAAAGAACCGCATCAAAATCCGTTCAGTAGTTTTTACGTCCATCGCGAACAAAATATTTCTAAAGTATATATATTATTATATCACAACACTCATTCTTTTTTTAATCTGTTTGTTCATACTGCTGACAGTGTTGTAGCATTTGACCATACTTTTTATTTATAAGCGCTTGTTACTTACGCCAGGCCTCCGTCACTCGCCCGTAGCTGCGGAGATAAGCACCTACAATGCGCCAAACCCCTGAGTTGTTATAGCAGTGGGGGCCGGCGCGCGACGGCGAGCACACGCGTGACGTAATTTGCGTACCTATTGTGATCGCATCATATTGGGATCGCAATACAAATATGTCGAAATTTACAAATAGAGAACTCTAAATTCTCTTTTTTTAAATTAGAAGAGCGTAAAATGTAAGTTTTTACTATTTTTATGCACAGATTATTTTTGATGAATTAGTACCAAAGCCATTACGTTCTATTTGACACCTTCGTATTATTTATGTATGTAGGTAGTTAAATAACTAAATCGTCGTGAACCTACGACATTGGTACTTACCTATTATAGGCCTACCTATAATAATGAGTTCGTAAGAACTAAAAATTGTTCTGTAGGTACTTATTTTGAAACAAGTATGTATTTATGTCGTGCTGGTATTTTAATGACTACCTAGTTTATTTAATTTGTATTACTACCGCACCTACTACATGATGAATGATGATCATCGAAAGATTTATATCGGTGAACGCCGTAGAAAATTTACTGAACATGATACTTTTGCAAAAAGCTATTAACTTGCATAAAATGTACTTATTTCATCGTTTCATTCAAAGTTTCGTTTCAACCAAGGTCAAGGCACAGCGAACGTGGCCGCCGGCGCCTCCTTCTGCGAGCAAGTAATGCTCGTGAAGGAGGCGGCGGAGCGGGAGCGAAGGAGAATAGCAGTCCTTGCGACCCGCGAAGAGCGGAGGAGAATCGCAAACCGCGCGGCCCGCGACGAGCGGTGCCAACTCGGGCGTCGGAGGTCGCAAGATGACCTCCGTCCCCCATGAGCGCGGGCCTGGGGGTGACAGGTGGGGCCGCCTGTCACCCTAGCAGAAGCAGGCCGCGGCGGCGGCACGCATTGTGTGCCTCCCCGTGCTCGGGGGCGAGTTGGGGACTCTGTGGTCCCCACACCGGAAGAGGGCCAGATCAAGAGATATGGTCCTGGGTTGGCCGGGGTGCGAGGGATATGGCTATGACAATCTCACCTCCGGCAACTGACGGCCCACAGACAGCGTGCGTTATAGTCGGTTCGAGTCCGACATAACCTCCTCCTCCGGCTCCGGCGGGGGAGTATCCGTGGGGATTTTTCGCACGATAAAAAAAAAGCACAGCGAACGTGTGTTGGGCTGTGTTCGACTAGGTTCGGCTGTACCTACTCGTACCTCAGTCGCCCACACTCATCGCTGCATTTTGACGCGAAAAATTATCATTATTTTTATTATTATAACACCCAGCCATTTTTGCGTCGGGGGTTACAAAATGAATAGTGATTGTAAACATTTTATCGGATTGTTTTATTTTATTCTCTGACAAGGTGACAACCCTAACACTCAAGTTGGCGGCGTTGGATATTCAGAACAATGGGCGATTCCAAGAAAATATCGTAGGTTAATATAACGGCGGCTTTCGTCAATAATAAAGGAGTGCAACTTCTGTACGTAGTACTATTACTTATTCTGTGCTTACGCCGTCATTCCAGGAAATCGCCACTCTAAACCTGTACAAAACTGACAGGTAACTCGTTTATCCATGATAAGGCGTTTTTGTTCTATCTAACCAACAACACCACTTTCAAACATCAATGCTATGCTGCCTCTCTAATTTTTTCTTATTCTGAGATTGACAGGAGATTATCTTCCATTTAAAATTAAACAAAAAAAAATCATCACCATCTCAGCCTAGTTTCAGTTGCATTTGAAGCTTTCGCATTGGTGGCAGGAAAGTGCTATTAAGACCTGCCAACCTTAAAAGGAAAGCCTCGACTGTCAATCAACACGATACCAGTTAGCAGGTTAGCTTAGCTTATTTTGATATCACTATTCTGTGATATTTTCTTTAGTCTCTCAGACTATATTAGTACAACAACTAGTATTCATTTTTTAAAAGTAGGTACATAATATTTATTTTCGAATCAAACATTAAATGCTGGCTGTAACCACCAACTACGCCTTCGTGAAGTTCTGGTCTCGTTACTTATCCAGAAAGTCCAAGTTCGAAATTTCTAAGTTCATTCTGCTTTCTGGAGTGATTGAGTAATTCATCTATTCAAACTTTTACATAATATTCGAAGTAAAATCAAGCACTATCATTATGCCATGATATAATATGATGATATTCAGGACATTATTCGATTGCCATACATCTCTTATTCCTAACTAGCTGCTTCGCCCCCGTGGATGTCAGTTATCGCGACCAAATATGTATAGCCTATGTCCTTTCTCAAGGTCTAATCTCGGTATCAAATTTCATCAAAATGGTTCAGTGGTTTGGACGTGAAAGCTTAACAGACATACAGACAGATTTACTTTCATATTTTATAATATTTAGTAGGAGTATGGATTATTATGGTCTTATCTACTTAACAGATTCATTGAGAGTAGAACTCGCAATGAACCAATTTATTAATATGATTGAAAATTTGAAAGAGATCGTGTTTTATTCGTGTTTGAATAAAAAAAAAACTACTTTGATACACGAGTTGTAAACGAGTCTAAAGAAGCTTTTTAAACCATCGCTTTGAAGATATCACATTGCGTCTTTTACGACATAATCTAAATAGTATGAAATCCATCAATTGTACCCAGTACAAAATTGGGTAAATTGAATCTTAGGCCGATGTGATTACGACATCCAAATGTACTGAATGCCTCAATTCAAATTTCTATTACGAATAAGTTCTGAATTGAATGGAGATTTGCTGAGAAACGATTGGCGCGGATTTTATTTTAATGAGATGAAAATAAATTTATAATGGTATCGTTGTATATACATACCTACTTTTTTCATGCAAGGCAATTAATAATGAAACTAAAACAATAATAACATTTTGATTATCTCCCTTTTAATGCTTATATGTTAACACACCATATAATTGTGAATAAGACTAGCTATATACTATTTTTATACATCTTAAGTGGCAGTGGCAAACGAAATTTTATAAAACAATTAGCTATAAAACAACGCACACCCGTGCCTTGTTTTATAGCTAATTGTTTTATAGAATTTCGTTTCACATAAAATTTTTCTCATATTATTTTCGTTTCATAGAATAATCAATACACAGAATACTTACTTTGAAGATTTTTAAATCATTGATTTTTGTTTCACATAACGTTTAATGTTAGAATAATCATATCATAGAATAACAAATCAAATATTCTTTAATAACATAACATACATTAAATATAAAATCGTTTCACATACCACTCAAGATATAAAACTTATTTGCGCTAAGATAATTCGACGGAGCCCCGCTCCGCGGGGCTCCTATTTCTGGGTGGTTTTAAAAAAAATAACCACGAAGGCCTAAGGCTGGAGCTCCGCTCCGCTTCGCTCCCGCCTTAGCCTTCTAACGTAACCTATCCAAGTCAGGGTACTCTGAGTCGGGGTGTAAACTATAATGATGTGTTCTAAATTATTAAACGTTAAACCAAATTATTTTCGATTATGGTGGTGGTTTAATATTCCTTAAAAAATAATTCTACTGTTTGATAAGTTTATTAAACAAAAAAATGTAAATGAAAATTCATTAAATTGTTTTTCTGTGAAATATGTTTCATTCTGGTAAATTGTCTTTGAAACAATAATATTCGAAATAAAAATATAAGTACCAAATATTATGTGAAACATTTTCTGTGAAACGAAATTCTATGAAATTTCTGTCTGCAAAACAAGGGGCTCCCGTGGCAGACAAACACACGACCCATCGTATGGAAAGTGGTTACCGTGACCTATGGTCGTATGCAACACCAGGGGCGTCACACTCGCGCTGCCGACCCCGTACGGACCTTCTAATGCCCTTATTGAAGAACCCCATACTGTAGTCGCTTCGGAAAACTACTGCAGGGAGTTCATTCCACAGTTTTAGCGTGCGGGGGATGATTCTTTTTTTCACACCTGACTGTGCTATACTAGACTACTAGACAGTGTGATAATAGAATGACTTGAACTATGTAATAAAAATTGAGATAATTTTAAAAGCATTTAGTATGCTAAACTAAACAAATTATTTTAAATTGGAAAAAGAGAAATCAATCAAATTCGGGCAGGACTCGAACCCGCGATCTTTCCCTTACAGGGGGAATGCTCTAACCACTGAGCCACCGAGCTGCGCCCGAGTTGATCCAAATTTTCCAATACATCCATCTTAGGGCGATAGTGGGAAGGGAAAGATCGCGGGTTCGAGTCCTGCCTGAGTATTGATTTCGCTTTTTCCAATTTAAAATAATATGTAATAAAAAAATATTTTTACATAAAAAGTAGGTATAAAGCATAGGGGTGTTCCCTTCAACATAATATTTACAACTCTAACTTAAAAATAAATGGTATGATAACGACACATATATTGGACCTAAAATGTACTCAAAATGTGCTCTATACGCACAGTACACGCTTCATAAAGATATGATTCCGTAGCCGACCGCATACGACAACTGCCGACGCACGCAGCACATGCACGTAAGGGTCTAACCCCACCAAACAGACGGCATCGGCCCGGATTTTACAATCTTTAAACAAGATTAAATCTTTATGATCACAGTGTTTGAAGTTTATATTATCAATTCACGCACAACAGCTTGACAGCGACGTGCGGCGGCATGACGCACGTTTAAAGATTGTAAAATCCGTTCCGATGCCGTCCGTTTGGTGGGGTTGAACCTTTAATTCATTGCGGCTTCTCAATGGTCCGTTTTATCTGTATCGGAGTTTGACAAATAATCGGTACGCTGTATGTACTGCATGCGTCGGCAGTTGTCATATGCGGTCGGCTACGGAATCATAGCTTAAGTGGTTTTTGAAGATAGCACGGGGGTGGACGAGCTCAAATTCACCAAGCATAGATTATTATGAAACAACCCGCGCGCACCAGGGCCTCGTTTGTATCATGATTTAGGTTCAAGATACGTGTCCCGAGGCATATTATTCACTAAGCAACAGTACCTATTCCTACTGAACTAAGAATATACATGATTTACATAACATTATTTACATAAAATTATTTACATCCACGCATGCCACCACAAGCTTAAGTGGGTGACAGACGTGCGAGTAAGTACGCGGACTTATGGCTCGGCGACCTTACTCGCACGTCTGTCACACTAAGTTCGCGTACTTTAAAACCACCGAGTAAGTTCGTTGGCGATCTAGCAAGTTTGAAATTTTGCTCGTAACTAGAGGTTTGCACCCGGTGCGGAATTTCGTGAATCGGTGAAAAACACCGGTGTTTTAGAAAGCTCTTAGAAAAATATGACATGATAGAATTCCTAGATAGCACAAAGCCTCTTCTCTCGACGACATTGCAATACAGTGTGAGCAAGCTTGCCGTCTGTCACCGACGGCGAGCCGAGTAAGTTCGTGAACTTAAAAACCGCGTGCTTAAAGTACGTACGTCTATCACCCACCTTACTGTAGTATTCAAATTGCGGGTTGAATTTGATTTAGACGAATCCTGTTCACTTAGTTTCCTCCACCCGAGGGATCCAATATGTTTAGCGCAAGAGCTAATTGGTTCCATATCTGTTTTTGTACGCGTATTTGCATTTAGTTGCTTCGTTAGTTTTCTGAGATAGGTTTTTAGGGGTTGATTAAACTTTGGTACGAATTCGATAGTCGTATGGGCTGCTTGGCGGTGAGCAGTTAGATTAGGTGTGTCTTCACATACTTTGTACAACCAAAAACCTTTTAGGTACTACATTATATACCTACCAGCGTCGGTAGCTTAGTGGTTAAGGAGTCGGCCTTCCGATCGAGAGGTCCCGGGTTCGAATCCTGGCCATTACACTACCGACGTGAACCCACTCCTAGCACAAGCAATTTAGCTTAGTTGGAGGGGTTAACGGGAATTAGTAATTTCGGTTGCTAATATTCTTTAAAAAAAAAAAAAAAATTGAGTTTAGTGTAAAAAATAACTTTAAGAATAAATATGGTTTAAGATTATGTAATTCGACCTGCAAAGAGTAGAGAAGCACTGATCAAAAAATATTTCGCATAGACTGAAAAATTTAAAACTAATAAAATGTTTTTGCTTTTATAAGTTCAAGTTCCATCATAAGTTTAAACGGTTTCCCAATTAAATTATATAAATATGATGCTTGAAATATTAGTAAATTTAATTTAGCAATACATATTATAATTGTGAAGAAATAGTCTTAAAGTATGACTTTAATTAATTCCAGGAACGTGAGATACTTGAATATAAGAAGTATCTATATTATATTCTTAGCATCATAGTCGAGCAAATAACAACGATACCGATTAATTTGTAAAATAAAACTATACGGTACGGGTTATTTAAAACTCTAAACTCTTTGCTTTGCTAACAAAATGTATTGCAAAAAAACGGCGTGAAAAACGCGTTTTGTGTGAGCAAGCTAATGCCAATATTGTTCTTAAAACTGTCAATGTGTGCATTTCATGGGATGGATGTATATATGTCGACTTGTATGGTGCTGCGTCTAGGTAAAGAGTTTGTATATAGTCTAAGAAAAATTATATTAATAGCACAAGACTCTCGAGCATGTAGTATCTCCACATCAAATTATACACAATAATCTTGTGTGTGTATACCTTTTAGTTTGAAAGTCTCAAAGTCAAACGTGGGCTCTATACATATTCATATACATCTCAATTATCAAGGCGACTGTAACTTAATAGGATTATGTATGCTCATATAACAATTTTATGTTAATACGTGTATAGCTTACATAATTAATTAACAGTTATTATGCTGTGTATGTCTTTGATTGAGAAAAAAAGTGTTGTGACATGCCCTTTGGGATAAAAATGTTTGTAATCAAAACATGACATATCTGGCTTTTGTGGTCTCCTCTTTTAAAATAAGTACCTACTTTCATTTTATGTTACATTCTCTCTGAAAATATAATACAAAATTACAAAGACATACCTAACTGATTATTGTATTCGTGAATCCGTTTTTTGCTATCCTAAAGGTATACCTAATAAATATAAAGTACAGAGGGAATATCTACAATAGTTATAATAGAGTAGGTATATTATCAAATCATAAAAGTATTCAGACAAATACAATGTAGCTATTGTAAAAACAGAAATACCTCTAGCAAAGTCATATATCTACGAGGCGATTGTAATTATTTAAGCTCAGTAATATTTCATTTATTGTGTTAATAATAAACTCATAGTACATTGAAGTATTGAACAGAATTCAAGACACGATTTTTAGTTTTAAATGTCACTTAAAATGTGAGTATGGATTAACGAAATGTGGGTTAATATACCTCTGCCTACCCCTTCGGGGATTTACAGGCGTGAGTATAAGCATGTATGGATTACTTGTATGGGTGTTACTGGGCCCCTCTAGAACCTATAGGGCTAAGACAACCTCACATTCTAATGGGTTCACCTACTAATTCATCAGGACTCCTGGACTAGCTTTTCTTTCGGCTTCCAGAGGTGCGAAAGCAGTCTCTTTTGCAAAAGTCACGAATTAAGCCAATTCAAAGGAAAGTGTAGGGGGTGAACTCCGGAGTCCAAAGTACAACTTAGACCCCGTTTGCATCTTAGTCCAAGATACAACCATAATTATCAATCACGGATCCATCTCTTGGATCTACTTCTACACCTAAAACTTCAGAAATAAATAAATCCTTATCAATTCTATCCGAACCACCCATTTCAGGTCCATATAAGGAATACTTCTAACAAATTTCCTCAAATAGAATTTAAATTCAATTCAAATCAGTCAAACAGAACAGTTGTGCTGAAGCTAGAGCGAAATGTACAAGTAATTTGGCTTCACCCTTAGGTCGCCTTGTGAAAGAACAACCGCAAATCTAATTAAAAGTAGAAAAACTTCAACATGGCGAGCAGCCAGAACACTTATTGGCTAACTCAGTTGCAATGCTAATTCTGAATGGAGGGCGTCCTTGAGTAGTCGTTAAAGCTGTGACTAGACGAAGAAGATGCATAGTTTCGAGAGGGACTTACAGTACGAATTGAAATTTAATGTTCCATCCTCTACTCTAAAAATCGGTTAACTTTTACGGTGTTTTATTTAAGTAAACTGCCGATGAATATTACAGTTGAACTTCACCATATCGCTTTTTTATTTATTTGAAAACTAGCTGAGCCCGCGAACTTCGTACCGCCATTTTTTTTAAATTTTTCTCGCCGTAAGAACCATCCTCGTACTTCAGGGAATATTGTAAAAAAGAATTAGCAAGATCGGTTCTGCCGTTCTCGAGATTTGCGCTTAGCAACACATTTATGGATTCATTTTTATATAATAGAAGATTAGTCAATAACCGCGACTTCACCAGTGTGACCTATGAGAACCTTTTTTTTAAACCATCCGTGGCACGTTTGGAATCATTGTCATGAATTTAGCAACATCTATTTTCATTAAGTACCTACCTACACTACATTATATGATTCAGAATAAATACTTAGAGATGTTTTTAAGAAGAAAAAAAAAAACTGTTAGGGTATATTCTAACATATCAGGACAGCCTCCGTGGCGTAGCGGTAGTGAACGCGGCCGCTACGCAGGAGGCGCGGGTTCGATCCCCGCTCAGTGCAAATATTTGTGTTCATGAAATATGGGTATTTGCATTGGTCTGGTCGTGCCTCGGAGAGCACGTTAAGCCGTCGGTCCCGGTTGCCATAAGAACATCTATGGCAGTCGTTACGGGTAGTTGGAGCCCTCAAAAATCCAAAAACAACGGTCTAACTGCAAAGCTTCGATATCGCCTAATGTTAACATTGGGTTGTGGAGGTCAGATGACAATCGCTTCACGGAAAATATCGAGGTCTAGCCAAAATTCGTAGTTAAGACTGATAAAGCGGACCCCAGACTCCGAGCTGAAAAAGCTTCGGATGCGACTGGGAATTAACGCTTAGAGGAAGAATTAGCAAAAATACGCAAAAATAAGTAACTTGAAAAACAAATAACATTTTATTACTAACTACAGATATTTCTATCAGAAAAATCACCGGAATAACAATTTTATTATATCAATTCACGCATTCATTTTTAAAACTGCAAAAAAAGTTATCCACTAATTGGTTTGTTACTTCAATATTCCAACCAAACTGGTGGAAACTAGCCTCAACTAAAATGCACTTGTTAGTTCGTTTAAAATTGTACTGTGATTCGGATTCAATTACATTGAATCGTTGACCGAAACTAATGAATCGAATACTTTGAATCGAATCACGAGGTTAAATTCCGATTTAGTATAATTTTAAAGCTCAAACAATGGTATTTTTACTGGTCTATATTAACCGAAACTATATTAGATAGGTATTCGCCGGCAGAGTAGAATTTTGGGCCACCCATCTCCACTCATGCGGTGTCGTACAAGGCGACTAAGGGATAGGGCTGTTTAACATCAGACAGATATATACAGCCCAGACTCAGCCTCAGATACATGGATCGAGTCAGCACTGTTATGGTGCCAGGAATACGGCATTAGGCTCACCCCTAATACGTGGGACCTAATACAACTCTACCTAAGCTTCCGGGGGTACCTACAGGCGTGATTGTATGTATAATGATGTATGTATTCTATTTTTTTTTTACGCCACTTAAGTGGCAGATAAGCACACGGCTCATCTGATAGAAAATGTTTACCGTGGCCTATGGACGTGTGCAACACCAGGGGCATCACACTCGCGCTGCCGTCTCCGTAAGAACCTTCTAATGCCCTTCTTAAGGCGGCCACCCACTTACAGTTCGCCTGCAGTTTTTCGTCTGTCCGGCGGCCTGCAGTCCTTATGTCATCAATGTCATCATAATTTTATTACCTCAGACTAAAATAATAACATTATTTTATTCTTTTAGCCTGATGTTATTACGTATAAAATGCCGACGGCCATAGACTGTCCGGCCTTTAACTGTTTTTGCTGACCGAAATCGTCAAGCGGCCATACACATTAGCCGTAAGTCCAAAATCGTATACAAAACTGTAAGTGTGTGGGCTGTTGCGATGAACTGACAGACCGATATCATCCGGTTGTCGTTCGATAAACTGCTAGTGGGTGGCCGCCTTTAAAGAACCCCATTCTGTAGTTGTTTGGAAAACCACGGCATGGAGTTCATTCCACAGTAGGCGTGTGGGGGATAAAGTTCCTTTCATACCTGATTGTGCGTACTGTTTTCAGTCGCAACGTGTGAGGATGGCTTCCCTGTCTGTATAATTGTTTATTGAAAAGCGAGTGCTTACGTTGTGGTAAGTGGCTCCGCGTAGAATACTGTTCCCGTTTCCGCTACCCATTATTGAAGGGATAAAATGCCCATGTAATATTCCAGACTATGATCTATCCCAGACCAATTTTTAGTCCGAGCGTGTTATAGAAACGACCAAACAAATCTTCACAAACTTTCACATTATCTAATAATATTTATATTAGTACTGATATTAAAATTTCATCACTCATACTAATAAATTCTTAATTATATCACATTTTCCTTAGAAGAATTTTAAGATTTCATATTACAGCGTACTAATTAGTTAGTAGATCAAATACCTCTCATACGTTGTCAAGACGACAGTTTGTTAAATAGTTATTAATATCAATTAGTATGTTTCATTCCTTAATACCTTCATTGTTATATCAATTAAAGGAAGCCTTGCTATCGAGACGTTGGCTAATTGCGAGTAAGTCTACGAGTATGTGAAACATAAGAAGATTGGGATGATATACGTATTATGTTGCGTTCGTTGTTCGTGATTAATTTTGTCGTGTAACAATATTGTCGTTGTTATACTACCACAGTGTTTGAAAATACAGCATATAAGTTACATTGTATACCTCGGGAGATATATCTTGAACCTAAAATGTGTTGAAAATATTCTCTGTACGCGCAGTATGCGTTTTTTGGGTGTCTTTTGAGGATAGCGCTAAGGTGGTGGACAAGCTCAAATCCACCAAGAATAGATTATTACAAAACGATACATGCGTGAGGGCCTCGTTTGTCTTGCAACTTAGGACCAAGATATGAGTCCCGAAGTATATATTGTATAAGTCACACAGCATAAACGTAAAAGTTTGTGTTTGGAATAAGTAATCTCTAGTTTTAAAATTCAATACAAAATAGTCAATATAAGTTATATCTTACGGTAGCTTTTGTACAAAATAAACGGTCTAACGGTCTAACGGTTGGAACCCGGTCAACTTCTACACTGGCCCGTGTGGTGTGGTGGTGGTGACGATGAATGAATACAAGTATTAACGCTCTATCTCATTCGAAGGGCGTCGTAAGAGGCGACTTGCGGAAAAATGAAAGGAAGAAAACACGAAATAAAACCCCGTACCAACCCGTCTGATCACCGTGTAGTCTAGAGTCTCACAACCGTACCGGCGGCGGCGCGTAGAACGCACCCCGAAAAGGTTCAGATTACGACCACATAAAGGGGACTTGAAATAACTCTCACGACGTCCCCTGCTGGCAGTAAGTAAATGACCACATACCCCTGCGGCGTCATGCATTGCGTGGTACGTATACTGAAATAAAAGAGGTACAAAGTGAGTTGGGTCCGTTAATCTATATGTTACCGGCAATGTGTATAATCCGGTATTCTCTGCAATGCCTAGGCAATGTATAATGTATATAATCCGGTATTCTATATATTGTCTAGGTAATTTATGGAATAACGAGAGCAAACCGGCAATGTATGAAATGTTACCAAAAAATAATAATTAATGATGGTTATAAAATGAAAACATCCACGAAGGCTAATACAGAGGTGGAGCTCCTGAATTAGCCTTCTAACCTATAGGTATATATATCTATCCACTAATTGTTTTTACAACAATCTTGAAATTTAATGTTCGAAAAATATAGACCAAGATCAAGATTATTTTACACATTGCCGGTGGAACAGGACTCATTCTATATAATGAGTAATAATGACATATATATTGTCTAGATATTGTATAGAATGCCTGCATTATACAGATTGCCTGTAACATATCCATATAGTTCAGCTTTACGTAGCTACCCAGTAAGTGCAATAAATCCGATTATGGTCGGGCTATAACCTCAGTGTACCTTCCTATACTTGTTTCAACTAGACTAGAGAGAAAGCTGGTTTTCCAGCTCAAACTCGTCGTCGCAGTATTAAGCTAATGCCACAACTTCGCTAAGCTCTGAAGTCAAAATGGTAGGTCTCTGCCGCTAAGCTTTATTTAGCATGTAGGTAGCCGTTTCCTTTGTCATGCTTTGCATGCCAAACTTCTTAAAGCCACCGGATTGAACTAAATTTTGCATGGAAAATGCATTGATTAGTATGTTACTTTCGGAGAATGAATCACTATGTATTGCAATAAGATCGCTCAAAGGCGCCATAACCGTCATAGAATTCAGACTTGAGATACAGATTTTTTTTTTTTTGCATTTCAAATGCAACCTACTACAGATATAACTATATCATTCTGTAACACACGCTCTCAAAAACGGCGCAAATTTACACAAGGTAAGGTGAAAAATTAAGCAGATGGACTGACGACCTGATAAAGGCGGCTGGGACAGACTGAATGCGGAAGACGGAGAATCGGCAGACGTGGCGCACTTTGGGAGAGGCCATGTCCGGCAGTGGACTGCGATAAGCGAATTCATTGATTGAAGGTAGCATAATAAATGCATCAACATTTCATTCAATAGTACCTACTAAATAATCATCAATTACATCATATTGGCCCCTTCATGTGAAATATTTCTTAGCACGGTTTGAATTTGTTTTCTGCATCGCGCTAACGCGAACTTTATTCTGCCCACGTAAATCAAGTCCCAAGATTGGATTTTGATTTATGCCTATAGTTTGTGATCACTAAATCACAAGGCATCAAAGTTTGAATTTGGTCCTAGGTACAATTGCTGATTGCTATTATACATTCTTGACTTAGGTATATATTTTATAAAATGATTATGCTTCACTGTAGTTCTTAAAATTACAGTCTATCAGTCATAGAAGTTTTAACTTCAAAAAAAATCATTGAGCAAATCAATATATTAGTTTTTTTCGAAATTGCCCGTAATTTGTAATAATAAAAAATACTACAAGTTATGGTGGCACTTCACATGCCTATTTGTGTACCCTACCGGGCGTTTATTGTATTTGGCAAAAATTTAGACGACCACGAAAGTGGAAATACTGGCCAATACGACCAATACACATAAGCTGCCAAATAACAAACTGGTGCACCACTCACAAGCGTGTGTGGCACTGGCAATGGCAATTTTAGTCAAATAGACAATAAGGTCAATACTTTGTCAAATATACTGTCCACACGTGTCAAGTTGTTTGCCAAATATATCTAACTAGCTGACCCGGCGAGCTTCGTGCCGCCATATTCTCCGCCCGCGTGGTATTATCTCTAAATTTATCAGTGTTTTCCTACAATATTATGCATGTATTATACATATAAACCTTCCTCTTGAATCACTCTATCTATTAAAAAAACCGCTTCAAAATCCGTTGCGTAGTTTTGAAGATTTAATCATACATAGGGACGGACAGACAGCGACAGCGACTTTGTATTATAATATGACATGTAGTGATATATGTAAGTAAATACAAATTGGCATGTGAAGTACCGCCATAATACATGTACAGTACCTACAGTACGTATACATAGATTTATATAATAGATATATTATATTAGTAGGTCATAGAAAATTTCCGCAATTCCCTCATTAAATTCGCCATTTCTCTCACCTATATTACACACTGCATTTGACTCAGACTGACGTAGCTCAAATGTCGACACCCATGAGAACGGGTGGGATAATAAATTGAATATACTTCCATTTTTTTTCTCTTTCCCTCTAAGCCGTTTCCTACTCTGTTTTCCTTGTTCTTTTTCCTTTAAGGCTAAGTGTGCTTTTGGCTTGACTAAAAGTATATAAACAAAACGGAACATCTCGTCGGAGTAAGGAAACAAATAATTTATGGCTTTGTATGTTAATGGGATGTTGTGATAAATTTTAAAGCATCCCCTAGCTGTGTAATGTGTCGTTGAAGTGTTCTGGATGATTTGGTTATGGTTTATTTATGTAATTGCCTTTTTCCATTTATGAGAGGACAAAAAGCTTATTCGAAAATATTTTTTTGTAATCTTTTCGTAGTCGTACAGTCAGTATCAAAAGCGAATAGTGAAATTATGCGTATATTTAAATATAAAATACATCAGTATTTTATTTAATAAAATATGGTTCGATATCCCACACACAGCTCAAAATAATAATTGTTGCCAAAATAATAGTATAGTTCGATAATTACTTTGTCGCCATAATAATTTCTTAAAATCATGTTAACATACTATACTGAGATTTCTTTTTGTTTATATAGAATACGTCAATTTAGATAAGATAAGATAAACTTTATTGTCAAATAAAAGAATTAATTAGGTTATATACATGTATCCATCGACTCACACTTCAAACTTAATATGGCTAACCAAAACAGCCATCAAGTTTAGCCCCTTGCGTTCTCGTCCCGTGCTAGTAGTAGTAATAGTAGTAATTGGACTTCACCTCGCCTGATGGTAAGCTGGAGGCAAAGACTGGGAAATTCACAATTTATTGAATATCACTGTACATGGAACTGGATTGACAAACCATTTGGCCATCAAGCAAGTGATCCCAACTTGTGGGTCAGACCCTGTGTGGGTTAAATCTTTTAAATTTTAAGTTACACAAAAGGCATAGTGAATATTTTAATATTCATTGGTACAATTTGGCCCGAATTATCAAAAAAGTTTCTACAAATTATTCTACGGACAGTCGCCCTGAACAGTAGCTTAATAAAAACCTTTTATAAAATATTAAAAGGAAAGATGAAGTATTGTCCTCTGAAGATTACAGAAATATTTATTAATTTATTTAGAAACGTTTTATATTTTTAAAGATAGCAGATAAATTTATCAACAAAGAAACATTTCTAGGCGACTGTACTATTTCGTTAACCTCAATTCGAGTAGGTAAACAAATCGCTAGGTATATATTTTTTTGAGCAACTCAGATTGAACGAAATGTGAACTATTTTAAATTAAATAATTAAATTCGGAGTAAAATTTAACCAGAAAAGTTTTAAAAACTACGAAAGTTAACAGATTGCTTTGAAGTGAAATAAATTTTGTATGAACCGTTCCTCCAGTCATCTGTGTTTCGCTTTAGCATAACTCTTATTCTGTCATGCGTGACTTGTAAACGTCTGGGTTAAATTACATGCTAGGTCATTCAAGTTCATTTAATGTTTACGATACATACATACAGACATTATAATCACGCCTTTATCCCCGGGGGGCTAGGCATAGGTGAAATAACACCCACATTTCACCAAGCATTGTATAAGGGGGCCCCCACATTGCCATACATCTGAGGCTGAGTCTGGGCTTTATATCTGCCTGATGTTAGTGATGTTACACAGCCCTATCCCTTAGTCGCCTTGTACGACACCGCATGGGAAGAGATGGGTTGGCTCAAATTCTACCCTGCAGGGAACCTGTTACGATAATATGAGACTATAAAAATTACGATTGTGTACTTCAACTTTTTTTAAGCGTATACTTCTTTAGTGCGCATTGTGCAGTTGTCCCAGAAAATTTTGGTTGAGTAAAAATTATGGAACTCGCGTCGTCTCCTGCGGTCACGTAACGCTGACGTCACAATGGGCGTTACTCAAAGATTTTACATAACATAACATAAACTCACGCCTATATCCCCGAAGGGGTAGGCAGAGGTGCTAGCACCCACATTTCGCCGTTTATGTTTAGGTCCCAATGTAATAGGTGGCGAGCCTATTGCCACTAACAAAATTTTTTAGCATTATTTATGTAGAAAACTAATATAATGTACGCATAAATGTACTACAATTTTTTTATACTACTACGTGGCAGACAAACACGGCACACCTGATAGAAAGTGGTTACCGTTGCCTATGAACATGTACAATACCAGGGGAGTCACACTCGTGCTACCAACCTTGTAAGAACAGACTGTTCTATGCCATCAATAAGCAGGACAAGCCTTTGGTCTTCCCACTGACAGTACAAAAAGTCTCCAGCGAGCTTTGGCTACCCTAGTCACTGATTTGTTGACGTTGAAATGACATAAAAAGTAGTAAAGCTTAGTATTATAATACTGTTACAATTACTATCGTTAGGAAATTTTGACAGATTTTACTAAACGTGCAGGTTCTTACAAATGAAGCCTTGACTTCAAAGAGCCTTCAAGGCCACGGGCAAAATATGGAATTACATTACCGTATAAAATGCTGAGCACATTTTTGTACGGTAGACGCTGATTTTAAGATGGATGGGATATTACGTAGAGTGCAACTGATCGTTAGAAATGTTGCTGAACCGTAATATTAGGTATGATAAATTGTGACTTGGGTTACATAAGCTTGTACAAATTGTATGAACAGCTTTTAAAGAAAGTATCAAACTACACATCTAAACTAACTAACGCCCAGTTTCCGAAAGGCTGATCAATGTCAAATTAACTAATCGGCTGTTAATTTTTTTTTCAAGTAGTAATTGGGTTGCTAAAAGCATGGTTAAATAGTAGGTATAATTTGATCATCGTTGGTTGGTCAGTTGGTTAATCAGCTATTTTAACCGACACGATGATCAAATTAAACTATTTAACCACGATTATAGCAACTCAATTGCTACGTGACAAGAGATTAGACAGCCGATTAGTTAATTTGACGTTGATCAGCCTTTCGGAAACTGGGCGTAATTCTTTCAAGAGAGAAAAAATTCAAGTGAAGTTGAAATTCCTGTTTCTTATTTATCCATCAAGACGTGAAATGACCACCCCTTTGGCCGCCATGGTAACCGTATTTTCGTACCAGTTACCTTACCTAAGAAGAAATTATCATTTCGTCTCATAGTCAAGTAACAAGTGAAGATCTTCAGGACAAGCCTGAAACGTTCGTAACTTTAGGCTAAAAAGTAGAGAAGTAAATATTGGTATTTTAATTAAGTATTTTGCAGAAACTTTCTATAATATCTTTTACTTTACCTCAATCAAGTCATGACACCTAAATCTTAATGCTCAGATAACAATTGAAAAAAAAAACTAGCGTATTAGATTCTTAATAGTAACTACCTATTTTTAGTAATCTAAAAATGTAGGTTATACCTAAATACATGGATATAGATACTTTTAACGTTTATTTCGCTGCCCTCTTCAATTTTTAAATGAAAATGTACCCATAGAGAAATAGTTCTAAAGAAAAGTAACGAAGCTTGCCTTAATGTGAGAGGATTATATAAACATGGGTACCCTTTATTGGAAACAACCTCAAGTGAATAGTTTAAGAGGCTTTCAATGTACTTACATGGCAAGATCCAAAACTTGATTGAAATGTTAGGACGAGCATATTGAGTTTGGAAATCTAAATGATATAATATTTTAAAATTTAATGAATGATTCTTAGTATTATAAATATCTAGTGCAAGCTTAAAAAGTCTTACTTTCAATCTAGAAATCGCAATTATTTGCAGACATAAAATGATCATATTTATTTTGAAAATGAAATTATGAATCATAAAAAGATATTGAAAAGATTTCAACTTGAAGTAACCTACTTATGCACTTAATATAAAATTGTGAGCAAATAGTATCTACATTGTAAATTTACATTTCGATATATTCTTATACTTACTGGCAGTTGCCCGCGGCACCACTCGCGTGGATGTCGGTTATCGTGACTAAACATAGTAAGTATATTTCTTTCCAAGGTCTACTATAATCTATATCTCTGTATCAAATTTCATCAAAATTAGACGTGCAAGCGTAACTATAAGACCAGCTTTTAAATAGTAGTGCAACTATTAGTAACTTAGTTTAACGGGTTAGCTAATATATTGGCCTACATTACTAGTTGTCTCTAGAAATGAAGAAAGAAAGAAATCTATTTATTTATTACTTATCACGTAACCGAATGAGTTCATGAGTAAAAGAGGTGGAAATCTTGTAGCGAAATTATTACAGTGAGTTCTATAAGTATATTTAATAAATCGAGGAGTAAAATAAGGTAAGATTGGTAACTTGAACATTTATAATTAAAGAAGTTGAAAATAGAATTCACTTCGTTCTTCAGGGCTTTTCCGCCTATTCAATAAACCTACAAAAGAGCTTAAAATAGACAAACAAACATTATATTTCAAGAAAGACGGTAATATTTAGTTAAGGATTTCCAACTGTCGTTTCTATATTTAATTAAAGAAGTTTTGAATTCTAATAATATAGAAATATCTCATTCAATCAATCAATCAATTATTAGCCTACTGCAGTCCACTGCTGGACATAGGCCTCTCCCAATGTGCGCCACGTTTGCTGATCCTCCGCCTTCCGCATATAAAAATAAATAAATATCTCATTATTCACACACAATTCAGGTCAGGTGGAAAAATGCTCTAGCAATTTTCAAGTGTTAATTAAATAAAGGACAATCCTTAGACAAGGCTGAAAAGAGTATGATAAGTCTTAATGTAGTATGGTTAATACTTAAGTGTCATTTAATAACTGGACTCGCTATGTGAGTTATACTGCCTATACAATGGTTTATGTTCAGAGGAATTGAAGGAAATATAACCTCACACATTACGACCGAAAACGGTGCGCACTGTGCGGTATGAAAGGAACTTCATCCCGCGCACGTTCAACCTGTGGGATGACCTACCTGCTGTGATTTTCCCAAGCGACTACAATATGGGGTTCTTCAAGAAGGGCATTAGAAATTTTACAAAGGGTTGGCACCCCGAGTGTACATGGGCGTCAACGGTAACCACTTTCCATCAGGCGGGCCGTGTGCTTGTCTGCCACTGGAGTGGCATAAAAAAACTACTCGAAAACTTTTCCGCCTGATCTAAAGTGCCACTGACACCAACATGAGCCAGTGTTGAAAGCAGTAAGCTGCTTACGTAATTATTTTGGGAAGGTACTAATATATTAAGTAATTGTGTTACCGCTAACAAACCTGTTCACACCTCTCCGTACTAGGCTTACACGTGTCTTAAATATTTACTACAAATTGTAGTAGGTTAATTGTAGTATAAAGTGATGTACTACTATTATAGTACATCACTTTATTACAACTTATATCAATAAGTCTTCATAGGTATACCGGAGCGAAATACTTTATACTTTTACTTACGTTTTCACAAGGGTTTTCAAGATTTTTCACGAGGCGGTTTCCACTTTCCTCTTTTAGTATAGTTGTTGCAGATTACGAATGTGCGCGGTTTTTAGTTGTGTTCATGTCGTGTTAGTATACGCACGTGTGAATATATGCATGTGCATAGAAACAGTACACGGAGGACCGAATATGATTAAACATCACAATTAGCAGAGAAAAAGATTGTCAAAACTCAATCTTGACTGACAGGACGCTCAATAAGATCTTCATCATCATCATCATCATCATTTCAGCCATAGGAAGTCCACTGCTGGACATAGGCCTCCCCTATAGATCTCCAATAGGACCGGTTGGAAGCGTCTCGCATAAGATCTTAAGAACATGGTATTAAGATATTATTTTTCAGTACTTAGCTGGTCAAGATCTATCTGATGCTGACTGTACACGAATACTGCATAAGTAAAGGCACAAACAAGGCAAAAATGAGTAAAACAAGGTCGTGAATAGCAAATAAGTACAACATGTGATTTGTTAATCATAAATTCAACAAGCAAAATTCTAATTCCTATTTTGTTACTTACCACACTGACATAATGTACTTTTCATATGAGATTATAAGAAAGTGTTATCTAAATGTGCACCGTATTTGAGAGCTCAACTCATTGGAAATTCATGAGAGCAGACGGAAGATATTGCTACGACTACACTGCTCCACAATGATTGAGACTATGACAAAACATTTTGAAACCGACAAACTGGTTTATAAGTGACACTTTGCAACCTAAGCAATGTGGCAAATTTAACCACATAGTTGGATGCAATTGAGCTGGTCAACACGCCAACTAACTTAGATAAGAATTCAAACATCAGATTATTTTTTACTAGCTGTTGCCCGCGGCTCCGCCCGCGTGGAATTCTGATCCCGTTCATCGCTGATATATAGCCTATATGTTAATCCAGGGTATAACCTATATACATACCAAATTTCAACCAAATCGGTCCAGCCGTTTATGCGTGAAAGAGTAACAAACATCCACACATCCACACATCCATTCTCACAAACTTTCACATTTATAATATTAGTAGGATTAGTTCTGAGTACGCTTTCCTTCTTTCTACAGCTTCAGTCCTGAGTCCTTTAAGCGGTACGTAAAAGCATCTGATGAGTAACATTGTAGGTGTCTGCATTGGTGAGCCCCTTTACTGAAACTTTGCCTTAAGTTAAGCATCAGCCGAGGTGAAGTCAAATTGACGTGTCCATTAAATAAAAAAAACATACGCTACTTTTAATTCTGGAATATGTTCCCATTTCAAACAGAATTTCTGTGAAGTGGGCGGAGCCGCGAGTAACTGCATTTAATTTTGTGCCTGCTTCATTTAATGGAATATAAAGTGCCTATTAATCAATGCATAATCTGTAGGTAAGCGAATATTGTGTTTAATGATTATCACGTTCCTCGTGTCACCTCCTCAATTTAGAACTAAAGTCGCATACCGAATGGTTTGTAAAGAATTCCTGACACGGAGTCTTTGGTTTTCCCTGGAGATTACACAGGATTACACTTTGAAATTATTCAAAAAGGGTATACAAAATTCAAGTAAGTTGCCATAGTAACTTGTTAGAAGCGTTCCAAGTTTTATTTATTTCTGCGTTTGTCGGATAAATTCAATCAGTGTAATATAATGTTTGTTACAATGCAATGATTTTAGATTAGTTTGTAAAGCTTCAATCTTGCAAGATGAAATAAAATCATGGAGCCCACGGGGTTTAAATTTAACGTTTTAGTTACTATACATTTCCTGAATCTAAGTCTAGCTCCAAAGAAATATCTCCACATTCATGAAATTCTGTGCACGCAATCAGAAATCTTTTCGAAAAATCCCGGAAATACACACATACCTACATACCAAATTGTAATAAGGCACGATATAATTGGTTCAAATACATAACCTCCTATTTTGAAGTCGGCAAATATTTAACCCAATTATATCGCCCGATTCGGTAAAACTCTCATCAACGTCATCGCTGAATAAATGACATCGAATAAACGAAGATATGAAAACCCCCTTAAAATATGAATGAAATCTCACTGGAAATTCTCAAGAGATTCAAATACGAATAGCAATAATCGTATCCGTCCGTCACTGACAGGAAGAGTTAGTTGAGATCGCTCAAATCTCATGAATCTCGGTCTAATCCTTTATTAAAAGTTTTTAATCGATTCCTGAAACGGCATAAGGTCGAATTGTACACCTTTATCAAAAGAAGTAGAATTTCTTTTCAAATTTTATTCTGATTTTAAGCGAAAAGATAAAGGTGGTTGATTTATAATTGTAAGTGGTATTATGGATGTGATTTACGGCTACATTTTTCTTTGGTAATCTTATTAATGTAATCTAGCTATAGAAATATTGAATAAAGCACTTGTACTTTTCCACAATTAAAAGTACAAGTGCTTTATTCAATATGTGTAGCAAGTTCCACCAAGCGCCATCAATCTCCAGTATAAACTAGCTATAGAAATTTGTTATCGCCAGTGGGTTGCGGAGGTCAGGTGGCAGTTGCTTCACGGCAAATATCGAAATTCAGCACTCTCGTAGTTGGACTGAAACCCGACCCAGACTGAGATGGGAAATAGGCTAGGAAGATATTGAATCGTGCTAATTATTATTATTGTTAAATGTAAATTTCATACCAAAACATTCCAATGAAAGTCCATTCCTTTTCAAAGTCAGTTAAAATGGTAAAATACATCCTTACTGAAAATGCATGACTACAATATTTTTTTTGGTATGACGCATTAATTGAACTACAACAAAAAATATTTTCTATTCAAACATTTAGTACTGATAGTTGTTTTAAAGCAAAAAATGCTTTCAAATCCGGGAAACGAATAAATGGCCAGTCATTATTTTCGTTTTAGGGCCAGGGAATCTGTCAGTTACACATTTCGGTATTCAATATTTCACGGATTTCACAGCGAAAAAACAATTGATATTTATAGTGTGTATCATCTTGCACGATAACTGGGAATGTTGTTCGTTATACATATAGGTTAGCTATAAAAGTAGATTTTCAAAATTAGTATTTATATTTTCAACATTTGACGCTAACTGTACTTATTAGGTAAAATTGTGATGTTAAATTTTATTCCAAAGGCGACCGCATACGACACTCCGTTACAGATAAAGGGGATCATTGGGAATCCGCAATGAAATTACGAGTATCTGCTGCGAGCGTCGTATGTCGTATGCGGTCGCCTTCAGAATTACACCTTTAGGCTAAGTTTCGCTAACAATAGGAACTGTAACTAAGATGATCTGAACTTCATTTTATTGAGTACTAGCTTATTATATACTTTATTGTACGCCAATTACAATATTCATGATACAGAAATTAAGAAGACAAGAGCAGTACCTTTGTACTGCTCTTGTCTTCTTAATTTCTGCCCTTTGGCGGCCTTATCGCTTTACGCAATTTCTTCCAGGCAACCTTTGGATGGAAATATATATTATGTTACATTCTAATGGCGAAAGAATTTTTGACCGTCCAGCAGTTTTTGAGTTTATTCGTTAAGTAAGTACATACAAAAATACAAAACTTTCCTTTTTATAATATTAATATACCTAATAGTATAGAAAATGTGAGAACTGGTGAAAAGAGATCAGTTAGAATAATACGAAGCAACTCAAAGTAAAAATTATGTAACAATAATGATATTAAATGTATTTTGATTACATAAAAAAATATTCTATTGCTTACCCACTTCATATAACAAAGGTAGCAAAATTTCTGTGCATTTATTTATATTATATCTACATACAAAATATACATAGAATGGTTATTTCATGTCCTCCCCAGTGTTTAAACACCTCGTGAAAAGATAAACGTCATCGGTCACGACCTTATTTCCCATTCAGGGTACTCCAATAAGTATTTTGGAGGTAAAAGTCAATATTTGACACTTCGGCGCGTAATCCGGTGTAACAGCACTGCGACCGACGGGCATAAAGCCATCATTTCGTACTTAACCCTTGTTTGCTACTGTCCGTTTTTGCAGTTTTAATAAAACGTCCCCTTGTAGAGACAGGGGAATGACAGAGGTGGCCCCAGGGGATTTTGTACGTAACGGCAATTTAATTTAGTCGCCACATGATGGATATTGATAGCATCAATTCAGTTTTTCATTGGTTGTGAAATTTTCAGAATGCTTCCTGGAAATTTATACATACTGCGTTTCATATAAATTGTGTTTATTCCCCACAGCGGTATTGCAATTTTGTTTCTAAGGCGCGGTGGCCATGTTGGATTTCAAAAATGACTGTGCCTTAATGTTCATGTTTTATTTTTAACATATAAAAATAAATAATAATTTCATTATAAATAAAATAGACCAGGGGTCGAGTGGGTACCTCAAAATTATGAAGGGACGAATGGACACAGGGGCGGCTATTCCACCTTTCCCACTTGGCCATCCCACCTGGGTGGAAAGAGTGGAAAAAATAATCCACATTACCCTCCCAGGTGGGATAGGTGGAAAAGGAGGATTTGAATTGTTTCTCTTATCCCACCTAGGAGATTATTGACGCCACTCTTCCCACCCAGGTGGGATAAGAACGACGATTCTAGTCCACTCTTTCTACCCCAGGGCCCTAGCGGTTAGCGAAATTCATATAATGATGATTTAATAATCAAGGTAAATCAGACTAGCATTTAATTTATCAAACTATGTTTTTTTTACAAGAATTAGCGTGTTATACTGATAGCAAAATTCATAACTATTGCCATTGTTGCCATTGCTACCGACAGACAAAATTAACGATGGATGGGAATATATACAATCACAAATTATCGAAGAACTAGGCATGGAATCATTTACAAAATATTTTTCGAAATTCTGGCTCAAAAATGACGCGAACGTTGAGCAGTGGTGTGTGTTCGGCGAAAAGCACCGAACTAACAATTATTCCGAAGCGTGGCAGTACTCTATTAAATAAAACCAGCAATTAGCTTACTTTGTTTCACTTACTAAAGCGACTATCTATCTATAACTCCACATATCAAAGAAACCGCTATATTATGGCAATTTACAAATCGTTTACTATACAAGCAGTTCGCCTGTGGAATGCACTGCCAATTCAGATTAAACGAGCACAATCACTAGATTCCTTTAAAAAAATGGTAAAAGAACATTATCTATCTTCCCTAGAATAGCTATACTGTGTAATTTTGTGTACTTAAAATGTTGTGTAGTGTAAATATAATGATATGGATATTAGTTAGTATATATTGTAATTATTATATCAGACAGCCTCCGTGGCGTAGCGGTAGTGAACGCGGCCGCTACGCAGGAGGCGTGGGTTCGATCCCCGCTCAGTGCAAATATTTGTGTTCATGAAATATGGGTATTTGCATTGGTCTGGTCGTGCCTCGGAGAGCACGTTAAGCCGTCGGTCCCGGTTGCCATAAGAACATCTATGGCAGTCGTTACGGGTAGTTGGAGCCCTCAAAAATCCAAAAACAGCAGTCTAGCTGCAAAGCTTCGATATCGCCTAATGTTACCATTGGGATGTGGAGGTCAGATGGCAATCGCTTCACAGAAAATATCGAGGTCTAGCCAAATCCGTAGTTAAGACTGGCAAAAGCGGACCCCAGACTCCGAGCTGAAAGCTTCGGATGCGACTGGGAATTAACGCTAAGAGGAAGAAGATATTGTAAATATTATGTATTGTATGAATATAATTATATTGACATACTATGTAGTATATGTATGTATATGTTGTAAAATATATGATTGATATTATAACTTGTTATACTTATATCTAACTTATGTATACTTTTCCTTTTATTTTGAAAAATAAAAATAATAATAATTTATGTAATTGTACGCTACCCTATCATATCTTTTGCTTCTATCCATCCAAAGGTTGCCTGGAAGAAATCGCTGTAAGCGATAAGACCGCCCATTGTGCATTATATATTAACATTGTTATATCGATACCTTGTAATACTTTTATGGTGTACAATAAAGAATATCTTATCTTATCTTATCTTATCTTATTACAAACAATTGTAATAAAAACAAGTGGGATAGTGCATACGTAACTCGTGACATTATCATACAAAATGCACAGATGCAATTAATAACGGGTGAAATTGATGTCCACCTTTTTTTGGAAATGATGCGTCGATAATTTCCGTTCCTACCCTTATCTATCCATTCTACTCGTAATTATATACATAGTTTGACAAATTAAATGCTAGTCTGATTTACCTTGATTATTTAATCATCATTATATGAATTTCGCTAACCGCTAGGGCCCTGGGGTAGAAAGAGTGGACTAGAATCGTCGTTCTTATCCCACCTGGGTGGGAAGAGTGGCGTCAATAATCTTCTAGGTGGGATAAGAGAAACAATTCAAATCCTCCTTTTCCACCAATCCCACCTGGGAGGGTAATGTGGATTATTTTTTCCACTCTTTCCACCCAGGTGGGATGACCAAGTGGGAGAGGTGGAATAGCCGCACAGGGGACGAATTCCAGAGGACCAGTGGGTACTAACCCATTTTTTACGTATAGAGTACGTGATTTTTATTACAGGAGGAAACGCTGCAACACAATTGTGTATAGTTCTTTTATAATGCCATCATCAACAATTTCTACTAGCTTTTATTGCACTAAACTTCCGTTGGTATATCAAGAGTTCACGGAGCTTAAATGTTGACAATGTACCTAACTATTTGTGACGCAATCTGTATGTTGTATTCATACATTTACTTGCGACCTACCCCGCTTTCACATAGGAAAAAGCCTATAACATCCTTGCAGCACCATCTTTCATTAGTTCTTTTTCTTCTTTTTAATTGTTTCATTGGGTTCAATTATGACTTTTCCCCCTCCAATAACTTTGTTTGTAAGGGTTCCCCACGGAACATGTTGTCGCTCCCATTATAGTTTCAATATGTAAATAAAAAGGCTTAAAAAATTGAGTATTTCAATCGTTCTATCAAATATTGGCACTCTGACTGAACACTCAGAATGGTTTGACTCTAGCTTTTATACCAGTAAAAATACTAAAACAGATTTGGTAATAAAGTACTTTTATCATGAAAAATACATTTGTCACTGACAAAATCAAACTGCCACTTGGCCAAGCGCCGAGGAGTGTCAAAAAGTAAATTGGTCACTTCTATGGCCAACTAAACTAAAAAGGGGTCAGTGGATACTATTTGTGTGGATATGTGTGTGTATGCGTAGAGATGTTGCGTCCTTGGCAGTATTTTACCATTGTGAATGTTCTGATGAGCTCTTCCAATTAGTCCCACCCTCTCCTTTCCGATATAGGACAACACGTGTAGGACTTAGATGTCACCCACATACGGTGCAGAATATTCCATCAAGCGGTTCGGCGACTCCTTCTTTTGTCACACCATTGAGATCTGAAATTCCTTACCAGTTCACGTGTTTCCCTCTCCCTACAGTCCCGGGTCCTTTAAGCGGGGCGTGAAAAAGCATCTGATGAGGCCGTCAAGCTGAGTGCCACCATTGTAACATGGTACGTGTCCGTAATAGTGACCCTCTTATTCGGAACTTTGCCTTCAGCTTACCACCAGCCGAGGTAAAGTCAATTGACGTGTGCTATTAAAAACAAAATTACGAAAGTTTTAGTTTCAAATTAATCAATGATTAGTTACATTATTTTAATAAAATAAACTTTTTGTTACATAGACAGTTTATGTTATCACCGAATGATCTGAATAGTTAACTAATCTAGCTAAATGCCAACTTGTCTGATATGATTCTTTTGTAAAAAGTAAATTGTATAAGCGACTAATTGATTTATTTCATTGCCGCAACTCATGGGAAGCTATTCCCAGGCTAAACAGCATAGCCTATACATTATCCCTAGTTTTACTGCTACTTTAAATTTAAAATTTTCAATTAAATCTCCCTAAAGCAAAATCGCTTCACTACTAGATTTCTTCAGATTTTTTTATAGTTTATACTTTAAAGTTATTAGGACCCAATAAATTACTCTTGGCGGCGTTCCAAAATTCGTGACCGCGGAGGGTACTGCGGGTTGGTTACCATTTAATTAGGATAATACTTAAGATTTTAAATTTGCGACAAATTTACATTCCAACTAGGGCACGTCTCTGTATTTTGAGGAATTGTGTGGTAAAAAATTCTAAAATACATGTTTTTATTTTAAAATGTTGCATATTATTATGTAGTCTTTGGATGTGCAGAAAATCAAAGAAATTACGTGGGTTCGTATCCCGGCTCTTTGTAAATATTTGTATGCATGAATATATCTTGAAGTGGCCTTTTGTTGGCGTTCTAAAAAGTCCAATAACTGGTCTAACTGCGATACTTCGAAATCTTCAATGGTTGGATTGATGAATTAACACTAATTTATTGACACTAAGATACAATATTATTATATAATACGGAATTAAAATTGAAACTTGGCTCATTGGTTATTTGGACATTAACGGAATATTTATTTTGAAGGACGCCTCTTCTATCGGTTCTTAAGCCCATCAACATTGACGGTGTAATCTACGGGTGCTCTGATATGAATGGCCCTTGTTGGCCCGGTACAGTACGCCTGTTTTTAGTATTCTATTTATTGCCAGTTCAATTTTGTGGTTAAGTCTAGTGCTACTGTAAAAAATGATTTTGGATTCTCGGTATAAAGATCTTGTCTCATTTGTAAGAATTAATAAATTAATGTAATACATGCCATAAAATATAAAGTTACATTTTTACCTAAGACAGTCGTAGAGAAAGCTCATTCGTCAAGAAGAAAGAGCACTGCCTCCCCTACTATTAATAGCTGGAGAGTACCACACGGACTAGAGGCGTTATATTTCTTGTTTAAGAGAAAACTGATCTAATAAAGACTGGATTAAATTGATCGATCAACATGGTACCACATAATCATGTAATAGCTTTTAGATGATTATAGTCCTTTCAATTTCGATAATTTATACTCAACTTGTTGTGTCTTTAAATGACTTGACTTGACGCCTCTTGATATGTGCACAGTTAAAATATGTAGGTATAAATGTTAAATTTAATTAAACTTGTTACGATAAATTCACTCGGTAGAAAGAACGGATTTTATTGTAATCGTAATTAACCTTCACATAAAAGTCTCATAACAATCAAATATTCTTCATCGCTTATCAAAGGCAACATAACAGAGTTTGGGAATACAACCGACAGTTTTGAAAAGAATTTCCTAAGACATGGTCTACTAGACAGCTTAATAATCATCTCATTTTCGCTCAAGATTAGTTCATCTTACAAGGACTCCATTTTCCATTAACTCAATAAAAACTTCGAGGAGATTGGCTGTTTTCCTTTTCGTTGATATTTAATTCATTATTGAGGAAATATTATATTTTGAATGTGAAAATTGCTTACAAACAGGCTGTGCGATGACAATGGTTGGATAATTAAGTCTTTGAGAGAGGCATTTCTGCGTCGATATGAAGGTCGTTTTGGCATTGTTCTATGTTCTTGATCCAATAGGAATTCCAGACAATAATGATCTGCTTATACTCGTACAAGGCATATTAAGACGAAAATGGTAACAGTACTACTAAAGTAGGTACTCTTTTTACTCAGCGCACCCTCTTTCCGTCCATGGTTATCACACAAGAGGAGGTTATCTCGAAACCGGAGATGACCCTGGGTCAACCAGGTTGCGAGGGATATGTTTTCGGCACTTTTGCATCATTGTATCTGTAGACCCAAGACAGCTGTGGTTTTAGTCGGTTTGAAACTAATCTTGTGTGCTTATCGATGGAAAAAATTTAGTTGCTTCCATTGTCCAAAGTAGGAGTATAATAAGCCATAGTGTGATTCCCACGTGCGAAGTAGCGGGAGAGATTCCTCACCCCTGATAGGAGAGTCTGCACCAGAGCCTCATTTTGTAGATCCTCAGGTGTACCAGCTTGCAGGTGAGGTTATCTGGGAACCTGAAGATATTGATAAAATATTTATTACGCTACCCATAATTTTGAAAATTAACAAAAGTAGGATCAATGCCTATGGCATTAAGTCCGCCTGTGTACATATATGTGCATGAAGTTTTAATAAATAAATAAATAAATCAATACACCCACTTGAATTTTGTGGTATTAGTGTTTAAATATGCGAATTACTGATACAGTATTTTCACTGCGTGCGAATTTAATGTTTCGGAAAATCTGGCCGGTGTAAATATTATTCAATATCGTTTAAATATGCAAATATTCCTGCTAGAATCAGCTAATTGGTTGTTATGCAAACACGTATGTAGGTATATTTGAGCGGTAGAAAAATGGTCCTCATAATTGAACAGGTGTCCCGATTGTTAGCATTTATTAAAATACATTGTGCTGTTTAAAATTTGGATTTTTACGAGTGCTACGATGGTTTTAGGTCTAACGTCCCGATCACTTAAGAAAAATTTGCATCAGAGTTTAATCCGATGTTTATTAGGCACACTAACTAGCCAGGTGAATTATTTTTAAACGAGTTCGCACACTGAAGTACTAGGAATCCACTATCGGTTGGATACGGTGGTGACTTTTGTAATGTTTATTCAAGGAAGAAACATTGCTGGTCAGGGCTGTATTTCAATTCGTAACCCACATCTCCAAATAAATGTATCTAAGTACCTATAGTTATCCGCATTCTAGAATCCATTATACAAACTATGCTTAGTTTAAAGCCAAAACATTAAAAACGTTATTATTGTCAAGTTTTATTCGTATCTCTTCATACAAGCAATAATTTTACTTTTTATTTCCCTAAACAGATATTTTTACTCGTGGTATAACGAAAAATTCATAGACATGTAAAATGACAGTAATTACATCCTCAAGGAAATTTGCTTCAATTGCTTCTGACTGATGATTGATAGCTCTGTGCTCCCGCTCTTCGTGACGCAACATTGTACTGCCAGGCTTGACATAATCTGAATATAAATTTGGCAACTGAAAAAGAACAGACGTACCATCTTCTCGAATTCTCATAATATGACTGATATGACATTAGATGTTTTTTTTTTGGTGGATGTGAATTCTGTTGATAGTTGTAGAATGTAGTAGAAAGAGTAAAAAGAAGAGAAGAATAGTAGAAAGAAAGTAGACAAGAAAAATAATGTAGTAGAAACGCGAGCTGGACGCAGTTAAAATGTACTCGTATCCTTTCTTTGTTTTTTCTTCGTCAGAACAAAAGATGGCGTTACAATTTAGGGGTTAGTGGCATTATCACCCAGTTGCGGTTTCACCCGAAAAATTAAATATTAAATTTGATTGCATTTTCACCCGATTCGTTACAAGGTACAGTGGGGTTCAAAACTTTTACTTATTTCTTCACTAGATGCTTAGGAAGCTTACTCTCAGTCATTTTTTTAGCACGAAAATAATTCAAGAAGCTTATATTATTTTATGTTCATTATTGAAATATTATTGAAATGTTAATAAGTTAATATATCGTTATGTGCTGAGCAATATTTGATAAAAATTTTGTAACAAGACCATCGTGACAGAACCCATGTTCGAAATCCTCGTCCACCCATGGTAAAGTTGACTACAATTTCGCCATAGGTAGATCGGAACTACTGAAAATTCTTACAAACTACCGGAAACAATGTAATAAGTTGAATAATGATGAATCTAATAAACAAAATACTGTAGCCCTTGTAGTGCATCGAATTAAAGAGAAGAATGTTCAGATTGTGGTAAACGTAAAAGCATAGTACATTTAACTTAAAACATAATGGTTATGATACTTGATAAGTTTCCACAAACTGTTAAGAAACTCCAAGAAAGCAATCAAAAATAAATTGGATCAGTAAAAAAAGAAAACAATCCTTAAATCCGCTTTCCTCTTTAGTAAGCGAAAAACAAAACAAGAATAATATAAAAAAAAGAGGGGTTGAAGAGAAAAGATGAAGGTTACTTGCATTTATTTCCTCCTTCATACAAAATTAATACTTACTGAATACTGAGTAATATTTGAAAGAACGATAAGTATAGAAGCGAAATAATAGCAATGATTACTAAAGCAAAATTGTCCAGTCGAGGTGATAAACGAAAGAGAATACTCACTGCTCTCATGTACTTCAAACGTGTAGGACATATGCTGCCCTGAGCCTGGAGGCCGTTGAATGACCTTCGCCCTCGGGGTGGACGGCGGTTGGCGTGAAGGGTCAGCTGTGTTGTTCTCCAGAAAAAAACCCGGGTCAGCGGTGGGATACGTATCTAGCGGGTCTTTAAACACACTTGTGAGGCTGGAATACTAAATACAGATTTATGGAATAAGTCTACGAGTTCTCTATTGAAGAATATATTTTTTCAATAGAGAACATTGATAGAGAAGCAATAAATTGATGTTTATTATTTGCGTGGTGAATTGTATTTGTAATAAACAATTTAGTTGTTTGTTTGGTTACGTATCAAAATCCATAATTTCAAAATCACGAATATACGAAATACCGAAGTAGGTACGGTATGACGAAATTCAGAAACCCGAAGTTCAGAATCCCGAAAATTCAATTTTTTTTCGACTGTTTGAAACTGAACTACTACTAAGTCAAACGAAAATTCGGGATTTTCAACTTTGGCCTTTCGTACATCGGTATTATTATGAAAGTCGGTACCATGAACTTCCGGAGTTTGATAATATATGTAATCATTTGTATAATAATGTCCAAACTATTTTTATATTAAAGTTCCACAAAATTTCGATTTCCATAAAGCAATTGAATTATAATAACGAATACTTTGATTGCTCCATTTTCCAAGTGAACAAATTGTTCAGGAGAATCAAATTAAAGCGAATCATAAATAAAAATTATATTTAATCATTATTTCAGTGGTTTCATTACGGTTTTATACTTTGTATTATATTAATAACTAGCTGACCCGGCGAACTTCGTACCGCCATATTTTCTGATCCCGTTCCCGCTGCATATATCTAAATTTATCAGTGTTACTCTACAATATTATGCATGTATTATACATATAAACGTTCCTCTTGAATCACTCTATCTATTATAAAGACCACTTCAAAATCCGTTGCGTAGTTTTGAAGATTTAAGCATACATAGGGACGGACAGAAAGCGACAGCGACTTTGTTTTATAATATGTAGTGATATAGTAATTATTTGTGCTAGGTTTTTCTAGATTGTCGTAGTGATTCCCCGTGGAGTAGAACCAGGAAATAGAAGAAGCATTTATTATGCTAACTATTCAAATTCATTTAGAAAGAGAAAAGGGAATCGACCTCGGGCGGGACCGTCGGAAGTATAGAGGAATTTGGATTGGCTTCGTGCGGTCTCGGTGGCTTAGTGGTCAGAGCATTCCCCCTGTAAGCGAAACAACGCGGGCTCGTGTCCTGCCCGAGGTCGATTCTCTTTTCTCTTTCTAATTCGAAGTTGGCCCTATCTCTTCACGTAGGTGTCGTAGAAAGCTAGTCAGGGATAAGATTGTTCTCCAGCCCACAGTAAATATACCGCCCATGACAAAGTTCCCACTTGGCGGTAATAGATTCGCTCCTATTATGTGCTAACTTGTGGAGGCATGAAGAAGGGAGTGTTTTAACTTTACTTCGCTTTTACTTCTTTTCACGAGATCATCTATCTTAATCGCAGCATTTTTTTAAATATCACACTGGAGTGTAGTCCATTTTACTAGAATTCATTGTTTGGCACAGAGCCAGTTATGCTATCTTTGTAGGTGCTGATTCCGTATAAGTAGGTAGGTAGGCACGTGATACTAATACATGAATAATGATAAATCAACAATAATTTTGGTCTTTCATTAATACAAAATTAAGTTAGAGTGTATTCAAATGACATAATCTCATCGCATTTCAACAACGATTCTTAGCTAAAGGAGATGGGGAGGCTTTCATACATTCTTGGGCCAAAAATGTAATAAGATGAGGGTGGTATCAATTAAGAGCATATAAATTATTAAACCATCCTCGTAAATTCTGCAGATTTTGGATATCTGAGAGCAGAGTTATAAGAGATTTAGTAAAAGTGAGGTTATGCAAGAAATTGACATTTTAGAACTGTGATTTCTGTGGTGTTTTAATAGAAAGTGGTCATTTTTTTATCTTAAAATACTTTTAAATTGTACTGTATTATATTTTACTCAGGGATAATGTACGAAAACTTACAAAGAGATTTTAAAGATATGGAGTACAAGGATGTTATGTTAAAAAAAAAACACTTTAAATAATAATGATCTTTTATTCTTCTTCAATAATAATTAGAGTATTGTCTAAGAAGTGCGCAGGTGGAAATATATTACCTTATTTACTTCATTTTCTATGCCACAATTCACACAGAGATCCATGTCAAAATCCAAAATACCGAGCAAAACTCAAACAAGTAAACAAGTTTATCATTGTACTTTAAGGTAACCAGGAGCAAGCTGAGAAGTCCGTAAAGAGAAATCACTGTTAAGGGAATATAATCAAGAAATCAACTGGAAATACTCAAAACGCAGAAGTCAATTTGATCATTGGATTTAAACCAATAAACTGATACAGCATACTGATATAGCATACTTTTGTACATATTTTATAAACAATGTATATCCCATAAGCCGTGTAAATATACAATTTTTCGATAAAATAAATTAATTTTGAAGATTGAATAAATAAACTGATTGACTGATAATGGAGCTGTCAGCTGTCACAGCCTAAAAATACAGTTTATAAACACAAGAAATAATTAATCGATTAACGGAAATCGATTCAGAATTTATTTTTATTACACTATTATTTGGTATTTTAAATGGTTATTATTATTATTATGATTAAGTTTTGTTCACTCTGATTGATTTAATATCAAATTGTGATGCAAGTGTTTAAATACGCAATATTGTTTAAATAATTTTTAGTAATCGATATTTTATTTTGCTAGTGGAATAAACTTAGTTTTAAGATTTCTCGTCTTCCAGACTTTCAATTGAGCTGGTTTTTTAATATTTTGAAATAGAAAAAAATACCGCTTTTTTTAAGTCATATCTCAACTCATTACAATTTTGGCCCAGAAGTCCCCGTCTCCTTTCTTCCTCCAGCAAAGCCTTTGATAGTTCTATTATTTCTTCTTCAATTCTGTCAGTTCTTTTTTATCGTTGTGTTACTATCATTACTACACAGACAACATAACTCCATTAAACAATAATTCTCATTTAATTTATATTTTTATTTTATTTCCTTCTTGCCACCAACATACAAACTTCTTCGAGGAATAAACCCTTACATTAATGCAACACATAAAGCTGTGTACCAAAGTGCTAAGAGTGGTGATGCACCTGCTTGCCATACGATATATTATTTTGTGGACAGCAGCGTTCTGAACGCTGCGCTGTAGCACTTAATGGTTTAGAATTACAATTTAGAATAAAACAGTGCGTACTCTAGCGCTCTCTGTTGTCGTGTTGAACAATGTTTTGAAATCTCTGTGGAAGCTGAAACATACGCTTTCACGCTCAATTCATTTCTATGTCATCAGGTCACCTAGCAAGAGGACCCTTAAGTTTACTGACTTAGGTTTAGTACATACACGAATTGCACTTTTGTTTTTTTATTTGAGTCTTCAAGCAAAACAAAAATTATTTTTTACTATCAACATTATTTTATTCAAAAAATTATTATCACGCTATTTCATTTTATGTTAATTACTATTTTTGTTTTTAGCTGTATCATTTAATAAATTTGCCGTATTATGTATCATTTTATAATCAATTTTACTGCTCAGGGCAGTACTCATTGAACTAAAATTCTCAGAATATAGTAGTTACGTATTAAGTAATTAAGATAAAATGAAAATAATTTTAAGTCGGAAAAAGTCAACTCTAACTTATAACAAAAGGTAGGTAGCATACTAATTGCCTCATAATTTAATAAAAATAAATTTATTCAGTGATAAAATTATGCCTACTTTTTCTATAGCCAAAATATCTAATATCTAAAATAATAACCTAATTGCTTTTGACACCCTCAGGCATTTTTATTTCCGTGCACAGTCCTAAATATCGAAAAACACTACATCACCCCCAATCACCAGAGTAAAATGCCCGGCGAAAAATGTTTAGAGCGTTTATTTTTAAAATATGTGCCATGTATACCTACCATTACTTTTTATGTCGTTCATTAATTTCAAATTTATAATCTTCAACGTCTTTATTTTTCATTTTTTATATTCTTGTCTTAGTAAGGCAATGTTAACTAGTGTGTCTGCGTATTACGAACGAAATTATTACGAAATTCTTGTAGTAGCAAGAAGTCTGCAGAAGATGACAGCAATATGTTTGTCCTTCATTATACTGCCAGGGTGGCCAACCCACGGCGTGCACCCCACGCCATAGGCAGAACATAGGCAGAACGCGTTGCCACTTCCGTTGCTACTTCCGTTGCCACTTCCGTTGCCACTTCCGTTACCACTTCCGTTGCAACTTCCATTGCTACTTCTGTTGCCACTTCATGAGCTTTTCTAGTCCATGACCCGAACTTCCACAAATTATTTTCCATTATTTTATATTATTTTACTGAAACATTATTTATATAGATAAATACGTGTCGTTACGGCATAATACAATCTATGCTAAACGATGTGCTGCAAACCCCAAACAAGTGTATGTAGTCATAAAAATAAAACAATATCAGTGCTCCCAGCTCAAGTGTGGGCACTTTGAGCTCGCCTGGAGATACCTCGAGTGCTTTGTAAACAAAACGTCGCTCTAAAACAATTTGCAGCCTGCTGTTGGTATACTGAGGTAACTTGAGAACTGTGCTGAGGTCAATCTAGAGTTTTTAGTAGCACTTTTATAAACACTTGAAATTTACTGAATATCACCGTTTCGTCGGCAATTATACACAAATTTTAGAGCTTTAAAGTCATATTTAAATGCTCTAAAATACGTAAGTTTTATATTTTCTTAGTTCTATATACTGCAAAGATTTTTAATTATGATAAATGCGAGGTCGACACAAAATTACTAGACCGATTTCAAAAATTATTTCACCATTAGATAGCTACATTATCAGGTACCTACCAACCTCAGCTATATATCATCACACTTCCATCAGCGGTGTCATTGACGGGATCAGAATTTCACGCGGGCGGAGTCGCGAGCAACAGTTAGTTTAGTATATTTTGATAATAGGGAATTGTTTAATCTGTAGATTTTTTAGGTTTTCTCCTAGAGTCTAGAGTAGTTCTTCATATCATAAAACAATTATGTTCAAATCAATCAAATGCCTCTAGATGACTGCCCTTAAAAAGTAAAATGACCTCATCAATAATTGTAATCTGGTATAACCAGTCTCTTTTCAGTATCAAAGTACCTTTTAAGATAATTTAGTGTTCCAGCTTTTATGTTGAAGGAGGGCCCTTACTGAGGTTTTATAACTTGATTAACAAAACCCGCAATGAATTTTTAATAGAATAATGAGTTTTTAGATTTAATATAAAGGGCTTGTTATTTATAAGTCTATTTATAGCAGGGACTAGGGATCAGTTCCAATGTTTCGAGTTTTATCGTCAAAATTAATTTCATTTTGTTAATCTCTCTCTCTCTCTCTCTTTCTCTCTTTCTCTTTCTTTATAGGTATCTCAGTGTTTTATTCTTCTTACCGCATTAGTGAAGTCAAAAAGCTGGATTATGAAGGCATCGCAAGTTTTTGCATTTTGGTAGAATCGAGTTCTATGATACTCATATTGAGGCCCCAACGCAGTTCGCAATTATATTCATATACCGAGTATTAGTTAAACAAAACAGCTTCCAATCATAAACCTACATAGTATCTGACTACTCCCAGAGGCACAGGTGTGATTTTGAATATGTATGTATAGTAAACAATACGTGAATCCTAGTTCGCTCGTGTGAATTGCACGAAGCACTGCAGTGGAAATGTGTCGTCAGTTCCATTTACTCGCCTATTGTATTCTCTAAGGACTTGCAAATCGTTCGTTCGGTGAACTTTGTGATCTGTGTATCACACAATATGGATGACTGATCCTTGTTTGATTATGATGTATATACAATCCAAGAGAAGGTAAAATAATATTGATTGCGAGATTTTTCTGGTCAAATTTATTTTAAACTAGCTGTTGCCGACGGCTTCGCTCCCGTTGATGTTGGTTATCGCGACCAAATATAGCCTATGTCCTTTCTCTCGTGATTTATCTGTGTACAAAATTTCATCAGGTTATCTTCAAAAATGACGAAGTTCCACACAAATTTTCTTACACCATTTGAACCTCAAGTTTTAGTCCATCTCTGTACCAAATTATACCAAAAACAAAAGCGCAACAGACAGACAGAGTTAATTTCGTATTTATAATATTACTAAGGAAGTATTAATTTTCATAATCGATATTATTTTGCTCACACCTATTTTACGCTAGGATAAAGAAGATAATTTTAGCTTTGAGAAAAACCTACAAAGTAATAACTTTAAACTTACGTCATGGTATTATTCTTGTGTCGCCTTTGTACCGAGACTTATCATCCCACAACAATAAAAATATAAAAATAAAAAAATAAAAAAGCCTTTATTTTCTACTACATGCGAATTCTTAAAATTAAATTAATGTAAATGAAAATATTACGTTAAATATCGGTAGTAGTCGCCTCTACGGCGTAGGCCTCCCCTAACCTTTTCCACACTTCTCTGTCGCGAGCCATTTGCATCCACCCGAACCCACATTTTTGGCTGAATATATCTCTCCATCTCTTATATGGTCTGCCTTTTTTTCTCTTTCTATCCCTCGGAAGCCATTCTGTCAAGCGTTTAGTCCAACGGTTACTTCTTATTCTGCATATGTGTCCTGCCCAGTGCCACTTAAGCACCCTAATTCTCTTACGTGCGTCTGTTACTTTTGTTCTGTTTCTTATATTGCTGTTGCTAACCCTATCTGACAGTTTTATCCCCAACATACTTCTTTCCATCTTACGTTGACAGACAGCAATTCTTTCCTCCTCCGCATTTTTCAGAGACCACGTCTGGCAGCCATATGTTAAGGATGGTAGTATTGCAACTTCGTATACTCTCTTCTTTATTTGTATGTTAATAGAGCTATTTTTCATGATTTCCTTTAGTCCCCAGTATTTTTTCCATGCTAACGTAATCCTTCGCTGAATTTCTTTTTCTGTGCTATTTTCAAACGAGACCAGTTGTCCCAGATATATGTATTCGCTCACATATTCTATTTTCTCCATTCCTATACTTATGTCTAGAGGCTCTCCATTGGATAATATCTTCGTTTTTGATGCATTCAATGATAATCCTACCTTTTGGCTCTCTTCTGCTAACTCGTTTACCATGCTCTCTAGTTGTGTGGCGCTTTCTGCAAATACTACGATATCGTCCGCAAAGCGTAGATGACTTAGCATCTCTCCATCTATATTTAGACCCTTCATTTCCCAATCCAGACCTCTGAATACATATTCGAGTACCGCTGAAAATATCTTTGGAGATAGCGGATCTCCCTGTCTTACCCCTTTTTGCACAGGAAATTCTGGACCGTCTCGTTCTAATCTAATCTTAGTACTACATTTAGAATATATATCGGATATTATGTTTATATATGTCGGGTTGACACCTTGTTGTGCTAATGATGACCCTATAGCTTGGGCTTGACCCACAACAAAGGGAAAAACAAATATAACATGAATTTGTGTCGCTACAAACTATGTTATATATCAACAGAAAATAAACTTATCGAGGCTTTGAGATAAACATTGTTTGGCTTCAGAGGAAACCCTTTCGAGCGTAGATTCATGATAATGGTTGTAATTTGATTACATACTCAAATGAATGTTTGGAAGGAATTTCATTACCAAGGTATTGTGTTATGTCAATCAACTCAGATATTAATGTACCAATTATTATTATTACGAGTATATTTTACTTTTAGCTATCATCATCATCATCATTTCAGCCATAGGAAGTCCACTGCTGGACATAGGCCTCCCCTATAGATCTCCAATAAGACCGGTTGGAAGCGGCTCGCATCGGCCGCGCTTGTAGGTTGACGTCCTACGCTGCGCTTGCCGATACGTGGCCTCCACTCGAGAACTTTTCGACCCCATCGGTCATCAGTCCTCCGTGCTATGCTTTTAGCTATGATTCATAAAATATTAAGTTGTTAATGCCGCGTGGTTCCCGGCAGAGTTAATTAAGACTAAACGTAAAACTAAAGAACTAACTACAATTTTAAATATGCGATAAGTAGTCTTTATTTCCTTTGAGATAGGTCTTAAATTTCCTTAAATATGAAGAAGTAATGAAATACACTCAAATAAATAGACCTAAGGTATGATTCCGTAGCCGACCGCATACGACAACTGCCGACGCACGCAGCACATACACGTTATTGATCGCGGCTTCTCAATGGTCCCCTTTATTACGTATCGGAGTTTGACAATTAATGGGTACGCTGTATGTTCTGCATACGTTGGCAGTTGTCGTATGCGGTCGGCTACGGAATCATATCATAACAAGTATTTTTGTGATAGCAGGATGAAACAAAAGGACGACATACCTATTGTATCAAATTTTTGGACAGATACAAAGAGCTCTTGTCTGAATCACGTCGTAACCAGAATCGTTTGTAGTTCCAAAATGTGATCGTAAGCAAGGTTTATCAGATTGAGAAATAACAAAAACAGAAACTTCTAAGACATTATCGAGTAGGTACTCAGATTTCAACTTCACATTTTTTATAAATTGAGGCATTTCTTTGAATGTTGAGGCATTTTTTTGCAAATACCTTAAATGGAAAAATTGGTATTTATAAGTTATGCTTATGATTCAGATCAGATTTATCTTTTGATCTAATTGATTTTAATATTTTTATTTATGATTTATTTTGTCGTCAAATTTCAAAATCAACGAGAAAAATTACTGATTCATATTTTAGGCATACCTATATCGCACATCAAAATTATTAATAGCTTTGCCTAAAATAACTTCACATTAAGTATTTTAAAAGTTGATAAAGCGAACACTGGAACCACTAGACTAGAACCAGAAGTCAAGTCGTGTCACAACTGAGATCAAGGAAGAAAACCATTTATGTATCTACTTATAAATTTTCCTTCAAGCGCAACATCTATTTATAAACCTTTTATTAATGAAATTACAATTAGCAAAATATGAGATTTGAATTCACTAAAGTTCTTTTTTTCGATGTAATATAAACAGTAATTTCAATTTCTCCCTCTCTAAGTACATACCTACATTTCCATTTCACATGAACCAAACAGGCGTCTATATTAAGTTTCCAGTGAAAGAGCAAGCAAACTGTATAATATTATACAGTAACAATAAACACTGTTATTTTATGTTTGAACGCCATTATTCGCTATTGACATTAGTCGGAATCGTTTACCAACAGACTCTCAGGGAATAGAGTTACTTTGGTGTGAAATACAATGTATTTATGCTCGAAGTCATATTCCAATTTTGTAGTTCCATTGTTCTGTAGGCTGTCAAAATGTATTTGTTTACAGTAAAAGCTACTAAAATTAAAAGGAAGGCGACTGCCACTATTTATAGTAGAACGGTTTCATTTTCATTCGGTAGGATAATTTTGTTTTGAATCTAAAGAAGGTATATTACTGAAATTTTAAAGCAATTAGTAGCATACTAATTGCTTTAAATCTTAATCGTATTCAATGTTACGGTTCATAAATGAAAGAATAATGTATAACAGCTGTGATATTGGCTCATATACAATTTGCATGTACGAGTATACCGCCTAAATAGAATTCCTTTAAGATCATCTGAGGACGCTATATTTACTACCTATATAAAAATTTGCACGCGCTTTGTATAGCATTGAAAAACTTCTTATATTACTTCCTAGAAATTTATCGAGTAGAAATCATAACAGATCTCTAAAATCTAATGAAATCAAATAAATCATAAAATGTAAAAACCTACTTTCATGTTTTGAAATTAGTTGTTACATTTAATAAAAAGTTTCACTGGCGATCCTTCACCCGCACCACACTGGGCTCTAATTCAATTATTTAAATTAAATTAACGTTACAAAGTAAACTAGTTTAATACCCACACATTGTTTTAACGAAACGGATGCAGACGGTTAGTAATAGCCTTAATCACTTTAATCCATTATCCTTTCACTGTCATAAAATAAATTCAACGTTCATTTATGTTACATGTATATTAATTTAAAATTAAATCTAACATGAAAGCTAAATTAATAAATCAGTGCACTTAAAGGACAGGGGGTTAACCACGGAATTAATAATAAAAAGAAATGAAAAGCAAGATAGAAGTGCGAGGCGCCTGTTAGTTTAAAAAGATTAACATTACCTCGTGCTGATATCCCGAGCTGATAACTGACTTGAAATCTTACGAACAATGAACGTCTCTTCCTACTGTACAGTCCCGGGTCCTTTAAGGGGGGCGTGAAAAAGCATCTGATGAGGCCGTCAAGCTGAGTGCCATCATTGTAACATGGTACGTCTATAATGGTGACCCTCTTTTCCCTCTTTTCCTTCAGCTTACCATCAGGCGAGGCGAAGTCAAATTGATGTGTCCTATTTTTAAACTATCGCGGTGTAAACTCATAGTTTTTATGTTTCGGGACTTATCGCGATTAATTATTATTTGGAACTTACTTGTGCCGACGTTTCGGGTGCGTTGCAGCACCCGTGGTCACGACTTGACTGGTCTGCGAGCGTCGAGAGGTGCGCGGGATTAATTTGTGTGCCTACCCTCCACTACTTATTTGTGAATGGTAAGGCTGGCGACACACAACACTCACTACGTCAGTTTTTAATGGCACTGTGTTTTTGGGTTTGAGTAATTTAATCACTGGATTCCACGTCCCAGACAGCCTGAATCCATCTTCCCTATTGAAATTTTTATATTTTTTGATTTCAATAGCTTCACGCACAATCCGTGGATAATAGTGGCGATCAGTGGAGAGGACTCTAGGCTGATGAAACTCAATCCAGTGATTGGCCCCCGACTCAAGATGTTCTGCTACTGCCGATTTATTGTGCTGACGGTTTTTCACAGCCGCGATATGTTCTCTGACCCTTTCTGCAATGGTTCGCTTCGTTTGGCCTATGTAGGAACTACCGCAGCTGCAATCCACTTTGTAGACACCTGGTGTTTGTAGAGGTATGACGTCCTTCGATGTTCGCACATATTTCGCTACTTTGGCGCACGGTTTGAAGATAGTCTTAATGGAAAACTTCCGTAAGCAGGATCCGATCTTGTCCGTTATACCTTTCACATATGGCATGTACGCCGGTTGGCGGTCAACACCCGGTAACATCTTCCTCGGTACACGTCGCGGCTTTCTAGAACTCGTAACATACCCGTTCACTTGAAGAACCTCCTGAACATGATCTAACTCCTGCTGCAGGTGTTCAGGGTCACACAGGTCATTTGCTCGCTTGATGAGCGTCGAGCTTACTGATTTCAAATGAAGTGGGTGATGATGCGAGGAGGCGTGCAGGTATCTGTCTGTGTGAGTGGGTTTACGGTACACAGTGTGGGCCAAAGAGCCATCGGTTCGCACCATTAGCTTGATGTCCAGGAAAGACAATGTCCTGTTGTTCTCAATCTCATACGTAAACTGTGTCTTCACATGTAATGAGTTGAGATACTCAGTAAAGCGAACCACTTGCTCACTGTTGCCTTTAAAGATGCAGAAAACATCATCTACATACCTTTTCCATAGCCTGATCTGGGTGTGGGCGTTCTGACACACCTCCTCTTCAATATGTTCCATCCAAATATTTGCCACGACTGGTGCCAAAGGGCTGCCCATGGCGACGCCGTTTATCTGGAGGTAGTGTTGGCCATGGTAAAGGAAGTAGTTCCCTTCGAGGCAACTCTGCAGTAGTTTTGCATAACTATCCGGTAGACCATTATCCTTCAGCTTGGTTTCGATAATCCGTAGACAATCTTGCAATGGAACATTGGTAAATAACGACTCCACGTCAAAACTTACCAAAAGCTCATCTGGTTCCAACTTAATGTCTTTGATTATGTCCACAAAATGGCGCGAATCTTTGACAAAGGACGGTGTTTTTCCCACTAATGGCTGCAGTGCTTTAGCAATGTGTTTCGCTAGATCGTAGGTAGGCGAGTCAATTTGACTTACGATTGGTCGCAGTGGCACATTGGGTTTATGCACTTTGGGCAAGCCATACAGTTTTGGTGGTTGTGTGATTTTAGGTCGGTGCAATTTTTCGAACTCGTCCTTTGTGAAATCCTCTTCGTGCTCCTTAATCAAACTGCGTATTTTACGTGTTACTCTTGACGTGGGATCATATTTAACACTCTTGTATGTGTGGGTGTCCTCGAGTAAGGTGCCTATTTTTGCCTCATAATCCGTAGTTTGCATTATTACTGTGGCATTCCCCTTGTCGGCTTTCAATACCAGAACCTCTTTGTTGTTCCGCAACTCAACCAAAGCCTCCCGCTCTTCGGCGGTAGCATTACTTTTCGGAAGGCGGGCCTTCCGTAAGACATGGGCGACATCTTGTCGTAAAGTGTCAGCGTCACAAATTAATCCCGCGCACCTCTCGACGCTCGCAGACCAGTCAAGTCGTGACCACGGGTGCTGCAACGCACCCGAAACGTCGGCACAAGTAAGTTCCAAATAATAATTAATCGCGATAAGTCCCGAAACATAAAAACTATGATGTGTCCTATGTATAAAAAAAAGGTATGGGATTTGACGTATCACATGAGTTGTAGACTGTCATATATGTCAAATCCCATACATTCGTCATTATTATGGTTATAAACCGCTAAATAGCATATCGATGCTCGATCGCTTCGTAGTAAGACTGATAGTCGACCCCAACCGAATTGAGAAAAGGCTCAGAGGTGGACGACGGAAAATAAAATCAAGCGTAGTGATAGTATTATCTATAATTAAGTTAACTTTCTCTAGAGAGAAACTTTTAATAGTGTCATTATTAAGTGATTTGTCAATTGTCAGTGTTGTAAGCAAAAAAGTGTGCTAAATATGTTTTATTAGGAAAATAAAGTATGTCATTGTTCCACAGTGACTAGAGACCCTAATAAATTGAGGTGATAAATATCAAGTCGTAAGGCAGCAAACTTACATTAATCCTGTAAGTAGAGCTCTGTTGTAAAGTACTTAGTTCTTGATCAATTACGTCACTACTGCTAACATAGGCTTGATTTAGGAGGAGATAGGTAATATATCACTAGTAGCTAGTGGCACTAGTTAAGTTTACTGCCAGATGTAGGTTTTCTGGGCCACGTGTTAATGTTGAAACTGTATTTGTAGATTTTTTTACTTTTTATTTTCTAATTTTAAAGCTTTATTGGCGAAATGTGGGTCTCAATACACCTCTGCCTACCCCTTCGGAGATTTACACGCATGAGTATATGTATGTATGTATTTATATCGATCGTGTTTGGTGGATCGAGGTAGGTAGTCGCGACAAAGATAGCCAATGTCCTTTCCCAATGTCTTTTTTTATCGTGCTAAAAATCTCCACGGATATCCCTTGCCGGAGCCGTGACGGACTCGAACCGACTAAAACGCACGCCGTCTTTGGGCCGTCGGTATCGTAGACATACCCCTCGCACCCCGGCCGACCCAGGGCCAGATTGAAAGATATGGCTCTTCCGGTGTGGGGACCACGGCGTCCCCAACTCGCCCCCGGGTAGCCGATAACTGTAGCAAAGCTAGAATGGTTCAAATGAGTTGCGTTAACAGGAACAGAATTCCATGTGGGCAGAGTCGCGGGTATCAGCTAGTCTAAAATGAAAATTAATACATTGTTCAAATAACTTCTCCGTGATTCGTCCCTGGGTAACGTAGAAGTAAAAGTTTTACACTACAAGTGTCGTAAGGCTAACATTGTGTCAAAAGTGCACTTGTGTGTGTGCTTCAGCAGCTTCAGGATACTTCAATTTTGTCTAGATATTCTTCACAATGACTAATAATTTATTAATAGAAGTAGTACAATAGAAACACAATCGTATATTATTTGTAACTATTACGAGTTTTTTTTATAGAACCGGTCAAGTGCGAGTCGGACTCATGCACGGGGAGTTCTGTGCACAACTGGAGTAACGAACAAACTTAACGTTACTTTAATAAACTGAAGTTACCAATTTAACTCGTACCAAACTGAAACGACCGCAAATTAAACCTAGAATGGAGACTCATTTGATAAATTAAAGGTGGAAGGCAGCTGAATTTAATTAAATAATTAAGTTGGAAGACTAGGATATGTGACGCAGGCCTATGTCCAACAGTATGATCAGACTTTTTCACTGCTGCAAAAGGTAGGTATGCCCGATTAAAACTAAGAAAAATATCTTGACAAACAGACAACGAAGTGATCTTGCAAGGGTTCCGTGTTTCCTTTCGAAGTACGGAACCCTAAAAAGGATTAGAGCAAGCCTAATGGCACTTCACATTGACGGCTTAAAGTGTTTCCTCTAACAGGTGTGAGGGTGAGGAATTCAGGGACTATTTGCATGTATTGTAGGGAAGGTCCTTAATGCTCTAATTGATTGCTCACATTAGGACGTAGTGAATTTCTTTTGACACTGTTCGAAAGCTCTTAATGGACATCTAACATGAAACAATACGAATAAGGTGTATGTCCATTTTACCCGCTTATGTATCCAACCCTCCTTGTCATAGGGATGGTTGGATACTATAAGCTTGAAGTGAGGCGTAATCTGGCACTGGCTAAACTTGTTTTTCTGGTATTTAATATTGAATCATTAAGATTCTACAACATTCTACACACTAGACCCAAGGTAAGCATACCTCAACAAACTTGTGTTATGGAACCTAGAATGCGGATAAACATACTTACTCGTAGACACTTTTTTTGTAGTGGTAGTGGTAGCGAGCGTTCTACCGCGACGCCACAGAGGCTGTCAACGAGATTGCTTGTTCCCAATACGAGGCTGCGACAGGGGAAGATCGTTCTATATGCCAGTGCCTCGGACAAACTTACTGCATTCCCCCTGTAAGGGAAAGATCGCGGGATCGAGTCCCGCCCGAGGTCGATTCTCTTTTCTCTTTCTTAATCGATTTAAACTTACTGCAATTTGCTTCTCTCGTACAAGCGCTAAAGACAAAAAACGTGCAGTTCCTACTGCCCGTTTTAGAATTTCAAAAGGTATAGTTAGAATGTTCGTAGTATTGCCACGAAACAATATGCCGTTCGTTTAAAACGGAGTGTTGAGGTTTAAGGTAGGTTTCATCGTAGTTATTCCGTATACAAATATAGAATTTAATAACACTATGTGATGTAGTTTTGGCTATTCAGTTTGAAGCGAGTAGGTATTTTTATTTGTTTGTGATAAGTAGGTAAATGGAGTGTATCTTGCGGTTCATAAACCATGTTTAGTTTAAGTTTCCCGAAAAATCATTTTTTTTTTATTTTGTATCGAGGCAACATATTGTGCCAAATATAGTGCTATCCACAAAATATGCCTACGGTAGTTTAGTACAATGCAAGATCTAATCAATAAACACTTTGAAAGTTAAATAATAAATACTGAGCATGAACATTATTGATCAGGCAAACACTACCCCGTACAATTTCCCGATACGAAATCAGCGTTAAATGAACATAAAACGAAGGCACAAATCTAAATTAACAACAGTATTCTCTGAACTAAAGAGCTCGGGTTTCGGCTTAAAGTCAAACAATTCCAATAATCTACGTTCAGCTAATTCCGCACTTCAACCTTTGGTACGCCCTTAATTTCCGTCCCTTAGAGTAAATTTTACACTATCCATCACAGCATGACCCCTCAGTTCCCATCATGGAACCCCTGTATTATTTGTATTGTTCACACTAAGGGTTGCAGGGTGGGTCCTAAAATTTGGTTGTTATATATTTCTATATTAAAGACACCTGTTTCCATGTCTTTACGATGTATGGATATTGTGACGAAACTAATGATATTAGATTTACTAGTATGGATTTGTAAAATTATTAATACACTCGGTTTGATTTGGTATTTTGTTTATTTAGAATCTAAGATTTTTTGTTTCATGTAATATCAATATTTGAGGAAACCAAACTAGCCACGGACGTAACCTATGCCCTTTATCAAAGGTCTTACTCATTGATAAAGGGCATAGGTTGTAGTAGATGGTAACACGTATGAAGAAACATACGTGTTGATTTCGCTTTTTCCAATTTAAAATAATTTGTTTAGTTTAGCATACTAAATGCTTTAAAATTATCTCAATTGGTTGGGCGGAGTTATCAAAAATCAATGGTTAAAAATGATTGCAACATCATTCATTGATATCGATAGTTCGTACGAATATCGGTAGATTGCTCCCACCATCGCCCTAAGATGGATGTATTGGAAAATTTGGATCAATCTCGGGCGAAGCTCGGTGGCTCAGTGGTCAGAGCATTCCCCCCTGTAAGGGAAAGATCGCGGGTTCGAGTCCTGCCCGAGTATTGATTTCGCTTTTTCCAATTTAAAATAATTTGTTTAGTTTAGCATACTAAATGCTTTGAAATTATCTCAAACATACGTGTTACCACCTACATTAAGTTCTACTATTTATTGTGTTATATTTACTATTCTATCTTTAAAAATCATATCCAGCAGTAAGCTGACTGATAAAGCGGATCACAACATCTATGTTTTAAGCTACATTATCCTGTAAGTGACCCTTTTCAAGGTACATTTATTATCATTAGGTTCCATATCATGTGCGCCTATTATATCGGCAGATATAGCTCGATATTCATGCCTGTCGAGTGACCAATTTGACTCAGACGGGTGTGAAACTAAATTAGACACTGTGGCACCTTTATCATGTTCACTTATATCATATAGTATATCAATGTGAGATATTGGGATCGTCGGCGAGGAAATTATTGGTATTGAAGGAATAGTGAATGAAAACTATAATGTAGTTTATAAAGTATAGTATACACAGATAATATATGTTATATCAATATCATAGAAGTCTTAAAGGTTTGCTAAACTGATAGAAAGGAGTAAAAGAATAAAAAAGAAGAGAGATATCTATCTAAAGCTAAATTTATTTCTCAACAAGTTGTTATAAGAGAGAGCAACCTTTATTCAGATCTGTAATATAAATATTTTATGAGTTATTTTTGCTAAGAAATAAAGCCTATCGAAGTCTACGTAATATAAGGTCTGTGCAGAGACTAGAGAGTGTACAGAGAGAACCTCATAAATGAGCAAACTTACAGCTATAGAACTTTCCACAAATTTTCCCCGTAACCAAAATTTAGGGCACCAGACCAAAACCACTAATCAAGGAATGTTAACAAAAGTTGGACTATTTTACAACCCGCAACGAAAGCGGTGCCGTAAGATATTTTTGCAACATAAATTTTCTACGAAAGGACATTACCGAATAGATATCTTTCAACGTCACTTACTGTCAGTGCACTTATTAGTTTTGTAGTCTTGGTAAAAGAACTTGTCTTGCCTTGATTTTATTGTTTTCTTTTATGTACTCATTTCTCTTCTTTTTAGTTAGAACGCTAAATATTATTTAAGTCCAACAGTAAATTGCTGTAAGTCAAGTTTGATTGAATGCCATCATTACAAAAGATGCCAACACTGAGGAATGGTGGAATTATGGACCTTAGTTTAATGGTCTTAATTCAATTCAATTCATTTATTTTCTCCATAACATAACTGGTCCAGCAGTGGACTGCAAAAGGCTAATTGATTGATTTATAACATAACATGGTTATAGCTTATTGACGTCAATTTATTGCATGTTAGCTAAGTTTACTGCAGCATTTTCCAGATGTCAATTTACAATGATACCTTAAAACTTAATGTTGGCGACTGAACATTTATCTCATGTCAAATTTAAAAAATCAATATCTAAAATCTAAAAAAAAAATTACGATAAAAAATATCGTAAAAAATTACACACTGTGTAGGTACCTGCCTAATACAACATTGCATCTGAAACCATCACGGAGCTCGGGTTTACCTTTCATATTTGATTTGGTAGTTTTGGTTATCCCAGAGACGACTGTTATCCGATTTCTTCAACTCTAAAAGGAAAACCTGAGCCAGAGAAGGCAAGAAATTCTCAGTTCTTAGGTAAATAAATGAAATTTCAGTAATTTTAGTACAAATACTATTTGGAATGGTAACCTAAGAATTCTTAGTAATTGCCTAACCTTCAAAACTCAATTGTTGAACTTATTCTTCTCAAGTAAATTACGGTTCAAGAACTTTAGCGTGGCTAAAAAATTAGAGCGTTTCAAAGTTTCCTCGAAATTTGTTTATGAGGTTAACATGCGCTTGTGAAACGCTTAATGATGGTATTGTGATGAAAAACTTTTGTTTGTGTACGTAAACTTTCTTACGTGAGCTGTCCATGTTTACCATGTGGATATAGTCGAGGCGGCTGAATAATTTAGCCGAGAACCAAGCCATTTTCAGACCTTTAGTGTATATGATTATGCTTTAAAAAGAAACACATCTATCTATCTATATTATTACATAATTTTAAAGTGGTGGTGGTGACAAACTTGGGTTTTGATAAATTAACGATACTTAACACGAAAATATTTTTTTTTGGAATTCTTGTCTGTTTGTTTGCGATGAACGCAAAATCTACCGAACGGATTTTGATGCAGTTTTTTTGTTTGAAAGGTCTTGATTAGACTTAAAATCTCACGTATGTTTGATCGCAAATACCCACATCGCGTGGCATTACGCACATCGGCGTGGACAGAGCCTCGGGTGAAAGGCTAGTTTTAAAATATAATTATTTTGATTTCACCTATATCATGTTCGTTCGATTCCCGGAACAGAAAACTGATTATAAGCGGAATTCTGAATGCTGACACTAGTATCAACACACAAAGCCCTCGATACTCGGTAAATATATTAAATTACATTTTCAAATACTGTTTTATGTTTCGCTTCCATTTTAGCTGAGTAAATTGGTAAAAGGTATTTAAAACAATTTCATCCGAATTTCCATTAAATTTACGTTAATAGGAAAACAATCCGAAAATGGTTTTCACTCGTTTTGCGTCCGCCGGGTTTTCAGGGACCCTTCTTGCTAGGACGTAAGTGGTTCTCCACCTATAAGCTTCCTGCTTATGGCTTTAATAGGTCCTATTACGACACCACATCACAAAAAAAAATGTTTTTAAGAAAACGGAAAAAATATGATAATGTTGCAGTTTAAACATATCATAGCAAACTTCAATCAATAGCCTAGCCTCTTTACTAAACAGCGCCGTTCAATTAGCGGCTTGATCAGCCTTCGATCAAACACCTAATACTCTTAATATACCTATTTTTAGTCACAATGTGCCCAATTGATAGCAATAGACCCTAGACATAATAAATAATATGCCACTACCTTCTTACTGCTTACCTAGAACCATGTCATCATAATTATATTTTAAATCTTTTTGACATCACAGTAAAATTTTATTATCGTTACTGCCATACGACACATCCAAATTGGAAGACATTAAACGCCTTCCTATGTTAAATAAAATGATGTGATATCACTCTCGAGCAATTTCGTGAAACGCAAGAGGGCGATCCTCGAGCAATATATTACGTCACACGTGTATCGCGACAAGGCGTGAAGTTTATACACAATTTAACCCTTGTTTTTAGTGCTATATCCAAAGCTGCTGAATTTGTTGAGAGATCCGAATATTATGTGGGATGAAAAGGGTCCTTGGTTTATACTATTTAGTGAAATTGGGGGCATGAATTAAGGTGTTAGATATTGCCTTTAGGCCGATTAGATTTTGTGTCCATGCACACGTACTCGAGTAATAGGTCTTTGTGTCTAATCTTTCATGGACCTTACTGCCGTACGAGGGGCCTTAATAGTTGCTTCGTAAGGCAACTTACGGGTATATTATTATTATTATCTGACCTCAATGTTAGTCCTGGGGAATATGAGATGATTTGAGTCCCTAAAGTATGACCGCATCATGTTTTGCTATCATCGATCGCGAATCCGTAGGTAGAGGAGACCTTTTATCGGCCTTGGCCACTCGAGTAAGCGATTAAAAATAATTGCGTGTTAATTCTCTATATGAAGTAATAATTAATTACTCAGTCTTTCATAATATATCCTCATTCTATTTACTTAAACATTTCCATTTACATTCGATTTAATTAAAAAATGTACTATTTATATTTGAGTATAGAAACTTCAGCGCTTACCAGACATTCGGTGCTAAAATCAATTTCACCTGCAAGCCGGTACTTTTACTGATTGATGAACGAGGCCCTCCTCTTGTAGTTAGGGAGACAGACGGCAGTCGCTCTCATAAAAGCCAACCTGAGTCAATAGTCGAGTATGAGAACTAACTCCGAACTCCAAAGCACAAGCTTGCAACCAGTATTAGCGCTTGGATAATGATGACTGCTAAATAAAATTAAAAATAAGTTTGATATAGTTTCCGTATCGCTCACCACATCTAAAAAAGTAAAATCGCTGAATAAAAATCACTTGAAACACCTAAATAACAGTTCTGCAAAGTAATAAATACATATAATGTTTAATACATAATTTAGAAGCGCGTGCGCTCATCTGCGATAAATAATGTATTAGCTAATACAATTTAGTGGCTCGTGCCTGGTTTAGATGTATTTATACTTACCTTCAGACACACCTTCTAAATAAATATAACGAACATAATTTAAAGGTTGGTTTATTTTATTCAATTTAGGATTTACGACAATTTTTTTTACTGGTTAATATCCATCCAAAGCTTTCACTTTGGGTCCACATTTTTCTTTTCTTTCATCCTTCACCCTAGCGATAATCCCAGTCGCATCCGAAGCTTTCACCTCGGAGCCCGGGGTCCGTTTTTTTTTCCAGTCTAACTGTGGGTTTGGCTAAACTTTGATATTTTCTGGGATCATCCATCATGCCATCTAATCTTCACAACCCATTGGCAATATCGAAGCATTGCAGCTAGACCACTTGTTGGACTTTTTAGGATTCCAACGTCCCGTAACGACTGCCATAGATGTTCGTATGGCTACTGAGACCGACGGCTTATCGTGCTCTCCGAGGTACGAACAGACCAATGTAAATATCCATATTCATGCATACAAATATTTGCACTGAGGGCGGATCGAATCCGGACCTCATACTTATGGGCGCTTTCACTACCGTTCGCCGCAGAGGCTGTTCTTTTGTTTTATGTAGTGACTGCCGTGTAGCCCCCATCACCCACAGAAAAGCGTACGTTGGCTTCACACTGTTGTTAATTAACAGGTAGGATTGGGTTTCACATTAAAGATCTGACGCTTCATAAATATGAAACTAGATGTCCTACCTAGTACCTATGTATGATAGTAGAGGATGCTCGTGAAGTAGATAGATAAATAATTCTTTATTGCACACCAATTATTATTACAGATACAGTACATCGATATATTATGTAGTTTCAGTTAAATGTACAATGTGCGGCCTTATCACTAAAAGTGATTTCTTCCAGACAACCTTAGGATGCCGCGACGAAAAAGCAAAAATCATAAAATAACATGAACTTTCAATACCTACTAACGTAAAAGTGTTAATATAATCTGAGAAGATATCTTTACTGGTATCAAAGAAGTTTTAAAACAACATTATCATATAATGTGAAGGCAAACACATTCATGAGTACTAAGCTAACATCAAGATAATACTACTACCTATTCAGTGCAAGTTCTAACGTAAACATAATAGACCGTCTGCGACGGAACTCACTCCATATTAAAATTGAATAACTTCAGAGCTAAAGTTTTGAGAAATGAAGTTATCTTTGAATAGCTGTTAGCATCTTCCTTATCTTTATGAGTGAAGCGAATGCTCATAATATCTCTTTGATTAGCTTCAGTTTTGGATACAACGGCGATTGGTTCTCAATCTCAGTTGCATCCATACATTTTGTAACCTGGAGCCCCACTCTCCTACTCTTTATTTTTTTAAATTATTGTGAAATATACGTCAGCAACTACCGTCTGATCAGACATCCCATCCTGAGAAGAAAGCCTATGTCTGAACCTCATCCATCAGCAAGGTTCACTCAGTTTGTAGGGCAACCTGTTAAAATGAGGTTACCTGGGTGCAAGGGTTGGTGGCTGTGACTGTGGTGCACTTCTGCAATCGATGGTCTGCCTCCTGACATACCCGCTGTGCCTCTATTCCTGTTCAATTGCCGAGCTGAATGAGGCGACGGAGGATGCGGACAATGTCGCTGAGTTTTGGGCTGGACGCATCTAGATAATTATGTTATTTTAAATGGGATATAATAAACCATGCGACAAAAATAATAAATGGAATTTTAAATACTGAGTGGGCAACTAAAACACTGAGTGGGCGACTAAAATACTGAGTGACCCGTGATACAGAAAGTGTGATGCTAAATTGTGAAGTTATGAGGATTCGAGTATAGCGCGCCCCAACTTGGATAGGTTAGGTTAGAAGGCTAACGCGGGAGCGGAGCGGAGCGGAGCGGAGCGGAGCTCCCGCTTTAGCTTTCGTGGTTATTTTTTTACAACCATCCATAAATAGTGGCTCACTTAGTATTTTTGTACGCCCAGTCAGTAATTTTGACACCCATAAATTGAATAAAATGATTCTTCACTATAGCTGCCAACCTATTATTTTTACTACCTGCTTTTCGGATTAATTTGTGGCCGCGTTAAATACAATCCATTTTAAATTGCTGCCATAACATTGACATGAGAAGAAAAAGACTCAATTTGTATCGAGTGATCGTCAGTGTTGGAGTTGCTTCAGCTGCAGGTGTAGATTATGGTACACGGCAAGTAATTTAAATGTTCTGTGGACTGCGGGGTCCATAGAACACTTTAATTACTTGCCATATCATATCACGGCTTTTAGATACATTTTTCTGCCAGATCTAATAAATCTTGTACTTCAATTCACATTAAGGACACAGTATGCCTAATTGCCATGATTATAGTACAAAAAGTTATATTTGATTGAAGTTCCTGTCCCATTTGGGTTACTTTCTCATTTAACTGTATCATAAATTAGGATCAAGTGACAATTATACTGTATAAACTAAGCACTCCTAATCTGCCTAGATTATCTAACTCTTGGGACAGATAACTACTTATAAACAGGCCTACGAGAATACTGTCAAACCCAATCCATTTTATTAATACTCAGCAAATTCTACAGAACATTCTAGTAATCTAAATTTAATCTCTTAGTCACATTTTACGACCCCCTAGAGACGTAACAGGGTGGCCTATTCGTCGGAACGAAGTGGTGGCGCGTCGTGGCATCTCAATATATTAGATAACTTATTGGTTTGTGCAAATTGAGCGTATTAAACGGTTACCAAAATTAATTCTGTAGTGCATTTAATTCTCAAAATCAGGTTTGTAGGTAGGTACATAATTGCAAAATGGTGTTGGATGTGATCCTAGTCTTGGAACAACTTTGTGTCGACTCATCGGTATCTATTATATTTCTACATTGTAAATCAAGTATTTCTTTTTGCAATGGGCTGGAAAGTTTCCAATATGCAAGTTTGAAGAATTTTTTTTTCAGTACAGATAATATACAATGTAACCCTGCGAAACGGATTAAAAGTTTAAACTTTTGGGGATCTTTGGATTACCTTTAGATTTATGGGTAAGTGGAAAGGTGAAAACCTCGGATACACTCGGGAACCTGAACCTACTGATAACTAAAACCATTATGTAATCACAATTCATAATGACACTATTATGAGTTTTTACTTTTTAATTATTTATACTTACATTAATAATATTATTCATTACATTACGGTGTTTAAAATAATCATAAATGATGTTCAAAATGCTAAAAAAGTTAAGTAAAATACATTTACTTTAACAAAATTTTATCAAACAGTATTCATAAATTATTCAAATTGTCGTTTAAATGTACATCAGCGGAAAAGCTATATTTATAAGGTAATAATGTTTGGAATTTCTTTTTAAACACGGCTTGTAACAATTTGTCGCATACTAATAACATAATACGCGAAGCTATTTTAGGTAAAACACTTTTACGGAAGGTTTAGTTTATTTTTAATAGCAATGGTAATTAATTCGCATCCGAAACCTTTTCCTCAGATACCTGGGTCCCCTTTCTGGGTTTTCCTTCTTTGCTTCATACCATCTGAGACCTTCTCAGCAATTAGATTATGGCCACGCATGTCATCTAGTACGACGTCAAGCCATCACTTCTCGAGTCTATCTCTCCTACTAGGACCCAGGAGCGTCATGATAATACATTTGTTATCGGGCGTTACAGGCGAAATTGTGTACATTTTTTGTGTTGAAATCCTCCGCTGGCAAATGAAGCGATTATGTCACACACACTCGAACCGACCAAAACCGCACACTATCTCGGGTCTCAGATGGCCGGGGTGTAAGGAAAAAGACAAAAGACATAAAGTAGAAGAATATCTTAATGATAAAAATGCATGGTCAACCTAATCACTTTCTTGCCCGCACATTGTAAATTGTATAAAAACCGTATTAAAAATAAATAAATAAATAAAAAGGATAATTGAGTTCTCTGAGTTTCTTGCTGGTATCTTCTCAGTAGAACCAACTACCGAACCAGCGAAAGAATCATTGTCAAATGGTTTACTTTAATTTATTTAATATTTTATTTTTCGTTTACATACTTCTTGACACAATTGTAATATTTTGACGTTCATTGTGCTCTATATGTGCCTAAATTGAATAAACGAAATTGATTCTTTGATTCTTCTTTGATTCTTTGATTCTCTTCTAACAAAAATACAGGCAGGTATTAAAATTAAAATCCGTTTAATACAAAAGGAAGCATGTCTCTCCTACAAAATCAACTTCACTCTCTAGAATTTCTATCTAATTTTCGCAACTTGATATAATATGACTTAATAATTTACCCTCTCGCTTCAATAAGCTATGATTGCTTATCGCGCCATGGTAACATATTTACTTACATGACTAATTAGTGAAGTATATAGAACGCCTTTTGAATCTCAAGTAACCGACGTACTTACGTATTTACTTTATGGGAACAAATCGAAATTACCATAATACAGAGCTACAACTTAACGAGATTTCGTGTTTATGTTTTAGAACATCCGACTATGTTGCTTTTTCTGTCGAATCGACGGCGTTTCTACTCTCAAACTCTATTTTCCTAGTATGCTGCTACCTGGATCGCGATCTCGAAGGCACTCATAAGGTCCTCCGGTGTACAGGTAGATGGGCCTGCAGCACACGTTAGCAGGTGGCCCATGGTCTGTGGAGCAACTCCACACTCACTTAGCAAGACCGCGTCATCTGAAAAATCCCACCTAGATCGATTCTCCCTGCTTCAGCCGACCTGTGTTCCAAATGCCGCTACCCAATATTTTGTCGATTTGCACTTTTTAGTGTCAATAATATAATCGGCCAAAAATCTCTATCAATTTACAGAAGTATTATTTCTCTATCCTCTATAGTATTCAAGATAATTATGAAAGAAAGATATCGTTGAAGTTTGGCTTGCAATTGTCAAATAACGTAAAATTTCTCTAATAGACAATCATTATAATCTAGTTTGTAGATGGTGGTATAGAAGTATATTCAGTAGCGAGGGTTCCTTCTAACCCTGTCGGCTTGCCAATGGGTCGCTTGGTGCATGACAAACCTCACTACGTGTATATATATAATTATAACGTATAACAATAGCGGCGTATACACCCTCTTAATAATTAGTTCATATCATTTTAATGTTGTTCCAGATTGCATTCTAAGCTTTCACCTCAAGCCCAGAGCCTTAACAAAAGGTGGAGAAGTCACTTTGGTTTACCAAAGTGACTTTCATAGAAGCGTCTACCGTTAATAAAATAAGTGAAGTACAAAAGTTCAAGTGTTAATTTAGTTCAGACTAATATTGAATATTAAAGTTTATTTCAATAACATTCACGAGCTCTTGAAGTGGTTAGGAGATTTTGAATATTCATTCCTGCGCTGTTCACTTTGTAAGAACATAAGTAATAAATCTTTAATGGTTCCAAGTTTGAACCGAATAAATAATAATACCTTTTCGCTGTGTAAAGCGTTACGTCACACCGTATGAAAAATCCGAGCCAAATGGCACTCCTTGCAAAGAATCATATTAGTAGTATTTTTGCCAGTGAGCAGGTTCGTAGATTCTAGCGAAGGAAATTGGATCGATAACGCTTCCGAAGAATATGTCACTTAAACTGATCTCACCGATACTATTTTAACTGTGTAAGTAGGTATTTTATTATTTATTTTAACTGTTTAATTTATAACACAAAATTCTTAGTTTGGTTCATCGAATTTTCTGTTGTGAAATAAATTTGTGTATGTTTGTTCAAAGTCAAAGTCAAAAATCATTTATTCTGTATAGACCATTAAAACGGCACTTACAAAACGTCAAAAATGTATAATTATGTACTAAAGTCTAGCTTAGCAAATGGACCACCGCACCGGTTCGAAACGTGGCCCTGCCCTGAGAAGACTCCGGCAAGAAACTCAGCGGGCTTTTTTTTTTTGGTCTATTTACAAATAATGCTTAGTCTACTTAGTCTAAATACAATAATTTGTTTGAGAAGCATGCATGAGTGAACAGCTCATTTCCAAGCTAGTTTATCATCTAAATATTCTTGTATTTTATAATAGCCCTTTTGGCACAATTTCCTCTTAACTACATTTTTAAATTCATTTATAGGTAAATCCCTAATTTCCTTATGTCGTTCCTTGTTGTCGTATTTGATTTCCGCCTGCAAAAACCAAAACTCAGGACAGGAGGTTAACCCACGGCCAGTCCCTTTCTAGACAACTCTGATCTACTGAGCGACCTGGAAAGCGAATTTCTCGTATGCGTAGATTTTGTGGCCGAAGCTGGAGTCACCCACCAAAATTCTACGAGCGACCAGTCCCTTTCTAGAAGGACTGCTCTGATCTACTGAGCGACCTGGACATGTCTTGGAAAGCGAAATTTCTCGTATGCGTAAATTTTGGGGTGACGCTGGAGTCACCTACAAAATGTTCTACGAGTTAGTGGATAGTTTCCATACTAATTGCTACAAAATTTCATTCATATTACCTAGACACTGTCTTCTTTAGAGTATTTCTTTTGTAAGTATAATAGAACAGCGTAGTATTTATCAAGAACATATACTTACACATATAACATTTCCAAAATGAAGATAAACTACAGAGACAGTTGAAATGAGTGTACCCACCTTCATGTTCTGTTGAAATGACTTCCAACTAATTAAAACGGTGTTAAAGTTTCGCCCTTTGGGGGTAGTAAAAACTTTTGGACGTGTTCTCGTATGAAAAGAGGCAGTTTGTGAGCGGTTCTAGCAAAACCCTGGCTTTCCTTGAACCCTTTTATGCATTACCTCCAAAGGTTATACATAAAGCCTAGGATGACACTTTACTGCCGTAATCCATATTTATGATACACAGCAAAATCCCATATCTGCTATGTTTACGTATAATTATTGCTCATGTTTAGAGTTAGATTTTCTGCACTGTTATGCTAAGATTATAACAGGTTAGGCATTAGCACGTTTATTATGTCGCCTGGGGAATTCTAACATAATTTATGTTAGCTCGCAATTAGTATTAAACTAGTGAAGTTCTGTTAGAGGTTAAACAAAGTTTCGAATACCATTTTATTTGCAGAACATCCTAGAACTATACTCTAGGGTGACTTTAAAAGCATTCGTTAATCTTTTGAAACGTTTCTAAAATTGACAAACATTGTTTTTTAAACTGATCACAAAATAAAAGGCCCACTATGACATTATGTATTGTATTGTAAAGTGCATTGGATTAAAGTTCTAATTAGAAAATTTCATCTAAAATTTGATATTGTAGGTATTTTGAAACAATACAATACTGCGAAAACTCAATTTTCTTTCATTTAACATTTTTATTACAATAAAATTCACTCCATTACCAATAGAAATTGCGTAAAAGTAGTAAATCATTTTCTTGATACTGTCTAAAGTTTACGCGTATATATCACTCATTGAAATGAAACCACTTTATAACGGATTCAAAAGTGCCAATAGGAAAAGGTGGACGCTTAATAATCTGCCACCTCGGGTCAGCTGGTGGCGGTTTTTCGAATGATGCCTTGCTCGCATTTGAGTTTCAAAAGAATATCACAGAGTGGTTTACTAACCTGTTTACAAACCTCCCTGAACAGTGCATAATTATTATGTACAATGGCACCGTAACCACTCAGTTCAAATAGATAAAGCACCTACTCAAGCAAACAAAAAGGCCGATTTAGTAGCATGGATACAAAGACCAGGCGTTGAAGCTGATACGAAATAGTTAAGAGCTGAATTGCTGCAACTAGTTAAAGAAATTAAACTTGCAAAATTAAAATATGAAAAATATATCGTGATCGATTTATTTTTTTCCTTAACCAATTATTCTCTTGTCTATGGACAGTATGAAAAAATCGTTATGGACAGCACTGAGCGGAGTGGGCGGTACCCATCAATGAAAAATGTCATTCTACGTTTGAAAACTGGGTGATAATGCCACTAACCCATTGTTTTACGTTCTCAAAATTGAGAACTTCATGGACTTGAACTGTCCAAGCGGTCTTCTTATTTTGCGATTACTATAGATAATTCATAGAACTAGATAAAGGTATCGAATATTCCTACAGAATGCTGCAGCATAGTATCTCTGGCTGCAAAAAACTTGTTTTAAATTGAGTAGTTACCAAAATATTATTGTTAAGTTTGAGTAAATTTGAAAAACGCGAAACATTATCCTTATTTTGAAATAATACCAATGCATTATAAATAGACGACAAAAATAACTCTAAGGAATCGTAGAACGTAAAAGCACTTAGAAAATACGACACTGTAGATTGTACATAAGTTTTAAGAATAGAACTAAACGTCATTATATATTGACAAGTTTCATGCATATACGAAAGCTCTCGTAGAAAATGTTAAATTAATTTAATTAAGCTACGAGAGTAAAAAAGCACTTAACTTTGAATTAACTCGAGGCTAAGTGCTAAAAGACCCTGGCTAATTAACAGACAGATTTATTTACCGCAGTAAATAAACAGGACATTAGGCAACTCTGCTAGTTTATTTTTGTGCTAAGATTTATATATTTTTATAAATCACTAGCTTTTACTCGCGGCTCCGCTCGCGTGGATGTCGGTTATTGCAACCAAACATAGCCTATGTCCTTTCTCAAGGTCTAAACTACCCCTATACCAAATTTCATCAAAATCGGTTCAGCGGTTTAGGCGTGAAAGCGTAACAGACAGACAGACAGACAGACAGACAGACAGACAGACAGACAGACAGACAGACAGACAGACAGACAGAGTTACTTTCGCATTTATAATATTAGTATGGATGGATATGGATTTATGATGTTGATGTTGGTGTACCTACTAAGAACGTCGAAGAGTAGGTTACGGCGGCGTTGGCGCCGATTGCCATCCAAATATCTACAGCAGTTGTTGCGACCCTAAAAAAATTAACTATGGAATTTCAAAATCACCATTATGTTTTGGGGGTCAGATGGCAACGCATTGCGGCAAATTCAAAATTCGGGTGCTTTGCGCAGTTAGACTAAAATGCTGACCCTAACTGAGTTGAGAGTTGCTCAATTGCCATACAAAAAAGGTTCATATCATTAATATACTATGTGTATGTAGTATACTACCTTTTTTTATCGTGCGAAAAACCCCCACGGATACCTTCCCCGCCGGAACCGGAGGAAGAGGTTATGTCGGACTCGAACCGACTAAAACGCACCGCCGGAGGTGAGATTGTCGTAGCCATATCCCTCGCACCCCGGCTGTGTAGTATACTACCAATACCTATAAACAATCTCTAAAGTTAATAATAAAGAGACATAAGCTGAATATTTTTCTTATTGATAATAACGGTTCCTTAGTACGTTTTCCTCGTTTTCTTTTCCTGACAGATATTGCATTTTTCTTGCGATAGACGGATCAACTCAATTTAACAACCCCAGTTTTATTTTCTCCAACTCATTACAGATAATTAAAAAAGAAGAAAGAAGATGAAAGTAAGAAATAATGGTTGCCAGAGGTAGTAATGATTTATTGGTTTTTAATTTAAGCCATCCTCTGAATCAAGACAACACAACAAGGATTTATCAATACTGATACATCGAAACGTTAGCACTGTACTACAGCTCTCTTCCTATGTAAAGTCAATTCCTTATAATCCACCTGTATATATGAGAATCCGATAGCGAATCATTTTCAGGAAAACGGTTCCGGCATCCTTATGTGCGCCTGATACGATTTGATTTGTTCATAGGGAATATCAAAGAAGAGAAAATTAAAGGGAAAGCGAAAAGGTGGCTGAGAAGATCCTCTCATTTATCGAACATAACTTAAGGGAAAGAAAGATACTACGAGTAGATCCCCACGATTCAGAAACCCGAGACTCCAAAGTGATAGGCGCTTCTTAGATGCAACCGAGAAGAACGCTAAAACGACGATGATGATTGTTGAACAAGTTTTTAACTAATTACAATGCCACAATTATTTTTAAAAAGCTTACCACTGCAAACATTCAACTGAAAACAATATAAAATCTTAAGAGAGTCTCATTTGTTCTTATTTCAAATATTCTACTTTATCTTGACATGAATTATATGTACACTTGCCCAGACACGGTTCTCATTCTTTACATATATCTGAATTAAGCCTCAAAGAGATATTGCGCATCGTAAATTAAAGTGTGAAGAATGAAGTATGTGACTTACTGTGAGTCTAAAGCACCATTCTGCTCCGTTGAATCTAGCTACACAGAGTATTCGTCAAGCTGAGTGCCCCCATTGTAACATGGTAGGTGTCTACAATGGTGACCCTCTTTTTAGAGACTTTGCTTTCAGCTTACCATCAGGCGTCTAAAGTCAAATTGACGTCTCCTATTTAAAAAAAATGGTAATAAACTCGTAAACGTATTTATCATATATTTTTTTATAGATATTATCTTACATCAAATAGTAAATAGCTTGAGAAAACATCGGATTTATGAAAATTTATCTGGGAGCGACTGCTGCTTTCCCTTCTAACACTGAGAAGGAAAACTTGTGCCGGAACCTGGTCAATAATTTATTTGGAAGGTGCTCCACTAGCATGTGAAGTTGACATAAAACTCAAAGATGCTGGTAAGGCCCTGTACACTTACGAACCTCTATACAACGGAGTTCTAAGTATCATTTTTAACTAAGTTTTGCTAAGTAAAGCCGAAATAGGAATAGCCATTAAATTTAATTTTACCATCTATCGTTGAATTAAGCAGTAAATCTATAATTTAATGCTTTAAATCTCCAATTTCCCTCGGGTGATCACCGCGTGTAAGAAAAGCTATCCACCGAACGCAGTTTCGAAACTTGGGCTTTAATAATTCAAGGAAAGATTTTTTTCAGTAATTACCTACCCACCGTAAATCAAATCTGACACTGGTAATTAAAACAGAAATCTTTTCATTTCAAACATTTTATTTCGTATTAGATGACTTGTTCTGACTTTGTAAATATTTTCATCTAGTTGCAGAGCCATGTGCTGAGTGCAAACTATACCTTGAGGATTTGCATAAGTGCAAACTATAAGTATCGCAACTGTATGAACGGCATGAAAGCACATAACATACATACAAACTTTGCTTTTATTATATTGAGCTTTAGAAATATTTAAGCAATTAATTTGTCGATCATGAGCAGATACTTAGCGATAGTATAGCGCACCTATAGCCTCTGTGGTGTGGCGGTGTTGAACGCGACAGCTACGCAGGAGGTACGGGTTCGATCCCCACTCAGTGCAAACATTTTGTATTGGTCTGATCGTGTATTGGTCTGATCGTATGTCGGAAAGTACGCCAAGACATCCGTCGGTCCCGGTTGCCATACGAACGTATATTGGCAATCGTTACGGGTAGTTGGAACTGGTCTAGCTGTAATAATCCGATACTGCCTAATGTCACCACTGAGTTGTGGAGGTCATATGGCAGTCGCTTCATCAAAATATCTAAATTCAGCATAACCCGCAGTTAGACTGGAAAAAACGGACTGTCTGCAGTCCAAGTTGAAAGTTCTGGAAACGACTGGGATTACAGCTAGGATGAAGAATAAGAAACGCACCTAAAGCATAGTATTACTATCTATAAATAACTAGCTGTCCCGGCGAACTTCGTACCGCCATATTTTTCCCGTTCCCGCTGTACCTATTTTCTCATCCTTTAAACCTTCCCTGGACACCCACGAATATTTGAAGACTAAAATTAGCCAAATCGGTTCAGCCGTTCTTGAGTTATAAAATAACAACGAAAAGTGGCATTGATTTTTATATATTAGATATAGATAGATAAGACTGCGCCTATTTGTAGTGACGTTTTGTAGGAAACGCCACCAATATAATCTTCGATTACCCAAAATAATCTTCTATATTGTCTACACTTATGCTTACAGGTTATACTTAGTAAGGCTCTATAGCTTGCTAATAAAATACAGATTTGATTGTTTATTTCATTCTATATTGTTCATTTCATATTGACCTATAGTACTAACTTCATAGTATATTTTAGTAACAAAAGTTTGACAGTTTCTTGTTGCTCATACACGATGGATTTCGGCTCCAATACGGTACGTCCAGACAACCCGTCAATCAAGTCTGTCCAGCAACGGACAGGGACAGAGGCTCTGAGAGGCTTTGAGAAAGAAAACCTTTGTAATAAATCATTTTGGTGGTGATAGGTAGGACAGCCCGTCGTTCGAATGGATGGCGGGCTGTTCTAGTTAGCAAAAGCGTACGGTTAGTGCGTTCTGTAAGTACAAAGAGAAACAGTATAATCAATTAAGTAAATAAAACTTAAGAAAAGCTGTATAGTGAGTCCTTGCGACTTGGAGTTTATATGTTTCTTGAAGAAGAGATTTAAAAGACAAGTCTTTCTACCGCTGGAGGGGTTTAAAAAGAAATAAGCGGTCCATTCATTTGAAAATAATACTTCAGTTACTTCTAAATCACCTCTACATTACCTTTTTAGCGCATGGAAACCTTTGCGTATCACGTAGCTGAAGAATGACGTGTTAACGTCTCGGAGACAATTAGAATAACACCACATATCTCTGTGATTCTGACATCAGTTCTATCAAGAAGATGTGGTTCTACCGCAAACTGACAGCTTATAACTCCTGGTAGAAGTAATCGCCAGCATTGGTAGTTCGTTACAAATACCAATGTTTGTTTATATACAAAATCATTATATTCATATCTTAGAAATAATTCAGATTGAAAGAAAACAAACAACTTCCAACATCAACCTTTATTGAAATTATTTTAAATTAAAAATTACTTTACAAAGAACTATTTACATCCAATAATCTAGACTTATAATTTATTCGAGTCGAAAATATATTTCACAAGTTAATTTATTTTATAAATTTCATATTACTTTAAGAAATATTTATTTTAAAACTAGTGTGAATATTTTACAATGTTGGTACGATTCGTAACGCAAGTAAGTAACTTAATCATGCTAAAGGAGCCTTTACATATTTTCCCGTCCTTACCTTCCTGTATCACTCTCGAGTTGTGACTAGTGACGTCATTTGCCTTTAACCATAAACCACGGTAACCACTACCATTGATCTACTGATCAATGGTAGTGGTAACCGTGGTTTATGGTATGGTATGCTTATTAATAGTATAGTGAGTAGTATAATTAAATATTAATACATGTCTACCTATTAATTTGAGACAGTAGAACCGCTATGTATAAAATATGTACAAATAACTCAGACTGTTCAACATAAATCAAAGCAAGACTGAGACATCCACAGTAATTTTGTAGAAAATGTATCAACTGAATTTTAAAAGTACTTATTTTTCACTTGATTCTCTTCGTATCGTATTGGCGGTCTTCCAAAGGACGTTCACTATTTCAATGAACGCTATGTAGCGTTATCTTTGCTATTTATAGTGTACGAGTAATGTTTAAAATTTTTTGCTCCTAAATTATCTTTAGAATTAAAAACATAAACTCACGCCTATATCTCCGAAGGGGTAGGCAGAGGTGCTAGCACCCACATTTCGCCGTTTATGTTTAGGTCCCAATGTAATAGGTGGCGAGCCTATTGCCATTAACCGGGCACTTATAAACCTGCGATAAATACACACATAACTTCGAAAAGCATCGAAAAATCATTGGTGTGTGCCATGGTAAAACCTGGGATCGAACCCGAGACCTCGTCTCAGTAGTCCATTAGTTATACCACTAGGCTACCGCGGTTAATTAAGTCAGGGTCTTATTATTTTACCTATGAAAATACCTCACCCACTGCGACCTAAACATGCTCAAGCTTATAGTAAAGTAACGGGGACCTATTCAGTGACAAAGGGTGAAACTTTTCCAAAATGAAGCCAGGGTGAACAAAAATAATGAAACTCGCGTCATCGTTACCTATCACTTGGGCCATCACCGCCACGTCACGACGATACAATTCACAAGTTAGTTTCCACTTCTATCGACAGTCCCTAACGACTGCCCCGCATTGAAATTTTCATTTTCAATAGGTTAGTAAATGAATTCGTTTTAACACACATCATAACAGGCAGTATAATGAGTAGAGCATTTTATTGTACAAATAAAGTAGTGTCAAACAAATATACACAACTAATGGATAGTGGTCACGTCTACAACAGTACAGATAATTATAAAAAAATGTTTCAACAATGTAAAGTAACTAGTTACTAATATACAAACCCAATGTTTATTCATTAACTTAATTAATAACTGTAGTAGTAAACATTAAACATGACAAACCTTTACGCATTCTGATGGAATCATTAACATTTACAAATGTTTGTGCAGTAAACGGAATACGTAATTTGGTACAACCTCACAGTATTAAAGTGATTCAATTAAACATTATATCCGCGGTCAGGCTTTTGTAGTCGCACTGTCAGAATATCTACACTAGAAATAATACAGTATCATGCAATAGAGGAAATTGAACTGGTAACAACTGGTATCGGACACTTAATGCACAGATTTAGGTTCGTATCATATTATACGTCACAAAGGGGCCCCTTAAACCTACAGCCCTAGGCACAGGTCTCAGGGCTGCTCGGGTTTCTATCTCTGCCACACGATGGACCCGGCACCCGCCCGGTGAATCCATGGATAGTTAAAAATTTCGTATCATAAATCTCGATATTCATCGACCATTTCACAAATGGACAATAATTGAGGTACTAGTTTTGAATCTGGAATACGGGTCTTTGAGTTGGCTAAATACATTATGGGCATTAAATAGTTTGAAGTACAAGCGTCTCATTTTTACACGAGTATCCAAAAAAGGATCATAGCCTTTTCAGGGTTCACACATGTATGTGAATACCTTTATTTCGTCTATTTTATTAAGGTTTCACGTCAGTGCCTGTGTCCATTCCGGTTCCTTTCTTCGTTCATCGGCACGTGTGCAGTTTGAAACTGCGATCTCTCACACACTTACACTTGGTAACGCTTGTAATTCAAGTATGCTATATTAGACTGCTAAAGTATTATTTGTCTATTTAGTAAATAGAGGTGAAATGTGGATTATACCTATCTTTACGAACATATACAGGCATCAGTATATTGTTTTTATATCGTTCATTTTCTCTTCATCATTATCTCAGCGATGGGACGTCGACTGCTGAACGTGCGCCTTGATATTGCTGTTTTATTTGACATGGTCTGTCAACAAGAGGACAAACAAAACGCAATAACAGAAATAGCTATACCTTACTTCAACTAAGAACGCCCAATGCTTTCATCCGGAATTTTTTAATTAAGGATATTAATGAGTTAATGCAGGATGCTCAGTCAAATTCTTTGAAGTCGATTTTAGTGCACGAAGGGATCCAATAAGTGAGTAACTTAACAGCAACACTCACCGCACTATTGACAAAGGAACTGTGTATTTATTGAAACCCCTTTGTTATTTTGCACCACTCCCAAGTCTAATATCCACTTAATATTCTCAAAGAGCCGTAGTATTTATACGCAAAGGGGATTGGGTAATCTAGTATGGACAGTGGCGTTCTTAATTTTTTCAGCGGCCATAATTAATTTTGATACCACTTCATTGTACTGTGTTAAATACACGTACAAATGTCATTATTTTCATTGTAAGTAATATCGGAGCTGCGATATACAGGGTGGAACATTTCGACTTTACCTTGAAGGAAAGTACCCTCATACTAAAGATAGCGAATTTTACTTAAAGGAAACTTTACCTTATTTTTTAAAAGAAACAGAACTGCATTCAAAGACTTTTGAAAATGCCACACCCGGTAGTCGAACCGACTAATATTTTACAAAACCTTCTTTTTCATGGACTTCCTTTTATTTAATTTACCAAGTTTGTTAGAGAGATTTGATCCCTATGATCGAGCCTATCGATTGATGTAATAAAAATACAGGGTGTTATTTTTTCGAATTGTAGTCGGTTCGATTATAAGGCGTGGCAAACGATTTTTCAGCATTCCTTAAATGCAGTGCTGTTTCTTTTTTAAAAACACACTAAACTGTATTCAAAGTTTTCTGAAAATGCCACACACGGTAGTCGAACCGGGTACGAGTACCTACTCTTACTACCGGAGATAGTTAATTTCATTCAAAGGAAACACTCTCTTATTTAAAAAAGAATACAAAGCTGCATTTAAGGAATTTCGAAAGATCGCTTGCCACGCCCTGTAATCGAACCAACTAAAATTTTTTTTTACTTAATTTTTTATTGCATCAATCGATAGGGTTGATCATAAGGATCTAATCTCTCTAACAAACTTGGTAAATTAAATGAAAGGAAATCCATGAAATAGAAGATTTAGAAAGATTTTATTCGGTTCGACTACTAGGTGTGGCATTTTCAGAAAACTTTGAATACAGTTTAGTGTGTTTTTGAAAAAGAAACAGCCCTGCATTGAAGGAATGCTGAAAAATCATTTGCCACGCCTCATAATCGAACCGACTACAATTTGAAAAAATAACACCCTGTATTTTTATTGCATCAATCGATAGGGTCAATTATAAGGATCAAATCTCTTTAACAAACTTGGTAAATTAAATAAAAGGAAATCCATGAAATAGAAGATTTAGAAAGATTTTAGTCGGTTCGACTATCGGGTGTGGCATTTTCGGAAAACTTTGAATACAGTTTAGTATGTTTTTAAAATAGAAATAGAACTGCATTTAAGGAATGCTGAAAAATCGTTTGCCCCGCCCTATAATCGAACAATTCGAAAAAATAACACCCTATATTTCTTTTGCATCAATCGATAGGGTCGATCATAAGGATCAAATCTCTCTAACAAACTTGGTAAATTAAATAAAAGGAAATCCATGAAATAGAAGATTTAAGAAGATTTAGGAAGATTTTAGTCGGTTCGACTACCGGGTGTGGCATTTTCAGAAAACTTTGCATACAGTTTAGTATGTTTTTAAAAAAGAAACAGAACTGCATTTAAGGAATGCTGAAAACTCGTTTACCACGCCTTATAATCGAACCGACTACAATTCGAAAAAATAACACCCTGTATTTTTATTACATCAATCTATAGGGTCGATCATAAGGTTCAAATCTCTCTAACAAACTTGGTAAATTAAGTAAAAGGAAATCTATGAAATAGAAGGTTATAGGAAGATTTTAGTCGGTTCGACTACCGGGTGTGGCATTTTCAGAAAACTATGAATGCAGTTTTGATTCTTTTTAAAAATAAGGGAATGTTTCTTTTCAGTGGAATTCGCTATCTTCAGTATTTAGAGTACTTCCATCTAAGTAAAGTTGAAAAATACCACCCTGTATAGCTAAGTCCCGATATAGTTTAGAGAAGTTTGTCCATAGTAACTTTTGATCACTTTATACTGTACTTTCATATTATACCAATTTCATTGATGGCCGCTCAATTCCGACACGACGCCAACATTACCCAACCCCCTTTGTATTTATTTTTGATGGATGAAATGCCACGTTTTAGAGTAGGTACAGTGAGCATCAGATCGATATTGACTGGTAAAGTACTCTGAAATGATCTTAATGCCTTAGTATTTCCTGATTGTTCTGATGTTTGATACATACCTTTAGTTCGGACTATAATACAATTATTTAAATCAATAAAACAGTTTGGTATTAACAACACGTACTTTGATAGTCAAGATTGGTCTGATGCTGAGTAAAGCCTTGTGTACAAGTCCTTATTAAAATCTTCAGAATGAAGCTAACCTCACTTGCGAGTTGATACAGCTACTGCAGTACAGCTACTAGCAGCGTGGCTCTGCTTCAATATTTTTTCTTGAGGTTGGGAATTCTAATGACAGTCACTTTCACAAAGACGAAGATAACTCAGGAAGATAAAGTGTAGGAGAACATACTCTAGGTTCTAAAGTTTGAATGCAACTGATATAACCAATAGATTCACTCTGTCACGACTCAGCCTATACATGGCTCGAGCCAAAAACAGTGCCCGGAAAACGGCAATAGGCTCACCCCCTGTTACGTGGGATCTAACACAATGTTTGATGAAATGTGAGTGTTAATTCACCTCTGCCTAACCCTCCGGGGATGGAGGCGTGATTTTATGTATATATGTATGTATGTATAACCACTAGAATAATGATGATTTTAGTAGGTACATGAAAGTTTTGCGAAATTTAAATAAGTAAATAAGTGCAATAAATTAATTGAGTGCTACTTGTTCTTGAACAAAATTGATGTCTTAAATTACTACTATTAAGGCAAAATTAAGATCCAAATAATACTTTAGAATATCCTGTCCGCTACTAACAACATTTCAATTACAATTTGATACAATAACAATCATTTCACAATCAGAATTTTATATATTAACTATTCCATACTCGTAATATATTATATACATCGAATTTATCTTAAAATATGAAATATTTACATAAATATCTCAATAGTCTCGCAACAATACAAATAAAAATACATAAAGAGAAAAATTTAAGGTTTCTTTTAGAAAAGTATTCTATGGTAAAATGTATGTTTAAAGATAATGTCTATTATAATTATACTTATATTTTATATCACATTTTTTACATAGAATTATATTAATATTTACAAATTCATAAGGTTTCCAATGTTCAAAAAGCAAGAACTCTTTTGTTTAATAATGTATTTTCACATTAGGTTCTTTAATATTTACATTTACTTAGTAAGTAATGCTTCCATGAAAAATATTACGGCATTTAGATCATAAATAAGATTACTGTTAAAAAGAACAATATACACAGTAGTTTCTGTTTCTTTAGTCTGCGTTTAAAATTGAGTGGTCCATATCAATATCATAAGTACAGACAGAAAAATACCGCAACTAGACTCAATAGTGGCTGTCTTTGATGTTTGGATTAAGTTCCTGTAATCTTTCGCTTCATTTTGTGATGGGTAGGTATAAGTCCTGTCAGTTACACTTTTGACATCTTGAGGACACGGTAGGGTCTCTACTGGTATCTGAAGCAATGCCCTCTCATTTTCGCTTTTAACTCCTTTTGGTTCATCAACGTAAGCTTCTTCTATTTCGTCTTGAAAAAAATCATCCGGATTATCCGAGTAATCTTTTATTTGACTTTTGTCATCGCTATCGTATAAATTGTTTGATCCGATAACGCTCCTTTCAAAATAAGTAAAGTGTGAATTTAACGAAGGCTCCGCACTGAATTTGCAAATGAAATTTTCAAGAGACGTCCGCACTTTAATGCTCTTGGCCTCGTGACGAAGCTTATGCATCCATGCGAGATGACAGTCGCACGGGAATTCGTTCCCTGTAACAATCGGTGCGTTAATGAATTTCTTAATTGATCTAATAATCTTTTCTAAGAATATTTAATGAATGTATGTATATACAATTATCATAAAATAATCATGTCGAGTGGCTCTTTGTTAGTTAACTTCAGCTTTCAAATGATTTTATTGAATTTATGCTACTCATGTTCCTTTCTGTATTTTAATTACATTAGTATTCGTAATTTATATATTGTTTACGTTGTAAGAAGCATTTGATTCAGAAATAATTGAATAAATATTGCCAATCTTAATTATTCATTAACTAAGTACCACATTGTGATTAAATTATTGTAAAATTTAAAATTAACTGTGATATAAAAAGAAAAAAATGATGAAAGTATACGTACCTTCGAGATAAATATAGCTGTTTTGATTTTTCAAGTTGTCATAAATCGGGTGAAGGTTTTCAAAGGTGAACCTCTTTAATTTATTATGCCTCAGATCTAAAGCAGACAGTCCCCTGACCCCTTCAAACAGGCCGTTTGCCAAAGTTACTAGTTTGTTGTGACTTAAACTTAACTTTCTTAATTGTGATAATCCATCAAACGTCCTCTGGGCCAAAACATAAATTTCATTATAATCTAACAACAATGATTGGAGATTCCACAGTTCGGTAAACGTAAACGAGTTCAGTTTGGCTAATTTGTTTCTTCTCAAATCTAATCGTTTCAGATTAGCAAGCCCATAAAAACACTCCTTCTTGAGTTCGCTTATATTATTTCTATCAAGTTCTAAGTCAATTAAATTGACGAGATGTTTGAATGCGCCGTCATGAATGACGCTAATATTATTACTAGTAAGATATAATTTCTGGAGTACTGGTAGTTCATAAAACATCTCAGTCTCTAGCTCTGTAATTCTGTTCTCATCTAAAGTAAGTACAGTTAAATTTGGCAAGTTATAAAATGAATGTTTACCAAGATAGACTATCTGATTCTTTGTCAGCGTCATCTCTTGTACCGATGTTATGTTAACAAAGGAATAACTTTCTATCTTGTGAATAGAGCTGTGTTTTATGCTAAACTGTTTTACTTTTTTTAAGTATCTGAAGACTTTTGACGGGACAAAGTCTAGACCGCCATCTGCTCTCACATTGAAAGCTAATGTTTCTATATTTGTCTGTGAAGTGAAACTTGTCCACAGTAAATCGCTTTTTTCTATTCCTCCATTGAATACCCAACATTCTGTTTTCGTTGCTTCGTTGACTTCTTGACTAGTCTCACAGTAACAATGTACTTTGGAATCTCTGTCACTGATATCGCATATATTGATTGCAGCTGGTATTATTTTCTCTTTCTGTTTTCTTCTATTAGCATCCAAGGCTTCTATTGCAAAAAGCAACAGTAGCAAGGTAGCGGGTACCTTCTGAGCCCGCATACCTCCTACCTGTGAACAAAAAAAAACAACTTTAAATTTGGAGTTTTGAGAAATAAATCTCTCTTGTTGGACAGGTTACATCGAGATTTTATTATGTAGGTCTTATCGCGAATTTTGAACATTTTTCGAACTACACTGAGATCATTTATCATTTATTCATTCCAACTTGGAATAGCTACTGCGTATAAAGTTTGGTCCAGCAAATCCAACGTGAAACCATTTAAACAAAGTTCATCAACAAAATTGGCTTACACATCGGGTCTAACTATTTAATTCCATGATACCACGTTAATTAACAGTATCTTGCAGATGATACACATATGATGTATACCTATAACCTTTACCGTAATTACTATATTGTAAGGTTTCGTTTCTAATCGGAGAATTAATGAAAATAGTTCGTGATATAATATTAATATGATATTGAGATTAATTTGTTCACTTTCATCTGGCTTCGTGGCTTTTAGTTTGAGTTTCGAATTACACCGACAGTTGACGTGGGTGTTTTAGATGACTTAGTAGTTACGTAAAAGTTGGTAAAAGCTCATTTATTATATATTCAAGGTATAAGTTTCACAATAGTTTTACTATGAAAATGCCCGATCTTCAATAGCTTTCGCCTCCATAATAATTATTTCATTATTCTAATAAAGTGACATCCTTTCCTGAAGATCGGCCGCTTGGTAGACTGAAAAACCTGCCCTAAATAAGTTGCAAAAAGGTTTGAAGAAGGGATTAAATGCAGATGTTTAAACACCTCTGGCTACACCTTTGTGTATATACCTACATGAAAAGCATTTAATCGTATTTCACTCAGTTTGTTAACAGCTTAGACTAAAATTATTTAGAATGGAAAATCCATAGATTATTGTCTATAACAATAAAACGTTCTATGAAAGTTACATCATGTACAAACTGTAACAGGAGCAATTTGTTAACATAAAAATAAAATATGGCCGTCACTTCGTTACAACTGCTCCGTTTGTCGTTCCAAATTGAACTGATAACTCATTCACAAAAGTGCACTCGCCAACATGACGGCACAGTCAACTAAAATGCTTGTCTGTGTTGCACGTACAGCATTTCTATTCGTCCGTTTTCAATTCGCTTTTGTGCAAGGTATGAGTAGTACTGAGTGGTAAAAAATAATATATATAAACTGAGTGACTGCGACTACTTGAGTACCTTCACACTGTCGTTTGTCAAATATATTTTTTGTGTTGTGTGTGTGAGTGTGTGTATTTGCATGCGTGCATGCGTGCGTGTATTTATGCGTACATGCAAGCGTGCGTGCATGCGCGCGCGCGTTTGTGTGTATGTGTGTGTGTTTTCAAATTAATATTAACTGTTTTAAAACCATTCGAGCCGGAAGAGAGATCGTTCTACATTTTGATTGATTGATTGATTTATTTGATGGTTTGTTTTAACTCAAGTTATTCAAGTTGTAATTTATACCTCTATCACAGAAAATTGGTTAAATAGTCTGTTGTAGTCATAACAGATTATTATCTAATAGGGGTAATTGTCTTTTATCTAACTTTCCTAATTAATGCTTCCATCAAGTGATCACAAATTTTAACTCAATTTCCTCTAGCTATAATCTGTTCAAAATTCACAACATCACTCTGTTTAGTAGAGGGTGAGCCTCATCTCTTACGTTGACATAATTCACATTTCGTCCAGTACATCATAACCAGAAGCTGCGGTCAAATTTATCACCTTCCTTATCCTGAAACCATGATTAAATGGTTTGAAGCCGTTAAGTCTTGGATTTGGGCACCGAGAATTAATCAGGGATATAAACTTAGGGACTGTTTTGTTATTTAATAGCCTGTTTATTATAGTTATGTTTCATTTATGTTGAAATTTGATAAGATAAAGTTATAGAACTGGAATTATGATATAGGTTACAGAACTTGATGGTGATATCGTTATGTTGCTTTACAGCAGTGTTTATGTTATAATATAATACAGAAACGCCGTTTTTCTAAATAGGCTAGACAGATACCATACAAGTCTTGTCATACATCTTTCGATTCTTCTACATTTATAATTACCTACTTTTATACAAGCTCGCTGTTGACATTTTTGACAGATCAGGAACTCTGTAATCTGTCAATTTACTCAGCTGCAAAGCGTGGTCGTTACTAGATTGCCAAAGTATTGCCACCTCTGCTGACCACAAGATGGAGTACAATCGGTTCAAAAAACTCACTGGCACCTAGCCAGTATACACCTCTATTTAAAAGAAAGACAAAAACATTTAACTGTATGTAAATAATTCGATTGGCGAATGGCACCACGGAATAAATAATTTATTTTTCCACATTGTAATCATTGCCGACCCACAGCTGTCTGTCAAATATGAAATTGACATTTACTGTCACTCCCACGTTTCCCGTTCTTTGTCACTTTATTATTCCCTTTACTTTGCTTTTCATGTCCTTCTTACTTCTTGGCCTTTTATAACAGATCCTTTGATTTTACACATGATGCACACATTGCGTATTAGCTCTGACGACCTAATTTCTTCACAAGGGCTATTATTATCTTACCGCAAGCGGTTAAGTCCAGATTTCATCATAACTACCCTCAAGTTCAACTAAACTGGATTCTCTTGTTTTTTCACTGATATTCATTGAGTTTAATGGGTAAATCAATTTAGTTTAAACTGATTGCTATTTCTATTGTCAGTAAAATTATTTAAGTCTCTAGTTTAGAATTATAAAGTTTGGATATAGTTTATACCGGTTACTTAAATTCCTTTCGTTCACGACGCCTCAGTAGTTCACAATAATATTGATTGTTAATTATTTTCAGTTATTTTTTAGACTTCTAAATTATTGATCAATATCTTATCAAATAAACAGCTTAGTATAGGTACTCGTAGAATTAGTTTTGAATGCTACTAGTTATAGAACAATAACCTTTAACCACGTCAATTTAGTCGTTTTCTTTACAAACATCACGCTGTGCCCAAGGTGAAAAAGTGACCAAAGTCATCCAAAGAAAAGGAATCCTTTTTAATCCATGTAACATATACTCTAGTTTTATTTATACAGTGGCAAAGTAATGCGTTTCCGTGTACAAATGGACTTGCACGATCGACAAATGACCATCATTTCCTTTAATATCAATGTTTAGTAGCAATGCACTGTATTTTGTACAGTCTTACTTCCCTTCTTTCTTACGTTAGTTCCCATCTTTCACAACATTCAGTAACTAGATTTGTAAATTAAAAAGATTCCGACGAATTGATTACTTTCCTCCTTTTGAAACTCGTTCAAAATACAGTAGTTGCTCCTAATAGGCTTCAGTAGTGTAGCATTTATTATCTACCTCAATGGTACCAAATTAAAAAAAAAGTGGTGCTAAAATTTAAGACCCTTCAAGAAAGCAAATAGGAATTCCTCTAAAAATATGACGACACATAATATTACATATTCGTTCTTGCTAATACTACTTGCTCTTCTAATATTAAATGAATTACTTTCGCATTAGGTACGTTATGTATGACAGGGAACCTCACAGTTTCACACTTCGTTCTGCGTTAGAAACGTGAATACACACATCAATTTTAATATTTCCTCGCTTTATCCCATAGTGAGTTTTATACAAACATCAATCATAATGCATACAGTGACGTCACACGACCCAATTCGATTTTTATGTGTATGTGTGAGTGTATGGTAAATTCACTTAATGGTGCTATGATTGTGCTCAGTAGCTTTGACTAGAATATTATATTAGCTTCGCGTGTGTCGATTTGATATTGAAAATGTAGCTCGCTTTAGCGTATAAAATAGAAATGGAGTGCAATTTCTGAACATCATTTATGAATTTGCTACTGACATTTTGCCAGTCAGAATTTACTTCAGACACTTCATTAGTGTATATGCAGTTAGTAGTTTGGATATATTTTATGTATCTACTCTCATATTTCTGAAATTGATTGAGATACTTATAAGTTTAGTTTTATTATTCAACATAGCAAAAACCAATTCACGATATTTTCTCTTCGTGAATCTTGGTTTCAACTATTTACAAAATATAATCACCTACGAGTAGACGCAATTTGAACATTAAAGCATTTTGTTCGTGTTTATAGCTTGTATTTAAATAGGTATATTATAATTAATATGCCAATGCCAATAAGTGGCTGCCAATGAGGTTGTTTCAGATTGCTTACAACGATAATGTAATGCTTTTACTTGTATATTTCTTACAATTGATATGTGTCCTTGTAAACTTTTGAAGATGCCGTGAGGTGATCAGGTTGAAAAATAAAATATTGTGGAACAGTACCAGTGTCTTGTTCAATATTTGTAGCAAGTTTCATCAAGTGCCATCGATCAACAATACAAAACAGTATAATTCTAAAATATTGACTTAGAAACATGTTTTCTTAATTCACGCCTTTATTGAATTTAAAACTGTTGACTATTAATTTCTCTTCAATTGTTCTAATTGTATGACAAATGAATCATTAATTCAGTTTTAGAAATAAACAGAACAGTGTAAATGAGATAACATTACTTCCCGTGGGTACCATACAAGATGACATAGAAACAGATTCCCCTCGGGTAACATTATTCTTAATAGCATACAGACGCATTAGAATTAGCAATCTCCATTTGAAAGTAATAATTCAGAACAGCTGTCGTGGTAACCGTGGTCATACTGTTTGTGATTTTGTATTTTTACCGGACTACGGCACATAACCTTTTAGGTTATTTGCGTAGTGCTATATGTATGTACTTATATTGCTCATGACATATGTCTTGGACCTATAATGTGCTCAAAATGTGCTTTATACGCGCAGTGCACGTTTCTTGTGTGTCTTTCGAGGATAACACAGGTTGCTACGGCGATGGACGAAATCAAATTGCGTGTCAGCGTAGAAACAGACCAAAACCTCTCAACATTGGGAAAGGCCTATGTCCAGCAGTGAACTGCGATAGGCTAATTGATTCAAATAAAAACAGGGCCCATACCATGAACTCTTAAAACAGGTCAATAATTGAACTGCTGTCACTTACCAACTGCAAATGTCACTTTGGAATCCCTTTGTAATCCTATATATTTATATGACAGTACAAAGTGACATTTGCAGTTGGTAGAATGACAGCAGTTCAATTATTGACCTGTTTTAAGGTTTATGGTAAGGCCGCAGCACACTTGTCATTCGCGAGTAACTAACTGCGCAGAGAATATAAAAAAAGGAATAGGAAAATGGATACAAAGAAAGCAAGGAAAGGTGCCTTACGATTTCAGTATAATGCTGATTAACATTGTATTTTTTCTGCTTACAATACATGTACTTTTTTTAAAAAAAATTGCCCTTGAAAATCTATCTTTTTCAGAATCTCTCCTTATGCTTATAAGGGATCAATATTAAATGACAGGATCGCACTTAAATTACGGATTTACCTGTAAATAAATTCAAAAATCTAATTCAGAGTTACGAGTACTTTGCCAAAAAGGCTATTATACAATCCAAGAATATTTAGATGATAAACAAGCTTAGAAATGAGCTGTTCACTCAACTATGCTACTCAAGCAAATTATTGTATTTAGACTAAGTGTTTACCACTTATTATTTTGCCCTATGAGTTTCTTGCCAGAGTCTTTTCGGGCCGGGGCCACGTTTCGAACCGGTGTGGTCCATTTGTTAAACTAGTACTTAATATTTTGTTTTAATTTTAACGTTGTATATTAAGTGTCGTTTTAATAGTTATACAGAATACGACTTTTGTCATTGACAAGACTGGATTCAGTTGAATAATCTTACTTTAATTCTAATTCTTCGATGAATACAAATTCTGAAATCGATGTATACTCAATAAATTGAACAGTTCGAAGAAAACAATGCCTTCTTGACAAATTTTGGTGTCCATTCAACCATCTATCTAACAAACCTACTTAATACAAAGAGTAAACCTGCCAGTTTGTTTGCTCCAACCGACAGCACTCTTGCCCACAGTAACTGTAGAGGCTTTAATAAGCTCAGTCTACTTGACCGTGAGATACGTTAACTAAACAGTGACCAGCCCCCTCCCCCCATTGTAGCCGCTCGCTATGATGACAGTTTTGACACGACTGGTTTTGCTCGTTTTCTCTTTTTTGGTATGTGAAGTTTATTTTCTTCTGTGCCAGTCTCGCCATATTTTTCTTTAGTTATTCGTCTAACAAGGGCTTGATGGAATCGCGCTGAAGCGAACCATTTTTAAGGTTTTAACCATGAATTTCGGGACATTGCGGTGGTTATAGTAATAATGATAAGTTAAATAATGTATTTCGAGTTACAAAGACTCAAATTTCATACAAAAAATATAGTTATATTAATGATTTATGTCAATTTCAAACTACAATTAGTGATTCCACTGGCGTTTTCACCAATAGAATGTCACTTTGTCTAAGGCCCCAGTTCATTGTCCAATAAGCGCACCAAAAAAGAGAAAAGGAGCAAAACCAGTCGTGTCAAAATGGCTTTCACAGCGTGTCGCAACTATAGACAAGTGGCAATTCGTTTACCGGCTTATTGAAGAATGGAATGACGAATGTATGGGATTTGACGTATATAACTGTCTTCAACGTATGTCATAAACGTCAAAGTACGTGTGATATACGTCAAATCCCATACATTCGTCCTGCCCGCTCTAATAATCGATAATGTAACTATAATATACATAGTCGCACTGTTAACCGACATTATTAGATTGGTCGATTAATATCAGCAAATCAGCAGTTACGAGCTCCATTTCGTGATTCGTGTTATTGATATTGAAACGTGCGTGGTTAGTAATATCGCAGATTGGTTTATGTATTTGGTTATATGTATATAAAGATAACTTCTTCTTAACTAAAAATATTTTTGATGTTCATTTGAATTTGTGTCATTATTGATGTTCAACATGTTTCTAAATGATTCAGTAACGAATGTATATACTCATCATCGTCCTGGTGATTTTGGGGGACTGACATTAGATCAACACTGAACTTTTGAACAGTTTTTTAAGAGAATTGCTTGACCTGCAGGCTGCATTAAAAATTTGCACTTGAAGTTCATTGTCGCTCTTATATTCCTAGCCAGAACCTCATCCATCATCCAGCTAGGTGTACCTACCTGCATACATGTGCACCATGCTAACCGCTTGGGACCCAATTATTCTGTTGGAGACAAAAATGATCCATTGGAAATGGCTGAAAAGACCCATTGGTTCATTGAACTGATTAAATAAATTGGTGGTGCAGCGAAATATTAACTCCATTAAACATCGCTGTTGGTTCATCTATAAGTTTGCTTTTGTTAAAATATTTCAAATTGTTTGCTAAATCACATAATTGTAACAACAAAACACGTTTAAACTGTACCTAAACGGTTGTGACAATAAATCTGCATAATTTCACGACAACTTCGTGTATCTTAAATAGTCCGAAAATAATAAGATTTATGTTGTTACCAAACCAGAGACGCACAAACCGGAACATTTTAACAAATTGGATGTCGTCAAAACTCTGCTAATTTTGGCTTGGGCCATTAAAAAGACCTCTGGATCAACATTAATTACTGACACCGTAATTTGGCAAATTCAAATGGCCAATTAGTTGCATGCATTTAAGTAACAAAACAAGTCAGGTTTTGTTTTGTTAGGATTCACTTTCTTTAACAATTCAATATTCAAAAGTCAAGCTTAACATTTTATTCAGATTTTAAATTTTTTATCGGACAGTAAAGGGTTGTGATAGTCTATAACAATAGTTAAAGTCCTACACTTACAACAATACTCAATAAAAGACTCGAGAGTCAAAAAAGAGAAAGGAAAGAAAATAGGATGGGGAAAAAATTAAAGATGAAGATGGATATTGCTCTCTCCGGCATTCTCTAAAACAGGTAGGTATTGCATTGCTGTTACACGTCAGTAATAAGTACGAGAGTAATACGCGGTTAAGGGAATATTTCACAATAATACAAAACTTTGGGGATGCGTGAAATATGAATGAAAATTTTTTTATTGAAGTAATACGAAGTTACTCCAGATTTCCTTAGGTAGGGAACGAAGTGACCTGCATTTCATGGTCATTGTTTAACACTTTTATCTGAAAACATTGAGGAATAACAAAAAAATAGAGCACTAATTTAGACACCTTCGAACATTTCAGGTTGTCTAATACTAAATTTAGTGCATTTCAGCTCAGTTGAAAAGTCTACCTTGTTTCACGCAAATGCCGAAAATTCCACATAAACAATGAGTGCTTGTTTTGTTCCGGAATTTAAAGCCTTGCGAGTACCTGCTTAGTTTAGAAGTTCAGAAAATTACAACATTATTTGTACACGATGCCTAAAAGTGTGGTTACCACGTATATTAGACATAATATATACGAATAAAAAAGATTATTTGCGGGCTCGGGGAGCAAAAAATATTTAGACACAATAGCATCACGGCCTAATGAAGCATGCAATGCGAGGGTGTGGTGATTCGTCATGACTGGTCAGCCTCGTGTTAGCTTTATTTAAACTTTCATTTATTTAATGGAATAATTTTGATATTTTGTGCGTGTGAGAAACCTTATAAATTATGCATAGCTGTCCTTGTACAATTAATAAGGTTTAGTTTCAGCATATGTTGGATTAATGTTTGTATTTATTGGGGAAGGAGGAAGGTGTATGTTTTATGTATGTCTACGTATCATTTATCCTAATCACTTTCCTGCATCACTTTCTTATAAATTTGTATAAAAACCGTATTTAAAAATGAATAAATAAATAAAAAGGATAATCGGGTTCTCTGAGTTTCTTGCTGGTATCTTCTCAGTAGAACCAACTACCGAACCAGCGAAAAAATCATTTTCAAATGGTTTACTTTTTTGTTTATTTCTTGACACAATTGTAATATTTTGACGTTCATATGTGCTCTTTATGTGCCTAAATTGAATAAACGAAATTGATTCTTGAATCTTTGATTCATCATCCTCATAAAGATTTCCTAGTTGCGTCTAAAGTCTTTTCTTTAGATACCGGTATCCACTTATTGTTAAGATTGATATACTTCTCCGAAAGCGTCTACCGTCTGACCAAGAGAAAAGTCTACGCCATCGTCCGATTTTCAGCAGACGCACCGACTAGAAGGGTTAGTTTGGGCCCCAATTAGGCATCAGCAGGCTCCATTACACCTGTTTTATTTATAAAGGCAATGTGAATAAAGAGTTACATAGTGTACTTTTTATTCCCGTAGGAAATTTATATGTCAATATGCTGGTCTCGGAATGCTGCGTAAGATCTCATTTTTATTTCATTAACTAACTGACCCCGCGAACTTCGTACCGCCTAACAGTTGAGTCTTTTTTTTTTCTCTCCGTAAGAGTCATCCTCGTACTTTAAGGAATATTCTAAAAAAACAATTAGCGAAATCAGTTCAGCCGTTCTCGAGATTTGCGCTTAGCAACACATTTAGGGATTCATTTTTATATTATAGACATAGAAGATTATGTCATAATTAAAATGTCAAATACAGTAATTGCAAGTAGCCAGCGTTGGATCACAATGGCTAGCCTTTGCACCAAGTATGACTTAAAAATGTTTCTATAATTGGTGAATATACATTCCTATTTCATTAAAAGGTAATTTTTATAGCGAAATATCATTAACTACCTTTACGAGTTTCAAATTATATAGCCACATCTATTTTCCTCAGGCACTTGTTTATCCCTACTGCCTTTGATTAGGTACTTTTCAAGTACAGAGCCCTAAAAATAAAAAGAACTTTCATATAGGTACTTTCTAGATATATACTTGGCAAATAATTTGATCACGTTTTCCCTATCTTCTTATATGCCGGTTCGTCATTAACCGTAGTACCATAAAATGCTACAGCCGTTGGGGTGGCAATGTGTAGGATAATTGCCCCCTTTTTCGCGGGGTGGAGTACAATTACGATGAATACGTGGAGTGCGTATCGATCCAACTTGTCTATCCGAAGCAATCCCTAAGGAACAATATGGGCACACTACAACACTTAGGTACACGGGTAAAGAGAAGTCACTTACCGCGCGCTGCTCCTTTGGTGATTTGTTGGTGGCCACCAACTGGTCCAGGTGTCGGGATGCTTGTAACACTTGCACTATAATAATGCTCGTGATGCGGTGAGCTGCTGAGACCTCCAATTAATACGAATGTCGAAGCGAGACTGGTGCGGTCGAGAGGTGGCGCGCGCGGCACTGCCAATCTCTCTTTCTCGAAATACCCGCATACCATGTTATCGCAAGTACCCTCATATTCCATAAGTTTCGCTCGGACAAACTATCGGATCGATAAGCACCCGCCACAACACGCTCCCCGCCTTGACAAGGTCCATAGCTAAGTAGGGGGAGCTAGGTAATGAGGTAATTCCGATCTAAGCGGTTAAGTTTCATAAATGTAAGGCACTCTGATAATATTAATGAACCGTTACAGCAGATGAAACAGTAAATAGCGTAAAATGTATATTATTATTATAACCCAAGCAGATACCCATAGGGAGACCGATTGAGGCTTGATCACGAAATTATTTAAATAAATATTAAATTAAAATGCGGTTGAAAAATAAGTATTAAGGAAATTTAAATAAATTTTATTGGGTTGGCAACGGATACAGCTTAGTTACAGGACGTTTATAAATTCCGGACGCGGTTTTGACAGACGCGACTCGAACTATGCCATCTGTACCCGGGAAAACTTCGGTTATAATGCCGAGTGGCCACGATAAAGGTGGTACGTTATCTTGACCCAAGAGGACAATAATGCCGATCTCTATCGGACGATCAGGCGTACACCACTTCTGTCGAGTTTGTAACGTATTTAAGTATTCCACGCGCCATTTTTTCCAATAACCCAATACCAACTGATCCAGAAGCCTCTTGCGGTTTTTTAGATTAATACCTTCCTCTGTCAGTTCAGAAGAAGGCAAGTAGGTAAGCGGACTGGACATTAAAAAATGTGCCGGTGTGAGCACCTCGGGGTGTGGGTCCGATGACAAAACACTAAGCGGTCGCGAATTTAAAAGGCATTCTATCTGCACCAATACGGTCAAAAGTTCCTCATACGTGAGAAGCTGCTTACCAATGACTCGGAACAAATGAGTCTTAACGCTTTTAATATTGGATTCCCACAGACCTCCGAAGTGCGGAGCTCGCGGTGGGATCATAGTCCACTTAATTTGAGTTTTGAGTAGTTCCCGCTTAATGTCCGACTGAACAGCTGAATTTAATAAAAATGAGTATATTTCATTTAGCTGTGCTTTCGCACCTATAAAATTTGTACCATTGTCCGAGTACATAACGGACACTGGACCCCGGCGCGCAATAAATCTTTTGAAAGCGGAAAGAAAAGCTTCTGAGGTGAGATCCGAAACGAGTTCTATATGTATGGCCTTAGTGACCAAGCATATAAATAAACATATATAGACCTTCTGCGAGCGTTGTCCTCTGCGGCGAGTAGGTACATACGCAATAGGACCAGCTAAATCCACCCCAGTATGCACAAAGGCCTTGGCATCGCGGACCCGGTATCCAGGCAGATCAGCCATTTTGGGCGTCGGGTGCACCGGATTTAAATGAAAGCAAGAGTTGCATTTGCGGCAGCGCGAACGAATAACGGTCCTACCATCCAATATCCAAAACCGTTGCCTAATAATGGACATCAATAGTCCAGGGCCCGTATGACAGTACGTATTATGGTAGTGATCAATTATTAAATCAACTACACGGTCATGTTTAGGTAGTAGTGCGGGATGTTTAGCTTCGTAGGGTAGGTCAGACTTTGAAAGTCTACCCCCGATTCGTAGGATTCCGTAATCGTCCAGAAAAACAGACAGACTGCGTAATTTTTTAGAAGGGAGTTCGCCGGCCCTAATCAGGTTCACCTCATTAGAGAAATGGATATTTTGAACAATTCGAATAACAAATTTTTCAGCGGTTTGAATATTTTGAATAGAGTCCTGACTACCTAATCTATTCGTAAATTTAAGAATACAAATGAATGTCCGCAATAGCTTATTCCATGAGCTGATGCGATCAGCTATGGCAGCTAGAGCGTGCGGTTCAGTCTTTGAAGTTTCGGCCACAAATGCCTTGGATTTCAACTCTGGTAATGTATCCCACTCAGTTGGGATGAATTTTAAGGGCCATTCATTTATCGGCTGATGAAGCCAAGTAGGGCCGTCCCACCAGAGCGAATGTGCAATCAAATCTGATGGCAGCATTCCGCGTGAAAGACAATCGCTAGGGTTCGTTTTCCCCGATACGTGGGTAAAACAAGCCGCAGGTAAATTTTCCTGAATTCTAGCGATACGGTTGCTTACGAAAACAGACCATCTATGGGGAGATGAGTGAATCCACGAGAGAGCTATGGTGGAATCCGAAAAAGCGTAAACATCCTGAATAGGTACGCGAACGGAAAGCTTCTCTTTAACCACGCGAACAAGCTTGGATAGAAGCAAAGCTGCGACAAGCTCCAATCGCGCCAGCGTCGTAATCTTGGCGGGGGAAACTTTAGACTTAGCACATAGGAGTCGGACAGTGATATTACCATCAGGGTCAGTTATGTGTAGATAGATACAACAACCATAACCACTGAAGCTGGCGTCGCAAAAGGCTACAATATTTACCACAGAGTCCTTAAAAACTCCAATATGTCGCGGTATTTTTAAAGAAGAGAGTGCCGTAAAATCCCGGGTAAAGGCGGTGAAACGACTGACGATATGTGCCGGAGGTTCCTCATCCCAATCTATCTTAGCCAACCAAAGTTCCTTGATGAGGATTTTAGCGTACAAAACGACCGGAGCCACAAGACCCAGCACGTCAAACAAGCGGGCTACCAGCGATAAAATGGTACGTTTCGTACATTTATTTTCCATTATGACGGTAGTCAGAAAAAACTGATCGTCAGCGGGTTCCCAGGATAAGCCAAGGATCTTGAAATTATTTGAATTGTTGTCTAAAGGCGAGAAACATACCGGCGAGCGATGAGATTCAGGCAACGTCTCTAATACAGCGGGCTTATTACTTGCCCATTTGATCAGATCAAATGAACCTATTTTAAGTAAGTCAATTAGTTCGCGAGATAATTCCTTTGCCAAAGGTATATCGGGAACTGAATAAACATAATCATCCATGTAAAACTGAGTTTCTATTAATTTAGAAGCCTCAGGGAAGCGGTCACTATGCTCACCCGCTAAATGACGTAAAGTGCGCATAGCTAAATACGGACTGGGCTTTAATCCGAAAGGTAAATGCTTGAAACTAAAGGTGCGTACCTGTTCGGTTTTATTGAAACGAAATAAAATTCGTAAGTATTTCCTATGGTGCTCATTTACACCTACCCTCAAAAACATCTGTTTAATGTCTGCGGTCATAGCTACCGGGAACGTGCGAAAATCAAGTAATAATAAAAATAAATCGGCCTGTAAATTAGGTCCGACATGTAAAATATCATTGAGTGACAACCCTGAGTGAGTTTTCGCACTAGCGTCTAAGACCACCCGAATGGTGTCCTTATCCGGCCTAATAACGGCGTGATGCGGCATGTAGTAGCCTTCCTCAGTTAATTCATTATCAGGTACCTCAGCCAAGTAACCCTGAGCTATATAATCGGCGATGGTCTTATTATAATTTTCGCGTAGGGTAGGTACTTGAGCAAATTTTCGCTCGAGCGCAAGCAGACGGCGATGAGCCACTCCGCGAGAATTGCCTAGCTCAGAAGGGTCTCGTGAGAAAGGTAAATCGATAAAATATCTACCGTCCCTAAATAAAACTGAAGAATTAAAACTATTTTCGCATTCCAAGTCTTCTGGACTGATGATTCGTTGTGTTGGGATTTCCTCTAATTCGAAAAATCTTTGCAAACTCGAATCAATATCAGTAAGCGAGGTAAATGACGAAGAGGTAGGTTTCGTATCATTTAGACATGGAATGTCCCCCATGAGTACGTAACCGAAACTAGTCAATATGGCGGGCGGTGCGCGATTACCCGAATCGACCCTATCTCCCAAGTAAATATACGGAAATAGTTGAACACCAAGAACTAAATCAATTTCTCCCGGTAAATTCCAGGTTAAATCGGCAAGCGGTAAATTATTCAAGTAGGACAAATCATCATTTATTTTAATGTAATTAGAGGGTAGTTTGTCCGTAATGCAGTCAACTACCAGCGCATGAATATAATATCTATTGTTAGGATTAATTCGAGACTCAATTGTAAAATGAATAAATCCATGTACGGGTCGCGTGGTCATACCAACACCTTGCAACGACGAATTACACAACTTAATAACCGGAATGTTCAAACGCTTACAACAATCCATGGTAATCAAATTATTTTGAGATCCGTTATCAATCAAACATCTAAGCGTCATTCGATTTTTATCTCGATTATTACAATGCGCGTATACTTGAGCGGTAGCTAGCAGTATAGTGTAATTATGTGGATGGCTACCGGACGTCAAGGCAATCGATTGCGTCTTGGCTAGTGTGTCATCTTTTTCAGCGGCCGGGATTCGAACCGGCTGCGCCGCGGGCGCGGACCGCTTCTTGCTCGAGGAATCCGTATTATTATCATTTGAAAAATGCAATAACGAATGATGTTGCTTTTTACAATACTTGCAAACATTACGCGATTTACATTTGGTTATGGAATGAGATAGGCTCAGACAGTTCACACAACCACGTTTCGACTTAATAAAGTCAAACCGGGCTTGCGGTGATTCTAAGTTTTTAAAATGTAAACAATTAAACAGCGGATGCCTATCTTCATTGCACAAAGGACACATTGAAGCCGTCTCGGAAACCGGTTCGTTACTCGCGATGAAAGCTTTAGAATTACTAACACTAGCTCTTGCGCGCGGCTCGACTTGTGAATTATTTTTATTCGACCTTTCAAGTACTTTCACATAATCCTGCATAAATGAGATTAATTCTAGGTAGGAAGGGAATTCCTTCTTGCTTACGCTATTTTCAAATTGCTGTATTGTTTGCGAATCAAGCTTTCGCAACCCACAATATAATAGAATAAAATCTAATAAGTCAGGTATGTTTAATTGTTTCAATGCCGCGACAGACGCCGAATATTTTTCTATATAGTTATTCAAACTGATAGCATTACCGGTGCAACCTTTAATATTAAAAATGTTATTAAGGTAATGCTCACCTAAACTGCGATTGTCCTGATACTTTTTTACAAGACTATCCCAAAGTATCCTATAGGTATCCCCCGATGGAACAATACCTGCCGTTATTTTTAACGCATCGTGCGTTAAATTGCTTATTAGGTATTGTACGCGCTGTGCATCCGTGAGATCGGCATTAAGGTGCACATTACTACGAAATATCTCAAAAAATATTGGCCAGTTCTCTGTCTTTCCGTCAAAGGTACGTATGGGAATTGGCGGCAAGTGTATCTTAGATTTTTTTATTATCGGCTGTAGATGCCGTTGTATTATTTGACCTAATGAGATTCCGCTTATATTTGATCGTGGAATATAAGTCCTCAATAGAGCTCAAGCTGGAATAGTCTGGCGGGGTACCATCAATTGCAAATTTTACCTCATTAATTTCATCAACTATTTCTTCAAATCTGCTGTATTGCTCAGTAACGGATTCAGATTGCGAAAGGAATAGTTCATTAGAACGGGAATCATAATTGGAAATATTTTTGCATAATATATATATCCGATTAATTCGTACGAAAATCGCTTCTTTTTTAGCCGTTAGCTGTAATAGCTTGCTTTGAAGTTTAGCAGTAGGCATTTTAAAATTAGAATTGGATTAGGTACTAAATAATTTAATTTGATATTAACCTGTCAAATACCAACCGGTGCCCGGGCACCGCGAGTGTTAGGTGAGAATTTGTTAACGTGGGTAGACATGAAAATTTTGCTTAAATGCGAAATTTATAATGCGGGTAGAAAATTTCTATATTAATCAATATAAAATTTTTTATTAAATGCGGAATTTAATAAACGCGGTTGGGAAATTGTATGCACTAAGTAGGTATGTGGCTGATAACCTATCCTAGGTTCGAAGGGACCATTAAATGGGGTGGCAATGTGTAGGATAATTGCCCCCTTTTTCGCGGGGTGGAGTACAATTACGATGAATACGTGGAGTGCGTATCGATCCAACTTGTCTATCCGAAGCAATCCCTAAGGAACAATATGGGCACACTACAACACTTAGGTACACGGGTAAAGAGAAGTCACTTACCGCGCGCTGCTCCTTTGGTGATTTGTTGGTGGCCACCAACTGGTCCAGGTGTCGGGATGCTTGTAACACTTGCACTATAATAATGCTCGTGATGCGGTGAGCTGCTGAGACCTCCAATTAATACGAATGTCGAAGCGAGACTGGTGCGGTCGAGAGGTGGCGCGCGCGGCACTGCCAATCTCTCTTTCTCGAAATACCCGCATACCATGTTATCGCAAGTACCCTCATATTCCATAAGTTTCGCTCGGACAAACTATCGGATCGATAAGCACCCGCCACAACAGCCGTAATTACTAGTTCCGTAGTAAGTACGTAGTAATTATTACTATCTATAAACTTAAGTTGATGTACCCAACTTCCTACTGTCCTACTTATATAAAGGTATGATTCTGAAGTCGACCGCATACGACAACTGCAGTTACAGCGTACCCATTACTTGCCAAACTCCGATACGGATAAAGTAGACCATTGAGAAACCGCAATGAATTACGCGTACCTGCTGAGTGCGTCTGCAGTTATCGTATGCGGTCACCTTCAGAAGCATACCTTTAATGTGAAAGTTTGTGATGAAAGCTGAAAGATTCTGGCTAAAATTGGGTACAGGTATATTTTACTGTCTGAAATATGTGAAATATCGCTTATAGCGATAAGGCCGCCCTTGTACTGATTCCTTAGACATCATTTTTAAATTTGTATTTTATATGGTGTACAATAAAGTATAAATAAATATATAAATAAATAACCCATAGGCTACTTTTTTTAAAACTGAAGCGGGAACGGGATAAAAATTTCATGCGGACGAAACCGCGAGTATTTTTTAGTGTAGGAATTATAATAAGCACAGGCTTCTATGAATATGGGGTCAACATCAGCTACAAGCGAGTCTACCTGCCAAAGTTAATTAACTACAAACTGCGAACTTAGATAATAGCTAACTAATAGAAATGCCATACTCAATATTATTCGGTTTTGTAGTCATTATTTAAAGATCAGAGCAACGAGGAATTATCTATAATACATTGTTATGTCACGGGGACTGAACAAAGCACTCCACAGACTAAGGAAAGTTATCTACGAAACACACAAGTTGTTCCACAACACTAATACTGTGTGCCTTATAGCGGTCGCTTCAGCAACATTGAGTGTCAAGTGTTGTTTCATTTGTTTAATAAAGTGGAGCGAGTAATACTGAAAACCCTTTCACTGAATCTATACTATACAGTATGTTTTCTTTTACCTAGGAAGTGATTGTTAATAATTCAGTATGGTAACTTATAACGTCAAGATTTCAATTCATTATATAGAGTAACTCAAAACAATACATGGTATATATTCCAATATCTGTACTAGTAATTTCATAATTGATCTGAGTAGGTGACCCTATCATTATGTAAAGGGTTCTTTTCCGAAATTTTCGAAACGGGTCAGCTAGTTAAAAAATTAAAACGTAGGCAAAATTTACGATATCGCTTAAAACTGATTCATTAAAGCCTTTACTATCACAGAAATCCTAATGTTTGTTACGCTAATAATAGTAAAAAGTGATGACCGCTCGTATCGAACCGATAACTTGTTATTAATTGCTCTCGTTTTTGTGCATAGCCATACTTTATGGAGGTTAAGATAGTTCTGATTCATTGGTAGTTTTAGTTGAGTTAGTAACTGTTATGGTTTTCGGAGTAGATAATAATTTTGATATATAATCTTTGTTAAAAGACGGATTACCAGACGAAAGGAATTTTCTTATTAAGACGACATTGAAATTGGTAATATTTAAAAATTAAAATGTTAGCACCTATTATATCACCCACAGTGTTTTTAGCCCTAAGTAAAATCTTGTAATTCTATCCAAATATTGTAATAAGTGTCAGTGCTACTTCTTCAACTATAAATACCGTCTGTAATTATTGTATACTGTAGAACAAATAAATGCCTATTATTTAGTCGCCTTGTACTATATCCAAAGCGAAGGTTTAACGCCATCCGGAATCACACCGTCAATATCTAAATTATTTTATTAAAGTAATTTATTCTATTTGAAGCTGAAAACGTGATGAAATCTGATTTCACACCAAAAACAATCAACAAACTTCCTCAAAGGTGGGTGACGTGACAGCACTCCCAGCGATTGCATTGAAAAATAAGGAAAATAACATCAAAATACCTTGACTGGCCGAAATTAATGTGTTTTACGAAAAAAATAATCGAAAACATTTTCCACCCACGAAAACAAAAGGCATATCTTCCTGTTATTAAGAAATTAATGCAAGGTGGCTGTTTACGGTTGAACGATAAGGCATACAAATAAGTCAGCAGTGTGGGTTTTCCCCAAAAAGCCCAGAAAATGTTTTGCACATTAAATTTTGGAAACTTTTTGCAATATGCGCTTATTATCTCTTAACCCTTTTGGTAAACATCGCGTATGCGTGCTTAAAATGTAAATAATTATATGTTTACTGTGATTTTACATTAAAAGCTGTAATGTATCATATTACACTTCCAGATTTAGTAGATGTTTATTACAATAATTCATCATAATTGATATATAATTTTCCCGGTTCCTGGCAGAATTTGGGCCACCCCATCTCCTCCCTTGCGGTGTCGTACAAGGCGACTAAGGGATAGGGCTGTTTAACATCAGACAAATATATACAGTCCAGACTCAGCCTATACATGGCTGGAGTCAACAATAGTGCCCGGAAAACGGCAATAGGCTCACCCCTATTACGTGGGACCTAATACAATGATTGGTGTAATGTTGGTGCTAATACTGTTAATTCACCTCTCCTTAACCTTCCGGGGATAAAGGCGTGATTGTATGTATGTATATAGATTATACATTGTATAATCTATATTCTGGAATTATCTTCATGAATAATATATTCATCCGTGTATACATTATGTATTTTGTGTTTTTTCAGCATAAGAACACTGTTTTAAGTATTCTTTATATATTGTTACGTAAAGAATTTCTTACAATTTCGAAATCAAATTACTTCAGCGAAGGAACTAGAATTGATTTAGAAGAATTTATTTGTTTAATTTTGCCATAATTTCAATTCAAATTGCCTTTGATTAATTTTCTTAATTCTTTAGTTCTATAATTAGACTCTAAAATCATAACAAAAATAGGACTAGTAGGTAGTATAAAATATAGGTACCTATTTTCTTTTTTAATCACAAAAAGCGAGTTTGTGTTCTATTACGCACATATCTATAAGTATCTGTCAAACCGTTAAAACAGATAAATTCCTAGAATTTAACACAAAATCCAAGGAATTACGAATAGCTCACGGCTGAAGTGAAGACTTAAACACAATAAGTCGTCTCGTCCTATTTCTCTGGCTAAGGGGATTTTGCTCGAATTAACATCGAAGTCTATGTTGGGGACCTAAGCTCCCAATAGGCTTTAAACGGTTCTCGTGACATGGAATTGAAGGCGAAACAGGGCAATAGAAACTTATGTTACTTGCGATTTATTACTCGGTATAAAATGTTTAGTGTATTTTATGTATCGAAAGAAGAAGAAAGAAGACTGCCTCTGTGGCGTAGCGGTAGTGAACGCGGCTGCTACGCAGGAGGCGCGGGTTCGATCCCCGCTCAGTGCCAATATTTGTATGCATGAATATAAATATTTGCATTGGTCTGGGTGTTTCTATGTATAATATGTATGTATTTACAAAAAAAAAAGTATCTAAGTACGTATATCCGCATTCTAGATTCCTTAACACAAGCTAATTAAGCTTACCATGGATCTAGATAGCGTTGTGTAGAATGTTGTAGAATATTTATTTATAAAAAGACTTTCTGACACATTTAGCTCATTTTCCGTAAATAATAACACCAACAATTCATCCTAGTTCGGGTATTTTGGGATAACTTACGCTTCAAGCATGATAGAATCCATCCAAAAGTGAATTTCTTTCAGTGAGTGATATTTGTGTATCCGACAATATCATGTCGAACAGAAACTTGTAAAAAGTATTTATTAGGTACTGTAATTTTGAGAAAAGTGGTCATTTTGAGATGTGGTCACTTTGAGATGTGGTCATTTTGAGAAGTGGTCATTTTGAGAAGTGGTCATTTTGAGAAGTGGTCATTTTGAGATGTGGTCATTTTATGATGTGGTCATTTTGAGATGTGGTCATTTTATGATGTGGTCATTTTGAGAAGTGGTCATTTTGAGATGTGGTCATTTTATGATGTGGTCATTTTGAGAAGTGGTCATTCTGTGCCGGAGGGCCTATATAACGCGACAATTTAACATATGAATAAAACCATTATATAATAATAAATCAAATTGTTAATATAACTACCTACATAAAAATAGGAGCCCCCTATGTCCTTTTGAAACATTATGACTGCTATCACTGATATCAGTTGCATCCAAACCTTGTTCTTGAAAGCCCGAGGTCTGCTCTCATACTCCCTCCTAGTATGCTTATGGATTGGTTCATTTTTTTATACCACTTAGGTGGCAGACAAGTCCACCTGATGGAAAGTGACTACCGTGGCCTTTGGGCGAATGCAACACCAGGGGAGTCACACTCATGCTGCCAATCCTGTAAGAACAGAAAGATTCTGTGCCGTCAGCGCAGAAGACAAGCAGCGGGAGCAACGGCTATCTGATTCAACAGCAAAAATAATATTATGGGAGATGTGTAGGTAGGTACGTCAGATTGCGAAATGTGACTAGGTACTTTCTTTCTCTGTCGAAAATATTTCAACCGTTTATAACCATGAGACCATGTCTTGCCGGTGATTCACAGACGATGCTCACCTGGCTTTACCACGGGCATCTTTTCCTCACAGTTTTACTGGGTGTAATTTGGGGTAATCTGGGGAAATTTAAATTTTGTCGTGGCTCACCAACATATACTGTTTTGATGTCGATTTAAAAACACACGTTTCAAAAACAGCCCGCGACGACTTCGTCAACATTTTGCTTATTGTTATCGTTTCCCGGGCCGCTGGTACCGAAATACAATTTCTGGGCAACCGTTTACAAAACGATAAACAAACAGTTGAACAATTTTCCTGTAAATGAACATTAAAAGTGTTGTTTTTTTTTTGTTCGCATAATCTAATGGCGCTTATGGATCACCAATTTGCTTGCACAATAATTTCGTTATTGTCGATGCTATTTTTGATACCTAGAAATCAGATAGCCACCAGCAGTGGCCGCTAACAGAGAGTGATTTCCCAATTGCGTATCAAGTTTGCTTAATGGCGTGGCAATCTCACCTGTGGCAACTGATTGATTACCCATGACAGCGTGCGGTTTTAGTAAGCTCGAGCCCGAAATAACCATCATCGCTGGCTCCGATTAAGAGGTTACCTAAAATATAAACATCCGAATTGAGAACCTCCTCTTTTTTTAGAAGTCGGCACTACTTGCGAAAGAGTAGTGTCACGGGAAATGCAGTTTTACCCATGGCACTGCACTGGTAGTGTCACGCAGTAGTGTCAAGGGAAATGGAGGTAAAAAAAGCTTACTCCCGTTAGACCTCCCAAGTCTAAGGGGAAAGCTGGTGCCAGAGCTTCATTCATTGCTTAGCAAGTAGAACAAGTAATATGTGAGGTCAGGTTGAAAAGATATTGATAAGATCATGTACTCAGTCTATACGCTCTACACTGACATTATTATACAAATATCATGTTCCAAGACAGAAGCTCCCTAAGAACACTAAGAATGCTCTCTAAGACCTATAAATATACTTATTTCAAATTGGAAAAAGCGAAATCAATACTCCTTTCTCCAATTTAAAATAATTTGTTTAGTTTAGCATACTAAATGCTTTAAAATTATCTCAATATAAATATACTGTTTCAAAGTATAGATGCTCCCTTTTCGATAAGTGTAGATGCTCCCTGCTACGATATTATACATCTACCAATGAATTTATAGAAATTTCTCCGTCTACCCTCCGCATTCAGTTTATTCCATCTACCTGCATACACCGTTTTCAAAAGGCTGATTAATGATCGCACGTTGAAATATAATTGAATGTTAAGACGTTACGACTTCATCGAGGCGCAGAAATCAAAGGCAATACCGTTATTGGAACGTGAATCATTGATTTTGGAAGCAATAGAGGAAAATTGTCTTGTAATCGTTCAGGGGCTCGTTCACTTTCTGTAGCTTGATATTGATAACCGTTTTCAATAATATCAATTTTGCTGGAAATAGAGTTTCGATTAGAAAAGTGCTTATTAGTATACTAGAACCCATGTCAAAAACTACGCTTAGTTTCAGTGGTTTCAGATGGCGTTATGTAATTTGTCCTAGAAAAATTGTATTTATATAATGTAAAAGTTCCTTCTTAGTACAGTCCCGGGTCCTTAAAAGTCTGAAAAATCATCTGATGAGGCCGTTAAGCCGTGGGCCGCCATTGTAATATTGTTGATTTTGCAGCGGTGACTTTTTTCTTGAGACTTTGCCTTGTGCTTACCAGTAAGTGAGGTAAAGCCTATATAACTGTGTCCTATATAAAAAAGTCTCACGACATAAAGAACTCACAAAACAAACTATAACCATACATTATCAACATTCGCAAACAACATCTATTTTTTATAAAGTGTTCCAAATATCCTTCCAAAGTTTGGACAGGTATCGTGCTCGGGTGGCTGTAATAAGTTACCGCTTGGCGGCAGTTGGTGATGATTAATGAACAACAAATTGACTATGTCACAACACCATTGAGATAACACAAAAAATAGAGCACACAGCAGCCTTATTTTATTGCACTATGAGACATAAATCAGGTGAAGACTTACGAATTGTAGACATAAATATTTATTTAAAACATGCAGTAAACAAATATATCAGAAAGAGAAATGCGAAGTGTGCTATAGTTTGTCACTCGTAGATTAATACTATGTTATGTATGGTATGGAATTTATGGCGTATATGGAACTATTTTTTCTGTATTTAGATTATATGAATATTGTACCACCAAAACAAAAAAAAAAAGTAATTTACGGTGAAATGTATTCAATCCAATTGGAGCTTCACCACTTGATCTACATAATATACCTTACATTATTGTCACATTCTGACTGGGGTAGGCAGATACATCTTAAAATAAGCTACGATCCTGGCGTACACCTTCCGTTTATTCTACTTCCATAATTGTTTTCATACAGGCACGCTATTTTCTAATATATTATTTTAGTGATGATGGCCTCATCTTCAAAAGCGATTTTTGCACATCTGGAAATGGGCAATAACCGGCAATAGGCTCGTGCTCGTACCCTATTACGTAAAACAAAGATATTGCTTACTAACCTCTGAAGCAGGTGTATAAAGTAATAGATTAAATTTAAGAGCAAATTAATATCGTAACCAATATAACATTACAACATGTACGTGGGGAACAAATGCCTGGCAATGGCGCCCCCGCCGGGTTCAGGTAAAAGGGGTAGGCCCAAGAAGTCCTGGCTTGACGTCGTGGAGGGTGACATGCGTGCAAATGGTCTCACTTCTATGGATGCCCAAGATCGTGCGAAGTGGAGGAGGAAGAGCCGGAAGGAGGACCCTGAGCTCCGAGGTCATCTTGGCCAGGGATGCAATCAGGATAATGCGTCTACATGAGGATGATAATAACATTACAACCTACGTTTATTTTACGACTAGATGAATATAGTATAGGATATTAATATTATTGTAAAAATACCCATGGAAAGGGGACTCTTTTGTCCGCTCTTAGCCTCCTTATAGGGCCATTGTGCGTGAGTACCCATTTGCTAGTTTAAAATGTAGGCAGATATGAGATACATGTACCAGAGAATAATGGACTTGAATTGATTTTATTGTAGTAATACCTAGAACATCATACTAACATCATAACTTTTTCACTTTTATATTAAGTACGCATCAACCATGACCACTTATTCGCAGAAATAACCATGTGGACATCACTGTGCCATACCATATCGTTCCAGGAATATTGGTACAATGTGCACAGTGTGAATGGTACTTCATCCCACGCAAACTCAAGCTGTGGAATGAACTCCCTGCTGTGGTTTTCCCAAGCGACTACAATATGAAGTTCTTCAAGAAGGGCATTAGAAGATTTATTCAGAGTCGGCAGCACGAGTGTAACGCCCCTGGTGTTACATACGTCCATAGGCCACGGTAACCACTTTCGATCAAGAGCCTATCTGCCACCTAAGTGGTATAAAAAACAGAACAAGGTAAAAGTATAAAATTACAATGTCTTCACTTACCCTTAACAAGATACATTCAACCTTGTGATCTGTACTTGTGGGTATATTAACCCTCTTTACGAATAATTCATTTCATGATTTTCATGACAGCTGTAAATATTTAACATTCGATATTTCAAAGGAAATGTCTTTGACTGAATAAATAAGAATATCGGAGACATGTTTCATCAGTAAATAAAATAACGTTGAAAATTATGACTTAGGGGTAACGAGTTGCTTGTTCTTAATGCATAAGATATTTTACATAAGAATTGAATTTATCTTAATCAAAGGAACATCAGAGATAATAAAATGGAATAACTACTCGAGTGGTTTGTTTTAATATTTTGATATTTGAATAGGTATAGGTACGAGTATGTCTCAATAATTTCAATCCTTTTTTTCTGCATGGAAAGCCTCTGGGTGTCACAATGCAAAGAGACTAGTTGAACTTATCAAAATGGAAAAGGTGTTTGACTTAATACAGGGAACGACGAAGCACATCCACCCCCAACAAATCCTCGACTACCATTGCTGACCCTTTCAACCCTTTTTGTGCAGTATTCGAAAGTATTAAATTGCTCTACAAAACTTGCACTAATTACAAAAATTATGCAAATAGTGAGAATTGTGAAAACAATGTTGGATATGATACGCCACTGAGGTAATCAACTCGAAATTTGAACAACAAAACTAGAATAAAAACAGCGTCACCTACATTACTAAATAACTGCGGTAGGTAGATACAAGAGACCGCAATGCAAAGTGCCCTCTAATTCTAACCACCCGTATAATAATAGCGAAAATGAGATGCATATTCCTATTATAGTACTAAAAACAGCGTCCCTACATCTATTTCAATTTACCCACAAGTTTTGGTGCGAATATAACCAGTAAAAGTAATTTGCATAACCATAGAGTCGGTAATGGAGGAAAAAGGTCGGCTATTGGCCTGCCATGGTGGGCTGAGTGGCTGACACTGTTAAGGCTTAAGAAAAAGCCGGGAAAATAGGTGATAAGTTTTTAGTAATATAGCAACATCGGTGGAAATTAGGATGGTTGGTGGGTAACTAGTATAATCTTATTTTAGGATTATAAATGTGAAAGTTGGGTTTAATTTTTGAATATTTTTTACAGAATCACGCACGAAGGACTGCAATTAAGAACATTTGGCGCAGTGATAGATTCAATCTCATTTCAGCGCTATTGCCCACTTAGGTAACAAGGACCATGAAAGAATCTTGATCCTTGTTACCCACGTAGCTTGATAAAACGTGACCTCAGGGGTAAAAGTAACTCTAACGTATTGTCCCTACAATATCATGGACATGCAGATTACCGTGTATGTGCGAATTCTTCACGAGGCCTCTTTGCGTGGCTCCACACTTCTGATTGTGTCACCCCAGCAACAGCTATGCTTTGGGGACATTCAAACGAATAATATAATCTAACGATGGTATTATAGATCTGACCCTTCTACCTAACTAGCATTTTAGGGGCACAAATGCCACAGGCATAGATTCTAGCTTGGTATAACACAACATAGACTACTTTTTATCCCTAGAATAAGTTTATAGGCGAAATCAGAATTCCATGCGGATGAAGTTACGGGTTAGTATTATTGTCATACGAAAATTAACCTGCATGAATTAAATTTATCCCAAAAATAAGAGGAAATTTTGTTGTGACCACGCCTCTCACCATACAAGGACAAATATTCGGCGCATGGAATTCAGGACACGAAAGTGAAATTTTAATTGTTGTGGAAAGTTATTTCATATTTGGAGATTTCAGACATGAAGGGTATGGATTTAAGAGGATATGAGTTTGTATGGCGTTTGTAATATGCATTCAATATGAAGGTTTCGCTATACAATATTTTTAGATAGGTCTAATTGCATAGAAAATATTTTTCATTAAGAATAGATAAAATTTAAGACAGCAGGTTGATGACTTCTGTGCATCAGAGCTCTGTTGAAAAACAGCGCCAGGTTTTTGTTGTATGTTTATACCATGTAGTACTAAATTACTCTTTTTTTTTCTACTTCTTTGTAGATAAATGATAATATTATACAGATTCACGCCTAAACACTAACCCGATGTTGGTAAAATTTGGCATTGAGGTGGTTTATAACCTAAACAAGAACACGCTATTTATTTGGAATTTGCAATTTTCCGCCATGAAAATTTCAGTACGGGTGAAGCCACGAATAGTAGGTAGCTAGTTTCAAATAGGGTCTGAAACTAGTAGATCTACTACCAGATTCGGGTATTATTTTAATTCACATGTGTATAATTAGTGAATCAGAATATTTAGCGCAATTCAACTACTGCAGTCAGAATTTCTATCCAAGCGTAATCTATTAATCAATTAGATTTTAACGATGCATATCAGCCCCTCCTAGATAGTGGCCATTCGTTGGCAGGCGTATTGTAGAATGGAATTACTGTAGGTATACGTATTTTGACGTTTATTGCAGTCGTCAATGTATATCAATCCCATACTAATCTATTTGATCAATCTATTCTATTCTACAAACGTATTGCCACTTATCTAGAGGGGCTGATCGATGATAATCTTCACCGTAAATTGACTTCAGAAATTCTATATAGTGTAAGGATATTTTAGCACCAAACTTCTATAGGAATGACTACGCAGTAGACTTGGCTTCAAGTGCTCTAAATTGAAGACTGGAGTTCTCTTTTAAGATTTATTCGAGTTGAATAATTCGCGCGACGGTATTTTAGAATCATTGCTTTTGAAAAATTGCTCAGTTACTGCTCGTTTTTCTTATATTTTAATTTGGATTTCATGAATTCTTACCTGCAAAACGTAAATCAAGTGGAAATATTGTTATAAAGTATAATTTAATCAATCACTTTAATACTTTCTAAGACTGTAAATGAATAGTCTTCTAAATAGAAAATTAACAATACCGATATACTATGCTAACACGTAAAAGATAAAATCCAATTTCATCTTAACATTATCATGAAAAGACTGGAATTTGATATGCTCACCTTAGATGGTAGATTTAAGGATAAGAATCAATCCTTTCATACGTTGAAAGCCTACACTCATGAAGTACTACATTCGGGACTTTACGCATTCTAATCCGAATCGAAAGGTATACCAGATCAAAAGATTTATTTCCAGACATTCTATTTACATACTTCTACAGCAAAATGATAGTCGACAATTGGTATGAATAATATTATCTTTATGTGGAATATATAGCGAGACTTAAATATTATATGCATGAAGATAATTTTATTTGATATCGTGAATAACGTTGCGGACAATATTCATTCAATTTCAAATTGCTTTTTAAGATAAATGTGTTTTTGTGAATAAATTGTAGTGTACTTTTGAAACACAAATTTTATTTAGAAGATATCGTATTATCTATAGGAGTACATACCAAATTCAAATGGGACTAGAGTTAGGTAGTTTGCTGTAGGCCTTAGCCTACAGCAAATGGCGAGGTTTAAAGCTTGGTCATTTTATGACCGCTGAATGGATGCCACAATACGGAAGACCGCATTGCGGTAGACCCAGACGAAGATGGCAAGCTTAACCGCAATCGTTGAGACTAGTCACTATAGTTCTGCTGGGACGGGATATGCCCGATGCGGCAATTAAGTCGATATTTGGTATGCAGATGGCTCACTGGCTAAGTGTTTTCATAGGCAATTTTATTTACATTGTAACGGACAGTGTCAGAGAATGTATTGAGATATAAATAAGTAGGTACCTGTTATAACTTTAAATATGCTGAAAGGTTGAAAGAGAGGGCCTCGTTGACAGCACGAGGCTGTTCTAATAAGAAATGGGACAGAAAATATGGATTGTATAATGTGGTATAAGTGATATTACTTGTGTGGACTACTGTTTAACTAACAAACTTCTGAGCACTTCTGGAAGCAACAATAAAATCTAAAGGGAATATCTCTATAGACTTATTCTGAAAATGCAATAAATAGACTAATTCCATGACAAAGGTATTGACAAAGTAATGTATCATGTTCAAGGGAAAGTGATGTTAAAGTTAAGTTACTTTATTAAAAAACACTTTTATGATTATCATTAAAGATACGTACTCTTATGAAGATAAAATAAAATAAATCTTTACATGTTTACACAGTACCAAACATTACATGCTCACACGCCCTTCAATTTACACAACACAGACCATCAACAAACAACTAGCCCGTTGTAATCGACCTTTCAGGTCACACGAACCTAACTCAACAGAGTGGAAGAAAGAGCTCTTCACTCGTATCGAGCTCTAAAACATCAGACATACTATGTAAAAATAAACATGCCTCGATGAGAGATTTTCCCGCTTTTTGTACCCACAGAAGTAATATCGCTAAATTCGTCAAGCGTTATGAGGCTTAGCATAAACGTGACAAGAATTGCCTTTGCTTTTTGATCACAGTACGGTCAATCAACACGTAGAGCAGTACTAAAGGTTTTATGGGTGTGTGTATGTGTGTGTGTAGCTTCATATGTACTTATGTATTTATGAGTGAGTTGGTGCGTACGTGCTTTTAACGTAGTACTTTAGGTATGAGTGTGTGTGTGCAATCATTTTGTACGAAAATGTTAATTCGTATGCATTAGGTTTGAACAGTATTATGCATATGTGTTTGTATGTGTATTCAATTCCTGTATCAAATACGATTATAGTTATGAAGATGAATATCGTCGGTGAGCATAAAGCACTTGTTGCTTAGCAGTAAGCGGAACTTCAGCGATTTCGGTGCTATTTTATTCACATTGCATTCCGCTTTCACGTACATCACGTAGTTTATAGAATTCCATTCGGTTCAATTTACCGTTGAATATTCATTGCAACATGCAATAAGACGGTTAAATCGACTTGATTGAGCATTTTTCGATGTCGGCAAAACTATATTTCTTCGAGACGTTTCTTTTGAAGCGGTTTTAAATGAACTCTAGATTTGTTCACTTGGAGCTATATTTTCTTTAGAAAGTTAGCTGTGGATCTTATGTCTTACTAGATCGCTTCATGCGCTGTATTTTAAAGTTTTAAATTACTATTTGGCTTTGACTTGATATTTTAATCACGCGTAATGTACTTTCTCAAAAGATTTTATCATACAGTTTTATTTTAATTTACGAATGGTGATTATATATAGCAATATACGTGTATCACGTCTTAATCCCATTGGGTAAGCAGGGCCATAGCTTGTCATCTGCTTATGAGCTTAATCCTTACAAACTTCACTAATAGAACTGCAAGATCTATAATTACAAAAAAAAACATTAGTCAATACCATAAAAAAAAATATAACTACTAGACAACAGATGGCGCTAAGATATTTGCCAGTTTTCTAGGAGTTTATATAAAATAATACATAGAACATGTTAATTCCAACTTATTTCAAATAATGGCGTTACCTCCTTTTGCGAGCAATATTTTAAACTCGATATTATTGTGTGCCCTAAAAAGCACTCTAGATAATAAAATATAAATCAACATAAATATGAACGCGCAGTTCGTGAGCGAAGCTTACTGTCGGCGTGTAACATTTGTAAATAAAAAGATCAATCTCAGTAACGTTAACAGAGTATATCATTTCGTATTCATTTGTATCGCCTCAAAATTTATTGAAGCTATACAACACCGAGATATGCTATACTTTTATTTTGCAGTCTAAGATGTAATCGTATTATGCAACGGCTAGTAGTATTACGTATTATTGCTGTGTAGGTGGAGTATGTAGAATAGGGCCACCCCATCTCTTCCTGTGGTTGCCGAAAAAGCCCTATGGCTGTTCTTCCTAGACAAAGTGCCCGCTAGATGGGACCAAAAATCATAGTTGACGAAATCTGGGTGTTAATACACCGATGCCTATAACATCTTTGGGGATTTACAGGCATAATGTGTGTATGTATTCCCGTACATATTTTATAAGTGCTATAAAAGGTTTCATGACTGAAGAAGAAGCTTAAGAAGTGTGTAAGGACAGAAACAAAATAATGGTCTGTTGGCTCTGTCTACCTCAGACAGAGAAAGGCGTAAATATATCTGTAGCACCTAAATATAGCGGTAATACCCTTGCGTGTTGTTGTAAACAAGTGATCACCTAACAAGCTACTCTCAGTCATCAATCAATCATAAGCTTTCGAGCATCAAAATTGCCGCGTCATCGACCTGCCGCACAATAACCTCACACACACTGTATAATATATGTTGATGTGGTAATTAATAAATGGTATTTGTCTGTAACATAGTCCTTGAAAAAGATTAAGAACTTTTAATTTATCAGGTTTTTATTTAGTTATATTGCAAATCCTGAAAATCTAGTTATATTGGTAGAGGGTTTGTACAAAATTGTTATTTTACAAAATATATTTGGGTTTACTGAACAACATGATACTCTTGCACAACAGTATCATGTTGTTCAGAAACATTTATGTAATTTTTTTACACTTTTAGTTCAACCATCACGTAGATTTTTTTTTAATAAATCAGTAACAGATGTGCGGCGGGTAATATTTTATCAAAGTGACCAAAATTGGCAAGCGTTTATGAAACTTTGTGGAAAACATAATGATCAAACCTTGCCAATTTTGGTTGCACCGAATGAAAAAATATACTTTAATTTACATGACTTACTTGCGTTAGTAGAATTTTTCTGAAACTTACAGGCAAATTGAAAGTCAACCTCTACAAATAAACTTTTCTAGAAAGTGGTTACTGGTAAGAACAACACTACTAAAAGATAGTAGCTAACCATATTTCCTAGTGAAACTAAATACTATACATTTACTTGAACCTATGTTCTGCAATCCGTTTTATTACTTAATCACGGTGAACCTATATTACTCATAGCCATAATTATTATTGCTTGTTTAATGCGGGGTTTTGATTTGGTTACTGTAATACATCTGTGGTATTATCAAGTATTCTGTTCAACGTTCTTGCTAAATAACAGTAACACAGGAACAGTGATTTCTTTCCCAGTATTTACATTATTTGATCGTTACTAGAGAATAATTCCTTTTTACTTAGCTTCGCTTTCGATTTCACGCCACGTTATTTTCATGGTTTTTATACTATAATGATAGTTCATCGCCCAATGATCTTGAGATTGGCCATCTCAAGATCTCTGTTTGCACTTTCATTGGTGGATCCAGACAAGGACTTTTTGGAGTTATGATCATGACTTGTGAAACATCCTGTTGTTACTTTATTTTTAAACTTTATTGTAATGTTCTTCGACGAATGAACCATGACATTTTGATTTGTATGTGTGGAATTTGTAAATAATATTATGCTATGATAAATTACAAAGTTAAATTAATTGTGTTTTGTTTGACATTTACTATTGTAAGCATATAACTGAAATCTAAATTGACTTTTTGAATTGACATAATAGGTACCTATGGTTAATACACATTATGATGACATTGTTTAATTTTATTTTATATTTTTTTATGTAGCCATTATGTACCAGGACATTTTGATTTTTATGTGTGGAATTTGTAAATGTTCAATTAAATGCAATGATAAATGAAGATGACAGCATGATAAAAATCTTACTTGATATATGCTTACTACATTATATTTTGTTTCCCGATTTAGCTATTAAGACTGCATGCCTATTATGGTGGAATATGGCGAGACTATCTACCTACTGTATATAACACCTTATGTAACCCATATTTGCAACGAATAAATGAATTATGAATAAATGAATTATGAATTATGAATTATGATATTATAGTCATTTGAAATTTTTACTGGCCTGTGCATTATTTAAAATTTGATTATTATGACAGTATGTATCCTTAATCAGCACCAAGCATATTACATTTTTGATACAGTAGTTTCAATAGTTAGTTCAAGTATTTTTTAAATAATATTTTAAAGTAAGCGCGTATTCGACAAAAAATTACGTCCATATATTCTGTTTTCATGTTTCCTGATATTTGTAACACTCGTTACGGGTAGTTTGGTAACCGAGGGATGTAAAAGAGAATTAATCTTTAGGTGTTTCACGGGTAATGTCCATTTTCTACAGCGTTTACTTCTAAAATATGGTTTCATTCTAGATGTTTTATGGTTTAAAATAAGTGGTTTATGTCTATTCTATGTTGAGAACTATTTTAGCACTTGGCATATTGGCAGGCACTAATTTTAAGATAAAGATGACCAGTATCTTCACCTGTTGTAACTGGGACTGTTGCAAAATAATCGAAATTTAATCAAAATAAAAGAATAATAAATCGTGTTAATATCTGGTAAATGTAAGTGGCCTGTTCATTTACAGCTACTCGTCGGGGTTGAACTCGATCACGAAGCGTATTTTTAAAATACGCTTCGTGAAGTATTTCGATATATATATAAAAAAAAATCTTCTTTTTTTACATATTTAGTTGGATGACTGTCTAAATTAGGTAATTTAGACAGTCATCCAACTGTATTTAGAATTACCTGAAAATTGTTACCATTTTCGGGTAATTCGAAATTTACCCTCTGACGATTCTAGTTTTATAAGGTACAACTACATAGTTCAACAAACAATGTGTCAGAAATATATAATTAACTGATTGTCTCAATCGAGTCGGACTTTGTTATAAATGTAACATGAAATTATGGAATGAAAAGAAAGGTATGGAATTAGAAGCTCGTTTCCTCAAACCATGGGAACCTATACCCAAAGTGTTATTCCAGACTAATCACTGATCCAATCACCGTCGAGCTATGGACCAGGTAATTTGCCTGCCGACTACCACCTCCACCACCAAAACCTTAAACCACCAAAACCACAGAAACCTTAGACACTCACCTCCAAAACTTAATAAAATCCTTTGACTCTTAATCTTTTTGTTAAAAGAAAAGTTTACCAAACTTTTTCAAATTTTAGTTTAGCTACCTCTAAGCTGCCTTTTGAATCCTCGCAACTTCATATATGAGCAGTATTCACTGACTGAATGCCACTACATACCAAACGTTTTCATTCGGAGATTTTACTTGAAATATTTCATAAAATATTAGGCACGCTTATAAACTTAATCTCCTTATCATAAGACTTTGTTTGCTAACCATTGTTGAAGTTACGGCTCTTGTCTTTATTAGAACAATGAGACGCTTCTTGTGGATTACTTCGGAAATTATGATTAGGAATTAAGTCAATACGGATGGAATCGTAGGATTTGTGGTTTCGTTGACTTTTATGGCTTAACTCAATCCATTAAATTATCGCCGTGCTATAGGTTTAATGGTACAATTTTACTTTTTATTCAAAACTAGCTTTTGCCCGCGGCTCCGCCCGCGTGGATGTCGGTTATCGCGACCAAACATAGCCTATGTCCTTTCTCAAGGTCTAATCTACCTCTATACCAAATTTCATCAAAATCGGTTCAGCGGTTTAGTCGTAAAAGTGAGACAGACAGACAGACAGACAGACAGACAGGCAGACAGACAGACAGACAGAGTTACTTTCGCATTTATAATATAAGTAGGGATTATAGATGACTAGCTATTGCCTGCGACTCTGCCCGCGTGGATGTCAATTATCGCGACCAAACATAGCATATGTCCTTTCCCAAGGTCTAATCTATTTCTATACCAATTTCATCAAAATCGGTGCAGTGGTTTACGCGTGAAAGCGCAACAGATAGACAGACAGAGTTACTTTCGCATTTATAATATCAGTATGGAAGTATGGATTCATGTATAGTAGAAATATATTCTGAGGCAGATCTACTTTTCATTTTGATATTAAGTTGAACTACGTCAGCGCTTCGAATGGAATTTGAAGTTACAACGTTTCCATTTCCGTCTGGATGAACTTTCATCAAGTTAACAGATTCCTTTGGTTTTCTCTATTATTTTTTTAGTGTAGATAATGATAATATGCACCAAGGATATTATACTTTTATAACGGATGGTGCATATTATCATTATTTACCTACCCATGTCCCATTATGTGTACTACATATACCTCTGCTGATTCACTAGATTCCGTAACAGAGGTTTACAAACTATACCCACTCTACATGGTATGGTTATTAAATAGGTAACAAAGTTGATGCCTGTAAAACATTTACAACATATTATACATACTGCAACTATAGAAGGGAAAGTTTATAATATGAATAATATAATACGAGGCTCTTTGTTCTTCTCTTGTTGGTAAAACAAAGTGAAGGAAACCTACATGAAGTCTGAATATATTACATTCTGAAAATTATTTACATAAATATATTGTAAAGATAACAATTATGTAGGTAGGTAGTTTTGTCATTATAATTAAAACATCTATTGATAGATTTGTTGTCATGCGTGTCATGCATCGTATACAATATCATCTCTGATGACATAAAAAACTCAAAATAATTTATTACAGCCACAGAGCAAACACAGCGCAACATTGTTTGATGGAGGGGGTTACGCACATTAAAAAAAATAAAATTCCAATTTTCCTACGAAATTATAAAGTCATGTAGCGTGAACGTTTCATTTAAAAAAAATATATCAGAAAGTATATTTAAACGCTGAAAACGAATCATCAATATCATCTACATGACCGCGCGCAAAAAGAATAAAATGATTTCATTACCTTGTACAACAACAATTGGCGTTCATCCTTCCATTGTAACCCATTTGTTGGCCCATTCAAAATTTATGTGCAGACTTTATATCTTTTTTTCAGCATTCATGCCTGTCAAGTTCAATGGGCAAACCCTTAAAATGCTAAAAAGGGGAATCGCACAGAGTTTAACGGGTCACAGAGGCCCCATAACGATCGCTGCGCATCTAACTTCACTAATGTTTCGACCGCATTTCTCTGTGGCGTAGCGGTAGTGAACGCGGCTGCTACGCAGGAGGTGCGGGTTCGATCCCCGCTCAGTGCCAATATTTGTATACATGAATATAAATATTTGCATTGGTCTGGGTGTTTCTATGTATAATATGTATGTATTTGCAAAAAAAAAAAGTATCTAAGTATGTATATCCACATTCTAGATTCCATAACACAGGCTAATCACGCTTACCATGGGTCTAGATAGTGTTGTGTAGAATGTTGTAGAATATTTAAAAATAAAAAATAAATAAATGAAAAATACCAGGCTCTTTTGACACCAAAGATGGCTTATGAAAACAAAAACCCTTTTCTCTGAATTTGATATCCCGCTGTGTAAATAGGACTTTTGAAGCTTTGTGACTCCTGTGATTTAGATATTTTTATATATTCCATAACTGCTTTGAACATTGCACGTTATGATTTAATATTCTTTTTAACCTACTACCGACGGAGGGTATAATTCTTGGAGTTGGGAGCTCAGATGGCAGCCTATTACCCAAAAGCTATAATAAATCAAATAAACAGAAAGGGTTCCTCCCGCGCTCCAAAACGCAAGGTTTAGATGCAACCAGAACCAATGATGAAAGAAGCAAATATAACAAAGTAAATTGGTCCTGACCAATTTGACCCTGATTTTTAGCATTTTAAGGGTTTGCCCAAATTGAACCCTGGTTCAATTCAAGAAATATATGCTTACTGGCTACATTTAAAAGTATTGAAAGGGTAGATTGAAAGCAACTAAACGAAACCGTGATTCAGCGTATTCACATGTCCAACGCAAAAAGGAGTATATTGATACCGTGCTCAAGCATAGATACAGGTTACTTAAATTGATTATGTAAGGTATGGTGGTGGAAAACGTCGTGGTTATAGTCGATTAAAAAGTGAAACGGTACAGCCTTCGTTAATAGTACATTATGGTACAAGTGAGCAAAGTTGGTGATTACCGCCGATGCGCCATTGAGACCCGAGCGGCTAGGCGAGGGTTTTAAGAGAGCCGAGGACGGTAATCATCATGCTCACGCGTACCATACGACGTTTTACAACACACTTGCGAATAAAATAATACTACATATACTAAATAAACAATACTACAAATAAATTCGTTTTCCTATGTGCGCGCATCTAACAATGGCGGTTGACCATATAAAAAAAAATGACGTTTGAATTTAACTTTTTTTTTACTATTTTTTTTCTGTACTTAGGGGAAAAAAAGTTAAATTTGAGTGAAAATTTTGTTTATTAAACAAGTACTTATTACAAGTTGAAATTATTTATTTAAATACGAAAATGCATCAAAAGAACATACAATAGGCATATTATTAATTTATTCGTACTATTAAACACGTTCTTTTTTGTATCGAAACTTTTTTAAGAACATAGAACCTTAACCTATAAAATTAAAAAAATAATCTATAACTCACTTGTGAATAATAGCAATGAAAAAGTCACAGTTTGATAATAGGTGTCATTACGTGCCTATTTGCGGTGAAATAATAGCACCTTTATGAGCAGGTGTGTTGTAAAATACTATTTTCTTGGTTCACAGAACTATTAAATTAGAGGTATGCGTATGGAAGTATTATCGGCCTAAAAAGACTAACAACTGTTGAATGAAATTTTGAAGCATTTATTATGCTAACTATTCAAATCGATAGATGGCTCCCGCGTCGCCCTAAGACGACTGTATATGAGAATTTGGATCGACTTTGGGCGGGCCTCGGTGGCTTAGTGGTCAGAGCATTCGCCCTGTAAGGGAAAGATCGCTGGTTCAAGTCCCGCCTGAGATCGATTCTCTTTTCTCTTGGTAACTGGTCTAATTGGAATACTTCGATATCGCCATTGGATAGGGAAGTGCATGTGGCAGTCATTTCATGAAAAAAGTCGACCCCGGATTTCGTTGTGAAAGCTCTGCCATATCCGGATGATGATGATATTTCAATTTCGATATTTCTTCAACTTTTTTTTATTTCTTAAAATACGGCTATACAATTTATCTTTTTGACGTCATCAGTTCTACTTAAACTAAGTTTACGACCGCTTGCTAGGCGTTAGTAGAGAAGAAACGGCGCAACAAATTCCACTTCGGCATTTTCAAAACACCAATTTACAATAAGTGATTTCTTAAGACTAAATATGGACGAAAGTACTCGTACCTTTGTCTCGTATCAAAATAATTAAAAAGTATACACAAAATACCTTATAAAAAATCAGAAATTGATAATGAATGTTCAAGCATATAACCCAATTCTTTTACCTAAATTTTTTGCTACATTGTTGTTTTGTATTAAATACATTTTATTATCTTAATAAGACTGTTTGCACCAGCACATAATTCCTGAGTCACAAAGGACTAACACAAATGTTTCCCTGTTGTGCGATACGAGAGTGTTAAATGTGGCCACAATTGCCGTCGTCGCGTAAATAAGTCCGTACCTGAGCCGGGTTTGTGGAAGTTACAATTAAAATAAATGCCAGTAAGCATTCCTAGCAGACTACTATAGACTACAGGGGTGTACAGTACACTGTGTACACGACCTTACTTATACCTTCAGGGCTTAAACAAGGAGATCCGTAGAAGAACCAAGATTACCGACATAGCCCAGAGGATCAGCAACTTGAAATGGCAGTGGGCAGCACGGAGAACTGATGACCGATGGGGTCGAAAAGTTCTCGAGTGGAGGCCACGTATCGTCAAGTGGAGCGTAGGACATCCACCCACAAGGTGAACAGACGACCTTATCAAGGCCGCGGGAACGCGCTGGATACGAGCCGCTTCCAACCGGTTTTATTGGAGATCTATAGGGGAGCCCTATGTCCAGCAGTGGACTTCCTATGGCTGAAATGATGATGATGATGATGATGATTAAACAACCTCATCTGCTAGTAGGTACACCTGCTAAACAAAAGATGAGGTTCTGGCATAAGTTTTCCTCTCAGGATTGGGAGGAAAAGCTGCAGACGCTCGTATTATAAGCGGATCTAGGGTTCTGAAGGGTGAACTTTGAGAGTTACCAGGAAATGATGACGATGATGAAAGATATATTCACTTGCTAATGAATATAGTACCTATGTGTGTAATACTATATTTATGCCTGTAATTCAAAGAATATCCCGTTATTACAAGCTCCTACCTACCATGAACTCTTAAAACAGGTCTATAAATTAAACGGCTGTCACACTACTAGCTGCATAGATAACTTTGTACTCCCATATAAACATATGGAGTTACAAAATTACATTTGCAGTTGATATTATAACCGTTCAATTATTGAGCTGTATTAAGAGCTCATGGTACGGGCTCAGGTTTTCATGAATTCAACTGCAACTGCAGTACTTTAGGTTAAACAAAACACAATTACTATTAATCCCTCACACAATGGCAGAACAGTTCTTGGAAGCTGACACCAATCGCTGTATCATTTGGTAAATTAATCCCACATACACCACGCTAACCAAAACCGCAGAACAGAGGCAAATGCACTGAATTGTCAAGTGTATACTCGTAATCATGGTTAAAGCCATCTCGCAATCAGTCAAAAGTCCATTACATTCTATAATATGCAATAATGCCCTTTCAGTACCTACTATTATCTGTTATGTGCCCTTTAATAGGTAATGGAAATTAATAAAGATGTTACATAATGTTGGTTAAATCTCTTAAGGTGCGTTCTGACTAGAGCGTAAAGGGATGAAAAAAATATACCTATAAGAATATGTGTGTATAAGAAAACTACTGGATGCTCGCTTATTGCCCCGTACTTGCTGTACGATGTTTGAGTCAAGTCCTTAGAGAGCGCCTATCACTCAGGTCTTTAGCGCCGAGTGTTAGCAGATACTTTGCGATGGTATAGCGTACCTATAGTGACGTTTCATGTATTACCGAAAATATCAATAGATGCACTTATTAATGTACTTTGTTGTTATGAAGTTTTTTGTTCGATTTGATATGCATGGATAAAATTAAAGCCAAAATACAAAAAAATGGCGTCATTTTGCGTTATTTTTGCGTCATTATTGCTACAAATATACGATGTTGTTTAAAATTCTGATTTAACATATCGAATGAAATATTATTTGCGAAGTAATTTTGATGGGTATTGTTTTGCTACTGATTGAGGTTGAGCCAGGAGCCTCGGTACTGTTCATACCCGTGATAGCAGTTCATACTTGTAAGGCGTGCTCTATAGAGTCGTAATAATAAACGCGTGCACGGGCACTTAGGAATGGACTGTACCCATGACTAAGTGCCCGTTTGACGGAAATAGGCTCGCCCCCTATTACGTGCGACCGAAAATCACAGTTGGCGAAATGTGGGTGTTAATACACCTCTGCCTACCCTTTTGGGGATCTACAGATTTACTCTCTCTCATCCTAGCGTTAATTCCCAGTCGCATCCGAAACTTTTCAGCTCGGAGTCTGGGGTCCGCTTTACCGTCTTAACTACAGATTTGGTTAGACCTCGATATTTTTTCGTGAAGCGATTGCCATCTGACCTCCACAGCCCAATGATAACATTAGGCGAAATCGGTTGTTTTTTTTTTTTGGATTTTTCAGGGCTCCAACTACCCGTAACGACTGCCATAGATGTTCTTATGGCAACCGGGACCGACGGCTTAATGTGCTCTCCGAGGCACGACCAGACCAATGCGAATACCCATATTTCATGAACACAAATATTTGCACTGAGCGGGGATCGAACCCGCGCCTCCTGGGTAGCGGCCGCGTTCACTACCGCTATGCCACGGAGGCTGTCTTTACAGAGGGGAGGTTAGGCCGCTACGCCACGGAGGGGATTTACAGATTTACATGTAGATGTATGTATGTATGTAAACCTAATAAGTGCTTAAAGAGAGATGAAAATCGTTTGTGCCGTAAAAGTCATTGTCATTGTAATCTAAGTACCTAAGTGTATTCGATTCTTCCCATTGAATCTAATATGTTCATTCAACTTTATTTGATTCAACTTGAATACAACAACTTTAAACATTATACTACTAAGTATTGTAAATCCTTATCTATTGTAAATATTTATTGTTATCTTTTAAAAATACATATTTAGAGCTTTAATTTTCATATTCATAAAATAAATGTGTAAATATTATAAGCCATGGATGTATAAAAATACGAAAAATAGTATCCATACTTAATATTATAAATGCGAAAGTAACTCTGTCTGTCTGTCTGTCTGTCTGTTACACTTTCACGCCTAAACCACTGAACCGACTTTGATGAAATTTGGTATAGGGGTAGTTTAGACCTCGAGGAAGGACATAGGCTATGTTTGGTCGCGATAACCGACATCCACGCGGGCGGAGCCGCGGGCAAAAGCTAGTTCCAAATAAAGATAAACGTTTAACTGAAATAAATTAGAATCCGTCAAAATTACCGCCTTACTCACAAGTTATACCTAATTTAGATTTTAAAGTTAATAATTTAAAACACAAAGTTTAAACTAAAATATTCTATTAAACTTTACAGCCTCCGTGGCGTAGCGGTAGTGAACGCGGCCGCTACGCAGGAGACGCGGGTTCGATCCCCGCTCAGTGCAAATATTTGTGTGAATGAAATATGAGTATTTGCATTGGTCTGGTCGTGCCTCGGAGAGCACGTTAAGCCGTCGGTCCCGGTTGCCATGAGAACATCTATGGCAGTCGTTACGGGTTGTTGGAGCCCTCAAAAATCCAAAAACAACGGTCTAACTGCAAAACTTCGATATCGCCTAATGTTAACATTGGGTTGTGGAGGTCAGATGACAATCGCTTCACGGAAAATATCGAGGTCTAGCCAAATCCGTGGTTAAGACTGGTAAAAAGCGGACCCCAGACTCCGAGCTGAAAAGCTTCGGATGCGACTGGGAATTAACGCTAAGAGGAAGAAGATTCTATTAAACTTAATATAAATTATATTATACTCGTAGCAGAATCGTGTAACTTTCTAGACTAGAAGCAAAAACATGTATCTACATACTCTGTTGAGAAACTGTGTACTCATGGGACTTTTATTGGATCAAAAGCTGATCCTTACTAAACAAGTAATAATCTACTTAGCAAAAAGGAAATGAGAAAATGCGATGTATTTATTAAAGCATAAAATGTTCTAGGTACTTTTTTTTATAGACTGTGAAACTTTTCAAAACTCGAGATTAAACGACTTGTTTCTTTGGGTTGTTGGTCGCGGTTGACCTGCTCAGTCCGTCTGGGTAGCCACGGGCATTTGACCTTTTTTAGAATTGCTTTTTTTTAATATACTCACGGCAATTTATCGTGGAAGGGGCAGGCAGATGCGATGTGCTTGAAATAATTTAGGCACTAAGTTGTATGAATTTTATACTATTAATTCGATATTAGGTTGGTATATGACTACTATATTTCCTAAACCGTGTTCACGCCATACATACTATTTAAATTTTATATCGCTGGTATCACTATCTTCTACCAATCAAATCATTGAAATATGACGCGATAAACGCTCGCTATTGGTTGAATATTGTACCTTACCCCCTATCCTCGATCTATGTAAAAGCTCAACTTTTAATACACTTGCCATATTGGTTTTCAACGATACGCATATTTTATTTAAAATCTTAAAATATAATTACAAAAACTAGTTCAGCACAATTTCAAGTACCGACAGTTAAAATCCGGAAATTAATGAATATTCTAGAACACGCTACACAGCGTGATCCAAACCCAAACACAGTTTGGTATATGGGTTTTACAACGCGGATAAAGAAAACTTCTCTACATTTTTTGTACATCCAAACATAGTTAAAAATATTGATAACACACTTGTACTTTTCCACGATGTTTATTATTGAACGTGTTCGGTTTTGCCTTACGGCATTCTCAAAGGCGTACATTGACAGTAATATGTGTACCTACCAATAAGTTCCACCAAGTGTCACCAATCAACAGTGTAAATAGGCCAAACAATTTTATAATGTAGAAACATCCAGACCAATGCAAATATAGGTACCTAGATAGATATTCATGCATACAAATATGTATTTACACTTAGCAGACATCGAAACTATGAGCTCTTACTCCGTAGTCAAACTTTCCAATACTACACCATACAGTTCGTCAAAATTAAATATATTCTGACAATTCGAAATTCACACTCTTGGTACAAACTATTAAACGGTACCATACGGTTACAAACTATTCCATAGCAAAATGTTGAACATGAATTATTATTTCAAATGCAAAATGATTTAGTGCCAGTAATGAATTCTAGCGTTAATACCATTCCCACATTTAAAAGCTCGCTAGTAGAATGAAAATAAAACACATAATTTACAGTAACGCATGCTATTTCACAAAACAATTAATACCCTATTGTCAATTCAACGTGCTTTCATTAAAGTTTGTTCAAAATTATATCTGTTTTAGCACGCGTGCTGGTTTTCATCCAAATTCAAATTCACTTTATTATCTCTACCTGCCTTTATTTATTGAATCCATAAAGTTATTAATACGTGCAGTCAACAACAAAAGTGGTTTAGCAGCAAAAATTTACAAACCTTTTTTATATTGAGTGACAGTATGCTATCCTGTTTTACGTATTGGGACATACGTGGTTTTGTCATAAGTCAGCAATATGTATTAATTGAATCCAAAAATAAATAACGAGTTAATTGCAAGAAGCTTGTAGTTCACTGGAAATGGGTTGCAAATTTTGGAAAAGTAAGACTAAAAAATAGTGTATTTCTTTTTTTTATACCACTTAAGTGGCAAATAAGGACATGGCCCGCCTGACGGAAATTGGTTATCGTGGACTATGGAAGTGCGTAACACCAGAGGCGTCACACTCGCGTTGCCGACCCTGAACACATGAAATAAAAAGTCATTTGCGTGCTATGAGAAAACTTCACTTGAGGAGAAAAAGTTAAATACTTCACTTTGCTTTATTTATTTTTTTATTCATAACATAGTAAATTGTCGTATAAAATTAATATAAGTTTTTTTTGTTATATATGTTACGTAATTTATAAGACTAAAAAAAGGTGATCAATAAAATAATATTTGTTAAGCTGCTTTTAGAACTGTATTTATCGAAGATTTTAATGAAATCACAAGAAACTTCGCACTTTTTAGTAAAAGTTTGTTAAAAAATGTTTAAATATGAATTATGGTTTGACATTTTTTACTATGGATAAACTGTGTGATTGACAGCAATGACCATAAAGTATCAATATTAAGCTATACATATTTAAATTCAGACAGCTATTTGTCTCCACACTTAATATATTTCCGTCAGCTGACAGGAGAACGTGAGGTAATTGCACGAGCATTTGTTCAGAGGTGACATTTGCGAGATTGAAACCAGAATTTAATTAAATCTGAACTGTAATGTGTTTAGCAACGTGAATTAGGAAGTATTCAAGTTATAAATAAGTTTGCCAATACTTGTGGTGAGGACTGTCTAAATAGGGCCCAATTACCTGTAAGTTGATTATTGCTAATAAATTGACGAGGTTCTGTCGCAGTCTTTTCTTTCAGTATTAGGAATAAGACAGTATATTCCATTCGGTAAGGTACTTAACTAAACGTTAATAATCTTGATGAGCTTATTTAATATGTTTTATTTAAAACACAGCCTCCGTGGCGTAGCGGTAGGAAACGCGGCCTATACGCAGGAGGCGCGGGTTCGATCCCCGCCCAGTGCAAATATTTGTGTGCATGAAATATGAGTATTTGCATTGGTCTGGTCGTGCCTCGGAGAGCACGTTAAGCCGTCGGTCCCGGTTGCCATAAGAACATCTATGGCAGTCGTTACGGGTAGTAGGAGCCCTAAAAAGTCCATAAACAACGGTCTAGCTGCAAAGCTTCGATATCGCCTATTCTTAACATTGAGTTGTGGAGGTCAGATGGTAATTGCTTCACGGAAAATATCGAGGTCTAGCCAAATCCGTAGTTAAGACTGGTAAAGCGGACCCCAGACTCCGAGCTGAAAGCTTCGGATGCGACTGGGAATTAACGCTAAGAGGAAGAAGATTAAACATAGATTGAATAAAAATATTTTCTTTCTTTTCTTTATCTGTTTAGAAACGAGAGGACTAAAAACTGAAATTGAACCAGTAGTTAGTCAGTAAGTGGGTCTTGTTTGTTTATTTGTTTAATATGTGTTATTGCTATGCTTCAACCTTGGCTGATTTTGTATCGTAATTGGCCATTATTCTATCTGGCTATTTTTTATGCATATAAACACAATGTTGTAGTTTTTGTCTTGTTGAACTGTGTATTGCTAGGTTGAATAAAAATATTTTCTTTCTTTCTTTCTTTCTTTCTTTCTTTCTTTCTTTCTTTCTTTCTTTCTTTCTTTCTTTCTTTCTTTCTTTCTTTCTTTCTTTCTTTCTTTCTTTCTTTCTTTCTTTCTTTCTTTCTAATTGCTGCTGTTGCAACAAAAATACCCAAAACAAATGAATAGTTATATTAAAGGATTTGTCAAAAAAAGTCAAGTGTTTTCGCCTTTGGATAACTTTGATGATCTCTAAACCTTGTAGTTATGTAGACGGTACTCGTATATAGGTATAACGTCTACATTGACAAGTCGAATGAAGTGAAATAACAGCAACAATTTAAGCCAGCTCAGTTTCTAACATCTCGTGGAGCAATTACACGGAGTCGAGCTTTAAGTGTAAGTGTAGCAAGCTTTCCTGTCGAGCACACCGACCCAATTCTTTCAGTTGTCTCACTAATTAGAGGACAAAATAAACATCCAACATTTTTACTTGTGTACGGTTATTAGAAAATCTCACCTTCAGATATTTTTTTATGATTTGTATCTACGAGTACCATACAAGTGCTTTCTTTATATTTTTTTGAAGGTGTTTTCTTGTTTTTGTATCTCACTATACATTAAATACATACCTCTAATATTCACGTCTGTATATCCCTGGAGGCACACGCAGTGGTGTACTAATACCCAAATTTTGCCAATTATGACGTAACAAATGAAGGGCGTATTGCTGTTAAGTAGGCACTATGTCACGGGCTGTATGTTTACTATCGGATCAAGAACAGCCCTATCACAGAGTACAATTATGCATCATGTGGTAAGAGATGAGGTGGCCCATTCTACTACACCGGGAAACTACACGGTAACCTCTTACTATGTTTTTTTATTTTATTATATAGGACACGTCAATTTGACTTCGCCTCGCCTGATGGTAAGCCAAAGGCAAAGTCTCTGAAAAGAGCGTCACCATTACAGACACGTATCATGGTACAATGGTGGCACTTAGCTTGATGGCCTCATCAGATGCTTTTTCACGCCCCGCTTAAAGGACCCGGGACTGTAGGAGGAGGGAAACACGTGAACTGGTAAAGGATTCCAAGACTTAATGGTGCGGCAGAAGAAATACTATGTGTGAGCAAAGTACGTAATTTTTTGCTACGAGTGTTAATTTTAAATCGCAAATATAGTGCTCAAACTACTTCACTAGAGTAGTTTTGAGCACTGCATAGCGCTAGGTAATTCCAAGAGGTGGTTGTTCGAAATTCAAATCACTTGCACTCACACTCGCAGCAAAAACCGATTTTGCTGTGAGTTTTTACACACTACATAGTGCTCTTTTCGCACTGTAGAGACGAAAAACTAATCATGTTGATACTTGGGTAGTAGGTATTATCAAAATACTTCTAACTTATTCTAATTTATAAATCTTTTATGCCATAGTACCAGGTCTACGGCAACATTTAGCTGTTGATATTTTTTGTATAATATAGAAAATATTCCACTTTTATGTACACCGTGGCCCAAAATAACGTTGACAAAATTTAAAAAAAGCAAATTTAAAAATGGAACGCGATTAGTTCTCTTTTGTTTTTTTACATTATTTGCTAGTTCCTTGGCGCCAAATCTATATTGTTTTTCGGTTGAAAACTTGTTGCAATTAATTTATTTCGCAATGTCAGCGAAACGAGTGTCCATACTTACTTTGCATGAGCGTGGAAAAAGGCAGTGTGAGATAGCAAGCATTCTTGGTGTAAGCCGTCAGTTAGTTTCTGCGACAATTAGACGCTATAATGAGTTGGGCAGCATTGAGGACCGTCCTGGAAGAGGACGTAAGAGGACTGTTCGAACTTCTAGGAATAGACACATCATCAAACAAAGGTTACTACGCAATCCACAGACAAAGGTGAGAAAAATGTCACGAGACTTGGGGATTAGTCGCTCCACCGTGCAACGTATAGTGAAACATGACCTCCAATTGATCCCTTATAAAATTAGAAAAGCTCAATATTACTAACAGATAAAGACAAAAAAGTTCGTCTTGAGAGGTGCAGATTGCTTAGACAGCGTTCCGTAGCTTCAAATTGGGAACATATCGTTTTTTCTGATGAAAAATTATTTTCGAGGGAGCAAGACCACAATCACCAAAATTACAGGATCTGGTCAGCAACTCGTCCTGGAGCTACTGCGGTTGTTCCGTATCGTCAAAACGCACAAACAGTTATGGTTTGGGGAAGAATATGTTCCACTGGCAAAACTCCCTTAGTTTTCATAGATAAAGGCATAAAAATAAATCAAGAATTTTACCGACAAGACATCCTCGAAACTGTGCTGCTTCCCTGGAGCCAACAACACTTCGGCAACCAACCATGGATATTCCAACAGGACTCTGCGCCAGCTCACAGGGCTTCAAGTGTTCAGCAGTGGTGCATGGCCAATTTACCAGGGTTCATTAGCTCAAAAGAATGGCCACCTTACTCGCCAGATCTTAATCCAATGGATTATTGTTTATGGTCCATCTTAGAGGCAAGGGCCTGTGCTAAGCGTCACCAAAGTGTCGACGAGCTGAAGTCCTCCCTCAAGCGGGAGTGGGACAAAATATCCGTCGAGGAATTGCGGAAAATTGTATCAAATTTCACGAAGCGTTTGTCGCTCTGTATCAGTGCTAAAGGGGGCTATTTTGAAGATAAATAGAAAATATGGTGCACAATGAGACCTAGTTACGTTTTATTAAACATAAATATGTTTATAATTGTTATTAAATAAAAAAATGTAAAAACATTTTGTCAACGTTATTTTGGGCCACCCGTATATACCTATTACATATTATAATATATTATATACTAGCTGTTGCCCGCGACTTCGTCCGCGTTAAGTTCGGAATGACTCGAACCCATGTCACAGAACAGATAATTCAGTTAATTCGTTATTATCTCAATTATTTGTTAAGAAGAAAGTCTTATTCCAGTGACTGAATAATACATACAGGGCTAAACTACCGAAAACTACGAAATTTAGACAGGCTCCTTCTAGGGGCTTAGCAAACGCTACGAAATGGTTTTGAATTTTTTAACTTTTTGCTTACCAAAATTTTTGTATCAACATTTAGCAATGTTCATTAGTTATTATAATGCTCTAAATATCCTCCCTTCCTCCCAAATCCTCAGAACACGCTACTACTACTTACGATCTGAACAGATAAAACTACATTGAGAGCGTCATGAAAAAATCTTCACAAAAAACCCGGAGCCGTTTTTACACGCCGGAGCAGTGGTTCTCCTATACTGAGTCAACGGCTGGTTGATTATTCTGGTTTCATATTAAATTTTACCAACCATAGCCACATCGTTGTTCGTTGCCTTACACGCAGGTGAATGGGCACAGTGGGCAAGAGAGCAAATGCGGCCTTGACTGGGATAGGGCCTAGCAGGCGCAGGGTACACTTGCAACTGGTCAATATGGCCTCATTTCGCCATATTTCCCTTGCACTGACCAAATTGTGTCCGCAGATGATTATACTTCTAAGTTGGCAACAGTAGTTGAGACTGATGGTGAGATTTCTGTTTGATCTGATGAAATCTGCCCACATTTTTGCTCACTTTCGTATAATAGGAGCAGCGATATCTTTTTATTATACACAGTTTGGCTCCTTGTGGTCACTGTTCTCATCTATGGGATGGCTTTGCGCGGTACGTATAAGACGCAATCGATAAGATTGCAGAGCCATGCATTGATAGGTTTCAGGTTACTAATATTTTAGAATCTCTGCAGTTGCGTAGAGAATTTGCCTTTCTGACTACCATACATTTCCACCATACCACGGCGAGTGTTCTAATAAGCTCTTCATACTAATCCCTTCTTCTTACTTCATATCCAAAATAACACGTGGGTGATTCTTTGTATACCAGATTAGACATGTTTTTGACTGAAGAACACATCAATTTATTCTCCAATTATCACAAAAATTTCAGGTTACATAGTAAATAAAAATGTCTATCGACGCATATATTAATTAATTGGGATTATTTAATACAAGCAATAATTTAACTAACAGAAAACAATAAAAACTAATTAATCTGGTGTGTCCCCATGCCGCTTTTTGTTGAATTATTAGATTTTTTGCGATCTTAAGAAGCAATTATATTAAAATAAGAATGTTGCATCGATATTTGAATACATGTTTCTTGATATGTTATAACTGAAATTCAAAATAATTGGATATCTTCGTAATTACATTACTTTAAAAAATGTCCCCGACGAAAATGATAATTCAACTGGCGCATCTTGTTCAAGCATAATTTCAATGTAAACACAAAATATTTGCTTATTGAATACCGACTCGTGATTTGTCGCGTCAGTCAGTAGCTAGCTATCGAACACTTGCACGTTCAAGTGTTATATTTTGTTAAAAAATACGACTGAAAGTTGTTATTTGGGAGTTTGTCACGCATGTCGCATAATTAATCTGTATTCTTTCATGGATTGCGGGTTTTTAGTTATGTTTTGAAACTTAACCAAGGTCTGTCATAATGTTATCTATTCATGTTAATTACACCTTTAATTCTATTTGTTCATAAATAAAGGTGCAGGGTTCGATTAACTATAACTTTCTAATTTATCTGGCTCCCATTAGTCTGGTTTTATCTGGCTCTTATGCCCAGATGAATTTGACCGGGCCAGATAAATTAGGATTAATTAAAAATAACAACAATAATCTCAACTTATGACCAGTTTTTTTTTGCGTTTTTATGAGCTTTAATGAAAAAGAATTTTTAGGTGCAGGGGGGTCCACCAAGGTCTTGGGCCCCAGGCCAACCTCACCTGCAAGCCGGTGCACCTGCTGAAGAACGGACGAGGCTCTGGCGCTGGCTTTCCCTTCGGGGTTGGAGGTTGGCAATTGCCCCCGGAAAGGCCAAAAAATGGCTGACGTGCTCTGCAGGCAGAGAGTGGCCGTGGCGTTCCTGCAGGAGACTCGTTGGGGTGGCAATAGCTCCATGCACATTGGGGACGGCTACCAGCTGATGTACACAGGTGCACCTGATTCGTGGTGCTCTCCCGGACGTTGCGACTTATGGTCGTGAGGGTGCTTATCAATGGAATTGTAACCCACATGATAAGTGCCTACGCGCCACAGGCTAGGCGTAGCGAAGCCGAAAAGATCGTTCTGGGACCAACTCGGGGAAGTGCAGGCTTCGTGACATCCCGCTGTCGCAGGGAATCGTCCTGGGTGGTGACCTGAACGGTCATGTGGGTGGCGGGTGTGAGGAGTTATAGCGTGTCCACGGTGGTTTCCGATACGGTAGTCGCAAGTTGCAACCCTATGCGACTGCCGTTCATACCATCGTGAACACGTACTTCAAAAAGAAATCCGAACATCTTAACACCTACTCGTACAAGAGCGGAGGGCGCTCTACCCAGGTAGATTTCCTACTTACTAGGAGGCACAGGATTAGCTAGGTGGCCAACTGCAAGGTTACACCCGGGGCGACTCTCACTAGCCAACACCGTCTCTTTGTCATGGACCTCCGCGTGAAACCCAAAGGCAAACGCAGAATTAAGTGTTGGCTGTTTGATGAAGTCAAGTCCCAAAGTCTCGTCTCAACCATCAATGACAAGTACGCTGATGCTGTAGACGAACCAGTACAGGTTTGCTGGGACAGGATTCAGGCAGCTATTCTTGAAGCGGGGAGGGCGGCGCTCGGTATGTCTATGGGTGGACGAAAGTGTGACAGGGACACTTGTTGGTGGAACGACACAGTCCAGAAAGAGATCAGGGCGAAGAAAGCCCTCTTTAAACAGTAGCAAGCGTCCAAATCTTCCGAAGACCGCGATGCGTACAAAGATGCAAATTCACCCCCAGGAGAGCCGTAGCCTGGGCTAAACGAGACCACTTGCAACGGCTATATACCAAAGTTCAAAGTTCAAGTTCAAAGTTCAAAGTTCAAAGTTCAAAGTTCAATGTCCTTTATTTGTTGAATATGGTACAAAAATGTTGTTTACATTATAGTGGAATAATCTGAGGGGCAAAAGTTGGCGCGGTCCAGGGGCAAAGCGGCACAGGGTCTATCCAAGTGCCGCTGCACTCAAGACCCTGGGGGCAATCTGTTGTACGAGAAAGTCGCGGTGAAGGAGAGATGGCGCCCATCTACCACGAGCTGCTTAATAAGCAGTATATAGAGGTGCAGCCACCAAACCTCCCTCCGAATCAAGGACTAGTGCCACAGATAACGCCTGCAGAATTTGAGACTGCCATTCGCCGCATGAAGAACCGGAAAGCTGTAGGACCCGACGAAGTCCCTATCGAGGCTTGGAAGGCAAAGGGTGCCCATGGTGTAAGCATGCTAGCAAATCTCTATAACCGCGTACCCGGTGAGATCCCAAGCCAGTGGAGGCTGAGCATCATCACACCAATCTTCAAAGGCAAGGAAGCCGTGCAGGAGAGTGGCAGTTACCGCAGATAACCGACTCCCGGATCCGACAGGAAAGTACACTCTCGGGTTGTCAGTACGGGTTTCGTCCCAGGCACGGGACCATGGACCCGGTGTTCGCCCTAAGGATTGTGGTGGGGAAACACAGGGCGAAGAACACGCCTCTGCACTACCTATTCTTAGACATACAGAAGGCCTTCGACTGTGTTCCTCGCGCGGTGATCTGATGGGCATTGCGGGCCAAGGAAGTCCCAGAAACTTACGTTGACACCATCCGAGACATTCCGGTTCTGTGGTTCGGACTGACGTTGGTGACTCCAAAGCCTTCCCCATCACCGTCGGGGTACACCAAGGATCCGTCCTTAGTCCGTACCTGTTCAGCGTAGTATTATACGTTTTGTTGGACAGCATCAGAAACTCGCATGAGCAGCCCCCGTGGTTGCTCATGTATGCTGATGATATTGCGCTGATGGACGTGGACAGGAGCAGATTGTTGCGACGCGTGAAAGGGTGGAAGGAAGTGCTTGAGAACGGCGGCAGTCTGAAGCTAAATGTAGACAGAAGACAGAATACTTAGCGTTAAATTCCACAGATCCCATACCCATTCGCATAGGCGATGACTTGGTCGAGCGCACGGACCAGGTTAAGTACCTGGGATCTGTACTTCATGTGACTGGTAAAATCAACTACGACGTCAGGGCATGGATTGCTACCGCGTGGGCCAAGTGGCGAGATTAATGACTGGCGTCACGCATGATCCCAAAATGCCAGTTAGGTTGAAGAGGCAGGTCTATAAGACGATCATTAGACCTGTCCTCTCTTACATGGCTCCTGGAGCGACACAAGCAAGAACTACGTGTCACGGTGATGAAAATGCTGCGATGGATGTGTGGACTCTCGCATCCGCGGCAGTCTTCACGTCCGTGACATCGCGGATAAAATGCAAGAGAGCCGCCTTCGCTGGTGCGGCCATGTCTTGCGGCAACCGCCAGTCTACGTGGGTAACAAATGCCTAGCAATGGCGCGGATGGTGCCCCCGCCGAGTCCAGGTAAAAGGGGTAGGCCCAAGAAGTCCTGGCTTGATGCCATGGAGGATGACATGCGTGCAAATGGTCTCACTGCCATTGACGCCCAAGATCGTGCGAAGTGGAGGAGGAAGAGCCGGAAGGCGGACCCTGAGCTCCAAGGTCATCTTGGCCACGGATGCAATCAGGAAAATGCGTCTTTATGCAGATGGTGATGATGATTGCCAGATATTTTATAGTAAAGTTGATTGAAGATAATATGTTGTTCTCATTTATCTGCATGCTTCTAATTAATATGGTGCAAAAGCCCATTCATCTGCCTTGGTCATCATTAATCTGGTTGACCAATTTATCAGCACAGTCTATATCCTAAACTACTGGGTACAAATCAGTGCCTTCGAAATATGATATAACATATAATGATCTGGTCACGATTTTATGTGAGTTAAAGTCTAAAAGTGAAAAAAAAATTGAGCCATATCAATGAGGCAAATACACTCGGTTTCAAAGAAACACCCACGTACTGAGCTGTGGTGTGACACCACATACGGGTGAAATAATACCGCCTCGAACCAAGCGGTTCGGAACTTCATTTCTTTATTGCACGGTAAAAATCTGTATTGCTCTACACACATCCATGTTTCCTTCTTCTTATGATCGCGGATTCTTTTACGTCGCGCTTGGGTGTAAAAATCAAGGCCGTCAAAATGGCCGTCAAACGTCTGGTGGCCTTATGGTTTGGTGCATGGTGCACTGCTTCGTATTGTGAGGCGATAATAAAGGCAAAAGAGGCGACGGAAGAGGTACGGAAGAGGATCACTACTCGGGCACTCCCCAGAATACGCAACGGAAATCAGAGAACGTGCAACGATCTCCTTGCTCCATGAACGCGGATTTGATGGCGATGAGACGGGCCACCCGTTACTCTAGCCCAAGCAGGGCCGGGACGGTGGTGCGATGTGTTACACCCCAAGAGTCCCTGCTATCCACGAGTCCAAGGGTCCCTGCTATCGGTTCGATTCCGACATAGCCGCGTCTGCGCTAGCCCTGGTGTGGTGGTACCCATAGGAGATACCGGATATAAATGGATTGAATAATTTTATATAAAAAAACCGGTCAAGTGCAAGTCGCGCTCGCGGCGCGTACCGAGGGTTCCGTAGTTAAGCTACATAAACCACAATATATTTTGGTTGCGTTGACTTTGTAGCTCGTTTTTTGCGCTCGTTTTCAAGGCGTTATAGACTATGTGGCTTGATTTTCACTTGCATTTTTCCACCTCCACGCATTCCTACAGACATTCGACAGACAGAGAGATGGGCAACGAAGTGATTCTATATCCTAGGGTTCCGTTTTGTCCTTTTGAGGTACAGAACCCTAAAAAACATAGTATGTTGATCAAAATCCTGAACGAAGTGGAAGGAAGAGCTAATTTTGAGTAACGGAAAACCTTAAAACAGAGGTCGAAGTTCTGAAACGTTGACAACCACTTATTCACAATTGGCCAGTGCTAATGTCAATGCTTCTTTTGAATTTTTAAAGCTGATTTAAGTTTCACGACTTTGCGGGCTGGTGGGATAACCTTCTCTGTCTCCGAAATGAAGAATTTCGTAAAGATCTACCTTGTATTATTAAGATTATTATGTAATAAGTTAAGATCGATTTTGCTTTGCTACTCCTGTCATACAGCCTATTTTTATCATGATGTTATTGTATGAACCTACCGATAGATAATAATGAGAATAAAATTAATTAATTTAAAACAAAACTAATGCATAAAAATAATAAATTAAATAAGTCAAACAAAAAAATATTGAAAAGCTATAAACAAAAATCCGTTACAGACGGGTTCGAACCTGGATCAGCAACATTGTAAGTCCACCGCAAACCGACTAAGCTACAAACACCATGGGATATTTGTGCGAAATAAACGTTCATATATTATATTTTTATCACATTATAGTGCCTCGTTCCCTATTAGAATAGCGTGATGATATTATTTTTCAAAATATTACCAAACCGGCTGTTCACTATTGTGTCGAATTCGAGAGAAAATCGTATAAGAAAAATGTGAACTCTGTCAAGACTCTTGCTAAGCTGAAGATTCTGCAATATGTAACCTGCCCTGACTTTGCTGAGATGCAGTTACGCTTACCTCTCGAAGTTCGTCAGACTCCTATGATCGAAATAATCTCTTCTTTTTAGCATTTTGCTACTTTCATTGTTTCGATCTATTCACACAATTTACAATTATTAGGTGTGATTTACTATTATTGACACAACTTTTTTATTTATGAACCGATTTTAATAAAAAAAAAACACTAAATGTTAAGTGAAGCCTACCACAGTCAATTAGTGAAAACCGCAACCAAATTGGTTCAGCCGATTCTGAGATTAGCGTGCACAAACGCACAGACAAACAGACAAACAGACAAACAGATAAACAGACAAAAATTTCAACGAACGTTGTTTTGGTTTCTATTACGTTAATAAAGTCCCCCAATAATAGTTTTTCTCATTTCCATGCCATGTACAGACACCGATCGGTTACAATTTTATTATATGTATAGATTCAAGTCAATTACATTACATTACGTATTATATTATGTAAGTTTTCCCAACAACTATATATTTCTATATGGGTACAAATAAAATTATTAATCAGGAGAAGTATCAATAAAGGACGAAAAGCTGAAAAGAGGAACCCGGACTCCAAAGTGAGGGCCTCTGATGCCATCAGGACAACGTTTTTATGATGATAATCCGTATAAATAATAAAGTAACACTAAATAACTCATTAATGATAGTTTTATTTCAAAACAGTTTTAGTATTATTTTTGTTCACATAAATCATTCACAGTGGTTGAGCTTAATCTGCCATCTTTAGATAATAAATAATTTGTTAAATAGTGTAAAGACGATCTATGGCATGTGGCCTTTTCGAAGCAAGCTGAGCTTCGAAAAGGTTCCGAGAAACAAAACTTGTCAAGCGTTCTTACAAAACGGTTTATGAGGAATTCCGAGAACATCTTGTAGATAAGAATCAAAAGTGAAATGGTTCTATAAGTTCTTCAGTAAAGTTTTAACGAAGAAATTTAGTCCTTTGCCGCAATTCAAAGCTCTCAATTCTAAAATAAAATGACGTCATGTACAAAAATTTGCTACGACAATACAATTTTCTTCCTTTGTACTTTCAATTTGCATAAGCATATTCTACAACGTTCAATAAATTATGGGAGTCTCATATCGCCAAACTGTATGCAAATTAGTTTGGCAGCATCCGCTGGGCTTAGGTGATGCATCATCATGCGTTATAATATGTTTAATGTGTACATAGCTTTATTGTTAAGCAATAAGTACGAATATTATACAGCCCACCGACTTCTAATAAATCAGTAAGTCTGTAAATTAAGTTATTTTTCGCTTTTCAGTGCCTCTTTTTCGTTTCTTGAAGTCGGTTAAACTTTTTTGTTAAAATTAATTTATAATTTTCTACAATTACTAGTGTAGTATTCACTTATTTTGTTGTTAAGTGATTAAAGATGACACAGTCCATCCTGATTAACAGAAATAGAAAAAAACGACAACATAAATGTCGTTATTTCAATTGCAATACCAATCCTGACTTCTAAACTATAATTTCAGAGTTTATACAACGTTACCTTAACAAAAACATGTCTGAACATAAAACTCGGTTCAACCTTCATCCATCTTCTGCCAATCTTGAACAAAGACCTAAAAACTATTCTTAACCGAACTGATTGACACATCATCTAACCGTTAATTATACCCAATTCCACTTAGAGAGTACAGTCCGACCCATATTGAAACCACAAATTAAATCTCTACCTCACATTTCACTCCGAATCCTATGTTCGACAGGTAACCGAAACAGTCTTTTAAAGCATTGTGGCCGATAAATCTGTCAACGTACACCATTCTATTGCCCATTCACCGAATCCTTTATGGATTTCAAAAGCTTTTAGACTGGTAACATACGTCCAACGCAGTAATACCTATCATTTGTCAACTTTATTCAATTAGTGAAACAATAACGAAATGTTTTAAGACATTCCATTGACGTAAATGATGTTTTGAATTTGATGATAACTAGTTTTAGCCTAGTTAATATGAAGTGATGGAGTCTCTTTGCTCTCTGCAAAATATCTCTCATGCCAAATGATTCATGGCATTCGTCAAAGATAGTGTCTTTGACGAATGACATGATTCATTTGGCGTTTTCACAATATCCGATCCGATATCAGTGTTCGACGATGATGGCCGACAGCCGCTTGCTAACAACACAGTGGGTGTCGAGCGGTATTCGGCTACGATATTCGATATCGGACTGGACAATATGGAAAACAGATACCTACATATTTCATATATTTTACTTCCTCCGATATGGGATCGGCGTCCGATACTGATATAGAATCCGGTAGAATAAAAACGCTCTTAAGAGACAGTGCTATACTTCCAATGCAGAAGAGTCAAAAATGTCAGTCCTCCTAACGTGATAAATTAGTGAATATTATGAGTAGTGAGAGTATTTTTGTACAGTAGATTAGTTGTATTCTGGCTGATTGGGGCGAGGTCAATGTGGATAAAAGAAGCTATAGGCATTATAATAACTTAGTACTACAGCATTGATGAATCACATAGGTATAGTAAATGCCAATAAAAATAAAGATAAGTTCATACAATAATGTCCAAAACATGATACTAGCTTCTTTTGCCTCAATCATGGCGTGTACTTGTGAGCTAAGGATGCTTACGCTTGTACAAATAAGATAGGTAAATAAAACACTGTGAGTGCTCTCTCTTCTGATTCAAATGGCGTGCCGTCACGAAGTGAGATAGGCCAACCAACCTCTTTGCTTTGCCGACTTAGAATTATTTTGGTAATTTCACGCATCCTAATTTTTTGCTAATTTCGGTGGTATTTTTGAATCATAGGTTTTCCGATGAAAAAATTTAATGGAGTTCTTTTAGAATATCTAGAATACTGATGTGTTCTAAAAAAAACTCGATTAAATTTTTTCATCGGAAAACCTATGATTGAAAAATACCACCGAAATTAGCAAAAAATTAGGATGCGTGAAATTACCCATTTACCAACACACGGTTTCCGTCCTCTCACAATCCGTAGTCTTTTAAAAGAGGTATGAAAAAGCATTTATCGAGGTGGTATTTGGACCGGGCAATGTATGAAGCATTCCATCAGACGAAGTAAAGTCATGATTTAAGTGCAAAATTATTTAAATAAAAAGGTAACCGATAGGGTTCATATTATATTTTGATGAGTCAGACAGCGTTGCTCTCTTGAGAAAGACGATATCTGCATTTTTCTAAGCATAAAAATATTGAAGATACAAGCGTACCGTACACTTTTTTGCTTCACAAATTGATTTCTTATAGCTAAAGCAAAATCGTTAGGCGCTGATAGTTTCTAACTATAGGTGTATACTGTATAGTGTACAACACTCTCGTTACGCCCTGGGGATTTTAATGATCGGGTGCGATGTAGAATTTTACGTTAAACAGGGTTTCTGGGTTATCAATTCATTTATTTTAGGTGAGCGACCTTTACTTAAGCTGCCTGATTGGTTGGGTTCTCGGCCTATTTTTGGAAAACCCTCCCAGAGTCTTAATTTTGTTTAATTATTTAGACAGGAAAGTTAGGAATATTATGCAAATTTGTAAGTGACTTAATTACTATTGAGATTTGGGTGATTCAGGTAATACTTGTGTTTGCGTATTTTTACTTATACTAAATAAATATAAACACGAAACATAAATCGATTTAGATTGGAAAAACCATCAAAAAATAAATCTGTGTTCCGAGCATTTTCCCTGTAAGGGACTGGTCACGCGTTCTAGTCCCGTTTGAGCATTTACTTTGCTTCCGACATAACCTCATGTTTGTCAACACACATTTCAGCACCTAAAATCCCCTGTATACCTTTTTTGACATTTTATGTATCTTTTGGCACTTGGAGATACCTTTCATTTGAGACCCCATTCATCAAAATCCGTCCAGCCGTTAGTCCTATAGAGGGGAACAAAGAAAACTACATGCATACATACGCATGTAAAATATTACCCTCGAAGGGGCAGTCGGGTAAAAATATGGGGAATCTCATGATACTTGGTTTGAGGGAATTTATATTAACCATACATTCAGTTCATCAAACTCTCAAAATATTCATTTATGAGTTCGAGGGATCCGACAACCTTAATGAAGTTTATTTATGGGCCCTTCCCGAAAATATGCCACATCGATTAATAAAACAATTACGCGAAATTGCCTTGATCTTTTTGAGAAATCGTAGTATTAAGTTAAGATATTTTATATACAAGGTGAATTGAGGACCTTCTGCTACTTTCTAAGTGATTAATGAACTTACTAATAAATTACTTAGATACTGTAAACTGGGGTTACTTTAGACACCTGGGTTACTTTGTAGACTGGTTTGTAGAATATATCCTGTATTTTTTTTAAATAATAATAATAAATAAAATATAATCCTGTATTTTTTTAAAATAATAGTAATATATAAATAATTAATAATGTAAATCGTCAATAAATTATCGTCACTTTCTTAAGAAGTAGAAATGCTATAATAAAATATTCCTGTCATTCATTTGTTTACTGTTTTAGAAAAAAAAAAAAAAAAAAATTGTCTTAAAGTTACTCCACTGTCCAAAGTAACCCCAGTTTGTAAACTAGAACAAAGAAAATAAGCTAGAACCATGGAGAAGGAAATCATATTCTGTCCTCCGTGGCTGGAACAGAATAAATATTACAGTATTTCTAGTTTATTTTGTAGTTTAGTTTATTCTGTTCTAGTTTATTTTTTAATATACCTGCCTTATGATTTAACCGAACCTTTAAAATTTAATATATACGGTAATCTATGCCGAATATATTTTTTCGTATATTTAAATTTAGACGCTAAAATAATTTTAAATAATTGGATGTATATATATTACTGTTTGTTACAAAATCAAATCTAAAATTTACGAACTAAAGAATACCATTATTCTTAATTTTAAAACTATAAAAACAGAACTTGAGAATTCAAGTCATAACTTTGTATAACGCTTCAACAAATAGACAGGACGTTATAGTCTACAGAATATGGAAAACTTATAAAGAAAAAGATGTCAAAGACGGCAGAATTAAAAAGTATAAGTGTGAAACTTTTCACCTATTTTATCAAACAGGATGTCAGTATCTGATTTTTATGGAGTTTCTTTTACTACTTTAGAGTAATAAGCAGTATTGGAGAATAGTACGACTTCTGAGTTAGAAGCGGTTTGGATTGGATTATTTCAGTGTTTCGTGTGTCATGAGCAATTTTTCAGTACTATAGTTTTATCAGTACACCTTAGTAACTATCAAAAGGTAACACCTTGAAAAAAATGTTGAAGAAACTCCAATAGGATTAAAAAAAATGTTAAAATAGAAAATTTGTATCGAGAGAAATAAATAGATACGAAAAGTATTTTACCGTAGTGACCTTTAATCAGGACTCATCTTCTATTTCGTTTAAAATACACCGAATACTTATTTTTGTATGAATTATACCTGGCGAAGTAGACTGTCTATTTACATCATAAAAAGTGACAGAGCTATTCCATAACAATAAAAATATTCATTGTGCACATTAATAAACCACACCGTTCTGCCTACCTCTTCAGAGATAAACAGGCGTAATTAAAACATAATGAACTAACTGAATCAAAAGCACAAAATCCAGTAAAGCTTCATCCACAACATTGACTCCCGCTGTCCCTAAGCACTGATAACCAAGACAGCTACAGCGAGACATTAACACACTGTTTTATCTACGACTCGCTCATAATTCAAAGCAATTGCCGTTTTGGGATCATTACACAAGTGTAAATGTTTATTACGATTGGTTTTGAACAACTATTAGAGGCATTAGAGTCACTGATATATCCATTATCTGAACACAAAAACGATTCATTTTGTTTTGTTTACATCGTTCATGATGCTTCGATTGCTCTTCGGTGGGAATGGTTATGGGGACAATGACCTGTCGTCATGGTTAGTGAATAACGTACAAAACTTCAGGCACAGTATATCTAAATAATGAAATAACATCTTATAAATCAGCATAAAGTCCGTTATGCGTTTACCGTTTATCGCAAAAACGTGAATTTCGTTTTTTGATATTTGCATTTTCTTTTGCAAATGTTTTTCCATTATTTTTTTGCAAATTGTCCTAAAGGGTCGGCAGCATGAGTGTCACTCATCTGGTGTTGTACACGTCTATATAGGCCACTGTAATTATTTTTCATTAGGTAGGCCGTGTGCTTATCTGCGACCAAAGTGGTATTAAAATGAACACGAATGGTTCGAAATTTACATAATTACGTAGGTACCATTTCAAACAAACATTACACTACTGAAATACATTAAAGCAACATTTATTTAGTCTTTTTTCATACAAACTTAACACCAGAACAAAAGACAAACTATTAAAACGAAGAACAAAGAGACATAAACATTTCACATTTAGAGACTACCTTCAACATTTTTTGTAATACTTTTAATGAAATATTATACCAAAGACCTCTGAGTACATATTTCGTTTAATATTTGTTTGGCTGCTCGATTATTTATTATCTAAAGTACCTTCCTTCTGTTTTATATGTTCAACCAACTGAAACCATATTATAGCTCAAAGTTAAAACTTTGTTCTAATTCTATGTAATAAGTAATGGTATTTGCTATGAAATGCTGGTAATACTAAATAATTTAGGAGATAAAGTATAACAATCTTAGTAACCAAAGACCTCCGGAACGGCTAAATTTTATTAATATTTATTTGGTTGGTGAAATTTACCCCGCGGGCGGAGCTACGGGCAATACCTAGTTTATATACCAATTATTAGTGTATACCTTTTTTTTACGGTGCGAAGAATCCGCACGAACCGACTACACGCATGCCGACTGTGGTCCGTCGCGTCGGTTGCCGGAGGTAAGATTGTCGTGGACATTCGAATACAAATTCTTTATTTTTCAAATTACTGCAACACTAACGTCACAGCGTTTTGACGTCAAATTATGCTTAAAACTAAGTTTACCACATACCCCTTGCACCCCGGCCCTTATTATTAGTATATACCTTTAACATTATGTAGTCTGAATAGGTAAACGTAGATAGATAGATAGATCGACGGGTGCAAAGTAAAAAGAGACATCTGCATAATAGCAACTTTACAGGAGAGTGAAAAGATCGAAAAAGTGTATTATTTTCTTAATGAGTGGGCCAATATTTCTGAAAATTTTATCATAATTTATTTATGCTCTTATTTATTTTTATATTAAGTTAATTAAGCTAATTTATTAATAATTTACGAGATTTTGCAGATAGCCGTTTTTACAACGAACTTTATAAAACGCTAACTGAGCCAACTACCAGTTGGTCGTATATGCTTGGGACTTTAAATATCGTGTATAAATATTATTTATATCGTGTATAACTAATTAACAGAATATTAATAAAACATTATTAGAATATGCTTTTAATTACTGAGATAAACAGCGAAAATCGAACAAATTTTGGTAATTTGGCTTAGTAGCCCAAAATCATCATGCGAATATAATTGCAGTTATAATACTCTTAGCCTGTTTTTTATAAAGTCGTTTATTAAACAGAAAATCCTACTACGTGATAAATATTTTGTATAAAGTTAACCAATGTAAATCATAACATCTACAGTGACCGCGAAGCAATGACGAAGTAGAAAGAGTCAACTGGCAGATGACATTTTGTGTACGCTCGGAGTCCGCCACGCAACCCGCGCAAAAACGACCAACGTTACTTGGTCGCATTAACTTCGTACTATTTGCAAGATTGAGTGTAGATGGCTTTTTATATCTTTGAAAATTTATTGAAATATAATGAAATCTTCAAAACCAAATATGCCAGGTTGTGGAGTCTTATTTGATTAGTACGAAAATGCAATAAAAAGAAAATCGTGAATTTGTAGTTGACTTTATTTACTTTGCACCCGTCGAGATAATTCTTTATTGTACACAAATACATCACGTATATGTACTGCCAGAACAAAGTGAATACTGTTGCATAGAACAGAATACACTTCGGTTTGTGCCCGTAGATTCCAGTATAAACTTGTACTGGGATCAGAATACATTCGTGGTAGGTGGTAGGTTACTAGGTCAACATTAGAGTTTATTGATTAAATCTATACCTTGTGGGCAAAGTTGGTATTTTCAAGAGGTCTGAGAACATCAGAGGGGGAGGAGGGTACAATCAAATTTAATAGCCTGTTGCAGTCCACTGCTGGACCTAGGTCTCTCCCAATGTGCGCCACCACATCTGCCGATTCTCCGCCTTCCGGATTTAGTCATGGTGTTATATAGACATAAAAATAGAATCCATAAAAAATATACATATACCATGTTGGGAACCACAACAGGATATATATATTTTTAATGGATTATATTTTTATATATATATATATATATATACATATATATATTTATACAGGGCGTCCCACGGCGATGCCACATGGAGGGAAAGTACCTTAAATCCTTAAGTTAGCTCATTTTACTTAAAGGAGACATCATTTTATTTTTAAAAAGAAACGAAACTGCATTTAAAGATTTTTAAAAATTCGCTTGCCACATCCGGTAATCGAACCGACTAAAATCCGAAAAAGTAACACCCTGTATTTTTATGGCATCAATCGATAGTGTCAATCATAAGGATCAAATCTCTCTAAGAAACATGGTAAATAAAATGAAAGGAAGTCCTTGAAATCTAAAATTATAAATTCAATTTGGCAAAATAAATCACTTTAACTCAAAGTTCATCCATCCATCTGATACCATATTAACAATAAAATTCCATATTTAAACTACTTTTCTTTTTTTATCGTGCTGACACCGCTGCTGGTCAGCAGTAGTATTTAGGTATGTCGAACTCAAACCGACTAAAACCGCACGCCGTCTAAATTAACAGGTTATAAGTTGATCCATAGGGCAATTCTCTTGCCATTTTCGTTGCACAGGGTACACCGCGTGCAGGTTTCTAATCAAGCACCCAAAAATAACTACCTACCCTACCTACACATACCTCATGCAGTTACCCAATAAAGTTACATTCTAAACAGGTAACAAAGTTCATTCATTTAGTACTCATTTTACTAAATAAATTTCATCAAAGATATCTCTAGTGTTGATACCTTGTGAGAAATTCTTACAAGGTATCAACACTAGAGATATCTTTGATGTGATGATACCTTGTAAGAAATTCTTACAAGGTATCAACACTAGAGATATCTTTGATTTGATTAGAAACCTGCACGCGGTGTACCCTGTGCAACGAAAATGGCAAGAGAATATTGCCCTATGGATCAACTTATAACCTGTTAATTTAGATGGCGTGCGGTTTTAGTCGGTTTGAGTTCGACATACCTAAATACTACTGCTGACCAGCAGCGGTGTCAGCACGATAAAAAAATAAAAAGTAGTTTAAATATGGAATTTTATTGTTAATATGGTATCAGATGGACGGATGAACTTTGAGTTAAAGTGTTTTATTTTGCCAAATTGAATTTATAATTTTAGATTTCAAGGACTTCCTTTCGTTTAATTTACCATGTTTCTTAGAGAGATTTGATCCTTATGATTGACACTATCGATTGATGCCATAAAAATACAGGATGTTACTTTTTCGGCTTTTAGTCGGTTCGATTACCGGGTGTGGCAAGCGAATTTTTAAAAATCTTTGAATGCAGTTTTATTTCTTTTCAAAAATAAAATGAAGTCTCCTTTAAACAAAATGAGCTAACTTAAGGATTTAAGGTACTTTCCCTCCATGTGGCATCGCCGTGGGACGCCCTGTATATACAGGGTGTCCCAAAATTCAAGGATAAGCCGGCAACACGGGGTGGCCCTACTTATGGCTGCTCAGGAAAAAAAAAGAAAAAAAATATATCTCTATTTTTTTTTTAATTACTCGAACTTTTTTAAAATCCCTCGAAATTCGGTACTCTTAATGATATTTTCAACTACCAGGTCCACAATTTTGCAAATATTTCTGAACTCTTTTCTGTATTAGCAAGCTAAGGAGCATGGCTATCCATCACCACCCTGAAAAATTATAGGATATTTTGTAGTTATTTTAGAAAAATAAGTCAAAATATTTTTTTGTCGTCAAATTTTCATACATTTTTACTTTCGACCCACTTTATCTTATCTCGGTGAAAAAAAAAAGTACGGACACCACTATGGCATTCTTTTTCAAAAATTGGCGCAACTATCCAAGATTTCAAAATGGTATAATTTGGGTATGATACTATATTGAAATACTAAAAAAAAAAATTTTTTTTTTAAATAAGAATCACATTTAATACATTGCTCTTATTGAAAATCACCAGATTTATTTTGTACACAATGCATTCATCCTCAATAAAAAATCATTGACGGGACATGTGACAAAGTGGTAACCGAGTAGGTTATCACATTACGAGGTTAAGCAACATAAGCCAGGGTGGTTTTCGGATGGATGACCATTCTTAAGACATTGAGACACCTCCATTCCTCAGAAAGTACATTAGGCCGTCGATCGTAGTGGCCATACGAGCATCTATGACAGTTGTTACGGGTAGTCGGAGCCCTAAAAGTCCAACAACTGGACGCACTACATAACTTTGATATCGCCAATGGGTTGTGGAGGTCAGGTGGCAGTCGCTTCAAAGAAAATTTCGCGGTTCTGCTGTTTCACAGTTAACCATAAAATCCGACTCTGTATTTTGTAAAGGTTCAGAGGATGAAAATCAATGCTGTTAAAATATTAAACAAACATAATGGTATAATTTTATAATTATTGCATTATTGTTAATATTTTTTTATTTTTACATTTTTAATTGTTTGCCACCGGCATTAATACATTTTATTTTTCGTGCATTTCTTTTGTCAGAAATATAATCCGTAGCCGCATTGATATTTGAATGAAACTAGTCCAGCGTTGCAATTGCTTTCGGAAACCTAATTGTTCTTAAAACAATTCCAATGTTTTATTGGAATTGTTTCTGAGCCTCGAAATAGCAGAAATGCGAAATTTGCCGTGAAGCGACTGCCACCTGACCTTCACAACCCACTGGCTATATCAAAGTTATGTAGTGAGTCCAGTTGTTGGACTTTTAGGGGTCCGACTCTCTGAGAAACAGAGGACGGAGGTGTCTTAATGTCTTAAGAATGGTCATCCATCCGAAAACCACCCTGGCTTATGTTGCTTAACCTCGTAATGTGATAACCTACTCGGTTACTACTTTGTCACAAGTCCCGTCAATGATTTTTTATTGAGGATGAATGCATTGTGTACAAAGTAAATCTGGTGATTTTCAATAAGAGCAATGTATTAAATGTGATTCTTATTTATAAAAAAAAAATTGTTTTTAGTATTTCATTATAGTATCATACCCAAATTATACCATTTTGAAATCTTGGATAGTTGCGTCAATTTTTGAAAAAGAATGCCATAGTGGTGTTTATACTTTTTTTTTTCACCGAGATAAGATAAAGTGGGTCGAAAGTAAAAATGTATGAAAATTTGACGACAAAAAAATATTTTGACTTATTTTTGTAAAATAACTACAAATATTCTATAATTTTTCAGGGTGTTGGTGGATAGTCATGCTTCTTAGCTTGCTAATACAGAAAAGAGTTCAGAAATATTTGCAAAATTGTGGACCTGGTAGTTGAAAATATCATTAGGGGTACCGAATTTCCAAAGATTTTAAAAAAGTTTAAATAATTAAAAAAAAAATAGAAATACATTTTTTTTCTTATTTTTTGCAGAGCAGCCATAAGTAGGGCCACCCTCTGTTACCGGCTTATCCTTGAATTTTGGGACACCCTGTATATATTTATGTGTATATAACAACATGACTAAATCCGGAAGGCGGAGAATCGGCAGATTCTATAGATATATTATACAGGGCGTCCCACGGCGATGCCACATGGAGGGAAAGTACCTTAAATCCTTAAGTTAGCTCATTTTACTTAAAGGAAACATCATTTTATTTTTTTAAAGAAACAAAACTGCATTCAAAGATTTTCAAAAATTCGCTTGCCACACCCGGTAATCGAACCGACTAAAATCCGAAAAAGTAACATCCTGTATTTTTATGGCATCAATCGATAGTGTCAATCATAAGGATCAAATCTGTCTAAGAAACATGGTAAATTAAATGAAAAGAAGTCCTTGAAACCTAAAATTATAAATTCAATTTGGCAAAATAAAACTCTTCAACTCAAAGTTCATCCATCCATCTAATAGCATATTAACAATAAAATTCCATATTTAAATTACTTTTCTTTTTTTATTGTGCTGAGACCGCTGCTGGTCAGCAGTAGTATTTAGGTATGTCGAACTCAAACCGACTAAAACCGCACGCCGTCTCAATTAGCAGGTTATAAGTTGATCCAATAGGGCAATTCTCTCGCCATCTTCGTTGCCCAGGGTACCTATACCGCGTGCAGGTTTCTAATCAAGCACCCAAAAATAACTACCTAGGTACTCTACCTACCCTACCTACAGTTGCCCAATAAAGTTACATTCTAAACAGGTAACAAAGTTCATTTATTTAGTACTCATTTTACTAAATTAATTTCATCAAAGATATCTCTAGTGTTGATAGGTACCTTATAAGAAAGTGTTTTATTTTACCAAATTGAATTTAAAATTTTAGGTTTCAAGGACTTCCTTTCATTTAATTTACCATGTTTCTTAGACAGATTTGATCCTTATGATTGACACTATCGATTGATGCCATAAAAATACAGGATGTTACTTTTTCGGATTTTAGTCGGTTCGATTATCGGGTGTGGCAAGCGAATTTTTGAAAATCTTTGAATGCAGTTTTGTTTCTTTTTAAAAATAAAATGATGTTTCCTTTAAGTAAAATGAGCTAACTTAAGGATTTAAGGTACTTTCCCTCCATGTGGCATCGCCGTGGGACACCCTGTATAGATATATTGTAACAGGTGTAACAAGGGGTAGGGAAGTATAAAAAGGCATCTAATGGGGCCAATAAGTTGGATTTATTAAGTACCATCAACTGAGACTTCATCTTCCATCATCAGGCCAGGTGAAGTAACCATCATAAAAAGCATGTTTAACCGTGTTTTAGAACCTGTATATGCTATACCTACTTAATTTAGGTCTAGATAGCGCTATCTACTCAAAAAATAATCACTCTAAATCGTTTACCAATAGCCTAGCATCTATTGGCGCCGATTGATTTCTTTACGCCTTTGGTGCTAACGTAGATGATCTCCATCGGGAATTGAATTAAAATTCGGCAAAGGCCTCCGCGTATTGGATCCATTTCCTCATATAAGCCCCTCAAAGGACCTTAAGAGAGGGATTATAGTCGAGACGTAGGATAGACGGGATGAAATTATACTATTCTATTTGTAAATGTACTTGTATGTAATTGAATCTAATTTCATTTATTTTTATTTGTTTGAGTATGAAAATCAATATTTGGTTTTATCAATCATTCCTCCTGTAAGGACAGGGGTAATGCTGTGACTACTGAGCTACGGAGATGGGTCTTGAATATTCCAAATTCTCCTATACAACCATTTTGAGACTGTTAGCGAATTCAAGTTCCGTCTGAGCAATTCAACTCTTTCAATCTTAATCGATTTGAATAATTAGCATATAATTACTTTAAAATTTCATTAAATTTGGTTAATATGTTCTTTTTGAACTATCGTTCTTCTAAGAGCCTTTTCTGTTTTTATTTGGGGTTAGTTTATAAACTAACTATAAAGCAGCCAAACCTCGATATTTTCTGTGAAGCAAAAGAAATCTGTACTCTCGACTTAATGGCGATATCAAAGTTTCTGTAGTTACATCCCTACTAGCCCTTAAAGCCATAAAAACAATAATAACCTGTATTAGAGTTTTTAAGGCTTCAATTCCCCGTAACCAATATCACAAAAGTTTGAATGCTAACCGGAACCGACACTTTAAAGTGCCCTCTGAGGTACGAAGAGGTCTTACGTGTTAAAAATGTTCAACCATCCCAGGACTAGCCTTGTTAGCTTAGCAATTTTCTGCTAAACTAATATTTTGTTAGTTGCAAACATACATCATTAAAACTCTCGCAATTTCTTTATACTTGTATACATAGCTCAGTTGGAAATAGCCACAGTACTTGACCTACATTTAAAACGTATTGGGTTGAGCGATAGCAAAGACCGTTTCATGGTCGACCCACGGGCCATTAAAAATCTCATTCAATTAATTCGTACAAGCTTCCCGAAAGACCCTTGATAAACCACGCATTACAAATTAAGTATCAAGTATTCTTAGAACTGTTGATCGATTTCCCGAACAAGACCTTGTGAATTATATGACTTCGTAATGGCATCACGTAGCATTATGCTACGTAGTATTCCGTAGAGCTGCGTAGCATAGTGTTAAGATTCGTAGCGAAGCGGGCTACGAAAATTGTAGAAGTTGTGTGATGAATTCCTACTTCACGTGGGTGTCAATTCATAGTGTATTGAAATTATTAAGTGCGTTTTCGGTGTTTCTCCACTTGATATTTTGACTTAGGAGTCAGCATTGGTAATAGACAGAAGGAATGCCTGATTTAAGCAATTTAGCTGGAGGGGTTAACGGGGCTGCTTGTATTTTCAGATGCTCTAAGGAAATATTAGCTTCAGAAATCTTAGTGAACAGTTTGACAATGTACTGTTTCGTGGTTTTTGGTGTGTTAATTTTTATTATTTGTGTTTTATATGATAATAAATAAGTCCAAAAAAAACTTGTATGGAGTATCTTTTGCCGTAAACATTTTAACTATAACACAAAGGTTTCATATAATCATGATTGATGGAGATGGTGATTATATAATATGAAACCACATGGTTCTGTACATCGACCTGTACAGCCGGAGAATCTGGTGTACCCTGGGTAGGACTAGTCCATCAACGCAGGCAAACCTTAAGACAGACCTTAGTTTAATTTGAAAAAGAAAAAAGATCATTAACTAGGTTATTATAGTTTTCGTAAATTGCAAACACATATTATAATCTCTTTTACGATCAACTTTTTTACGATTCCGTAAATACAAAACGTTCCATTAAAATTTCACGGATTCCATGAAAAATATTTCATTTTCCAACCACCTCATTTAATTTACCATTTTTATACAGCACACAGGATATTAGTTAAAAGATACCGCGAGATTAAAATAATAACCAAGAAAATTTTCTTTATTACTCTCCGGAAGGAACAAAGTACATTTTTTTATTACTCTGTTACTAAAACAGACTATAAACATTTTGATCTCGGTCTGAAACGAGGTTGTAATTTAATTATGAAGGAACAATTTCATTATACATGTGAGGCCTATTAATAATGGAATTAGTTAATTATGCTAGTAACTTAATTAAGCTGTACAGTTATAGTATATGTAATGTATGAACATAACTATGATAGTTGACTATTTGCAAAAAACAAGTAAATTATTGAATGTACGAGAACCCGGCAGAGTAGAATTTGGGCCACCCCATCTCCTCCCATGCGGTGTCTTACAAGGCGACTAAGGGATAGGGCTGTTAATCATCAGACAGATATATACAGCCCAGACTCTGCCGCAGATACATGGCTCGAGTCAACAATAGTGCCCGGAATACGGCAATAGGCTCACCCACTATTACGTGGGACCGAATACAATGACTGGTGAAATGTGGGTGTTAATTCACCTCTGCCTAACCCCTTGGGGATAAAGGCGTGATTATATGTATGTATGGCATTTTAAAGCATATAGTTTAGTATTCCAACTATTAAAATCGAATAAGATAGAAAAAGCAAATACAGCTCAGGCGAGACTCGACCCCGCCGAAACTTTGTATTGAATGAGAAAAACGCAAAGTGTATAGCAAGGTGGGCAACAGTTGACCGGGGCGTCATCGTCAGGGTGATTGGCAGAGGAATCGACGCACTATTTAGGAATTGTCGACAGTTTCAGATTCTGATGAACTAATTCGTATAAATTAGTTCATAACATTTACATAATGAACTAGCTTATTACATTAATGCTAATGTTGAGATTATACGATGAAATAACTAAACACTGATACAATTATGCTATAATTGGTACCTAGCTACTAAGCCTCAATATAACTTTAGTCTGTGTAATGATTTACGAGCACATTATCTTTGTGAATTCTACTGATATTATCATATTATGTGGATAAAATACGTGGATTTTTGTTACCTTTTCATATAAAAATTGATCAGATGGAACAGATCTAGATGACATTTTGGCACAGATTTGATAGTTTGGATAGTACATAGGCTACATTATATTTCAGGAATAGTTTCCTATGGTTCAATATTTCACGTCAGCCACGTACCTATTGTAGCAACAGATAGTAGCTCTGTGCTAACTTTCATTCCGTATCATTTTAGAGTTTAGACTAAGTGCAAGTCAAACTCGAGATTTTCATAGTAGCAGTTGAAAGCACTACCGTCACACCACAGATGTCCTCAACAAATGAAGGGCTTTTCCCGTTTTGATAGATTTTAATTTCGCCAGATTTTGGTTTCGTCGGATTATCGTTTCGCCAGATTTTTCTGAAGTATGCTGCCTACATCATTATCTGAGTATTAATACCAGTTGCATTTAAAGCTACTTCACTCAAAAGTCAAAGTAAATAAATAATTTATTCTGTATATATAATTAAAATGGAACTTACAAAACATCAACAGACAATAGATTTGGTTCAGCAAAATGGAGCACCACCGCACCGGTTCGAAACGCGACTCTGACTTGAGAGCCTGGCACTGTGGAGAGTGCACTTTAACTTCTCCTTCCATTATGGATTGGTTTATCGTGTGTTCGAAGGGATTGACTGCCGTCTGACCCTACACTTCCGAAAATGTGCAAAAATCTCGTTCGTCAATGCAGCAGCAATCATTGTTGTATTTTGTCTCATTCGTCATTGCAGGTTAGACTGCCTACTACGTATGGCATCAGTGACCGGCGACTTAATGTGCTCTCTGAGGCCCGGAGGGATCTCAATGATTAAAAAATGTTCACCTATCTTAAAACTGACATTGCTACTTAACGTTGCCAATCACTAACCTACTCATATACCACTTAGCCACTCGCCACTTGTAAAGAAACAATAAAAATATTCACCTCATATCAAAAATGCGCCCAGAATTTCTATAAATAAAGCCTCAAATATATTCATTCTTTATCCAGGTGAAACACTAGCTCCAACATAAAAGTTTTTTCTCGACTCAAGAATAATTTACGCGAAGACACCTGTCGTTGTTGTTGCCTATAATTTACGAGATATTTTACTTTAGTCTGTCGCGACTGCGATGATATATTGTCGGTCCGTCCATCCGTGAGAGCTGAGTTTTAGTATGAATTTTAAACTAGAAAAGTTTCTTGAAATATTTTTATAATATTTTTGTGTACTGTATTCATACGAACGGATACGCATGAGTTTCTTTATTCTTTTGACCTGTCACTAAATGCTGAGTAGGTGGGCTTAATTTGTTTTTATATGTATTTAGGCATTTTTATATCATAAGATTTTATAACCCATCTGATGGTAATCAAAAACACTAAAGGTGTAATTTATACGTAGCTGGCCCTATAAAAATATTTTTTTATAACTTTTATTTTTGCAGAATAATATTATGAACATACATACAAGGGTCTAGGCGTGGGTCTATCATCCAAGGGGTAAGCAGAGGTGTAATAATAGCTTCTACTACTTTTATCAAGTATGTTTTCTAAGGAGTATACGAAGGAAATACGGGGGTATACGGGTGTTATACGGGGGGTATACTTATAGGGGGTATATGGAAGGTATACTGTGGGTATACGGGGGTATACAGGCGGTATACGGGTATAAGTGGGATTATTGGCGTCTAAATAAAACTGCATCTTCGTGACTGTGAAAATGGCTTTAGTTTCAGTTTGCCAAGAATCAAAACAAAATGAATTTATATGCAACAGACTCCTCCTATATCATATGAATATCATGATGAGAAAAGTTTTACTTGTTTGCTGAATTCAAACAAGAACGGATTTAGGGATAATACGATTTCTTCGCTCTGTGTGTATTGAAATGGGGTAAATACTCATATGTACAACCACCGTTTTCAAAGTTTATTGTGGTCATCAGATGATCCTTTTCAAACTTGTCAAAGATATACTATTTATATATATTTAATATATTTAGATGTCTTGAATATTGACAGCCTCTGTGTCCTAGAAATGAGTGAACTTGACTGCTACGCAGGGGGCGAAGGTTCGGTTCCCGCTCATTGTAAATATGCCTGGTTTTGCATACGTCCATAGGCCACGGTAACCACTATCTATCAGGAGGGTCGTGAGCTTGTCCTAAGTGGTATAAAAAAATGTCTATTTGCATTGGTCTGGATATTTCCGTGCCTTGGAGGGTACGTTAAGCCGTCGCCGTCGGTCCCTTGTTATAAGAACATCTATGGTAGTCGTTATCTAAAAAGTCCGACCAGCGGCCTTACCATAAACCTTAAGACAGGTCAATAATTGAACTGCTGTCATTCTGCCCACTGCAAATGTCACTTTGTAATGTCATATAAATATAGAGGATTACAAAGTGACATTTGCAGTTGGTAGAATGACAGTAGTTCAATTATTGACCTGTTTTAAGGTTTATGGTATGGCCGCAGGTCTAACTACAATACTTCGATATCGTCTATGGTTTGTAGAAGTCAAGTGCTTCATGGAAAATATCGAAGTTTAGTCGCGTCGTAGTTAGACTGGAAAAAGCGGACCCCGGACCCCGGTGAAGGCCTCTGATGTGAAGGTTGATAATAATGATGACATTAAGGATGTTAGATAGATTATAAACAATTGAATAAAGAACTTGTACTTTTCCACAATTTTTTTTTAGAACCTAATCGGTTTCGCCTTACGGCATTCTCAAAGGTTTACAATGCTTTGAGAATACCGTAAGGCGAAACCGGTTTAGTTAAAAAATAATTGTGGAAAAGTACAAGTGCTTTATTCAATATGTGTAGCAAGTTCCACCAAGCGCTATCAATCTCCAGTATAAACAGATTATAAACACACAAAAATTGTTGGCTATGGTTGCCTTTAAGAAATTGTCACAGAGCGATATCTGATGCTGACTGTACCACATATCTAAGATCTCTCATGTTATATTATTATATCCATGGTGTACAATAAAGACGTTTATTATTATTATAACCGTATTTTTATAAAAATAATATATAGAAATTGATTTACCCCGGGATAAAAAGGCGTTTCTACTTAAAGTTTCTGAGAATTCCCGTTGACAAGTACGCTTTCATGTTATTGGTTCTATTTGAAGTACTTTCGGGCTAAAGGAGCGTCGAAGTATCAACAATTTCGGCGAATTTACTTTACGGTCGTTTGATGTTTTGGTATCAAACTGATTTGTTTCGACCAATCAAGGATGGCCTAGACTTGTTTTTCCTTGAATAACAACGACAATATATTTTTTAAATTTAATAACAAATATTATAAATGGCGCTATCTATTCTATTACTACATTAAATGGTATAGTAAATTTATTCGTGTACAAAATAATTATCTATCTATCTATCTACCTAGACCTAAAGTAAACACAGTTTAATTTGTGGCTTCTAGAGTACCTACCAATAATTACGTAGTAATAATAATCCTAAAATGGCATTCAGATTTGAATCTCAATATCTGAGGTCAGATTGTTTTTTTTTTTTTTTTCATTTTATATACAATATGGATACGACATATAGGCAATAATTGAAACCATATACTTGGTACCCCCTAAGCTTCAAGCAGGAAAAGTTTGAACAAAATTGGTCCAGTATTAAGGGCAGAAACTAGAGTTTTAATTTTATAGAATTTGAACAACTTTGAGCACTCTGTAGAATCGCATGTTGCCGCTTAGGCCCCGGCCACAACTCCACGGCACGGCGCCGTCCGCCGTCGCCGTCGACGGCGACGGCGCCGCGCCGTCGAAATTCACGGCGCCGTGCTACAAAATGGCTACAAAAAGTGGACGGTGTGTTGCAGGGGGCGATTCTCAATCGAAATTTCTCAGATGGCGAGCGCGCAATGACATAATAATATAGTGTCTTACTAAAAATACGTCAATGTTATTAATTTACATGAATTATATTATTATTTATATTACAACATTTTACTTTAATATTTCAGTGATATATTAATAATATTTCATAAAATTACGAATTCATTATTAAAAACATATTTTTTGTGGGTGGTGCATTGTCGCGATTCTGATTAGTAATTAGATACGCAATTGACGCGAAAATCCGCCCCAACACAACATAGGATCACGGTCCTATGTTTCGAATCGCGTCTTTCAAAGAATAATGATACGTCAACCAAGAAGTGACAGTGAGACAACAAACGTATTAAATATATGATGAAAGAGTGCGTTTTTCAGCCTCAAATATCAAAGAACAAACGGAACTACATTTCACGCTTAATTTTATTTTTTCTATATTTACATTTCTTGAAATAAGATTACGAAACGTACCTATTATAAAAATTACAAACTATGTCAAATTTAGGGTTGTCAATACAAATAAAAATTAGTTTTCCCATGCATTTGGAAGATTTTAATTAATGAGGTGAACTTCTTTGCTAATATCAAAAATGAACTTTAGACAGTAATAATAATTATGTATAATTAAAATCATATTACATATTTTAGCTATCTGAAGATCTAAGATGCGCGTTGGCGTACACTTTTAAGCATTTCGAGTATATAAGGTACCAGCCATCCTGCTGTACTGTTATGTCCTTTTTGTGGGCATCCGAAGGGATACCCACACGATAAAGAAATAACAGACTTATAGTTTGGATGACATTATAGGCTACATTTTATCCCTGTATAGGTTCCTCTAGATAATTTTTATAATGACTATCGCATTGAGATTAAAAAACCCGACTGCAAGCTACTTTCGACCTTAATGACATTTCTTAAAAAATACGTTTTTTGACATGTATAGATGACGTTGATCACGAATATGAAAAAAAAACTGGGTATTAGTTGCCGTCGATAAGGTCGAAAATGGCTTGCACGTATATTTGGAGTCTCTGGGTTATAGTCAATGTAAAAAATAGGCGCAAGCCATTTTCGACCTTATCGACGGCAACTAATACCCAGTTTTTTTTTTCATATTCGAGATTAGCGTCATCTATAGATGTCAATAAACATATTTTTTTAAGAAATGTCAATAAGGTCGAAAGTAGCTTGCGGTCGGGTTTTTTAATCTCAATGCGATAGTCATTATAAAAACTATCTAGAGGAACCTATACAGGGATAAAATGTAGTCTATATTGTCATCCAAACTATAAATCTGTCCTTTTTGTTGAGCGAAAATCCTCACAGATACCCATAAAAAAGGACATAATCGCTAGGCAGGGAGATAGATCTTTTTTCTATACGATTTAGGTGGCAGACTAGCACACGGTCCACCTGATGGGAAGTGGTTACCGTGGCCTTTGAAGGTATGTAACACCCTCTTAATTTGAAATAATACAATTTTTTTTTTTTTTTTTTTTTTTTTTTTTATACCACTTAGGTGGCAGACAAGCACACGGCCCACCTGATGTAAAGTGGTTACCGTGGCCTATGGACGTATGCAACACCAGGGGCGTCACACTCGTGCTGCCGACCCTGAAGAAACCTTCTAATGCCCTTCTTGAAGAACCCCATATTGTAGTCGCTTGGGAAAACCTTCGCGGGGAGTTCATTCCACAGCTTGAGTGTGCGAGGGATGAAGTTCCTTTCATACCGCACAGTGCGCACCGTTTCCGGTCGCAATGTGTGAGGATGAACTCCCCGCCTATGACGAGAAGTGCGATGATAGAATGTAGCTGTGGGCATCATGTCAAACAATTCATCCGAGCACAAACCATTGTATAGGCGGTAAAACACACACAGTGAAGCAAAGTCTCTCCTGAGACTGAGTGGTTCCACATCGCCTGTTAGTATGGGATTGCCGACGAGCCTCAACGCCCGTCTTTGTACCGAGTCGAAAGGGTCAAGCTGGCACGCAGGCGCTCCGGCAAAAAGGTGACAGCAGTACTCCATGTGAGGCCGAACCTGTGCCTTATAAAGGAGGAGTCGTTGCCCCGCAGTGAAGTACTGCTTCGCCCTGTTGAGCACCCCAAGTTTCTTTGATGCCAACTTGACCTTGTCTTCCAGATGACTTCGGTATTGGACGTCGCTGGAGATATCGACACCAAGAATCCCGATACTTGTGGAGATGGTGAGCGGTGTGCCCAGGAATTGCGGCGCTACAACAAATGGAGCCTTCTTAGCGGTGAATACACATACTTGTGTCTTGGTAGGGTTGAATTGGACTAAATTTAGTCGTCCCCAATCGGATACTCCAGACAGAGTAGTCTCAATTTCGGACACAAGTTGTTCGCGACTCTCCTCCACTTCCGACCTAGGGATATTTGCACGGCCCGTGTAATACTTGTCACCGGTGCTGTCATCTGCATAGCAATGAATGGAGCCATCAGACAGCATGTCATTGATATGCAGCAGAAACAAGGTCGGGGACAACACGGAGCCTTTATGCCACCAGCGTTTATGTCCATGCGGTCCGAGCAGCTGCCATCGACGACGGCTTGAATACTTCTGTTGGACAAAAAGCTGGCAATCCATGCGCACAATCCCACGGGGAGTCCCGAAATTAGATTCTTGGGGATTGCGGAAATAGGATCTCTTTTATTTCATGCAAGCGGAGCCATGGTCAACGTCTTGTTATAATATTTACATAAAAATAGAAACAATAATAGAATCCGTTACAATTCGTTTTTTATTCTAATTTAAGATCAAATTGCAATTTAGTTTTTATTCTTATCCTTATTTTTTGGTATAGCTTCACTTTCTTCTCACATTTGCGTTATTTTATCCGAAAAAGAATTAATCGTGAAAGACATTTCAGATGTAATTTAACAATAATTATTTAGGGAAAATTTTCATATGGTACGCCACACTGAATTTTTCTCTGATTAATATCGCCATTTCAATCAAACCGAGGCGTCATCCGTCAAGCTCGCGACTAGTGTGAAAGGGATAAAATATAAATGTTTACTTCAGAATTTTTACGTTCGTAAAGCTTCGTAAAGGTTCGTAAAGTTTCGTTTTCAGGTTACAGTTTTTTTGACGTCGAACTATGAAGTCGACTACTCTAATTGGGGAATTGCCCTCCCTTATGTCACACTTTCCACGGCGCCGTAGCACGGCGCCGTGAATTTCTACGGCGCGGCGCCGTCGCCGTCGACGGCGACGGCGGACGGTGCCGTGCCGTAGAGATGTAGCCGGGGAAGTAAGTTACCTACTATGCCTATTGTTGTGTGTGTGTGTGAAGGTGTGTGCGTATTTATTAATGACTTATGACACAGTCAATGACTTTAAAGCAATGGATGAAACTATTTAATGACTTATACAAGTGGTTGCATTTTCTACATTTATTTTAATAATTATTTTGTTAGAAAATTTCGGATTTTATAAATCAGGGAATTTAAGTTTAAATTTAATTTGGTTCTATTCCTACGGACCAGGATGCTTCGCGGTTTCAGTATTTGCACATATATCGTATCCATATCGTATAGGACACGTCAATTTGACTTGATCTCGCCAGCGCCTGAAGGTATGCTGAAGGTAAAGTCTAGGAAAAGAGGATCACTATTATAGACACGTACCAGGTTACAACGGTGGCACTTACCTTGATGGCCTCATCAGATGTTTTTTGACGCCCACTTATAGGACCCGGGATTGTAGGAAGAGGGAAACACGTGAGCTGGAAAGGAATTCCAGGTCTCAATGTTACGGCAAAAGATGGAGTTGCCGAACTGCTTGGTTCTTGATGGAATATTCTGTACCGTATGCGGGTGACATCTAAGTCCTGCACGTGTTGTCATGTGTAGGAAAGGAGAGGGTGGGACTAATTGGAAGAGCCTATCAGAGATTGACATTCGTTGACGCCTGTCATATACGTCAAATCCCATACATTTGGCATTCTATTCCATCATACGCCGAGCAACGAATTGCCACTTGTCTAGAGGGGCAAATCAATCGTGAGTGTCGTTCTAGAATACGGGCGTTAGATAAATATCTATTCTGAAAACTTACAAGTACATTAATTGTGTACGGAGACATTTTAACCAACGTACACTATTATACTGTACATATTCACACATAAAATATTAGCAATGAGCAGAAAACTAACCCACTACTGTCAAAATAGCAGTTGAACTTTCAACCGTTACGCCATATAGGCTGTAGTGCCTACCATAACTTACTTAATATTGATGTTACTTTATAGCACGCTGCATTTTACAGTTTATTGGAACGCCAATGGCTTTATTTCCCATTCTTCACTCTTTATAGCGTTTCGTTACAGGTGCCGCCATTGTACCACAACTAGCATTTTGATCTGTATTTCGTAGTACATACAGTTGAAATTGATTTGACGGCTAGTTAACTTTTTGTGTTATTGTGCAAATTAACCACTAATAGTATTCACATTCACACAATATTAAGAACTGTACGACTTTACAACTCCAAGAGGAAGAAGCATCGGACTTTTGTACATCTATCTTTTTTTTTTTATCGTACGAAAAACCCGCCGCCGGAGTCGATAAAGAAGGTTATGTCGGACTTGAACCGACTAAAACGCACGCCGTCTGTGGGGTAGGTTGCCGAAGATGAGATTGTTTCAGACATATCTCTCGTACTCTGCTGCTGCAAGCTGGTCCTTTTCGGGTCGTACATCTATCACCGGTTTAGAAATTTTTGCGCTTTGAAATAATCGGTAGCAGTACGCTATAAAAATCAGAACATTAAAAATAATATTACGTATACGGTATCAACCCTAGCACGCTAAAATATAAAACCTAAAATGGTTAAAAAAATATTGACATGAAAGAGAAACTCATTAACAGTACAGCCCTTTAAACTTTTTTCTTCTTAGTCAATACTAACAACTTTAAGCTTGCTTTAGTAGCGAAATTTCTAAACAAAGTGATACCCCTCCTATCAAAAATCACAACTCTTTGATTAAAAAATAACAAGCGGCATTCCAACAAAGGCAAGATCAACCAGATTCCGTCAAACAAACCTATGAGAAGAAGCCTGATAACAATAAGGCTTTTGTTACACTTTCATAAGTGTTCCTTACATATTGTGGACGTCGGCCTGACCTAAATTAACGCAAGGTATTATGTTAAACAAGCAACCTAAGTCAGTCAAGGCGGCCATTGTTGCGTTTTATGAAACATTTGATATTGTATTGAGGCCTTGTTGTGGTACGAGTTTGCAGCAATATTTTAAGTCAGTAGTCTTAATAAGCGCTTGGTTAAGACGTTAGAATATTTAAGGTTTTTTTTTTATATAAGTTAACAGTAATATAATATGCTAACGGTACTCGTTTTTTAAAAAAGCAAATGGGTGACCAATATCTGGCCATGCTGCTTCCAAAAAGAGGTATACGTGAAATGCGTGCCAATGGTCATCCTACCATGGTTACGTATCATAATATCTAAAGTTATTTCAACTATGTTCAAGATAACTACGGTTGATTCCCATATGGTCATAACGCATATTGGTCGACTCGACTACTGGTTTATACACATAATTTCAAATAAACTAAAATTATTTGAACTAACGGACGATTAATATAATGTTCATTTAAGATATTGGACATGTTGACTATGTTTGAAATACCTAATGGTCGATTCGCCTACGGTTTATTGATACTACTACTTTGTGACAGAAATTTACGTTGCCTGCTTGCATGATTGCTTGCATGCTGCATGCCTGCTTGCATGCTTGCTTGCATGCTGCATACAGCATGCATGTCTTCTGTAACGTCTCCGGCGCTGCGGGGCTCCGGCGGTCCCACGCGACCTTATCGTCGCAGATGGATCTGACGATCACTACCGCAGCTTTGGCTTGCTGGCCGGCAGCGCCGGCCAGCCTCAGCCGCGGCAGTGCTCGTTAGAACCACCTGCTCCTCAGCTCGCGGGCCGCCTCACCCCTCTGCGCCTTCGCGGGCTTAAATTACACACTATGCTCCGGCATTGCAGTTAGGCCAGTTGTTGGACTTCTTAGGACTTCAACTACCCGTAACGACTGCAAATGTTCGTATCGCAACCGGGACCAATGGCTTAACCTGCTCTCTGAAGCACGACCAGACCAATGCAAATAACCATATTCATGCATACAAATATTTGCACTCTGCGGAGATCGAACCCGCGCCTCCTGCGTAGCGGGCTGATGACTCATATAAAATAAGTACAAAACTGCATTGAGGAACAAACAATGTTACAACAGAAAAATGGTTGTCCTCATGCATCGAGAGTTCGAGATTCAGTTTAACAACTGCAAATAAATTTCTACCAACAGAGCTTCCTGTGTTGTGATTTATGTTGTGGAAACGTGAACACTGGCAGTGGAACTAGTCCAGTACAACGATATATGGAGTGAGTTTCTTTTAAAGATAAAATTAGAAATAAAAGCAACCAACCAATAGCTAAAGTTAGGGAGTTAACCCAATAAGCAAACAGAAGTAGAAACATGAAGAGGAAGTACATAATTCCTACAGTGGAGACCACAAATTGACAAACTGACGGAGAGAAACATCAGTCGGACTTCTTCTTCTTCTGTCGAATCCATGGTGCTTTTACTCTCAAATTCTATCAGTAGGACTAATGACGCTGTATGTGTGCCTGCTTTATTAACATATTTATGTATTTACTACCTGTTGCTCGTGGCTCCACCCACGTGAATGTCGGTTATCGCGACCAAACATAGCCCATGTCCTTTCCCAAGGTCTTATTATATCTCTGTACCAAATTACATCAAAATCGGTTCAGTTGTTTAGGCGTGACAGCATAACAGCAAGACAGATAGAAAGAAAGACAGACAGACAGAGTTATTTTCGCTTTATAATATTAGTATGGAGTTATTTTTATTTTTATTATTGCCTTAATACATCGTTACTATTACTGAATTCTTTATTTCAATTACAAGTATTATATCTGGCCTAATAACAAGAATCTTCTTCATGAATTAGTTATTTATTCACTTCACGTGTTGCAAACATTATTTCTAGAAACAGTCTGTAAAATTACAAAAAGAATATTTAGGATTACATCCATATTCAGTGAAACTATTTTCTTTCATACATAATATTGGATTACTATGTGCTAAGTGTTATCGGGTATTCCCGGAACTGGCCTCAATAAAAAAGTATTATGCCATATACTTTCATCTCTTTCCGGGAAAATTTCACACGGGCAACATTACGAAGTAATTATAGTTGTTTCAACAAAAGAATTGTGCTCGTGTTGGGTCGGTAAGCCACAGATAAAAAAGTAATAAAGTAACTGTCCATTGCATTTGTAATAAAAATGACTCACAGTTGTAATAACTGCATAATACTTTTGTAGTTATTATAGACCGTGACGACGCGATTTTAAAGGTAACTTATTTAAAAATTAACTGTCGGTGTCCGCGTCAAATATTGAACTAAATCTCACACCCTACATGAACCTTTTTTCACTATTAATGCACTGAGTGTGGATTAATGAAAACTCCTTCAATGAAACTGGATTTTCAAATTACAATCATTTTTTTTCACATTTTGCAATGAGATTTTTCCTGCAACTGCATAGATAGCATTAGCGTTGAAGGCAATGGGATGGAAGGAAAAAAGGACACTGGAAAAAACGAAATCCTAGAAGAAATTTCTAGGATTTCGTTTGTTGTTTGTTCGTTGATTTCGTTCTTCGTGGAACTGCCGTTAACCAGAATAATATACACTAACATATAGACAGTCCTTTTTTCACAGTAGAATCAGTCTATTTGCAGGTACTGAAAAATTTGTGACTACTGGATTCACTTCGGTTTTGTAAAAGCCGGCTTCCGAACCTATGACCATATTCATAAATCCGACGGCCATTTCTTTATACCTTAATACATCAATAAAATAATACTAGACAAACTAAGATATAATAATTTACCTTCTCAATATAGTATACTCCTTAATTTAACCCTGCTGTCACTATGAAGTTCACAAGTTAATAACAGTATGTATTATGCTGATTATCGAAGTCACGAAGGAAAGACATTGAAACTTGTATTTTATTGAACGTGTCTGAAGCTGTAGTGTGTGTAACTTTGGCCTGTATTTTCAAAGTACAAGTTGAAGGGTTAACATGTTAATATATTCTCGTAGTGATTTATGATGGGATTAAGACATGCTGCCTATTAGTGAGTTGGTTTTGAGAAATGACCGCGAATTGCCGTACAAATTCTAAAGCTTAATTTGAATTTCGAGCTTGAAGTTATCATGCTAATAAGGATTTAGAGACGGAATTATGTAATCTTTCCTTTATTGTAATTCTACTCCTAAGAATTACTGTACCGTAGGTAAATGTGAACTGTGGGATGAGCACGAACAACTACCGTAATCGTATCGTGAACGTAACGAGAGCACGGAGCATTGCGATTGGCCGCCTGCCTGAAGCCTGCCAATCACAATGCTCCGTGCTGTCGTTACGTTCACGATACGATTACGATTGTTGTTCGTGCTCACCCCACTGATACACTTTTCACCTTTCCTATAGTGGAAATAGCCTATAGGTGGATCATGACGCATGGGTATTTGTGATAGAATATTTTTTATAAACATTAACAATAGCCGCGTCCACACTGACCGAGCATGGCTCGCGAGCCAGCCTTGCGAACCAATGCCTCGGTCGGTGTGTACGCGGTTCGGGCTGCCTCGGGCGCACATTGCCTCGGGGCGAGCGCCGCTCGACCCGCCGAGGCAGCCCGAGCCGCGTCCACGCCGACCGAGGCATTGGCTCGCGAGCCATGCTCGGTCGATGTGGACGCGGCTTAACGTGATTTACTAATAACCCATTTTAGGTAGGTAGGATTATTTTAATCTAAACTAAGCTAAACGGAGAACCAGGAGCTAAAGCACTCATTAGGAGGAGCCTGTGGCCAGCAGTGGACTGTAATAAATTGATTGATTAAAACTAAATATGAAGGATGAACTCGCAACCTGTCAATCGCAAGGCTGCTGAGTTAGCCATTAAAATTTGATTCAAATATTTTAAAATTTTATAGCCGTATTATTATGAAATAAAATGTATTATTTTATAGAATAATTATTCTGACTGAATAACCCTTGAGTCAGATGTACTCGTATTATACAAGTTGTTAAGATTTCGTTTCGCGTTCGACTCCCCTTGGAGGGTTATTTTGTTTTCATACCACTAAAGCTCTCACCGTTCTTAAATAATGGACAGTATTCGAATTCAGAATTCAATTCCATTCCATTTAGGATTCGTAAATATTGACGCGATCTTGTAACATAATTATTGTCCTGTAACATAGTAATTTATATACTAATTTTATATGTTTAATATCAAAAGTCTGTTTTAAACATACCTACTACTTACAAACTACCAAAGAACCAAATTAAGTAGAAGAATGGAAGGGTATCAGTTTCGGATAAAAGTTGAAGCAAGTTTGTTTGGCACCGCCTCGAAATTGATAAGATTAGATTAGAAACTTAGTTAAAACTTAAAAGCTTAATTTCGTTTTATGTTCTTCACTACCTTTTAAAGTCGAACTTTTTAGTTTAGAAAGTTTTAGAGAAAACCAGAGGGCCTTGACTGAGTTTTTTTTATAAGATACATTAAGCTTGTATAAATTTCCATTTACTACACAAATCTTCATCCTAGCGTTAATCCCAGGAGTCCGGGGTCCGCTTTTTCTGTGAAGCGACTGCCATATGACCTCCACAACTCATTGGCGAAATCTCCAACTACCCGTAACGACTGCCATAGATGTTCGTATGGGTACCGAGACCCCCGTTTTAAAATGCTCTTCAAGGCACGACCAGACCAATGCAAATACTTGCACTGAGCGGGGATCGAACCCGCGCCTCCTGCGTGGCGGCCGCGTTCACTACCGCTACGCCACAGAGACTGTCTATTAACAATGTTAAACAGAAAAATATATTTTTTGAATTCCGAAAGTTTGATCGTAATCAGTCAAGTAGAACCGCAGATAAACCGACATCCACGCGTTCGGAGTCACGGGTGGAGTATAGTACAGACATAAGATCAAATTTATATCCCAGGACAAAAGAAGCAATCTGACAAATAATAAATTACATCGAGGGTAACGGTTATTATTGTCACAGTTTTCCTATGTTGATACGAGCTATGTTTTTCGACCGAAGCATTTGCAGCCTTGTATTTCCTTCCTCCTGACCCTACTCCAGTGTGCCATTAAGCTCACATTTAATGTTATAACTTCCATCCTTATATAATTCGTACCATCAACACGTAAGCATCATTATGGGATACATAATAAGCGGGAGCTACCGGATATGAGTTTAGTAAACCTCTGACCCACGTACAAACATTATATTTGCTCCCTGATAGTGTTTAATGTGTTGTTGAGTTTATATTTTATGTCATTTTATAGTCCTTAGTTAATGACTGAAGTTCTACATATTGCTAACACACTTGTATTTTTCCACGATATTTATTATTCCACCTGACCGGTTTCGCCTTTTGCTAAACACACGGTTCACCTGATGGAAAGTGGTTACTGTGGCCTACGAACGAGTGCAACACCAGGGGAGTCACACTCGTGCTACCGACCCTGTAAGAACAGAGAGATTCTGTGCCGTCAGCGCAGCAGACATGCAGGCCTTACGGTATTCTCAAAGGTTTACATTGATAGTTATGTTATCTGTCAATGTGAAACTTTGAGAATGCCGTAAGGTGAAACCAGTCAGACATTCTCAAAGGTTTACATTAACACCACCCATAAATCAACAACCAAGTGCTATCAATCAACAGTTTAAATAGATTGTAGTTTTATTTCTTACTCGTATATTTTGATCTTACTCCTACTATAATGTATATACTCGTACTTAATATTATAAATGCGAGAGTTTGTAAAGATTTTTGGATATTTGTCAGGAACTCAATTCCACTCTAACGGTTGAACGGATCTGGCTGATATTTGGCACAGGGATAGATTTATAGTCTCCAATAACAGAAAGGCTACTTATCCTGGGTTAAGTAATAGATTTCCATGGGTCCAGGGTAAAGGATCAAAAATCTATGCGGGCGAAGACGCCGGCAGCAGCTAGTTCAATATATATAATTGATAATAACTGTCCCAGCTTCGCATATAAAAAGCCTAGAATTCAACCATACTTATAATCTTTAGGCAAGCAGGTACAAGCTGTAAGTTGCCAAAGTCATTGAAGAAACAAACACGACAATCTTTTCGAAATTTCGCCTTATTTAATTTATCACATCAATCCACTATCATGATACGAGTACCAGCAAACGTAAGACCGATTGTTCTCATATAGAAGAATCGAATAGAAACGAATCGAGAAAAGGAATTCGATATTTCAATTGTGAATCGACTTTTACTTGAACCGAGAGCTCGCCAATATCTATTTTTGTTATGAATCGGATAAAATGTAGCCTCTTGGGTACGGTATGTGTAGTAGAAAATAACTAATAAAAATCAATGGAGCCTAGTATGAATTTTATTCGTTTATTTACTTATTACGCTCGAGACAGATCCGCTGTTTTCGAATATTTCTTCCTCGATTTAACCTTGTGATGTTATTCAGTTGTTTAATGAACAAGAAGACGCGTAAATTAATTGTGTAACAAAATTGTAATAATTTTAAAGCATTTAGTATGCTAAACTAAATAAATTGTTATAAATTGGAAAAAGCTCGTACGAATATCGGTAGATTGCTCCCACCATCGCCCTAAGATGGATGTATTGGAAAATTTGGATCAATCTCGGGCGAAGCTCGGTGGCTCAGTGGTCAGAGCATTCCCCCTGTAAGAGAAAAATCGCGGGTTCGAGTCCTGCCTGAGCTTGATTTCGCTTTTTCCAATTTATGACAGCAAAATTGTAGTAAAATTACTAGAAATATATACCTACCTAAATTAAAGGACATAGGACTGTAGGAAGAGAGAAACTCGCTGGTAAGGAATTTCAGGTTTTAATGGTGCGGCAAAAGTAAGAGTCGACGAACCGCTTGGTTCTTGATGGAATATTTTGCACTGTATGCGGGTGACATCTAAGTCCTGCACGTGTTGTCCTCTGTGGGAAAGGAGAGGGTGGGCCTAATTGGAAGAGTTCATCAGAATATTCACCGTGGTAGAGACGGTAAAATACTGCCAAAGACGCAATATCTCTAAGCATCAATACTTAGTTATACAATATTATTAGGTAAGTAGATTAATGTTAATTGTTGTATTTTTTCAATAAATCTCTAAATTAAGATTTTTTCTGTGTATTGAAGATTTTGCTTTATCAACAACCAGACTTAAAACCTATTAATCCCTGAAGTAATGGTTCTATAACGGTCCTCACAACAACAGTTGCTGAGTTAATCACTAGAGCCTCTGCTAACTTCGTTGTGAGTGTTAATTTATGCATACATTTATTTAAGAACATTTTGATCTCAGTCGACAATGGCTTGATGTCTACAACAGTCTTTGATAATAATATACGTCTCACTTAACTTTACAAAGTGTTAAGAGTTGTTGTATATTTTATACACAATCGATTGTTCGTGAAAGTGTATACTTTTGATCATAAAATAATAGTCAAGATCAAAGTTTAATAGTAATTGGATATATTCAATTGACTATCATAATAGTCAAAATTAAAGTTTATTAGTGATTTCTAAACATTGATTTTGACTTTCACTACCTTTTTATTACTTTTTACTTTACTCTTTTTCACTATTACTTTTTTACTACTAAACTTAAATTGTATACGTTTTGCTCAATTTACAATTTCATTAATATGCAAATAAAATGTGATTGAAGTGAATTTAGAGGTAAGTGCTTTCAGACGATTGGATTCGTATGAACTGGCGCAATTTAATCTCACTACACGATTTTTTTTCAATGTTGCTATGGTTAATGTTGATTTATTAATATTCTACTTTATTGGAAAGTAATATTTTTAAAGAATTTGACTATTAAAAAATACACACATACAAAGTCGAGAAATTTTTATTAAGGCTATTCCCTTAGAGTAAACATTATCAAACAAAACAGTAATCAAAACAGTAATAAAAGAAAAATTAAGTAAGTAAATAAAATTTTGAGTTTTTTTTCCTATTACTCAGGTCTTTGGCGCCGAATGTTAGCAGATACTTTGCGATGGTAAAGCGCACCTATAGTGACGTTTCATGCATTACCGAAAATATCAATAGATGCACTTAATAATGTAGTTTGTGGTTATGAAGTTTTTTTGTTCGATTTGATATGCATGGATAAAATTAAAGTCAAAATACAAAAAATGGCGTCATTTTGCGTTATTTTTGCGTCATTATTACTACAAAAATACGAAGTTGTATAAAATTTTGATTTAACATATCGAATTAAATGTTATTTGCGAAGTCATTTTGATGGGTATTGTTTTGCTACTGATTGAGGTTGAGCCAGGAGCCTCGGTACTGTTCATACTCGTGATAGCAGTTCATACTTGTAAGGCGCGCTCTATAGCAATGTATAGCAATGTATACTCTAAGGCCATTCCTGTTGGTCAATAACCGATAGTTAACACTGTTAACTATTGGAAATATTTTCTTCTATGGGTTAACAGTGTTGACCAACACGAATTATAAGCATTTTTAATAATAAAGTTTTGACACAAACATCATAGCTCAAAGACTCTCCAAGTTCTTTCCAACCTATTATAATGTAATCAAAATTACTTCAGAAGAGGCAACTCCAACTGTCGCTGTTATGCTGTGTACTAAACAAGTTTAACTCAACCGCAACAGTAACCGCACTATTGACAAAGGAATTGTGTATTTATACAAACCCCTTTGTTATTTTACATCATATTCCGAGGCTGAGAGCGTTTTCACATTATCCGACCCGATATCAGTGTCGGACGTCGATTCGATATCGGAGGAAGTGTCGGCCCGATATTGGGTATTGGAGCCGACACCGCTGTGTTGTTATCTATCGGCTGTAGGCTATCGTCGTACGACACCGATATCGGATCGTATAATGTGAAAATGATCTGATTCGGCATAATTATATAATACCGATTCTCAAAGAGCCGTAGCATGTTTGTATACGAAAATGTATACGTTTATATTGAAAGTATCACGGTTTTCTACGAATGTCTCTATTATATAAGAAGCACGTTCTTTATTGATTTCATCAAGAGCCATTAGGAAACCATTAAACCCAAGTCTAAAGAACGAAATTATATTTTGAATAAGCTAGATTTCCAAGTTAGCTTATTTCTTTCCACCTATATTAAGAAAACAAAAAACCACCCCGAAGATAAAGCAGGTAATGAAAACTAATGAAAGTGTCTGGTAGTGTCATTATTTATGCTTATTGAAAGTAGCTTTTACTTCAAGAAAAAGATTATAACTGTAAAAGAAGATTTTAGTACTAGGTTACTGAAAAAATTGGTTGTAAGATTTTATTAGCGACCCTTTCACAGACTTTACCATTTCATTACCATTTAGCCCCGTATTACATTGCAAATACGGGGCTAAATCGTAATGAAGTTTTTGACCTTCATAAGTGTAAAATGAAAAACACAAAGCTATAAGCAACAGTGGATAAAACTACAATATTATGTATGTATGTATCTTAAATATGTGTAACTTGTAAGTATAGTATTATATATATTATGAGTATATGAGTAGGTAATATAAGTATTGGATACCTATTGTAAATATGTATGTATGGAGTTCTCATGTATTTTAATGTGTATGTATTTCTATTGTGTATAAACTACCAATAGATTATGATTTTAGTCATTAGTTCATATTCTGCCTGCACTTACCTAGTATCTCTGCATCACCCTAAGGTTGACTGGTAGATAATGCCTTTGGCATTAAGTCCGCCTTTGTACATTTGTCATGTGCATAAAGTTTTAAATGAATAAATAAATAAATAAATGTGGGAGCTGTGCTTGTAGTTTCTTTAAAAGAGAAAATTCCTAATGTAAGCAAAGACATTCAAAAATTAGCTGAAGCGGATATTGGCTAGCCATATCTGCCAAAGAATCAATGGCTGTAGGAGCTTACGTGTGTATCCTATAGTAGAAACAGCAACGTAATGAATAGAAGTTGGGATGAGCAGACGACCCGAATAGGGTAGTTGGGATAAACTGGATGCAGAAGCCGGAAAATTAGACAGATCATAAGGAGCAGCCTATGTCTTGAAGTGCTATGTAGATACTAGGTATATGGATGGAGCGAAAAAAAAGTAATATTCTTGTTACTACTAAACCAATACACATCACCGGTAAGAAATGAACAGTGATAAAAAAAAGCCAACCTGATTCGTATTTTTTTTAGATTTAGATAAGAATTTGTTTGTGCTAATTGCAAGGAATGTTAAAAATTCTATACTCTCGCAAGCAACAAGCAACCGCTTAATTTGTATTGTTCTACTCTTGTATAATAGTTTATGCTTTGAGGATTAATTCTAAATCATACCCCTGGCAACTTTTTACTTCTTTACCTTGCTTATCCCAAATAACACAAATAGTGATAGGTCTTTTGATCTCTAATACTAATATTCGTACCCACAAATACTCGTATAAAAAGTGTTTTATTAACGTTAGCTCTACATGAACACAAACACTACAGTCAAGAAGTAATAAGAAACAATATATATACGGTTGCTTTGTTGAAAACATAGGAACATCAAGAATGTAAACAGTAACTTTTTCACAGCTACATTTTAAATATTCTATTTGCTTTTTATTCGATCAACTTTGAGAGCTGTATTATTGTTTCTTAGACTACAAAGAAGCTATAAAATTCCTGCTAAACTAATTCATTTACATGATGATAGTACAAAGCGGGCTGTACTAAAACAAGATGGATTTAAAGAGACTTTTTTATTGCTTGTTTATGTGAAGCGTTGAAAAAATATCCACTGGGATAAGTTTTACAGTCGAAGTCAAAACAAGTAGGTATGTTTGCCCCGTCTCACTCTGTACCTTTTTTTATATTTGACACGTCAATTTCACTTCACCTCGCCTGATGGTAAGCTGAAGGCAGTCTCGGGAAAGAGGGTCACCATTACAGATACGTACCATGTTACAACGGTGGCACTCATCAGATGCTTTTTTACGTCCCGCTTAAAGGACCTGGGAATGTAGGAAGAGGGAACAAACCTATATAATTATGCAACAATAGATCGTTGAAGTAATATTTATAGAATCATATATCAGCAAATTAATTACGATTTAAACGAAACAGTCTCCAAAATTAAAATCCATTAATATTTGAACTTTTGTTCCCTACTATCTTAATCACCAAAAAACTTAGCAGGAATATTTAGCACGAAATTCTTATACAAGTCAGCCATTGTTTAAAACAATGGCATCGCAGCTATCTGATCTGGGAAAGATACTTCATTATCTCGCAGACAAACAAAGGCGACTTACTGAAATAATGAGCCGATGGTGGTAGAGTATTTCTATGGAGCGTCAGTATGATATGGTGACCCCGCGGCTCTGCTTGATAAATTAACGTATAGTCACGATGAATGAGAATTCAAGCCTTAGTGAAATGATGCTTATGTTTTTGAAGCGACGCTTTTGTATCATCATTATACATTCGGGGTAAAATCAGAACGGTGTCACCTTCAACGTTAACCTTTCTTGACTTGGGCGCGTGATTACATTGCTGTTTCTTTCACATACTCACACAATTCTATGAGTGCCTCTACTCATATTTTATCAGATTTTTTACAGTTGTAGTAGAAGGTAAGTAACTGCTGCTCTAAATACATAAAATTATCTCTCAAATTAGCTTTTTCAGTCTATCTCATCTTCAAGTCTCGAGTAAATAGGTTCCTTATATGAATAAGTTATAACTTATTTATGCAAAAAGTTCAATATCAGAGAAGTTAAACTTAACAATATGGATTATTATAAATAATCCTTACTAATATTATAAATGCGAAAGTAACTCTGTCTGTCTGTCTGTCTGTCTGTCTGTCTCGCTTTTACGACTAAACCGCTGAACCGATTTTGATGAAATTTGGTATAGGGGTAGATTAGACCTTGAGAAAGGACATAGGCTATGTTTGGTCGCGATAACCGACATCCACGCGGGTGGAGCCGCGGGCAAAAGCTAGTTTTATTATAATTATGATGTAGGTACAAGTAGAGTAATGATATGCATAATAGCTTGTTTTAGTATTATATCATGCAAAATATAGTGAAGTATTTTTGAAGCTCTTCTGAAGGATTCCATAACGTGTTCACTTTATGAATATAATCAAGAAGTTTCATATTATATTTCATGAATTTTGCAAAAATGCAATCTAGACATTGCATTTTTGCAAAATTATATAGTATGTCGAGTCTAAAATATACCTTTCATACACTTGTGTTTCACCCTTATTATTATTTAAAATTGATTCTACCAGAAGAGAAGTAGAAAATAAGGTATTACCTATTTATTTTATCTGTTAATGAAAATAAATAAAGACTAATTTTGTGGAAATTGACAAAAAAATAGTTTAAGTATTATTTGTTTGTTCATTTAATGTTCGTATTTTTATGCCCCGATCTGCCGTAAACACATCCCATTGCAATAAAATTCTGTAATCTTATTGCTTGCAGTTGCACAAAGGTTATAGGCATAGTAAAAACTTGACCTCGTAGGTGGGGCTGCAATCGAGTTGTAGGATGTTTTACGGTCTCACTGAATCCGTGCGAAATCAGGACGAAACAGCTAGTAGGTATCGTCTAGTGAAATATTTGGGCATAGTTTGTTTTGACTATAAATAGACTGGATGGGGGAGGCTGAGAGTCCTCCACCTCCTGCATCCAGTCCATGTCAGCAACTTTTGTCAGGTAGTCAGTCCATCTGGCTAGGAGTGACCCACCTTCCGTTTGCTTTCTCGCAGTCTCCATTCTAGGACTCATTTATTCCAATGGCCATCACTAAACGGAACTCCCTATTCTGTTGTATAACATTCATAATATAATGTAGTTAATTCACATACAACGACTTAGACTATGCTAGTATGTAGTAGTAAATGTAATTATGAGGCACACAGGTACATACATAATACTGTGATTTGTAAGAATAGGTACTCTGACCAACTAAGCTACCTGGTCACATACTGGATATACTATAATTTTTGTATCATAATAGGTATATGCCTCGATAGCTCAAAGGAAAAGTTAGCATAATAATTACTTCAATATTTTAAGAATAAATATTTAAAAAAATTCCAATAGCTAAACTTGAACGTCTAAAATGAAGGTCTAAAATAGTCACATTGAACGATTCCGCTAAAAACAGTAACTTCACAAATTCTCAGTAGAGCTCAATAATCCCTATAAAATTCGTAACACGGTCACTAATATGAGCAGAATCATGTTTACTAAACAAATTACAATTTCGTGTAAATAAAGCCGCATGACAAAATATTTATCCTAATACATACAATTCCAATAAAGTGGCCTTTTTAGACCTGCTGATCCTAACAACCCAATTTCTACTGTTTCAAAATCATAACTCAAAGTAGTCGGCACTAAACAGTGACAAGTTAAGTGACATTTGTGGGTACGAGTTTATGAGAAATGGCCCATATTAATTTGTGCTTAGTTATAATTATAGAGAAATTAACCCGTCTGGTGGCAACCGAAGGGTCCTGAACTTTGTTTGTGATGGCGGGAACTTATGGCGTTAGTTTACTATAGAAACCTCTAAGTTGTAAGAAGACTAATGTATAAATTGAATGATTAAAATAACAAACATTAAAAAATTCAAAATTTTGAATGTTACAAACTCTAGCTAGAAAAATGGCAATATGCTACGGCACACAGCCGTTCCCAATAACCTATCTATCGCCAGTTTTGACATTAGAAAGGATAAAAACGTCATCAATCTCTATGGTAACGCAATTCATAGTAGCAAAATAACAATAGGATTTGACAAAGGTACTATCTCTATCTTTGCCTGTGAGATCAGAGATTGAAGAAGTATCTGTAGTTACGCAATACGCCACTGCCTAATCCTTGCAGGTCAATGAGCTTGAGTATACGTATGTATGTATAAAGTAAATCAAACCCCTAGTAATAATCAAATTAAATACAAAAGAAATATATAACGTTACTTGCAATGTTTGGAAAACCTACACATATTGCTCGAAAATTTAAAACACAAAATTTCACAAAGTCCTAAATTGAAAAATATATCTCTTATGTGTTTTACTGTTCCGAAATAAACATTGTTATCTATAATATTCTAGGAAATATCATACAGCACATTCCTACAAGCTATAAGTAGACGAATTTCTACACACAATTGTGAAAAACCTATGATGATAGCGGTGGGCGATCTACTACCACATCATTAAAAACGAAAGTTTCTAAACCTTAAAATACACTAACAAAATAATATTACTGCAGCTATAATATGCATTCGCTTGTTCACTATCCAGCAAAATCAATAGCCCAGTATACGATGTAAAACAACGACATTGAAACTACTTTATATCGCAAAAACGTGCCATTCTCTCACTACCAAGAGACTTATCCTATAAATGTATCCATTTGGCACCAACCAACTCATTACTGACACACACAGATGTCATTTTAGTCACGCCCCAAATAACTTTAATTAGTAATAGAAATTCTCTACACAGATCCTTGTATCGAAACGTTATCTCCCTTTTCAGTTTCAGTACAGAATTACAGGAACATGGTAGATTAAATTCAGTATTTCTGTTTATGTAAATTTTTCGGATTTGGTTCATGCCACTTGGTGTAAGCGGCAAAATGTTTTTTTTTTCGTTTGTATTTTTTGTTGCTTTGGGTTTATTTTCGTGACTGCTTTAGATAACTGAATTCAAATATAGAACAATTCGTTTTTAACGTGCTCAAGTAGATAACGAAATTGAAGCCATTGGAGTTACATAAAGGAAGAAATATGTTGGAAGACTTACTGTAATACGATATCTTTTGTATTTCATATTTTGTCGATGCTTGAACGACACTTTAGAACGTGTATTAAAGTGTCCTTGGAGCTTCCTAGAACAAGTACGGACTCCATAATACAATAGAGCAATTTAAACAGTCTCTAACCAAATGGGATGTCACTATGTTCAGGATTTAATTTTCACACTTTGTGTGATTCTCAAATACTTATTGTGTCTGAGTTTCAGTTCACTTTGTGTCTGTTAAAGTTAAGTTAGTGTCTCCTCCGTAATAAATGGAAAACAGGCATACCAAGAAGTTAACTAATGATGACAAATGAACAGTAACAAGAATTTGAATCATCAAGGATAATTTACTTACAAAGTTCTACATTGCGATTTACTTTAGAGTATAGACTGTTGCGCATATTACGACACAACCTACCTTTGAAATGTTTTTAATTTCGGAATTGTTTTTTTTTTTCATCAAGCTAAATGTAAACTGTAAAGAGATTGTGTTTAATGTGATCTTACTATGTCATTTACGTCGTTTTGATAACTCTAAACAAAATTTCTAACGATTTTTAGTGTAGTTGAGAGAAATGAACAGCAGTGACCACTGAATTGCACAAGTTAATTATATTAAACTGATAAACTAAGTGTACGAAGCGCATAGTTTCCACATTCGTACCATTAATCGTTAGTGTAATCTAAGTGACTTATGTGATGACCGCTGGCGTAGACCCCATCGTCACTTACTGTAGATTAGTGTAGATCAGTAAGGTTTAACGTGAACCATTTAACTTTAAATGAATAGAATTCCAGTAAATTAAATTAATTTTTAATTAATTAACTGATGGCACTTTGTGGAACTTTCTACACATATTGAATAAGACATTTTTACTTTGCCACTTTATTTTATTTTTCAACCTGACCAGTTTTGACTCACAGCATTCTCGACCTCGATAATTCGGTAACTGACAATTTACACCATTGAGAATGCTGTGTGTTGAAACCAGTCAGGTTGATAAATAATATAAAGGGGAAAAGTACAAGTGTATTGATCAATATGTTCATCAAACGTTGCTACAATACGTATGTAACAAAATAAATATGTTATTTTTATTATAAAACTTTATATAGGTACGTCTTACTCCAGTCCATGCTGCATTTGCTTTCCTGCCCACTGTGCCCTTCTACCTGTACTATCGAGGACCTGAGTAAGGCAACGCACCATGCTGTACAGTAGCCCTGGCCAAATATTGGGCCGACATTTTTGAAAATTTTTATGAGCCATTGACTCGATAAAAAAGAACATCGTCTTATGTGTGATGGTTAAACAGTTTTTACTAAATTTAATATTTAGTAATCGATTTTGACACTTGTGTCATCATGCCACATCATAGGAGCTGATTCATTTACAACGTTTTTTTTCTAACACACTCTACCAAGAATCTCATGCATAACAGTCGCACAAGCCATAACTGCAATAACGATTGTAATTAATAGGGTAAATATTACGGAATTTATTGCCTTATTAGCGCTTTCATACGTGAAATAATGTTAACTTATCTGTTAAATCAACCAGTGAACAATGTGTACACTGTATAAATTTGAACACATCAACCTTCCCGGGATTCCACCAATGATACCTATTGTTTTGGAACTGAAAATGTTACATAGCGGCTTTGTTTGGTCTTATCTCATAACAATGCTAGTCATAGAACAAGACTATTTATTACATTCAAGTGAAGAACAACACATAATTTGCAGGAAATATATGAATTCAAAGCCATCCTGTATAAAATACGTGTATAAAAATTCCACTAACTGCTGTTACACTGAGTTAATTTAATGTTGAGCACATTCTAAGAATTATTTAAGGAGACAATATTGGGTGATTTCGTATTGTCTGACTAAGCACCGCTTCATTTTCATCTCCGTGACAAAAACGGAGATGAAAATGCTGCGGTGGATGTGCGGAGTCGCGCGTGAGATCGCGTAAGGAACTCTTTCACCTTCCCTGGTGTGGTCACGTCTTACCGTGGAAATCGCCAGGCTACGTGGGAAACAAATACCTGGCAATTGCGCCCACGTCCGGTCCAGGTAGAAGGGGTAGGCCCAAGAATGCTTGACGTCGGGGAAGATGACATGAGTGCTAATAATGGTCTCACTACCATCATGACCCAAGATCTTGCGAAGTGAAGGAAGAAAAGCCGGAAAGCGGACCTTGAACACCGCGTTTACCATGGCCTTGGATGTAATCAGGAATGATGATTATGATGATGCTTAAGCCCTTATTCAAAAGAAAAGTCAAGATAAACTATTGCTGTTAAGTAGGCACTTTGAAATGGGCTGTTTTTTTACTGTCTGATGGAAAACAGCCCTATCCCTTAGTCACCTTCTATGATATTCACGGGAAGAGATAGGCTGGCTCTATTGTAGTCCACCAGGAACTAACACGGCACCAAACTCAAACATTGCAAATCAAAATCCATACTACGATCCATACATCGTATCCATACATCCATATATCCATATATATATATCCACACATCCATACATCGTAATATTATAAATGTAAAAGTAACTCTGTCTGTCTGTCTTGTTGTCTGTCTGTTAAACTTTCACGCCTAAACCACCGAATCGATTTTGATTAAATTTGGTTTAGGGATAGATTAGACCTTGAGAAAGGACATAGGCTATATTTATTAGCAATAACCAATACCCACACGGGCGGAGTCGCGCGCAAAAGCTAGATTGCTATAAAAGATAACATAATACACTGCTGTATTCCCGCTATCGTACCAATTGACTAACAAATGAGCACCCACTTTAATGTATTCCATATACAAGCTCCACCTCAATAGGTAATAAATTATGTGAATTACGCTCTTTATCTTTATGCTTAACACGTCGCTTCTCCTATTAATTTGTGAATAGCGAAAATTTGTCGGCAACAAACAGCCCAGTAATTCGTTCGGAAGTAAACTCATTAAATATTTTCTATTAAATAGGAAGAATGCGGGTATTGTCTATCTTTTTATTTTAAAATAGCACCTTTTTTGTTGTAATAAGGTTTAGATTTCTTTGCGATTGGTTGTCTAGTCACCAAAGTGCGTGCGTATTTATACTTTTGGGTGTAAATATAAGGGCGATAGGCATAAGGCGAGATTATGGCGAGCTTATGGGGTGGCACGGACGCTTGCAAAACCAATAAGACTAACTAGCAAAACGTAGATATAATTATTATATTATTTCATTTTTGTTCGGGGACATGCCGCGTGGTTCCCGGCAGAGTGGAATTTAGGCCGCCCTATCTCCTCCCATGCGGTGTCGTACAAGGCGACTAAGATATAGGGCTGTTTAACGTCAGACAGATATATACAGCCCAGACTCAGCCTATACAGGACTCGAGCCAACAATAGTGCCCGAAAAACCGCAATAGGCTCACCCCCTATTACGTGGGACCTAATACAATGATTGGTGAAATGTGGGGTGTTAATTCACCTCTGCCTAACCCTCCGGGGATAAAGGCGTGATTGTATGTATGTATGTTCGTGGACTTTACCGAGGTACATCATTCAAAACAAATTAAGCGTGGACCAAAAAAATATAAAGCCTAATTTCCAGTAACGTCACGAGATATTTTTAGGTATAAATATAGTCCGAGATTACCATTGATCCCCTTGTCCAATCCATCTAATCAACTCCCGAACACATGTCAGCTATTCACTGCTATATCATCCCTTCGGAATACCTCATCTAATATTATTATTTTAGCCATCAGCCGGTAGCCCCTGGACATACTCTATCAGTGTCATGAAAATAGGATCTGAAATTAACATTTTTAATTAAGTTTGTAAATTTAATCACACATATGTACCGTATGAAGGATATTGTTTGCATATTTTGCTTCTCTATAGAACATAAACCAATGTTATTTTTTTACAAGGCCATCTTGAAGTGTGTCTTTGTATTGTATGTAATAAAATCTTTCAGCGCGATTCTTCTTTCAACTTCAAAACAACGCTGTCTAGACCCGAAATAGGCATCGTTTGAAACATAAATAAACATGATAATAGACATGTAGGTACCTATGTATATATTTATGCAATATATCATACATGATTGTAAAGTGGTCGTGTCTGTACATTGAAGATATTTAAAAAAAATACTTGGGTTATGTTATGTAAACGATACTGACATTTTTTTTAATTGCCTGTCTGTTTGTCAGTTTGTCTGTTTATTCGCGATGGACCCAAAAACTACTGAACAGATTTTGATGCGGCTTTTTTGTTAGAAAGGACTTGGTCAGACTTAAAATCTGACGTCTGTTTGATCGTACTCGGTTGAGTAGAACCGGAGATATGAGCAAAGGTCGCGATAACCGAAATGCACGCGGGCGGAGCCGCGGGCGGTAGGTTAGTATTATAATTAATCTAAACAATATTTAGCTACAATCTGATTTTCACTGTCATTTTTTTCTGGTCACTTTTTGGGTGAAACATGGGTACCAGTTTGGTCTAGGTACCGGCAGAACAATTTTGAATAAACAATGGGTAACACAGTTTGTTCTAGGCACCCGTGAAACACGTTATGGATGATCTACGGTTACAAAAAAGTTTTCGTAGAACACCTTCATGATCCACTGGCTGTTCTACGGGCAGAACCCCTTTTAAAGCTTTGAAGAGCACAAGCAGATACATTATGTAGCTAAAATTTCAACAACAAAATTAATAGTCACATTCGAGCCATATCCAATAAACACAAAACGTGAGAATTTCCAAGTTTATTCACGTAACTATGAAAACCCTTTGTCGAAATATGCTCCACAGTACAACCAACGGAAATATGTCAGTCGCACCTATTGTTTCGTTGTCCCGAATGTCATCTGACTATAGGATTGATGAGACGGAACCATTAGTTCATTCAGACCCTGTTATGGCTTTCACGTTTCCGGATGAATAAAAGTGGTGGCATTAGTAGATATTAATGGTAGTGTAATGATGTTTTGTGTTTCTTGGTTGTGTTAAGAGCCATCTATTTTGTGGGTGTCGTACATAATGACGTAGTTATGCATAGAGAGTAACGATATATCATACTTTCAGTATTCGCTTCTTTCAATATGTATATGGCAAACTGTTCCTAGCTAATCATGAGTCGTTATTGTTATAGTATTTTTTTTAATTTATTACTATTAAAACAGGATAGTACATGAATTATTACTAATAATAGCACAAAAAAAACACTAAGGTTTAATATCAGTGCTATGGAAAGTTATCGACGAATTAACAAAGGTCTATATATCATATTATAATACTATACATATCACAATACCTACACAACAACAATGACTATTTTAATTTTATTAATAAACAATACTTAACATAAACAAGCAGAAAAAGTAACACAAATCTCCTACCTACAAGGAGTCTAAAAAATACCTTTTGAGTTTACATTTTACACCTGATACAGTGTTACACTTTTGTATATCAGTTAGTTTTTAATTCATATTTTTACCAAATTTTTCTCAACCCTTAGGATAATCGTTACAATATCCTATTAAATTTATAAATGTGAAAGTTAGTCGCGAGTACAAACTGTAAAATGAATTCACTTTACTGGTGCTAAGAAATTGTGTCAATGGTAACCTTGTTTTTTGCAAATAAATTATACTGAAATATTTCGATACAAGTGTAATTTTTTCACAAATTTGTACTAATTTCCCATAAAATTTAATTTTCTGTCGAACGGACAAGTTTTTAGGCATCAAAAAGTATTTTGGCCCACGCACGTTTGAAATTTGAATGACGATGATGATGATAATGATGTAAACATGTGTGTACATTGTGATATTTTCTTTGACTGTATTGTGTGCTGCGGGTCAGAATAAATATATTTTTCTTTCTTTTCTTTCTTTTCTAAACGCACTACGCACGATTCAAAATTTTGTATCACATATACAATTTCGTAATTTTTATCCGCACTACCGCACTGTCAGGAAATCCGAACTGAGAACCGACATGTCCAAAATGTCCGAAAACATGATTCTACATTTTTTTCTCTCCATCCTATTGGTTGTCTGTAAGAAATTGCAATACGGCCGCCATCCGTACGTACTACACAACTTAGATCTCTATGTTATTATATCCATGGTGTAGGTACAATAAAGACGTTTATTATTATTATTCATCCGGGGTTTGGTGACAACCCTAATTCTAACGGAGACAGTAACCTGCATCACTGTTTCCTGTCTTGCATAAACAGTTGAATCTGTGGTTGAATCTTGTGTCATGCTATAAATATAAATATTTATGTTTACGTTTAGAGCATATCACCGTGTTTGTTTCTGGTGGAGCAGAATAGGACCACCCCATCTCTTCCAGTGGCTGTCGTAAAAGGCGACTAAGGGATAGGGCTGTTCTCCATCCGACAGTAAACATATAACCCATAACTAAGTACCCGCTTGACGGCAATAGGCTCATCCCCTATTACGCGGATCGAAAATCATAGTTGGCGAAATGCGGGTGTTAATACACCTCTGCCAACCCCTTTCGGGGATTTACAGGCGTGAGTATATGTATGTTTACGTATAGAGCACTAATAGTATACAAATTTTAGAAAAAAAATAAAATTCAGATATTAACTCAGCTCTAAAGACAAAGGATCTTATATTGTAATCTGTTGAGTAAGTGGTTCCACAAATTTAATTATGTATTTACATTTTCCTTATCAACATAGGTACAGTTATTTGAATATAAGAAAAAAGAAGGTCTAAAAATTATTTCAGTGCCTTATAAAATTTAATTACGTTTCTATTAAAGATCAAAACGATGTTTCTAACGAGTCCTTTACGGGTGAAAAAATATTATTACAACTGTGAACAAACTGAAATCTTACATCAAACAAGGCCTTGCCATCCGTGTTTCCCAAGAGTTTATATCCATGACTGTAATTACTGCCTTAATTTTGTACTGCTTTAAATCAACACCCTGTTTTTAATGAACTTGGTGGCGGTGACGTAATCCTTCAGGGCACATTGAAACAACATAAGCATATACCTACACCTGCCTCTCTCCCCCTCTCTTTAGTAAATTATTGTCTCTGTGAATTTCCGTAACAAGATAAATTATGTTTAAGAAATTAATTCACAGTTGTATGTAGCTTGAGAATACGAACCTTAGAGTATACATCATTATATAGAGTGCGTCTTACTAAGTATGTACCGTAGTTTACAGTAGGCACGAGTATGAATAGTAACAAGAATCCTAGCTCAACTTCATAGCAAAAACATACCTGTCAAAGTGCACCTGTCTTTTATATTACATCGTATATTTGTAGTACTTACTGTTTTCGTAATATATACAATGCTACCATTATTTGGTATCTTGGTTTTAATTTCATCCATCCATAGAAAATCGAACAAAAAAAATTAACATTATACCTACTGAATTCGAGGCTTCCGTCGACTGGGACCACAATTAAATTTATTTTAAATTTAATATTTTTCTGCCGGCGACTGGGACCACCCATAAAAAAGAACAAAAAAAATATAGTTAAAACCAAAAACAGTACAGTCAAACAAAAAGACGAAGAGACGTAATAATTAAAGCAAAATCGGATCAATTCAAAAATATCATTCATAAGTCCAATTATTGATAGTTTCGGTAATGAATAAAACGTAGCTATAGGTGCGCTTAAACCATCGATAAGCATCATTCTGCCTCGGTACTGTTCATACCCGTGCCTACGCTTGATACAACAGACCCGAGCAATACGCGCGCTCTATTTATATAAAGTGTACTCTAAGATACGAACGCATTCTATCATAATAATATATCATTCACAGCCTCCTTTACGATCATAGTTGCCTAACTGATAGTGACTTAAGGAAGGATATTACTTGAGTAAAGAATTTTGCTGTTTGGACAGTTCTGTAAGTGTTCCTATAAGAAAACCATTATAAGTCAAAGACCGAGGCTTTTATTATTTATATCCAATATTATTCAGCGAAAGGCTTTTAATGTTTGTTTGGCGCTTCTTGAATGATTGCGCTACTTAGGTTCGACTCACAAACAAGTTTTTTTGGTAGCCACAACTTTTAGGTCATGTCATTCACCTTGTTTTTGGGAAGAAAATCTAACTTGAGTAAACGGCAAAGTTTCAAGCACTCAGAGTTACTTATCGATGAACTTCTGCTTGTCTAAGTATCAATCAAGTACTTAACAAACAAGCCGTCCATCAAATGGCATGAGTACACGTGACTTGCGCTTTGTAATAAAAAGGATAAAAGAAATTGTATGATTTCTATCTATAGCTACTAATAAACTTATAATTGTGAAGTGGTCGTGTCTGTAAATTAGAGATATTGAAAAAAATCTTGGGTTATGTTATACTTATTAATGTTACTGAACAGGATTTTTTTCCAGAATTCTTGTCTGTGTGTCTAAGTGACAGAATTAAAATAATAAACTGGCTGAATAAAATACTGAGTGGGCGAAAAAAAACTGAGTGAGCCGTTATACAGAAAGTGTGTTGATAAGTTGTAGATTTATGAGGATTCGAATATAGCGCGCCCCAACTTGGTTAGGTTAGGTTAAAAGGCTAACGCGGAAGCGGAGCTCCCGCGTTAGCCTTTGTTTTTTTTTTATAACCATCCAAAAATAGTAGCTCCGAAAGGTTATATTTTCACTTATATCAAACATGCATATGGTCTGGTTACCCTACAATTTTGTTCGTTTAAAAAACCGCTCAAAAAAGCTTATTACACTGATCGTTCTGAATAACACGTACCTCAGATTTGTATTTTTAAGTCACCTTTTTCAATATTTGCTTTCGCCCTCGGTTTTTCGCTCACTTGTATTTTTGTACGCCACATTCAATAATTTTGACACCCATAAATTGAATTTATTTTCGCTCGTTTCAATACATGCCTTTGTAAGATGCACTTAATAATCGAATGCATATTTCCCTCTTATCCTTATCCTGATTAAATATATTCCCGTATTTTTTAATTCGAAACCGTAATGCCAATCTCTTTGCGATATTTGATTCGATATTCTGTCATCCTCCAATACCTTAAATATTTCACTTTGAGCGACATTGTAGGTACAATATTATATTACGAAGTGTATACAGTTACAAATTGATCCGATCAAATTAATTTTGGAATCACACTCGCGCACGCTTCCAAATTGATATCTGATTAAAAATAAATTGAACCAAAATTCCTTCTATTGACTCCAGTGAACTTGTCTCGATTCATTTAAATATTCTTATTCATTTTGTCATTTCCTCAATACATTGACATACGTAATCTAACATGCCACTTTCTTTGTCTGTATTGCCTTAAGGAACGAATTTAAATCCCCAGGGACCGGGCCATTGTCTTTGTACCCACAAAGGGAAATCAAAAGAAAAGCGAGGCTGTACTTACCTATTCCTTTTGTGAATACCGTTATATTCCCGTATAAATGTTTTGTTAACCTTTTAAGTGTAACCAAAAAGGATATGGCGATAAAATAGCAGTCCTGCAGATTTTTATTTGCTTCATTTCGAACGTTGAGTGTTTTCAAATCTGGGTTGAGTTACGTATGTATTGTTTGAATGAAAGCCCATTTATTGGTAAGCGGTACCGATTGATAACTATCAACATCAATGATGTCATTTGCATGTCAACGTAAAAATAATAATAGATCGGTAATACTTTTCTGCAAAAAATTATTTTAATTTCTAATAAAAATGTGAATTTTGTATGATTTGTAGCAATGTGCGATTTCCTTTTCCCTTGTGTTACCTATTCTAATCCAACTTGAAAATGCGGCAAGTGTTATGGGCACCTTTGTACTGGGCGCGATCAGGGGCGGGTTATTTGAAATTGATATTGACATAATATAATTAACATACATACATACAATCACGCCTTTATCCCCGGAGCGTTAGACAGAGGTGAATTAACACCCACATTTCACCAATCATTGTATTAGGTCCCACGTAATAGGGGGTGAGAGCGGAAACACACGATGCGTTGCGGCGACGCACCGCAGAAATTTCGCCGCAGTAGCGGGCACACGAGCGGTGCGACGCCGCTGCGTTGTTATGACGCAGCGGCGCCGCGTGCGCCCCAGCTGCGTTGTAATGTCTGTTAATAATAGTGAAAGCGCTAGAGGTAGTTGAGTATGAAAAATCCGAGTGACGGCAACTATGACCGGATTCTTATACCTGATCCTCTAAATAATGACAAAGAAATCTTGCCGCCGGGTGTGATGGTCCCTTCCCGCTCCCTTCACATCCCCTCTGCGCCCTTAAAGTAAGCATAGCGCGCGTATGCGTTTAGTGTGTTTCTACATGTATTGACGTAAAGAAGTTGCTTTATTAAGTCGTGTTTTTGTATCCATTTTTATTTTATACTACTTAGGTGGCAAACAAGCACACGGCCCATCTGATGGGAAGTGGTCACCGTGGCCTATGGACGTATGCAACACCAGGGGCATCACACTCGTGCTGCCGACTGCCAACCCTGAATCCATATTTCCATACTAATATTATAAATGCGAAAGTAACTGTCTGTCTGTCAGTCACGCTTTCACGCCTTAACCACTGAACCGATTTTGATGAAATTTAGTATAGGGGTAGATTAGACCTTGAGAAAGGACATAGGCTATGTTTGGTCGCGATAACCGACATCCACGCGGGCGGAGCCGCGGGCAAAAGCTAATATAATATATATCGATGATTAAATATAATAACATTTTGCTGACAACATTAGTATAATTAATGCTACAAAATATAGGTAGGTACCTACCTAGACATATATAAAAGTACACTTTTACGAAAAGCTCAACAGTGACTTACGTCCACGACAAAATGACTATACAAGCCGTCTTTACCAGAGTTATTAATTCCCCCCATGTAAATGAACTGTAAATTGTCGCACAAGGTCTTGTAATTGCAATAAATCTGAATTGGTTTGTATTTCATTATGTAAATGCATCAATAACAAATGTCAAAATTAAAAATAAGTATTTTTTACCTACTTTAAGAAAATTTATGCTTGAATTCGCTGGTTGTTCGAATAACTTTTTTTTTTTTTAAATATTACTTTTATTATCGTTTTTTTTTATTAAGTACCTATTTAAGAATCCATCCTCACTTTTACCATTAGAACAAACAATAAATTATAGCGGAAATATTCATTAAAATGATTTTATATCATGTACAGTCACGTGCAATGAAATGTAAACTCGGACAGAATTTTGAATAAAATGTTCACTCTGAAAATTTCAGAAATAAATAGTCACATTATCAATATATTCTTTGTAATCATCGGGATTTCTCGCAATTATGTAAATTATTGTCATTTTGCATTTTTTTTTTGCAATTTTTGCATTTTGCAAATTTATCACTGTATACAACATATCGGTGCACGTGACTGTACCTACTCAATACATTTCCTTTACGAATAACAGAAGAGGGGGTAAAAAAATGGACCAGAAAATAGACCGGCAAGATCCACATTATCATTCTTGGACCTTTTCTTCACTTAAATCCGTTGGCGAAATTCGGTACTCACATTTTGCATACTCATACCTCTAGCGCCCGGTCTATAAATCATAAACAACTACGCGGCGGCGGTGCGGCGCGCGCCTGAGCGGTGCCGCTCCGGCGTCGCAACGCATTCACCCCTCCCCGCCTCGTCTCGGTGGTTGCAAGTCCGGTGCGGCGACGCAGCGCATCGTGTGACATGCTACAGATATTTCTATGTAAAACGACGCAGCGACACCGCTCCGGCGTCGCGCCGCCGCCGCCGCAACGCATCGTGTGTTTCCGCTCTGAGTCTATTGCCGTTTTTCGGGCACTATTGTTGGCTCGAGCCATGTGTAGGCTGAGTCTGGGTTGTATATACCTATCTGTCTGACGTTAAACAACCCTATCCCTTAGTCGCCTTATTTTTTATTTTATTATCATTATATAATAAAATATAATATTATTTATTAAGTATTAAGGTGACAACATTTTGTTAAATATTTTGTAATCTTTATATTTTTAAATAATTATTACATTGTTTGCTATCGCATATTTTTTACTCCAAATGGCTATGTACTAACGACGTCTCTATAGCTTCAAAGAATGCTTTAAGGCCCTGTTATACTTCACCGGGAACCAACACGGCAAACAAAGCAACATATTAATATATAATCTTGTAAAAACTTAAAAGCATACTGAAATTTTACAACTATCCTCACACCTATATATATTATATTTATTTGAAAATCAACATTACGTAAACCCTTCAATATAGAAGACAAATATTTTCATTATATAGAGAAATATTTACAAAATAGAAATATATTCTCAACATTAATTTATATTCAGTAAACACAAAAGTTTATGTGGTACACACATAATTATGCCAGCAACTTCCTCCTCCATTTGGGAAGGCTAATCAAATTATAACAGGCAACACGAGAAAGCCATTTGAAGAGGTTCTAGAAATTTACGAGCTCATTAGGACAACTGTACATAAGATAATCTAACAAGTTTAGTGTTAAAAGGTTGAATTTGTTAGCTATTTCATAAAACGTTTGTGGAGCTACTATACGCTTTTATTTCCTACTCTTTGTTTACTATAATAAACACATACTAAATTACATTTTTTATTTTTAAATATAGTACTGCATCGTGTGATGACAGAGAAAGAATTCAAATATCACCTTAAGCATCACCTCTCATTCGAAGGGTATCGTAAGAGGTGACTAACGGAAAATACGCAGACGATATCACTACAAGAGAAGGAAAACTCAAAATAAAACCCTGTACCTACCCGTCTGGCCAGCTTGGGAACAGTAGGCCAAAGCTTCCCAACATTTGGAGAGGCCTGTGTCCAGCAGTGGACTGCGATTGGCTAATTGAGCACTCCATCGGAATCGGGTACAGGAACCAAGCTACCGGTGGTTAGGGCTCCAGAGAGAGGAATCTCTTAACAATACGTGCCATAACGAACAGTAACGTTATTAACTTAATAATATCAAATTGTGTAGGTACTCGACATTATAAAAGTATTAAATGAAGCGTAACTTAAAATACATTAAATTAATAAATTATAAACAGAATACATAAAAATAGATAAAAAAATAGACGGGACCGACCATATTAGGTATTTAAACTATCATGGTCGATCATATTACTATAGAGTCATCGAGATATTTACCATGTATTATTTGGAGTTTCCGATCCTTCTCCCGTTCGTCCGTGATCATGGTGTTCGCAACAGCCCCGAAATATCGGTAGCCTCAAACAATACATGGTAAATATCCCGATCGCCCTAATAGTAAGGGACCGACTACTGCTAACGTTCATAACCCCAACGTGTTGTTGGGAATTAAGTTTGTTATAGACGAACGTGGAAATACAGCCAACCACTACATAGTCTTTGAAACTAAAACTATATTTCGTATTCTGTACTAGTCCTAACATTGTTGGATTCCGCAACAATTCATTTAAACTGTTAACGCTAACAACCCTGCAATCTGCATACCTCACCAGCTCCCACTTGAAGCTAATAATTTTTGCATAATCCCGGATTTCTTGTGAGAGCTTAGCAACCTTGCTTTGTACACACACTAAAATAAATTTATGATCCCAAACAATGTTGAGCACTGTGCATTATGTAACCACATAAAGTCGTTTACCACTACAATGAAACTTCAAAAGTACTTGTGGTCAAAAGGCTTAGCTTTCACTGCGATTGTACGGAATATAGTGAATTCTGTAATATCTACCAAACTGTTTTTGTTTAATGTACAGTCAGCGTCAAATTGATCTTGACTGGCAGAGTGCTCAAAAAGATCTTAATGACATGGTATTAAGATCTTTTTGAGCACCCTACCAGTCAAGATCAATTTGACGCTGACTGTACCTGGGACCTGAGTCGTTGTGAGAACATGCTTTAGACCAAAATATTATTCAGGATGTTTTATCTTGTAACTTTAAGGCCCGTATTCTTTGGTATTTAGTTCTGAATCTCGATCAATCTGTCCTCAGATAAATTATTGAGATTCAGAATTGTGTATCATTTTCGAATACGGACCTAAGATAAAAAAAAATAAATAAAAATATTGTATCCTTCAGTTACACAATTATATACAGTCTCTGTCTCCCGAACTAGGTCGTAACCTGTATCTCAGGAGCCTGTTTTGAGCCAGATTGCTGTATATTGTATCTCGTAAACAGTCAGTTTCATTTTAAAATTTAAATTTAGTTTCTATTATTATTTTATATGTTTTTAAGATCACCTAAATACCTGTCTATTGTGGAAGACAAACATATATATTTTATTTTCACACAAAAAGTCTCAACAGACTGATACTGTTTAACTTAGAGGTAGATTATAAGTTAAGTTTTCAATAAAGGTTACAAGAACGGAATCAGTATTACTCGTGGATAACAGTACATTTTTATATCAATACTAGCTGCCCCGGCGAACTTCGTACCGCCATATTTTCGGCCCGCGTGGTATTCAAATCCCGTTCCCGCTGCACCCTTATCACTTAGGGGGATGAAAAATAGATGTTGGCCGATTCTCATAGAAAATCAAAATCGGTCGAGCCGTTTCGGAGGAGTTCGATTACGCACCCCGTGACAGAAGAATTTTATATATTAGAAAATAAAACTTTTTAATGACCAAATAAAAAATAAGGGTTGATCGTAGAGGGGTGAAAATTTAGGGTTGCATGTATTTTTGTATGATGTATCATAAAAAAATAAAAACAAAAAATTTTGTCGGAAAAATAAAAAAAAAAAATTAAGGGGTGGACCACCCTTAACATTTAGGGGGATGAAAAATAGATGTTCTATGAGAATCGTCTCATAGATACCGGATAAGCACAAAAAATTTCATCAAAATCGGTCAAGCCGTTTCGGAGGAGTTCGATTACGCACATTTTGTGACACGAGAATTTTATATATTAGATTTATTCATACAATGACCTGTGAATATACAGCTTAACAGTTATTTTAATTACGCCAACCTTGTAGTTTATGTTTCTCGGGGGCTTAGCAGTAAACCTCCACGGACATGTTTTGTTGCTCGTATTAATCCACTAAAAATAAAACCGGCCGGCCTCTGCCAACACGTGGGCGATCAACTTGACTAAGCAATGTTCCAGAAAGGTCCACTCTGTACACAGGTGAACTGTGTACATTTCTGATTGATCCCGTGGCTCTGTTTAGATACATCGGCTTTTTTTACGGCGAAAATATTAAAGCTAGATAAATAAAAATCAATTGCCACAAATGAAGCTTCGTCGATAGTTTAATGGTTAAAGAGTAGGCTTCACGATCGAGTGGTCTGGGGTTCCAATGTTGGTTATTACACTACCAATGTAACCAACACATGCAATTTAGTTTAGTTGGAGGGCTCAAAGGTAAAAACTCTTTAAAAAAATGTTTGTTCGCGCCTCAAAGCGGCAACACCTATTTCTGTTTTGTTTGCTGTAGGTATTTTAGCAAGTTTCATATGAAAGGAAATATTGGTAAAATCCATGAGAATATTTGGAACTGGTGTAACCGTAACGCTGGAAAAATATTGATTCTAAACTAACTGATCGCTAAGCCAAAGCAAATATTTTTTTTGCTTCCATTTCTTTTTCGCAAATTAAAGCTTTTAGCAAAGCACTTCTTCCAGCCAAAATTTAGGCACAACAATACTATTGTCTTGTTTACCAATACCGGTATTTGCTAGAATCTATGACGTCAGAACACTATGACGTCAACATTACAACTTCTAGTTAAGTAAAAAGAATTCTGACTACTAAAGTATTGTAGCTGTAATACAACTGAATGTAATTAATGAAGTTATTAGTTGGAATCATGATTTAATCACCAAAGTGCTGAAATTGGCACTTGAAACTAGCTAGTATTTGGTAAACTCATTAGGCAGAAATTATTTCACAGAATTTAGTTCGTAGGCTTATCAATTATTCAATATTGCGGGTTAATTAATGTTTCAGATGGAAAACTAACTGTCAAAGTATATATTACTAGCTTTTGCCCGCGGCTCCGCCCGCGTGGATGTCGGTTATCGCGACCAAACATAGCCTATGTCCTTTCTCAAGGTCTAAACTACCCTTATACCAAGTTTCATCAAAATCGGTTCAGCGGTTTAGGCGTGAAAGCTTAACAGACAGACAGAGTTACTTTCGCATTTATAATATTAGTATGGATTTTGTTCAATTTTATTTGATCAAAATCCATTATTATCCGCCATATTTTCCGCCCGCGTAGCATTATCTTTAAATTTATCAGGGTTTCTCTACAATATTATGCATGTATTATATCATATAAACTTTCCTCTTGAATCACTCTATCTATTAAAAAAAAACCGCTTCAAAATCCGTTGCGTAGTTTTGAAGATTTCAGCATACATAGGGACGGACAGACAGCGACAGCGACTTTGTTTTATAATATGTCGTGATATGTGAACGATTACTTGCTATCAAAGTCAAGAGCTTAGACTAAAATATGAACATTTTAACCAAACCATATATCACATATTCCTGTAAAACATGTTGACATGTTATGTTCCATTCCTGTCCTGTCTGGACTGTCGCTCCTACTAGTATTGATTATAATACATTATGTAAATATGGAACATACTTCCAACATGTGAGCCTCAGTCCTGAGCAAGCCTTTACATATTTATAAGTTTTGGATCGTAACTCTTCGGTCGTCTTTGTTCCGTTAATGGGACCTACAAACCTGACCTTTGTAGGGCATCTTATTATCTTTGGACCCTTTTGCAAGTGTGTTGTGATATATTTTTCTTAATAAGTTTGATGATATTTTTAAAAACTGTTATAAATGCGGCAGTTTGAATAGATTTTTGAATCTATGAATTGGCGCAAAAACAGCAGAACCAAACTGAAATAAGGCAGAGTTTTATTATAGTCTAGAATTGCACATTGGTTTATTTGAGCGGGAGAACACTATTTTAAATACTTAATTTACACTGCAGATTGTTATATAAAAAAATTTGCTTTCCGGGGATGCAACAGAAGTTAAAACAGTCTATATAAAAGGAAGAAAGTATTCACTTCAAAAAAGTGCTCAACGCGCCCAATAAAAATTCACTTTAAAGAGGTGACACAAGTAAAATGTAAAAAAAATTCTAATAGGTACTTCTGGGCGTATCCGTATCTTCTGCTGTACGATAAAGAGCTGGAATGCTTTGTCCGCGTACGTGTTTCCCTCTTCTTACATTTCCAGGTTCTTCAAGAGGGCGTGAAACAGCTTCTGTCAAATCCGTCAGGTTAGGGAAGGGACCACCATTTTCAGATCAATATCATCTTAAATGGTGGTCCGTATCTCTTGGACTTCACGTCAGCTTTCTACCATATAGCAGGACCAAATATGAAAAGAAGAGAATTAAAAAAAAGTAAATAACTAGTGAACTGTTGTTACGTGAGCGGACCGTAGGTGATGATACGAATTCCACCATTTTTGCTCACTCAACATTTTTTACGAGCAAAATTTTCTATGAAAACTGCACAAGCACAACACGTCTGACAAAGTTTTCTCTTCAAAAATGCATCAACTGTTCATCATTTTGTAGCTCCAGTGTTTTAGTTTCAGCCAGGATAAGTAACTTTGTTATCTATAGATAGAAACTGTTGGCAATAACTGCATCACCGGATACAGCGACGTCAGTACACGCATATAAATTGAATATAAATGTTTGCAATCCGAGTTGAAAGCCCACAATCGACAAACGGAACAAATAAAGACCGGAACACAACAATGTGGGCCGTGCGAACTACAAAGGAATCAGAACAATCATTTTGGTGTTCAAAAATTTACTGAATCACCTACCTCGATTTGGCTTCAAGGAATTTATTGTACACACGGCGCCAGACCTCGGTTTACAGGCCACACCAACATAAAGGAAGTGTGCGTGACAGCAATACTATTAATACATTGCTTAAAGATGTGTGTCATAACAAGTAAACCAATCAGGGCCCTTGACCCACTCACACATTCGCTATTTTATTGATGATAGCCACTGCACCAAGTTATAATAGCATATTTAGCGAAAAACGAATAAGTAGATATAGCTGAATGGTTTAAATATGCAGCTGAACCAATAGAATCAATACCGGGTTCGGTCCTCGAGCGAGGTGCACTTTTTGTTCCTCAATATATTGAAGTCCGATTGGTCTAGTTTATTTACAGGAAACTAAGTGTATAAAATTCATATATATAATATAATTTAATATATTTTTTGTATATTTCCTTGATGATACTATTTATTCTTAATGGATAAAAGGAAAGGAAAATAAAATAATTAACTTATTGTTGCAATGCAATAATATATTTACTATTATAAGCATGATATTTTTCTTAAGTATGGGTATAATTAATTATTTATAGATAATAATTAATTAAGTATCAGATAAAAATATTTGATCTTTAATAAAAAATATAAAAAACACATAAGTATAATTATTATAAACTTCTAAAAAGATATTGGAACATAAAATAAAATGTTATGTCTATTAAATTGACTGACATAAAGATGCACGAATGACAAAAAGAGAATTCCGTTGTTAAGTTCCGAACCAACGACCGGCGACAACGGTGAGGTCCAAACTTACTTACTTGCATTCTTATCCATCTCGACTATGAGAACAGATAGCATAGTGACTAAATTTGATAACTCCTATTAGTTATAGAAACAAAATGTTGCATACATTTCATAAAATTAGTTTAGAATATGATATTATAACCTTGGTGCATTTTATGTAAGTAAAATAGCAATTGTGTGAGTGCGTCAAAGGCCCTGATTGGTTTACTTGTTATGACACACATCTTTAAGCAATGTATTAATAGTATTGCTGTCACGCACACTTCCTTTATGTTGGTGTGGCCTGTAAACCGAGGTCTGGCGCCGTGTGTACGAACATGAATACACCAAATAATTTGAATATAACCGACATGTTCGATATATTCGACAGCCTCTGTGGCGTAGCGGTAGTGAACGTGGCCGCTACGCAGGAGGCGCGGAACAGTTACAGCCCTAAAAAGTTCAATAACCAACGGTCTAGCTGCAATGCTTCGATATCGCCTAATGTCACCATTGTATTGTGGAGTTCAGAACGGTAAAGCGGACCCCAGACTGCGAGGTGAAAGCTTCGGATGCGCCTGGGAATTAACGCTAGGATGAAGAAGATTAACTGAATATAATCGCCTCGTACCTGGGGCATAGATTGGCCATCGCTATCCAGATGGTTCCACGAGGAATGAGATAGACTTCATCATGACCAACGAGAAACGAATATTCAGTGATGTCTCCGTGATCCACAGGGTGAAAACCGGTAGTGATCACAGAATCGTAAGAGGCACATTGGGTATTAATGTTAAACTCGAAAGGTCCCGCCTGATGAAGTCTACACTCCGACCTACTCGTGCCCAAATCCAAAACCCCGAGAACTTTCAACTTGAGCTTTCGAATCGCTTTGATTGCCTAGAAAACTTTGCGTCGGTGGACGAGATCAACAACAGGCTCGTAGAAACTGTCCAAACGGTGGGCTCTAAGCACTTCAGACCCCGCCGTTCAAATAGACCTCAGAAACTCTCCGATCACACCCAAAAACTCATGGCTAAACGACGCTCACTTCGACTGCAGTCTTCCGATGATGCAGAGTCATATAGGCAGCTCAACAGACAGATTTCCAAATCTCTGCGACACGACATACGTCTCTTTAATACTGAACATATTAAAGAGACAATCGAGCGGAACAAAGGCTCCAAAGTGTTCGCAAGAAATCTGTCTGTTGGGCAAAGCCAGTTGACTAAGCTGAAGAGAGAAGATGGCAGTATAGCGTCGACCAAGGCTGAGGTTTTGGAGGAGATCGAAAGGTTCTATGGACAGCTATACGCTTCGGTCGCTAATCCTGCTGGCAACATGGCGACCGACCCAAGAGCCAAGTTGACCCGACACTTCACCGAGGATATCCCAGACATCAGCCTGTACGAGATTAGAATGGCCCTGAATCAGCTTAAGAACAACAAAGCGCCGGGTGACGACGGAATCACTTCAGAGCTTCTGAAAGCGGGTGGAACACCGGTACTTAAAGTCCTTCAGAGGCTTTTTAACACCGTCGTCCTCGAGGGCATAACGCCAGAAGCGTGGAACAGAGGCGTGGTGGTGCTGTTCTTTAAGAAAGGTGACAATACCTTACTGAAGAATTACAGACCCATCTCGCTTCTGAGCCATGTTTACAAGCTGTTTTCAAGGGTCATTACGAACCGTCTCGAGCGCAGGCTTGATGACTTCCAGCCTTCCGAACAAGCCGGTTTCCGAAGAGGCTACAGTACCATAGACCACATCCATACGCTGCGGCAAGTTATACAGAAGACCGAAGAGTATAATTTGCCACTTTGCTTAGCGTTTGTGGACTATGAGAAAGCCTTTGATTCGGTCGAGACATGGGCTGTGCTTGAGTCTCTCCAGCGGTGCCGTATTGACTATCGGTACATCGAAGTGTTGAAGTGTTTGTATAATAACGCCACCATGTCGGTTCGAGTACAGGAACAGAGTTCGAGGGCGATCCCTTTGAAAAGAGGCGTAAGACAGGGAGACGTGATATCTCCGAAACTGTTTACGGCCACTTTGGAGAATGCCTTCAAGCTCCTGGAATGGAAAGGATTCGGCATCAATATTAATGGCGAATACATCACTCACCTCCGGTTTGCCGACGATATTGTAGTCATGGCAGAATCGATGGAAGATCTCAACACGATGCTCGAAGGCCTCAACCGAGTTTCTCAACAGGTGGGTCTTAAAATGAACATGGACAAGACAAAGGTGATGTGTAATGCCCATGTTGTACCTACCCCAATATCTGTTGAGAGCTCGGTTCTTGAAGTTGTTGACTCGTACGTCTACCTAGGACAAGTAGTCCAGTTAGGTAGGTCCAACTTCAAGAAAGAGGTCAATCGCCGAATCCAACTCGGCTGGGCAGCGTTCGGAAAATTGCGCAATGTCTTCTCGTCCGACATACCTCAGTGTCTCAAGTCGAAGGTTTTCGACCAGTGTGTGTTACCAGTGATGACTTATGGCACTGAAACGTGGTCCCTCACTATGGGCCTTATGAGTAAGCTCAAAGTAGCCCAACGAGCTATGGAGAGGGCTATGCTCGGAGTCTCTCTGCGAGATCGAATCAGAAACGAGGAGATCCGTAGAAGAACCAAGGTTACCGACATAGCCCAGAGGATTAGCAAGTTGAAATGGCAGTGGGCAGGGCACATAGCACGGAGGACTGATGACCGATGGGGTCGAAAAGTCCTCGAGTGGAGGCCACGTATCGGCAAGCGCAGCGTAGGACATCCACCCACAAGGTGGACAGACGACCTCATTAAGGCCGCGGGAACGCGCTGGATGCGAGCCGCTTCCAACCGGTCCTATTGGAGATCTATAGGGGAGGCCTATGTCCAGCAGTGGACTTCCTATGGCTGAAATGATGATGATGATGATCCAGCGATAATTTTAGTGACCTACTTATGATTCAATATAGATTCCAAATAAAATTGAGTTGAGGTAATAATATTTTTCTATTCAGAAACTCAATTTAAAGACTAAAAATCGAAATCGGATCACGAGTTAGTCAGTCAGCTAGTTTAGCTTATTTGTTTAATGTGTGTTTTTATAACAGTTGCTACAAGATTGTTTCCCTTTAGTTATGTAGGTATGGATGGATTATTAAATATAAAAAGACGTGTGGCACTCGGGGACTGCCGCGGTAAAGCTATTGCATTGCATTTTTTATCAACTTATGCAATTATAATTACTTACGTTAAGCGGAGCTACTTCGGAGCAGCTCGGCTCGATTCGTGCGAGCTTCGGGGTGTTAGGTTTTTTTCGTTACGGAATTTCTGGATTCGGTCTCCACGCTCAAGGCCCGCGATAGAAGCTATGCAATAGCTTAATAATGTATTATATTCAAACTTTGAATGTAACTAGATAGATAGCTAACAAAAATGAAGTGGACATAATTTCCATTTCTAATTTAAATTATTCTGCTTCGAAATATTTTTGTTCTCAAATTCTTTGTTACTCTTCCAGCAATAAGTCCAAAATGTTGTGTTGTCTGAAGAAATTTAATATCATACTAAGTGATAGAAACAATAGATTTGTTCGTGTAGAAATTTTGTACACGAACAAAACACGAAGGTTATCCACTCGATCAGAAAGACAAAAGGCCCTTTCCTTATTTGACATTTATAAATTATTACCTACTATTGCAAAAAGTACTACACAAAGGTAATAACTTTTGCAAAAATCCGCTGAAGTATTACTTTTTCGCCTTTGTGTAATATTATAGCCAGTTCAAGGAATAATAATAGTTTTGTTAGAATATACAGTTTATGGCAAAAGTTGCTGAATACCAATTAATTTACAAACAATCTCAAGATGGATTCTTTATACAGGGGTACCAGACCACGTCAGGGTTGACGTGGTCTGGACCAAGTCCATTTGGGGTCTCTAGGATATCATTTCAAGGGCACATCCAATTCACCGGCTGCACGGCTCTAGGTGACTTAACACCGATCGGTTTTAGTGGTTCTAGTTCGACATACCCAGTACATCGTTTGCTCCAGAAGAAACCCTTCCCGGGCTTCACCTGTATCTGTGCATAAAAAAGAGACTGACGGTCTGTGGAGTTTTAGTAATAGGGAACCCTAAAACTTTTTTGAAATTAGGGACACCATTATAGATGCCTATGCATAAATGATGGCGGTCCGACAACCTTAAATAATATTTTTAAATAAAAGAGACAAAGTAACTAATATTGTTTTAACTTACTTTTTACGCTGACTGTACACATTGAAATAACGTAATACAGCTAGAGCATTACCGTACAACACTATCGTTGTATACATAATGTGTGGATCCGTAGGGGATTCGGCCACGAAATATGAAGCACATTGATGTCTGGCGTATCGATAATCTCCATCAATTGTGTTGTTTGTGTCCGTTACCAAGCGCAAGGGTATCAAATATTGGCAATTTTGGTTCAAATATCTTCACAAGAATAATACACCAAAATCACTAGATTCATCATTCTCATGGCCTTATTTGCCTGATTGCATCCGAGGACAAGGTGGAGTCGGAGCTCAGGGTCCGCCTTCTGACTCTCCTCCACTTCACAAGATCTTGGGCGTCCATGGTAGTGAGACCATTGGAACGCATGTCACCGTCCACGGTATCAGGCCAGGACTTTTTGGGCCTACCCCCTTTTACCGGACCCTGCGTGTCGAACACAAAGTCTGGCGGTTTCTGCAAGACGTGACCGCATCAGGGAAGGCAGCTCTCTTGCATTGAAACATCAACATTAAAATAACGATACTGTACATTATTGACAGCACAATTGTTCTTTTTCACGATACTTATTATTGAACCTGACCGGTTTCGCCTTACGTCATTCTCAAAGTTCAACATTGACGGTCATGAAGTACAAATGTGTTATCAATATGTGTAACAATAAGTTCCACCAAGTGCCATCAATCACAGAAGTAAATAAATAGTCTAACGATAATGTAGTTTTACATCACAATATTCAGCAAACTTCTAGCCGCTTCAAATTCCAACAATCGAACAATCACCTTTAGTATTAGATGTTCTGAAACGCTCACCGCGATCGTTAGTCTAGACAGTGGCTGTAGACGGCTCTAATTAACTTAATTACAAATAGATGTTAGAGGTAAAATTTGGCTTTGAGACTGAAATTTTCGTACAAGTTCTCTTTATACGCGAAATCAGTTTTAAAATTAGGTCTCCAATAACGAAGTTTGTATGAACCTCTATTATAGGCTTTATCTATACCCTTATCCTTATTACGAAGGATGAATTTATTAGCAATTAGATTTAAATTAAACCATATCAAAATATTAAAGATACGAATTTAAAATTACTTAAGAAACCAGCTCAATGACATAATCCGTCATGGTTTTGGCACCGCTGAAGAGCCAGCTGTGCTTGAACCAAACGGTCTGGCACACGACGATGGCAAGAGGCCGGAAAAATAGCTAGGACTCTGGTGTAGGACGCAACATGCGTCGACAACATTGCTTCTACCCATATTCCTGGCACGGCTGGCTGTGCCGACGCTGGTACTGCATGTGCAAAGGCTCTTAAATGGCGCAAAAAATCGAACACCACATGAGACCAGCTGCTGCTCACATACGAACTCCCAAACTACTTTCACCAAACTTCACGCCACTGACAAAGAAGTGCATAAAATAATAGCCCATAATCCCAACTTCCCCCAGAACATATTTCAAACAGCAAACTAGAATATAACTTACACAAATATCGATCTGGGAGTCATAAGGCGCTTTAGCTAAGTGCCCCATCCGGTTTCATTTTCTTTAACTCAGAACAAAGTTTATGTACGCCGGAGGCACGCCCGCAGCGAAAGCTTACAACTGTGTAAACTTCACAAATTGTTTACTGCCTTCAAAACTGGCTAGGAACTGTCGTTTGTCGTACAATGTACCTACACAGTGTTACTTGGAGAAAATAAAAGTCTCTGGCGATGTGGCTGTTGTTCTAAACACTTTTGTTAAGCCGTCAATGGTTATATTGCGACGTGACTCAGATATAAAGTTGGATGGTCTTCGTTCTTTGATGGTAATTGTTATGTTGGTAAGTAAATGTGTTACATAATATTGTTATTTTATCACTTGAGAGTGTACCAAATTCATTCATATAATATGTTAGAAGTAAATCTGTAATTTATATTATATCTTAATATATAAAAATGAATCCCTAAATGTGTTGCTAAGCGCAAATTTCGAGAACGGCTGAACCGATTTCGCTAATTATTTTTTTAGAATATTCCCTGAAGTATGAGGATGGTTCTTACGGCGAGAATAATTTTAAGAAAAGGCGGTACGAAGTTCGCGGGGTCAGCTAGTCTTCTATAATATTAAAATGTGTTGCCAAGCGCAAATCTCGAGAACCGCTGAACCGATTTTGCTAATTCTTTTTTTTTTGCATACTCCTTGAAGTACAAGGATGGTTCTTACGGAGAGAAAAATTAATAAAAAACGACTGTTAGGCAGTACGAAGTTCGCAGGGTCAGCTAGTTATTAAGTATAAATTTTAATCCTGTGGTTTGCGTCATTTTGACAATGTGAAAAATGATTTTATTTTTTTTCTAATTTAGAGGATTTTTTTAACAGCAGAAATTAATTTTGACATTATAAAAGTCAACATTATTTACTATGTTTGTTTCAGTTTGTTGTTGAGGAAAAAGCAGATTTTTTAGCAATATTGATGCTTGATGAAATTTTGAAGCATTTACTATGCTAACTGTTCAAATCGATTAAGAAAGGGAAAACTGTATTATGTGTTCCCCCTGTAAGGGAAAGATCGCGGGTTCGAGTCCCGTCTGAGGTCGATTCTTTTTCCCTTTCTTAATCAATATTAATGCTGTACAGTTTGTTATCTTCGAATAAATAAATACGTACGTATTATTTTCAATTTTCATGTGATTTATATTACTTATAAATATAAAATAGCATGATATTCTAAGTCATATTAATATAACGAGTAGTCAATCATAAAGATAAGCAATCATCAGTAGGTACAGAACAAAAAGGTAATTTTGGATTGCAAAAGACGATTGAATTGTAATTAATACGTTATGTTGACTGATTTTTCTAGTAACCTAGCTCTGTATGTTAACCACGAATGTTCATATTTCAAATTCTTTATCGCACGACAATGAATTGGGATACTTTACCCAAATGGGTGTTTCTTTCTTCCCATAATCCCGGGTTCTATAAGCGAGGCGTGAAAAAGTATCTATCAAAGCCGTCAAACTAAGGACCACCCTTTTAGAGCCGATAGCAACTGGAATAGGGAATAACCGTTTACCATTTGATTGCTGTGCTCGTTTTGCCACATTACATACATAATGTCTCGCCTTTTTCCCATTAGGGTAGGTAGAGATACCATCTTTACACTTACAATCTAGGTATACACCATATTAGTGCCAAAATTATTATATAATCAACAATTACCGTTACGACATAATTAGATTCACTGATGCCATCGATTATGTATTGAAAAAAAATCGAAATAGCAGTAACTTTTTATATATGGGACACGTCCATTGACTTCACTTCGCCTGATAGTAAGCTGACAAGATGGTCACCATTACAGACACGTAACATGTTACAATGGTGGCACTCAGCTTGACGGTATCATCAGATGCTTTTTCACGCCCCGCTTAAAGGGCTGGGAAGAGAGGAGAGGGAAACAAGTGAGTTGGCTAGGAATTCTAGGTCTTAATGGTGCGGTAAAGGAAAGAGTCACCGAACCGATTAGTTCTTGATAGAATATTCTGCACCATATGCGGGTGACATCTAAGTCCTGTCCGTATTGTCATGTGTGGGAAGGGAGAACATGAAACCGGAGGACTTGCAAGAAACGTATAACGGCAGTAAATGTAGTTCTTGAAGTGTGTTATGTTACACTGTAGTCTCTGCCTATCAAAGAATCAAAGAATCAAAGAGTCAATTTCGTTTATTCAATTTAGGCACATATAGAGCACATATGAACGTCAAAATATTACAATTGTGTTAAGAAGTACTTATATAAACAAAAAATAAAATCCTACTAATATTATAAATGTGAAAGTTTGTGAGAATGGATGTGTGGATGTGTGGATGTTTGTTACTCTTTCACGCATAAACGGCTGGACCGATTTGGTTGAAATTTGGTATGTATAAAGGTTATACCCTGGATTAACATATAGGCTATATATTAGCGTCGAATGGGATCAGAATTCCACGCGGGCGGAGCCGCGGGCAACAGCTAGTATTAAATAAATTAAAGTAAACCATTTGAAAATGAAAATGATTCTTTCGCTATCCCAGAAGGAGAAGGTGTGAGTATCTACCTATACATAATTGAACGTGGAAAGTTAACTCAGATCAATTAATCCGCAACTCCTTGAACTTTAATCCTATAACTTCTGACTTAAAAGTTGCAGTTAATCGTTTATATAATAGAAGTGTTTGAAGCGGGATCAGTTTTACGGCTTTGCAGCTTGATATTGCTTACGAAAGTTGTTTGTAACTTTCTAATATGTACAGTCGACAAAGGTGATACGATTGCACTTTTTCATATAAAGTTGTATGTAAAGGTGCAACCGTATCACTTATGTCGACTGCGCACATAGTAACATTGGTAAACAACCTAACGACACCTAGCATTGAGCATTACGCATTTACCCATTTTAGATTAGATGACAATTTCGTTGATATTTCTCAAAAAGAAAAAAGAAATTCACAAAAAGAAAAGAAAAAAAAGAAAACATAATTTCATCCATGCATTGAAATTGAAAAAAACTTGCATATCATTAAAATGATTTATAAAAATTAAGACTGAAAACATTTTTTTCTATAAACGACTGTCAAAATGATTTTTTTTTCATTGTATTCAAATATTTTGATACATTTGAAAACTTAATATAAAGTTAGTTGAAATCTACAGACGTCAGATTACCAAGTACGTCATTCATTTCTACCAACGGGTAATTAATCTGTTAGCTAGACCACCAGGTACTTAGGTTTTACGATTAGTACTGGCTTTTTACTGTTACGTAATTGGTGTAGTATGTACTAAAATTTAATTTTAAATTTTATTCGACCGTAAAAGATTAAAAGACAAGGCTTGTAATGAGCTAACTGATAAGACGTAATTTATTACTCCCATCTAAAATGCCTTCATTACAAGTAGTTTGGTTTTACTTAGTGTATTTTCAGTCCAACACCCTGTATATAAATAAGTCTTAATCCTTACTAATATTTTCTCTGCACCACCTTTGGTTGATTGGTAGAGAATGCCTGTGGCATTAAGTCCGCCTATACTTGTGCATGAAGTTTTATAAAATAAAATAAAAATATTAATGCGAAAGTAACTCTGTCTATCTGTCTGTCTATCTGTTACGCTATCACGCCTAAACCACTGAACTGATTTTGATAAAATTTGGTACAGAGATAGATTAGACCTTGGGAAAGGACATAGGCTATGTTTGGTCGCGATAACCGACATCCACGCGGGCGAAGCCGCGAACAATAGCTAGTAAATTATATTGTATAAAATTTTATTTGCCCTTGACTGACTCTGAGAACGCCTCGTTGATTCTATTACATTTTCATTTAAGTTTACATGTGGTCGGGAGTAGAGTTATTGGATTTTTCTGTCAATAAATTCTTAGAACGTGATACTAATAATATTGTTAGTGAAAAATAAGTTATAAATCTAATGATACCACTCCATATGGCTATTTGGGTCCGGCCGCTACGCAGGAGGCGCGGGTACGATCCCCGCTCAGTGCAAATATTTGTGTCCATGAAATATGGGTATTTGCATTGGTCTGGTCGTGCCTCGGAGAGCACGTTAAACTGTCGGTCCTGGTTGCCATAAGAACATCTATGGCAGTTGTTACAGGTGGTTGGAGCTCTAAAAAAAATCCAAAAAACAACGGTCTAGCTGCAAAGCTTCGATATCGCCTAATGTTATCATTGGGCTGTGGGGGTCAGATGGCAATCGCTTCACGAAAAAATATCGAGGTCTAGCCAAATCTGTAATTAAGACTGGTAAAGCGGACCCCAGACTCCGAGCTGAAAAGTTTCGGATGCGACTGGGAATTAACGCTAAGGATGAGAGAAGTCTTCTGTCTCTTCTTGCCATTCTGGTTATGGTCATATTTGTCAAATAGGCATTACTGCAAATATTTTTCCAAATATACTGTCCACACGTGGTAATTTTTTGCTAAATATATCAAATACGCAAATACCATGTGAAGTGCCATCATAAAAGGATACAAGACTCGTGAAATAAATACTTTACCCTTTTTAAATACACTCGCGTGTTACTTTTTATTCATATAAATGTGGTTTTACATTCATTAAGATTTCTGCATCAAAAGTGTTGAAAATCCTTTTCAAAGTAATTTGTATACTACTTTCCACGTAAATAATCTCAGACCTGCAACAAAATAAAACGCTCTTCGCATAGAAGTGCTTTGTTCAACACGTTTTTGTTAAGCCATGAACTCTTATCTCTGTACTTAAGCTGCAAAGTGAGTGGATTACAGATAGCCTTAGTTAATTAGTACAATAGTGTAATTAATTATTTTACTTTAGTCTTCATACGGAGGCTTTGGCCAAATGGAAGCTTTGCAGAGATTATTGTGTGATACAGTAATGTTTCACTGCTTTCATCCAGTTCAAATTTACATAAGAGGGTTTCAACACAGATGTAAATGCGAGTAAATACGTGACATGACAGTAAATTTGAATGTTGCAGGAATCTCGTGTGCTCGTGTCGCCGGTTACTTAAGAACCCACTGACAAACGTTAATCTTAATGTGGTTCAATTTCTCATGGTAAGTCAGGATTTTTTAGCATTTCTAGTGCCCAAGCTGTTAGAGATCGTTTTCTGGATTCCTGCTAGTTGCTCTAAGCATTTGCTTAGAACATAAAATTTATATTTACGCATATATAACATATTTCATAGTAAAATAAATGTTATAGGTATAGGTGTGAATGTAAATTAAATAAAAAAGATACAGGCATAGAACATTACAAAACCTCCTCCTTTTTCAAGTCGGTTAAAAAGGGTCCTTTCGCACAAAGTGTTTGACTAAAGGAGATGGATATGCTTTCATACATACTTGGGCTAAGATGTAAAAAGATTAGAGTGGTCTCAATTAAGAGCTTACATATTATTAACCATCCCTGAAAATTCTGCAGATTTTGGTGATCTAAGAGCAGAGTTTTAAGAGATTAAATAAGTGAGGTTATGCAAGACATGAACGTTTTTGAACTGTGATTTGATTTAAACCAATAAACTCATACAGCACACTGATATGGTACACTTTTGTACATTATTTTATAAGCAACTAGCTTTTGCCCGCGGCTCCGCCCGCGTGGATGTCGGTTATCGCGACCAAACATAGCCTATGTCCTTTCTCAAGGTCTAACCTACCTCTATACCAAATTTCATCAAAATCGGTTCAGCGGTTTAGTCGTAAAAGTAAGACAGACAGATAGACAGACAGACAGACAGACAGAGTTACTTTCGCATTTATAATATTAGCAGGGATTATATATATTTTATTTCGATAATTAATTGATTTTGAAGATTTTATAAATAAACGGATTGACTGAAAGTCAGGGAGTTGTCAGCTATCATAGCACAGATAAAAAATACAGTTGATACTCATGAGAAATAATTAATCGATTAACGAAAATCGAATCATAATTTATTTTTATTACCTACATTATTATTATGATTTTAAATGGTTATTATTATTATTACCATTTACCTTATTATTATTATTATTATTCTATTTGTTCAATCTGATTAAAATAATACTGCGATGCAAGTGTTTTTATAGACAATAATGTTTTAATCGTTCATAGCAATCGATACCTATTTTATTTTATTGGTGGAATAAACTTAGTTTTACGAGTTCTCGTCTTCCAGATTATCAATAGAGCCGGTTTTTTTATATTTTGAAATAGAAAAATATACCGCTTTTTTGAGCCATATCTCAACTCATTACATTTTGGCCCAGAAATCCCCGTCTCCTTTGTGCGAATTGACCACTAAACAGTTGTTACTACATTTTTTATATTTCCTCCTTATAAGTCAAAATTTGAGTGTAAGAAAGATAAGGTTAGACCATTTTCTACCTTTGCGTACGAGAAAATTCAGTTTACGTTTTGCACTAATAAAAGTGCTTACTCGCACTTCACATTTATCTTCTGCATAAGTCAACTAGAGTGTACTTCCTTTGTCAATTTTATATGACAGCTGTCAAAAATTGTCCTTGCAGGTTAGAGAGATAACAAAGAAGAAAGTTCAAATCAAAAAGTACACTCACAATCAAAAATTAATACCAAAATATATTCTTCACCTACAAACAGAAAGGGGAACTCGTACATTATTAATATTACATAAGATAACTTTAATTTGTGTTATGTGTGTTGAATATAACATGAGCCTCTCGTAATGGTGGCGCAATGCGGGACTTTTTATGCTCTTGTGCTAATAAGTACCAGGTGTGCGTTTTTCATAATTGTGAGGTAGTTGCTTATGAGGGACTGGGAATTGAGTACGAATTGGGGTCAGATATTTTAAGATCAGTAGTTTGTATTACAAGCTAAAATCTTGTTGTTTTGCTTGGGATAATAGTTTGCGTCACATTGTTATTAGTTGTATGTTTCATTCATATTGATAAGTTTTAATAGTTGTACAAGTATTTAAATCCGTAAAAATGAAGAAAAATATGTATTTATTTTGTTATCCACATCTAGAAATTTAAATAAATACTAGGTTAGAATAGTATACACAAAGAATCGATGACAATATCACAATTGAAAAATATTAAAAAAAAACTACTTTAGTAAATAAAAATAACACGAATATAATACAAAAATAGATGGGATCGTAAAAATTACTTTGATGCGTTTTTAACCTCACGCTGCGACTGTGTTTAATAATAGGTATAATTTTTAAAGTTGGGATTTTATCATATCTCCATCGATATGTTTATTAAATTAATATAAGACATATTATAAAGTTACATTACATTTAAATCTATTAACCTGCTCCTCACTGTACCAGGTGCAAAGGTGCCCATCACGCTGGTGGCATTGCCCCACTGAATAGCAATGGCCAACCTTTGCCCCAGATATGAGGTGGAGCAAGCCCCAATGTTTTTTTTAATATAGGACACGTCAATTTGACTTCGCCTCTCCTGATGGTAAGCTGAAGGCAAAGTTTCTGATTCGCTTACTATGTATGTTTATTGATAAATATAATAAACTAGCTGACCCGGCGAACTTCGTACCGCCATATTGTCTGATCCCGTTCCCGCTGCATATCTCTAAATTTATCAGTGTTTCTCTACAATATTATGCATGTATTATACATATGAACCTTCCTCTTGAATCACTCTGTCTATTAAAAAAACCGCTTAAAAATCAGTTGCGTAGTTTTGAGGATTTAAGCATACATAGGGACGGACAGACAGCGACAGCGACTTTGTTTTATAATATTTAGTGATAATAAATACTAATTTTAACAGATTGTCTGATAGCCACTTACTAACAATGTCACTATCCCCCAATCACTAACAATTACTTCTTACACCACCGAAATTACGCATCACTAATTTTGAACCACCTTAATTAAAAACCCTACCCAAATCAAATCCTAAAATAAATATTCAAGGCAGTAATTACACGATTATTATAATAATGGCCAGCGATAAATCTTGCGAAATTCACATAATATTTTTTATTCATTCGCCCACATGAACATGTTACCCTTTAACCACCATTTCAAAGGTACTAAACCTATTTTTATTAATAACCTTCAACAATATTAGTATTATTACAGTATTTAATTACGTAATGGTCTTAATATACCCAAAAATCTAAGGGCCTTTTGTAACGCCTCAAAACAAACCAGATCTAATAAAAATATTGAGCAAAGAAAATATATTCGTAACGTAACAATATATGCGGGAAATGTATTGAGGACGAAAAAGAACAATACACATCAATGGCTTCTATACCTTCTATTGTAAGGAATTGTTATATCTAAATGTGGATAATATATCATTTATTGCGTAGAAATCCTTCAAGGTGCAATTTTTTATTAATTTTTAGAACTGTTATATAAATACAAGTGTTTTATTTTGCCAAATTAAATTTATAATTTTAGGTTTCAAGGACTCCCTTTCGTTTAATTTCCCATTTTCCTTAGAGAGATTTGATCCTTATGATTGACACTATCGATTGATGCCATAAAAATACAGGATGTTACTTTTTCGGATTTTAGTCAGTTCGATTACCGGGTGTGGCAAGCGAATTTTTAAAAATCTTTCAATGCAGTTTTGTTTCTTTTTAAAAATAAAATGATGTCTCCTTTAAACAAAATGAGCTAACTTAAGGATTTAAGGTACTTTCCCTCCATGTGGCATCGCCGTGGGACGCCCTGTATAGTCACGCCTGTAAATCCTCAAAGGAGTAAGCAGACCTGTATTATCTTGTCACCGATATTTCGCCAACTATAATTTTCGGTTCACGTGATAAGGGGCGAGCCTATCGCCGTCAAGCGGGCACTTTTTCATGGGCTGTATATTTACTGTCAGATGGAGAACAGCCCTATCTCTAAGTCGTCTTTTACGACACCCACAGAAAGAGATGGGGTGGACCTATTCTACTCCACTGGGAGCCAATACGGCCAGTTATGTGTTGATGTTATAGTAGAACTGTTGTGTTAATATTATAATTTTATATAGTGACTAGCTGTTGCCCGCGGCTTCGCCCGCGTGGATGTCGGTTATCGCTTAGTGTTTATATAGCCTGCATCTCAAAATCCTTTCTTAGGGGATGCTACGTTATAGTAGCTTTATGCATGCAAAGTCTCAGCCCGATCGGTTTAAAATTGACAAAGTTTCATACAAACTTTCATCCCCTATTTTATCCCCTTGGGGATAGAATTAATCAAAATCCTTTCTTAGCGGATGCCTACGTCATAACATCTACCTGCATGCTAAATTTCAGCCCGATCCGTCCAGTGGTTTGGGCTGTGCTTTGATAGATCACTATGTCAGTTAGCCACCTTTGAGTTAGATGTTGTGTTTTAAGACCTCATCTGCTGATTGAAGAATGATGTTCTAGGACAGGATTTACTCTGGGTGATTAGATGGCAGTCGCACTCGTAAAAGCCAAGATGAGCAAAATCTAGTGAAATAGTTGGAAAGCGTACCCCGAGTTTAATTATAATACGCTTACTATCAGGAAACAAGAATCTAACAATCATTCATATTATTTACATCGCATATTTGTAGTAATTATTGTTTTCGCAACACATATCCTCGTATTTAGTTTACTTTAAATAAAAACTTCAATATCAAGGACACCAAGCAAAAAACAAATTATATCCTCCACAACACTTGGCCCATTTTCCCCAATATACCATATACGTAAGTAGTTAGTATCTCGTGCGGTATTATGTGGGAAATTAACGCTCCATTTGTTCTACACCCCTCCTGAGAGGGAAAACATGTTTTGAAGGCTCCTAGGGTATGCCTACAAAAACATTACTGCCTTCAAGTCCTGCCCTAATTACTCTATCCTAAAATAATATGCCTACATACAGCATCATTAATCTTAATGTTTACTTAAAATAGATTTTGTACAATTTGAGTGCGATAATGATATTTTATTAATATAAGGTTTGATGTCTCAAATGTACTCTTACGCGATATTGTATGTTTATGCTTATGGTTGTTTTGGGTTTGATTACCGGATCGGGCAAAGAATCGTTGACTTTTCTGTTATCACATTATAGACAGAATCAGAAAGAGTGACAAGTAGATTACAGGCTCACTTCGTCACTACATATTATGATTCTCCTTCTATAACTAACTAAGTGCTAACCCCGATTGCATTTGAAAGCAACTTTTTTTTTAAAGAATATTAGAATCTTAGAGCCCGAGTTTCATCTCCTAGTCATACATACTCTTATTTTCCATGATTTTATATATTTTGGTTTTACGAGAGCAGCTGTCACCTTCGCCCCGAGCATGTAAAATATTCGAATTCGTAACGTAAACGTATCGACAGAACGAAGCATTGTGATTGGTCGCCTGCTTACTGTGAAACTGTGTGTGTGTGAAGCCTGCCAATCGTAATGCTCCTTTTCTCTCAATACGTTACAGTGGAGCCAAATCCTAAAGTTACGTATGACGTATGTCAATTTGCCATGTTTTCTAGCATTTCAAATGATATTTTTTTTTTATACCACTTAGGTGGCAGACAAGCACACGGCCCACCTGATGGAAAGTGGTTACCGTGGCCTATGGACGTATGCAACACCAGGGGCGTCACACTCGTGCTGCCGACCCTGAAGAAACCTTCTAATGCCCTTCTTGAAGAACCCCATATTGTATTCGCTTAGGAAAACTTTTTTTTTTTTTGGGGAAACAATTTTTTTAGTTTAGAGTTATGATAATTTATATCTTTTGTTTGTAATTAATTAGGGAGATATGGTATTATTGAATTTTGATTTGAAAAGATGGTTTTGATTTGATAACAAGGTTATAGGACCTGTGGTTGAGCTGTCATACTTAACTTTAGGATTCGGCTCTACGTAACGTTACGAATTCGAATTTTTTTCCGTGCTCGGGGCACTGATCCCTAACCTCGAGAAGAATAACTACGTCATTGCTTTGTCTGTCTATCATTTGACGTACAGCTTGTAAGTGAGATCAACTTGGGTATTATATTACATAGAACTAAGAAAGTAAGCAATATCCAAAGCAAGGTTGTTCCATATTTATCCATTTTCTGTCAATTTATTAGTGGCATAGACGGATGGGAAAAGTGTGTGGCTGAAAAAAGGTTGTTGTCTTATCACGTGGGACTATTATAGAGTAGCGAAAAGGTAAGTATTTACGTGAATACAGATCTGCTAACCCCGTTGGGTATAAAGTATAAAAAGGCTTTTTTTAACTTCTTATCAACGTAAAGCGAACATGTGGGTAAGCATAATATTTCACTTTGTCATCATCATTCTTATTCTCGGTAACTACGTGACCGAGATATTTGAAATGTGATACCCTTTTAAGAGTTACCCCATTGAGATGTACATGAGGAACATTTTCAGATTTCTTAGAATGGTAAAATGTTTTTGTTAGAAGGTGAATGCCCCTATCAATGTGACATCTAGGTAACGTAAAACCAAACTACTTATCTATACCAAGTACTATTATATGTTCTGTGTCTATACTATCTATTTACTTCTACACAAATATTAAAAAGCTGAAGAGTATGTTTTTTTTTTGTTTGGTTAAACGCGATAATCTCAGAAAACGCTGGGTCGGATTGACAAAATCTTCTTGAGTTGGATAGCCCTTTTATCGAGGAAGGTTATCATCATCATTATCATCATTTCAGCCATAGGAAGTCCACTGCTGGACATAGGTCTCCCCTATAGATCTCCAATAGGACCGGTTGGAAGCGGCTCGCATCCAGCGCGTTCCCGCGGCCTTAATGAGGTCGTCTGTCCACCTTGTGGGTGGACGTCCTACCATAGTATAAATAGAGGTCCTACGCTGCGCTTGCCGATACGTGGCCTCCACTCGAGGACTTTTCGACCCCATCGGTCATCAGTCCTCCGTGCTATGTGCCCTGCCCACTGCTATTTCAACTTGCTAATCCGCTGGGCTATGTCGGTAACGAAGGTTATAGGCGAAATAAATAAAACCATTTAAACGAACAGAGCAGTAGTCATATAAGTCAACAAATCCGACTGATTTCTATACTTTCTTTGAAAATTCATAATATAGATGACTGAAAGGAGTGAACGTTTCACGGGTGAAGCCGGGGCGGGTCGACTAGTCTAATTATAATCGACTAGTCTAATTAGGTATATAATAGTGCTGTGAAATAAAGTAATTTCAGTTCGTTCCCTTCATTCAAAACCTATCAGTGAAACAGCATGCAATTTTATACAACGCACACGTCAGGTTTACCGCATAAGAAAAACACCTATCAAATCACCGAGTTACGATGCATAACCAAAAAATATTCACCCGTGCAAAATCCTAAAGCTGAAACATTATCATAAATGATATACTCGACTCAATTCCCACCAAACTACCCTTCTTGTCTTATTCATGAATTTTGACAGAGACGGGTTATAGAAATACAAAACGGGTGCTTTTTCATTCCAAATTCTTTTGTCGTCCTTTATTTAATGCAGAATTTTAAGCAGAAACTTATACAGTTTGAATGTTTTTGACTGTTAAAAGTTTCAATATAACGTTGTTTGGTATGTTAAAGTGGAACGTTTGGACGTTGCACTATGAAGATTAATTGTACAGTACTGAAAGGACCATAACACATTAAAAGATACTTAGTGGTTGGTTTATATATAGTGTCTGAAGTTCACGCAAATATCACACATTCTCATGGATGCTATTGCTCATGGATTCTCATGGAGTCTGTTGCTATTTATTTGTCCGCGCGAACATGAGTGCTGAAAAGTAACCGAAACGTATCGGGCTAGTGAGTGATGAACAGACTCGGGTGTTGAAGACCAAACGTAGGCTGGATTACAGCAACAGTTTGTTTTTACATATCTTGCCTTTAGCCCCGAGATACTGAATATTCCTAGTAACTCTGTTATGATGCCCAATCAAAAATTGAAACATGGGTTACAGAGTACTTAGTACTTCTTACCCTTACATGTACATACATGTAGAAAATATTCTTGCTTCCTTCGCCAAAAACACATGACCTTTTAGAAAAATTATGTAAGCACAGTAAAAGTTGTGTCAAGTAATGCTTATGATTCGTTAGTCGTTCCTATTTTTCTAGTTCAATAAAATCTATTGAACTGGATCGAATCGTTTGACAGATAAAAAGGTATGATATTTTATTTTTCGTAACGATAAAGCTATCTATTGTGGTATATTGAATTTGTCATTTCTTTGATAGTTTGATGTGATATTCTATTGATCTCGGAACAAGAGCGGCAGATCTCTTAATAATTTGAACGATGGAAATAGTTCAAAGGAAATATCATAAGGTTCCAAATTCAATTTTCATTGACTAGCAATTTTCATTGGCCTGCTGCCTGCATCATTATATAGTTATTGAAATTCGGAGAACCAAGGCAAAAAATAAATTTAAAAAAAAAATCCGCTGAAAAGTAGCCGAAATGTCGAGCTAAACGTAAATAATAACAAATAAATTGCGATAGAATAAATTAAAAAGTAGTTTCATTTCAATAAATAAATCAAACTTCAAAAATATTCTCGGAAAGCTGAATTTCATGAACGGTAACGATACTTTAAATAATTACAAATATTTAAATAAAGAAATATTCTGCAACATTCTACACAATGCTATAAATACTATTATAATAAAATCGTGAAAGCACCATCGATTCCATTGTGTGTAGAGAAACTCAAGGTGGCAAATTTTAGTTTTTTGCATTTATTTCTGAAACTATGAGAGTTACATAAAAATTATCTAAAAGATTTTAAAGATTGTAAAATTATCTACCACGGCAACCATTTATATGTCAACCACCAAACTTACTTGCTACCATGGCAGTATAAAAATACACTGTTTATAAAGAAGTCAAAACCATCTTTCTTCTAAGTACCATAGTATCTACAATAATGATCTTAAAGGTTCTGTTTTAGAAATTACATCTATTTTTGCAATATCAATTATGTACAAGTAGTAATAAGTATGTATTAAATGATACGATCGAGAATTTTCCCTGAACAAAAAAATGTGCTTTTTATGTAACATTCAAGAGTATCTATTCTCAGAATATACGTCGACAGAAGCATGAGAGATGACTGAGGAAAATGTTTTATTATGTTACAGATGAAAACAGAGGATCATATCTACCTCTTAATATATTTATGTATATGTATATTATAATGCACATATCTTTAAAATAGAAGATATGAAAGTGGATGCAAGTGAAACGAAAGTTATGCTATTTGAAAGGATGTTAGTAGAATAGATGTTACTGGATTTCGAACATGAATGTACAGAACAAGTTTTCTTTTAAGTTTAGTCGCTAGTTTGCGAATGATTGGGAGATGGAAGATATACGAGTATTATTGAAACTAGAGTGAATGAAATCGTATTTTTCGTGGCTAATATTTCCAATTATCCTCAACTAAACATCAGCAACTTATAATTTTATGTTCAACTACCCTTACCAACGTTAGGAACCATTCAGTTTTAAGCCATTAAATAAATGATTCGGTATATAAACTAAAGTTGTACATTACCATATTTTAATAGTATCCGAAATCACTTATAGGTCAAAATATAAATAGAACTCATTGAACAGAAGAGGGAAGTAGAAGTTATGATAATATTAACTTTACAACAAATACAATACAATAAATTAAGATTAGTTTTGAGACTAAAATCAAAACTAATCAGAACTTACAACTAAGTAAACTGTCATCGCCGAAATGTATGCAAAACGGACGTCTGATGAAAGCCCTTGTCAAAGTTTGGAACTTGATCCATCATACATCAGATTGAACGGAGGAACGTTCCTTGTCGATGGTTTTAATTATAGGTTTCAAATACTATTACGTAATCTGTCTTATCACAGAGTGCCTATTCAAGAGGAAAGTACTGAGAATCGTAATTCTATAGCAGCTTGTGACGTAAATGGTTCACTGAAATTACTGCAGAGTGAGCTCCATGTTTTCGGTGAAAGGTTCAGAAATATGTGACCTCAATCTATTAAAGATTTTTTGTACAGTTAGAATCAGATCGATCTTGACTATCAAAGTACTCAAAATGATCTTAATACCTTGGTATTCCCTCTTTGACTGCTTTGATATTTGATACACACCTTTAGTTTGGACGATAATATTATACTCGTACAATTTAAATCAATAGAACTAACTTGACTCAAAATAATTGGTCTTAAGATTATTTTGAGTACCTACTTTGCTACTCAAGATCGATCTGATCTGTCAAGTATAAGTATTCGTAAAAGAACACGGTACGCCACGAAATTTGTCAACCATACCGTTTCTGAAATTAAATCTGTGCAATTATTCACAGGATTCAAACCATTACTGGAGCGTTAGAGAAAACGTAACGTCGACTAAAAGTGAGTGGAGCAGATTCAAATAACACTAGAAATGTACCTAAGATTTTTACTGGGAAACGCTGAGATAAGAAAACCATTACTTTATCGGCACAAAGAAAACTGCACTTATTCATCTGGGCTATCGAGTCGCTTTACACAAGATATAAAAGTATATAAAAGTCTGAGAGCAGGCCAGTGGGTAGTTTCATGCTAATATCGCAACAAATCCTTATCGCCTGTCTACCTAGTAGCTTCTTGTACTTGAATTTATTGGACATTGCAGCTGCACAACAAAGAACTGGTGCAATTTCTTTGTACTTCACTCACTGTTGCACTTAGAAAATAAGACGATGGAGTGCTACAGGTTGAAGTTTACTTGATTTGTTGTTATATTTTTTTACAGTTAACTTTTATCCACAGATAATGACGCTCACACTCATAACACTTTGAACTAGCAGATTGAATTAATAAATCTGAACTTCAAAAATTCTCAAAAGACACAAAGCTAGCTTACCTTTAACCTTAGACCATATACTGTATACTCGTAGATACAGCTTTGCTAATAAATGCAAAACGGCGGCGTTAAAAACGCTTTTTGTGTGAGTAAATGTCAATATTGTTCTTAAACTGTTTATATGTGTATTTCATGCATATGAGATGTATGTCTAGGTATGTCAATTTCTACCGAAGTGGTAGTTATTTTTATCGCCGCGTTAAATTGCCAACTGCTACGTCTAGGTATAGAGTTTGTATATAGTCGGAGCTCCAACAGTGTTTTAAAGGCTTGGACGTGTAGACGTGTAGTCACACGTCATCATTCATTCTTTCATACGTATGTACGTTAATAATTATGTTAGTTCAATAATTTACTTTTACTATTAATAACAAGTTCTAATACATTTCAGACGACTAATGAAATGCGGTGTCTCCCTGACACAAACATTTATAAATGTTCTATAGAAGACAAAAATTCCAATATAAACTTAAAAACTGAGTCACAATGTAGGTAACACAACTTTTCTATTTTTTTTTTGAAAAACATTCTAGTAAATAGAAGGTACTTTGCGTTAAATCCAAAGTAATTATATAAAAATTCTTACCATCTAGTAAGCATCCAAATGTTTTACTGGTATCCCGTCGTGGTCATCGTTTACCTGGTGACAAAAAAAATATTTATAGGCACGCGCTAAACCATATAAGAACGAGGCTCCGGACCCGCCGTGGGTGAATATGTCGAATATGCGAATTTGTCGAATTCTCACGAAACTCCCTCCTGAAAAAGACAACGTAACAATAAACAACAAGCGTCTCCAAAGCCAGGGACAGTAGCCGGAAATTACCGAGTTATAATGATAATGATGATGATGACTTACTAAAGAATATTATACACACAAATATTTTTCAAAGTTCTCTGATTTTTTTATTGCGAATAGGATCATGAACGAATTAGCGAAAATTATTATCTGAACCTAACATTAATGCTTTCAGACAGTTCTGCGAAATCGGCTATCTGTAAGCGGCCACCTGATCGCCTAAGGTTATAAGAACCTCTGTCAAAATCTGGACTATCACGTTTTCAAAGTAATTTGCTGGCTATACTGTTCCAAGTACTCGTAGGTACATAATATTAGATCGTTAAAGGTTATCGAATAACGCACTAGGTATATAAATATGTTATAAATTATTACGTATGTTAGAATGTTTTTGGGAGTAAACATGCTTAGTATATTATCTGGAACTTATATTTCAAGCTATGCTTAGTGTGAATCTAGACAACGTTGTGTAATTTTAAAGAAAATATTTTTGGTATTACGTCTTAATTTAATTTTAATTTAAATTTCGATATCAAAATTGGTGGTCATATGACAGGTACTTCACGAAAAATACTGATGATATTGTTTCATTAAAATGAAGCATAAAATGTGAAAATGTTACTAAACTAAAAAATATTGCTCTAAAGTCTAAAGTATCTGATTACATAGTACCTGTCTTTAACAATGCCAGTGCTGCATTGTTAAAGTCAAAGTCAAAGTCAAAAATCATTTATTCTGTATTGGTCTTAAAACGGCACTTACAAAACGTCAAAAATATATAATTATGTACTAAAGACTAGCTTAGCAAATGGACCACCGGTTCGAAACGCGGCCCTGGCCTGAGAAGACTCCGGCAAGAAACTCAGCGGGCTTTTTTTTTTGGTCTATTTACAAAAAATGATGCTTAGTCTACTTAGTCTAAATACAATAATTTGTTTGAGAAGCATGCATGAGTGAACAGCTCATTTCCAAGCTAGTTTATCATCTAAATATTCTTGTATTTTATAATAGCCCTTTTGGCACAATTTCCTCTTAACTGCATTTTTAAATTTATTTATAGGTAAATCCCTAATTTCCTTAGGGAGCTTGTTAAAAAAGCGTATACAGTTACCCTGGAAAGAACTGCTAATTTTTTGGAGTCTGGTATCACAGACTACAAGATTGTTTTTATGTCTCGTATTTATGTTATGCCTGTCACATATTTTTGGAAATTTGGAAATATTTTTCTTAACAACATTAGGTTCTCGAAAATGTATTGTGACACTACGGTCAGAATGTCTATTTCTTTAAACTTTTCTCGGAGGGAGACTCTTGGGCCCAAATTATAAATAGCTCGCACAGCCCGCTTTTGTAATATAAATATTGTATTCAAATCCGCGGAATTACCCCAAAGGAGAATTCCGTAGCTCAAAATCTCTAGTAGTTCACACCAGTATTGTCGATAAGGCTTGTTGTTTACTACGTACCTACAGTAATAGGTATTCGTAACCAGTTTGCAACATGTTACGCCACACCTTACGATCGAGAAGTGCCCTGGTTGAAACTTGGCCTTTGAAAGTAAGAAAGAAAACAGGTGTGTTAATCACACGCCTTTGTAGAACCAAACGACGTGATTTCGTTCATCATTTGAACTTTACAGTACTGACGTGAACCAACTCCTAAAATAAGCACTTTTGCTTTTCTGTAGGAGTTAACGGGAATACGTGTAATATCGATTAGTTCTAATAACTAAAATTAAAAAAAAAAAAGAAGAAGAAGAATCTTCATTGAAATTTGAAGAACAGATGTTTTTGTATCTAAACATATCGCATAACTTATTAAACTCGAAACCATGAGGAACTTGATACAAATAACTAGTTTAAAAGTGAACTCAATGTAAACGATACCAACTCGTTTACTCTAGAAGTTGTTAACAAAACTTGTTACTATTCAGGTGTTTTATTACTTGCTCAAGTTGTATAGCGCAATGAACTATTCAGCTGGCCGCTAGTTGCTTACGAGCCACTGACTGTACATTCATATAAATAAATGAGATTATTTCAACCTCAGTGAACAGCTAAGCTATTGCATGTAGTACACAGATCGCAGACGTAGAAACTGCTAGTAGAATATTGAAAGGATAAATCTCAACTTTTATCTATGATGCAGCTACATAGAAGTGGAGAAATCATATTAATATTATTATAAATGTGAAAGTTTGTGAAGATGTTTAGATTTTTGTATGTTTGTTTGCTCAATAGTCCACTGAGCGAGATATACTCGTAGGTATGCCTCTCTCAATATGCGCTACAGTATCCAAATCTCCGCCTTCCCTATCCAGTTTTTCCGAGCCGCCTCTTTTCGTATCGACAGTCTATCTTGCGTGGAATACCCTATCTTCTGCTTTAACTACCTTTTTCAGCTGGCCAGTTTCATCTTGCTGGGCTGGCTGGCTTCATCCCAGATTTTGATTGCCGATTCGCCGTCTCCACTCCAAGACTCGTTTTCTTAAACAGCCATCGTTGCCAGTTCATTGCCACCTCCAGCTTGCTTTATGAGTAGATATTTGAAAGTGGCAGCAGTATCTACCTACTAAAATTTATCGACGTCGTTTCCATTAACTTTATAATAAGAAAGTAGCTTATCATCAAAAAGGAACGCTATTTTTAAAAATAATGATTATGATATTCGTCTCGTGCCCTTACAGGTGTATGACGCATATAATTTGGCCATGCCTATATGAGAAACGATTATGCATTCAATTTTCTTATTCATGAGGCAAAAACGTACCTGCTTTACTGTTCTTGTCAAGTTACATCAAAGCGGTACTTCTTTGATATTCGTTTCTCGTATAATTATGTCAGTTTTTATGTATACAATCTAGTCCGATTTGACTCTTTGACAATTTTCCTGGAAACTATTAGCGAAATTATTCTGAAGTGAATTTTATGCTCCGAATATTTCAAGTACAGAATTAATAATGAATGATCCTCTGTTTTCGTGATCACTTAGCGTTGTCTGTGAAGTAAGTGTCAATTAAAAATGAAAGAAAGAGAAAAGAGAAAGTATTTGCAATTCTTGAAAATAAATGTTTTTATTTTTAACTTTTCCAGTTCTATGTCTGTCTAGCCCAGACAAAATATACGTAAAGGCATGAATTTACATACTTAGTTACTTGGTTAACCTCATTGCATAAAGGTATGATTCTGAAGGTAACCGCATACGACAACTGCAGATGCACGCAGCAGATTTATTCGTATCGTATCAATGTACAATAGAATTGATGATCAACACATCACTTGCTTTGTAGCTCGCGGTATGATATCCTCAGTATTTTATAAATTAAATTATTAAACAGTCGTCCATTCATAGTAATCAGCTACATGCGGCCCCAGATTAATTGAAATGAGTTACGAAAATAAAAAAGTTTTATTAAAATAAAAGTACGCATCGGTATCAAACAAATAAGAACAGTAGTAAGTATGCAACGTAAAAGTAAACAAATGCGTGTGTAGTGTTGGTTCAAATGCGAGTACCGCGTGTTATCGCAGTGGAGGAATTCCAACGGCGCCCCTAGCGTTTCTAACGCGTGCCACTGGACTTTTGCCCTACCCACTCTTGTTTCGTCACCGCATCAACGAAATAGTCCTTTGTAATATTTTTTTGACCTCACATTTATTTTAAGGTTAGGCGAGAAACATCATCAAACTAGAACGTCTGTAAAAGGATTATGATACTACTGATCTCTGATAAAGCAATCCTTAAAGCGGCAATCCTAAATATTTGTACAAATTAATAGTACTGGTAGTAATATTATTGATTAAATACACTGAAATTTACATTTTATATTCGTCTCTTTTATTAGGATAAAAATTACAATGACAAACAGGACAGCCAGGATAAACTATACCATACCATGTGTAGTTTATTATCTATCTCACAACTTTGGGAAAACTTTTAGTTTTTTTATACCACTTAGGTAGTAGACAAGCACACGATCCACTTGATGGAAAGTGGTTACCACCTATGGTTAAGTTAAATTAGGATATTCATACTCTCATCAAATCCTTACAGTATCTTCCTTTTACTTGTTCTTAAATTATCCCGACCTCAAACAGTAAGTACATACATTACGAATATAAATCAGGACTTAGGTAAATATGCCCTGTTCATTTTACATAGAATTCAAGCTTGAAGCTAAATAAATAAAATAGCTAGATAAATTCTCATTATTTTAAGACAAATACGATAGCTATATTTTATACCGAACAACGAAAATCCGAGTATCGAGTCAACGTTTTGAGATATATTATTCGATACATGTCTAATGAAGGCAAAGGGCGGAGGTCGGCTAGCGGTATTTATATTTCATGGAATTATTACGCTATTTTATGTAAAGGCATATTGGTAAATAATTATTAAATTTAATGAAGACTACGACATATATACATACTTCTACATTATCATTCTATGTTACTCACGGTTACACCCGACACCTAAGAACTCCTTTTTATTTTATAGCTACCACTTTAGAATTTCTTTTGTACTAATTTTTTATGCTTATATGGGAAATTTTATGACTGCATTGATATATTATTGAAGTGTAAATACAATATAATCTAATTAAGTGAAATGAAATAACCCACCCCGTGTCGTTCCCGGTGCAAAGGTGTCCATGACGCTGGCAGCGTTATGATATTAATAACAATGGAATTGATTTCCATGACGTAATATATTATGAAGGTGTGACGCTCTCAGTTAGATGGACGAATGATCTGAAAGAGGTGACCGGAATCGACTAGACGCTGAAGGCAAGGACAATCGGCTCCTATAGGGCACATTAAAAGAGGCCAATATCTAATGCAAATGCAATGGATTGAGTGATTGATAAAATTGTTTTTAAACAAATTGTGGGATAGATTTAGAAACACTCTTGTTCACACGAAGTTTGAGACATATCTTTGTTTGTTTAATAAGTTACAACGGAAAATACAAGCGTGTTAAAAGGTAATAAAATGATTTATGTTCTCAAATTTTACATAAAGTATATCCAATGACAAAGCTAAGTCTATTTTAGTCATGACAAATGAATCATAAAAGCAAGACCTAACAAACCACCGATCACGATGACTGGCGTTACAAATCCTAATGGATCAAATCGATTACAAACACTACATGATACGATCTCAGACGTAAATAATATATGAATGCCTGCTAGAACTATAATGGTGTTTGGGAATGAAGTAAAGCTGCCTTTCTAGCAGAGATGTGCTATGCAGCCATGCTACGAGGATGTAAAAGCTAAGCTATGAAAGTATGTGATCATTTCCACTGCGCTATGCTATGTAGCGTAGCGAGTAAGATGTGCTATGAAGATGCGCAGCTCGAGCTATATTGTATTGTACGACAATCTACACAACGCTATCTAGACCCAAAGTAAGCATAGCTTGACTAGCTTGTGTTATGGGTTCTAGAATGCAGATAAACATACATAGATACATTTTTTTTTTGTAAATACATACATATTATACATAGAAAACACCCAGACCAATGCAAATATTCATATTCATGCATACAAATATTTGCACTGAGCGGGGATCGAACCCGCGCCTCCTGCGTAGCGGCCGCGTTCACTACCGCTACGCTAGCTATAGGATGTATCAATCACATAACCGAATGAAAACTTCCTACAAATGTTCAAAATTTCTAATTTACCTATTTGCATCTACAGTACATATCCCGAGCTTACATCAGTAACACACGTAGGTATATATAAAAAAATCGGCCAAGTGCGAGTCGGACTCGCCCATGAAGGGTTCCGTAGTAGCAAAGGCGAAAATTGTGGTTTATGACGTATTAAAAAAAAACTACTGACTGGATCTCGTTCGAACCAATTTTTAGTGGTAGTTTGCATGGCAATTTACATCATATATTCTTTTTAGATTTATCATTCTCTTATTTTAGAAGTTAGAGGGGGGACACACACATTTTTCCACTTTGGAAGTGTCTCTCGCGCAAACTATTCAGTTTAGAAAAAAATTATGTAAGAAACCTCAATAGCATTTTTAAAGACCTATCTATAGATACCCCACACGTATGGGTTTGATGAAAAAAAAATTTGAGTTTCAGTTCTAAGTATGAGGACCCCAAAATTTAATGCTTTTTTATTTTTGTGTGAAATTCTTAATGCGGTTCACAGAATAAATATTCTTACCAAGTTTCAACAGCATAGGCCTTACAGTTTCGGAGAAAAGTGGCTGTGACATACGGACGGACAGACAGACAGACAGACGGACAAACAGACAGACAGACGGACGGACAGACATGACGAATCTATAAGGGTTCCGTTTTTTGCCATTTGGCTACGGAACCCTAAAAACATAGCTTGCTGAAACTCTTTCCACTAGTGCGACGTGATCTAATGAATATGATTGGTGGATATCAAACGCATCTAATAATAACGTAGCATAGCATATCTCTGGCGGAACGGCAGCTTTATTCGCCTATTCGTAGTTAATCCTACTCTTTCTTTTAGCCCCGGTATTATGATACCCTGTGATATTCAGTTGGGTTTGGCAAAAAAAATATGAAAATAGAGTTAATGTAATGGAGATTCGTTACGTAAGAAAGATTTATGCATTACAACGGAGTGGGGAATAGAGGGAAAAATGAAATAATGATATAATTCCGGAAATATTCTACGAGTATAATGAAAGATAAAATCTTTAGTAATAAAGTAGTGATAAAATATGAAAAATACCCGATAAAATTATATTATCAGGTGTTAGTTATCGTCATCCGACTTTACCGGGGACAAGATGGAGACATCCCAGTCCAGGTACAAGAAGTCCCGGTTTGACTTCGTGGAGGGTGACATACCGGAAGGTGGACCTTGAGCTCTGAGGTCACCATGGCCTCGGATACAATCAGGAAAATACATCTCCATGAAGATAACGATGATGATAATGAAGATGGGGACAAAGTGGTTCTCACACCATTGAAACCGGATATGGCCCTGGATCTGCCGGGGTGCGAAGGACATGTCAATGGCTATATCACCCCTGGCATCTGAAGATCCAAAGCGGTGTGCAAACGGAATGCGACATAACCGCCCTGTCGGTCGGCGGGGAGGAGAGTAAAAAGAAAGCATTTTGTCCGTCAACTGGGGTACATCATTCCTTTTTCGAAATCAGAAAATCATGAGTTCCTTTGCGTACCACTTATTAGCGATAACACAGCCATTACATTCTGATAGAATTCGTATAATTTTTCAATATTAGTTTTGATGTTGTGGAAATAATGCATCTCAAACACAAATACATCTTAAACAACAATATCGATGACACATAAGAACCTGCCACAACTGACAATTGAACTGCTTCAAACAACAAACAGGAAAACAGCACAGTACGACACAGACGAATTTAATTGCATTCTTTGTAGCTTGTGGAATCCAATCATTTATTTTCGTCGGACAAGTCGTATTAGTATCGCTAGCTATTATCATCGTAGTATGGTGACCGGTTGTATCCTGATTTTACTTCAGATTTTCTTCATCCTAGCGTTAATTCCAGTTGCATCCGAATCTTTCACCTTCGAGTCCAGACTGCTATCTGACCTACACAACCCATTGGCGATATCAAAAAATTGTAGTTAGACTAACTAATTTTACTGCAGAATACAGGGTCCACTACTTCTTTTTCACCTTTAGATTTGGCGTATGCGACATTTGTCCCACAATTGCCAGCTGAACTTCTAACCCTGAGAGGCAAACCAGCACCAGAGCCTCGTCTATCCATTGTACGTGATTACGAGATGTATTTTCCTGATTGCATTTGAGGCCAAAGTGAACTCGGAGTTCCTCCTCCATATTGTACGATCTTGAGCGTCCATGGTAGAGAGGCCATTGGCACACATGTCATCCTCCACAATGTCAAACCTTGGGCAAATTTAAATTTGCTAGTTTCAAGTTCATGTTTTTGGTATCTTTTTGTAAATATTCAATCCACGTTAGTGAAAACGTAGTGCCAACGACACAGCAATGAAATTTTTGGCTTGCAATTACTTATTGCAAGCCAAAAACTTGTACTAAGTAATTGCTTTAACGTAGTAATATATTCAACAGTTGACGTCGCGAAGAAAAATGATCTCAATTTAGAACCGCATTCAAAGATTCATTTGACTTTATGCAAAAGACTAAGTTTTCAAGAATAATGTTATTTATTATCTGGGTCGCATTTTAAACTAGCTGTTGCTGTAGCTATTCCTGGGATAAAAAGTAGCCTATGCCACTCAAATGGCTGAACAGTGACTAACATAATTTGAAACAGGTATAGTCTGCGCATAGGCTATTTTTATCCCTAAAATAGGTTTTTGGAAAGGGCATGATGATGGTTGCGAAAATGGCATCAAAATTGCACGCAGGTCCATGTGAAAAATCAGAATGGTTCAGTTGCCGTAATACTTGCGTGTATAAGAACATGCGGCAATTATCCTATTCTAATTGATTTAGATAGGAAAAAGTCAATGCTCAAGACGGGACTTTATTGTTTTTGATAGTTCGTATGAATATCGGTTGATCCACCATCATCCCAAGTATATGTATAGGGAAATTACAAATACTCAAGATATGTCATGTCATGTAGTTCAGTTGGCCAGAGCATTCTCCCTATAAGGGACTGATAGCAGATTTCAGCCCCGTCTTAAGCATTCAGTTTTTCCAATCGAAATCAATATGTAGGAAAAGTTAGCGTACTATTTGCTTTATAATTTCACTAAATATCTTGTTTTAATTTTGAATTCTTCAGCGGACAACAATTTAGTAGAACGAAATCGTAACTAAAGGGGTCACAATGTTGTATCGCTTCGCAGGCTCATAGTACATAAGAGTACGAAACTTTCCAACGTCGTTGCACGAATTCTTGAGACTTCTACCAACTATGCAGTAAGAAGTACTATGAAATATTTCACATGTGAGGTACAACTAAGTTCAAAAGTGTCACTTGGATAATAATTCTCTTTTAAAAGTATAAAATTTCACCTATGTGTTCTGGGAGTATGCAAGCTGTGCCCGACAGTACTTTTATTACTCTTTTGAAGTAGATTTTCGTGAATATGGAGCGTTTATTCCGTGCATGATTCAGGGTTTCATTTACTCTGTTTACAAAATGCTCTTTTTGAATGTTCTGAAATTTTATTTCTCATTTAGAAGCGTTTCAAAACTTTTTAGTTACGTTTTATAAAGTACTGTCGTTACGTCACGGTAGTTATGCTGTTTCTATGATTTGTTAAATCGCTTTCCTTTTCATCATTCTTTTACTAATATTTACTCACTTTTTTCCAGGTCGTGAGTGACTTTCCTTTGATCCCTTTGATGTTACAAGTATTCATATACTACGTTAATAAAAGTCCATCAAGTGAGATCCAAATATGTCGGTAGTGTAATTTACGGAGGTACGACGGTATTTCCGACCCAATTGAGTAGTCCGACTGGGGAAGTACCTCTGCCCCAAAGAATACCGTGGCCATAATAACCTTGTGTTTTTTCCCGGCGGTGAGTAGTGTAGCCAGAGCTCACTGGAGAGCTTTGTTCTGTCAGTGGGAAGACCAAAGGCTTGTACTACTGTGTCTTCTGCACTGACATCACAGAAACTCTCTGTGAATTCCATGGTGTTGAGATCCGATTCTCAGCACTCCATGGATTCACCGTGCGGTCGCCGGGTCCATAGCGTGATACAGAGAGGAACACCGTGACGGCGACTGGGACTTGCGACCCAGATGTAGGTTTAGGTAACCACGGTAACCAATTCCCATCAGGTGGATTGCGTGCTTGTCTGCCACCTAAGTTGTATAATAACTTTAACGAGCACAGTTTGGCGTCTAAGGATTGGAAGATGAGGTGGTTGCAGATCTCAGCAAAGCCGATAGAGTGCAGCAAAATATAAAATAACACAGCAAACGATTCCTTTCTAATATCCAGTAAGTAAAAGGAAACTAAACATGGTCCTCATATCCAAGGATAAATACAAAATCTGAAATATCAAAATAAATCTTTATCAACTTCCCCTCAATCTTACGAGAACACCCAACAATTCCGAAATACTTAATTCCGAATTTCAATATTCCGATTTTCAACATAACATAACATAAACTCACGCCTGTATCCCCGAAGGGGTAGGCAGAGGTGCTAGCACCCACAAAATTCCCGATTTTCAAAATTCCAAATATTATAATTCCTAAGAAACAAAACTCCGAGTATTCAAAAACACGATAGTTATTTATCCGAAAGTTATAAATACGAATGTTCGTTCTTCCGAATTTCATTTTTACGAATAATTAAAATCCGTAGTATTATTGGCCCGAAAAACGTTATTCCGAATTTCAAATTTCCGAAAATTCATTGCTAAAATTGAAAATTTGTATTAAAAATAGGTAAAAGTTAAAATTGATTTGACATGTTGCGCATTTTAGAGTTTATTTTTATAATAATAAATTAATTTTCTCGCCAATTATTACGTATAAAAATTAAGCCCAACCCGACTTGCCGTGGTCCTACTGCCGTGGTACTTGTTTGCCCTACACTAGAGTGTTATTTAAAAACCGGAGGCGCGGAGGGAGGGCAGTCCTCGCCCGCAGTAACGAAGCTCAGGCGCCCGGGCGAGCTGGAGCGGCTGAGGCTGGTCGCCGGGGGCGACCAGCAAGCCGAAGCTGCGGAAGCGAGCTTGGGTGCCCGAACTTTGTTACGCAAGGGCGGAAGGACTGCACATCCCGTAGCGCCGGAGAAGAGCGAAACTAATGCATGCCTGCATGCTTGCCTGAATGCATGCTTGCTTGCTTGCATGCAGGCAAGCATGCATGCAAGCATGCATGCAGGCAAGCATGCAGGCAAGCATGCATTCAGGCATCAAGCATGCTTGCCTGCATGCTTGCCTGCATGCATGCTTGTTACTGAAAGTTGTATCAGGCAACGTGTATTTTGTAATCATTAGCATAAATAAATTAAAATAATAGTTCAATAATTCTATCTCGTGTACCCCGAAAATAGCAACTATCCTACTTACCTAATGCAGGTTTACAAGGCGCTTGATTGTCGGATTTGTGTTGTTTCGGAGTTTTGATAATCGGAATTCGTATTTATGATATTTCGGATCATTAATAATTCGGAATTGTAATGGTTCGGTATCTTCAAATTCGGAATTTTAATATTCGCAGTTATAATCGTTAGGAATTTTGAAATTCGGGTTTTCAATAAATAAGATTTATGATACATCGGATATCTGACTTTCGGAATTTTGAATGATTCGGAATTATGAAATTCGGAATTTTGAAATTCATGATTGTAACTTTCGGAATAAGGCTTTTCGTATTTATGTAGTGTACCCCAATCTTACCTACGTCAAAAATATCGACAAAATCAGCGACCATCACCATTCTATTTTCCCCCAAGGCGCCTTTAAATGCCTTACGTAACTTATTTGTCATGCCTCGCTGCCAGAAGCACTTACTTAACCCAGTGATGGTTTTAATATAAAATCCCCTGGCAGATCTTGGTAGTGAGATAAATTAGCTGACACCATTATGTATGATAGGATTTTTCTTCGCACATTTTAAAGCACTATTGAAGTGATTGAATGTTGGACAATATAGGTTTAATGAGCTGTTTTTTACTGAAAAAATTTCACTTTTTACCAAGTAGTACCTTTTTTTTCATCCTACAATCTTAATTTCCATCCGAAAGTTGCCTGGTAGAAATCGCTTAAAGCGATAAGGCAGCCAATCGTACTGGTACCGTAGTCATAGATTTTGATTAGGTTTTTTAATGGTGTACAATAAAGTGTAAAAAAAACCTGAATGCAAGAGAACCATCACACGCACCGAGTGGAGTAGCGACTGTAGCGAGATAGTGCACTCGACCGAGTGCTCGGTACGTCTGATTTACATGGCGTTACACCAAGTGCACTCTCTCGCCACTTCAGTCGGCACATGTGATCATGGCAGAACTGACACTATTGAAATGCACAAGGTAGGGTTAGGAAGGTAAAGTTTGCTTAGGTACTTAAAACCTGATGAGTTCAAATTGCATGATAATTTCTGAATACACAATAAATGGAGCAGCTGTTGTGTCGTATTAAACTATTTGGATCAAACTAACGTTAAAAGTGTAACAACTCAAAACAGATTTCTTCCATATTTAAAGAATGGAACTTTAGCAGCGTTGAGTACTAAAATATAAACCATATCTTGAAAATTTCCGACAAACTCTTTTTCGAGTTCATTTGAATTTAAATGAGGAACGGCCCATACTCGTGACGGGAACGAGACTCAAATCTTTGCTAGTCCCATTCCATGAGTATCACCCTCTATTGAGTGGGACCAGAAATCAAAGTTGGCGAAATGATGGTGTAAATCTACGTCTGATTACCCCTTCAAGGATTAACAGACGTGAATATACGTAATATGTATCTAAAAAAATGTATCCTACGTCAATATCAGATGAAATGATCAAAATTCTTCCGTTCTCAGCACAAACTGCTTATAAAGGGATCCAAGCCCTTGTTGGTTAAGTTGCTATGACTTTCAAATAAATGTTTTTGCCGACAAGAATCAGCAGACGATAAAAAGTGAGGTGGGTCGAGAGGTCGTTATCCCTGACAATGACATAATAGCCACCTTTGTTTACTGCGTTTTCTCAAAGGAGCGGATCTTCAACATACGTTTGACTTCATATGGGTACGGCCCTGTCTACCTAGTTTTGCCTAGCTGGTTGGAATTTGAAATGTTTTAAATATATAATTTATACGTATATTTTTTCCTGCTTTTCAGTTTAGGAGAATTTGGAGTGCTTAATGCAGTAATAGCTCAGTGGTAAGAGCATTACCCCTGTAAGGGACTGGGTTCAAGTCCTGTAGGAGAATTTCATTTTTTCTGATCTTAGTCTGTTCATACGCATAAAATGTGTAGCTACATTAGCTTTAAATATAATATCATCATTTACTGCTTTTGATTAGGGTTGAGGACCTCCCTGGAACCGACTGCCGTATAACCTTCTAACCCCAAGAGGACTGTCCACGCCAGTGCTTACTCTTTCAATCTGTAGGTTTACCAGCTTGCAGCAGAGGTTGACTTCGAATCCAAAGGTTTTGTATGGACCCTAGATACCCTTCACTTTACCATGGTTTAGACCACAGTACCTACCTATATTTAGACATCCAAACAAACATACTTATATTCTAGTCTAATAGAAGCATTCATTTACATAAAGGTCTTCCTAAACCTATATCCTAAAGAGAGCACTGTCACGCGTGTTCCTACATAATTTGACGGCCATATTCTCCAACCGCTTCGTATCCGAAATGAAATTTAATTACTTAGCGACGGATGGATGTGGTCCATCAACGTGATTCATGTATGACATTTGTAAGGCAGTACAGGCATTTTGGAATTCGTAGTAATACTCAAAAACAATTCATGAATTGTATTTCGCCATTTCATATTCATATGCTGCCATGCCAAGGCAACTTTTATTATTATTTTGTGAATACTAATAGATAAGCCATACTCCATACTAATATTGTAAATACGAAAGTAACTCTATCTGTTTGTATTTCTGTATGTCTTTTACGCTTTCACGCCTAAACCACTGAACCGATTTTGATAAAAATTGGTACAGAGATCGATTAGACCTTGGATGTGCCTTGCGAAAAGACATAGACTATGTTTGGTCGCGATAACCGACATCCACGTGTGTGGAGCCGCGGGCAACGGTTAGTAATAATATACGTTTTTATTCTACACCAAGGATATAACGATACAAAATGAAAAATACAAGTTATGTGGTACGTACAGATGCAGGCCTCATCGTTTTGCGACAATTTCTTACAGGCACTACGATTGCCTGCACTGTGATTGAGAGAGAAAATAGAAGAATTTTTCAGAGCAATTTGGTGTAGAATGATAAAATGAGTATGTAGATAATATTGAAGTAAACTAAAAAACGAATGCAGTTGGTTATAAAGTTTGATCCAAATCGTTGAAGCCGTTTCCTATAATTGGACGTTTAAAACTAATAAAGTTTTTTCTTTACAATCTCAACCCACTCTCGAATTATTTCACTTCTTTTCCCTTATTGTGAACCCATTCTTTCCCTTTGTTTCGAATGCTTCTTTACTTTAAAAGTTTACATTTAAGCCTCCTAACTGGATGGGATGGGGTCACCCTCTAAATCAGCAAACGATAAAAGGTGCTACGGGTCGAGAGATCGTTATCCTCGGCAGTGACGTAACAACTCCCTCGGAGAATTGTTGGCAATAAAACTAATGAACTTCGTAATACGTAATGGAAATACGTGGGTGTTTAGTGTCCCTTTACATGCTCCGAACAACGTTGGTTAATTGTACCTTAGATGTGGTTTAGATCCGTAACATGATGTATCGCTGTGAAGTCCATTATCTCGATATAATATAATATTGTTCGCGTGATAAAGTTCTGATTACGAAAACCCAATTTGATGAATTTGGTAGGGGAGTGAGAGTGGGTCCTAATTTATTCATAAGTAGCTGTTGTCCGGAATTTCGCCGCATTACACGATCGAGGGTGATTATTTTCAAAAATGGTATTTTATTTATGTTTACTGCTTTTTAATAATATAATAATGATAATTCATTTATTTCAGGTATTTTACATTCCATAGGACACATTATACATACGCACATTAGAAATAACAAGATCAGAAAATCCATGGAAAACTTCAATTTATAATAACAATAAAATCAGCAAATTAAAGTGTCTAAAAACCACTTCGAATATTTCTTTTAATAAGTATAAATTAATTAGATCATAATATTTAAAATTCAAATGAATATAAAAATTCATAAAAACATAAATGTTGAGAAATAAATCAAACAACAATAACTTTAAATTTTATTAACTGTTACATACGGTTCTATAATGTATTTAGCCAAGTCTAATTGCAAGTTAGCCAAAAACATTGTTCATTTATGGTTCATTTAGACTTGGACTTCTACGTGCCAAAAGCGCTCAGTATTGCTTACAGCTGACACCATTTAATTCGCGAACAAACAATGATCTAATTTAAACTCCTCTGCAAGATAGTTGTAGTAATATGTAGAATATAGATATTGTTTGACAGCCTCCGTGACGTAGCGGTAGTGAACGATCCCCGCACAGTGCAAATATTTTGTGTGCATAAAATATGGATATTTGCATTGGTCTGGTCGTGCCTCGGAGAGCACATTAAGCCGTCGGTCCCGGTTGCCATAAAAACAACTATGGCAGTCGTTACGGGTAGTTGGTGCCCTAAAACGTCCAAAAAAAAAACAACGGTCTAGCTGCAAAGCCTCGATATCGCCTAATGTTAACATTGGGTTGTGGAGGTCAGATGACAATCGCTTCACGGAAAATATCGAGGTCTAGTCAAATCAGTAGTTAACACTGGTTAAGCGGACCCCAGACTCCGAGCTGAAAGCTTCGGATGCGACTGGGAATTAACGCTAGGAGGAGAAGGAGGAAGATATTGTATTGAAGTGCTGGTGGCCAGCCCCCTTAAACAAATGGCAATTCGTTGGCCAGCATATCGGAGAGATCGTTTACGGTCCCGATTATCAATAGTCGTTAAAATAAGACGGAGGCCTATATGACCCGGAAGAGGGCCAAATCGAGAGATATGGCCCTGGGTCGGCCGGGGTGCGAGGGATACGGCTACGACAATCTCACCTCCGGCAACTGACGGCCCCAAGACGGCGGTGCGTTTTAGTCGGTTCGAGTCCGACATAACCTCCTCCTCCGGCTCCGGCGGGGGAGGTTTCCGTGGGGATTTATCGCACGATAAAAAAAAGGCCTATATGACCGACCTGGATGAGTCAGTGTTTAGTCACTAATAACCCAGGCTAAGAGAGGTCAGACGGTAGTCGTTCCCAATATAGCCCAAAAACAAGCTAAATCATATTGAGGCGTACCCTGGACTCCGAGGTGAAGATCTCGGAGCGGCTGAGGCTAACGCAAGATTAATGATGATTTTTAAACAGGTATTATATAGTGCTATTGAAAGACAGCGCTAAAATATACTAATCCCCCACACTAATGTATACGTTGCCACAAATTTTATCACTAGCAGAATTAAAGGTAAAAGGACTAAAAGTAAATAATAACAAATAAATCGCGATAAAATCCGTTGAAAAGTAGTTTTTTTTTTCAAGGAATGGTCATTCGCGTAAACTTTAGAAAATATCATTAAAGGTAAAGTCAAAGCAAATTAAAGTACATCGCTACGTCTCTGTCTCAACGATTCCTCAACAATGATCTAACTAAGCGGTTTCACAAGGACATCAGCTCTTCGAAAACTGCGCTAAAACATTCATCTTATTATTTGTTTTAGACTCGGCAGAAAGCTCTTTGAATGAAACCGAAATTCTAAAAGAGAATCAACCATTACTCTTTCGTTAAGCAATTAATTGTCATGAAATGAATTTATAGCTTTAATAAACCAACTCAATGAAGGTTATTTAGATTAAAATGAGTATTTTAAAACCTGTTAACAATTTTATTTTAGTCCTTTTTCGCTTGCTGTTAATTTATTTTATGGTGAAATTGTGTGTTTCTTTTTATTTTTTAAGAAGGTGCATGACCACAATAGGGTATTCAATCAGGTAAGTTCATTCATCCTTAAAAAATAAATGCCAAAATAATTTTACCGTTGTAGAATATTTCGACCACACCTACGCATAAGGTCGAAACGCTAAAAAGCTGTTTTTTCAGGAGAGCCGTTTTAAGATATTTTCTTGTCTAATTCGATTTTTTAAATCTTTTTCCCCGATGTTTTTGTGTAATGTTATGAATAATTGACATAACAATATTGTGCCGAAATATGGATTTCATAACAGTCATATTTACGAAAATATAGCCTTATTTAGTGAATTACGACCTTATACGAGTAGTCCAAAGGTTGTATGTCATTGTTATGACCATATACATCTATTCAGACCAATTTAGACAACACGAATAAGGTCGTGTGTTTAAGTTACGACGGTATACCGCGTAGTATTTCACGTGGCATACTGTTATACATCTAAGAAAAACAGTCGTATCAGGGTATCACACAATACAAAACTGCAATAATGCTTGTTCAAATCATACACAATGTTTTTTCTCTATAAACATCCCTGTAATATTATTTTTTATTGATATAAATCATAAAATTTGACGGAACTTCTCAGTGAGTCTTTGCTTGAAAAATAAAGATTAATCTATACATATAATAAAATTGTAACCGATCGGTGTCTGTACATGGCATGAAAATGAGAAAAACTATTATTAGGGGACTTTATTAACGTAGTAGAAGCCAAAACAACGATTTTTGGAATTTTTGTCTGTTTATCTGTTTGTCTGTTTGTCTGTTTGTCTGTGCGTTTGTGCACGCTAATCTCAGAATCGGCTGAACCGATTGGGTTACGGTTTTCACTTATTGATAGTGGTTGGCTTCACTTAACATTTAGTGTTTTTTTTATTGAAATCGGTTCATAAATAAAAAAATTATGTCAATAATAGTAAATCATACCAAAGATTTGTGAATTGTGTGGATAGATCGAAACAATAAAAGTAGCAAAATGATAAAAAGAAGAGATAATTTCGATTCTGGAGTCTGAAGAACTTCGAGAGGCAAGAGTAGCTGCATCTTAGCAAAGTCAGGCCAGGTACGTACTGCAGAATCTTCGGCTCTGCAAGAGTCTCGACAGAGTTTACATTGTTTTATACGATGTTCTCTCGAATCCGACACAATAGTGAACATCCGGTTTGGTAATATTTTTCACAATATCATCACACTATTCTAATAGGGAACGAGGCAGAATGTATTTTAAACTATAATGTGCTGAAGATATGTTATAAACGTCTATTTCGCACTAAATTTCCATGGTGATTATGGCTTAGTGGGACGGCGATGGACCTTCAATATTGATGACTAGGTTCGATCCCATCTAAAATGCAATTTTTGTATTATTATTTTTATATTTTATTTATTTTTGTTTGACATTACTTTTATGTATTAGTTTTGTTTTAAATAAATTAATTTTATTCTCATTATCTATAGGTAGGTACATACAATAAAATCATGATAAAGAAAAGGCTGTGCGACAGGAGTAGTAGAGCAAAATCGATCTTAACTTATTTCATTATATTCTTATTATACAAGGTAGATCTTTACGAAATTCTTCATTTCGGAGTCAGAGAAGGTGATCCCACCAGCCCGCGAAGTCATGAAACTTCAATCACTTCCAAAAATGGAAAATAGGCATAGACATTTCCACTGGCCAGGCTGCACCACTCAGTCACAATTGACTAATTGTGACCGAGCAGTGGTCGTCAGCGTTTTAGAATTTCGACTTCTGTTTGAAGGTATTCCTTTACACAAAATTAACCTTTAGTTCAACTTCGTATGTGATTTGATCAACATACTATGTTTTTAAGGTTCCGTACGTCAAAAGAAAAAAAACGAACTCTTATAGGAACACTTCGTTGAGTGTCTGTCTGTCTAACGCCTTGAAACTGTGCAAAAATCAAGCTTTAAAGTCAACGCAATCGTACTGATTAAAATTACACAGAGGAGGTGGGGCACTGAGGTGGGGTATCTATCTCAGAATACTTATCTTATATAGGCAGCCTTAACGTGGAGAGCAGGGCACCTTGCGTGTGTAACACGTCGCACCTACGTCCCATCCTACTTGGGCTAGGGTGACGAGTAGCCCATCTCATCGCCATCAAATTATAATATTATAAGCGTCGGTAGCTTAGTGGTTAAGGAGTCGGCCTAACGATCAAGAAGTCCCGGGTTCGAGCCCTGGCCATTACACTACCGACGTGAACCCACTCCTAGCACAAGCAATTTAACTTAGTTGGAGGGGTTAACGGGAATATTAGTAATTTCGGTTGCTAATATTCTTTATAAAAAAAAAAAAAAAAATCCGCGTTCATGGAGTAAGGAGATCGTTACACGTTCTCTGATGCCCGTTGCGTATTCTGGGTACTGGGGAGCGCCCAAGTAGTGGTCCTTGACCGTACCCCTTCCGTCGCCTCTTTTGACTTTATTATGACCTCGCAATAAGAAGCGGCGCACCATGCACCAAAACCATAAGGCCACCATTCAAGAGGCTGGCGATTCTGAAATAGCTGTCCCAAATTTGACGGCTTTACTTTTTCTAAATAATTCGGGATTATAAGAAGAAGGGAACATGGTGGGTAGAGCAATACAGTTTTTTTTTGCCGTGCAATAAAGAAATGAAGTTCCGAACAAGTGGTTCGAGGCGGTATTATTTCTCCCGTATGTGAGTGACACCACAGCTCAGCACGTGTCATTCTGGATATGAAGTAAGAAGATGGGATAAGTAGAAACAGCTCATTAGGACACTCGCCGTGGTATGGTACAAATAGTAAAATACAGCCAGAGAGGCAACGTCTCTACGCAACTGCAGAGATTCTAAAATATTAATAACCTGAAGACTACCAATCTTATCGATTGCGTCTTATAAGTAAGGCGCAAAGCCATCCCAGAGATGAGAACTGTGTGCCACAAGGAGTCAACCTGTGTATTATAAAAAGATACCGCTGCTCCTATCAAACGAAAAAGAGTAAATGTGGACAGAGAAACATCCAGTGCCGGCAGATTTCATCAGATCAACAGAAATCTCACCACCAGTCTTAACTCCAGTTGCCAACTTAGAAGTATCTAAATCACCCGCGGACACAAGTTGGCCGCTGCAAGGGAAATTGTGGCGAAATGAGACCATGATAAACGGTCACAAGTACCCTGCAACTGCCAGTCCCTATCCCAGTCAAGGCCGCATTTGCTCTCTTGCCCACTGTGCCCATTCACCTGTGTGTAAGACACCTAACAACGATGTGGCTGTGGTCGGTAAAATTTTACATAAAACCAGAATAATCAGCCATTGACTCGGTAAAGAACTACTACTCGGCGTGTAAAAAGAAACGTCTTTATGCAAGACTCTGGGTATTCGTGAAGTTATTTTCATGACGCTCCCGATGTAGTTCTATCGGTTCAGTTCGTAAGTGGTTGTAGTGTGTTCTGGGGAGTTAGGATAAAGAAAGAATATTCAATTCCATTATAACTAATGAACTTTGCTACATGTGGATACAAAAAGTTTGGACAGCAAAAAGTTGAATTTTCAAAACCCTTTCGCAGCGTTTGCCTAGCCCATAGAAGAAGTCTGTCTAATTTCGCAATTTTCGGTAGTTTAGCCCTGTATCTATGTCAGTCACTCGAAGAAGACTTTCTTCATAATGAATAAATGAGAATATAACGATGAATTAACTTAATTTATGGGTTCGAACCATTCCGAACTTAACGCGAACGAAGTCGCGGGCAACAGCTAGTTAATAATAAATGATAATGTAGTACTTATGATATGAGTACAACTTTATTCCAATTTGTTAAAAAAACATATGCAAAAAAGTAGTTACATTTTGTGAATTTTGGCATTTAATTAGGTATATTAGGTGAGTGTCTATTGCTCTAATATTTTAGACACGTGTTGGAATAAAAAAATCATACTTATATATATGATTTTTTTATAACTATAATGGATGCGGAAGGCGGAGGATCGGCAAACGTGGCGCACATTGGGGGAGGCCTATGTCCAGCAGTGGACTGCAGTAGGCTAATTGATTGATTGATAACTATAATAACCTAATTCTTGAAAATATAGAAAAATGGGAAGTTACCTGTAAAACTATTTTAAAGGTTACCTAACAGGAATCTAACAGGTAAGGACAGGAGTCTAACCATATTACACAAACAAAATTATTCAGATTAATCTAGTGAAATTTTACTGTGGACCGAAAGTATGCTACTCGCGGGCTCCTTTACTGGATTACTATACTTGCCTTTACGTTTTTAATTGACGTCAAAAAACATGTTGTTGTAGTGCATTATTTTGAGGAACAAAATTACTTCCTCATTACACACAGATATACCTCAGCCTCTACGACGTCAAGCTAGCTCGTTTTGAGTCTACCCCTTACCAGAACCCAGTGAAGGAGCCATTGCCAGTTATTTGTTTCCCACGTTGCTTGGCGGTAGCCACAAAACATAACCGTACCAGCAAAGAAGACCTACCGTTTTATCTGGGATGTCACGTATATGAAACCAGCCGTGGATACGGGAGTACCTCACGCGATCATTATGTGTGACTCCGTACATCCAACGCAGTATTTTTATCTCCATGACGAGCAGCTTCTGCTTATATCAGCAGCCATATAGAAAGACAGACCTATTGGTCCCTTATAAACGTTGATCAATACTTAACAAACAATTAAAATAAATGTAGCTCATGTAATAGGTAAAGGAGCAACATAAAATTGTTCCAAAAGTCCTGAATCTTACAAAACTTTTTAACTAGTTTAGCAACGTATGCGCCATGCTTTCTTGCAATAATAATTTAACTATAAAAAGCAAATACATATGTCAGTTTCTGTTGGATTTTGTAAACCTAATCATTCGTCATCATTTTTTGGATAAAATTAGCAAAAATTTTGCGCGCATAATAATATTTAACCGGGACCAGTAACTTTTAGGGCATGTTAAGACCTTCCGTCTCACTGTTTGGTTTCATCACCTATCAAAATAGGTCCAGTTTACTCCAACCAATCCTGAGAAACAGATCATTTACCTAAGTACCAATTTTTTATAATGTTTGAACTATTATCTTCCCTATTGAAAGAGTGTAAAGGTATTTTGTTTTGAAGATGAACACCTTATAAGGTATATCCGAGTTAGATTTAGTAAAAGGTACGATTAACAATGTAATTTCATTACCTAGAATGATACCCGAGTTGTAGTGGTGTACATTTTCATATAATTATCTGTATTCCTTTTGCTATTAGTCCATCTTCCTTGTTACATTATCCTAATTTTAGAAGAATTTTGCCCAGAAATTGAACACGGTAGTGCGCGCTCCATTTTTACTCAAATAAATGCACTTTCCTCAACTATTCAAATATTTTAATTTCATATTTTTGCAATCTTTACGTTGATTCACTGTTATTAGACAAACAAACTAAAGTATTCTGATTCAAAATGGTAGTGAACTGTGTACTGGCTCTCCTAACACTGATTGATGATTAAAATCTGAAACTCAGTTTCAAGTGCCACCGGTACTTCGAACACATAGGGAAATAATGATTATTGACATAAATTGTACAATATCTACGAAAAAGTAAAATTTTAATAGTATTTATATGAATTATTAAAAAACAAATAGCAATATCTTTAGCATGTAACATAGCATACAGTCTTATCTTTGTGATACGCCTATATACGCTTGTATAATTTTAAATTACAACAGCGCATATGGCCGTAAGTATAAGTTACGATTACGACCCCAGGTGTAATATTTTTGAAGAGTATAAAGTCGTGACTAACCACAAAATATGCTAATAGACTGTCACATAGAGTCGTAACATGCATGTTACGACGTTGTGCGTTAGAACCATGTGTCATACGACGTCGGAACTCTGTTGAGTTTGACCCATCAACTGATCGGCGCATATGATTGTAACTTGCAATGCAACTGTATGCGCGGGTGTGTTTAAAAGTTACAACTGTTATCGATTGAAAATCTTCTTATTTATTGACATTTTAAAAATTCTGTCTTCATGAAAAGTTAGTATGATATAATATTGTTCTGATGGCACAAAAATCTCAATTTGTGAAAAAATCGGGTCACGACTTAATGCGTAGGCGTGGTCGATTTTTAGTTTTGTTTTTAAAGCAATGCAGTGTAAAACGGTGCGAATAGACGCATGATTTGTTTTGAACGTTAAGTACTTATAAGTGTCCATTTTGTCTTCTTTTTTTCTATTAACTGTAATATATTTTAATTTTAAACATTATCCATCATCATGAGGAGGATTTTTTTTTGCATTTTAATTTTTTATTTATCTCGATCTTAATTTCTTTTCAATCTGATTGATTCAAAAGTGACATAATATGGCTTATTAATATTTTTACAACACACCTGCCCATAAAAGTGATATTATTTTACCGCAATTAAGCACGGAATGACACCTATTATAAAACTGTGACTTTTTCATTGCTATTATTCACAAAAGTGAGTTATAGATTCTTTTTTAAATTTTATAGGAAGTGTCTATAATTGTCTATGTTCTTAAAAAAATTTTGATACAAAAAATAACGTGTTTAATAGTACGAATAAATGAATACGCCTATTGTATAGTCATTTGATGCATTTTCGTATTTAAATAAATAATTTCAACTTGTAATACTTGTGTAATAAACAAAATTTTCACTCAAATTTAACTTTTTTTTTTCTCTAAGTACAGAAAAAAAAAACAGAGTAAAAAAAAGTTAAGTTCAAACCTCCTTTTTTTTTAAATATGGTCGACCGCCATTGTTAAATGCGCGCGCATAGGAAAACGAATTAATTTGTAGTATTGTTTATTTAGTATTTGTAGTATTATTTTATTCGTAAGTGTGTTGTAAAACGTCGTATGGCACGTGTGAGCATGATGATTACCGTCCTCAATGGTGCCTCGGCGGTAATCACCAACGTTGCTCACTTGTACCATAATGTACTATTAATGAGAGCCGCCCATGCTAAGACTAAAATAACAAAATAAGTAACTGACTACCTGAGGCTATTGATGACAAGCGACACAAAGGAACTGCAGTGCAGAGAAAAAGTAAGCTCAGCTAACGTGGAATATTGTACCCCTAGGACAAAAAACTTTCGTAATCGTAACGTAAACGTATCGAGAGGACGCAGCATTGTGATTGGCTGGTTTCACACGAACACAGGTTCACAGTTGGCAGGCGGCCAATCGCATTTCTCCATTCTTTCGATACGTTACGTTTAGGTTATGATAGTTTTACGTGCTCGGTGCACTGATCTCATTACCGTGGGTGGGTCACGGGTCAGTTCCAAACAAAAAGAATAACACATGTGCTATTTCATACTATAATCTATCTTTGTGTCAAATTGCATCCTAATCAGTGCAACCTTTTAGCGTGATTGAGTAACAAACATCCAAAACATCCCAAACATCCATTCATCCATATCATCCAAACTTTTGAAAGATGTGGTTGATAAAAAAAAATATAAATGTGAATTATGTAATAACGCTATGGAGAATTGGAGATCGCAATAATAACTTGAAGAGCAGACTTGTTTGTTTATCACAAGATTGTAATAAAAATTCACAATCAAAGTCCAAAGCACTTTATCCAGTTTTACCTAGATTCTCACTACTAATATATTATTCAATATGATCTCAAGACAATACGCTTTTCTTGTAAACAAAATTATTACACAGAAGTTTCTAGAACACCTTGTACGCATATCATACATCAATAAACGAATACTGCGAACCAACCATATCTATTCAATCCATAATATAAATTACTTTGAATAATATTGGTAACTTTTGCAACTATACGAGAAGATTTCCCTAGAGATACCGATGTATGGTCACAGCTGTAAACTAGTTTGTTGTTAGTACCTATTGAATATGTTTTTTTAGGCAAAACCTTTAGTTTGCCGGAAAAGAAATGTTCGTATTTCGGGAATTTTATGGTTCCAGCGATACTGTTGAGTAGTATTAGAAAGTTTTGTCCTTGAAGAGATGTAGGTGTTGTCACATTATTTCTTCTAAGTTTGTTTTGACCAAAGTTATTCGCGGAAAAGTTGTCACTTTGTGTAATTTCTTTTTGATGATAAAAATATGGGCAAGGTTACGAAATATAATAATAATGGTTAGTAATATTTTATAGAATATAGATTACTATTATGAGTTTTCAGAAAACCTGTAACTGCTTTATTAAGTACTAGCCTTCCGCCCGCGGCTCCGCCTGCGTGCATCTCGGTTAACGCGACCTTTGCTCATATCTTCGGTTCTACTCAACCGATTCCGATCAAACAAACGTAAAATTTTAAGTCTGAGCAAGCCCTTTCTAACAAAAAAACCGCATCAAAATCCGTCCAGTAGTTTTTTTTTTTTGCGTCCATCGCGGACAAACAGACAAACAGACAGGAAATTCAAAAAAAATATTTTCGTGTTCAGTATCGATAACATAACATAACCCGAATATTTTTTTTTAAATATCTCCAATGTACAGACACGACCACTTTACAATTATATAATAGTATAGATATCGTCTTCTAAGTGAAGTTATATCCAAAGCTTTGAAGTTTGTTCACTCTCTTACAACTCCATTATTTGATTTACGACAGTGACTATCTACTGACCCTTCACTAAATTGTTTGCCAACATAGTCCGTTGTTGCATACATTTTAAGCTTTGTCTAAATGGAATAAGATTGATATTTAATTATCATTAATACGGCTCAAGTATTTTTCCTTTTACCTTGAGAATACGTAGCTTTAGCTAACCCTACTAACTTTTAAACTGTCGAATTCTATGATATACTATTGTATACCATAGAACATTATTATATTAACGGCAATTAACGCGATTATAGTATAAGTATTTCTGTATTGGTTCCCGGTGGAGCAGAATAGGGCCACCCCATCTCTTCCTGTGGGTGTCGTAAAATGCGACTAAGGGATAGGGCTGTTCTCGATACGACAGTAAACATACAGCCCATGAAAAAGTGGCCGCTTGACGGCAATAGGCTCGCCCCCTGTTACGTGGAAACGAAAATATATTTGAATATTTGGCGAAATGTGGGTGATAATACACCTGCCTACCCTTCCGGGGATTCACAGGGGTGAGCACCTATATGTTGAATTGCCTGACTTTTCGACCAGACGTTACACCAGTCGCATTGAATGTTACAAATCACAAAAAAAATATTCTCCTATTTCTTATTACTTGCTTTACATTTCAATCGCTGGAGGTATAACATAGTCATGTCACGAAGAAAGGGCAAGCATACCATGAATAATAAGAAGAGTGTGTTTTTATTACAAAAAATTCCCACCCAAATTTGAAGTCTCCTGGGAAAGTACGACCAAAGTAGCTTGACAAATTTTAATTAATTGAAAATAGCTTTTATAGCAATTTCAAAATAACAAATGAAATATTATATATTGCCCGTGGCTCTGCCCGCGTGGATGTCGGTTATCGCGACCAAACATAGCCTATGTCCTTTCTCGGGGTCTAATCTACCCCTATACCAAATTTCATCAAAATCGGTTCAGTGGTTTGGGCGTGAAAGCGAGACAGACAGACAGACAGACAGACAGAGTTACTTTCACATTTATAATATTAGTAGGGATGTTAACTTTGCCCTAGAGCGATTCTAAAGCGACTTACTACAATGATTGGTAAAATGTGGGTGTTAATTCACCTCTGCCTAACCCTCCGGGGATAAAGGCGTGATTATATGTATGTATTAAAGCTTAAGCCAGAAATAAAGCTAGTCCCATTAGTGATAGTTCTCTCACAAATGATACGTAATCCATTTGACGGTAAGTCAATGGTAGGTCCGAGGATGGTACCTTCCTAATAAGCCGCTTCGGTTATACTAAGAAAAGCAGAATTATACCCAGAGCTCTACAACCATAATATGTAAAGTACAAACGGTTGAGAGCAACCAAGAAAGTCAAATTTACTGGAAACTGTTCGAAGGAAATTTGAGATTCTGAATAGTACTGAATTATTAATCGCGTATGTCCTCATACGCGATTAATAATTCAGTACGAGTCTGTGCATAGTAAGATTAATGTTCATAACAACGATGGCAGTTATTTATAAGCAGATGTTTGAAAATAAGTTATGAAATATGAGACTGTAGTTGAAGCTCGATATTCCGCGGGAAACAGTTCGTCATCATCATCTTCACAGTGATTGACAGTTGCGTACAAATTTTAATTTTGCAATGTTTGGCAATATCTGGAAAAAGCGTCTTAAGCACTGAAATATAAACAAGTGTCAATCAATTTGACTTTTATATAGGAAACTAAATTACCTAAGAAATTAGAATCCCCAACCAGTCCCTTACAGGGGGAATGCTCTGACCACTAAGCTAACGGGCCCGACCTGCCCCCCTAGACAAGTCGCAAATCGTTGCTCGGCGTCTGATGGAATAGAATGACAAATGTATAGGATTTGACGTTTTTGACATTCATTGACGCCTGTCATATACGTCAAATCCCATACATTTGGCATTCTATTCCATCATACGCCGAGCAACGAATTGCCACTTGTCTAGAGGGCCGAAACGTTCTAAATCCCGATAGCTCAGGGGTTAGAGCGTTCCCCCTTCAAGGGACTGGTCGCGGATTCGAGTCCCACCTGGGTGATTCACTTTTCCATTCTTAACTGATTTGAATAATCAAGCATACTAATTGCTTTAAAATTTATTTTAAACTAGCTTTTGCCCGCGGCTCCGCCCGCGTGGATGTCGGTTATCGCGACCAAACATAGCCTATGTCCTTTCTCAAGGTCTAATCTACCTCTATACCAAATTTCATCAAAATCGGTTGAGCGGTTTAGTCGTAAAAGTGAGACTGACAGACAGACAGACAGAGTTACTATCGCATTTATAATATTAGTAGGGATTTTAAAAGGCTGTTTATAAATAGTGGACATTGTAGTCATAAAAAATGTAAAGATGTAATATATTAAACTTGAAGTTGCGGTTCGATTATTATTTTGATTGGTATGTCGGGTTTTCCGGAAATGACTATTGTCTGATCTCCTAATCCCGAGAAGAAAGTCTGCTCCAGGGTCTCATTCGTCAATCAGTAGGTGTATCGGGTTACAAGTGAGGCTGGCTTCTACCCAAAGATTTTAGTGAGGCTCCCATAGGTATGACCACGGGCAGCAGAAGCAGAAGTTAAATTTTTGTACTAATATTGTAAAGAGGAAATATTTCTTTGCTTCTACAATAACCTCTGAAAGATATGGATCGATTTTAATCATACTTTCATCATTTGAAAGTGATTTTATTCAAAAATAACATAAGTTACCTTTATTTTATTTTATATTCCCACGAGAGAGGATTTTCACGGGCGATGCAGGTTAGAATGAACCGTACACATAAATCTGTAGAAAAGCACATAATTTGTGGCGCGTGTATGCGAGCATGGTTGAGCGTGCGAGTAGCCTGTCTATATCGGGGTGACACTTCGATGTACACGAACATCGTATTTCTTCTCACGGTTCATCGGATATTAAGCTTTTACCGGCATATGTATATAGCGTTAGGAGTGACGCTCACGAGTACAGTCACAATCAGATCAATATTGAAACCCTACCAGTGGGGTTGGGTTAAGCCCGAAAGATCTCCATGCGTGCAGAATTTCTTCGAGTTGGAAGATCAGACGGCTGTCCTTCTTCTAAAAACCCTATGCTACAAAGTACAAACTATGGATGCAACACGGCCTAATAATAATAATTGATAATTATGATGATCATGTTTTTGCCTCCCCGCGGCGCAACTGGAAGCAGTTAGACTACTAGGTAACTGGTAACGCAGGGTCTAGGCTAGGCTGACCAATACTGTCACCACAATGGCTCGAAAAATTTTCTGGCGATAGTCATCTCCCATTCAGTTTTATGAGTCATTGACTCGACGAAGAAGAAAAAGTATGAAATTTTGAAGCAATTTTTATCCCAGTAGTTATGTATGCCAGCCCACCTGTGACCAGAAATTACAATTAAGTCGTGGGGTGCTGACTTGGAGCGTGTGTGGTCGTACATGCACTTCAAAGATAGGCTACATCAGTCACCTGAGAGCACATCAATGAAGCTCTAATTAACCACAGGAGAGAGTAGTATTGGGTTCAGGCTACAGAGCGATTGCGATATAAAGCAGATAGACAGACACCGCCTTCTTCAAATCTTATATTTGCTTCTTTATATTTTGACTTCATCCTACTGATGTGTCATGTATTAGATAGCTGTTCCAATTTCGGCTGAGGTACAAAACCAATTTCCGTCTCTAAATCTGAGATCAAGGTCAAGATGTTTTCGTATTAGGTAACCTAAAAATAATATTTATAATATTTTTCGAATCTGATATGCTTTTCTGTTTGTCCATACGACTAAATACAACTGAAATGACTAGTACTTGCAATTCGCGAGCAATGGTGTGCCTTAAGTGTAGATATTAGATAACTCAACTAAATGCTGGCATTCGTAGTCTGCAAAATCTATACCCTTCAATAAACTAGTCTATTGCAGCAGTCCACTGCTGGTAAATGTAATAGCAGTTGAAGCTAATAAAAAAACTATTTTCGTAACTGGTTATGTGCATAATAGGTCATGATGTATGGATTTATTAAAAATCGAAAGTATCTCTTGTCTGCTTTCTCACATTGTAGAACAAAATATACGTACTCTTAAGTGTACAAGTTTAAAACGAGACTGGTCGAAAACACAAACCAAATGGTCTGAATTCGAAATTAAGTCACTCCGCTCTTTGTATAAAACACATTTTTGTAACGTTATCTGCATGAGCGTTCCAGCAAATTTAGCGCTGCAAATTGCATTTGGCGCGCCAAATCGCAGGTTTAAACGTGTTCCTAGATACTGTGTAAGCAATTAAAGTTAGTTCGAGTTAATAAAAAAGCGGCATTACCGCTGAGGGTTACGAACCAAATTACAGAGCGTTTGATTCTTGATGCATAATTTTTGGAGTGGTTAAGTAGAGGCTACGGGCAAGTGCTACGAGGTGGGTGGGTCTACGTAATGCTACGGGAAATATTTATTACCATTTTAGAAATGTTTCTACCTCGGTAGTGTAGCTGTCTAGTAGGTATAACTCATTAGGTCTAGATTTTGATGGCCAGATTGGGCTAGCTTGTCAGGTATTTCTACAAAAATTATGTTTATCGTGTCATTTAAATATTCCTATAGCAATACTATTAAACTTTTGCCAATTAAATACTGCACTTGCGCCTTTTATTTGCAAAATCTTCCTCTAACTAACTGCGTCTGTCCTTTTCAAAGTCTATTGGCATCCATTTGCCTCCTGTCATCAATTTCATTTCGTTTTCTTATGTTCTGTGCGGTCATGCATCCTTTTTATGGTACTTTTGAACCAGTTTGATACTATTTTTAACCATTGAGAGAACAGGACTCCTCTTATGGCTCACTTCTATTGGAACTTCCTAACGGTAACTGTTACATTTTATTCTATAAAAACTACCGGCATTATATTAATAGGGTTCCTGGCAGCCGTATCGCCATAGCAATAAAAAGATAAGATAAGGCAAGATAAAGATAATAGGTACAGTTCAGTATCATTTTCTCCCCTATTCTTCAACCGATTTTCTTTCTTTTAGTTTAGTAGTTACTGACGAGCTTTAGCGTTAGCAGTAAAAACTTTGGAAATTGTGTTTTTCCTATATTTGATAATATAACAGTCGAATTTCGACCATCAGGCTATCAATAATAAAATCTAAAATACCTTATTACATTGGTCAATATTTTAAAATTTATTTTCTAGTATACGTCTAGTTAGCAGTTTCTAGAAATTTATATCCTTGTCTTACCGACTCAGCAGTGCAGTAAAACAGTCCAAGCCAAGTGAATAAACCGACACAGAATTTTGGCTAACATTATGTGTACCGATCATAAAATTACCGCCAAAAACTGCGACAAATTTAAATTAACTGAAACTGCGTGGGAGCTGAATTGGTAAAATGTGTTCCTGATAACCACGAGAATATATTCTTGTACCAAAGATCTGTTCTTTTTCCGTTCCGTAGATTGAATAACAAACATCCCATAATATTATGTAGTAGGATGTAAGTAAAAATAATTGTGATCAGATATTTCAGGCATTTTTTTTATATAGAAAACGTCAATTTCATTTCATCTCGTCTAATGGTATGCATAGGGCAAAGTCTCAGAAAGGAGAGTCTCCATTACAGACACGTACCATGTTACAACAGTGGCACTCAGCTTGACGGCCTCATCAGATGCTTTTTCACGCCCCGCTTAAAGGAACCGGGAACACGTGAGCTGGTAAGGAATTCCCGGTCTTAACAGTGTGGCAAAGGAAAAAGTCGCCGAAACACTTGGTTCTCAATGGAATATTCTCCACTGTATGCAGGTGAAACATAAGCCTTGAACTTAATACAAAATACTGTCAAATATTTCAAAATAATGGCTTAGGCACCAAAGTTCAAGCTTTGAAAGCAACCGGTGTTCACGCCATACATACTATTTCAATTTTATATCGCTGGTATCACTATCTTCTACCAATCAAATCATTGAAATATGACGCGATAAACGCTCGCTATTGGTTGAATATTGTACCTTACCCCCTATCCTCGATCTATGTAAAAGCTCAACTTTTAATACACTTGCCATATTGGTTTTCAACGATACGCATATTTTATTTAAATTCCTAAAATATAATTTCAAGAACTAGTTCAGCACAATTTCAAGTACCGACTGTCATAATCCGGTACATTTGGTCCTTCGGCGTCGAATTATAGAATCAGCATCCTGTGGAACTCGTATACTCCATCATCATACCTGCTGCTGCCGAACTAGTCCGAAAACGCATAAACCTAAAGCAAAGGCAACTGGAGGCTAAGCGCATATTGGACGCGAGCTGGATTGGCTCTTCATCGCAAATTAAATTCATACGCAATCTGGTGAGGCCAACCATCCTCTCTCTCCTAAACACCTCCTTGTTCTCTTTGTGATACCTGTGCCTAACCTGATTTCAGTGAGATTTGCCGCATTGGAGTCTGTACCACCTAAATCACCTATTGGCGACGGTTAAACGTGGTTCAAATCTTCTTACTGTAAGTACTTATTCCTTTTCTCACTAACTACCAAAATGGCGACAGAAAGTGTTAATTTACCGCCCGTTACATTAAATATAAACAGTGCTTCAAGTAAATCGCGTGAGAAATCTCCTTATCTTGAATCCGATCCTACGTTACTTCGTGACCTAGTCAAAAAACGTGGCATCATTAAGGGTAGACTTACCAAGTTTTCAAAATATTTAAATACGTTGGGAACTAGTGATATTTCTTCTCGAGATCGCATAGACTTAAAATTACGCATAAAAGGTGCCACTAGTCTATATAACGAATTTAATGCGATTCAAAGTGAAATCGAAGAATGTGTTTCCGAAAGTGAGATATCTACCCAATTAGATTGCAGAGAATCATTCGAAACCTCATATTACAGCACTTTAGCCCACGCAGAATCCATGCTGACCGATGATGAGGTTACTGAGGGTTCCAATAAACACTGCTGTACCGAACCATCGCAGTCGGTTAAGCTACCTACTATTTCTTTACCTACCTTTGACGGATCGTATGATCACTGGCTGGAGTTTAGAGACACATTCTTATCTTTAGTGCATAATTCTAAACGTATTAGTAACATCCAAAAGTTTCATTACTTGAAGTCGTCTTTAAAAGCTAACGCCGAGTTAGTCATTAATTCTATAGAATTTTCCTCGGATAATTACCAAGTCGCATGGGATTTATTGTTAAATAGATATAACAATCATAGACTTTTAGTACACAATCATGTTCAAGCCTTGTTTAGTATTAACGCATTGGCAAAAGAGTCTTCAGCTGACATTAGGAAGCTTATTGACGTAATATTAAAAAACTTACGCGCATTAAAGTTACTCGGCGAGCCCACCGACTCGTGGGACACGCTTGTCAATTATATAATTGTCTCAAAGTTAGATAGGACCACCGAACGCGTATGGGAGACGCATAAGTGCATACTGAATTCGAACGAAAACAATTCTAAACACATTATTAAGGTTGATGAATTGATTGGCTTCCTGAAAGACAGAGCGGATATGTTGGAAACATTGCAATTGTCACATAATAAACCACAAAAACAAAATGAAAATAAAAAACATAATTCACATAACACGTCACACTGCAATGTTTCTACACAAAAATCCACCGATAGCCGCTCGTCTCGCTACAAAGGGACGTGTTTTAAATGTAACGCCAACCATCCACTTTATTCTTGTCAGAAATTTATTGATAGTGATTTGAATTCAAAGTTAAACTTAATTCGCGAGCACAAACTGTGTGGGAATTGTTTACGTTCGGGTCACACTCTCGATAGATGCAAGTTTGGTCCATGTCGAAAATGTAATGGCAAACATAATTCATTAATTCACAATGACAACGGTGATAGTTTAATTGCATTGCATTCCAATATTAAGACTGACAGTCAAGCGGTTAGTGCCGCCGTGAGCGCAACGATAGCACCGGCCGACCCCGCCACCTCAACCACCGCGGAGTCGCTCCCTATTCACGTAAACAAGGCACACATGCATAACAATTATAAAGACACACACTCGGTCTCGGTTTTACTATCAACAGCAGTTGTCGAAGTGCCTGACGTACACGGTGTTTACCATCAGGCGCACGCGCTGCTTGATAGTGGGAGTCAGCGGTGCTTTATAACCAAATCTTTCTGTGATTTAATTAGTGTTCCCATGATGAATTCTACTTACGAAATTAAAGGTGTAGGCGATTCGGTGATACAATGTTCGGAAACTTGTAACATCGAAATTAAATCGCGAATCGATAATACGTTCAAAACACGCATCACTTGTTTTGTATTATCGCAAATAACGTCTATGATGCCGGCCGTTCGGTGTCCAACAAACGCACAATTCTTAATTCCAAATAATGTAAGTCTCGCGGATCCATTATTTTTGGAATTAAAAAATATAGATATTTTGATAGGCGCAGATAGGTTTTGGGACTTGTTACTAGAAGGCAGAATGAGACTGCCTAACGGTCCCTACCTACAAAATACTAGGCTAGGCTGGATTATCTCCGGCTTAGTTAATAATAATACGCAAAATGAGAGGCGCGTTCATTGTAACTTTAGTAGTTCGTTAGATTCGCAACTGCGCTTGTTTTGGGAGGTCGAAGAGCTTCCTAAGGTCAGGGATACGCGGACTCAGGAGGAGATTGCATGTGAAGAACATTTTCTTCGTTCTACAACCCGCAATGGCGAAGGAAGGTTCTGTGTACGCATTCCTTTTAAGGAGTCACCTGATTGTTTAGGCGAATCGTATACGCAAGCTGAACAACGTTTTCTCGCACTAGAGAAACGTTTACAACGTTCTCCTGATTATAAATTATTATACACGCAATTTATGCAGGAATACCTGGACTTAGGCCATATGAGTCTCGCAGACAGTTATAAAAGTCCATACTATTTCATGCCGCATCACGGCGTATTTAAGGAGCATAGCTCAACGACTAAGCTTCGCGTGGTCTTCGACGCCAGCGCGCCATCATCTTCCGGCAAGTCTCTCAATGATTTGCAACTAGTTGGGCCTCCTATACAAGGTGACTTAATATCTATTCTTCTCCGCTTTAGGCAGCACCTGTTTGTCGCGTGCGCTGACGTGGAAAAAATGTTTCGTAATTGTTTAGTGGCAGAGGATCAGCGTCAGCTTCAAATGATTTTATGGCGTGATGATCCATCGAAACCCTTACGGAGCTATCAATTAAATACCATTACATATGGTACCGCGTCGGCACCTTTCCTTAGTGTGAGATGTTTAAAACAGTTAGGAATTGAGTCTTCCAACCCCGAGGTTCAACGTGCTATCTTGGAGGATATGTATGTGGACGATTTATTGACGGGACATGACAATAAATCAATATTAACGCAACTATGTACGGATATAAAAAATACGTTACAGTCTGGTTGTTTTTCACTTCGAAAGTGGGTTTATAATTTTAATTTTCCATACACTAACGAAGGGTTAGCCAACCATTTAATAGAAATTAAATCCAATGAGAATATCAGCTCTAAAACGTTAGGCTTAGGTTGGAACAATGTTAACGACATATTTTATTTTAACACACAATTTCAAAATGAGAATAAACCGGTCACTAAAAGGTTTATTTTGTCTAATATTTCACAAATTTTCGATCCACTTGGTTTGTTAAGCCCTACGATTATTATAGCAAAGGTGTTGTTACAACAATTATGGCTTCTTAAAATAGGTTGGGATGACACAGTGCCGTCTAATGTCGCGCGAACGTGGAACCGGTTTGTTATCTCATTACAAGCGCTCAACACAATAAAGGTTCCTCGCCACGTTATAGGTAGCCAACCTATGTATATAGAATTGCATGTTTTTAGTGATGCATCGCAGACAGCGTACGGCGCTTGCATTTATGTGCGCACTATACATATAGATACTACGATTACCTCAAGATTGTTGTTTTCTAAGGCTCGCGTCGCGCCACTAAAACCATTGAGTATTCCGAGACTTGAACTTTGCGGTGCCTTGTTAGGGGCTAGAATACTCGACAAGATCCGCAGTTCTTTACGTTGTGAGTTCAGAAACATAGTGTTCTGGACCGACTCAACAATTGTGTTAGGGTGGTTGCGCATGTCTCCAAATAAACTTAAAACGTTTGTCCAAAACAGGACGGTGGAGATTCATGAGCTCACACAAGATGTTGTTTGGCGACACGTGAGTAGCAAGGATAATCCTGCTGACCTCGCTTCGCGTGGTTCTTGCTTGGAGGAGCTGTCATCATCCAAGTTATGGTGGGATGGTCCTGACTTTTTGCGAAGTCCTACTTTCTCGTTAGACAATTTTCAGTATGATGTCATAGAAACAGATGTGGAATTACCTGAGGTTAAATCAACTATTTGTTCTTTCGTGACTCACGATACAGGTGATATAAGTCCTTTTCCGTTCCATCGTTTTTCACAATTTAAGCGTATGAAGCGTGCCGTCGCATATATGTTACGTTTCATACACAATATTCGCGATAAAAATAATAAACGGTTTGGGATTCTTAGTGTTGAGGAGTTGAGTGAGTCACAGATAGTTTTAACTCGGTGGTGTCAACTGGAAACCTATTCTAATGAGTATAAACTTCTAACTAATAGCGCACAAATTAAAGGCAAAAATAATCTGAAACGGTTAAATTTATTCTTAGACAATAATAAAATTATTCGCGTTGGTGGTCGGTTAGGTAATTCAAATGAGTTTGATTATGATAAAGTGCATCCCATTCTTTTATCTAGTAAACATTATTTTACTGTATTGTTGTTCCGTCACGAGCATTTACAGCTCCTCCATGCGGGACCCCAGGCATTGCTTTGTCATATACGCGAAACCTGGTGGCCTTTAGGTGGCAGGAGTCTGTCTAGGCGTATAGTGAACGCTTGTGTTACGTGTACGCGGTACAAAGGTAAAATTTTAACTGCGCAAATGGGAAATTTACCTAGGGAAAGGATAACTCCCAGTTTTCCATTTATTGAATGTGGAGTGGACTACTGCGGGCCAGTCCTCGTACTAAACCGTGGAGGTAGGGGAGCTAAATTATCGAAAGCGTACATTTGTTTGTTTATTTGCTTTGTGACGCGAGCAATACATTTGGAACTCGTCAGTGATCTCACTAGCGAAGCATATTTGTTAGCACTTAATCGCTTTATTTCTCGGCGTGGTAAGCCTAGGACAATATATTCTGACAACGGTCGCAACTTTGTGGGGTTGATGAATGATTTCTCTGATTTTTTACGTAAATGTAATTCGGATATTAAAGATTACGTTATTAGTCAACAAATTGACTTTAAATTCATTCCGCCTTATTCGCCTCATTTTGGTGGTTTGTGGGAAGCAGGCATAAAGTCTTGCAAGTTTCATCTTCGGAGAGTGGTAGGCAATGCGCACCTCACCTTTGAGGAGTTCGGCACAGTGCTATCACAAATAGAAGCAGTCCTTAATTCCCGACCACTTTCTCCTCTTTCTTCGGATCCCCGAGACCTTTCTCCTCTTACTCCCGCTCATTTTTTGGTTGGTCGACCACTGACTGCGCCAGCTGGTCACGACTTCAACAACATCCCGGAGCATAGGTTGAAGAGGCATCAAAGAGTGGAGCAAATTCGCCAGCATTTTTGGACCCGTTGGTCCAAAGAGTATGTTTCTGAGTTGCAGGTGCGAACGAAGTGGACAGAGAAAAAGACGGAGTTAAAGGATAACTCACTTGTCCTTATTAAGGACAACAACCTTCCACCTTTAAAATGGTCCATGGGTCGAGTAATTAGAAGCATCCCAGGCACGGACGGTATTTCAAGGGTAGCAGACATCATGACTGCGTCAGGCGTTACGCGACGGGCCTATACGAAGATCTGTCCTCTCTTTGATGATGACCACGATGAGGAGTAAAGCTGTTGCCGACTTACATATTGAAAGCGACTGCTTTCAAGGCCGCGGGCATGTTCACGCCATACATACTATTTCAATTTTATATCGCTGGTATCACTATCTTCTACCAATCAAATCATTGAAATATGACGCGATAAACGCTCGCTATTGGTTGAATATTGTACCTTACCCCCTATCCTCGATCTATGTAAAAGCTCAACTTTTAATACACTTGCCATATTGGTTTTCAACGATACGCATATTTTATTTAAAATCCTAAAATATAATTTCAAGAACTAGTTCAGCACAATTTCAAGTACCGACTGTCATAATCCGGTACAACCGGGAATGTCAATCGAATAACTGTCGGAACTACTCTAAGGTCGGAACTAAGTCAAATCGTCGTAACTTTTTATCAAATCACTTTAAATAATGAAGTAGCTGATCGAGATAGTCACTACAAACTGGGTCACTGGGTGGTAGATTGTATGGAAGGTTACCGGGATAAATCTGTGTCGCTGTTGATTGTTTAGGCACGGCAGATTGATAGGACGATTGGGCATGAATTGCTTTGCATAATAAATTAGACCGTAATGCTTTTAGGGACAGTGTTCTGTTTAAAAAAATATGTTTAATCACGTGTGTTGTTCGATGGATTTGAAATGGTTCACCTTGACTTTTCGTCAACTAGACTTCACCTCGCCTGATGATGAGTTAAAGGAAATGTCTCAGGAAAGAGAGTCACTATTATAGACACGTACCATGTTACAATTGTGGTACTCAGCTTTTTCACACCCTACTTAAAAGACCCGGGAACGTAGGAAGAGAAAAACACGTGAACTAGTAAGGAATTCCAGGTCTTAATTGGTGCGGCAAAAGAAGGAGTCACCGAACTGCTTGTTTCTTGTCCTGCACGTGCTGTCCTGGGGTGGGATTAATTGGAAGAGCTCATTAGAACAATCATGATTGTATTTTAGGGAAGTTTAGCTTGGGCCCTGAAAATCATGCCGTGACCCCGTGAACCTATAATATACAGTACTAGGTATCCCGGCGAACTTCGTACCGCCATATTTCCCGTTCCCGCTGCATCTATTTTCTCATCCTTTAAACCTTCCCTGGCCATCCACCAATATTTCAAGGCCAAATCGGTTCAGCCGTTCTTGAGTTATAAACTAACAACGAAAAGTGGCATTGATTTTTATATATACATATAGATGAACTTATAAACATAAGGATCATGATGAGAAAGACATCAAAATCTCACACTGTCTTATACATGAGGTAGGTATATTCTACGAACTGATAGAACCAGCAATATATTTTGTAATTACACTTGTCGAACCCATACGGTCTATCGAGAATTACCTCTTAACTTCGATCCTCGACACCTCAGACATTCTAAAAATTATGTCCGTACTAAAAAATATAAACCCGCAACTTTATGCCCGGGGATTTAATGTATTCTTTTCCCATAAGATCGTATGACCGGAATAAAAAATATCCGGGTCATGGGCTGTGTGACTATTTTAAACAAAATACAAATACGTACGACCGACTGTGTGCCAAATGCACTTGCAAAAAGTATTGTGTATGCATGATATATTCCCATTGTGTATATATTCATCACTTGAGTTTTAACATCATGGAACTCATGGAAGTCAAAACGGACATTTTTCGGTGGGAGCAAATAAACTGTTTTATTATTTCGATAAAGTCCATAAGAGCACCCAGCGCAGTGTGGGGTTAAATTGAGTTACGCATGTCCTTGTTATTTTCTGTACGGTATTTGACATTATGCGATGTTTTTATTTCTTAGCTCGTTACCATTGTTTTGAATTTTTGTATGTATTAATTGATTATATAAATGATGCGTCTTTCGATTTTCTATCGTTAGTTATAATATAAATATTATCGTATTTTAATAAAGTTGTTTAGAAGACGTATCGAGTTTTCCGTTGGGAGTATCTGCGTGGAGTATACCAAATGTGTTCAGTTGACAGTAAAAGGGGGCCAAAAATTGTGACACTTATACCTTTGCTTATCAATTCTGGAATAAATGTATCAATAACTGAAGTAGTTTTATATCCCCAACGGACAAAGTTAACAGCATTTTATGTTTTGTAAATTATTCCAAGAAAGCTTTAAGAGCTAAGTTATTCAATAATGTAGAATTCGTTAAGCTAATTTTGTCGTCGAGTATACAAAGTGACAAAGTACGCTCTATTTTAATGTGATAAAGTAATTACAATCGCTTGTGAGCAATAAACACGACTAATATCGCCACATACCGCGACCACCAATATTGTAAGTCTCTCGTTGCAATTAATTTTGTCGCAGTAATAACATTGTCTGTTTCGTACAGTTTCGTACAACATTGTACGTAAGTGTGGTTGACTATAATGGCGTTACGTTCTATGTCTCAGAATTACTTGTTGGGTTTAAGAAGTTTATTATTTTCTTCTGTTTTTGCAGACATACAATGGCCAGTTATTGTGTTTTATGTTAACATGTTATATTACGGTAATAACGTTAGTGTAATTTGAGATCATTTCTTTTTTTTTTCTTTTATAAATGAGGAAGTCAAATAAATAAAAACAATATTGTTTTTTTTTTTATGGGTAATGGTATAATAGACCTATGTGGAATAGGTACGTATATGCTATCTAATAAACGTACGGGTTTTGCTAAAATCAGGTTACCAATACGATTTCTTTTTCCATAGTGAATTTGTCACTATGATGATCGTATAGTATTTAGTTCATTGTGCATTAGACTTAGGTGGCAGACTATCAGACAGCCCACTTGATGGAAAGTAGTTACTGTGGTCTGCGGACGAGTGCAACACCAGGGGAGTCACACCCTGTAAGAACAGAAAGTTTCAGTGCAGAAAACAAAATATGCCAAGCCTTTGGTCTTCCCACTGACAGCACAAAACCTACGCCTACTTCCTTCTTAATTTTTATTTACGAGTATATATATAGGGTTAAACTAATATTAGTTTAACCCTTAATCACTAAATGTAAGTCTATAAAATAAAACACGTTTACAATACAATTAGATACAAAAGCTTACAAAAATAGAAGCAAAAAGTACGTAAGTTGCCGCCTTTACAACGGGGGCCCTTATATACACATCCGTCAATGTCATGTTGTGGCGATAAAAACTGACCGTTTAAGATGGGAATCAATGTGTTTTTTATGGATTTTCTTCTATATACTATGAACAAACTACTACAGGTTGAAAGATTTTGACCTAACCGGGTGGGAAAGTACTCTAAATCCTGGAGATAGTGACCAAAAGACATTAAGCTGCATTCAACGATTTCCGAAATCTTGCTTGCAGCATCCGACAATGAAACCGATTAAAATCCGAAAAAATAACATTCTGTACTTTTATGGCATCAATAGATGAGGTCAATCATAAGGACCAATTATCCCTAACAAACATGGCAAACTAAATGAAAGAAAATCCCTGAAAATGAGGGAACGTTTCCTTTGGGTGAAATTCGCTATCTTTAGTATAATTTAAAGAACTTTCCCTCCAGGTATCTATTCTGTATATTATTCCAAAAAAACCAAATCAGTTTGTTACATTTCTTTGGAGTCTTTATAATTTTTACTAGAAACGCTGAACGCTATAAAACTTTTGCTTTATTTTTGCCTCATAGGTAGAGTAATAGCGAGTGCTGTCGCTGCAGGATTGATTCCATTGATTCTTGTTTCAGCTAAAATGTGTTAGGCTTTCCTTCAAAAATTTCTCAAAACTAAAACCTTAGAAGGTGGTGTGAAATCTTTTAATATAACAAAACACAGCAGCACGAAAAATAGTAACAACTTCCATAACATAAACATATTTTAGCACATCACGCAAAATATCCAAAAAAAAAAACCAACGTAATAGACAGTAAAGATCTAAAAACACATGAAAAATGTTTTCCACCAAGTAAATGTATACGCAAGACGTACATCATACGGTCTCGGCTCGCACTAAATCATCCATCACTTTCCCGTCTCATGTCGCATCCGAGAAGCCAATATCCTGCTGCGGTATTCCGTACTCGGATCTCGGTTCTCCCCCGGGCATAGTAAAATGGTAAAGAGATTAAACTAAGATGGCTACGCTGGATTCACCTGTCTATAATTCATTTGATGCGACAGTTAGAACAGTAATCAAGGTACTTCGGGTTATTTTGTTACCTAACTTTAAGTTCAGTTTGGACTTTGTTTAATAGCTGAATGAAAAATTTAAATTGTTTTGTTTTATTTTAGTTGTTCGGGTGTAACTGCTGAATAATTTATCAACTGATGTAAATGTATTGAAAAAAGGGTAAGTCAACATTTTTAGAGACTCGTGAAGTGTGTTAGAAGTTAGAACTGAAGCTAGTGATTGCTTGTGACTGTTTTGTTGTCTCTAAAGGATGAAAAGAAGAAAAGTATACGTATGCACTGCTATGATATGATGTTAAGCATAGAATATAGATGTCGCAGGCAACTAGCTTATTCAGCCGTTCAATTAATTGCCTTAATGATATTCAGCCATTTGATAACAGCTAGGCAAATGACTTGGATCGACGAAGGTTAAAGCGGGAGCCTTGCTCCGCCTTAGCCTTCTAACCTAAACTATCAAAGTAGGATTGAGCCACTTTTTTCAATAACCTATCACTAAATTTCTGGCTTTTTTTCTGGGTGGTACCCCATCGCACGAATGGCCTAAGCATTATTATTATATTATATTGTTATTACTATTCATAATCCGGCGATTAGTCATTATTGACAGTGAATTATTGTGACAGAGTACAAGACAACATTTGAGTAGCCAAAAATGATAATCAATTTTTCATAAAATGACAGTTTCTAAGAAAAACCCGCCACTCAACTCATTGAGTACAAATGCATACAACGGCATATTATAATAACAAGGCATCTCAAGCCTTGTCAATATCATGCTTTAGATAACACTGTTTCACAGCTTAACGTATCTTATTTCAAATAGGAGGAGATTACGGATGCCTCTGAACCATTCATACAACATAATGATAGAATAAGGCCCTCATGCTATTAATAACGTTAACCCATACTTGGAAGGTGAAACCTCACGGATTACTTCAAATTGGAATCCTTAGAATTCGATTACTCTGATAACTTAGTATGAGTATTATTTACTAGCTATGTATAAAGCTATGTATACATAATATAAAGACTGTTTATACTGTTGATGGTACTTAGTGGAACTTTGTGGAATAATGACGGTTATCTTTAAAAAATTTTGAGAATACCACGAGGCGTAACCGGTCAGGTTAAAAAATAGAATACTGTGGAAAATTACAAGTGCCTTATTCAATCTATACTAATATTATAAAGCTAAATATTTTTTTGTCTGTTTGTTTGGTTAAACGCGCTTATCTCAGGAATCTACTGTTTCGAATTTTAAAAAATATTTTCGTGTTTCGTGTTAGTCCATTTATCGACTGGGCTTCGAAGCAAATCCTTCAGATCCAACCACGGACAACGCTAAAATGACAATGAATTATATAATGTTTTAACTAGCAGCCCGCGGCTTCGCCCGCGGGGATGTCGGTTATCGCTTAGTGTTTATATAGCCTGCATGTCAAAATCCTTTCTTTGGGGATGCCTACGTCATAGTAGCTTTATGCATGCAAAGTCTCAGCCCGATCGGTTTAAAATTGACAAAGTTTCATACAAACTTTCATCCCCAATTTTATGCCCTTGGGGGTAGAATTAATCAAAATCCTTTCTTAGCGCATGCCTACGTCATAACATCTACCTGCATGCCAAATTTCAGCCCGATCCGTCCAGTGGTTTGGGCTGTGCGTTGAATCACTATGTCAGTCAGTCACCTTTGAGTTATATAATATTATATTTGGGATCCTGCCTTTTCGCCGAAAATTGTTTGGCCGATTATCACTTGCCAACCAACGTTTCGCCTATTTTTCACTTTGACGACTAACGATTGCCAAATTTTTGTATGACAACGTTTCATTTGGTAGAATTATTGTTAAGCTGATTATTGTAATGACAAAAAACGTTTGGGGCATTTATCTTTTGTCAAATTATTTATTAGGCCAGACAACTTTTAGACGAATCGAGTATAGCGCGCCCCAACTTGGATAGGTTAGGTTAGAAGGCTAACGCGGGAGCGGAGCGGAGCGGAGCTCCCGCTTTAGCCTTCGTGGTTATTTTTTTATAACCATCCATAAATAGTGGCCCACTTAGTATTTTTGTACGCCACATTCAGTAATTTTGACAACAACTACATGAATATTACGCTAACTAAAATATTCGCTACTTGAAAGTTGGCATTTTGAAAAGTGTCATTCTAAAAAGAAGACCAAACGTAAAATTGGCAAGTGTGAGGTTGGGTAATAAAAACAAAATTATATCACAAGTTGGCAAATGATTATTCTGCGAAATAAAATTCTGCGAAACGTTAGTTGGCAAGTGATAATCGCCCAAACAATTTTCGGCGAAAAGGCAGAGATCCATTATATTTAGATAAATTAAAAGTTTCTGACACACAGATAATGATACTTTAGACTAACTTTATAAAAGACTGCCTCGTTGGCGTCATAGCATAAGATTGTGTTTATGATTGCAGGTGATCATGAAACCAATTTAAGTTCGATACCCAATTGGCCAGGGGAAGAGTTATTACATTTTTTCCCCAAGATATTGCCAGTAGTACTTCAAAGGTTGGAAACTTGCCAGGTAGAAGAGAATAGGCTCGCTAGCAATTACGTGGGACTAAAAAGTTAGTGGTGAAATATTTATGTAATTCTCATCTGTCTACTCCTTTGATTTATAGTCGTATATTTATATTTTTGTATTGTACGTAAGAAATATAAAGTCATTAATTCACACTATATTTTATACCGTCTGATGGTACTTGGTAGAGCTTGCTACGCATAACAAGTATAAGTGGTTCATTCAATATTCTTAATTTATATAAAGGTATATAATATACATATTTTCATTTTTATTTTTTCATTGCAAATGTATTAGGATAACATATTTATTTTAAACTGTTCCCACTGCTAAGTCCGTGTTCTATGATGAGACTCAGTTCCAAATCTCGATTAATCTGAGGACAGAATGATTGTATAGCCAGATTTGCGAGTGTCTATACTCGTAATACGGGCCAAAAGCATACATTTATATTGACAATAGTATTGCAGCATTCATTTTCATGCATGACAGAAATACACTGCTATTTCACTTTGATACATATTGCGTATAAAAAAATATTATGTTATTTAAAAAACGCATCAAATAGAGCTGCTCGTACCGAAGGTAATTAACCCGTTTTAACAACGAGAGTATTTCAGAGTGAGTGGTTTGTTTATTTCATTCCACGGACGCTTGGTAACACTGCGGGTTAAAACCAAGCGGATGAATTTATTTGACAGAAATCGACGAATATGTATGTTCACAAAGCTTTATTACTATCCTCATAAAACGTGAACTGTATAGTTCCCAAAACAGGTTATGTTCAAGCTATATAGAGAGAGAGATTACAGCAAACTAATCTTCATTATCGGATACAATTTGAATTGGAGGCTATATTCCATTTTCCGGCGAAATCCAATAATGTTTCGGGAGTAAACTGAATGCTTCGGTTTTGGTTAATACGTCATGCTTTCGGTCGCAAACTAGCACACAGCGGATCTGATGGGAAGTGGTTAGAAGTAGTTATCAGTAAGCAATTATAATAGAATCAGAATAGCACATTCACGTATTAATGGCTCGACTAAATTCTACCAATTTCAAACAATGACATCCAGTTATCACAACTATCATAATTGTTGTCAATCTATGTTAAATGCATGTTTTTAGATTGAAATGGTCATTAATACTACTATTATAACAGTCAACTGGATGTATTGAAGTACCTATATTTGTATGTTAAAGGTGAGAACAAAAATCACATAGAGAAACGAAGCACACCTGCGCTTCGAAAAGACTCATATTAAATGGAAAAGCTCTATCAACGGTGTGCAACTATAGCTGTCTGTCATCTAAGCTGCGCCTTTAAAGCACAAAACAGTGTCAATTGTCGCCTCGTTCAAAATGTAAGTCTGACATGTGAGGTCCGACAGTAGTGAGCCATGAGTCTGATACGAGCAGAGAGAATCCTCGCAAACAATTTGCAGGCGTCGTCAAACAACACAATAGGTTTATGCCTAGGCTGTTCCAATTTTGAAAATGAAGGCACATCTGACATTGGGCGGGTTACAAAAATACAACAATAAGTTATCAATTTTTTTTGTCTTATTTTTGAAAATGCAATAGCTTATGTAATGTAGAGACTTCGTCAAACAAGCAATCAAGGGATAACAAAAGATTTTTACGGTTTTGACAACACACTGTTATGTATTTTGGTTTAGCACCCATGGATTTCGGTTGACCATGGTGTGGGACGACTCTTTACGTAAAAAATGTATCAAGAAAGAGATTTCTCACTAGCTCATTATTTAAAGGCATAAGACGATGTTTTCAGTACGTATTAATACAAAAATTGTAAACTTTTCTATAATATGCATTTGCATATTACATATTAAATGAAAGTTCCAAACTTATCATAAAGGCAGCTTTAAAAAAAGGCATTAACATGTACTATATATGAATGACGCAGATATTTTTTTAGCCTGAATAAAATTAATTTTAAAGCCTAAAATATTACCACAAGAGTCGTAAAATCTTATAGCTCTAGCTGAACGCAACTAAAATATTACTTTGAAATTCAAAAAGCTTTTGTGGTACCGACATTTAATAAAAATAATTGCTTGTAGAGGCCGCGGCTAATACTTTCGAATGACTGTAATGAACAAAGTACTTTTGATTAGTCATAACTGGAATATAAATTACCACAGACGCTTTGACTATAAAAATCAATGTAATTTTTTATTATTAAAATAAATGTTTCCCTTTGAAATAAACCACAAAGCATGTAATATTCATAGATAAAATATGACTGCTTTACGAAAAAATATTCCGACACATTTACAAAATTCAAAACCACATTGGCCTAATAAAACCACGAACTCAGTGTTGCGTAAAAAGTAAAAAAAAAAAGAAAATGTCGTCACGCGTCACGCACAGTTGAGTGTCACTCAGTGTAGACGCCTGATGCTCAGCGTTCATATATTACGTTGGTATACTGCCGACCAATTTTTTACGGCCATCAGTACAATATTAAATGTCCAAATGAAGGTTTTTATACCCAAAAATATAAATCGTTTGGAAGGAAATACATAATCGAATAAATATATTTACTCTTTGATATATTTGAATAGTTTGATAAGCAATCTTTAATTGAATTCGAAGTAGTTGTAAATGGGGAGTTGATCGAGGTCAACTTATAAAAATATTGCCTGCGGATTTATTAGTGATCAGGGCATCACTAATAAATCCGCAGGTAATAAACAAGGGCTATAAGGATCATCATGGATTTGTGACAAACTACCAATAGATAAATATGTGGATATAGTACAGAAATCACTGTTTGCCTTGTTTATTTATTTATTTATTTATTTATAAAACTTCATGCACAAGTACATAGGCGGACTTAATGCCACAGGCATTCTCTACCAGTCAACCAAAGGTGGTGCAGAGAAAACTCAGTAGGTGCATTATTGAGAGTACCATAAAATAATAGAGGATTTATAAGTAAAAGATGTACATAAATATATTATAATAAATACAGATAATAAATAGGTATAGATAACCATACAATATGGAGGACAGATGGCGCTGCTGTCATGTCAACATTAGCTCCGCGTTTCAAAATTAAATAAAATTATGAATAGTGCCCTAACAAAGTCGAAAGCAATGCGAAAGTGACAAACAAGTGTTAAATAACGCGTACGAATGTTATCCAAACATAAACACCAGTGAAAGAGATAAAAAATAACTATTCTAGTGTGAGTGAGCAACTGAACCCTTAAACCTGAAAAAAAAATACTGGAGCTTCAAATAAGCAATTTAACAACGCGTTGTGACAGTGTTTAAGGTGTAACAAGCAAGAATAAATACAATCTCTTTCATTAAAGCACTTCTCGTGTATAAGATATAATGCGGTATTCTAAAAGAATGTGTTAGACATTTTTGCAGAATGAGTCACAAACACTTCTAATACCAACTTCGCAGAAAGACCTCTCAAAAGACGTCCACTATTTCAGCCGATGTAGTAAATGTCGGCGCTACTGAGCCGTTACGGGGTCGCCCTCTAATCACGGGGCACGCGTTCGATCCTCGGACCCCAGTAAACTCTTTTTGAGAATTGTTGCAATGAATGGACTCCGATTTGACTGACTCGTATGAAGATCACTGAGTAGATCACTCACAGGTTTATAGCTACAACACGATGTTACAAACCGTGCCAGCAGGGTTGGCACGCCAACTGTCCACACGAGAGCAGTAAAACCCACGATAGTCTACAAGCAGAACTGACTACACTTTCCAGCCGAGAGAGTTCGGATTTACGCGACTGTGCATCGAGTCGACGCATCCGTGATTCCGAAATTCCGAACTATCGAACGAGTCAATTGGTGCAATCTTCGGAAAGTTACTCGTATTTAGTCTGAGCTCGTATTATTGTGTACCTACTTTCCAGTGCTATATGTATGGATTTTGAGCTATTCAAGATGTAATTTTAATCAATTTTAAACAATTTTATTTATTTCGGTATAATGTATACATTCTCATGTAGGTTATCCACGTAGGACCTAATAAAGAGATATATAGTCATTTATTTTTAAATTATTATTAATTTACTTATGAAATTTAGTTACAACAATATATCGTATGAATTTAATCCTAATTTTATTATACAATTATAATTCACTTATTTTATCATTGACATCTATCGATCAATTTATTTATTTGTGTCACCTGAGATTTTAATGTAAATTTTATTTTTGTATTCACATTATTGTGGATTTTAATAATTATTTATACCATTATAATTTACCTATTTTATCATTAGACATCGATCAATGAATTTATTTAATCTCCTAATCTTCCATTTTATTGTAGAACCTATTAGTCAAACACTATTATTGTAACATTGCTATTGTTTACGCGCGTCGGACTCGTAGTGAGGATGTACCCACACACTTGTGATTGTGATTCTGTTTGGGGGTAGTGGCGCGCCGCAATTTGCAGTTGATTTGTTTACATCGTATGATAAAATTTTATTGTGTATGTGTTTGTGAGTGATCGATTTATTTTAATATGGCACTATGGCACAATATTTTATGTAATTAGTAGGAATTTTGTATACTGTTATTATTAATATTCCTCATTTCGTACGTGTAGCTATTGTTATGGCGAGTCCCACGCGCTCCCCTTGCCCGCACTGCCCGGGCTCGGCTAGGCTTTTTGCCCTTCCTCATGGGCTTAGGGTACACATTGGCAGAATGCATAAGGGCGTCGGGGCGCCCTTGGCGGGGCGGGGGCTTTGGGTCGGGAGTGACGCGGTGCCCGGGGATACTGCGTCTCCGGGGGGTGTGGCGCCGGCGACCTCACAGGCGGAGCTTGGCCTTAGCGACTTGCCCTCCCTTAGGTCGAGGATCCGGGTTCTCAGGCACGTGCCGAAGGGGGCGAGACATTTGGCAGCCGGGAGGTTATCGTTTTTAATCGAGCAGTGCCTTAGCTCTAATCGGGCCCCCGACTGGGTGTCCCTGTTGTCTTTTGCATTCACGGCCTTGAGACTGCCAGGGGCGGGGGACGGTCGTTCGCTTACATCAAGGGTAAAAGAAAATATAACGAAGAGCGCCCAGTTGCCGTACCCAAAAGATCCTTTGCCCCAAAGGTCACCGTCTTTTTACAAGTCGCTTCAGGCCAAAGTCTACGAGGGAGACCTTCGGGGTGCGGCGCGCCTTCTCGCCTCGGACTGCTCATTTGCTCCTCGCGGGGCTGACACCCTCGCATCCCTAAGGGAGAAACATCCCACGCCCGCTCGTCCAATAATTGTTCCCCCGGCGCCAGACATCGATTCATCACCTTGTCTGGAGGTCAGCGCTGGGGATGTGGCGGAGGCAATTAGATCTTTTCCTCGTGGATCGGCTGCCGGTATGGATGGATTGCGCCCTGACCACGTTAAGGAGTTGACCTCCCAATCAGCGGGAGATAATGGCCAAAAACTATTGGAATCCCTCACGCGACTCTGCAATTTTCTGTTGAAGGGGGACTTGAGTGATGATGTCTGTCCCTTTCTGTACGGGGGATCTCTTTTTGCCCTCCAAAAGAAGGACGGTGGTATTAGGCCCATTGCTGTGGGTAATACGGTCCGGAGGTTGGTGGCGAGGCTATGTTGCAGGGCGGTCCGGGGCGCGGTATCGCCCTATCTGCAACCCCATCAGCTGGGCTTCGGCACACCTCTTGGTTGCGAGGCGGCTATCCACGCGGCGCGGGCTTTTGTGATGCGCCAGGGGAGCGACGACGTCCTGTTAAAGTTGGACATACGCAATGCTTTTAATAGCATTGATAGGGGAGCGTTGCTGGAGGAGGTGAGAGAGCTGACGCCATCAATTTTCCCCTTCCTGCGCCAGTGCTACGGGTCCCGCAGCTTACTATCATACGACGGCGAGACGATATGGTCACAGGTTGGGGCGCAACAGGGGGACCCACTGGGCCCACTAATTTTCAGCATGGCTATTCACAAAGCCATACAGTCGTTACAGAGCCCCCTCAACGTATGGTACTTAGACGACGGAACCATCGGTGGCAGCCCCGACGTGGTGCTGCGGGATGTAGAAGTGCTCTTCCCCGTATTAAAAGATTTGGGCCTGGAGATAAACTCTGCGAAATGCGAGCTTTATCCCTGTGGCCCAGTGGCGCAGGAATTGGCCGTGAACTTTATGTCCCTTATTCCCGGACTCCGGTTTATGGATCGGGACTCGCTCAGCCTCTTGGGCTCGCCACTTTTCCCGGAGGGTATGCCTGGTGACTTGGCCACCCGGACGCGGGTCCTGGCAACACTGGCGGACCACTTTCATCACCTTCCGGCTCACGTGTCCCTTTCCCTGCTGAGGTCCTGCTTCGGGATGCCTAAACTGACGTACGTCATTCGGACAACGCCGACATGGGAGTTCCCGGACGAAGTCCGCCGTTTTGACGAAGTGCTCAAAGGCATCGTCGAAAATATTCTGAACGTAGACCTTAGCGAGCGGCAGTGGTGTCAGGCCAGCCTGCCGATCCGATTCGGTGGGCTGGGAGTGCGCCGTTTGCAGGAGTGTGGCCCGATCGCCTTTCTTGCTTCTTCCCATGGGGTCACGCGGTTGGTCGGTTGTATATTATCGCGTGTAGGTGCGGACATTAGCATTCCCTACTTCAGGGAAGCTCACGAAACCTGGACCGCATTGTACCCGGAGGCTGTTCCGCCCGCCAGACCGGGCGAGCAGAGGGGCTGGGATGATGCGTCCGGGACGTGCATTCTCACTCGCCTGCGCGATAGCGCGGTGGGGATCGAGTTGGCGCGTCTTAATGCCTCCTCTGAGCCAGAGTCGGGTGCCTGGCTGCATGCCCTACCATCCCCTAACCTGGGCACGCTGCTGGATGACGACTCTCTCAGGGTGGCGGCCGCGCTCCGACTTGGCTGCACTGTGTGCGAACCCCACAATTGCGTCTGTGGTGCAAGGGTGGAAGCGAACGGTCTGCACGGCCTTAGTTGCGCCCGAAGTGCCGGACGAAGACCCCGACACCACGCCTTGAACGAGATCGTGAGAAGGGCACTGGTTTCCGCGGGTATCCCTTGCGTCTTGGAGCCCCCTGGCCTCTCACGCACCGACGGGAAGCGGCCGGACGGACTGACTCTAGTCCCGTGGAGGAGAGGCCGCTCCCTGATTTGGGACGCCACGTGCGTTTGCACCTTCGCGTCCTGCCACCTCGCGGCCACCCAGAGGGCGGCTGGGGCAGGGGCTGAGTCGGCGGCCTTGGTGAAACACGGCAAATACGCCGACCTGGAGGCCGCGGGGTACGACTTCGTCCCCTTCGCGGTGGAGACGGCCGGTCCATGGGGCCTCGAGGCCAAGAGGTTTGTGGCCGATTTGGGGTACCGACTGCGGAGGGAGGGGCGGGATCCGCGCTCGGGCCAATACCTGCAACAGAACATCTCCCTAGCTATTCAAAGGGGAAACGCCGCCAGTCTGATGGGCACGTTTGGGCAGGGGGGAGTAGTTTGACGTGATCCTCCGGATCTAATATTAAGATTTGTATTAATATAGACAATTGATATGTAAGTATTTAAATAGAATTATATAAGATAAATGAAATTTCATAATTATATACACATAATAAATACCATAGACATACTTATACATACCTACATACATACATAGATACATACATACATAGATACATACATAGATACATACATATATAGCATTAATTTGATATTATTCCGTTGCTTCTGCCAGTTTATCGAATAGTAGCTGGCGGACTTTCGCCTTGAACACCTGACGACTGGGAGCCTTTCTGATTTCCAGAGGTAGCGCATTCCATAGGAGCACAGACTGTACAGGAAAAGAAGAGTGCACGAAATTAGTCTTGTGTGTAGGACAAGTTAAAAGAAGATTGTTTTTCGACCGAAGGTCTCTGCTGTGGATCGTGTGAAGGTACTGAAAGAAAGGAGATAAGTAGATAGGAGTATTAGGAGATGTGAGTAAAGTGAAGAGAGTAGTAAGAGCCCGCATGTGCCTACGTTGACGAATTGGGAGCCAGTTAAGTTGAGATCGACAATCAGACACGTGGTCATACTTGCGGAGGTTAAAGACGAACCTAATGCAATTATTTAACAGTCTGTCAAATTTGTTGAGATGTTCCGCATTGAGGTCGAAGTAACAGACATCACCATAGTCGAATATAGGAAAAAGTAAAGCCTGTGCAAGCATAGTCTTGGTCTCGGTGGGTAGGAGGGTCCGTAGGGGATAAAGTGCCCGAAGCGTTCCAGTTACTCTCTGGCTAACATGAGATACTTGCTTTCGCCAGCTCAAGGTCGAGTCCATGAAAATACCCAGGTTCTTAACTGAAGGGCTCAATGGTATGGTCGACCCATTAAATACCACAGGTGGAAGACAAAGGGTATCCACACGGTTGATCAGCCACTGGCTACCAATGATGATGGCCTGGCACTTAGTTGGGTTCACGGTCAATCCAAATCTGCTCGCCCAGCTATTAATTCGCTCCAAGTCCTGATTAACACTGTAAATTGCATCACATATATCTCCCACACCCGCTTGAGCGTAGACCTGCAGATCATCGGCATACAAATGATACGCACATCGAAGATTTTTAGTTAGGAGGTTAATGAAAATCGAAAATAATAACGGAGATAGTATACCGCCTTGAGGGACACCAGCGTCAATGTCGCACCAACACGAGAAATTTTCGTGCAGTCGAACAGCCTGCTGGCGCCCCTGAAGATAAAAAGAGAACCATTCCAGAGCATCCGGTGAGATCATATGGTAAGATAGTATGGATAAAAGAAGGTCGTGGCTAACAGTATTAAATGCGTTTGAAAAATCAACCAGTGCCAGTACCGTGAGCTTGGTGTCATCCATGCCAGCCCTTATGTCACCGGTCACCTTCAAAAGAGCAGACACAGTGCTGTGCCCGGGTCTAAACCCTGATTGGAGAGGACTTAATAGGTTGTTTTTGTAAATAAAAGGGGACAGCTGTCTGTGCACGCAGGCCTCGAGCACTTTTGACAAGAAAGGTAAGATACTAATGGGCCGGAAATGACTAGGAAGGGATGGGTTCGATATTTTAGGGAGAGGTATAACATAGGCTTTCCGCCATAGAGATGGAAACTGCCCTGAGTCCATGGAAAAATTCATAATGTGGGTAACAACCTCCAGGAGATGGTCTAAGATTGTGGTGATCATACGACGACTAATATCGTCACAGCCCACAGCATTGGATTTTATGGATAGAATTATTTTTTTGACCTCACTCGGTTGAACCGGAGAAAAGTTGAAGGTACCAATATCGGGACGGGTTAGGTTTGCTACGTATTCAATTGTGCAACTCTTGGTTTGGTGACTCATAGGAGTAACTGTGGTGAAATGACGATTTATGTCATCCAAACCAATATTTGCCTGGAGTTCAGAATATCGTTGCTTACCCATGCCCAGCGTTCCCAGGAACTTCCAGATATTTGCGGAAGAGGAAAAAGCGATGTTATCATGAATATAACGGCGTTTTGTATTGCGTATCACCTGGTTACACCGATTTCTAGCAGTCTTAAATAGCGACCACATCTCATCCCGCCGATCTTTTCGAAACCTGTGAAAGGCACGATCCCTACGTCGCATCGCCAGTCGAACTTCCTCTGTTATCCAAGGCGCTGGAGGACGTTTCAGTTTCACTCTCCTGATAGGCGCGTGGACATCGTAGAGACTAGTGACCGCATCATTAAAGACGCGGATTTTCTCGTCTATTGATGTGGTCTCACTCACACGGTCCCAGTTTATCGCTGAGGCATCCTTACGTAGTTGGTCCACGTTCATACGTCCAAAGCTACGCATAAGCAGTACGCGAGGTTTAGATTTAGGGGGTTTAAGGACGTATGACACAAACAAAAAATCGTGTCGCGAAAAACCAGACGCAGCGCGCTGGCCATAACGAGAGACAAGCGCTGGGTTAGAGGTCAGAATTAAGTGTAGCCAAGTATCTTCGATATCAATGTTGTGGTGAGTAGCTTGAAGCGGCAAGATGTGCAACTTAACAGACTCGACAATATCAAGCAGCTTGCGGCAACGCGGTGACTGGGGGGCCAGAAGATCGGTGTTGAAATCGCCTATGACCAAGTGATGTCCATACTCCGACCCCAATGCTTCCAGAACTGGTTCCAAGCTGGAGAAGTAATTCACTGCAGGTGGACAGTAAACAACACCCAGCAGGATTTTCTCTCCCCTGACACTAACCTCCAAGAAAAGAAACTCCGCAGTAGTAGATAGTGTAGAGGGGGACGAAGCGAGAATTTTGTAGGGAAAATCACTGCGGAGGTAAATAGCGACGCCACCCCCTCGCCTCTCGTTTTCGTCTACTCGGTCGTTACGGATGAGAACGAAGCCAGGGAGAGGATAGGTGGTAGAAAGGTGGTGGGGTTTGAACCAGCTCTCTGCAATCAGAATGGCATGAACGTCAGCGTCCGTAAAGGCTTCCAGGAAATGGCTGTAATGGTACGGCAAGCTTTGCGTATTGAGGTAACCGATGTTCAATAGGTGTTGAGATTGATTGTTAAAGTTTTGTCGCACAAAGTCACCAAGTGTGCTATTGACTGAAGAAAAACTTTCATCCCCGGACAGCGTTAAGGATTCGTTGGCAGAAACATACAGATCATCATCAGAATTCATAATTATATAGATATTTAATATAATATATATATATATAAAAAAAAAAATACGATATACAAATATATAAATAAAATATGTTTTTAAGTATGTACTTATTAAATAATGCGATGTACGTACAGTAGCACTTTTGTCTCTGCACCACCCGCCAGCAACACTCTTGATAATATGGCAGGCTGTAACACATGATAACTGAGGATAATTAAATAGCTCAGTGTGAATATCCACGGGCAGCGAGCGATGCACCAACGGTTTCTCATCACAGGTACCAAAATATTAAAGTAAGCCAGAGTTGAGAGATTTGTTGCACTCTCGGGAGATAAACTCGTTAGCTAGAAATGGGCAGCTAGCAAAAGAGCCCCACAAACTCTCCGAGGAATTAGGGCCAATGTGTCGCCACGCATACTCACCCACTCACCTTGCTAGAAGGTGCTTTGTAGGTTTTATGCTTTTGATTAACCTGCCATTTGTTACTGTATTCTGAGACCCCACCTCAGCTAATTCTGAGAAATATGCATTGTTGATATCAGGTTATAATTATAGGTGTATATCAATTTGCCAAATCCGCAGTTAAGACTGGTAAAGCGGACCCCAGACACCGAGATGAAAGCTTCGGTTGCGACTGGGAATTAACGCTAGGATGAAGTAAGAAGTATTTTATGTATATCCCTCTGAATGTTTGTTTCACGAAGAGATAGCAGTATAATTATTGTTACTAAAGAATTTCAATTCAATGTGGCGACGACGCTGCCTTTCGGAAATATATGAAATGTGTATACCTATAATATATTTGTGATACGATGTTATATATGCAATAATTGAGGTATACGGATGAAATGGCCACAACATCCACCCGGTCCCGGCCAGCCCTCTTTGCTGTTAATAATATAATTTTTAAATAAACTATCCTAACATATTTCTCAGATTCAGACCCATAATGAACTAACTCTCTCTCTACCTAACAAATCCCAACACTCTTATTGAATCCCTAACTTTTGAAATTCATGTTCAATCGGTAGCAATAACGAGAACCTACATTTTATTTACTTAACATTCTGAATTTGAGTTCTAGGTTTGAAGTATTTTATTGAAACAATTAAAAGCAATTTAGTCTATAAAATAAATCCACTTTCGTTTTGTTATACCCACTAACGAGTTCATCAAAATAAAAAAATATTTTTATTTAACTACTGAATGGTTTGAAAGTGATGTGTACTCTATGTCGATCAATATTATTTTTACCAAAAGTTTATTAATTTGTGAATCGATTGTTTTAAATAGTAAATAAGAAATGTAAGGTAGTAGTAGAATATAGGGAAAATATAGCCTAGCCGGTAAACTGGAGAGAAAGGACTCCCTGGCATACTGGTAAACTCATATCATTATCGTATACCATGTTTAATTGACCCATCGTACCTGAATCCTCACAAAATTATTATCAACTAGCATCCGCCCGCGGCTTCGCCCGCGTGGTGTGGTGTGTTGATAAAAAGTAGCCCATATGTTAATCCAGGATATAACCTATATACATACTAAATTTCAACCAAATCGGTCCAGCCGTTTATGCGTGAAAGAGTAACAAACATCCACACATCCATTCTCACAAACTTTCACATTTATAATATTAGTAGGATTTTGAAGATGATTGCGTTCAAGTTCAATTAAACTCGATTTTCACGTAAATTCATTGTTCAATACCGCGGTTCCTTTCCTATCAATGGCAAAATTCACTGAGAAGATAGCAACAAAACATTTGATCCACATTAATTGTAAGCAATTACTGTGCATGCTAGCGAAGCCTATGAACACTAGCAATACAAGACTAACCCCGTTATTCGCATGTAGGAAAATTGTACGAAGGAATGGAAGAGAAGTAAACCCAAAACAAAGTTGATATTAAGTGAAAGGGCGGAATTTGTCCGGTCGAATCAGCCTACCACATGGCCCTGCCTACAAAATCTTTCATTATGCTGTTTATCCAACCCAATTCGAGATAGAAACGACAGTTTTGGAATATTTCTACACAAAACAATATTATTGTTTGAAACTTTTGGGTCGACAGTGTACTTACGTCAGTAGTTTGTATATGACGAGAGGTATGCGTCACGGAATAAAAAGGTGTGACTTTGCAGAGGTAATATTAAACAGGCTGCCACTCTGCCAGATTGTATCTTTAAACTGGGTCGTAGGCCAGAATAAAAGTTGGGAATTAATGTTGAAAATACAGTACGACGTTGATTTAAAAGTAAAATTGTTTGTATTTAAAGCAAATATGTTGCCGCTTGAATTCGTTTTTATTTATGAAAAAGCGGTTGAGTAATGATATGAAAATATTTTGCATTTTTATAATGTTAGTTGGTGAAGAGATGAATATGAATAAGTAATTGTATATGTTTTTTTCTCTTATTTTTAAAATAAGCTAGTTTAATTGTTAATATGAATATAGCAGAAAAAAGTTAATTTTGGTTTTCTAAGTAACCGTTGACTGTGTACTTCGCGGAATGTAGTTCTAGTAATCAATATAATATTGCTATAATGTACACGATGAAAAATATAAAAATAGTAAGTTGGTTTTTATAGCTTTATTCCCACAAATGAAATAACATGAACCATCTTAAAAGTTGGCATCTTGGTTCTATTTTGTTCATAGTGAAGGTACTGACGATGAACACGTGAAGAATAAACAGCATCAACTAAGGTCCTGGCTTAGCCCGGAGAACAAAATCGTAAAAAAATTCCCACGACCTGGTTGACAGCGCCATCTATTGGCACGAAAAAGCAAAACATTTATACCTACTAATGCATTTCCATTGCAGTTATTCCATTCTTATAACGTCTAGAATCTAGACATGAAAATTCTTGCAATAGCAGAGCAAGCGAAATGTGAAGTTTTCACTTAGGTACCACAGCAATACGTATAGTTTAAGTACTTTTCATGGCCAAACCACATTATCGTGCAATCTCCACTTTTGCACCAAAGTGTTTTTGTTCAATGACAGTAACTTAACCAACATAATTGTACTAATATTATCCATCTATCCTTATTATTTCCATTCATATTAGAGTTAGACATAAGCGTACGTATGTTAATTAGATCGAGAGTATTTTAAAGAAAGGCTAGATGGTCAATTCAATTCTCATAATAAAAATAATGATCTCCATCAATCTCAATCTGACAAAATTAAATGTCAAAAACGTTCACTATTTCAATTTCGACCTTGAATATAAATTTTGACATTTGGGAGATTGAGATTAAATCAAGTCTGAACTTTAAACAGATTTTGGTATGAGACCCACAGCGAAGCGAAGCGAAGATGATGTTAAAATAATTAAGAAAGTGGAAGAAGCCAAAGATGTACGCCAAGATCGTGATATATCTACCTACATTCATGTGAAAGTGATTGTATGTATGTATATTTAAATTAGCTTTATTTATATCGGATTACGCTATGATCGGATCGGATCGGATGACGCCTTTTCTTAATTACATCGAACTTAATCTGATCCCAGAATCTGATATTTGAGTATAAACTAATTAATAGGGTACCTATCAATTTAGTTCAAACTCTAGGGTAATTAATTGATAAATACAATATTGATCGAATACTCGCGTTTCATATTATAAAGGTCTGCTCAGGAAATTATTTTGGGGTTATTAAATTTTAAGGGATACGACTGTTTAACATCAGACAGATATACAGCCCAGAATCAGCCTCAGATGCATGGCTCGAGACAAAAATAGTGCCTGGAATACGACCATAGGCTCACCCTTATTACGTAATAAGTAGGCAGTAAAATTTCTTACCTAGACTGAACCGTTAGCAGCTACTATTACAAAACATACCTACCAAAACGCCAGCAAATAAACAAAACGGTTCTTTGCCTCTTATTCTTTGTATTCCTTCTTAATTAAACTAAAATGTCACCCGTCTGTCCGTCAAATGACAATGTCAGCAACATCTATCTTTGTCACTTCAAACTGGAATGTGTCCCTAGGTACCCCAGATAATGTAAAAGCTGTGAATTCCTAGACGTACCTACTGCGACAATATTCTTAGACTTTCATAGAAGGACTGAAATAAATAGCCCAAGTTGCAAATTGCTTTAGTTATAACTACTTCTACAATAGTTTTGAGGTTCTGAATTAAGAATGATAGGGTCAAACCATCCATAACAAATATTCGTGAATTATTTTTTTTCACATATTAAAGCTGTCATATGACTACACTTCGCCTGCAATTGAATAATAATATTATAATACGTGTACTCGAATATGAAAAAAGAAAGAAAACTTTTCTCATTTATCAATATTTCTGCAAGCTTTGATTTTTGATTTTTTTAATGAAAATATAAATGTAAAGTGTAGACCATATACCGTATAGACACAGCACATAAAATGCATTGCAAAAAACGACAAAAAAACGCGTTTTGTGTGTGTAGCGGTGTAGCCTAATGTCAACATTTTACTTTAAACTGTCAATGTGTGCATGTAATGGAATGTATGTATCTATCAACTTATAACGAAGTAGTAGTCATTATTACGCCGCATTGAAATGACACTTACTGCGTCTACAAATTCCTTACTAATTTGTATATAGTCTAAGATATAAAGTTGAGTGATCCCTAAATAGTCCTTAGTAAGGTCAAGCACTCTTCTTAGCTCTTCAAGTCCAGTACGTTCTGACTTAATTTAGGAAATCCAATAAAATTTGAGTTCAGGTTTCACAAGATTTACCAACGAGCGGCACCGAGTTCATTAGTTTTAGGTTCGTATTTCAGAACAACGTTCAGTTGTGAATCGACTCTCATAATGACATTAGAACTGACCTCCAGAATACAAACAGTCCTCAGCCCCCCCTAGACAAGTGGCAATTCGTTGACTGGCGTATTGTAGAATAGGATTTGACGTATATGACAGTCGTAAACGTGTCATTAACGTCAAAATACATGTCAAATCTTAAGCTGCGTTTACATACTCGTGGCAGAGCGAGGGAAGTGGCGAGAGAAGTGGGCAGAGACATGGTGTGAATGGTATATTCGTCATGCCGCGAGTACTGCCGCGTATGTTGCTGCGAATGTCGGCTTGGCGGCGCGAGTCAAAGGAGCGGCAATACTAGCGCGATGAACTATACGAGACCGCTAGATGGCGCTAATCAGTAAACACGACTTTCGTTATTGCTCCTCGAATATTTACTTTTAAAAATATTTATATCGATCTACGGAAAGTGTATAGTAGTTGAAAGTGATAGTTTTTATTAATAATCTATTTAATTAATTCGCTATGCTGTAAAAGCATAATGCGTACACTGCTACAGCGTTGTCCTCCATACGTTTACGTCCGTCTCCGTTGCAGGGCGAATACTGTAATGCGGACCAACGCGATGATGGGAGTGTGTGAATGCTAGGGCATTAATCGCGCGAATATTTTTGGCAACACGATGAGCAATGCGAGCGACAGTATGTAAAGGCGGGGTTATACATTCATCATTCTATTTTACAACAAATTGCCACTTGTCTAGGGACGTAGATCTAGTTATAAATCGAGACTTAGGACTGAGTATCATTTTGGAATAGGGACCTTATTTAAAATCTTTAATTTAATGATAACTTCACTATAGAATTCATTACTATACCTAAACTATCTTATTCAAATCTTTGTCAGTCATCTTGCTTTTAAATACTCATTTCCCATTCCCCAATGTTTACGTAATTGCCGCTCGAAATTACTGAAAAAGTTCTTGGTAAATATTTTGTCGTGTATTCGCAGCATGAGAAGACATAATAATAATTTATTTGCGCCATAAACATAAAAATACCGTGTACTTATAATAAAACGCCTTGTTTATATCATAATAAAAGTTATACCACACTCAAAATAACTATGTGTGTGCTTAAGCATTGAGAAGAAGAATTTTTGTCGTGACATTTTGTTAGTTAAGACGAAAGGGAACATGACGCCTTTATACTTAAACTCATTAAGTGATTTCGAAAAATCATTATTATTATGATATTTTTTCTAATAAATCGACTGCGGCAACGAACAGTATCGATACTGCAAATTTTCATTTTTTCTTTTATTGTACCATTAGGGCTAGAATATATCAATCTTTATGTTGGCAAAGTATTTTTAAAAAAAAATAATTCTAAAGTACATTTTTAAAATGAATAAAATTGATACTACATGGTGTGAACAAAGAACACAACCGAAACCGGTAGTTTCAACAATGTTCTTGTGTAGCGAGGACCGCTACCCCCTCGTAACTACCCGAACCGTCAGTGTTCGCCGCTATGTGAACCAAGGAAGGTGTGTATGATATAGCTCGATTTTGTTTTGTTTTTTTTTTGTTATCTTAATTTTTCTTTTGATTATGTTAAATTGCAGGTTAACCAATAAAACTATTGAAAGTGGTAGTTTCGATAGTATTTCAAGTTCGTAATTTTTCAAAGAGCATCGAAGGTGGTAGTTTCGATAGTATTTCAAGTTCGTAAATTTTCAAATAGTATCGAAGGTGGTAGTTTCGATAGTATTTCAAGTTCGTTAATTTTCAAAGAGTATCGAAGTTGGTAGTTTCGAGAATATTACAAGTCTATTTACAATTTAAGAACAATCGAATCAGACATTTTCGATAGGTATCGAATAAAAGATATCTCGAAACTACCAGTTACAATGCCGCCCCGATCTGTATTCTTCGTTGATTGAAAGATTCGATGTTTTTAAAATTGTGACAATTTTTATTTACAAGTTTTTTAACAACAACATTCATAACTGTTTAGGTTTTATGATATTAAGCGTTTCCCCTCTGTATGGCCAGGGATATGGTGTGGGTCAAATATTGTCCCTCCGCAGTCGGCCACTAACCGTAAATAAGCCACTAACCCCTTAGCCTCTAGGCCCCATGAACTCGCCGTCTCCACTGCGAACGGCACGAAATCATATCCCGCGCCCTTCAGGGTAGCGTACTTGTTATGTTTTAGCAAGGCCGCGGACTTGGCTCCCGTAACGGCACGACGCGACGGTACAGACGCACGTGGCGTCTCAAATTTAACGAGGGAGCGACCTCTTCTCCACGGGACCAGAGTCAGTCCGTTCAGCCGCTTCCCCTCGGTGCGTGAGAGGCCCAGGGGCTCCAAAATGCAGGGGATGCCCGCGAAAACCAATGCCCTTCTCACGATCCTGTTTATACCGTGGTGCCGGGGCCTTCGGCCGGCACTTCGAGTGCAACTAAGGCCGTGCAGCCCGTTCGCTTCCACCTTTGCACCACAAACGCACGTGTGAGGCTCGCATACGGTGCAGCCAAGTCTGAGTCCAGCTGCCACCCTGAGAGAGTCATTGTCCAGCAACGTGCCCAGGTTAGGGGATGGTAGGGCATGCAACCAGGCACCTGACTCTGGCTCACAGGAGGCATTGAGACGCGCTAACTCGACCCCCACCGCGCTATCGCACAGACGAGCGAGAATGCACGTACCGATCGCGTTATCCCAGCCCCTCTGTTCGCCCGGTCTCGCGGGCGGAACAACATCCGGATACAATGCGGTCCAAAAAAAGGTCCAAATCTCATGGGCTTTCCTGAAATAGGGAATGCCAATATACGACAATAAACGGCCAACCAACCGCGAGACCCCATGGGAAGAAGCAAGAAAAGCGATCGGGCCATACTCCTGCAAACGGCGCATTCCTAGCCCTCTGAATTGGATGGACAGGCTGGCCTGACATCACTGTCGCTCGCTAAGGTCCACGTTAAAAATCTCTTCGACGATGCCTTTCGTCAAAACAGAGGACTTCGTCCGGGAACTCCCATGTCGGCGTTATCCGTATGACGTACATCAGTTTAGGCATCCCGAAGCAGGACCTAAACAACGACAGGGACACGTGAGCCGGAAGGTGGCGAAAGTAGTCCGCCAGTGAAGCTAGGACCCGCGTTCAGGCGGCCAAATCGATAGGTATACCCTCCGGGAAAAGCAGTGAGCCTAAGAGGCAGAGCGAGTTCCGATCCATGAACCGGAGTCCGGGAATTAGGGACATAAAGTTCGCGGTCAGTTCCTGTGCCATAGGGCCACAGGGATAAAGCTCACAGTTTATGTAGGCCCAAATCTTTCAAGGCGGGGAAGAGCGCTTCCACATCCCGCAGTGTGGTACTGCCACCGATGGTTCCGTCGTCTAAGTACCATACGTTGAGAGGGCTCTGTAACGACTTTATGGCTTTGTGCAGAGCCATACTGATAATAAGTGGGCCCATTGGGTCCCCCTGTTGCGCCCCAACCTGAGACCATATCGTTTCGCCGTCGTATGACAGTGAGCTGTGGGCCCCGTAGCACTGGCGCAGGAAGGGGAAAATTGATGGCGTCAGGTCTCTCACCTCCGCCAGCAACGCTCCCCTATAAATGCTGTTGAAAGCATTGCGTATGTCCAACTTCAAAAGGACGTCGTCGCTCCCCTGGTGCAACACAAAAGCCCGCGCCGCGCCGCGTGGATAGCAACCTCGCAACCAAGAGGTGTGCCGAAGCCCAGCTGATGGGATTGCAAATAAGGCGTTACTGCGCCCCGGACCGCCCTGCAACATAACTTTACCACCAACCTCCGGACTGTACTACCCACAGCGATAGGCCTGATACCACCGTCCTTCTTTTGGAGGGCAAAAATAGATTCCCAGTACAAAAATTGACAGACATCGCCGCTCAAGTCCCCCCTCAACTTGCGTGTGAAATACATTAGACTGAAGTTTGAATTTAAAGCCTATCCCTAATTAACTCTGTTACATTATTATCCGAAACAAGTTTTTCATTAAAGTAGTTGAGCGATTTCTAGTTTTCTTTGTGGTGCTTGTAGAAAAATAAATATAATATAAAAGATTCGATTTCTATTTTTATTTTAAGGACCTAAAATACTATTGAAACGACCATTTTCGATATGTATTAATACTGAATATACCCAAAACATTATATAATTCTAATAAATATCGAAACGACCAGTTTCGATATTTATTAGAATTTTCTAGACCTCAAATACTATCGAAACGACCACTTTCGATCAAATCTCATTTTTCACCAACAAAGTAAATTATCGAATGTGAAATATCTAGAAAATTACAATAAATAATAAAATCATCCCTAGGTTAACGGAGAGCACGTAAAATGTATTAATAAATTCAAGTACAATTTTTAAGATATCATTAATACAAACAATTTAAAGTCAATTTCTTTCTTTAAACTGCTCTCCTGTAAAGTACGTGTTTTGCAGTTCCGATACTGTTCGTTGTCACAGTCGAAATATTGGTATTTGAAATAATAATAGTAGTGGGTTCTTCGGAATTTGAGTTTCATTAAGTGCGGTGTATTTTATATAAATACGAGTATAATGATTAAAACGTCGTGTGATACACGTGTATATTGATATAAAATTTTAAATAATAACAACTACTAGTGTGAGTACAGTGTCAAATTGTATTCCTACTGTATTTTGTGTACTGCATAATGTCTGTTGGTTTCTCGTTTAAGTATGTTAGTATCCAGTTACGACCTTAGTATAAGCTTAATGTCTTAATTTAGCTTAGTCGTTGAACGTACTAGACAACACCTTACTTTATGACTACACTTCAGCAAGGAATTCTAATATCACAGACCACTGTGTCAAAAGTGTGATAGTAATTGCTTCACCAGAGTATGGTCATCTCTGTATAACATACATACATGCATACATATACTTTTTTTTTTTTTTTTTTATCGTGCGAAAAATCCCCACGGATACCTCCCCCGCCGGAGTCGGAGGAGGAGGTTATGTCGGACTCGAACCGACTAAAACGCACGCCTTCTGTGGGCCGTCAGTTGCCGGAGGTGAGATTGTCATAGCCATATCTCTCGCACCCCGGCCGACCCAGGGCCATATCTCTGGATATGGCCCTCTTCCGGTGTGGGGACCACGGAGTCCCCAACTCGCCCCCGGGTATGGGGGGGCACGCAATGCGTGCCACCGCCGTGGCCTGCTTCTGCTAGGGTGACAGGTGACCCCACCCATCACCCCCAGGCCCGCGCTCATGGGGGGCGGAGGTCATTCTGCGACCTCCGGCGTCCGAGTTGCCGCCGCTCGTCGCGGGCCGCGCGGTCTGCGATTCTCCTTCGCTCCTCGCGGGCCGCAAGGGCTGCGATTCTCCTTCGCTCGCGCTCCGCCGCCCACTTCACGAGCATCACTTGCTCGCAGAAGTAGGCGCCGGCGGCCCACGCATCTGCGCAGTGAACCATCGCTGCGAGCAAGGTGGCGAGCGTGAGAGCTCTCACTCCCAGGGTCGCCACCAGCTCCCGTCTCGGCGTCTCCCACGCCGGACACTCAGTGAGCGTGTGCAGCGCCGAGTCCATGCATACATATACTCATGCCTGTGAATCCCCGAAGGGGTATTCAGAGGTGTATTATCATCCGCATTTCACCAATATGATTTTCGGTCCCACGTAAGTCTATTGCGGTCAAGCGGTCATTTTATTAGAGGAAAGGTTTACTATCGGATGGAAAACAGCCCTATAACTATCTGTTTGTCTGTCTGTATGTGCGTCTATAGGTATATATATATATATAGTCTGTCTGTATGACATTATATTTAGGTGAAAAGAGCCAAACACGTATTCAATTGGAAGTAGATAGGTATAGTTACAATACGAAATGTACTGTGAAAAAGGAATTGTAGATAATAGAACGAATAGATCATTCTGTTGTAAGAAGGCATCTTATTTCCGACTGCCTTCTCTATATTATTGAATACCTCTTACATGATCTACTAAGATGAATGAGACATAATAATGACGAATATTTAGGGCTGTTCGGGGCTATATACAGAAGTAAGGAAAAATAAATGGCAAATCACCAAGAGGCTTATAAGTGGAATTTGTCTTGTTCCCCGTAAACCTTTCACTCGGAGTGAGTGAAGCCAGGAAAATGATACGCAATAATATAGGGGTTTACTCCTTTTATATTTATGTTTTATTGTAAAAGGTCTCGTTACTTTGTGTGAATAAAAATGTTGTGTATGTTTTCAAGCAGTTGTTGCGTAAGTGTTATCAAATCAAATAAATTTTTTCATGTAGATCATAAAGTACTACCATGAACGTCAAATTTATTGATTCTACAATATTTTCTTTTATAACCAGATTCACAAGGCAATGGGTAAGATTCTGGCAATAATTTAAAGGAACTTTTATTAAATCGATTACAATTACAATAAATTGTTTTTTTTTTAAGAGAAAGGTCAGATGGCAGTCGCTTCACGTAAAATATCGAAGTCCAGTCAAATTCGCAGTTAAACTGGTTAAACGGATGCGACTTGGATTTACGCTAGGATGAAGAAGTATCGTGATGATAATACAGCCTAGATTAGCCTAGACTTACCTGAAAAAGTTTCCTAATGACGAAAGATTTTTGAAATCGTTCCAGTAGTTTTTGAGTTTATTCGTTACATACAAAATACAAAATCTTTCCTCTTTATAATATAATAGATGGCAAAGAGCATTGTTTGAATAATTTTGCGAATAATAGACGCTTATTTCAATACGTATTGAATGTGATTCACAAACACAAAAGGGAGAAGAAATCATTTACTCAATAGAAGAACAGACTAGAGGAGGGTTCTGCAGGCGTTTTTCTGTACAGTACGTGACCTGTTTTTATTTAATTACTACAGCTTGTCAAGGGCAAAGAAAACTACTTCGACTTGGGATTAATTTACTACAACTCATAAGAAAGTATTGTGACAGGACATTGTGTAACGACACTGGCGAGGTTAATTAGATACCCTAAAATACAACAAATTCTTTTTCAGTATTTTTTTTCCATACCATTTATGCAAAGTGGTTACTGTGGCCTGTGGATAAATCGACGGTCCCTACGAATAACATCCTAACTACAAATGACAAACTTTACAGGAGAGCGCTTCAAAGTTTCCAAGACTTGTATTTTGTCTTCTACTTGATGTATAACCATAAAATTTCGTAGAGACGTTTTAAATATTTCATATTTTATGAATCATTACAACATTGTACATAAAAGTAATTTTTAATATGTTATTTGCCACTTGCTTAATTATACGATGGAAACAACCCTAAAATCAGTAGCTTAAGTGGTACTTACGTGATTTTCTTCAAATGACTCAAAGTCCACCAAGACTCAAGACACAAGTACCACTTACAGAATTGTACGCGGTAAATGCACTCATAAAAAAAATGTAACATTGGAAGAGTCACACTCGTGCTGCCGACCCTGTAAGAATAAAGAGATTCTGTACCAACAGCGCAGAAGACAAGCAGGACAAGCGTTTGGTCTTCCCACTGACAGTACAAAACTTCTCCAGTGAGCTCTGGCTATCCTACGTACCGCCACGAACACAACACGAGGTTATTATTGCCACGGTATTGTGGAGGTACTTCTCCAGTCGGACTGCTCGATTGGGACGGAAATACGGAAATACCGTCGTGTCCTACCTCTTTGTGTCAAGTTTTTTTTTGCATGCGGAACTCGCTCTCGAATTTCACCTCACCGAAGGTAACGATAAGATGAGTATGTAGTACTCGAACTGACTAAAGCCGCGTCCGTATTTCGTTACATCAGCCTATATAACCAAAGAATTTCTTGTGCCCTAAAATAGATATCCCCGAGAACCCGACCGTGCCAACCAACTTTGGCGATTTTTTGATGGGGACTGAAATTTCCTATAGAGAGGCAAGCGCCGGACCACCTTTTGACCTACTTTCTAACCTCAATAAATAACTTATTGAATTAATAAGTTATTAATTTATTTTTATGGTTAACATTAATTTAGGGTGAATGAATGGTATAAACTAAGTCATCAAAATACACCCATAATTTATATTAATTATTTCTTTTATTTATTATATACACCTACCAATAGTAATCTATTTTGTAGGAAATCAAAATCATAGCTAGCGAAATGTGGGTATTATTATACCTCTGCCCATCTAACTGCACATGGAGGGATCCATGTGCAGTAAAGGGGGTGATCCATTGGCGAGCAAAACCGCTGGTACGCCAACGAACTCACGAGCCAAAGGTCTAAACCGCTAATGGAGCACCTAAAAGTCCGCGGACTTAAAAACCGACGGTTTTGCTCACTGGCTCTTGGTGCATGCTTGAAATTCTAAGACCGCGGTTTTTTTAATAATTTATTTGCTTTGTCTCCTGATGTTACAGTATACCCAATTAACGAAGTAACTCCGTTTAGGAACACGCCATGACTTTGCTAGCGATGAGAGTAGACAGTTTGGTACGCTAATAAATCACCGGCTCGCCAATGGATACCCCCTTTAGATACGTAGAAGACATGGAAAATAAGTTTTAAGAATTTTACACCTATACGCCCCCGAGGCGTATAATATAGGTGTGAATATATGTATAAATGTTCAGACAAACCTCCGCCCTTCACAACTTATTTCCTATCTACTATGTATCTAAGTGCACATGTAAATAAATTGCTCAACAATATCACACATTGAAGTCAAAACTCGCCAGAGAATACCTGGATATGCACTCTTGTACTGGACTGCAATATAAATCGCGTATCGCATTGCATACTCCTGCGGTAAGTCTGAGGCCATTTATCAGTTTCAATTCAGATTGAAACTAGAAATTTTTGCCATAAAAATGTCGTCCAACCATTAGGGATTTCAACTCGTAACTTCGACATCGTTAGCATTTCAATACCGTTAAATAAAGGTTTTCGTTTTTGAAACGGAATAAGATTTTATATAAGAAACTTTTCTAAAATCAAGAAGGTATTTGTGAAAATATGAAAGTTGGCGCAATTTTGTGCGAACGAAATATATTTTTGTGATGTTTAATGAATGGTTACTGTTTAAAATAACAGTGAACTAGTTTAGCAACAACGTTTGTACCTGCTTTTTGGAATGAATACATTTGCACGGGACGTATGTGGCCCACTAAAATATTCGAGACCGAAATATACCTTCTGTATCTTAAAATGTCACATATTGTCATAAAATAGTTGGTTCTGTATAAGTCAAAATTAGCTATCCTAGCACCGCAGTCCTATTCCATCCACAAAAAAATAAAAAGTGATAAATTTAATTAAAATATATTTTTAATTATAAGTATTTCTCATTCATCTAATACTAATATTATGAAGAGGAAAGATTTGTATTTTTGTATGTAACGAATAAACTCAAAAACTCTTTCACCATTAGAAAGCTGCATTACGAGGTATAAATATCAGCAATGAACGGGATCAGAATTTCATGCGGGCGGAGCCGCGAGCAACAGCTAGTAATTCATATATATTTATCAAATAAGTATAACAAAGCGAAAACTATACAACATAATATATAACTAATCTATTAACCCGCCCCCCACTTTAACCGCGGCAAAAGTGCCAATCACCCCGCCGGATAGCAATGACCAATCTTTGCCACAGTTACGCGGCGAAGAATAAATAAAATGATGAAAATAATCGATTATAATATCATCGACGATCATCGACACACCCCTTTACTTTGACTCACTTCGATATATTGGACAGTGGCAGTTGCGTAATGGATGAGTTATAACTTACAATCGTGAGGTTGCGGTTTCGAGCCCTGATAGCTGATGCTATCTTTTACTGTGTTGTATCGGTAAGCTCATTTGGAGTTATATTTTTTATACCTAAATCCCTCCAGCTAAGTTTTATTAGGTACTATTGCCAGGAATGAATTTACATCGGTAGCGGATTCAAATTCGGAACTCCTTAACCACGAAGTTACAGATGCTTACAATTACAAAAATAATAGAAAAGTATTATTATTACTCATTAATTTAAATAAACAATAACATTCTACGCCATCTCCGTCAATAAGCATTTTAATTTTAATTGTGCACTTTTACGTACTTGTTTGTCGAAGTATTACATGAACACACACCGATACGTAACGTGCAATTCAGTTTCAAAGTTTTAGATACAAACACATCTAGCTACATCAAGTATCGGTATTCAAGTATTTGTTGCTTACAAACATCCTCTTTTACTAAAAGAATGTTGAGAATTCCATTATTTGTATCAAACTCAAAATGGTTTCTCATCATCAGAGCCTTTATGTTAGTATGACTGCGGATTTGAAATAGTGTCTTAACGTGTAAGGAAGGCATTAGACATTTTCTTTTATTTATTTTTTGAGGCTATTCTGTCAAGATTGTTGCCATAAAACCCAGTAAAAGCTTTTCCATGATAACTCTAAGGATAAAAGCTTATTGTTATTTTGGCTAAGACCAGCCGAGTGTTATAACGCCTTTTAGAATCTGAGCAGAGCACTTAACAATTAGGTTGATTGACTTGCTTTACTATATCTATGAAAGAGGTAATACAATTTTTTCATGATTCCTTTTATTGGTAAAATGTATTAGGTTAAGGAGTTCCGGGTTACGATCGAGAGGTCTCAAGTTCGAATCCCAGCCATTACAATATCAACAAGAATCGACTCCAATTAGCTTCGCTGAAGGTGTTATGCGAATTTCTAAAAACATACAAGTTAAATTATGTTTAGCAAGTGCAAAATTTGAACCATTTATTTTATTAATAAAGTATCCTAGACTCAAAAATATTCACTAATTGATAGTTCTTTACGGATGTTTAACAATGAATACTTCAATTGGTTGTATCTTAGTTTATTCCTTAAAGTATATAACATGGTTTCACAAAAGAAATATAAAACTCTTAATGCCTGGACCCCAATTGCTGAGCAAGATTCCGAGGAATGTAATGTGCGTAATATATGGTGTCCATGTAATTTTCTTGGCACATTATAACACAAAAGGACATTCTCTTTTATTATATCATCTAAACCCGTGACTCAATGATTTAGTGGTCGTATCTACTTGCAAAGGATTAGAGGAAAAAATAACCAGTAAAATTAGAAAGCAAATCTAAAGGTGCGATTTTGCAGCTGACCGCAGACCGCAGCAGCAGATACAGCGTACTGTGATATAGATTTGAACGTGATAATATTTTTTTACCGCTTTAATTACTTGCTGTTTCTCAATAGTGCCGTTTCTCCGTATCGAGTTAATGTATGTGAAGAGACGACACGTCATCAGACTGCACATAGGGTCCACAGCAATTTTAGTAACAGTGTGAATAAATGGTCCAAAGAAATAAATGAGTATCCCTCGTACAATTCGCTCATTTGTGTATAACTACACATTTACATCTTTTCACATACATTACTTATTAAACTTCGATATGGGTAAACGACACTATTGAAAAGCCAAATCGCTTCTAAGTAATCCTTAGACTATATTATATATAAACTCTATACCTAGACGCAGCAAGCGTTATTTCAAAGCGGCGTAAAAAATGGCTACTATATCGGTATAAGTTGACATAATATACAGGGTGTATTTTTGAAACGGGGCAGTAAGGGCAAGTACCTTAACCGTTGTAGTTACAGCAAAACGTTCTTAGGAGACAAAAAGTTTGACCATTGTAGAAATTTTATTCTCTCGCCGAAATGTATGGGAAACGTTTTTGACGAATTCTGTCTTTCCTAGTACTCAAAGCTAAAATGGTCCCTTAGAGTCTTTTGATCCCCACATGAAATAGAATCGATTGGTACTAAAAAAAAAAATTTGGACTTTTTGCATTTTTTTCGCTAACTGTAAGATTTTTGCAAAATCTGTAAATGCAGTTCAAAATTTCTCAAAAAGTTAGGGAAGGTCTCCTAAGAACGTTTTGCTGTAACTACAACGGTTAAGGTACTTGCCCTTACTGCCCCGTTTCAAAAATACACCCTGTATACACCCCATGACATACACACATTGACAGTTTAAAGAACAATATTGACATTAGCTTCACGCTTTTTCACACCTTTTTTTTATGCATTTTAACACAGAAATGATATCTTTACAGTATAAGGTCTTATCATTAAAACAATCTCATACAAAGAACAAGCAACTAGTCCAATTTTTCTTTTCAATAACAAATCATTGAAAGTATAATAGCCACTCCGCATAAGGTGATTGCTCTGAAAGCTCCAAATTATGTGGAGGTAATTTCACAACGTTAACAGAAATGTTATCGAATATTCCAACTCCGGGGCCACTAATGAGTTTTGTACTTTGTGAACGGTGCTAAGTACCTACTAATTTGTGTATCTTTCTAGTTTTATATTGTATGTTTGTTGTAGTATACATTATCATTATCATCTTACGGCCGTTACCAATAACATATCTACAGTTAAAGGTTAAGTTAAAGATAGTTTCTTTGTCAAATCCTATTGATATTTTGCTACTATGAATGGCGTTACCATAGAGATTGATGACGTTTTTATTCTCTCTAATGTCAAAACTGGCGATATATAGGTTATTGGGAACGGCAGAGTGTTATTCTTGGGTCTACTAGTACCTTCTCTTCCTTTAAGTTTCGCTTATACGGCTTTCACTAATTTCCCAACCCTGAATAGGAAATTAGTGCCAGGGCCTAGTCTGTAAATTTGGTGTACCGGCTGGCATGAAAGGTTGGTCAACCTTTCAAGCCGGTCGGCTTGAACGACTGGGTGACTTTAGTAGACCTCCTAACACCCCAATCACGTAACAAAATAATATTAAGTAGTCGAATACAATTGCAATATTATAGTAAAATAATTCTCAATTTAAATAAAACGTTTTCATCGTTTGGCTTTAACAAGCGATCGTTTCTCCAGAATCGAATGAATTTGACTACAAAGAATCCCTTAATCGATATTTCATTCTTCACTTATCGAATCTAAGTTGCCGCCCCTAATTTTTCAGTCCAGCTTACTGTCATTGATATCCGGGACGTCAGGATTATAATGACCGATGGTTTCATCCTTAGAGCGTTTTCACATTATCCGATCCGATATCGAATATCGGAGCCTACAACGCTGTACAACTACTGTCAGCTATCCGCTGTCGGCTACTGTCGTCCGACACCAATATCGGTAATTGTGAAAACGCTCTAATCCTTGTAATTTATTTCGGCCAATCTTATTGGAGATATGAAAGAATTCGGTATTCTATTCAGCGTACAGGTGGTATTAATAGATAATTACTGGTAAGACAGTTATCTTGATATAGGATGAAAGGAGAATAAAGGGAGTATTGGTTGTATGATGCTTCTGATTGGTTAGGTATTAGATAACGTGATTGGGTATATATCCATTAGCTTTGCAACCTGTAGATTGGAAACTTTAGATATAATTTAGAAAAGTTAGCTGTAATTAATAAAAACTGAGTTTTTCTGACAAGATTATCTTCATAACTTCTATGGAATGTATCTTATGCTATGAAAACTTAACACCTATTTTCAAACATATATTTGGTCACGACTGTTGACGCACAATGGAAGCAACTTTGAAAAATAGCCACATTAGACTATTCTATGTATTTCGTCCCATATACTATAAAGGCTGTTTAGGTGTATGGGTTTAATAAACATCTTCAGAGCCCAAACCACCGCATCTGCTAGTTGGTATACATAATTATTAACGTTTAATGGACGAGTTCATGATTATGACTGACTGAATGACTGACTCTGTGGCGTAGCGGTAGTGAACGCGGCTGCTACACAGGAGGCGCGGGTTTGATCCCCGCTCAGTGCAAATATTTGTATGCATGAATATAAATATTTACATTGGTCTGGGTGTTTCTATGTATAATATGCATGTATTTACGAAAAAAAAATATGTTTGGATAAACACACGCTAGTTAAGCACTTACTTTGTGTCTAGATAGCGTTGTGTAGAATGTCCTACAATATTTATTTATTTATTTATATAAGAGGCAGTGGCGTAGCGGTAGTGAACGCGGCTGCTACGCAGGAGGCGCGGGTTCGATCCCCGCTCAGTGCCAATATTTGTATGCTTGAATATAAATATTTGCATTGGTCTGGGTGTTTCTATGTATAATATGTATGTATTTACAAAAAAAAAAGTATCTAAGTATTTATATCCGCATTCTAGATTCCATAACACAAGCTAATTAAGCTTACCATGGGTCTAGATGGCGTTGTGTAGAATGTTGTAGAATATTTATTTATTTATTTATTTATTTATTCTAGGAAGAAACAAGTAAATTTCCAAATCATACATACTATTCATTCATTCAAATCATTAAGACTAGCACTTGGTGAAATTCAAAATTTCTAGATAGCGTCTATTACATTACTCCGAAGGTTCATGCCTTTGGAACTGTATCAGTGACGTTTGATTAATTTATTCAAACTAGGTACAAACTTTGCTATGAAAGTTATATTTTGGGAACTAACAAAACATATAATAGAAAATAGACATACATATACTCACGCCTTTAAAGGCAGCAAAGGGGTAGGCATATAGATGTAAAAATCCCGAATAATTCCGAATTATTCCATATTATTCGGAATTATTCCCAAATATTCTCAAATATTCCGGAATTATTCCCGCCGAACTCACCTACAAAAAATGAATTAACTGTGCTTCCACCTACCTACTAAGCGAAAACTTAAGTACAGACCTATGTAGGTATTGGTATATAGGTAGGTAGATACCGGAATATTATATGTCTTGACCTCAGTGACGTCACAAAATGTACCTACTTATATGTATTTTTATATGCGCAGTAACACGCGTTTTTTGGATGTCTTTTGTGGATTAGGTGGATTTGAGCTTCTCCGCCACCGTGGTACCCCGTGTACCATGGTGACGGAAAAGCTCAAATCCACCAATCATAGACCATATCAGTCGATATCAAACCAATACGAGCATCTCTCGCGACTTGGAGTCAAGATGTACGGTACCTACTTATTTTATTATAATATGTAGGAATATTATATAATTTGAGTACAACTTTCACACAGATACTAAAACAGCGACTGTAAGCGATTTTCGACCTTAATGACATTATCTTAATTACGTGTCTTTTTACGCTAATAGATGACACTGATTACGAATAATAAGAAAAAAAACTCGATTCTATGTCATGTCATTAAGGTCGAAAATTGCTTGCACTACGTTTTTTAAGGTTTTTTATCCCTAGCATCCTGAACTAGTCTGTGCTATGGAGCAAATAGCCAAATCGGACCGATTTTATCGGATATTTACATGAAAACAACATAATAATATGGTGTCGGATATCGGATGTCGGCCATCGTCGTCCGATACGGATATTGGATGGTGTGAAAACACTCTTAAAGAGTTTAAAAGTGTATAAGTAGGTACTCAGGAAAACATAAGTCTTAGACTGTATTTTCTTAATTATACCGATAGGTATAAAAACACCAACTAACTGTTGCCCGCGACTTCGTCCGCGTTAAGTTCGGAATGTTGTTCATCACCTATTTTATCCCCTTGGGGGTAGAATTAATCAAAATCCTTTCTTAGCGGATGCCTACGTCATAGTAGCTTAATGCATGCAAAGTCTCAACCCGATCGGTTTAAAATTGACAAAGTTTCGTACAAACTTTCATCCCCTATTTTATCCCCTTGGGGGTAGAATTAATCAAAATTCTTTCTTAGCGGATGCCTAAGTCATAACATCTACCTGCATGCCAAAGGAGACGGGGACTTCTGGGCCAAAATTGTAATGAGTTGAAATATGACTTAAAAAAAGCGGTATTTTTTTCTATTTCAAAATATTAAAAAACCAGCTCAATTGAAAGTCTGGAAGACGAGAAATCTTAAAACTAAGTTTATTCCACTAGCAAAATAAAATATCGATTACTAAAAATTATTTAAACAATATTGCGTATTTAAACACTTGCATCACAATTTGATATTAAATCAATCAGAGTGAACAAAACTTAATCATAATAATAATAATAACCATTTAAAATACCAAATAATAGTGTAATAAAAATAAATTATGAATCGATTTCCGTTAATCGATTAATTATTTCTTATGTTTATCAACTGTATTTTTAAGCTGTGACAGCTGACAGCTCCATTTTCAGTCAATCAGTTTATTTATTCAATCTTCAAAATTAATTATTTTATCGAAAAATTGTATATTTACACGGCTTATGGGATATACAATTGTTTATAAAATATGTACAAAAGTATGCTATATCAGTATGCTGTATCAGTTTATTGGTTTAAATCCAATGATCAATTGACTTCTGCGTTTTGAGTATTTCCAGTTGATTTCTTGATTATATTCCCTTAACAGTGATTTCTCTTTACGGACTTCTCAGCTTGCTCCTGGTTACCTTTAAGTACAATGATAAACTTGTTTACTTGTTTGAGTTGGATGGATGGATCTCTGTGTGAATTGTGGCATAGAAAATGAAGTAAATAAGGTAATATATTTCCACCTGCGCACTTCTTAGACAATACTCTAATTATTATTGAAGAAGAATAAAAGATCATTATTATTTAAAGTGTTTTTTTTTAACATAACATCCTTGTATTCCATATCTTTAAAATCTCTTTGTAAGTTTTCATACATTATCCCTGAGTAAAATATAATACAGTACAATTTAAAAGTATTTTAAGATAAAAAAAATGACCACTTTCTATTAAAACACCACAGAAATCACAGTTCTAAAATGTCAATTTCTTGCATAACCTCACTTTTACTAAATCTCTTATAACTCTGCTCTCAGATATCCAAAATCTGCAGAATTTTCAGGGATGGTTTAATAATTTATATGCTCTTAATTGATACCACCCTCATCTTATTACATTTTTGGCCCAAGAATGTATGAAAGCCTCCCCATCTCCTTTCAGCCCGATCCGTCCAGTGGTTTGGGCTGTGCCTTAATAGATCACTATGTCAGTCAGTCAGTCAGTCAGTCACCTTTGAGTTATATATATTTAGATATCTATAACCGTATAAAACGCGAATCATAACTGCATTTCGATTCACAAGACTAACAACAAGAGTCAAGACTCAATACCTACTACATCTATCTACATAAATATCGACCGGAATAATTCCGAATAATTCCGGGTCATTTGGGAATTATTCGGGATTTTTCGTTTTATCCTCATCGGAATATTTGGAATTATTCCGGCCTTACATCTATAGGTAGGCAGAGGTGTATTAACACCCACATTTCACCAACTATGATTTTTGGTCCCATTGGTGAGCCTATTGCCGACAAGGGGCACTTATTCATGGGCTGTATGTTTACTTTCGGATGGAGAACAGTCCCATACCCAAGTCGCCTTCTACGACACCCACAGGAAGAGCTGGGGTGGCTTTAGAAAATAGAAATGGCAGTTATCGGACTTTTTAGGACTCTAACAACCCATAACGACTGCCATAGATGGTGTGAGCTTAACGTGCTCTCTAAGGCACTAAGGTAAGGCGATAATGTAAAACATATATTATCGTTATATTGAAAGTCCACATTTATTATTGAAAATATTCTAAGTACACTGTAGGTGCGAGTGTAAGTGCAATACACTTTCAATTTAAGAGGATATTATTATCTCCAGCACGCTCCTTTTAAAATGGAGTTTACTCATATTTTGTTTACAAAGAAATTTTATTTGAAGAATTATTGTAAATGTAATAAAACACAAAATAATATATGTTACGTAATATAATATTAAAATGAATGTAAATAACGATCATTTACTTTTTACTATATAAATATTTAAAAGATAAACTTTTTTTAAGTGGTATTATTTTCTTCTCATTATTTGACTAGAACATATTGATTTAAAACGTCATTAAGGTAAGTAGTTAGTTTTCATTTAAAAATTTGTGTACAAATCGTGAAATAAAGTCCACAATTATATATATAACTAGCTGCCCCGGCGAACTTCGTACCGCCATATTTTCGGCCCGCGTGGTATTCAAATCCCGTTCCCGCTGCACCCTTATCACTTAGGGGGATGAAAAATAGATGTTGGCCAATTCTCATAGATACCGGATAAGCGCAAAAAATTTCATCAAAATCGGTCGAGCCGTTTCGGAGGAGTTCGATTACGCACCCCGTGACAGAAGAATTTTATATATTAGAGAAGATAAAACTTTTTATTACCAAATAAAAAATAAGGGTTGATCGTAGAGGGGTGAAAATTTAGGGTTGCATGTATTTTTGTATGATGTATCATAAAAAAATAAAAACAAAAAATTTTGTCTGAAAAAAAAAAAAAAAAATTAAGGGTTGGACCACCCTTAACATTTAGGGGGATGAAAAATAGATGTTGGCCGATTCTCATAGATACCGGATAAGCACAAAAAATTTCATCAAAATCGGTCGAGCCGTTTCGGAGGAGTTCGATTACGCACCCCGTGACAGAAGAATTTTATATAATATATTAGAGAAGATAAAACTTTTTATTACCAAATAAAAAATAAGGGTTGATCGTAGAGGGGTGAAAATTTAGGGTTGCATGTATTTTTGTATGATGTATCATAAAAAAATAAAAACAAAAAATTTTGTCTGAAAAAAAAAAAAAAAAAATTAAGGGGTGGACCACCCTTAACATTTAGGGGGATGAAAAATAGATGTTGGCCGATTCTCATAGATACCGGATAAGCACAAAAAATTTCATCAAAATCGGTCAAGCCGTTTCGGAGGAGTTCGATTACGCACATTTGTGACACGAGAATTTTATACAGGGTGGAAGATTTTAACCTTACCTGGAGGGAAAGTTCTCTAAATACTGGAGATACCGAATTTCACTCAAAGAAAACATTCCTTTATTTTTTTAAAGAAATAAAACTGCATTCATAGATTTTTGAAAATTCGCTTGCCACACCCGGTAATCGAACCAACTAAAATCCGAAAAAATAACATTCTGTATTTTTATGACATCAATCAATAGTATAAATCATAAGGATCAAATCTGTCTAACAAACATGGTTAATTAAAGGAAAGGAAATCCCTGAAAATTCAATTTTCAAATTCGATTTAACAAAATAGAGAACTTAACTCAAGGATCCATAACCTATCATATTAAGAATAAAATTCCATATTTAAATTACTTGTCCCTGTTTTTCGTGGCTGGCTCTCACTGGCCAGCAGGGGTATTTACTCTCTCGACTCAAACCGACTAAAACCGCATGTCGTCTCAGGTTAATTCAAAAGTCTCAATTAGGTAACGTATTATAAGACGAATCAATAAGGCAATTCTCTCGCCATCTCCGTTGCTTAGGGTGCGATGCGGTGTACCACGAAGTGCTTTCCAAGCCCAACCAAGTATACCTCGAGACACGTATCTTGGACCTAAATCGACATAATAGTAGCGTCGCCGTCGGTAGCTTAGTGTTTAAGGAGTCAGCCTTACGATCGAGAGGTCCCGGGTTCGAATCCTGACCATTACACTACAGACGTGAACCCACTCCTAGTACAAGCAATTTAGCTTACTTGGCGGTTAACGGGAATATTAGTAATTTCGGATACTAATATTCTTTATAAAAAAAAATGGGAGACTTGACTACCTCATGCAGTCACACAATAACGTTACATTCTAAATCGGAATCAAAGTTTAGTCATTTAGTACTCATTTTACTAAATAAATGGCGTTATTGTTGATAAGGTATGTGATGGCACGTTGAGCAAAAGTACTGTATCTGTTGGAATGGAATTTATAAGTTAAGATTGTATTGACTTCCTTTCATTTAATTTACCATGTTTATTAGAGAGTTTCGATCCTCATGATTGACACTATCGATTGATGCTATAATAATACAGGATGTTATTTTTTTGGATTTTAGTCGGTTCGATTACCGGGCATGGCAAGGGAATTTTCAAAAAACTATGAATGCAGTTTTGTTTCTTTTAAAAAATAAAGGAATGTTTCCTTTGAGTGAAATTAGCTATCTCCAGTATTTAAAGTACTTGCCCTCCAGGTAAGGTTAAAATCTTCCACCCTGTATATTAGATATGCTACAGAATTAACAATGTATACTCAGAGATATACTCACAGTTCAAGTTTGTCGTTTGATAGTGAGCAGACGTGTTACTTTTTGAGCTGTGAAGTTTTATTAAATTTTAATATCAGTGTTGTGATTGGACATTGTTGATATTTTCAATTCCTTGTCGCTCCTACAGTGTTGTTACCAGTTGTTTACGCCCAGTGGGTGGAGTTTGAAAGAGATAGAATATCTTAGTGAACCCCTGCTACATCATATTTCACTAAATAAATACAAATACAATTGGAAAAAGAATATCCAGATTTGGGGCGCGAACCTACGACGTCTGAACGGGCGCGCTTTGAGGCGGACCGTTTGCCCACTGGACCACGGTGACGACTGGCCGCCGGCTTGAAAATCTTGACTGGTACTGTTTCAGTGTGTGCACAACTGTTGCATACATTGTATAAATAAGCGACAATTAAGAAAAAAATAAATTATAAAATCAAATAATTATAAAGAAAAAATAGAAAAAAATAATAAAAATAAATAGGGAATAGAAATAGTACAGGATAATTCTAGTAAATTAAGAACATTGTTAGCTATGCCGCGTGAGATGCGTACCCCTCCGATGGGTTCTGCGCAGTCGGAGCCCGACCTCTCGCCATCGGCCAGCACTTCTGGGGCTCCATATGCCAGCGTTAATACAACATCAAGGCCTAGTAGCAAGCGTTTCCGTGGCGATGATGGATGTCTCGAGCAAAACGAATTTGGTGAATTGAAAAGTTTGTTACAATCCTGGAAAGATGATCAAGAAATCATTCTTAACAAATTGGTAAAGGAAGTTTCAGAACTCAAACAACAAAACCTCCGTATCCAGGAATCAAATTTGGAAATTGAAAAATCTATTCAATTTTTTAATGCTAGCTATGAGGATATGAAGACCCGTATAGAGACCTTAGAAGAAAAGCAAAAGGAGTATGCTAGGCAGTTGCAGGACACTTCGAACATCAGTAGCAGTCTGTTGGTATCCAAACTTGAGGCCAGGATTGAATCAATGGAACAACAAGCACGGCAGTGTAACATCGAAATCTGTAACCTACCTGAGAAGCGTAGCGAGAACCTTATCACTATAATGGAGTCCATAGGAAAGGCGGTGAATTTGCCTGTGTCACAAAGTGACATTATATCAATACATCGAGTGCCACACGCTCAGTCCCAAGATAAGAAGCCTAAGAATATTATCGTTAAATTCAAATCACGTATCATTCGTGATAACATACTCAGCGGCTACCGCAAAAATAAGGGTCTTAAGTCTGAACAAATAGGGTTGTCAGGTACAAAAGTTCCGATCTACCTGAATGAACATCTCACATTAAAAACGAAAGCTTTATTTCGTGAGGCTAGAAAATGTGCCAATCAGAGTGGATTCAAGTACGTATGGGTCAGGAACGCTACTATACTGGTACGTGAGCGGGAAGGCGCATGAGCGTTTGCTATACGCTGCGAATCCGATCTCCTTAAAGTCCAAAGTGGTGATAAAAACTGTGCTAAAAACTCAGTGTAACCTATTCATATTGTATTATGTTAATATAAGAGTATAGTTACTGTGGGTTAAGTGTAACCTATTCATATTGTATTATGTTAATATAAGAGTACAGTTACTGTGGGTTATCACTAGTGAAATTTTAAGTAACATTCTTTTGGATCATGAAGAATATTGTACTTGTCTATCATCTTATATTGTTTGTTTTTTGGCATATTGTGCATATTTTAAATTACGTATAACACGAAATCGTATATTATGTATCTTACTCATACAATGGCTAGTCTGTAGTTCCCATGTTCATACCTTATTGAGACGAATGGTGTGCAAATTTTTGTTCTGTAATACTTTACAAGGATTTCAGAGTATCGTATTTTATAGGCTATATTGCCGTGTTAAGTCATTACTGTGTAAATTTAGGCTTATCCCTGGTATTCTTGATCATGAATTTATTGATGATCGCTACGCGGTCTTTAGGCATGACCGTGATCGAGCAGCGACTGAAAAAGAGGACGGCGGGGGCGTTCTAGTGGCCGTACTTCGTGAATTGCAACCTACAGTAGTGCTGACGCTTTTTGTTCATGTTAGAGTAGAGCAGGTTATGGTTCAACTGTGTGCCTCCGTGCACAATAAACGTCACATTATTAGTGCTGTGTATATTCCTCCCCGGACGCCACAGGAAGTGCATGTTCAATATTTGGATATGATACAGGCCATCGTTAACGAATCCACTACCAACTCGTATTTCATTGTGGGTGATTTTAATTTGCCCGAAATTGAATGGTTCAATCAAAGTAATTATGCAATTCCAAAAGTTTCCAATTCAATCAGTCGAGAAATGTCAAACTTTTTAAACCTTATCAATGGCACGCAATATAACACTCAGAAAAATAGTCTAGATCGTACGCTTGACCTATTCATAGCTAACGTAGATTGCCGTATAGTTCCATGTAATAATCTTTTGAACCAGCACAGTCACCACCCTCCTTTCTGCATACTCACCAGTTTGGAGATGGCACTCACTTCTATGAAGCCCAATGTTATAGTAAAGTTAAATTTTCACAAAGCTAATTACGATAAAATTAATGATGATCTGACTGAAATTAACTGGGTCGAAATACTTTCTCATCTCGCTCCGGAACAGGCTGTCGATGTGTTTTATGAGACACTGTATAGGATTATCAGACAACATGTCCCGTTACCTCGAGCAAGAAGCTCCAAGTTTCCCTTCTGGTTTCCACCGTCACTAATAAGAACAATAAAAGTAAAAGAAAGAGCTTGGGTAAAATGGAAGAAATACGGCAATGTTTCTGATTATTTATGCTTCTCAAACCATCGCAACTTATTCCATAAGGAGTATATCAGATCCCTTCGTAATTACATGAACTCAGTAGAGGACAGTATTCCCACAAACATCAAACACTTTTGGAGATATGTTTCTAGCAGGAATGGGAAGACTGGGTTTCCTCTCAATATGTCCTTCGGTAATGCTACTTCTGACAATGCCATTGACACCTGTAATTTATTTTCCTCTTTTTTCTCCTCTGTCCATGAACCTTCTACTTTTGATCCTAACGTATGGGAACCGTCAACAAACTGTGCTGATAACGCCTCCTGTATATCAAATATTTATTTGCCCAAGAATGCGATTTGTAAGGCACTTAAAACTCTAGATTCCTCAAAGGGAGTCGGTCCCGATGGTCTACCACCTATTTTCTTTATAAAATTATGTGATAATTTATGTATTGCTCTACACATTGTTTTCAATAAATGTTTGGACGATGGTATTTTTCCCGCTATCTGGAAGCGAGCTTTCATTACGCCCGTGTTCAAAACTGGGGACAAAAGTAAAGTTGAGAATTACCGTCCCATTTCTATTCTTTCCACTTTGTCAAAGGTCTTCGAGGGTTTGGTGCATGATGCAATATACCCCATAATTCACCCACTTATTCTATCTGAACAACATGGCTTCGTCAAGCGTCGATCCACCACGACTAATCTAATGATATTTACAAATTATCTATTTGAAAATATGGACAAGCGTATCCAAGTAGACGCAGTATACACAGACTTTCAGAAGGCCTTTGACAAGGTGGACCATAGTCTTTTACTGCAGAAGATTGCCTATAATGGCATACGTGGAAATTTGCTTCGGTGGTTCACCTCATACATTTTTAATAGAACACAACGAGTCGTTGTTAACGGCTATGAATCTGATCCTGTAGTTGTGACATCTGGGGTTCCCCAGGGATCCATCCTAGGCCCACTCTTATTCATCTTGTTCATCAACGATATCGACCAGTGCTTTGTCCACTCGAAATTTTTATTATATGCAGATGATATTAAGATTTACATCTCTTGTCAGAATATACAAGACTGCTTACTTCTTCAAAGTGATTTAGACCGACTTAACGCATATTGTATTGAAAATAAGCTCTTTCTTAGTTTACCAAAATGTCACTCTATTTCGTTCACCAAGAACAAGAACAAAATCAACTTCAGCTACACAATAAATAATGTGCTATTAAATAATATTACTTCCGTCCGTGATTTAGGCATTACGCTTGATTCTTGCCTGCATTTTGATATACACGTAGACAATATTGTAAATAAAGCCTTTAGGATGTTCGGTTTCGTAATGAGATCTTCTCGTGACTTTGTGCGTCCCGCCACATTCTTGTTGTTATACAAGACCTTGATACGGTCCCAATTGGAGTATGCCATTCCTATCTGGAATCCTTTCTACGACAAATATAGTTTAAGGCTAGAAACAGTGCAGAAAAAGTTCTTACGATCTATGAATTATAGATGCTTTCGCTCTAAAGTCCCATACACACAATTGTTAGAACGGTACGACGTTCTGAAATTGGAGTACAGACGCATGCTTCTAGATGTCATGTTCTTATACGGCTTGTGCAATAGTCGATATGATTGCCCTTGTTTGGTTAATGACTTGTACTACATAGTCCCAAGAACTGTTATCAGGAGAGGAGCGCGTGTCCCTCGACTTTTCCACACAGAAACAAGTAGAACTAACGCTGGGCTACGTGTACCTCTCCATCGTCTTATAGACACATACAATACTTATTTTATGGAACTCGATATATTCTCTCTGTCTAACCCGCAATTCAAACGGAAAGCCATAGAGTTATTGACCAATTTGCAGACACAAGTATAATTGGTTTGATTATTGATTAGTCTGATTACTACCCTTGCTTTTAACTTTGATTTTTAGTTTCCCTTTTGGCTCTCAGTTCAAATTTAGTTGTAATGATGTTTTTTAATTTTTTATTAAATTGGTAAGCAGTTATTGCATCAAATATTGCATTCTAAACACAAAATTGTCTGTGTATATCTATGGTCAATTCGTGGACAATTGTGTTGGTTGCATGGTTGATAATATGTTTAAGCTTTTAAGATTATTTGTATAAGACTTTATCATGTAACTGTTTTTTGTCCCCAATAAATAAATAAATAAATAAATAAATAAACAATAAAATCTAAGGAAGCAAGGAATACGAAACATATTTTTGAGCTCAAAATATACAAAGATAATGCGAAACGCTCTGGTTTGAAAATTTGTTCTAAGTAAAATATAACGATAAACAAATTTCTATACAAAATGCCATTATTTATGTGAAACGCGATAACTACAGCCATTGTGCGGGATTGTTAGGAAATATTATTTATGACATCCTTTTTCGATATTAAACGGGAAAATGTACATTTCAGAACATAATAAGCACATTATCAGTACCTTTACCTGCTTTAATTAGCGTAAATGGAGCGAGTTCTAGAAGTTTCAGGTAACATTATGTATGTGTACCATATTACCCAGTCTGAAAAGATAACTTGGAGCTTAATTAGACATAACAGTTTTGTTACTATAATATATGTTTTAAAATGTTATGTAACATCCCTTCCCTACTAATATTATAAATGTGAAAGTAACTCTGTCTGTCTGTCTGTCTGTCTCGCTTTCACGCCCAAACCACTGAACCGATTTTGATGAAATTTGCTATAGGGGTAGATTAGACCTCGAGAAAGGACATAGGCTACGTTTGGTCGCGATAACCGACATCCACGCGGGCGGAGCCGCGGGCAAAAGCTAGTAATAAATAGTTGTTAAAAGAAGAGGGACAGGTTTCCTGGCAATCTCCCTTGGGTTGTGGAGTTCAGATGGCAGTCGCTTCACGAAAAATACCGAAGTACAGCCAAATTCTCAGATAAACTGGTAAAGGACAACAACTCGGAGTCTGGGGTCCCCCAGACTCCGAGTTGAAAAGCTGCGGATGCGACTAGGATTAACGCTAGGATAATGAAGGAGAAGAAGTACTATTTAGCTCCATATTTTCTTTTTACTATTGAATCCCATATTTAATCGGCTGAGTCTTAATTCCAAAAATGTCCTTAGCAACTTGATGCTTAAATTACACTACATCTGTAGTACACTTTAACTTTTCAAATTGTTTAAAAAAATATATACTTATCTATACTATCTACTCATTTTGAAAAGAAACTACACGTTTTTTACCCCAGTTAAATCACATCAATTCTAAATAAACTCGGCCAAGTGCGAGTCGGACTCGCCCATGAAGGCATGAAGGCATGAATTATGACGTATTAAAAAAAAACTCCTGACTGGATCTCGTTCGAAATAATTTTTAGTGGTAGTTAGGGGCGACACATTTTTCCACTTTGAAAGTGTCTCTCGCGCAAACTATTCAGTTTAGAAAAAAAATATGTTAGAAACCTCAATAGCATTTTTAAAGACCTATCTATAGATACCCCTCACGTATGGGTTTGATGAAAAATTAAAAATGCTTTATTTTTATTTTTGTGTGAAATTCTTAATGCGGTTCACAGAATACATCTTCTTACCAAGTTTCAACAGCATAGGCCTTATAGTTTCGAAGAAAAGTGGCTGTAACATATGGACGGACAGACAGACGGACGGACAGACATGACGAATCTATAAGGGTTCCGTTTTTTGCCATTTGGCTACGGAACCCTAAAAAGGAATGACGAATGCTACTAAAATCATAATGAATCTTGAAAGCGAAACAAACAAGACCAATTGTAATTTAAAAAGAAAACTTGCTCATTTTCTTTAGAATCTTTCATTAAGAAAGGCATTTTCTTCTAATAAGCTGGATATTTACTTTGAGGCCCAAAAGGCCCAACTAATTAATTTGGGGAAGTCGAAGTCACTGAATGAGTAAACGTTGTGTACAGATCTGATACACAAAGAGACCACTAACTTTGTTATCAAGTTCTTCGCTATTTGATTAAAATAGTAAATTGAGACCGCGCCAACTTGAATCCATAGTGTACAATCTCATTTTCGTAAAGTCATTTCAACTTTTGAGTCTCTTTCTTGGTGAAAATATAAAATACTAGCTTTTGCCCGCGGCTCCACCGGCGTGGATGTCGGTTATCGCGAATATAGCCTATGTACTTTCTTTTTTTACTTTCGCATTTATAATATTACTATGGATATGGATAAAGATATTTTTTTTGTCATTTACATAATTATTTATTCATTTATTGTATTTATTTAAACTTTTTGCACAAATACAAAATGATTGTACAAAGGCGGACTTAATGCCATAGGCTGACATATATGAGTATTCACGCCTGTAAATCTCTGAATATGTAGGCAGAGATGTATTTTCACCCACATTTCGTCAAGCGGACACTTACTCATGGGCTGTAAGTTTACTGTCGGATGGAGAGCAGCCCTATCCCTTCTACGATACCCACAAGAAGAGATAGGGTCTATTCTAACTACTCCACCGGGAGCCAACACGGCATTTTACCAATATTCACAAAAATATTTTCATTGATATACCTAGGGTAAATGGAAGGAAACTGGCATTTTTCAATTTGTATAAGTGCAGAGTGACACAGGCTCCGCTGAGCTCAGGACGTCCGAGTCGGAAATGACTGGATGACATCGAAGAATGGACAAGACTACGCTCACAGTATCTACAAAGTGTCGGTAGTTTAGTAGTTAAGTAATCAGCCCTGTAATTAAGAGGTTCGATATGAACCAACTTACTCTTAACAGTTCCACGAGCACTCGATACTTTCGGAATCGTAACGTCAACGTATCGAGAGAACGAAGCATCGCGATTCGTAGGCTTCATATTAAACACACAGGGGCCCTAGACAAAGTGACATTCTATTGATGGAATCGCGCTGAAGCGAACCATTTTTAGGGTTTTAACAATGGATTTCGGGACATTATGGTGGTTATAGTAATATCAATCAATCAATCAATTAGCCTACTGCAGTCCACTGCTGGACATAGGCCTCCCCCAATGTGCGCCACGTTTGCCGGTCCTCCGCCTTCCGCATCCAGTTATAGTAATAATTATAAGTTAAATAATGTATTTCGAGTTACAAAGACTCAAATTTCAGTAAAAAAAAAAGTTATATTTCAGATTTGTGTCAATTTCATACTACAATTAGCGATTCCACTGGCGTTTTCGCCAATAGAATGTCACTTTGTCTAAGGCTCCAGGTTCATAGTAGGCAGGCGGCCAATCGCAATGTTCCGTTCTCTCTCTACACGTTTACGTTACGAATTCGAATGTCTTTCGAGCTCGGGGCACTGAAGCAATTTAGCTTAGTTTTAGGGGTTAGTGGGAATACTAGTGATTTTGAATTACTAGTTTTCTTTTTTATATTTACAAAACACGTTTTGTCTACTGACCTCCAAACTTAAAATTATGATGATAGCTTACACTGATGATTTAGTATGTATGTATACTCACTGCTTTTAAGATCTCATTAATTCTCTTAGAATGGCAAATGAGTATATTAAAATATATCTGGAACCTTATTCAGAATGTAACGTAAATTTTCTTGAAACACGCACTTCCATTTAATCGACTTATTTAAAGGTGATTGCGTTTTACGCCAGTTTTTTTCGCACCAGTCATTAATTAGATTTTCTTGTACGTTAACCAATTGAAATTTAAGAAAAACTCATGTTACAATTATAATTAGACACGTTTTCAAACAGAATAATGTCCCTGATGGTACACGGCTTCAGAAAGTTTTCCCAAGCGACTACAATATAGGGTAGTATAAGATTTCTTTAGGGTCGGTAGCACGAGTGTGACACCCCTGGTGTTGCATACGTCCATAGGCCACGGTAACCACTTTCCATCAGGTGGGCTGTGAGTTTGTCTGCCACCTAAGTGGTAAAAAAAGGATGATGGGTGGTACACGGTCGTGTTATCCTGATATTATTACCTTTATAAAGAGATCATTAATTCATTGATAGCTGTAAGCGAACAGTTTGATGGTAAAATTTAAGCTGTGAAGTTCTGAGAAATGGTGAAATAGAGCGGTAGGTGTCATGTTGAGAACCAATTCTGAGAATACCTTTAAACAAGGGGAACTAAAAAGGCAGCCTTTTAATTAACATAGTTTTGACTTAGTAATACCGCTCTAGTACTATTATCTGTTCTGTGGTAATACGAAACGTTTCTTAATTATTTACAACGAAGGTATTAGACAGTTGTTCTTTATTAATGAAAAATATTTTAACAAAGGAGATGATTTATTTTCGGCCCATCAATACAACGACTTTTAAGTTTTTGTTTCTTATGTAAAACATCAAAGAGAGAGTGAGAGAAGAGAGAGACAACAGAGAATAGGGCATGAACAGTCATTGTACAATATGCAAAAAAATCGAATCCATTTATTATGATAATTGGACGAAGAATGTTCCAAATTCTAACCGATTCACGATAACTTGTTAAAGAGTGTTTTTTTTATTTATTGTATTTGTTAAAATTCTTAATATTTCACATGACAAGATGTTAGAATGTTGCCAGACATCTTCTTTACCATTACCATAGACTCAAATCGATTAATAATACGATTGTATTCGATAAAACTTCACGCACATAGGTATAGGTTTTCTCTTCAAATCTTCAATCTTACAATTCTCATTCCATATGACATTATCGAATGTTTTTGCTAATAAAAGTATTTTGCTATAAACGAATCTTCATAGAATACGTTGTTGATAGTTTTATTTCAATGTGTAATTGAAATAAAACTATCTACAACGCATTCTATGAAGATTCGTTTTCAGTTACTTCATTATATACCTACTGCCATCATCATATATTATACTCATTTATCCCCGGAGGATTTGGCAGAGTGAATTAACACCCACATTTTACCAATCATTGTATTAGGTCCCACTTATTAGGCTGTAATAGAATCCGTTTAGATAGATAGATAGATAGATAATTCTTTATTGTACACCAATAGATTTACAGTAGTACTAGTAGGTAGCATGTTACAGTTCAATGTACAATGGGCGGCCTTATCGCTGGAAGCGATCTCTTCCAGGCAACCTTGGGATGGACAGTAATGTGATAAAAACAAAAGATATGGTGTAGTTAGCAAATAAACTATATACAAGGTGTATTAAAAATAAAAAGAGAGAGAGAAAAGTACAGATCAAGTAAAATAAAATAAATATACAGCTTTACGTAAAGTATTATAAACATATACAACTATTACATACAAAAATACATGTTATAATACAACAGTCCATATTATTTACACTATGCCTGTCTAAAAGTAAACACTCTAAACTATAATACTCTCAGGTTATAGCTTTACGAATACAAAAATACGTTAGGTTGGGCATTGCACTCTTTACCTACTTGGTTGTCGTCATCATTATCTTGGCCTTACCTTGGAGTCCCGGGTGCACCTCTTCCAGTCATTTGACCTCCACAACCCGTTAATGGAGATTATTTTAATTAAAAACTGATGTTTTATTTTTATTTTAAAGTATCAATCGAGGAATCGATTCCATGTTGTAAAAATTGTTAGCGATTACGATTTCATTATTTCGAATGGCAATACAATCCCAAAAGTGCCAAAAATTGTTTGACAGTTATTTTGTGATTATTTTGAGTGATTGATTAGTTAATTTTCTTGTTGTTCAATGTTCATTGTAAAAAATAGTATTATATAATACAGATGTTACACAGGCAGCTGTTATATAAATCAATGGCTAGTATTGAATAATATGGACGAGTGGAGTGTTACAGTGTCTATAAGTGATGTAGTCAAACAATTCTAATAAATATACCAGCCGTGCCGCCAACCATCTTATTTCAGATGCATTACTGCAAATCAGTAAACAAACAATTACTAACATAAACCAAGGTATTAGGAGAATGTGTGTTACATTAATTGAGTTTTCTTTCTGCTCATTTACTATAATCACTATGATTTGTATGCTTTTTGGACGACATACCTACCAACAATTTCCAAGAAACGTTTTATATACCTATGTAATAAATAAATATTAATATAATATGGTTTTGTTTGTTTTTATTTCATTGGATACCTACTTTCATTTCATGGTGTAAGTATGAATCATCATCTTAGGAATTGTAGTTGTAACCGAGGCTTTTACCGGCCGCTTGCTCCTTTTCTTTTATTCGGTTTGGAAATATGCCTTTTATGGCAGCGACTGCCATCTGACCGCCCAACTAGTAATCATAATCCTGCTTTTCTACATCCGAAAAACATATAGACTGTGAAAAACGGCTCATGCGGGTTTTGTCGGTTCGAGTCCGACATAACCACCTTCACCTTCAATAATTTTCTGAGATTGGCGCCATGACAGTTTCACCTAGTTTCACATTGATTTTAGTATCAGTTTTGATTTGGTTTATATCAATGTTCCGGTTAGACTAGCTAAGAAGCAATGTACCATTGTAATCCCGATAAAATTACAAATAAATCAATACTCGTTTCATTATTGTTCTCCAAAATTTGTAGGTGGCCGAAAGCTCTAACATAAAAAATCGTCTCCTTTATTAAACGCTATTTGAATAAGGGTCTAGCATACTAAAATATGAATTATTCCCAACGGACCCCGAGTATCTGTCCCCTCACGGGGTCCGTTGGGAAATGTAAATAATTTCATGTCCAAGGGACCCCCTTGCCAAGTACGTGGGGTCCGTTGGGAAAAAGAAGTCCCTACGGACCCCCACTTCCCGAAATCTTTAAACCTTCTTTCGAACTAGAATTCACGAAACGTATTAATTATAAGGTTCAGTACATAAAAATAAAAAAAAACATTTCATAAGGAGGGTAACGGGGTTGTAGTCGATTTTTTTTTCTCAAATGAACGCAGGTGATACCGCGGGACACATTAATTATATCTATGTATACCTACTTTTATTGTTATAGATCCATGGGTCATTCTTTGAAACCGAGTGTATTTGGGTGATTCTTTGTAAACCAGATTAGACATGTTTTTGACTGAAGAACACATCAATTTATTCTCCAATTATCACAAAAATTTCAGGTTACATAGTAAATAAAAATGTCTATCGACGCATATATTAATTAATTGGGATTATTTAATACAAGCAATAATTTAACTAACAGAAAACAGTAAAAACTAATTAATCTGGTGTGTCCCCATGCCGCTTTTTGTTGAATTATTAGATTTTTTGCGATCTTAAGAAGCAATTATATTAAAGTAAGAATGTTGCATCGATATTTGAATATATGTTTCTTGATATGTTATAACTGAAATTCAAAATAATTGGATATCTTCGTAATTACATTACTTTAAAAAATGTCCCCGACGAAAATGATAATTCAACTGGCGCATCTTGTTCAAGCATAATTTCAATGTAAACACAAAATATTTGCTTATTGAATACCGACTCGTGATTGGTCGCGTCAGTCAGTAGCGAGCTATCGAACACTTGCACGTTCAAATGTTATATTTTGTTAAAAAATACCACTGAAAGTTGTTATTTGGGAGTTTGTCACGCATGTCGCATAATTAATCTGTATTCTTTCATGGATTGCGGGTTTTTAGTTATGTTTTGAAACTTAACCAAGGTCTGTAATAATGTTATCTATTCATGTTAATTACACCTTTAATTTTATCTGTTCATAAATAAAGGGGCAGGGTTCGATTAACTATAACTTTCTAATTTGTCTGGCTCCCATTAGTCTGGTTTTATCTGGCTCTTATGCCCAGATGAATTTGACCGGGCCAGATAAATTAGGATTCATTAAAAATAACAACAATAATCTCAACTTATGACCAGTTTTTTTACGTTTTTAAAAGAGCTTTAATGAAAAAGATTTTTTAGGTGCAAGGGGGTCCACCAAGATCTTGGGCCCCAGGCCAACCTCACCTGCAAGCCGGTGCACCTGCTGAAGAACGGACGAGGCTCTGGCGCTGGCTTTCCCTTCGGGGTTGGAGGTTGGCAATTGCCCCAGGAAAGGCCAAAAAATGGCTGACGTACTCTGCAGGCAGAGAGTGGCCGTGGCGTTCCTGCAGGAGACTCGTTGGGGTGGCAGTAGCTCCATGCACATTGGGGACGGCTACCAGCTGATGTACACAGGTGCACCTGATTCGTGGTGCTCTCCCGGACGTTGCGACTTATGGTCGCTTATCCGAACATCTTAACACCTACTCGTATAAGAGCGGCGGGCGCTCTACCCAGGTAGATTTCCTACTTACTAGGAGGCACGGGATCAGCTAGGTGGCCAACTGCAAGGTTACACCCGGGGCGACTCTCACTAGCCAACACCGTCTCCTTGTCATGGACCTCCGCGTGAAACCCAAAGGCAAACGTGCTGAGCGTGCCCAACGCAGAATTAAGTGTTAGCTGTTTGATGAAGTCAAGTCCCAAAGTCTCGTCTCAGCCATCAATGACAAGTACGCTGATGCTGTAGACGAACCAGTACAGGTTTGCTGGGACAGGATTCAGGCAGTTATTCTTGAAGCGGGGAGGGCGGCGCTCGGTATGTCTATGGGTGGACGAAAGTGTGACAGGGACACTTGTTGGTGGAACGACACAGTCCAGAAAGAGATCAGGGCGAAGAAAGCCCTCTTTAAAAAGTAGCAAGCGTCCAAATCTTCCGAAGACGGCGATACGTACAAAGATGCAAATTCACCCCTAGGAGAGCCGTAGCCAGGGCTAAACGAGACCACTTGAAACGGCTATATACCAAAGTTCAAAGTTCAAGTTCAAAGTTCAAAGTTCACAGTTCAATGTCCTTTATTTGTTGAATATGGTACAAAAATGTTGTTTACATTATAGTGGAATCGTCTGAGGGGCAAAAGTTGGCGCGGTCCAGGGCCAAAGCGGCACAGGGTCTATCCAAGTGCCGCTGCACTCAAGACCCTGGGGGCAATCTGTTGTACGAGAAAGTCGTGGTGAAGGAGAGATGGCGCCCATCTACCACGAGAGCCACGTACCCGGTGAGATCCCAAGCCAGTGGAGGCTGAGCATCATCACACCAATCTTCAAAGGCAAGGAATTGGTGCAGGAGAGTGGCAGTTACCGCAGATAAACGACTCCCGGATCCGACAGGAAAGTACATTCTCGGGTTGTCAGTACGGGTTTCGTCCCAGGCACGGAACCATGGACCCGGTGTTCGCCCTAAGGATTGTGGTGGGGAAACACAGGGCGAAGAACACGCCTCTGCACTGCCTATTCTTAGACATACAGATGGGCATTGAGTCCCATAAACTTACATTGACACCATCCGAGACATTCCGGTTCTGTGGTTCGGACTGCTGTTGGTGACTCCAAAGCCTTCCCCATCACTGTCGGGGTACACCAAGGATCCGTCTTTAGTCCTTACCTGTTCAGCGTAGTATTATACGTTTTGTTGGACAGCATCAGAAACTCGCATGAGCAGCCCCCGTGGTTGCTCATGTATGCTGTTGATATTGCGCTGATGGACGTGGACAGGAGCAGATTCATGCGACGCGTGAAAGGGTGAAAGGAAGTGCTTGAGAACGGCGCGGCGGCGGTCTGAAGCTAAATGTAGCGAAGACAGAATACTTAGCGTTAAACTCCACAGATCCCATACCCATTCGCATAGGCGATGACTTGGTCGAGCGCACGGACCAGGTTAAGTACCTGGGATCTGTACTTCATGTGACTGGTGAAATCAACTACGACGTCAGGGCATGGATTGCTACCGCGTGGGCCAAGTGGCGAGAAATGACTGGCGTCACGCGTGCTCCCAAAATGAATGAATAGGTTGAAGAGGCAGGTCTATAAGACGATCATTAGACCTGTCCTCTCTTACATGGTTGAGAGGTGTGGCCGCTCCTGGAGCGATACAAGCAAGAACTACGTGTCACGGTAATGAAAATGCTGCGATGGATGTGTGGACTCTCGCATCCGCGGCAGTCTTCACGTCCATGACATCGCGGATAAAATGCAAGAGAGCCGCCTTCGCTGGTGCGGCCACGTCTTGCGGCAACCGCCAGGCTACGTGGGTAACAAATGCCTAGCAATGGCGCGGATGGTGCCCCCGCCGAGTCCAGGTAAAAGGGGTAGGCCCAAGAAGTCCTGGCTTGATGCCATGGAGGGTGACATGCGTGCAAATCGTCTCACTGCCATTGACGCCCAAGATCGTGCGAAGTGAAGGAGGAAGAGCCGGAAGGCGGACCCTGAGCTCCGAGGTCATCTTGGCCACGGATGCAATCAGGAAAATGCGTCTTTATGCAGGTGGTGATGATGATTGCCAGATATTTTATAGTAAAGTTGATTGAAGATAATATGTTGTTCTCATTTATCTGCATGTTTCTATGAGCCATATCAATGAGGCAAATACACTCGGTTTCAAAGAATGACCCATTTGCCTCATTGATATGGCTCAATTTTTTTTTCACTTTTAGACTTTAACTCACATAAAATCGTGACCAGATCATTATATGTTATATCATATTTCGAAGGCACTGATTTGTACCCAGTAGTTTAGGATATAGACTGTGCTGATAAATTGGTCAACCAGATTAATGATGACCAAGGCAGATGAATGGGCTTTTGCACCATATTAATTAGAAACATGCAGATAAATGAGAACAACATATTATCTTCAATCAACTTTACTATAAAATATCTGGCAATCATCATCACCACCTGCATAAAGACGCATTTTCCTGATTGCATCCGTGGCCAAGATGACCTCGGAGCTCAGGGTCCGCCTTCCGGCTCTTCCTCCTTCACTTCGCACGATCTTGGGCGTCAATGGCAGTGAGACGATTTGCACGCATGTCACCCTCCATGGCATCAAGCCAGGACTTCTTGGGCCTACCCCTTTTACCTGGACTCGGCGGGGGCACCATCCGCGCCATTGCTAGGCATTTGTTACCCACGTAGCCTGGCGGTTGCCGCAAGACGTGGCCGCACCAGCGAAGGCGGCTCTCTTGCATTTTATCCGCGATGTCATGGACGTGAAGACTGCCGCGGATGCGAGAGTCCACACATCCATCGCAGCATTTTCATTACCGTGACACGTAGTTCTTGCTTGTATCGCTCCAGGAGCGGCCACACCTCTCAACCATGTAAGAGAGGACAGGTCTAATGATCGTCTTATAGACCTGCCTCTTCAACCTATTCATTCATTTTGGGAGCACGCGTGACGCCAGTCATTTCTCGCCACTTGGCCCACGCGGTAGCAATCCATGCCCTGACGTCGTAGTTGATTTCACCAGTCACATGAAGTACAGATCCCAGGTACTTAACCTGGTCCGTGCGCTCGACCAAGTCATCGCCTATGCGAATGGGTATGGGATCTGTGGAGTTTAACGCTAAGTATTCTGTCTTCGCTACATTTAGCTTCAGACCGCCGCCGCGCCGTTCTCAAGCACTTCCTTTCACCCTTTCACGCGTCGCATGAATCTGCTCCTGTCCACGTCCATCAGCGCAATATCAACAGCATACATGAGCAACCACGGGGGCTGCTCATGCGAGTTTCTGATGCTGTCCAACAAAACGTATAATACTACGCTGAACAGGTAAGGACTAAAGACGGATCCTTGGTGTACCCCGACAGTGATGGGGAAGGCTTTGGAGTCACCAACAGCAGTCCGAACCACAGAACCGGAATGTCTCGGATGGTGTCAATGTAAGTTTATGGGACGCAATGCCCATCTGTATGTCTAAGAATAGGCAGTGCAGAGGCGTGTTCTTCGCCCTGTGTTTCCCCACCACAATCCTTAGGGCGAACACCGGGTCCATGGTTCCGTGCCTGGGACGAAACCCGTACTGACAACCCGAGAATGTACTTTCCTGTCGGATCCGGGAGTCGTTTATCTGCGGTAACTGCCACTCTCCTGCACCAATTCCTTGCCTTTGAAGATTGGTGTGATGATGCTCAGCCTCCACTGGCTTGGGATCTCACCGGGTACGTGGCTCTCGTGGTAGATGGGCGCCATCTCTCCTTCACCACGACTTTCTCGTACAACAGATTGCCCCCAGGGTCTTGAGTGCAGCGGCACTTGGATAGACCCTGTGCCGCTTTGGCCCTGGACCGCGCCAACTTTTGCCCCTCAGACGATTCCACTATAATGTAAACAACATTTTTGTACCATATTCAACAAATAAAGGACATTGAACTGTGAACTTTGAACTTTGAACTTGAACTTTGAACTTTGGTATATAGCCGTTTCAAGTGGTCTCGTTTAGCCCTGGCTACGGCTCTCCTAGGGGTGAATTTGCATCTTTGTACGTATCGCCGTCTTCGGAAGATTTGGACGCTTGCTACTTTTTAAAGAGGGCTTTCTTCGCCCTGATCTCTTTCTGGACTGTGTCGTTCCACCAACAAGTGTCCCTGTCACACTTTCGTCCACCCATAGACATACCGAGCGCCGCCCTCCCCGCTTCAAGAATAACTGCCTGAATCCTGTCCCAGCAAACCTGTACTGGTTCGTCTACAGCATCAGCGTACTTGTCATTGATGGCTGAGACGAGACTTTGGGACTTGACTTCATCAAACAGCTAACACTTAATTCTGCGTTGGGCACGCTCAGCACGTTTGCCTTTGGGTTTCACGCGGAGGTCCATGACAAGGAGACGGTGTTGGCTAGTGAGAGTCGCCCCGGGTGTACCCTTGCAGTTGGCCACCTAGCTGATCCCGTGCCTCCTAGTAAGTAGGAAATCTACCTGGGTAGAGCGCCCGCCGCTCTTATACGAGTAGGTGTTAAGATGTTCGGATAAGCGACCATAAGTCGCAACGTCCGGGAGAGCACCACGAATCAGGTGCACCTGTGTACATCAGCTGGTAGCCGTCCCCAATGTGCATGGAGCTACTGCCACCCCAACGAGTCTCCTGCAGGAACGCCACGGCCACTCTCTGCCTGCAGAGTACGTCAGCCATTTTTTGGCCTTTCCTGGGGCAATTGCCAACCTCCAACCCCGAAGGGAAAGCCAGCGCCAGAGCCTCGTCCGTTCTTCAGCAGGTGCACCGGCTTGCAGGTGAGGTTGGCCTGGGGCCCAAGATCTTGGTGGACCCCCTTGCACCTAAAAAATCTTTTTCATTAAAGCTCTTTTAAAAACGTAAAAAAACTGGTCATAAGTTGAGATTATTGTTGTTATTTTTAATGAATCCTAATTTATCTGGCCCGGTCAAATTCATCTGGGCATAAGAGCCAGATAAAACCAGACTAATGGGAGCCAGACAAATTAGAAAGTTATAGTTAATCGAACCCTGCCCCTTTATTTATGAACAGATAAAATTAAAGGTGTAATTAACATGAATAGATAACATTATTACAGACCTTGGTTAAGTTTCAAAACATAACTAAAAACCCGCAATCCATGAAAGAATACAGATTAATTATGCGACATGCGTGACAAACTCCCAAATAACAACTTTCAGTGGTATTTTTTAACAAAATATAACATTTGAACGTGCAAGTGTTCGATAGCTCGCTACTGACTGACGCGACCAATCACGAGTCGGTATTCAATAAGCAAATATTTTGTGTTTACATTGAAATTATGCTTGAACAAGATGCGCCAGTTGAATTATCATTTTCGTCGGGGACATTTTTTAAAGTAATGTAATTACGAAGATATCCAATTATTTTGAATTTCAGTTATAACATATCAAGAAACATATATTCAAATATCGATGCAACATTCTTATTTTAATATAATTGCTTCTTAAGATCGCAAAAAATCTAATAATTCAACAAAAAGCGGCATGGGGACACACCAGATTAATTAGTTTTTACTGTTTTCTGTTAGTTAAATTATTGCTTGTATTAAATAATCCCAATTAATTAATATATGCGTCGATAGACATTTTTATTTACTATGTAACCTGAAATTTTTGTGATAATTGGAGAATAAATTGATGTGTTCTTCAGTCAAAAACATGTCTAATCTGGTTTACAAAGAATCACCCCCATAGCATTTACGTTTTCTTCTATTTACACACTCCCATTGCCATGAGTCATCCTTAAATTTCCTTTTTTTTACGTAACGATGCCCAGCCTGCAGTCTTATTTCTCCACCATTTTTTTTTATAATCACATAATCTGGATCATTGTAAGTTGAACTTTGAGCAACACAATTACTCATTATTTAGACTTTCTGAAAATAACCAATAGGAGAAATAAGATGTGGAAACTTACACGTCACAATAAAATAACAGTTTGTCCTTAGAAAATAAAACAATTACTTACATTTTATTGAGCACCCTGTTTTACCGTAATAAACAAATGAAAACAAGGAAAATTAGTTATAAACACTATACCACGCAATTACCAGGTTTTAACTAATAAACACTGCATAGGTAAGATATCACACAAAATAATTGACCATATAATGCATTGGCAGTATAAATAAAACAAAACTACCCTCAATTTTAAATTTTAACTATCTAAACTAAACACTCCATGTTGTACCACAGAAAACACATCAACAAAAACGTGATATTTCAAAAAAGAATCCAAATTTAATGGATCTGCTTAAGGTTTTAAGTAGCGATGCCAATTTGTATGAATTAAAATATCAGCAAATGACAGTAAACCCTAAGTCATTAAACCAGAGATCCCAGAAAACAATTGATTACGAGCGTTACATACGTGATTCCCAAATGGCGTTTGTAAACTGTGGGTCATTTGCTTGAAATGCTACGTTAAATAGTAATTAAGTTTTCATAGTGTCTCATTTGATTTTCTTAATATTTTGATGAATCAAATCTTTTTTATAAGATTGTTAGAAATTAAAGACATTTTTGTTTCTGTTTTCGTTTTTTTATTAACGGGGGAAGAGAGTGGGGGTCCGTAGGTAATTCTTTTTCCCAACGGACCCCACGTACTTGGCAAGGGGGTCCCTTGGACATGAAATTATTTACATTTCCCAACGGACCCCGTGAGGGGACAGATACTCGGGGTCCGTTGGGAATAATTTTATATTTTTTAGAGTTATTAAAAATATTTTATACTTACACAGAAGTGGGATTTTTTTTTATCTTTTGTTACCTTTTTTATATCACATTATTGTAATATTAAGTCCTAATTCTCATCAATGTAAATACTATACAAGTCTACTGTCGTATATGAAATTTTCACTCTTTTTTTTCGATTAATTACAACCTCCACCTTCTGGAAACGTGAACACCCAACCATACTGAACTAACCGGTGACTAAATACAAAGGAGACGGATACTCTTCCATACATTCGTGGGCCTGATTGACAAAAAATGGAGCTGTCAGCTGTCACAGCTTAAAAATACAGTTGATAAACACAAGAAATAATTAATCGATTAACGGAAATCGATTCAGAATTTATTTTTATTACACTATTATTTGGTATTTTAAATGGTTATTATTATTATTATGATTAAGTTTTGTTCACTCTGATTGATTTAATATCAAATTGTGATGCAAGTGTTTTAATACGCAATATTGTTTAAATAATTTTTAGTAATCGATATTTTATTTTGCTAGTGAAATAAATTTAGTTTTAAGATTTCTCGTCTTCAAGATTTCAATTGAGCTGGTTTTTTAATATTTTGAAATAGAAAAAAATACCGCTTTTTTTAAGTCATATCTCAACTCATTACAATTTTGGCCCAGAAGTCCCCGTCTCCTTTCCCGTGTCACATAATCATAAAAGCGAATAATGTTACATGATTGAATTATGAACCTTGAAGCAAAATATAATAACAGCAATTCAATTATCATCAATAAAATCAAATCATTATTTATGATCATCATAATCTCTGACAATTTGCTAAACCAAGCCTCTTTACAGTCAAAAGGATCATCCATGTCAAGCTAACTTCAAACGACGTTTGATATTAGCAGGAAAAGCCACATAATAAATTATGTATAGAACCGGGGTATCAAAGTTTCAACCCTTCATTCATACTTTTGAGTAACCTTTGCACACCGGCGAGACCGAAGATTTTATAGGTATTTTTTAAACCAATTAGGTGGCAGACAAGCACACAGCTCACCTGATGGAAAGTGGTTACCGTGGCACTCGTGCTGCTGATCTTGTAAGAACAGAGAGATTATGTGCCCTCAGCGAAGAAGATAAGCAGGACAAGCCTTTGGTCTTCCCACTAACAGCACAAAGCTAGTATACAGGGCGTCCCACGGCAATGCTACATGGAGGGAAAGTGCCTTAAATCCTTAAGTTGGCTCATGTTACATAAAGGAGACATCACTTTATTTCCGAAAAGAAATAAAAGTGCATTCAAAGGTTTTTTAAAAATTCGCTTGCCACACCCGGTAATCGAACCGACTAAAATCCGAAAAAGTAACATCCTGTATTTTTATGGCATCAATCGATAGTGTCAATCGTAAGGATCAAATCTCTCTAAGAAACATGGTAAATTAAATGAAAGGAAGTCCACAAAAAATTCAATGCAAACAGACACGATACTTTTACTCAAGGAACTATCAAATACCTTTTAAACACTAGAGATATCTTTGATGAAATTTTATTAACTAAAATGAGTACTAAATGAATGAACTTTGTACCTGTTTAGAATGTAACTTTATGTAACTTTTTGTATACACATAATAATATGGGTAACACATGTTTGTTTTGTTATTTTTTCGTAGGTTTACATTAGTAGATGTGTTCCCTACTCACACACTGTATTCTCATCATCATTTCATCATATAGATTTCCCAGTAGCGTCCAAAGATTGCATTTAGTATATTTCGTATTCCGAGGAAAAAACACAAAATCAGACCCAAGGTCAGCTCGGAAGAGATGGCCCTAAGTCAGCCAGGATGCGAGAGATATGTCTAAGACAATATCACCTCCGACAACCAACGACCCACAGACGGCGTGCGTTTTAGTCGGTTCAAGTCCGACAACCCTTCCCCACGCGTTACCGGCTTCATGATATCCGTGGGGATTTTACATTCCATAAAAAAAAGACATGTGGCACTCGGGGACTGCCGCGGTAAAGCTATTGCATAGCATTTTTTATTAACTTATGCAATTATAATTACTTACGTTAAGCGGAGCTACTTCGGAGCAGCTCGGCTCGATTCGTGCGAGCTTCGGGGTGTTAGGTTTTTTTCGTTACGGAATTTCTGGATTCGGTCTCCACGCTCAAGGCCCGCGATAGAAGCTATGCAATAGCTTAAAAGATATTATGCACAAGGCCGTTGCTTGGTGGCAGTCGGTGGATTTTCCGTAGTAAATAAAACGTTATTGATTGGTATAAGAGAATAGACCAATAACGAATTGGGAAGGACTTGTCATAGCAGCTGGCGTATGGCTGAGAGAAATCAAATAAACAATGGGAGGAAATTAACCTTCCCACGCATTCGAATATCCCGAAAAATAAGTAAGAACAACTTAATTGAATGAAATGTTCAAACATAAATTTTCTCGTAAATTTCACCACCTATTAGAGAATATAATAATCCCTTTAGTCCATTTTCATAACTGATTTACATAACTAGTTATTAAACAGGAATTTTCCTTCACTGTTTCATAACCAGTTATAAAAAAAAGACTTTTTGTTCCTTTTACATAACTGTTTTACATAACCAGGTACGAAAAATGAAATTTCCTTCACTCTTTTATAACTAGTTATTAAACAGGAATCAGGACGATTTTACCGATTTCATTAAATATTTAACATATTTTTTTATGTAGGATACGTCAATTTGACTTCACCTTCGCCTGATGGTAAGCTTTAGGCAAAGTCTCAGGAAAGAGGGATACCATTATGTAAATTATTAACAGAAGTAATTATTTGTAAATAGATTCTTAAGTTAAGAAAACTTTTAGAAAGAGGCCGGAAAATTAAAAAAATCAGGAAATTGATGACTTTCTTTATTATCCCACGCATGGAACTGTGGGCCTTAGCTAGTTTATATATAAACGAAGGCTTAAATTGAACCCTTATTTTTGTAACCACTGCTATCGTGTTAGTCGCCGTGTGTACTTTGTGTCCGTTTCTTGTGTGTTTGTAGAGTGCTTGGGACACAGATAATTCCTTAGTGCGGGCACTGTATGGTCGTAATGTTTTCATTTTAGAGATTTTCCCTAAGTGCCCTTAATGTTCTAACTCGCATTATAGGATAATTTACAGAATTATATATGATCTGCTTATAAAACAGAATTTTAATAGCCCGGCTTCCGCATTGTTTTTTTTTAAAGAATATTAGCAACCGAAATTACTAATATTCCCGTTAACCCCTCCAACTAAGCTAAATTGCTTGTGCTAGGAGTGGGTTCACGTCGGTAGTGTAATGGCCAGGATTTGAACCCGGGACCTCTCGAGTTTTTTTTTAGTGACTGCCATTTGACCTCCCAACCCTGAGAGGAAACTGCTCCAGAGCCTCGCCCATAAATCAGCAGATGTACCAACAAGGTTGATTTAGCTCCATAGATCTTGGTTGAGCCTCAAACATAATTTAGTACGTATATACTCGTAAAAATATGTACCTACCTATTAACTACGTTTATCCGTATTCTAGAGCTCACAATAAAAGTAAACCTAATTTCGGTCCAGGTAGTCCTGTGTAATGTGTCTTAGAATATTTATTATTTAATATAAACTCGTGTAGTAGTAATGATGGAAATATATTGCTATAATTATCGCCGCTGGAGGTACAATTAGTGCTCCAGTATAACGTTATTACAATCTTTATCTCTATTCAGCTGTAATAATATTGTCTAAATGATATACCTACTCGTATATCTGTTTCTTTAGAATAGAAATAGATAAACGAGTAGTATTATAGCTGAAGATTTTGTTCATTTGGTTGAACGCGCTAATCTCATTAACTACTGGTTGAATTGAAAAACTATTAATGTGTTGAATAGCCTATTTATTGAGGAAGATTAGGAATTAAATATCAGTATGTTACTACTTGAAGAAGCGGAGCATTAACCATAAATGTCAACAAATCTGGTAAATTCCCATATATTATTTGAAAATTAATATATTGCGGGCCTAAGGTATGGTATATGCGTAGTCCGGGTCGCATCAGAGGCCTTCACCTGGAAGTTCGAGGACCGCTTAAGGCTACCTTTCCATCAGAATTATACTACGCTACGTTACCATGGATGCGTTTAATATCCACCAATCATATTCATTGATCCATATAGCATAGCACTGATGGAATCTGATTCAGCTAAACTATGTTTTCATATAGAAAGATGCGTAATATGGACGTGTGCTAAAGATATTTGTGCTGGGGATGCGTCCTGTGGATGCGTACTATGGATGCGTAATTTTAAACAATTGTAGGAATCGATTTAGAAAGAGAAAAGGTGGGTTCGATAGCTCGTAAGAGGGTCGGTAGATGGCTCCACCGTTGCCCCAAAGACGAAAGTATAGAGGAATTAGGATTGGCTTCGTGCGGTCTCGGTGGCTTAGTGGTCAGAGCGTTCCCCATGGAAGGGAAAGATCACGGGTTCGAGTCACGCCCGAGGTCGATTCTCTTTCTAAATCGATTTGAATAGTTAGCATAATAAATGCTTCGAAAGTTTCATTCAGCAATTGTAGGAAGTTTTCACTAAGACATGGCATGGCTCAAGCTGCGCATCTTCATAGCATATTTTACTCGCTACGCTACATAGCATAGCAGAGTGGAAACGGACACATAGTTTCATATTTTAGCTTTGACATCCTCATAGAATAGCTGCATAACATATCTCTGATGGACAGGCAGCCTAAATTACTGTGGCTTGGTTTTTCGGCTAAATTGGAATTGTACTTAATGTAATATATGACTGCCTCTGTGGCGTAGCGGTAGTGAACGCGGTCGCTACGCAGGAGGCGCGGGTTCGATCCCCGCTCAGTGCAAATATTTGTATGCATGAATAAGAATATTTGCATTGGTCTGGGTGTTTTTATGTATAATATGTACATAAAAAAATATCTCATCATTCTAGAACCCATAACACAAGCTAGTTAAACTATGCTTACTTTGGGTCTAGATGGCGTTGTGTAGAATGTCCTACAATATTTATTCAATCAATCAATTAGCATATTGCAGTCCACTGCTGGACATAGGCCTCTCCCAATATGCGTCACGTTTGCCAGGTGGACTGACGACCTACAAAGGGTGGCTGGGACGGATTTGATGCGGAAGGCGGAGGATCGGCAATATTTATTATTTATTATTATTTATTATTGCTGTCTGATCTCTCAGCCTGAGTTGTTATTAGTGGCCAACCACTAAAAGAGTCCATTATATCGCCCATATAGACCTCCGTCTTGATCTAACGACTATTGGCAGCTAAGACCGACTTTAACATACCCTCTGAGATTCCGAAGCACGGAAACGCTTAGATGAAGATTATAATACTTGATGGAAGTCAGAGTACTCAGAATTCTTCATTTTTAATAAAGTAATTTTATACTTAAACCGTCTTCCAGTTTAACTATAAAATTACTTATTTCTTCTTCTTCTTTCTATTTATATAGGGTCGGTAGCAAGACCCCTGGTTTTGCATATCCGTCCGTAGGCCACAATACCCACTTTTCATCAGGTGGGTTATGTGCTTGTCTGCCTCCTGATAGCAAGTGGCTAACACCCATCCAATTTGATAAAAATGTCCCTTATAACGAATATCTACGTGAAAGTACTACAAAAGCATAGTGCTTTAAGTACATTACAATAAATACGGCTAAAAACAACTTCGATTATTATTGAGAGTTGTCTTATAATTATTTTTTCTCTAATATTATTATAATTTCTGTCACATTAACAATAATAATGAATAAACACGGAAATGTACTAAAACTAACACAAATTACTTAAATTACAAAGTCTGTTTCAGGAAAAATCAATGAAATCGTCACTGTAATTAATGATTTCCAATGGAACCTAACGCCCACGTGTTCGATATATGGAGCCGTGTTGAACTTTGAACTTATAAATATTTTATGTGAAAGATATTTAAAATGAATGAGTGTTTGAGTTAGGAAGAGCTTAAGCTCGTAAAAATATACTTCTCATAATTTATGAACATCCTAAGTGACATTTTAGTTATCCTATATTGCAATAACGGCCCTAGAACGTAAAGTTTACTCTTTCGTCGACAGTTCTCTTCTCAATTCTATGAGAAATCACAAAAATCGTAAATTTACTTAAAGAAATATATTTTTTTAATACCACTTAGTTGGCAGACAAGCACACGGCCCACCTGATGGAAAGCGGTCACCGTGGCCTATGGAAAGAAATAATAAATTTAGAATTTAATTTTAATGATTTCATCAGTATTTGAATTGTCTAATTCAGTCATTTATCTAGTTAAAAAACCTATATCTATTCAATTTAAAAACTGCCTAAATGTATATATGATACCTCTGCGTACCTTTTCGTAATTACATAGGCGTAAATATAAATGAATAAAAAATATTACAATCCTAAATATAGTAGTATCATCCATGGTGCTACGTTAAATATAATATCTGATATTTATAACCCGGGTTCAATAACTAATTTATCTTTAACCGAATTTCATGGGTCACTGAAATTTTCAACACTTCAACGCCTCTAATCAGCCTTTCGATGTTTAACCAATGAGTTACAAACTTCAAATTAAATTCATACATTTATACCAGTTTATTTTATCATAAATCATAAAATGAAAAATCACAAAAATTCAAAGTTAAATTTCAAATTCTTACCAACCGTAACAGTACAAAACAAACCATTAAAACATCACCAATAAAATAATCTCCTTTGAATACCGCTTAAAAATAACAGGTAATACTTTATCATATCAATACGTCACACTTTAAAAACATTTTTACACAATTATATTAAGAAAAAAAAATCACTTCACTCACCGTCTATTTATTTAATCACATTGGCAGCACGTAGAACTAGGTTAAGAATAACTGTTTAACTTTGAAGGTAACCGCCGTTTAGCCGCGGAGGGGTACACGTCACCCACTAAGTACGTCTACACCGTATAGTGGTTCGCGTAGCACTGGGAGCCGCGCAGTCTCCGAATCATGTCCGTAGCAGTTCCCAAATGACTCTCGTAGCTGATAGCGTTAGCGTCGACGCTACGAACGCGACGAACTCGTAAATTATGATAAACGCGTTTATTTAATTACACCGATGGGCGACAATTTTTTTTCTTTGATAAAAAAATCTGATAAATTTATTTAAATAATAAATGTTGATTTAATTTATTGATTGAATTGGATACTTTGAGTTAACATAAGTTAGAAAAGTTATTCTAGAAGGTGGAAAATCAGTAAAAGAGAGCAGATTGACACGGCTTCGTCCATTTTCGTAACTGTCATTGTTATAACCAGCCACGAACGTGGAATTTTTTTCTTGCTTTCACTTTTGGAGCTACTACCATTTATAAACACCAGCAGTTGCTTTCTACTTAATAAGCAATATTTAAAAAAATTGGAAATACATTTATTGGGATCTTTTCAATATAATTTGGGTGGGACTGTTGCATGAGGTCATTAAATTGATTTGTGAATCAAACAAGTGTTAATAGGTCCCGCCCTGGATGTTAACCTTTCTGATTCTTTATAGGGTTGGGTTCTGTTACAAATTTTGGAAGATCTGAAAAGGTGGCTGGGGTAGACTGGATGTTGAAGGCGGAGGATCGGGAGCAACACTGTATATTGGGAGAGGCAATCCAGTGGTGGACTTCGATAGACTGATTGATGATTGATTGGTATTTTTTTAAATTTTGTACTGTAAACGTGTTTAATGAATATTGTAGCAAGAAATATTGCCTATTGGTATAATTGATAAAATCACCAGCATCACGCTCCTAGTGATATCCAGGCTGTGGCTACTGCTGACACTTTGAAGCCCGCAGCTACTTATTGTTTTTGATTGATTTGTAGACTTTTACGAGAGCGACTGCCATCTGTACCCCAAGCACGAAACATATTTGTATTCACAACGTAAAGATGTAGAAAGAATGTAGCATTGCGATTCGCTGCCTGCCTAATTTAAACCTGTGTGTGTGTGTGTGTGTTTGTGTGTGTGTGTGTTTGTGTGTGTGTGTGTTTGTGTGTTTGTGTGTGTGTGTTTGTGTGTGTGTGTGTTTGTGTGTGTGTGTGTGTGTGTGTGAAGCCTGCCAATCGTAACGCTCCGTTCACTCGATACGTTTAAGTTACAAATTCTATTTTTTTTTTGTATTACCACAACATCTCATCCAAAGGGTGTTGTAAAAGGCAACGAACGGAAAACAATGCAAACGATATCACTGCGAGAGAAGGCAAACTTGAAATAAAACCATGTACCAACCCGTCTGGCCAGCGTGGAAACAGTATGCCAAGGCCTCCCAATATTTGGAGAGGACTATGTCCAGTGGACGGCGATAGGCTAACTGATTGAAAATCAACAACTTCTAGAGATCCGATTCTCAGCATTCCATGGATTCACCGTGCGGTCGCCGGATCCATAGCGTGATACAGAGAGGAACACGACTGGGACTTGCGACCCAGATGTAGGTTTAGGGTGGCCACCTTGTGATGCATCAGCGCTCACCTCCACCGTCAGTAGTGTTCCCCCCTACCTATCCAAATTTGGTAAGATCCTATCAATGCCGCTTTTGATATTCGCTTTAGTAAAGAGCTTACTGAAGCTCTTGGCAATCCGAGGTCTCTAAGTAAGTTGTACAGGGATTTAGCTGGAATTCCCCTTGCTCCTACTTCTACGACGTAGAGTTTAACCACGTAGCCATATTTGGTTAACTCGTTAGTCAAGTCATTTTTTCCCTTTGATATCCCTTTGGTAAAGACAAGCGTAAGTATAGGTACATCTATACTATTATATAACTGTAAAGTGGTCGTGTCTGTACATTGGAGATATTTTAAAAAAATACTTGGGTTATGTCATGTTAACGATACTGAACACGAAATTTTTTTTTTTTCATTTCCTGTCTGTTTGTCAGTTTGTCTGTTTGTCCGCGATGGACGCAAAAACTACTTAGCGGATTTTGATGCGGTTTTTTTTTGTTATAAGGGGCTTACTCAGACTTAAAATCTTACGTTTATTTGATCGCAATCGGTTGAATAGAACCGAAGATATGAGCAAAGGTCGCGTTAACTGAGATGCACGCGGGCGGAGCCGCGGGCGGAAGGCTAGTAATACAATATTGGTTCACTTATTTAGTGTGTATAATTTTATGATCAGTTTGAATCGCTGTAATAAAATATCAACTCAATAAAAGGTTCAGTAGCAATAAGCTTGTGAGGCATTAGGTACTCCAAGTTGAATTCGGTGATGTTCGAGAAGGCGCTGTTGTCAATAAATATTTTATTTAGTAAAACTTCGAGAAATAAGAATAAACGTCATTGAATGCCAGTTCAAATAAACTTACCTTGAATAATATATTCTCGAAGAGATAAAATGGCGGTATCATCAAAAATCGTTTGTAGTATAAAGTTGATAGGTAAGAAAATAATAGTGGGTATTTTTTGAGGTTTTTTATAATATACTAGCTACTACCCGCGGCTCTGCGCGCGTGGATGTCGGTTATCGCGATCTACCCCATCAGATTGATCTTGACTACCAAAGTATGAAAGTACTAGCTTTTACGCTTTCACGCTCAAACTACTGAACCGATTTCAAAAATTTTAGAAAGCTACATACCTACATGAATATCAAAAGCGGCATTGATAGGATCTTACCAAATTTGGATAGGTAGGGGGGGGAACACTACTGACGGTGGAGGTGAGCGCTGATGCATCACAAGGTGGCCATCCTAAACCTACATCTGGGTCGCAAGTCCCAGTCGCCGTCACGGTGTTCCTCTCTGTATCACGCTATGGACCCGGCGACCGCACGGTGAATCCATGGAGTGCTGAGAATCGGATCTCATCTCAGGTACCAACATAGGCTAATAATCATCACGCTACTATCAGCGATGAACGCCGCCGCGAGCCTGTTGCTCGCGTAGTAATAGTATTACTATAATATTTGGGCGTATAAAACCTAGCAGCACAATTAATAGTACTTAACGAAGTGTGATTCCGCCTTAAAATTAGCGATAATACCCCATTCTTAGCGAGTATTTGAGTGCAAAGATTCTTAATTTCCTTTCAAATATGCCTATTGCACGATATTGCTCTTTAATTAGAAAGTCTTTAATTAACAGGAAAAATGTACCAACACATTTCGATTAGAATTTCATTAGAATTCCTTCATTAAAAGTAAGAGTCTAAGCTTATGTGATGTAGGTACGTTTATGTGGTACATATAGTACTATTAATAGCTTTACTGCCTACTTATAGTACTACAACATAGTTTCATTACCGTCGTCTTGCGCCCAGTTTCCGAAAGGCTGATCAAAGTCAAATTAACTAATCGGCTGTTAAATTTTTTTTCAAGTAGCAATTGGGTTGCCAAATTGATCATCGTGTTGGTTAATCAGCTATTTTAGCCGATACGATGATCAAATTAAACTATTTAACTATGATTTTAGCAACCCAATTACTGCTTGACAAGAGATTTGGCAGCCGATTAGTTGATTTGACGTTGATCAGCCTTTCGGAAACTGGGCGTAGTGTTAGTCTAAAGTTTGCATTTTGGAGAGCAGGGTTTTTTTATACCCTATCCACTGCAGGATGCACCGGCTGTTTTCGCAATTGCAATTCTTATCTTCATTCATTCCAATTCTCTTTGTCATTCCATTTCTATCAAGTATTCCTCTCGCACTTTCATACTACCTTTCGCTCTTTGAGGGGATATGAGGGCATACGGGAATTGTGTACCTACTCTTTATTCCTACCCAGCTATCTAAATGACTTTAATTAATTTATTTTAAACACATTTACAATTTGAGAGCAGCAAGGAGAGCAGGGTTTACTCTTCTACTCTTTTTATGATTTGGTTTATCTTATTCTTACGGGAGCGACTGCTCCAGAGCCTCTCATCTATCAGTCAGGCAGGCCGGTGGAGAAGCTTGCAGATAAAGAATATGATTGGTTTGACAGCCTTTGTAGCGTAGCGGTAGAACGTTCGACTGCTACGTAGGGGGTGTGGGATCGATTTCCGCTCAGTGTAAATATTTGCTTTTTGGGTGTTTCATTATAATACACAATGATATATTATAAACTATAGATATGTTGTCCACACTCTAAAATGGCGACAAAAAAATGATGATTTTTGGTCATCATTTTATGCACCAATCAGAATCGAGACAGTGCGCCACTCAAAAAAAATCGTTTTTTATAATAAATACGTAATAATAAAATATTATTAATAAAAATAATAATATAATTCATATAAATTAATAACATTGACGTATTTTTAGAAGTAGCCAATATGTTGTGTTTGCGCCATTTTTGAAATCTTCGTGTATGATGTATCTATAAAAATAATACATCATTGATAATACATGGTGTACTTACAAAAAAAAAACTAAGAATGTTTATCCGCATTATAGAACCCATAATACAAGCTAGTTAAGCTTTGTTTACTTTGGGTCTAGATAGCGTTGTGTAGAATGTCCTGCAATATAATTTTATTTAAAAAAACACCTTGAAGAATATATCTAATGGCACTTTCATTAAATTACAATTTAAATAAAGAAATAAGAAGAATCAAGAAATAAACTCAGTGTTTAGCGTTCTAGTCTACTTTATACTATGACGAAGCGTCGTTGGTACTATTATAATGCTACGCTACGAACATGCTACGACGTAGTACTCTATGGCTACACTGCTACGACGTAGCATAATAGTTAAGGTTTTTAGTATTACTACAACAATCCACTCAACATAGACTCAGGAGGATTTCCTTTAACTTTTATTCAGACTTGAAAGTACAGACATTATTTTTCCATTTTTTGTACTCCACGACATTTTCTAAACCAGGCGCCTTTGGGGATTAAGTGATTGTCACGTGTAAATCATTGAAAGGGTCTGTACGATCGTTTTACTTTGAATTTGTCTAGCTAGAAAAAATATTTTTTCTTTCTTTCTTCTTTCTTTCTTTCTAATAAAAGAAAAGAAAGAAAGAAAGAAAATAATTTTTAATTACGGATCACACACATAATATTATATCTCATAATATCTCCTCTTTTGATAGAAGTTTTAATTCAAGAAGTCTTTTGCGTGAAAAAGCACCTGATGAGGCCGTCAAGCTGAAAGTCACCATTTTAACATGGCCATGTCTATTAAATGGTGACCCTATTATCCGAGACTTTGCCTTCAGCTTACCATCAGGCGAGGTGAAGTCAAGTTGACGTGTACTTAAAAAATCCATACATTATACATATACCTACAAATACATCTATTTATACAACCATCCATACACTAATCAAAATTTTCGCTTATACAATCCCTACTTATCCCTACTTAATATTATAAATGCGAAAGTAACTCTGTCTGTCTGTCTGTCTGTCTGTCTGTCTCACTTTTACGACTAAACCGCTGAACCGATTTTGATGAAATTTGGTATAGAGGTAGATTAGACCTTGAGAAAGGACATAGGCTATGTTTGGTCGCGATAACCGACCAAAGCTAGTAACTTATAAATCCTTGAAAAGTTTAATAGAAAAAAAAAATATGTACACCAATCGAAGTAAACAAACAAGGGATACGTAATTAACATGAAAAAATGGCGGCCTTATCGTTAAAAGCAATTTTAAGCAGAGATGATGGATTACTACCTATGTATTAGGTATTTTTTCCGGTTCTACGTAATAGAACAGTCCACTTTAGTTAATCGAATATTTTTTTATGGTTTAAATAATTTATTGGTAGGTATTAGGCAATTAGGTGTAGGACCAAATATCATAGTTGGCAAAATATGGGTGTTAATGCGCATCTGCCTACCCCTTTGAGGATGTCCAAATGGTGAATGGGCAAATCTTATAGTCACTTTGTATGAAACACACGGGTAGTGTTGAGATAACCAGTTTTTTCTAGTAACTGTTGCCCCTAGTAACTCACCAACGTAGAATTCTGTGCCCGCTCCCACAGTCCATAGGAACTTATTCCAGCAAGAAGAATAAAAAATAGCCTATGTGTTATTCAAGACTCCCCTATATTCTAAGCCAGATCTGCTCAGCCGTCAGAGAAAAAAATTCCATGTAGGTATAATATCAATAGGATAGGATATTTGTATGACTATTAATTCACTCTTTTCCTTACATCATCTATTATATAAAAATGAATCCCTGATTTATCGGGTTCGTGGCTTACGCCCCTAGTGGTCGACGACCCCGTGGCCGAGGCCCCCGAATTCTATTCAAAAAAAGGCGGTACTAAGTTCGCGGGGTCAGCTAGTCTATAATATAAAAATGAATCCCTAAATGTGTTGCTAAGCGCAAATCTCGAGAACGGCTGAACCGATTTCGCTAATTCTTTTTTTAGAATATTCCTTGAAGTACGAGGAGGGTTCTGACGGAGGAAAAATTAAATAAAAAAAGAATCGGCTGTTAGGCGGTACGAAGTTCGCGGGGTCAGCTAGTTATGAATAAATATTACTTACATTTTTAAATCATTTTTTTTTCAGCAGTTTACGCGAATATTAATAATTGAAATAAAACTACTCAGGAACTGATTCTATCACGATTTATTTGGTACCATGACTAGTGCGATACCGTGTGAACCTAGCTGCTCAAAAGTAACCAAAACATCGGGCTAAGGTGTAGTTAACAAAATAATACCAAAATATCGTGATAGACTTATACGGTCTGAAGTTTATGCGAATCTCACTCATTAAAATAAAACAACTTTTAACGGATTCTATTAGGATACATCTATCTATATATCTATACTATTATATAATTGTAAAGTGGTCGTGTCTGTACATTGGAGATGTTTAAAAAAAAAACTTAGGTTATGTTACGAGTATGTTAACGATACTGAACACGAAAATATTTTTTTTCAATTTCCTGTCTGTTTGTCTATTTGTCTGTTTGTCCGCGATGGACGCAAAAACTACTGGACGGAATTTGATGCGGTTTTTTTGTTAGAAAGGGCTTACTCAGACTTAAAATCTTACGTTTGTTTGATCGCAATCGGTTGAGTAGAACCGAAGATATGAGCAAAGATCGCGTTAACCAAAATGCACGCGGGTGGAGCCGCGGGCGGAAGGCTAGTTTGTTATTATTTACCTACTTTTAGCCCGACATTTCGGCTACTTTTCAGTAGCCTGTACTTTAAGCAATGGTTTTATCTCAATATTTTTCTAAAGTTCAGCATACCAGAACACTGATACAAGTCAGGCAATTTATCAATGTGGGGTACCCATTATCATCTACCGTGGCAAAACGGAGATGCACTCATAGGCCAGTAGTGCTAAGTGCCATTAAGATAGTAAAACTGCCCATTGGATGCGATATAATTGCGACCCGACGTCTCCGCGGGGACTAGTCTACATAAGTGATCTTCTTCTTCCTCTTAGCGTTAATTCCCAGTCGCATCCGAAGCTTTTCAGCTCGGAGTCTGGGGTCCGCTTTACCAGTCTTAACTACAGATTTTGGCTAGACCTCGATATTTTTGCGTGAAGCGATTGCCATCTGACCTCCACGGGAACACCCAACAATTCCGAAATATTTAATTCCGAATTTCAATATTCCGATTTTCAAAATTCCGAATATTATAATTCCTAAGAAACAAAACTCCGAGTATTCAAAAACACGATACTTATTTATCCGAAAGTTATAAATACGAATGTTCATTCTTCCGAATTTCATTTTTACGAATAATTAAAAATCCGTAGTATTATTGGCCCGAAAAAGGTTATTCCGAATTTCAAATTTCCGAAAATTCATTATTCAAATTGAAAATTTGTATCAAAAATAGGTAAAAGTTAAAATTGATTTGACATGTTGCGCATTTAGAGTTGGTTTTTTATAATAATAAATTAATTTTCTCACCAATTATTACGTATAAAAATTAAGCCAAACCCGACTTGCCGTGGTCCTACTGCCGTGGTACTTGTTTGCCCTACACTAGAGTGTTATTTAAAAACCGGAGGCGCGGAGGGAGGGCAGTCCTCGCCCGCAGTAACGAAGCTCAGGCGCCCGGGCGAGCTGGAGCGGCTGAGGCTGGTCGCCTCAGGCGACCAGCAAGCCGAAGCTGCGGAAGCGAGCATGGGTGCCCGAACTTTGTTACGCAAGGGCGGAAGGACTGCACATCCCGTAGCGCCGGAGAAGAGCGAAACTAATGCATGCCTGCATGCTTGCCTGAATGCATGCTTGCCTGAATGCATGCTTGCCTGCATGCATGCTTGCCTGCATGCATGCTTGCCTGCATGCATGCTTGTTACTGAAATTTGTATGGCAACGTGTATTTTGTAATCATTAGCTTAAGTAAATTAAAATAATAGTTCAATAATTCTATTTCCTGTTTACCTCGTGTACCCTGAAAATAGCAACTATCCTACTTATCTCATGCAGGTTTACAAGGCGCTTGATTGTCGGGTTTGTGTTGTTTCGGAGTTTTGATATTCGGAATTCGTATTTATGATATTTCGGATTATTAATAATTCGGAATTGTAATGGTTCGGTATCTTCAAATTCGGAATTTTAATATTCGCAGTTATAACCGTTAGGAATTTTGAAATTCGGGTTTTCAATAAATAGGATTTATGATACATCGGATATCTGACATTCGGAATTTTGAATGATTCGGAATTATGAAATTCGGAATTTTGAAATTCGTGATTGTAATTTTCGGAATAAGGATTTTCGTATTTATGTAGTGTACCCGACCTCCACACCACAGCCCAATGATAACATTAGGCGATATCGAAGCTTTGCAGCTAGACCGTTGTTTTTGAATTTTTTAGGGCTCCAACTACCCGTAACGACTGCCATAGATGTTCTTATGGCAACCGGGACCGACGGCTAAACGTGCTCTCCGAGGCACGACCAGACCAATGCAAATACTCATATTTCATGCACACAAATATTTGCACTGAGCGGGGATCGAACCCGCGCCTCCTGCGTAGCGGCCGCGTTCACTACCGCTACGCCACGGAGGCTGTCGTGTCTACATAAGTGATATACGTTTGTAAATCTTCTTCTTCATCCTAGCATTAATTCTAGTAGCATCCGAAGCTTTCACCTTGGAGTCTAGGGTCTGCTTTACCAGTCTAACTACGAATTTGGCTGAGCTTCGATTTTTTATGTGAAGTGGTAATTTTACAGTTTTGACAAATTTTACAATATTAGTCATTTCTTAAGATATTTTTTCTAATATTTTTTTTTAAATTCAATTATAAAATTTAATAATAATTAGTCATTTCTGTTACTAATTCAGAATTCAGTAAAGGTATTATTCCGTAGCCGACCGCATACGACAACTGCCAACGCATGCAGCAGATCCAGCGTACCCATTACTTGTCAAACTCCGACATGGTTAAAAAGGACGATTGATAAGCAGCAATGAATTACGCGCATCTGCTGCGTGCGTCGGCAGTTGTCGTATGCGGTCGGCTTTGAAATCATACCTTTAGTCTAATGCCTGTTTCTTTTGATCATCTCATAGCTTGAGAAGGCCTTTCTTGGTTTCATTAATCTTTTATTTTTTAAGATTACTAATACTTGATAGAAAGTTCTTTAGAATAGAAATACATAAAATATGCTTAAGAAATTGGTAAATTTCTAATTCAAATTCAATGTTTTGTTGTTTTTGAGTTAATCCGATATTTCGGCGTTGTCGCAAGTGCCATGATCACAAACGTCCGTAAATACCCCGTTGACTTATATAATGGTAGTATAAATAACCATGTCACTCTAAAATCAACCTATTGTAGTATTACTTCCTAATAGTAACTAGTAAGTAATATTTTTAGGTAGGTACCTACTAACACAATGTAATATCTCCCAAACTTATCCTCACATTTCTAGAGATAGTTTCTTGATTAAAATACGACATACGGTGTTAGTGAGATGTGAGGATTCATTAGTAGAACCCATGTCTTAGCTTCCACGGCGACGCGTAATGAGATTGATTCCTCGCTAAAGTCATTTGTTACCGAGTTGATGACGTAACCATGTTGGATGAGATATTGAATTAGAGGTTATTGACCAGTAAGTGCTGTGAATATGTTGTCTGACAGCTTATATGTACAGTACATACAGCTTAAGAGCTGACAAGACTCGATAACAAAATAGTATACCTAATGCAAATAAATGTAATACTTGAGGTTTTCATGTACGAGACGCTTATAAGGGGTCTACCATGAAGCCAATACACCTAAAGATTGGTTATAAGACTCTTCCAAAAACACAAAGGCACTTAATGGAAAATAAAAATATATTGAAAACACACTTGTACTTTTCAGCGACATTTATTATTGAACCTAACCGGTTTCACCTTAAGCCATGCTAAAAGGGTTACATTGACAGTTACATAATAATATCGTGGAATAATACAAGTGTGTTATCAATATGTGTAACAATAAGTTCCATCAAGTGTCATCAATCAACAGTATAGTTATTAAAAAAATTAACAACATAAAGAAATTCTAAAACATTCCACAGAAAATCAATTAAATCTTAATCAGATAATTCAAAATGTCAAAATAATTTAGCTACTGTTGGAATATCATTACCGCCTACTGGTTATCTTACTAATTGGATGCTGGGAGCCCAATGACTCTTGCTTCGAATAAATATTAGGGAACGAGAACAATCGCTGATCTGGAAAATTATTGGAACGAAAGCTCTCTTTTTACACTTAGTTGGATTAAAAATACCGGATTTCGAGTTTTTTTTTCTCTTTATCTGGTTAGAGACCTACGAAGTTTTCAAAGTAGATACAGTGTATAATACGCCTATTATATGCGTATAGTATGATATTTTACCCGAGTCAAGTAAATTAAATAATTCCGTTCATAAATGACTCCGTGTTTTTAAGAATGTTATCAAAACATCTAAAAGTGTGTAATAAGTATGTATATAACCTAAAAATTGTTGATGAAAATTTCTAGAATCCTCTTCTAGGGTACTTGATATTTTATATGTGAACTTTTAGTATCACAATTGGACAGAGGCTGCTCATTGTCATTTTAGATTCGTGTCCATTAAAAATGAACATTATTTTGCAATAAAAAAATATTTTCAGACTAAAAATATATCTCCATAAAAATGAATTCATATTTTTTTTATATAAATGGAATCACAAATAACTTTCAAAGTAAACACGAAAATCGTCACCCAGTTAGTAACTTTGTTATTATAAATTATTTCATCAACTTATATCGATAAGAACTTTACTAATTTAAATTTTGTCAATATCATTTGCGTCGCATTGCTCACCTGGTCATTGGTTGTTTGAAGCGCTGGTAGCCTAGTAGCTACGAACTTGCGAACTCTGTTTCTTTTGGACTTCAGTCGTGAGTTCGAACCTTAGTCATTCCACCAGCGATGCGAACCCCTTCTAACATAAGTAATGAGGTACAGCGTATCAAGAGCGGTTCACAAAAATACTAGTTGATGTCACTGAGTCTCTCTGTCTGTGTGTATGTCTGTCTGATTTTCTGTATATTTGCGCCGTTTATTCAACGAAATGAAAACTTTGCCGATTTCGAATAATCATTACAGATAGCTGGTTTCTGATTCTTCGGGCTATTTTAATTTTAGAAAACGTATTAGGGTAAGAAAACATAGGTGTCGTAGGAGGCGACTAAGGGATAGGGTTGTTCTCCATCCGACAGTAAACATACAGCCCATGTATAAGTGCCCGGTTGACGGTAATAGGCTCGCCCCCTATTACGTGGGAGCGAAAATCATAGTTGGCGAAATGTGGGTGATAATACACCTCTGCCTACCCCTTCGGGGATTTACAGGCGTGATTATATGGTTCCACGTAAAGGAATTAAAACCGACATTCTATTGTAGTGTTACTCGTTGGCACAAAAAAAGTTGCATCCGGTAACACCTGTGACACGTTGGGACAAAAAATATTGTATACAGTAACACCTGTTACACGTTGCGACAAAAAAATGTTGCATCCAATAACACCTGTTACTCCTTAGTACAAAAATTGTTGCATCCAGTAACACCTCTGACTCGCTGCAACAAAAAAATGTTGCATCCAGTAACACCTGTTACTCCTTTTTTTCGCACGATAAAAAAAAATAAAAAAAAAAGTACAAAAATTGTTGCATCCAGTAACACCATCCAGTAACACCTGTGACTCGCTGCGACAAGAAAATGTTGCATCCCATAACACCTGTTACTCCTTAGTACAAAAATTGTTGCATCCAGTAACACCTGTGACTCGTTGGGAATTTTTTTTCCCAACCAGTAACAGTGTTACTCGTTTGGGTGTAACCTTAGTTAGAGTATCCCTACTAATATTATAAATGCGAAAGTAACTCTGTCTGTCTGTCTGTCTGTCTCACTTTTACGACTAAACCGCTGAACCGATTTTGATGAAATTTGGTAGAGAGGTAGGTTAGACCTTGAGAAAGGACATAGGCTATGTTTGGTCGCGATAACCGATATCCACGCGGGCGGAGCCGCGGGCAAAAGCTAGTACATTATAAATATAGAGCGAGCCTATCACTCAGGTCTTTGGCGCCGAGTGTTAGCAGATACTTTGCGACGGTATAGCGCACCTATAGTGAAGTTTCATGCATTACCGAAAGTATCAATAGATGCACTTATTAATGTAGTTTGTTGTTATGAAGTTTTTTGTTCGATTTGATATGCATGGATAAAATTAAAGCCAAAATACAAAAAAAAAATTGCGAATTCATTTTGATGGGTATTGTTTTGCTACTGATTGAGGTTGAGCCAGGAGTCTCGGTACTGTTGATACCCGTGATAGCAGTTCATACTTGTAAGGCGCGCTCTATAGCAATGTATACTCTAAGAGTGTTACTAAATGGGCATAGGTATACCTAAATTATAATAGGGCTCAGCTCGGTATCTTCATAAACACGATGTTTGGACAACCAAATGTTATTGATACGTCCATAAAAGTTACGACTTATCCTTAAAACTTTCGTTAGCAGGAAACGTTAGACAGTTTTATGTATGATTTTATTAGATACCCGAGAATTTTTATACATTTGTAAGTACTTCTATATGTTCCTTCTCTCTATTGGTACGAAATTTCTAATATATGTCGGTAGTCTGTATTAGTTTACGATCTACCTTTATGTGCTTTAGAAGTTCTATCCGTATTGTCCACAATTTTATGACTAAGCGTCTTCGCTGCGTGTCGCGGGTGCGGGTCGCGGGTGCGGGTTGCGGATGCGCGCGCAGTGCGTCCGCCTGTCCGTCGCGTGTGAAGGGTATCCGCCTTACGCAGCGCTGCTCTTGAAATAACATGAAACAAGCACGCGAAGCGGTCGCGCCGTGTGCCCGCTAAACGCAGCGAAGGCGATACCTTACCTTACCTTACTTAAGAACTCGTACCACTTCGAAATCATAGAGTATTTTTTTTTTATTTAAGTCGGATTCCTCCGTAGGGCAGTAGGAATACAACACTATCCGATTCGATCCAAGGTAGATACAACGCTGTGACAATGCGAGTGCACGCGCGGCTGACCCGAACAAATGTTTTCGTCCGAATATGTCGAGACCGATCGTCGGAAACACCTATTATTATTATAGTATTTCAAACTATTGACCACCTCCGTGGCGCGATGGCGTAGCGGTAGAACGTTCAACCGCTAAGTCAGATATCGCGGGTTCAATTCCCGCTCATAACAAATATTTGTATGCAGGTAAAAAAAAATTATAGGCTAAGTATGTTTATCCGCATTCTGAAACCCAAGCTAGTTTGTTAATTTTATATCAGAATGATATCAGATGTAGCTGCACACGATTATTAATATACTAAATGGAGACTACGCAATATTATATTTCACATATTAGATTGAAACTTAGAGCTTATGTCTACGTGTTTTCACTTCAGACCTTAAGTGGACGAACTATTATTTTACTACAAGACATATCATACTGTAAAACAAATATTTTTAAAGCTTATGGAAAGTAATGAGATATCGAATAACGCCTCCTATAATTGGTAATTAAGTTTCGAATGTTAACAGGCGGGCATAGTATGAGACAACCAATTATTCATTATAGCGACTATAGAGTGATGATACAAAAGATAAAAAGAATGTGACAACTAGGTGTAATCTTTGTTCTACTGAAAAGTAGTCGAAACTTTGGGCTAATGTAAACAATTCCAAATAAATCACGATAGAATTCGTTAAAAAATGGATTTTATTTCAAAAACAGTGTTAAAAGCGTGAGTTAAAACGAAAAAATATAGGACGAACAAACGAAATATAACCGTTTCTTTTTGAAAATTCAAAGTATGAGAGGCGTATTATTTATGGTTACGTTCTTAAGTGTAATTCATATAAAAAAGAAAGACCACAAAAATATACAATTCACATCTCAGTACGATTGAAATATTTTGCTGTATAAATTAAAATTCCTTCACTAAAGTAATTATTAATTATGAATTGTGTATAAGGTTCTCTTTCTACAAAATTATGGTGGTTGAATAGGGTTAACACACTGGTCCCTGGAATTCGTCCCCAGTGCCCATTCGTCCCTTCATAATTTTGAGGTGCCCACTCGACCCCTGGTCTATTTTATAATTAAAATCTACAGCAACTTTTTTCTAGCGTAATAATGGCACGGCTAATGCAAATTTGTCTCTATTACATGATACATAGTGTATCTTTAAAACTCGAGATATACTGGCAGCACACTTGCCAGTATTAGTGAAACGGTATCTGCCCGACCTGCACAAAAATAGCAACGCAAGGCCCTGACTTCGCTTTCACCGCACAACCCCGATAGTATCTTTATCGGTCCGTAAACGTGGACTGTAACACATGGAGCCCACATAGGTAGCCCCATAAATAGCGCTTAACGCATTAAATGATCGACCCCGTGCTACCTTCGATAACAACACCAAGATGTACCTAGATCCCTCACTCCCCCCGCGCGCCCACAAGGTGCATCACGTACCGTATATCGCTGCTATTGTTTAAAATCAAACCTACAGTAAAAGTTTACATATGAACGATAAAATCTATACCATCTTGTGGACAGTGAATCAAGCTTTTTAGTGCCTCAAACAGTAGCTCAATCCGTCAAGCCATTTGGAAGTTATCCCCGTTTTTAAACTACAGTGACTGCAAATTTTTCAAAAATACACTCAAACCTACACATCGGGTGATATGACTCAGCAACGAACTGTGACACCATTGGTGAGTCGAAGAAATACTTATGCGGCAAGCACTACCTTATAAGGTAATAAACCAAACACTGTCTCTTACTACTGCAGACCACAAATATACTATCACTATTTTCACGCTTCGAGATATCGTCACCGTAGCTTAGCCGTAATAGGGGTCGACTTGCATCGTGTTGGCATTGGGTTCGAATCCAAGCTCTCAAAGGACTTTTTGCAATTATAATTTTTGTATCTTCTAAGCAAACATGGTTAGAAACTCAAACAAAACGAAACGAACCCCCCCTACTACTCCAACGCCTTCACCATCGCAGACGGAAAAAGCGCCTGATACTATTGTTACCGCAAAGTCTCTCGAAGGCGAAACTCAAACGCTCTCTGGCTCGTTGTCCTCCGATCACAACTTGATCACGGCCAATATAAGAGATCGGAAGAAAAGAAAAATTGACGAAGATGATATCACTATCACTACCACCTTAAAAGAAATGTTCACCGAGTTCTCAAATGAACAGGATAAACGATTCCAAGTGCTACAAAATACTATTTTGAAAATTAGTGAGCAAAACGTGGAGTTGCGGGAGAGCGTAGTCATGATGTCTGCAAAGCACGACGAAATTCTTTATAAAATTTCCTGTCTAGAAAAACGGAGACAAGACGACAAAAAAGCTATTACACGACTGGAAGAAAAAATTGAGTCACTGGAACGAAAAACACGGACAACGGGTATTGAAGTAAGAAACTTACCGAAATCTCAGGGAGAATCAAGGCAGGCGTTATGCAATGTTATCAAAACAGTGGGTGAGGCCTTGGGTGTCAGTATTTAACCCAATGAAATACGCGACATTCACAGGCTTAATACTAAGGATGACTCAAATCCGGTCATAGTAGATTTTTCATCGGTATTGCTGAAGGAGAGAGTATTAAACGGAGTGAAACAATTTAACAAAGATAAGACTAACATACAAAAATTTAATACCACTCATTTAAATCCCAGTATTCCTAAAAAACCGATATTTATATCAGAGACACTAACTTATAATACCCAAAAGCTTTACTATCTAGCAAGAACTTTTCAAAAGACCCATAGCTATGCCTTCTGCTGGACTGCCAACGGTATTGTATATCTGCGTAAGGAGGCTGGCGCCCCTCAAGTTCGAGTTACGAACGAATCAACAATCGATTCACTAAAGAAAGAACAATGACTAATTTTATTTTGTTTGAGTCATTGTGCCGTTATTGAATGTGCTTGTTTTATCGACTGCAATTATATAAGCTCCCCTTATACAAGTATAACATGTGATAAACTATGTTGCGATGTTTCGGCCCGTAATGTACAAATTCATGTTTTTTATTTATGTAAACTCTGCATGCTTAACTATAAGTACACTTTTAAACAAACTACACTACATACATATCATCACAAACACCTTGTAATCTCACTTATATACACATTATACACACTTATACACGCACACTTATATACACATATTGAACATGCACTGAATAGCAGCCAAAACTGCCCCAATATTAAACAAATATACGTATCATACTATCAGCGACTCCCTCCCTTATGTGACTATTTTTTGAAGCATTTTTTCCCAACTATTGACCATGGCTAATAATAATTTGAATAATGAATAATACTTCTAAAAATAGAGGTTGCTCAGAGGGCTATTTTGAAGTTATGTACTTTTAAACCATTCAAATTTCCAACTAAGTTATTATACGAATATTGCGGGGTCCTTACAGTCCGTCAGCTCTTTCTTACAAGCATAATCTTAAGGCAACATTCTATTTTGGAACATGACCAAGCAATGAAGGCGAAGCGACGCAATTATGTGGTGTGTGAACGCACATTTAAACCGAGGACTTCGTTTATCCGCAGATTTTTCTCCTTCTTGGGACCTTATGTATACAATAAAATAAATAAAGTAAATGAAATATATCATTTGGGGAGTTTGGCCGTCCGGAGATCATTGTCTGACTGGTTCATTAAATTATCGTACGATGAAACTGAGGGTATGATGACAGTCTTCCAGTGAGTCTTATGTTTATTTTGCTGAATCTGAAATGCTTTTCACTGCTTGTTACTACTAGTATCTATTATACACACACACACACACACACACACACACACACACACGCACACACACACACACACACACACACACACACACACACACACATACCCATTCACACACACACACACACACACACACACACACAAACACACATACTTCTGCATGCACAATTTTTGACTTTGATTAATTATTGCTTTTGCTTATTCTCTCGAGACTAAATTTGTTTCAAACACACCTACAAATGTAACAAAATCATAATAATTATTAATAGACCTATCGGGAGGAGTCGCTGTCTGCTGAAATACAGGCTTCAAGCCTAGCTCAGCAGCAGTTGCTACAATCACTGAATAATTTTATATTAGAAACTGAGCTAATTTTTATATAATTTGTAATTAAATTCCATTAATACATGAATAATTCCTGTGATAATACTCTTGTACTAAATGCTAACTATGTGGTGTACTTTAATTTTAGCTTTGTATGCTGTGATATTTTGTAACCATTTTATGTAAGCAATAAATATTATTATTATTAAAAAAAAAAAAAAAAAAAAAAATACTCTTATGGACTTCTGTTTACATGCTATTTTAAACTTAGATAATTTTTTTGTAGATGAAAAAAAAACTAAAATATTTTTATTAATTTGTATGACACGAGAAATACTTGTGCAGGTGTCATGTTTATTTAGGGTAATTCATCAAAATGATATATGGAACTCGCGAGCGCACACGTTGGCACCTTTCGATTTCATTTTATTTTTTTGTCGTTAACTCGCGCTCATATAAAAGTACAGTCAGATAAAAATATATGAAAACAAAAAATATCTTAGAGTTCGATATAGACATTATAATCGATTGGAATAATTAGCATAATAAGTGCTTTAAAATTTTATTCAAAATTACAAGGTAATTCTTTGATCGATTATACAAATACAAGGTAATTCTTTGGTCCGTTATACAAATACATACAAGGTAATTCTTTGGTTGATTATACAAATACAAGGTAATTCTTTGGTTGATTATACAAATACAAAGTAATTCTTTGGTCAATTATACAAATACAAGGTAATTCTTTGGTCCGTTAAACATATACAAGGTAATTCTTTGGTCCGTTAAACATATACAAGGTAATTCTTTGGTTGATTATACAAATACAAGGTAATTCTTTGGTCGGTTATATAAGTACAAGGTAATTCTTTAGTCGGTTATACAAACACAAGGTAAATCTTTGGTCGGTTCTACAAATACCAGGTACATATTTATATAGTCGGCCATACAAATACACGACTTCGTTGTATATGTGTATTGAGTTCTATTAACAACTTTATTGCCTTATATACTCACCTGCAAACTTAAACTTTAAAATTAAATGGAAAGCGACAAGTGGAAATATTATAAAAATTGTTATAATGAGTTCACTTTCTTGCACACATTTGTAGGTATATAGTAATATTTTTAATTTTAACCTAATCTAATTGCTTCCATTAACTACAAAAACAGAAACATACATTCTTTTTTCAAACTAAACTATAGAACGTAACAATTCAATTACAGTTTTTATTATAAAAAATGCTTTCTGAGTAAGTTAATTACATTTGTGACAAAAAAAGGTTTGATAAAAGCTTTTGTTTAAAAGCTTCGAAGAATTCATTATCGATAGTGTACTAGTTTTCTAGGTATCGTTTTTTATTAACTACTGCACAAACCTCTGTATTCGGTATTTTGGCAACAAATACAGAGTGTGAAAATATCTATATCTTCACACTCTGTATTTGTTGTGTATATTTTTATGTTTTATTCACAATTGGAATACTAAGCTTATATTTCTGTGGTGTTAAAGTAAAAGGGGATGAGTCAAAAAATTTGAAAAATGAGTTCTTTGTGTATTTGCATACTAAACATCGATACGTAATACGGTAAAAAGGGAACGAGTCAACATAATGTACTATTATTTGCGTAAAACTCAAATACAAAACGAGCTTTGTTAAAAAAATAAAACATTGAATAAGTAAAGAGAGCTAAATCTAGTCGTCTCGTTTTTGCCCAAAAAAATAGTGTTTGAAAGTTTAAGCAAAATGAGACAAGTCGAGACATCTCGAAATGCATAATCGTCGTGTTGTGTCAGTTTCATTTCGCGCGCGAAGTTGACGTGTTTTGATCTGCATAAAAAATAATGATATTGTGTTTTTCAAGTGTTAGGTGTGGCAATTTATACAAAAATGAGCAGGATTGATAAAATAGATCATAAGTTTCTAGTTCCTGGACATACGCATATGGAGTGCGATTCAATCCACGCTCAAATCGAACGTAAGAAAAAAAGAACTGATATGGCTATACATGTTCCCAGAGACTGGCATAATTTGGTAAGAGTGACGAGTCCAAACATTACTGTCGTAGACATGAAAAGCGATATGTTTTTGGATTTTGCTAAATTATTTAAAGGGCCATTGCAGTTACGAAAAGTAGATTCCTCTGGTGATAAATTTATATGGCATGATGTGAAATGGTTTCAATTTAGTGGTGACAACGCACCAGGTGTAATTAAATTTAAAACTAAATTAGATAGCACAACTGAGTTTAAAGAAATTAGTTTTTGCAGAAGGGGCAAAGCAAGTGAATGTTTGAATCCTGAGAAATGTTATGAAGGCCAAGTGCCTATAGGTCAAGAAAAAAAGAAAGACCTACTAAGTATTCTACATTTAATTGATAACAGTTGCCATGATTTTTATAATAACTTGGTAACTAATACAAACACATGCGATATCGATCCCGATCTTGAAGAATTCAACGATGTCTAAGTCTCTAGTGTTGGACTGTATTTAAGTTAGTGTTTAAGTTTTATTGGGACTATTATAGTCATTATTTGTATGCCAATAAAACTGTTTCAATTAATAAATTCATTTATTATAGTAACTGAATGTCAATCTATTCAATTTCATAAATAAAGCAAAAGCTATTAACATAAATAAATAATACATCATCATCATCATCATCATCATTTCAGCCATAGGAAGTCCACTGCTGGACATCATCATCATCATCATCATCATTTCAGCCATAGGAAGTCCACTGCTGGACATAGGCCTCCCCTATAGATCTCCAATAGGACCGGTTGGAAGCGGCTCGCATCCAGCGCGTTCCCGCGGCCTTAATGAAGTCGTCTGTCCACCTTGTGGGTGGCCGTCCTACGCTGCGCTTGCCGATACGTGGCCTCCATTCGAGGACTTTTCGACCCCATCGGTCATCAGTCCTCCGTGCTATGTGCCCTGCCCACTGCCATTTCAACTTGCTAATCCGCTGGGCTATGTCGGTAACCTTGGTTCTTCTACGGATCTCCTCATTTCTGATTCGATCTCGCAGAGAGACTCCGAGCATAGCCCTCTCCATAGCTCGTTGGGCTACTTTAAGCTTACTCATAAGGCCCATAGTGAGGGACCACGTTTCAGTGCCATAAGTCATCACTGGTAACACACACTGGTCGAAAACCTTCGACTTGAGACACTGAGGTATGTCAGACGAGAAGACATTGCGCAATTTTCCGAACGCTGCCCAGCCAAGTTGGATTCGGCGATTGACCTCTTTCTTGAAGTCGGACCTACCTAACTGGACTACTTGTCCTAGGTAGACGTACGGGTCAACAACTTCAAGAACCGAGCTCTCAACAGATATTGGGGTAGGTACAACATGGGCATTGCACATCACCTTTGTCTTGTCCATGTTCATTTTAAGACCCACCTGTTGAGAAACTCGGTTGAGGCCTTCGAGCATCGTGTTGAGATCTTCCATCGATTCTGCCATGACTACAATATCGTCGGCAAATCGGAGGTGAGTGATGTATTCGCCATTAATATTGATGCCGAATCCTTTCCAGTCCAGGAGCTCGAAGGCATTCTCCAAAGTGGCCGTAAACAGTTTCGGAGATATCACGTCTCCCTGTCTTACGCCTCTTTTCAAAGGGATCGCCCTCGAACTCTGTTCCTGTACTCGAACCGACATGGTGGCGTTATTATACAAACACTTCAACACTTCGATGTACCGATAGTCAATACGGCACCGCTGGAGAGACTCAAGCACAGCCCATGTCTCGACCGAATCAAAGGCTTTCTCATAGTCCACAAACGCTAAGCAAAGTGGCAAATTATACTCTTCGGTCTTCTGTATAACTTGCCGCAGCGTATGGATGTGGTCTATGGTACTGTAGCCTCTTCGGAAACCGGATAAATAATACATAAAGAGATAATTTTCAATAACATAAATATTTATATTTTATTTTTGTTAAGGTAAAATAAGATATGTCAGTTATTATTATAAATAATTAAATAATTAAAAAAATAATAATTATAAAAAGAAGGTTATTTTATTATATAAAGTTAAAAACAAATTTGTGATATTTTTTAATATATATTTCTGATTAAACTATGTTTATCTTAAAAAACAAAAGAGTATTTTTCTTTAATGACCTGTACTGAAAAGTTGTTATTTTGAACTCATCCCCTTTTACCTTGACACCACAGATTTCACTAGGTGCTTTCAGAGATGAAAATTGATAAAACATACGTCCGAATACAACAGTTTCTTTTTATAATCAAATGCAAAGATTTGAAATAGACTGTATTTATATTATGATATTTTTGTTTCGGTTTAATAATCTAAATAATAAGGCTTAGGAAAAGAGTGTTTTTTTATACCACTTAGATTTCAGACAAGCACACGGCCCACAGATCTATTCAGAATCTAAGCGTGGGACTTCATTACTAATGACTAATGACACTGGTGAAGTGCTAGAGAGAAAATGCTGAATACAGAAATAAATTGCAGAAGTTAGAAATGTCTTAAAAATTGTATCTAGTATTTTTATGTCTATAATTCAAAATAAAGAAGGTTGCGGTGATGAGTCCAATTTTCCACAATTACCGCATTCACGCCTAATACTTGCGGAGCCATACCGATGCGTGTGTTTAGTACGTTATAATATAGATAAATTTAATTTAAGTTGTACAAAAGAAACCAAATTATAGAAGGGAGCGTTGGGAGAGTGGACCTCGGATTCCGAAATCTGATGCTTTCGAAGAACAACGAATTCTGAATAGAAACTAAACTAATATAAAAAAAATATATTGTTCGTATTTTATGCACTGCCGTAACTTTCATTTCATTCGGATGTAGGTACTTTTAATGGAATCCCTTTGATTGCTCGCCCACTCAGAACCTTTTGATTACTCCACATTATCCAACAGGGTAGTTGGCCTTTTATGTTCCAGCTATATGATAACATATTCTAGCACCTTCACGAAGGGATTAATTACAACAATCTTCAGGCAATGTTGTGGTAGTTATACGTAAGCCTGAGTATATTTGGCATAATGCCATCTAGCGGAATCAAACTGAACTACAATAAAACTACGAATCCTACATCGCACATTGAAAATATTTACGCTACTGAGTATATCAGATAATGCCTTTTAGCTAGCAAGTATTGTTCTGCCATTGTGGTGTGAACATTTTCTTTATGTGTTCATCTTTTACACAAAAAATATTAAAACAAGTATTACTCTTTTTTTTCCCTTTCCTTTAGTTACATTTTCAGTCTAGTTGTATAATAGTCATTACAGTTATTGCAACTGTACTAATAAACCTTTATACAGATAACTGTTATTGTTAATATTGCAGTAATTGCTAGTATATCCATAAGTCGTATTAAGCTTAACAATGTTACTGTTGTGCTGCCATGGCAATTGTGGTATTCAGTTAATCTAATTATATTTGATTCTGAAGACTGACACTAGACATACTCGTATTAATTCTCACAGCATAATCGACACGGTCACTTCAATTGAAGAAATAACAACATGACAAACGACAAAATTTAGGACAGGAGGATGCTTTGAGGTTTTTTATTAAGGCACTTTTTAGCTTCATAATATGTATAAGACTGGGTTTGAGTATCGTTTCTTTTACAAACGCTTTTATTAGTTTTGTACTAGGTAAGTGCGTAATGGAATCTTTGAACTCAATTTTCAAAGATTTCGTTATACTTTCACGTCGAATTAATTTTGAAATTTTTCACTTTTATTTAGAACTGATGGAAATACAGATTTAAATATTATCGAACTAAAGAAAAAAAAAATATTACCTACTTTAAATACATTTGAGATTTAAATTCATTATCTAAAGTCCGACCAATAAAATAAAAAACCCGTACTGGGGGCGCCAAAAACATCTATGATATGACAACACCAAGTATAGTGATACACATGTAAAATGCCAAGTTTTCAACACACTTGCTTATGAACAGGCTTTTATTTCCCCGCAATTAAGCACGGAATGACACCTAATATAAAACTGACTTTTTCATTGCTTCTTCTTCCTCCTAGCGTTATTCCCAGTCGCATCCGAAGCTTTCAGCTTGGAGTCTGGGTCTGCTTTTACCAGTCATAGCTACAGATTTGGCTAGACCTCGATATTTTCCGTGAAGCGATTGCCACCTGACCTCCACGACCCAATGTTAACATTAGGTGATATAGAAGCTTTGCAGCTAGACCGTTGTTTTTGGACTTTTTAGGGCACCAACTACCCGTAAAGACTGCCATAGACGTTCTTATGGCAACCGGGACCGATGGCGTAACGTGCTCTCCGAGGCACGACCAGACCAATGCAAATACCCATATTTAATGCACACAAATATTTGCACTGAGTGGGGATCGAACCCGCGCCTTCTGCGTAGCGGCCGCGTTCACTACCGCTACGCCACGGAGGCTGTCATGTTTTTCATTGCTATTATTCACATAAGTGAGTTATAGACTTCTTTTTTTTAATTTCATTGATTAAGTTGCTTTGTTCTTAAAAAAGTTTCGATGCAAAAAAGATCGTGTCCAATATTACAAACGAATTAATATACCTATTGCTTGCTCATTTCATGCAGCTTCAGTTCGTATTTTAAAAGATAATTTCAACTTGTAGTACGTGTTTAATATACAAAACTTTCACTAAAATGTATTTTTTTTTTCTCTGTTAAAAAGTTAAGTTTTTCCCTGTTAAGTTTTCTGGTTAAAATAGAAAAATAGACGCGGCGTGTTATACTGGTTACAAGGACTGGGCACAAATCACAACACAGTAGTATCCGTATAATAGTTTACTGCTTGGAATGGTAAATTTATACAAGTTAGACATACAGTTACATTACACTATGTATAGAACAGGGACCACGCGATATTGTTTTTCGGACTGCATAAAATTCTTGTATTTTATGCCTAACAGCACAGAGATCAAAATAGTCGAGCATTCTTTTTTGCGTTAGGCTTATTTTTCTTAGGCGTAGAAAATACATTTGACGTTTGACCTTCTCTTCGTATTTTTATTACAGAAGATCGGGATATACTTAAAAATGTGAATAATAATTAGTCACAGTAAAATCAGTAGATTAGGCCAATTTCAATTGCACGTACCTACTCTATGATGTACCTACCCGTCATGTTGACAACAAGGTCCGTGATGTTATTTAGAGGAACAGAGTCCAATCCTTCCTACTTTTTATCCGACAAATACTTTGTTATATTATAAATTACTTTTCTTAACTGGCTTTTAATAGTTTTCGGCATATTACTATAGTTTTGTAGTTTTGTAGCGCTCTCAAACTCAACAACACGCACAATTGACACCACACTGACAGACATGACATGACATTGTACAGATTGTTACCATATGAAGAAATTAGTTCCAATAGTTTACCGCAATATGGCGAGGTATTTTATTTTACTGGTCGGGCTTTACATACATTATTCATTATAGTCTGCAAGGTGACAACGCCTTAGTGATACTTTCAAATAGAATAAAACAAAAGGAACGGTGAGGTCAGTAAAATTGTATTAGCATTTAAGTAGCACAAATTGTTATTATTCAAGATACGAAGGAATTCTGTTGAAACTGTCGACTTACCGCCCAATGTTCCTTTCTCCATGGCTTTCCCCGTTTATAGCTGCAACATTCTATCAAGGTTTTCACTAAGCAGGTACATTTATAAGCTGATTACGACATTACTCAACCCTCCATCTCAGATTTATAGGTTCAATATTTTTACCCACCAGTTAATACGACATAAAAATGTAGGCGAGCGTTGACGAAAGCCGATAGCTATCGTGCCTCGTCCCCGAATTCCATTTATCCACAATATCGCCTTCAGGACGCCTTAAGTATTCTTATCGGCCTAACGACTGCCGCCATCTAGGGGTATTAATGCGAACCAAAAATGAATGCGAGGGTCACACATATTTAGTGATGTGGTATTAAATTTCTTTGGTCAGATGTTTCATTAAGTCTCGGTGGACTTCTCCGCTTGGTCTGTCATCTCTCTCATCCTAGCGTTAATTCCCAGTCACATCCGAAGCTTTTCAGGTCGGAGTCTGGGGTCCGCCTTACCAGTCTTAACTACAGATTTGGCTAGACCTCGATATTTTTTCGTGAAGCGATTGCCATCTGACCTCCACAACCCAATGATAATATTAGGCGATATCGAAGCTTTGCAGCTAGACCGTTGTTTTTTTTTTGGATTTTTTAGGGCTCCAACTACCCGTATCGACTGCCATAGATGTTCTTATGGCAACCGGGACCGACGGCTTAACGTGCACTCCGAGGCACGACCAGACCAATACAAATACTCATATTTTTGAACACAAATATTTGCACTGAGCGGGGATCGAACCCACGCCTCCTGCGTAGCGGCCGCGTTCACTGCCGCTACGCCACGGAGGCTGTCTCTTTTGGTCTCCGCTTGGTCTTTCATAACTAAAAACAATCTTCAGGTGCGAATTTCTTTGCGTATTGTTATCTTTTATTTTCTGTTTCCTCTTTAACGTAGTGGTACATGATTGGAAGCCTTTCTTCAAGTCCTTTAAGTTTTAGACAATCGGTTAGACTAAATAAAGACACAAAATAAATAATAGAACTGCCAGACAAACAAAATCAACCAATATTTTCCTTTACACATTACGTATTCATCGACAGATCTCAATACAAAGAAATTCTAAAAATCAAATAGAAGAAATACACAATATAATGTTCCACGATATTTTATGATAATATAATATTCTAGCACTTTAGTCGCCGATAGTACAATACTTGAGTGTTTTGATAGATCATCGGAAATAGCCTCCTTTGTCTCATTTTCCTTACAACTTTCATTCCGAAGGCTTCAAACGAGGGTGATTTATTAATTCCGTTTGCCTCGACAAGCAAATAAGTAAAATATTATTATATAATTTTTGTTATTGTTTGCGTTTTTTTTGCCTAGAGTAGTAAAATTACGTTAATTTAGAATGATATAAGCATCTCCACTTTATTCTAGATATCAGCAATACATCCGAATATATTCTTATTAGACAAAATATTATGATCACCATGGTAAAGTGAATTTTAACATTACAGAATTACATCCGTTCCATTAGGAGTTATCGCGAGGAAATCTGCCGATATTTTTAACAAAGGTAGAGTAAAATGGGATTGCCGAAGTCAACTGGGGAAATAATACAAGTACCTACACCTACAGACAACTGCAGCCAAACAACAGCTGTACCTACTTACATACAGAATATTGTGATCCTTCCTTACGTTATTAAACCTACCAGTTAAACCTGGTCTCTCTAAGCCGTGACTTTGTTTGGTATTGCTCATTCCCGTGAGAATTTTGGGATACAAAGTATATGTAAACACTCTTGAGTTTGATTGATTGGAAGGATCTATCAAAATAATGAGTCAATCCATCTACTTATACAGTTTGTCGATTATGGACATTTAACCGTTTGGAATCTGTAGTACCTAGTATTTTAGCGTTTACAATCAGGAATGGTTACAAATACCAATCTATAACATCTTTAGCTGCAGTTGACAATGACTTAGTAAAGTGGAATACTTTCCACTTTACTAAGTCATTTGTCAACTGCAGCTAGCAAAAGAGGGGAGGAAAAGAGGAGACAGGGAAAAGTAAAGAGGAAAGGACCGTGAAGGCTGTGCGTGTCTCACACCTAAACTACCCTACCATCTTAGAATCTATAGTAGGTTAAACGAAAATTCATTTCAATCATAACTGAACTTTACATTTCAATATAAAACAAATACAGCCGCTCACGTTCAGCTGCGACCTTCAATTACCGACGTAGCTTTCAGTGCCTAATAAAAGGCAAAACTCCACATCCACGTTAAAGCGGAATACTCACGACATCAGCGTATAAACCTAATACAGTTTCATGTTGCCAAAACCGAGTTAAGTAATAACAAGTTCTAAAAGTTGTTCACACAATTTTCATTTAGTTACGCTGTTTATTTATACGATTATGAAGGGCCAAAGTTTTCTAATTAGTTTGATTTTTGTTGTTGCGTGTTCGTGTTTGGTTTCCGTTTTAGCGTCAGAAATTATTTTGATGAGTTTTCTTAACCAATTAATTTGAGCCACTTCTGTGCATTTTTGATAAGAAGATTTTGAAGTACACACCTTTTGTGGCAACTTCAATTTCCCACCTTTGTGAGCTAGTATTTCTCAAAGATGGGACCTAAAAGCAAGGGCTGGTACAGTGCCTCAAGAAGGTGCTAGAACTTGCCTCTCTATGATGTATCGAGGGGCAATGATACTCCACTATGTGTTCATGGAGGTATGGAAAGAATGACAGTGAAGACAATGCAGCAGTAAGAATTCTCATGAAGGAACGGCTGAAGAGGCACCAAGGTAGCCTTTTTACCAGTTGATGCAGATACTAATCGGGCTTGGTTGCTTTGGAGAGTTTCTGCATCCGGGAGCCAACGCCCATGTAAAAACACTACTAAAGCTGTTCCTTGGATACACCGGTTCTTACATTTACAAGATACCCAGCTTGATTGAAACAGTTGAGCGACCTTGAAACAGTCTACGGAGCAGCGAGCCTCACGATGCGGACTTTAATGCTGGCTATGGGCAGTAGCGAGACTGAATTGCGAACAGAGATCGACTCAATATCAGTCTTAAATATCTCTTGGTAATAAAATAAATATGCTTCAAATTTCACTTGAATCAACTCAGTCGTTATGTCAAGAAATAATATAATCATAATAAATACTCACTCACAAAGTTTGTCATCTGTTCAACCCTTGCTCGTGGACGTTGAAATTTGATTAAGATATCAAACAATGATGTTATTGATGCAATATATTATGTACAAAGAACAAGCTTAGCAACCGTATATAATATTTAGTGGCACTTTTAACCCTGAACTGATAATAATATTTATCAGTTTAGGGTTAAATATGCAACTAGTGATTTCTGTACAGAAATGAATTCATTTATTTATTGAAATCACTTATCAAAAGTACAAGTTAGTAAACATAATAATTTTTTTTAATAATGATATGTACTATTTTTTTTAACTAATTGTAAATAATTGCATTTTTGTCCACGAATGTTTTTTTATCATTATCATAATAATGTAATTATGAACTGTCGTGTTTATACAGGTTATTAATGTTCACAAAGAAATTTATAACTCTCGCTATAAATATCAGTGGTATAAGTTTATCCAGGCTCCCTTAGCCTGGTTACTCTGTAAATAAAGTTAGTTTTAGGTAGCATTTTAGAAAGTTCCAAGTGTGTTAAATCAATAGGAAAACATACTTTGTTGAACCAGTGGATATCTTATCATAACAATTCTACCAAACCACTATTTATGAGGATTAAGATGAAAGATGCTTAAAAGTTCTTTCACTAAGAACATTCTTCGTAGCATTTGAGTATTTGCGGTATTCTGAAAAATACCAGGCTATTTTGTATGATTATATTTACCATTCACACACAGTAAGTAAAGTATTTTTGTCTCTATAATTTGAATTCGATTACAATAATTATAACAATATCGTAACAATTCGTCAGCTGAGAGTTTTAAATATGGCACAACAATGCTAAATCATCAGTTGATGATTAAATCATCTGGGTAATTTCACGATGCCTAATTTTTTGCTAATTTCGGTGGTATTTTTCAATCATAGGTTTTCCGAAGTTCTTTTAAACACATCAGTATTCTAGATATTCTAAAAGAACTCCATTAAATTTTTTCATCGTAAAACCTATGATTGAAAAATACTACCGAAATTAGCAAAAAATTAGGCATCGAGAAATTACCCATCTGAATATACATAACTTAACTCTTTATTAAAGCATTATATTTCACCAAATTGAGATGTGACAAAAAACGTTTGAACAGAAATTTACTACGAGTATATTACTTGGATCCTCGACAAATGTATCTGCTCATAATATACCTGGCGTATTAGTAGTAGGTAATAATACGATGAAATCTTCACACTACTTGCCTCAATGATCAATCACTAAAAATTTAAGTTCATGAAAAATATTTTTAGTTAGCAACTGAATTTCGTGCAAAATTTCAGACAAATCCATCTAGCGTTATATCTATAATTACATAACAAAATAGAAACAAAATTTACATTTGCGATTTCAGGAGGACGCAAAATTGTATATCAAAAGAATAGTGAAACACTAGAACTGAACTTGGCTATTCTGTGTCAAGTTTTTCGCTCTGAATTCGAATCTATTGATCAAATTCCAAGAATGATTCTGAACAGTAGTCTTAACAATAGCATCGTAGAAAAAACAATATAAGGAACTAGATATATTATTATGAAATGGGAAAATGTGTTAATTTTTTGTTTCCTTTATACAATAAAGGGCCTGAGTGCCTTTTTTGCCTGTAATTAGTACCAGATGGTAACGTAGACTTTTTACATGAAGGTCCTGTGATATGGATCTGAACCGCTATTCTTTAATTCTTTCTTTCATCCTCATACATTGCGACCGGAAACGGTGCGCTCTGTGCGGTATGAAAGGAACTTCATCCCTCGCACACTAAAGCTGTGGAATATAAACTCCCCGCGATGGTTTTCCCAAGCGACTACAATATGGGGTTCTTCAAGAAGGGAATTAAAAGGTTTCTTCAGGGTCGGCAGCACGAGTGTGACGCCCCTGGTGTTGCATACGTCCATAGGCCACGGTAACCACTTTCTATCAGGTGGGCCGTGTGCTTGACTGCCACCTTAGTGGTATAAATACAGATTAAAGAACTTTCAAAGGATTTTCTGGACAAGATTTATATGAAGGTGATTTACTGAGGTGAACATGTGAGACAATAGTTTATTATGAAATTACAATTCTTGTAGGATAGCTATTTAATCTACGTCATTAACTTACCTTACTTCTTCACTATGTTCAAGACTTAATTTGCCTAATTATAACGATATTACTTACGAGTACATAAATTTAGTACATTTTTGCTCTATAATAAAACTCATATCAATATTATATAAAACCTTACAATGTAGGTACTGCTAGAATGTCCTGTATTCGTATATTCAAATTTTCACACTAATTTTAAAAAAGTTGATTTAATAAAAGTTCAAGCATTTTACATAGGACATTGGATGTCACGAAACACGAAAATATATCACTTTGAAATTCTTGTCTGTTTGTCTCTTTGTTCGCAATGGACGCAAAAACTACTGAACAGATTTTGATGCCGTTGTTTTATTGTTTAAAATATCTTGGTCAGACTTAAAATCTCACGGAAAAAATCTCAGAACGGAAATATGACCAAAAGTCGTGAAAGCCACGATCCGTGCGGACGGAGCCGTGGGCGGAAAGCTAGTTTACTCATGAAATCTGCACTGATATTTAAAACTGTCAATAACAAAGAAAAGAGAAAAACTATTTATCAGAACTACGTTTTCCGAATATAAAAACACTTTACTGCAAGAATAAAATAGAAATTCTTCCAGCTACAAAGGTATCAACGTTAATGCATTTGCATAGCTCAAATAATACGAGTTATTTGGCTCCTCGGCGTGCTTAAGTGACATTATTTTAAAAACTAAAGTTTGTAAAGTACCCAGTACGGCATTACCAACTATTTTAGAGTCGCAATGCCTCGGATTTCATTTGAATACATCGTAACAATGGGCTTGTATTGGTCTAAGGTACGGAAGAGAAGCGGGCATTCAATTACTGCTTTTATACCACTCTAATGGCAGATAAGCATACGGCTCACGTGATGGAAAGTAGTTCCCGTGGCCTATTATCCTGTGCAACATAAGGTGTGTCACACTCGCGCACGCTGCTGACCCTGTGAGAACATAGTTTCTGTACCGTCAGCGTAGAAAACAAGCCTTTGGTCTTCCCACTGACAGCACAAGAACTAGCCGCCGCGGGCCGTGGTATTCTGTAGGGCGGAGGTACTTCCCTAGTCGGACTCCTTATTTGGGATGGAAATATCGTCGTGTTCTACCTCCGTAGATTGTATGTTTCTCTGATTTCAACTGTCAAGTCTTTTCAGTGAGTATTGCGCTGTTAATCGAATTTAATTATCTTATGTTCTCAATCAATAATATTCAACCCAAACGTCTATTAATTTAAGTTTTATAAAAAATAAGATGTTATGTCGTTAGCTACTCTTTATATTTGCTGCTACTACTCTTTCAGCAGCAAAAAATCCATTGCAAGAACATTTTACGTCAATAATTGCTCTCTCTTTCTCACATTTTCTTGCTGTTTCCGCTGTCATCTTACACCGGACGTTTATTTTTGTTTTTTATTTCCTTGCTGCAATATTGCCATGACATCCAGCATAACTTAACCCCTCTGATTGCTACTACTAGCAAAAGTTATTTATGTCTTCCTTTAATGAAGTGTCAGCATAAACTGGCTACGTTATTCAAATTGGTACATATCTCGATTGCGAATGTTTCACCATTCATATGATGCCAAGTTTTATTGTTTTCTGTCGTAAAATATGTTCTTGAGAGTCATATCGCTGTTCGTTTTTGTGTAATTCGTTTTGATGGTTCATGTTTTTATGTAAACAGTAGATATGTGAGATGTGCTCTTGTTCACGAAAGAAAATTTTAATTTTAATATTTGGTGGAGCACAGAATTACAATCTTAAACGCTGGACAAAATACTTCAATTTTGTCCAGCATTTAAGATTGTAATTTTAATATGAATTTTTGAAATAGCATGCTCTATTTTTTATGGTTCGTGAGATGACTGGAGGCCTTATGGCCATGGCCAACTGAATGTACAGGTGATAACACCTGTACATTCAACGATAAAAATTGCTTAGCAAATTCTTATTTACTAAGCACTGTGGCCCCTATATCTCTTAAAAAATAATGAATAAAACATTAAATATACTAACTTTGTCCACTAAGAACTTATACGTATTATTAAATTTATTGATACATGTATTCTAATTTCAAAACAAGGTCTGTAAATATTTTAGTGCTAGCCAACTTACGTCGTGGGCTCTCTTTTAAATAATTTAGATATGTGACTTCAAAGAAACCCTCATGATTCATTCATTAGGTAAGATAAAAAAAACTGTAGTATACTGTGAATAAATAAAAGTTAATATAATAAATTGAAATAAAAACCATACATTTAATTTATTTTACTGGCGATAAAGAATATGATAATTATCTACTGAGATTAAAAAAATATAAAACTTTTTGTTTTTGTCAAGTTTATGATTACCTAGTTCAATAGTCAAAAAGATAATGAAAAGAAATGTACAATAATGCTTAGTATATAATATGATAGTATTTTGTTTCAATTTTATTGATTGAATATATTGAATTAATTTATAGTTAATTCAAAAGCACAATAATTTCTATCTTTTATATTAACTTTATATCGTTATGGTTTTGATTTATACATTTTGATAATGTATTGTAGAATACAACGGAATTTCAAAACTGTGTCTCAATAAAAAAAATACAACACAATCGTTTATTGTACTTAAATATCAGTAAATCAGGTTGATTGTTGTAATATGTATCAATCCTGGCTGATTTAAATAAAACATGCGCTTACAGTATACATTGTCATTATGAATGCAAGTGTAGATAATGAGTGAAAATTGAAACCAATTTCGCGAAAAATTTTAATGAAGAAGAATGTAACTATATGAATATTATCATTTAAACCAATTCAAATGACACATTAAAAATAACAAAATTATTTAAAATTAAAAAAAAAAGTTTGAATTTCTGTTAATAAATACACAACGTTAACCAGAGCAGTGAACGCGTAATACAGTAATATTTTCGGTATAAAGTCGCAATTTAGAAGTACCAAGCACCTATAAACCTATATAAGCAGCTTCGTCGTATATTCGCCATAACTTTTAGTCGTTAGAATTTCACATACCTGCAGAATTACCTACAAACGCAAAATAGCAACATAAAGTTCAAAGATTAAAAATCGGTTTTTTTCCTTAGGAATTAGGATAAATAAATATATGAGAATATCACCATCGTTACGTTTAGAATTGGATAATAATATAGCATATATTATAAAGCTTTACAAGTACTAAATTTAGATAACACTATATTTCATACTGAATACAAAATGTTTATTTTTTTTATACCACTTAGGTGGCAGACAAGCACACGGCACACCTGATGGAAAGTGGTTACCGTTGCCTATGGACCATATATTTACACCTTTTCCCCTCTGGGGTTGACAAAGACAACAGTCCACGATCTCATTCTATCCTTACAGACTCCTCTGCCTTTCAACCAAGGAGGTTGTTGTTTTAATTTTAAAAAATATGAGATCTTACGCAAGGTACGATGGCTCACATAAAGCACTATTAATGCTGAAAACACTAGCACTTTGAATTTAGCAGACGTTTATATTAATTTTGAAGTTAAAACTTAATTAATGTCTGCTAGATCTAGATTTAACGTAGGTATTCAACATCAACTGGTTCATAGGAACAAAAACACGTTACAATGGAAAACTGAAATTCGCTTTAACTCAAATATGAATCACGAGATATTTTGCAGTGATTTGTTTTTTCGTTTTAAAAATCCATTTGAATTTTCAACTCAAATTCGTTGTAGCGTTACAGCATGAAGGAGTAACCAACAGTCAACAAACTTTGTCATTTGTGAAATTAGTGGGATGAATACCGAGGTCCAGAAAGTTCAGTAGCTATTTACTTGGTATAGATAAATATAACTTTCATTTGTGTATAGGAATGTTTTATGACCATTCTATCTGAATGAAATTTAAACGCATGAAGAAGTTCATTTAGACGAATGAAATAAATTTAATTCCGGGCACACTTAAGAAAACTGTGAAATGATCTTCCTGCTGTGTTTTATAATATTGAGTTCTTTTAGAAGGGCAGTAGGAGGTTCTTACAGGTCGGTAGCATGAGTTTCTAGTGTCACACTTCCATAGGCCTCGGTAACCACATGCAACGTTGTAGCAAGCAATCTATACAATAAAATCGGCCAAGTGCGAGTCGGACTCGCCCATGAAGGGTTCCGTAGTAGCAAAGGCGAAAATTGCGGTTTATGAAGTATTAAAAAAAACTACCGACTGGATCTCGTTCGAACCAATTTTTAGTGGAATTTTGAATTTCAGTTCTAAGTATGGGGACCCCCAAAATTTAATGCTTTTTTTTATTTTTGTGTGAAATTCTTAATGCGGTTTACAGAATACATCTTCTTACCAAGTTTCAACAGCATAGGCCTTATAGTTTCGGAGAAAAGTGGCTGTGACATACGGACGGACAGACAGACAGATAGACAGACAGACAGACGGACGGACGGACAGACATGACGAATCTATAAGGGTTCCGTTTTTTGCCATTTGGCTACGGAACCCTAAAAACGCAGTAAAAACCAAAAATAAAAAGTACGTACAGCCTTTAGTTACATTCAAGGATGTAAACTCGTATACCATTTTCACCAAAATATTCGCATTTTTAGTGAACATTGAAATAGTTCCATGTCTTCCGAGTTGTTCTACCTTTATTCGCATGCATTACTATTCAAACATCACGTCAACTCTTCCTTCGTTTTCACATCACAAAACTCAAATACCTACATAGAAGCTTTCCCAATTTCCTCAACACTTTTCCTTCATATTTTTCTCCAAATTTTAAAAACAAAGACGTTTTCGCCAGCGTTTTATATCAACACCTTGCATACGAAAATGTATTGTATCCTTTTAACAGCAACTTCGAGCTATGCTCAAGGGAATCTTTGAACCCCTAAGAGCAGAAAAGAACCTAATCATTTTGTTTTGGCCGCATGTCTAAAGGTATAAGTACAAAAATGTATTAAGTAACCGCTTTTTCATTAGCTTAGTGTATAATATTATTTATAAAAAGTGTTATAGATGCAAAAAAGTAACAAAGTGCCAACTTAAAAACTCTCACGTTTCACGTTTTACAATAATGTTGGAGAGAATTTTATTTAAATAATAAAATTTATTATTAATTAATAAGACTAATGACAGATAAACTAAAACTAATAGTAAATTAATAAATAAAAACAAAAATAGACTCCTGAACTTTTTATCGCCCCTTTTTTATTTTTGTAAACATTTTTATTTTTATTTATTAAGTCAGTTTTAGTTTATATTCTGTTAATAGTCTTTAGCTAAGTATATGAAATAATATTAAATTCTAAACGTTATTAATAATATTTCGCGATCGTGGTATATAGGTACATATTGAATTGCCTGACATTTCGACCAGCCCCCCTAGACAAGTGGCAATTCGTTGCTCGGCGTATGATGGAATAGAATGACCATGTATAGGATTTGACGTTTTTGACATTCGTTGACGCCTGTCATATACGTCAAATCCCATACATTAAGCATTCTATTCCATCATACGCCGATCAACGAATTTCCACTTGTCTAGAGGGGCAGAACCAGTAAGACTGTGACCACGGCCGGTGTAACCTATATCGCGTTAATTCCCGTTAACATTGTCATAAAATACTAGTAGGTCACGGATACCGATTTAAGAGCGAACGTGTATGAGAATAACATTAGTATGTGATAACGTGTGAATGCACTGAACGCAACGTAAAGATAACGTGTACACATAATCACGCCTTTATCTCCGGAGGGTTAGGCAGAGGTGAATTAACACCCTTATTTCACCAGTCACTGTATTCGATCTCACGTAATAGGGAGTGAGCCTATTTCCGTATTTCGGGCACTATTATTGACTCGAGCTATGCATCTGAGGCTGAGTCTGGGCTGTATATATCTGTCTGATGTTAAACAGCCCTTATCCCTTAGTCGCTTATAACGTGTAACGATACAATATTGGTTTCGAATCTATTACGCATATATCTATACAGTTTTTAGAAAGGGAAATATAAGGTAATAATAAGGTATGTAAGGTATATAAATAATCAAAAGGTTTGACTTCTGTTGACAGACTTTTCTGTGATTCCGCCCGTGTAGAAACCCTTTATGTGTCTACACGGGTGGAATCACAAAGTTGAAATTAAGCGGCACAGATATACAAAAGTAACAGACATAATTTATAATCAAATATATTTCTATATTATAGAAATTGAATAGACTGGCTGATTTGAGTTTTTTAACCCTTAACCACCTACCACCGGTCTCTGAGACCGCAACGTATTTTTAAATTCAAATATTTCGATCTGTATGTGTCGTAGGACAGTGCGCGTCTATATACCTTTTCTACACATCCAACAGTACCGCGCTTGCGCTCAGGGAAGTATAGACGTGCGCGCGTTTGGCAAGGGTAAGTAAAAATATATCGTCAGCGGTCTCTGTGACCGCACGTAGGTGGTTACGTGATTTTTTTTCACTCATACGATTTTTTTGTTTTAGTGAAAAACAAATGATTAATAAATTAAAAAACCCGTCTGCCACTAAAAAGATTGCAATAAGTTTGATAGCAGGCGGTACCCATTTGCCAATCATAAACCAAAAGAAAATTAATTACCCGACTGTCGAAGAAAGGAGGGTAGGTAATTTTATTTATTAATCATTGTTTTATATTAGGTATACTTTATAGTTATGATATAACATGTATATATTTTTGTAATCTCCTTCTAATCTCCTTCATTTTGATACCCTACTCGATAAGTTTGAGTGAAAAAAAAATTGACAAGATACGTTTTGGCGCCAAAAACCGCCATTTTGATTTCATAAAAATTTATATATATTTGGTGTCACTCATACAATCATGACGAATCAAATGACACCTCGCATTTCAAAAACCATTCAGGCTGTAGGGCGTGCCAAAGAAATATACATACATACATACATAGTCCCGAAAAACATTACCCTCCTTCCTTCGGCAGTCGGGTAAAAATGATTAAAAACAACGAAAGTATTGAAATATGGTTTGAACAGGAGATGTCAGACAATAAGCTTATGCCAGACGAAGATTGCAGTGACGTGGAATCCGATGGGGTCGAGTATGCTGTGCAGGTTGAAGACTAGAAAAATTGAGAATGTTTGGGGGTTGCAATTTTGTTGATTTTTACGATTGATGTTTACTTTTTTTATTTAATCTAATAGTTAGAGTCCTATGTTAAAAGAAATATATTAAAAGAAGTTGATTTTTTAAATTCCTTTTGAATCAGATCCAATTATTCAAAAAGAGTATATTTTTGTGTTAAAAACACTATTCTTGAAAGATAATAGCATAATCTCAAGATTTTATTATAGTTTATGATAATTGAAAGTCTAAAATAAAATATTAAAACATAAACAAGTATTTTACTCATTTGAATTCTTTTGATACTATAGAACCGGAATTTACGGTGGTTATTCATGAGCGGTCTCCAGGACCGCACGTAGGTGGTTAAGTTCCAGAAATAGGTGGTAGGTAGTTAAGGGTTAAAGCAATTGGTCTTAAACAATCATAAACCGAAAGAAATTTTATGGGTACTGTCTGTACAAATTTGATATTGTTTCGATCTTTTAGACGGCAGTCGCCAGGGTCGTATTCGCTTTTTCTATCTAAATCGATTTGAATAGTTAGCAGCTTTAAAATTTCATTCAAATATATGATCTCCTTTTAATTCCCTTCATTTTGATACCCTACTCGATAAATTATCACCTAAACTAACCAATAAAAAAATTTTGGCAACACGCATTTTAGCACCAAAAACCACCGTATAGTTTTAGTTGACATTTTAAGTACCCTATAACCCTCAGAAGCCTTTTATTTGAGATCCTATTCATCAAAATCTGTACCATCACTGTACACATGGCATATTATGTCTGTAACGATGATCCTCTTTCCTGTGACTTAGCCTTCAGCTTACCATCAGGCGAGGTGAAGTCAAATTGACGTGTCTTACATAAAAAAACTAATTTCCGACGTTTCATTCTATGGAATTCAGTAAATAAAATGTTGATTCCGTAATTTAAATCGAATTAAACGTATTCATGTTCACTAATGAAATCTAGTAGATATATCTGGCACAACCACTTCAAACAGATTAAGAAAAATGTTGAATAAAGAGAATAAGTTTGAACAGTACAGGTAGAAATATACAACTTTTATAAACTAAAGTTTTGTAATTTTGACCCAGGGAGCCTTTAAAAATGTCGTGAGGTGTAAGCCTAATTGAGATTTGTACTTAAAAGTTCTTTAACCAGGTGCTGCTGCTTGAAATTAATTAGGTTAGAGAGGATTATGTTGAGTGGCGTTCAAGAGCCTATCTCTTGCGCTTTTATAATTAAAGTGCTTAAAAAGTGAAAGTAAATATTGTCTGAGACAATGTTTATCTCAACATCACCCCAAGATTTACTGGTAATATGCCTTACGTATTACGTAAAGTACTGAATGATGTGGATGATAAAATTCTACATACGGAATAATATTGGAACGAAACAAACCGTATATTTATTGAAGAAACCACCCGTACTTTTCCACACTATTTTACTCTTTAGCCTCGTATAAATAAATAAATAATAAAATAAATAAATCGATCAAATTTTGTGAAATGTAAAACTTTCTTATCCCTAATTAGTAATTCCTTACAAGATGTACTCACCTTAAATATATTTTTGAACTTTGGTTTATACACAGACTAATTTGAACCTTATAGTAGCTGTAATACTCACAGCTATCACAAAAGTGATTTACGATGACATTAATTGATATTAGGTTGAGTTGATTGTTGTACGATATTTTGAAAACCTTGTAACTTTTGAAAGAGAGATATTTCGCCCACCATTTCAAACTTTAGGGCGTTAACGAGAATTCTGCTAAAGAGAAAACAAATTCTAATTCCTCCGTAGTTTGTTTTTAGGATAGGCTCCCGAAAACCAAATAACTTGTACTGATGTCACTGTATTGATAGTCCGGCCTGTAATAAAATACCAAGTACCGCTACAGACTGCTCCCCGGCAATATGAAAATTGCGTACATTCTTTATTTTCCTCTTTATATGCCTATACGATCTTCGCGTTTTATTTTTATGAACTTTGTTTTGAAAATTACATGAGCATGCTTCACGTAACTTCATGGGTGTTTTTAAATGGTACATTTTGTTTTATGTGGTTCAAAGCAAGAATGTGCTGTCTCACGATGACAAGAGAGTCTTCTTAGCCTGCTTCGCATATCCTGCTGTAAGTGCTGGTGGAAAAGAAGATCCGGTGGGCCGTTTTTTTCACCTTCTAACCCGAGAGGAGGGCGCCAGAACCTTGTCCGTTGTTTAGATTACATCCAGTTTGCTCAAAACTCGGGTATAAACTGCAATGGGCGACCTGGAAGTCCCTTAATAGGCTGAGGTTCCAGGTTGGCTACTGCAGGGGAAGCTGGGTTAAATGGGGATACCTGGATGTGGGGAGAGCGGCGCACTTCTGCAAACAACGGACCACCTATAGTCGTGCCCACTGCACCCCAACACTTGCACAACTGGAGATCTTCAATTGAGGCAGCGGAAAAAATCGCTGAGTTTTGGTTTCATCTAATACCACAATCATACTCATATTTATATATTACTAAAACTATTGCTATCGCCACGATAAAGAAGAAGTAGCAGGTTCACGGACTAGCAGGTGAGTTCAGCATAGGTTTCGGACATAGGCTGTGTTTAGTCGCGATGACCGACATCCAAGTGGACGGAGCCACGGCCAGCACCTAGTTTTCTCATAATACAATTAATATAGTCTATTCTAAACAAAGTAAATAAACTTGATTTGCGTCTAAAGCAATATTATACTCTAACCAAGAAGTAATTAATTCTCTTTTATTTTTCCTGCAATAGTCTTCTGAACGAATATAATTGGATTGAGGCAATATATTATTGTACCGCTATTGGAAACTGTTTTCCGCAAATATATTTTGCAACAGGAATGTGGGCTGTTACTGCCCCTCTCTTGCTACTACCTATTTGGTCCTTCAGGGAGCTTGCTAAGATATATCGCAGTATATATTTTTAGACTTACAGTAGTAAGTGGAGCTTTATTGTACTTGGAGAAGTGTTACCCTTTAGGGACGCTCCTTGATTTATCATTGTGTTATTTTTTTTGTAGTCTTATATAAGTTAAGTCGGTTGAATACGTAGTTAGGATAGAAAAGAAACGGCTTAGCGTTTCCATTATTTCATGTTGTAGGTAATAAAAGTACTTACGTTTTCTTATAAATTTACTTTGTGTGTATCTTTAACGTTCATTTTACTTTTACATACCACTTGTTATTTATTTACATAACTAGCTGTTGCCCGCGACTTCGTCCGCGATAAGTTCGGAATGACTCGAACCCATGGTCACAGAGCTTAATTAATAAAAAAAAAAGTTAATTCGTTATATTCTCAATTATTTATTATGAAGAAAGTCTTCTTCGAGTGACTGACTAATACATACAGGGCTAAACTACCGAAAACTACGAAATAAGACAGGCTTCTTCTATGGGCTCGGCAAACACTGCGAAAGGGTTTTGAAAAAAAAATAACTTTTTGCTGGCCAAACTTTTTGTATTCACATTTATTTTTGCTCTAAATATCCTCCCTTCCTCCCAATTCCTCAAAATACGCTACTACTACTTACGAATTGAACAGATAAAACTACATCGAGAGCATCATGAAAATAACTTCACGAAAGCCCGGAGCATATAAAGACGTTTTTACACGCCGGAGCAGTGGTTCTCTCCTTTACCGAGTCAATGGCTAATCGGTTACTCTGGTTTTATGTTAAATTTTACCGCCCACAGCCACATCGTTGTTCGTTGCCTTACACACAGGTAAATGGGCACAGTGGGCAAGAGAGCAAATGCGGCCTTGACTGGGATAGGGCCTAGTAGTCGCAGGGTACTTGCAACTGGTCGATATGGCCATATTTCCCTTGCAGCGGCCAACTTGTGTCCGCAGGTGATTGTACTTCTAAGTTGGCAGCAGGAGTTCAGACTGATGGTGAGATTTCTGTTGTTCTGATGAAATCTGCCGGAACTGGATGTTTCTTTGCCCACATTTTTTGCTCCCTTTCGTATAATAGGAGCAGCGGTATCTTTTTATTATACACAGTTTGCGTGGTACGTGTATGACGCAATCGATAAGATTGCAGAGGTATGCATTGATAGTGTTCAGGTCACTAATATTTTAGAATCTGTGCAGTTGCGTAGAGACGTTGCCTTTCTAAGGCGATGGAAAGGGTACGGAAGAGGACCACTACTCGGACACTACCCAGAATACGCAACGGACATCAGAGAACGTGCAACGATCACCTTGCTCCATGAACGCGCATTTGATGGCGATGAGATGGGCCACCCTAGCCCAAGCAGGGCCGGGACGGTGGTGCGACGTGTTACACACGCAAGGTTCCCTGCTCTCCACGTTAACGCTGCCTATTTGGCTATGCCCCACCTCCTCTGTGAAATTTTAATCGGTTTGATTCCAACATAGCCGCGTCTGCGCTAGCTCTGGTGTGGTGGTTTCCATAGGAGATACCGGATATAAACGGTTTGAATGATTATATATAAAAAACCGGTCAAGTGCAAGTCGCACCCGCGCACCGAGGAGAACTTAAGCTACATAAACCGCAATATATTTTGATTGCGTTGACTTTGAAGCTCGATTTTTGCAGTTTCAAGGCATTATAGACTTGAGTATGTGGCATGAATTTTACCTTGATACCTCCACGCATTCCTGAGAAAAAGACCGTAACAGACAGACAAAGAAACGGGCAGCGAAGTGATCCTATAAGGTTCCGTGTTGTCCTTTTGAGGTACGGAACCCTAAAAAACATAGTATGTTGATGATCAAAATCCCGAACAAAGTTGAAGGAATAGCAAATTTTGAGTAACGGAAAACCTCAAAACAGAAGCCGAAGTACTGAAACGTTGACTATTCGTACCAGTAGCCAGTGCTAATGTCAATGCCTCTTATCAATTTTTAGAGGTGATTGAAGTTTCATGACTTCGCGGGCTGGTGGGATCACCTTCCCTGTCTCCGAAATGCAGAATTTCGTAAAGATTTACCTTGTAATACTCGTAATAAGATTATTATGTAATAAGTTAGGATCGATTTTGCTTTGCTACTTCTATCACACAGCCTATTTTTATCATGAATCTATTGTATGAACCTACCTAATAATAATGAGAATAAAATTAATTAAATTAAAACAAAATAATACGTATAAAAATAATAAAATAAGAAAAATAAATTGAAAAGCTATAAAAAAAAATCCGTTTTACATGGGTTCGAACCTGGAACAGCAACATTGTACGTCCACCGTAGACCCACTAAGCTACAAACACCACGGAATTTCGATGCGAAATATACGTTCATCATTATATTTTTATCACATTACACACAGAGCGCCTCGTTCCCTATTATAGCGTGATGATATTAATTATCAAAAATATTACCAAAACGGCTGTTCACTATTGTGTCGGATTCGAGAGAAAATCGTATACTTAAGAACAATTTGAACTCTGTCGAGACTCTTGTCGAAGCCGAAGATTCTGCAGGGTGTAACCTGGCCTGACTTTGCTGAGATGCAGTAACTCTTGCTCTCGAAGCTCTTCAGACTGCTATGATCGAAATAATCTCTTCTTTTTAGCATTTTGCTACTTTTATTGTTTCGATCTATCACACAATTCACATTTTCTTAGGTGTGATTTACTATTATTGACATAACTTTCTTATTTATCAACCGATTTTAATAAAAAAAACACTAAATGTTAAGTGAAGCCTACCACAATCAATTAGTGAAAACCGCAACCAAATCGGTTCAGCCAATTCTGAGATTAGCGTGCACAAACGCACAGACAAACAGACAAAAATTCCAAAAATCGTTGTTTTGGCTTCTATTACGTTAATAAAGTCCCCCAATAATAGTTTTTCTTATTTCCAAGCCATGTACAGACACCGATCGGTTACAATTTTATTATATGTATAGATTTGTCTCACGATTTTCACGCATGCTTTCTGCCTTTTACATCTTCAATCTATCTTTAATATTATAGGTATGATCGTAAAATGATCGTAACTGTATATTGGAGATATTAAAAAAAATACTTGGGCTATCCCTACTAATATTATAAATGCGAAAGTAACTCTGTCTGTCTGTCTGTCTGTCTGTCTGTCTGTCTCACTTTTACGACTAAACCGCTGAACCGATTTTGATGAAATTTGGTATAGAGGTAGGTTAAATCTTGAGAAAGGACATAGGCTATGTTTGGTCGCGATAACCGACATCCACGCGGGCGGAGCCGCGGGCAAAAGCTAGTAATTGGTCGCGATAACCGAACACAATAATGTTTTTTTTTTTGGGATTTGCGTCTGTTTGTCCGCAATGGACGCAAGAAATTGAACGAATTTTGACACGATTGGACGTGTGCAACACCAGGGCAGTCACACTCGTGCTGCCGACCCTGTAAGAATAGAGAATTTATGTGCCGTCCGCGCAGAAGACAAAGCAGGACAAGCCTTTGGTCTTCCCACTGACAGTACTCTGAAAAACTCTCCAGTGAGCTCTGGCTAACCTACTCATCACCGAGAACACAACCCGAAGTTATTATAACCGTGGTATTCTGTAGAGCGGAGGTACTGCCTCAGTCGGACTGCTCATTTACGACGGGAATACCGGTGTTACTTTAATATTGTTTGTATCTGACAGTAAAAAATCTGGAGGGGACGTAGTAAGCCTTCCCGAAGAGCGATGCCTATGCTCGGGCCCTCTCCGTGAGTAGCGGCACCAGCGTGAAACCAATTACTACACCACGATATACAAGATACAAGAAGTAAATAATTGATATTCAAGTTGTGACAGTGTTTTGAAACAGTTGACATTCTCACATACAATTTGTATTGTTTAGTGCTTTTACTGCTCTAATAAGACACAAAACGTTATTATCCACAACAATCAACACACAGAAATCTAGTTGCACCTCAAAGCACTAACTTAAGCCTAAATAACTAGTTAAATTGCACTGTATTGTCTGTACTGCTCGCGGCATTTCATACGAATTTTCATTACGTTTATATTCAATCCTTTAAGTTTTGATGTTTATCCAAAGAAGAGATTAAAAGACGTATTGTAGGTTAACAAAGTTTTGTATCAACAAAGTGTAATGAGTTTTTGTTTGACAATGAATTTGACAAACAGTTTGAGTTGCCTGTTTATTGCCTGTTTTTTGGCATTTTCTGTTATTATTACTGAAAGTATATTAATGTGTCTAGCTTGTGATTCGAAAGTTCAAATTCTACACGACATTTGTACTATTTTAAACATTCAATTTATGCAATATAACACATTAATTTAATTATCTTCTGGAAGTGAATGAATATTATTTCCATCCAATCTCATAAAATTTTATTCACAATTTAAATTTGTGCAGGAACAATACTATCACATCGTATCGCACAAAATAAAGCTCCGAATACGCCGAATACATTATATCGTCTATATTTATTCCAAGTCATCGCATCACTTGAAAGGCACTTTTAACGCGGATTTTAATTATTAGCAGCTCGGCAAACTTCATTAAATGTTGGAAATACGAACGCAAGAATACCTATATTGTCATTACGATACTTGTATAAAACGGCTCAACTTCTCAAGTGAAAGCGTGAGCATCGTGATGACATTTACTTGTTTATAAAAATTATATGGAATTATCTGATGAACACGAAACCGCCATTTTCGATTAAGATAGTTTTAACAAAATATAGATCATTGGTTTTATTATAGACCTTAATACCCATATACGAAGATATAATATTATGCTCAGATAATATGTCTCATTGATGTATTATGTACTGTAAAATGATCAAAGATAGCTGACTACGTTATAATGATGCTAAATGACATTTTCTTGAAAGTAACAAAGACTTCAAAAACCGTACTAGGGACGATATTTCCGCTACCTGACGAAAATTCTCTGCGTATTAAAGAGCCCCAAGTACTAAATCGTATTAAAATTTCCGGCACACAATCTTAATTTGACCTCAGAAACATTTTGAACTATTTTAAGGAAGGTGAATTTCAAAAATTCCTTTCTTCCGTTCACACTCTTCATGTAATGAGTGAAGTGTGCCTTAAATTTTCAAGAGTCAACGATTCAGAGGAAAACGTTGATTAATCGCAAAGGACCTTTTGTGAAACGCTTGCTTTAATGTGTAAAATATGTGTGACCTGATTTTGACGTCGCTGAGGAAAATATTTTTCGTGGAATTTTCTATATTCGAGGACTTTAACGTACGGAAGCTTGATTAAAAATATTTTGTTTCCTGTTTTGAGCATACCTTTCTCTCTTAAGTGACAATCAGAGTGTTTAATTATTTTACACTCATCATCCAAGCCTTATACGAGCAATTTAGTTAGGATCGTCTTTCTACAAAAAGTTATAGGATTAACGATTATTTACTAAGTTGCATCTTTTCACACATTGCTATTGGTTTAATTTTTATACATACAGCAAGAATAAGACGATACTCCTCTCATGAGTTGAAGTATAGTTATTTTCAAATTTTAAGACATCGATATATTTTATTATTTATTTTAAGGTTACCTACCTGTAAGAAATTGCCGCAGAGCGATAAGGCCGACATCTGTACATACCACATAACTTAGATCTCTATGTTATATTGTTATATTTATGTTATGTTTTTACTTTTACTTTCCTTAGGTACTTATTTTATATACTTATGAGTACTTTAAAATAACTAAAAACATGAAAACGAAATGATCATGATTTTAGTCTATATATAAATAATAAATAAATAAATATCCCACAACATTCTACACAACGCTTTCTAGACCCATGGTAAGCTTAATTAGCTTGTGTTATGGAATCTAGAATGCGGATATACATACTTAGATACATTTTTTTTTTTGTAAATACATACATATTATACATAGAAACACCCAGACCAATGCAAATATTCATATTCATGCATACAAATATTGGCACTGAGCGGGGATCGAACCCGCGCCTCCTGCGTAGCAGCCGCGTTCACTACCGCTACGCCACAGAGGCAGTCTGTACATTCACCATATTATGGCGAATACTGGGATCTTAATTAAAGTGAAATAACTAAACAAAGACACGTTCAGTAATCAAAAATATTTAATTATACAAAACATATCACGAAATAAATAGCAATTATTAACTTAATTTTGAGCTTAAAGACATTGATTTGATTAACAATAAAACTTTCCTTTTTGATGAAACAAAAGAAACTTTGTACCTAATCAAATTAATGAAAGATTTTGATTCAGGTGCTAAGTATGACTCGGTCTTTGAGTTTGTATAATAACATGAAAGAGTAAGTTGATGGATTTATTGTTATTTAATTTATTAAGAAGTTAATTTTGACGGTCGTTCTGAGAGGAGGAGAATTATAATTGGCAAAATTACTCATGTAATTGGTGGGTTCAAATTTTGCTTAGAATAAGATCTGCACAGTTTTGCCATTTTGCTTAATATCTTGCAAAATCGTTGGTGAGTCTTTTTTTCGTACTCTGTCTCCAAAAACCGATCCTATATTTTCATTATTCTATTCATCCCTATAAACAATAAAAACCAGCTCTTAAGTGAATATAATGTACTCGAACAAAGTATCTTTTATTTTTATACACATCACTTTATAGTTATACATAGGTTAAAGTTGAACTTAATTATTTTTTTGGTTGCATGTCATAAGGTACAAGCTTAAAATGTCTCTCACGATTCCAAATTCCGTCGTGTAAGAATTTTCTAACAGAAATCTAGAAATTTTCTATGAAAAAAACTTTAGAGGTCTATAAAATAACACAACATCCTAAATTGTGTCAACATAGATAATTAATTTCATTACAGAGCCACTCTAACTTCAATCAAAAATCAACATATTTTTCTTCTTACAAATTGCTCAACACACAGTCTCACATAATCTAATTAATTAACTTTCTTGCACTTACTGTTTGTACTACTCATTCCTTTTTAATTAAAAGCTTTTTATTGTCAGCGTGAGGGCAATAAATTCAATTATTCTACTTCAAGTGTTCGTCTACATTTTCTACTTTTTTTACTTCGGCACGATTTCTTTCATTCGTTTAAATTAGATTTCAGCTCAATGGGTTTCTATGAATAATTGCAAAGTTATATGTTAGTACAATAATGGTGATATTATTGTTTCTTAGGTACTTTTGAATTTGATTTTAGGCTAGGAAAAACAGTGCCTGAATAAAATTGAAATCACTTAGCTGGGAAAATATGAAAAACTTCCACTACTCGAGTATAATAACATTACAGTTCTAAAAGAGTTTAATATAGTTAGTAGAGATTTTAGGGAAAGATTTTCATGTAGTCATAATATAATGTTTTTTGAATAAGAATAATGAGTGGTTACCAAGGGAGTGAAATACAGGGGCCAACTCATCTATTCCCCTAGGTATCGTATAAAGTGATTAAGGGATATGACTGGGATTGTAGGCAAAGTGATATTATATTAGTGGTATAGAAGCAAAACAAGTTTATTTTCTTCATCAATAGATCCCCGGTGATTAGGTATAATAACATAGATTAAATAATTTATTTCGAATTAATGGAATTTTAAAGCATTAGTCTGCTAACTTTTTCTATTTTTTTTTGTAGTTGTTTTCAGTTGTACCTACCTAGCATTGTTCGAGACATATATCTTGTGCTGTATATGCACAGTACACGTTTTTTTGGTGTCTTTTGAGGATAGCACGGGGTATTTCGACGGTGGACGATCTGAAATTCATCAAACATAGATTAATTATTACAAAACAATTTGCGCGCACCAGGAGTTTGTCTCACGATTTAGGTCTAAGATACGTGTCTCAAGGTATAGTAGTAGATAGTACTAGTAATATTTTTTATGTCAGCCTCATACTCTACTAAACATTTTTTCGACTGGTGTAGTCGCTAATAGACAGGATATCAGTTTATCTAGACTGTTGTTTTGACGTTTTGTAAGTTCCGTTTTAATGGTCTATACAGAATAAATGATTTTTGACTTTGTTCTATTTACATTGGATAGACCCAGATACAGCCTCACGGATGTAAGCCAAGAAAAAGTTTCTGATTAACGGCAAAGGGCTAATTCCCTCAACATGAAATCGGACATGACAGTAATTGGTGAATAGTGAATGGTGAATGTGAATACTAGAGAAGTATTAGTCAGAGGTGAAAAATAGCCATTATTTTTCACCTCTGACTAATATTTCTTTAGTATGATAACTACTCAAATAGATTAAGATTGTAAAAAGTAAAACGCTCAAACAGGACTTGAACCCGCGACCAGTCCTTTACGGGAGGAGTGCTCTAACCACTGAGCTACGAGGCACATACGTATCCTCTAGTTAGATTTATCTAGCCGCGCCCGTTATTGAGAAGGAGCATCCACTAGAATTTGAAGTTGGCAGTCCTGAAGATCTTAGAGGGGCTCCTTTATACGATTACTAGCTTTTGCCAGCGGCTCCGCCCGCGTGGATGTCGGTTATCGCAACCTAACATAGCCTATGTCCTTTCCTAAGGTCTCATCTATCTCTGTACCAAATTTCATCACAATCGGTTCAGTGGTTTAGGCGTGATAGCGTAACAGACAGACAGATAGACAGAGTTACTTTCACATTTATAATATTTTAAGCGTCGCCGTCGGTAGCTTAGTGGTTAAGGAGTCGGCCTTACGATCGAGAGGTCCCGGGTTTGAATCCTGGCCATTACACTATTGACGTGAACCCACTCCTAGCACAAGCAATTTAGCTTAGTTGGAGGGGTTAACGGGAATATTAGTAATTTCGGTTGCTAATATTCTTTTAAAGAAAATAAAGAAAAAAAAAATAGTATGGATTAGTATGGATGAATATGGATTTTAACTAAACATTCTCAATCAAAATTAAAACTACACATTAACTTTACGGTAGGTACATAGCTTCCATTACCGTCCATTTTAATGAACGTTCGAGTATTTGGATGTTCGATTTATAGTGGTCGATCAATTGATATTCGATTATTTGGCATTCGATTGGGCATAGTACACCCCATTCAAAGTATAAAGCCGTGGAGCGTCTTGAGTATTTCAAATTCTATGGGCGACGTTGACTTGGCAACTTTTGGGATGACTACTACAGGCATGGTTGTAAAGATAAAAATATATCGCATAAAATTTTTAGTGTCTGCAATAGTTTGCATATAAATCATATTATTAACAGGCCGACCGACAATCATGATAAAGTTATATTGATGGTCTATTTGGCATGGCGGTCGAGCGGTCGAGTGCTGCGTCAGGGGTCGTGGGGTCGATACCCGCTCACATTTGTATGCGTGAATATTACGACTGTTTGTATTGGCCTGGGTTATACCGTAATGTATTTACAATACAAAAATACTAAATTTTGTTTGTCCATTTAGCATTTATACAAACAATATTTTAACTTAGGTTCAATAGTAGGTATTGTATAGTAGGTATTACTGGTTGATCAATTATTTTTTGGGATTCATTTTAGATTTAGCTTTTCGCATAAATATAGGTAATATTGTCATATTTCGTCTATGCAAATATTTATCCGAGTACTTTTGATCACGATCCTTTATCACTTAGTGGTTAAAAAATCAGGTGTGCGATCGAGAGGTCCAGTGTTCAAATCCCAGGATTGTTATAATAAATCAGGAACCCAAGATTGTAATAGCCAGCAATTTAGTTTACTGTTAGCGGTAATACTAGTAATTTCGTAAACCAGGCTTAACAATCTGATTCTAATTATTACTTTCGATGTTTCGCACTAGTTTTATAGTTTATTGTAGTTTTTAGTTTAGTAGACTAGTTTTACAGTAACAATGTTACAGGAAGTAAATTTTCTTCTTGAAAGTTTCTTAAAATCCCTACAAGATTAAAAATACCCACATTGTAGTATAAAAGCCACATCTCGCAAGATTAGTTCGGGTAAAAGTGTAAGAATAATAATAATATGTTCCTATAGTGTTCAGAGAAAGTAAGGGCTGTCACTATTCGTAAATTAAACGCGGCAATATGGCGCTGCTTTAACATCAAAAGGCGCTTCTGTTACGCCTTAGAAATTCTTGGTTGAAGTTGCCATTTCGAATGAACTTCATGTTTGTATGTGATTCATATAGTTACCGTTTTATTAAGTAGAAAGTTGTGAAGTTTTGATGAATGTGAAACATATTATGATGTATGTTTGCCTGGTAACGGTAATTATATTATGCTAGACTATTTTAATAAGGTTTTATTAAAGTAGGTATCTAATTTCAAAATTAATATTTCTACGCTGTCAGGTTTTATCATCACTAGATAAATGAGTTTTAATGAGATATATTTTCTTTTTATGTGTTAATGGCATCTCGTTCGTCAAATATTTTATTTGCCCAGTGTGCTGCCACTGCCACCCTAATTGCGTTTTCAGAATAGCTACTCCACCTCGCCCGGTCTCTTAACTTATTTTGAAACAACTATTTTCTAATGCCAAGCGTGTATGGCAGAAAAGATATCTAATACAGTACTATATGTATTGAAACTGCCTTTATTCACACGATGAATTTAAAATTCAATAGTGCCGAACTTATAATAGATGGCGTGAAATCACAATAGGGAGCTGTTAGGCAAGTTTTTAGTTCCAAACCCGGACTAACTTCACCTGTTATAGGTACGAGTTTATTCACAAATAAGCGAAGTAAAATATCACGTATAGTTAATCCCACGCATAAGGTATTTTCGCAGAATAGATATAGGTATTATGCAATGCCTCAAAACAAAGGTTTTCGACCAGTGCGTCCTGCCTGTTATGACCTACGGTGCCGAAACGTGGCCACTGACGGTAGGGTTAGTCCGTGACCTATAAGTCGCACAGCGGGCTATGGAGCGAGCTATGCTTGGAGTCTCTTTGAAGGATAGAATTCGCAACGAGGTTATCCGACATAGAACCAAAGTTATCGACATAGCTCGCAGAATAAGCAAGCTGAAGTGGCAACGGGCTGGCCACATCTGCCGAAGGACTGATGCCCGTTGGAGTAAACGAGTCCTAGAGTGGAGACCGCGCGGAGGTAAACGGAAGGTGGGACACCCCCTAGCTAGGTGGACTGACGACCTGCGAAAGGTGGCTGGGACGGTCTGGATGCGGAAGGCGGAGGATCGGCAAACGTGGCGCATATTGGGAGAGGCCTATGTCCAGCAGTGGACTGCAGTAGGTTAATTGATTGATTGATTATGCTACGTTGCTATGGATGCGTTTGATATTCGTACATGCTACTCAAGCAAACGATTGTATTCAGACTAATTGACTAAGCATTTTTTGTAAATAGATCGAAAAAAATGCCCGCTGAGTTTCTTGCTGGAGTCTTCTCAGGCCGGGGTCGCATTTCGAACCGATGGTTCATTTGCTAAACTAGCCTTTATTATAGTGTTAGCTGGTGCAGACAAAACTAGTCTTTATAAAAAACTGTGTTTATTTGAATTATAGAAATAGTACAATTATAACTAGACTTATACTAGATTTAGTAACTAAGAGATATAGATACAGCGAATGTAGGAAATAGAATGTGTCGGGAGAGCCAGGATTTGGGTACTTAAAGGAATCGAATCAGAGTGGGGACGTGTTGGGGATGTTTACATTTGTGTTAGTGGGTCAAAGGGACAAAAAAAAAGGTAGCCAGATAAAGTGTGTTAAAATATTGCTTACAGATATGGTAACAAGTGGTGAGAAAATCATGATAAAAGATAATAAGCTAAACTAAAGGATATAAGTGGTAGATAAATTATGTTAAGTTATTATACAATGAATAATATAATTATGCTTATGGATATGTAACAATAATATAATTTAGTAGTATGTACATGTATGCTTATAGATATGTAACACCTCCCCCCTTAGAACAAAGATTGGGCCGTGTTGCCCGATTTTTGAGAGCTGGTAGTTGGGCGGGCGATGTCTTCGTCCTCTTCGTCTTCACTGCCGCAGGGTCTATTCGTGTGACTATTCGACAACACCATGAGTATTTGAAGTTGACGTCGTTGCGATCGTTCGAATCAGTTGTTAATTATTTGAATGCATCCGTCGCTGTGATGTGTGGTTGGTGTTCTTTGGCAACATTTCATTAAAGGATTTTGTTGATCTTCGAGGCATGGGGTCGTCATCAGCATTGAGGTCTTGAGTTGACGTAGTAGACGATGAATTTTTGCAGATTGAGTTGACGTTGTAGACGATGAATTTTGCAGATTGAGTTGACGTAGTAGACGATGAATTTTGCAGATTGAGTTGACGTTGTAGACGATGAATTTTGCAGATTGAGTTGACATTGTATACGATGAATTTTGCAGATTGAGTTGACATTGTAAACGATGAATTTTGCAGATTGAGTTGACGTAGTAGACGATGAATTTGCAGACTGCGATGTTGGGTGCGAACGTCTTGCAGCTGTCCAGTGCGTTCGTCGCGATGTATTGCTGTCTGCTAGAAGTTGTGGCAAGATATGTTTGCTCCGGAAGGATGGTAGAGTCAGGATAAGGTATTGGGATGGAATATAAATAATATAAAGTGAAAATATCGTGTCTGACTAAAGGAAATTCTAGTATAGAAATAAGCTTATTCATATAGATAGATTTATGAGGATGGATGCGCATTCTAAGATGTGATGGATATTATCTACAGTTATTGGAGCAACGAGGCGTCTATTATACCTAGCTGAACAGGTGGAGAGTAACGCCTGATTTAAACGAATAGAGGAAATTGAAGTAATTATTAATTTTTAATGATGTTCTAGTTTATCTGATGTTCATCGTTTGGGATTTATAAAGTAGATGTAGGCTTTGTATAGTATTATGTAAAATATTAATTTAATGAAAGCAAATAATGAAATTAACATAAGGGTTGTTTATGAAGGTTGTAAAGTGATTGTTTGATATAGTAATATCATTGATTTCGCGAATTGGGGTAGGATGGGCCATAGATCTGGTCATCCTGAAAATGAATTAAAACTGGAGTTTGTTCTAAGAGAAACAGAGACTTATTTTAAACTAACCTAGATAAGAATTTAAGAGGGAGAGTCATGTACCGGTCGTAGGCGATTGGCATGCACTAATTGGTTTTTTGCTTGTCGAGATATGGGTCTACTTGAGAACATTTCGCGATTGTTTCGTTGAAGAGGTCGTCCTTATCAGAGGGTTCGCACGAGATAGGGATGAAAATATTTTTATGACGGTCGTCTAAGAGGTAATCAGGTGAGATTTGTAAGTTTGGAGTGTCGAAGCTATATTGGGCATTTTCTGAGAAATGTTGATAATTATGTTGTAGATAGTTATCGGACATGTCAGAGCTTGAGTTAGTGATTTCGTTATCACCTGTGAGATTAACAATATTTGTGTTACAGATTGGAGGTCGTGAGAGTGTATCATTTCCATCAATGTGGAAAATGCAGTGTAAAAGATTTTCACATTGAACATCGTTCAAGGATGAGATTGTAAATGATTCTATGTCAGATTTCGATTTATTAGATTTAGGCTTTGATTCAGAGTACTTAATGCTTGATTTAGTAGATTTTGAATTCGATTTAATAGGTTTAGACTTTGATTTAGAGTAAGTAATGCTTGATTGAGTAGACTTAGAAATTGATTTATTATTTGATTTAGTAGACTTAGATTCAGATATAATAGATTTAGTAGAGTTTGAATTATAAGATTTAGTAACATTAGATGAAGCAGAACCAAGGGTTTGGGGCTGGCTACCCTGTTCGTATGATTCGCTTACCATCGATTCGGTGGAGATAGAAAGAGTTTGTATGGATGCGTCTTTAAACTGTTTTTTGTGAACGATACTGTCTGTATAGGGTGATTTGTTCAAAGTTGAAGGTTGTCCAGGTCTTCGGTCAATGTTTGTGAAGGCGAGCAATGAATGGGGGCGATCTCCAACGGGCTGCTCATTTCGTTGGTCGCCCTGGAGTTTAAATTATGTACGCGTGTACCTGCTGGAGGTACTGGAAGAGCTAATCGAAAATTTCTATTATTATTATACGCCCGTTTTCGGCATTCCGTTATCGAATGACCTGGGTTTTTGCAATAATTACAAATTATTAAATGATTACTAGGTACAATAGGAGGGGGTCGATTAGGTTGTGGATTAGATGGGGGAAATTTATTTACTGTTAGAAAATTACACCGTGATGGAGCGATTCTTATTGGACTGGAATTAGTATTGATGGGCCGTTGGGTTGTCAATCTAAACATGGATTGCCGCGCGTTGTTCATAGCGCGTATTTTATCCTCTTGTGAAGCGAATCGCCCAGCCTCGTTTAAGGTGGCGAATCCCTTCGTACGGAGCATAACTCCTATGTCAGAACTGAGCCCGTTTACGAAAACGTTCAACGCTGTTTCATCGGTTGCTGCTATACGACCTGCTAAAGTTTTATCGGTGATGTCCGCATTTAATTTTTCAATGATTTGACTTCTACATAAATCAACACGATGGAGATATTCAGTGATGCTTTCGTTTGGCTTTTGAAATAATGATTGTAATTCTAAGTTAATATGTGAGATAGTTTTGCTGTTGGAAAACCTATCAATTAGAAATCCACGTAGATTTTCCCAAGAAGAGTACTGTTTACAATGGACATCAGATGCACCAGAACCCGTTATGTTGTTCAATGCAAATATAAGTAGCACAGATTTTTGGTCCGCGGTGGCTAAGTTAAAGGCCGAATCACAGGATCGGACAAATCTATATATTTGACCATTGTTGTCCGTGTCGAAAGATGGTACTAGTTTTAAGAGATTTGCGATGTCTAGAGTCATGTTAGAGTTCGAATAATAAGACTTTGCGAAAAACGAGGATAGATTAGAGTAAAGCTGTTAGGTCTCGTTTTTGATATCTTTTTGCATTTAGAAAAATATAGAGAATAAAATAGATGTAAAATAGAAATATGAACAGGATATCAGACAGGAAATCAGAGCAGACAAGTTATGCCACTTACCACACAAACAGCAAATACTGGACTCGCGTTCTAGTTCGGCGAAGTTCTTCAAAAGCCTGCAGCTACCACGTCGTAATTCTTCGTTCTCTGGGCGATGCTTGTCCCGACGATGAGTTTCCGACGCGTTTCACTTCGTCTTATTAGCGTGTTTATAGCGAGATCCTACCGACTGCGCCAAATTTGTTAGGTGGTGCAGACAAAACTAGTCTTTATAAAAAACTGTGTTTATTTGAATTATAGAAATAGTACAATTATAACTAGACTTATACTAGATTTAGTAACTAAGAGATATAGATACAGCGAATGTAGGAAATAGAATGTGTCGGGAGAGCCAGGATTTGGGTACTTAAAGGAATCGAATCAGAGTGGGGACGTGTTGGGGATGTTTACATTTGTGTTAGTGGGTCAAAGGGACAAAAAAAAGGTAGCCAGATAAAGTGTGTTAAAATATTGCTTACAGATATGGTAACAAGTGGTGAGAAAATCATGATAAAAGATAATAAGCTAAACTAAAGGATATAAGTGGTAGATAAATTATGTTAAGTTATTATACAATGAATAATATAATTATGCTTATGGATATGTAACAATAATATAATTTAGTAGTATGTACATGTATGCTTATAGATATGTAACAATAGGTTCATTTTTTATTTTAGCGTTTTGTAAATTTCGTTTTAATGATCTATATAGAATGAATAATTTTGACGTTGACTTTATTTCGCTAATCATATGTATTGGTCCACATAGCACAGTGGAAACGATGACATAGTTTCATAGATTAGCTTTTATATCTTCGTAGCATAGCCCCATAGCATATCTTCGGCGGAAAGGCTTAAAATTCTATTCATTGTAGTCTTTCTAGGTGTATACATACATACATAAATAATCACGCCTTTATTCTCGGAGGGTCTGGCAGAGGTGAATAACATCAATCCACCATCGCCCTAAGATGGATGTATTGGAAAATTTGGATCAATCTCGGGCGAAGTTCGGTGGCTCAGTGGTCAGAGCATTCCCCCTGTAAGGGAAAGATCGCGGGTTCGAGTCCTGCCCGAGTATTGATTTCGCTTTTTCCAATTTAAAATAATTTGTTTAGTTTAGCATACTAAATGCTTTAAAATTAAGAGTTATTAAGATATAATACTCAAGAAAACAGCAAAGATTCCATAAATTGCTTAAGATTGCGATCAACAATCAAGTGAATGACAAATATTTCACATTACATATTTACCTACCACTACGCATAGTACTGGTAAAGGAATAAATAAAATAAAACGGCTATATTTATGAATACAGATGATATATAGTGTCACCTACCAATATATCCTATTTTATTGCTTTGTACTGACACACTGTGCCGTTATTTCGAGAGCTTTTAAATATTTTTTTTTTTTCATTTTACCCTTTTTATGTACTACTGAGGTCTAAGGTAACGAACTTTTATATACCTGTGACTATAGTCTAAAACAAACAGGAAACTGCCTATTTCCCGATCATGTTTTTTGTCACCTAAGTGTTTAAATGAAACGATATTTACTGAATTTAAAAGGTTCTGTTACTACCTAGAAATCAGTACTGTTCTGAATGAGATGATTAAGTTGCTAAATGTGCTAACGTAGCACACGTTAGCACATTTAGCAACATAATCATGCCTACCTACTTGCACACCAGAGAACCTTATGAGCGCCTACGAGAACGTTCTTCAAGCAGCTGCACCCTAAGAAACTGATTTAGAGAATAAATGTACTGTCGATTCGACCGAAGAAGAAGAAGTATACTGTTCTTCGAGATATAATTTCGTCGGATATAATTTCTATAGTAGATATTCAGAACCAAACTTCAATGCTTGAATCAATATTTCTTTATTCTTGTAGAAATTTTAGTTGTTCTAGTCACGTAACATCAACCATTAATCTATAAAGAATCAAATGTTAGACATTTGATAAAAAAAAGAGCTTATACTTCGATGTTTGGAGATAGATACATTTTATGTCTAAAGCTTAAACAATACCTAAAATACCGTATAGCATAGGTTATTTATTACAGTTATAAATAAACGATCTACAAATCTGTCAAAGTGAAGCTTACGTACGTGATCAAGTTGTGTGCTACGCACCGGGCCTTTGCTCGAATGTAAGTCCTCTAGCAGTCCTCAGTGACTTTTTTTATTAAAAATCTACTCGCTTTTTGTATTTAAGTCTGCGAAAGCTTGTATGTCAGAATAGATCTCATCAATGACAGTAGAATAATCTCAATAGCATAGCATGTCATGACTCCCTGATAAAATGCATAACTGGCAGTGCCATCTCAAGGTGTTAGTGGATAAGGTTTGTCTAGATTCCACGAATTTTAATAAGCATCACCTCATGGTGAACGAAGAATCCGCAGTTAGACTTAAAGCGGACCCCAGAATTCAATTTGAAAGCTTCGGATGCGACTGGGATTAACGTTAAGGTGAAGAAAGATTGTGTGTTCTATTTATCACTCAAAGATTTATTATCCAACCCAAATTGCAAATTGGATATAGTTGCTATTCGCAAGGGCATAGTTCAATGGGTAGGTACTACTCCTAAGTCTACTGCCAAATCCTATGGCCCCCTCAAGAATAAGACGGAGGTTACTTTAACGGCATTTATTTATAATTGGAAGACTTTTCACGTTACAATGAGATCAGATATTTGCCTTTGTTATACTTAATTCGTTTCAAATGAAATTGAATATAACAACTTAAGCAGAAAGTTTTAACAATTTCAAAGTTATTTAGAAATAAATTGTGTTTCATTGTTGACACAAGTAAATTTTTCGATGCTTCCAATTTGAAAGTTGTTCAAGAGTTAAATGAGCATATTTCAGAAGAGATACAATAGATTAAAAGGAACTTAACTCATTATAAATTTTTGATGAGCTATTATTACTTAATGAACATTATTTATTGATGAATATTCATTTTATAACCATGAATTTTAAGTATTTATTGAGATTAATAAGTGTCGAAAACTTATAGAATTATTAGGGTTAAAATATAGATATGTTTAAATGTATAATGTAGTTGTATTCTTAACCTTCCAATACCCGCAACAATTAGTGTATCTCATACATGCGGGTATGAGATACACTAATTGCAATACATACATACAATAATACCAATCTTTTAACCATTGCAACCCCACTCATGAACATGCGTAAGAATTTGCATTGGTCTGGTCGTGCCTTGGAAAGCACGTTAAGCCGTCGGTCCCAGTCTCTATACGAATATCTATGGCAGTCGTAACGAGTAGTTGAAGAACTAAAAAGTTCAACAACTGGTCTATGCAATGCAATAACTGCTTGCTTCGATATCGCTATTGAATTATGGGGTTCAGATGCTTCACGGAAAATATCGAATTTCAACCAAACCTACCGTTCTGGAAAAAGTGAACCCAGACTCCGAGGTGAAAGCTTCGTATGCGACTGGAATTAATGTTAGGATGAATAAGAAGAAGATGAAACCCCACCCAGTGCTACCGACGTGAACCCACACCTAGGTTAAGGACAATATTAGTTTTTAACAACATTTTGGTTACAACTATTATATTTAGGAGGCGTGGGTTCGATCCCCGCTCAGTGTAAATATTTGTGTTCATGAAATATGGGTATCTGCATTGGTCTGGTCGTGCCTCGGAGAGCACGTTAAGCCGTCGGTCCCGGTTGCCATAAGAACATCTAGGGCAGTCGTTACGGGTAGTTGGAGCCCTCAAAAATCCAAAAACAACAGTCTAGCTGCAAAGCTTCGATATCGCCTAATGTTATCATTGGGATGTGGAGGTCAGATGGCAATCGCTTCACAGAAAATATCGAGGTCTAGCCAAATCCGTAGTTAAGACTGGCAAAAGCGGACCCCAGACTCCGAGCTGAAAGCTTCGGATGCGACTGGGAATTAACGCTAAGAGGAAGAAGAGTCCTAAAAAATCGCTATTCGTATTTCAAGTTAGTCACGAACTTTAAAGTAACCAAGGAGCACAAATTGCCAGCTTTCCCATTACAAGAAAATAAGGTACATTATTGTTCTAACAGCCAGGAAGACAGAGAAATTAGAAGGTTAATTGCTGAAAAATATGTTACGGAACTTACGCTTATATTACAAAGGACGTAAGTATAACCCCGATCGTATTTAATCCCAGCTTTTGTTCACTCAGTAGAAAAACATCTGTTTAATTATTTTAGTGACCGGACCGGGGCGGATCCCGCACCGTCACGAACACGCGAATAATGAATGAGACGTAATACATTTTCGTTGATGGATCTGCTTAAATTCTTGCCGTGAGAAAAATTATGAATTTTTTATTTCATGTTATATTATAAGGTACCTATAGAAATGATTGATGAATACTCATTACCCACGTAATTCAAGTATAATAATCTTTTACAGGTAAGGCTTAACGATGTTTTATTTGGTGTCCTATCATTTGACAAACAACGTTTGACAAAATTACACTTGATAAATGTATCATTTGACAAACTATTGTTTAATAAACTACTCATTAGACAAAATATTTATTTGAAAAAAATCATTATATAAAACATCATTTTACAAATATAACATTTTAGCAATCGAAATGTTTTCTAAGTAATACATTTGCAAAACGTGTATTATGTCAAATGATTATTTTTAAAGTAATATGTTTGCGAAATGAAAGTTTGTCAAATGATTAGTTTTTCAAACGTTGTTTGTCAAATGATGTTTTGTCATACGTTTTTTGGTCAAACAAGGGTGAACCGTTTTATTTACATTGTACAGATTTGGTGGCGCAGCGGTGGCAAGAGCATTAGATTTGACTCTGCACTATACTGTCAGTGTAATTAATTGATATCTATTATTGAATTGCAAACGCGATGTGTCTTTACATCGACACAGGATCATGATTGGATAGCGATATTGATTATAATAATATTTTATTTATCTGTCTAATAGCGCTCAAAGGAATGAAATATGCACGGATGATTTCTTTGCTCCCATATATGAATTTTCAGCTCATAGTCTTTGTGTGTTTGTGTTTCACTTACACATCTAAACTATATCAGGAGCCCCAAAAAAACAAGAGCTTATTCTTATTCTTATAAAATCTTGTGTAGTTAGATCGAATCTAATTTTGTAACACGATAACTCGTTACTTGAGGACTAATAGGCTACTTTTCAGTTGTATCAATTTGAACCCTTTCAGACTTCAATTTTAAATTGTTGTCCTTAAATGATTTTGATGTAAAAAAATCCTTAAATACTAATTTAGTTTGGAGAGATTTAAAAAAAAAATGTACCTAACATACCAAGACAGTAAAATAAAATGAACAGAAATTATTTTATCATACGAATCATTATTTATGCTGATGATGATCAAAATTCAAATTACACGCGTCATTCAACAGGTATAATAGTTGTGAAATGCTCAGCAATAAAAACTCACGCACAATTATCATTTCCAATTACCCATCTACAATGCAAAGTAGGTACTTTTGTCTTACTAAATGTTGACATCAAGTCGAGTTGGATGAGTTAAAGTGGTTTTACAAACGCTCCACCTCAGAACACTCCAATATGTAAAGGTTAAAACCACATCGCTGTGCTATTAGATTCACGCTACTTCGTTTTCAATATTAGTTCGTTAAATTCATTGTTCAACGGTTGATTACGTCAAACTTGTTATAATTTGAATGAAATTTTAAAGCATTTACTATTCAAATCGATTAAGATATTTCTGTCGTCGTCGTCGTGAAGAGGTCGATTTTCTTTCTATATCTTAATCGATTGTTATAATTTCTTTGCTATCTTTAACCTGTTTCTTTAATTATTGAGAAATAAAATCTTAATCGTGAATGAGATCCTATTGTATTTTAATTTTGATGATATCAAAACTCTCTTTACAATTGAACACACTACTTACCTATCGAGTTATATCTTTAAAATAAAATATATACCAAGTTAAAGCGGCGGCGTCCCAAAACGTGGAACTTTGATTTCAGCTCAAGCCTCTTCGCGAACTGAAAGAGTGAAAATTAATTGTAAATAAAGAAAGTTTTGATCCAAGCGCTCTGAAGTTGTTTCTGTTTACAGAAGTGAAAACAATCAGACGCCAAAATGTGGAAACTTACGATTTGAAATAAGGGACGGGAATGCTGCAGCCTGCATTTATCCTTGTCTACTCTACTCTATTTCTTTTCTACTTTGCGAAATGTTGATCAATTAAATTAAAACAACTTATTGAAGTTTGGCCTACTTGATGGTGGGTCAAATTTAGTAATTGTTTAACCCCCTTCCTGTTGACGGATTGATCTGCTACATTTGAAACACACCTTTGGTTCGGATAACGATACATTACAAGAAACTTGAAAATTGATATTAAAATATTGCTTATTCTTAACATGCTTAAGTAATATTTTTTACAGGTGTTAATCAAATGACTATTGAAATATAAGAATATTCTCAAAATTTATACTCAACATCATAAAAAATAATTAACAAAATTAATCGTTTACCACGTTAATACTAATAAATAGGAACCTATACTATTTGCAGTATTAGTACAGGCAGATTTTTATTTATTTTTAATTGAAAAAATCAAAACTGCTGTGGTTACCCACATCATGTTCCACAGTTTTAAAGTTACGACAACAGGTCATGATAAATCTTTATTTCCATGAATGCACTAAGAGGACATTATTATCTATTATATCCTCTGAAAAGCAACTTCTCTTTTAAAACGAAAACTTTAAAAGGCCTCTTCCGCAGATTTTCTAACCTTAGCCTACCTCTCGAACTTACCCAATTTTTCAACTTTACGGCTTCTTGCAAGGCACGCTGTAAAACGTAATGAGCTGTTTTCGCTTGACAACGCCTTGAATACATTGTGCCTCAAGTTTATGTTTCTTGTATAACAGTGTCATCTAGTGAAAGTAACAGGGACCTGTTCCGATGAGATATGTTCACTCGGAAAACTGGCGGGTTTTATTGTTTTAGAAGTGTTATTTTAGAATACATGAGTGTTTAAGATGCGTTTACACAACAGTAAACAGTAATGGATATTTTTTTTTGCAAGATTGTTGCACTTTGACTACATTGTACCTACTTTTATTTAGATGCACGTTAACTATTAGTACGCATGGATTCAAATTAATTCAAATTCTAATTAATCAAACTTCAAGCAAATCAAATCTCCTTTCATTTCATTTAATTTGATGATCAAATTAAAAAAAAAACAATTTCAAATAAGTTTAGTAAGGATTCTGAAAATCAGCCTTGTTGAATTTGAGTGTCACTTCAAATAGTAATATCTATTTAATTTTATTTTTAAAATATTGTTTATAATATTTTCTCTTCTTTACTATAATTAATAATATATACAGTATACATTAGAGTATATTCATAGTAGTCATAGTCATAGTTATTTATTTTTTATTTTTAATGTGGAACAATACCTACAAATTGTTTTTGAGCTCAATAATAAATTCTTCTTAAACTAAGTTTGCCACCGCTACGCTTCTGGCGTAAGATGAGTAAATATACCGACTTTTTTTTAAAGGCAATAAGTAGATACGCTTAAGCGATTTTATTACACATTGCTTGTATAAGGCATATTTTTACTATCACTCGTCAAAACGTTAATACCAGCGTGCACGCTCCTCTCCGCTACCGATGCCAACAGGTTGATGAATATAAATAACCTCTCCTCTACACAAAGTAAATATTGGCAACTCAAAATTCTGCGTTTGTTGTTAACTTCTAAATCAAAACCTTTGCTATACAATTTTATTGTTACGAAAAAACCTTCCTAATTTTAAACATCTTCGTCACACAAAAATGTTGATTGAATAAGTAAATTCTAAAGTCAGGAGATTTTTTAATTCCTCAGCCCCTCTAGACAAGTGGCAATTTGCTGACTGGCGTATTGTAGAATAGAATGATGAATGTATGGGATTTGACGTATATGACAGTTGTCAACGTATGTCATAAACGTCAAAATACGTTTCATGGACGTCAAATCCTTTGCGTTCATCATTCTATTCAACAATACGCCGGCCAACGAATTGCTACTTGTCTAAGGTTTCTTAAGGCATATTCCAAATTTGGATCTCTGTTTTTATAACCGTTTGAACTCATATGTTATGTGAGTGTCAATGGTTAAAATAATAGAGACATAAAAGAAAAGAGAGGAAAAGGTATAATAACATAGGAGAATTTCCATATCAAGCTCAGTGCTCTTTCTTTAGCAAATTGCCACCAGTGCCGCGAGCATGAAAAACATTCAGCCGGGGTGCGAGGGATATGGCTACGACTATCTCACCTCCGGTAACCGACGGCCCACACTGCGTTTTAGTCGGTTCGAGTCCGACATAACCTCCTCCTCCGGCTCCGGCGGGGGAGGTATCCGTGGGGATTTTTCGCACGATAAAAAAAAGCATGAAAAGCATTCGAATTCGTAACGTTAACGCATCAAGAGAACGTAACACTGTGATAGTCCGCTTGCCTACTGTGAACATGTGTATGTGTGATGAAGCCTGCCAATCGGAATGCTCCGGTCTCTCGATACGTTTACGTTTACGTTACGAATTCGAATGTTTTTCGTGCTAAGGGCACTGTACTGGTTTATTTTATGAGCGATGTATTCGGTCCAAAGATATTATATATAAAAAGAAGTAGATACGTTATTGCGCGAAAATCGTGAAGATTCGAAAACGAGTCAATTGGAACGTTTGCCTCTAGTAGACGTTGAGCGGAAGCATCAGTGACTTATAAAAATAACGAAAATGCCATCGTATGTTTATAGACACTGCACGAACTATTACTCTAAAGTTAATACACCAAAAGTGTAGATAAATTAAAAATGTGTGTGTGTGAGTTCCGCACATTTTTCTACGTTGATTTGTAAGCATATGACATGTCTATGTTATGAAATGTCATTGGATGAAGCCTGCCAACCGGAATGCTCCGGTCTCTCGATATGTTTACGTTACGAATTCGAATGTTTTTCGTGCTAAGGGCACTGTACTGGTTTATTAGCGATGTATTCGGTCAATAATATAGTAATTACGCTATTTGTTTGACACACTAGATCAATACATCAGTAGTGATTTAGTGAAGCAAGGGTGTGATATTTTGTTAATTTTACAGACCAGGCCATTATGCTGTGTTGTAGCTATATAGGCTTCATAGTTTCTTTCGCTTACGTAATAGTGTTATTGTTTTTAATAACTAGGTAGTAGATATAGGTATTTAAACTATCATGGTCATTCATGGTGGTTCGAGTTTGCAGTGAGAGTGAAACTAACTAAGTGGTAAACTAACTTTTAAACTCTCGCGATAATTTCCCGTTAAAATTATGGAAACCAGTGGTCTTATGCATAGCAAGAGATCTCGGAAGGGGGTAGATATCGATCCATTTATCGATATATCTAAATATTTTTTTTTTTTTTTTAATTTATTTATTAAACAACACAATTTATACAGCCATTAGTAATTGGTCCTGCAAAACTGTTTACACAGTTTGTCTGCATATTGTAATGTATATCGATATTTACTCCTAAAAACTTTTTTACCGTTTACCGCCATTACTCCAATCCCTCTGTGATCATGGAGCTTGCAACATCACTGAAATAACCCCTTATTCCGAACCTGACCCGTAAACTTGACCCAGTCACGGGTTAGGTTAGAAACTTGAAGAATTTCTCCCGAACGTAACCCTCTTCCTAACCTGACCCGGGTGTGTCATTCCTATCCTAACCCGAATTGCGTTTTTGGTAAATCTTTCGCGTAATTAGACTTGGATAGATTAGGTTAGAAGGCTTCGTGGTTATTTTTTTTTATTTAATGTTTACCATAAACGCAATTCGGGCTATGATAGGAACGACACGTTGGGTCAATTTAGGAAGAGGGTTACGTTCGGAACAAATATTACGTTTTTTTTTTTTTTTTCAAATTTCTAACCTAACCCGCGAACGGGTCAGGGTTCTCAGGTCAGGTTCGGAATAAACGGAAATAACCGATTCTCCAAATATTACATGGTAAATATCCCGATAGCTCTAATATGTAATACGGAGCATTACAATATCATTCTTACCTTTTCTTAAAATGTTGAGAAGTATGCGTTCTATATGTTCACATTTCAGATAAGCCTCGATGAACGCTACAAGAGACATTTTGATTAAATCTTGTGAGAACAACAAGCGACGAGTGTTGCCAACATGGGCGTTATCTGGCATTTACTGCAAGTGTTTTAAATTGTATTTTATAGAAATAAAACTCTTATATTGAATTTGTATTGTAAAAGATTTATTTTTGGAAGGTTATCGTAGTAAGTAATGAAAGAGGATAATATTATGGTAAAGTAGGGCGTGACTGAGGAAATTACATCTGACAGGAATGTATGGAAGAGAATGACAGGTTGTACCGACCACAGATAAATTGGGACACGGGCAAGTGGATGATGACATGATGATGATGTTGATGATGAAAGGACAGAAAGTAAGAGATTGATAGCAATTTTTCGGAAGGAGTGTACGTAACGGGACGCTATGTTAAAGACATACTTTCGGGATCAAGGAGGGTCAAAGGGTACAGAGACAAGGGGTCACTAGTAGGGGTTAAGAGGGTCAAGAGGGGGGGGGGGGGTCAAAAGGGTAGTTGATCAAGAGGGTCAAAGGGTCAAAAAGGTCAATAGTCAAGAGGATCAACGCTCAAGGGGGGTCCAAAGTCAAGTAATAACAAATCTAATTATTTTTGTTATCTATACTATTATATAATTGTAAAGGGGTCGTGTCTGTACATTGGAGATATTTAAAAAAAAATACTTGGGTTATGTTATGTTAACGATACTGAACACGAAAATATTTTTTTTAAATTTCCTGTCTGTTTGTCTGTTTATCTGTTTGTCTGTTTGTCTGTTTGTCTGTTTGTCCGCGATGGACGCAAAAACTACTGGACGGATTTTGATGCGGTTTTTTTTGTAAGAAAGGGCTTACTCAGACTTAAAATCTTACGTTTGTTTGATCGCAATCGGTTGAGTAGAACCGAAGATATGAGCAAAGGTCGCGTTAACCGAGATGCACGCGGGCGGAGCCGCGGGCGGAAGGCTAGTTAATTAATATACAGGGTGGAAGATTTTAACCTTACCTGGAGGGAAAGTTCTCTAAATACTGGAGATACCGAATTTCACTCCAAGAAAACATTCCTTTATTTTTAAAAAGAAATAAAACTGCATTCATAGATTTTTGAAAATTCGCTTGCCACACCCGGTAATCGAACCAACTAAAATCCGAAAAAATAACATCCTGTATTTTTATGACATCAATCAATAGTATAAATCATAAGGATCAAATCTGTCTAAGAAACATGGTTAATTAAATGAAAGGAAATCCCTGAAAACTCAATTTTCAAATTCAATTTAACAAAATAGAGAACTTAACTCAAGGATCCATCACCTATCATATTAAGAATAAAATTCCATATTTAAATTATTTGTCCCTGTTTTTCATGGCTGGCCCTCACTGGCCAGCAGGGGTATTTACTCTCTCGACTCAAACCGACTAAAACCGCATGCCGTCTCAGGTTAATTCAAAAGTCTCAATTAAAGTATTATAAGACGAACCAATAAGGCAATTCTCTCGCCATCTTCGTTGCCCAGGGTGCGATGCGGTGTACCACGAAGTGCTTTCCAAGCCCAACCAAGTATACCTCGAGACACGTATCTTGGACCTAAATCGACATAATACTACTATTACGCCGTCGCGTCGGTAGCTTAGTGGTTAAGGAGTCGGCCTTACGATCGAGAGGTCCCGGGTTCGAATCCTGACCATTACACTACAGACGTGAACCCACTCCTAGTACAAGCAATTTAGCTTACTTGGGGGGTTAACAGGAATATTAGTAATTTCGGTTACTAATATTCTTTTCAAAAAAATAAATCGGGTGACTTGACTACCTCATGCAGTCACACAATAACGTTACATTCTAAATCGGAATCAAAGTTTAGTCATTTAGTACTCATTTTACTAAATAAATGGCGTTATTGTTGATAAGGTATGTCATGGCACGTTAAGCAAAAGGTTGGAATGGAATTTATAAGTTAAGATTTTATTGACTTCCTTTCATTTAATTTACCATGTTTATTAGAGAGTTTCGATCCTCATGACTGACACTATCGATTGATGCTATAAAAATACAGGATGTTATTTTTTTGGCTTTTAGTCGGTTCGATTACCGGGCATGGCAAGGGAATTTTCAAAAAACTAGGAATGCAGTTTTGTTTCTTTTTAAAAATAAAGGAATGTTTCCTTTGGGTTAAATTAGCTATCTCCAGTATTTAAAGTACTTTCCCTCCAGGTAAGGTTAAAATCTTCCACCCTGTATACGATACATTGTGTTGTGTTGTGCTAATTTGAAAAGCTTGTATCGCGCAAGATTTTTCTTGTTCTTCTACTTTTCTGTTCACGCTACAAGCTTTTCAAATCAGCACAACCCTTAGATGAAATTATTATTATCGTTTTACATAGTACAGTAGAATATTTAAAGAGAAGCCTGTTTTTAAAAGTATTTTTTATAAATATTTTTTTCTACATAGTTTACTGATTTTCTTTAAACATTGTACTAACAGTTTACTTTGTACACGTATTTCATAATTATTATTACCCACTAAGCCGTTAGCCTTCCCATTAAAAGTTGTGGTTAGTGCTCTTAACATAAACAATTTAGTTTAGCCTACAGTTAACAAGAATAAAATGTACCGGTATATTATTAATAAAAAAATAAATTAGATTTATTATTATTGTAGGTGGAATACTTCACTAATAGCTTTATATGTTTTTTTCATTTGTAAAATTATGGTATGCTTTAAATCTTTAGATTATATAAAACTACTGACGGAGTTACAGGTAATAACATTACTATTATATTATATTATATAATAAAATAAAAGGGACCTTTGCCGGCTCGTGTTCCAGCTTCGGGGACTTTTAGTATGTTTATCTGGGTACCCGTTTATCTGGGTACCTTATGGAATAACTGTACCAAATTTAAAAACTACACAAATTATTAGCAAATATGAATAATTAGATTGAAAAAAAAAAAAAGAATATTCATGTAAACCATTAACAAAAATCAAGGAGGATGGATTGATTCAGTAAATAAATAAATAAATATTGTAGGACATTCTACACAACGCTATCTAGACCCAAAGTAAGCATAGCTTAACTAGCTTGTGTTATGGGTTCTAGAATGCGGATAAACATACTTAGATACATTTTTTTTTATAAATACATACATATTATACATAGAAACACCCAGACCAATGTAAATATTCATATTCACGCACACAAATATTTGCACTGAGCGGGGATCGAACCCGCGCCTCCTGCGTAGCGGCCGCGTTCACTACCGCTACGCCACAGAGGCAGTCAAGTATTCAGTATTACTGTTCTTTTGAAAGATCAGTGGAGCCCATAACAATCGTATCCAATATTATTATTACGTAACAGTTAGAAAGTGGCAAATAAATTACAAGTGACTAACGTAAGGACTTATACTACTTAAGTGGAAGTAACACAAATAAAAAAGAGTCCATTATCTTAAATATTTTATTAAATGGCCGTATCCTTTGACAATCTATTCAGTTATTCGGTATGATTCACACTGGTTTTTCTTTTGGAATTATTTATCAAGTTTCAATCTAGTAGCTTGTTTACAATGTTTGATACTTGACAATCGTAGGGGGCTGATGGGTGATCAGATTCAATGTGGAATATTCTCACTGGCTGTTTAGTATATTTAGATAAGTTGTAGTCTCTCGGTGGACTATTTGATCTTGGATGGGGGTTTCCACTTATGAGAACTAACTCAGATTCCAGTCTGAAATTAGGTTCATATTCTTTTGCTAATAAAATTCTATTATATGCCGATTCTAATACAAACCTCTTATACTGGTTTGAAAAATTTGCTAGACCGATCATTTTAGTCATACAAATATCAACTTTATCTGCCCATGATGTACTCTCCTCCAGTTTTTTTCTCAGTCCTTCAGTTTTATTTTCAGTGAGAAGACCATATACATGTTCTAAAATAGCATTTTGTAATTCTGAATCACTTAAGTTGCCAAGGTAGGCATCGAGTTGCGTTTTTAATACATCTGGGCTGCTGTCCAAACAATATACGACTCCAATACGGCCTGTAATTGGAAAGTTTATTGTAAATATCATTCAGATTGTAATTAAAGATGTACCTAATGAAATTAACCACTAATTTATCTAAACTAGGGTTTATTTTTTTTGTTACCAATATTTGTTCGTGCACAATGTTTTTTGAACATTTATTCCATACCTTGATTAGAAAATGATGATTACAGTAATGGTCAAAGGTATTATAAAAGGGCAAAATATCGTAATATTTCTATTAAAACGACATTCATCATATTTTTTTTCGAATTAATATAGCAAAAAAAAGAGGTATTTACAAATCACAATAAACATACAAATTCAAAAGCTATACGATATGGGTAAAGGCATTAAAATATTCCTGAACATTACGCTCAATCAATTAATCAATTAGCCTATCGCAGTTCACTGCTGGACATAGGCCTCTCCCAAGAGGCCGGTAGTCTTTGGCCTATTGTTTCCACGCTGGCCAGATGGATAGGTGTAGGGTTTTATTTCTAGTTTTCCCTCTCTCGCAGTGATATTGTCTGTTTTTCCGTTAGTCGCCTCATACGTCACCCGTCGGATGAAATGGGGTGATAATACTTGTATTCTTTCTTTGTCACCACACCGATAGAACATTACAAAATCTGGGCAAATTAATACTATTTCTTTAAACTTAACTACTAAATAAGTATCTCTCGTGATTCTCTTTCTCAATCTAAATGCACGTCATCCAAGATGTGCGTTTATATTTAACAAAATTGAAAAAAACGTTAATAACTTTCAGAATTCACTTCTAACTTTTAGACTTGAAGATAACACAAGGGACTTCGTGGGATGATCCCTTTTTTCTCCACGGCATCCTGCTCACAAATATACCAATTTCGAATTCAAATACCAAGAAGTTTTATGGAAAACTATAATTATAATATATTTGATCATTAAATCTGGGATTAACGCCAGGATGAAATCATTATATGAACAGCAAATCAACTACATAGTGAAATGTTATGTAAATTCTACAAGAATAAATTTGATTTGTATCCTCTTTCTCGTTTAATAGTAGAGAAATGTTTAAGTGCATCGGTCGGCTCGTTTGTAAGTAACTTTGAGACCTAAGTAGTATTTACTTACCCTCTTTTTCCAACAAGGCAGCCAGTTCCAACGCAATATTGACACCAAACGAGTAGCCAAGGAGGTGAAACTTTGATTTAGTCTCGAACTCCGTCTTCATAAACTGAAAAAGCAAGGATTTGCGGTGAAACATTTTAATATATAATTACTTCTACTCGTAATCTACGTAATAAGTTAATCTACTAAAATGCCTCGTTTTCAATTAGATAGTCATCTACGCAAAGATATTGAAGTACAAACCAAAAGTAAATGAGAACAGAAGGAGGCCAGTGGCAGTGGCCCAGTGTGGCAGTGGGTTGTGTTTCCATGCCGGCTTTACAAAAGGCTAACAGCCTGGCCACGGACACGTTGCTTTCAATGGCAGCTGAGTGTGGGACATGAACAAAATACAGAAACGATCCGTCATGTCATAGAATGTGTATGCCGCTTTCGATGGCAATGCCAGGTAACGCTTGCTATTTAATTGCTTGTCGAGCAATTAAATAGCAAGCGTTACCTGCCGCATTGGGAAAAAACGTACGCGAGACCTAATGCGATATCATATGATACAATATCCATCATCATTCTCTGAGCCATTTCCAACTTAGTTGAAGTTGCCTTTCCAGACTTCAACTTATATTTTTTGTGAGGCTATTGCCATCTGATCACCAATTGGCGATATCGAAATTCTGCAGTTCGACTAGTCGAATTTTTGTGAGCTGCAACTACCCTAACGGCTGCCATAGATAAGACGGCTTAACGTGCTCTCCGAAGCACAAAGACACCCAGACCTTCAAATTCAAAAGACATTTATGTAGACAAATAATAAATAGTTGCTGTGGTTACCTTACGAACAGTTGCAGCAATTTCTGGAATAGTATTTCCTTCGATATCACAGGCAAGTTGAACAGCTACGGCCTGTACTTTTAATCTTTCAGCTGTTATATTGAAAATCTGGTGACGGCCATCGAAGCCCGGTATTAAAACTACGTATGCTCTAGAGGGATCATTCTGTGGTAAAAATAAAATTACTTATTTAATTAAATTAAAATATGGATTCTAGACTCTAGAGTGAAAGTGTTTGCAATCAAACTAGATTAACGCTGATTATGATTATAATAATATTATAAACTGAAAGAAATACCTCTTGTCCGTGGTCGAGTAACGTTACCATGGGAACAATTGGATGTGTCATATTTTGTTCTTCATCATCAATATTAGCATAAAATACATGCAAACCTTCTAGAGGTGCTGTTTTGGATATTCGGCTTCCAATCGTTTTGAGACTAGAAAAAATTGTATACCGTTATTAATACAGAAAATGTTTGAGTAGGTATATTATATCTATAGGTGCTTACATAGAGAAACAGGTTACCGGTATCGGCTACTTGCCCCGACAAGTTGCCATAGCAACAAAAATTATGATAGTTCGTCATTTACGTTCTAACTCACCACATACTCGTATTATGTCAAAAAACATTCGCAACGTATTCGCTCCCGTACGTTTAAAAAATATAGGTTATTTTTTGACAAACGACGAAATGAAATGATGGAACTGTTTCTCTATGTAAGCACACTTATACTTTGTACTTCAAGGTATTACGGTAATGTATTTTGAGGAAAATGAATACATTATGACGATAACGAAAGCAAGGGGCAGTTGGCAATTCAAATTCCAGGAAGTTTAGAATGGAGTTGAACGTGATATAAGTACAAGCAAAATTTAATTAACGTTTAGTTGTAGGGGTCAACAAGAACACTATTGTACTTATAAAGCGAGCGAACGAATAATTTATTCAGACGTTTCTTTAATCTTTAGCCGAGTGTGGTAGAACTCGTGTTTCAGACGTGAGAGTGAGGAATACGTATTCAGCTATTCGAATCACGCATCATAATAGACTTTCTGTATTTCAGTGGTGAAATCGAAGCCTGATTCTCGGGACATAGGTATATCATGGACTCAAAATGCTATACGCGCAGTAAACTTTTTGGGTATCTTTTGAGGATAGCACGGAATGTCATATCGGTGGACGAGCTAATTCACCAATCACAGATTATTGCAAAATAAATCGCGCGCACCAGGGCCACGTTTGTCTTGCGACTTAGGTCCAAGATATGTGCCCCGAGGCATATCGTGTATTTTACTGTATTCTTTATCTATTTGAATAACTAGTATAATAATATGCTTATTAAGTTATCATCATCTCGATTATGATAGGAATTATTAAAAAATAAAAAAACCCGACTGCTGTCTAAAAGATCGAAACAAGCTTGATAGCGGTACCCATTTGCCAATCATAAACCGAAAGAAATTTAATGGGTACCGCCTGCTATCAAGCTTGTTTCAATCTTTTAGACAGCAGTCGGGTTTTTTATTTTTTTAATAATTAATTTTATTTTAACCTTTTTAGTTAGGATATGACATCTATATATTTTTGTAATCTCCTTTTAATTCTCTTCATTTTGATACCCTACTCGATAAGTTTGAATGAAAAAAAATTTTTGCCAACACATATTTTAGCATCAAAAATCTACCGTATAGTTTTTGTTGGAATTTTATGTACCCTATGACACTCGGGAGATGAATACCTTTCATTTGAGACCCTATTCATCAAAATCCGTCCAGGCGTTAGGCCTGTAGAGGGGAACAAAGAAAACTACATACACACATAGACACATACATACCTACATACATACATACGCGCGAAACACATTACCCTCTCGCTGGCGCAGTCGGGTAAAAAGAGAAACGATTCAGGCGGGACGTGAACCCGCGATAATTCACTGGGGGGAATGATCTTATCATCTACCTGTCCTTGTCCCAATTTTTGCGTCGGTGCACCAACTCATACTCCTCCATACATCCTTGTTATTCTGTTATCGGCAATTGTATTAAACAAGCGAAAAATGTATCTCACTTTAAGTTGACAAATTTAAAAAAATCAAATAATTTACGATAAGCAAAAATTTTAAATTTACAACTATAATGCCTATTAGAGAAGCGGACTTTCAAGGATGTAGGCAAAACCTAGCCTACGAAGTTATCGTATCGTTATATCTCAACATAATCTCCCAAAAAATAGGTCGTCCCGTGATGCTGGATTCTGTTGAGACCTCTTTTGAAATAGCAAACCAGCAGTTAGATTGGGATATCTAGGTATTTAAGTTAATCACTACATATTATAAAACAAAGTCGCTGTCGCTGTCTGTCCGTCCCTATGTATGCTTAAATCTTCAAAACTACGCAACGGATTTTGAAGCGTTTTTTTTTTCAATAGATAGATTGATTCAAGAGGGAGGTTTATATGTATAATACATGCATAATATTGTAGAGAAACACTGATAAATTTAGATATATGCAGCGGGAACGGGATCAGAAAATATGGCGTTCATCTAGTAAATAATAAATGTTTACGGTGGATATTATTTGACTAAGTATGTATTGTATATTATAAAATTATTCACGTTTAATATAACCTTAGGTTTTATTCAAACACAAACAGAAATTCTGTCATGCAAACATAGGTACCTACCAATAAGTTGCTTACTTTATACAATTGGTAATTAAAACGGATAATTATGTTATAGTCATTGTTCATTGACTTTGTTGTCACTCATAGTCAATTCATTATTCAATTGTAATACGATTGACGTGTTTAAATACTCGTTATATTATAATAATGGTAAACGCTACACGTCCACCCACAAGGTGGACAGACGACCTCATTAAGGCCGCGGGAACGCGCTGGATGCGAGCCGCTTCCAACCGGTCCTATTGGAGATCTATAGGGGAGGCCTATGTCCAGCAGTGGACTTCCTATGGCTGAAATGATGATGTTGATGATGAAACGCTACACAATGAACACTATACCTTATCCACTTATCCAGACATAATAATATTATTGGTCCCCTACCGAAGGACCAATGGGCACCTAAAAAGGGGTCGAATTTATAACTTTTATGCTAGGGGTCGAGTTTTAGAGGACCAATGGGTGCTGACCCATTGTATGACTACAGTTACTTAAAGTGAATGCTATAGGTAGGTACTCAAAGCTTCACTTTGAGAATGCCACTGCATGCCATTTAGATCACAGAAACAACGCAGCTACTATCTAGCACTCGGGTTATTCAACGAAGAGCCGAAACTAACGTAATTGTTTAACTCAGTTCAAAGAACAGTAATCATAGCAATCTCATATTTCTACCTCTACTATTAATTCTAGAGTAAGTTAAAGTTTCAAATTAATGTTACTTCAGAAACGTAAACGAAACTTAAAGTAATCTCAAGTTAAATAACCAATAAATTGTAACATTTGTAATTTTAAATAACTTCGAGTTGAACCCCACTTCAAATCGCGAATCGAATCCATAATGTTGCAATTGAAACTAAGGTATTTCTACATTGTTTTTGTTTGTTTGTTCAAAAATGATCTGTTGACCTTACAACAAAAGTAACCAGATAAAAATACCCCATTAAAATATACCTAAGGTCTCGACCGCTAACATGCTCTTTCGTTGTACAAAAAGTCCACAATAGTATCCGACTGCATACCTTGGGACACGTATCATGGACCTAAATCGTGAGACTAACTCTAGTTTGTCTCGCGATTTACGTCCAAGATACGTAAGATAAGGGTCTACCCTGGCGCGCGCTGATTATTTTGTTACAATCTAGGCTTGGTGAATTTGAGCTCGTCCACCGTAGTAGTATCCTGTGCTATCCTCAAAAGACACAAGAAACGTATATAGAACACATTTTAACACTATTTAAAAAAGTTACTTTAAACTTGTTGTTCACAACTGTACTAAATCAACGGATTTTATGTAATAAATATAGCTGTTGGTGTATGATGGGACCTATGGGCACCTGAATAGGGGTCGAATCTATTAATTAAAATTTATTTTATTCCAGAGGACGAATGGGTGCCTTAAAAATTAATTAATATTATTGGTCCCCTACCGAAGGACCAATGGGCACCTAAAAAGCGGTCGAATTCACAACTTTTATGCTAGGGGTCGAGTTTTAGAGGACCAATGGGTGCTGACCCATTTTGAGCTCATTTTAGGTCGAAAATATAAATACCAAGCAATCGATTACGGTTGAACATAACTACCACGGCAGTCATTGCTGAGGCCACTACAAAGTATCGAGCTCATCGCTACTCGATTCACGATGTGTAAGATCATAAAAAGTTTGTGTTCTCAAACCAATTTTCTCTGAAATTTTATGACTTGGGTATCGGAGTAGCTGACCCGTTATTTTCGAATCACCACTCAGTGAGAAAAATAATGGTTGTTATTCTGCTGTGTAATATAAGCATTATAATGATAGTTTGGCACACAGTACATGTGATTTAAAATGGAGCCTACCCATCAGTGGGCCTTTAGAGACATGTCAGTATTCTGAGACACACCGTTGGGTCTGCTTTATGAACCTTAACAACGAAGGGGTCATTAGTGGGTCTTCAAAAATAATAAAATCCCAGTGGACCCACTAGTGGGCCTTTGGAGACATGTCAGTATTCTGAGACCCACCGGTTAGGTCTGCTTAGTGGGTCCTTGAAGCCGAAGGGAAAATGAACACCATTTTGAATGAATTTGAAATCAGTGCCGCGAGCGCGAAAAATATTCGTATTCGAAGAACATAACTTCTTCATCCTAGCGTTAATTCCCAGTCGTATCCGAAGCTTTCACTTCGGAGTCTGGGATCCGCTTTACCAGTCTTAAAGCCGGATTTGGCTGAACTTCGATATTTTCCGTGAAGCGGCTGCCACTTGACCTCCACAACCCAATGGTGACATTAGGCGATATCGAAGCATTGCAGTTAGACCGTTGGTGTTGGACTTCTTAGGGATCCAACTACCCGTAACGAATACCGTATGTTCGTATGGCAACCGGGATCGACGGCTTAACGTGCTCTCCGAGGCACGACCAGACCAATGCAAATAGCCATATGGATTCATGCATACAAATATTTGCACTGAGCGGGGCACAGAACATAGCAATGTATGTAATGATAATGGTTACTTTCTTTACATAGTATATTTATAATTATATTTTTTTTTTGAAGAATAATAACAATCGAAATTACTAATATTAAGCTAAATTACTTGTGTTATGAGTGGGTTCACGTGGGTAGTGTAATGGACAGAATTCGAACCCGGGACCTTTCACACATCAGTACTTTTCACAACGGTAATCGGTTACAAACTCAGCGACCAATTATGGAATGTGGTTTAATTTGAGCCTAGTTAGCCTAGAATGTAAATTATTTTTCAATAGATCAAGGAGAACATGGAAGTGAATAGATGTCATAAAAGTTCATTATTAGTAATTTGACTTAAAAAGTCAAATTACTGATATTGAACTTAAGTTAAAGAATAATAATTAGGTACATATTATACATTACTTACCTTTCAATATTCAAACGCTGAATATCCCTAGTAGGATAGTTAATTTGATAAGTATATCTTATAAGCATTTTTAGCTCTTCCAAGTTATTTTCATTAAGATTCAAGTTAGCAACAAGTGTTTCGCTCTTAATATTTTCCAGGTTTGAGATACCTGAAAAGTATAAATGTACATTTTGGTAAATATAAATTAACTATTAAAGTCAACTACGAGTATTAAAATAAATAAATCCATATAATATACATATATAATAATATATAATTAATAAAATAATAATAATTGTTCCCATCAATATAGAGCATCCGACACCTCTGTACCTTTTTGTTTTTCTATCGTTTGAAAAATCCCCACGGAACCCACCACGCCGGAGCCGGTTGAGGAGGTAGGTATGTCGGACTCGAACCGACTTTAACGCAAACCCTCTGTGAGCCGTCGGTTACCGGAGGTGAGATTGTCGTAGACATATTCCTCCAGTACAACAATTTCTAAATAACTCAATATTGAAAATAAATTTCTCACACTTGAAACCTAATTAATTTCAGTGCGCTGATGGAAAGCTAGTGGTTCATTATTAAATTTGAATTTGATAAAATTGAACCGCAAACAAAAGTGCTTTCATAGTCAGACTGTGCTTTTATTAATATTTTTAAACATAATTTTTAATGCACAAACTATAAATATATACTTTTCGTTTTTAAGGTTTAATTATACGAGTATATACCTATAAGATAACTTGGAACGAAAAGTAAAAATTAAATATGTATACGGTATCCCGATTTTGCTAATTGTCGATCACTGTCATGCCACAGACACACATTTAGACTTTACTTTTATACTGTTAAAGTCATTTTGAAAAGTAGATGAAAAATGTAATGCACTCTTTTTCATTCAATTTTGGACTTTTAAGTCGTGGTCTTTTATAGTCTGAAATTCAATGGTATCTATTGCAGCGACTGTGATTAGCAGAATCGGGGTCCAGAAACATTGATAGGCACCAAATTCTTATCTTATATCAATATATAAAGACACTTACCTAGTATATTCCCAAGTTTACCAAGGTAATCCGAATTCTGACTTCTGTTCACATTATATGATAAAATATTGTTATATTTCAGTTTTAATCCCGTTTCCATTGCGTTGAACAACTCTGATAAGGATTGTGGCGAGTGAATGTTACTCTGGCACTGCAATATATTTGTATTATTATTATATATCCTCAAAGTATAAACTTCAATCAATCCATCGTCCGTAAAGCAAGAAACAGACGTGAATATCTTTGTACGGATACCCCCCACCCCCCACTCTGTTGTCCGCAGCTCCGCTTGTGAGAATGTCGGTTGTCACAACCGAACATTGTATGTCCTTTCCCAACTTCTAATCCATGTCTATGCCAAATTTCATCATTATCGGTTCAGTGATTTAAGGCGTGAAAGTGACAGGTAGTTCGCATTTATAATATTAGTATTGGATTGTGTTTAATAACCCATTAAGAATACTTAAGCATATATGCTTCCTTCGTTAAATTTCCTTTGATAATAATTGACCGAGCGAGCAAGAGTCTCTGTTTTGACAAGGTGGCCGATTTTACTTTCGTCCGTTTTGTCTGTTCGTCAGTCTGCTCTATAACCGGAAATGAAGAAATGCACACTGCATTTCTTAACCGATTATCATCAAACTTTGCACACATGTTCTTTAATTTAAAACACAGCTTGTAAAAAAATGGGAGGAAGTTTGCATTATTTTTTTTGGTAAAACATAAAGGGTTTTTTTATACCAGACTTACTTTAGGGTACCAGAAAATGTGACAAAGAGTGCTCGCGAGGTCTACTGTTCACAGAACTACTAGTGTACTCAAATTATACAAACCTCATTCAATCCTTCTGCTCTTACAACCAAGGCTGGTGCACCTAGCTCACATCTAGTCTGGCAAACATTTTCTGATACTGATATCGCAAACTCTTCACTAGCGTGTGGTGACGAAGCTGTTAGTAGAACAAAGTGACTGAAACAAGAGTTCTAATTAAAAACTATGTTTGACGATTCCAATTTAGAAAATAGTCTTTAAAATAACTGTGAAGTCAAAACTATACCACTTCAAATGTGTAACTATTTTAACCTAAATTAATATTAGAAAGCTGAAGAGTTTGTTTGTTTGATTGAACGCTCTAATCTGCTCTGATATCTTAACTGTTTAATTTGGTTATTACAATACAAATTTATGACATAGCGTGAATTATAAGTGTTTTGAGTTTTTCATTACCTAAATTCAATTTCGTGCAAGGTAGAATATAATTTATGTGTGAAAAAAAAAGCAATATTGTTGGTGATCCAATTTAAGCTGATGTACTTATAGTCTAAAATAAATAAAGAAATTATGAACTAAAAATGTTGAACAATATATGCATAGCAGGTATGGACTGAATGCGAAATGCGGTGTCAATTAATCTAATGACAGCTTTAAGTTAATTGACACTGCTGGATATAGACCTCTTTCAATGTGAGCCATTTTTACCGATCCTCCGCTGCCGCATTCAGTCAGTCCCGGTCACCTTTTTCAGGTTGTCAGGCCATCTGGCTAGGGGGGTATCCTACCTTTCGTTTGCCTTCTCGCGGTCTCCACTGAAGGACTCGTAAAAATAGAAGGCTATAAGCTAGAAAGGCGGTAGATCGGGAGCAATAACGCACATTGAGAGAGGCCTATACCCAGCAGTGGACTACGACAAGCTAATTGAATGAATGAATATACAACTCAATATAATATGTTTACCTCAACTCGTTACAATAATTTCTAGAAACCAGGTCCAAGTTTATAACTACGGTTGCTTTATTGAGCTTCTGAACGAAGTCTTGTGAATGGTTATCGTTCTCTGAAAACTGGAGTATAAATATTCCTTTAACGGATCCAATTCTTGCGGCTTCCTTTACAAGTTTTGTGCAGCCATCTTGTGTTTGGATTTTATCTGTCGATATTTTTATTGATACGCCGTATTTTTGCCACGACCTGTTAAACCATAACATTAATAATCAAATGTATTTCTATCAAGTTGGATAGAATGTTTGATAAAACCTAAGTTGAATATAAGAATTTCGAATGCTCAAGAAGTGGTCATGTAGTTCAGTTACTCAGAGCAGTCCTCCTGTAAGACAATGGTCGCTGGTTTAGGTCTCGTCTTGAGCATTTTCCTTTCTAATCTAAATTGCCTGGTGATGGATAAAAAATACAAGTACCACCAGCCCATCTCAACCGAAGGGTGTCGTAAGAGGCGACTAACGAAAAAATACACAGACGATACGAACCCGTCTGACCAACGTGAAAACAGTATGCCAAAGCCTCCCAACTTTGGGAGACGCCTATGTCCAGCAGTGGACTGGGATAGGTTAACCCATTTAATTAAATCAAAAATAAAAATACAGAGCTGCCTAACTTTTAAGTTTACATTATAATACTTACACAAATTTTGTATGCAGGTATCCATTGACTTTAGACCGTAAATGCAAAATGATTTTCCTGACACCTCTTTTGATTAGCCTGTCTGCTAGTTCTATTCCCAATCCAGTTTCGTCACATATGACTATGTACACACCGTTTGAACAGTAATTCATTCTAAAATATAAATTATAATTGTGTCAATGATATAATGTATATTTTGTCCTTAGTTTAGGGTTATGAAAATGTCAACAAAGATAAGTATGTAACGCTCATGATCAATATTAAATGACAAACAGCATTATATCAACTAGCAAAGTACTCAAAATGATCTTATTATCTTGGTATTTCGCCCTTCCTGTTGACTGATTGTTCTGATATATGGTACACACCGTTAGTTCGGATGATAATACAATTTAAATCAATAAAACAGTTTGGTATTAACATCATTATACAAAATCAATCTGAGGCCGACTATAACTATTAAATATTTTAAAAGTTACTAATTTAATATAATAACAGTAGCATGAAAATGATAGAAAATTAGTTTTAAAAAACTACTAGTACATTTGTAAACTTCATTTAGAACCAAATAAGAAAACTTGTCATTTACATATGATAGTCCATATCGGTTTCGAATTAAAATCACACGTTAAACAATTGTAGTAATTTTTGGTGATATATTATACTATATATTAAAATATAATTATTATAATAGTCTCTGCTGATAACATAATTGAAAATGAAATAATTATAAATACGGGTAACGATGTATTGTAACAAAAACTTTTCGCAATACTGTAGGTATCATTTCAAAGTACAAATACGATTAGACCGATAGTGTACAGTACAATAAAGAATTATCAGTCTACCTATCTAAGAGGCGAAAAAATTAAGAAGACCTTGACTTACACAACACTAAGGAAAAAAACCGAAATGAAGAATATCGGTTTCTCTCTAAATATTTTTTAATAAAAGACATTGTTCTGTGGAGTGCACTGTCCTATAAATTTACCACAGTAAAAGACAATGCAGCTACTAGAAATGTGCAGCTAAAATTTACAATTTGGCTTATCTTTGTTCTAGACTTAGCTTAAGACTCTTGTAAGACCATGATTTAGCGGGATCTTAGACAAGACATGCTAGTTTACTCTGTTTCAGATCAAATATTATTGCAGTTATTGTTATAACATAACTCGTTAGGGGTATATTAAAATTATGGAGAACTGGCTTTAGCCCGTGGCTCCGCCCGCGTGGATGTCGGTTATCGCGACCGAATATAGCCTATGTCCTTTCTCAAGGTCTAATCTACTCCTATACCAAATTTCATCAAAATCGGTTCAGTGGTTTAGGCGTGAAAGCGTAACAGACAGACAGACAGAGTTACTTTCGCATTTATAATATTAGTATGGATATAGAAAATGAGGTGATACACTATCACTAAACAACTACAATAGTATCGATTAAGAATGGAAAAAGTGAATCGCGAGACAAGGCGGGACTTTTAAAAATCATCATTAATTGTTTCCGATAGTTCGTACTAATATCGGTAGATGGCTCCCACGGTCGCCCCAAGACGGTAGTATTGGCGTATTTGAAAGCTTCGGGCGGGGACCGACAGCTCAGTGGTCAGAGCATTCCCCCTGTAAGTTCGAGTCCCGCCTTGACGATGCACTTTTTCACTCGTAATCGTTCTGAATAGCCAGCACTCTAAATGCTTTAAAATTGTATTCAACTACAATAGTAGTTGCAGTGTAAGACCGAATTTTTATTATGGATGTATGAATGGAATGGAATAAGGATTCTTTTTAAAATGTAAAGTGATATTTCACTTTACGACAAATCGTATGTACTCGCCATAATAATGTATATTATCTTAAATACATCTCTATATATATAAAAATCAATGCCACTTTTCGTTGTTATTTTATAACTCAAGAACGGCTGAACCGATTTGGCTAATTTTAATTTTGAAATATTCGTGGATGTCCAGGGAAGGTTTAAACGGTGAGAAAATAGGTGCAGCGGGAACGGGATAAAAATTCACGCTTGCTGAAAAATTATGGCGGTACGAAGTTCGCCGGGACAGCTAGTTGCTTATTAATTCTAAAAACGAAGACTTCTAGTCTTCGTTTTTAGAATTAACGACTTTTTGAGACAGAAAGACTTATTGAGATACAACCGTTTATAATGGATTAAATTCCGGTTTATTTGATATTATTTTATCAAACACTTTCGTGAGTCACTGCGCGACCACGGCTGCGGAAAAGTAGCCGAGACGTCGGGCTAATTGCAAATAATAATTATCATCAATAATTATCATGCGTTGGAAAGTGGTTTTATTTCAATGGAGGATATTCGTATAAACTTCCAACTGTAGCATATTATTTTTACTGGGGTAAGTATAACGTACATACCTTGGCACAGCTTCAAATCCTTGACTCATTATCTCAGGGCTCCTCATCTTTATCAGGACTTTGCCCACATGTTTACTAGAAGATAGCAGTCTGAAAGCTCTCGAGACTGCAGTAGGTAAATATTCTATACGACTTATTGGTTTCACAATACCTTTTGCTATTCCTTCACTTATCCTGCGTTGTAAGATCTAAAATTAACAGATGCATATAACAATAATAGCAAATTTGTTGTATGTGTGATGGCTTATATACCAAAGGTTTTTTTTTTTATTGTGTGGAGAATACGTCTACTCTAATATTTATTATCTATAAAAGAAGAAGAAATATGCTTATGTAAATACAAATAAAGGTATAATTCCGAAGCCAACCGCATACGACAACTGCCGACGCACGCAGCACATGCGCGTAATTCATTGCGGCTTCTCAATGGTCGCCTTTAACTGTATCGGAATTTAACAAGTAATGGGTACGCTGTATCTGCTGCATGCGTCTGTCATTGTCGTATGCGGTCGGCTTCGGAATCATACCTTAACTTGTAAAATAATATTCTTTTAAATGTACTTGAAAAATAAGCATTTTAAGTCCCTCGAAAGTTTTATTCACAATGATGTGGTCATGTTGTAAATATATTCACCTTTTTATCATTTCGATTTTCACGTCTAAATATGTTAGAGAAATTCACAGCTTTGTAAGACTGTTCTCCAATTAAAAAGAACATACCGATAATTCGGTTTTCATTCATATCATAAGTGTTCAAGTCCAGAAAGATTCCTGAATGCGCTACACATTTCATGGCAATCTGTAAATGAAAAAATGTTGAAAATCATAAATGTTTATTTATTGTCAATCAAATTCAGTAACTTCTCTTAGTCTTGCTTACCCTCTTAGGCTCACTTCATCGGATTAATGGTAAGGTGTGTATTTCGGAGTTGTACTAATTTATAATAGCATAATCACGGCTACATAAGTCAATGTGAAGAAACTTCACATTGCCTTATATAGCCGGGGATTAAATATGCCGTAGAAGCAGGCAGGCATTACTTAAAAAAATAAACAATGTGTGTCCGTACCTCTCGCGAATACCCACTGGCGCAGTTTATAACATAATCGCAGCCACTAGTTTCAGTCTTAACTATAGCCAAACACGAGTCGTTATAAGACTGTCCGATTCTCTTTTCTGAAATAGATATGGAAAGTTTAAACCTAAAAATATTGGAGACCTTCACGGTTAAACTAAGAAAGGGCAAAATATAATTGAAGATACTAGTACAACTGTCTTTTAAGTTACTAAAATAGGCGTAAAATAGATGATCAATGTGAGAATATTCAACGTAGACATACTAGTACAAAACACGATGCAAAATAAATGTTAAAGTTGACGTTAGTATGTTTATGTCAATCAATCATTTTATTGAAAGGAATAAGCAGTTGTGTAATGGTTAGAAGAAATTAGAAACAGTTCTTTTTCATCCTGCATTGACTCATATATTTACGAGCAGACATTGAAAATATCTTCAAATGTTTGTTATTAGATTGATTATGTTTGACCGTAACTACTGAACCGCGCCTTGGGTATATGCGAGATGGAGGGGAGTATCGACCAATTGACCGTCAGATTTGGTCAGTCCGCCTACAACGCTCACAGCGGTATGTCGCTTGCTCTCGACTCATGCTCTTTCTCTAACTCGTCCCCTGCCACGCCGCGCTTTCTTTAATAGAAGAACACTAACAAAATGCTCACCATCAAGTTGAGGGTACAAACTTAGGAGCATTTTCTTCTTATATTCGTTGCTCACAGTTACATATATAGTACACTCTAGAGATATACATAGTGCTATAATAGCTTGGCCAAGAGCTCCTGCTCCTCCAGTTACGAGAACACGTTGTCCTTTCGACAATATACCTTTTATTGACTGTAAAGAAAAAATAGTAAAGAATTAGAAATCTTATTAAGCTTGTTCTATGTTGTATTTTAGTTGGTATATTGATAGTATTCCCGTGCTTCAGAAACGGATGTTCCCAGGATGAAAAGGATAAAAAGTAAGCAAGTTTTAATGTATTATTTGCTGTATTAAATCTTACGTTGATTTTTTTCGCTATAATTGTAACAAACATCTATTTATAATAATTAAAACTAGCGCATTTCTGATAGTAGTAATATGAATTTAAAATAATAGCAATTGATAGAAACAGAGGTTTATTAAGATTCATGAACTAACATGCGAAAGTATTTTTGTAATCCGTCCAGTAGTTTTTGAGTTTATTCGTTACATACGAAAATATAAATTCTTCCTCTTTATAATATTAGTATAAATGATAATTTATTCAAAATACAGTTGCAATAATACTACACCTTCTGCTTTCAGCATTAAGCATTCAGTTATACCCTACTCATATAATATACTCGTAGCCTATACGGCCGTAGACATGATATCTCGAGAGCGAAATGAACCTATTTAAGTGAATATTTTATCAAACAGAATATGTACTATGGATATTAGGAGTTGCCGGCTCAATTTCTTGAATGGGAAGGTTTCCTTCAGAGTAAGTTATTTTTAGGTTTGAGTCTTGCGTAATGTATTTTTGTGATTTAGGTTTATTTTTTTAAGATAGTCATTTCGTGCATATTTGTTAGCATGATACGGATAATAAAAATGGGCAATAATATATAATATAAGAGAACAAAAGAAGAATCTTCTTATTACTAACATTTTTAAAGAATTTTCTACATTCGTCAAATATTTGTACCAAAAAATTAATTACTTATCACAATCCAAATACTATCGCGATATAATCCGATAATAAGTTATTTATATTTCAATAAAAACGTGTGGCATTTAAATCACACATTCACGCAATCACACATTTCAAAATTTAAATCAAATCTCTGCTACACAATTGATACTTTAATTTTAATTTGTACGTCTATAGGTATGTAAATAATTACAGTGATTAACAGCTACACAGTTAACTTACCAAACAATAATACGCCATGGCATAAGGAAGAGGAACTGTAGCAGCATCCTGCAAGCTCCAATGCTCTGGAACTGGCCATTTCAAATCTGGGTCAGCTTCAATTGTGCTACTTAGAGCACCGCCAGGTATTAGCCCCATAACTCTTTCACCGCTAAGGAGAAAAAACACGAAACAAAAAAACGCTTACAAAGAATATAATTTAATGTTTCCTTCCTCAAAGAAAGTTGTGACAATAGGGAAGAAACTAGCCATTATGATTGGTTGAAACGTGTTATAAATTATTTCGGTATTTAGATTTCCAAAGAGTTAAAAAACTGAAAATAATAACCTAACGAGTTAGAAATTACCGGCGAAACAACAAATAACGAAGAAAATTGTAAGTTCTCGCATTTTAGAAGTGTTGCTATTGTGGAATTCTTTTTATTGGTAGTTACAGGCATTCAATTTCGAGAGCCAAGTATTTCTTTATAAGTCTAAAAGGTTATCTATAGGAAGTTTTCAAAATAGGTGATAACCGTTTGGCATTAAATCCAGCCTTGAATATACTGAATATTTCTGTGCCTACTAAGAGAATTAGTAATTAATTTTAAGTGACATGTTTTGGATAGAATTGCTTTTTTGTTATAGATTTCTTGAAGTACAATAAAACATAATATGACATTCAAATGTATTCTCCGTACATACAACGAAAGAGTCAGCTATACAACTCGGTGCTACTGCATTTAAATGGGTTGGGTTCACTATATCCACCAATTTGATGGTGTCTCCACTATGGTTTCTGCTAATTATAGGAATACAACTGCCGTTTGTTGGCCGGCGAATTGTACGGTATTTGACGTATATTACAGTCGTCAAAGTATATTGTAAACATCAAAATACGTATCATATGCGTCAAATTTCATACATTCATCATTTTATTCTTCAATGCGCCCGCCAACGAATTACTACTTGTTTAGGGGGACAATACATATAGTCACACAATAAAAAGAAATGCTAGTTTTTTTATAAGCATAGTAGCGATTGGGTTATTTTTCTGTTAATTAAAAGCAATTTGATGTTAGGCAAGAATCACTTGCGTATTCTTCTTATAAAACTTACTCTCTATCGATGCCGCTGTAATCCATTCCAAAAGATTGTTTTTCTTCACCACGACTATGTATAACTTCTTCAACGTCTTTCAGTGATATTCCAGCATATGAAACCTAGGCAATGAAAATTAGGATTATATTATGTTTGTATCTGAAGTTGATTTTCACATCGAATAAGATAGGAAAAGAGAAACGACTTAGGTGGGACTTGACCCCGAGACCAGTCTCTTATAGGGTGAACGGTCTGACCATGCTCTATATGTATAGCGTAACATTAACGTTCTACTTCTTTTGATTAATCATCCATAAAGCTTAGCAAAGTCCAGTCTGTCATCATGATAATATTCGATATGATATATATCTACCTAATATGTCAATATATTATTCAATATAATATTGAAATCACCCAAGGAAATATTCCTTTAAAATTACATTTCTATTTTAAAATCAAACATTCGTTACAATATCTTCAATACCTCTAGTTACCTGTTGGCGTCACAAACATATCCTTTTTTGTGCTGTAAGTGAATGACTATTTTAAGTTATGAAAAAAAAAAAAAAACTTTGTACCAGCAATATCATTCTGTAAGCGCACAATAACTAACGCACAACGTTGCGACAGCCTTGATATAAATTGTCATTGGCGACGTCACCCGGTGACGTCACCCAGTCCGACCAATGACAATTTTTATCAAGGTTGCGTTGTGCTCGTTGTTCTGCGTTTACAGAATTGCATTGCAGATGTCGTGCCTCGAGGTACCTAAGACTGCGCTATGATATTAATTTATGCTTTTAATATGAGTATTACAATTTCTATTTTATTTCTATTCTCTTCACGCTTATGTTCCATTTCAGTATAGACCCACCGCATCTTACTATGTGGTAAATATAGCAATAATAGTCGATGATGTTTGCATTTATTGTAATTTAAAATATTCTTTTTTGTAAATTAGGTATTTGATTGTAGCGAAGGAATATTATTCATTTAATAGGTATCCACCATAAATATTTACCTGAACCAAATTTTTGCTTGCAGGAATGGCAGGAGCATCAGTCCAGGTCAGGCTATTTAAATCACCTAATACGGGACTTGTTAGAGTAGCGTTCCGAATATTTATCCTCCTCGTTAATGGCGTGTAGTAGAAACCTCCCCATTCACCCTATAAAACAGAAGATCACCATGGTACATCGAGGTTTTTTATGTTATCACAGTGGTCATACATATTCGACCATAATAGGACGTGTAAAAAATTTAAGTTTTACAATAACAATATAGGTAAAGATTGAAAGGGTATGCTAAAGGTGTGATTCTGAGGCTGAGAGATACACCAGATACAGCGTACCCATTATTTTGTTAAAATCTGATACGGATAAAGGGGACCATTGAGAAGCCGCAATAAATTACGCGCATCTGCTGCGTGCGACGACAGTTGTCGTATGCGGTCGACCTCGGAATCATACCTTAAAGTGGTTTGGGTACGTAGAGCGAATGAGTTCGGAGCGAATGACATATCAGATATGTAAGGCCAGCCGGGGTCGACCTCGTAGTACAAACATTAGCCAAATTAATGAAATTTTGAAAAAAGGGCAGGTCGGAAGTACTGAAACCGGCAGGTTTGCTAAAAAGGATTAATGACAGTGTAGAAGAAGCTTGTGAAGTTGACAGCCGCCGTGAGGTAGCGGTAGTGAACGCGGCCGCTACGCAGGAGGCGCGGGTTCGATCCCCGCTCAGTGCAAATATTTGTGTTTATGAAATATGGGTATTTGCACTGGTCTGGTCGTGCCTCGGAGAGCACGTTAAGCCGTTGGTCCCGGTTGCCATAAGAACATCTATGGCAGTCGTTACGGGTAGTTGGAGCCCTAAAAATCCAAAAACAGCGGTCTAGCTGCAAAGCTTCGAAATCGCCTAATGTTATCATTGGGCTGTGGAGATCAGATGGCAATCGCTTCACGAAAAAATATCGAGGTCTAGCCAAATCTGTATTTAAGACTGGTAAAGCGGACCCCAGACTCCGAGCTGAAAAGCTTCGGATGCGACTGGGAATTAACGCTAGGATGAGAGAGAGAGAAGCTCGTAAAGTATGTAAGGATAGAGTAAAATGGCGGGCTGTTGTGGCTGCCTACCCCAGAGGGAAATAGGCGTGAGCGTATGTATGTATGTAATATAGATAATAATGTCAAATACCTAGTTGAGCTTAACGAAAAAATATGTGAAATCAAATAATAAATACAAGCTCTATAAAATAAATAGTATTACCTTTTTCAGGACATTAATGTTGAGGTTCTTTTCAAGCTGTTCCTTGTATGTAATATGATTAGGGTGGAAAGCAGGTGATTGAAAATCAACAGTTGTCATTAACGCTAGTTTAGATTCACCATCTTTTCTTAATTTGTTGACAAATCCTGCAAAGTTCATTTATTTACCATAAATTAATATGAAAATGAAAAAATCACTTATTAACGAATCCTATTGCGGTTTATTTGGTATTATTTATATTTAGCCCGACGACGTTTCGGCTATCTTTGAGCAGATGTGGTGGCAGGGTGACAGTAACCCTGCGACTATAGCTGCTGAAAAGTAGCCTGAAAAGTTTTATTTCAATCAGTGATATTTGCCTTCACTTCAGGCAGTATCGTTAAAATGAATATTTTTAGTATAAATTATACTACATAAACTTTAGGGAAACTACAACTTCGCACAATTCAATTTAAAATTAAATAAAAAAAATCTTCAATACCTAAAGCACCACAATACGGCTGCTTCTCAGAGAGTAGCACGACACGTTTCGTTTTATGAAGTACATCATATACGTGTGAAACCCAATCCAATTTATTATCACAATTGACACGAACGTACGTAATATCTTTCAAATTTTGCCTTCTCAATAATATTAATATTTGTTTTCCATCTGACATAGCACTCACAACACTAAAATAATATTTTGTAAGGCCCTGAAGTTTAGGAACTCCAGTTTCTACCGCTAAAACAAAAGTGTCATTTGAGATGTTTCGCAGGTTCTTCATTTTCTGCAAAAGGAAAAGTTTCTTATGAATAATTGAAATTTAATTTTTTTTTAATGTCTTAATGTCTTAGATATTTTCGAGGACATGTGCTCTAAATAATATATACCTACTATCCGTATGATGATTAAGAAAGAATACAAGTTTGACCACCTCATTTTTTCCGCAGGGTGTCATAAGAGGTGACTAACGGAACAATACGCAGACGATGCCACTGCGAGAGAAGGAAAACTTAAAATAAAACCCTGTACCAAACAGCGTGGGAACAGTAGACTAAAGCCTCCCATCATTGGAAGAGCCCTATGTCCAGCAGTGGTCTGTAATAGGCTAATTGACTTGAATATATACGAGCCGATGCATGCAGCTCTGCCCATATGAAAGATCCTTAGACCTTTGATCATTATATTTTGGTCATAACCGTCGGTATTTTTGCAAAATTAAATAAAATATGGTGGTAAATTCTTGTTTCTTAAAATAATAACAATTGCTTACTTTTTCATCATCTAACAAATTTTCAATAATGAATACGTTTGTTTTTTGTATATCAGTGTTTGTTGCCAACAGAGCTTCGTAATCATCACTGACATTTAGCACAGAAGCAACTTCAACGTTAGCGTTCGGAATATTGTCTGATATTTCTTTGATAATACAGTTTATATTTGTATTAGAAGTAACTATTTGTGTTACTTTAATTTCATTCCTTGTGGTATTTTCTGCTACTATTTGAAGGTTTATATGTAAAGCAGTTTTTAGCTGAAATATAAAAATCTAAATAGTATATAAACAGTAATAGTCAATTTTTTTAGACAGTTAATAGTGAAAAAGTATCTAATGCAATCTAAAATGCAGCCCGACTTGTTTACAAGTCGCATTTTCTGTACTAATTACTATGTTCGAAATCAAATATCATTAGAAAAGATAGAAGTAGGTATCATTTTTTAAAATTCTATGAAAGATAATAATAAATGATCAATGATTAAGAAAATTGTAAAAGAATATAATGAACAAGATGATTCCTTTACTTTAATAGCGCAAGTAGCTATTATAATGTTGCAAAAATTTAGATAAAAAATATATAGTAAGACATAAAACCACTTTTTAACGGATTCTATCGCGTTTTATTTGTTATTATTCACTTTTAGCCCGACTTTTCAGCAACCATGGCCGCCAGGTGACTTAATAAGTAGGTAAGTAAAAGTAAGGGCTTACAGACTTGTAAGCCCTGGTATATTAAAAATCTTTTTTTTTTTCAGTTTTTAAATGAAATAAAGTTGACTATAGTGTTTTTAATAGTAATAAAATTACATCACTTACGTCAACCTTGTCCATAGAGTAGTGTGGGTAAAAGGATTTAGACAACAATACGTCAGGTTGTTTTTGTACCATTGGCTTATCTGTAAAAGTTACATTGTCAAGTTCTACGCCAGCACATCTAAAATAAAGTCGAAATTGATTAGGCACATACGTTGAAACAACAAGGAAACAAAGTTATGAGCAATTTACTGCTCTCTTGAAGAATTACCACTGATAGATTTCTGATAGATTTCTGATAGACTACTCATAACACAAAAGTGAAAAAGGCGCCGTGAGTAAAAAAAAAACGTTTATTTTCTTACGTTAGTCGCTAAAACTGTATCTATTATGAAATTATAGTTTTTCACACAATCACATCCAAGATTAACCCATATGAGTTTACTGACTGTTATTATCTTTTATGTAATACTTACTGTAAATAAAAAAAATAAAACAACTAAAAAGTTACAATATTTTACTATGATACGAATTTTTCTGTGTTGTGAAAATTAGATGGTTACCTTAAATAACTTATAATTTCTGAACCTGAAAGCTATACTTCTTTACAAATTGATAGGATATCAATACTGAAATTTAATTCAGAATCTTACCTTATAACTCCGGTAATTTTATCATATTTTGCACAAACACACCTCACTCCATTCAATGTCTCAAATTTAGATCTCTCTTGATCGACTACGTTTATTTTAAGTTTTCTTATCATCTTTGGAACAGAAATTCCATCGTAATCGTGTGCGACAGTATTAAATTGAATCATAGAGTCTAGGAAAGTGATCCAATTCTTATCCCATTCAACATAGGCTTCTTTGCAATCTAGATTTGATTCTTGGATGCTTTTAAATTGACCCCTGTAGTGATATAAAGAAAATTATATTTACTGTTCGTCGTATAAATATAGCGGTTCATAATGGCGTACTAGTACTAATATTGTATGAAAGAGGAATATATTATATAAATTCGAATAGATTAGAAAGAGAATGTTGTAACGAGGATTGAAAAGGGTATGCTAAGGTGGTTCGGTCACGTAGAGCGAATGAATACGGACCGAACGAAGCACCAGGTATGTCAGGCACAGGTGAATAGGAAGACCAGCTGGAGTCAGCCTCACAGTACACACATTGGCCAAATTAATAATATTTTGAAAAAAAAAAGGCATTTCAGAAGTACTAGGAGCCGGTAGGCTTGCATGGAATAATTATGACAGTAGGAAAGTACATGAAGTATGTAAGGATAGAGTTAAATGGTGGGCTATTGTCTCTGCCTACCCCAGAGAGAAAAAGGCGTGAGCGTATATATGTATGAAAAATACACCTGTATAGGTACGATCAGGCGATCCCAGGAGAAATATCAGGGCGATAGGGAGCTAGTATTGTAAAAATATAATCCTACCATAATAACATCTCCAAACTCATATTATAGGGAGCAAAATATTGTTATAAGTAGTGTTCCAATCTATTTGATGTGTTTTGATGTAATTTTCACAATCGTTTAGGGAATTCGATGGGAAAAGTTGGATCATTTACAATAAAATTTAGTAGATAAAAAGAACCAAATAAAAATTGGAGCCAAAGTTACTTACCTATAAGAAAAGCCTCGAGATTCCAAAATTTTGTATATATCGTTAGATTCTAATATAATAATCTCATCGTCAAAACTCAAATTATTCGATTTTTCTACTTCCTGCTTGAATTTTACCACTTTCAAACTATTTATACCACCACTTGTTACACAGATATTATTTTGGCTAACCTAAAAAATACATAAAATTTTTAATCAAAGACAATTTTAGTGAATTTTGACCTTTTTCAATATTAATTGTGTATTACGTTACCAACAATCTTTATAATGCAGGCTTTCTATACAATGCCTAGGCAATATTTGCTATTATATAGAATGCCTGCTAAACACATTGATGGTAACATAATTATATATGTGATGTATCTCTAAATAATTTAGTTTTTAATCCCACAAAGGTGGTTACCAAGAATTAAATCTACATGGCGGCAAGTATTAGCACTGAAATGCTTCACTTAAATTTAAAAAAATGCTAAAACTATTCTGTCATTGTAATAGCAATTGAAATAAAATATGTTTTCTATAACGAACTAAAATATTTTGCACCTTACGAAAAAAAATCAGTATAACCCGAATAAAATGACATTTAAGGGAAGTTGAGATAATTTTAAAGCAATTAGTTTGCTAGACTAAACAAATTATAATAAATTGGAAAAAGCGAAATCAATTCTCGGGCGGGACTCGAACCCGCGATCTTTCCCTTACAGGGGGAACGCTCTGACCACTGAGCCACCGAGCTTCGCCCGAGAGTGACCCAATTTTTTTTTTCCAATACATCCATCTTACGGCGATGGTGAGAGTAATCTACCGATATTCGTACGAACTATCGGAATCAATGAATGATGTTGCAATCATTTTTAAACATTGATTTTTGATAACTCCGCACAATCAATTGAGATAATTTTAAAGCAATTAGTTTGCTAGACTAAACAAATTATAATAAATTGGAAAAAGCGAAATCAATTCTCGGGCGGGACTCGAACCCGCGATCTTTCCCTTACAGGGGGAACGCTCTGACCACTGAGCCACCGAGCTTCGCCCGAGAGTGACCCAATTTTTCCAATACATCCATCTTACGGCGATGGTGAGAGTAATCTACCGATATTCGTACGAATACCGAATCGCCGTAAGATGGATGTATTGGAAAAATTGGGTCACTCTCGGGCGAAGCTCGGTGGCTCAGTGGTCAGAGCGTTCCCCCTGTAAGGGAAAGATCGCGGGTTCGAGTCCCGCCCGAGAATTGATTTCGCTTTTTCCAATTTATTATAATTTAAGGGAAGTGACAAACACGTCATATTAACCGGACGCAATTTATTAAAAATGGGTCATAATAACTGACATGTGATTGTATCCGACTAAGCTAAGTCATTATATCAGATATATTTATAAAGAGCTATTTTTTATTATTTCCTGTGTGATTGCATTATAATAAGCGGTTGGTCATTATAAACGGATTCTACAGTACCTACCCTAAAATTTACATTTTCCATAGAATGACTTGTGAAGAAAAAATTACGCACCTCAAATTTCTTACTTGCTGTACTGATTGAAATACACAACCTGAGTGGAGTGTCACGTCTAATTGCCACTTCACTATGAAATTGAATATCGCTGAAGATTACGGACTGGTCCAGATAGTTCACCCCAATATGCATAGACAGTGTCTCCCAAACAAGCACCAGTATGGCTGACTCAGGGAGTACATTGAAACCTATAACCAAAAATTAACTACTGCTATTAGTCACAATTTCGTAGTAAATTAACAAAAATATTTCACTACAATGTACATCAACTGGTTTTACAAAGAAACTAACTGTTCTGTATTAAAAAAGGTCGCTCAAATGCGAGTCAGACTCACACCCTGAGGGTTCCGAATAAAACTGAATTGAGGGACGAACTTAATAAACGGTAATTTTATCTTTTTATCGCGTTGATTTAGAAGTTTAAGTTTTCCAGAGCTGTAAGAGGTTGCATACTTAATTATTTGGTATAAATTTTAACTTGATCCGCCCACACATTCCCGAGAAAAAGGTCTTGACAGACAGACAGACAGACCACGAAGTGATCCTATAAGAGTTCGGTTTCTTTTTACCATGGTCCAATATAAATGTTACTAGAAAGCTTTCGTACCATCTCTTACGTGCCCTTCCAAGAATTTATAATCATCGTCATAAATGGACATCACAAAGTTGCGAGCGGAAGTTGTTTTTATTTCATCGTCTGTTAAGAATGAATACACTGGCCTGAAAGAAAAAAAAGCTGTACATGAAGTAGGTTCGCCTTTGTTATTCTTGGGAAACTAACTACTGCGTTTATTAAATACATTTTATTCTCTTAATACTTTTCAGGAACATTTTCTGTCTGTGTATTATTTTTAAACTCAGTGTCATAATTGTCCGTAATTTTGACATGCTGAATTCCATTCTGCTTAATACGGACAAATATATATATATACCTATTAATTTTAATAACATAAATCAAAATAACTCACCAATCCTCACTGTGCTCCCAATCGACAAAATGAGATAAAAGATTTGTTTCTGTAGAAACAGGGAATTCTATTTTAGGATACAAAACATCTACCTTAGGATTTACGCCAGCTTTATACAGTCTGCAAAATAATCGCATATGTTTTAACGTTTCCTAAGTATGTTTAATAGTTCCACACATTAGAGCATTAACACTATGATTCATTGCTACTAATAATAATATTTTTTTATTTTTGGGTATTATTAAATACTTTGGTGTCGAGCGTGCTATGATTGATCAAAACAACACCACAATAATGTAATAATGATGTGGTTTCATGCAAAGAATAATAAGAGTGTGAAATAAGTATAGGAGGTTTTAGTGATAGCTGGTGAGGAGCACATGAAAGCAAGCATCGAACAGAATTGGTTTTCAAGCATAAGTCAAAATCAACACAAACACAAAAACATTGTTTTACTTACTTGCCAATGGCATCAAGGAAGAATTGCGCTCCTTTTGAATTACCACGCGTCGCAAGAGGTACATGTGTACAATCTTTATGTGATCTCTTCAGAATCGCTTGGAGTAAGCCATGAGGTGCAATTTCTACAACTATAGCATTATCTGGGATAAACTTTGCCATTTCTTCAAACAGTACTGGGTTCTGTGAATTATTGCTTGTCAAGTTGATTTCATTGGTGTAATTACACTTTGCTTTAAATATGTTGGACAAAAGATATGCACTCTAGATCCTTATATATACATTATACCTATATATGTCTTACCGTCATATTATTTACGAGGTATTCAGCTGACAAATACTTCGCTGTGTCCTCATCCCATCGATCTTGAGGCACTGACGTCGATATCCACTTACTGCTGCGTTTCTTTGGATTTGTGATTACACCTCTTAATTTTTTCACTAATTCAGGAGCTAATGAAAAAAAAAAACATAATATTAATAGAATAATTATCTACTCTTAGGCTGAAGTTTTGTATGTTTGAACGTCTTAATCTATGTAATTATAATTTGTCAATATATTTTTTCCTTATTTAGATCAGCTTTATTAAGGAAGTTACACGCTATTTAACATCTTTTTACAACTTTTAGGAGGGTCTGAATAGAATCGAGAACGACTTGATGAAACAACAGGGTACCGTACCGACTAATTTATTTCATACTAGCTGACCCGACGAACTTTGTACCGCCATATTTTTTCCCGCCTGCGTGGAATATAGATCTGGACATCCACGCATATTTCAAGACTAAAATTAGCCAAATCGGTTCAGCCGTTCTCGAGTTTTGGCGAGAATAACAGAATTGCAATTCATTTTTGTTTATAGAGATTAGATGGACTTCGATTTCACATTTTCTTATAATACAGTTCTTTATTTAAAGCATAATTTAGACGGAGAGAGCTTCTCGCACGTTTCGGTTCGAGAAATCGTACGCTAGGTACTATCACTACTATTATCATATAAAAATGTCTATACATAGTTAGACACTAATTCCTCACCTACAATTATATCATACGAGATTCGCAAGTGAGATATCACCAATGTCAAAATATGATTATTGCTTTACAACGGACACTATCAATATTCAATGCCGGGGTAATTCTCGCCATTGTGCACGAGCGAGCGGCTATTGTTTGTGCGAATGATTAGATGAACCAACTTTTTTTATCCTTTCGATAATCGTAACTTGTAGGCGAGGAACTCTTTCCAACTATATGAGTCTTTACTAATCGAAGTCGTCATAAAAAGAAATTGTATGAGTGTCTAATATTTTAAATTACACAATATATTTCTTACCACAGTGAGCAATGTATCGAGAATGGTATGCAGTACCACCACATTGAACCTCTTTGGCAAATATGCCGCGTTTGGTCAACTCTCCCACAAACTCTTTCACTTTATTAACCGGACCTGCTATCGTTGAAGACTCTGAGCTGTTATGACAGGCTATATCAATTTCTGGTGGACACTGTTTAACAATCTGCAAAATAAATGATATCGTTAATATAATCATTATATATTTACAAGAAGAAATTAATGAAAATTATATCGATTGAGTCCTGAGGTAGAGGGAACAGGGTAATAAGCAGACGGTAGGTGGGTAGCCCCTTAGATAAGGTAGATGGATAAGAAAAAGATAGCTGAAATAGACTGGATATGGAAGATTGCAAATCGGGTGCTATGGTGCAGTTCGCTGCTAGACAATAGGCCTGTCCCCAATGGCCAATCCAGCGGGAAACTACGTACCTACACTAATAAAATTGATAAATGGATCGAAATTTTATTAAAAAAACACAAGCTTTCTAAAATCTGTAACACTTTTTTGAAATTATTTTTAATGAAAATAGGAACTTGGAATATAAATGTTTCATTATGTTGTTTTATTGCCAAAGAAATCATCATAATATTAGTAAATAATATTTTATTTCTAAGTTACTTACTTCTTGATATCCCAGACCAATTGCAGCCATTAGACCTTCTTCTTTTGGACTGTCATAGACTGTTTTTGCGCGGTGGTAATTACATAAAATCATCTGTTCAGCTGTGTACAAACCATCTTGATATGCACATGATAGCTCTCCTAAGCTGTGACCTAAGAGATATTTAGAATCAGAGATATTTATCTTCTTAAAGAATTATGTGAATAAGTCAACATTATTTTTAAAAAGGAACATCCTTTATAAAAATAATGTATAAATAAATGAATAATATATAAGAATAAATTTAAGAAAAACTGTGAAAATTTAATTAACAATAATAATGCAGCAATCGACTTTATGATTGATGATTTCTATGAATCTGGAAGTTAAACTGAAATATTTAAACAGACAATGAAAGCAACGGAGGTAGTCTTAGTGTATTGATAGTTTATTTTACCAACTATGTTCGTGGTCTCACGTCTTTCTGTGTTACTTACCTATAATACCATCAGGGACAATGCCCATTTCTTTAAGCACATCAGTCAGTCCAACTTGCACAGCACCGATACCAACAAAAGCAAAGATAGTATTTTCACGTACATTACTATCTGGGTCTGATATAATTTTTATGAGATCAAGGCCCATAGGTTCCAAGACTTTATGACATCTGTAAGGAAATGTTTCTATTAAAAACAGTCTCTGTGGCGTGGCGGTATTCAACGCGGCTGCTACGCAGGAGGCGCTGGTTCCATCCCCGCTTAGTGCAAATATTTGTATGCATGAATATGGGTAAATACTCATATTTCCAGATTAATGCATTAGTCTGGTCGTGCCTCGGAGAGCACTTTAAGCCGTTAACCCTGGTTGCCATACGTACATCTATGACAGTCGTTACAGGTAGTTGGAGCCCTAACAAAAAAAGTCCAACAACTGGGCTATCTGCAATGCTTCGATGTGACCATTGGGTCGTGGAGGTCAGATGGCATTCACTTCAGGAAAAATATCGAAATTCATTCAAACTCCACTTTCTCTATTACTGTAAAGGAGCCTTGCTACAGGCACGATAAGACCCAGTCCCTATATCACGCAGCAGGCACATTAGTTACACAATGTTTATACGACCTGTGGTTGTATTCTACATTATAGGCATTGAGCGTGAAATGAGTGGCTTGAGCAGGGGAATGAAGCTCTCATACAACAGTGTTTTACATTACTACTAGCGTCACCTAGCGTGCAGCAAATCATTTACAAGCCCTTTAATGCTTATTATATGAAACAGATGGCACTGATGCGCAAAAATGTTATAATTAATAATAAGTAATAAAATTTATGTTTCTATTTTTTTTATTTTACTTAATTTTTACGGATAATACATAGGTATCTATCCCATGGATTATCGAAATATCCTCCTAAATTTTATTTATGGTATGAAGTACCCACAAATTAACCATAAATTTAGTAAACCTACCCACAAAGCTACAAACCTCCCTGATGATATCGCTTCTTACGTAATTATGTATTCTCTTTGACATGACTAATGACAGTTGATGAAATTTTTAATGGATTCGACGGATTTTTCATTTTAAAACTTTGTGCTGCTAATTATTTTGATTTTCGATATCTCGGCGACTGTGGATTGCATTGAACTTGTTGATACCTTCTATTTACGTTTGACCCCGGCTTTTCTCTATTGGACTTGTGATTTCTACTTTCGTTTGACCCGGCTTTTCTTTATTGGATTTGTGTCTTCTACGTTCTTGTGACCTGGCATTTACTTGGACTTTGTAATTTGTGCTTATAGTGGCAAATGCATCTGTTAAGCGTTGTTATTGTGAAGTGTGTGTGTGTGTGTTCTTATTTTTTCATATTATATGAAACGATTATAGAAAAAATAAAAAATGTACACATCGATTATATTTTGGTAGTTTTATTTTTCAATCATAATATTTTATTATAACAAATAAATAATATATAATATATATGGTTCTCCCTTGTTTGGTATAACAACGTTTGGTCGAATGTTACTAATTCGAACAACGTTTGAGAAAATAATTGCTTTGCATAATATCGATTGACATAATTTTCATTTCATCGAATATTTATTTGCGATAACAACGTTTGCGCTATTGATCAAAAAGTATAATGCTCATTTCATGTAATGTTCAGTTGGTATTAATATGCATTTCATCGAATATTCAATTGATATGTAGTGTTAGTTAGTTATATTGTAAAGTTAGTAATAATGTTAATGTAGTGTAGAAATTTATTTATCTGGCCCTCGGCGGCCGCTACCGCGGCACGCTCGCTTCGCTCGCTCGCCTCGTGCTTGTTGTGGTCACAGTTCTAACCTAACCTAACCCTGCCGATTTTCGTGATGTAAGAAAACCACTAAGAGTATGTTTCATGAAAAACAATACAAGTAAGATTGAAAAACTCTCAGTGCAATCGGCAGGGTTAGGTTAGGTTAGAACTGTGACCACAACAAGCATGAGGCGAGCGAGCGAAGCGAGTGTGCCGCGGCAGCGGCCGCCGAATGTCAGATAAAAAACAAAATATGAAAAAACAATGAAACCACGGTCAGTTTATTGACAATGAAAGGAAACTAATTATTACTAAACCGAATATTCGGTATCAAATGATCTCTCGACTAAATCATTATTAGTCTAATGAAGCATTAGCTTAAATAAAATTAGTGCAAACGAAAATTCGATGAAATGATATTATTCCAACTAAATAATTATGCTAAATAAAATTCTACCAATTAAATATTCGGTCAAATGAATAAATATGTGAAATGACTTTATTGTAACTGAAATTAGTTCAAGTGATATTCGACCAAACGTTGTTATACCAAACAAGGGAGAACCAATATATATAGGTAAAACTGTATTAAGCCGCCATCTAGTGCGCCACTATAGTAACTATATACGCCACCTGGTGGGCAGCAGTAACAAAATATGACTATTTGTCTCTCACTCTATTGTAGAGTGACTTATCTATACCCTATTTATATATTTCATCTATGGGCTTGAGTACAACATTACCTACGGCTTATGTAGGTAGACGTATTTTTATATAATTCCTAAAGCCCCCATTTCGTAAAATTAATGTTTATATCAGGTCATGTTTATTTTCTAATTAAATTAAAAAGAAAACTAAACTCATTTCTACTTCTATTCTATTTGCTGAAATAAATATCTAACAGAAATAGCATGATGTTTACTTATGTTTTTGGAATATGCTTTTTATGACGTTTAAAATGACGTGTCTCACTTTCCATAAATGTCATTATAAGCGAATTCTACTGTATCTCTTTTTTGGTCATGTTAGTACACTGCGTTGCATTCATGAATACCTACGCATAGAACATTCAAGTGATTACTGATTAGATACAAATTTATATTTTTGCCACTAACGACCTTGGTTTCTAAAAAGTAATTAAAATCATCTTTTGAAATCTTTTGGCGGAACATCCAAGTATTTGACCCTAATCGCTTCTCAAAGGTTACAAACTATTAATAAAGGCAATCTATCATAATAACTTGAAAGCTTTGGCCTTTAACTCCTGAAAATATATTTGAAATTTAAGATTAAAGTATTTGTATCCTTCATCTTTTCATCCTTAATTAGGCATCTAGCAAACCAAGGGTTGAATTAAAGCGTACAATTTATTGCTTAACGTCTGTCTAACTAAGTAATATTTATTGGAACCTAATTATTAGATACTATAATTTAAAAAAAAAAGACAAATACTTAATAATTTGGTTCTGTAACAGTTCAGATAAGAAAAATTATATTACAGTATTATTTACGAAAGAATGCATGTATTTATCTAAGTTTAAGGACTCCTGAATTACAAAAAAAAATCGACTACTCAGTTTTTAAAATTATCAGTTTTTACACGTGATGTAATGAAAATTTAAAGAATCTAGTTTTACGAATATTAACTTGGATAATAAAATACGAAGATACTAAAAACAGCTGATAATTTGGTTGTGTTTTATTAGTTATTCAAAACCATATAAACTTTTGTATCTACGCGATCATCGATCAGATTTTTGGTGTCCATGAAGATAAACAATTACAAATAAATATTAGTAAGTACATACTTGTGGATAGCAGCAGCAAATGTTGGAATTTTCATCAAATCAGCTCCCATTGTTTCCCATTGGGATCCCATACCACTGTATACGAACCACAATGGTTTTTGCCCTCCTGGGTAGTGCTGTGAACTTCCAGATAGACTTACAGTTTCTTTCTTTTCGTTTGTATCTGTGACAAGATTTACATTTTGAATTCAACAATGTAAAAAACAATGTACTGGATAAAAGCGGAGAAGGATGGTTTCAAACGGCAAGGCGGTGAAAACAAACCATACCTCATACGGAACGGACATAGTGATTTGTATGGAATTGTGGGCGTTCTGATTCCAGACACTGAAATTCATATAGACCTTCTGCATTTCAGTTACTTTCAGAATCTGAATTACAGAATACTCTACCATGGCTTCACTTTCCAGAACAAGCCGGCAGGAGTCGGTTTATAGGTACTTCTCGTCACTACTTGTATAGAAATACGTTTTTCAAACTAAACATTTTTAAAAATGTATTTCTATTCAAATGTTGGTAACATTGAAATAAACATTTTGAGGTTACTAACATATCTGGTTAAGACCTATTTCAAACTTATATTGACCTATTTTAAACGAATTCCTAGAAACAAAAGCTTATACCATTAATAATACTTGTTCGGCTAAGTTTCGCTTTAGGGAAAGAGTTGAAATTAAATAATTGGTAGTTAACTTGTTGATCACAAAATTAATAAGTCTTTTTGCATTTCACAAGTAAATCATTGTTGAAACAGAACGAGAATATTAAACAATAAAACAGAATTAATGAAGGTACTTCATTTCCAAGCCGACTGTTAAAGACTAATGGACGCAATTTGTGCTCATTACGATCCATAAAATTTCCACTATCCTTCAAAATTATAATTTAAATTAATAATCAAATCATTACCTGAATGTATACAAAAGAATCTCATATGCATAAATAAAGTTATATAACCTTGTAAATTCCATAATAAATAAATATTATTAGTGGATGTTGTATCATCATCATCATCATCATTTCAGCCATAGGAAGTCCACTGCTGGACATAGGCCTCCCCTATAGATCTCCAATAGGACCGGTTGGAAGCGGCTCGCATCCAGCGCGTTCCCGCGGCCTTAATGAGGTCGTCTGTCCACCTTGTGGGTGGACGTCCTACGCTGCGCTTGCCGATACGTGGCCTCCACTCGAGGACTTTTCGACCCCATCGATCATCAGTCCTCCAGTCGGATGTTGTATAAGAAGCTATAATTCTGTCTGAATTGTAACAAGCTATTTGATTTATTTTTGTCGTTTTCAAAGTCACTGTTTACCATTCTTTGAATGTAGTTCTTACAGTCTTTTAATTTTAAAGTACTCAGTTGATGGTAATAAGATTGTCACATATCAGGTCTCAAATGATAGTATGGTATAGTACCTATGGATGTATATGACGTGAAGATGATAGACTATACTCGTATTATATTTTATTTAAAGGTTATTTCATGAATATTTAAAGAATATTTAAAGGTTATTTCATGACAGTGTACAATAGATGTACACGTTTAAGTGTAATATTGAGTTCTACAGATAAATTGCATGGTACTATAACCATACTGTATTAACTTACCCAATAACATATAACCTCGCGCAGTATGACCAGGAATACAGTGTTCATAGAATTTGTGCAGCAGCGCAATTTCTTCAGGGTCTATCGGATGACTCTTCAGGATATCTTTTATTTTATCTACACCAGATTCTTGCCTTCCAGAAGCAAGAACAAGATAAGGTATATCAGTTTCATATTTCTCGATATCCTAAAATGGAGAAGGTAAAAATATCTTATTATTTTGGCAGAACGTAACACGTTTTCAGAATTATATCAATGTTAACTGTATCTCATTGAAATCTCTCTAAAACGTAGCCTAATAATAAAAGGAAGCTTCATCATAAATTTCATGCAACTCATCGAGCAGTTTCAGTATGAAGGATTTAGAAAAATATACTAAGTCCCAATGTCGACAGCATTCGACTGCCACGCAGAGGGCGGGGATTCGATTGCCGCTCAATACAAATGTGTATGTATGAATATTTCCATTTGCATTTTGCATTGGTCTTAATGTTAACGTGCCTCCGATGGCATGGCAGTTATTAAATAAGATTGTTTATTGCGATTGCCAGGTCAATTTATTGTATTTAAAACATTTTATTTTTTTAGTATTGATATGATCACGTCAGTATTCATTGCTATGACTTTTAGAGTCTTATGCAAAATTGAAAACGTTATAATTTTTAGTCGGTTTAGTTTATTTATCGTCTTCTATAATATAAAAATTAACCCCGAAATGTGTTGCTAAGCGCAAATCTCGAGAACGGCTGAACCGATTCCGCTAATTTTTTTTTTAGAATATTCCCTGAAGTTCGTGGATGGTTCTTACGGAGAGAAAAATTTTAAAAAAAAGAATCGACTATTAGGCGGTACGAAGTTCGCGGGGTCAGGTAGTATTATAATAAAATTACCTTTTGTTTGTAATGGCCCTTTAAGACAACATGATACACTCCTCCACCAAAAGAGAAGTTATTCAACGCTGTAAATCCTCTATCAAAATCTGTTTCTTCTGACACAACCTGAATTCTTCCATCGCGTACTGCTGGAATATGATCTTGAGGCTCATTGTAGTGCAGATTTGGAGGTAGTTTCCCTTTGTGATACGCCAGGCAGAGCTAGGGCAAAATTTTGTACATGGGTTAATTTTTAATACACTTCAGTGGTATAAGGAATGTTATATTTACCAATTATTATGGAAGGACCCCTTAATTTACAGCTACACTACCCTGCTGTCTACCGGGTTAAAATCTTCTTCCTCCTAGCGTTAATTCCCAGTCGCATCCGAAGCTTTCAGCTCGGAGTCTGGGGTCCGCTTTTACCAGTCATAGCTACAGATTTGGCTAGACCTCGATATTTTCCGTGAAGCGATTGCCATCTGAACTCCACGACCCAATGTTAACATTAGGCGATATCGAATCTTTGTAGCTAGACCGTTGTTTTTGGACTTTTTAGGGCACCAACTACCCGTAACGACTGCCATAGATGTTCTTATGGCAACCGGGACCGACGGCTTAACGTGCTCTCCGAGGCACGACCAGACCAATGCAAATACCCATATATGCACACAAATATTTGCACTGAGCGGGGATCGAACCCGCGCCTCCTGCGTAGCGGCCGCGTTCACTACCGCTACGCCACGGAGGCTGTCTACCGGGTTGTTACAGCAATAATTATGGCATTAAATATACTGTCTGAATTGCGTGAAGTGGTGTGGCAAACAGTTTACCGACATAATGTCTACATTAGGAGGTAAATCGTGACTACCCTTAGACGTTGTTGAAATTGTGGTGATAATTATTGCAATATATCACGGCAGTGTAGGCGTAACATTAGAGAAAATAAGTATTCCGTCAAAATAAGGCTTAGGCCTGGCTCGCCCCCTGAATCTCGACCCTTGCGATTAAAATGCTTCACTCGCCCCTTTTTTTATTATTTTGGTGTAGTGACTCGCCCCTTGCCACGGGGCGAGTTAAAAATTGACATTTAAATAAATATTTTGGTGCTGTGAATCGCCCCTTGAGGTATTTCTTTTGAAATAAGCCGTGAAATGGTACAGTCAGACAGAAAAATGTACACTTAAATGAAAATTACCATGTTTGATGTCTGTAATATTATTATCACCAACTACGTACACTAAGTTTTTGCTACCTGGCTTACCTATTAGGTAGAACAAAAGGAACGTTTTCAAGGGTCCAATAAACAAAAGCTTTGTTAAAATAGGTCGGAGAGAGTCATATATATAATGCTTTCTCTTTCTAAGTTCGTATTATAATGTGGAAGGGATATGTTTTGCGATATTTGCGTAGTGGTTTATAGTCTTGTTTTTTTTTTATCTCAGATACTAAATTGACAAGTGCAAATGTCAAATTGTGAAATAATGATACCAGCTTTGTATTTAGTGGTGTACTCGAAAGTCGAAACTATCGACAATGTTTGCTGCCTAGATACAGGTGGTTTAGCTATAATGTATTTTAAGAGAAAAGTTAAATATAAAATGTTTATTAGTTTTTTATCCGACTGCGCGACGCAAAGGAATAGTAATGTGTTTAATTGTATGTTCCTTTATTAAACTCTATACATACCAAACGCCTGGCCCGATTTTTAAGATTCACACATTAATGTCAACAAACTATGTCAAGTGGGGTATCGTTGAATAGGTATTTAAAAATCATTTCAGTTTTTTCTCACCATTTTTCGATTTGACTTACCGTTTAGGATCTATATCGATTTAAAGTTGCGCTACAACTCATCGTCATCATCTGCATCTCCTTATTGCATCCGTGGCCAAGATGACCTCGAAGCTCAGGGTCCGTCTTCCGGCTCTTCCTTCTCTACTTCACACGATCTTGGGCGTCCATGGTAGTGAGACCATTAGCACGCATATCACCCTCCACGACGTCAAGCCAGGACTTCTTTGGCCTACCCCTTTCACCTGGACCCGGCGGGGGTACCATTGCCAGGCATTTGTTCCCCACGTAGCCTGGCGGTTGCCGCAAGCCGTGGCCGCACCAGCGAAGGCGGCTCTCTTGCATTTTATCCCCGATGTCATGGACATGGAGGCTGCCGCGGATGCGAGAGCTCCGTACGCGATCTTTACGCGTAACGTCGCATATCCACCGCAACATTTTCATCTCCATGACATGCAGCTCTTGCTTGTGTCGCTCGAGCAGCGGCCACGCCTCACAACCATGCAAGAGGACAGGCCTAATGATCGTCTTATAAACTAACCTGACTGGCATTTTGGGATCACAAGTGACGCCAGTCATTCTCACCACTTGGCCCACGCGGCAGCAATGCGTGCCTTGACGTCGTGATCGATCTCACCGGTCACATGAAGTACAGATCCCAGGTACTTAACCTGGTCCGTGCGCTCGACCAAATCATCGCCTATGCGGACGGGTGTGGGATCTGTGGAGTTTAACGTTAAGTATTCTGTCTTCGCTACATTTAGCTTCAGACCACCGTTCTCAAGCGTTTCTTTCCATCCTTTCACGCGTCACACCAATCTGCTCCTGTCCGCGTCCATCAGCGCAATATCATCAGCATACATGAGCAACCACGGAGGCTGCTCATGTGAGTTTCTAATGCTGTCCGACAAAACATCTAATACCACGCTGAACAGGTAAGGACGGATCCTTGGTGTACCCCGACGGTGATGGGGAAGGCTCTCGAGTCGCCAACAGCTGTAGCTGCAGCAGTCCGAACCACGGAACCGGAATCCTAGTACATGTCTCGGATGGTGTCAACTATTCTAACATATTAATTTAGACAGTAGAAATTTACGATGAAAAGACGAAAACTTCGCATGACTGTATGGAAGAAAATTGAAAACGATTACAAAAATATATAACTAAAAAGTTTTAAATAAAATAAATTATTGAAACTTGTGTTGATCTTTTTAGTATCAGTCGAATTCTTGTTTTTATTTTGAATTTAAATTTAAATTAGAGTACCAAAAAATTTTAAATACCGTAATTTACATACCTACAATTTTCAGATTCTAAGACTAGTATAGCGTCATCTTTATCGATAGTCTCTGCAAATCGATTAAATGAAACTTATGAAGCCTTAAGTTAGATTTTTACAATGACAACCCAAGTGACGCAAAATGGACGCCATTTTGTTTCAATGACAATATACCTATTTAAGTTTTGTTTCATTTAGGTAACTTGCATACCGAATTTAAATTAGTATTTTATAAATTTTATAGATTAACCTACAAATATTTGTACTAAATTTAATTTATCGATAAATTTCGATACTGGTGGCACATGACTATTTTTTAATTGCAAAAAACCGACAACAGGTAATTTCAAATTAGTATCTGAGATTAAAAAACGGGCTATAGTAGTGATTAGTGACATCTAAGTGCAACAGAATATGCACAATATTTAAGAGTATTGTGATATTGTGTATATGTTATAGGCAATGTGTATAATGCAGGCATTCTATACAATACCTAGGAAATGTATAGAATGCTGGGGTCGTTCAGGCAATGTATGAAATGATATTCAATGTTTAAACTATTTTACACTTTGCCTAGGAAATGTATAGAACACCTAGGCATTGTATAGAATGCCGGTTGAAGCATAGGTAATGTATGTAATCTATTTTTCTTCTCTATGATTTAATTAGATACCTAGATACTAATCTTTTGAGAGCTAATCCTAATTTCAACTTCCACCAGCAGGCAGTGCTGATAAGACATTTGTGTTCTATTGGTAGGTATGCCTAAGTACCTACGTGTTTTTGCGTAGAATGTTTCTCACATAGCAGTGAATTTCTATTGGCCACGGCAACCACTCTCTTACCACCATCCCTGTGCTTGTCAACCACCTAACCTGATGGAAAGATAGTTGTTACCGTGGCCTATAGAAGTTCTGCATGGTTAAAAAAAATAACCACGAAGGCTAATGCTAGAGCTCCGCTCCGCCTTCTAACCTAATCTATCCAAGTTGGAATGAACAGGTTTTCTTTCAGCAGTAATATCCATTTTTCAAATCCATAGAGGGCTTCTTAAAGGATCGCATCAGTGCGCGCTCGTTGTCACTAGCGAGTGCACGGTCGTCTCGATAAACAACTCATTGAGTGACGTAATCGTGCATAGTGATGGGACATCGCACTATCGACATATTATCGATATAACCATGGACAAGTTCCTGCTAAAATCTTCATCCACTGGAAATCTTAGTGCAAAAAGACCTGCTCAAGCGGAAGAATGGTCGATGCCTAAACGCCCAGCTCCTCTCAAGAAGAATCAAGCACAGTATGATGCAATTCGTCAAGTTGAGAACCGATATTCCAGCCTTCCTGTTGATACGGAGGCAGAAGATAAAGATAGTTTCCACAAAGCCGCTCAACTAGTTAAGAAATCTGGGCATGTGCCGCCCTTGATCATGGAGTTAAGTAAGGACACCACGCACGGGCAAATCCAGACGCTAGTGGGCAAGTACACCAAGCGATTTCATGTACAGTACAAAGGTAATAATAAAATTGCTATAATTTGTTACACTCCCGAAGGTCATCAAGCAGTGAAGGAGGGCTTGCGGCTTGAAAATGCAGCATTTCTCACCTATACACGAAAAGATGAAAGGACTCCTAAAGTAGTTATCAAGGGCTTACCTGCAAATGTGGAGGATGATCTGGGTAAAGAGTTAGAAACCCTTGGCTTTCCTGATACTAAAGTGACGAAAATGAGATCAGCCAAGTCAGTTACAATGCCATATCCACCCTTCTTGGTGCAGCTACCAGCAGGGTCTGACTTAAGTAAATTTCGACGAATCAAGTATCTCTTCAACTGCGTAGTCACGGACCCGAACATCTCTGAAGTGAAACGGAAATTGAATGCCGCCTCGAGGTCTAGTAAGAAGGCAACCGCCAGGGCTAAGTCAGAATTCATCGGCAGAATTGGTGAGCGGCTTGCGCGGTACCCATCTGGTAGTCGCGCATTTTGGTCGCTCGCCAAAGCTGCCGAGGGAAACTTCTGCCGGTCCTGCCTTCCGCCGCTGCTGAAACCCGACGGTAGTCTGGCCCATGGCGCCAAGGAGAAAGCCGATCTTTTAGGTAATCTCTTTGCGTCAAACTCGACTATGAACGATGGGAATGCCGATCCACCTATTATCCCCTGGTGCGGAACCTCAATGCATGAAGTAAAAATCACGCAACGGATGGTTCGGCGGGTACTTAATTCCCTAGATGTTCGAAAGTCGAGTGGGCCGGATGGCATACCGGCGTTGGTGCTTAAGCGCTGTGCTCCCGAGTTGTGCCCTGTACTTACACGACTTTTTGCGCTTTCACTCTCTGCGGGACGAGTTCCAGCTTCATGGAAGACCGCATACGTGCATCCTGTGCCCAAAAAAGGTGATAGGACAGACCCGTCCAATTACAGGCCTATTGCTATCACCTCCCTCCTCTCGAAGGTGATGGAGCGTGTCATTAATACACAGCTTCTGGGATACCTTGAAGGTAACGATCTCCTGAGCGACCGACAGTACGGCTTTCGCCACCGTCGCTCAACCGGTGACCTTCTTGTGTATCTCACAAACCGTTGGGCGCAAGCCATCGAGACTCGAGGTGAGGCACTGGCGGTTAGCCTCGATATAGCAAAGGCCTTTGATCGGGTCTGGCACAGAGGTCTTCTTGCAAAACTACCATCTTATGGACTCCCCGAGGGATTATGCGTATGGATTGCCAGCTTTTTGTCCAACAGAAGTATCCAAGCCGTCGTTGACGGCAGCTGCTCGGATCGCATGGACATAAACGCTGGTGTCCCACAAGGCTCCGTGTTGTCTCCAACCCTGTTTCTGCTGCATATCAATGACATGCTGTCGGATGACTCCATTCATTGCTATGCGGACGACAGTACTGGAGACGCTTGTTACTCGGGCCGTGCAAATATCCCTCAGCACGAAGTAGAGGAAAGTCGCGAACAACTTGTGTCTGAAATCGAGACTACGTTATCTAGAGTATCCGATTGGGGCAGACTAAATTTAGTCCAATTCAACCCCTCTAAGACACAAGTATGTGTATTCACCGCTAAGAAAACTCCATTCATTGTAGCACCGCAATTCCTGGGCACACCGCTTACCATTTCCTCGAGTATCGGGATTCTTGGTATCGATATCTCCAGCGACGTCCAATACCGTAGTCATTTAGAAGACAAGGTGAAGCTGGCATCAAAGAAGCTTGGGGTGCTCAACAGGGCGAAGCAGTACTTCACTGCAGGGCAACGACTCATGCTTTATAAGGCGCAGGTTCGGCCCCACATGGAGTACTGCTGTCGCCTTTTTGCTGGGGCACCTGCATGCCAGCTTGAGCCCTTTGACTCGGTACAAAGACGGGCGTTGAGGCTCGTCGGCAATCCCATACTCGCAGGCAATGTGGAACCTCTCAGTCTCAGAAGAGACTTTGCCTCACTGTGTGTGTTTTACCGTCTATACAATGGTTTGTGCTCAGAAGAACTGTTTGACATGATGCCAACAGCTACATTCTATCATCGCACCTCTCGCCACAGGCAGGGAATTCATCCTCACACATTGCGTCCGGAAACGGTACGCACTGTGCGGTTTGAAAGGCATTTCATCCCACGCACACTCAGGCTGTGGAATGAACTCCCTGCGGTGGTTTTTCCAAGCGACTACAATATGGGGTTCTTCAAGAAGGGCATTAGAAGGTTTCTTCAGGGTCGGCAGCGCGAGTGTGACGCCCCTGGTGTTGCATGCGTCCATAGGCCACGGTGACCGCTTCCCATCAGGTGGGCCGTGTGCTTGTCTGCCAACTTAGTGGTATAAAAAAAAAAAAAAAAAAAAAAAAAAATTCAGAAATTTAAGATAACTAAAAATAGCAGTGGGACTCAATGCTACAGATGTCAACGTTTCGGTCACTCGTCAAGAAATTGTAATATGCCAGCACGTTGTGTAAAATGTACAGGATCACATTCGACTACCGATTGTCCCAAGACTGGTCGTGTAGAACCAGCTACCTGTTGTAACTGTAAAGAGGACCATCCGGCTAACTACCACAAATGCCATTCTCGCTTAGCGTATTTGGAGAGGATAAATAAAAGCAAAGTACCAACGAGGATGAAATCAAGTATTAAGCTTCAGCCAGACCAGCCAACAGTGCTAGGCCCTACTGTATCTGCAACACCAGTTAGATCCTGGGCATCTGTTATTACAGGAGCTGCTCCTGCAGCTGTGAACACAACCAGCGAAAAGCCTACCCTGCAGAGTATGGGCGATCAAACGATTACAGAGATGATCAACATTCTTAATGTTATACGAGACCTAAAACAACAATTTTTAGCTTGCTCAACAATGTTTGATAAAGCCGTACTCATAATAACTCATTTAGGTCACTATGTCTAACTGTGAAAATATTCGTCTACTATCCTGGAACTCGGATGGAGTGCGTAACAAAATACACGAGCTACTGGATCTTGCTGTATGTACCTTAAATGTTGATATTATTGGTGTTTGTGAGACTAAGTTGACCGATAAGATTTCTATGGCTACGCCTGGTTTTTGTTGTTATCGACAGGATAAACATCACTCTGGTAGAGGACAAGGTGTTGCTATTCTTATCAGAGATAGCATACAACACTCACTTCTTAAAATACCTTTAACTAAGAATATTGAGGCTATTGGTATCAAAATTATCCTATCAAATATTGAATATACTATCTTAGCTATTTATCAATCTCCAAATCTACCCCTACTTAACTACGATTTAGACATACTCCTAAACCTTGGTAACAAGGTGCTCATTATGGGTGATTTCAATGCAAATCATCCCTTCTGGTACAGCTCTTATGTCAATGGTCGAGGTAGAACTCTTTTCAGCCACATGCTAGAACATGACTATGTAATCCATTCCTCTACAATACCTACTCAAATAAATTACCGGCATGACTTGTCACCTACAAATCCTGATTTAGTTCTTTGTCATAATATTCACTGCTTAGATAACTTAAAGGCTCTGCCAGTCTTGAACTCCAACCATCTACCATTAATATTTTCAATACAGGGACAAGCTGAGCGCAATGCCGCACCCATAAGTTATAAGTTCAGTGAGGCCAATTGGCGTGGTTTCCGCTCGTCGATTAATACTAACATCTCTTTAAGTAGCAGTGTCTTCAATAATACTCAAGAAATAGATGATGCAGTTGACCACTTGCAAAATAGCATTTTGGGGGCGAGAGACTTTAACATTCCTATCTCTACGATTACAACAAACAAAGTTAAATTGCCACGTAAAATCAAAAAGCTCATACGACAAAGGAACCAACTTCGTCGTCAGGATCAAAAGCTGCAAGGTGGTACGGCTAAATTAGAGACTCGTCGTCAAATAAATAACTTGCAAAAAATTATTCGCACTTCGACCCAATCACATTTGGACAAAGTTTGGGATGGGAAGCTGGCTAAGGTTGATAATCCTAGCAATGATATTTGGCGCTTTGTTAAAAATTTAAAACCAAATAACAGTAAGCCACCACCCTTAAAACAAGTAGACGGTTCCCTAACCACAAACATGCAGGAACAGTGCGAAGCGTTGGCCAAGGCGTTTAAGGCAAACATGAGTCTTACACTTGACTGGAAGAGTCCTGTAGTAGATGCTGATGTTAAGAATTCGCTCCTAGAACTTAGTAACTACAAAATTTCTGAACCTTTTAAACCTGTTCATCCACACCAGATTACCAAAATATTGAAAAAACTTAAGAATTACAAATCCCCCGGAGTAGATGGTATTCAAAATATTCTTCTCAAGAATCTTCCCCAAAAAGCTATTGTTTACATTACCAAAATATTCAATGGTTGTCTACAAACTGGTTATTTCCCTAGAGCCTGGAAAAATGCTAAAGTTATAGCTCTCAAGAAGTCGGGTAAAGATGAAACTATACCGGTCAACTATCGACCGATTAGTCTATTGCCAGCGCTTGGTAAATTGTTTGAAAAGGTTATTTCTTCTCGTTTAATGTCATATTCAAACGATAAAATCATACACGAACAATTTGGCTTCCGGGCACATCACTCAACCACCTTGCAACTAACTAGACTGACTGAACATATAGCGCACAACTTAAACCTTAATAAATCAACAGGAATGGTCCTGCTTGATATAGAGAAGGCTTTTGATTCAGTGTGGCATGAAGGGCTTATTCACAAGCTCATTTCTATCGGCATACCACTACATACTGTTAAGATTCTCCTGTCTTACCTGAGTGATCGTCATTTTGCCGTTCACATAGGAAATATAATGTCGTCACCTCATTCGATTCCTGCTGGTGTTCCGCAGGGCTCAGTCCTGGGGCCAATCCTGTTCATTTTATACGTCAATGACTTACCCATCCAGCCTCATACACAATTGGCATGTTTTGCTGACGACACAGCAACGTACTCTACTTCAAACGACATAGACCTCATTGTTAGTAGACTTCAACTATCGCTTGATCTCTTACAAGAATTCTTTTCGAAGTGGAAACTTAAGTTGAATGGGCACAAAACTGAAGCAATCATGTTTACTCGTAAACGCCAGGCTCCTGACAAGCTTCTTAACATTGATGGCTACTCAATACCGTGGAGCCAGTCTGTACAATATCTTGGGCTAACAATGGACAATAAGATCAATTGGACTAAGCACGTTACCAAGCTACGGGTTAAAGGTGCCCAAGCTTTAGGCGCGCTACATCCAGTAATGAACAGGAAAAGCAAACTAAGTTCAATAACAAAACTGCGAATTTATACAACCTTGGTTCGTCCCTGTCTAACGTATTCGTGCCCAACTTGGAGTAGTACGTGTGATAGTAATTACAAAATACTTCAAACTATTCAAAATAAAGCAGTTAAGATATCCTACAACACACCATTTCGGACAAACTTAACCAAATTACATTCCATTATAAACCTTCCCTTATTAAAAACGTACATAATCAAACAATCAAATCAGTTTTTCTCTAATCGTAAACATAGAAATCATTCAAATAAACTGATCTCAAATATTGGTCAGACCTTGGTTTCCGACTTGCCTTATATCGACAGTTACGGTACATATCGCTTGCCCCATCACTACGTTTTGTTCCGAGCTGGTGACTGTGGCGGTAGTAGTTAATTTTATATAAAGCGCCCAAGCGCGGTATTTTGTCAACTACCTACATTGTGAAAAAATGAATTTAATACTAATAAGTTCATAAAAGTTTAAGTTATAGTTAATTAACAGTGATTATAATTTGTGTTTATAAGTGGAAAGTTGAAATATCATTTTGTTGTAAACTTTTATAGGCGATTCAGTCTGACAAAGTGTATATTGTGTTATAAGACTTGTATTTGACTGCTCTTAGATAGCAGTTGCTTATACCTACTGTAAGTACATGTAAACTATTTATTGTGCAATAAAGAACTTTTAAAAACAAAACAAAGGATCGCAAATAAATGACGCTTTGTTAATCTATTACTTTGTTTGCTAACAGTACTTATTTATCAAGGTGAGACGAATTTTCGCACATGAAATATCATTTTAAAGAGACGAATTTACAACAACCCGTCCATTATACACATTGCCTGATGCGCTTCGGGCATTTAATACAACACCTAGGCAATGTATGAAATTAATCGTATTATACACATTGCCTGAACGTTTTAGGCAATGTATAGAATGCCTAGGCATTCTATACAATGCCGGATTATACACATTGCCTATAACATTATATAAATTTTGGATTGAAAGTCAGGTAAGTTTGTATTACAATCGTATTATGATATTTTATGTAAATTAAATTTGCAAAATAGTTTTATTCTTTACTTTTTGTTTGGCTTTTATTTAGTAGTCGTTTTAATATCGCTTCCCGCTTTATTCACAAATGAATAATCTAATTTTTGAATTAAATATTTCTTTAGTCGGCAAACAAAATCGTATTCTGACTACTAAAACAATAGTATCTTGTTGGTATTGATAGATTGAAATAATGTTAACGTTGAAAAACGTGACGTTAAAAAAAGGATAAACAATACTACAAATTAATTCGTTTTCCTATGCGCGTGCATATAACAATGGCGATCGGCCATATTTAAAAGAATGAGGTTTGTTTTACACTGGTTTTTTTTCTGTACTTAGAGAAAAAAAAAGTTAAATTTGAGTGAAATAGTACATTATGGTACAAGTGAGCAACGTTGGTGATTACCGCCGAGGCGCCATTGAGACCCGAGCCGCCAGGCGAGGGTCTTAAGACAGCCGAGGACGGTAATCATCATGCTCACATGTGCCATACGACGTTTTACAACACACTTGCGAATAAAATAATACTACAAATACTAAATAAACAATACTACAAATTAATTCGTTTTCCTATGCGCGCGCATTTAACAATGGCGGTCGACCATATTTAAAAAAAAAAGATGTTTGAACTTAACTTTTTTTTACTCTGTTTTTTTTTCTGTACTTAGAGAAAAAAAAAAGTTAAATTTGAGCGAAAATTTTGTTTATTACACAAGTATTACAAGTTGAAATTATTTATTTAAATACGAAAATGCATCAAATGACCATACAATAGGCGTATTAATTTATTCGTACTATTAAACACGTTATTTTTTGTATCAAAACTTTTTTAAGAACATAGACAATTATAGACACTTCCTATAAAATTTAAAAAAGAATCTATAACTCACTTTTGTGAATAATAGTAATGAAAAAGTCACAGTTTTATAATAGGTGTCATTCCGTGCTTAATTGCGGTAAAATAATATCACTGTTATGAGCAGGTGTGTTGTAAATTTTATTTATTATATAAGTAGGTATTACAAGTTGAAATTATTTATTTAAATACGAAAATGCATCAAATGACCATACAATAGGCATATTAATTTATTCGTACTATTAAACACGTTATTTTTTGTATCGAAACTTTTTTATAAACATAGAAACTTAACCTATAAAATTTAAAAAAGAATCTATAACTCACTTGTGAATAATAGCAATGAAAAAGTCACAGTTTGATAATAGCTGTCATTACATACCTAATTGCGGTGAAATAATAGCAATGTTATGAGCAGGTGTGTTGTAAAACTCTTTATTGCTGACAGTACTTTTAACTTACTAACAATCGGGGGCGATTTGGGGTATCTAATGTTCAAGGGGGCGAGTTGCAACATTAAAGCAGTAGGGGGCAAGATCCACGGGGCGAGCGAGGCCTAAGCCCAAAATAACCTCATACTCAGACAAGTCACATCTGACAGGTCATGACTTGGTGACTTACTCAAAGTAAAAGACTTATTGTAAAAATATATCTGTAAAATTGTGTGGTCGTAACCCTATCGCGCAACCGCTATCTTGTAAAAACGAGTGCGACTGATTTTGCGCTATATCGTAGTTTTAAAATTATATGTTTAATTTACCTTAGTAACTGAGCATAATCCAGATGCCGATTCACTATTGCCCATATTAGATTTAACACTCCCAACTTTAATGGTGGAATCTTTGGCAAAAATATTAGATATTGCGGTGAGTTCATTCTCATCCGCTTTGGCTATGGCTGTAAAGAAATTACGATTTTGTAGAAGTTAAAGGATGAATGGACACAAACATACAAACAAAATTATGATTAGCACTGAAATCTGTTACAAGTAGTTTTATTTCAATGCATAATAGTCGTGCAAAGATCCCACAATTTCGTCAATCAATCAATTAGCCTATTGCAGTCGACTGCTGGATATTATATATACTCCCAAACGTGGCGCATACGTTTGCCGATCCTCCGCCTTCCGCAACCAGTCCGTCACAGCCACCCTTCGCAGGCTAGGCAGTCCACCTAGCTAGGTGGTGTCCCACCTTCTGTTTTCCTTCTCGAGTTTCTTTTTTTTTATTTAATTTTGTCCATCGGTTCATCAGCTACGAAAGTTTTTTAAGCAATTAAGCTTATCCTTTTTTTTTTTTTTTTTTTTATCGTGCGAAAAATCCCCACGGATACCTCCCCCGCCGGAGTCGGAGGAGGAGGTTATGTCGGACTCGAACCGACTAAAACGCACGCCTTCTGTGGGCCGTCAGTTGCCGGAGGTGAGATTGTCATAGCCATATCTCTCGCACCCCGGCCGACCCAGGGCCATATCTCTCGATATGGCCCTCTTCCGGTGTGGGGACCACGGAGTCCCCAACTCGCCCCCAGGTATGGGGGGGCACGCAATGCGTGCCACCGCCGTGGCCTGCTTCTGCTAGGGTGACAGGCGCCCCACCCGTCACCTCCAGGCCCGCGCTCATGGGGGGCGGAGGTCATTCTGCGAGCAATTAAGCTTATCCTAGTATTCTAGTAATATTGTTTTCTTGACGTCTTAACTGTGGTACTACCCGTGGCGCTACCTGACAAGATAGTAGTGCCATAGGCAAAAAAAACCCCATGATACTACCAATAGCACCATGAGCAGTACTACGGATTAGACGGGGGATTTTTGTCTTGACTTCTATTAACTAAAATTTGACTGATGATTTAAGTAATACAGGATAGCTACCTTGTAAAAGTATTCTCTTAGATTTATTTTTAAAAAGTATTTTAGGTCTAGAGCTAAAAATTATTTCCGTTTTATAATTTATCCTAATATTTACCTGATCCTTGTGCTTCAATATATTCAACTTTACTTGGATCTACGTGTATTTTTGAATAAACTTCACTTAAAAAGTTCTCAATATCTTCAGATTCCTGCAATGGTAAGAACTGTGCATCTGGCCTCATTTTGTAGACACCATCGGCATAATATACTTCAGCATACACTCTGAATAAAAAAACATCTCAATATTAACAATTAGAGAGACAGCCTCCGTGGCGTAGCGGTAGTGAACGCGGCCGCTACGCAGGAGGCGCGGGCTCGATCCCCGCTCAGTGCAAATATTTGTGTTCATGAAATATGGGTATTTGCATTGGTCTGGTCGTGCCTCGGAGAGCGTTAAGCCGTCGGTCCCGGTTGCCATACGAACATCTATGGCAGTCGTTACGGGTAGTTGGAGCCCTAAAAAATCCAAAAACAACGGTCTAACTGCAAAGCTTCGATATCGCTTAATGTTACCATTCGGCTGTGGAGGTCAGATGGCAATCGCTTCACGAAAAAAATATCGAGGTCTAGCCAAATCTGTAGTTAAGACTGGTAAAAGCGGACCCCAGACTCCGAGCTAAAAAGCTTCGGATGCGACTGGGAATTAACGCTAGGATGAGAGAGATTAACAATTAGAGAGACTTATAAAAGTTTAGTAAGTTATGTCTTCAGTGATCAGGGACTTTGCCATCAAAAAATCATGTCGAGAACCATTTTCACACGATAGTCATTATAATTATATCATAGTAATGTGTAAATACATGAACTCGTATGAAGTTCGCGTAATAACTGTTTATGAAGTTTTTAAAAGTACTTGAAGTGACGTCCACAGTGAACGGCGAAACGTATAAATAGATGTTTTTAAAACATTCTTGAATAAATTGATTGCGAACAATAAATTTCAATTTCCTGTATGTAAATATGAGCTCGTAAATATTCAGCAATTTACTATTGTAAAAACATGATTTTGACTTCCTCAATTCACGTATTCTATTGTGTTTAACAAGGCCCACAACGTATTAATGTGGGACCAAATACAGAGATTAGTTAAATCTACCTCACCGTATTGGGACAACAGTGCCGTCCAACTAACTTCTTGAATGATATTAAGGCATTTCGTCAAACAGCTAGACAAATGATTTGTATCGTTAACGTGTCATTATTTGGCTAGCTTAGTTCGCTCCCGCCTTTTTACCAAATCTATCTAACACCCGTATTCACAAACGATACTGTGAGGTCTCATAGTGTGCTCGAGCGCATAGGGCTGGTAAAATTAATTCACAAACATCACGGAGCAGTATCTAACGCAGTGCATTCCCTCAACGAAGTATTACTTAAGTGTTATCAATGAATAAAAAAGCTTGCCAAAACGAATGCACTGATAATTTGTCGTTCTTTGCACATTTTTGGTGGTACGCATAGCGAAGTATTGTTTGTGAATACGGGTGTAAGTCGGATTGCGATGCTTCTCTCAATGAACCTATCACTACTTTCTGTTTTATTTCGGAGTGGTCCCGCATCGTACGAATGGCCTAATTATTTAGCCAGCCAGTTTATTAAATGTGGTAATAAACGTTAGGGCTGAATATATTCAGGAAGTTAGTTGAACCGCAGTGTTTATTAAACGTTCTTGGCGGTTAATTAAATGGCTGAATAAACTAGTTGCACGTTAAACATTGAAAGGTACTTACCTGTGTGCATCTTTGGCTTTTTGTAAAAATATGACGTTGACAGCATCAGCTCTTGTATATCCATCTGCGTTTTTATCAAAACATTTTGTCTTTCCATCTAAACCTACTAGACCAGCTCTAGAACCAATAAATATTTGTTCATTTTCAACCAATACTTTGATTGATTAACACTATTTTATTTTGATTAAAGTTTTATTACTTCATAAAATTTATTTCTTCATTCGTGTCTATATTTACTATAAGCTAGGTGACTCATCATTATCTACTACAATATTCTAGACAACTACGACTATCTGTTTTCGCGCGGAATTCTTATCCCGTTCATCACTGACAGTAGCGTGATGATATATAGCCTATGTAGCCTAATAATGTAGCTTTCTAATGGCGAAAGACTTTTTGAAATCAGTCTAGTAGTTTCTTCGTTGATACGAATCTTTAATCTTTATGATGTAAGTATGCTCGTAGACTACTAATGCTACAATCACTCAGTAGTCGAAATTTGATTACAAAATACACCCAAATATTTTCACGTTCTGACTCCAATGAATATCACCTGCGTTTTCATTGCACATATCCCGACAAAACATTCACGGGGACAAATTTGCATTGCAATAGGAAAACAACAATATAATATTATATATTATGTGTCACCACAGTATGTTATAACTACCTACTGCATATAAATACGAAAATATAAATCTATATTGTTATCAATCAATGTATAAATATAATAAATCAAAAAAAAAAAAATTAATATAACAAAGGTTGTCAATGTAAACAGCTAACTGTCAATGTAAACCTTTGAGAATGTCGTAAGGCGAAACCGTTAGATTCAATGATAAATATCGTGGAAAAGTACAAGTGTGTTATCAATATATAACAACAAGTTCCACCAAGTGACATCAATCAAAAGTATAAAAAGTCTTCTAGCTTGGGTTTATAGACCTATTTACAACTGCCTATGAGGTAATATGCCTTAAACACTATAAATTCATCAGCATAAAAAAAATTGCAAATACCTTCTTAAATTTAAGGTCAAATTAGGATTTAGTCCATAATTGCATCCACCAACTATAGCTGCATCACACAATCCCGTTATGATACTTTTATAAGCTATTTCTAAGCAAGCTGTTGAACTGGCATCAGCATAATCCAAGGCGTATGAGGGACCTTTACCGTCAATCCAGTATGAAATGCGGTTAGCGAACATGGCTTTACTGCCTCTGAGAATAAGAGTTTTCGAAAACTTTTAGTTTAGTTGTAGAAAATAGTTTGTAATTTAGGGCCAAATAATGCATAAAATATATATTGCAAATAAATATACTTCGATGTATAACACCTACTACATATATTATGTAGCTTCAAAATCATAGAAACCTAATTTATGAATAATGAAGTAATAACATTTTAAATCCACCTTTTGCGCTAAGAGTATGACTGCGTTAATTTGTAAATAATTTAGGTATGGATTCACCTTATTGTTACTTTAGTAACAATATAAATCAACGAATATTGAGTGAAATGTTATAAAGCAATTTTTATACATTATGTGTGAAGCTCGATATCAATTATTGTTTTCTCGATAACCTACCCATTAATGACAAAGTCGCTCCGCTTAGTAAGGTCATAGGTCACCATTGCACTGTGGTCAAGATATGTTGAACCGACGAAAACACCTACATGTTTACCTCTAAGAGATTGGGGACTTGTACCTAGAAGTAGATAGATTTGTTTTTAAAATTAAAAGAAAAAGCCTAAACTTAGAGATCACTGTAATAATTTGGCAGTTAAGATTGATTGGTAAACAATAATATAACATTCATATTCATTTAGAACACAAAGTAGTACTTAAGAACGTTAGAGCCAAACTTTTAACATTTACAGCCAGATTCAGATTCACACGGCATTAAAATACTAAGTCAGAGGCTGATAGCTGACAGAGGTTTTCAATCTAACTTTATAGAGGGGTGCAGAATAACATGTGCTTTTCCTGATTTTAGATTTAGAAGAAGAGAAGAATTAGTATGTGTTTTTAAATACATTTTAGCTAACTACTCATTGTCATCCAGTTTCGAATCGTATTTAAAAAATAATAAAGTTGATAAGTTAATTTAATTCAATTCAGTTAGTTTAATTCAATATTAAAAATCCAGTAGGCAGTGATAGTAGAGAACGGGAACTTATTCAATTACAATATACCATAATGTAGTACTTTCATAAATTCAACATGCGAATAATAATGAAAGTTAATGATGCATGAAGTAAATTGTTAATGGTAACAATATTAAGTATGTAATGACCTCATTAACTACTTACTATTGTTGAACCTTGAAGCGAACGCTCGTGGTCGTACAACAATGTGTTATGCATGAATAGCAAATTATTTTCATCAACAAAAATATTTTCGTTGTGTAGTTGATACAAAAATTAAACATTCACTAAAATAACTTATTACGTCTTGTTGTATATAGTATAAAAAGGTACCAGAATCGTAAATAGCTCCATATGCGTGTTCCATTAGTTTCCTTCCCAATGGTTCCAAAATGCAGGCTAAATGATACGTTACTCCAAAGAACTGGGCATCAAACTTATCAGTTCCTTTAATTTTTCCCATGTATTGGGGTACATCTGGATCACTGACTTTCCATTTAACATCTTCTTTTGATACCATGTCAATCTATATCACAATTAAAACATTAACTGTATATGTATATTTTTCACGGTTAGATTTACTGGTGCGGAGAAATCCATTTTATATTTGTATGGATTCAACGTATACGCATTAACCCTTAAAATCCTAATATACTTTTGTAACGTAACTGCACAGTAGTGTCTAGTAGACTATAGTACAAAAATATTACTGTGACACAAAGTGTCTGACAGACACAATAACATCGTGTTTGATTCGAGTGTGAAGTTAAATTGTTTTTTTTATTTACATTTATTTACAACATTGGGGTATCGGGTAGGCAATAGCTACTACCAGACCTTTGTTTGTGTTATAATTGTATCACGTATACAATTCAATAACAAAAGTAGTAGATTGTATAACAAGGGAGCAAAATAATATTTTTACGGCGTGGGCGCCACTTTGAACCACGAGCGTAGCGAAGGTTTCTAGAATAGAAGGAATAGGTACAAACATAGAAACCTTAGCGCAGCGAGAGGTTCAAAGTACATCGCCCGAGGGAAAAATAATTTGCTCTCGAGCTATTCACTGTATTTTTCATCCCGTTTCTATGAGAAAATCATATCGATTTGAATAATCAGCATAATAAAAACTTCGAAATTTAATTCAATACATATAGGTACTGTTTACAGAGAATCATTTTCAAATGACTAATTTTACTTTATTGTTGTTATAATTTGTAATATTTTGACGTCCAATATGTGCTCTTTATTTGGCTAAACCGAATAAACGAAATTGTTTTTTTATTCATTGATACAATAACAGAGACGGAATACGCGCCCTTGTTTTTTTTACATAGCACGGGTCGCCGCGCCATTGCATCGTCCGTGCCGCCACACTGTGCAGCCACCACGTACCAGCCAGTAATAAAAAAAAAATTGGTTCGATTTCTATGAATAATAATGTTCCAAATTCAAATCACTTTTCCACCCGCTAAAAAGTTCTTAACAGAAAAGTGCTACTTTGCTCCCACTTATTGAGGAGCAAAGTGACACTTTTAGAATAGAAGGGATGAAAAATATATTGTGTTCGTCGGACACTTCTGGGTTGATGAAGTACTATTGTCGTATTTTATTCATAAATATTAAACCATACATGTTACCATTATTTTCATTGCACATTTAGATTTGTAAAACATTGGCGATAAATAAGATAAAAGATCGATTTATAAAAATAAATACTTTAAATTTTATGATATCATAAACGTAAAAGTGTGTCCGCGAGACACTTGTCGGATGTTAAGGGTTAAGAGAGTCTCAGTTATAAAAAATAGCTAAGCAGTTCATAGTGTATCCTGAATACCGCTGATGTGAACCAATTTCTGATACAAGAAACTTAACTGTTTATCTAGATTCATATCTGTATCGTTTCTTAGCTCCATAGAGAATAGTCATGCGTGACTATCTCACTAGCAGTCTCAAATGGAAAATTTTCCACAAACATAATAATAAATTAAGTTATTACTAACCTTATTATACAGATTGTCCATGAATTCAACAACACTGTCAGAACTTGGGAAAATTCCCGAAATTCCACTAATAACCACTTCATCTCCACTTAGAGAATCCGAAACACATTTTAAATCTGGGCCCTTAGTTGTAAACGAAGCCATTTTCTAATAAATATGTGTAACACTTCTACAAACTCTAACAAAATGATTAGAACAATTCTACGAAATTGTATTTATACCAAGGACCTTGCGTCAACTTATTAGGGATCCCTATGGGATTGATAAATTTAAACTCTACTATGTGTACAATTAAAATATCATGTATTTTAGTAGTATTAGATTGGATTCAAGTGCAGGTAATTCATGCAGTTTCATAGGATAAAATGCTATTGAGTATAAAAGTTGATTTAGGTTCAAGATCAGTTTCATAGGTTTAAAAAGATTTTCATCGAATTTAATGAAAATGAGAGTTTTATTTTCATATTTTTAATATCCTACTTTGCTTAGTCTTGGTTTTCGAGGCTGACTTTCCTATTAGACACAGAGAAAAAATTAATGGGCGTGATAAAAATATGATCATGCTATTCTAGGTCTACGTATTATGAATAGATCAATATTTATTTTATACTACTTAGGTCGTAGACAAGCACACGGTCCTCCTGGTGGTAAGAGGTTACCGTGGCCAACGGGCGAGTGCAACACCAGGCTAGTCACACTCGCGCTGTCGACCCTGTAAGAACAGAGAGATTTTGTGCCGTCAGCGCAAAAGATAAGTAGGACAAAGCTTTTGGTTTTCCCACTGACAGCACAAAATCTCTCCAGTGAGCTCTGACTACCCTACGCACGGTCGGAAACACAACACGAGGTTATTAAGCCGCGGTCTTCTGTAGGGCAGAGGTACTTCCCTAGTCGGACTGCTCGATTGGGACGAATATTCCGTCGTGTCCTACTTCCTCAATGGAATGCTTTGTGAAAATTTCTATAATTAAAAAGTATTCAGAGTGTATAAGGCACATGAATGTAAATTATTACCATTGTTTTTTAGTGGATCAAAATTTGATCTACTAAAAATATTTGATCATCAAATAAAGGATTACATGAAGATAGAAGAAGTTAAGAAAATAATACAGCTAGGTATAATATCTTTTCTATCGATCTGAAAGGAAATAAAATTCCTGTAACAATATAATTATGTGACGCAATAACATACTTACCACTTAGAACGTAACTGAATCAATTAATAAACTATTTGTTTTGTCACATTAATACCGATGTTTGTCTTATATAATGCGAGTAGAATTTGTGTCAAATTTTCAATGCCGTAATTGTGAAGCATGTTATTAAAAACAAGTTGTTGGAGATGCAGTGGATATAATAAAAACAACATTTCACGTTAAATAATCTGGATTTAATTAAACACTCAGGCAATTTACATGATGGTATGGTATATGGTATGGTATAACGGGCTGGTGGCCGTAACTCCACGTCATGGCGCGGTTAGTGCGTGAGGGTGGGCATTTTATTCGATCCACCCCAAGCAAGCTGTTTATGCTGCTGGTGATCTCATAGTGGTATATTTCATATTATATCTAGCCTTCCGCCCGCGGCTCCGCCCGCGTGCATCTCGGTTAACGCGACCTTTTCTCATAATATCTTCGGTTCTACTCAACCGATTGCGATCAAACAAACGTAAGATTTTAAGTCTGAGTAAGCCCTTTCTAACAAAAAAAACCGCATCAAAATCCGTCTAGTAGTTTTTACGTCCATCGCGGACAAACAGACAAGAAATTATAAAAATATATTTTCGTGTTCAGTATCGTTAACATAAAATAATCCAAGTATTTTTTTTTTAAATATCTCCAATGTACAGACACGACCACTTTACAATTATATAATAGTATATAGAAGAAAGAAAAGATAGATAGTTATTTGTAATTATGATCTTGAGAAATTGAAATAGAAAAGGTACTTGTAATTGATACTTTAACAGAAACTTAAAAAAAAAATCTGTAGGAGAATGTTGACGCCTAAGATGGCCCTGGCCTAGTTTAGGTCTCAGAAATATGCAACCACGGAGGCAGAATAAGTGAAACTTAGGACAAACTATTCAGTCAAAATATTTCCGTAATGTATTATGTATTTGTTATTATTAATGTATGGTAAATAATCAATTTCGATCATAGTAAATGCTTCAAAATTTCATTCGGTTGGTAAATATTTTTTTATTAATATAAAAAAAACAACTTTTGACATAAGTTTTGGACAAAGCGTAACTTTTTCTTTTTTGGTGTACACACCCCTAGCGTACATACCTTCGGTGTGCACACCAACGCCTAGCAACCTAGTGTCGGTATCAATGACCATAGAGAATGTATAATATTTTTTGTGACTTTTACTCGTATAAAGGTGATTTTACACCAGAGTGGCGAGACGAGATGAGGCGAGAAGCAAATTGAAATCGCACTGACCCTTTTCCACTAAAAATAGCCATCGCGAGTTCGCGCGTGACCGCCGCGCCGCGCGTAGGTACAGTGCTATTTGAATTCGCCTTGCAATACACACGCAATTTCTATATTATGTCCCGGAAATTAGTATTATTAAATATGTTAACGGAAGAGGAATCAGATGAAGATACTACAACAAGAAATAATCTCATAGTGCTCTTAGGAAAACGAACTCACCGTTACTGGGTTCGAAATCATATCAAATATCACGTTACTCATGGCGGTAATATCACGGTCATAAGTAGCAACGAACAACAATTAAGCCTCTTGCGAGAAGCGTGTTTCTGTTGCAAAGTTAATTTATACTCTATATCGGAAGTAATACGGTTCATTTTTACACAAACAAATATTTTAATTCACGCCTCGCATATTCTCGTCAATCCACACTGTTTCCACCAAAGATGCGCTGGGAGAGGATTGAAAATTTGCCATACAAATTTCAATTCTCTCCTCGCCTCGCCTCGCCTAGCCACTCTGGTGGAAAAGCACCTTCATGCTGGTCCGTTTGCGTGATTGATTGCAATTTACATAATATAATAGTGACGAGTTAGTGTGACTTTTGATTTTTGATGATATATCAGAAAGACAGCAGAACTTACCATGCTGCACACATGCCTGCGTCTTCTTTGCATTGAACTCGACCAGGCTTTCAGAGCCCCATTTTCTTAAATTATTTTTCTAAATATACTTAAAAAAAATAAAAAATAGTGCCCCACCGGCATCGGTGATCGATAACATACGGGCATCTCTTACCTAAGCAGTGAAGACAGAATACTTGGCGTTAAACTCGACAGATTCCACACCCCACGTCCGCAATGGCATTAGGCCGAGCGCACGAATCAAGTTAAATACCAGGGCTGTATTTCATGTGACTGATGAAATCGACTACGACGTCAAGGCACGCATTGCTGCCGCGTGGGCCAAGTAGCGAGAATTTACTGGCGTCACATGTGATCCTAAAATGCCAGTCAGGTTGAAGGGGCAGGTTTATAAGACGATCATCTGCCCGTCCCCTTACATGGTTATGAGGCGTGGCCGCTGCAGGAGCGACACAACCAAGAACTGCGTGTCACGGAGATGAAAATGCTGCGGTGGTTGGTAAAGATCACGTGAGAAGCTGTCGCATCTGCGGCAGCCTTCATATCCGTGACATCGCAAATAAAATGCAAGAGAGCCACCTTCACTGGTGCGGCCACGTCTTGCGGCAACCGCCAGGCTACGTGGGTAGCAAATGCCTGTCAATGGCACTCCCACCGAGTGCTTCGAGGGCCAAGAAGTCCTGGCTTGACATCATGAAGGGTGATATACGTGCAAATGGTCTCATTACCATGGACGCCCAAGACCGTGCGGAGTGGAGGAGGAAGAGCCGGAAGGCGGACCCTGAGCTCCGAGATTTTTTTGCCTTTTTTATGACATCAACAGTTTTCCAACCCTGATATATGTATTTGTTTATTACCTGAGTGTAGGTGCTTTAAGTTCAACTACCGCGTAAGTGTTGATTAGTTGATTAACCCTACAAGCCCAACTTAGGTCATTTTGACCTACACACGAACGCATATTTATCTATTCCTTCCGCACCCTTTCTTCGATCGTCGTGATTGATCAAACCAACTTATTAACCGCCAAGGACTAAAAGGGGGCTGCTGAGTTAGTTTACATTTAGTGTTATGAATAAATACGAATATTATTTTCTATTATTTTCCGTTTATCCTTCCGTTTTCCTTCTCGCGGTCTCCACTCTAGGACTCGTCTGCTCGGCGGCCATCAGTCCTTCGACAGATGTGGCCAACCCACTGCCACTTCAGCTTGCTTATTCTTCGAGCTATGCCGGTAACTTTGGTTCTATGTCGGAAGACCTCGTTGCGAATTCCTTCAAAGAGACTTCAAGCATAGCCCGCTCCATTGCCCGCTGCGCGACTTTTAGGTCATGGACTAACCCCACCTTCAGTGGCCACATTTCGGCACCGTAGGTCATAACAGGTAGGATTTACTGGTGGAAAACCTTTGTTTTGAGGCATTGCGGTAGAAGGGGAAAAGAAGACGTGAAGTAGTTAATACCATAATACCATAGTGAGGTCCAAACTATTTTTTAATCTGATAGTGACTTTGGTGGTATTTGTGAAATAATTGTTACTTATTCGTCACGTTCACTGACCAGTGACTATGCCATGCAAGGTTAAAGGCTAATGCTAATGTGAATACATTGACATTCATTACAACAATAGAAATAGCACCAATCACAATACAAAATAAAGTATTCACACAATCATCACCTCATTCATATTTACAGATATCATGGCAGTGCTTTCATTACGCGTGCTATTGTAGTTCTTTCATTTAGTCTCTTGTTTCAAAACACTATAAGTAACGTGGGGGTCATTAACTTACCAGTGAATAGGTTGCTCCTGGGTAACCTTGTTTTATCTTCGAGCATACATTATAAAACAGCAGGTGCGATAGCGAAAAAACGTGGGCCTATTTTATTGATAAATTCAAATTCAAATCATCTATTGCGAATATTATTTATTTATTTTACAGGTGCGATAGCGATATTAGCGATAAAACTCACAAATCATTTTTGATGCATATCTAGTAGCACCAAGATGCATATCTACCTTAAAACTAGTGTTGGTAAGCAAAAAAAAAAACAGACTTAAAATAAAATTACAATAAATAATTATTTATATTCCGTTATAATATAAAAATTGATTGATATGATATGATATAACAAAAAAAAAAGTGATTTAGGAAAAATAATACAAAATACAATAAGTAATAATAAAGAAAAACATTCAGAAGGCTATTACGTTTGTGGCCCCTAGTCGTGACTTTTGAGTTTATTATCATCAATGTCATTACATTACACTCTGTACAGGTATAAATCATAATTAGTATATAATATTAAAGTCTAATTTTCAAACGTAACGTAAACATAAAACAGTATGACTTTAAATGAAAAAAAAAAATCTAACCTAAAAATAGGTTAATCATAATTAACCCGAGAGAACCCGAGGTGGCTAAATAATGCGTAAAATTAACGTTGGCTAATTACCTGGCGTCAGACGGTGTTACATAGAAGTAAAATTTTTCAAGAACCGTCCCAAGAATAATATCATAATTAGAAGGAAAATGTCGGCAACTTCAATATACTCTGTATTTACGTCATAATTTAATGTATTAGTACGACATAATTTGACGAAGCGTATAACGCTACGTTCAAGTTAATTTATGTAAGAATATATTTAGAATATATTCACTAAGAATTAGAAACAATGTATCAGACTTATGGATAGCTTCCTTTAGTGATAGGTATTTATGATCGTATGGCAATACAGTGGTCCCGGTACAATAGGTACCTCTTACACATTACCGATCACACCTCAATAGTAAACCAGACTATTGCTAGGTATTGCAAATGTTGACGTCAAATCTTAGGTAGGCTTTTGGTAAGTTTTAATAAGTTTAATAATGACTACATTATTGTTGAAACACTTTGGGGTTACACTCACAGGGTTGTTCCCATTGGTTAGGTTGGTGGTCAGACTAGACTAACCATTGTTAATATTTTTCCCAAAGGTTAATCGAATAACGAAGTTGCATAACGAAAATAGAAATAACCCTCATGATTTCACCCAAATGAGTTCAGATGTGGCATCTTTGGCGGTATTTTACCGTCTCTACCATGGTGAATGTTCTGATGAGCTCTTCCAATTAATCCCACCCTCTTCTTTCCTATTTAGGACAACACGTGCAGGGCTTAGATGCCACCCGCATACGATGCAGAATATTCCATCAAGAACCAAGCGGTTCGGCGACTCCTTCTTCTGCCGCACCATTAAGTCTTGGAATTCCTTACCAGTTCACGTGTTCCCTCCTCCTATAGTCCCGGGTCCTTTAAGCGGGGCGTGAAAAAGTATCTGATGAGGCCGTCAAGCTAAGTGCCACCATTGTAACATGATACGTGTCTGTAATGGTGACGCTCTTTTCAGAGACTTTGCCTTCAGCTCACCATCACGCGAGGCAAAGTCAAATTGACGTGTCCTATATAAAAGAAAAAAAAAACATTCCGTAAGAATATTAAATTTAAAGGTAGTCTATGATACTTACAGATAATATATGTTTAGTATATAGGCAAAAGAATTTTTGAAATCAATCTGGTGGTTTTGGTGATTGTTCGTTACAATCGAATGTATAAAATTTACCTCTTTATAATATCAGCGAAGACTGTCATACTAAGTTAGTTTAGAATTACAAATTAATGTTAATTTCATGTGGGTATGTCGCAGCCAACTAGCTTAATCAGCCGTTCAATTAACTGTCTGAATAACGGTCTGAATGATATTCACCCATTTAAGGTCTCTGCATACGTAACGGGTTTTTTCACGGACGGGACGGGACGTGAAGTTTTGGAAATATCGTCTCATACAAAATGTATGCGGCAATGCATATGTCACGGGGCCACGGACGGGACGGGACGGGCCGCATACATTTTGCTTCACGTCCCGTCCCGTCCGTGAAAAAACCCGTTACGTATGCAGAGACCTTTGATCAAACCACTAGGCAACTGACTTGGATTTATGACGTTTAATTACTTGCCTTCAATCAAACAGCTGGACAAATCTCATATTTCGGCATGATTATAAAAATAAAACTTTTCTCAATAAACCTATCACTAACTTTCTGCCTTATTTCAAGATGGCACTAATGGCCTAAGCATTAACCAGCCAGTCTGTAAACGATACGGCTGAATAGTATTCAGGCCGTTAGATGAACGACGACGCGACATTTACACCCGTATTCACAAACAACACTGTGAGGTCTCATAGTGTGCTCGAGCGCATAGGGCTGGTAAAATTAATTCACAAACATCACGGAGCAGTATCTAACGCAGTGCGTTCCCTCAACGAAGTATTATTTAAGTGTTGTCTATGAATAAAAAGGCTTGCCAAAACGAACGCACTGAGAATTTGTCGTTCTTTGCACAGTTTTGGTAGTACGCATAGCGAAGTATTGTTTGTGAATACGGGTGTTAGTTAACAGCCTAGGCAGTTAATTGAACGACTGAATGAGCTAGTTGGCTGCAACATTTATATACCTACTAAAGGTTATAAGGCCACTTAGTTCATACGTACTCCTAATACCTTTTGGTCACTAATACTGGTGAGGCCGTCAATCTTACGACCACCGCTGTAATTTTATTAGTGTCTATAATGTTGACCCTTTTTCTTGAGACTTTACATTCAGCTCTATCAGGGAAGGTAAAGTCATATTGATGTGACAATTATCAGAAAATACCTTTGGTGATATTAATTGACATTAGGTAGATATTAATTGCTGCTTCACCAATAGTCTGGTAAAATTAAACCAAATAGGAATGGTACAATAATTCTCACCCAGCCCAAAGTAACGTCATCCCTCGCACACTCAAGCTGTGGAATGAACTCCCCGTGATGGTTTCCCTGAGCGACTATAATATGGGGTTCTTCAAGAAGGGCATTAGAAGGTTTCTTCAGGGTCGGCAGCATGAGTGTGACGCCCCTGGTGTTACATACGTCCATGGGCCACGGTAACCACTTTTCATCAGGTGGGCCGTGTGCTTGCCTGCCACCTAAGTGGTATAAAAAAAAAGTATTTGAAATGTCACAATAACGGGTTCTTCGCGATTATCAGCAAAACTGTAAGTTTTGTCAAAAAAATATCTGAGACAATGTTAAAGGTGACCAATCCTAACAACTTTGAGCTGGGTGCCAACTATTGGAGCCTCAGATGACATGTGTTTTACTGGACTATAATGATTTATTTAAAATGCTAATTCAATAGGTCAAACGACAGGGCTGGAATAAAACGACAATGTTGATTTGCTAGTTGGTTTAAAATAAGTAGAATTTGAATATATTTAAAGACAGACTAAAATAATTTACGATAATTATCAATAAAATAATCGTGCGGACTATTTTTTAACTATCGTAAAATTATAACTTTTACAATAATATTGTAATGAATCATTAAAGTGAATATTCTAATGAAAAATAGTTTTAAAGATATTTAATTTTGAAAATTAAATTCTTATGCCGCCTGAAAGCGCTCCATGCAAAATCTAGCACACAAGTGACGTCACACGTAATAATAATGAATCTTAAAAGTTATATGACTATTGCGATTGTTTATATTTTGACTAATTTTGGGAATTAAAAATATTAAAAAGTCACACTTTCATTGTCTCCGATAGTTCGTCGTTAGTATCGGTAGATGGCTCCCACCATAGCCCTAAAACGTATGTATAGACGAATTTTAATCAGCTTCGGACGGGACTCGGTAGCTTAGTGGTCAGAGCATTCCCCCTGTAAGGGAAAGATCCCGGTTTCGAGTCCCGCCCGAGAATCCTCTCTTCTATATCTTAATCGATTTGAATAGATAACATACTAAAAATTTCATTTAGTCATACTTTCAGTTTAGTGACAATATCTGAATTTACTACGCATATTTTTGAGAAAAAACTAAGAAATTAAGCAGTACCTATTGATGAGAATCCGACGACCATAGAGCGATCCTGTTTAACTAGCGAGAAAATCTAATTCTTTACTAGTTCCATTGAGTTTGAAACGAAAGCTTTAAGAGTTAAACCAAAATTTTTAAGTGCTACCTCATTTATTCTAAGAAACTAGTGAGCCTTCTAAATATCATCCTAGAAATCGGGCAAATGAACTTACTGAATAATTTGAATTTGTTATTAAGTCAAATGTCGGTCGTTACACTTTCACAACAATTCATTACTTAATACCTTTTCTTAGAGTTAACACATTCAACTATTATTTAAAACTAGCTGTTGCCGTGGTCCTACCCGTATGGAATTTGGATATTGTTCCCGTAATCCGTGGGAAGCTATTCCAGAGATAAATTAGTAGGTACCTAGTCTGTCTCATTTCAGAATATTATCTTTCCAAATATATATACGTCCATTGTATATGTTGTGGACATTATGTTAATTGAGATTCGTATCTTAGGCTATGTTTGGTCGCGATAACCGACATCCACGCGGGCGGAGCCGCGGGCAAAAGCTAGTGATTATATATTTACTAGCTTTTGCCCGCGGCTCCACCCGCGTGGATGTCGGTTATCGCGACCAAACATAACCTATGTCCTTTCTCAAGGTCTTATCTAGCACTATACCAAATTTCATCAAAATCGGTTCAGTGGTTTAGGCGTGAAAGCGTAACAGGCAGACAGACAGACAGATAGAGTTACTTTCGCATTCATAATATTAGTATGGACTAGTAAACTATGATTAACTACTTTGATAAAATATGTAACCTAACATTTAATACGCTTACGAATAAAATGAGTTAGGTACGTACCAAATTTTTGAAATTTAAGCGTGATTGAGTAGCGTTCATACCTAAATCTTCGTTAACTTTCATATTTACAATTTATTTATTATTAGATTTTTTAGTCATATTTCAATTACGCATATAGCACCATTGGATGCGGATGCAATATGTAAAATTAAAGGAGGATATTTTGTTCGCATGCAATTTAATGTGCAAAATATAAAAAAAATCATACACTGGCATACAAAATGCAGCATAGCATTATTTGCAACCGACGCGCATGACTTTGCTGAAAAATAGCCCTGCAAACTATAACTATGTTGCGTGATTTTTATATTTAAAAGTTGCATTATCATCGTGAGTGTCCAAATTTATTTTTCATGTTGATTTTTGATTAGTAATTGAATCTGAATACGAGCCCAGTTGACGGCAATAAGCTCACCCCCTAATAGATACACAGGTTTTAAGGTATACGTCGCATTAACATACTTTACACTATCCCTTTGAAGATTCCTAATACAGTTCCTTTCTGTTCCTGTTAATAAGCAAATTTCAATAAACTACCATAATGTCTTAATCTAAATTGTATTAAGTAGGACTTGTTATACCTGATCTAAATATTTCAGTTATTACTAAATATTATTTACGAGCAATGTAGAAATTGTCATAACATATTCCATTGCTCCAACGTGACTCTCACAGAGGAGTTTGCTACGTTAACTACATTTTTCATAGTTCATATCAAATATCATAGATGGCGTTACATGTCGCTTGAAATAGCTCATGTAAATGTGAATGCTGTTAAAATATGTCGCTGTATTAAAAAACGTTATTAATACTACTGCCGCCACGGTAATTAATTAATGAAGACTCTAGTAAATGATAATTTATTCGCACAAAATACGGACATTACAGTTTAAATGCTATTCAGTTATTACAATAGCTAGTATAGCGTTTTTCTCCAAAATCGGCATACAAAATTTCAAAGACATATCAAAGCAATATCAAATGAATATAATTTTATTATATAAATAAACGCAAGTATGTCATTTATAGTATTGGATTAGTAAAAAAAAAAAAAAAAAATTATAGGAATTATTACCTAATAAATAAAATTATCAAATAATAGCAGAATAATTACAAATTTATATTATAATTTATACAATCTTCCTTTCCCTCATTGATTTAGAAAAAGAATCGGATGGCTGTTACTTTCTATGAAAAAGTTCTATCCTACTATTTATTGTCATTATTTAATATCGAAATAGTTTACATACAAAATCGCCGTTTTTTTATCCTCCGTCTTTTAACTGCACGTCGTTGATATTAATTACAGTGAAATCTATTCCAGATGCAGAAAGAACTTCATCAAGATACCAAAAATGTACCCTTCACTATCGTTGTAATAATATAAAACTATAATGTACAGACAAAATATATCCTTACTCATCCGGATTTAACTACGCATATAGGGCAAATATATTGCAAAACTTGCTGTGAACCTTTACGGGACACAACAATAGGAATACAATAGATTTTTTCCGCTATTTTCTCGAATAGGAATTTATAACACAGGATGGTATTAAGGCATATTTGAATTCTTTGGTATTCTGAATAAAGGATAGGAACATTTTGGATCGTTACACTTATAATACCTACGTAACTTAAAGGATATAAATATAACAGAATATTTTTGTACTCGAAGTCAGGGAATTGTAGTTTTGCATTTTTAAACTGTTTTCCGCTATTTTCTCGAATAGGAATTTATAACACAGGACGGTATTAAGGCATATTTGAATTCTTTGGTATTCTGATTAAAGGATAGGAACATTTTGGATCGTTACACTTATAATACCTACGTAACTTAAAGGATATAAATATAACAGAATATTTTTGTACTCGAAGTCAGGGAATTGTAGTTTTGCATTTTTAAACTGTTTATGATTTCTTATTATTTTATTATAAAGATCGCTAGAACGTAGTGATCATGTTATAAAAGAGTATGATTTCTTGAATTAGGTATTGTAGTGGATATTGTTCTTTGAAATCATGTGATGAACATAATATTTATTTGGTTTAATTTATAGATTAGCAACCCCAGAACGCAAACGTATCGACGGATGACAACAGTAACGGTAAGATTGAAATAATATTACTGATGATAGAGGCTTTTACAGATGAAAGAAAGGGGCATTATGGTTTCGCGGTGATTGCCCCCTGGTACTACCCAATGGCACTACTGGTAGTAGTGGTAGGGTGAAATTCTTTCCCCATGACACTACCGGTAGTGTCAAGAGGAATAAAATATTCCCCATGACACTACCACGCCACGGACGAAGCCGAGGCGGATCGGCTGGCAATAAATAAAGGTTTACTTTTAACTGTGAGTTAGTTTAATAAATACCTCGCAGTTGATAGGTACACAGTACTGATAACTATAAACATTGATAACTCCACCCAAATGAGGTTTGTTGTGGATAAATGTGCAGTCATGAGTACAAAGCGAGGGTGAGTAGTCAAGTGGAATTGGAGAGTATACAATTCTCTGATTCCATTCGCTTGACAACACTACTTGCAATAGACACTTGTGTGTACAGTGAGCGGCAGAAATCTGTGGAAAGCTTAACATTCTTTGAGCACCAGTCTTATTTAAAAGAATAAAATATAGTTGACGTTATGACTATTAACAAAATTAAAAAGTAAAGTATGGTGTATCTTTATTGTGCACACCAAGGAGAAAACATGTTTCATCCATCAGGTAGGTAGTAAATTTTGGGTATAATTAATAGGCGTTATCATCTAGTCGTAATCTCTTACAGGCAACGATTGGATGGAGAAAAGAGTTTTCGTTTGGGTAGTATGGTGTACAAAGTCAGTTTCGGTACCTTACAATATAGACACTTCACATAGGAGTCGGAAGGAGATATATTAGTTTATGAGTACTTATAATATATAATAGATACACTTAAATATACACTATAAATACGATGTATAAAATATACTTATACATATATTATAATATACATACATACACGATATGATACATACATATACACTTACTAATATAATTATGTATAACTCATCTTGTTGCAGGAGTGACCAATAGATCTAGATGTAGCTGATGTCCCGCTGATGTTCCGATCAATTGATCATTCACGGATTTTTTAATTGCTGGTAAGGATTGTGCGTGTCTATCTAATACTTACTTAAATTACCTATTACAAATATGAAGAAGAGGAAGAAATGCATTTATTTACAGTGAAAACACTACTTACGGTTCCCGGCATCAGTATAAGTGATAAGTTCAATCCAGTACTACTGAAAGACATGATACTCGTATAATACAGTAGAACTGGTTTAGAGTGACTATCAATCAATCAGTCAATAAAATTAGCCTATTGCAGTCCACTGCTGGACATAGGCCTCTCTCAATATGCGCCCCGTTTGCCAAAGAGTGACTAATCTAATACTAATAGATACCTATACAAAAATAAGTTTAAATTTATCAATTTCACAGGGATCCCTAATAAGTTGACGCAAAAAAACAGTTTTCGGTATAAAAGGAATTTCGCAGAAATGTACTAATCAATTGGTTAGAGTACGTGGTAGTGATACACATATTTATTAGAAAATGGCTTCGTTTACATCTAAGGGACCAAATTTAAAATGTGTTTCGAATTCTCTAAGTGGAGATGAAGTGGTTATTAGTGGAATTTCGGGAATTTTCCCAAGTTCTGACAATGTTGTTAAATTCATGGACAATCTGTACAATAAGGTTAATAAAAACTTAATTTATTATGATGTTTGTGGCATATTTTCCATTTGAGACTGCTAGTGACATAGTCTATCATTACTACTTTCTATGGAGCCGAGAAACGATCCAGATACGAATCCAGATTAACAGTTAAGTTTCTTGTATCAGAAATTGGTTCACATCGGTGGTATTAAGGAAACACTTTGAACCACTTAGTTATTTTTTATAACTGATATTTTCCTAATACGCGTACGTTGAATTCATTCAAACATTAGATGTATTTTTTGGCAACAAAAAATCTAAACGCGAAAGAGACACAAAATACTTAATGTTTTACTTGTGATACAGATTGACATGGTCTCAAAAGAAGATGTTAAATGGAAAGTCAATGATCCAGATGTACCCCAATACATGGGAAAAATTAAAGGAACTGATAAGTTTGATGCCCAGTTCTTTGGGGTAACGTATCATTTAGCCTGCACTTTGGAACCATTGGGAAGGAAACTTATGGAACATGCATATGGAGCTATTTACGATTCTGGTACCTTTTTATACTTACAAGATGAAATAAGTTATTTGAGTGAATGTTTAATTTTTATATCAACTAAAAAAGTAAAATATTTTTGTTGATGAATACAATTTACCATTCATGCTTAACACATTGTTGTACGACCACGAGCGTTCACTTGAAGGTTCAACAATTTTAAGTATTTAACGAGGTCATTAAATGCTTAATACTGTTAATAATAACAATTTCATGTCATTAACTTTCACATTATTCGCATGTTTCATTTATGAAAATACTACATTAAGGTATAATTATTGTAATTGAATAAGTTCATTTTTATTAACTCACTGTTCTCTATTGTCACTACCTACTGGATTTTCAGTATTGATTTTAAATTAACATACTCGAATCAACTTTATGATTTTTTAAATACGATTTAGGACTACCAATAGTTAGCATACTAATTCTTCTCTTCTAAATTTGAAATCAGAAAATGCAAATGTTTTTCTCTCTATAACATACATTCAATCACGCCTTTATCCCCGGAGGGTTAGGCAGAGGTGAATAATTATCACCCACATTTCACTAATCTCTCTATAAAGTAAGATTGAAAACCTGGTATTCAGCCTCTGACTTGGGATTTTCATGCCGTGTGAATCTAGCTGTAAATGTTAAAGATTTGGCTCTAAAGTTCATAAGTATTTACTTTGTGATTTTGAAGCATTTATTATGCTAACTATTCATATCGATTTAGAAAGGAAAAAGAATCGACTTCGGGCGGGACTCGAACCCGCAATATATTCCTTACAGGGGGAATGCTCTGACCGTTAAGCCACCGAAGCCCGCACTTTCTCCTTTCTAAATCGATTTGGATGTTATATAATTTTTTACCAATCAATCTTAACTGACAAATTTTTGCAGCGTTCTCTCAGTTTAGGCTTTTTATTTCAATTTTAAAAACAAATCTATCTACTTCTAGGTACAAGTCCCCAATCTCTTAGAGGCAAACATTTAGGTGTTTTCGTCGGTTCAACTTATCTTGACCACAGTGCAATGGTGACCTATGACCTTACTAAGCGGAGCGACTTTGTCATCAATGGGTAGGTTGTCGAGAAAACAATAAATTGTTATCGAGCTTAACAATACTATTTAACATTTCACTCAATATAATATAGATATCATTGGTTTATATTGTTACTAAATAATTCCATACCTAAATTATTTTACAAAAATGATTAGAATTTACCCAAAACAAAAATAGTAGGTAAGTGTTACAACGTACTGTTATTACCCACAATCTTAAAAGAGTACTCAAAAATGTATTGTCCTGTAAAACATTTTTTTTGACCAACAAGGCCAACATTTTACAAATAACGAACTTATACTCTTTCTTATATGTATGCGCAAAAGATGGATTTAAAATATTATTACCTCATTATTAATAAAATTATGTTTCTATGATTTTGAAGCTACGTATATTTAGTAGATTTATGTGCAATTGTGCAATGTATGTTTCATGCATTATTTGGCACTGAATTACAAACTTTTGTATTCGAAAACTCTTATTCTCAGAGGCAGTAAAGCCATGTTCGCTAACCGCATTTCATATTGGATTGACGGCAAAGGTCCCTCATACGCCTTGGATTATGCTGATGCCAGTTCAACAGCTTGCTTAGAATTAGCATATAGGAGTATCAATACGGGACTGTGTGATGCTGCTATAGTTGGTGGATGCAATTATGGACTAAATCCCAATTTGACCTTAAATTTAAGAAGGTATCTGTAATTATTTTTTTATGCAGATGTATTTTTATAGGTTTTAAGGCATATTACTACTACCGAGACATTGTAGCATAAGTAATTAAATCTATACTATAATATTATAAAGAAGAAAGATTTGTATTTTTGTATGTAACGTATTCGTTAACTCAAAAACTACTAGACTGATTTCAAAATTTCTTTCGCCATTAGAATGCTACATTATCGGGTATCAATATATCATCATGCTACTATCCGTGATGAACGGGATTAGAATTTCGCGTGGGCCGAACCGGGAGTAATGGCTATTTGTGTATAATATTGTAGTAGATAATGATGAAGTCACCCAGCTTATAGTAAATATAGACACGAGATATCGAATGAAGAAATAAATTTTATGAAGTAAAAATATACTCAAAATAAAATAGTGTTAATCAATCAAAGTATTGGTTGCAATTGAACAAATATTTATTCGTTCTAGAGCTGGTCTAGTAGGTTTAGATGGAAAGACAAAATGTTTTGATAAAAACGCAGATGGATACACAAGAGCTGATGCTGTCAACGTCATATTTTTACAAAAAGCCAAAGATGCACACAGGTAAGTACTTTTCAATGGTTAACGTGCAATGTCGCACTCAACTAGTTTAATCAGCCCTTTAATTAACGACCAATCCTGTTTAATTAACAACGTCGTTCAACTAACTTCCTGAATATATTCAGCCACAACGTTTATTGCCACCCCGAAATAAGACAGAAAGTTAGTGATAGGTTAATTGAGGGAAGCATCGGAATCCGATTTGGATAGATTAGGTAAAAATACAGGAGCGGACTAGGCTAGGCAAGTAATGAAACGGTAACGATACAAATCATTTGTCTAGCTGCTGTTTAACGAAATGGCTTATTATCTAAAAGAAGTAAGTTGGACAGCGCTGTTTAGTTAAGAGGCTGACAATTGAACGGCTAATTAAGCTAGCTGGCTGCGACACATACATAATTACATACATAAACACAACTGTTGTCCCAATACGGTGAGGTAGATTTCATCAATCTCTGTATGTGGTCCCACGTAATACGTTGCGGGCCTTTTTAAATACAATAGTATAATGTGAATTGAGGCAATCAAAATCATGTTTTTTATTAGGTGTATTAAATTGCTGAATATTTACGAGCTCATATTTGCATACCTGTCCATTGAAATTTATTGTTCGCAATCAATTTATTCTAGAATGTTTTAAAAACATCAATTTATACGTTACGGCGTTCAGTGTGAACCTTACTTCAAGTACTTTTGAGAATTAATTCATAGGTAAATAGTTACTACGCGGACTTCATACGAGTTCATGTATTTACACATTAATTTGTAGGTATAATGACTATCGTGTGGAAATTATTGATTCAAATGTCACTTAATGTGGTTCTCGACATGATTTTTTGACAGCAACGTCCCTGATCACTGAAGATATAATAAACTTTTATAAGTCCCACTGATTGTTAATATTAAGATGTATTCTTATTCAGAGTGTATGCTGAAGTATACTATGCTGATGGTGGCTACAAAATGAGGCCAGATGCACAGTTCCTACCACTGCGGGAACCTGAAGATATTGAGAACTTTTTAAGCGAAATTTATTCAAAAATAGACATAGATCCAAGTAAAGTTGAATATATTGAAGCACAAGGTGCAGGTAAATATTAGGATAAATTATAAAACGGAAATAATTTTTACCTCTAGACATAAAATACTTTTCAGAAAAGAAATCTAATAGATAACCTTTGCAAGGTATAAGGTATCCTGTATTACTTAAATCATCAGTCAAATTTTATTTAATAGAAATTGGGACTGATGTACCGATGGACAAAATTAAATTTCCAAAATACGATATTGAGGGATCTTTGCACGACTATTATACATTGAAATAAAACTACTTTTTAACAGATTTTAGTGCCAATTATTAAGTGTTATATTACTACTTACACTGATCTCTATGTATCGGTTGCTTTTCAACAGTCATGGTGGAATATGGAATGATAACATGACTTTCAAATCTGTAAACTGTACCTGTATTCGCAATTTTATGACTAATCATAATCATAAATTTTGTTTGTGTATTTGTGTCCATTCATCCTTCGACTTGAATAAAATCGAAATTTCTTTCCAGCCATAGCCAAAGCGGATGAAAATGAACTTACCGCAATATCTAATATTTTTGCCAAAAATTCCACCATTAAAGTTGGGAGTGTTAAATCTAATATGGGCAATAGTGAATCGGCATCTGGATTATGTTCAGTTACTAAGGTAAATTAGATAAACTACTGTAAAACTACGATATAGCGCTAAATTAGTCGCACTCGTTTTTACAGATAGCGGTTGCGTGATCGGGTTAAGACCACACAATTTTACAGATATAGTTTTACACTAAGTCTTTCAATTTAAGTAAGTCACTAAGTCGTGACTTATCAGATATGACTTGTCTAAGTATGAGGTTTTAATGTTGAAGGAATACTTTCTCTAATATTACAGTAGTGTAGCCACTACCGTTTATACCGCTATAATTTCAACAATTTCTAAGACTAGCCACGATTTACCGCCTAATGTACTGACATATTATTATGTCGGTAAACTGTGTGCCACACTACTTCACGCAATTCAGACAGTAATTTTAATGCCATAATTATTGCGGTAGCAGCCCAGTAGACAGTAAGGTAGTGTAGCTGTAAAATAAGGGGTCCTTTCATAAATATTGGTGTCATAGGCTTTGAAGCCGCTATGTCAGTTGGTAATATAAAATTCCTTATACCACAGAAGTGTATTAAAAATTAACGAATGAACAAATTTTTGTCCTAGCTCTGCCTGGCGTATCACAAAGGGAAACTACCTCCAAATCTGCACTACAATGAGCCTCAAGATCATATTCCAGCAGTACGCGATGGAAGAATTCAGGTTGTGTCAGAAGAAACAGATTTTGATAGAGGATTTACAGCGTTGAATAACTTCTCTTTTAGTGGTGCAGTTTATCATGTTGTCTTAAAGGGCCATTACAAACAAAAGGTAATTTTATTATAAGTTTTTATCAGACAAAATTATAACGTTGTCAATTTTACATAAGAATCCAATAGTCATAGCAATGGGTACTAACGTAATTTGCATTTACATCTGCGGGCACAGCAGTGCAAGTCGATCAAAAAATGGGCACGGCCGTAACGTTCTTTTCTCGATGCACTTTAGGCCATTTTCGACCCCTTACAACTTCGTTGTGGATAAAACTAAAAGCCTGAATATTCAGTTACCCAGCAGTCATTGTGTTAACACTTTATGTTTCAAATTTCATTCATTTTGAACCAGTACTTTTATTTCAAAATTGTAACTAATCAAAGTTTTTTAGTTTTGTCACTTACTTTTTTTTTATACCACTTAGGTGGCAGACAAGCACACGGCCCACCTGCCTAAGTGAGGCAGGTGGGCCGTGTGCTTGTCTGCCTCTCCTCTCCTCCTCTGACTGACCGATCATCAAAACTCTAAGGCTCTTTTAGCAGACATAGAAGCAGACATTCTGTGGGGGCCATTTCACTGATTTTCGCAACGATCACCATAGATATTCGTATGACAACCAGGACCGATGGCTTTAACGTGCCATTGGAGGCACGTTAACATTAAGACCAATGCAAAATGCAAAAGGAAATATTCATACATACACATTTGTATTAAGCGGCAATCGAATCCTCGCACTCTGCGTGGTGGTCAAATTCTGTCGACATTGGGACTTAGTATATTTTTGTAAATCATTCATACTGAAACTGTTCGATGAGTTTGCAAGAAATGTATGATTAAGCTTCCTTTTAATATAAGACTACGTTTCAGAGAGATAAAGTTAACTGTAATATAATTCTGACAACGTGTAAAAAAATTCTGCAAAAATAATAAGATATTTTTATCTTCTCCATTGTAGGATATCGAGAAATATAAAGTTGATATACCTTATCTCGTTCTTGCTTCTGGAAGGCAAGAAGCTGGAGTTGATAAAATAAAAGATATCTTGATGAGTCATCCAATAGACCCTGAAGAAATTGCGCTGCTGCACAAAATCTATGAACACTATATTCCTGGTCATACTGCACGAGGTTATATGTTATTGGGTAAGTTAATACAATATGGTTATTACCATCATGTAATTTATCTGTAAAACTCAATGTTACACCTAAGCATCATGAAATAACCTTTCAATATTCTTTAATAAAATCATCATCATTACATATTATAAAACAAAGTCGCTGTCGCTGTCTGTCCGTCCCTATGTATGCTTAAATCTTCAAAACTACGCAACGAATTTTGAAGCGGTTTTTTTTAATAGATAGAGTGATTCAAGAGGGAGGTTTATATGTATAATACATGCATAATAATGTAGAGAAACACTGATAAATTTAGAGATAATACCACGCGGGCAGAAAATATGGCGGTACAAAGTTCGCCGGGTCAGCTCTATCATTTTAGACCTGATATGTGACAATCTTGTTACCATCAAATTAGTACTTTCAAATTAAAAGACTGTGAATTTGAACTACATTGAAAGAATGGTGACAAGTGACAATTTGAACAAGTATTATTTTGTACAATTTTTGTACAATTTGAATAAGTATTAATTTGAACAAGTATTATTCATTGCCTTTAGTCTCAGTAGTTCGGTTGCTAGTCCGGTTGATCGGACTACTGCAACTTTTCAGTAGCAGTAGTCCGGTTGTCAAACGGAATCGAACTGTTGTTACTTTTTGTACTTCTGTAAGGTTTCGTTTCAAGGAATTCGTTTTTATGAAATAGGTCTTGGCCAGAGATGTTAGTGACATTAAAATGTTTATTTCAATGTTACTAACATTTGAGTAGAAATACGTTTTCTAAACTATTTAGTTTGAAAAATGTATTTCTATTCAATATTTGTACTGTCCAGTAGTGGCAAGGGGTACCTATAAACCGACTCCTGCCGGATTGCTCTGGAAAGGGAAACCGTTGTAGAGTATTCTGTAATTCAGATTCTGAAATCAAGTACTGAGATGCAGAAGGTATATCTATATGAATTTCAGTGTCTGAAAGCAGAACGCCCAGAATTCCATACAAATCACTATGTCCGTTCCATAAGAGGTAAGGTTTTTTTCACCAGCTTGCCGTTTGAAGCCATCCTTCCCTGCTTTTGTCCAGTACATTATTTTTTACATTGCTGAATTCAAAATGCAAATCTTGTCACAGATACAAACGAAAAGAAAGAAACTGTAAGTCTATCTGCAAGTTCAGAGCACTACCCAGGAGGACAAAAACCATTGTGGTTCGTATTCAGTGGTATGGGATCCCAATGGGAAACAATGGGAGCTGATTTTATGAAAATTCCAACATTTGCTGCTACTATCCACAAGTATGTAGTTTTACCTATTAATATTTTTACTTGTAAATGTTTATGTTCATTGACACCAAAAATGTGATCGATGGTCGCGGCCTCGTAGTCATAATAAAGTAAATACAATTTTTTTTTATGGTTTTGAACATAATACTTAATTTTCCAAATATAATTTCTGATTTCTGAGTTATCTTAATAAAAAAAAAAATCAAAAAATAAAGTAAATAGTAATTTATCTTAATTAAAACAAACAAATTGAAAACAATTTCTCTTCTTGAACCTGATCAAAATATTCAAACAAAAAAGATGCTAATACTAAAACAAAATACAAACAACAAAATAGTTTCAAAATTAATATTCGTAAAACTAGAGACTTTCAATTTTCATTACATTAACTTTGTATTACATTATGACATCACGTGTAAGAGCTGATTACATTAAAATATGAGTTGACGACATTTTTGTAATCCAGGAGTCCTTAAATTTAGATAAATAATACATACACTTATTTTTTCATACTTTCGTAAATAATGATATAATTTGTGTAATGTAATATAATTTCTTATCTGAATTGTTGCAGAACCAAATTACTGAGTATGTGTAAATATATTTTATATAAGTAATTATAATAATAATTAGGTTCAAACAAATATTTTTAGATAGACAGAAGTTGAGCAATAAATTGTACGCTTTAAATTTAACCCTTGGTTTACTAGATGCCTCATTAAGGATGAAAAGATGAACGATACAAATACTTTAATCTTAAATTTCAAATATATTTTCAGGAGTTAAAGGCCGAAGCTTTCAAGTTATTATGATAGATTGCCTTTGTTAATAGTTTGTAACCTTGGAAAAGCGATTAGGGTCAAATACTTGGATGTTCCGCCAAAAGATTTCAAAAGATGATTTTAATTACTTTTTAGAAGCCAAGGTTGTTAGTGGCAAAAAGTATAAATTTGTATCTAATCACTTATGTGAATGTTCTATAAGTAGGTATTCATGAATGTAATTACAAGCATAAAATGCAGTATGGAAACATAACCAAAAAAGAAACAGTAGAATCCGTTTACAATGACATTTAAGGAAAGTGAGACACGTCATATTACCCGAATGTCATAAAAAACATATTCTTAAAACATTAAGTAAACAACATGCTAATTTTCAGCAAAAAGAATAGAAGTAGAAATGAGTTTATTTTTCTATTTAATGGCTTTAGGAATCATGCAAAATATGTCACCATAAGCGGTAGGTATTGTTGTACTCAAGCCACTTATTTTACGCTCAATGCCTATAATATACGATATATTCATAGGTCGTGTAAAGATTTGTGTAACAAATGTGCCTGCTGCGTGATACAGGGACTGGGTCTTATCGTGCCTGTAGCAAGGCTCTTTTACAGTAATACTGACACGTTCGCTAGCTCATTGCCCATAATGCCCATCTCAAAGTGTGGTTAACTGGTTCAACTTAGCACATCTACGTGACTTAAGTCAAATCTGGTAGTATCTCTGTATGATAATGATATAACATCTCCGCTGGATATTCGTAATGTAATGTAAAACATTATTTTATTTTGTGCCAAAAAGTTTTTTTCATCCTAGCGGTAATTCCAGTCGCATAAAAAGCTTTCACACTGGAGTCTGGGATCCACTTTACCAGTCTAACTGGGGATTTGACTGAATTTCGATATTTTCCGTGAAGCAAATGCCATCTAAACGCCATCAACCCAATAGTCATATCGAAGCATTGCAGCTAGATTAGTTATTGGACTTTTTTTGTTAGGGCTCCAACTGGCCGTAACGACTGTCATAAATGTTCGTATGGCAACCGGGGCTTAACGTGCTCTCCAAGGTACGACCAGACTAATGTATTAGTCTGGGAATATGACTATTTACCCATATTCATGCATATAAATATTTGCACTGAGCAGGGATCGCACCCGCAGCTCCTGCGTAGCAGCCGCGTTTACTACCAGCACGCCACAGAGGCTTTTTTTATAGAAGTATTTTTTTACAGATGTCATAAAGTCTTGGAACCTATGGGCCTTGATCTCATAAAAATTATAACAGACCCAGATAGTAATATACGTGAAAATACTATCTTTGCTTTTGTTGGCATCGGTGCTGTGCAAGTAGGACTAACTGATGTGCTTAAAGAAATGGGCATTGTCCCTGATGGTATTATAGGTAAGTAACTTTAGAAAACAAAGAAATAAATTATTTTCAGTAGACCACAGAAAGATGGTGCCCTGTCACGTGAGACCACAAACATACTTAGTTGAGGTGTAATAAACTATCAATACACTTGCACTACCTTCGTTGGACGAAATGCCGATTTGACGAATATCAGATTTGACCAATGTCGTTCAACCCGTTGCTTTCATTGTGTGTTTAAATATTTAAGTTTAACTTGCAGAACCATAGAAATCATCAATCATAGATTCGTTTAATTTTCTTTTCGTTTTTAATTTAACTGACACAGTTTTGATTACATTTTTTTATATCAAGCATCATTTATATAAATAATGGTAACTTATTCACATAATTTTAGGTCACAGTTTAGGTGAGCTAGCATGTGCATATCAAGATGGTTCATACACAGCTGAACAGATGATTTTATGTAATTATTACCGCGCAAAAACAGTTTGTGACAGTCCAAAAAAAGAAGAAGGACTAATGGCTGCAGTTGGTCTGGGATATCAAGAAGTAAGTAACTTAGAAATAAAACATTACTTACTAATATTATGACGATTTATTTGACAATAAAACTGTATGAAAAGAAATAATTATATTCTAATTTCTATTTTCATTAAAAATAATTTCAAAAAAGTGTTACAAAATTTAGAAAACTTGTGTTTTTTTAATAAAATATGGATATTCGCCATTGTCCATTGGGAGAGGCTCATTTGTCTGGCAGTAACCTGCACCATATCACCCAGTTTGTAATCTTCCATATTCAGTTTATTTCAGTTACCTTTTTCATATCCATCTACCCTATCTAAGATGCTACCCACCTACCGTCTGCTTATTACCCTGCCCTCTCTACATGTAATCAATGAATCATGACTTTGACTTCGACTATAAGTAATTAATTATACTATAGATTTTTTTTTGCAGATTGTTAATCAGTGTCCATCAGAAATTGACATTGCCTGTCATAACAGCTCAGAGTCTTCAACGATATCAGGTCCAGCTAATAAAGTGAAAGAGTTTGTGGGAGAGTTGACCAAACGCGGCATATTTGCCAAAGAGGTTCAATGTGGTGGTACGGCATACCATTCTCGATACATTGCTCATTGCGGTAAGAAATAAGTTGTGTAATTTAAAATATTAGACACTCATACAATTTACTTCAATATAACTTCGATTAGTAAAGACTCATATAGATGAAAATAGTTGCTTGCCTACAAGATACGACTTTCGACAGGATTAAAAAATGTTGCTTCGTCTCTAAACATTTGCACAAACAATAGCCGCTTCGTCGTCCACGCTGGTCAGAATTACCCCGCCATATAATATTGATAGTGTCCGTCTAAACTGAAAACGTCCATCTTCGACAGCCTCCGTGGCGTATCGGTAGTGAACGCGGCCGCTATGCAGGAGGCGCGGGTTCGATCCCCGCTCAGTGCAAATATTTGTGTGCATGAAATATGAGTATTTGCATTGGCCTGGTCGTGCCTCGGAGAGCACGTTAAGCCGACGGTCCCGGTTGCCATAAGAACATCTATGGCAGTCGTTACGGGTAGTTGGAGCCCTAAAAAATCCAAAAAACAACAGTCTAGCTGCAAAGCTTCGATATTGCCTAATGATAACATAGGGTTGTGGAGGTCAGATGACAATCGCTTCATGGAAAAATATCGAGTTCTAGCCAAATCCGTAGTAGACTGGTAAAGCGGACCCCAGACTCTGAGCTGAAAGCTTCGGATGCGACTGGGAATTTTTAAAGCAATATTATTAGTATTCTGACAAAGGTGATATGTCACTTGCGAATCTCGTGTGATATAATCATAGGTGAGGAATTCGTGTCTAACTATGTATAAACATTTTGATACGATAATGGTATGGCGATTATTGCTACTGATAGTAGCGTACAATTTCTCGTCGCGAAAAATGCGAAAAACTATCTTTGTCGATTTTTTTTTTTTATATATTACACGTCAATATGACTTCGCCTCGCCTGATGGTAAGCTGAAGGCAAATTCCCTGAAAAGAGCGTCACCATTACAGACACGTATCATGTTACAATGGTGGCACTCAGCTTGACGGCCTCATCAGGTGCTTTTTCACGCCCCGCTTAAAGGACCCGGGACTGTAGGAGGAGGGAAACACGTGAACTGGTAAAGAATTCCAAGACTTAATGGTGCGGCAGAAGAAGGAGTCGCCGAACCGCTTGGTTCTTGATGGAATATTTTGCACCGTATGCGGGTGGCATCTAAGCCCTGCACGTGTTGTCCTATATAGGAAAGGAGAGGGTGGGATTAATTGGAAGAGCTCATCAGAACATTCACCATGGTAGAGACGGTAAAATACCGCCAAAGATGCCACATCTCTACGCAACTGCAAAGGCTCGATGACGCTTTAGATAAAGAATTTTATTAAAAGGAAATGTGAAATCGTAGTACAATAAATTAGTCGGTACAGTACTCTGTCGTTCTCGATTCTATTCAGACTCTCCTAAAAGTTGTAACGTGGTGTTAAATAGCTTGTAACTTTCTCAATAAAACTGATCTTAAAAAAAAATATTTTTTCAAAAAAACATAATTACATAGATTAGGGTGTTCAAACATACAAACCTTTTGCCTTTTTGCCTTTTCTGAAAACAGTTCGAGTAGATATCCCACCAATCTTCTTCATCCTAGCGCTTATTCCCAGTGGCATCCGAAGCTTGTCTGGGGTCCGCTTTACCAATCTTAACTGCGGATTTGGCTGGACCTCGATATTTTCCGTGAAGCGATTGCAATCTGACCTTCATAACCCAATGGTGAGATTAGGTGATATTGGAGCATTGCAGCTAGACTGTTTTTGTTGGAATTTTTACGGCTCCAATTACCCGTAACGACTGCTATAGATGTTTTTATGGCAACCGGGACCGACAGCTTAATGTGCTCCCGAGGCACGACCAGACCCAATGCAAATACCTACCCATATTCATGCTTACAATTATTTGCATTGAGCGGGGATCTAACCCGCGCCCCCTGCCTAGCAGTCGCGTTCACTACTGCTACGCCATGGAGGCTGTCCCACTGAGATAACCTACTAATATCATGTATATAATTTTTTGATTAGCTCCTGAATTGGTGCGAAAATTAAGCGGTGTAATCACAAATCCAAAGAAACGCAGCAGTAAGTGGTTATCGACGTCAGTGCCTCAAGATCGATGGGACGAGGACACAGCGAAGTATTTGTCAGCTGAATACCTCGTAAATAATATGACGGTAAGACATTTAATTATAAGAATCTAGAGTAACTACAATAACTTTTGTCCAACATATTTAAAGCAAAGTGTAATCACACCAATGAAATCAACTTGACAAGCAATAATTCACAGAACCCAGTACTGTTTGAAGAAATGGCAAAGTTTATCCCAGATAATGCTATAGTTGTAGAAATTGCACCTCATGGCTTACTCCAAGCGATTCTGAAGAGATCACATAAAGATTGTACACATGTACCTCTTGCGAGACGTGGTAATCCAAAAGGAGTGCAATTCTTCCTTGAGGCCATTGGCAAGTAAGTAAAACAATGGTTTTGTTGAATGAAATTTTGAAGCATTTATTATGCTAACTTTTCAAATCAATTCAGAGATTAGACTCGAACCCGCGATCTTTCCCTTACAGGGAGAATGCTCTGACCGCTAAGCCACCGAAGCCCGCACGAAGCCGACTCAAATTCCTCTATACTACCGTCTTTGGGGCGACGGTGGAGCCATCTACCGAAACTCATACGAGCTATCTCGGAACCAATGAATGATGTTGCAACCATTTTTTAACATTGATTTTTGATCATAGTATGATTCAAAGTCGATTATTTTTCCTCTCTAAATTGATTTGAAAAATGGTTTTGACTTTTGCTTGAAAACCCATTCTGTTCAATGCTTGCTTCCATGTGCTCCTCACCAGATATTACTAAAATTTCTATCCTTATTTCACACTCTTATTATTCTTTTCATGAAGATGCTGCTACATCAAGCTGCTACATCATTATTGCATTATTTTGGTATTGTTTTGATCAATTATAGCATAAGCTCGACACCAAAGTATCTAATAATACAAAAAAAATAACAATATTTTTTTTGTGGTAATGAATCATATTGTTAATGCTGTAATGTGTGGAACTATCCTTTCTTAAATTAACTATTAAAATATACTTATGAAATGTTAAAAAATATGCGATTATTTTGCAGACTATATAAACTTGGCGTAAATCCTAAGGTAGACGTTTTATATCCTAAAATAGAATTCCCTGTTTCAACAGAAACAAATCTTTTGTCTCATTATGTCGATTGGGAGCACAGTGAGGATTGGTGAGTTCTTTTGAATAATCTGACTTATATGAATTTTAGCAGAATTGAACCACTGGAAAAAATTAGATTTTCACTTTTATAGTAGAATTCTACTTTTAAAGTGGTTGATCCTGTTTTTTTTACTGCAAATTGGAAATATTTATCAAGCAAATTTATTTTGGCCCCTCTTTGGTTCCTTTCTGATTGAGTTCGTACAATTATGACACTGAGTTTAAAAAATAATACACAAACAGACAATATACCTGAATTTCTATGCGCGCGCATTTGACAATGTCGCTCGGCCATAGAGATAGATAAAATTAATAGAATGAGGTTTGAATATAACTTTTTTTTTCTCTGTAATTACTTACAGAGAAAAAAAGGTACATTTTTACTATTAATTTGTACTATTATTGAATACCATCTTTTTTGTATCGAAACAAAGCAACTCAAATAATAAAATAAAAACAAAAACAATCTATAACTTGTGAATAATAGCAATAAAATGTCACAGTTTGATAATAAATAGGTGCCTTTACGTGCCTAAAATTATTCTTACTTCGAAATCAATTACGAAACTACAATTACGTACACGGCCGAAGCGGAAATAAAAGCTACATTATGAGCGAGTGTGTTTAAAAATGTAATTTAAACGCAGTAGTTTCCCATGAATAACAAAAGCGGACTTCATGCCAGCTACAATTAAAATGTTTTTTTTTCAGGCCAGTGTACTCATTCTTAATAGACGATGAAATAAAAACAACTTCCGCTCGCAACTTTGTGATGTCCATTTATGACGATGATTATAAATTCTTGGAAGGGCACGTTAGAGATGGTACGAAAGCTTTCTAGTTACGTTTTTATTTGACCATAGTAAAAAAAAAACGGAACCCTTAAAGGATCACTTCGTTGTCCGTCAGACGGACAACGAAGTGATCCTTTAAGGGTTCCGTTTTTTTGGGGACAGACAGACAGACTCTGTCTGTCTGTCTGTCTGTCTGTCAACCTCTTACAGCTATAAAAAAAATTAAACTTCTAAATCAACGCGATAAAAAGATAATTGCCGTTTATTTAATAGAACTTCATCCATAATTTTTTTTTCGGATCTCTCATGTGCGCGAGTTCGACTCGCATTTGATCGATTTTTTTTTGATATAACAATGTGAGTTTCTTTGTAAAACAAGTTTGATCATGATGTACATAATAGTGAATCATTTTTTATAATTTACTTAGGTTTCAATGTGCTCCCTGAGTCAGCCATACTGGTGCTTGTTTGGGAGACACTGTCTATGCATATTGGGGTGAACTATCGGGACCAGTCCGTAATGTTCAGCGATATTCAATTTCATAGTGAAGTGGCAATTAGACGCGATACTCCACTCAGGTTGCGTATTTCCATCAGTACAGCGTGTAAGAAATTTGAGGTGCGTAATTTTTTCTTCACAAGTATGTAAAGGTATGATTCCGAAGCCGACCGCATACGACAACGACAGACGCATGCAGCACTTACAGCGTACCTATTACTTGTTAAACTCCGGTACACATAAAAGGAATCATTGAGAAGCCGCAATGAATTACGCGTGTATGCTGCGTGCGTCGGCAGTTGTCGGCTACGGAATCATATCTTTATTATATGTAAAATGTAAATTTTAGGGTAATGCAAAATCCATTTATTATGACTCTGCTTATATTGACCAACCGCTTATTAAAATGTAATCACACAGCGAAGAATCATATATAATTCTTAATAAATATATCGGGTATAAAGATTTCGCTTAGTTGGATACAATGACATATCGGTCATTATGACCCATTTTTTAACCGACTTCAAAAAAGGAGGTTCTCAATTCGTACGCAATTTTTTTTTTTTTTTTTTTTTTTGTATGTTTGTTACGCGATTGTGAAGCCAATCCTGGACGGATTTTGAAAATTCTTTTTTTGTTTGATAGAGGATACTTTCAGAGTGGTCCCATATCCAAGATGTCCGGATCTAATGCTATGATCCTGGAGAAATCAAGGGAAATCCTCCGAAACCAGACTGATGCGCCTTCAAGCGCCTACTCTTTTATATTAGCAATCAGATGAATGTTGTTTTATTTTCAAAGAACATGCAGGCGTTGCTCTTAAAATTACAGTATAGCGAAAATAATATAAAAAATACAACTTTATTAATGATACTTTACAGTACGTACGTAATAATCAATATTTATGAAATACAGTGACTTAATAGTCATAAGTACGCGTTCTACATGGCTATGCTAGGGAGTATCTATAATATAATACATATATTATAGTAGTACGAGTAATAGTAGAGTCATAGATGAATACCTATGTGTACCAGCATTTTCCAAAATTTTGATACTATGGGGGTAAAATAGGTGACGAACCGTTGTATGTAAAATCCGTATTTTGTGAAACGGATTTTATGATCTTTGTTTTGTTGGAGAGAGAAAGGTGGTTCAGGGAGTCAGAATCGTATGACAGGATTCAGGAAGTCAGGATTGGATTATGGGATCTAGGGAAATCCTCAAAATGATGACAAAACACTGTTTCCGCTGCTTTAACATATTTAATTTCAATAATTGCCTTTTAAAATTATCTTCACGTGATTTTTAAGCTGCTGATGATAGGAACCTAAGCAGAGGGTGGGATTATAACTCACTAAAAAGAGGAAAATAAATTCTTTTTAACAAAAAAGTTTAAGCGACTTCAAGAAATGGCAAAGAGGCACTGAAAAGTGAAAAATAACGTAATTTACAGACTTACTGATTTATTAGAAGTCGGTGCCAGCCAACTTTGTTTGTTGTGTCTAAACTACTCGTACTATGATGCAATCAATTGAAATATTGCCTCTCGGGCTTGGCACCGACTTCTAATAAATCAGTAAGTCTGTAAATTACGTTATTTTTCACTTTTCAGTGCCTCTTTGCCATTTCTTGAAGTCGGTTAAACTTTTTTGTTAAAAAGAATTTATAATAAATTGCGTTCAGTTGATATGACGTGTTTGTCACTTCCCTTCAATGTCATTATAAGCGGATTCTACTGTATTTTTTTCGTAAGGCGGAAAATATTTTAGTTTGTACGAGTATTATACAGATTGACGCGAAACATTATACACAAATATTAAAGAAAATCAACATTCACTAAAATTGTCTTTAATTAAAAATATTATTTATTTTTTAGGTTAGCCAAAATAATATCTGTATAACAAGTGGTGCTATAAATAGCGTGAAAGTGTTAAAATATAACCAGGTAGTAGAAAAATCAAATGATGTGAGTTTTGACGATGAGATTATTATTTTAGAATCGGAAGATATATACAAAATTTTGGAATCACGAGGATTTTCTTATAGGTAAGTAACTTTTTCTCCCACTTTTATTTGGTCATTTTTTATCTATTAAATGATCTAGCTATTCCCATCGAATTTAGGGAATTCGAATGATTGTGCAAATTGCAACAAAGTACATCAAATACATTGGAACACTGCTTATAAAAAAAAAATCTTCTCTATACTCTGTTTTTCCAGATGTTATTAAGGTAGGGTTTTATTTTTACGACGAACAGTGCATCGAGTCTGAAAAATAAAGGTATCGAGATAACGGAGCATTGCTATTGGCTGGCTTCACACACTTCACAGGTTCACAGTAGGCAGGTAGCCTATGGCAATACTCCGTTCTCTCGATACGTTTACATTACGAATTCGAATATTTTTCGAGCTCGAGGCACTGTAAATACAATTTTCTTTATATCACTGCAGGGGTAAATTCAAGAGCATCCAAGAATCAAATCTAGATTGCAAAGAAGCCTACGTTGAATGGGATAACAATTGGTTCACTTTCCTAGACTCTCTGATTCAATTTAATACTATCGCACACGATTACGATGGAATTTCTGTTCCAAAGATGATAAGAAAACTTAAAATAAACGTAGTCGATCAAGAGAGATCTAAATTTGAGACCGTGAATGGAGTGAGGTGTGTTTGCGCAAAATATAATAAAACTACCGGAGTTATAAGGTAAGATCCTAATTTAAATTTCAATATTAACGTTCTACCAATTCATAAGTAAGTGCAGCTGGCATGTTCAGTAATTATGTAATTATAAGTAACTAACTGTTGCTCGCGGCTCTGCCCTCGTGGAATTCTGATTCCGTTCATCACAGAAAGTAGCGTGATGATATATTACGTCCTATGTTGTTTCCTGATAATGTAGCTTTCTAATAGTTAAAGAATTTTTTAAATCGGTTTTGAAACTGACATACGAAAATACAAATCTTTCCTCTTTAAAATATTAGTATAGATAATTAAAGTTGAAGTTTTTTTATTTGTTTTATTTATTTAATAAAACATAATAACAGCCATCGAACCCATGCGGGTAATCTTATGTGTGATTGTGTGAAAAACTATACTTTTATAGAAAATACAATTTTTGCAATTTACATGAAAATAAATTAATTGTTGCAATTACTTTTTAATGCTCATGTCACCCTTTTTCTTTTTTAATGAGATGTCAATTAGAAGTCTATTAATGGTACCTCTCCAAGCGAGCAGTCAATTGTTCATATTCTTTGTCTTCTTGTTGTTTTAACGTATGTGCCTAATCAATTTCGATTTTATTTTAGATGTGCTGGCGTAGAACTTGACAATGTAACTTTTACAGATAAGCCAATGGTACAAAAACAACCTGACGTATTGTTGTCTAAATCCTTCTACCCACACTATTCTATGGACAAGGTTGACGTAAGTGATGTAATTTCATTACCAGTACAATCACCTTCAATTCATTTTAAAACTGAGAAAAGTATAAACCATTATTTTCTAATGATATTTGTTTTCGAGCATAGCAATTAGAACACAAAATGCGACTAGCAAATAAATCAAGCCATGTTTTAAATTGCATTGGATACTTTTTTATGATAAATTGTCTAAAATTATAGACTGTTTTTATTTAAGTACTAATTAAAATATTTTCTTTCAGCTAAAAACTGCTTTACACATAAACCTTCAAATTGTAGCAGAAAATATCACAATGAATGAAATTAAAGTAACACAAATAGTTACTTCTAATAGAAATATAAACTGTATTATCAAAGAAATATCAGACAATATTCCGAACGCTAACGTTCAAGTTGCTTCTGTGCTAAATAACAGTGATGATTACGAAGCTCTGTTGGCAACAAACACTGATATACAAAAAACAAACGTATTTATTATTGAAAATTTGTTGGATGACGAAAAAGTAAGTAATAAGATACATAACATTGACTCTAACATCAGTCATATTTTATTTTGCATAAAACCGGAGAATATGACCATAATAAATAGAATCATCACAGTTGAATTGCCTACATCTTCTCGTAAAATTTTCAGAAACGAGAAAAATTTAAAAAAAAAAATTATTTATATTGGAAACTTTCCCTTTTTCAGAAATTGAAAAATCTGCGAAACATATCAAATGACACTTTTGTTTTAGCGGTAGAAACTGGAGTTCCTAAACTTCAGGGCCTTACAAAATATTATTTTAGTGTTATGAGTGCTATGTCAGATGGACAACAAATATTAATATTATTAAGAAGGAAAAATATGAAGGATATTACGTACGTTCATGTCAATTGTGATAATAAATTGGATTGGGTTCCGCATGTATATGATGTGCTTCATAAAACAAAACGTGTCGTGCTACTCTCTGAGAAGCAGCCGTATTGTGGTGCTTTAGGTACTGTAGATTTTTTTAATTTAGTTTATTTGAAATTTTCTTTATTGAATTTTAAATTGAATTGTTGGAAATTGTAATTGTACTTGATTGATTGATTACTTGAATTTATACTAAGAATACTCATTTTGGCCATACTGCCTAAAGTAAACGCGAATATCACTCATTGAAATAAAACTTTTCAGCAGCTATAGTAGCGAGGTGACTGTCACCCTGCGACCATGACTGCTGAAAGGTAGCCGAAACGTCGTCGCACTTAATGTTAATAATACCAAATAAATCACAATACAATTTCTTAAAAGTGATTTAACTCATTTTGATATTAACAACAGTCACTCATTTTGATATAAATGAACGTTACAGGATTTGTCAACAAATTAAGAAAAGATGGTGAATCAAAATTAGCGTTAATGACAACTGTTGATTTTCAAGCACCTGCTTTTCACCCTAATCATGTTACATACAAGGAACAGCTTGAAAAGAATCTCAACGTTAATGTCCTGAAAAAGGTAATATTATTTATTTTACATGTAGAGGAGAAATTGATCAAGGATTTTAAATCTTCCTTGGATAACCACGAATATTTCAAGATTAAAATTAGCCAAATCGGCTCAGCCGTTCTTGAGTTTTAGCGAGACTAACAGAATTGCAATTCATATAGAAGATTAATATATTGAATAAAAAATTTTGAAGCATTTAATAATTTGATTAATTTAATCGATTTATATATTATGTCGTTTTTAGTATTTTACTTAAAATTTTTCCATATTTTCTCACTGTTTAAACAAATATTTCAAGACTAAAATTAGTCAAATCGCAATTCATTTTTATATAAATAAATAAATTTTCTCAATCATTTAAATGAATAATAAAATAATTAATTGATTGCATGCGTGAAGTGTTTAAAATGTGAAATCTAATATATAAAAATCAATGCCACTTTTCGTTGTTAGCTTATAACTCAAGAACGGCTGAACCGATTTGGCTCATTTTAGTCTTGAAATATTCGTGGGTGTCCAGGGAAGGTTTATAGGTGCAGCAGGAACGGGAAAAATATGGCGGTACGAAGTTAGCCGGGACAGTTAGTAAATAAAAAAATAAATAAAAAATAAATAAGCTTTATTAGGTATTTGACATTATTATCTACATTGTTACTGTAACTTAATATTTCTACTCCTATTATGGTAATACATGATCACTGTAATACTAATAACATAAAAACTTCGACCTGCCATAATATTCTTAGATATAAATAAATTCATTCCCTGATCGAAGCACCAACAACTTTCTAGGAAAACATAACTTTATCGCTAACACCTTAAAACATTTAATTACAATTTTAGTACTTGTGATCTTTTGTTTTATAGGGTGAATGGGGAGGTTTCTACTACACGCCAACAGCAACGAGGATAAATATTCGGAACGCTACTCTAACAAGTCCCGTATTAGGTGATTTAAATAGCTTGACCTGGACTGAAGCTCCTGCCATTACACCAAGCAAAAATTTAGTCCAGGTACATAATTTTGATTGATATAAGTGAATTACTTCACTACAATCAAATAATATAAAAAAAAGCTTTGAATATTTTAAATTACAATAAATGCAAACATGGCATCTATATCATCAGCACTATGGTCGATGATATTATTGCTATATTTACCACATAGTTAGATTCGGTGGCTCTATACTTTACCCACCGCATTTTGTTTTGAGGTGGATCTATGGTATAATTACATCAAATTAAATAAATTGCAATACCAAAGCAGTACATCAAAAATGTTGCTGCCAAAAGTAGAAAAGAAAAGGTTGAGAAGATCATTAGAACTAAATTTTTAAGCAATATTATTATTAAATTTATTTTCAAATGAGATTAAGATAAGATTATTTTCAAAGGAAAACGAAAGATGACTCAGGCGGGACCTGAACCCGCGAGTGACTTGGAGACTCAGTGGTCAGGGTGTGCCCCCTATAAGGGACTGGTCTTGGGTTCTTATCCCACCTGAGTCGTTTCTCTTTTTCCTATCTTAACCGATGAGAAAATCAACTTCAGATACAAACATAAAATAGTCCTAATTTTCATTGCCTAGGTTGCATATGCTGGAATATCACTGAAAGACGTTGAAAAAGTTATACATAGTCATGGTGAAGAAAAACAATCTTTTGGAATGGATTACAGCGGCATCGATAGAGAGTAAGTATTAGAATAATATCCGCAAGTGATTCTCACCTAACATCAAATAGATTTTAATTAACAGAAAAATAACCCAATCGCTACTACGCTTGTAAAAAACCAACGTTTCTTTTTATTGTTTGACTGTATTGTACTGTACTACCCCGTATTGTAGTATAGAATTATGAATGTATGGGATCTGATGTTTATGATATACTTTGACGAGTGTATTAAACGTCGAATACTGTACAATTCGCCGGCCAACAAAATACCATTTACCAGTTGTATTCCTTTAAAAATTAGCAAAATCCATGGTGGAGACACTTCATCAAATTAGTGGATGTGTTGAGTGTAACCCGTTTAAATGCAATAGATATAAGTCACGATATACAGGGTGGAAGATTTTAACCTTACCTGGAGGGAAAGTTCTCTAAATACTGGAGATACCGAATTTCACTCAAAGAAAACATTCCTTTATTTTTTAAAAGAAATAAAACTGCATTCATAGATTTTTGAAAATTCGCTTGCCACACCCGGTAATCGAACCAACTAAAATCCGAAAAAATACCATCCTGTATTTTTATGACATCAATCAATAGTATAAATCATAAGGATCAAATCTGTCTAACAAACATGGTTAATTAAATGAAAGGAAATCCCTGAAAATTCAATTTTCAAATTCGATTTAACAAAATAGAGAACTTAACTCAAGGATCCATCACCTATCATATTAATAATAAAATTCCATATTTAAATTACTTGTCACTGTTTTTCATGGCTGGCCCTCACTGGCCAGCAGGGATATTTACTCTCTCCACTCAAACCGACTAAAACCGCATGCCGTCTCAGGTTAATTCAAAAGTCTCAATTAACGTATTATAAGACGAACCAATAAGGCAATTCTCTCGCCATCTCCGTTGCCCAGGGTGCGATGCGGTGTACCACGAAGTGATTTCCAAGCCCAACCAAGTATACCTCGAGACACGTAGATATCTTGGACCTAAATCGACATAATAGTAGCGTCGCCGTCGGTAGCTTAGTGGTTAAGGAGTCAGCCTTACCATCGAGAGGTCCCGGGTTCGAATCCTGAACATTACACTACAGACGTGAACCCACTCCTAGTACAAGCAATTTAGCTTACTTGGGGGGGTTAACAGGAATATTATTAATTTCGGTTACTAATATTCTTTATAAAAAAAAATCGGGAGACTTGACTACCTCATGCAGTCACACAATAACGTTACATTCTAAATCGGAATCAAAGTTTAGTCATTTAGTTCTCATTTTACTAAATAAATGGCGTTATTGTTGATAAGGTATGTGATGGCACGTTGAGCAAAAGGACTGTATCTGTTGGAATGGAATTTATAAATTAAGATTTTATTGACTTCCTTTCATTTAATTTACCATGTTTATTAGAGAGTTTCGATCCTCATGATTGACACTATCGATTGATGCTATTAAATACAGGATGTTATTTTTTTGGATTTTAGTCGGTTCGATTACCGGGCATGGCAAGGGAATTTTCAAAAAACTACGAATGCAGTTTTGTTTCTTTTTAAAAATAAAGGAATGTTTCCTTTGAGTGAAATTAGCTATCTCCAGTATTTAAAGTACTTGCCCTCCAGGTAAGGTTAAAATCTTCCACCCTGTATATAACACTGCGAAATCTATCACAAAAAAGCCAGTTTATCCAAAACACGTTACATAAAATTAATTACTACGAGTAATTCTCTTGGGCAGGCAAAGAAATATTCAGTATATTTAGGGCTGAAGTTTAGTGGCAAACGGTTATCGCCTATTATGAAAACTCCCCATAGATAACCTTTTAGACTTATTATGAAATACTTAACTCTCGAAATTGAATCCATGAAACGACCAATGAAAAGATTTCAATAAAAACAACTTCTAAAATGTGAGAGATTACAATTTTTCGTTGTTTCGCCAGTATTTCTATTCTTTTTAATTTCTATCTCTTTAGGCTGTTATTTTCAGTTTTTGTTTCTTTTTCTGTAAGTTTAAATATTGAAATAATTTTCAACATGTTTTGACCAATCATAATGGTTAGTTTCATTCCTATTGTTGCAACTTTCTTTGAGGAAGGAAACATTAAATTATATTCTTTTATTTCTAAACATTTTTGTTTCGTGTTTTTTCTCCTTAGTGGTGAAAGAGTTATGGGAATAATACCTGGCGGTGCACTTAGTAGTACTATTGAAGCTGACCTGGATTTGAAATGGCCAGTTCCAGAGCATTGGAGCTTGCAGGATGCTGCTACAGTTCCACTTCCTTATGCCATGGCGTATTATTGTTTGGTAAGTTAACTGTGTTACTGTTATATAACTGTAATTATATAACTATAGACATAAACTAAAATGATAACAACTAAACATCCAAAAAGAAATAGCCCTATTGCATTAAATAGCAATACATTAGAGCATGTGGATACTTTTAGGTATCTCGAAAGTATTGTAAACAGTAATTCGAGATGCACGCCGGATATACATAGTGACGAGAGTTGCCATGGCTTTTTACACAAGCGTTTAATAATAAAAACATCTATTCAAAGTAAAAATATATCGTTAATAATAAGAAAAAGGTTTATAAAGTCTTATATCTGGAGCATTGCACTATATTATTATGAATGTGAAGCGTGGATTATGAAGGACAGACTAATGCGGCTGAAGGCGTTCGAAATGTGGTGCTGAAGAAGGATGCAGGGAATAAGCTGGAAAGGCAGGATAACAAATCAAAGGGTACTGAAGAGGGTACAACAGGGAAGGTCTATTTTAAAAAGGATCGATAACCGGAAAGGAAAAATGATGGGCCTGGTACAATTGGTTTCTAAAAAGGATCATTGAAAGGAAAACAGAAGCACTGAGAAGAAGAACAGGTAGGCGAACAGGAACGTTTATGAAACAAATAAAGGCAAAGATTCAAGTGACGTCGTATCAGGAAAAGCACAGGAAAGGGAGGAATTGTGATTGGTCCACCAAATTTGTAAATAAATAAAATCATTCCCACTGAATGTACTTAATCCATTTTAATTATAATCATAGTACATTATTTTTACTAAATAATTATAATAACTAATTTTTAAGTACAAATATTTGACGATTATATAAAATGCTATAAAAATTTTAGTAATAAGAAGATGAAAACATTCTTCTTTTATTCTGTTATATTATATAATTGCTCATTTTTATTATCCATATCATGCTAACAAATATTAAGCACGAAATGGTCTTAAAAGAATAAACCTAAATCACAGAAATACATTACGCAAGACCCAAACCTAAAAATAACTTACTCCGAATGAAACCTTCCCATTCAAGAAATTGAGCCGGCAACTCCTAATATCCATAGTACCTACATATTCTGTTTGATAAAATATTCACTTAAATAGGTTCATTTCGCTCTCGAGATATCATGTCTACGGCCGTATAGGCTACGAGTATATTATATGAGTAGGGTGTAACTGAATGCTTAATGCTGAAAGCAGAAGGTGTAGTATTATTGCAACTGTATTTTGAATAAATTATCATTTATACTAATATTATAAAGAGGAAGAATTTATATTTTCGTATGTAAAAAATAACTCAAAAACTACAGGACCGATTACAAAAAATCTTAATAAACCTCTGTTTCTATCAATTGCTATTATTTTAAATTCATATTACTACCATCAGAAATGCGCTAGTTTTAATAATTATAATTAGATGTTTGTTACAATTATGGCGAAAAAAATCAACGTAAGATTTAATACAGCAAATAATAAATTAAAACTTGACTTACTTTTTTTCCTCTTCATCCTGGGAACATCCGTTTCTGAAGTACGGGAATACTATCAATATACCAACTAACATAGAACAAGCGTAATAAGATTTATAATTCTTTATTTTTTTTTCCTTACAGTCAATAAAAGGTATATTATCGAAAGGACAACGTGTTCTCGTAACTGGAGGAGCAGGAGCTCTTGGCCAAGCTATTATAGCACTATGTATATCTCTAGAGTGTACTATATATGCCACTGTGAGCAACGAATATAAGAAGAAAATGCTCCTAAGTTTGTACCCTCAACTTGATGGTAAGCATTTTGTTAGTGTTCTTCTATTATAGAAAGCGCGGCGTGGCAGGGAACAAGGTAAAGAAAGAGAAAGAGCATGAGTCGAGAGCGAGCGACATACCGCTGTAGCGTTGGTGGCGGACTGACCAAATCTGACGGTCGATTGGTCGATACTGCCCCCATCTCGTATTATAGCCAACGCGCGATTCCGCAGTTTTTACGGTCAATGATAATCATTATAATAACAAACATTTGAAGATATTTTCAATGTCTGCTCGTAAATATTTGAGTCAATGTAGGGTGAAAAAGAACTATTTCCAATTTCGTCTAACCAACATACAACTGCTCATTACTTTCAATAAAATGATTGATTGACATAAACATACATACTAATTCCAACTTTAACATTTATTTTGAAACGTGTTTTGTACTAATATATCTACATTGAATAACCTCTCATTGATCATCTATATTACGCCTATTTTATTACCTTTAAAGACTATTATCTTCAGTTATGTTTTGCCCTTTCTTAGTTTAACCTTGAAGGTCTCCAATATTTTTAAGTTTGAACTTTTCATATCTATTTCAGAAAAGAGAATCGGGCAGTCTTATAACGACTCCTATTTGACTATAGTTAAGACTGAAACTAGTGGCTGCGATTATGTTATAAACTGCGCCAGTGGGTATTCACGAGAGGTATGAACACACATTGTTTATTTTTTAAGTAATGCCTGCCTGCCTACATCTAGGGCATATTTAATTCCCGGCTACATAAGTCTATGTGAAGAAACATTGTGCTTTTATAATTGAGTAAAACTCCGAAATACACACCTTACCAATAGCTCCGATGAAGTGAGCCTAAGAGGGTAAGCAAGACTAAGAGAAGTTACTGTATTTGACAGTTGCCTATAGGTAGATGAAAGAACCTGGAAACAAAAATTATGAGAGGAACAAAAAATAATATAAAATTTATAATATTCAACATTTTTTTATTTACAGATTGCCATAAAATGTCTAACAGATTTAGGAATCTTCCTGGACTTGAACGCTTATGATATGAATGAAAACCGAACTATTGGTATGTTCTTTTTAGATGGAGATAAGTCTTACAAAGCTGTAAATTTCTCTAACATATTTAGACGTGAAAATCGAAATGATAAAAAGGTGAATATATTTACAATATGGCCACATTATTGTGAATTAACTTTTGAAGGACTTACCACGCTTTTTTATTCATCTATCTATACTATTATAAAATTGTAAAGTGGTCGTGTCTGTACATTTGAGATATTTTAAAAAAAATACTTGGGTTATGTTATATTAACGATACTGAACACGAAAATATTTTTTTTTATTTCCTGTCTGTTTGTCTGTTTGTCTGTTTGTCTGTTTGTCTGTTTGTCCGCGATGGACGCAAAAACTACTGAACGGATTTTGATGCGGTTTTTTTTGTTAGAAAAAAAATCTTGGGCTTGGTCAGACTTAAAATCTTACGTTTGTTTGATCGCAATCGGTTGAGTAGAACCGGAGTTGTGAACAATATTGATATTATACGGAATATGAGCGGAAATATAGATGGCGCTTTTTTTTTATTCTTATGGATGAAAAATTTTATATCTTATTACATCCGAGCAAGTATATAAATAAATAGACTTTAATTTACATTTACAGTTGTGTAAACAAATGCGATTTTAATCATGAAATTATTTTTTTTTGTCAATGAATTTATTTCCACATCCGTAACTAGATGGCGTTAACGCGGTTTTGAACTTACTATGGTTTCGTTCCAACTGGACGTATATTAAGGCTTTAAGCGATAAGGTCGCCCATTGTACATTCAACTATATAAATTGTTACCTACTTGACATACTGTAAATCTATTGGTGTACAATAAAGAATTATCTATCTATCTATCTATCTATCTATCTATTATAAGCATTTTTTATTCAGTTTTTTTTTTTTTCAATTTCTAATTTGTCAGGCATGAAATAGATGTCGGTACTGTCTTAAGATCAGTTACAAAATCGTTTTCCACACAAAGACAGATTACTTAGAGCGTGGTGAGGGATATAGTGGAGTAGACAAGAGATACAACGGGGAAGGGGAAGGAGTAGGGGAGAGGGTGGGGGAAGGGCAAAGGTATGGGGAGTAGAGAGAGAGTCGAGTAAATAATGCCGGTAGAAAGTTGAAAGAAGGGTGTATGGGGGCTCACCTAGATCTTGAGCCCCAAGCCAACCTCACCTGCAAGCTGGTGCACCTGCTGAACAACGGACGAGGCTCTGGCGCTGGCTTTCCCCTCGGGGTTGGGGGGTCGGACGGCAGTCGCCCCCGGAAAAGCCAAAATTGCCAAAATTAAAATAAATGGCTCGTAAAAAAAGAAGGAATCGCAATGAGGGTAGGGCGCCGCCGCAAAACGGCGCGCATGAGGGTCGCCCGCCTCGTGTCGCAAGTGGGCAAGGGCTACCGTGCCTGAGCCGGGCACGGCTAAAGATGTTAGGCCAACTTTGTGATTCCCGTAAACTCCGCTTCGCAACGTGGAACATCGGCACGTTGACCGGTCGCACGAGGGAGTTGGCTGACGTACTCTGCAGGCGGAGAGTGGCCGTGGCGTTCCTGCAGGAGACTCGGTGGGGTGGCGATAGCACCATGCACATTGGGGAGGGCTACCAGCTGATGTACACAGGTGCACCTGACGGGCAGGCCGGGGTGGGCGTGGTGCTCTCCCGGGTGTTGCAGGATGACATCTTGGAGGTGAAGAGCTATAGCGCCCGACTTATGGTTGTGAGGGTGCTTATCGATGGGATTATAACCCACCTGATAAGTGCTTACGCTCCACAGGCTGGGCGTGGCGAAGCCGAAAAGATCTTGTTCTGGGACCAACTCGGGGGAGTGCTTCGTGACGTCCCGCTGTCGCAGGATATTGTCCTGGGCGGTGACCTGAACGGTCACGTGGGTGACGGGTGTGAGGAGTTTGGGCGTGTCCACGGCGGTTTTGGATACGGTAGTCGCAACCCAGAGGGTGAGCACATCCTTAGAACGTGTGCGACTGCCGACCTGGCCATCGTGAACACGTACTTCAAAAAGAAATCCGAACATCTTGTCACCTACAAGAGCGGGGGGCGCTTAACCCAGGTTGATTTCCTGCTCACTAGGAGGCACAGCATCAGCAGGGTGGCCAACTGCAAGGTTATACCCGGGGAGAGTCTCACTAGCCAACACCGTCTCCTTGTCATGGACCTCCGCGTGAAACCCAAAGACAAACGTGCCGAGCGTGCCCAACGCAAAATCAGGTGGTGGCTGCTTGATGAAGCTAAGTCCCAAAGTTTCGTCTCAGCCATCGGTGACAAGTGCGCCGATGCTGTAGACGAACCAGTACAGGTTTCTTGGGACAGGATTCGGGCAGCTATTCTTGAGGCGGGGAGGGTGGTGCTCGGCATGTGTAAGGGTGGACGCAAGTGTGACAAGGACACCTGGTGGTGGAACGACACAGTCCAGAGAGAGATCAGGGTGAAGAAAGCCCTCTTTAAAAAGTGGCAAGCGTCCAAATCTTCCGACGACCGCGATGCGTACAAAGATGCAAAACGCGCCACCAGGAGAGCCGTAGCCAGGGCCAAACGAGACCACTTGCAACCTCTATATACCAAGTTGGAATCGTCTGAGGGGCAAAAGCTCATATATAAGTTGGCGCGTTCCAGGGCCAAAGCGGCGCAGGGTCTATCCAAGTGCCGCTGCATTAAAGACCCTGGGGGCAATTTGTTGTACGAGAAAGTCGCGGTGAAGGAGAGATGGCGCTCATACTTCCACGAGCTGCTGAATAAGCAGCATAAAGAGGTGCAGCCACCAGACCTCCCTCCGAATCAAGGACTAGTGCCACCGATAACGCCTGCGGAAGTCCAGACTGCCATTCGCCGCATGAAGAACCGGAAAGCTGTCGGACCCGACGAAGTCCCCATCGAGGCTTGGAAGGCAATGGGCGCCCGTGGTGTGGGCATTCTAGCAAATCTTTATAACCGCGTACTCCTCACCGGCGAGATCCCGAGCCAGTGGAGGCTGAGCATCATCACGCCAGTCTTCAAAGGCAAGGGATCGGTGCAGGAGTGTGGTAGTTACCGCGGTATAAAGATAATGTCCCACACCATGAAGCTCTATGAGCGGATAATCGACTCCCGGATCCGACAGGAAAGTACACTCTCGGAGTACCAGTACGGGTTCCGTCCCGGGCACGGGACCATGGACCCAGTGTTCGCCCTAAGGGTTGTGGCGGGGAAATACAGGGCGAAGAACACGCCCCTGCACTGCCTATTCTTAGACATGCAGAAGGCCTTCGACTGTGTTCCTCGCGAGGTGATCTGGTGGGCACTGCGGGCCAAGGGTGTCCCAGAGACTTACATTGACACCATCCGAGACATGTACTACGATTCCGGTTCCGTGGTTCGGACTGCTGTTGGCGACTCGAAAGCCTTCCCCATCACCGTCGGGGTACACCAAGGATCCGTCCTTAGTCCTTACCTGTTCAGCGTGGTATTAGATGTTTTGTCGGACAGCATTAGAAACTCACATGAGCAGCCTCCGTGGTTGCTCATGTATGCTGATGATATTGCGCTCATGGACGCGGACAGGAGCAGATTGGTGCGACGCGTGAAAGGTTGGAAAGAAGCGCTTGAGAACGGCGGTCTGAAGCTAAATGTAGCGAAGACAGAATACTTAGCGTTAAACTCCACAGATCCCACACCCGTCCGCATAGGCGATGATTTGGTCGAGCGCACGGACCAGGTTAAGTACCTGGGATCTGTACTTCATGTGACCGGTGAGATCGACCACGACGTCAAGGCACGCATTGCTGCCGCGTGGGCCAAGTGGCGAGAAATGACTGGCGTGACCTGTGATCCTAAAATGCCAGTCAGGTTGAAGGGGCAGGTCTATAAGACGATCATTAGGCCTGTTCTCTTGTATGGTTGTGAGGCGTGGCCGCTGCTCGAGCGACACAAGCAAGAGCTGCGTGTCACGGAGATGAAAATGTTGCGGTGGATGTGCGGCGTTACGCGTAAAGATCGCGTACGGAACTCTCGCATCCGCGGCAGCCTCCATGTCCGTGACATCGCGGATAAAATGCAAGAGAGCCGCCTTCGCTGGTGCGGCCACGTCTTGCGGCAACCGCCAGGCTACGTGGGGAACAAATGCCTGGCAATGGTACCCCCGCCGGGTCCAGGTAAAAGGGGTAGGCCAAAGAAGTCCTGGCTTGACGTCGTGGAGGGTGATATGCGTGCAAATGGTCTCACTACCATGGACGCCCAAGATCGTGCGAAGTGGAGGAGGAAGAGCCGGAAGGCGGACGCTGAGCTTCGAGGTCATCTTGGCCACGGATGCAATCAGGAGAATACGTCTATATGCAGATGATGATGAAAGTTTCTTTTATACCACTTAGGTGGCAGACAAGCACACGGCCCACTTGATGGTAAGTGGTGACCGTGGCCTATGGGTGAGTGCAACACCAGGGGAGTCACACTCGTGCTGCCTACCCTGTAAGAACTTAGAGAATCTGGCCGTCAGCGCAAAAGATAAGTCGGACAAAGCCTTTGGTTTTCCCACTGACAGCACAAAGCACAAGCTACTCTCCAGTGAGCTTTGGCTACCCTACTCACCGTCGGAAACACAACACGAGGTTATTAAGCCGCGGTCTTCTGTAGGGCGGAGATACTTCCCCAGTCGGACTGCTCCAATGGGACGAATATACCGTCGTGTACCTACCTCCTCGAGTCGAATAGAGAGGCGAGTACAATGTCTAATCAGCGTTCAACGCTCAACTTTCAGCACTATTTACAACACCACGCGATAAACGACATCCACGCGGGCGGAGCCGCGGGCAACAGCTAGTGTAAATATAAAAGAATATAATTTTACAACTTATCTGTATTTACATAAGCATATTTCTTCTTATTTTATAAGTTATAAATATTAAAGTACTATTGTTACATATCTCCACACAATACAAAACAAACCTTTGTTATATGCCATCACACACATAATAAATATACCTACTATATTGTTATAAATATGCATCTGTTAATTTTAGACCCTACAACGCAAGATAAGTGAAGGAATAGCTAAAGGTGTTGTAAAACCAATAAGTCGTATAGAATATTTACCTACTGCAGTCTCGAGAGCTTTCAGATTGCTATCTTCTAGTAAACATGTGGGCAAAGTCCTGATAAAGATGAGGAGTCCTGAGATAATGAGTCAAGGATTTGAAGCTGTGCCAAGGTATGTACGTTATGCTCGTACTTACCTCAGTTGGAAGTTGACACGTATATCTTCTTCCTCTTAGCGTTAATTCCCAGTCGCATCCGAAGCTTTCAGCTCGGAGTCTGGGGTCCGCTTTTGTCAGTCTTAACTACGGATTTGGCTAGACCTCGATATTTTCTGTGAAGCGATTGCCATCTGACCTCCACATCCCAATGGTAACATTAGGCGATATCGAAGCTTTGCAGCTAGACTCTTTTTGGATTTTTGAGGGCTCCAACTACCCGTAACGACTGCCATAGATGTTCTTATGGCAACCGGGACCGACGGCTTAACGTGCTCTCCGAGGCACGACCAGACCAATGCAAATACCCATATTTCATGAACACAAATATTTGCACTGAGCGGGGATCGAACCCACGCCTCCTGCGTAGCGGCCGCGTTCACTACCGCTACGCCACGGAGGCTGAAGTTGACACGTATATCTCACATTGAAATAAAACCATTTTTCAAAGGATTATATCGTGATATACAGGGCGTCCCACGGCGATGCCACATGGAGGGAAAGTACCTTAAATCCTTAAGTTAGCTCATTTTACTTAAAGGAGACATCATTTTATTTTTAAAAAGAAACAAAACTGCATTCAAAGATTTTTAAAAATTCGCTTACCACACCCGGTAATCGAACCGACTAAAATCCGAAAAAGTAACATCCTGTATTTTTATGGCATCAATCGATAGTGTCAATCATAAGGAACAAATCTCTCTAAGAAACATGGTAAATTAAATGAAAGGAAATCCTTGAAACCTAATATTATCAATACAATTTGGTAAATTAAAACACTTTCTTATAAGGTATCAACACTAGAGATTTATCTTTAATGAAATTTATTTAGTAAAATTAGTACTAAATTAATGAACTTTGTTACCTGTTTAGAATGTAACTTTATTGGGTAACTGCATGAGGTATGTAGGTAGGGTAGGTAGTTATTTTGGGTGCTTGAAGAAACCTGCACGCGGTGTACCGTGGGCAACGAAAATGGCGAGAGAATTGCCCTATGGATCAACTTATAACCTGTTAATTTAGACGGCGTGCGGTTTTAGTCGGTTTGAGTTCGACATACCTAAATACTACTGCTGACCAGCAGCAGTCTCGGCACGATAAAAAAAGAAAAGTAATTTAAATATGGAATTTTATTGTTAATATGGTATCAGATAGATGGATGAACTTTGAGTTAAAGTGTTTTATTTTGCCAAATTGAATTTATAATTTTAGGTTTCAAGGACTTCCTTTCGTTTAATTTACCATGTTTGTTAGAGAGATTTGATCCTTATGATTGACACTATCGATTGATGCCATAAAAATACAGGATTTTACTTTTTCGGATTTTAGTCGGTTCGATTACCGGGTGTGGCAGGCAAATTTTTAAAAATCTTTGAATGCAGTTTTGTTTCTTTTTAAAAATAAAATGATGTCTCCTTTAAACAAAATTAGCTAACTTATGGATTTTACTTTTTCGGATTTTAGTCGGTTCGATTACCGGGTGTGGCAGGTGAATTTTTAAAAATCTTTGAATGCAGTTTTGTTTCTTTTTAAAAATAAAATGATGTCTCCTTTAAACAAAATGAGCTAACTTAAGGATTTAAGGTACTTTCCCTCCATGTGGCATCGCCGTGGGACGCCCTGTATATATGATAACTAGCTGTCCTGGCGAACTTCGTACCGCCATATTTTTCCCGTTCCCGCTGCACCTATTTTCTCATCCTTTAAACCTTCCCTGGACACCCACGAATATTTCAAGACTAAAATTATCCAAATCGGTTCAGCCGTTCTTGCGTTATAAACTAACAACGAAAAGTGGCATTGATTTTTATATAATACTAGCTGACCCCGCGAACTTCGTACCGCCTAACACTCAATTCTTTTTTTTTTTTAATTTTTCTCTCCGTAAGAACCATCCCCGTACTTTAAGGAATGTTCTAAAAAAAGAATTATCGAAATTGGTCCAGCCGTTTTCATGCTATGTCGTGACAACGGAAAACGGGTTTCATTTTTATATATATAGATTAGATTATTATTTGCAATTAGCCCGACGACGTCTCGGCTACTTTTCAGCAGCCATGGTTGTGGAGTGACTCACGAAAGTGTGAATAATAAAACATTCTAATAATATTGTAATTAACTAGCATCCTCCCAGGTGTAGGTAGCAGATATCATAAGTAACAACGTTTGTTCTACGATTTTTAATGAAACTGACTACAGTATTTAATAATGAGTTTTCAAGGAAGGTAGACGCACGCACTTTCGCGCGCGCTTGCGCTACCGACTACTTTCTTCGCCAGATTATGAAAATGTAACTAGTTATTTACACTAAGTTCAAAATCCCTTCATACTTTACCAGGCTTAGGACTGGCTACATAAAAAAAAAAAGATGCCTAAGAAATGCTAAAGATGAAACGTACCTACACTTATCATCTAAGTAACGATTAATAACATAATAACATGTTTTAATGTCTAAACAAACATTGATAGGTAGGTAGATATGATTCACTTTAGATTTTTTAATGCAGCCGTATTTAATGCTTGCACTACATTCTCATCGAAGTTAGGCGAGGTAGCGCGAGCACGAGAGTGTGGTGGGAGCCCTCGCGTCACATCGCTACGCCTCGCGTCGCCTCGCCTGGCCTCGCGCGAGGAGACGCGAGTTGCGAGGATAGACGAGGCGAGGTGCAGCCTCCACATTCTCGCGTTCTTCAATCAGTACTATGGCAGTCTTGTGCTTAATCGGACATTTGAGAGAGATTAACTGGAACAATGGTGAGATTGAACCTCGTCTAACTTCGTCAAACCTCGCCTCGCCTCGCCTAACTTCGACGAGAATGTAGTGCATGCAAGCATAAAAAGTGTAATCAGCGTATTTACAATAATTGAACAAAATGTTGAAATTATTACCTCTGAGGTCCAAGTCCCGCGCATGCCGATGGGTATCGCGCACATAACATTCAAAATAGTCACCACACTACCAAACACAAAGACCACAAAGTAATCCAGTATCCTTTCTTGTTCCCGTACTGAGTACCTACCTCGGTGGACGACGAGTTCGTAATCGCGTAATCGCTGTGTGGCGGATAACTTCGTTGCGCGGCTGGGTGTAGATAGATTTGGAAAACTTACTGCATATTGGCGGCAGGCTTCCGCCACATTATCATCACACCTAGCAAGCATCCTCACCATTGGATTTATGCCAGGGGTCGAGTTTTAGAGGACCAATGGGTGCTGACCCTAAGGCATGCCGATAGTTAGATCGACGCAACACCGTAACGCGAAAAATCGTGGCACACAAAAATGCAAGTGACGCACACCTGTGACACTGTGACGCGCGCGCATCTAGCGACTGACTGGCGGCTCGCAAAAAGAAATAGGTCAAGGTCGAAGGCGCTTGCGCCGCGCCGCTCCACCCCATGATACGAGTTTGTTGTTTGTTTACCTAATATTAATGATGCGCGTAAACTGCAGCGTAGAGTTAATAACTATTAGACGCAAAACTAAGGAAGGTTTAAACGGTGAGAAAATAGGTGCAGCGGGTACGAAGTTCGCCGGGACAGCTAGTATCCTTACTTCCTTACTCCTTACTAATATTATAAATGCGAAAGTAACTCTGTCTGTCTGTCTGTCTGTCTGTCTGTCTGTCTGTTACGCTTTCAAGCCTAAACCACTGAACCGATTTTGATGAAATTTGGTATAGGGGTAGTTTAGATCTTGAAAAAGGACATAAGCTATGTGTGGTCGCGATAACCGACATCCACTCGGGCGGAGCCGCGGGCAAAAGCTAGTAATATATGATAATTATAAATGGTTTTATTTCAATTTTCTAGTCTTCATTTTTATAATTTATAAGCATTCTTATGTAAGCTTATAAATTATTTTTCAACACACTTGCTTATAAATAGGGTTTTATTTCACCGCAATTAGGCACGTAATGTCACCTATTATCAAACTGTGACTTTTTCTTTGCTATTATTCACAAGTGAGTTATACATCATATCATTGACATAATTATAATTTATATTTTAGAATGAATTACTGTTCAAACGGTGTTTACATAGTTATATGTGACGAAACTGGAATGGGAATAGAGCTAGTAGACAGGCTAATCAAAAGAGGTGTCAGGAAAATCATTTTGCATTTACGGTCCAAAGTCAGTGGATACCTGCATTCAAAATTTGTGTAAGTTAAAACTAAAACTTAAAATTAAAACATAAAAGTTAGGAAGCTCTGTATTTTTATTTTTTATTTGAATTCAATCAGTTAGCCTAACCCAGTACAAGGCGTACTGTTTTCACGTTGACCAGACGGGTTGATACAAGGTTTTATTTCTAGTTTTCCTTCTCCCGTAGTGATATCGTCTGCGTAATTTGCCTTCGGGTGAGATGGGCTGGTGGTACTTGTATTCTTTATCCATCCCCACGCAATTTAGATTTGAAAAGGTGAATGCTCAAGACAAGACTTAAACTAGCGATCAGTGTCTTACAGGAGGACTGCTCGCAGTAACTGAGCTACATGACCACTTCTTGAGCTTTCGAAATTCTTCTTTAAGAATTAAAAAACTTAGGTCTTGTCAAACATTTTATCCAACTTAATAGAATCTTTTTGATTATGTTATGGTTTAACAGATCGTGGCAAAAATACGGCGTGTCAATAAAAATATCAACGGATAAAATCCAAACACAAGATGGCTGCACGAAACTTTTAAAGGAAGCCGCAAGAATTGGATCCGTTAAAGGAATATTTATACTCCAATTTTCAGAAAACGATAACAATTCACAAGACTTCGTTCAGAAGCTCAATAAAGCAACCGTTGTTATAAACTTGGACCTGGTTTCTAGAAATTATTGTAACGAGTTGAGGTAAACATAATTTTGGCTTTCATATTTATTCATTCAATTAGCCTGTCGTAGTCCACTGTTGGGCATAGGCCTCTTTCAATGTGCATTATTGCTCCCAATTTACCGGCCAGCTCTTAGCATTCTAGCTTTACGAGACCTAGAGCGGAGACCGCGAGAAGGCAAATGAAAGGTTTGGACCATCTGATGGACTGACAACCTGAAAAAGGTGACTGGATACGGATGGCGGAGGATCGACAGAAGTGGCGCACATTGGAAGAGGTCCAGCAGTGGACTCTATTACGTTAATTGATACCGCATTTCGCATTCAGTCCATACCTGCCATGCATATTTATTGTTCAACATTTTTAGTTCATAAGTTCTTTTTTTATTTTAAAGTACATTAGCTTAAATTGGATCACCAACAATATTGATTTTTTTCTACATAATATAATTATTTTATTATACTTTGCACGAAATTAATTTTAGGTAATGATAAACTCAAAACAAACACTTATGATTTACGCTATGTCATAAATTTGTATTCTGCTAACCAAATTAAACAGATATCACAGCCCAAAGGTTTATCTGAGATATTGGATTTGGCAGTAAAAGCTAGGTAGCATAAAGTTATTTTTAACATTTCTAGGCACTGGTTTAAATTTTCTTTGGGGTCTAGAATTATGTAGGTACGAGTAAAAGTTACCTACATAATTTGTGATTACCTACGCTCCAAGCAACTCTCTACTATTTACAAATCTTCACTGCTTCACTAGCTTATTAGAAAAAAATGTATGTTAGTTTATACATTGTATTAGTTTATGCAAACATGTATAAACTAAGCAGCCTCTTTGAATATATATGAACCTTAAAACATAAGATTTTTTAATTCGAACCATTAGTTCCTGAGACAGTGCTTCTGCACTTCTGTACTGACGGGAAAGAAACTCTTTATTCTTACAGGATCGGCAGCACCAGTGTGGCTCTCCTGGTGTTGCACACGTTCATAGGCCACGGTAACCACTATTAATCAGGTGGGCCGTGTCCTTAAATGTCACCTAAGTGATATAAATAAAAAAGATTGGACAGTTCAACTAAAAAAAAACCAAACTCTTCAGCTTTCTAATATTAATTTAGATTAGTAAAGATACACATTTGCAGTGGTATAGTTTTGACTTCACATTTAAAGACTATTTTTTAGATTGGAGTCGTCCGACATAGTTTTTAATTAGAACTTTTGTTTCAGTCACTTTGTTCTACTAACAGCTTCGTCACCGCACGCCAGCGAAGAGTTTGCGATATCAGTATCAGAAAATGTTTGCCAGACTAGATGTGAGCTAGGTGCACCAGCCTTGGTTGTAAGAGCAGAAGGATTGATTGGGGTTTGTATAATTTGAGTACACTAGTAGTTCTGTGAACGGTAAACCTCGCGAGCACCCGTTGCAACATTTTTTAGTACCCTAAATTAAGTCCCATACAGGGTTTTTTAATTCAAACAATCCTTTCGAAAAAAAACCCTACCGCAAACTTCCCTCTTTTCTTTCTTAAAAGTTGTGTTTTAAATCAAAGAACATGTGTGCCAAGTTTGATGAAAATCGGTTAAGAAATGTAGGGTGCATTTCCTCATTTCCGTTTACAGACCAGAACTGACAAACAGACAAAACTGACGAAAGCAAAATAGACCACCTTGTCGAAACAGAGACTCTCGCTCGCTCGGTAATGTACCTAATGTAAATCACTGAACTGATATTGATGAAATTTGGCATAGACATGGACTAGAAGTTGGAAAAGGGTATTCGGTTGCGGAGCTGCGGACAACATAGAGGGGGGTAGGGGGTATACGTACAAAGATATTATATTTACGTCTGTTTCTTGCTTAACGGACGATGGATTGATTGAAGTATTTACTTTGAGGATATAATATCAATAATAATAATATACGTTTATTTCTGAATTTCTTCCATCGATTCGTTAGTAAATAACTTACAACTAATGTTAGTAGCTAATACAATTTGAAATTCAAATAGTTTGGGTGCCCCACCTCGAACCAGGGACGGTGTCAGACTTAAGTGCATGCAATTCTATCCACCGCCCCAGGATCGGGGAGTCCCACCGATCAGCCAGCGCCCTAATGATGGTATTGGGACTGCCGCGGGTACGGCGTAAAAGTGAGGCGCTTCTTTTGCGCATGATCGCCGAAAAACTGTCCACGTTTGCCTCGGCAAACATGGCAGATGCACTACAAAAACGTGGCAGCCCCATTAACACCCGAAACGTATTGTTGTATTGTATACGCAGATCAATAATAATACAAATATATTGCAGTGCCAGAGTAACATTTATTCACCACAATCCATATCAGAGATGTTCAACGCAATGGAAACCGGATTAAAACTGAAATATAACAATATTGTATCATATAATGTGAACAGAAGTCAGAATTCTGAATACCTTGGTAAACTTGGGAATATACTAGGTAAGTGTCTTTACATATTGATATAAGATAAGAATTTTGCCTGTCAATGTTTCTGGACCCCAATTTTGCTAATCACAGTCCCTGCTATTGAATTTCAGACTGTAAAAGAACAGATCTAAAGTGCAAAATTGAATGAAAAAGAGTGCATTTCATTTTTCATTCACTTTACAAGATGCCATTTAATTTTTGACTTTAACAGTATGACAGTAAAGTCTAAATTTGTGTCTGTGGCATGACAGTAGTTTACAATTAGCAAAATCGGTATACTGAATAAATATTAAATTGTTACTTTTCGTTTTGAGGTATAACTATATCTTAAAATGATAAGTTAATTTTTATAGTGTGTGCCTTAAAAAATATATTTAAAAATATTAATAAAAACACAGGCAGACTATGAAGGCACTTTTGTTTGCGGTTCAATTTTATCAAGTTCAAATTCAATAATTAACTAAAACTATCTTTCCATCAGCACATTGCAAACCTTAATTAGATTTCAAGTGTAAGAAATTTATTTGCAATATTGAGATATTTAGAGATTATAGTACAGTCACGTGCACCGATATGTATACAGTGATAAATTTGCAAAATGCAATAAATGCAAAAAAAAATGCAAAATGACAAAAATTTACATTATTGCGTGAAATTCCGATAATTACAAAGAATATATTGATAATGTGACGATTTATTTCTGAAATTTTCAGAGTGAAAATTTATTCAAAATTCTGTCCGTGTATACATTTCATTGCACGTGACTGTACTGGTACTGAGATGTTATATGCACTATATTGATAAGAACGATTATTATTCTATTAGGGATTTATTTATTGCAATAGGTGAACTTATTAGTTAATTTCTATTTATCAAAATGTACATTTATACTTTTCAGGTGTCTCAAACTTGGAAAATAATAAGAGCGAAACACTTGTCGCTAACTTGAATCTTAATGAAAATAACTTGGAAGAGCTAAGAATGCTTATAAGATATACTTATCAAATTAACTATCCTATTAGCGATATTCAGCGTTTGAATATAGAAAGGTAAGTAATGTGTACCTAATTATTCTATAACTTATTTAAACGTACTTAAAAAGTCAAATTACTGATATTGAATTTTTAAGATATCTATTCACAATATGTTCACCTTGATCTATTGGAAAATAATTTACATGTTAGGCTATAATTTTATTAGCCTCAAATTCTCTTTTTCCTATCATAATCAAGATGATGATAACATAATAGTTATAAACAATTTATTCAGATAAACAATATAGTAAAATACACGGTATGCCTGACAGCCTCCGTGGCGTATCGGTAGTGAACGCGGCCGCTACGCAGGAGGCGCGGGTTCGATCCCCGCTCAGTGCAAATATTAGTGTGCATAAAATATGGATATTTGCATTGGTCTGGTCGTGCCTCGGAGAGCACGTTAAGCTGTCGGTCCCGGTTGCCATAAGAACATCTATGGCAGTCGTTACGGGTAGTTGAAGCCCTAAAAAGTCCAAAAACAACGGTCTAGCTGCAAAGCTTTCGATATCGCCTAATGTTAACATTGGGTTGTGGAGTTCAGATGGCAATCGCTTCACGGAAAATATCGAGGTCTAGCCAAATCCGTAGTTAAGACTCGTAAAGCGGACCCCAGACTCCGAGCTGAAAGCTTCGGATGCGACTGGGAATAACGCTAGGAAGACACGGTATGCCTCGGGAGACATCTTGAACCTAAGTCGTGACCTTATGTTGTTAAACATACGGGAAAATAACCTAGGTATATTATGTTGTCAAACATACGGGATACGTTGCGAATGTTTTTTGACATAATATGTGGTGTGTTAGAACGTAAACGACATACTATCATAATTTTTGTTGCTATGGAAACCTGTCGTAGCAGGTTTCTCTATGTAAGCACCTTTAGATATAATCAAAGATATTATATAAAAAAAAGTAGATATGTTATTGCGCGAAAATCTTGAAGATCCGAAAACGAGTCAATTGGAACGTTTGCCGCTAGTACCGCGTGCCGAGCGGCGCCGGTCGGACGTTGAGCATCAGTGACTTAAAAATAACGGAAATGCCATCGTATGTTTATAGACACTGCACGAACTATTACTCTAAAGTTAATAGACCAAAAGTGTAGATGAATTAAAAATGTGTGTGTGTGAGTTCGGCACATTTTTCTACGTTGATTTGTAAGCATAATTATTATGTTATGAAATGTCTTTGGATATAATACATATTCATACATTTTCTTTATTAATAACGGTATACATTTTTTTCTAGTCTTAAAACGATTGGAAGCCGAATCTCCAAAACAGCACCTCTAGAAGGTTTGCATGCATTTTATGCTAATATTGGTGATGAAGAACAAAATATGACACATCCAATTGTTCCTATGGTAACGTTGCTCGACCAGGGACTAGAGGTATTTCTTTCAGTTTATAATATTATTATAGTCATTATCATCCCAGCGTTCATAATATAGTTTGATTTCAAACCCTTTCACTCTAGAATCTAGAATCCATATTTTAATTTAATTAAATAAGTATTTTTTTTACCACAGAATGATCCCTCTAGAGCATACGTAGTTTTAATACCGGGCTTTGATGGCCGTCACCAGATTTTCAATATAACAGCTGAAAGATTAAAAGTACAGGCCGTAGCTGTTCAACTTGCCTGTGATATCGAAGGAAATACTATTCCAGAAATTGCTGCAACTGTTCGTAAGGTAACCACAGCAACTATTTATTATTTTTCTACATAAATGTCTTTTGAATTTGAAGGTCTGGGTATCTTTGTACTTCGGAGAGCACGCTAAGCCGTCTTATCTATGGCAGCCGTTAGGGTAGTAGGGGCTCACAAAAATTTCACTGGTCGAACTACAGAATTTCTGTATCGCCAATTGGTAGTGGAGGTCAGATGGCAATCGCTTCACAAAAAATATAAGTTGAAGTCTGGAAAGCCAACTATAACTCAGTTCGGAAAAGGCTCAGAGCATGATGATGGATATTGTATCATATGACATCGCATTAGGTCCTGCGTACGTTTATTCCCAATGCGCCAGGTACCGCTTGCTATTGTTCGACAAGCACTGCTGGCATTGTCACCGAAAGCGGCATATTATATATAATGATGGAATGTTTCAATATTTTGTTCATGTCCCGCACTTGGCTACCAATGAAAACAATGTGTCCGTGGCCAGGCTGTAAGTCGCCTATACGTGCGACGCTAAACTTTTTTTAATTTCCTACTGCCTTTTATAGAGCCGCGCATGGAAACAACTCAATGCCACACTGGGCCTGCTTCTGTTAGGCTCATATACTTTTGTTTGTACATACATATTTATATATAGATGTCTAGAAGTAATTATATTATTAAAATGTTTCACCGCAAATCCTTGCTTTTTCAGCTTATGAAGACGAGGTTCGAGACTAAGTCAAAGTTTTACCTCCTTGGGTACTCCTTTGGTGTCAATATTGCGTTGGAAGTGGCCGCCTTGTTGGAAGAAGAGGGTAAGTAAATACTACTTAGGTTTCAAACTTAATCACAAATGAGCTGACCGTTGCAAACCATATAAAACTAAAATATTTCTCTACTATTAAACGAGAAAGAGGATACAAATCAAAATTCGTTTCATTAGGTAGTTGATTTGCTTTTCATATAATAATAATTTGATGATCGAATATATGATGTTGTGAATGAAATTACCTATTTAAACTTTATAATAATTGTATTCCATATCGAAAATTTTGTAACACAACAATATTACAACCATGGTTGCAAAAGAATGCGATATCGAAATTAATAATATTATTAATCATCACTTTTTTACGTCTAAGATGTTTCCTATAAACTTCTTGGTATTTGAATACGAAATTGGTGTATTTTTGAGCAGGATAACATCAATTAATTAGATGTCGTGGAGCAAAAAGGGATCATCCCACAAAGTCACTTTTGATATCTTTAAGTCTAAAAGTTAGAAGCGAATTCTGAAAGTTAAGTTTTTTTTTTTTTTCAATTTTGTTGAATCTAAACGCACATCTTGGGTGACGTGCATTTAGATTGAGAAAGAGATTCACGAATACTTATTTAGTAGTTAAGTTTAAAGAAATAGTAATAATTGTCCCAGATTTTGTAATGTTCTATACGTGTCGTCACAAAGAAAGAATACAAGTATCTCCACCCTATCACAAACTACGGGTGACGTATGAAGTGGCTAACGGAAAAAAAAACAGCAGACAATTTATGACTGCGAGAGAGGGAAAACTCGAAATAAAACCCTGTACTAACCCATCTGGCCTGCGTGGAAACAGTAGGCCAAAGCCTACCGGCCTCTTGGGAGAGGCCTATGTCCAGCAGTGGACTGCGATAGGCTAATTGATTGATTGATTGATTGAGCTAATGTTCAGGAATATTTTAATGCCTTTACCCATATCGTAATCGTATCCTAATCAAGGTATGGAATAAACGTTCATAATAATATTTTACACGAACATAATATTGGTAACCATTTTACAAATGGTTAGCAAAATAAAAAAATCTAGATTAGATAAATCAGTGATTAATTTCATTAGGTACATCTTTTATTACAATCTGAATGATATTTACATTAAACTTAAAAATTACAGGACACATTGGAGTCGTATATTGTTTGGACAGCAGCCCAGATGTATTAAAAACGCAACTCGATGCCTACCTTGGCAACTTAAGTGATTCAGAGTTACAAAATGCTATTTTAGAACATGTTTATGGTCTTCTAACTGAAAATGAAACTGAAGGACTGAGAAAAGAACTGGAGGAGAGTACATCTTGGGCAGATAAGGTTGATATTTGTATGACCAAAATGATCGGCCTAGCAAATTTTTCAAACCAGTATAAGAGGTCTGTATTAGAATCGGCATATAATAGAATTCTATTAGCAAGAGAATATGAACCTAATTTCAAACTGGAATCTGAGTTAGTTCTCATAAGTGGAAACCCTCATCCAAGATTAGATAGTTCACCGAGAGACTACAACTTATCTAAATATACTAAACAGCCAGTGAGAATATTCCACATTGAATCTGATCACCCATCAGCCCCCTACGATTGTCAAGTATCAAACATTGTAAACAAGCTACTAGATGGAAACTTGATAAATGAATTTCAAAAGAAGAACCAGTGTGAATCATACCGAATTACTAAATAAATTGTCATAGAATACGGCCATTTAATAAAATATTTATGATAATGGACTCTTTTTTATTTGTGTTACTTCCACTTAAGTAGTATAAGCCCTTACGTTAGTCACTTGTAATTTATTTGCCACTTTATATCTGATACGTAATGATATTATTGGATACGATTGTTATGGGCTCCACTGACCTTTCGAAATAACAGTAATACTGAATCCATCCTCCTTGATTGTTGTTAATGGTTTACATAAAGATTGTTTTGCTTAACTTTGCAATCTAAACGGCCACCTATCCTAAAACTGACCAAGTCACTGACCCACAGGTTTGTACAAAAGCAGAAATAATACCTACTAATTTGAATTCGAAGGACTCGACCACGGGGGCGTGGACCACCGGGGAACTAAGCCACGAACCCTTGTTTTCAGTGTCACGTAATCTAAATATTTACACCTATTTTGAAAATTAGTTTTCATGAAAATAAAAGGGTACTTCCAGTTTGCCCCATCAAGCGTCCCCACTGGTAGGGCAAAATACATATTATGCATCTGTTTCACGTCAAGGGAAGCAGAGACGTCTGCCATCTGTTTTTGCCCTTACCTGCACGAGGATATAGGTGGAACATATATTGTAAAACTTTGCAAGGAAACTAGTAGGTACGATGAGGAAATGGATGAAATTACCTACACTTATGGGTAGATTACGCTTCAGGTCAACGACGTCCCCCACTGGCAGTAAGTAAGCTAACTGCACTTACTTACTTAGATACTAATGGTGGGTTGATCTCAGTCATAAACATAGGTCATTATCATCACTGCGTTGAGTGTCAGTCTTATCAGAGAATTCCACATGGAGTTCAACATGGAGAAGGAAATGATTTACTAATCATTTTCTGTCCTCCGTGGAGTTCAATGTTCGGGTCATTCACCATCTCGCGATCGTCAAATTTGCGAGCGCACGCGAGTTGGCAATTTTCGATTTCGAACTATTTTTTCGTCATCATCTCGCGCGCATGCTAACAATCAATTTCATATACCTATAAACTAGACAATACTTCAAGCTATGAGGTATAATATTTTCAGTCACAATAAAATGAAACGGAATTTCTACTACATTTCCAAATCGCTTGAATTTAGCTTCCAGTAAACCAATGCAATAACTCATACGAGGGGTTCAGAACAGATCAGTTGTATCCTGTAAAGTCCACTTGTATTGCGATGTACGATACTGTGAATTGCAGTTTAATATACCGACTATATTTTGAACTTGTCGTCTAGCCCCGGTTTAGAGATTCGGAGCAGTGCTGTAAAATATTATGTTGCTTTCTAGGCAACAACGTCATAGAGATCCAAACATAATGAGCGCTTGTTAAAAAAAGTTTTTAGTTCTTCATTTTGAATACAATATTTTAAAAATTTTGTGGCAGACGTTGATATTTTTGGATTTTTTCAAAACTAGCTGATCCCGTGAACTTCGTACTACCTAACAGTAGATTTTTTTAAAATTTTACTTTGCGTAATAACCATCCTCGTACTTCAAGGTATATTGTAAAAAAGAATTAGGAAAATCGGTTCAGCTATTCTCGAAATTTGCCCTTAGCAACACATTTTTATATTATAGAAAATAAAATGTTTAATATAATAATAATAATAAATATTGTAGGACATTCTACACAACGCTATCTAGACCCAAAGTAAGCATAGCTTAACTAGCTTGTGTTATGGTTTCTAGAATGCGGATAAATATACTTAGATTCATTTTTTTTTATAAATACATACATATTAACCATCTACTTAACGCAAAAAAGATCAGCTATATCGTGCTCTCACCATACTAAAATAACCAGTCGAGACTCAAGTGCCAATGTGCCATATTATAACTATACTGAGCCTGAATTGTTACTAGAACTGGAGTATACGTCATTAACTGAGTGGACCACAAATCTGGTCCGCTAGATGGTGTGCGGGCTCAGTCTGCTAACTGGGCGATTTTCAGAATCCCCGGGACTTCACTTCTTCGGTCATACTGCGAGTGGAGGGCAATAAATAAATACCCTTAAATAATATACCATTTAAGGTTGACACCTTAAATGGTATATATTTCGTATGCATTTCAACGTTTATTTATGTACATACTTATATTCTCTCGTTTCGCATAAAAATTGACAGAGGGGAAAAGAAATTGTTATGTAAGTAAGTCATATATTTCACTGGATAAACATGCCTATACGAGATAAGGTTTTGAACTCACTGTGCCTTGATTATTCATGGATTTTCATATTTTTCTGAACTTGTAGAAAAGAAAATAAATTAGTATTATAGAAGTGCTTACGAGTAGTTTATGTTTTAGGCAAAAAAGACTTTGTTGTTCAAAATGGTGAGCCTTGATACGAATTCCACAAATTCAAATCAACCTTTCAAATATCTCAGTGTGACGATATCATTTTCTCTCTTTCGTTCCTAAAGGATATCTCTGTAGTTGAGGTAAAAAACAAATTTGATACACATTCAGAGCTATACTTAGCTAGTACCCGCTACACTTGCACCTGAATGAGGTGACGAAGGGTGCGGTCAGCGTTACTGAGTTTTCGATGCATAAAACTTTTATTATAGCTTGTATTGTTGCACTACCTCGAATAGATGAGCAAGACCATTAGGTATATTTGGGATGGGGGCGGGTTGGGGACTCTGTGGTCCCCTCACCGGAAGAGGGCCAGATCGAGAGATATGGTCCTGGGTCGGCCGGGGTGCGATGGATATGGCTACGACAATCTCACCTCCGGCAACTGACGGCCCACAGACGGCGTGCGTTTTAGTCGATTCGAGTCCGACATAACCTCCTCCTCCGGCTACGGTGGGGAGGTATCCGTGGGGATTTTGCGCACGATAAAAAAAAAAAAAAAGGTATATTTGGGGTTGACAATCTAAGCCAGTGGGTCTTCGTCCTAAATAATTATTATATGTAATCATAAAAAATGTATCAAGTTTCAAGCGGCAAGCGTTTGACTTCACTAGAGTAAGAGTTTTATTTATATCGTGTAACGTTCTACTAAAATATTTTATTATAGGAAGCTATGAAATTTTACCATTTGTATTTTGCCCCAGTATATTTTTTATTCTAGGATCAATAATGAATGAATGAATGAATGAATGAATTACTTATTTATTTAAACAACAGTGGTTCTTCTTTTCTTCAACAGTCGTTCTCATCTTTGTTAGTATTACTTATATCTAGGTTAGTACATTATTTATTATTATTTTATTTATATTATAAGGGCCATTGCTGTACCAACCCTCCCGCTATGGCACAGCAATGGTTTACGTGGAGGCAGTCCAGCCTACGCTCTTCCTTATCGTTGCGTATAAGCAATCTACCCGGGCCTCTGCGACCATCCCTGATGCACTGCAGAAGCGAGGTAGCCCCAACAGCACCCTGAAGGCGTTATTGTACTGTACTCGAAGGGCACTGTAAGCTTTTTGAGTATACCTGGCCCACAAGCAGCACGTATAGAACGAGGTACAGAAAGCTCTAAAAAGTGTGAGTTTGACCTCTCGTGAACAGCGCGCAAACCTGCGAGCCAGCATATTTGCTCTCACTGACAGCGCCCTTCGTTCCCCCTCAATGTCCTGATCGTCCTGATCGAATAATACTGTGTTCTGTCCTAGAGCTGCTACTTACACATTGCTGCTGACAGACAGTATGGAAAAGACTGGAATCCAGAAACGTACGCGCTTCGCTAGCTTTTGGATTCAACAAACTCGGCATTGCTCAAATGGTTTGAAAATATCAATCTATAACTTAATGAAATCTATATTAAGAGCACGATGCCTTGATCTCATATTTTTAGAGTGACTATTTTTATTGTGATTATTTCAAATATAAAACGAGGAATTGGAGGGTTGTTTTAGGAAAGATTTAAAATTAACTCAAGAATTTACGTAAATTGGAAAACGTTGAGTAACTTTCAGCACTATTTATTATGAAATTTTAAAACTAACCTACTTCATTTGCTTGTTTTTATTTCAGTTATCATAGATGAGCAGTTTTCTATTCTATTCAGGGGTTTTGATATCGGGAAAGCAACCATTTTAGATCCGATTCCAATTGTGAATTAACTCGCTGCTGTTTCTACAAATTGTATTTCTGTTTCAACTAAAAGAATATGAAATTGCTGCTGTAAAATCCACAAACCATTGTACTCTGAATGTGTTGGGATACAAAGGGTGTGTCGACAATTATCTACGTGACGCTGTAGCGCTTTCAACTTGCGATGCTGACGTGACCTGCATGCTGTGTCCTACTTCACAATTGTGCTGTGATTTGTTGAGTGTTTCATCATTATCACGCTATTTTTTAATACACTGACAGTATTGTTTACTATAATTAAGATTAGTTAACACAGCATACATGGCAAATTTTATTTCTTTTTGTCGATTGGTATCTGTATATTTAACCTGTTTCATACCGAATAATAAAATGGCAGAATTATACTTCCCTTTTTATTGAAATAAAACCACTTTGTAATAGATTCAAATTTAGTCCGACGTTTCTTTTTTTATTTATTTCTACTGTTCAGCGCCACTCTCTGCTCGGTCGAAGATGTTTGGCGAGGTTGATACCTCGTACTGCAAGTATTCATGGCCAAGATAACCATTCATTGTCAGCCCCCCCAGACAAGTGGCAATTCGTTGCTCGGCGTATCATGAAATAGAATGATGAATGTATAGGATTTGACGTTTTTGAAATTCGTTGACGCCTGTCATAAACGTCAAATCCCATACATTTGGCGTTCTATTCTACAAAACGCCGGCCGACGAATTGCCACTTGTCTAGAGGGGCAGGTAAGCTTCAACTTATTTTGTTAAACTTATTTCCTTATCATTAAGCGTCGGTGAATTTCGTGTGGTTATAGGAGTTGGCCTTACGATCGAGAGTTCCCAGGTTCGAATCCTGGCTAATTGCACTACCGACGTGAACCCACTCCTAGCGCAAACAAGTTCGGGGGGTTAGAGGGAATATTTGCTATTTCGGTTGCTAATATTATTTAAAAAAAAAAAATACTTGTCTTCGATACCCTTGCAAGCTGTTTCAAATGTAGCAATCATTTATGATAATAATCACTATTTAAGTAGGTCGTTCTGTCACATTCCTGATTATTCCTCTTCTACCCTTTTAATAGAATAGTTAGTGTAATAAAAGTGACCTTAGCAAATGTAACATTGAGAGTTGAGACCTGTTTTTTATATAGCGTACGTTCAACCAATGGTAAGTTTTATTTCGCGTCACGCAAGGATTGCACGTCAACAATTACTACGTGACGGTGGTAACGCTTTCAAGTTCGCACTACACGCTGTACGTGATCCGCATTGCGGACTCCAGTATTCACACTTTTACAAAAGGAGACGGGGACTTCTGGGCCAAAATTGTAATGAGTTGAGATATGACTTAAAAAAAGCGGTATTTTTTTCTATTTCAAAATATTAAAAAACCAGCTCAATTGAAAGTCTGGAAGACGAGAAATCTTAAAACTAAGTTTATTCCACTAGCAAAATAAAATATCGATTACTAAAAATTATTTAAACAATATTGCGTATTTAAACACTTGCATCACAATTTGATATTAAATCAATCAGAGTGAACAAAACTTAATCATAATAATAATAATAACCATTTAAAATACCAAATAATAGTGTAATAAAAATAAATTCTGAATCGATTTCCGTTAATCGATTAATTATTTCTTGTGTTTATCAACTGCATTTTTAAGCTGTGACAGCTGACAGCTCCATTTGCAGTCAATCAGTTTATTTATTCAATCTTCAAAATTAATTATTTTATCGAAAAATTGTATATTTACACGGCTTATGGGATATACAATTGTTTATAAAATATGTACAAAAGTATGCTATATCAGTATGCTGTATCAGTTTATTGGTTTAAATCCAATGATCAATTGACTTCTGCGTTTTGAGTATTTCCAGTTGATTTCTTGATTATATTCCCTTAACAGTGATTTCTCTTTACGGATTTCTCAGCTTGCTCCTGGTTACCTTAAAGTACAATGATAAACTTGTTTACTTGTTTGAGTTTTGCTCGGTATTTTGGATTTTGACATGGATCTCTGTGTGAATTGTGGCATAGAAAATGAAGTAAATAAGGTAATATATTTCCACCTGCGCACTTCTTAGACAATACTCTAATTATTATTGAAGAAGAATAAAAGATCATTATTATTTAAAGTGTTTTTTTTTTTAACATAACATCCTTGTACTCCATATCTTTAAAATCTCTTTGTAAGTTTTCGTACATTATCCCTGAGTAAAATATAATACAGTACAATTTAAAAGTATTTTAAGATAAAAAAATGACCACTTTCTATTAAAACACCACAGAAATCACAGTTCTAAAATGTCAATTTCTTGCATAACCTCACTTTTACTAAATCTCTTATAACTCTGCTCTCAGATATCCAAAATCTGCAGAATTTTCAGGGATGGTTTAATAATTTATATGCTCTTAGTTGATACCACCCTCATCTTATTACATTTTTGGCCCAAGAATGTATGAAAGCCTCCCCATCTCCTTTTGTGTAAATATAATAAGGTTGCATACATTTGCCATTTGAACATCTATGGTAGTAGTTAGAGGCAGTTGGAGCCCTAAAAAGTCTAACAACTGGTCTAGCTGCAATGCTTCGATGTCACCCAATAACGCTATTGGGTTGTGGATGTGGAGGTCAGATGGCAATCGCTTCACGTAAAATATCGAAGTCAAATCAAATCCGCAGATGGACTGGTAAAGCGGACCTCAGACTCGGAGGTGAAAGCTTCGGATGCGACTGGAATTAACCACGGTAGATAATACTATCTACAAATAGTATTAGATAGATAGTATTACCGTGGATTAACGCTACGATGAAGAAGATAATAAGGTTACATACAATACACACATCGCACCCCTATTCAAACAAAGAAATAACTCAAAATTACGTATTTGTGGGAAAACGCAAATAAAGTTTGACACCTTCGCGCAGTGTACTTCAATATTTAATTAAAAATAAAGTAAATGAGATAAGTACGTTTTAAAAATAGAAATGGATAATTTGATAAAGATAGCAATTAATTGTTATAGAGAATATCCTTATTTATAAACATAGGTAATTTATTTATATTAATTAAAAAAAAGTTCGTACTTAATTCAGTTTATGATAAAATATTTTTTCAGTACATTCGAAATGGCACCATGTAAATCAAAATAATGCAGTTTTATTATACAATTATTTATAAGTTTTTGATGTGTTTACTTTTATTTCAGTTTTTTATTTAAATTAACATTAATTTAATACTTTTCCAAAGTAGATAAAGTAATATTATATAATATTACTAGCTTTTGCCCGCGGCTCCGCCCGCGTGGATGTCGGTTATCGCGACCAAACATAGCCTATGTCCTTTCTCGAGGTCTAATCTACCCCTATACCAAATTTCATTAAAATCGGTTCAGTGGTTTGGGCGTGAAAGCGAGACAGACAGACAGACAGACAGACAGACAGACAGACAGACAGACAGACAGACAGAGTTACTTTCACATTTATAATATTAGTAGGGATAATTAACAAACAACAAAAAGGTGCGTATAGATCACGTTGGCCACACCCGTATCGATGCGTGCCTCTACAGGTCTCATAGCGGTGATCTGGGCAAGGCTCAACTGTATGAGCATCTGCAGCGGTCGGCGGACAGGTTAATCGAGCAGTATCCTACCGCGGACTTAGTGTTCTTGGGGGACTTCAATGCTTACCACGTGGAGTGGTTGAGGTCCACCGAAACTGATTTTGCGGGAAGGGCTGTACACAACTTCGCCTTGACCTATGAACTCTCACAACTGGTGCATTCTATCATTAGAATACCAGACATCGACACCCATTGAAGCTATACTGGACCTTCTGCTGACTACGAGCCCGGATGAGTGCTCCGTGAATGTGGATGCACCACTCGGTACTTTGGACCACTGCTTTGTCCCGGCGCAAGTGACTCTCGCGGGGCTTGAACCATCGCGGCCAACAGCTCTTACCAATAGCTACCTCGAGGTCCAGTAAAAAAGCAACCGCCAGGGTTAAGTTTGAATTCATCGGCGGAATTGGCGAGCGTCTTGCGCGGTACCCATCAGGTAGTCGTGCTTTTTGGTGCTCGCCAAAGCTGCCGAGGGAATCTTCTGCCAGTCCTGTCTTCCGTCACTGCAAAAACCCGACGGTAGTCTGGCCCATGGCGCTAAGGAGAAAGCCGATCTCTTGGGTTATCTCTTTGCGTCAAACTCGACTATGAACGACGGGAACTCCGAGCCGCCTATTATTCCCAGCTGTGGTGCTTCCATACCTGAAGTAAAAGTCACGCAACGGGTGGTCCGGCGTAAACTTAAATCCCTAGATGTTCGGAAGTCAAATGGGCCGGATGATGTACTGGCGATGGTGCTTAAGCACGGTGCCCCTGAGTTGTGGCCAGTGCTTACACGCCTTTTCGCGCTCTCCTATTCCACGAGACAGGTGCCGGCTTCGAGGAAGACTGCATTCGTGCATCCTGTGCCTAAGAAAGGCGACAGAACAGATCCATCCAATTACAGGCCTATCGCTATCACCTCACTTCTCTCGAAGGTGAGAGTGGTGGAGCGTATGATTAATACACAGCTCCTGAGATACCTTAGTGGTAACGATCTCCTGAGCGACCGCGAGTACGGTTTTCGTCACCGTCGCTCTACCGGTGACCTCCTATTGTATCTCACTAACCGATGGGCGCAAGCCATCGAAAGTCAAGGTGAGGCACTAGCGGTCAGCCTAGATATTGCGAAGGCCTTCGATTGGGTCTGGCACAGAGGTCTTGCGAAGTTGCCACGCTATTGACTCCCCATAGGACTATGCGTATGGATTGCCAGTTTTTTGTCCAACAGAAGTATTCAAGCCGTCGTCGATGGCAGTTGCTCGAACTGCATGGACATAAACGCTAGAGTTCTACAAGGCTCCATGTTGTCTTCGACCCTGTTTCTGCTGCATATTAATGACATGCTGTCTGATGGCTCCATCCATTGTTATGCAGATGATAGCACCGGGGACACGTATTACATGGGCCGTGAAAATATCCCTAGGTCTGAAGTGGAGGAGAGTTGCAAACAACTTTGTCCGAAATCAAGACTACTCTCTCTGGAGTATCCGATTGGGGACGACTAAACTTAGTCCAATTCAACCCCACTAAGACACAAGTAATATGTGTATTCACCGCTAAGAAGGCTCCATTTGTTGTAGCGCCGCAATTTCTGGGCACAGCGCTTATCATTACCACAAGTATCGGGATACTTCGTGTCGACATCTCCAACGACGTCCAATACTAAAGTCATCTGGCAGACAAGGTCAAGTTGGCATCAAAGAGACTTGGGTTGCTCAACAGAGCGAAGCAGTACTTCACAGTGGGGCACCGGCTCCTCCTATAAAAGGCGAAGGTTCGGCCCCACATGGAGTACTACTGACACCTTTTTGCCGGAGCGCCTGCGTGCCAGCTTGACCCTTTTGACTTGGTGCGAAGAGGGGCGTTGAGGCTTGTCGGCAATCCCATACTTACAGGCGATGTAGAACCTCTCAGTCTCAGAAGAGACTTTGCCTCACTGTGTGTTTTCTACCGCCTATATTACAATGGTTTGTGCTCAGATTAACTGTTTGACATGATGCCCACAGCTACATTCTATTCTCGCACCTTTCGCCATAGGCGGGGAATTCATCCTCACACATTGCAACCGGAAACGGTGTGCACTGTGCGGTATGAAAGGAAATTCATCCCTCGCACACTCAAGCTGTGGAATGAACTCCCCGCGGTGGATTTCCCAAGCGACTAAAATAATATGGGGCTTCTCAAGAAGGACATTAGAAGGTATCTTTAGGGTCGGCAGCACGAGTGTGACGCCCCTGGTGTTGCATACTTCCATAGGCCACGAACCACTTTCCAACAGGTGGGCCGTGTGCTTATCTGCCACCTAAGTGGTTTAAAAAAATATGGCTGTATGTTAGTTGAATAATGTATTAAATTAAAGAAATAAAAAAATGTTCGTCGCGAAATTAATAATAAGCAGAATCAACTAAAAAATCTATGATGATTCCCGTGGATTTACAGTAAAAAAGTAAAACAAGTCGTATTATTATTCAGTCCATTTTAAAAAATTTAAAATAAAACTGCAATAAGTTGAACAGGAATTAAAAAAACTCACATTGTTTCAAATGAAACAGAATTAAATCGAAAATTGTAGGTACAACTTATAATATTTTTACTAATAAAGCGAAATAAGTTTTAAATAATGCACTTTTAGATTAAATAATAAACAATGTTATAGTTAACTGCCAGCAATGCACCGAATTATTTTGTTTTATTTCACTTTTATTCCTACAAGCAACGATCCGACCTCATACGGAGCTGGCGCATCAATGAATCGTTCACTTTACCGGTACCAACTTGTTCACGCGCGTTAGTGAGAAAGAGACGGACTACGTTTTATCTTGCTCAATTTGATCGTATTGCAATGGCTGTTCGAGTGAAACCTTTCTCCTAGTAAAGTTATTACACTTTTTGATGAAATCTCATAAAACATGAATTTTGAGTTATTTCTTTGTTTGAATAGGGGTGCGACATACTGCACTGATACTAATAGTCCCGTGTCTTTTAAGCAGGGCGTATAAAGCTGAAGACCACCATTATTGTAAAACATTGTCGATGCCTGTAATGATGACTCTCTTTCCCAAAACTTTGCCTTCAGCTTACTATAAGGCGAGGTGAATTTCGTATGTCCAAAAAGGATTTTGGAAAATCTTTTAGTTAAATTCAGTTTCTTAAAAGCCTTGTGGTCTGAATAAACCTGATCTAAGTGAATATAAGGTGTAATAACCGCAAAGATCACTACGCCCTGTTTTATACCTTTCAGCAGTAAACGTCTCGTGGCTTAAATGATGACAGATTTTTTTTTTCCAAGAAAAAAAATGTTTGCCATTATCTCTTTCACACCACACTGCTTTTGTATATCTAAATGCATCTTTCTATCCCAAAATATTGCGTTGTAAATAGGACAGAAGTCGGTACTAGGCTCTTGACCCTGTCTGCCTTGAAGAGAAAAAAGATAAAAAAATAATGTATTGATTTTCATGACACCTAGTCGAGGTCAGACAGAGAACTTCAAAGTTATAAGGGTTTTATGAATTACAGAAAAAATAGCACAAATGATCTACCATTAAAGGTATTACAGGTCATTTTTAACAATAATATAATGTTGACTTCATATATCTTAACATTCGTTGACGTTAGATATTTGTCACGTAGAGAAATTCAAAGTTTAACGGCAATTTAAGTGTCCCATTATTATAATGTCGTATGAAATGAATCGTTTTTTCATATAGGCTCTGTATCAAAAAGGTTGAACTTTTTTCAGTACAATTTTGTGGGAATACCTAAATTAATATAATTTTAGGTTTCTTTAGCTCTGATGGAGAGGTCTCGGGTTCGACTCTATGTAATTTTTTATAATGTTGTGATCGGTCCTTTCTAAATGTGTAAAATTTCAAATCAATCAGATTGAAGTAATATTCAATCTAAATCTAAATCAAATATCAAGCTGATAAAAACGTTTTAAAAACCTAATGCGGATTTCTACAGCCTACTTAATAGTATAATAAAAGCTTAGAGTATCTATCTTAAAAGTTATGAAGAAGGACAACAAGATGGTAGTTGATGCTATTACCAATCTCCAGGGAGTAGTTTCGAATGTTGGCCATTATTGCTATTGGTGAACTGACAGTGGCAGATTTCTGTGACAAATGGAACACGGAGTTATGAAAATTTTATTTCTACTGCAATGTGTATATTCATTTTAAATACATATAATTGTTTTTTACCTAAAGTATTGGAATTTCATTTTTCTTAATTTGAATTTCAATAAGTTATAATATGGGCATGAACTCATGACAAAATGTCCATTTAACGGCAATAGGCTCATCCCAATTACGTGGCCTGGACCCGAAAATTACAGTTAAATTATAAAAAAGGAAAGAACGAATAGTATTTTTAGGGTTCCGTAGCCAAATGGCAAAAAACGGAACCCTTATAGACTCGTCATGTCTGTCCGTCTGTCTGTCTGTCTGTCTGTCTGTCTGTCCGTCCGTATGTCACAGCCACTTTTCTCCGTAACTATAAGGCCTATGCTGTTGAAACTGGTTGTCTATTGTTTAACCGAAGATTATATGCCATAATCATCATATTCCCGAATTTCATTTACCCGAATTTCATTTGCCCGAATGTTTTGTTTGACCTAAAAGACATATGACATACTTTTAATTGCCTGAAACTTAGATACCATAACATACGAGTGCCATACGTATTGTTTTACATATTTTTATTTGCCATAATAATTATTAGACATAATATTTGAACGCCATAATGATTATTAGACATAATATTTATACGCCATAATGATTATTAGACATAATATTTTCTTCTTGCTCTTTCTGGCTGTCGATGTCGATGGGTGTGATGGGTGGATGGGTTAATGGTCATAGTTCTGACCTAACTCAAATGGCACCTAACCAAACTACTTCTGGGTGGTTTATAAAAAAATAACCACGAAGGGAATAGCGGGGCCTATTCGCTCGCTTCGCTCGCTCAAACGACCCCGCCATCCCCTTCTAACCTAACCTATCCGAGTCGGGGTGCCCTAAAGTCCCGATTGCATCCAGTTTCACCTGATATAACAACCGTTACACACTGTCACTGTTACACAACGTCGATGGCAGTTGATTTTATGGCATATGATAATTATGGCATGTGATAATTATGGCATGTGATAGTTAGGGCATCTGATAATTATGGCATGTGATAATTATGGCATGTGATAATTAGGGCTTACAATGATTCTGACAAATGATGTTATGGTAAGTGACTTTATGGGAAACAAAGATTCTAGCACGTGATTAATATAGCAAATAAGAGTAGGGCAAATGAATATTATGTCTGTTAATATTATGGCTGTTGACTATTATGGCAAATGATATTAGGATAAATAAAATTCGGGCAAACGGCGGTATACCGTTGAAACTTGGTAAAAATGTATTCTGTGAACCGCATTAAGAATTTCACCCAAAATTAAAAAAAGGCATTAAATTTTGGGGGTCCCCATACTTAAAACTGAAACTCAAAATTTTTTTTTTCATCAAACCCATACGTGTGGGGTATCTATAGATAGGTCTTTAAAAATGCTATTGAGGTTTCTAACATAATGTTTTTCTAAACTGAATAGTTTGCGCGAGAGATACTTCCAAAGTGGAAAAATGTGATCCAGTCAGTAGTTTTTTTTTAATACGTCATAAACCGCAATTTTCGCCTTTGCTACTACGGAACCCTTCATGGGCGAATCCGACTCGCACTTGGCTGATTTTATTTATTCCACACATAATTATACCTACAGGCAATTTTTAGAAAAATATGGTTTTTAATATACCTCTGCCTACCCCATCAGAAATTTGTGAATCAATAATGCACTAAATGAAAATCAATAATGCCCAAAATTAGATAAGTCCTAAAATTATGAGATACATTGGACATCTGTATTTTAATCTTTATTGTTAATAACACTTCAAAATGATGGTTTCGAACCCAATCGCAAGTATTAAAATCACCATTCATACAAAATGACAGATAAATTTAAATGTAACATTGAATAATATTCACAGCTTCATGTACGCTGAAACTACCAACAAAATGTACCATTCCCAGGACAAATTGACAGTGGGAATCTGCAGTCCGGACAGCCTTCCTCGGCGACTGATTATTGCATTTCAATATTCAATATTCTAGATGGACTTGCAAGTTTCCTATCAGAATTAGTTTCGAACTTCAGTATTTAGTTTTAAACAAAGAGATGGGCTGTCGATTTTCATAGATTAGATATTAATAACTGCCCCATTTAGTAAGATTGGGTAATTGTAACGTTTGTGTTAATCGATGAAGCCTATATTTGGTACTTTAGTTGGCGGTATAGATATAAGTCCTAATAGTCCAGCCCTGTTTATTTTAGAATAGAATGACGAATGTATGGGATATAACGTACATCACAGTCGACAACTTGTTTTTAATATAGGACACGTCAATTGACTTCGCCTCGTCTGATGGTAAGCTGAAGGCAAAATCTCGGAAAAGAGGGTCACCATTGTAGACACGTACCATGTTACAATGGTGGCACTCAGCTTGATGGCCTCCACAGATGCTTTTTCACACCCCACTTAAAGGACCCGGGACTGTAGGAAGAGGGAAACACGTGAACTGATCCGGAATTCCAGGACTTAAGGGTGCGGCAGAAGAAGGAGTCGCCGAACCGCTTGGTTCTTGATAAAATATTCTGCACCGTATGCGGGTGGCATTTAAGTCCTGCACGTGTTATCCTATATGTATAGGAAAGGAGAGGTGTCATATACGTCAAATCACATATATATTCATCACCATATTCTACAATACGACGACCAACGAATTGCCATTTGTCTAGGTGGGAAGGAAATATTCGATTGCAAATCTGTTTTCTCTATAAGTGTTAAACTATTTAGGAAAAACAGTTTTACCTCTAAACGTATTTAAAAATAGAGAAGGTTCTACGAGTATATAGAACGTTGTTAAAAGAGATGATTCACTAGACTGGTTGTCTACCCAGACTAATTAAACAAGATGAAAAAAGACAACAAATATAAGAAAGAAACGGTCTGACATATAAGTGGTTTAAAAATCGAAGGTACGCATTTTTTTAACACTGAGATATTTATTTTATATTTTACAAATCCATACACGACGATCAGCAGCGCGAGTGTGACGCCCCTGGTGTTGCACGCGTCCATAGGCCATGGTAACCACTTTCCATCAGGTGGACCGTGAGCTTGTCTGCCACCTAAGTGGTAAAAAAAAAGTTAAAACTAAATCAAAACAGCAAAAAAGAAAATACCAAATGTATTAATACAATTACTTTCGCAAAATGAATTAAAGATTGAACTTCCCTCCTAGAGATCCGATTCTCAGCACTCCATGGATTCACCGTGCGGTGCGACTAACGAATTGCCATTTGTCTAGGTGGGAAGGAAATATTCGATTGCAAAACCGTTTTCTCTTTATGTGTTAAACTATTTAGGAAAAACAGTTTTACCTCTAAACGTATTTAAAAATAGAGAAGGTTCTACGAGTATATAGAACGTTGTTAAAAGAGATGATTCACTAGACTGGTTGTCTACCCAGACTAATTAAACAAGATGAAAAAAGACAACAAATATAAGAAAGAAACGGTCTGACATATAAGTGGTTTAAAAATCGAAGGTACGCATTTTTTTAACACTGAGATATTTATTTTATATTTTACAAATCCATACACGAGGCGAAGTCAATTGACGTGTCCTATATTAAAAACAAGTTGTCGACTGTGATGTACGTTATATCCCATACATTCGTCATTCTATTCTAAAATAAACAGGGCTGGACTATTAGGACTTATATCTATACCGCCAACTAAAGTACCAAATATAGGCTTCATCGATTAACACTAATGTATTAATACAATTACTTTCGCAAAATGAATTAAATAAATAAATAAATAAATAAAAAAAAATAAAAATAAAAATAAAAATCTTTTATTGCAGACAACAAAGGCCCATATTTTGTTAGTACATACTTATTCCTAATGTCTATGTTAGTAATATATTATAAGGTAGGTAGGTATCCACAGATGTGCCGCATCACTTGATAGATTCATCAAGCCACATGTAGCTTGATGAATCTACCAAAGGCAGGCCCATCCATCCTCTCCGCAAACACTCCCAGAATGCTGTTGGTGCTCCCCCTGACCCTACGCAGCAATGAAGCTATTTTCATGCGCATCAGAGCGTGAAAGTCATCGGTATGCGCATCCGCGAACATACCAGACGCACTGCAGTAAGGTGGGAGCCTCAACAGCATCCTGAAAGTGTTATTGTACTGTACACGCAGCGTGTTGACTGCTCTATGAGTGTGGTTGAACCAGAGGCTGCTGGTGTAGAATGTCTGGCAATACGCCTTGAACAGTGTAATTTTAACTGGTACAGTACAACCAGCAAACCTTCTAGCCACCATGTTCCCCCTCACAGCCAACGCCCTGCGTTCCCTTTCCAAGTCCAAGTCATCTCTTAGATCCTCGGTAACAATATGACCCAAGTATTTAAATTGTTTCACTCTTTTTAAAAGTGCACCATTGAGTGTAACAGCAGGGACATGTGATGGACTTTTATTTACTCCTCTAAACACCAACATCTCACTTTTCACAGGGTTGTACTTTAATCCATGTCTCTCAGCATACCTCTCGCAAATACTTAAGAGTCTTCGTATACCATTAATTGATGGGCACAGCAGCACCATGTCATCAGCATAACTTAAGTTATTAATGCAGGTGCCATCTATATGACATCCGACATGCGTGCTGCTGAGCTCAACAAGTAAATCATTTACATAGATGTTGAAAAGTCTCGGGGAGGTAAGACCTCCTTGTCTTACACCACATTCGAGCACATATGGGTCCGATAAAGCATTTGACCATTTCACAAAATTTCTTTGATTATCATACCATACAGTTAATATTGATATCAATGAATCAGGCACATTCATTGCTTTAAGCTTTCTCCATAACACATTATAAGACACCAAGTCAAATGCTTTTGACAGGTCCAGGAAACAAGCATACACTGGTGTTTTCCTATCCGTATAGTATTTGACAGTGTGCTTCAATGCAAAAATGGCACTCTCTGTAGATAGCCCTGGGCGGAACCCAAATTGAGAGTCATGTAACTTTACATATCTGCTTAGATGTGAGTCAAGCACACTGTCAAACACTTTGGCAATCACTGTAGCCAGGGATATAGGCCTGTAGTTACCCTTATGTGCTATGTCTCCCGTCCTGTCCTTCACAATGGGCACAACCACTGTATCTGACATCTCTTGTGGTAAGTGAGAATGACCAATACATAAATTGAAGAACATAGTTAATACTCTGGGCAGATGCACCCCAGCATTTTGAAGATGTTCGATGCTAAGTCCATCCTTACCTGGAGATTTGCCCCTTTTCATTTCTTTAATGACAGTTTTTATCTCTTTACATGTAAATATAATGGGAGCCCCCAGTAGCCTGAACTCAGCATCGCTCATCCCTGCCCTCGACTCAAGAGGAGAACTCACTTTAAAATGTTCCTTGAAGATATTTGCTATTTCAGTACAATCGTTAGTACCTTCCACACTAACTGGAAGGCTTGGGCTGTTATTTAATTTTTTTGTACTCTTCCAAAATGCTGAAAAAGATTTTCTAGCATGATGTGAGGCCAAGATATCCATCTCTATTTGATTTTGATTCTTAATACACCATCTTAATTTTGCCTTAAATATTTTACGAGCCAGCCTCATATCTTCAAAGACTGGTCCACTGTCAGGTTGACCATGCCACTGCCACTCTCTAAACTTAAGTCTTGCCTGCACATGATAGACCTTTACATGTTTGTTCCACCCTTTTATTGGCTTATTTTTTTTACTAATACCAATTGGGGATTTACCATTACTGTTAGTAGCAGCTTCACATAATATACACACAATGTTATTATACATTTTATCCAACAAAATTTTGTGTTCAGCCTTATTACAAAAAGAATCAGCACATTGAGTAAATTCTATGGGAAAATCTATTTTCTTTAAATTATCATTACATAGGTTTAAGTATTTATTTATCTCATCTGCATTACGTTCCCCCCAGTAAGTGCCATTGTATGTAGATCTAATATTAAAAGTTTTTTCTCTAATTACATTTACTTTACATTCCAGTTTCAATGGAAAATGGTCAGATGAATATGAATCATACATAACCTCAATGTTTACAATTGTCTTGCTTGCTGACTGTGTAACAAGACAGTGATCAAGCCATCGCTTGCTCCCAGACACTTCACAACTGAATGTATAGGTCTTTGATAACATACCAAGATAGTCTATGTCTGCACATAGTAATTCTTGTTCTAAACAAAAACTTAGGAGTTCATGACAAAATAACTCACCTGGGTGGGCATTGAAATCCCCTAATACAAATACTGTTTCAATATTACTGTTTTGTATAATGGAATACATTTCACTAAGACATTCTGTGAAGTAGGGAAGGTTGTTTTTATCTTGTGTAGGCATATACATGTTCACAACCATGAAACATTTACTGTTCACTACTACTTTGATTGCATTTAGCCTATCACTGTCACATTGTATTACAGACACACAACTAAATGCACTCTTTCTCCATAAGATGGCAAGGCCTCCATATGGCCTACCTTTACATATACCTGCTGAGGTATCCACTGAAGACTTGGCTGTGTAACAAAAATCTAAATCTATGTTTTCAAGGAAGGCTAGGTCATGTGGGTATAACCAGGTTTCTTGTAGTAATACAATGTCAGCCTCCTTACACAGCCCACGTATACTTTTCACTGATGTTTTCACATTTTTGCAGTTAAATGTGATAATGTTCAAAAGCTTATCTGTCATTTGAATTTGTCAAAATAATATCCCCAGCACACTGTGTGCTGACAGGTCTATGCTTGTGACCAAAGATCACAAAGCGCCGATATGCTATACCATCTGGCCAAAAGTCTTCATGCATAAATAAATCAACTTTGTCTTTGGGGACAAAGATTTTAAAGGAGTTGTACTCTTTCTCCACCTTCATAGCCATCTTTTCCACAGTAATATTACTTATTCCTGACTTGGTGTTGACATATTTAGTGACGTCACTAGCTGTTACCTCCTTTGCAACATGATAAATATAGATAGGTACTTTAATTTCAGCCGCTTTAAAATTCATAGTCGGGTCGACCACCCCTTTGCCCTTATTTACCACAAATCTATTTTTATATTTCTTTCTCTGCACCTTTATCCAGGCACCATCCTGCTTCTCCCCTTTCCACTCACCTTGTTTTAGCATGTCAGCCATAGTTTTGGTACTTCTCTCCGCAGCCTCCCTATTCTCATCCGCTTTCAGTTGCGGATACTGTGGGGGATGACCAGATATTATATCACCTGTCAGTCTGTTTGCGGCCACTTGAGCAGGTTCCGGACTAGTACACCTTACAACATCTCTTTCATTACTGTAGTGAGGTACTTTTTCACTTGTACTGGCACCTTCCTTATTCGCTATGTTTGCTTCCTTCACTAACGATTGCCTTTTCGGTACATTACATGAGGTACCCTCTGCTGTAAAATTGTTATTAGCAAATTCACGGTAAACTGTTTCCGGTGAAGATAGTACATTATTTTGAATGCTATTCAAACTAATATCCCCTAGTGCAGTTCCTCTAGGATCAGTTACACTCACACCATCAAAACTTTCCCGCAAACAAGCTCCCCTTCTAATGTTCACATTATCTTCGAAATTTTTGTTATCAGTCGCATTCTTTACTGTCTCCATTTCACATTTTAACATATTTAGCTGATCAGAAGTAACGTACTGCTCCTTTATCGTATTTATATCACGCTGCAATACTAAAAGGTCCTTCAGTATTTTGGTTACATCAACATGGTCGAAAACAATTGGCGGCAATTTTTGCAACTCGCGAGCCACGAAGACAGGAATTTCATCAGGATCTATTACCTTCAGGGTTGAAATAATATCGTCAATGTTCCGACGCGTTTTACCATCTCTTTTTCGAATTCTCTTCATTTTTGTTACCGAGGGTATTGATTCAAATAGCAAATTTTTTGAACAAAGATTGAACTTCCCTCCTAAAAAACACCTGTTATCTGATATCTTGAAAGTTGATTTTCAAATCTCACACACTCTTTGCCACCAATCTAAAGTCAACCACAAAATCAAAGTGGTAGAGCCCCATCTCATCAACGAGCATTCCAAAACAAACTCAGGTGTTATTCAGTAGGGAAACCTTTTGGTTCGTTTCATCACACATACATAGAGCCTTTCAGTGGTCCGTGCCCACAATCAAAGGAATCGGAAACATCACGATTATTCAACCGAATAAATACGCCGCAGACAAAGTGGTGGAGCTTAAAATTTCAACGGGAACGCTGTGTCAGCCCGTAAAAGGTTCCGGGTTGTAGTCCCGATCTAGATTTAAAGAGCTGACCGGTTGGGGGCTGCAAGCAAATGTTTATAAGACTGCATGTGAGAAGTTATAGATGCGGTAGTTTAATTTAACTTTCAAATATTTTTTGCAATCATCAAATCATTTATTCGTTGAATTGACAGAACGCTTTAATGTCTCAATGATTTCATTTTATCTACTAAACTTTACGTTGTGTAAATTTTTCTAATACACAAGTTTTATATTATATACCTATAAGATAGAATCCGTTAAAAAGTGGTTTTATTTCAATGAGTGACATTCGCGTAAACTTTAGAAAATATTATATAAGTTTTTATTATATACAGGTTTTTCCCAGAGGTCCAATATTGTTTTTAGGAACAATATTATAATGAATTATTAATTTTTTAGGGAGATAGAGTGCATCTTTTAGCACGGAAAAGCTTGTTTGTTGTGTAAAATTGTGTAATGTTGTTAAGTATATAAATTCAAAAATTATAAACTATGTACAATGTACTTCACGTGTAAGCGTATCTCTTTATAGAGATTCATTTCATTCTGGCTCATTTTATTTTTCTAAAACCGTATCAAAAATTCTCTTTTACCGTACTGTCACATCCAAAACTCTTTATCCCTCTATTCCTGGCTTTCGTGGATAACAGCTTCAGCCCCTACATGCTCCTGTATCGAGGATCGATGTCGTGCTCACACACGACCTATTTACAGAGTTACGACTATGTAACTTACTCCCAACTATGTGTATGTAAATTTAGTAGTGGACACTTGGTTTGCTTCTTGGATAACGGAGTAACAGGTAAGATGAACTGGCGTGAAATGTTGATGACGTAAGCGTTCTCATATATTAGACACATTAGTTATCGATGGCTCGTGGTTTATGATTGTGTACCATCATGAACTCTTGGATCGATTTCCTGGTAGTAAAAATGTAACTGACAACTCCTGTTAGAAAAAATATAGTAAAAGTACGTTTTTAAAGGTAGTATCTTATTTGTCTTGAAAGGTAATTTCTTGTATTTTATTTAGAGCGATTACATCGTATCTATAGTCACGATCATACAAAATAATAATCCTGTCAATATTTGTATTTGTTTCCATTAAAATCATATTCACTATTTATTATTTTTTGATATTATTATTTTTATTTCTAAATTACTATTTTTGACATCAGTTCAACTTAACCTAAGTTTACCTTCTGCTTACCATCTACTAAATCGAATACCAATACCTAGTAAATTTCACAGTGAAGCAAAATACTACTTCGTTAAAAGCCACGAAAAGGGAACATTGCGTTATCAAGATTTACAATATAAATTCAGTTTAAAGACAATACAGTTTGTAGAATTTATAAAAGCGACGCTGTTTTCTCTACGACTCGGAACAAAAATTTCTCGTTTTATCAAAGTTGTTGCAAACATAGCCTCTGACTGTCAGACACTGTGCACCTGCAATTTCAGGCTTTTAGTCTTTAGATCAAATGTTCTAGAAACAACGCCGCTTATTTATTTTTGTTTCACTATTTCACTTTAACCTGATTTCGTACTTTCACGTATTTGAGAAAAGATTTAAATGAAAGTTGTGTTTTTTAATAGAAAACGTTGGGATATTGAAATAATAAAACAATATAAAATAAACCGCGACAGAATTTATTTAAAATAGTGTTCGAATAGAAAACGAACGTCACGTTTTTTTTTATGGCATAATTTTTTACTATATAACAATATTTTTCAACACACTTGCTTATAAACAAGCTTTTATTTCACCGCAATTAAGCACGGAATGACACCTATTATAAAACAGTAACTTTTTCATTGCTATTATTCACAAAAGTGAGTTATAGACATCTTTTTTTTAATTTCATTGATTAAGTTGCTTTGTTCTTAAAAAAGTTTTGATATAAAAAAGATCGTGTCCAATATTACAAACGAATTAATATACCTATTGCTTGCTCATTTCATGCAACTTCGTATTTTAAAAGATAATTTCAACTTGTAGTACGTGTTTAATAAACAAAACTTTCACTAAAATGTTTTTTTTTTCTCTGTGAGTAAGTATTTACAGAGAAAAAAAAAACATAATTCAAATAAGTAAGTAGATGACAAGGCAGCATGGTGATAGCACCTTAGCCTGTTCCGAAAGGAACAAATAAAAAAAATGTTAGATGCACGCGCATATTTATGACAAGTATGACAACAAAAAAATAGATTTTTACTATAGTGTTTTGATTGTGTTATGTAGTATTTTTAGTATTATTTTATTCGCAAGTGTGTTGAAAATAATCGTATGCCACTCGCGTGTATGGTGATTACCGTCCTCGGCTCTCTTAAGACCCTTACGCATTTATTTCAGTTAGTTTTAGTTTTATCTTTTTCGGCAATAGAATTTTTGATAAAAAAGAATATAATTATTAAATTCTTTTAAAATTATATCAAAAGGAGGGACTTTGCTTCGTGTGTGTATTTTTCCGCCTATACAATAGTTTGTGCTCAGGTGAATTGTTCAACATGATGCCACAGCTACATTGCATTATCGCACCGCTCGCGAGGGAATTCATTTTCACATAAATTGCGACCGGAAACGGGGTGCACTGTGCGGTACGAAAGGAACTACATCCCACGCATGCTCAAGCTGTGGAATGAACTCCTTGCTGAGGTTTTTCCAAGCGACTGCAATATGGGGTTCTTCAAGAAGGACATTAGAAGGTTTTTTCAGGGTGGGCAGCACGAGTGTACCGTCCCTGGTGTTGCATACGTCCATAGGTCACAGTAACGACCTCCCATTAGGTGGTCCCTGTGCTTGTCTGCCACCTAAGTGGTATAAGAAAATAGCACTTATTATTAAGGACAAGTACCAACAAACTGAAAGGTGTTTCCTATTCTGTCTGTAGCTTCGGTTTTCAAAGCTATTTTTCAGAGTCCGTCTGTCTATCCCATTTCCTCATTTATCTGCGTCGGTCATCCAGTGACGAACAACCAGATTGATAGATGTGCCGATGCATAAACTCACTAGAAAGTACGAACCAAAATATATCTAACCATTTTTAAGTATAAAGTTGATATATAGTGAAACCTATCTAAGCGAAACAAATTGAAAGATATTCCCTGCTAAACCATAATAAACTAACTTTTGTAAATTAACTTTTACAACTTAATTACAACAAATTATTCAAATCTAGAAAATCAGTCAATAGTAGATAGAGTAGTCTAACTGCAGAACTTCGATATCGCTGATTGGTTGTGTAGGTCATATGGCAGTCGCTTCACGAAAAATATCGGAGTTCACAGTTAGACTTGAAAGCCGACCCCAACTGAATTGGGAAAAAGCTCAGAGAATGATGATGACAATTAGTCAAAAGCAGTTTCAATAAAAAATACGAATAACAATTTATAGGACATCCCTACTAATATTATAAATGCGAAAGTAACTCTGTCTGTCTGTCTGTCTGTCTCGCTTTTACGACTAAACCGCTGAACCGATTTTGATGAAATTTGGTATAGGGGTAGATTAGACCTTGAGAAAGGACATAGGCTATGTTTGGTCGCGATAACCGACATCCACGCGGGCGGAGCCGCGGGCAAAAGCTAGTATTGAATAAATCACTTGTACTTTTCCACAATTATTTATTTATTTGAACTTTACCGGTTTCACCTTACGGCATTATCAAAAGTTTACAATGGTTTAAACTAAAAAACTACAATATTTTATGCGTCTTTTAAAAAAGCTTCAACTATTTTCCCCAAAATTTGGGGGAAAATTTAAATTTTCATAAACGTAATTATGTTTTGTAAAATAATTTATACATTATAAAATTAATTGTATTACAGTGAAATGTCAAATATAAAATATCAAGGAATTATAATTAAATTAAATTAAAGTAATTGTCAAATTAATGATGTCAAATGGATTACATACTTAGATTACAATATATAAAAATGTCAGTTACAACAATAAATTAATAAATTAAGATTACAACGAATTAATAACAAACGAATTTTTAGGAGATAAAGTATCGTATGCCCAGGATATATTATTGTAAGGGTTTATTATAATTATTATAATTGACAGCCTCTGTGGCGTAGCGGTAGTGAACGCGGCTGCTACGCAGGAGGCGCGGGTTCGATCCCCGCTCAGTGCCAATATTTGTATGCATGAATATAAATATTTGCATTGGTCTGGGTGTTTCTATGTATAATATGTATGTATTTACAAAAAAAAAAAAGTATTTAAGTATGTATATCCGCATTCTAGATTCCATAACACAAGCTAATTAAGCTTACCATGGATCTAGATTGCGTTGTGTAGAATGTTGTAGAATATTTGTAGAATATTATAATCATCACAACACATAACATAGATCTGGATAAAAAAACTGAGAGTTGCCTCAAAATCAAAAACTAAAAAAAAAACAAAATAAACAAACTAAGCATATTGTAAACGAGATTCCCATCACTAATTTTATATCAATCCCATTTATAGGCATGGGATCAGTGAGGAAATCTCATGACAAATTGATTGTGTTAACACTAAACTCGCCGTACTAGAAAACAGTGCCGAGGATTTTTCCGTGAAAATTCCAGCCCTTGACAACACTCCGTGACACGAGTAAGCACTTACGGCCATGATGCAGTTGTAGGGCGTTGTGTATTCTCCTACCCTTTGTTAGAAGCCATTTATTTTACTGTCTTATTCGTTTTAAAAGCATTTTCTTTACAACAGGAAGGAGTGCTAGAGCTGTTTGTATTTATGTGGAAGTTGTATATTTCACAGTTACTAGTATTTAGATGAACGCGTTTTCGTTAGTTAGAACTAATTGTACTAAATGATAGAACGGGTTTTCTGTAAAATGATCTAGATTTACTAAATGCCTATTTAACATAGAAAATTATCATAACTAGAATACACACATACATACATTTGTTATACTCACACCTGTAAATCCTCGAAGGGGTAGGCAGAAGTCTCGTAATCAAGTATCTTATTACCCACATTTCACCTACTTTTGATTGATTTACGGTCCCACGTAATAGTAGGCGATCCTATTGCCGTCGAGCGGGCAGTGGGCATATTATTTGAATTCACACACATTACAGGAGAACTGGCGTTGCCACTGGTTGAACTGGTAGAAACACACAATAACATTATTGTGTAGGTCATAGCGGCGGTACCATAGTGGTTATGGACCCGGCCTTACGATCGAGAGGCCATTAGCCCAAGGTAGATTAGAGTTCGAATCGTGGCCATTACAATACTGACAGAAAACTACTTCTTACACAAGGAATATAACTTAGCTTGAGGGGTTACTTGGAATATTAGTAATTTAGGTAATTAATATTCTGATGAAAAAACAAAAAATTAAGCTGTCGTGGTTTTTGACATTAGTATTAGAGTTGAATTTGACTAAGTAGAGATAGTAGTTATCCAAAATATAATAATTTCTTGAATTTTTCGGCATGTAGAGTGTTAGAACTGTATATAAAAGGAATTGCTTCAAAAAACTATGCTGCGAAACTAAATAAATCGTGATAAAATCTTTAAATAATTAAAAAATGGTTTTTTTTCAATGAGTTTTCAATTCACGTAAACCTCTAACTGTATATATTTTCTTCTTCTGCACTTTGCAATATGAATCTTGCACTTCCAGGTTTTATACGGTCAGAATAAAGCCTAGGCATTGTTTTGAAGTGCTCACGATTGATTAACAATCGAGGTTATTTGTTCTTGACAACCCTCTGCTTATAATTTATTAAATTGCTGTACCTTAATCCAGCCGGAGCCAGTCGGATCCGGCCGGATTGTTGGGCATCCGATCAAATCCGGTCGGACTGAAAATGACGCCGGATTGCATTTCCCAGGCACGCATGATCTAGCTTCTTTGTTTTAATAGCAAAATATTCCTTCTTATTTTCAAACGTCTTGAGAAAACCGCGCAATGAAAAATTTGCTGTATACTTTCGTATACTTTACGGCAAAATAGGGGTAAAAGTTCCGGATGGGATTTCTATGGTCACTAAGCGTAGTTACTCCTGTATTCTGTATCCTAACGTATGTCTTGGCAACTCTTACTGTGACCCTGTTTGATTTATAATACTACTCATAAAGAAGCTGTATTGTTAACAATAAAAATGCATTATGAAATAGTACAAACTTGGCACAAACCACTATTTATGGTTATTTTGCATAGCAACTAACCGGCTATCAGGGTTAGTAATGTTCTATGTTTTCATACATTAAACATTACCCGTTATATTTGAATTATTACACCATTATTGTGCAAAACGTGTAAATTTTCTACATTATGTGGTTATCGTGAGAGAACAGGGGCGAACTCTACGTTGTTCAAAGGGCCTATTTTGCTCGAGAGCAAATTGCTCAATCCAAATGTTGTGTATGTATGTATTACTTTATTTTCATTCATTTCTTCTGACAATGGGTGTTTATCCTACTAATATTACGAATGTTTGTGAAGGTTTATTACTCAATCACACTGAATGCATCTGGCAAGTATTTTGTACAGGGATAAATTTTAGTTTAGAATAACATATATAGGCTACCTTTATCTCTGGAATAGGTTTCAATGGAATGCGGGAACGGGATCAGAACGCGGGTTGAACTGCGGGCAATAGCTAGTTTCTTCATAATTTGTACAAGAATTTATTTTCATCTTAATTATCAATTTGGATAGCAAAATTATTAGTACATTATACTCTGGGACCGAAAATCATAGTTGGCGAAATGTGGGTGTTAATACATCTCTGCCTACCCCTTCGGGGATTACCGGCGTGAGTATATTTATGTATATATTAATTACTTTCGTAAATAGAAGAATTAGAATCCTGCAATCCGTCCCTGTACAGTACGTGCTACCAGTCGAAAATATGCTCTGTGACACAGAAAATATTTTATTTTAACCGCTTAATCGCGTCTCATGTGAATTTTAAATGTACCGAGCAAAAAGCATGTTCTTTGTGGTGTCTCGAATATGATGTAAATTTAACGTTTCGAGCCTTCCGTCACACCGTAATATTATTATAATTTCATGAGGTTTTATAAGGCAAAGTCGCATGTTGGGTTAAAATATTAGGAAGGATAACCAAAACCTTCGGACCTTCCGAAGCTGACCGCATACGACGATTGTCGATTCATGCAGCAGATACAACGTATACCTATAACTCTGATACGAATAAAGGGGACCAGTGAGAAGCCGCAGTTAATTACGCGTATATGCTGCGTGCTGTTGTTGTCTTGTTATCTGCTGTTGTCGTATGCGGTTCACCTTTGTAATCATAGAACCTTTACGGATGAAGTATTGGAGTTAAGTATCAAAACCTTATTTAGCAATTTCTTAAATGTGCCATAAGTAATATTGCAATAATTTTGTATCCATAATAATTACAAGTTGTAAACATTGTACTGTATATTTAATTCGGCTTTCTAGTGATATTATAAATGTAAAAGTTTGTGAGGGTAAATGGTGTGATATTCAACTATCCAAGATGGATATCTCGCAATATAGACTGAAAAGAAATTAAATGGTAAAACGATTATGCATTATAAATTAATGTTCATTCTTGAAGTAACACATTGAAACATGACAGACACATTTAAGAACATTAAGTCTGATATATTGTAAAATATATTAAGTCTTCAAGTAAGACGATGTTTTAATATTAACATTTTTTTTGACAAGTAACAACATAAGTCATTCATGACGTGCTTGCACATTTAAAAAGAAAAGTTAACACTGTTTTCTGTTAAGTGATAAGACAAGTCATGGTTTGACTGACACAGTATTACTTATTCAGAGACAGTAACTTTTAAGTAATACTTTAAAAGAATAACGTTCGCGCAGAAGCAAGTATAAATATGTAAGTTGATAAAGTTTTACTGCTATTTTAGGAATGGGACTGCAACGAACAAAATACGAATAAATAAACATTGATTTTTATATATTCTCTCTTATATTCTATTTTATATATTCTACTCAGGAAGTGGAACGCCTGCCTCTTTCTGATTTGGTTTAATGTAGCTCAGCCCTTAAGTGCCATAACGTGATGTTAAATAGTTAAAAACCTTCCTAAAGAATTTAACTATTGAAATGACATTCCAAATCGCATAGGTAGGTTCAGATATTATTGGCACTTTCAAACAAACCAAGTTCTCAGCTTTATTATTTGCATAGAATCTATTAAAATCTTAACCGAAAAACTGGACCTGGGTAGGCAGAGATAACAACCCGTCTTCTTCATTCTAGTGTTAATGTTCTTCTCGTGTGAAGCTTCCACCTTGGAGTCTGGGTTCCGCTTTACCAGTCTAACTGCGGGTTTGGCTGGACTTCGAAAATTTTCGCAAAGTGACAATCATTTGGGACCTCCCCAACCCAATACCTACCTATAGTAACAGTAATATAATAATAACGGAGATAATAGCCCTTCATCTGTTTCTATCCTTACATACTTCAAGAACTTCTTCTTCGATTCGATAAGAGGTTTCGAGTGCTTCTGACATTCAAGTTTTTCAATAAATTTTTAATTTGGTCAGTGTATTTATTCAACTCACATAAATAGTTCTAGAGATTACTGCGTTCAAACGAAATCTTTACATACATTTATTAGTGTAGATATTAGACATCATAGAAACTTTTCCCATGGTATTTTTACTCAGATACTGCAGTACAAACTATCTTTTGAAAATAAACGTTCAAACCCGACAAAGTTCGGGGCCTAGCGACCGTTTGGGACAAAATTCAACAATAACATTCCGAAACCTTATTCTCTCGTTTCAAGCCCCGCTGATGAATAAAACTTTTATCGGAGGAGGAACGGTGTGATATACATCTCCTCTCGGCACTCGAACGTTATTACATCAAAGAAAACTTTCATATTATGCCGTTCCCCGGCTACGTGCTTTACCTAATGCTCAACTGAAATTATCAACGTAAAATGATTATATTTCCGACATTTCGCACCCCTATTCAAACAAAGAAATAACTCAAAATTCATGTTTTATGAGATTTCATCAAAAAGTGTAATAACTTTACTAGGAGAAAGGTTTCACTCGAACAGCCATTGCAATACGATCAAATTGAGCAAGATAAAACGTAGTCCGTCTCTTTCTCACTAACGCGCGCGAACAAGTTGGTACCGGTAAAGTGAACGATTCATTGATGCGCCAGCTCCGTATGAGGTTGGATCGTTGCTTGTAGGAATAAAAGTGAAATAAAACCAAATAATTCGGTGCATTGCTGGCAGTTAACTATAACATTGTTTATTATTTAATGTAAAAGTGCATTAATTAAAACTTATTTCGCTTTATTAGTAAAAATGTTATAAGTTGTACCTAAAATTTTCGATTTAATTCTGTTTCATATGAAACAATGTGAGTTTTTTTAATTCCTGTTCCAACTTATTGCAGTTTTCTTTTAAATTTTTTATAATGGACTGAATATTAATACGACTTGTTTTACTTTTTTACTGTAAATCCACGGGAATCATCATAGATTTTTTAGTTGATTCTGCTTATTATTAATTTCGCGACGAACATTTTTTTATTTCTTTAATTTAATACATTATTCAACTAACATACAGCCATATTTTTTTAAACCACTTAGGTGGCAGACAAGCACACGGCCCACCTGTTGGAAAGTGGTTCGTGGCCTATGGAAGTATGCAACACCAGGGGCGTCATACTCGTGCTGCCGACCCTAAAGATACCTTCTAATGTCCTTCTTGAGAAGCCCCATATTATTTTAGTCGCTTGGGAAAACCACCGCGGGGAGTTCATTCCACAGCTTGAGTGTGCGAGGGATGAATTTCCTTTCATACCGCACAGTGCACACCGTTTCCGGTTGCAATGTGTGAGGATGAATTCCCCGCATATGGCGAAAGGTGTGAGAATAGAATGTAGCTGTGGGCATCATGTCAAACAGTTAATCTGAGCACAAACCATTGTAATATAGGCGGTAGAAAACACACAGTGAGGCAAAGTCTCTTCTGAGACTGAGAGGTTCTACATCGCCTGTAAGTATGGAATTGCCGACAAGCCTCAACGCCCCTCTTCACACCAAGTCAAAAGGGTCAAGCTGGCTCGCAGGCGCTCCGGCAAAAAGGTGTCAGTAGTACTCCATGTGGGGCCGAACCTTCGCCTTTTATAGGAGGAGCCGGTGCCCCACTGTGAAGTACTGCTTCGCTCTGTTGAGCAACCCAAGTCTCTTTGATGCCAACTTGACCTTGTCTGCCAGATGACTTCAGTATTGGACGTCGTTGGAGATGTCGACACGACGTATCCCGATACTTGTGGTAATGATAAGCGCTGTACCCAGGAATTGCGGCGCTACAATAAATGGAGCCTTCTTAGCGGTGAATACACATACTTGTGTCTTAGTGGGGTTGAATTGGACTAAGTTTAGTCGTCCCCAATCGGATACTCCAGAGAGAGTAGTCTCGATTTCGGACAAAGTTGTTTGCAACTCTCCTCCACTTCAGACCTAGGGATATTTTCACGGCCCATGTAATACGTGTCCCAGGTGCTATCATCTGCATAACAATGGATGGAGCCATCAGACAGTATGTCATTAATATGCAGCAGAAACAGGGTCGGAGACAACATGGAGCCTTGTAGAACTCTAGCGTTTATGTCCATGCAGTTCGAGCAACTGCCATCGACGACGGCTTGAATACTTCTGTTGGACAAAAAACTGGCAATCCATACGCATAGTCCTTTGGGGAGTCAATAGCGTGGCAACTTCGCAAGACCTCTGTGCCAGACCCAATCGAAGGCCTTTGCAATATCTAGGCTGATCGCTAGTGCCTCACCTCGACTTTCGATGGCTTGCGCCCATCGGTTAGTGAGATACAATAGGAGGTCACCGGTAGAGCGACGGTGACGAAAACCGTACTCGCGGCTCAGGAGATCGTTACCCCTAAGGTATCTCAGGAACTGTGTATTAATCATACGCTCCACCACTCTCACCTTCGAGAGAAGTGAGGTGATAGCGATAGGCCTGTAATTGGACGGATCTGTTCTGTCGCCTTTCTTAGGCACAGGATGCACGAATGCAGTCTTCCTCGAAGCCGGGACCTGTCTCGTGGAATAGGAGAGCGCGAAAAGGCGTGTAAGCACTGGCCACGACTCAGGGGCACCGTGCTTAAGCACCATCGCCAGTATATCATCCGGCCCATTTGACTTCCGAACATCTAGGGATTTAAGTTTACGCCGGACCACCCGTTGCGTGACCTTTACTTCAGGTATGGAAGCACCACAGCTGGGAATAATAGGTGGCTCGGAGTTCCCGTCGTTCATAGTCGAGTTTGACGCAAAGAGATGACCCAAGAGATCGGCTTTCTCCTTAGCGCCATGGGCCAGACTACCGTCGGGTTTTTGCAGTGACGGAAGACAGGACTGGCAGAAGATTCCCTCGGCAGCTTTGGCGAGCGACCAAAAAGCACGACTACCTGATGGGTACCGCGCAAGACGCTCGCCAATTCCGCCGATGAATTCAAACTTAACCCTGGCGGTTGCTTTTTTACTGGACCTCGAGGTAGCTATTGGTAAGAGCTGTTGGCCGCGATGGTTCAAGCCCCGCGAGAGTCACTTGCGCCGGGACAAAGCAGTGGTCCAAAGTACCGAGTGGTGCATCCACATTTACGGAGCACTTATCCGGGCGCGTAGTCAGCAGAAGGTCCAGTATAGCTTCAATGGGTGTCGATGTCTGGTATTCTAATGATAGAATGCACCAGTTGTGAGAGTTCATAGGTCAAGGCGAAGTTGTGTACAGCCCTTCCCGCAAAATCAGTTTCGGTGGACCTCAACCACTCCACGTGGTAAGCATTGAAGTCCCCCAAGAACACTAAGTCCGCTGTAGGATACTGCTCGATTAACCTGTCCGCCGACCGCTGCAGATGCTCATACAGTTGAGCCTTGACCAGATCACCGCTATGAGACCTGTAGAGGCACGCATCGATACGGGTGTGGCCAACGTGATCTATACGCACCTTTTTGTTTATTTGTTAATTATAATATAATATAATATTACTTTATCTACTTTGGAAAAGTATTAAATTAATGTTAATTTAAATAAAAAACTGAAATAAAAGTAAACGCATCAAAAACTTATAAATAATTTTATAATAAAACTGCATTATTTTGATTTACATGGTGCCATTTCGAATGTACTGAAAAAATATTTTATCATAAACTGAATTAAGTACGAACTTTTTTTTAATTAATATAAATAAATTACCTATTTTTATAAATAAGGATATTCTCTATAACAATTAATTGCTATCTTTATCAAATTATCCATTTCTATTTTTAAAACGTACTTATCTCATTTACTTTATTTTTAATTAAATATTGAAGTACACTGCGCGAAGGTGTCAAATTTTATTTGCGTTTTCCCACAAATACGTAATTTTGAGTTATTTCTTTGTTTGAATAGGGGTGCGATTTGTCATTGAACATGGTGTATTAACTCAAGGTGTGGAAGTCGAAATGTGATTTGGTATAAGCTAAAATGTATTATCTACTAATAGATTTGAGAATTCTCATTCCGTGCCCACAACTTATCGGAAGCTATTTAAGGAATAGTTCCAGCCTTTGATTACTGCAGACAGTAAGCTATCCATGTACCCAGTCAGCCGTTTCAGTGTAAGTGAGTAACAAACATCCAAAAATCTTTACAAACTTTCAGATTATAAGTATAATATTAATAGAAATTAGAAGCAGGCACATGACATGATAATTATATCAAGCATAATGGTGTGCCATATGAAAAATGTCCTTAAACCTCGTTATAAGAAAAACTAATGTCGTTTAACCCTCAGATATTAGATATTATGACCAATCATATCTCTCAACGTAACAGTAACGAGTGTGATAACTGTGCAAGAAGTTTTTCGATAAAGTCCTGGGTTGAGCAGAGTGTTATTTGATTTTATTAGACCCGATAACTCGTCTAACTAAATAGCTTGTATTAAGCATTGTAGTGTAGTGCTCAAATCTTGAGCTCGATACCAATCAAACAAAAACACCGGCTCTTCAACCGCTAAGCTCCTGATGTGTCCAAAATGACAAATATGTAATAACAGGTTCAGCAAAATAACCGAGAACCCTATAAATATGGCAGCGTACGTTATTTTCTATCCTCGACGATGGATTTAATAAAACCAGCATCAGATATGCCGACAATATGCATAATGTCCCGCGCACGTTGCGCTCATATTTTGAATTATTGCTCTATTACGCTCACCTAGTTGCCGTGTCTAGCCATGTTCACTGTCGCCTAAATCATGTTGCATTTAACGAGAATTCCCTTTTATACTACGTACTATAAATGCGTGTTCTAGAAAAATATGGTAGGTTATGAAAACGTGTTGCAGTGGAACTTTGTATTTTGTACTAAGTAGGAAACATTGTACTGTTTATGGGATAAAAAAAATGCAATTACCTATATTGAATTCAATGATTTGAAATAGGATCTTTCACGTAAATGATTTTGTTTTTATTATTTTCCGACCGATTGGTCAACTCATCCCACTCGATCTTATCCCGTGGGATGAGTTGTCCTAGTGCAATTATTGAATCGGACAACTCATCCCGTACCATAACATTCCTGATAGTAAGCAGTTAGGTTATGAACGAAGCTGGTAATGTTTACTCATGAGTGTAATGTCAATAATTGCGCCTGGAAGACCCGATAAAATATAAAAAAAAATATTGTTTTTTTTTTAAGTTTTTCTCTGTACTGTATTCAAACACATTGTAATTATCATTGGATACATTTAAAATTAATCAAAAATGTATAATTCTCGAAACGAAGGTGTTTACCATGATCCTAAGAAATCCTAGCGTCTGAAACCAAAAATGTCAAATGTAAAAAAAAATAATGTTAGCTTTATTTTCGTATTATAGAAACATCATTGGAAACTTTTCTAATATTACTTTACTAATTACAAAGTTGCTTGAGAAAGGTGTAACTTTTCCTTAGGTGAAGGAACATCAAAATGCTTTTAATTGTGTACCAAATTCAATATTTAATTAATCCCACAATTTTTATTTCTCAGCCTAATCTAGTGATATATCGGACGAATCTCCCCTCTTGTGACAATGCGAAGATTGGTTTTATGCAAAGATAATAAAGTATTTTAATCCACTTATACTTATCATTCTTCATTCATTTTATACGTATAATTCTTTTCATTGATGTAAACTGTTACAATCAATGAAAAGAATTAGACAGTAATTACAGTTAGCATGTACATATATGTATATAATCAATTTTGAGATTATTGCCACAGGTATGAATATGATGTTAGTATTATTGAAGCGTCGGTAGCTTAGTGGTTAAGGAGTCGGCCTTATGATCGAGAGGTCCCGGGTTCGAATCCTGGCCATTACACTACCGACGTGAACCCACTCCTAGCACAAGCAATTTAGCTTAGTTGGAGGGGTTAACGGGAATATTAGTAATTTCGGTTGCTAATATTCTTTAAAAAAAAAATATATATATATATTCTTAAAGATTTCCCTAATACGAGAAACTAAACTGTTTTAAAAAGAAATTACATTGAAAGGCTATTGTCTCTGCACTTACAACTTCAATCAATTGCTTTAATTGCATCCTGCCGTTCAGTACCTACGGGTAATTCTTATATTTATTGAGTATGTAGAACGCAAGCTTAAAATAAACTTTATTTATTGCGCAAGAAAGTTTAATTTTCATTAGTCAAAAATAAAATTCAATCAATTGGACCATCGATCGACTACTACCACACACAAAGAGGCATAATTGCGCTTTTTTTATTGAAAACAAAGTAAGTAAATGGGTGGGTTTTCTTGTATGTACCTACGTCATTACGAATATATTTTTGAAGGAATAACTTAGTGACGCCCCTGGTATTACACAAACCTGGAGGCTGAACTGCGATATTTTCCATGAAACAACTCCCATTTGACCTCCATTAACCACTGAAGTTACTGAAGCTCTTTATTTATACCAGTTATCGAACTTTTTTGGGCTCTCCAATTACCCGTAACGACTGTCATAGATATTCCTATGGCAACGGACAGACGGCTTAACGTGCTCTCCGAGGCACGAATGTTATTAAAACAAACCTTTATCGATATTCAAATTGTATCACAACGAAAAGAATTGAACTTTATGAGCCCATTCCGAACTGCAATACACTCAGAACGAATACATGGTATTTATTCGAGACAGTCCGCTTCGCTTGCAATTTACTTTAATAGCAATTACAACGTCGATACTATAAAATCACTAAATCACTGAAATGACCAAATAACGAAGTGACCAAAAGGAAAATTCGCAACATTTAAAATAAGTTCTATAATATTTGACGCTATAGATAGTTATTGCTTAAAGGAAGTATAAGAGGGCATACTAACCAGTGTTATACAGCGTAATGTAATGGTGCCTACTGACTAACTAATACCTAGTGCTGACTGACCAATGGTACTGACTGACTAACGGGACTGGTACTACAGCAAATCGTCCACCTGGACCTGCAAATAGTATCACATGTATAGTATCTAAGCTGTGCAGTTATTTGTTTGTAGCATCGCGAAGCCTATGTAACACAGCGAGTATGGCTATCGCTGCAACGTCATTCGAAACTACAACTACTCCAACTACGAGTCGAAGACGTTTGGGACACAAATTCTACGGACACTGTGTCCCTAAGTGTACTTTCAAATTTATTTATTTTTTCAAAGACGTTACGGACACCAATATAAAACGATAGTTTTGTACAGTCGGATGGAAAACTTATTCAATATTGGATAGGTAGTACAAAAGAAAGTGTTAATACTCGTATGTTGTTGGAGGAAGTGCCTGGAATAAGGGAAATTCGGAGGGGCCCATTGGGCTTCTGGTGGTTTTATTAAAACTAAGGACAGGTGATTCTGATGAAAGAATATCTACATTAGTTAATGTGCCTAGGCGAACTTTAGAAGTTCTTTTACAGGATTTTGTGCCAGCCCAGCTTGGGATTAGCCATATTGGCCCATATTGCCAGGGAACAATTAATCAATCGTACTTTGTTAATACCTAATGGGCTGTATGGTAAAAGACATAATAGTATTGTTATCTGTGATGGCAGATATATTAATATTAATAAAAGCGCAAACTATATGTTTCAAAAACAAACATCATTTCTCTCTCCAATCGCTACAATCATGAACTTCTCGTCATAGACGGGGAGTTCATCCTCACACATTGCGACCGGAAACGGTGTAGGGCATACGAAACCCGGGCCAATTTTGAAAACCCGGGTTTTCGGGTTTTATCCTAATCAAAACCCGGGTTACCCGGGTTTTTTTCGAGCTTTTTCATCCTCTTTATTTTTTTTATTTGAATTACAAAGAAGCTGTAAGCTATGCCCCTGACAGGTTAAGTTCTTTTTAAGGGTACCAGATTTGACTAAAGTACCAGAAAAATGTGGCAAAGGCTGCTCGCGAGGTCTACTGTTCACAGAACTAACCAAAAAAAAAGATACGTTCTTATTTTAAACATCTTGGATGTTTCACCAAAAAGTAATGACGATCCGAGCTTTAAAAAAGCGCTATAGTAAACGGGGGAACCCCCTATAACGTTACGACGCATTATTTTTTTCCCAACAGCTTATGTGCAATCATGTCCTTGAAGTTTCAGCTAAAAATCATCAAGTATCTTTCATAACGTGACAGCAAACTTCCCCCTTTTCTCCCCCTTTTTCCCTCCTATCAAAAAAAGCTCTTGACAGAAGTTGTGAAATCAAAGAACATGTGTGCCAAATTTGGTGAAAATCAGTTTAGAAGCATTTCTAAACCGATTTTCACCAAATTGGCGCATGCTCTCCAGATCGGAACTAACATAACCACAGACATTCTTCTTCTGTCGAGTCGACGGCATATCTTGTCATATTTTGTTTGCCCAGTATATAGCCACTCCGATAGCGTTGTCAGAGGCACTCATAAGTTCCTTCGGAGTGCACGTGCTTGGGCAGGCAGCACAAGTTAACAGGTGGGTCATAGTCTGTGGAGTAGCTCCGCATTCACACCGTGGATCCATCTCGTCTGAATGACCTCACCTAATACGGTTTTCCTTACTTCGACCGACCTGCGTCCGAAATCTATTTAAGGACTTCCAAGTGGTCCTGGCAAGGTCCCGTCCGGGGGGAAGATTCTCTGACAGCGGGACGAAGATGATAGGTTGCCTCTGTGCTCCCCATAGATCAACTCTGGCTGAAGAGGGTTCGCAGCTAATAGGAGCAACGTACGCGATGAAGCTCTTGCGGCTTTTCAGCGTCTGTGTCACACCAGAATGATTATGCATGGGGTGTCGCTGACCACAGACATTAACACCGATAAAAGCAAAATCGGTCATCTTGTCGAAACGGAGACTCGCTCGCTCAGACAATTAAACAGTGCTTCCCAATTCACAAAAACAGTTTTAATATTAAAAGTCACTTCTAATGTGCTCGAAAGAAATCTCTCAATCTCCAGGACGCTATCTCTATCTATTACAATCACCACATCATCCACGTCCATTATACGTGCACCATTCCACCATCTAGTTGGTTCCGCCAATTGAACCCTGGGCGCATCAGGACTCCGTAGAGCCTCTGCATTCCACGACCGCTATATGTGGTCGTGGAATGCAGAGGCCTTACCTTCAGAGCCTTACCTTCCTGTCGCTTAGGAAGCCTTGTAATAACTCGTCTGAAATTTATGGGGCACTTTTCCTCCACCAGTCTCAGGCCCGGTTTCCACCAAAGCGGAGAGGAGAGAAAGGAGCTGCGAAACTGACAGGTGATTTTCACCAAAGCGGAAAGGAGATGCGTAGCGGAGACGACATGTGAGCTGTGTCTTGCATAGGCCACCAATCAAATGACGCCTTCTGTTGACCGAGGCGCGGGGAACGGGGATTGCGAGCGGGGCAAAGCCAACCGCCACAGGCCGCCCGGCTGCACACTTCTCCACTCTTCCGCGCCGCTGAAAAATTAGACATCTGCTTTCCTTTCAGTTTGATCCGTTTTCTCCGAAGCTGAGCGGAGAGAAGTGGAAATAACTTTATCTGGCGAGGGCTAGTTTTCAACAGCGGATAAAGTTGAGACGAGCCACCAGCATCTTCTCGTACACGTGCTCCAAGACAAACGATAGACCATCGACCATGGAGACGGTGTACAAATCGTTACCTGGCTACTTAGTGCCACCACTACAGCTTTCTCCTACATCTTAGAAAAGTAGCCGTGGTGAAGGTACTGATCCAGCAGCTTCACGAAGAGCAAGCGGTTGGCCTCAATGGTGCAGATATGTGCAGTGAGGCCATCCCCTGCGGAGCATTCTTGGGATTGAACTTTTGAAGGGCATCAAAGAGTTCGCTCGAGTAAGGATGCGTAATTATCTTGATGGGAGTCATTATGATAATGACCCACCCTTTACTATAAGCGAACTCTTTGATGCCCTTCAAAACCTCCCTTCCTCCCTTGCTCATCCGACCTTTTGAGCTTTTCTCTTCTTTCGCGATGCCCCCGTCGTCTTCTCCTACCCAATCTTGTAGGTAAAAAGCAACTCGGCCGAACTCTTTGCATCCTATACTCATAATTAATTATCAAATAATGAAAAGAAAAAAACCCGAAAAAACCCGGGTTTTGTTTTAAAAAACCCGGGTTTTTTTTTCGCACCGAAAACCCGGAAAACCCGGGTTTTTTCGAGTCGAGTAAACCCGGGCTCGATGCCCTAAAACGGTGCGCACTGTGCGGTATGAAAGGAACTTCATCCCTCGCACACTCAAGCTGTGGAATGAACTCCCCGCGATGGTTTTCCCAAGCGACTACAATATGGGGTTCTTCAAGAAGGGCATTAGAAGGTTTCTTCAGGGTCGGCAGCACGAGTGTGACGCCCCTGGTGTTGCATACGTCCATAGGCCACGGTAACCACTTTCCATCAGGTGGGCCGTGTGCTTGTCTGCCACCTAAGTGGTATAAAAAAAAATGGTTTTAATAGTTTTTTTTTATTTTTTTATATAGGACACGTCAATTTGACTTCGCCTCGCCTGATGGTAAGCTGAAGGCAAAGTCTCTGAAAAGAGGGCCACCATTACAACACGTACCATGTTACAATGGTGGCACTCAGCTTGACGGCCTCATCAGATACTTTTTCACGCCCCGCTTAAAGGACCCGGGACTATAGGAGGAAGGAAACACGTGAGCTGGCAAGGAATTCCAAGTCTTAATAGTGCGGCAGAAGAAGGAGTCGCCGAATCGCTTGGTTCTTGATGGAATATTCTGCACTGTATGCGGGTGGCATCTAAGTCCTGCACGTGTTGTCCTATATAGGAAAGGAGAGGGTGGGATTACTTGGAAGAGCTCATCAGAACATTCACCATGGTAGAGACGGTAAAAAACCGCCAAAGATGCCACATCTCTACGCAACTGCAAAGGCTCGAGGTCGCAAAGAGCTTATGCAAGTACAGAAACAGGGGTTTTTACCCCTAAACTTTTTTACCAATTTTTTAACCCTCTCTCCCCCATGGTGATACCTGGTGAGGTTTTAGACTACCCCCTTCCCCCTATCCCTTACCCAAGATCATATGTATTTTGTAATAATTTTTTGAATGCTAGATAATTAAGAAACATGATAAAAATCGAATCTAGCTGTATACATGATACCTACTTGTCTCTACTGTACATCTATTGGTGTACAATAAAGTGTTATCCTAAAAATCGCGCGTTATAAGATGAAATAAATACACGTGATATCTTATTATACCTCCCCCCTGGTTAGATTTCGTGATTTTTTACAGACCAGTTGAGTCTCACGTGATTAATGGACAGCCCCTAAGATACGTCACAACATTATTTGGATGATTAAACAAATTAATAGTAAAGCACCAGTGGCGGACACATAAAAAAAACAACGATAATCCTTGAATAATCTACCCCTAAAAATTCCCCTAAATAAATTTACCCCCTAGAAAATCCCCTAGACATGTTCTTTCCCCCTAAATTTAGGGGGAAAACCCCTAAGTTGGCATCACTCAATATGGCTAATCCCAAGCTGGGCTGGCACAAAATCCTGTAAAAGAACTTCTAAAGTTCGCCTAGGCACATTAACTAATGTAGATATTGTTTCATCAGAATCACCTGTCCTTAGTTTTAATAAAACCACCAGAAGCCCAATGGGCCCCTCCGAATTTCCCTTATTCCAGGCACTTCCTCCAACAACATACGAGTATTAACACTTTCTTTTGTACAACCTATCCAATATTGAATAAGTTTTCCATCCGACTGTACAAAACTATCGTTTTATATTTTGGTGTCCGTAACGTCTTCGAAAAAATAAATAAATTTGAAAGTACACTTAGGGACACAGTGTCCGTAGAATTTGTGTCCCAAACGTCTTCGACTCGAAACTACGTACGGGACCCTCTATACCTCAAAAGGCTCAATGCGCAGTTGTTTATCCCCTCCAATCCATAAATTGTTGGATTAAATTATATCAATACTTTTGACCATGTAATGATCTCAAGAAAATTATATTAAATCCACTTAGTGACTAAAATATTTATTATGTTTTTTATTGAAGGTTATTAAAAACAAGCTAAAAATAAATAAAAAAAATGTATTAACAAAGATTCCAGCCTAAACTGCTAAATTTATATACTTTATTATGAAAATATAAATGTGTATACAGCTGTCCATTTACATAAAGTTGATCAACCATGTTCAGCCAAAGGTATTGGCATTGAATATTTTACGTACTGAAGCATAAAAACCAAACAGTTCGATGCTTGTTTTAAATTCGTCCTTTTACACACATCCCGCTTAAATCAGATTGTACAGTTACTCTGTACCAGAGAGTGGGTGTTCATGCATCTCTCGAGCCATTTACCTAATCTCGTGAAGAACGACTGCACTTTCCATTTTATTTGCTGAACGCTAGGTTTAAATAACAGGTTCAATTTTAATAAAGATCCGAATTCCAGTGTTTTAAAAAGCTTTGAATTCTATGAAATGTACTCATGCTAAATTGTTGTATGAGTTTCGAGGAACTGAATACTGAAAAGAAGAACAATGTTCTATTGAGCTTGAACAAGTTAAATACGTTTTGACTTCAGGCTATTTTTTGACATGCGGACACCCCTTCGGAATTCACCTCACGGATCCCATGTGAGGGTTTATAATAGCATCCAGGAATCTTATAAAAAAACAAAATAAGTATACATAATCAATACATCAATTTTATCACAAATATATATTAGGTACTATAATTGTCATATCAAAACTAAAAAGTTTAAAATAAAAGTAGTCTATTACATTTACGTCAACAAAATTCAAATTTTTTGCAATACATTAATGTTTGTTGCAATCCATCAATAGTATTATAATGATACCTAATAATGATACACAAGGTTAACAAACACATAACAATTCAAACTCGACCTTACCTTGTTTAAATTTATTTACATTGAAACATTAATATTCTTTCGGTCGTTATTTACGTCCTCGCATAGTAATTATTAGCTGATAAATGTTTCAATACTGATAATTTATGCTTTCGCAGTTTTTATTACTATTATTAAAACTTAAAACGTTACTTTCATTATTTATTTGGTTTTCTTATTATTCTTTTGTGATTTTATACTGAGCTGCTGTAGTAAATATTGTATTTTTATGTTATCTTAATAAATACATCTTATTAATTATGTATTTATTAAGATGTCTTCGTCATGATCAACAATATAAAATTATAAATGTAAATATTCTACGATATTCGACTCAGTGCTATCCAGACTCGAATTTGGGTTTTAGATTGCGGACAAATATACTTATATGTATACTTTTTACATATAATATACATAGGAATACCCAGACCAATGCAAATATACGTCTTCATGCACGCAAGTATTTGAACTGAGCGGGAATCGAATCCCGCGTCACACCACGCCACCGGGACCGTGATATTTGCTTGCAGTAAATTTCACAGAGACCCCGGTCGATACTAATCCTAACTTTATCGGTGGTCTGGATGGATTTTGTCAAATGATACTTTTATCAAGTATAATTTTGTCAAACGTTGTTTGTCAAATGAAAATTTGTCATTCGTTTTTTGTCAAATGATAGGACACTGGTCTGGATATATAGTTATACCACTAAATAAAAACCCAACGGTTTTATGCTACAATCATTTACAGAGTGTATTTTGAATCAGGTTCTTTATTTCAACATGAATTCTGTTCTCTTATCACTATAAATCTTGATTCAGTTCTCTGTAACCTAAACAATTATATCGTGGAATAACTCAATCAATTGATAATATACCTACTAATCGAAAATTATGAAAAACATGTACGTAGTAATTTCGTCTATATATTTTTGCCAGGAGTTCAAAATATTTTTATTGTACTTCAGATCTTCTCGCAGAAAATTCATCACTACATCTTGCGCCACCTGCAACAATAATATCAGTACTAAGTAAGGACTCCATCTTTATTCAAATAATATAGAATAAATATTCCAAAACAGTATGTAACAGTGTAATAGCATTATAAACCTTGCTCTTTATAAATCAGTTGCAAAATTATAAAGTTTCTTTGTCCCGACATTTTTGTTCTGTCTTCTTAATATTGTAACATTTTCATATGTTACTTTAAAATTACTAACTTTTTACACTAAATATAAAGTAAATTATATGTTTTAATTCCTGCTTTCTCGACTTTCATATTTTGTATAGGTATTTGTAGAGAAAATGTAAACTATATTTTCAGTAAAAATACATACTATATTGTAAAGTAAATTCTATACTTATTTTAATTTCTAATTCATCAGTGACAAATTTCTCGACTTCTATGTATCGTATATTTGTAGTGAAAATGTAGTAGTTTTTTTTATATAAGACACGTCAATTTGACTTCGCGTGGGACCCGAACCCGCGATTTTTCCCTTACAGGGGGAATGCTCTGACTGCTAAGCCACCGAAGATGTCGTTCAACCCGCCCGCACGAGGTCGATCCAAATTCCTCTATACTACCGTCTTTGGGGTAGTATAGAGGAATTTAGTATACCTAGAGGATTGCAGGTTCGAGTCCCACCCGAAGTCGATTATTTTTCCTTTCTAAATCAAAAATGTAGTAAGTATGTCAGCTTACCAATAAATGTGACCGTTTAACTCCTATACTCTTGTAATATTCACCAGTATTTATAATCAGAGGCATTAGAATATCTGGGTTCCTTATATTCTGTATAGCATCATGAACAACGTGCATCATTTCGATTATGTGACATTTGAATTCTGAGCTATTAGTCATTTCTGCTTCAGTCGAGTCCATAGTTATATATTCTTCAAAGAATGATTTTATAACAGGGTCTTGTCTAAAAATTCTGTGGGTTCAAAATGCATTTTTAGAGTTTTGACTTCAGTTTGACGGCAATAGGCCAGAATATTGCGTGGGACAGAAAACTTAACGGTGACCACTTTCCATCAGGTCGGCCATGTGCATGTTGTGACTTAAGTTGTATAGAAAAAAAATATTTATCGTAACGTAGGCAATATACCTCTGCCTACACTTTCGGGAATTTGAGGCATGACTTTTCAAATTTAAGTTATATGAAAGTATTTGAACGATTACAGCAAAACTTGTATTTAATACCTCAAGGTCTGCTCTTAGTCAGTTCGGTTAGCTTATAATGGAGCGACTGCCGTCCGAACCCCTAACCTCAAGAGGAACACCTACGCCCGCCGGACCTACGTCTGTCAACCAGTACTTGTACTGACTTGCAGGTGACGTTGCCTCGGACTTCAAGGGATCTTTAAGGAGCCGCGTAAACTCTAGGCAGAACTAAGGTATAATAATCATCTATACCTACTGCAATCACGGTCTATCCTATTTTCATCTACAAAAGTAATGATAAAATTATTTTCTAACCTTTTAATGATCAGGAAGCCATTATCTGGAGCTTTCTTGTAAATATTAGCCCAAGTGCTGTTAACATTACTAATGTCAACTGAGAACAATTCTTGGTTTCTTAGCTCTTTGAAATCGTGAAATTTTGTCATTGATAATATTACAAAAATTAGGAATAACTTAAACATATTCAATGTTCAATAACCACACTATAATTATCCGTTTCTATTTCGTAAGTTGTCGAACTCAAATAATGCACACATGTGCAAACAATAATAGTGCTATATTCTCAGGATTCTTGCATAAAAAACTATTTAATGGTATATTTTTACAATCTCGATTAAAATTATGTAATTGATTATCAAGGCCTTGAAAGTAATGACATAACCAAACACCTACTAACGAAATAGTATTCTATAACAATCAACCAAACAGTCGTTCTTTTGATATGTTAGATGATATATTTCGATATCATCTTAATTAAATATTATTGTAATATAAATAAAATTTAAAAATTATAAAAAAAACATATTAGTTAAGTCGTTCTCTTGGTATGTGCATAGTGATGCACATGGCAGTCAGTGAATTAAAGTAGTAAACATAGTGATGTGCCTAAGGTAAGTGAACCATCCGTTGCCGTGTTGATACTGCTTTCAGAAAGTATAGATGGACACTCAGTGCTAGCACACTCACCGAGTAATATAGCGTATTTACCGGTGTACCTCCTTCACCAAGGCAAAGATTTGTTTACTCCACTTTTAGCTTGCGATAAAATATCTTTCACAACAAAACAAATCAGAGATTTTACCTTTTGTTACTCTACCAGAGGAGGCACTGAAAAGTAATGATGAATTTCGAACGTATCTTCCTTCAGGTACACAATACTGACCAATTTTGATTAAGTAGCTTAGTCAAGATAGCTCTTAACCTAATTCATAACAACGGTCAGCAAAACCTGTAACCAACAAATCTTTACACAAGTTTACTTTATTGTTTTCATTTTTCTGGAAGAAAAACTTACACATAAAAATAAACAAATAAAAAAGTAAATAAAAGAAAATACGATCAAAGTTTCCACACCAAAGCTTTTCAGTATAAATCTGCTGGGTGCCCTTAAATCGTACAGATAAGTCCGCAAAGTTACTCAAGTTCGCCAGTTTTATGATATTATATCTACGTCGTGATCGGAGCTCGCGAATTTTAGAACTGACAACTTTTGTAAAATATTAATTTTCTTCGCCACCATTCGTCCTAGTTTAATTTAAGAATGAGGCGTGTGGTAATATTAAAATATATACCTATCAAAAGATTGTTCTATATTATTTAATGTAGCACCAACGCTGCAGTATATATTATAACAGTGGGCAGCAAAATCCTTGCCAGAGACCATGGTTTAACTATTGTATAATATATATCGCAGTCATAATCAGCCGTTCAATTAACTACCTAGGCTGTTATCTAAACGGCTGTACCTATACAATGGTGTTCCAATGAATTGTTTGACATGATGCATTCTATCATCGCACTGCTCGCCATTGGCAGGGAGTTCATCCCCACATATTGCGACCGAAAAAAAACTTCATCCCACGCACGCTCAAGTTGTGGAACTCCCTGCCGTGGTTTTCCCAAACGACTGCAATATGGGGTTCTTCAAGAAGGGTATTAGAAAGTTTCTTTCATACGTCAATAGGCCATGGTAACCACTTTACATCAGGTGGCTCGTGTGCTTGTCTGCCACCTAAGAGTTTTAAAAAGGTTAAAACAAGTTTCTTGAATTTTTGCAAACTAGTTAGCTACCTCACAGGTATCATAATAAAATACCGAGAAGAACACTCAGAAAATAATGATGACAAAATTAAATTTAACTACATATTGCTTATAAAGTTTAATTTCTGTTACTACTAAGTTTCTTGCTTATAAAGTACTAGCTGTTGCCCGCGGCTCCGCCCGCGTGGAATTCGGATTCCGTACAAACTTTTCTTTCGTGCTAAAATTGCCTCGGATACCATCCCCGTCAGCCATCAGGAGTGCCATGTGGAATTCGGACCCACTAAACAGCATGCCGTCGCGGGTCTTCAGTTGCTGGAGTGTAAAATTGCCTAGGGCATTTTCCGCACCCCCCGGCTGACCCTGGGCCATCTACAATTTTAAGATGGCCCTCTCAGAAGTGGGAAGCACGATGTCCCATCGAATTCCGGAAAGGGAGGAGACGGGCGTGAAGGGATGACAGGAGGCCGGACCTATAATCCTCACGTCCGCGCTCGGTGACCAGCCCTTCCCTTTCCTGCTCTCTACTGGGCCTCCTCGTAGTCAAAGGGACATGTGGGAAGCCTTTGAGCAGCCCTCTATAGAGCTGCTCCCGTTGCTGTATGTATTTGCCGTAGGCGGTAGCGCCTCCCCTGGGTGAGGGGCGTTAATGCCTCCGTTACCCAGGATGCATCACATGGAGGTTCCAATCCCGCATTCGGATCCCGTTACCGTTGCATCTTGTGTTCAGCTGACCTTCCCTGTCTTCGCTCGTGAAATACTTCGAACACCCGTGGTTGCACCCTTTTAGCCCATGCCCGTAATAATAATTAGTTTTCAAATAATGTATGGTAATTTACCGGATTTATTGACATTATAATTGCGTAATATCTTTTGAATCGAACGTCCGATTTCAATAATTCAAAAAGTAATCAACAGGTATTGAAACAATCTTAAATAACAAACGATTTATTTAGATAAGAATTAATATAAAGGTATAGATTCCGTGGTCTGACTTTGATCGGCATTTCGGCTTGAATTTATATCGTCGCGCGTTACTTTCATACTGCAATAGATTCTAAAATATTCATTATAATTATACAGTGTAAAGGGCAATTTTGATCTACATTAAATGTACAATGTATCTAACGTATTTAGTCAGATAAGGCTTAACACTATATTGTTAAAAATAGCTTCGAAAATGACACATATTTTTTTTTATAATTTGTAAAAGATAAAAATGGTTATTGTGAGCTACCCTTATTAGATAGACATATGCTGTCGCGGACTTTTATGTAGACCTTTTTAAGTTATACATTTCTACAGTACATTATTTTGTTCTATCTTCAATAGTTTTCGCAGCGTACGCGATGTAAGGAATTTTTTAGGTAATTTTTTTTACACCTTGGGTTACATTATTGAAGTTTTATCCAGGATCCCTATTTTTTTGAAAATTAATTATAGCCTATGTTAGTCAGTGATAGTGCAGCTTTCTAATGGTAAAAGAATTTTTGAAATCGGTTCAGTAGTTCTTGAGCTTACTCGAATACAAAAATACAAATCTAATATTAGTAAAGAATGTATGGAAATCTGCCCGATTTATTGACATTTATGCTCACTGCTCCGCTCCCTTTAGTAGTAGCGTGATTTTATATAGCCTATGTTACTCCCAGATAGTGTAGCTTTCTATAGGTGAAAGAATTATTGAAATCGGTCCAGTAGTTTCGGAGCCTATTCGTTACAAACAAAAAAACAAACAAACAAACAAACAAACAAACAAACAAACAAATCTTTCCTCTTTATAATATTAGTATAGATTAAGCGCAACGCTAATAGGTGCTTGGTTCTACATTATTTCTGACTTCAGCTATATTAAAAATGGAGTTCTTAAAGAAAACTTAATGCAACACGAAGACCTAAGGATGAAAAACTTCAATTGAAGCTCAAACCTTACAAAGTAGAAAAGTTAAAATATTAATTTACTCGTTAAAGTATAAAAGAAGGTTCTACCAGTTAGTTCTAGAGTTCTTATGTATCAAGTTGTAATTCTGTGTGAAATAAAAACTGAGATGAGAAAAAAATTATGACTATAATATATTTTTAATTAATGCAATTAATTGTGCTAAAGAGTTCAGAGAGAGTCACAGGTGATAGAAAGCTACATGCAGCGGAGATGCGAATCTTAAGATTAATCTTAGGATGAGATGATGTAGAATATATATCTACAATCCATTAAAAAGTGCTTCTCTCGAGGCAAGCAACGAAAATGGGAAATATTTGGAGGAAACCTTTGTGCCCGTACAAATGTACTTGCTATATTTTATAGTAATGTGTGTTGAAACTGAGCAGTGAATTTGGATCGAAAAATTGACCGAGCCAGATCCATACGCAAGTCAGCCACACTTAGGTACGTCATACGCCGCAACGACGTTTACTCTGAATTGTAAATTATTAAACTGAAACTTATAAAGTTCCAAGCGAAGCAAAGTTTCTTCGTGTTTATTGTGTATCAGCTCAACAATACAGCTATTTATTTTTCCTAAATGAGAAATGAATCGTTTTCCTTTTGTGAACGAAAGAACAAACCGTTGAACTTTGAGTATTTTGCTGTTAATTTAAGTTCAACTGAAGCGTTGGGACTTAAAGTGTACAAAGTTAATTTTCAGTTTATTATTTAATTAAAATATTATTTTTTTATAAATAGGTACTTAATTTTCGGTTTATTTTTAAATAAATTAGCGGTATTAATGAATTTATTTTCTAGTTGTTCGGCGTTTCAGGCGTGTACCGATATACACATTAACCAATTGGGGTTCAAATGATTGAATGGCAGCTGTGAGTAAAATTTTATTATAATTTCAGGATAGCTCTTCCGGTGGCAACACGTAAGTAACCAATTAATCCCACCCTCCCCTTTCCTATACAGGAAAACACGTGCAGGACTTAGATGCCACCTGCATACGGTGCAGAATATTCCATCAAGAACCAAGCGGTTCGGTGACTCCTTCTTGTGTCGCACCATTAAGACCTGGAATTCTTTACCAGCTCACGTGTTCCCTCCTCCTACAGTCCCGGGTCCTTTAAGCGGGGCGTGAAAAAGCATCTGATGAGGCCGTCAAGCTGAGTGCCACCAATGTAGCATGGTACGTGTCTATAATGGTGACCCTCTTTCCAAGACTTTGCCATCAGCTTACCATCAGGCAAGGCGAAGTCAAGTTGACGTGTCCTATATATAAAAAAAAAATCTGATATAGCAAGGGGTACTGCTTGCACAACATGATTAGGTACAGAAGATAAAGAATATACCTACCTACATATTGTTGCACTACAATCTTGTTCTACCGCTCTTTAAAATTATAATGTGATGTTTGAAATAAAAACCGCGATAGCCTAGTGGTATGGGTAATGGACTGCTGAGACGAGGTCTCGGGTTCGATCCCAGGTTTTACCATGGCACACACCAATGACTTTTCGATACTTTTCGAAGTTATGTGTGTATTCATCGCAGGTTTATAAGTGCCCGGTTAATGGCAATAGGCTCGCCACCTATTACATTGGGACCTAAACATAAACGGCGAAATGTGGGTGCTAGCACCTCTGCCTACCCCTTCGGGGATATAGGCGTGAGTTTATGTTATGTTATGTTTGAAATTTCATATTGACTTTTGGTCTAAAATTTTACCATAATTAAAATTATTATAATTGTCTTGCAGATATTCCTATACTGTTACGAGCACCATTTATTACTGACCAAGACCCATAACCCGTTCATAAAAAAAATAATAGTATCTGTACCGTCAAATAAAGTTATTTCTGTAAGACTTCATATCTATATTAGATCAAACAATGATCGTAAATGTAGAAACTTCAGTATGAATTTTGTAAACAAAATACAACTACAAGGCCACAATATTCAATGTTTGCAACTTCAACCGTGTATAAAACAAAGTTTCGGAACTGGTTTCCGATCCGAAACTTTAAAACATAACGGATATACAAAAAGAGCCTAAGTTACGCCAAATTTTCTAGAAAATTCTTCTCAATTTCTCTGAATCGGAAGAATTTTCTAGAATAAATAAGTATAAAGAAAACTTCTTTGAATCGTAAGTTATATAGAAACACGCTTTTAGTGATCATCAAAAATTCATTGAAAATTTGTGAAGTATAAAAGGTTAGATGGAAGTTTGTTGGAATGGAAAGAAAATTTGTGACATCAAATCAATCAATGACAAACTTGATAGAGTAATTACGTTGAATAAAGGCTAAGTGTTGGCCAGTACTACACTAAAACGAGAATGGGACGTCCCTTTGAAAATCTTCATCCAATATAATAATATTCATTTAATTGAAAAATTCAATCAACATTAAAAAGGAATGGAAACTCAAATTTAAGACATAAGGATCCTATGAGTAGGTAAGTAATTACAATTATTTATGCTCTAACGCATAAATAATTGTAATTACTAATAATTGAAATAAACTAGCTAATTGTAATTTTTAAAAGTTTCTCGATTCAATGAGTTAGATACACTTTTTGGTCCATAATAAAAATATATCAAAAACAAGTGAACCGATTTTGATGGAATTTAAACTGTTCTCGCGATTCAAGTAAATATAGGCTTCTATAAAAATGGAATGATTGCCATGTACTCACAGGAGGCGCGGGTTCGATCCACACTCAGTGCAAATATTTGTATACATGAACAAGGGTATTTGGATTAATCTATTCGTGCCTAGGAGAGCACGTTAAGCCGAGACGGTCCCAGCTGTCTATGGCAGTCGTTACGCGTAGTTGGAGTCCTAATAAGTTCTGCCTAACCCTCCGGGAGTAAAGGCGTGATGGTATGTATGTATGTGTATATTATATACAATTAGTGTAATCTTTCGACGGTAGGTTTATATATTTTGCTAAATTCAATATTCTAATTAATTTTAAAATATAATATATTTTCGTTTACCGAGACTATAACCAATTTCCTTCTACCCCTCATCATTTATGATGAAATGGGTAAATAATAAACATCCTAATATTTTTGTTAGCCTGTTAAGGAAACATGTTTGGGCCAGCGATGGATTAATTGTAATTTATCAGCACACGCCTTATTTACAGCCTCAGAGCGGAAGTCCGGACCCGGGCCGTGGTTAATGCTGTATTTATGCATGAAACTCTTTTAAAAAGTAGGCAATAGTTCTTTATTAAATTAATTTCTTAAAAATATTAGAGTTTATGCTCTTCTTTATTATATACTTCATTGTACGGCAATACAATATTTTATCATCATATTCAGAGCGATTTCCAGGCGCGTCCAAAGTTTTCACATTGAAACCTGGGTTCGTTTATTGTTATTATGTCTGCTTTTCTGGAAGTGACTACCGTCTGACCTGTCACGCCAGGAAAGAAGCCTGCACTAGAGCCTCGTTGTTTAGTTTAGCAGGTGCACTGACTAGCCAAACAACTACAAAAACATCCTTGAGACTAAAGCTAATGTCACCTGACGTTAGATTGGGTCTCAAGGCCATTGTATGCCAATACAATAAATATGATATGTACAGAAATGAAAAAATAAGAAACAATACAAAAGGCAGCTTTGTCTTCATCAAACTAGTAGTTTCAACACACACAAAAGGCGAATTTACGGCACGCTGACTTTTAGCTCACTCCTCTGAGCATTCATAAGTTTCCTGTAACGCTACGGCCACGGGCTCAAAATGGCAGAGTTGTAGTACATCCATTTCGCTATGATCTTCAGTCGCACGCAAAAACAGCGTCATGCCGTTAAGTGGATACATTGCCATGGGTTGTATATTTACTTCTGGATGGATGGAGAACTAACTGCTATATCCCTTCAACCCATAAGGAAAGGAAATTGAAAAATGAGTGCAAAAAGATACCTTTATTTAACGTAGGACATAAAATTTACTTTAGAAAATAACGGGCGACACTGAAAAAGAGCTTAAGTCTGTTTCAAAGTAAGAAATGGTGTATATTGTCGTTCCATTATCCAGTTAGAAGAAAGGGTTTCACAATGTGGTAGGAATTTTATATTAGTAGCCCAGAATTCTTTGCAACTGGTTTTAGTAGGTCTTTTGTGAATACCGACCTACATGTTGGACAAAAAATCTTGTACTTTATATGCCTGAAATTTGTTCATCGCAAGTATTTTGTTGTATTTTCTTATACTAGGGACCGTGGGGTGATCAAAATTCGCTCATAATTCTTTTTTTCATAGTTTATTGTATTTTTATGCATATTTAGAAGAATCTCTATAAAGGCTATCACTATGCCAAATCCCACCTTCCTTCATGCGCGCAATTTTAGTACAAAAGGGATCTAAAGTTTTCGCTTCACGTATTAATTTAACATAACTTTATATTTTTTCAGATATTGTGCACTTTTTATCTTGATTCTATCGTAAAAAATATTATCACCTGTCGAGCACCATTCTTTTACAATTACGTACTTTCTATTCTTATTGAGTTCTCTGAGTTTCTTGCTGGTATCTTCTCAGTAGAACCAACTACCGAACCAGCGAAAGAATCATTTTCAAATGGTTTACTTTAATTTATTTAATATTTTATTTTTTGTTCACACACTTCTTGACACAATTGTAATATTTTGACGTTCATATGTGCTCTATATGTGCCTAAATTGAATAAACGAAATTGATTCTTTGATTCTTTGATTCTTTGATTCTTAAAAACAAAGCTAAAAATGCTTTATCTTTCCCTCTCTTCACATACCTATGTCAAATAAGACAAAGGGGAACTGACAATACTTGAGGTAAAGTGCACTTTGCAATATTTATCATTAAGGGAGCAAGATTTTTCTGGAAAACTGCAGCTGCTTCGGTAAGTACCTGCTTGTGTGACCCAGACGAAATACTTTCTCGTATAAGTTTGATACTGAGTAGGTATGACTTCAAATTCAAGTGGTATTTAATATATGCATTTATAACCAGTTATCATAATTAACCTCAGTTAAATGTAGCATTACAGACACACTCAGAATTTTTTATTCATTATATTCTTGTTTAACAAATAATTATTCTAACACTTTTGCTCTAATACGATATTATCACAAAAAGTGTGTTATGTAATCGAAGTAATATTGTTGACAAACAGCAGCATTTCATCAAAACGAATTGTTTTTTACTTATACCATGCTTGTGTCAGTAATTGACTGGGGTTCCCCGTCAAAAACTAGGAAAACACTTTTGCTCTAATACGATATTATCACAAAAAGTGTGTTATGTTATCGAAGTAATATTGTTGACAAACAGCAGCATTTCATCAAATCGAATTGTATTTTACTTATATCATGCTTGTGTCAGTAATTGACTGGGGTTCCCCGTCAAAAACTAGGAAATCCTTTGTATCTTTTGCAGGATGCAAGAATCTAAGTTCACTACCCATTTCTTTTCCCCGTGTCGTTCCTGCGGGATGCATTCCTATTGCGTTATACCTATCAGAATGTCCATCTGCATGAACCATTGAAAAGATCGTCATGGAGCATCTCTACTCAATTATCTTGTCTTGTAATCAATTAAGTGTGCTTTTGCATTTACTATCGTACTGAGGTGATTTTATTTCAAGTACAAGTAGTGAATAAACATTTTGAAACAGATATAACACGGTTATTTTTATAAAGTCGAAAATAAACAACTTTTTAAATTAATCGTCCCTATCCTAAAAGTCTGTTCTAAATTCTAGTACTCGTAAAAAAGTAACAAGTCTAATAAATCAACTGTACCATTTAAAACAAAACTATTTCAGAATTTAACCCGAACCTAATTGAAACAAATAAATCGACATCATGTCTGTCTACGAAAATACAAAAAGTGAACTGAAACGGAAAACCGAATTCAACATTTGAAATAAAATTTCAATGAAGCGTGAAGCATATTTACTAAATGCCATTGGGATTCATGTCTGAAGTGAGACCGGTTTTAAATTTAATGCTATAAACAAAAATAACGGAATTTATTAATAAAATTCTGGATCTCAACAACAATTACCACACAAAAAAACTTAATCAATATCGGTCAAGGCGTTTTTGAAGAATATTCAGGAATATCGATTTAGATCGGTAAAAGTAAATATCCAGGACGGGACATTCTGGGGCAATACTTTGACCAACTGAGTTATTTGGCTACGTTTTGGAGATTCGAAGTTTTCTGTCTTGGGTTGACGCTGGAGCCTGCCGATGCCGCTATATTAACGAGCTATGACGAACGAATCATGGCAATGAATAAAATTAATTTACAAATATGATAATGAATGATGTTATTCTGCCAAACCATTAAGAGTTGGAATTCCTCACCAGTTCACGTGTTTTCCTCCTCCTACAGTCCCGGGTCCTTTAAGCGGGGCGTGAAAAAGCATCTGTTGAGGCCGTCAAGCTGAGTGCTACCATTGCAACATGGTACGTGTCTGTAATGGTGGCCCTCTTTTCAGAGACTTTACCTTAAGCTTACCATCAGGCGAGGCGAAGTCAAATTGACGTGTCCTATATAAAAAAAAGTTTAATAAAATGTTGAAGCAAATAATTCATAACCTATAAACTAGTAACTACGTACCTATGTATTTTTATTCTATAGATTGAGATCCGAGAACGTCATTCCACTACATTTGTTTTCTCTTTTATATTAAAACCGCGTCATCGAATACCAGATTTTGCAAATAAGCGGCTTTGGCGTGTATAAATATTCACCAGTGCATCCGGAAGTTTCGTTAATGCATGTGTACGTAAATATTTCATTTCGTTTTGTTCGACTGTGAGTCAATCACGTTCATCATGAATATAAATATGTTTTAAATAACTATGTGCTATCCGTATTTTCTTTCATTCTCGGTATATTTTGTTAAATTGTGATATTATAATATTGTTGGGTAGATTGTGAATTTTCAAAAGAAGTGAACTCGTCATATCATGGGCGTTTAGGTCACTGAGTCTTTTGGGGCCGAAAAAAGGCACCAACAGTATACTGGTAAGCCTGCTTATTAGTGGATGAGGGTCTGGCGCAGGTTTTCCGTCAGAGTTGGAGGGTCAGACGGCAGTAGACACTGTAAAAATCAAAATAAATCAATTAAAAAAGGAAAATTGGGAGAAAAGGGTGGGGGCGGGGATTAACATGCAACCGGGACGCTCGGATGAAGGTTTTGTTTACATGAACTAACTGTTACTTAAGATAGAAGCGTGCTTTAAAACCTAAAGAAATAATCGTATAGCAACCGAATATGTGAGAACAAACAACAGTCACACTGGTCTATAACATACTAATATTAAAAGAAAATCCACAAACTAAACTAAGAAAATAAAAATGGATCACTTCACGTCTCACAAGAGTGATTGAGTCGTTCAACTGATTCTAACGCACGTCCATCCCTTCATTATACTTAGTACAGTATCCTTAACCTCTGGAGTGGTCGTAACTTTGACGTATACCATCATTTGTCCGAAGTGCGTCCCGGAGGCGACTTAGCGTGGTAACTTTTTATTTTTGATGTTGTACAATAAATCTCTGATATGATCCGCCTTCGAGATATTTTCGCTTTACGATACCTTCTCTGTCTTTTTTTCTGTAGGTATGTTATACTTATGTGGCTGCGTATAGGACTAAAAGGTGGTGTCGAGAAATAACAGTTTGGTGTTTTGTCAATTTGGTGCTTGATAGTTTCCGAATTAGAGTATATTTATCTTATTCACCTCCACTAAAACTCATCCATTCTTAAATCATTCCAATATAATTATATTCCTTACTCAGTCCGCCTTATATTCGTTCTTAAGTTAATGCAAAAATTCTTAACTCAAAGCAAAAAGTACAGGAAAATATGGATAAGATGATCGTGCATTATTGCCACATGTACAAATAAAAATTATAAACTTTTAACATGAACACATTTACTGTGATTTTTATTTTGACGGCATTGAAGAACGTGTTTTCACGCTCTGCTGAAAGAACCCGGGATCATAGAAATAAGGGAACATGTGTGTATTCAGTTCTTTCTCGACAAAGAAAGGAAATATGTTATAACTTTCTTACCTGCGACGCGACCCAATCTTTATAAATAGCAAAGTTTTTGAATTCACCAACCAAGGCCAAAGAGTGAGTGAACCATTAGCCTGACTCCATTCATACTTAGAAGAAGTCTTTAACCAGTCGTCCAACAGTTTTCAGAGAGGGTTAAATTTTAAATATGTTCATGACTACATGAAACATTAACCGTGTTAATTCGAAACACAAATATTTATGTATTTCGTTCGGACACACACAACAAAAATGTGATTTATACACGAAAAATCTGCCTATAAAAATATTATATCCATAGCAGTAACAAATATTTAAAATTCATCATTTATGAACACAGGTAAGTAATCGAAATAATATTAATTTTAATGGTAGGTAATCTATTAAAATGCCATTATTTTATGTAGTTCATATATCCTTTAGTCTCAGTAGTTCGGTTGCTAGTCCGGTTGATCGGACTACTGCAACTTTTCGGTTGCAGTAGTCCGATTGTCAAACGGAATATCTGCTTTGTATCTAACCTTTCTCCTGCTTTTCGATAATCATGGTCACATTACTGTGACCATGGTTATTGAAAATATTATTGTTGAAAAATTGCTTTAAAATTACGACCAAAAAATATCAACCAGGTCAGTTTAAGATGGGTGACCATTCTTAACGAATTGAGACCCCTCCGTGCCTCAGAATGCACGATGAACCATCAGTCATGGTTCTCATAATATAGACATCTACGGCAGACATTACGGATAGTTGAAGCCCTAAACAGTTCGATAACTGGTGGGTGTGATAAACCACAGCGGGTTTTGGAGGACAGATGGTAGTCACTTTACGGAAAATATCGAAATTTGGCCGCTTCATAATTAGACTGGGAAACCAAGCCGAATGGAGTTGGGAAAAGTTTCAAAGAATGAGGATGATGTTCCCTGGAAAACTGTAATAGAATTCGTTAAAATAAGTAAATTCGTGTATCTTGTGATCTCCTTTTACTTTTTTTAAAATTCAACGTGAAATCCTCTCAGCCGTATAATATATTCAGGTTAGAAGCTAGAAGCTAGATTATGAATAAACTGATTGAAAGGTTAAAGCAAGATTTAATCTTTTCAAAGCCATCAGGTATCTATATAGCGGAAAACACGCTGAAATAGAACCCAACTTACCTCAGAAAACGTTGGATTAAGGATAAAATTGCTTACACCGTCAGCCTAAATTGTTAAATTGTTTCACCACAAGTTATCTTTTAGCCTTATCCTTTTAGAAGATTGAATTTAGGGCAAAAATAATGATACGTAATCTGTAGAACTAGTAGGGACAGCCTCCGTGGCGTAGCGGTAGTGAACGCGGCCGCTACGCAAGAGGCGCGGGTTCGATCCCCGCTCAGTGCAAATATTTGTGTGCATGAAATATGAGTATTTGCATTGGTCTGGTCGTGCCTCGGAGAGCACGTTAAGCCGTCGGTCCCGGTTGCCATAAAAACATCTATGGCAGTCGTTACGGGTAGTTGGAGCCCTAAAAAGTTCAAAAAAACAACAGTCTAGCTGCAAAGCTTCGATATCGCCTAATGTTAACATTGGGTTGTGGAGGTCAGATGGCAATCGCTTCACGGATAATATCGAGGTCCAGCCAAATCCGTAGTTAAGACTGATAAAGCGGACCCCAGACTCCGAGCTGAAAAAGCTGGAAGCGGATGCGACTGGGAATTAACGCTAGGAGGAAGAAGAATCTGTGGAACTAGATTTTTAACCAAACATCACCTGTATACCTTTGTTTCTTTTATACTAGCTACATCCTCCATCCAAAATAGACCAAAGTTATAGGATGTGGTTCTAGGCCCGTATTCCAGAAGAACGCTAAGTTGTTAATCGACTCTCACAATGACATTAGAACTGTCATCTTTAATACAATCTCTCCTCAAATCTAGATGTAAATCGTTATTCAGGACTGAGTATAATTCTGGCATACGGACCCTAGTGAGAAATTAATTCCATATCTCACTTTCATTCAAAATATTTCGCTTGAAACATGTCACCGTTATTATCCGTCATAGCACTAAATCGTACTATAATCTTAACAAGCCCTTAACCTTCAAACTTAAACACCTATATTCAAACTCACATTATAAACCTGAAGTCAGCTCATTACCATTTTAATAAACGACCAAAATTGCGAAGTGGTCCGACCTTTATTCATAATTATTTTCTTATTAGTCGACTCGAGAACGCCACCTGCGCCCAACGGTTAGGTTGAGATCAGTATTAGGGTTCTGTAGACAAAAATGATGGCTATTTGCAACTCTGAATATAACTTAGGCTATAAAGCAGGCCATTATAAACCCTTTCGAGATATCAGTGCCCTATTACAAGCCTGACTCTGTAGTCATTTAGTTAGACAGTTAAATCAAATATCATTATTTATGCCTATAGGTTACTAAGTAGTATTTAAAATGCCAAGACTATTGATTCTACATTTATATTTACTAACTAATTACGTTTTCCGCAGCCAGAGGGTACAAGAAGGAAACTAGAATCACTTAAACGAGATTTATTATACTTATTTAATTAAATCTAACTAACCTAAAGGTGGTGAATGTACTCGATGTTAGAAATACATTACACCGTACTAGCCTAAAGGTGAATGTACTCGATATTAGAACTACATTACACCTTACTAACCTAAGCGAATGAGTTCGATATTAGAACTACATTCTTAACTATACTAACGACTACGTTCGATGCTAGAACAGAAGTGAGTTATATTTATTTTAATTAAAGATGTAAAATCAGTTCGCGTATTGATGCAATCGATTCTTAAATCTGCTGACGGTGCGGCACGAGGCGAATGCACGAGGCTGCTCGCTGCACGGGGCGCTGATGCTGCAACTCGTACTTGCTCTCCTTATAATCTGGGTCGTTATATGTATAGCGGGTTCATGCGGGTTTGCCTATGTAATTCCTCCACCCTCAGAAAAGCAATTATTTTCCAACTTTCAGTGAAAATATTGCTGGTATAGTCGGTTTTCCAGGTTCTTCATGTGTCTCATTTTGTTGGACGCTGGGATTCTTTTCTGTTGAATTTTGTTGTTTCTTTCTCCAGAACCGGCGAACTATGATGCTTGAGATACTTATGATTGTGCCAGTTATAATTATATAGAGTGGTATTAGTTGTGTGATAAATTGTTCCAGAGGAATTTTTCAGTTGCAGCGGAGGCTGGGTTATAATTTTATCTTGACTAGTATGTAGTGATCTTAGGTTTATCGAGCTTATGTTTATATGCAACGGCTCTGTGGTCATTTCTTCGGGATAGGTGATTTTTATAATTTTCAGTGGTTCACCTTGTATAACGTCATTTTCATTTGTCAAAGTAAGCTCAGCTATTTTCAGTGGGTGACCAAATACATTGGGTCTTCTTGCGTATCTATAGCTTATTTCAGTTTTGCTTAAACTGCAAATGTTTTATAGTTCACTCGCCTGTGGTGGTAATATGAGTATGGTAGTTTTGATTTTGTTAATTTGCTTTGACTGCATCTGTTTCGTAATAGTAATTATTGTGGTATTTATTAATAGACTCGTAGTACAATCGTGTCCAGTCTTCTGTCTCCTTCCCCGATTGTACTATTGTAATAGACTTTGAACAATGGAAGTAGTAGGCATCGAGAACTGTACTCTCCTCCCCTCGTCATTGGTGTTCTTTTGTCCCAACCGGGGCCAACGGTTATTTCTGGTGATCTTGAAGATTGGTGCAGAAGGCCTGGCGCATTATGATGCCGTCCGATGGATCCATGCCATGGGCATCGGTCCCGCTGACGTTCTGGTAGATGGACTGTTGCCAGAGCATGGGTATCTGGTGGATTTTGGAGGCGGTTCGCCAACTCTTCGGGTCTGTTACATTTACACCGGTGCTTCCAACTGCTTCGTGCCTTGGAAGAAGTAGAGCTGGACGTTCTGGATGTTCTGGATGAAGCGGCGCCTGGAGGATAAACTCTTCTTTTTCTTTTTCCTTTTATTTCCATTTTTTTTTGTCTTTTTTTTTTTATAAAGTGAATTCGTCTTGTCGAACGAGTTTTTTTTTTTCTTTTATACTATATTCCGGATCCTTCCTGTGCTATCAATGTTTGGATAACCTCCCCTGCGGCTTCACGTAGATTCTGGATATTCGATGAGGTATTAGGATACCGACAGCGACTATCGGAGTCAGCACTCACCAGGTTAACGATTTTTGGAAACCTATGCCGCGCCGCGCACTGCCTCGAATATCCTACCGACTGCGCCAATTACGTTTTCCGCAGCCAGAGGGTACAAGAAGGAAACTAGAATCACTTAAACGAGATTTATTATACTTATTTAATTAAATCTAACTAACCTAAAGGTGGTGAATGTACTCGATGTTAGAAATACATTACACCGTACTAGCCTAAAGGTGAATGTACTCGATATTAGAACTACATTACACCTTACTAACCTAAGCGAATGAGTTCGATATTAGAACTACATTCTTAACTATACTAACGACTACGTTCGATGCTAGAACAGAAGTGAGTTATATTTATTTTAATTAAAGATGTAAAATCAGTTCGCGTATTGATGCAATCGATTCTTAAATCTGCTGACGGTGCGGCACGAGGCGAATGCACGAGGCTGCTCGCTGCACGGGGCGCTGATGCTGCAACTCGTACTTGCTCTCCTTATAATCTGGGTCGTTATATGTATAGCGGGTTCATGCGGGTTTGCCTATGTAATTAACTGATGTTCGTTTTGCCTGCGTGGTGTTGTTTTGGCCATATATTATCTCGGATATTTCTCAACTAATTGTTTAAGATTTTAAGGCGGACCAAGACAAGATCCGCATCAAGATCCGTTCAGTAGTTTCTGCATCCAACGCGAACAAATACATGAATTAAAAAAAAATTGAGTTTAAAAATGTTGATGTAACATAATCTAAGTTTTTTTTTTATTGTCTGTAATACTCTGAAACAAAATTACTCGGAGGAAACATCTTTTGTTCATTGTCTTCTTATTGTCTCTTTTCTCAAAATAGTCCTTAATTGTCGATGAAGTAGGCGTTCCATCCCGACCACGTTTTTTCAAATTATATAAATATTCTCGACTGTCTTTTATTTCAATTAATAAAATTGAGTGCGAATTGATGAATTCATAATTAATTAATTGACCAGGGGCTCGAACCTACGACCTCAGAAGATGCTGTTGAACGCTCCACCGTCATGCCACTCGTTCACTATTTTATTAATGACGCTGTTGGCATTTGTATGTTCTATTTCACATATCAATCGACCGGTACATTTTGCACTCCATGTTCAACCTAAAATAATTCTTAGGAAGAACCCAACATTTTTACAACCTGAATCTTTTCGACGTTACATTTTTTATTCAGGAACGCAAAAATACACAATTTAAAAGGCGGTGTAATGCATAACCTAATAAAGAAATTGTGGAAAAACAAAATTGCCAGGTATTTTTTCGCTGACTGGACTAAGTATGGTCTACCTAGATCAAAAATAAAATGAAGCGGAGGTGTTCTTAAACCCAGTACAAAAAGTAGTGTTGCCAAACTCATATCATTCATAATCGTCATAATTATTTTCCTGTTGGGTCCACATGATGCTCTTTGGAGCCCAAAGTCCGCTCATTGCTTTTTATTGGTATGTCGACTTTTCCGGAAGCGACTGCCATATGGCCCCCCAACCTTATGGAATCTATGAAATTCTGCATCAGAGCCAAACTCACACATTTATAACACATCATATGACACAAAACGGTAACATTTGATTATTATTTTTAGTATCTATTAACGTTTCATAGTTTCAAGAATATAATTATTTATTAATCGAATGGTATATTTTCTTATACTATTAAAATATCTTTGTTTATTATTATTATTAAAATATCTATCAAGATTTTCTACACGTAAGCCAATATCGTAACTTACGAACTCATATAAGGCCGCATTTACACCTGTAAGTTTTACTTACGTAAGTCACTTACATAAGCCACTTACGATAAACTTTCAAGTGTAAACACTCTTTGTAAGTGGCTTACTGTATTTTTTACTATTTTTGTAAATTGGAAAATTACAAGTCTAAATGTGTTCGAATTTGCTTACGGGAGCGACTCACAGCTTATCGAACTAAATTGATATGTTGAGAACTTTACATCAAAGTTTTCACGCGTGAGTTCCATTCCACTAAAAGCTTTGAAAGACATGTAACGAATTACCTACCTACTACCCTTTTCTGAATCGGTTAATGAGTATCCCTACTCGCCACAGATATGCAGCAATACCGGCAAGGGGTTCACCCTGTTACTTTAAACCAAAACGGTCCCATACAACGCGGTTTGGAAGGAATTTCTTCCCGAAGATGGTCGAGTTACGCATCTCATGCCCTCTTCATTACCCTATTTAAGTACACATTGTAAATATACCACAAAAATATCCACTGAGTTTGTTGCCGGAGTCTTCTCAGGGTGCAAATCGATGGTCAGTATAGTGAACTTTGAGTTACTCTAATACTTTTTCTTCCGATCTATTCCAATCCAATAACACAAAAATGTTAAATTACCATTAGTGCCGCGTAACTCGTAAGTCACAAAACTAAAAATAATAGTATTATTCATAATATTTTTTCCTGTGGCTAAAGTCTATGCCACTTGCATGTATACCTGAAGGAATAGTTGGAAACATACATACAAACCTGCTGTTATAGATTTTACTAAATATTTTTTATCACTAGGTCTAGGACAAAAACAACATTTTTTGGTTATAATAATTATATGTGGAGGATATTTTGCAATTAATATATTTTTTAAAATATGTTTAAAACAATTTCGGTGTGCAAATTTACCCTTCTATGAAAGCAACGGAACGTACAAAATCTAGTCAGAAATGAATTTAGTTCTAAAATGTCATTTACGTTACATTTTACACAGAAAATAAATGCTCATCATACGGAAACACTAATTTTTGTTTTTAACCGTTCTAAAATTAATTTAGCCATAGCAAACAAGATTTAGAGTTCATCAAAATACGCTCGAGGCACCAACTGGTTTATCAAGGGCTCAAAATATTAGTTAAGATTTAAAGGATTTGTACATTTTATATTTAACTAGCTGTTGCCTGCGACTTCGTCCGCGTTTAGTCCGGAATGTTGTTCATCCCCTATTTTATCCCCTTGGGGGTAGAATTAATCAAAATCCTTTCTTAGCGGATGCCTGCGTCATAGTAGCTTTATGAATGCAAAGTCTCAGCCCGATCGGTTTAAAATTGACAAAGTTTCATACAAACTTTCATCCCCTATTCTATCCCCTTGGGGGTAGAATTAATCAAAATCCTTTCTTAGCGGATGCCTACGTCATAACATCTACCTGCATGCCAAATTTCAGCCCGATCCGTCCAGTGGTTTGGGCTGTGCGTTAATAGATCACTATGTCAGTCAGTCAGTCAGTCAACCTTTGAGTTATATATATTTAGATATCCGCGCTTAGTACGAGTATTTTGTTTTAGTTATCGAAATTTAGAATTTTACATATTTATAATTAGTGACCGTGATACCGAGGCCTGGTTTGTTTAATTTCCAGGCTCTATCCAGACATGCCCTAAACAAATTTTGTGTTCAAGAAGTAAGGATTTACTTTTATTTTTTAATCAAAAGCTGTTTATTTATTCATTGGCCGTTCCCAATAACATATCTACAGATAAAGGTAAACTTCAACTTCAACTTCTTCTTAATGGCGTCTGCAGCAAATCGCCGTCAGTTTGCCAATGTCAAGTAAATTATAAATGTTTATAAATTATTAATGGCGAAACGCCAATGTCAAGTTTTCAAGATATTTTCTACCAGAGCCACGTTAGCCACGGCAGTAACTTTGTTTCCGTGTGTCCACCCCCCACGAGATTCAGATGGTCGATCAGGACGTGTGGTTGGATTTTAGGGGGCGATAAAGGTGAAGGTAGAGAATATAGTTCCTTTGTCAAATCCTATTGTTATTTTGCTAATAAGGATTGCGTTACCATAGAGATTGATGACGATGATGACTTTCTCATGTCAAAACTGGCGATAGATAGGTAATTGGGAACGGCCGTTAGTAACTAGCTAGCGGCTATCTCGACTTATGGTCCTATCTCCGGTTCTATTTAACCGATTGCGAGCAGACTTACGAGAGATTTTAAATCTGATCAAAACCTTAATAAAAAAAAACCCTCATCAACATTCCTTCAGTAGTTTCGTGTCCATTGCTACAAACAGACAAGAATTACAAAAAAATGTTTAATATAACGCAACTTACGCAACCCTAGTATTTTTTTTAATTAAATATCTTCAATATATAGACACGACTACAATGAAATGTAATTATATAGATATGATAGATATATTTATGTTATCGCCCAAAGTCTAAAGTAGTCCCTTCAGATATCACATTTCTCGCTAATGCTAAACTCAATTATATATAACTCCAACGCAATAAGAATCACTACTGTTAAAAGAAAACATTATATTCGATCCAAATTAACGACTATTCAATTATATTACTGAACTAGCTGTTGCCCGCGGCTCCGCCCGCGTGGAATTCGGATTCCGTACAAACTTTTCTTTCGTGCTAAAATTGCCTCGGATACCATCCCGTCAGCCATCAGGAGTGCCATGTGGAATTCGGACCCACTAAACAGCATGCCATCGCGGGTCTTCAGTTGCTGGAGTGTAAAATTGCCTAGGGCATTTTCCGCACCCCCCGGCTGACCCTGGGCCATCTACAATTTTAAGATGGCCCTCTCAGAAGTGGGAAGTACGATGTCCCATCGAATTCCGGAAAGGGAGGAGACGGGCGTGAAGGGATGACAGGAGGCCGGACCTATAATTCTCACGTCCGCGCTCGGTGACCAGCCCTTCCCTTTCCTGCTCTCTACTGGGCCTCTTCGTAGTCAGAGGGACATGTGGGAAGCCTTTGAGCAGCCCTCTATAGAGCTGCTCCCGTTGCTGTATGTATTTGCCGTAGGCGGTAGCGCCTCCCCTGGGTGAGGGGCGTTAATGCCTCCGTTACCCAGGATGCATCACATGGAGGTCCCAATCCCGCATTCGGATCCCGTTACCGTTGCATCTTGTGTTCAGCTGACCTTCCCTGTCTTCGCTCGTGAAATACTTCGAACACCCGTGGTTGCACCCTTTTAGCCCATGCCCGTAATAATAATTAGTTTTCAAATAATGTATGGTAATTTACCGGATTTATTGACATTATAATTTCGTAATATCTTTTGAATAGAACGTCCGATTTCAATAATTCAAAAAGTAATCAACAGGTATTGAAACAATGCTAAATACCAAACGATTTATTTAGATAAGAATTAATATAAAGGTATAGATTCCGTGGTCTGACTTTGATCGGCATTTCGGCTTGAATTTATATCGTCGCACGTTACTTTCATGCTGCAATAGATTCTAAAATCCCTACTATAATATTATAAATGCGAAAGTAACTCTGTCTGTCTGTCTGTCTGTCTGTCTGTCTGTCGCTTTTACGACTAAACCGCTGAACCGATTTTGATGAAATTTGGTATAGGGGTAGATTAGACCTTGAGAAAGGACATAGGCTATGTTTGGTCACGATAACCGACATCCACGCGGGCGGAGCCGCGGGCAAAAGCTAGTATTCATTATAATTATACAGTGTAAAGGGCAATTTTGATCTACATTAAATGTAAAATGTATCTAACGTATTTAGTCAGATAAGGCTTAACACTATATTGTTAAAAAAAAAGCTTCGAAAATGACACATATTTTTTTTATAATTTGTGAAAGATAAAAATGGTTATTGTGAGCTACCCTTATTAGATAGATATATGCTGTCGCGGACTTTTATGTAGACCTTTTTAAGTTATACATTTCTACAGTACATTATTTTGTTCTATCTTCAATAGTTTTCGCAGCGTACGCGATGTAAGGAATTTTTACGTAATTTTTCTTACACCTTGGGTTACATTATTGAAGTTTTATCCTGGATCCCTATTTTTTTGAAAATTAATTATAGCCTATGTTAGTCAGTGATAGTGCAGCTTTCTAATGGTAAAAGAATTTTTGAAATCGGTTCAGTAGTTCTTGAGTTTACTCGAATACAAAAATACAAATCTAATATTAGTAAAGAATGTATGGAAATCTGCCCGATTTATTGACATTTATGCTCACTGCTCCGCTCCCTTTAGTAGTAGCGTGATGTTATATAGCCTATGTTACTCCCAGATAGTGTAGCTTTCTATAAGTGAAAGAATTATTGAAATCGGTCCAGTAGTTTCGGAGCCTATTCGTTACAAACAAAAAAACAAACATACAAAAAAACAAATCTTTCCTCTTTATAATATTATTATTATTATATTATTATTATTATTATATTATTATATTATAGTATATAGTATATAGTAATAGTATATAGTATATAGTATAGAGTATAGATAACTATACACGCGGCTTGCATTCTTTTACTCCGTGCTCAGTTAACGAGTTCAATTTTAATATTCAACCAAAAAAAAAATCTCTACTTGTTGTAGCCCCTTTTATTCCACTATTGATTTTGCACCAACGAACTTGAATCGTTATTTGCACTGGAGTGTAGTTAAAAACGATAACATCGATATAACGCGAGAGCGTGTCCATTCAGGCTGACGAAATCAAGGCTCTGCTACAATTGTATGGATAGATCATAATATTACCTAGCTAGGTACCTACTACAAACTATTTTTTATTTTGTATAAAGAATATTAGCACTAACTAAGCTAAATTGCTTGTGCTAGGAACACTCCTGCCACCCACCCACGTTCACTTCGGTAGTGTTATGGCCAGGATTCAAACCCGGGAGCTCTCGATCTTAAGGACGACTCCTTAACCACTAAGCTACCGACGTTTAAATAGGATTGGGTGAGGTGATGAGGTGTAATCCTCATGTTAAGGATATTTGGATCTTAGCTGATGCTTGCGTGGAATTTTAACCCCATCCCATTTTAATGTGTTTTCATTTGGCATTCTATTCCATCATACGCTGAGCAACGAATTACCACTTGTTTAAGGTGGCTGATGCTGACTGTACCAGGTAAAATATAATTAGGTATAGCTAGCAATACAGAAGGTACTGATAAAGAATGAACGCAGGTGAAGCCGTAAATCTTTCCACCCACAGCTACGTATAAATCGTGGGTCCCGGTGACCTCCGACTTTAGCATACCGGACACAATTGAGGCCTTAATTAAGAAATATGCAGCCTCTTTTATTAAGACTTGGCAAATATTAGAGAAACGTTTTCTGTTGACGGCCAAGGGGGTGTTTCTAAGGGCTTGTTTACGTCATCGTTGGAGGTAATGGTAGGGATGTGACATTGAAGGAAAATAATCGATTAAATAAAAATCGATTTTTTCTTTACTCAAAATAAATCGATTTTTTTAAAATAAATAATCGATTTCTGTGAAAAAATCGATTTTTTCCTAATTTTTAAAAATCTGCATGTTTTTCGTATTCTAATAATAAACCTACTGACATTACGAAATTATCAGATTAAAAATAAAATAAAATAATATGATTAATAAAAATAATAACCAATTCAAAACTAAATCTCAAAGAAAATGTTCTTTTAAACTTTCAAGGTATTTCAATCCATTTTTCCTTCCTTTCTTCTTTCTAATATTATAAATGCGAAAGTTACTCTGTCTGTCTGTCTGTCTGTCCGACTGTCTGTCTGTTACGCTTTCACGCCTAAACCACTTAACCGATTTTGATGAAATTTGGTATAGAGGTAGATTAGACCTTGAGAACGGATATAGGCTATGTTTGGTCGCGATAACCGACATCCACGCGGGCGGAGCCGCGGGCAAAAGCTAGTTTCTTATAAATGTAGAAATTGATTTCCGCAAAACTATTTTTTTTTACTGGCAACACTAAAAGAAACGACGACCCACTAACCGTCCGTAACACCACTGTGTCACACTGGCACTGGTGTGATGGTTAGGGAAGTAAATTATAATCGTCACACTATTCGCTGTCATTTTTATAATGACACAGGCAGCGGTGTAACTGTTAGTTGGTCGTCAAAGAAACATCAACAAAGTCAATTTTGTCTGTATCATATTTTCATTATCACAACAATATGAACAAACTACTTCGTAACTCTTTTAGAAAATTATAAATTAAATAAAACTATAAACTGAACAGATAATAGTACTAGCGTAACCATAGTGTGTGTGAGTGATTCGAGAACTGAGAAGTCATATATTATACAAAGTGTTCATAAATATTACGAAAATTTCGCATTTATGTAAATCGATTTACACGCGTAAGTTAAAAAAATCGATTTATTAAAAATCGATTAATATTACTATAAAAATCGCTAATAAAAAATCGATTATTAGAAAAAAATAATCGATTTTTTTAAAAATCGATTATTTTTTAACATCCCTAGGTAATGGAACAATAGAATACTGTTAAAGACTAATTTGTTAATAAATCCTGAATTTAAATTGGTGAAATGTGTTATTTTTTTATGAGATTAGAAATTATATATAAGGTGTTTTCATTATAAACTAAATTTTCTATTGTGTTTTTTGGGAACATTGTAATAATACATCACTTTTTGAATTGAAATAAACATTTGAAGCAAAAAACACAAAGGCTCAACGCAAAAGCTGTATAATCCTAGACGGCTAATCTAGTATTATATTCAAAACAAACGGGATAGTCAAAAAGTGCATTGTAGCAGACTTCTATAACCGCTATTTCATTTCGTACGTCGATTTGATTTATTGAAGAAAAAATGAAAAATAAAATAGTTGTAATCACTAATGTGAATGATTTAATTCCATACAGCTGGACGAGATATTATAAGACGAGATACACAATATTATTATAATTCTTGATGACTCCAATACAATACCAAATACTAATAACAATACTAATACAATAGCTAATCTGGCTACCTAGAGGCTCTTGAAATAAAATACAACCCAATTTTAATAAAGATGGTTGAAACGTACCACCTGCTTAACGACACAGCGAGTTCATTCTGCGTAAAAAGTAACACCAATAATTTAACATAGTTCGGGTACTATGAGATAACTTACACTTCAAACTATGTGGCAACTACCATCTCTAGTCACCCTCACCCCGCGACCATGACTAGATAGAGACTAGAGAGACCATGAAAAGTAGCCAAAACATCGGGATAAATGTAAATAATAAAATAGTTCCAAAAAAATTGTGATAGAATCTGTTAAAAAGTGGTTTTATTCCAATATGTATTTAATCAGATTTTAATGTTATAGCAATGATATAATAATACATCATTGTGTTATAGTACAAAGGGAGATCTGTCATACAGGACCGGTGTCATACCTGCACTACCGGTAGTGCCATGGGAAAATAATTTTACCCTTGACACTACCAGTAGTGCTATTGGAGCACCTCCATATCTTGACTGCCCCGTGGCATTACCCAATGCCACTACTGGTAGTATCAAGGGTAAAATCGGACTCCAGCTCTCTCAATGTGTAATAACGCTTATATACAATACTAAAAGTTGTAATGGTAATGAGAAAGCAATAAATAATTAAATTATTATTAATCATTATTAAGACTATGGTTAAAATATAAATACATATCGAACATAGCAAACTTTTGCGTACCCGTTCTAACACGGTTAGCGACTGCTAAACGAGTTCGTAATTCGTTTGCAAAATCATTTACTAGATTCAATTTAACTTGTAATACAATTATAGCGTATTACCTCGACCATGCTTCGTTTAGTCTAATTTAGGGCTATCGAGAATGAAAGTAAATTGGCAGGCACTAAATCAAAGTGAGGTTGCTTTATAATGGAAAATGATAGGCCAGTTTTGAAGGTTTTAATTCATTTGATGTACAGAAATACGTATTTTAATATCTCAGTAAGTAATTTAGGCGAAATTATTCGTGTTTTCATTACTTGTACGAAAATGGATTTAATGTTGGATAAATAAAATTCGGAAATGCTAATAAGACTTCTTTATCGTGCGAAAGCTCAACAGTCATTAACTATAATTTTTAAAACTTACAATAAATAATTATAATCTACCGACAGGACGCAGCGCCTGACGTAATGCACATAGTGGTGTATACCGTGGCTCCACTCGTTGCTAGTATACTCTTTCGGGCGCTATAACGCTTGAACATGCCCCCGGGCGTTGAAACACCGGTTTCAACCAGACTCCGACGATATAGGCAATGGACAGATCCTCTTGAATACTCGCCGAACAACTCCAGCAGATGTGTTCAGTTTCAACACGTCTGTAGCGGGGTTTCTTGAACGCCATTTAGTCCGCACCTGCAATTCTGCAACATATTCGTTGCTCCATCTGTACCAAAATGTTCCCGGAGTTGTACATTCAGAAGAATTATCGCGGTAGTCAGGCAGGCTGCGGTAAAGAAGTAATGGGCGTCCAATGAGGAAGTGAAACTGGCGTAAGTGGGCCAAGTGGGGGTGATCTGCTAGATCCGAGGATAACGGCGTCAGTCAACGAGTCGAAATGGCTTCAATCTTCGTCAGTGTGGTGTAAAGCTCTTCAAACTTACCTAATATCACAATTTCCCAACACTCCTTGTAGGTGGTACTTTGTTGACTTAACACCTGCCACCCAGTGACCACCACAATGCGGGGTGTAAGTGGGTACAAAGTGAGACCGAACACCATCGCTCGCCGTACGTTCACTCAAGGACAAATTAATCGAGATTAAAACTTATAGCATTAGGTACAAACACCGACAATGAGGTACCGTAGTCCGAAAAAATCTCAACGGGCTTGCTCTTCGAGATCGAAATCGATACAAAGCTAGCAAATAATTATTAGGTACTTGTTAAATCACCAACAAGCTCTAACTGGATAGCCTTGGTTGTAAACCAAATAAATTACGACATACACCTTTACTAGCCTGCATCCACGACCCTGACGGCTGGCACACGTAATAGGGTGCGTAACCAACGCCCGTAGTCTCAAAAGGATAACCGGGACGGAGACGCTCACGTGGTAAGTTGCCCATCAGTGGGGCTACCACCTTACCCTTCATACGATAGTACCTGACACATTTATAATAGCAAAATTTTGCTCAAATTAAATAATAGGTTTGTTAAATAATGATGTATGGACTGTAATAGATAAATAGATAAATATTCAGATATAGAACAGGTTTTCCTACTTGAATGAATGGATAGGTACCTATTAAAACATAACCTGTGGAACGTAAAGCATGAGTAGTGGTAGTGGTTCCGATCCTAAACACTGAACGTCATTAAACGATACTCGTGTCGACGTTTACGTTTCCATTTAGGTACTAAATAATGTGAACAGTGTGCAGCCTTATGATTTACCCACTCACCATTATTATCGACAGAAATATTACATTTTAAATCATGCGAGGGTAGTGATGAATAGTTCTGCGTAACTGGGCCAGAAACTATCCATCCTAAACGGGTTTCACACAATACTGGCTTCCCAGTACCTAACTTTATTCTTTGAGATCCCAACAAATTCCAAAACAGATCAGCACCTATGAGAATATCAATATCTCCAGGCTTGTAAAACTTGGGATCAGCTAGAGTGATATTCGAGGGTAGTTCGAAATCACTAATATTTATTTCACGGCACGGTACGTTGCTCGTAATATATGGCAAAACAAAACAATTAAGGTTGAATTCAAAGTCGTCTTGTAATGACGTCAGCTTTACTCGACATACTTTGCCTACGCGCGACGTGACATTGTTTATGCCAAGTATAGATTTACTTACCGGGCTAGTTAGTAAATTTAGTCTTTTGCATAACCGATCTGTTATGAATGACGACGTGCTCGCACTGTCTAGAATGGCGCGAACTAAATGGACACCGTTATCATGGTCGCGCAGTTTGATCAAGGCAGTAGACAACAACACATCTCGCTGCTTATGACCACGGACAGACGCAATGGTAGCTGATAAAGCTACGTTAGCTGTGCTCGTATTGGCAGACGGAACAGATGAATGAAAGTTAGTAGTCGTATCAGGAGGAGAATCATCTATATGTGTATTCGGAATAGTGCATGTATTATTATTTGTGTGAATAAGTGTGTGATGTCTACGTTTGCAGTGTTGACAACCCGGTTTTTTACACTTGTTAGCGTAGTGACCCGAGTGAAGACAATTGTAGCACACTTTATAGCTAGGTAGTAACTTGATACGAGCGTGAGTGTTTAATGCGAGAAACTGTTGACAATTATTCAATGTGTGATCGAGACTATTACATTTAGGACATACTTTCGGAACTGAATGAGTAGAAGAACTGCTAGAAGACTGCGTAGCTATCATAGACTTTAACTTAGGTTCTGATTTAGATGTCTGTGAATAATGTTGACGTGATGACTCTAACGTTTCTATGAGATCGGCTCGGCCACGTAAGAACTGTAGAAATACAGCAAACGTAATCGGGCTGTCCTTGTCTAACCTGCCTTTGTATTCCTCCCACTCACGAAAGGTTTTTTGATCAACCTTCGGAGTGATAATACAAATTAAAAGTGTATCCCACTGGTTGACAGGTTCTCCTAACGATGTCAAAGCTCGCAAGTCTTTATTTAATTTATCGATTAAATTCTTCAATGCAACAGAAGACTCCTTATGAATAGACTCAATATTTAATAACGAATTTACGTGATTAGTTACTAATAGTCGTTTGTTGTCAAATCGATCACACAATAAACTCCAGGCTACGGCGTAATTACTCGAAGAAAACTCAATACTTTTTATAACTACGGCAGCAGTACCCTCAAGAGATGCTCTTAAGTAGTGGAATTTGCTAACTACATCAATGTCATCATTAAAGTGAATCAGGCTAGTATAGGTGTCACGAAACTCTAACCAATTATCATATGATCCGCTAAACTTAGGTAACTGAATGGTAGGTAATTTGACTCGTGTGTTCATACCAGTACGAGTGCTTTTACAACTCTGCATCGATTTATTCTCGGTATTAAAACTAACAAGCATACTTTGCGCTCTGGACAAGGACTTGTAATAAATAGACTCGAAGTCAGACCGTTCAGCATATTGTAATTTTACATCCTCAACAAGACATTCTAGGCGCAACTGTACCTCATCGTATCGCTCATACACCGACTCAAGCTTGTCCATACGCAACTGTAGTTCCGAAACATCGCAACTTGACAACTCTTTGTCCTGAAGTGAGTCCAGGAAGTGAACGAAGGTGGTCAATCGACCCTTGTAGCTACCTCGCGTTTTAACTAACTCCTTTTCCTCGGCCATACTGGGAAGCAGGTGTCGTCAACCTAGAATTGATACAATGATACAATTAACAACTAATGCTTATATTACCGGAACAATAAAGTTTTCGATGAATACCTACACTTGACTAAAGCTTACAGAAAGTTACTTTTATAGCAATATGATATGATTCCTCTTATTTAATTGACAAGGGTATATGTAGGTACTTAGGACTTACAATATACCTATAGTACTACTTGTATTAATTTACTATAAAATTACACAATATTATAAAAGACTACCTATATTAAATTAATTTGTAGATCTTTTTACTTTCAAATAATACATTTATTACATATATATATTTTAATGAATAGGTACAATAATAAAATCCTGAACTAATAACTATATTAAATTGAATTGAAATTGAATGACTTGCAATTATTAATATCGAACACTTGAATGTACCACCTGTGTCAAGATACCTAACTACCTATTAACAATCACAGTTAATGATGTAAATTAGTTACAGCTTTATATAAATTTAGTTAAATAATGTAGCAAGTAAGCTAACTATACTATATTCAGTATGATTTACTAAATATTAAATGCTGATGAAAAAAATACTAATTACAATGTAAGTAGGTACCTGATGATTTTACTCTAACACTGTACGTTTAATGGTAAGCTATAATTAGATAATATGTTACCTGAGTGTTGGGTGAAGATATTAAATTATAATAAATAATTGCTTTACACCACGAACTTCGTCTTTCTTGAACTTAATCCTCTGGTTCAGATCCTTAGCAATCCTTAATCCTTATATTTCTTATTCCTTATTTTGCTATATCCACTTCCGCTAATCTTCCAGAATATCCGGTTCGTTAGGACCATGTACGAAAATGGATTTAATGTTGGATAAATAAAATTCGGAAATGCTAATAAGACTTCTTTATCGTGCGAAAGCTCAACAGTCATTAACTATAATTTTTAAAACTTACAATAAATAATTATAATCTACCGACAGGACGCAGCGCCTGACGTAATGCACATAGTGGTGTATACCGTGGCTCCACTCGTTGCTAGTATACTCTTTCGGGCGCTATAACGCTTGAACATTACTCAATAACTAGGTCCTACCTATTAAGTTGGATATCTTTTGTCTCTACAGCGACTAAAAACGCCCGTTTTTATTAATATGCTAAATTGTAGTATCGAAGTAGTTTAAATACGTACCTACTGGAATTTTAAAAGCTATATTTTTGTAATATAAAATTTTATAACAGAATGCTTAAGAAACTGATTCCTCTCTCGTTGTTACCAGTAGCGTCCCACCTAGTATCTCTATAATACCATGTTTTACTCCGTAGGTATCAGTAGTTCATACAAATTTGGATAGATGTCGCTTTTCTCAATTATTAAATATTTTAGTGCTTTAGATTTTTGTCTTGTAAGATTAATATTTTGATTCGTGATTACATTATTAATAATGATTTAATTTAATATCATGTGCAAAATAATCAGATTTTTAAATTTTTTAGTTAATAAAATGTGTTGAAATTTCAATAAAAAAATCTTAATAAACGTAAGATATTATGATGCGAGGTTTTTATAAGAAAAATATTTATATAAGATGTAATATAATATATTATACTATATTTAAATAACAAATATCTATCTATATTTTATTTTTAAAAGCTAACAAGAAACATAGGTATACAGATCTTACCGATGACCAAAACCGTTTATTATAATTCATTTTAGGCGTAAAAAGTAGCATTCTAGATAGATAATAATTTATTCCTGTACCAAATTTTAATCAGATCCGTCCAGCTGTTAGAGTGCAATTGAGTACAAAAATTCAAACATCTCCAAAAACCTTTAACTGTAGTAAGATAGGAAGTAGGATATAGAATTTCAAATTGTTTTCTCTAGGGAAGCGGCACAAATACAAATAACTCTATACTGCATTAGGTAGAGATCACTTCTTTACCATAGAGACTCGTATCCAATGCTCTTTTACTGTCGTTTTATAGCCGGCGCTACACGTGACTCCAAGATACGTTATTAAATGCAGCTCTATTTATTCAAATGACTGTTGCATCTCAAAGAGAGCATATGGAGAGGCTTTTCATTTAAAAATTAATGAGATTTTAATGTTGTACTTTTAGATTCTACTTCGCTATGCGATAAAAATCTTTATGTTTTTAATGAAGAACTCTAAACTTTAAACCTTTGGCCAAAAGACATAAATTCACATCATTTGATAGAGAATAAAAACGTAAGATATATCGTTTAACTAATCAAATACGACGGTTCGAATCAATGGTTTAAAAATATAATATATAAATACCGCACATTGTATAATTAATTCCTGCTGTGGTTTTCCCAAGCGATTACAATATAGGGGTTCTTCAAGAAGGGCATAAGATGGTTTCTACAGGGTCGGCAGTGCGATTGATCGACGTCCCTAGTGTTGTACACTTGATTAGGCCACGGTAATCAATTTCCATCAGGTGGGTCGTGTGCTTGTCTGACACCTAGATGGCATAAAAAATCAGTTAGAAGAATCAACTAGACAATCAAATGATTCAATGTTTTAATAGTGCTAAGGATATTTCAAGTAGAGAATAATTTAAGATTCTATAAACCTTATATATAAGATGTTTGTACAGTTTCTCCTTCAAAACAAATCCATATATCTGGTGACAAATTTGTTGCTGAAGACCTAGTGGCGCTATAAATCTTAGGGACATTAACTGCAGGCGCTTAATTAGGTAGATCCGGATGCTGCAAGTGGTCACATAATATCGCCATAGACTATACTCGTATTATTTAGGGAGAAGTGACAAAGTGTACATGATTAGACTCTGTAACTTTATTGTAAGACGTTGTATGAAAAGTAGTGGCGACAAATTAGCTAAGAGTAACTTTGGTGGGTTCTGAAGTAGGCCAAGGCAATAAGAATAACATTATGTTGTCATAGTATACTATTTGTTCCCTTTGAAAAGATAAAAATGTCAACAGAATGTTTTTTTTTTAATATAATTACTGAAGGTAATATAAATGTATACTCATGCGATGATTTGGCTACGTACCTACTGGACCCTCAAAATTCGACCTTATCTATAAATATGATCCATTGGACCTCCATGTTAGAATTGGACCCTCAATAATGGATTTTATTTTTACTTTAGTGCCCATTAGACCCTCTGTCAAACAACGAGTACTATTCGACCTCATTTGTACATCTTTTATCATTTTCATTTCATCTTTCATCATTTGTGCATCTTCTTTATTTTTGGTGCCTTTTTTTTAAGAATTGGACGTCTAGATACGAAGGATGTATGCAGTTTATAGTGCTTGTAAACTATTTCATAGATTGGATTGCGATTTATTTTGTGGTATTTTAGTACAAATACTAATTGCAAACACTGTTCCCAATATTTTTGTTACGTTTCAGTAGCCTTGGTCAAATTGGTTGCGGGTAGACTAATTGTAATGTCTTAAAGTTTAAAGTTTTAATCAAAGTATCCAAAATCATACCAACATTCGTGTAAACATTTAAAAATTTCAACACATAAATTATATACATTACACTGTCATTCATAAATTTATTTTCTCGGCCATACTTTTTAGATCGGTGTCAATGATATCGAATGCTGAATTTACAATCTCTCTCAGTACTTCAAACATTTCCTTTGATTTATTACAATTTGTTGCTGATTGGGTAATTATAGGTACAAAACGAATTACCAAAATCATTATAACATAATATCTATCTTTGACCATGCTTGAAATCCCTAGGGGCTAGCCTGAGAGCAGTAATTTTGCACTAAGTAGATGTCGACAGCCCGAGATTATTCAACGTTATTGTTATGTTAATATATTATTTATTACTCTACGAACAAAGGATGTGGTGTAATTGAGAGTATTTACCTGGTATTTGCATGTTAATGGAATGTACAACAATCGTGGCTAAGCTATGCATAAATAATGGATGGATTTATCTCCCCTCAACGACTGACGCTTTTCCACTATTGAACCTTGTTGTATCTTTTAAATATTTTGAAAAATGATAAAAATAATTTAACGCTGATTAATTAGACGGGTTCCTTTCGCTAGATATATGCCAATACCTTGTAACTATTTTTTTGTCATATTGACCACAATACCAGAAAAAATTGCATGTTTTTATCTGGCTTTTTTATGTTTCCCATGAGACCCACCCTTCCTTACCTTCTGCCACTATTCCCTGTTAATTAGAGAATTCTTGTAGAAACGTATAAACTCAAAACAGGACAAGCAGTAATGTCTCTTAGATTTTTTACAAGCAAAGGCAACACAATTAATTGTACATTCTACGTACATTTCTTAATAGACAGATTGATAGTTGTGCATTTTTATCACAGATAGGTGATACAAATAGGACTTAAAATTAAAATAAAGATCTCTGTGATATTTTTTAATTATATTAACAATTCCAAACTTACATTCCATTAAACAAACGACGTCTTTTAATACTAAGTTGAAACCAGTCTTTGTCAAAATATTATTGTAACTGACAAGCACCCAAATTCGTATTTGAATTGAACTTTAGTTAGGGTTAGTAAATTAATTAATACGTGAGCGCCTAGGTTCCTAGATTTCATACCAGACAATTGTCTAAGTGTACTGCAGCTATTTGTTCGAGGTACACTTAGTTTTGATGCTGTTAATTGCTCTCCTATTGTGCTAGATAGAGATCTAAATGCAAATATCTTAAATGTAATACGCTGAGGTGTTGCATGTATTTTGTGCAAGGAAGCGTACACTACCTTGTTAATAATATACGAGTAAATGTGAGTCCCGCCCGAGGTCGATTCTCTTTTCTATATCTTAATCGATAAATGTGAAAGTTTGTGAGAATGGACAAATGTTGAATAGAAGATTGGATGTCTGATGCACAAAATACTAGCTTCGAAAATAGTTGGAAAACTAGTGCATCTAACTTATAAAATGCACGTACAGCGTGTTTGTGAATTATAAAAGTAGTTTGTTAGTCACCAGCTGTGTCCAACAATAGTATGTCGTTTAAATTATTTTGAGAGACGTCGGGTATGATCCATCAACGAAATCCACGGGAACCCTGATGAGTATTGGCTATCTATCGTACAATAGATGATCTTGCTGTGGAGTGTCGCTGTCTAGGGCTAACCTTTGTTCATTTGGTATATGTACCAATCCTTCTCGTATTAACCAGGTTATATATTTTTTTATAACTATACAGTTACTTTTTATTCATATCGTAAATATACAGGAATATATATATAGGGAGAGGCCTATGTCCAGTAGTGGACTGCAATAGGCCAATTGATTGATTGATACATAAACATAGTAGTCATAATGTTCTTTGAGGTTTAGGTAAGTTAGAAAACTACAATATATGGACTAACTTAATGACGAAGCAGAAATGGCACCTGGAAATAAAACCATATATAAAACGAAAAAGTAGTAAGTATATCAAATACAATCCTGCATACCTATGTAATCTATTTGAGGATATTGATGATACAGATGTGTATTAATACGTAAAACACAGAGATGTACATAAAAAAGCGTGTAAAACTTAGATGGATTACAATTTTACAGCTGCCTAAATTAAATTGAGCCCAAATGATTCAATTTAAATTAAACCTTTTTATATTCCCTTCTCAATATCCAATCAATAAAATTACACACAGCGATTATTTAAAATTGGTGGCATACTTTTGATGTATACTTCCATTCAAATTAAAATCATACACTCATATGAGCACACCATTGAATTCTGCATAATGGGTGAACAGGCAGCAATAATTGCAGCCGTCATTATCTCGAAACTCTATGCTCGTATAATTTTATCGTGTGCAGATAAATGAATGACAGAGACATCCATTATTTCTTCATTGTTCGCATAATAATGAGCTGCTGATTCCTTAGGGATAGTATATTATACTAAATTGTATGTATTATCAATCAATTCATTAGCATCAATGCTAAATTCATTTTTATCCATATCCATTCTAATAATAAAAATGCGAAAGAAACTCTGTCTGTCTGTCTTTCTATCTGTCTATCTGTTTGTTACGCTTTCACGCCTAAATTACTTAACCGGTTTTGATGAAATTTGGTACAGACTTAGATTAAACCTTGGGAAAGGACATAGGCTATGTTTGGTCGCGTAAATCAATCGTAAAATATTGTTGACTTTTGTCAGTATCTAAATTATAACGTGTAGTCAATCAAAAATATGATAGGTATCTTGTTATACCGATACCGTAACAAACGTTATAATAATTCAAATCCTGATTGATCAGTATTAACCCAAAACATAATTTAGATTACATCCAAACACTGTAACACATGTAATACGACTCGGAATATCATTGATATGTTTCAAATACTCCTACCCAAAATTTAGGAGACTGGAAAGATAAGCATGCATCCAATCCGATCAATTATGATGTACAATCATGAACCAACTGTACTGTAAACTGGGATAGCAATATTCTAAACAAGGAGTATTATTTCGTACAACAATGTAACCAGATTGTTGTTAAACCCAGGTACTAAAGAGGCTACTTCAAAACCACCTCAGTGTATCCTAATTTCAAAGACGATAGTAATGATCTAAACAATTATTCTACGCAAAAATCAAATATTTAACGTAAATTTTAATTGAATTGGAATAAAAAAACCATTCAAGCAATATTCTGTACCTATTTAATAATAAAAATACGTTTTTGACCGACTTTAAGAAGGAGAAAGGTTCTCAATTCACCGAAATCTTTTATTATGTTTTTAATATTATAAAGAGTTTTCTCTAAAATGAATCTAATCTGTGTCTAATATAATAAACAATTACTGAAAGAGTATCTATTGCACTGGTAATATGCACGAATTTACATATAACAACACTTAACTTCCCCACAAAATAGGTACCTACTTATCAGGTTAAATTTACAGATAAAAGTTAACAAGAATGTTTTATTAATTGTTATGAATATTATGCTAGTAATAACGAATATAATAATTGTTTTACAGACGTGATGTAATACATGATGAAAATGGGAATAATAAAAGCGGTTGGTATCTACACAACACAATAATAATTGATCTATTGATAGATCTTCTTATGTTGTCGCTCAGCTCATAATAAGGTCAGGGCCCATACCATGAACACTTAAAACAGGTCAATAATTGAACTGCTGTCATTCTACCAACTGCAAATTTTACTTTGTAATCCTATATATTTATATGACATTACAAAGTGACATTTGCAGTTAGTAGAATGACAGCAGTTCAATTATTGACCTGTTTTAAGAGTTTATGGTAAGGCCGCAGCTCATATTTTTGTGTCCAATAGAATGAACATCAAATTCTGAAGCATGCAGAAGAATTGCTGGCCTCTAAGAATATTGACCTGAAACGAATAAATGTAAAAAGCAGGTCCTTAACGGTGGTGTGATTAAGAGCTTTGGTCACCATTTATTACAAAAAATACCATTATATATTACAAGTATGTTCAAAAAGAACAATAAAGAAAACAATAAGTAATAAATCCATATTAATACAAGTATAATAATTCGTAGCAGCCGTTCCGAACATTAAAAACACAGTAGGATGTCCAATGTCCAGTAAGCAAGCGGGGAACTGTTGTAAAGTTAAGGAACTGTCTAACAGCAAAAAATTTAGGTAGTAGTTTGTTCACGAAAAATAATGGGTATTGTGAAATTATACTCAGGTTTTGATAATACATTGCACAGCATTAGAGACGTTGAACACAACCTTGTTTAGTAGTAAAATATAGTGACAAAACTTTCAGTCTGCTGTTAAAAATGTTGATCTATGAAAGCAGACACTGGTAGAATACTTAAATTTTTAGATCCTGAAAAAGGTCGACAAATGGAATTTTTAGATAACACTTTATCTCAACTTGTCAGGTAACTTAAAAATAAAAGTACAAAAAGTTAAAGCTTTGAAATTTAAACATTCCGCTTGTGGCAGCCACGAAATTAATACACGTCAATCAAAAATAGCCTTCATAATAACTTTAAAGCTTTATAGTGATAACTGAAAGCACTGTGCGAATTATACAGGTTTTATTTTCAATTGTGCTGTAAAAGTAAGCTACTCGTTTTAAATATTAAATTTACAAACCTGTGATCACTGCTACCAAAATAAAATAGATTAGAATTAGAAATAACTAGTAGTAAAAGGACAGCTGAGTTAGACTGATTATTTCAGTAAAATAATTGCTTTGTTAGTAATGAAAAGAAAGATAATATTGAAACAAAATCTAACCTATTATAAAAATCATAAATGCATATCAAAAAATACTTAGAAAGGCCAGGAAATCCTCAATCACTCACACACAATTACAATTTCAAAAGTGATGATCATGACCCTCCTACGACAAGTGAACTAGTGAGTTATTGACACCAAATCAACCATTGACACAAATTCAGAACAATATAAAATCTGAAGACTTCATACAAACATGATGCTGCAATAATAATAGTCAAATGAACTAGTGAATTATTAACACCAAATCAACCGTTGACAGAAAATCGGAGCAATGAAAATCCGAGGACTTCATACAAATATACTGCTGCAATAATAATAGACACAATTTTCCTCGACTACGACCCTGGTGTTCAAATAGTAAGTAATTAACATTGTTAGAGAGAGCCCGTAGAAGTTTTCTCACTTATTTGTTAGATTAATGCGCCAACTTCTGTTAGTAATTCGGTTGCGTTCCCGCAAAGTCACGTATTGATTGAAGATTATGTGATTTTAGGGATTTTATAGGTACCAGTAATGGTTGTCGAGTTTCTGTTGGGTCTGCGAATTCGATAAGGTGCTGTATTATTTGGTATTATATAAAGGTACACTAGAGATTACGACACTTTCACCTCTAGTTTGGTGCTTGAAAACTGAATTGCGTTTTTATTTTTAGTCAATAATTGACAAAATTACCTTCTTTGGATTCACTCATAATATCGTTGATATGAAACATCCATTTTTAAACGATGTCTCACAAGAAAGTCCCTAACTCTAAGCTATTTTGATAATCATAAAACTTCATTAACCTACCGTATCCTACACGACTCATCTCTAGATCATTGCTTTCTCCGAATAATATAAAGTACAGGTAGATGAATTTAAAAAATATCCCTATTAGCCAATATACTGCAGTGAACGAATGCCCCACATACTTCTTAGTAAATGCCGGGAGTCAAAATTTTGATACTCATGTTTGACCTAAACTTAACGACCCCAAAAATTTGCCAGCATTATAATATTTTTAATGGTATGAATGGCAGAAATATTACCACTCTCTTGCATATTAAGACTACCGGAGACCTTTTCCTTTCTTTACCCTTTTTGTATATAGGTAATCGTCGTACTGATTTTTCACAACAATTGAGTGATATCTTTCTGGTTGCATAAATTTTGCTTATGTAGGTACCATCTAAACTGCTTACTACTAGGTGGAGAGTTGTGTGCATCTGAGACCTTTACCACCGCCTGGAGTCCACCATAATTTTCTTTTTAGTGATAAAGTTATTTTAAGACTCACGAGTGTTTTCAGTTGTACCTCTTTTTACAGAATACTAAATGTCATGGAAGTACACTGCAGCTGGTTTAATAATGCATCCAGTATTGTCATCCACTCACCGGATTGAACATTTCAAAAGCGCTTCAATAATGCACACTCGAATCAGTTTTACTTCGAAAGCTCGTTCATTTATTAATAGAGAAATCATATAAATAATATCATTGCGGAAAGTGAGAGCCTTATTTTAATAGTGGAAAACGATAGACTACTAAATTGATTGAATAATTATAATTAATAAAATTCGAATATTATCAATTTTCTAAATGTTCTCGTATAAAGTAATTGAAATTCAAAACATAAATAAAAGACTTGCAAAAACCAAGATAGTGTAGTTGTCGCAAAAATTGAATCGTGCAAACATAGATAGTACTGTTGTAAGAATAAATCCCGGTTCACCCTTGTCAGCCAAGATAAGTAACCGAACTTCTTTGGCCACTTCCAAACAGTTATCACAGTAGCGATCACGTAAATTTTTCTAATCTCCCGACTATACTTCTTTTCTTTTGTCTTCTCGTGCTTCTATCTGACTATACATCGCTTTCTTAGCCAAATGTAAATTGAAAACTGTTAAAGATTTCCTTGTGGTTCATTTATAATGGAAGAGTTTTATTTATGTGGAGAAGATATATTTATTATTATCTTATCTTTCAGTTTAGTACTCTAATGCGTATTTTGTAAAGATAAGGCTAATGTGAAGAAAGATTGATTAGTATTTTAATATAGAATGAGCTTTGAATCATTGTGGCGGTAAGGATGTATTTTCCTTATCCTAATTTTATTTTATTTAAAAACCTCCGGGTACACGTTCATCAAGAATATTGTCCTGAAACAGATCACTTATGGGTCAAGTTTCATTTCGGAACTTATTTAGAGTTTACCTGGAAAGCAAAATCAAGACTAATCACGATTCCATGTTAAAAACATCCCTCGTCCGCCACGGAAAGTGATAACCTCGTCAGATTTTTCGCTTCTACGATGTTACGTCTGAAAAATAACTTTAATCTCGTACTACATAATGTTGCTGGATTAAAATTTTGTACGAGAACTATGGGGTCGTCGTTTTTTAAATTAATTTTGTATGATGGAAGGCTAGGTGCGCTAAGAGTATTTAAAATAAGATAAGATAGTTGGAAGATAAGATCTTGCTCTGTAGTTCGGTAAATAGAGATAAATTCTGAACATTTTCTGTTTCGACATTTTTTTACTTGTGATTTATATATGTATGTATTTATATTTAAGCTAGCTGACGGAGTGTAACAAGATCTTTGGGGGTCGAGTCACTTGTAAGTTGGTAGTGTTGGTACACCTCCTGAACGATGGACGAAGATTCCTTATCTTGATTTCGGGGTCAGACAGAGTAAAAATCTATACCTATATTAAATTTCAGCTTGATCCCTTCAGTCGTTTCGTTTGTGTGATTGAGTAATAAACATCCAAACATCTTCATGAGGTTTTACATATTTTTGCAATATTAGTAAGATTGCATTAGCTTTGGTGCACTCGTTGAATATTTTAGTAGAATCTTAGCTTAGTATTTTCGTTCCTAGATAGTTAAATACCCAGTATTGTGACTGTCTGTCTGTATGTGACATGCTCCAAGAACAGTTTTACCACTGGATATCCTAATGGCTGCTGTTTCAAACGAAGCCACAGCAATAGCTATTACTCCTAAGGCTCGTAATTGTGTCAACGCGATTTTAGTGAGGAATGTTTTCCCTGTCCTGCTATTACTGTCCACACTCTGACAAATGCGTTTAAATACTGCGCGTTTTTCTTCCGCTGGATTTTATTTCATCTAATAAGATAAAGACAAAAACCACAGCAGTTAGTTCATTCACAGCTTTTTAGGAACATACGGAGAAAAAATTGCCGAGTCGATTGAGCCGTTCTTGAGTTACACGCTTAGCGACATTCATTTTTTTTATTATAATGAAAATTATTAGGGCTATTGGGGCAATATATTGACCGATGAGTTGCTTGCTATTTCCACGATATAAGTAGGTATTTTACTGCTACTGTTTTAATTATAATAATACAATTTTGGTACTTTAGCTAATCAGAATAAAATGTTAAAAGATCGAAAATAAACTGACTATTCAAATAAGCTACTGAAAATCCAATCTTTTCTTAATAACGCATTTAAGAAAAAGTTCACATTATATTTTCGTTACTCATTTTCTTCAGAGGCACTCTTTATAAAATCGGCAATTTTTACTGGAATATAAAGTTGAGTGTACGTCAAAAAATAAACTATGTCAGATTCCAGAGCAGGATTACAGCTTAGTCTGCAAGTTCGGGGGACATGCTCTTACTTGAAAGTGCTCTATAACATATTTTTCAATACACTTGCTCGTAACTGGCGTTTTACTTCACCGCAATTAAGCACGTAAGTACACCTATAATGAAACTGTGAATTTTTCATTACTATTATTCACAAAAGTGAGTTATAGATTCTTTTTTTTTTATTGGTTGAGTTTCTTAAAAAAAGTTGGGTAACCAAAAAGATCGTGTTCAATAGTAACCTACAAATAAATTGATATCCATCATGCAACTTCATATTTAAATAGATAATTTCAACTTATACATGTTTATTGAATAAAACTTTCACTTTTTTATTTAATTTTGTCTACAAAAAACTTTAAATTCCCCATGTTGAGTCCAAAACGCTATCAAAAAAAAGAAACTTCATTCTTTTAGTCTATGGCCGATACATTGTTAGATTAATCTGTGGTTAGATGCGCGCGCATTCGAAAACTTATTAATATTTCCCGCCGATAGGAAAAAAATTACCTACACAACTCATTTTAAGTGTCGAAATTATAGTTATTTATTATAAAATGTCTACAAGTATGTACTAGTTGTGAAGAAAATGATTTATTTTGTACCAATATAAAATGTGAAGCCCTTAACGTTATGGAAAGTTTACTACCTGAAAACTCCAAGGAAAAATATCTATTAACGTACAAAAATTTTATACAATGGCAAAACAACAAGAATACGTAGTCTTTTTCAGAAAATGTGTTCATGGCATACTTTAAAGAATTATCTTCTAAGTATAAACACCGTCCGAACAAAGAATGGAGTGGACTTAAAAACGTACTCTAATTTGAAAGCTTATCTAAAGAGACTATCCGATGGATTTAGAAGCAAAAAATCAAAGGTTTTATCATCTAACGATATTGAAAAATTCAAAAAAGATGCACCAGATAACCATTATCTGGCTACTAAGGTTAGTTAAATTAATGTACTATTCACTTTTTTGGTTTATTTTAACTACGCGACTTCTGCCGAGTTGTGTGTTGAACTTAAATTATTGTTCATCTTTTTCAGGTCGCTTTAATATTTGGTGTAACTGGTGCATGTAGGATACAAGAATTAACAAATATAACTGTGAAAGACATAGAGAACCATGGTCAGATGCTTTGAGTGAAGATACCTATAACGAAAAATAAAATACCGAGGTCATTCACCATACACGGTCCATTCTACGAAATAGTGAAGAAGTATGAAAGTTTGCGTTGTAAATAAACTTTTTTTCTACTATATAAAATGACTTTTTAGTATTATTTTCCTCACAAGTGTATTGAAAAACGTCGTATGCCACGCGTGAGTATGATGATTACCGTCCTCGGCTCTCTTAAGACCCTCGCCTGCCGGCTCGGGTCTCAATGGCGCCTCGGCGGTAATCACCAACTTTACTCACTTGTACCATAATGTACTATTCTGATACCTTTTTTGAGTAACTGCAATAAAATTATAATTATAAAGAATGTTAATACAATTTTGAAGCAATTAAACGTACCTAGTGTGCTAAGTTTTTTATCATAGCTATCCAGAAACATACAGCAAGAATTCATTTTGTTATTTAATTTTCTGCAAATGGCAGACACGAACACAAACCAAGTAAGTATCCTAGAATTATTATTTTGTTCATATTCTACAACATTCTACACAGTGCAGTGTGAAAAATAAATGACAAATTTCCATTTGACAAAATTATACTTGATAAATGTATCATTTGACAAACGGTTGTTTAATAAACTACTCATTATACAAAATATAGAAACATATTTTTTATACAAATACTGCCTGTGTGATTCCATATTGTGTGAGTTGTGACCTCTAATGATTAATTAATAATTTTAACTTTTTATGAAATAGATGTGACTATAGAGCATAGATAGTTCTTTTTTTAAATTTAACTACCTATAAGTTTAAATCATAAATTATAAAACCAATGTACGATAGTAGGTATATTCACGAATACCAGTACACTCAGCAACAGAATAAAAACTCCAGATATGAGTCTGAAGTTGCAAAGCTTTACCCGGCTAAGTCCGCCGTGCAACCTGATTCAATTTCCATGTTAATCCGTAACACGACACAAAGTCTCCTTTGTGCTGTACAAGTCAAGTTTTATTGTGTAACTAGTTTTTTTGGTGACTGTACTCTTGCGATGTTTTAGTGTTGCTGGTAATATTTTGTATACCAGTGAAATAGTGAAGGAGCACTGTATTCCATTTTCATTATTACGAGCATGTTGCTTAGTTAATTACACAGTGTTGTAACGGCTTTTTTTGAAAATAGAACTGGTGAAGTACGTATCAAACTTGGTATAGTGGATTCCGTAGTGAGAAAAAATGTTCGTTAAAAGAGGTTAAGAGGATATAGATTACAAATGTTCGAAATGAATAATGACAAAGCAAATGCATTTTTTTTCTTACTTGTGATAGTGTTGTTTGGTTAACCACACCTACGAAAAATATTAAAACCAAACCACACATCACTTTACTTCATCATCATCATCATCACTACATATTATAAAACAAAGTCACTGTCGCTGTCTGTCCGTCCCTATGTATGCTTAAAATCTTTAAAACTACGCAACGGATTTTAAAGCGGTTTTTTGATGTTTTCAACGGAGTTTTTTAATAGATAAAGTGATTCAAGAGGAAGCTTTATATGTTTAATACATGCATAATATTGTAGAGAAACACTGTTAAATTTAGAGATATGCAGCGGAACGGGATCAGAATACCATGCGGGTGGAAAATGGCGGTACGAATTTCGCAGGGTCAGCTAGTAGCTAATAAGTCAAAAATGCATTGACTTCTGCAGAACTGATTGCTAATGTAGGTACTTTCCTCGGGCTTGGGAGGGTAAACGACAGTCACCTACAAAATAGTAAAAAAATAATATACTCAATCGTAAGTGGATAGCAAAACAGTTAAGGTACAAAAAAGTGATCTAATACGTACAAAAAGTGATCTAATACTATGTGACATTCAAATATCCGTTACTAACATATTACATTCGTAAATCGGTTTCACTTACCCAACCCTGTTACTCGAGCAACGTCAAGTGAGGCAACAAATTCAATGAGCGAGTCTAGCTTTATTTTTGGTGGTAATTTTTGTACGGGAATTTGCGGATTGCATGGTAAAAAATGTTGTTCCGCTCCATTAAAGTGATTAAGTGAAAACAATGGAAAAATATTTGGGTTGTATGAATTTATGGCAGTTTTATGGATCAACTATCCATTCCGGTCAGTTTAATGGAACTTTGTGAGTGATATTCAATTAATTCGAGCGCATGATGTTATTTTATTTTTTAACAACACTTGAGTAAAAATTAACTAATCTAAGTAAGTGAATTAATAATAATAATAAAAAAATTGTGAGCTGTTTACGTAAATGCTATGCCTTAATTTAAAAAGTATTATCCTAATAAGATGGATGAATATTGAGCGGTACAAAATCTTAGGCGTCAAAAAGCATCTGAAGAGGCCGTCAAGCTGAGGGGTGAAGGCTACTATTGTAATGTCGTTGATGTCTGTAATGATGACCCTCTTTCCTAAGAGTTTGTCTTCAGCTTACTATCAGGTGAGGTCTTATTAACGTGTCCTATAATACAAAAATATTTTTATACGTAAAATTAGATATTTTATCCCAATATTAATATAATGCAATCAACTTAAATTACCAGCTAGAACCTAAAACTAGGTACTATCGCCGCTTAGAGGATCTCGATTCAAAAGTACTTAAGGCCTTTGGGGAAATTTATTTTGCCCCCAGTACGGAGCAGCGAACTAAGTCTTATCATCCACCTAATAGGTTTCCACAAAGACGCCGCTGGAGCCAATACGGGCACGTAAAATTTATTGTTTAGATAGGAAATTCTCAGTGCTTTGGTTGTCTTATAAGTGATGGTAATCGGAAGACGATCAAATTTCGGTTCGTAGGTCATGTTCATTACTTTTTGACGGCAAAGTTACAACATTTGAAAATTATTTTTGTGAAATGATTGAGAAAAATGACCCCTTAAAGAATGAAGTGGTGATTGGGTGTAGAATGAAAGATTGTTTAAGTAATGCCTCACTTTTGAAAGAAAACATGACTTTTAAAATTTAAGCCGACAACATGTTGTGTTTATATTGTTCTTATTTAAGAACAATATAAACACAACATGTTGTCGGCTTAAATTTTAAAAGTAGGTAGTAAGTGCGGGACTTCATGCCATAGGCTTGTCAATTGACAATCATGAATTATATTAAACTTATCACGGGTTTATAGAGTTCATGTCATTGTTTTGATCAGTCCTATCATTGATTTTTTGGTGACACAGGCACCTAGTGCACGAAGTTTGGCACTAACTATAGTGTCTAGTGTAGCTTAGGTTCACAATCGAACCTAATAATAGGCGCTGGTATTGGGTTCTAGCAATTATTTTATTATTTCTTGTCATTTTCTAAGCGTGTATTGGAAGATGACCCGTGGATCCAGTAGCGCTACAATTGGTTCGCAGTTTCTTTTTACGATTTATGCCTGAGCGATGGTAGATACACAAATATGGAACCATAGAAATAAAATAAAGCTAACAAACTGACACAAATGTCGAACACGATAAAATCATACCTAGAAATATCCGCTCATTGGCTATCTTTCATCTCTGCTGTTATATCGCACACGTACAGTCGTACACCCTTTTGCTAAAGTCCTATCTCCTATGAAAAGGGTTAGAGATTTATTACCATTTGTAACTCGGCAGCTATACATTCCATTATATCAGGTGACACGTGCTATTATATGTTAAAATGCGTGACATTTTTATCATTTACCTCTTGATAACCAAATTTATGGCAATTGGATTTTACAGTAGATTGTATGGGATTTTTGTTGAATTTTATTGTATTTATAGGGCCATTTATCTGAGTAAGCGAATGAGAGATTAGTATCGTATTTTTCTTTATAAAACGTGCCTAGAATCGAACATAACTATTATTACATAATTATACTTCAAAAAGTAATAAAACAAGTTGATAACTATAGTATGTAGTATGTACAATGATGAACAGTCTTATCGGTAGAAACGATCTCTTCCGGACAATCTCAGTTACGATTTCGTTGAGCTAGAGTAACTGAACTAAAAAGTGATAAGTAGTCGCATTGTATTTGCTAGTGCAATTTATATTAAATAAAAACAGTTCCAGAGTCAAAAATATGTTTATGGTTACAGGCTGACAAAAGCCCGGTACCGGTTTATCATCGGCTGTACCCTGTGTTTGTTTGCTACCTTAGTGATTTATAAAAAGTGGCGGTTCCTGCCTATATTATAATCATAACCTATTTTGTCCTTGGATTATTTACTCTACTAAAATGAGATCATTATATTTCATTTTTGTCCACATAGTTGCATATATAACTCGATAGATGGCGTTTTTATAAAGATATTAAATCGCGCTATGGTTTCGTTACCACGTGTTGTATATAAGCTGTAGAATGTCGTTTTTAAATTGACTTTTTAACTGTTCACGCAGAAACAAGATTTATCTTGGAAGAGTGTCAACCTACCAAAATTGGGTTGGCACTTACAAAACTTATCTAGCTTTGCTTAGCTAACAGCTAAGTAGCTATTACCGTAGCCCCGGCGACGCGACCGCTAGAATTTCACATTTCGGCCCGGCGCGGCGCGGCGCGGCGGCGGCGGGATCATCGGTGATTTCATTTCCTATCTACCACCCAAAAGTTAAAAAATATAGAAACTAAAAAAAATTAAGTCCAGTATTTTCATCCAATATGTTATAATTATGTTTTCACTTTTACACACTAATATTGTGCTATTATACATAATATACATACAACAATTTACGAACATAATTTTGTGATCTAATAAAAGAAAAAAACAAGCTCATCGTTCACTACGTTGTAAAAAGAGAGGCATTATAGACAAAAACTTCTCCACAAAAACTAATAACAATTAAATATGTTAGAATAGGTGTGAAATAGGACAGGTACTTGAAGGCTACAAAATAGCTCCCATCCACACCAATCAATGTCATTTACAGTATCGTAACAGGCGCTAACTAGCACGAGAGTGTTAATCGCACAAAGCGCTCGTTAGGTGCGGTGGCGTTCAACGTAATGAAACTTCAACCCTTGATTACTGGCGCATCAACGATCTAGATTTTGGAATCGGTAATTTTACATGCTATTGTCAGTAGTTTATGCGAATATCACACATTAAAATAAAAGTATGTATTCTCAATGCCGTGTAGTTTCCGGCTGAGTAAAATTTGGTCCACCCCATCTCTTCCTATGCGGTGTCGTACAAGACGACTAAGAGATAGATATATACACATAATATTATACAGCCCAGACTCAGATGCATGGCTCGAGTCAACAATAGTGCTCGGAATACGGCAATAGGCTCACCCCCTATTACGTGGGACCGAATACAATGATTGGTGAAATGTGGGTGTTAAATGTAAATCCTCCGGGGATAAAGGCGTGATTATTATTGTATAGTTTTATTATTAACAGATCACAAAGTGTCGGTTGTTTTTAGTAGCCATTGTCACGGAGAAACTAAAGATGGTGGTTGTATCATAATTTCAAGTAAAGTGACCAAGACCTGACTTTTGATTAAACATGGAACTATATTATTATAGTTTTTAATTCCCAGTACTAAACTACAGGTAGAAATGAGTATAGTGTGTGTTATAAAATTTGCTTTTTAGATCCACGAAATCCTCGTACTTTCGGTTGAAATATTGCACTCCTGCTTAGTGTAAAACAAAAAGTTTTTGTTAGTTTGCAAATTAAAACAATTAGTGTTTGCAGCGGCTGCTGTGAATTGTTGCTATTTAAGTTTGGTACGCTAATTAGAACTGCAAATATATTTGAATTGTATGTGCACAATTAATTTATTATAGACCAGTGTGCAATAAAACCTACTGCAAAAATTAAAAATATAATAATAATGTCTATTTGTCTAAATTAAATACAAATAAATATATCTATTCTCTTTATTCTAGTCAATTATCTCTTGTTGAAAAAAAAAATGGGAAGGGTCCAGCGCACCTGGCGGTAAGACGTGTTTTGTAATTATTTAGGGTCTCAGGTAGAAGCCGGTTATAGTTGCAAGGTCGCACATTTTGCATACAGCATACTACTCTTTGTAGCACCTGCACTAAAACTAAAGTTTATAAGAATAGAATGAAATTTAAAAGCATTTAATTATTATACTAACTTTTCAAATCGATCAGAGAGACGATTCTCTTTTCTTTATCTTAATCGATTTTAAAACAATAACAAGTCATTTATCATCCGAACACCCGCGAGTGCAAATCCTATCCTAAATGCTGACATTTTTGGATCCAAGTTATGAAAAAAATCGTTAAACGCGGCAGTGCTATACCTACAATAGTTCAAGTTATCAAAAGTATCCAAACCACCAATTTGCTGAAAGCAAAAATTCGTTGTTAGTTGAAAACAATTAAGCGGTCTAACTGGTGCTGGCTAGTGGCCTAGCCGGGAACTTTGTTGAAACTCATTGTAGGTAACTATGATGTATGTATTATTTGGATATGGCAATATAATTTATTTAATTACATTATACAATTTTAATTATTGTTATTTATAATTGTAATTAGTAGGTACTACATTAAACAACTTTAATTATTTTTATTTACAAAATAAAAAACTTTTTAACGCAGCGGTACATATTAGCACCTTTTGCGGTCGAGACGACGATGTGTAGTTGGGGTGCCGACTTTGTGACATAGGTATTTTATTAATTAATTTTGATCCTAAGATAGAATAAATAAGTTTTAGTAAAAATAATGTACACAAGTTGCTCTTACTTTATCTCAAGTACAGACATTGTCAAACCAAATACATAATTTTAGCAGTATGCTAATACTCATAATATGATTACAAAACGGTTAGGCCAAAAATAAATATACTATATTATTATTTTACATATTTTCGACCAACAAAATAAATCTTTCAACATTTTGTTGAGTCAGCGAGGTATTATAACATAATACAATGTTTACAAACTTTACACCGTGAAACACGCTTTGTTGATGTGATTTTAGAGCGACACGTCCTTTACAAACAAGATAGGCGCGACGCGTGAGAACAGGGTCCGATGACGTCACGGCCACAGCCTTCAACGGAAACAACAGCACGTGGTTCTGACAAATGTTAAATGTAATATTATACTAATAGAGTATTAATATGCACATTTTTAGTTAGGGGATATTACGTAAAGTTAGGCTCAGATGGCGCCACTAGTACTTACATACAATAAATAGAGTGGACATTGGCAAAAATGGCGACGATTTGCGCTTTGAACGACCTGTCTAAAAATTGTTTACTGTTTATGCTAGTGCTGCTCTCTGGCGCCAGAACATTGCAATATTGTTATTTATTTATCTGTCAAATAAGTGCAACCACATTATAATTATGTATTTCAGATCAAATTCAGTAAAAGTAAAGTTGGTAAGGTCTCCGATTCATTATCTCTTAATACAGGAAAATCCAGGTCAGAGCTGCTACAAAATAAGTGCAATACTAAACAAACTACTCTAACCTGAATACAGTAAAGACCGTATTTATAATAACGTTATCCTCAGTCACATCAGAATATCATATCAAAGATCTCAGTTACCTTCCGACATGAACGTAAACAGAAACCACCGGAGTGCAGACTCGTGGTACAGTGAAGAGCAATTTATTACTTTTAAGTTGCTCCTGCACTATGGAATTAGACGAAATGCTTGTGCAAAATGTGCCGTAATAACAACTGCTAAATTGCAGTATTGACTGACTAAAGAATCATGGAATCAGATTATATTTTCAATTTTACAGTTGATTTGTATCGTTATTGGTATATAGCTTGACCTCAATTACGTCACGAAATGTAGACTATGTGCTTGGCGGCGTGCGGAGGCCACACGGGGGTCGGAGCCTCATGGGCGCAGGTCTGGGGGTTTCAAGTGGAGCCGCCTGTCACCCTAGCAGAAGCAGGCCGCGGTGGCGGTGCGCGATGCGCGCCTACCCGGAGGCTAAATGGGGACTCCGCGGTTCCGACGCTCGAAGAAGGCCAGCTGGAATGATGGAATGAGATGGCCCTGGGTCGGCCGAGGTAAGAGAGATGTCTCAGCCAATCTCACCTCCAGCTACCTACGAACCATAGACGGCGTGCGTTTTGGTCGGTTCATTTCCGACTTAACCGCTCCTGCCGGCGCCGGCGAAGGGGGGGGGGGGGGATTATCCGGGGTTTTTTACGTACAATAAAAAGGTACGCGATCTTGGGTGTCTTTTTTGAGGATAGCACGGGGTGCTGCGGCAGCGGACGAGCGCAAATCCACCAATCATAGATTATATCAAAACCAATCCGAAGACGACTTCTCTCGCGACTTGTAGATAAGATAATGCCGGTAGGAACTATAATAGTATCTGAAATGCACAAAGAATGCTTCTTTAAAAAAAATGTAATTGCTGTTACCCAATTTCACGGTTTGTAACCTATAGTTGCAGTAGTGTGGGCAGCCCTGACCAGTACATTTTGAAGCCAATAGTAGCACAATTAGTTATAATTGCTACAAATGGTGCCAACCAGTGTTTACCGCCGTACATTCGATTAATACCTACATGCGTGGATGTAAAGGAAGGTGTAGACGGTTCAAGGAATATAATTTAATAACGTTTCGAATAATAAATAATTTTGAATTAAATATTTGCAGTATGTCTTGTTTGCAACCGGGGTTCTCATTTTGAATTTAGAATTCAAAATAATAAAGAACTCAGGTCAGCTCTTATTTCACCTTTGGTTTGGCCCATGCCGCTTTTATGGGATCGATTACCGTCTAACCTTATAATCTCGTGAGGAAACCCTACACCAAAGCCTCATCCGTCAATCACCAGATGTACTGGTTTACAGGCATGGCTGCTTTGTGTATGGGGTACCATAGACCCCAGTAAGTAAAGTATTATTATATTTTATACAGAATACGTCAATATTACTTCACCTTGCCCGATGGTAAGCTGAAAAAAGAAGCCTCTGTCAAGAGGGTCAACATTACAGACACCTACATTGTTACAACGGTAGCCCTCAGCTTGACAACCTCATCAGATGTTTTTTCACGCTCCACTTACAGGACCCGGGACTGAAGAAAGAAGGAATTTACAGCACCAAAATATCGGATATTAAAAACATGGTAAATATCTCGTTGAGTATTATATTGTTAGAGAAGAAATTATACTGAAATAGCCAGTTGCAATCTATTTCCATACCGTGTACGCAGCACTAACAACTGGTTTGCAAGCAAAATTGGAAGTTATAGAACGACCGGCTACAGCTTAACAAGGGTTAAACTAACGCATCTTAATGGCAAAGTTTAATGTAATATACTGTTTGTAATTTTATTACGTCATGGCGATATGGTATTCGACTGTCGGGGTGCGGGTCGGGTAACCTCCACGCTGGCTTCCCCGTTTCTTCCCCCTCTGGACCGTGGTCCTGGGGAGCGGAAGCGAGGGGGCTGGTGCACCCTGGACAACGGTCAGTAGACTCCTACTCTAGGAAATCTACTGGCCGTTGCCAAATAACCCGACAGCCGACTCCACGGCACGAGGGGGTCGTGGGATGGTGGGCCTGCAAGGTCCGCGGAAAGGGGTCCGTAGGATCCCTTTCACTCAAACAGCCCTTTTTAGGGCTAGCTGACCCAGAGGGGGTCGTGGTATGGCGGGCCTGCAAGGTTCGCGGGAAGGGGTCCGTAGGATCCCTTCCATTCCAACAGCCCTTTTCAGGGCTAGCAGACCCAGGCTTTCAGGGCCTGTGGTATGTCGCTCCCGGTATCCCTCTGCTCTCAGAGGGGACAGGGGAGAGACGCGATCCACTGGGATCAAGGGACGGGTCGGCTCACTGCTCGCGCAGGGGCTGACAGGCACTCGTGCCACCGTCGGTGTTGGGAGAGCTGGCTGCTCCCCCGCGTCGCGTAACCTCCGGGATATCGACAACGACTTGAGTGCTAGCCACACTCAGGAAGCCGATATTCTGGAGGCCGCGGGGCTTGCCTTAATTGGCCGGCCCGCGACAAGGAAAAGTCTCGAAAACCCGACAGCGAAGTCGCTTAAAACCTGTGGACACCTGGGGAACTCCACAGTATTTACCCCGCTTCCTGGAATGAGCGTCACCCGGGAAGTGTCTTCATATCGACTCATACTCGTGGGATCTAATATGGTAAATAGTATTAAAACCCCCCCCCCAACCAAGCGAAATAGACTGCGCGAAGGTCGCGCAGCATCACGACGCGGAGGTCGCGTCCCATATCGCGGTATCGGAGCAATTCGACACCGCGACCGAGAGGAGCAGGGCAAACAGCCCGGTGGGTCTGCAGACCCGGAAGTCTGCCCGGAAGAGAAAGAGGAAGAAGAAGCACTCTCCTACTCCAAGGAGCGAGTCGGACTTGGAGCTCACCCTGACCGACTCGTCCTCCAGCAGTAGCTACGGTGGTGATGAGCTGCTGCGTCCCCCTCCGAACAAGTTGGTAGCGATGGGCCGCCAAACGTCAGGAGGTGGCAAGGGGTCTACTCCTAGAACCTCCTCCCCCGGGGCCTCGGCTCCGGAAGATGTGGTGGCGCCGCCGAGACCCTCTCCCTCGGCGGCGGTCCCGGATCAGTGGACCCACCAAATCACGAGGGAGGCGATGGCGGCCCTTCAAGCGAAGGCGATGAGTCAATCGGGGTCCCCGAAGCCGGAGGACGATCAGGTCCTGCAGACCGTGTGGCGCCTAGCTGAATGGGCCGAGTCCCTCAAGGCGGAGCTAGCCGAGTTACGCCAGGACCGTGCCAACGCTAGGCAGCAGGAGGCTCGACGACAAGCCGAGTTTCGGAAGGTGGCGGCTGAAGTGGCGGACCTCCGAAAGATCGTGGCGGACATGCCTCGGGTGACACGATCGACGCGGCGGAATCAGGAGGTGCCACCGGAACGGCCGTTGTCGTCGTCGGGGCAGGTGTCGCCGGCACGGTCGGAGTCACCGGTGCTGCCGGAGCCACCGGCGCAGTCGCGGGCATCGGCGCGTCCGGCCCGGCCCGAATCTCCGGTGCTGCAGCCGGTCCGGCCAGCGGACCCTCTGGCTGCCTGCTTGGTGGCCATGGCTGCCATGGAAAAGCGGCAGAAGGCGCGGGATGCGGCGCAGGAGGCCCGGCAGGTGGCACATGAGGAGCGCACACGGCGACATTTGGAGTCCATGATGGACTCCTTCCGCCGCCCGTCCCTGTCGCTGCCGACCGGGTACGCTGAAGCCGTTGCGAGGGGTCCTACCCGTCCCGCGGCGGGAGCGTCCCCGCCGCAGGCGGCCCGATATCCGTCCGCTGCCGGAGCTGGGAGTCCCCAGGCTGCGCAGGGCACCCAGGCCAAGGGCAAGGGAAAAGGGAAGGGTAAGGGGAAGACGTCCTTAGTCCCTGCCTCGGTCCCAGCCCTAGTCAGGACTCCAGGCCCAGTCCCAGCCAGGACCTCAGGCCCAGCCAAGGGACCGACTCCGGCTGCCTCCACCAGCTCCTCACCGGAGGGCGGCTGGGAGGTTGCCGGTGACAAGAAAAGAAGCGGAATGCCAAAAGGAAGGCAGCCAAAAAGGCCAAGAAGGCTGAGGCTGCTGCGAAAGGAGCGCCGAGGAGGCTGCGCGTCCCTCGTTCAACGGCCATCGTCCTCACGATGACGGCAGAAGCGTTGGAGAGGGGTGTGCAGTACCCACAAATCGTGACCCAGGCAACGGGCCTTATCGATATGAAGGCCCTCAACATGACGGTACCCGTCACGGTGAAACACACGCGGACGGGTGCTCGACTGATCGAGGTCCACGGCGCTTCCAGCGGTCCCCAGGCCGACGCCATAGCGGCAAAGATAAGGGAGACGCTGGACGCAGCCGACGTCCGGGTGTCTAGGCCCAACAAGTGCGCAGAACTGCGCATCTCGGGCCTGGACGACTCCATCACGGTTGAGGATATCAGACTCACCGTGGCGGAGGCCGGGGGCTGTCCCCTGGACACAGTAAAGGTTGGAGCAATTCGCTTCGGCCGCCGTGGACAGGGGGCAGCAGTTGTCGGCTGTCCCATCGCAGCAGCCCAAAAGGCTGCCGACCAGCGGTACCTCGCGGTAAGAGGCATTATAAGGGTGCAGGTACGGCTCCTGCAGGCTCGACCGGCTAGGTGCTTCAGATGCCTGTCGGTCGGCCACGTGGGAGTGCAGTGCACGGCGGAGGTGACGGTCGGAGACCGTTGCTTCCGTTGTGGCCAACCCGGTCATATGGCCGGTAGTTGCGAAGCTCCGTTGCACTGTTTTAGGTGTGCAGCGGAGGGCAAGCCGGCCGACCATAGGGTTGGTAGCAAGGCCTGCACTGGAGGGGAGCCGAAGCCGCGAGGCGGGCGTTCCGCTTCTAGTTCGCGGCGGGATGCGGAGATGGTTCCATAATGGATCCCCAGCTCCGCATCCTTCAGGCGAACGTGGGCCACGGTGTCGATGCTCAGGCACTTCTGCTCCAGAGCATGGCACAGTGGTCCATAAATGTCGCCGCTGTCGCCGATCCATACACTCACCGACCACCCGGGCCTGCCTGGGTGATCGACCTGGATGGGTCGGCGGCACTGGTGCATAATGCCGCTGCAGGCAGCCCCCCTCTTACCGTCATTGCGAGGGGGCATGGCTGCGTGGCGGCACTTGTGGGGGAGATAGCGGTGGTGGCCGTATATCTCACGCCGAGTCGACACCGGTACATAGACCAATATCGGCAATCGCTGGATCAGCTGGCCGACGTCGTCAATGCCTGTTACCCTCGCCCGGTTCTTGTGCTCGGGGACTTTAACGCCTGGTCTGTGACCTGGGGATCCCGGCACACGAACCCACGGGGCAGGGCACTGGAGAGCTGGGCCGCTACACTCGGTCTAGTTCTCCAGAATTGCGGGGCCGAAGCCACGTTCGTGGCCGCGGGGCGCAGCTCGATCGTGGACCTCACGTTCGCGGGCGTTTCGCTGTCACACCGTGTGCGGAACTGGCGAGTCGTTGCGGGGGTGGAGACACTGTCGGATCACCGATATGTTCGGTTTGACGTCTCTCGCCCCGCAAGCGATGCGCCGGTCATACCGGCCCCACGCGAGCCGCGCTGGGTGCTTAAGGCACTGAATCGGGAGGTCCTCCTGGAGGCTGCCATCGTACAGGCCTGGGCCATGGCGCCGGACAGGCCTGTTGATATCGATGATGAGGCGGTGTGGTTTCGGGAGGCCATGACACGTGTCTGCGATGCGGGTATGCCTAGGGCTCCGCCCTATAGTCCGAGGCGTCAGGTCTACTGGTGGTCTGCGGAGATCGCGAGGCTGCGACAAGCCTGCGTGATCGCGCACCGCCGGTGGGCCAGATTCCGTAGGAGGCGTAGTCGACCCGCAGATACGGAGCCCCGAGTAGCGGAGCTTCATGAGGGATACAGAGAGGCCAGAAATACCCTCCGAGCGGAGATTAAGCGGGCCAAAGCCGCGGCTTATAAAGAGCTGATGGAGACGCTGGAGAGGGACCCATGGGGGCGGCCTTATCTTATGGTAAGAGGAAAGCTGCGCCCCCGGGCCCCGCCGCTGACCCAGACTCTCCAACCGGCTCTGCTCGGAGGAGTGGTTGAATCCCTGTTCCCGTCGCGGGCGGAACATGTTCCACCGCGGATGACCCCGCCACCTCGGTCGCCTGTGGCGCCCAGCGTGGTTGACGATGACGTGCCCGAGGTCACTTGGGTAGAACTAGAGCTGGCGGTGCGAAGGCTTAGCGCCAAGAAGAACACCGCCCCGGGACCCGACGGCATTCCAGGCCGCGCGTGGGTCCTAGCTCTAGGGGAAGACGCTCTCGAGCCTCGACTCAGAGGGTTGCTCAGCGCATGTTTGGAGCGGGGCCAGTTTCCGAAGACCTGGAAGACTGGGAAACTGGTCCTCATCCGGAAGGAGGGGTGCCCGGTGGACTCACCGTCCGGCTACCGGCCCATAGTGTTGCTCGATGAGGTGGCCAAGCTCTTTGAAAGAGTTATCGCGAAGCGCCTCGTCGAGCAGCTCTCTAGAGAAGGGCCGGATCTGGCGGATGCCCAATATGGCTTCCGCCGAGGGCGTTCCACTGTGGATGCAATCATGCGCGTGAGGACTCTGGCGGAGGATGCGGTCGCTCGGGGCGAGGTGATGTTGGCGGTGTCTTTAGACATCTCCAACGCGTTCAACACCTTGCCCTGGAGTTGCATTATGGAGGCGCTCGTGTACCATGATGTGCCTCCCTACCTCCGCCGCATAGTCGGGGCGTACCTGACGGAGAGAGCTGTCATCTACCCAGGTGCGACCGGTGTCGGTCGGCGAGAGATGTCGTGCGGTGTTCCGCAGGGATCGGTCCTGGGGCCGCTCCTGTGGAACATCGGATACGACTGGGTGCTTCGCGGTGAGCTCGTGGATGGTGCCGCCGTGACGTGTTATGCGGACGACACGCTAGTAATGGCGAGCGGGGCTACACATCGCGAAGCAACCCTGAAGGCCACGACCGCGGTTGCCCAAGTCGTGGAACGGATCCGGCGGTTGGGTCTCGAGGTGTCTCCGCAGAAAACCAAGGCCATGTTCTTTCATGGACCTCGGCGCGGACCACCAGCGGGATCCAGCATAACAGTGGGAGGCACTCTCATCGGCATCAAGCCCCAGATGAAATATCTGGGGCTCGTGCTCGACGGTCGATGGGACTTCGGGGAGCATTTCCGAAGCCTGGTCCCCAAATTGGTGCTCACAGTTAACGCTTTGACGCGTCTGCTGCCCAATTTGAGGGGCCCGGAGGACTCCTGCAGGAGACTCTACGCGGGTATCGTGCGGTCCATGGCACTATATGGGTGCCCCGTATGGGCGGACAACCTGAGAGCCAAGTACGTGGACCTGCTGTGTAAACCGCAGCGGAAAATGGCCATCAGGACCATCAGGGGGTACCGCACGATATCCTTTGAAGCGGCGAGTCTCCTCGCCGGATCGCTACCGTGGATCCTGGAAGCGAGATCCCTTTCGGCGCTATACCGCTACCGAAAGGCGGCGCGGGAGCGGGGACACGATCCTGAGCCTGAAGAAATTCGGGCCGTGAGATCCCGGCTCCACAGGGACATGGTGGCGGAGTGGGAGCTACAACTTGGGCAACCACGCGCAGGGCACGCCGTAGTAGCGGCGGTAAGACCCATCATGGGGGAGTGGCTAGAGAGGCCACACGGCGGCCTCTCGTTCTGGCTGACGCAGATCATCACCAACCATGGGTGTTTTGGGCGGTATCTGCATCGGACCGCGAAGAAAGAGCCAACGTCCGAGTGCCATCACTGCGACGCGAGCGAGGACTCGGCGCTGCACACGCTCACTGAGTGTCCGGCGTGGGAGACGCCGAGACGGGAGCTGCTGGCGACCCTGGGAGTGAGAGCTCTCACGCTCGCCACTTTGCTCGCAGCGATGGTTCGCTGCGCGGATGCGTGGGCCGCCGGCGCCTCCTTCTGCGAGCAAGTGATGCTCGTGAACTGGGCGGCGGAGCGCGAGCGAAGAAGAATCGCAGACCTTGCGGTCCGCGAGGAGCGAAGGAGAATCGCAAACCGCGCGGCCCACGACGAGCGGCGGCAACTCGGGCGTCGGAGGTCGCAGAATGACCTCCGTCCCCCATGAGCGCGGGCCTGGGGGTGACGGGTGGGGTCGTCTGTCACCCTAGCAGAAGCAGGCCACGGCGGTGGCGCGCATTGCGTGCCCCCCCCATACCCGGGGGCGAGTTGGGGACTCCGTGGTCCCCACACCGGAAGAGGGCCAGATCGAGAGATATGGCCCTGGGTCGGCCGGGGTGCGAGGGATATGGCTATGACAATCTCACCTCCGGCAACTGACGGCCCACAGAAGGCGTGCGTTTTAGTCGGTTCGAGTCCGACATAACCTCCTCCTCCGACCCCGGCGGGGGAGGTATCCGTGGGGATTTTTCGCACGATAAAAAAAAAAAAAAAAAAAAAAAGGTATTCGACTGTCACGTCTTTTGTCGCCGGTTTGATTCCCGCTATGTGCATATATTTGTATGCATGAATATTATGTTTTTATTGGTGTTTTATGGAAAATATTTATTTATTTAAAACAAAATGTTTTTTTTTATGAATAATAATAATTGAGATCCCATAACACAAGCTAGTTAAACTATCTTACTTTGGGTCTAGCGTTGTATAGAATGTCATTGAATGTTTATTTATCTATAATAATGTTTTTTACATATTTACAATACAAAAAATAATAACTTGTTATGTTTTCCTGCATGCTGGAACCCATATTGCAAGCTACACATCATGTTCTGTCATTTAGTGCTGTCAGTGGGAAAGCCAAAGGCTTTGTCCTACATAACTTTTGCGCTGACGGCACAGAATCTCTCTGTTGTTCTCATAGGCCACAGTAACCACTTGCCATCAGGAGGGCCGTGTGCTTGTCTGTGACCTAAGTGGTATTAAAAAAACACCAGCTAAATAAATCGCAATAGAATCTGTTAAAAAGTGGTTTATTTCAATCGTAGGATTATAGCAGTATTATTTCTAAGGTGACTTAGGCTAGTCCAGATAGAAGAGTACCTAATACTAATAAAGGGAAAGGAATAATATAACTTGACTGAATGCTTACTAATTCTTTGTCTTATTATTATTATACTATCAGTCTAACCATACACTTATAAGTCACTCCTAACATGAGATTTATTTTTTCACTCCAATACCCAAATGACACTGTTTTCTGTAGATTTGTATCCAAATTGTTGTGTGCGCGTTTGTTTCTAAATATGTAAATGCAGAGTACGCAGTGGCTCGTATATATCACGTTAAACACACATTGTCTTGAATAAAATATCAGTTACGTGTAAGATTTGGGGATTGTCAGAAACGTATACGCTGGTGGAATACGTATGATTGCATCAACTAACAATGTTACATATTGTAATACCATTTGCTGATAGGTATTTATTGGCTTTGGTATACAGGGTGTATTTTTCGATAATGGTTGTATTATCAAAAGGCAACTCAATTATCAATGAACCATCTTACTGTAACAAAAAAACTCTTTCAGAATAAGTAGAGTATAGAAATCACGGCCGCTACGCAGGAGGCGCGGGTTCCATCCCCGCTCAGTGCAAATATTTGTGTGCATGAAATATGAGTATTTACATTGGTCTGGTCGTGCCTCGGAGAGCACGTTAAGCCGTCGGTCCCGGTTGCCATAAGAACATCTATGGCAGTCGTTACGGGTAGTTGGAGCCCTAAAAAATCCAAAAACAACGGTCTAGCTGCAAAGCTTCGATAATGCCTAATGTTAACATTGGGTTGTGGAGGTCAGATGACAATCGCTTCACGGAAAATATCAAGGTCTAGCCAAATCCGTAGTTAAGACTGGTTAAGCGGACCCCAGGCTCCGAGCTGAAAAAGCTTCGGATGCGACTGGGAATTATCGCTAAGAGGAAGAAGAAGAAATCACGGTAAGTCACAACACAGGCTTCACATGCAGGCATAAACTATTAACTAGTACTACGGTACTAAAGTACGGTTTCTGTGTTCAAATTTCATTGGTCTTTATTACCATCAGACCTTATATTAAACACACATAAGGTCTCAGTGGCTGAAAAGCGGAATGAACTCCCTGCGGTGGTTTTCCCAAGCGACTACAATATGGGGTTCTTCAAGAAGGGCATTAAAAGGTTTCTTCAGGCTCGGCAGCGCGAGTGTGACGCCCCTGGTGTTGTATACGTCCATAGGGCACGGTGACCGCTTCCCATCAGGTGGGCCGTGTGCTTGTCTGCCGACTAAGTGGTAAGTATTAAAAAAAAGGCAACCGAGGACTTAATTTTAGCTACATCGTAAGCAATGTATTGAACTTACAACCAACATTATGTTGGATTAACTGCATCCTAATGTAGTTAAAGTTGTACATTGGATGTAGTTGTCTACCGGTAACTAAACTTAGTTGGTTAAGGAGTCAATCTTACTATGGAGAAATCCCCGGGTTCGAATCCTCGATTTGATTCGAAGATTCGAACCCGGCGAGCAATACCTAGCTAACAACAAAATAGGTTCCTTACTTGTACTCCTGAGCAGGTACCGAGTCTATAACATTTATACAAGGAAACAATAGGTAGCTGTAATACCTAAAAAACATACACATGATCCACTGAATGATAAGCGATTACCGAAACCTATAAATGCTGCTACAAATCACCGGCAACCCTAACCAGAAGTGTCATTACTTATCCATGGTTTCGGTGCTTCCCCAGTCAGACGATTCAAAATTTGAAAGAGGAAATTCGTTATATCCTCTCATTTTTCACTTAGTCTGTACATTACTTCTCATTCAATTTGGGGGTAGTTCGAAATTCGGGCATAATAAAGTCACTTCCCTTCTAAGCAATGCTGAAGATTAAATAGCATAAAACAGGCATACGACCTATAAAAAAGAATGACTCAATTCGCAGGATGTTTTCCTTTTTATATTCCCCTAAAGTAAATAAACAAAGAGGGGTTATGATCATAAACGATTACTAAACAGGCTGGAATTTTAGCTCCATTCGTCAGTGATGTCCTTTGTGGTGATAAACCACAACACAAAACTACGGTGTTAGACGTAGCTAACTACTTTTAGTGGAGAGGTTTTAATAATACTAATAATAAGGAGGGGTTATAAGGAAAAATAAGATTATGGTATTTTGTAGATTGAGGGATCATATGTGTGTTAGTATATGGAAATGTATGTGGGCTGCACTCTTCAAAACAGTTTTACGAGTAAGTATATAGGTTTTATTAAAAGTTTAAAAAGTACACCTTACGATTGAGTGGTTGTGGTTCGAATTCTGGTCATTTCACACTGTCACCTTGAGCTTAGATGTAGGGGTACAGAAATACTTACTTTCGATTTCGGATGCCCGTTTGAGTACTATCATAGAATTTAAAAAAAACCGTAAGATAAAATAAATATTTAATTGGAAACCTTAATAAAGTTCAATTATTTTTCTTGTCACATCGAAATGCGTAAATGTAAAAGAAGGTGGAGACGGTTCAAGAAATATAAAATATATCGAAATTAACTGAACCATTATTATTAACAAGTCACTCACGAACCCGTACTTTATCTACAAACCTGGCCTTGAATAAACCGTAACACTATTGATCTTCTTACAATCACAAAATTAAATACCTCTATTTATCGTAAACCCAAACAATGCAACTGGCTCTCCCCAATTTCCGATGCATTCACTGAACTATAATAGAATAGAAAAATACATCGAGGAACAAAGGTGGTTGTATGTGGTGGCATTATATCATACCAGTGCAGACTTCACAATAGACGGTATTAATATACGGTCTTAGGGAGAGCCAGACGATACCATTCATTGTTTAGACTCCATTAATTAATTCACACACAGACTAATCCATGCTATTTTTTCGGAAATACAACAATGGGATTTCTGTTTTGCGAAAATTTTGTGGATTTTGGTAAAATGCATTTGAGAGAAAATATTTTTTATGTGTTCGCTTTCCTGAAATGATTAGTTTGTAATTGAATCAAATGCAATTGTTTTTCCTGATGATTTTAGACTTTGACAGATCTGTTTGTTAAATTCTCTTTTGGATATTATATTATACTATGAAAAAGACATTTCTTGAATTATTATTTTTCATTATTTTCTTAAGGTTTGCTTATCATCACTTCACTACATATTATAAAACAATGTCACTGTTGCTGTCTGTCCGTCCCTATGTATGCTTAAATCTTCAAAACTACGCAACGGATTTTGAAGCGGTTTTTTTTTAATAGATGAGTGATTCAAGAGGAAGGTTTATGTATAATGCATGCATAATATTGTAGATAAACACTGATAAACTTAGAGATATGCAGCGGGAACGGGATAAGAAAATATGACGGTACGAAGTTCGCCGGGTCAGCTAGTATGGTATATAATGCGTAATTATGTATGTGTATTTCCCTCTCCGTCTCGTTGGAAAAACATTCAAACTCCAAATCTCTCAATTAGAAGTTTAAAAGGTTTCTCAATTAATTTATCTTTTCTGCTGAAATGTACTTTCTGAAGTATATAAAACATGTCCACTACTTAAAAATAGGTAGTAAGTACTGACCGTATTTCCGGTCGCTTATAAGTTAAGTAACCACTACTAGCTTTGCTATAAAAATATTTTATTTTAAGGCCGAAGGTTCTAAAACTTTTATAAATCTTGCTTGACGTTTAAGAAATGGTATTATTTGCTAACTCAACATCATATTTTATTTTATTTAAATTAAATTTAACTATTCAAATTCACATAGATTGGACATCCACCCATCCACCCGTTTAGAGCATATCCCATGTAAAGGACATGGTCACTGGACTCACTGGTTCAAGTCCTGTCTTGAGCATTCAATTTACCAATCTAAATGGACATTTTTTATCCTCATCATCATCGTTGCTATTGGTATTGTTCCCGATTGCATCTGAGGCTTGTATCTCTAAGTCTGAGTCCACTTACTCCTTCTTTTACTTTTGATTTGGCTTATACGAATTTTATGGAAGTGAATGCCGTCTAACCTCCTAAACTCTGAAGTAAAACATGCGCCAGAACCTCATTCAACAACTCTCTCCCTCTCTCTCTCTCTCTTTATCTCTCTCTGTCTTTCTCTATCTCATGAGAAAAACTTGTTAGTATTATATCCTGTACATTTTTATTAACGGTCTTTTTCTCTTTTTATAAAAATAATCTCTTCCACTGGTCTCTCGTCCTTATCTTACGCCGGTGCAAAAGTTTTTTCATTTATTTTCTCATCGCCGGTGACATTTTCCTAATGATCGGAAAATGTGAGGATCGTCGGTAGAGATCTCCTATGTCACGTCCACACCATTTAATAACTACTGCGTTGCAATTACTTGGAGGTCGTTGAGGTCATTAAAGACTTTTAGGGTGTTTTTACTACTAGTGACCTACAACAAAAACTGATGAGCAGTAACAAAATATAGGGCTTATTATTTTATTCTCTGTCTACAATAAAGGAACATTTATCTGAATTAATATTTGGTTTATATTAGTAATAGCGACTTCTACTGTACACTTTTGTTGTGCACTAGTTACGGGTAGAAGACCTTCTAAACAACATGGAATTCTATGGGATTCCTATTGATAATACAGCATTAGAAGACACGCAGATGACAGTATTGATCAGTGGCGAAGTGTCCATATAACCCGATTCCTACCGGCTTACCTTTGCAAAAACCCCTAAGCATTGTCTATTAATAAATTATAAATCAATGAAACCACATCCATTCAATACACAAAAATATAAAACAAAAAGTATTCTGTTACGTAAATCGCAATTATAATAATTATTTACATACATTACATATTACACATATTTCTCATAACGCCATCTAGTTCTCAAATAAGGAAGGAAACCTCTTGTATGATTCTGTCTGAACGCGCGCCAAGCGAAAAAAAGCCGGTCGCCAAAAACGGAATCTTACGTACTTACTTACTTACAGTCGCACGCACACATGCGCAATTTTTCTTAGTAGTGTTCGTAGAAATAATGTCACGATGTAAGCCGCGATTCAAGGGATTACCTATGACAAAGAGGGAATATACGATAAGAATTTGCGAGAGCGAGAGAGCACTAATGTGAATGCAGTTTGTTTTGGTTACAATACACTGAAGTTGACGCGAATGAGCGATGTATTCAAATTCAACACATAATTGCTCACGACAATTTTCACATTCATTTTTGATTTCAACAATAATTATTTATGTTATAAAGTACTGGAAGTAGTTAGAATTCGCTTTTTTGTGTGAAGTTGTTATTACTAAGTATAATTTGTGTTTGTGTATGTGTAGTGTACTGACTGTTGTGCATTGATTGACATATTTGTCGATATTTTGGTAAGTAGTTCAGCAAATTTAGTAGTTTGCTGTTATAATGGCTACAGCATTAGATTGTTGTCTGACTGATTATTTGTTGTGTGAGGAAACATCTTTCTCGAAATTAAATTATGAAAATAAGAAACATGTAGTTCAGTTAGGTCGATGACAGGGCAGTCATGAATATAGAATATAAACGGCGTGATGGATTTACGAAACATTTTAATTACGATAAATATAAGTGGCTGACAGGCAGTTGCAAATTAAATAGAATGTATTGTTTTCCTTGTTTGTTATTCTCAGATTCTAAGAGTATGTGGAGTCATTTAGGATAGCGACATAAAAAAATTATCGAAAGAAAATCATTTTTTGCTTAAGACTAAGAACGAACCCGGTTTTTATGAGGGTCCTAGCTCATTTCGTAAGAAAGAATAGACGTATAGCTTTAGAGTATAAGTAGATTAAGTAGTGTAGTTTAACAAGTAAATAATACTTAGTTGGTAGACATCACATCATATTCATGCATCATACATCTCATTTGCAAAAGGTTTTTTTTCAAAACCACTTTCATTATACTTGAAAAACACTGTTATAATAATCATCAGTGCTCACACGTATAGTAAATGTGGGTTGAAATTTCCTCAACCATTTGGACCTAAGCATCGAACCAGCCAGTCACAGCTTTTGGAAGGAGTACCTACACATTACAATCGGCCATGGTAAGTTTTTTTCTTTCGTTCGGCTTCCCTTTTAAAAAAATCCACCCTTCGCCACTGGTATTGATATTTATGTGGTCTTGTATAAGTCGTGCAGAATGTAGATGCGGTTCGGAGTGCTCCCTAAACCTGGTAATATCTTCGACTACTATCATAAATTTTCTTGAAGTCCACTAATGTCAATTCCAGAGATTAAAGAATGTAATTTATTGCCATTGTAACTTGAATACAATGATATGTTCTGTGCTAACAAGATGTACTAACTAAGTTAGTAACCTGTCCTTCCATATCACTCGTATGTTTATACTTTAGCTAATTTAATGTGAGGAAAACCATATGAGGAAAACAGATTTAAAATTGTATTATTATACAAGCACAAAAACGAACTTGATATTTATATTCCCAAATATAATGTTCACAATAATGTTTCGAGTAAGACAAAATAATTTAGTACAACTGTTCAGGACACAGGTGCGTGTTCACGAATGAGCGCTTCAACAAGTTTATCAAAAGTATCTAAGCTCAACAATATTTTGATTACAAAATTGCTAGGTTTATTTTCAAATGTCTATACCTACTTTAATATCGTATTAATAATTTTCGCGGAGAATTCGTAAAAGGGAGAATCGAGAATAACCCGATAAATTAGCTCTAAATACAATATTTTTTTATGAATATCAAAATAAAAATATTTTTAAAAGCAAATATCGCACCCCTATTCAAACAAAGAAATAACTCAAAATTCATGTTTTATGAGATTTCATCAAAAAGTGTAATAACTTTACTAGGAGAAAGGTTTCACTCGAACAGCCATTGCAATACGATCAAATTGAGCAAGATAAAACGTAGTCCGTCTCTTTCTCACTAACGCGCGCGAACAAGTTGGTACCGGTAAAGTGAACGATTCATTGATGCGCCAGCTCCGTATGAGGTCGGATCGTTGCTTGTAGGAATAAAAGTGAAATAAAACAAAATAATTCGGTGCATTGCTGGCAGTTAACTATAACATTGTTTATTATTTAATCTAAAAGTGCATTAATTAAAACTTACTTCGCTTTATTAGTAAAAATGTTATAAGTTGTACCTAAAATTTTCGATTTAATTCTGTTTCATATGAAACAATGTGAGTTTTTTAATTCCTGTTCCAAATTATTGCAGTTTTCTTTTAAATTTTTTATAATGGACTGAATATTAATACGACTTGTTTTACTTTTTTACTGTAAATCCACGGGAATCATCATAGATTTTTTAGTTGATTCTGCTTATTATTAATTTCGCGACGAACATTTTTTTATTTCTTTAATTTAATACATTATTCAACTAACATACAGCCATATTTTTTTAAACCACTTAGGTGGCAGACAAACACACGGCCCACCTGTTGGAAAGTGGTTCGTGGCCTATGGAAGTATGCAACACCAGGGGCGTCACACTCGTGCTGCTGACCCTAAAGATACCTTCTAATGTCATCTTGAGAAGCCCCATATTATTTTAGTCGCTTGGGAAAACCACCGCGGGGAGTTCATTCCACAGCTTGAGTGTGCGAGGGATACCGCACAGTGCACACCGTTTCCGGTTGCAATGTGTGAGGATGAATTCCCCGCCTATGGCGAAAGGTGCGAGAATAGAATGTAGCTGTGGGCATCATGTCAAACAGTTAATCTGAGCACTAACCATTGTAATATAGGCGGTAGAAAACACACAGTGAGGCAAAGTCTCTTCTGAGACTGAGAGGTTCTACATCGCCTGTAAGTATGGGATTGCCGACAAGCCTCAACGCCCCTCTTCGCACCAAGTCAAAAGGGTCAAGCTGGCACGCAGGCGCTCCGGCAAAAAAGGTGTCAGTAGTACTCCATGTGGGGCCGAACCTTCGCCTTTTATAGGAGGAGCCGGTGCCCCACTGTGAAGTACTGCTTCGCTCTGTTGAGCAACCCAAGTCTCTTTGATGCCAACTTGACCTTGTCTGCCAGATGACTTCAGTATTGGACGTCGTAGGAGATGTCGACACGAATTATCCCGATACTTGTGGTAATGATAAGCGCTGTGCCCAGGAATTGCGGCGCTACAACAAATGGAGCCTTCTTAGCGGTGAATACACATACTTGTGTCTTAGTGGGGAATGGAAATGGAAAGGGGACTCTTTTTTCCGCACTTAGCCTCCTTTTTGGGCCATTGTGCGTGGACGTCTTAGTGGGGTTGAATTCGACTAAGTTTAGTCGTCCCCAATCGGATACTCCAGAGAGAGTAGTCTCGATTTCGGACAAAGTTGTTTGCAACTCTCCTCCACTTCAGACCTAGGGATATTTTCACGGCCCATGTAATACGTGTCCCCGGTGCTATCATCTGCATAACAATGGATGGAGCCATCAGACAGCATGTCATTAATATGCAGCAGAAACAGGGTCGGAGACAACATGGAGCCTTGTAGAACTCTAGCGTTTATGTCCATGCAGTTCGAGCAACTGCCATCGACGACGGCTTGAATACTTCTGTTGGACAAAAAAACTGGCAATCCATACGCATAGTCCTTTGTCAATAGCGTGGCAACTTCGCAAGACCTCTGTGCCAGACCCAATCGAAGGCCTTCGCAATATCTAGGCTGACCGCTAGTGCCTCACCTCGACTTTCGATGGCTTGCGCCCATCGGTTAGTGAGATACAAGAGGAGGTCACCGGTAGAGCGACGGTGACGAAAACCGTACTCGCGGTCGCTCAGGAGATCGTTACCCCTAAGGTATCTCAGGAGCTGTGTATTAATCATACGCTCCACCACTCTCACCTTCGAGAGAAGTGAGGTGATAGCGATAGGCCTGTAATTGGACGGATCTGTTCTGTCACCTTTCTTAGGCACAGGATACACGAATGCAGTCTTCCTCGAAGCCGGGACGTGTCTCGTGGAATAGGAGAGCGCGAAAAGGCGTGTAAGCACTGGCCACAACTCAGGGGCACCGTGCTTAAGCACCATCGCCAGTATATCATCCGGCCCATTTGACTTCCGAACATCTAGGGATTTAAGTTTACGCCGGACCACCCGTTGCGTGACTTTTACTTCAGGTATGGAAGCACCACAGCTGGGAATAATAGGTGGCTCGGAGTTCCCGTCGTTCATAGTCGAGTTTGACGCAAAGAGATGACCCAAGAGATCGGCTTTCTCCTTAGCGCCATGGGCCAGACTACCGTCGGGTTTTTGCAGTGAAGGAAGACAGGACTGGCAGAAGATTCCCTCGGCAGCTTTGGCGAGCGACCAAAAAGCACGACTACCTGATGGGTACCGCGCAAGACGCTCGCCAATTCCGCCGATGAATTCAAACTTAACCCTGGCGGTTGCTTTTTACTGGACCTCGAGGTAGCTATTGGCCGCGATGGTTCAAGCCCCGCGAGAGTCACTTGCGCCGGGACAAAGCAGTGGTACAAAGTACCGAGTGGTGCATCCACATTTACGGAGCACTCATCCGGGCGCGTAGTCAGCAGAAGGTCCAGTATAGCTTCAATGGGTGTCGATGTCTGGTATTCTAATGATAGAATGCACCAGTTGTGAGAGTTCATAGGTCAAGGCGAAGTTGTGTACAGCCCTTCCCGCAAAATCAGTTTCGGTGGACCTCAACCACTCCACGTGGTAAGCATTGAAGTCCCCCAAGAACACTAAGTCCGCGGTAGGATACTGCTCGATTAACCTGTCCGCCGACCGCTGCAGATGCTCATACAGTTGAGCCTTGCCCAGATCACCGCTATGAGACCTGTAGAGGCACGCATCGATACGGGTGTGGCCAACGTGATCTATACGCACCTTTTTGTTGTTTGTTAATTATAATATAATATAATATTACTTTATCTACTTTGGAAAAGTATTAAATTAATGTTAATTTAAATAAAAAACTGAAATAAAAGTAAACACATCAAAAACTTATAAATAATTTTATAATAAAACTGCATTATTTTGATTTACATGGTGCCATTTCGAATGTACTGAAAAAATATTTTATCATAAACTGAATTAAGTACGAACTTTTTTTTTATTAATATAAATAAATTACCTATTTTTATAAATAGGGATATTCTCTATAACAATTAATTGCTATCTTTATCAAATTATCCATTTCTATTTTTAAAACGTACTTATCTCATTTACTTTATTTTTAATTAAATATTGAAGTACACTGCGCGAAGGTGTCAAATTGTATTTGCGTTTTCCCACAAATACGTAATTTTGAGTTATTTCTTTGTTTGAATAGGGGTGCGATATATTATGAAGTGCCACTCTTTGTAAGTTTGGCGGGTACGTATTTTGAAAAATGTTTTTATAACTTTTATTATGTACTTGCTTGACTCACGAGTATCTAATGATATAAATAAATTAAAAATAGAATTAATCAAGCCTGACCTAACCTAACCATATTTTTCTTTCTTCAAAACTAACCTTAATTTAAATTTAATTTGTACACCTTATTAAATGGTAGCACATAGCACAATGATATTCAATATTAGGATATTTTGTATCATAATATGTGGTTGCCGGCAGAGTAAATTTGGGCCACCCCATCTCCTCCATGCGGTACAAGGCGATTAAGGGATAGGACTGTTTAACATCAAGTCTAAAATTAGTCTCAGATAATCACCTCTGCCTAACCTTCCGGGGATAAAGGCGTGGTTGTATATATGTATTTTAGTATTCACAAAATAATTGAGTAAATATAAATTTTACCATTAGTAAGCCAGACATAAAGGTCGTTGTTTACCTCGCGAAGTATGTCAACAGAAAGTTAAATGGATTTCGTTGTGAATCAAACGTTACATCCATTTATTAGCAGAAGTAAAACTTGTGACCAGGTTTGAAACACGGGTGTTTAGTTTCGACGATTAAAATATTGTCTGAAAATCTGTAATCGTATTCCTGGTATTTACCAGGAATACGATTACAGATTTAAATAGAAAACTCTATTAGAATTTTCTAATAGAGTTTTCTATTAGAATTGTGAAATATATAAAATCAATTTGGGTCCAAGACAAAGTTAGATCTGAAGAAATAAGTGTAAATATATTGAGATAATTTTAATGCATTTAGTATTCGCCCTAAGATGGATGTATTGGAAAATTTGGATCAATCTCGGGCTCGGTGGCTCAGTAGTTAGAGCATTCCCCCTGTAAGGGAAAGATCGCGGGTTCGAGTCCTGCCCGAGTATTGATTTCGCTTTTTCCAATTTAAAATAAAGTGTAAATATAACCGTGTAATCACGATTCTCTCATTAATTACTTACTATCTTTCTCTCTTCTAGAGATAGGTAAGTTAGACTATATATGGACATAGAGTCCCAACATCTACATGTTCACGCCTACGCCAGGTATATCTTATAAATTCTTTCTAGTTCAAGTATAATGTAACAAACAGTAATGATACTTTTGAGGCTAAAATCATCACATAGATCAGAAAATGGAATAGTTATGTGGTTTAAGATTTGAGAAAAATATAAAAAAAAACTCTAACTTAACTTACAATAATGCAATTATGGTAACTTTAATATAATGCAATAATGTGCTGCAAATAAAATAAGAAAAAGTATTTATTTATTCTGAATAAAGTGAAAACGAACTCAAGTTTTACTATTGTTATGTTGCCAAAATATTTTAACTTTGGTTTTGATATAAATCCCAATTTGAAAAAGTGTGATATAAATCCCAATGTGTGAAGAAGTCACACATTACAATAAAACCATCTGCACCTTGATGTATGGCATACCCACGACCATAAATCAATGAAGTCGTTCCCATATCGTACCCTCTAAAAGCCTCGAACAGTGAAGCCAAAAGTGCGGGAAATGGAAAGAGCGTCGATAAATAAAACTACTACCGCAAGCTAATTGGAAAGCCAACATATAAATCAGAGGCAACTCTCTTGGTGCCAAAGAACAAAAACAAATGAGAGTCGAAGCGCCTGTCAGTTGGCAACCATTCGGCTTTAAATTCCTAGGTTTGAATTTAGATCATGTTTTTACGAGGATAAGTGAAAAATTAATGCACGTGAAGTATAATTATGTTCTATATAAGCAGATATAAGTAGAGTTTTACTATTAGTTTTTGAGAAAGAAGAAGAAGAAAGAAGTTTTTGAAGAGGAAGCGGATGCAATAACGCACATTGAAGCCACGTCGACAATTCTTTCATTGCAAGCAAAAAGGATGGTATTTTAGTGTAATAATGGGCGCCAACTTTTCTGTCCCCCTAACTAAATAAGACATCAGTCTACTGTTTAAGTAATTCAGTTTTATTCTATAAATGTTATTTATGGGAAAATGAACAAAAATGTTAATTGAAACTATTATAGAAATTTAAATCAATCAAAGATGATTCTCAGAATGCGATCAAATAGTTTCGATTGTGATTTTCAGACGTTAGCTTGAGCAATTTCGAACGGGAACAGATGTTGTAGCCTATGATTGTGATTCAGCTACACGAATCTAAATCAGTACTGAGTGTGTGAGTTTGTGAGGAACTCTATAATTAAATAAACTTTTCAGTTTGGTTAATATCGTCAAAATTATCCTCTATAACCTTTATTTAAATTTAGGGTCATTGACTCAAACAGAACATCCAAGGGTGTATAAGGTGTATATACCTACGTCAGACGCAGGCTTGCCTTTTAAAGTTGGGAGGTCAGATGGCAGTCGCTCCCACAAAAACCAGCATACTAATAAAAATGATAATGAGTGGGCTTCGACTCCAAAGTATATACTTTGGACGTAACTAATCACTATGCGGATGATGACGAGACGACGCAACTGGTAAAACGTTATAAGGACATAGAAAAACATTTAATGAAACTGCACGTATTATATAATAATAATAATTAAACCGAACATAATCTTCCTTGAACAAAGAGGCTATCGGGCTATAAATAAATAAATAAATTAGCCTGGCCATTTGCGGGCCGCGCTTGGCTGACCACAAAGTTACACTTAGAGCACGCTCGGGAAGGATATACGAAAGTTAAGGGTCGCAACGTTGTATAATATCAACTGGTCATGGAACCAGGATATAAGAAACAGGGTTATCTATTGTTTACCCGAAGATTATAATATGCCATAATCATCATATTCCCGAATTTCATTTGCCCAAATGTGTTTCGCCTGATATTAACAACCGTTACACACCCAATGTTGATGACAGATGATGTTATGGCATATGACAATTATGGCATTTGATAATTATCGCATGTGATAATGAGGGCATTTGATAATTAGGGCTTACAATGATTATGACAAATGATGTTATGGTAAGTGACTTTATGGGAAACAAAGCTTCTAGCACGTGTCTAATATAGTATAGTAAATAAGAGTAGGGCAAATGAATATTACGTCATATAATATTATGGCTGTTGACTATTATGGCAAATAATATTAGGGTAAATAAAATTCGGGCGGTATACCAAGAAACAGAATGATGTCTAAGAATATTGACCAGAGTTAGAAATAAATAGCATTGTGCAGTAATGAGTGATGATTTCTGTGATATTTTAAGCATCTGGAACATTGATTGATGCCCGTGGAAGAACACAGACAGAAAAGATACACATTTCGTTAAAGTTTTACGATATAATTTTAAACTGTTATATATGAAGACCAACCGCATTATTAGTGTAGCCAGACAAAGTTCTCCTACTTTAAGATTGAAGTGTACCCTGACTGTATTGCGAAGTTGCACAGTTGTTAAACCTCTCTTTTATGCTTCTTGTGTCTCTTCAGCTGATTGATGAATTTACTATGAACGTTGTTTAGAGGACGTTTTAATTTATACAAGTTTAGTACAATTAAAATTGTATTGTACTTCTTGCCTAGATCACAGGAGTAGTTGATATAATTTTGTATACCGCTTAGGTGGCAGATAAGCAGTCTGGTGGTAGGGAAGCGTTTACCGTGGCGTATAAACGTCTGCAACATTCTGATGCCCTTCTTGAAAACCCTGTATTGTAGTCGCTTGGAAAAACTATAACAGGGAGATCGTTCCATAGCGTAATTATATAGCTTAACTTATCACTAACATTTTAACGAATTAACAGCAGTCAAAATTGTGAACTGAAGTGAAGTGATACATTTTATTTTACTTTTACTTTATTATGATAGTTTATATTTATTTTGTGGACAGAATATATATCTAAACTAGCTGTTGCCCGCGGATTTGCCCGCGTTGATGTCGGTTATCGCTTAGTGTTTATATAGCCTGCATCTCAAAATCCTTTCTTAGGGGATGCCTACGTCATAGTAGCTTTATGCATGAAAAGTCTCAGCCCGGTCGGTTTAAAATTGACAAAGTTTCATACAAACTTTCATCCCCTATTTTATCCTCTTGGGGGTAGAATTAATCAAAATCCTTTCTTAGCGGATGCCTACGTCATAACATCTACCTGCATGCCAAATTTCAGCCCGATCCGTCCAGTGGTTTGGGCTGTGCGTTGATAGATCACTATGTCAGTCAGTCAGTCACTTTTGAGTTATATATATTTAGATTCATCAGGTTTACTTAAAATTTTACCTCGTTGCGTCCTAGAACAAAGAATTATAAACCGCATCTACTATTTCCGACCTCGTTGTCATGCAATAAAACGCCATAGGGGTCATTAGCTAAGGTAGAAATTAGTAGTCCTTATCTTTGTCATATATGACATTTTAGTAATTCTTACACCTTCCGCTCTATCGGTTTTATGGAGTGAGTAGAGTTATTTATAGGACAGCTAATAGTTCACACAGTAAATTAAAAGTATAACGTAGACTGAATTTGGTTAGTAATCGAAATACTGTGTACCTAAGAGCGTTTCATCAGTATCCGATCCGGTATCGGAGGAAGTAAAATGTATGAAATATGTATCTGTCTTTCACTTTGTCCGGTCCGATTTCGGATATCGGAGACGACGTCGCTGTGTTATCAGCTATTGGTTACCAGCTATCGTTGTCATCGAATTTCTGTCATAATAGTGTTTAACTTATTGATTTATATTTTTATTAAAATTTAACTGCAATAATAGAAGTAGTTCTTTACGTAGATAAAAATTGATAGTAAATTTCTGAAAAATATGTAATTAAGCGGTAAGAATAAATATTAAGACATCTATGATAATTTACTAAACTCAAAACAATACACTGAATAGTCCGACAAACACATAAACCATTACCCCATCTGTTTAATTACATTTAAATTTATTACAAATAAAAGGGTGAATCATTAATTATTTTATTAGCACTTTATATTATTACATTTAATTCAAAGACTTCACTAACTTATAGTGACTCCTGTCCCCAAATCCCTCGGTCTACCAACAGTCATAAGAAGCAACTATCATCAGTTTTACTGCTCAAAGTTTTACACTTTATTACACCTCAGTGTAAAATTTCCTAGCCTCATGATGTTAGCTGTCGTAATGTGCAGGTTATTGTACATAATAATTGTGATATAAAACTCGTTTTATGGTTTAAGTTTGCATACTATTTCAGGCGAGAAAGGAAATTAAATTTTATTTAGTTTGTGTTGTGTAGGTAGTAGTAGTAACTCATTATAATATCGACGGTGGAAAGGCAGAACACTTCAAGCGACACTTTGGTCGAAAATGACTTAAATACATAACTGGAATCCACATTAAATTCTGCGTCGATTGGTCTTAGTTTCATAACGATCTGAACACTTTGATGTCGCTTAATGTATTGCAATTTGGTATGGCATTTTTTTTTTGCTATGATTGAACCGACTCAAAATTTTATCTATTTTGATGTTATTTTCCTTGATTTAATATACAAAATGTATGTTTGGCATTTAGGTTATTTAAGCTTTCTTAGTTCAACTTATAACAAGTACTTAATTTGTTTTTGCGTACCCTATAATGCCCCTACATGACCACTTAATGCGTTTTTCTATGGTTGCCTAGTCTGTCGATTTGTCGTATAAATTGTTTTCCCGTTAAACATTATATTCACAGTATGGATATAATGTGTTTTGCTAATATCTCGATACAATTGTCATGAGATTTAATTGGTTTTGGCAGTCATCTAATAATACACAAGTGTCGCTTAATTTACCTATGTTAAAAAGAACACGAATATTTTAAAATTAACCGACAGTACTTTTTTCAAATAAAATGTCGCTTAATTTATAATTTGAACCATTTCGAATGTATAAATAGAAAAGACAAACAAATGGCGCTTCATTCATTGACGACACGCGCTTTCATGAATAGACCGAGCGTAAGATATTTTCTTATTATTTTGTTAAACCTAGTTTTAAATTGTTGGGTAACTGGGTAATTAATTAGTATGATTAATACGAGTATGATAACTGTGTAGCTAGTAATAAATTTGATGCTTATTCACTTTGTTTAAATTGTATGTACAGTTTTAAAATGGATCTTAAAACTTACTTTAAACGAAAAATATTCGAAATGACTGAATCACACTCAGTTATGAAAAAATCATGCCGACGTAAAATGAATTCAATCAATTAGCCTACTCTGCAGTACGCTACTGCTGCAGTACTCCACTGCTGGACATAGGCCTCTCCCAATACGCGCCACGTTTGCCGATCCTCCGCCTTCCACATCCAGTCCGTCCCAGCCACCTTTCGCAGGTCATTAGTCCACCTAGCTAGGGGGTGTTCCACCTTCCGTTTACCTTCGCGCGGTCTCCACTCTAGGACTCGTTTGCTCCAACGGCCATCAGTCCTTCGGCAGATGTGGCCAGCCCACCGTTGATGTTGATGCCCAGCCCAATCCAGAGTCTTGAAGACGTCCTCCAATGCGTTGGTGAATAGTTTGGGAGATATAACATCTCTCTGTCTCACTCCACGTTGGAGGCTAATGGGTTTCGTCTTCTGGTCTTGGAGCTGGACGGACATTGTGGCAGTATCATACAGGCATCTCAGCGCCTCGATGTATCGCCAATCTCTCGATGTATCGGCATCCAGCACAGCCCAGGTTTCGATAGAATCGAAGGCTTTTTCGTAGTCCACAAACGCCATACACAGCGACTGGTTGTACTTCTGCGTCTTTTCTATAATCTACCGAACAGTATGGATGTGGTCCACGGTACTATAGCCTTTTCGAAACCCGGTTTGCTCAGGTAGCTGGAACTCGTCGAGCTTACCCGCGAGGCGATTTGTGACAACTCTCGAGAACAACTTGTAGACATGACTCAGGAGTGAGATGGGCCTTTTTTGAAAACAGTACCACCGCACTCCCACTCCATGCCCTAGGTGTTAGCCCTTGCTGGATGACGGAATTAAAGAGGCTTGCTAGCTCTTTCAGAATTGGAGCGCTACCTGCTTTCAGCAGCTCAGTAGTAATTCCGTCATCACCAGCTGTGCAATTCACTAACAAGCACAACGATGCGACAACGATGCGAGTCGCAACGATGTGCGCGATAGACACTGTCATTGGTCGATTTCCAATGACGTGATACAATCTGACCAATGACAATCTACGTTGCGCCTCGCATCGTTGTCGCATCGTTGTGCTCGCTTAGTGAATTGCAGTGCAGGACACCTGTTGTTCTTCAGTTGCCTGAGAGCCGCCTCTACCTCGCACTGTTCGACATCTGGCAAATCCTCGGTGTAATGGCGCGTGAGGGGCTCTGTGGTCATCGTGGGCATCGCTGTGTTCCGTCGGTTTACTCGTCCATGATGCATATAGCTGTCCATAGAAGTTCTCGATCTCTTCGAGTATCTCGAACTTCGAGGTAATCGTTTTGCCATCCCCAGTTTTAAGTTTCGTCAGATGGGGCCTCCCCAACTGCTGAGCGAACACTTTCGACCCTCTATTACGCTCAATTGCCTCCTGAATGGTGCGAGTGTTGGAGCGAAGATTACGTACTTGGAAAACACTATTGGTCGGGGGTTGAAGTTAATAGGTCCGTGTATTGTATAATAACGCATTATTGGACATGCAATGATTGTATTGATAAATTATCTTAGGACGGTGAAAGTGTTAAGTAGTGCATTTTAGTTTCTAAAAATTAGGAACTCCTTAGTGCCTGCGCCTACCTAAAATAGAGTAGATGACTGATATAATTATTATAACTAGAGTTAAGTTATAGAAGAGATAATAGTGTTAAGTTTAAAAAAATATTTATGTTCTGTTGATATCCTAAAAAAAAAATTTACCATGAATGTTCCTGGTTAGTTAGTAAGCGAAACGTAAGTTTTCTTAATAAAAAGAGTGAATTCAGAAATTTGTTTATTTTCACTGCCTTAATAAAAAAATATTAGGAGCTTAAATTATTTCGTTGGTTTTACATTCTAATTTCTCAAGCACTTAAATGGTTTACCCTAAGTTAACCATACAGACATTGCGACACTTAATTTGTTTTGCCCATACAATATTAATATAAATTAATGTTGTTAAATTGTATTGCTTGTATTTTATAAACCAAAATAGTGGCGGTTAAAGTATTTTCCCGTGATCATTTATCGCAGCTCGGATTGCGTTAATGTGTTTTGCCGTAAACTATTATATCGGCAAAAAACATTAAGCGCCACCTATTTTTATAAATCTTTTAGGCTTTGTTTCATTAGGAGATTGAAATTATGGACTTTTAACAAATAAAACAACTGCTATTTTTGATATTCTTTTAGAAGTAATATTTTTTTTTTTATGATCATTTTACCCCAAATTACAAAGTTTTTTGGGTCTGCTGTAAAGTTTGAAAAATGGCGCTTACTTTAATTTGCTTTTCCACCGTCGATATAGTTTGTTCAGTTATGCTATTTCACCTATAGGGAAAAAGTTAAGATCTTTGATAGTACCTGCTTTTGGAGGTTCAAAATTCGTACCCATTTTTTTTAATTTTTAACCGACTTCAAAAAAGGAGGTTCTCAATTCGTACGCAATTTTTTTTTTATTTTTTTTATATTTTTTTTGTGTTTGTTATTTTTTTTTTTTTTTTTTTTTTTGTATGTTTGTTACGCGATTGTGAAGCCAATTCTTGACGGATTTTGAAAATTCTTTTTGTGTTCGTAAGCATTACTATTTTACAATTATATAGGTAATAGTATAATAGATAGATGGATTTTTTACTAGTTACATAAATTACTAAATTAAACTAAAAACTATTAAAACTAAAAAAAGGAACTAAATTAATTAAGGTAACTGTACCAATGCTCGACACTGTACCAATGCTAGACACTTTCGAACAAAACCCAGTATTTTGAGAAAATTATCCATTTATTTTATAAGACTATTGACTTAAAAGATGCCTAATGGTATCTATAAGATATGTTCAAATATTCGCAACACCATCCGAAGTAAATTTAGAAAGACTGTTGTCAGCAAATAATGTGACTCCGTGAACACGGTCGTGTTATTTCTTAAGATTTTTGCCAAGGGTACTGATTTTTATAGGTGTGATTTTTTTGTTTATAAGTTATGATTATTACTAATTTTAGTATAAACGTTATAAATATTGAAGTTATTGACATACTTGGACCATTGGGACAATGATGTCTAGCATTGGTGTTTTCGACCAAGTGCATAATAATTTAATTTAAAGTAAAAGTATGATAGATTTTAAAGATTTTATGGGCAAAAGTTAATGTCTAATTGTTGCTGTAACAGTTAAAAAAGAATGTAACGACCATGCTGTAATTAATTTGTTAAATTTTTTAGATTGAAATTTTATTTTTCCTTAAAGTGTCGAGCATTGGTACAGTTACCTTAAGACTAAAAGTGGTCCCATTTAAATTTCGTAAAGATCTGATGATAGGTTTCCGAGATTAGACCAAGGAACTCTTCAAAAAGTACCAGGAAATCAGTCGCGATTGCTGCAATGGCATATTATTGCAATGTTTCTGCCATTACACATCATAACATAACATCACGCCTGAGTCCTTTGAAGGGGTACGCAGAAGTGTTCAGAATATTCAGCTATATTTCCGGTGTATATGCATTGATTTTAAGAATTCTTTTTGAATAATGATTTAATAATTTTTTTTTGTAGCGTGGCCGGTTCGATCTGTATTGCAGTGTCAGCAGCGCATGTACAGTCAGGTCACTATACATGCGATGTACAGTCGTGAGACTGTACAAACTCACCAAAAAGAGAAAAATAAATTAATTTTTAACAAAAAAGTTTAACCGACTTCAAGAAACGAAAAAGAGGCACTGAAAAGCGAAAAATAACTTAATTTACAGAATTACTGATTTATTAGAAGTCGGTGCCAGCCAACTTTGTTTGTTGTGTCTGATCTACTATGATGCAATCAATTGAAATATGGCCTCTCTTGGGCTAGACACTGACTTCTAATAAATCAGTAAGTCTGTAAATTAAGTTATTTTTCGCTTTTCAGTGCCTGTTTTTCGTTTCTTGAAGTCGGTTAAACTTTTTTGTTAAAAATGAATTTATAATACGCTTTTCTTTAATTTGCACGCTAAGAAACAAAATAATCTTAGTATTATCATATTTTATGTATAAAAAAATTAGGAACCAGAGCTAGCAGCGACGCAGATGGTTATTGTGTAATTGTTATTAATTTCATCGATTTCGAACTGTTTCAGATAGTACAAGTTAGTTTCCCATGGTTATCATTTTGGTACATAAACAGAACTTCCAAACCATAAAAGTACATTTTACTATTTATAATTCAACTAAAGTTATTTGTACAATATTTACGAGTATTTTAAATATCTATATTATAGAAGGTAATTAACAAATTGTACAGTGCTTGCCTTCATCATCACCATAGTCAAAACTACGTCAGTTCGCTGATGAGTGGTTACTTCAGATTGTTGGAATAGTGGCTGAATAAAAAAGGCATGCCAGTAGGTAGTCCACTAAAATGTTCAAAGGTAAATCATGTTTAGGTACGACAAGTTTGTTACTAAGATCGTTTGTCTGGTTATGTTACCTATTTAATATTTAAATACTTTTGCCGACTTCCTTCCACAAAGTCAAGAGCTTGGAGGTATAGATGCTTATCACTTATTCAATGTAGAAATCTGTCAAGAAGGAATTAAACGTCATTAGCCGGTAGCCGAGACAGTTTGAAATCTGCTCCGCTTAAGTTAAAGAACAGTGGCTGGATTTACGTATTTCCGGTTGGCCGTCCTTGCAAAATCTTATCTCGATGCTTTAAAACAGTGACATACGAGTCACCCGCTTGAAGAGCCCGTAGTTAAATAAATAAATAAATAAATATTCTACAACATTCTACACAACGCTATCTAGACCCATGGTAAGCTTAATTAGCTTGTGTTATGGAATCTAGAATGCGGATATAAATACTTAGATTCTTTTTTTTTGTACGTACATACATATTATACATAGAAACACCCAGACCAATGCAAATATTTATTTTCAAGCATACAAATATTGGCACTGAGTGGGGATCGAACCCGCGCCTCCTGCGTAGCAGCCGCGTTCACTACCGCTACGCCACAGGGCACAGAGGCAGTCAAATGTACGTTAGTTGTACTCGTAAAAGTTGTTTTTTAGTTGTGACCAAAATTTTATGATTAATTTTGTGTTCGCTTTCAGTTTTGTGAAATTATTTGATTTATGAGATACGAATTTTTACTAAAACATGCAAATTAAATGGGCGTAGCCTATATAACCTTGGATTAGACAGTCTACCAACTTCTTCTGGCTTTAAACACTTCATGAAAGCTTCCTATTCTCTTCTTTATTCTAACTTTAATCCTGGTCATATACGAGGCTTTCACCTCGAAATCTGGAGTTCGCTTTTTCAGTCAAACTGTGGATCTGGCTGAATTCGATATTTTTCGTGAAGCGACTGCCACCTGACCTCCACAACCCATTGAACAAAAACATTGCAATTAGACCAATTGTTGCAATTTTTAGGGCTCCAACTACCCGTAACGTATAGCAACCGGGACCGATAGCTTAAAGGTCCAACCCCACCAAAAAGACGGCATCGGAACGGATTTTACAATCTTTAAACAAAATAAATCTTATCTTACAGCATTTAAAGATTATATTACCAAGTCACACATGACAGCTTGACGTGCGTCATGCCGCCGCACGTCGCTGTCAAGCTGTTGTGCGTGACTTGGTAATATAAACTTCAAACACTGTGATAATAAGATTTAATTATGTTTAAAGATTGTAAAATCCGGGCCGATGACGTCCGTTTGGTGGGGTTGGACCTTAACGCGCTCTCAGAGACATGACGACCAGATTAATACGAACAGCCAAATTCATGCATACAAATATTTACACTACACGGAAATCAAACGGAGGAGGCGCTCCTGCGTAGCAGTTTCGTTCACTACCGCTACGCCATAGAGGTTGTAAACAAGAGCTTCCTCAACAGTAATTAAACCTTACTTATAACCACCAGCTAATTGTCACGGTTTATGAAGGGCATAATACCCAAGGGAATAATACCCAAGTAAGTTAGGACACGACGGTATTTCCGTCCTAACCGAGCAGTCCGACTGAGGAAGTGCCTCCGTCCTAAAGAATCTTCTTCCTCCTAGCGTTAATTCCCAGTCGCATCCGAAGCTTTCAGCTCGGAGTCTGGGGTCCGCTTTTACCAGTCTTAACTACGGATTTGGCTAGACCTCGATATTTTCCGTGAAGCGATTGCCATCTGACCTCCACGACCCATTGTTAACATTAGGCGACATCGAAGCTTTGCAGCTAGACCGTTGTTTTTGGACTTTTTAGGGCACCAACTACCCGTAACGACTGCCATAGATGTTCTTATGGCAACCGGGACCGACGGCTTAACGTGCTCTCCGAGGCATGACCAGACCAATGCAAATACCCATATTTAATGCACACAAATATTTGCACTGAGCGGGGATCGAACCCGCGCCTCCTGCGTAGCGGCCGCGTTCACTACCGCTACGCCACGGAGGCTGTCTAAAGAATACCGAGGCTATAATAACCTCGTATTTGTTCCCGGCGGTAAGTAGGGTAGCCAGGGCAAACTGGAGAGGTTTTGTGCTGTCAGTGAGAAGATCAAAGGCTTGTCCTGCTTATCTTTTGCGCTGACGGCACAGAATCTCTCTCGGCAGCACGAGTGCGACTCCCCTGGTGTTGCTTTTATCCATAGACCACGGTAACCACTTTCCATCAAGTGGGCCGTGTGTTTGTCTGCGACCACTTAAATATAAAAAAGTACCCATGGAAGTCGATGACTCTGTTAGGTTCTGTTAGATTAAGTCAACTCTAATCCATACTCCATACTAATATTATAAATGCGAAAGTAACTATGTCTGTCTGTCTGTCTGTCTGTTACACTTTCACGCCTAAACCACTGAACCGATTTGGATGAAATTTGGTATAGGGGTAGATTAGACTTTGAGAAAGGACATAGGCTATGTTTGGTCCCGATAACCGACATCCACGCGGGCGGAGCCGCGGGCAAAAACTAGTATTATATATTCCAAAATAATGTGCTGAGAAAATTAATGTTTTTGTTTAATTTGTTTTATTTATTATTTATTTTATTTTCTTTTCTTTTTTTTCTTTTATTATTAGTGCAGAAATAAGACACATACTTGGTGCAGTGCCTTTTTTTGCCAAATATGAGTTACATTTTATGTTCGTTTATGATTGTTGGATATATTCAGCAGCTGTATCTCAGAAATCTTAAGAGTATTTTTTTTTGTATTTCCACCGCTTTGCGCACATCCGGTTTTGTGAAATCCTCCTAACTTGTGTACCCAGGTCTGCGTTGTGAAGTCCCGTTTTAATCACTTGCATTATGGTTAAAATGTTCATTCAGTTTCAGTATTAAAAAGGCTTTTCAAGAGGTACGAGCTTGTGAATGCTTAATGAAAAATCTTGAAAGAAAATTTTAAAGAAATGTTGTGGGCATCCTTTTTCTCAATATTTTGTTCGTCAATTGACTACACCCCACTAAATGGGAAAAAGCTGAGGTGCAGTTCTTAAGATACTGACCACCATTTATGTTGCTATTGGCCTTAAAATTATATATATATACGCTTTTTTACGCCCCACTTGAAGGACCCGGACTGATACTCATTCTAAAAGCACAATTTAATTTTTTTCATTAGCCTTTCTTTGTACCTGACTATTAGACACATGGTAAGATTTGCACTTCACATAAAACTTCACTACAGAATTTGTTCTTGCACTTCACATGAACTGCTAACAAAACACTCGTAGACAATCTCGCGTGATATGACTGCGTCAAGGATGCTAGTGTACAGTTCTAAGTTTCCTGCTGCAAAAAGTACGTTATTCAAACGTAAGACGTTTTTAATGTGAGAGTTTTGTGTCAAGATAATTCTAGCGTTCTTTCCATTTGCTTCATGTCCATTCTAGCTCAGAGCTCTGGGATCCGCTTACTCCTCCTCTTTTGGTTGACTTCTATGGCATTTATAGGAGCGACAGCCGTCCCGACTCCTAAAAGAAAGCCTGCGCCAGAACCTCTTCCATTAATCAGTAGATAAATACAAACGTGAAGGAGAAAAACATTGATATAAAAATATATTATGCTGGTTACACTATTATAACGCCATCTATTGAAGCATGGGAAGGGAAACGCGTAAGCAAACCTAGCGTAGTTAAATCAGTCTGATGGATGATATATTCTCGAGATAGCCTGAATGGTGTAGTGGTAGAGCGTGCGAACGTGCATTTATTATACAGGGTAAGCACGAACTACTGTCGTAATCGTATCGTGAACGTAACGATTGCACGGAGCATTGCGATTGACTGGCTTCCATGGCTGGCTTCAGGCAGGCGGCCAATTGCAATGCTCCGTGCTATCGTTCACGATACGAATACGATAGTTGTTCGTGCTCACCCCAAGGTCAAGTAGTTTCCAGAACGATACTCAGTCCTACGGAATTAATACCCAAAAAATCTTTATGATACACTGAACGGGTAACATGCGTTTAGCAACTGCAATAACTTCAAGTGCTCACACACACACACACGAGCGTATAGGCGTGGAAACTTGCAACTCGCGAGGTGATTGAAGTGAGTTTAGCTTCTACTAAGGACTCCTTAAGGAGCTTATGTCAAAATGCATGTGCGTGCGATTTTGCTCGTTCATAGAACATAATAGCCAAACTTCTGTACATATTTATTGTAAGACGTGAAGTTGTACTTCATAGCTAAACTAACTGTTGCCTCCAGCTCCACCCACATGGATACCTGCTTCCATTCCGGGAATAAAAAGCAGCCTATGTGTAATTTCAGACTATAAACTATCCCTTCCAGACCCGTTCAATTATTTGAGTGAGATTTAGTTTTTTTTAAATTGTTTTTACCACTTAGGTCGCAGATAAGTACACAGCCCACCTGATGTAAAGTGGTTACCATGGCCTATGGACGAGTGCAACACCAGGGGAGTCACACTTGTGCTGCCGAACCTGTAAGAACAGAGAAATTCTGTGCCTTCAGTGCAGAAGACAAACAGGATAAACCTTTGAACGAATCCAACTATCGAAACCTTAGAGTATACATTATAAATATAGAGCGCGCCTATCACTCAGATCTTTGGCACCCAGTATTGGCAGATACTTTGCGATGGTACAGAGCACCTATAGTGACGATTCATGCATTACCGAAAATATCAATAGATGACTTATTAGTGTAGTTTGTTGTTATGAAGTTTTTTGTTCGATTTGATATGCATAGATAAAATTAAAGCCAAAATACAAAAAAATGGCGTCATTTTGCGGTATTTTTGCGTCATTATTACTACAAATATACGATGTTGCATAAAATTTTGATTTAACATATCGAATTAAATATTATTTGCGAAGTCATTTTGATGGGTATTGTTTTGCTACTGATTGAGGTTGAGCCAGGAGCCTACTGTTCATACCCGTGATAGCAGTTCATACTTGTAAGGCGCGCTCTATAGCAATGTATACTCTAAGATCGAAACATTCTAACATCTAAACATCTTCACAAACTTTAACATACTGGTTTTATTCAAAGAAAATATAACTCAACGAAACCTATGCACATTTCGCCAACGATCGTACTTCACGAAGCTCGTGCTCATATTATATTCGAATAGAACTTTTAACAATCTCGTCAGTAGCATACAGCATAATGCTTCCGAAACATATATGAATTTGTAGTTCGTATGTTCATAACATCGGCAACATTTTAATGTTGACGGGGTAACTTATGAATATGGAAGAAACTTTTAAACGGAAAATAATGAATAAAAAACATCATGCTTTCGTGGTTTCTTACTTTCCTCAGCCCAAGTGTACTTAAGGTGGGTAATATTTAACTTAGTTTCGCGTATTTATATATGAATTTTGTGATATATAATTTATCTCTGACGCATGTAGTTAGATCAACAATTATCTGAATTATCTTCTTGTTCAATTATAATCAGAAGCAAACATGTACAATTTTGTCATTCTAACTTTTAAAGTGACGAACATCTAGGTACACGTTTAGCACTAATTTTACCATCTTAATTCTGGGTATTCTTTCCAAAAAAAAATCATTAATGGAAGTAAATTTCATGTTGAATCGGGCATATCTATACATATAATAAAATTGTAACCGATCGGTGTCTGTACATGGCTTGGAAATAAGAAAAACTATTATTGGGGGACTTTATTAACGTAATAGAAGCCAAAACAACGATTTTTGGAATTTTTGTCTGTTTGTCTGTTTGTCTGTGCGTTTGTGCACGCTAATCTCAGAATTGGCTGAACCGGTTTGCTTGCGGTTTTCACTAATTGATTGTGGTAGGCTTCACTTAACATTTAGTGTTTTTTTTATTAAAATCGGTTGATAAATAAGAAAGTTATGTCAATAATAGTAAATCACACCTAAGAAAATGTGAATTGTGTGATAGATCGAAACAATAAAAGTAGCAAAATGCTAAAAAGAAGAGATTATTTCGATCATAGCAGTCTGAAGAGCTTCGAGAGCAAGAGTTACTGCATCTCAGCTCAGTCAGGCCAGGTTACACACTGCAGAATCTTCGGCTTCGACAAGAGTCTCGACAGAGTTCAAATTGTTCTTAAGTATACAATTTTCTCTCGAATCCGACACAATAGTGAACAGCCGTTTTGGTAATATTTTTGATTTTTGATAATTAATATCATCACGCTATAATAGGGAACGAGGCGCTCTGTGTGTAATGTGATAAAAATATAATAATGAACGTCTATTTCGCATCAAAATTCCGTGGTGTTTGTAGCTTAGTGGGTCTACGGTGGACGTACAATGTTGCTGTTCCAGGTTCGAACCCATGTAAAACGGATTTTTTTTTATAGCTTTTCAATTTATTTTTCTTATTTTATTATTTTTATACGTATTATTTTGTTTTAATTTAATTAATTTTATTCTCATTATTATTAGGTAGGTTCATACAATAGATTCATGATAAAAATAGGCTGTGTGATAGGAGTAGCAAAGCAAAATCGATCCTAACTTATTACATAATAATCTTATTACGAGTATTAGAAGGTAAATCTTTACGAAATTCTTCATTTCGGAGACAGGAAAGGTGATCCCACCAGCCCGCGAAGTCATGAAACTTCAATCAGCTCTAAAAATTGATAAGCATTAGCACTGGCTACTGGTACGAATAGTCAACGTTTCAGTACTTCGGCTTCTGTTTTGAGGTTTTCCGTTACTCAAAATTTGCTATTCCTTCAACTTTGTTCGGGATTTTGATCATCAACATACTATGTTTTTTAGGGTTCCGTACCTCAAAAGGACAACACGGAACCTTATAGGATCACTTCGCTGCCCGTTTCTTTGTCTGTCTGTTACGATCTTTTTCTCAGGAATGCGTGGAGGTATCAAGGTAAAATTCATGCCACATCAAGTCTATAACGCCTTGAAACTGCAAAAATCCAGTTTCAAAGTCAACGCAATCAAAATATATTGCGGTTTATGTAGCTTAAGTTCTCCTCGGTGCGCGGGTGCGACTTGCACTTGACCGGTTTTTTATATATAATCATTCAAACCGTTTATATCCGGTATCTCCTATGGAAACCACCACACTAGAGCTAGCGCAGACGCGGCTATGTTGGAATCAAACCGATTAAAATTTCACAGAGGAGGTGGGGCATAGCCAAATAGGCAGCGTTAACATGGAGAGCAGGGAAACTTGCGTGTGTAACACGTCGCATCACCGTCCCGGCCCTGCTTGGGCTAGGGTGGCCCATCTCATCGCCATCAAATGCGCGTTCATGGAGCAAGGTGATCGTTGCACGTTCTCTGATGTCCGTTGCGTATTCTGGGTAGTGTCCGAGTAGTGATCCTCTTCCGTACCCTTTCCGTCGCCTTAGAAAGGCAACGTCTCTACGCAACTGCAGAGATTCTAAAATATTAGTGACCTGAACACTATCAATGCATGCCTCTGCAATCTTATCGATTGCGTCATATACGTACCACGCAAACTGTGTATAATAAAAAGATACCGCTGCTCCTATTATACGAAAGGGAGCAAAAAATGTGGGCAGAGAAACATCCAGTTCCGGCAGATTTCATCAGAACAACAGAAATCTCACCATCAGTCTGAACTCCTGCTGCCAACTTAGAAGTGTAATCACCTGCGGACACAAGTTGGCCGCTGCAAGGGAAATATGGCGAAATGAGACCATATCGACCAGTTGCAAGTACCCTGCGACTACTAGGCCCTATCCCAGTCAAGGCCGCATTTGCTCTCTTGCCCACTGTGCCCATTTACCAGTGTGTAAGGCAACGAACAACGATGTGGCTGTGGGCGGTAAAATTTAACATAAAACCAGAGTAACCGATTAGCCATTGACTCGGTAAAGGAGAGAACCACTGCTCAGGCTCCGGCGTGTAAAAACGTCTTTATATGCTCCGGGCTTTTGTGAAGTTATTTTCATGATGCTCTCGATGTAGTTTAATCTGTTCAATTCGTAAGTAGTAATAGCGTATTTTGAGGAGTTGGGAGGAAGGGAGGATATTTAGAGCAAAAATAAATGTGAATACAAAAAGTTTGGTCAGCAAAAAGTTATTTTTTTTCAAAACCCTTTCGCAGTGTTTGCCGAGCCCATAGAAGAAGCCTGTCTTATTTCGTAGTTTTCGATAGTTTAGCCCTGTATGTATTAGTCAGTCACTCGAAGAAGACTTTCTTCATAATAAATAATTGAGAATATAACGAATTAACTTATTTTTTTTATTAATTAAGCTCTGTGACCATGGGTTCGAGTCATTCCGAACTTATCGCGGACGAAGTCGCGGGCAACAGCTAGTTATTTATATAAATATACAAATATACTCCAGGCAATCCTGTTATAGTCTAGATTTTTAAATTTTAATTAAGAATTTTTATTTGTACTATTACAACGGAAATAGCAGTCGCAATACTTGAGAAAATAGTAAAGTAAAAACGATACCTTCAGCCTAAATAACATTGTTTTCGTTTCACGGTAGGTAAGCATTTCTAAAAGCTAGCTATTCTATTCTACAATATTCTACAACATTCTACACAACGCTATCTAGACCCATGGTAAGCTTAATTAGCTTGTGTTATGGAATCTAGAATGCGGATATACATACTTAAATACTTTTTTTTTGTAAATGCATACATATTATACATAGAAACACCCAGACCAATGCAAATATTTATATTCATCCATACAAATATTGGCACTGAGCGGGGATCGAACCCGCGCCTCCTGCGTAGCAGCCGCGTTCACTACCGCTACGCCACAGAAGCAGTCACTACCTACCCACTATGGTATGAACACTTGCCATTTAAGATTTCTCTTTGACTGTACAATGTCCTGTTAAAAAAAGGTTGGAGGTATTTTTTCACAGTCCCCATTTAAAATAGAGTAAATACTGGCGTTTACAGGAGGCTATTAACAGTTTTGAAAAAACGACCGCTACCAGTTACCACCACCCGCTTAGTGGCTAGTGCAGGCACAAGAAAAAAATCGTTTACCTATCCTATAACAGAGTTAATGGCCGTTCTCACCCACCGGTGTGCTGTATGGTACAAGCTACAAGAAACTAAAATCAAGGCAGGAGTTTTTTTTCGATTGAATCGATTAAAATCAAGGTGTTTACTTGTATAAACCCAATTTTCACTACTTTTTCTGCATTTTCAGGAGTAATTTGGCTTACTTCCTAGTCTATAATTTATATATCTATAATATGTAAATAAATAAATAAACTCTTCCAGTTCACATGATCTTGGGCGTCCATGGTAGTGAGATTGGCACACATGTCACCCTCCACGACATCAATTTTATTTTATTTTATTTTATTTTACAGTTTAGAGAGCTTACAGCTAGCAGAAGAAAAGTATACAAGGACTTCTTGGGCCTGTGCCTTTTACCTAAACCCGGCGGGATGCCATTCCCAGGCGTTTATTTTGTTACGTAGTATGACGTTGAATTAGGTTTGAGAATTCTTACTTAATTGAACATTGGCTAAGGCGCTATTTTTCATTTAATATAAAATTGTTCAGTTGTCCATTTGCACCTTTAAATTCCCTTTGCTTCTCATCTGCAGTAGCCGCAGCATAGCGGGGTAGACATGTGATTTTGAAGCTGTAAGATCAATGAATAAAGAGGCACGTCACAAATTCTGGCAGTTAATTGGTTGAAGAGATTATCAAGTTATTATTATACCAATTGAAAATACAAGAAGCTATTGAAAGATAGTTTAAACCTATCAATAATTCTTGAGCCAGCAATAAAATATTGTATTGTGTTAAAATTATACGTATTACTTTTTGTTGCAGTTTACAAAGTTTATTGTATCTATTAACTTTTTACTATCATTCAAAGTACTTTATTGTTCTATTTTAGTTATGAACTATATAATATAGCAATATTCTATTACTCTCCGTCGTTCATAACTTGTACCACAGTATAAAAATAACTTCCAGTTAACTCGGCTATACAGTTTAACTACTAACATCCGTGCCCTTTGGATTTCCAATTAACACGAGGAAACTTAATAAATGCTGATTAAATCTGTTAGGTACGTGTCTTATGACCTAATAAGAACTATTTAGTATAGTTAGTTTGCTTGTTTCATTTATTAAATACTTTAGAAATTGTTTGATAATACTTGCTGTAGTTATTCACACATAGGGCAAGCTTCTAATAATTATTTTCAATCAATCAATTAGCCATGTTGAATAACACACTTAGGTATACTTTTCTACTTCCACACGGCATTCTCAAAGGTTAAAAATGTCGTGAGGTAAAACCGGTCAGGTTGAAAAAGAAAACAAAGTGGAAAACTATAAATGTGTAGCAAGTACCACCTAGTGCCATTGATCAACAGTATAAACGATTAATTAGCCTATTAAATATAAATAAATATTGTAGTAGCCAAATTAATTTAGAAGTCCCAAGCAAAATTTGAGTACTAGATAAATTCAGTAAATTAAAAATCCAACGCGCTGTGTGTTCAGGCTTCGCCCATTTAAGACTCGTCGCTATCCCGAACGTCTCATTTTAATGAATTGTCGTAGAAATTCATCGGTTTCCGTACCAATTCAATTACTTTTACTTTCAAAGTCATCCTGTAATTTAGATAGTACAGTAAATATTTTTACTATCTTATTTCCACCGTGGTGGGGCGGAAGAGTGTTGAATACTATGACTACCATCACATACGTCGGCAATGACATTGTAACATTGTACATGTCTGTGATGGTAGCTCTCTTTCCTGAAATTTAACCATCGTGCAAGGAGAATTCGTATTGATATGTCCAATATAAAAAGTGATACACCATACTAATTTAATGCATTCATCTTAAAGACTAAAAGATGGGTTTCTGCAGGAAGGGTATTGCATATTATGTTCGTGGGTTACGATAGCCACTTTTCATTAGCCACCTAAGACGGAATGCTTGTCTGCTACCAAAGTGGTATAAAAAGAATCTCATCCTGGTTTCTGTATAATTTACTTTCGTAGCTCAACAAAGCAACAGTTGTGAGACACCATTCTCGTAAAGTAATTGGATTGTCTCCGAAGATGTGCAAAAGTAGTATAAAATACGAATGTATCCTAACCAACTTATAAGTTACTTAAGAAACTGCTTCCATCTAAACTAATAGTAAGACTAATCTATTCCAAAATTCTCACGTTTTCCATTTATTTCCTAATTAACTCTGTATCTGGAACGATGTACGATTTTAGGTGAAGCTGCTTTCATTTAACTTGTTTGATTTGATATCTGTGTTGTGAGAAATAATGGATGCGGCATTTAAAAATGGATGTCTTTTGAAATCATTAAGGTATCGAATCGATTAGTTATTGTTTCTTAATATAACTACCTACTTATGCATAAAGTAAAATAGACATTATACTTGATAATAATAATATAACATAATAATGGTTATTAACTTTCGATATCGCCTAATGTTACCATTGGATTGTGGAGGTCAGATGGCAATCGCTTCACGGAAAATATCGAGGTCTAGCCAAATCCGTAGTACAGACTGGTGAAGCGGACCCCAGACTCCGAGCTGAGAAAAAAAAGCTTCGGATGAGACTGGGAATTAACACTATGATAAAGAAGAAGAATAATGAAATTTATTTATTTGCTTGGAATGCAGGGATTACAATGAGATATACAATTTAACCATAAGGTTCCTTTCATTTCGAGCATTTAGTCATACAAATATTGAAGAAGCAAGTGTTAATCATGAAAACATACATCATAATACCCGCGGCCTAATTTTAAAGGGCTCAAACTTGAAACCTTCATTTAATGTAGATGCTAAATAGTCACTTTAATTTATTCTATGACGGTTAGGCACGGTATGCCATTATAAATGAAATTATGACATAAAATTTAATATAAACAGGAAACGATCCACTAATGGAGTGTGGGTTATTAACTTCTACACTTTGGCTTTTCATGAATATAAAATTATGTTTACGGTAATTAAATAACACGGTGTTGGTATGTATGCCCCAGTCAACTAGCTTAATTAGCCGTTTAATTAACTGCCTAGGCTAATTACTAGATGGCGCCGTTAGATTAACGGCTAGACAAATGCCTTGGACAAATGACGTTTATTTACTTGCCTAGCCATTTAATCAAACAGCTAGGCAAATGACATGTTTCTACATGAATATAAAAAACTAGCTGACCCCGCGAACTTCGTACCGCCTAACAATCAATTCTTTTTTTTTTTCAATTTTTCTCTCCGTAAGAACCATCCCCGTACTTTAAGGAATGTTCTAAAAAAAGAATTATCGAAATTGGTCCAGCTGTTTTCATGCCATGTCGTGACAACGGAAAACGGGTTTCATTTTTATATATAGATAACCACGAAGGCCAATGCGAGAGTTCCGCTGCTTTCGGATCACGCAGTTTTCGCAATAAACCTATCACTATTTCGGGGTGGTGCCCTATTCGCTAGCCAGTTTATTAAATATTGTAATAAACGTTACGACTGAATTCAAGCCGTTAATTGAACAGTCCGTTCAGCTAACAGACTAGTCGGTTAATTGAACGGCTGATCAACTTGGTTGGATGCGACATACACATGGTAAATGAAATAAGTTTAGTTATCGGCTTGTATTATAATAACTTCAAGTCACGAGAGAAACCAGATTGCTCTGGCGCGCGCAGATTGGTCTAATATAATCCATGATTGCTGGCTTTGAGCTCAAATTTTCAAAAGACACCAAAAACGCCCGCTGTCTTTATAGAGCCAGACAGCGCGAGTGTGACGTCCCTGGTGTTGCAGACGTCTATAGGTCACGGTAACCGCTCCTCATTAGGTGGGCCGTTTGCTTGTCTGCTATCTAAGTGGTATAAATAATAAAGTACTTTTGTGACGTAATTCTTGGATCTGAGGTAGTCATGTGCTCATGTAAGGACAGCCTCCAATACTCATTCTTTGAAAACAAAGGAACTTAAAATGCACGTTGGACAAAAACTTGTATCGATGCTGCTACTAGGTCTCGAGATCTGGTTTTGCACTTTAGAGATACAATGAATATAAATTTATAGGTTCTGAAATACATTTAAACTACTTCTTGCAACACGATATTGTAATTCTGCTGTTCGAAGTTACCACTTTTAGTAGTTATTTCATATTCCGATATGCTTATTTGATCGTTTATACGAGTAATGTAAAGTTTTCGCATTGTGCTTGCAAGAACTTTGCATTCTAACGTGATATGCGTTGTTTCATTATTCATAGTTTTCAAAAAATGTTTTGACATTTCCAGATATTCGAGCTGAAGTCAAACTTGTCTGCAAAGATAGGTATGCACACCAGCAGGCACATGCTGTAACAAACATCTCGAATGATCGAAGTGAGCTCGATAGCTGAATCCGCGGTGATTGGTCAATTTCGCGAAATTGACAAATCACCGCGGATTCAGCTATCGAGCTCACTTCGATCATTCGAGATGCAAGTTACAGCATGTGCCTACTGCTGATTAACGGACGAGATTGAAGGTCAGAGGACAGTCCCTTCTACAAAACACAAGATAAGCAAAATTATGAGAATTTGTAAAGAAGATCCTGGGCTCCAAAATATAATGTAATACAAATTATATGTATGTATGTCATGCAAATTCATACATATATTCACACTTTTTTTCCTCTGGAGTAGGCAGTGACAACAGTAATCCGCTTATGTATTAATCTTCCGCTTATGTAAAAGCTTCCCTTTCATCGAAGCACGCTGGTTTCAAGTACTTTTGATTTACACAATACATATAATTATTTTATCAACAACTAGCTGTTGCCCACGTCCCGCCCACGTGTATGTCGGTTATTGCGACTAAACATAGCCTATGTCCTTTCTCATGGTTTAATATACCCCTTTACCAAATTTCAGCAAAATCGGTTCAGTGGTTTAGGCGTGGAACCGTAACAGACAGAGTTTCGCATTTATAATATTAGTCTGGATGTATGTTCCACGATGCTGACTCCGGTGAGCCTGTCCATTTACATGTACTTTAGGTAGGTATGTGCTCACGTAGGTATGTGTTCGCTCAGTACTTATTCGTGATATATTTGTATCTTCTCCAGTCTTATTACATCTTCACCAAACTCCAAAGATTAGTGTATATCAAACATCACATCGTAAGAAAGTTATCTCGTTAGTCAGTAATCTACAAACTTACGGTCAACTCTGCTCCCGAAGGATGTTTTAATAAATAGAGATTATTGGCCTCTTCTACTTTATGAGGGTAACACCGAAGTTTTTCGCTTACGCTGTATTCGTAATATGTTTTATGGTGAACCCGATATTAATATAAGTTATGTTTGGGTTTGTTGCCTCGAACGCTATTTTGCCTCTTAGGTTTATTATCGATACTAGATAGTTTTCCTTTTACCTATTATAAAAAGAAAACTCATATTTTTGTCTTGGACGATAAGTGCTTCTTCTTCTTTGAGCCAATGGCTAGATCCGGCATAGTGACGAGTATTTTTTTAATTTAGTAGGCCCAAAAGTCGGTCACAGAAACATCGCCTTCCGTTGCTCTACAAAAGAACAGGTTACGGGGAGAGCAAATGTGACACAGACATGGATTGGGGCCCGCAATCGCAGGACTCTTGCGACCCATCGATAAAGCCCCATTTTACCATGTTTTCCCTGCAGCGGTCAACTTGGGTCCGCAGGTGGTTTAAAGACTTCTATTTTTTCTCTACTGACTAGCATACAGACTATACTCTATTCATTTGGCCGTGAGACAAAGTATAAACAAACAAAACACTAATTGTCAAACTTTAGGATACGAACCTTTGGGCCGAGTCTCTTCTACGTCTTTGAATATATTAATAATAGTCTCCTTATCCGTAGAACGCATTAGAATATGCTTGGAACGGTTTTCTTCGGCAAAATAAGCAAAATAAAAGTTCAAGCACCGCTCGGACCAAGTTCATTCATTTTCGCCGATATCAACGTTCAGATAACAGAAACTGCACAATAACTAAATAAAAAACTTAACACAACTATACAACATAACAAGATTAACAACTTTAACAAAGAATTTTCAGGAATTAATGAAAATAATCCGCGCAGAAAACACTCATGTCAACCCGTTCATCAAAAGTAAAAATGGTGGGTATAACCCGGCTAAATACGGAAACTATTAATTCTACTTTCATTACTTAGAATTACACTGTTCACCTTCATTTAGTAGTATTAAAATGCGGTTAAAGTTTGAGATTCACAACATTTTTAGGTCTTTTATAAGGTCAATTCTGATAAATATTTAAATATTACTTATAAAAATATAAAAAGTGTTAAGCTAAACGAATTCTTTAATATTCAGCTTGTGATAAAGAATATCACCTAAAATATGCAGTATTGTTTATAGTTTATCTTGCTCCTTACATAGTAAAAATATTTATTTGTTATTATGTTCAATTATTAATTAAAAAATGACACCTAAAAGAACCTTTTTTATGGTTTGTTTACATTTTGTCTCACGGCCAAATGAATAGAGTATAAGTGTGTCTATATTTTCCCAACGTGTGCATTTTACAAGATAGAGATGGCTGGGTCAGCCGTGGTGCGAGGAAAATGCCATATTGGACCATCTTACACGCCAGCATTGGAAATCCGAAACGGCGAGAGGTTTTAATCGGCTCAAATCCGACATTACCGCCCCGCTGTCCATCGTGGTATCCTTGGGGATTACCATAAGAGAAAAAAGGTACAGTAATCTACAGTCACTGTAATAAGTATAGGTACGTACACTTTTATAGTTATGACGTATCACGTAATAATGAGCAAAACTTTTCTTGTGTTATTGCCCATTTCCAAAAACCTGGGCTTTCTAGAGACTCGAGAGCAGGTACTGTCCAGGATTTGTTTAGTGGATTAAAGTGGAATAGAGCGATAATTTTAACAGAAACACTTTCCTTGATCTAGAAATCGAATTGAAATGAAACTACTTTTAAAGGATTCTATCGCGATATTTTTTTTGACTGCCTCTGTGGCGTAGCGGTAGTGAACGCGGCTGCTACGCAGGAGGCGCGGGTTCGATCCCCGCTCAGTGCAAATATTTGTAAGCATGAATATAAATATTTGCATTGGTCTGGGTGTTTCTATGTATAATATGTATGTATTAACAAAAAAAAAGTATCTAAGTATGTATATCCGCATTCTAGATTCCATAACACAAGCTAATTAAGCTTACCATGGGTCTAGATAGCGCTATGTAGAATGTTGTAGAATATTTATTTATTTATATATTTGTAATTATTTACTTTTAGCTCGATGGCAGCGATGGTCGCGGTTTAGTCCAGGATTAGTTTAGTTTTTTAGTAGTAGTAAAAAGCAAGGCCAAGTTTACTAACTCCGCGCCCATGGTTGCTCAAAAGTAGACGGAACGTCGGGCTGAAATAATAAAAAAATATATCACGCAATGAGATTAATAACCAATAAGTAACAATTTAAATTAATGATATCACGATAGAATCCGTTAAAAGGTAGTTTCATTTGGGTTGTTCCGTATTGATCCCATGAAAGTTGTCCCGAATTCGAAAATTCTTGATTGATCCCACTTTTACTTCTTTATTGATTCCACGGCACTTTATTTACATTTCAATAAGTGAGATTCGCGTAAACTTCAACGAGAAATCGAACTGAAAACCTTGTGTATAACACTCAACACACTACAGCAACTTCCATTATGGAAGCAAATTACTATAAAACTATTATTACAGTAAGAATAAATAGAAAAAGTAATAATAATGAACTCACGATCCAGACATAAAAGTAAACAAGCAAATTGTGTACACATTCAAGTATTGTGGGATATAATGGAGTCCTCTGTATTCAATAGCATTATATCGATACTGGCTGGCTGAACGACTGCGATGTGAAGTGTCTACTGTTTTCTATCCGTTCTTTGTTGAATTCCAGTCCCCCTAGACAAGTGGCAATTCGTTGACTGATGTATTGTAGAATGGAATGATGAATGTATGAGATTGACACGTGTTTTGACGTTTATGATAGTCGTTAACGTATGTCAAAATACGTGTCAAAACCGTTCGTTCATCATTCTATTTTACAATTCATCGGGTAGTAGGTAAGCTTCTACTTATACACTAACTAATCACTATACACTAACTAGATATTAAAAAATAGCCAAGTAATAATATTATCTTATTAGTTTGCTGATCTAAGCTGGTTAGGGCCGATTGTTGATTAGTAGACTGGTGATTTATTTACTTTACCTATTAGTTTGCCGGAGGTAGCAATGATGTGATTAGTTATGTCTCCAGCCGACTAAACTGGTGATGCAACATCGCATCGGCTTACTCGTGATCGTGGCATTTAGTGTAAGGGTGCTTACATAAAAAAACATGTTAGCGGTATCGGCTCCCTGCCTCGACAAGTTTCTATAGCAACAAAAATGATCATAGTTCGTCGTTTACATTCTAACCTACTCAACACTAAATATATTATGTCGAAAAACAATCGCAACGCATTGCGCCCTTTATGTTTAAAACGTGTGAGCGCGAATACTTTGTGATTTTTTGACAAACGAAGAATGGCAACACGGATGGGCTACCGGCGGATAGGGTATGAGCAGGCCCACACGAGTAAACCTATACGTGTTGCCAACATGTCATTTCGTCGAAACACCCTAACCCTAGAAAGAATATCCCAAAGATCCGATCAGCCTTGACCTCCAAATGGTCGACCCAGACGTGCTGTTGGGATCAAAATCCCTCATAGAGAGGTGCTCGCGCCTAATGCACTCCTTTTACCGAAAATAAAAAGAAAAAAGCTTTCAGCATTCAGTTAATGTTCATAAAATTCTTATTGGCACGTAGCAACACGTACTTGTAGGGCCTATCCATCATTCCCTAACAGCTGGGACAAATAGAAGTGAGTAGGTTAGGGCTAATATGCCCACCATATGTTACAAATATTGACTATTCGGTAACATTTGATTGATCGCCGACCTATCAGCAAAGTTCAGCTATTATAAAGCCGCGGTATAGTTGTTTGACCCTGATTCTTCTCATACTCAAATATCTACATCTAATATTACAAGTGCGACAGGCCCTGTGTCGTTGCGGTAGTGAACGCAGCCTCTACACAGGATTCGATCCTTGCTCAGTGTAAATACCTATTTGTATGCATGAATATGGGTATTTGCATTAGTCTGGTCGTGCCTCGGAGAGCACGTTAAGCCATCCATACGAACAGCTATGGCAGTCGTTACGGGTAGTTGGAGCCCTAAAATTTCCAACAACTGGTCTAGCTGCAATGCTTCGATATCGTCATTGGGTTGTGGAAGTCAGATGGCAGTCGCTTCACGGAAAATATCAAAGTTCAGCCAAATCCTGAAACTGGTAAAGCTGATCTCAGACTCCGAAGTGAAAGCCTCGGATGCGACTGGGGTTAACGCTAAGATGACGAAAAAGAAGAAATTCGAAAGGAACTCTGTCTGTCCGTTACGCTTTCACTTTCACACATTCACTACTAAACCGATTTACCGAATGTAATTTAGTACAGAGGTAGATTAGACCATCTGTTATTTTCATCAATGTCATAAAGAATTAGAGCTCTTAATCAGATTCACTAACATTAACATGACGTGGTAAAAAAGTACGTGGTTTCAGCATCTTAGTTGGCAGACAGGCACACGACCCTACCTGTTGGAAACCGTGTTACCGTGTGGCCTATAGATGCATGAAACACCAGGGGTGTGATAGTCGTGCTGCCAAACCTCAAGAAACCCTATAATGCCTCTTTTGAAGAACCCTATATTGTAGTATTATAGTCGCTTGGAGAAACCATAGCTGGGAGTTCATGCCACGGCTGGAACGTAGGCGGAATCAAGTCAATTCTTTTCAATACCTTACTGTGCGCAACGTTCATACTATCCCACTCATTTAAGGTTGCCAAAAAGTAATATATTTTAAACTTTACTATAGTTATAAAAAAAAACTGTCAAGTATTTATAATGATGACAAGTTTAATATAAGCGTTATTTTTTATTTTTCCACTATTAATAACAGCTTGTATGCTTAAAGACATATATTCCCAGTATTACCATTAATGGTACTAGTGGGACAAAGATTCTCAGTAGTACCATTAGTGGTACTAATCAATGGTACAGTTGGGAAAGAGGGATTTTAATATTAAACATACAAAAAAAAGTGTATATGAGTAGTATAAAATGTTATATTATGAGTAAAATACTTGCACGAAAGTTAGAGTTATTGTTAACGTTATTTTCATAGACAACTGAAAATATGTGAGCACCAAACGAAGCTGAACACATACGCAAGTATACAAAGCAATAAGTATCAATTCCCCTCGGAACCTTGGAGGCTTATCAAAATAAAGGCAAGCAATAAAAGGGCAAGGAAGGGCATCTTACACAAATTGATGCCATTACCAAAATTCACTGGATGTTATATTTTTTTGGCAGTGAATTAGTGTCTTTGGACTGTTTTTATTTTTATGTTATATTTTATTAAATATATTTTGTCTACAATTTTTTTTTATACAGGACACGTCAATTTGTCTTCACCTCGCCTGATGGTAAACTAATGGCAAAGTCTCGGAAAAGAGTGTCACCATTATAGATGTACCATGTTACAATGGCGGCACTCAGCTTGACGGCCTCAGGAGATGCTTTTTCACGCCCCGCTTGAAGAACTCGGAACTAGAAGGAAACACGAGAGCTGGTACCTAAGGAATTCTAAGACTTAACGGTGCGGCAGAAGCAGGAGTCACCGAACTCATTCAATATAAAATGTTGATACACGGGGCTGTACACAAAAGTCAATAATTATAGTGAATTGACAGTGAAAGTTACGGTGATTCTAGTACTTACTATATGAAGCTATACCTACCTAGGTGAATAAATGTATGTGCACCTCTTCTCTTCATCCTAGCGTTAATTCCCAGTCGCATCCGAAGCTTTCACCTCGGAGTCTGGGGTCCGCTTCACCAGTCTTAACTGCGGATTTGGCTAGACCTCGATATTTTCCGTGAAGACGACTGCTGTCTGACCTCCATAACCGAATGGTGACATTAGGCGATATCGAAGCATTGCAGTTAGACCGTTGTTGCTCGACTTTTTAGGGATCCAACTACCCGTAACGACTGCCATACTGCCGTTCTTACGAAAAGTGCAATAACTCGTGTTATGGCGTGAAATGAGTTATGTACATATTCGGAATTAGCACAACAAGATCTATATATTCGCTTTGGACAGTTTTAACGTATCTATGACGGAGCCTGTTTTAATACTAAACATTACCGCAATATCTATATATCTCTGCTCTATGGTTTACTTAGTAAGATCGACCTAACTATAGTTATGAATAAATTTCTTACGATATTAAAGTAGTTTACTATCAATGAGCACAATTAGTGTAGTTATTGCATTTATAATTTGTATATTTAGTTATTTGTATCTTCATTTACTAGTTATTAGCGCAACAAGCGTTGATTTATTGCTGTTATCATAAGGAATCTTATTCCTGACTATTAGAATATTACTAAAATTTATGTACCTAACAAACAGATTAGGGTGTCCCAAAAAAATCAAAGTCGTTTTTTTTAACGCATACCCTCTTATTTTTTTCCTTTTGGGTCAAAACAATTATAGATAAAATTTTAAGAAGCTAGGACCACGGTAACCCGTGCCGACTTGCATCAATAGATGCCAGTACTTTGCTCTCAGACTGCCGCGACCTAACGTGTCGATGTGCTTGTGATTACTCGTTATTTAGTTATAGAAATTGCATTTTTTGCAATCAGTCAACATGTCAGTGTAATTATAGAAGGGGTATATTTTTTTTAATAGGTGACGTAAAACATTAAATAGCAGGTTCAAAACTTCCGCCTAATGATGGACAAGTTCTAGCAGTTTTATTTTACAAAGACCGTGAAGTGGCTTTAACTGTCAATGAAAGCGCGAATCTCACTATTTGCGAGTGTACGAAGGTGGTCCGATAAGTATGTACACTATGTAGTTGGTCTAAAAAAGAAAAATGAAAATTTTGGAAAACTTTAGGCTACATAATAATTATTTCTCAACGTAGTTTTAGTTCGATGTACTTGACCCAGCTATGCTCCAACTTGTTTAATCCGTCTGATGCATACGTTTTCTCAAGATCTACAAAATAGGCCTCCGTGACGGTGATGATCTCCTCATTCGACTCATATTTCTGCCCAGTGAGTGATATTTTCAAGTTCGGAAACAAATAGAAGTCATAGAGAGAGCGGAGGTATGATGAGCCGGTGCCTTACCGTGACGGAGGAGCATTTTTTCTCCCTTAAATGGGGTATTTTTCTGTAATTCAGTATAGTTCAGCCCTGTGACAGTTTCGTCCCTCTCCAGGTAGTTGACGTAGAGGTGAATTCCAGAAAACAGGGGCTATCACCTTTCCAACCGATAGAACAGTCTTTGCCTTCTTTGGAGCACTTTTGCCGGGTTAAGAGTGAACTTCGTTTCAACTATTCCTTGTCTCTAGTGAATACCAATGGATCCATGGTTCATCGAAAGTTACGAAATGATACAGAACCTCCCTTGGTTTGCGCTTAGACTGTGGCAAACACTGCTCTGAAGTGATCTCACGGTTGCCCTTTTTTCCGAAGTGAGCAATCGCGGTAGCCATTGCGCTGATACCTTTCTCATGCTCAAAATTTCATCACCATGTGGTCTTTAGAGATGTCTACTATCTCAGTTATATTGTACACCTTCAATCAGCGGCATGCCAATACGATATCGTAGAGTTTTGTAACGTTATCCTCCGTGGTAGCAGTTTTTGGGGTACCTGGACGTGGCTTGTCAAAAACTGATGTGTGACCATGGTGAAACTTGATATACCAACTTTTGGTGGTCACCGTCGAAGGCGTAGAGTCACTGTACATAGCATCCAAGTTTTCCTTTTATCGTTGAGCGATTTCACTCCCAAAAATAAGAATCAAATTGCAGACAGATATTGCTTTCTTTCAATTTTTCAAAAATTCACGGATACATCCACTTCTATACGCGATCAAAACAAAACTACGAATCCGATTCTTTTTTATTGATTGATATTGATTTTTTAAATAATGTTTAAATTAATGGGTAAGATACGCGAAGAAATTTCATTTATATTTGTGATTTTTTTACTTTTGAAATAAATAAAATTTTAACCTATCAAGTACCAACCGGTGCCCGGGCACCGCGAGTGTTAGGTGAGAATTTGTTAACGTGGGTAGACTGGTAATAATATTGAATTTTATTGTTTTCATTATCTTATGATAATGAAAACCTAACCTAACATAAACCTAACCTAACCTAACATGATAACTGAAATTGATCTTGTCATAAGGTATATTATTTTTATATTCATAGTTCCTCTATGAGTACAAAGAAACAAATTGTTTCTTTGTACTTTCAAACTTGCTTCTTACTAATGAAAACAGCAATAAATAAGTCACTTATTGCACTGCTGGTTAGGACACAGTTCATAAATAATTATTATTTGTTTATCAACAATGCATTATGTAAGTTTCCTAATTATTAGTGCAACAAGTACCTTAGTTATTACGGTTATAACTAGTAAACTTTCTTTCTACATACTAATAATACTAATCATAAGTAGTTTTATTGTTTTTTTATATCGAAAATAAATATATTTACAAATATTAAGTACTACATAATATTATTTACATTATTATCTAACAGTGGTAAAAGTTTCAAGTCAATACTAGGTATAGTGATGGAGATACAAACAAATCAAAAAATAAATCTTTTACCGCGTTTTTCTCGAAACCAACTTTTTCCTAGTTATTGCACTTTACGTAAGGACGGCAGCATAGATGTTCGTATGGCAACCGGGACCGACGGCTTAACTTGCTCGTCAAGGCACGACCAGACCAATGCATATTCATGCATACAAATATTTGTACTGAGTGGGGATCGAACCCGCGCGTCTTGCGTCACTACCACTACGCCACGGCGGCTGTCAATAATAATAATAATAATAATAATAATCATAATAAATATTCTACAACAATGTATGTACACCTATATCTACTTATATTATAAATAAGAAGTCACCAGTGTTCATCAACCCAAATCTACTTCACTTGTCTCCTCTACACCTACGACTAGTGCAAAGTTAACAAATATTAGCTTTATTTAAAAATCACCCTTATTTCTTGCCAATAAGGTTCAAGTGGAAGGTAGAAATAAATTTGTAGAATCCCGCAGAGGCGTCCAGGATAGATGCTCGAATTAGTGTTGCACCAGTCAATTGTCGATTATCACATCAAGCACATGGTTGATTTCTTACGCTGTATGCACTGAAGCGTTAATCAAGATATAGATGACGTAGGTTGTGTCAATCGGTTGAGCGGATTGATCTCTCGGGTTGTGGTTTGGCAATAGGCTTATAGTCGAATATTATTATTTCCAACCGTATTAGTGTCAATTAATTCCAACAGTATAGAAAATGAACTAAAAACTATATATTTTAGGTTAGTTCATTTTAATTCTTCAACTATAAGAGCAGATTTATCTAAGACTTTCTTAAAAATCGAAATAGAGAAATATTACAACAATATATTCCAATTTCTTATAAGATATTCAATAACTAACTTATTATAATTGAGATTGAAACAAAGTCATACTTATTTCAGCCATTAGTAATATTAAACTAGTAAATAATTGGAACTTGCATTTTTACAAACCCTGAATTTCGAAATCGTAATTCTCTACAAGTTTGAAATGTCTACAAAGGTTCCCTATGGATGTTGTTACTGTTAGGTATATGTGACAGCACTAAAAGTTCAACTGTGTTCGCATTCAGTTTCCCGCATATCTTGATTGTGAGCTCAAACACTTCGCTTTACATTTGTGTTCCGTTAATTTTGATTCAATCCAAACCGTATATTTTTATCAAAATATGTAATACGAATGCAATTGCTTTGAGTCGGATTTAACACGTACTTTTTTGTATCGAAACTTTTTTAAGAAAATAGGTAAGTACTTAACCTATAAGATTCAAAAAAGAATCTATAACTTACTTGTGAATAGCAATGAAAAAGTCACAGTTTGATAATAGGTGTCATTACGTACCTAATTGCGGTGAAATAATATCACTTTTATGAGCAGGTGTGTTGTAAAGTTATTTTACATACATATCTAGGAAGGTAAAACTATTAAAATGCAATAGGTAGGTATCTACAAAAAGTTGACATACAATCTTAATTAGAAGCATCCACATTCCGTAGGCTGGACAGCAGGGGGCTGTCCATGTCGGGTCCGTGTGGCCGGGCCCGACGACGCCAAGGATTCTTCACTCCATCCCTATTTTCCTCGGGAGGCTACGCCTCTCTTTATTGCTAACCCGACTTGTACCATAATGTACTATAACCTAACAGTTTAGAATATGTTGTAGTGTAACAATATTATTATAATTTCTTACATTGCAAAAAAAATCATTAAAGGCTTGAACTTAAAAATGCGTTTTAGTAATTGTAATTTATACTTAATATTTTTTTAATTATATAATCAAAGGTTTCGTCTCTCTCACTCATTCGATTATTCGGTTTTAGTTTTTAATTTGTACTTTTATGTATATAAGTATTTTTAGTTTTATTGTTAATTTTGTACATATTTAAATTGTATTTTAGTAGGATTAACTGAAATGTAATTATAATAATATTATTAAATTAAAATAGTTGAATCGAAAATAAAGTACCTATTATTGATTACATAAAAATATAGGGAAGACAATTTCACAATCATACTCATAAAATTACAATTTTCCCTCTATTTTTAATAAACCTACATATTAGTGAAGAAGTGTTCTGAATATTTTTAATCAGCAACTAAACAAATTTTTAATATATTAGGTACAAGTTATACATTTTAAAGTTTTTGTACAATATAAAAACATTTTTTATTCATCTCAGCTTAGTAAAACATTTTGGTACTTTGGAAGACAACTAGCGCCATCTATTTGAAATACATAGAACTAGCTACGAACAGAGTTTACGAATTGTCCTGAAATTGAAGAAATTGTGTTCAGCCGTCGCGCTAGTAGGTCTTTTATATAATATTATCTCGACGATATCTTTTTCATATTTTGTGGCATAGGCAGAATCTCATATCAACTTACATTCAAAAGTATTTTAGCGAATTTTATAAATCTTTGTCGAGACTAATGTTAAGCTTAGATTCCCAACAATTTGTAATTTACCTACTTGATAAAAACACTTGGTTTCTATAATGGGTATCTCGTTTGTCATCCGTTTTAGGTCTTCTTAGTTGTGTTAATGTTAATTAGGTTATAAAAATAAAGATCGAGTCCAAAATTTGTCGACGTTACAGCTCCCTCAGTCACCCTGTTCATATTTTCAAAATAGTGCACTGTGTGTAGCGGACACGTCAAGATAAATAAACCATTTCAGCCCCTCTAGACAAGTGGCAATTCGTCGGCCGGCGTTTTGTAGAATATAATGCCAAATGTATGGGATTTGATGTATATGACAGGCGTCAACGAATGTCAAAAACGTCAAATCCTATACATTCGTCATTCTATTCCATGATATGCCGAGCAACGAATTGCCACTTGTTTAGGGGGGCAGGGTCAAATTAGGTCGTTAGGCGATAGGTTAAGGATATTTATCCTAATTATTAAGGATATTTGTCTTAATTATTTGATCCTAATATTTGAGACTTGGCCTCAATTGACATTAAATTCTCCCGGGTATAGCTCCGGATATTTGTACCGAGGAGAGTAGGTACAGACATACCTATCGCCACATTTCACGCAGCTCAACCTTTGTAGTAATTTTATTATCTAAAGTATCTGAAAGTATCCGGGTGCTCGGTGTTTTTGTGGGTCACTGCTGTTGATCTTGGCGTACAGTAGTTACAGTATTAGGTATATGGGTAGGATTTATTATCTGAAGATTAATAATTATACTGCTACTTGGAAGTGTTACTAATATTTTTGTAGGTATATTATATTTTGTACTTTCTCATCTATATTTTTGCTTTCCTGTAGATTAACAGATACGAAAATTCAATTGTACTTGCCTACATGTGAAATTTAGCATTAATCTTTATCTGCATAATAACATAACCTCTACATAATCATCAAAAAGTTATGATAATAATATTTTAGAGCTCTGTGCAGCTATGAACTTACCAGATTATAGAACGCGGATAAACCTATTTGACGTTTTGATTGTAATAAATAGGTAGATACATACATACATATACTTACGCCTATAAATCCCCGAAAGGGTAGGCAGAGGTGCATTAACACCCACATTTCGCCAACTATAATCTTCGATCCCACGTAATAGGAGGCAAGCCTATTGCCTATTGCCATGGGCTGTAAGTTTACCGTCGGATATTGGGACCTCCCAATATCCCTGGGCAATGCCAATAGAAATAAACATCTAGGTAGATACACATTTTTATTTCTTTTGGCATTGCCCAGGTTACTCTACAAATAGACAATAATATTTCTGCAGGTATAAAAAAGTTACCACCACCAAGCCAAACAGGTCATCAAAATAAATCTTCAGAAATAACATGATTGAACAACCTTGATTTCCTTCTTCATAGATCCGACGGATATTAAAATTGCTAAGTAACTAAAAGACTTACGACATTGGGACCCTACACCCTAAATCTCATTAGAGCACTCTCATAAATTTTATTTTGGGGTACGGAGTGGATTACAAATAAGCTCATTACGTTGTTTAGACAAAACTGATAGTGTTTAAATTAAGTAAGGGTCGATACTGACTCGCTCACCCTCTCATCGAAAACTGGCAGGGGCTGAGATTCTATTAAGCGATATTATTAATTGTTACATTACAAATTATGGGAAGTTTGTTTAAAAACCCGCAGGCAAAGTGAGGGTAAGAAAGATTAAAGTAATAAAAACTACTATAAAAGTTGATGAGGGTTTGGTTTATTTAAAAAACTTTGGTTATTGTAAGTGGCTACAGGATGTTACACTTTTTATATAGTAAGCTGAAGGTGAAGTCTCAGGACACGGAGTCTCCATTGCAGACACCAATAATGTTCCATAATACGGCATCATCAGATGCTTTTTCACGCCCCGCTTAACCGGTCTGGGACTGTAGGATTTTTTAAAGAAATAAACTCTGTCCAATAAAAATAATGTCTTTCCCACTATCCAATTTAGTTATGCTTTTTGTGTTTAATTACTTGCTCGAAATAAATAAACATCATTTACTGTAGGAAGTAGGAAGGATGTGTGCTGGAAAAGAATTTCAAAAATGTGTGCTGCGGCAAAGATAGGAGTCACCGAATCGCCTGATTCTTGATGGAATATTCTGCACCGTATGCGTATTTGAATAGACCTTAGTCTTAATGTGTTGTTAGGGAGCTTTCAATTTCCACAGGAATCTGCTACATGAATTTATTGTACCACTAGTTCACCGTTTAAGAACCTTTTCATGCTACTTATTATTTTAAGAAATATTTTTTATAACAATCGTCATCATCATCACCATAATAACATTGATGATGGTAATGATTGTTTTGTGTATGTAAAAGCTTAGGTAACCTCACCTGCAGTCTGACCAGGCTGATTTACGAGTGAGCCTCTGACATAGGCTTTCCTCTTGGGTTTGTAAGGTCAGACGATAGTCACTACCCTAAACCAAGGAAAAATAATGTAATTAGTATTTTATTCTGGCCTGTGCTGAGGTAATAAACATGTTTTTAAAGTCAGAATAAATCAAATCAAAAGAAAGAGTAGGAAAGTGCAGGACACCTGACTCCAAAGTAAAAGATTTGGATGTAAATGGGGTTCGCGTTCGGATTAAGAAAGCAAGTAGTAATTTGCAGCCTATACGTTTCTTGTACTAATAGTAAAAAATCTAATTCAAATAGTATTTTAAACGTCAAAAATATTAAACGTCAACTGTAAGGTCATTCGTAAATGTTCATTATAAATCTCGCCATCCATTTCTGCCTCAAAATGTTCCACAAACATCTGCTTCCGCAGCTCGACCACAAATATAGGAATTACGTTAGCAAAGTCTAAGGTACACCAAATTTGCGGTCCCATAAACACGTCTCCTTGACGCTGCGGTGTCGAGCGCAGTTCACAACTTCGCTAGTTCGTGTGCGGTTGGCGACCGGCTGGAGGTACAGTCAGCGCCAAAAGTAGATGAACACTTTATAATTCAGAGATTTCCTGAACTCCAAAACGTTACATGAAGTAACCATAATATACATCTATATTTCTATACTAATATAATGAAGAGGAAAGATTTGTATATTTTCATGTAACGAATAAACTCAAGAACTGCTGGACCGATTTCAAAGATTCTTTCGCAATTAGAAAGCTACATTTTCAGGTTGGTACCTGAAAATGTAGCTTTCTAATTGCGAAAGAACTGCAAAAGAACAAATTGCGACATAGGCCAACCAACATCATCACACTACTATCAGCTATAAACGGGATCATAATTACCCGGGTGGAGCTGCGAGGAACAGCTATTATTATTTATACATGGCATATGGGCACATGGGCTGATTACTAAGTGCCTCGACCAACACCTTAAGAGGCTCTTGTTAGGCAACAAGCCCATAATCCATCAAGCCCGTAACCCAGGGCTTGATGGAGAAGGCGGTACTCCTTGACACGGCTCGTATTGTGAGGAGGTTCCTCTATGTAGCCCTAACCACCGGTAGCTTGGTCCATGTAGCAGTGGAGCAGTCTATTTTATATTTTCAAATGTATATGTTTTTTCAGTACATTTAGAAATATAATTTAGATGTTTGGAAAATGAATAAAATAAGTATAATAATATTATCTGGGGCCTCTCTAAGGATTACAAAAATAATTATGTACCTATCAAAGCTTTAAAATTTATAATATTAAGCAGGTACGTCAGAATTATTCTTCATTTAAGACCTGTTCTTATATAAAATATCAATATTTGGGGTAAGCCATCAGCTGCTACTTATTCACATCTGTTGTTCTATCCAAAGGTTGTCTAGAGGACAAACTTGTTTTTCATTGAAGTTTCACCTCAGTTTTTAGATTAATGAGTCTTAAGTGGGTGATAGACGTACGTACTTTAAGCACGCGGTTTTTAAGTTCGCGAACTTACTCGGCTCGCCGTCGGTGACAGACGTCAAGCTTGCTCACACTGTATTGCAATGTCGTCGAGAGAAGAGGCTTTGTGCTATCTAGGAATTCTATCATGCCATATTTTAAAAACTAAACAAAAAAGACGAAATCGGAAAATGTGGGTCAAGAACTGGATTACGAAGAGAGAGCGTTTATCACATGAAATTTCAAACTTGCTAGATCGCCAACGAACTTACTCAGCGGTTTTAAAGTACGCGAACTTTAAAACCGCGAACTTTAAAAACTTATGGTGACAGACGTGCGAGTAAGGTCACCGAGCCATAAGTCCGCATACTTACTCGCACGTCTGTCACCCACTTTAGGATGGTATTACGTCAGTCAAGGATTCCAGTGTTCTTTGAAGGCATAAGAGTCGTAACTTAAAATTGTAGGCTTCGTAGAGTTTACTACAAATTAAAATTTCTTCTGAAAAATGGTGACTGTAGATCTACTTACTGGCCCAAGAAGGAAACTATCTCTTTTCCACCCATTCCCGCAATGCGTATGCTTAATTATAGTGATAGAGAGCTTTACCAACCTATCTTTAATGTTATTTGCCCATACTCGTGTCATTCGCCCCTTATCATGTGCATAATACCTCTACCAGGATACTGGTAACTAGAATCGTGTACCGAGTAGTTGTTTACTGCCTTTGTCGTACAAATGAAAGGAAATAGTTAAAATATTTTCAGTCTATTGCATGACTATTTAACTGTAAAACATACCATTTTTCATTGCATTTTTGCAATTAAAAGTAATTATGAGAATTAATACGGAGAAAAGTACGACAACCATAAAATGATTTTTATTTTTTGAAAAAAAAAATAGTGAAAAGAAGAAAGAATACACCCTATGAATATTATGTTGAATGAATGTTTAAAAAAAAAATCGATTGATAAAACATCTAATTTTTACAAGTTTTTATTTGATTCCCAAGTGTTCCAACTTTGTTCTTCAAGAAGGGCATCAGACGGTTCTTAAAGGGTCAGCAGCGCCAGCGTGATGTCTCTGGTGTTACACACATCCATAGTCCACGGTAGCCAGTTTCCACAAGTTGGGACGTGTGTTTCTCTACACCCTAAGCGATATAAAAATCTGCTAAAATGTGTTCTGTGCAAAACCGTGTTACAATAAAGGTACGCAACAGATGCTAATGATTAAAAAAATCAATGAAATATTCCCGAAAATGAAGTATATTTGCATAATGCTCACCGATCCGAACAACTTGTCCCCCATTAAAATTCATCTCCCAATTATGAATCGAATACCATTATTTGTCAGTTGTAATTGTAATGTGCGTTAGAGCAAGAGAAAATGATTGTTCAAAGGAAACTTCATGAATTATTCTGTGAAAATTTAATACCCCATCTACATAGCTTAGTCAGGGCTGAGTCAATACCAGCCCACGCAGATTAGTAATTAATTTTTATGTCTGTGGTAAACAAGTCTATTAACTAGCAAAGGCTTTCTTACAAACACTGAAAAAGACAAGGATAGCATTAAAAATTCCTACTGTTAAATGCAAAGATTTTATTAATTCTATTAGTCCGAACTGCTTTCGCCCAATGCATTCTACATACATACAATCACGCCTTTATCCCGGAGGGTTAGATGGAGATGACTTAACACCCACAATTCACCAATCATTGTATTCGGTGCCACGTAATAAAAATTACTAGCACTATTGTTGACTCGTACTCGAGCCAAGTCTGATGTTAAACAGCCCTATCCCTTAGTCGCCTTGTACGGCACCGCATGGGAAGTGATGAAGTGGCCCAAATTCTACTCTGCTGGGAACCACGCCGCTACGCGGGACGCGCGTATGCATTCTAAAGTGAACCTTTTTTTGTTTTGTCAGACAAACATTTCTATAATAATATGGGCGCTCTACCAAAATCTATGGCGCCAAGTCAACTTCAACTGTTAACCGGTGCAACTACTGATTGATGAACGAGGCTCTGACTTTCCTTTCTGTGTAATCGGGATCAGAAGGCAGTCACTCCCGTAAAAATCAATACATAATTAAGCAGACCCCAGACTCGTCTGACCCCCAAAAAGTAAGCTATAGGGAAGACCAACAAATCGCTAAGATGATGATGAGATCATCATAATTGTGGGGACACAATGCATCATCGCGAGTTGAACTTCGAAATTCAGTGGTACAGACCGCAATTGGGATTTTACCCAGATTTTGGGTTGTTCTGTCTTCATACCACGAAAACTCATTACCAGTTTGGTTTGGCTCGACAAGGGTCACTTCTGGTGGTTATAACTGGTTAACAAAAAGTAGTTATAAACGTGAGCCAACAAAATCGGTAGGTAGCTAGGTATTTACTTACCTCCGATCATGATTCATAGTTTTCAGTAAGCTCCAGGTAGGCTGTAAACTGGTTTATTGTTACCTTTTTTTGATTAAAAATAAAACAACGTAAAAAATAAATTGTCTCATTTATTTCTTCATCATTCAATTCTTCATCCTTGCTACAATTCTTGTTGCATCTAGTGCTCGTATTTCACATTGCCGCAATCAGGTAATTTTGACTCAGGTTACAAAAATACCCCAACACTATTACAAAATCATGCCGCAGGAAATGTCATTTAGGATTTTAGATCAGTTAATGGAAATCAGCCTACGCCAGTAAACGATATGCAAGTAATAAAGCAGGACTTCTGATAACATTGCAGCATGTTGCACCAGATTTATGTTGCGGAAAATTCGATGCTCGAACTTGCGTCAACTGAACTGTTAGTATATCGAATATAACAAAGGCTTCGTTCTACTTTCACATGATGTTTGAGAGTATTTTGGTTGAAACTTTAATAGGATGGTGAATTATATAGAAAAGAGAGAAAGTTAAGATTTATTTTTACCTGAATACGACGAAGCCAAAGGAGGGTTATTATTTTGACAGGCTATGTAGATATGTATGTATGTATGTTCGTTTGTTCCCTCATAACTCTTCAACTACATAATATTAGAACTGGACAATTGAGGTATCGTTAGAAGCGTTTAGATCGTCCGCTGGTTATAGGCTATATGACGTGTCACTGATTCTAATGTGGCACCCTCTAGCGGTCATAAAGTACTGCGTTAAAAAATGAACTTGAGATTAATAGACCGTGTTTGGTATCAAAAGGCTCAATTAGCACATTTCAAATATGTATAAATTATTATGTCCGTATGGATTGAGGAGCCACTTCAGATTTAAAAAGGAAACTTGCCCCCTTATTTAGTAGGGAAGTATATAATTTTGTAGGCCGAATTCTGAAATTTGTAGTGAAATATGTCTAAAGTTATATCAATGTGAATGTGGCTCCTCAATCCAAACATCTGAATTGAGGAGCCACCTGAAACACGGAAAGTATTTCATGTACATATTTGAAAATTTTGTATCATTTAGTAGCAATTGTGTATAGTGTCTACTAAAAATCTGAGCCCAGTACTGTTTATTTTCAAGAATATACAATACTCTTAATGTGGCTCCTCAATCTATACATAAGAGCGTGAATTGCCATGAAAGTTATTGGTCAATTTATATTCCACTGTAAAGACATTTAGTAGCAAGTGTGTTCGAATTTGTAGCATATGGACAAAGTAGTAGAACTGAGTAAATTTAATAAATAAACGCATTTCATTTGGCTCCTCAATCCTGACGTCTGCATAATAAATAATTGACTGTACCTACCTGAGATCAAAACGGAATAAAATACCACAGACACTAACATTTAGTATAAATGTCTACTAAATACACATGCACAGATCAACATTGTATATGTTCGGTATCTGATAAATATATTACTTCTGAATATTCCTTACGAATTCGCTATATGGGTGACCATGTTATATGAATTAAACTAGGATGATTAATTTTTGAAATTGTATTTTTGGACTATACACCTATTCGGTACATACGGACATAAATTATTGGGTGTTGCTTGCCCCAAAATAATATAAATAAAAATTAAGTTTAAAACTAAAACCCGACTACTGCAAAATCACGTCCTAAAAAGTATTAAACAAGAAAATATCAAGAAAATCCGTGGTCGTATGCCACTTACTCTAATAAAACAATACATTCTAGGGAAAAGGACACAAACCGGACTACAAACCGGAATAAACCATACTTAAATAGGTACCATTATACAGTTTTCTGTCTTTTGTCTTAGAAACTATTAGCTCTTTTTTCTGAAAATAGTTTTGGCATACTATTGTCAGAAAAAATAATTCTTTTGAAGTCCTTACTCGTATATCTTTTTGTGTTACTCACCACTGGGTCTGTCGACTTACCATGAAAACATCGATGATGGCCAGTGCTCGAACAATACACATACTTATTGCTGCTCACTGATCTGGTTAAATGGAGTATGCATAGAGCATCACCGACGAGCATATCAGTTCACCACACTTCAACTATAGATCACTAACAACATAATCCTGTTGAATCCATCCCTATATCAAGTGCATTTACCGACGCGTACATTTACAGCTCATTTATTCGAAATAATACTACTATCTAGTCCCTTATACAGAGTTAATTCACAAATCCCTTGAAATCTTCTCGGGTCTCGAATGAAATTTATAGGCTTGGCTTAATTTTCTGCCTTTAAAACGTGATTTGGTGCGACAGGGGTTGTGTCGTCATGGTTGCTTTGAAGAAATTGTATGGGAGGTAGCTTAGAGTATACATTGCTATAGAGCGCGCCTTACAAGTATGAACTGCTATCACGGGTATGAACAGTACCGAGGCTCCTGGCTCAACCTCAATCAGTAGCAAAACAATGCCCGTCAAAATGACTTCGCAAATAATATTTAACTCGATATGTTAAATCAAAATTTTATACAACATCGTATATTTGTAGTAATAATGACGCAAAAATAACGCAAAATGACGCCATTTTTTTGTATTTTGGCTTTAATTTTATCCATGCATATCAAATCGAACAAAAAACTTCATAACAACAAACTACATTAATAAGTGCATTTAATGATATTTTCGGTATTGCATGAAACGTCACTATAGGTGCGCTATACCATCGCAAAGTATCTGCTAACACTCGGCGCCAAAGACCTCAGTGATAGGCGCGCTCTATATATAATGTATACTCTAAGGGAGGTAGTATATCAGCCCCTTGTTAATGTGATTTGGGTTGTTTCGTGGCCTAAATTTCCTTATTTACATGGAAACTTAAGTTCTAAATATATTTAGCACTGTGTATTTATATTATGATATTACATAAAGAAATTCATAAGATTCGTTCCTAGCGTTTTTGTAAAAAGCAGTTTTAAATGGTCATCATTTTCGGCATCTGAAAACGCGGGTCGGTATCGCGAGTGTGACGCCCCTAGTTTCGCACGCGACTAAAGGCCACGGAAACCACTTTCCATCAGGTGTTTCCCTCTTCTTACAGTCCTGGGTCCTTTAAGCGGATGTGAAAAAGCGTGTGATGAGGCCGTCAAGCTGAGTGCCACCATTGTAACATGGTGCGTGTCTATGGTGACCCTCTTTTCCGAGACTCTGCCTTTAGCGGACAAGGTGAAGTCAAATTGACGTGTCCAATATAAAAAGGTGGGTCGTATGCTTGTCTGCCACCTTAGTGGTATAAAAAAAAACAATAACTTAGAATTAAGATTTTTGTCCTAGGAAATTCTCAGTAACAATACGAAGTCTAACAATATACCTTACCTCTACTACTATTATCTGTTCTATGAGTCTACTCAATACCAATCTTTTAGTCTAACAGAAATATACAATATTTATCATTTTGTGTGACCTGGAAATCAAATTCAGTGCCTCACAATCGCACAACGGAAACTTTACCAAGAGATCAAAAACAGAAGCTAATACAATATTTCTAATATATCTATCTACTCAAAAGCATTGTACTATCAAGGTCCTAAACTGAATTATATTTTAGTTCAAGAGTTCATGTATACTTAAGACAGAGCCATCTGATAAACTACCCGGTTAACCTCCTTACACAAGCCCTTCTGTTCAGTTCGAGTACTCCACAAGATATTATCAAAGATTGACTTTGAAAGTTTTGGTTCTATATGAATGATGTTCTTAAGTACTTTTTGATTTGTTATAGCTATTAAAAACACTTGTATAGGTAGTATTTTGATATAAATGAAAGTTCTACTGAAAGTTGTATGTGGGAAAATCACCATGTCGTAGAATTTCCAGCTTCAAATTTTCCTGACGGAACGGATTAACATCGCATGCCGTGTTGGATCTCATATTGACGGCCGGGATGTAAGGTTACTTAATAAGGTACATATTTGTTTACTGAATCTTATTTGTACTATTTACCATACATACTGTGAAACTCAAGCTTTTGTCTGATTTATATGAGGCAGTAGTCAGAGCATTACCCCTGTAAAGGAAAGATCGCAGATTCGATTCCCACCTGAGCTGATTTCGCTTTTTCCTTTTTCCTTTTATAATCGAATCAAACTTACGAGTATGTCACCAAATAATGGACATCTGATATTAGAGAAGTATCTTACAACCATTCTCAAAATACATAACATATAATATAAGATTTGGATGAAATAATATCATCATCTAAGTATTTTATTATTATTCATAATTTATATCATATTACATTTTAATACACATAACATAACAGTCAATTCATGACTGTTCATAGACATTATACCCTTTTGTCCTTAATAAAATTGACGGTGGAAATAAAACGAGATTGAATTAAAAAAAAATTACACCATTATTTTTTATTCATACAAAAAATGCCTTGTCAAAATACTTTATACAACGTTATACACAATAGATGAACATACATGATACATGAAAGGAAGAGGTGTGAGCATTCTCTTACAATAATTTTATACAATGCAATAATAGTGGTATTTAGAGATGTAACCAACATAACCTTAGTTTTTTAATACTCTCTCGACGGTATTATCGGTAGATTGTATTATAACAAATTGATTTATATTACTTTGTAACGATTTTGAATGCGACAAAATTACTTAAGTAACTATATTGCAACTAGAAATAATAAAAAATATCCTAAAATTATTCAAAGACACACGAAACACACAAGGAACGTCAAAACGTGACAAACGTATTTTGTTTTTCATGTGATCTCGAGTGTATTTTGGCGCTCCTTGAAAGTATTAATTTTTTATACTACTAAGGTCGCAGACAAACATATAGCCCACCTGATGGAAAGTGGTTACCATAGTCTATGGACGAGTGCAACACCAGGGGAGTTACACTCCTGCTGCCGACCCTGTAATGACTTGGATGCCATGGCGGTATTACGCCCTACTGTCCTGACAGTCATTGATCTGAAACCATGGAGTACGGATAACTCTTTATTTGCTCGGGACAGTTTACTAATGAAAAGCATAAAATATATAGACATAAATTACATTGGCATAACGAAATCCAGCATAATGATCATAACGCATAATATTGTTAAGCATAAATGTTTTGGCATAATGCTTGTTGTCATAAATACTAATAGCATAATAATAATGAAGCATAATTTCATAAAGAATAATGTTAGAAACGCATAATGATCCAAGTCGGAATGAGGAGGAATGTTATATCCTTTTAAATTTATGGCTCATAATTAATAGACGAATAAACATTATTTGAGATAATTTTAAAGCAATTAGTTTGCTAAACTAAACTAAACATTATGCCTTTAAAATTTATGCAACTCCTTCTTATGGCAAAACATATTATACTAAATGATAGTTATGCTAACATTTGCATTATGCCAAAGGATTATTATGCAGTAGTATTATTATGCTAAAGAAATTTATGCGAAAACGTTATGCCAAACTATATTCTGCCTTAAAATTTTATGCCAAGAGGAGGGTTAATATCTTGGACCTAAAAATGTGCTCTTTACGGGCAGCAGATGTTTCTTGAGTGTCCTTTGAGGACGGCAAGATTTCCAAGCATAGATTACTTTAAAATAACCCGCCCGCGCCGCGGTCTCGTTTGTCTCACGATTTAGGTCCAAGATACGACGTGTCCCGTGGTTATACCACAGATTACCTAATAGTTGGAACAGATAACTCACTGCCTGGAAAATTAACGATCCAACTCAGATAAGTGCCTACTAGTCCACGTGATCAACCACCTCCATACGAATATGTACCTTAACAGACAGTCATACGGTTATTATTACTTTGCAGTCGCTCGGCGTCGTCCTCGTAGTACGTATAATGACGCTAGGGTTGCCTCGCTTAATAAAGGCTTTACACTAGTTTACAATAGTTTGACATTTTTCTCACCTATTCATCGAATATCGAATAATAGCCGAATATTATTGGACATTCGGTCAATATGTATTTCATCTCAATCACAATCCTACCGGTCAGCAACTCAAGAGTAGGTAAGCTTAGACAAGGCCTTAGATAAACTACTATTCTCAGTGCACAGTGGCGATTATTATATATTTGGTCTGAACGCAAACAATGCAGTAGAGGTAACGCACCGACAATTATACCTACACAAGTACACGAGAGTCAAACGCCAGCCCGCGACAGAGCGGTGCGGGCGGCGGCGGCCATCGCCGGTCGCTGATCGCCTCGCGATACCATCCTACGAGTACTTACAATTTTTTATTTATGATTGCATTCAAGTGTTAAGACTGAACCCGAGCCGTTAGCTATAAGTAGGTACTAGGTCAGATAACTACATCTTGTAACAACCAATCTGTTACTGAATAGACTAAGTACGGAATCCAACATTTTTTAAGTCTTTCCGTATAGGTAGTAGGTAGCGAAGTGGGTAGGTAGGTACCTATATTACTTTGTACAAGATATGTACCTACCTATGTATATTAAATATTGTCATAGGTAGGTACCTACAGTAACTTAACGAATGTAATTACACTTATTAAGTAAGTACCTACTTGCCGTTCTTCATTAACAGGCAAGCAGAAGTAAGATTTTTATTTGATTTGTTAGATTCGCATCCGTGATATGCTTTCATAATAGCATCATAGATTGAGTATTAATTATATTAATAACAAACAAAAAGATTGAAACGTAATAATATAACCAAACCTTAGGTACTTTATTACGCGCGTGTGCACGCGCGGCTAGCGACAGCCCGACTGACGACCGAGGACCGTCGGCGACCGGCGGCGAGAGCGCGCAAGTACATAGAGTGAGCGTGGCCTGGTTATACCACAGGTATAACCCGCACCACGTATTTTGGAACTAAAATGTACTCAAAATGTGCCCTATACGCGCAGTACACATTTCTTGGGTGTCTTTTGTGGATAGCACGGGATGCTACTGCGGTAGACGAACTCAAATTCACCAAGCATAGACTATTACAAAGCAATCCGCGGGCGCCAGAGCCTCGAATGCAGAGTATACATTGCTATAGAGCGCGCCTTACAAGTATGAACTGCTATCACGGGTATGAACATATATTATAATGTATACTCAAAGCTCGTATGTCTTACGATTTAGGTCGAAGATACGTGGCGCGGGTTATACCCGAACACAATTCCGTAGGTATTTGAAACGTTATCGTGACCTCGATTGATACCTCTTAAGATAATATTTTAAATCAATAATGTTACTATGTTTCACATCAGAATCTGTATTTATTAACCGACTTCAAAAAGGAGGAAGTTCTCAACTTGTTGGTGTTTTTTCAATTGACCGAGTATAAAACAATGACCGAGAGTAACATAGTTTGTGAATATAAACGTTTATTATGAATTTATTGACGTTTTGAACAATGTATATTTTAACAATGAAATGAGAAACTTATGCTAATACATAGACACTTAAAATTTCAAATATAATTGAATGTATTAAAATAATAGATACATTATTCAACTGATTTCAATAGCGATTAATTGAATAAATAAATATTAATTTATTATTCTATTGAAATGTGTAAACAGTTTACGCACATTCTTAACAATTGACGTCATTATTAATTAACTGATTTTTTAATTATTTATACCACTTAGGTGGCAGACAAGTATACGGCCCACCTGATGGAAAGTGGTAACCGGTACCTGTGGATATGTGCAACACCAAGGGAGTCACACTCGTGCTGCCAATCCTGTAAGAACAGAGAGTTTCTGTACCGTCAGTGCAGAAGATAAAGCAGGACAAGCCTTCGGTCTTTCCACAGACAGCACAAAACCTCTCCAGTGAGAAGAAGAAGTAATCCGTTCTTACATATACCTAAAGACACGTATCTTGGACCTATATGACGAAACAAACATGGCCCTGGCGCGCGCAGGTTGCTTTGTAATAAGATTATTATGTTTCGTGAATTTGAGTTTTTTCCAACGCAGTAGCACCCCGTGCTATCCTCAAAAGACACCCAAGAAATGTGTACTGCGCCTACAGAGCACATTTTAGGTCCAAAATATAATGTCCCGCGCAATATCTTACTAACAACAATTTCCCTATTTCTTGAATTTCAACAAAATTTACCTTACACAAGAATTCCGTAATTATCATTTCCTTTTTCCCCACACTAATCCAAAAGAAACCTAAAGCCTGCAGTAAAATTTAATCACTAGTAAGAGGTCTTTGTTTTATTTCGGACATAAAAACCAATTTGCCTCTTGCACTCGCTGTACCCGTCTCGCTTTGTTTACTCAATGTTTGTATTGCGTCATCTCTTTCCCTCGCCCTATGCCTTCTTCTAAGATAATCAGCAATAGTCCATGATAGTAAAATAGCCGTATGTTAAAAGAACTAATTTAGATATGGTATTACAATGGTATAATTTTTAAGAGCCACGTGGTTCCCGGCAGAGTAAAATTTGTGCTACCCCGTCTCTTCCCGTACGGTGTCGTATAAGGTGACTGTGCGATAAGGGTTTAATTTACCATGATCCTTAGAGAGATTTGATCCTTATGATTGACACTATCGATTGATTCCATAAAAATACATATTACTTTTTCGGATTTTAGTCGGTTCGATTGAGTCATTCACCATCTCGCGATCGTCAAATTCGCGAGCGCGCGCGAGTTGGCAATTTTCGATTTTGAATTATTTTTGTGTCATCAACTCGCGCGTTTGTGAAAATATGACGTATTTGTGTACAGTCAGCTACAAAAACGTTGTAATAGATTAAATTAGGTACCTATTTTAAATTTACACGTTCGAAAATCTTTACATGCAGTTTTGTTTCTTTTAAAAAATAAAGGAATGTCTCCTTTAAGTAAAATGAGCTAACTTAAGGATTTTAGGTAGTTTTCCTTTAGGGCCCGACTTATTTTTCCACCATGTATATATGCATCTGGGAGATTATAATGAGGATGAAGATAAAAGCTGTATTTTTTTTTGTTTCATAAATATCTAGAAGGTCAATTTTCTTAACAAAATCTGTAGACATACCGGAGATTCAGATTACAGCGAGACTGAATTTAGAACAAATTATTACCAGAACTGGCCCTCTGATATCTTTTGTTTGTTATATATTTTTCTTCATTGCAGTTCTCAAAACATTGATTAACATAACCCAGAATATTTATTATTCTGTCATGGTGGTTGCTTTATTTGTTAAAAGACACCTGCAATGAGGAATAGCGTCACAAGGGAGTACACAACACACAAATATAAAATTCACGAACACAAAGCACACCCCAGACTCCGAACAACCTTTTATGGGTCACACAAATATTTATTCCCTGCGGAAATCGAAACCGCCTCACTTGCCAGGCAATGGTGAGGTGATCAGATTATTTTTTCTTTGCTTTTTTTAAGAAAAGAAGGTCGTCTTTGACTGCTTCGAAATCCGTGACGTTTCATGTTGTTTTTAATTCTTTATTCCATTCATTTTTACAACTTTACTTAGTATTTAGTTTACCTTCAGACAAGGTGAAGTTATATTGGCTAACCATCCGTGGCGAAGTGTGAAATTTTTTAAAAGGGAAGTCGGTGGAAATATAAACTTCCCTCGAACTAGTCTGTTATACTACCTTGACACCTATTAGGAAGCCGGCAGGAACTGAATTATAGGGAGTTTTTGCCACTGCTAACCATTAAAAGTCAAACTATAATATTTCAATATGTTAATAATGAGAAAACAATTATTGTATTACTATAACTGAGTCTTAATATTATGTTGACCTATTAAGAAAACATCACGAACTCAAATAACATATCGTTTTATTTTTTTATTTTTTATATACCTACCACTTAGATGGCAGACAAGCACACGGCCCACCTGATGGGAAGTGGTTACCGTGGCCTATGGACGTATGCTACATGTACGTGTATGACGTGTACAGTCAGTTGTGCGAACACAAATACTACAGGAAAAAAAATTAATTACGTAAATACAATAACAAGATTAACATTTGAGATTAACAATATCAAGATTATTGAATATATTTAACCCGGGAACTCCTTATAACCAATTCCCCCTGTGGCTCAAATTTTAATAGTCTTAAGATGTTATTGGGGCGTTATTTCCCAAGTTCCCCCAACACAATTTCCTAATCATGGCTAACAGCTCTCGTGGGATGTGACCCTACCTTTATTTGAACAGGGGTGGTTTGATTTGTATCTTATGTCGACGATTTAACTCCTTAAAGTGACACGTGTCTCCTTCCGAAATGAATAACATTACAGAAACAAATAATACAAGGTCTCCGAATTCGTTCGTGTGCAATGCTTCGATATCGCCTGTCCGCGCATGTCACCATTGGATTGTAGAGGTCAGATGGCAGTCGCTTCACGGAAAATGTCGAGGTCCAGTCAAATCTGTAGCTAAGACTGGTAAAGCGGAACCCAGACTTCGAGGTCAAAGCTTTGGATGCGACTGGAAATTAACGTTAGAATGAAGAAGATTTTCTTTGTTAATAATTTCTACTAATATTATACATGTAAAGTTTGTGAAAATATTGGTTATGATATCGCACTCAAACAGCTGAACGGATCTGGCCGAAATTTAGCACAGTGATGGATTATAGTCAGGACTCAGGAATAACATAGACTTCTTTAATCGCTCATAATTTGCGGGAGTGGGATCGGAATATCCGCAGCTGGAGCCGCTGGCATCGACTACTCTTAACATAAAGCAAAGCAAAGCTCCAGGGGATCACCAGCAGCGTGAACAGCCTGCTGGCGTTGTTCAATGATTTGGGGTGGATTGAATGAATTGCCCACAATGCGCACCCTCACGCAAAAACCGCGCCTTGACGTGGAGTTGCGGATACCAGCCCGCAATACCATACCAACATAAAGCAACATAATACGGGGTTAAAAACAAATGTGTTCCTTGCAAATATATCCAATCTGTATATTTATAAAACAAACTAGTGGTAGTACAAGTTTTAGTTAATTCCCATTAACATTATTGTATACAACAAGTTTGTTCCTTGCAAATATATTTCATCTGTATATTTATAAAACTAACTAGCGGTAGTACAAGTTTTAGTATATTAATTAGTAGAACTTCGCGACGAGATAATTCGCTTTTGTAAACTGTTACTTCACTTAGGGTTGGTAGTTTGCGAATGTAATTTATTTGTACCGTGTAGAGATGTGCAAGTAGAAATTGGTAGTGGAATTTGCAAGTATTTAGCGTTTAACTAAGGTACGAAGCTAGCCTGAAGTCAATTTTGGTGTCCGTTTGTGTGTATGTGTATTTCGAAGTAAATAAGCCTTAAAATATTTATTTAGAAATGTAGGTAATATTGTATTATGATAATATAATATGTTGTACAGAGAAACACCCCGAATTATATGGATAGGCATATCAGTGCTGCCACATAGATTCAATGTCAATTGTTTTGAACGTTTGATTAATTGAATTAATAACTAAGATATTATATAATACAGACCGAAACAATTGCAAATTATAGTTGCCTACTTAACTTTGAAAGATGCTCACACCTCCATATGTTTACGTTATGTCATAATGAGTGAAATTCGAGTGCGTAAAACAGAGCTTTATACATTAATTCTACTTATAGCTATAATTATTTTACAACATTCATACTGTGGATAACTTATTTATTTATTTGCATAATACTGTGTGCTCATGGAAATTAAACACCCGTAAATGGAAACGTGGCCTATTTAAAAAGTGTAGATTTAACGGCTCTCGATGGCTGCCAACGGATAACTATTTAAGCCATTTTATCTATACACTTTGAACTATTTAATTGCAGTTTAAGCTTTATTGCAAAAATCTATCTTGTAGCATTCTTTAGTAAGATTGAGTAGCCTAGTATCCACTAAGTATCTAGTATAGCTGTACGCCACGATGCACAACATTGTTGCACAGTCAGCGTCAGATCGAAACCATGCGACATGGTGCTATAGTATTAAGATCTCTTTGAGTACTTTGCTACTGAAGAGAGAAATGAAGCAGATTGCACAACAAATAACACTAATAATATATGCTGTTTGTCCACGCATGATCAGTTGTCGATCAAACAACAAACCGCGCAACGAGCAACATGACGTTGCGCGTCAAATTTTGCCTAGTGGATACGAGGTTTTAGTGATTACATTTGTTTTCATTTCTAGATCTAGTATAAAGACGTAAATAATCTACATAATTCGGAGTAAAACAGATACCCTGTTTCTTTCAAATGTCCCTATTTTTCCGAATAACATTCTTCATACTGCTCCATACAGTCATAAATCTCCCATGTTTATCTCCGACAGGACTTAGTAAAGTGTTAGTCATTATACCCGCGCGCAGCCATCAATCGCCGGCTTAATAGTCTGTATCTCACTTAGTTTAACGACTAGATACGTTACATACCTAAGTAAAGAAAAATCTAAAACAAACACTCCATAAAACTAAGAAACTAGACCTTAATTGCATATTACCAGAATTCATTTCGTGGAATCTGTACGTTTTCATCTCATTCTGTATTGGTATCACGGGATCAACTATATATGATGGCATCTCTGTCGTTTTTATAGCCTCTCTCGGGCAAGGAAGTGTATCAGGCGGGATTTGCAAAACAGTCCTCTTAACACCCTTTTTGTTTATTTCATTACCATCGTCTTTAGCTAGATCCCCGGGTAAAGTTTTCTTTTCTGTAATATTCATTTTGTCGTTCAAGGTTTCAATGGTAAGGCCTGCGTGAAGAATGTCTTTGTTGTAATCGAGTTTCCCGTCGTCAAGTGCATCTGGCATTTTGTTGTATGCAGAACTCACGATGGGAGGATCCATTTTACAAGTTACTCCATCTAGAGAATCCTTTGTGTTTTGACTGCTTGTCTCATTACGTAGCAAATGCATCCATTTCAATCTACAGTCACACACAAAGTTATTTTCTGTAATAAAAATACAAAATTTACGTTAGTCAACTGCTAAATTTAGAAACATCTTAAACTCTTCGATTAAACTTTGTAGTATCAAAAATGTTCACGTTTTCAACTTTGAAAGTCTCCAAGTTAAATTACAAATAATTTTGAAATAAAAGGGACTATACAACATTTTCCACTCCTATCTACCCTCGTTCTATCCTAACTAAGAACACCCTTAGGTATCATAAAAGAACCAACTTTCCAAGTGTGTTAAAGTTATTAATAACATTTGAGTTTCTACACGTTTAATATTCATTGAGTATTTTAAGTTCATGAAACTTGTCATGGAGAAATATTATAAATTCATTATTACCTTCAAGTAGCAGATTACTGTTTTGCGGTTTCAAGTTGTCCAATATAGGCTTGATGTTGTCAAAAGTTAGTGCATGTAGCTCATTGGAGCGTAAATCTACAGAATTGAGCCCTCTTACACCCTCAAAAAGACCAGATGGGAGAGATGCCAGTTTGTTTTCATCAAGTGACAACTTTTTTAACTGTGAAAGTCCATCAAACGCTCTCTCAGATATGTACCTGAGATCATTCTTGCCTAACTGTAGCTCCTGTAGGTTCCACAATTCAGCAAAAGTAAATTCCGTCAAGTTTTGTATACGATTTTTTCTTAAGTCTAATTTCTTAAGATTAGCCAATCCATCAAACGTTCTTCTATTTAAATAGTAAATGTTGTTCTTATTCAAATCTAATTCTAATAGATTGAAAGTATGTTGAAAAGTTCCGTTTCTAATGATTGAAATATTGTTTTTCGTAAAGACTAATTTTTGAAGCTGTGGCAGATCAACAAATGCCTCTGCATCGATATCTATGATCATATTATCTTCTAGGTTTATCGTTGTTATATTTGGCAAATGGGCAAAAGCATACTGCTGTAAGTTCTCAATTTGATTCTGGGACAGACCTGCCTCTTTTAGATTGGTTAAATTAGCAAAGGCGAAAGGCGTTATGTCTACTATATTTGCATACTTTATGTTGATAGATTTTAAGCGTTGTAGATAGAACAGGGCTTTCGTAGGTATATAGCCCAAAGCGCCATCGACTCGAATGTTAAAAGACAAAGTTTGTAAAGCTGGCTGGGATGCAAAGCTTTGCCATATGAGGTCATCTCCTGGTATTCCTCCATTAAACACCCAACATTCCGCTTTGGTCGCATTTCTAGGTTCCCTGGTATTTTCGCAGTAGCAGTGAACTTTGGAGTCTCTGTCTGTAATATCGCAAATATTTTTCTGGAAGCCTCCACTTTTCTCTTTTGTTCGCCTCTTGTTGTTGTCCCTTGCGTACACGTTTATTGACATTTCATTAACTAGGGCGAAAGTGATCAATATGTAGATTACGCCGGCGATTCGTCTCTCCATTGTTATCTGTAACAAGCGAAAGTGATTATGTTAGAACAACGTGTTTGTTGAGATTAGGTTTAATTTGTATTTTGCTTAAATTAGATAGACCTGTTTTATATTTGTGTTACATTAAGGTAATTATTGCTTTATCTTTTGAGATATTTTGCAGATAAGCTGCGGGCTGTTTAAAATTCTTCAAGTGTTCTGCCTGCAAAATACTCTAGAAAGTCAAATGACACGTCCATTACGTTAGCATCGAATTTTATTCACGTCACACAAAAATGTATTTCAAGACTAAGGTGTGAAATAAAATATCTTAGCTAATGTGAAGTAGGTAGTAGTAGATGTTGTAGTAACACTATAGATAGAAAGGGTCAAAATATTATAATGCTTAGTGGGATAATGAATAATATGATATTTTATGATTTTTTTTTTCAAAGTCAAAAATCATCTATTCTGTATAGACCATCAAAACGGCACTTACAAAACATCAAAACTTTTTGCTTAACCGGTTGTGTGTACAGTACTGTGCCCTACCAAAGTACCTTAACGCTGATGTGCAAACTGAAAACATCGCATCGTTATTATGGAGCAAACCACAATAACCCCTAACCACTATAACCACTTCAATTAATTACACATCGTGCCCTTAACCACATCCGTGAATAGTCTCTTCTCTATAATCTAATCATAGCTTTAATATTTATGCATATGTGGATAATATTGAGAGCATACAGATAAAATAGAAATATGAAAGTTTGTTGTAATTTTTTTTTCAAACCAGGGTTTTATATAGCACTTTAAAAAGGGTTATCCTCTCATAGATACACGAAGAGGATGTTTGATAGTGAGGTTTTTTTTTCTTATGATATAAACTTATGCTTTTGTATAACCACAGGTATTATGTTTTGGGCCGAAGTAGTAATGAATATTATCCTGAAAAGAGGATGATATTCTCACGGGCTCAATATTTACTATTAGATGGAGACCCTATCCCTTAGTTGCCTTCTACGATACGCATGGGAAGAGAAGGGTTATTCTTACATCATATTTTTTTGAAAACATTTTTATCAATTTTCTGTTCATTTTTGTGTTACAACACAAAAATGTACAAAAAATTTCTTTCACAAAACAACTAAGAATGAAATTTTCTCACTCTATGATATAGTATAACACACTCTAAATCGATCTACACAAACTTACGTTTTAATTAAAAAAATAAGCAAACTGAATTCGCAATTCCTCTCTCCAAATCGTGAATTCAAAACCAAGTTTAATCAACCTTCCTGCTTAGTCCAAAATGAACGGTGTGAAGATATTTAGATACAAGTGCACATAAATCCCACTGAGGCTTACAGCGCTTTCAAAATGTAATTTAATTCAGCAACGTATAATCCAAATGAGTTCCAAATTATTAATTCGCGATACTGAGGGGATTCGGTTCAAGTTTGTTAAATGGTTGAATGTGATTTGGTTGATTTAGTTTGTATGTTTTATTATGAGTTAGGGATATAAAATGTTCGACTTGTGGCGTGGATGTACAGGGTTCATCGTTGAGACCCAAACCCCCTGTAAGGCTACTTTCACCGGCGACACGTTAAATGAAAATAACCTAAGTCGGTACCTACTAAACACAACAACACTAAACATTAGAATTACAATAAAAATTAGTACATAGACGGGTGGGGACGTAGTAAGACTTCCCGAAGAGTGATACCTATGTTCGGGCCCTCTCCGTGAGTAGCGGCACCGCCGTGAAACCAATTACTACACCACGATGGCAATCCAACGTCGTCGACTCGAAAGAAGAAGTACATAGACCATTTGTTGGATTAATGCATCGGATAAGGTAAACCACTTCTGCATTAAGGAAACAAATTTTTGAAAAACGGGAACGGGAAAACTACGTATTCGACATTCCATCACATCATATTCTAGTATTATTACGTGGAAGGTGACTCTTAGTGACTATTATTTATGCTGTTGATTGATGAAACTTATTGTTACACATGTTGATGATACACTTGTACTTTTCGACTATATTTATTATTTAACCTGACCGGTTTCTTAAGTATCTGTCAATGTAAACATTTGAGAATGCCGTTAGGTGAAACCGATCAGGTTCAATAATAAATATCGTGGAAAACTACAAGTGTGTAATCAATATGTCTTACTGACTTACACCCGTATTCACAAACAATACTATGAGGTCTCATAGTGTGCTCGAGCGCATAGGGCTGGTAAAATTAATTCAAAAACATCACAGAGCAGTATCTAACGCAGTGCGTTCCCTCAACGAAGTATTACTTAAGTGTTATCAATGAATAAAAAGGCTTGCCAAAACGAACGCACTGAGAATTTGTCGTTCTTTGCACAGTTTTGGTTCTACGCATAGCGAAGTATTGTTTATGAATACGGGTGTAAATCACCAGATGATCTAACTTTTAAACTCTCGCGTTCCTTGTCGACCTGGTCGATACGTCAGGCAAATCAAAGGTATGTATGTACCTATACCATGATCGCGTAAATTCTCGTTAACATTATTGTATATCACCAGATGATCACTATAAAGAATTCACAAAAGTGAAAGAAACAGTGAATCGTGAGCTATTAACCCCATGTTCCAATCCATAACCATAATATGTTCTAAATGGCTCATTTAACAGAAAAAGAGTCTCTCATATATTTAATCAGTACATCGTTTTCCTATTACCCGCACGCCCAAAAGACATTTAATAATCCCTTTATAGGGTAACTGATATAATTCTAATAACCATGAAATTTATATTGAATCCGTTTGTTGAATTCAAATGAAGGGAAAGAATATTACTGTCTGAGTATAATACGGTTTACTTTTGCAGACAGAAAGTTCAGGCCCTTTATTCTGTCTGAGTGACAAACCATTTCATAACTACACGCGCTTGTAAAAGCCGATACATTTAAGTTGGTCTAGTTTTACGCTTTTACTCTCTAAACAATTGTAATCCAAAGTCCTATCACGTTACTACGGCGTTCAAAACGCAATGTCACTCAGAATAATGCCCCTGAAGGTTGTTTATAGCTGTAGAATTTTTTAAATAATTTTGTTATAAGGTAAATATTTTTAAAATTACACATAGTTGCGGGAACAGGATTTAACTTCTACACTGGCGATACTGCGGGCAAGAGTAAATTTCTAATACACTTGTATCAATAAAAAAAAAGATATCTCATAGCTAATGGCCGGCTTTACCATACTTTTTATAGTTATTGAGTATCCGATATTTCGATGCACAAGATGTCACAAGCGCCATCCGAAATATCGGATGTACTCAATAAATAGAAAAAAAAAATGACCATGTCAATCTCAAATCATACACCTTATAACTAAGCTATAAAGGTATGATTCCGAAGCCGACCGCATACGACAACTGCCGACGCATGCAGCAGATAAAGCGTACCCATTACTTGTTAAACTCCGATACGAATAAAGGGGACCATTGAGAAGCCGCAATGAACTACGCGCATCTGCTGCGTGTGTTGGCAGTGTTGTCGTATGCAGTCGACTTTGGAATCATATCAGGGTAGCGGGTTCAAGTCCCGTCTTGAACATTCGCTTTTTGCATTATTAACGGACTTATAGCTCGATTTCTATTCCGAACTGTAATGAAAGCCCTTAGGTTTCGGATATCTTCCAAAACACACTCGTTTATGTCACGTAGGAAGGCGATACATCACGTTTTCGGTAATAAGCTTCTAGTGTAACTTTTTCTTTGAGCTAGTTTTCGAGGTCAGTTGTACTGTCGCCGAAAACTCTAGGTAGTTTTCGCCGACAGTACAAGAGGAGGAAATTTATATTGCAATAAAGTTTATATATCGCTTTACTTTATTACTAAAATGTCTCTTTTGACTTAAGCCATTTTGATAGATGTATACATTTATGCCAGGATCGCAATAGGTAGAAATAGTCTCTGCCTACCTAACTGGGAAAGAAGCGTGATTGTATATGTATGCATGTATACGATTATTTTTTTATAAACTGTTTATATTTTGTGTTATTATTCTAAATTGTAACTTATTTTATGTGCACTTAGGCAGTAACGTATGCCTCTTAGGCAGATGAACTGATGACCTGATAAAGTTGGCTAGGACAGACTGGATGCGGGATCGCAGACGTGGCGCATATTGGGAGAGGCCTATGTCCAGCAGTGGACTGAGCAATAGGCTAATTGACTGGACTTATTTTATTTTGCGATTTTGAAACTTACAGTTAATAGAATGTTATTTGTACCACTTAGGTGGTAGATGAGTATACAACAACACTCGCTGAAGAGATCGACAATGGTACAAATGCAATTTTAATTACCAACGTCGATGGATGATTCTCCCCAATGTAATAGATAGATAGATGGATAGATAGCTAAGTACCTACTCTACTATTTTTTAAATATTTTTTTATAATGTTTTTTTAAAAGAATATTAACAACCGAAACTACTAATATTCCCTCTAACCCCTCCCGCTAAGCTAAATTGCTTGTGTTAGGAGTAGGTTCACGTCGGTAGTGTAATGGCCAGGATTCGAACCCGGGACCTCTCGATCATAAGGCCGACTCCTTAACCACTAAGTAGCCGAATTCATATTTACCAAATAAAATTAATAATTAATTATTATAGATTTTTTTGTGCAAAAGTGGTTTACCTATAGATACGGTCCCTACCTGCCTGCTCCACACTAACGTTAATTTCAAAAATGGTTTCGTATTACTAATAAAGTACTTTATCATTTTAACATAATGCATGCATACGACTGGTTTATGTGGTTATTATGTGGGTATAGTTCATTATCCATTACAATTATTGGTTTGATAAATTAAATAAAAGCGGTATTATATGCAATTGATACAGCTTCATTACCTTCAATTAAGTGGTTTTGTAAATGTTCATTGCAGGAAAACATTGAAAACTTATGAACCAAATAAAATAAAATTATAGATTAAAATCAGAGTCCATTAATGCAGCAATCCATTAATAAACTCTGATTTTGCAATTTTAAAAGTAAGTTAATAATCTCTCATTGTGTGGTGACGGTGAAAGAATACAAGTACCACTACCCCTTAGAGTATACATTATTATATAGAGCGCGCCTATCACTCAGGTCTTTGGCGCCGAGTGTTAGCAGATACTTTGCGATGGTATAGCGCACCTATAGTGACGTTTCATGCATTACCGAAAATATCAATAGATACACTTATTAATGTAGTTTGTTTTTATGAGGTTTTTTATTCGATTTGATATGAATGGATAAAATTAAAGCCAAAATACATAAAAATGGCGTCATTTTGCGTTATTTTTGCGTCATCATTACTACAAATATACGATGTTGTATAAAATTTTGATTTAACATATCGAATTAAATATTATTTGCGAAGTCATTTTGATGGGTATTGTTTTGCTACTGATTGAAGTTGAGCCAGGAGCCTCGGTACTGTTCATACCCGTGATAGCAGTTCATACTTGTATACGGCGCGCTCTATAGCAATGTATACTCTAAGCACTACCCCATCTCATCCGAAGGTTGTCGTAAGAGGCAAATAACGGAAAATACGCGTGAGATGATATCAATCGTATGCGTATTTTTCTATTAGTCGCCTCTTATCTTATTTTTATTCTATCGTAGTGATCTACGAGAGAAGGAAAACTCGAAAAATCCTGTACCAACCCATCTGACCAGCGCGGAAACAGTAGGCCAAAGTCTCCCGACATTGGGGGAGGCCTATGTCAGCAGTGAACTGCGATAGGCTTGACTGATTGATGGATTTGTTTACCATATTGACCACCTATAAACTGATGAAATGTGTTCTTTTTAGGGTGTAAACATCCGCTTTTACGAAACTTCAGATTTTACAAAACTCCACCCCTAAAGGGGTAAAAACGAAGTCGCGGGCGGCCGCTAGTAGTAATATAAAATCATTTAACTGAAATATGATAGCAACAAAGTCTAAACAAAACCTGTGTGGTTGTAATAAAAGCCAAGTCATAAATAAAATTTAACGAACCTTAATACAAGTACAGTGAGATTCTCGGTAGGTAGTCGATAAATTGTTTTGTACCGAGATTCAATTCGCAACCCTGGCATTACAAATAAATTTCCCGATTGAGCCAATTACCTTAGAGCCAGGACTCCTTAAGCCTCGAACACAATTTTTATTTACCTTATTTTAAAATAATGACTTTTATTACAAAATAAAAATGTTAGTAGGATGTGGATATCTAGTACCTAGAAAAGTTACTTGGGTGTTTGAGGGCTCCTATATACCTGTATGTTCAGGACATTACCCCCTCGCGGGACGCTCAACAGACGGTTGAGGGCAAGTGGATGTTCGGGCCCCAAACTAACCTCACTTGCTGATCAATGCACCATGATCTGATGCAGGCTATCCTTTCGAGGTAGAAGGCGGAAGGCCATAAAGTTAAATCAGAGCTTTCTCTTGATTTGACTTCGTTGGAGTAAAAAAACAGACCTCGGGATCTCAAGAGCAAAAATTAGATGCCCACCATTCTATTTTGTTACCATATTTATAAACAAATAAATTCACAATTGTAAAGTAACACGCAACTTTATAAATAATGACACCATTACAATCATACTACTTACTAAAAAGTACACTAGGCTTAAAAGATTTTACGTTCGCATGATAAATCACAACCGTAGTCACACAGTCACACAGTTTATACCCCGGTTAATCCTTTGGATGCCTTACAACCACAAGCCGGCTCACACAATGTATGAGGCCGTTCGTACGAGTAACTATCCAGACCACACGCTGGATTAAGTACTGCAATAATAAAGTTAAAAGCTTCGAACCTATTCGGACACCGAAGAGTTATGCAAAGGGAATACAGATAAGTAAGCTTTATGAAACATGCGTTCTAAATTTGAATTTCAAAGCGAACGACAACGTTCGTTGTACAAACGAAAGATCGAACCAACTCTTTATTTTATATTTTGGGATTCTCTTACACCGTAGTGTAATGCCAATCGCTGTTTTTTATTGCTTGCACTTGGCTTGACACTCTACCGTGCATTTCTAGACGTAGTTAGTACTCAATAGTATTATAATATTTTCTTTTTATAAAAAAGTAATATTTAATCTATACTCTTGCATTAACGTCAAAATAAATTAAGTAGAAGTGAATATGACATTAATGGAAGTATGAATAAAATAACTATTATTAATAAGTACTGATTTTTTGTACGATTTAACTTAATTAGGCATATTATCAATGTGTACTAAAGCATATAGGGTATGATATTTATGTCATACCCTATATGATTTTTCTGAATAAATCACATAATATTTATAAATATTGTGTGATTTATTCAGAAATCGTACACCAGGAGCATAAAACAACTAAATGATATACCGTACCTAGTGTTCGTTTGGCATTACAAGTTCAGTGGCTATTGTAATCTAGAAACTACAAGCTAAGCTGAACTTGTGAAGCAAACTAGGCAACAGATGAGAAATGACTTGTATAACTATATAAGTCACGTCTTATAAATTGTCCATTGACAAATACTAGCTATATATTTCCAAATGGGTCAAGCAGCAGAGTTATATTATATCCACATTTCGTAAATTCTTTTTAGTCTTACGTAATGAAGGGAGACCCTATTGCCGTGGTATACTTTTTGTGGCTTTACACTGCTGCTGAGACTTCCCTAGTAAAATATCACAAATTACATTAAACCTGTCAATGAAATCTGGAAATTGATGATTGATGCAAAGCTGGTGAAAGAAGCAGATCTGATAAGCAGTGTAGCAGTATGAGTATAATATTCATTAATTAAAAAAATATAGTGTAAAAATATATAGGTACAATTGTATATATATTTTACGGCAATAGGGTCTCCCTTCATTACGTTGATAAACTTATCTATTGTCACGTAAAGTCAGTATCAGATCGATATTGACGAACAAAGTAATACGAAGTTAATGCCTTGGGTTTTCCGTCTTCCTGTTTTCTGATTGTTCTGATATTTGGTACACATCTTCAGTTCGAACAATAATACAATTTAAATCGATAAAACAGTTTGATTTGCTCTTTATACCTTGGCATTAAGATCATTTTGAGACTTTGTGATCAAAATCGTTCTGATGTTGACTGTACTTACACTTGTCATTTGTTTTTTGCAAAAACTACAGGAAGCTTTCATTAAAATGTGTGCCAAGTAACATAAAAAGTTATTTTTTTCAGTGAACTTGCCAACTTATAACACTTTTGGCAACAATTTTACATAATATCATGTTGTTGGTTTTTTTCAGTCAATAGGTATTACATTCAGGCTTTGTGCAAGACAGGTAAAGTACTAGTAGCTTTGAAAGATCACAATTGTAGAATTTTGTTTGAAGAGAGACAAAATAAAGTTTTGAATACTTTATATTCTAATAATACTTAATTACGTATGACGGTAAAACTAATTTGAATACTTTTAAATTACGCATGACGATAAAACGCTATTTAGGACTGATATTGAAAAGACTTGCGCTACGGTGTAAATGCAAAGCTTAAATTTGTATGTTCAAAAGAATATATCTATTCGTCTCTAGAGATTTTCAGTCGGTAATAAATCTCTTCTATCAAGTAGGACCTTGGCGTTTGTTTTTTATCAAGTTTCTTCAGTGGGGAAAAGGGGATACAAGGCTTTTGTTTAACTCATCGCCTTGGGTGCATTTAGGGTAAGCGATTATTCGTTAATCTTGCATCGTTTCTGGGGAAAAATGGACCATTTTTACCGCAAATTTGCTCCCATTATCTACTTTTTGGTTCCCGGTAACAATTTCTAGTAAATTTTAGTATAGGATGATTTAATTAGTTAGGCAACGGGATGCATTATTAGGTATATAATCCCTACTAATATTATAAATGCGAAAGTAACTCTATCTGTCTGTCTGTCTGTCTGTCTCACTTTTACGACTAAACCGCTGAACCGATTTTGATGAAATTTGGTATAGAGGTAGGTTAGACCTTGAGAAAGGACATAGGCTATGTTTGGTCGCGATAACCGACATCCGCGCGGGGGCAAAAGCTAGTTTATTCATATTGAGCACAAGAAAGTTGATAGAATATTCTGCCTGGATACTTTGATAAGTATAACCAGCGAGGAAAATCCCTCGCAACTGACTGTTTCTCAGCGCGCTAGGTCGAATAACTGTCTGTCTTTTTATATCGCTACGGCATAAAACCGTGAAAACGGAATTCTTGGTAGCAAAAACTCGCCCAAAATTGCTTCTAATTAAAATATAGCTGCAATTACAACGTAGTCTCCTTTATTTAAAAAGTAAATTAATGTCTAAAGCCTTTTTCAGCTATGTGGCTTAATTGTTTACACGAGGATTACACGGAATGTTTCAGATTTCTAAGCACTTTGGAGCCAATGTTTCAAGTACTTTCAATATTATGTTAGGAGTTTGTCGGCCATACCGACCTGAAAACTCTGCAGGTATTTTTTAATTAAGTTTCTGGGGTTCGGCCAAAATTGGAATTACCTGGTTTCGTCGCTGTTTTCAGTATTTGTGGTGGGCGTGTTTAACTATTTCGTAATAAAGTACAACTAAATGTAAATAGTTTTCGGGTTGAACACAGTATTTTAATACTATTTAGTGATGTAATATAATGTATAAATATTCTGGGGTGTTTTAATTTTTGCTCCACGGTCCGCCTCATCGTATTTCTTTATAAAGAAATTGTCCTCAGTAGCATGGAATCTGGAGCCAAGTCAGCTGGCAAGAGTAGTCCACGTAATGAAAAGCTATCCAGTCTTGGACGGAAATCCATCCACGTATCACTATGCGAGACGGATATCGCTCAGTGTCACCTCTTCACTCTCTCTCTCTCTTTCGCGGCGGACAGCATTCACCATGGAGCATATACCTAACCCTTTAGTTATCCACTAACTCATAATTTGCGTCTTGCTGTATTATACTCTAGTGCATTTACAGCGATATGGGCTCAGTGCGTCACGGAGACATATCCACTCATGAAGCATCCATGTAGCCGTTAAGGATGTTACTCTTGTATTTTAAACTTTGTCGTTCTTATATTTGCCACTAATTTCAAATAATAAAATATTCAAATCTTTTTAAATTCCGAAGCTTAGAGCAATTGAAACATGTAGGATAAGTGAAACATTCATTACATTCTAGGCAAATTAAGTTTTTAGGCATCGTGCAATTTAGGTACTTCGAGTTTCAGGTATTTCGCGTTTTAGGCAATTTGCTTCATAGGCATCATGAAATTTAGGTACTTCGCTCAGAAGGGAAATTATTTAGTCATTGCGTCGTTTTAAAGTTGTCAAGAGTCGTACGAAAATTAATTTCTCTAAGGAAAATGTTCGTGTAATAATTTTCTACAACTTTCGAAGAGGATTAACTTGAATTCAATGTTTCAAGGATATGACTTGAGTCGAGCACTCGTATTTAAACTTTCAGCTTAGCTTTATTAGTCTAGTGACAAATATCGCAAAAGACGTTCATAATCCACCTATATAATGTAGCTAACATCTAAAATATCAAAGAACTTTGTGTGACAGTTCAATAATTATGATAGTTTTTTCGACTAATGCAGTAGCAAAAAATCTGTCACGAAACTAAACCTACTCGTTTAATTGTGCAATGCGATTCTAGAGGCTACATTGACATGATACAGCAGCTCAACTGCCTCATGACAATTACCAAGTATCCGATACTATAAAGGTATGATTCCGTAGCCGACGGCATACGACAACTGCCGACGCATGCAGCAGATACTGCGTACCCATTACTTTTCAAACTTCGGTACGGATAAAGGGGACCACGACGTCATACCGAATTTAAACCGAAATGAAAGTTTTTGTTAAGGTATGATTCAATACGTTGAATCATACCTTAACGAAAACTTTATAGTTTCAATCAAAAAGAGTCAAATCACTTCGCAGTATCACCTGCGTTGATGAATCTTAGATTTTATGTATATCAATCTGTAACAGCAATCAAGTTCAACCTTCAGAAATGAATCGGAACCCATGATAGTTGTTTACTTCCAACATTTCCCCAAAGCACTTCAAAGAAAGTGGTGGCCACGTTCGTAGCGAAAACGTGTCACGTTGCCACGATTGAACTGGGGGATTGTAGAACGGATTGTAGAAAGTGTTTTCTGTACATTCAAGGATATGAAATAAATGTAACTAGTAAAGTAGAAAGGGACTCAAATTATTGAACCTCAGTCACTGTGACTGAGGTTCAATAATTTGAGTAAGCGACCCTAAATCTGACAATTATATGCTTCCACATCACATGATATTCCTTTCATTCCATTTTGCCGCAATGCATATCAAAATAATCGTTATCATCCTTGCTTGATCGCATCCGAAGCTTTCGGAGGCTGGGGTCCGCATTTTTAAGCTATTGCATAGCTTCTATCGCGGGCCTTGAGCGTGGAGACCGAATCCAGAAATTCCGTAACGAAAAAACCTAAGCTGACACTCCGAGCTAATAATTGCATAAGTTGATAAAAATGCTATGCAATAGCTTTACCGCGGCAGTCCCCGAGTGCCACACGTCTTTTTTTTGTCTAACTGCGTGTTTGGCATCGATATTTTACATAAAGCGACTGCCATCTGACCTCCACAACCAATGGCGATATGGAAGTATTGCAGTTCTATTCCATGATACGCCGAGCAACGAATTGCCACTTGTCTAGGGGGGCAGTTGTTAATTTTTTTTGAAATTGCCAACTACCCGCAACGATTGCAATAGATGTATAGCAATGCATATCAACATTATAACTATCAGTATCACATATAACTGGAGAAAAGCACCTGATGTAGGTAACTAATAATTTATTACGAGTAATTATAAAACGTACCTACATGAAAATTACAAGTTGTAATTAATTAAAATTCATTGACACCTATATATTACTGGTACCCGCTCATTAATATACCGTCTTTGATGATAGCCCTCAAGACAAGTGTGCCCTGACTTTTAATTGCAGGTTTATATCACAAAGGTCCCGTCTATCAGATTGGGTAACCCAAGATAACAGACTGCTGTCAAAGGTAAGCTCCTTCAAGTGTACCGTAATTACTTTCAGAGATATTGCTAAGTAAGACATAAGCCAAATTTTGCTACAATTTTTCCTTATACGGAATAAATGAAATGTTTCATACTTGGTAGTTATTCAAGACGTAAAAAAGAAAAGATATTTTATTCAATACAAAAGTCTTTGACAACAGTTTTCAAAAGCAATAGGAGCTGTTTCAGCTTTTAACATTACAATTCCGATTCTATATGTACAGGATACGCCATTAGAATACTGCAGCCAATTAGGATTCGTTTCCTTGATATTGTCATTCTTAACAAGCTTTAAAATTCAAAATACATTGCTGCTACGATAAAAGTTTTTTCTTTGCTTTAAATTTGCATAAATATTTACCGAGCTTCCAACAATGCTGCATTATTGTGGCGGTAAGTATCAACTGAGAATAACTCGCTTTTGACTTTGTAAAGTGCAAATATTATTATAGAGAGATCTATCTTTACTTTTTTCTTTAGTACTTATTTTGTCATCATCATCATCATCATCATAAAGAGGCATTTTCCTGATTGCATCCGTGGCCAAGATAACCTCGGAACTCAGGGATTATTTTTTCAATTGTCTAACGTAACTCTGAGTAATATAATTAGCATTTCCAAACACAAGAATTATTTTGACACAAGTGCGTAAGTGTAATTTTAAATCATAACATTTCTACTTATGTAACTCAATCAAGTACCAACTTTACTTTTCTTCCTTTTTAATATATACTTTACATACATTTTACCTACATACTGAACATTAAACAGAAAGCTTTATAACACCGTATGGAGGTAGAAACTTTACTAAAGCTGATATTATGTCAAAGGACTTTAGAGCGATGGCAATTATCTTTCTAAAATCTATGTCACACGTTGCTTTAACATCCTAAAGTGCTCTAATTGAGATAAAATCTATCAAACGGACTAGATGTATTTAGTGTGCTTAAATGCAGTATTTGTTTTCTTATCATTCTTGTTTTTCTATTCTTCACGATCTCCTCTCATCGGTCTGTTGGAAGATTTTTTTTGTATATAGGACAGGTCAATATGACTCCAACTCGCCTGATAGTAAACTGAAGGCAAAGTCTCAGAAATGAGGGTCACCATTACGGATACCAACAATCTTAAAATGGTGGCACTCAGCTTGACGGCTTCATCAGATATTTCTTAACGCCCCTCTCAAAGGACCCGGAAATGTAGGATTTTTTAAAGAAATAAACACTATCTTTATTACGATACTATCCAATTTATGTACACTTTTTTGTAGGGTTATTATTGTTTTCAATCCTATTTTGACCAAGATTATGTTAATGCTATTTGAAGCTTGTTCTAATATAATTTTTCTCTCTTAATCTGAAGAGGAAAATAATTATATTTCTAATAAAACCTTACACCTGCAACCAATCATAATATCCAATTCCTGACATCTTAATATCGTTATGCCTATTGTGACTTTGGATTAATCCATTTTCTTTATATAGATTGTCTTTAGGGATTATGGCCTACTTATCGAATCGATATTGATGACCAAGATAATGATTGAGTGGATTACCAGTACGGCAAAATAATGATTATATTTAGACACATATTTTTACTTTTGAATATTTTAATTTTTTCAACATTACCTACATTATTTGTGAGTGATTGCCTAATACGTCATTGTCTTCATTATATTTAAGGAGACAGTGCAAATATTAAATAATCTAACAATAGAGTAGTTTTTGGATAGATTTATCGATTTCTTGCCATTCAACTGCCAGCCTTCTGCAGGTCTAAAAAGGCCACTTTATTGAAATCTTATTAGAATAATACTTTGTCATGCGGTGTTATTTACAAGAAATTAAAATCTGTTTAGTAAATGAAATGTTGTGCTCATATGAGTGACCATTTTACGAATTTCTTAGGAATCTATGAGACTTAGATACTGGAAATTCATAAGGTTACTCGTTTTTAGCGGAATCGCTCAATGTGGCCATTTTAAACCCGCTGGAAATGCGTTGTGAAATTGCGTCACGCATTTTTACAAACCACGACGCATTATGTGTGTAAATAGTCTATTTATTTATTGTAGTTTATTTTAGTAATAAAATAGTTACTAGTTTTCATTTAAATTTCACACCTTTCATAATAATTTAGCACATAAACTAAGATAATTCATTTATTATCACAAGAACATTCATTGATTTAATGACCTAACATGAGAATTTGCACTACTTAACTTCAAATTAAAGGTATAAAGATAATAACGAGGTGGTCGCTATTGGCATCACTTTGGTTCGGAGCCAAATAAGTTTCTGGACCGAAACCTATTATATATTGTGTAATTACTCACTCTACTTGAACGGGTGGAATGATTTTACTTTGTTATCTGGGTCAATTTTGTTATTTCTCTAGAGTTCTTACGGACAAAAAGATTTTTAGCAGGAATTCCCCTTTGTAAGGGATCGTTATTTCTCTTTGTCGAGCATAATTTATTTGTTTACAAATAGTTTTAGGCAGTTGTATGGTTGTGTATCCATGAGATACTCACTAGACCTTGTCAGTTTTCTTTGAACCTAACAATTATGCGGGAACAAAATATCGGTATTGTTTATAAAGGCATAAATATCGGGAAATTAACCTCTAAACAGCCAGTTAGGTCCATTATTATCTAGTGTTATTTCTTTCAATACAAAATTTTAAACCACGGCTTACCATGCCATCTAAGGAAAACTCAAACTCATCGAAAAACTCAACGTCAATATAAATCAATATTAACTTTAAAACTTTCACGTTGCCTGGTTAAGTATTTATGTATGTCGGTGTGGTATCTATAGAATATCACGTATCCGATAGCCATAACTCTCTGCCTCTGTGGCGTAGCGGCAGTGAACGCGGCTGCTACGCAGGAGGCGCGGGTTCGATCCCCGCTCAGTGCAAATATGTGTATGCATGAATATGAATATTTGCATTGGTCTGAGTGTTTTCTATGTATAATATGTATGTATTTACAAAAAAAAAGAAAGAAATGTATCTATGTATGTTTAGCCGCATTCTAGAACCCATAACACAAGCTAGTTAAGCTATGCTTACTTTGGGTCTAGATAGCGTTGTGTAGAATGTCCTACAATATTTATTTATTATTTTATTATAGATATCGATATATTTCGATAAGTCGAAATATATTTGGGGGCACGGTAGTGCCCCCGCCAAATCGAGCAAAGCACTTCACGCCATTTTCGACCCCCTAGAGCTTCGTTGTGGATAAACCTAGAAGCCTGAATCTTCGGTTACTAAGTAGGCACTGTAAAAACACTTTATATTTCAAATTTCATTCAATTTGAACCAGTAGTTTAAGAATTATAACTAGTCAAAGTTTGCAAATTTTGCAAATTTTGTCACTCACTGACGGTCAGTCAGTGAGTGACAAAATCAATCAATGTCAATTTATTACATTTATAACATAAAAGCTTATTACGTAATAACTTAGGACAGAAGGTATCTGAAGTAGGGACTGAATAAATTAACCGACTTGGTATTACATGGATCTCACAACTTTTTGCGGTAGAAGAACCGAGGGCGGCGAGGCTTGGCATTTTTTTACAAGTATTGTTTTTGATGGGATCATTTTTACGCCTAGGCGGTTTGCAATAGGTACGTACCAGTAGGTAATCACTGGTTGCTGCTGTTACTTCGGCATACCCTGTCTGATTCTGTTGCCGAGAAGCTATAATATAGTCTTCGAATCTATAGTACACTAACTAGCCAACCCGCTACGGTTTCGCCCCCGGCACATTTTGAAGTCCCGTATCACATCAGTCTATAGGCCCGCAAAGTATGGAAATCTGCCGGATTTATGATTACTGCTCCACTCCCTTAAGTAGTAGCATAATTTTTCTCTGCGTAAGAACCATCCTCGTACTTCAAAGAATATTAAAAAAAAAGAAATAGCAAAATCGGTTCAGCTGTTCTCGAGATTTGCGCTTAGCAACACATTCAGCGATTCATTTGTATATTATAGAAGATAGATGTATAGTTTGCTACATACATTATCGACCACATTATCAACTACTTACTAGCAGTCAAATGCGCGCCTATAGATAATTATAATATTAAATAGCTTTTGCAAATGCAAACTCACTTCATTATCTAAAACCTTTATTATAATATAGTGTAAAATACCTGCATTTCATAATTTACAGCTAAAATTCAATATCAGAATGTAACCAAATAATTCAAATTCACGGTATAGGAATTAATTAAGTGAACGTAAATTGACGCATAGCTGAGGGCCATTGTATTGTTAAATAACTATCAGCGCGAATCGTGGTTGCAGGCGTACAGTATCAGTGTTTAGTTAGGTACTTTACACATTCAATAATGAGTATTGTAAAACCCGACTACTAAAAATCACGGTCTAAAAAGTATTAGACAAGAAAATATAAAGGATATAACCCGCGCCACGTATCTTGGACCTAAATCGTAAGACATACGAGGCTCTGGCGCCCGCGGATTGCTTTGTAAAGTCTATGCTCGGTGAATTTGAGTTCGTCTACGGCAGTAGCATCCTGTGCTATCCTCAAAAGACACCCTAGAAATGTGTACTGCGCGTATAGGGAACATTTTGAGCACATTTTAGGTCCATAATACGTGGCGCAGGTTATACGCGTGGGTATTATTATGCCATTTACACTAACAAAAAAAAAGTCAAATAATGTGTGGGAATTGTTCGGATTTGTTGACATTTATGATTACTGCCCCACTCCCAACGTGACGTATAGCCTTAACTTTATCTAACTTTACCTCTAACTGACTAACTAACCTTAACTCTTACCTTCTATCTAACTAACCTTCCTCGATAAAATGACTATTTAACATAAGAAGAATTTTTCAATTCAAACTGGCGCCGCGGCAGTTCCTGAGATCAGCGCGTGCAACCAACTAATCAAACAAACGAACGAACGAACAAACGAACGAACGAAGTAACGAACTCGTATTCGTACGTTTGTTCGTTAGTTCGTTAGTTCGTACGTTACGAACTAACAAACTAACGAACAAACGTACGAATGAACTAACAAATCAACTAATCCACTGTACTGGACTACTCTAGTTGTGTTATCATTTCGGCGTATTCCCGATTCCCCTGAAAATTATTTGTTCTCGATTCCCCTCGAAATTTATAAAAAACCTACAAGCACTTTACAAGCATAACTTACTAATTTCTTTTTATAAGCAAAGCAGAACCTGTCGGTCCTGCGACTCCACTCATGGCCAGCCAATAAAGGCAAGCACAATCTAACTTAACTCATCGATCAACATAGAAAATATCACTTTCTTGGTCTTATATCCATAACAGTATTTCGAAAGGGATTATCGAATCACATAAACGTTTGTCAGGCAATTGATTCAGCATCGTCATCGCAGTTTCTGACTAGTGTTTGGCAAGCGACGTGAGACGCGTTGCCAATAACATGTTACCACGGCCACCGTTGTCACGTGTGCGAAATATACCGATTCGATCGTTATTGATATAAATTTATTACAGCACTATTAACTATTTGTATGTGAATCTATTTATTAGAGATATAAATGAAGGGTTGTAACGATGTTGACTGTTTTGATTACTGTTATTAATATACTAGGACTCGAAGATAAATCTATCTTTGAAAAAACTGACTTGTTCGTTCAAATGGTGTAGAATTCTAGTCCTTTTTTTAAACTATTGAAAAATTAAGGAGGTTCTCACTCAATTGAGCTGTTTATTTTTTACGTATGTTCATATATTAGTATTCAGGATATTTACCATGCATTGTTTGGAGTAGCCGATATTTCAGCGCTGTTGCAAGCACGACAATCACCGGATCACGGAGGAACTGGGGTATTGTCGGTCCAAACAATACATGGTAAATATCCCGATACTTCTAATATTATAGTAATGCGATTGACCATGATAATTAAAATACCTTGTCTTTTATTTACTAGTGAGGTAGTAGACCATGTGAACACTCACGTAGATGCGGGAATGTTTTCTTTTAACGAAAAGTTTATTATTTTACTATAACGCATATTTTCTTGAACTTATATTTAAAAAACTGTAATATTTTTGACCAAAATTTTCAAAATAATTGCAGCTATTTACACATTTTTGTGTAAATAAATCAATGTGGAATTCCTCCACTAGAAACCTTTTTGGCATGGCTTGTGCTGCTTGCTGCCAACAGGGACAGTTGGGCCGTATACAATCACACTTGAATGTCCATCAGAAAGTTATTACCGAGTGTGGAGCTTGGCTAGGAGCAGTTTTAATCACGAAACAATTAGCGATGAAAAGTCAGACAGATTTACGTATAAGATGTGTTGTAATAGAATTGGTTTGTTTATAAAATGGAAAGAAAATATGAAAATATTAGTTAAATGGGAATGGAAATGAGTTTTTTTTATACCACTTATAGGTAGGTATATATTAATGTATTTGTAACATACAAGTTAATTTTACTTTGTTAAAATTAAAATTAAATTTTCATAAAAATCTGGTAAATCTGAAGATTGTTTATGAGGCAGACTCCTCTCAGAGGGTCAGAAGTGAAACTAGACTAAGTTATATGCAGGAGGAGTAGGAGAATGATCCTCGTACTCTTAAATACAAGTTTTGAGTGCAACCGGAATTGGCACTCGGATGAAGAAAGGCCTTTTTGCTTTAAGCATATTATAAAAGTGGATAGATCTAAACTACCAACCATCAGGCAAAAGAAATACATATTATTAACTAGATTTAGCGAATAATATACCAATATAGAGAGAATATCAAATCGTCATCATGTGTGCCAAGCTCACTTTACATTTACTGTGAAAGTTAAATTAGCTGAAGATTTATTGCCAGCTGGTTTGATTATAACAGTAGCTATTCGTACCCAACGTCATTCGACAACCATTTCCTTTTCTTTCGCATTAGTTCGTTTTACCTACGCTAGGTATAGAATACCACAAGCTTGCAATATGAGTCTGACTTTGGGTCGAGATACCACCATTTTTTTTTAATATAGGACTCGTCAATTTGACTTCGTCTTGCCTGATGGTAAGCTGAGGGCAAAGTCTTGGAAAGAGGGTCACCACGTACCATGCTACAATGGTGGCACTCAGCTTGACGGCCATTGAAACCATCTGGTTTATAATAGAGTTAAGTAGTATAATCTAAACAAAAACTATTACATTCAAATCATCAACCATTCTTAAGTTTAGAACTTAGCAATAAAAACAATTCAAGGTCATTTAGGCATTATTCTCATATCACTCATACACACTCACGCACAATTTTCTAAACGAAAACTTATTCGTATTTCCATTACCATAAAATAAACGGGCACCTTAATATTTTCAGGAATTCAATAAACAAAAAACGTGCTCACGAAACCATATGATCAGGCCCACGAAGCACCGCCAGAATCCCCTATTTATGTCCGATAAATCATGCGGAACAGAAATTCAATCAGGCACCCGTGGATCGTAGTCGGTTATTTAATATCCCCTATATTGTAGTATTACTAGCTCTTTCAATTTCGTTCTCATCATGTAGTTCTTACACCGGCTCTGTGTCCTAGTGGGTATCGGCTAGTTCGACGAGAGAAGAACCGTTGTGTTACATAAGATCTTTATTTTTTTTTATGTTCATTCTAGCGGTAATTCCCAGTCGCATCCGAAGCTTCACCTCGGAGTCTGGGGTCCACTTTACCAGTCTTAACTGCGGATTTGGCTAGATCTCGATATTTTCCGTGAAGCGACATTCGGCGATATCGAAGCATTGCAGCTAGACCGTTGTTGTTGGACTTTTTAGGGCTCCTACTACCCGTAACGACTGTCATAGATGTTTGTATGGCAACCGGGACCGACGGCTTAACGTGCTGTATAAGGCACGATCAGACCAATGCAAATATTCATATTCATGCATACAAATATTTGCACTGACTTTTTTTATGTATAAGCTGAAAATTCCAGATCCTAATCTCCATTGCTGTTTCTATTCGAATAATGTAGCTAGCGAAATGTGAACGCGACGATGATGGAAGCTGTACCTACGTTAGAAATGTAAATTTGTAAAATGACATCTAATTTACATGTCAAACGCAAATACAATTATGAGTAAAGCCTGCTATCAGTAAATATATTCTGATCTCATAATTTTGGGTACATACATTTTATAAAAAAATGAAGGACAGATCATAAGCGTTGGTAGCTGACACCCGTATTCACAAACAATACTTCGCTATGCGTACCACCAAAACTGTGCAAAGAACGATAAATTCTCAGTGCGTTCATTTTGGCAAGCCTTTTTATTCATTGATAACACTTAAGTAATACTTCGTTGAGGGAACGCACTGCGTTAGATACTGCTCCGTGATGTTTGTGAATTAATTTTACCAGCCCTATGCGCTCGAGCACACTATGAGACCTCACAGTATCGTTAGTGAATACGGGTGTTAGTCTGTAGTCGGCCGGTCATAAAGCGGTCTGAGGTTCGAATCCTGGCCATTATAACAACACTACCAACGTGAACCCACTCCTAACGCAAGCAATTTAGCCTCGGAGGGTTATCGGATATATTAGTAATTTCGGTTACTAATATTTTTTGGATAAATTTTAAAGCATTTAGAATGCCAACCTAAATAAATTATTTAAAATCGGAAAAAGCGAAATCAAGCTCAGGTGGGACTCGAACTCGCAATCGTTCCCTTACAGGGGGAATGCTCTGACCACTGAGCCACCGATCACGGATCACCTCGGACGAAACTCGGTGGCTCAGTGGTCAAAGTAGCTCTATTTAGTAGTAGTTTAGTAGAGCTCGATTTCGCTTTTCCGATTTTAAATAATTTACTAATATTTTTCATAAAAAGTTCACAATATTACTTCTGAATTACGAGTAGGTATCGTGTGTACTAATATCTAATATGTTTTCTTACGTAATTGAATACGTGCCAATAATGTCAATGAAATTAGATAAAATCGATATATTGTATCGTTAAGCTTTCTGGATCATTTATTCATTGAGGAACCTTGGCCCTTTAGTTGAATCTTCCTTATTAGGGCTGCGAATAAATTTATATTGTTTTTAGATTCGATAAAAGTTACTAAGTACGAAGTTGGTAGTAGTCTCGAATTTTCTAGCAGTCAGTTTGCCGATAGTCTAATCGTTCTGTAAAAGTGATATCCTCATTTTACCTTTTGTTTTGAATGTACTCAAAGTTTTGCCATCTATTAATCTAGACTAGCTTTGTAGACTTGCCCCCTATTCCGTGGAGTTAAACATATTCTTCTTCATCCTCATGTGAATCCGAGTCGCATCCAAAGCTTTTACTTCGGAGTTTGGAGTCTACTTTACCAGTCCTGTTGTCACCGTATCAAGGTGAAAAATTCAATATTTTCCGATCACAATGACCGGTGACATGATTATGATGTTGGTACCTATTATATTCGTTATATTTTATGTCCAAATCCACAGTTACACTGGAAAAAGCGGACCCCAGACCAGACTAGGGATTACCGCTAACAAGAAGAAGACGATGATGGCATGTGGTAGAGTAATTACGAGTAGATAGAACCGTGAATTAATGTTTGTGTGCATAATGCCTAATGGAATAGATATACCAAATAATTTTTCTTTTGTTTCCTTCTTTCTTACATTTTTCTTTATATCTTTCTTTTTAATTGGATAACTGCAAAGGGAGAAAATTAAAAATGGAACATAAGAAAAAATGTCCCATTTCCCACTTATTATTTCATTTTATTTTTAAAGTCATATGGTTTGAAGCTAAATATACAAGTCCATTAAATAAAGAACATCATAAACTGGTGCCCGCATACACGATATTAATATGATATTCTGTTTAATATTTCCCTGTCTCATAACTACATCTTGAACGAGCTTAATGTACACAAATCTAAGTGAAATCTCATTTCAAATGCAAACACTATCTGGCCTTTTTCTCTCTGGACATTTATTTAAAAGATATTAGATTTTACTATAAAATTATTATTTTACTGTTTCAATATTATATTAAATTCTACACATTGATTGGTATACCTCGTGACCTATGTGCTCAAAATGTGCTCAATGCGCGCAGTACACGTTTCTTGGGTGTCTTTTGAGGATAGCACGGGATGCTACAGTAGTGGATGAACTCAAATTCATCAAGCATAGATTATTACAAAAGATTCTGCGCACGCCAGGGCTTCGTTTGTCTCACGACTTTGGTCCAAGTTATGTGTCGCGAGAAATATAGAATATTGTTTGTAGTTATGTACACGTATACGTATAATACATGCATAATATTGTAGAGAACCACTGATAAATTTAGAGATATGCAGCGGGAACGGAATCAGAAAATATGGCGGTATGAAGTTCACCGGGTCAGCTAGTAAAATATAAAGCCTAAATGTCAATAAATAAATCAATTCTGGTATATTATGTTTATGTAGGATTATAATTTTATACATAAATATTGTGTGCAGTTTTTTCGCCAGGTCCAGGAAAATTGTTATAATATTCCACAAAAAAAACATAGTTTCTTTCTAATGAAGGGATTTCCATCCCTCCGGAGCAGTACATTATACTCGCTCACAAGCATATTCGCAAAACATCATATCGACGCTTGAAAGGCAAAAATTACTAAGCGACATTGTATGAACTTTACAGGAGTGTGATTTGAAGTTAAAATTTTTTGAAAAAAAATTATTAAAAATTACAATATAGACGGATTTAGATTCTGTTAACATACATACGTACCTAATTTTTATAGCTATTTTTGATATTAAAATGAGCCCTGTAGCTCTCGAATAAAAGGCAGTTTACGTCGTTTAGATAAAAAAAACCCCATTTTATAAACAGGTAAAACTATCTAAGCTATCACTGAATGTTATGTACAAACAAGTAACATTATTTAAATTGCATCTGATAAGTTTGGAGCAACATGTAAAATTATTTAAGCTATTGATAAAGATTTTTGAAATAACAAGCAAAAGTAAATAAATACAAACACTTAAGAATTTATAGACAAGAGTATTTATCTAAATGATCTAAGAGTTTCTAAAATAAAACACGGTAAGTTATCTAAATGTTATTTACTTTAAATCTCTTTAATACAAAATGTACCTATCTTAAATAATAAAATGAAAAATCTTAGTTCGTAAGCGTCAATATTCAAATATAAAGTACTTTTTTTTAACGTGTGGGAACATAAATGAATGTAAACTTTGTTAAATATGGGTATTTTTTATTGAAAATCAATCTTCGATCACTTATTTATTATTTGACTGTTGTTACCACATAAACAAACACAATAAACAAAATAACTCCTTAGGGACTATCTACTCTTATTAAGTTCTACTAATTCTGAGATCAAAATAATCAAGTTACAAATCCAAAAACACAAAAGAAAATTATAAACACAAAAAAAAAATAATTATAAAACGCTTTGTAGTTTGAAATCTTATAATTAGATTAACATGAGTATCAAAACAAATTATCTTTCAAAACAATAACAAACAAAATAGCTCAACTGCTCTGCATTATGACAACTTAAATTGCCATAAACTTTTGACAACCAAAACATTCTCACATAACAAATAACAATAATATAACAACTTACATAATTTTAGGGCAGGAATAATCAATCAGTCTTTAAAAACAAAAAAATATCGTGAGATCTCGTTTTAAAAAGATACTTATTTTAACAGTTCAATTCACTATCTTCAACATCTGATTCAGGTAGACAATCTTTTGCGTTAGTTGCTCGTGGAATGTTTACAAATTCGTGCTTGAAGCAATTAGGAATCACTTTATCAGTGCAAAGTTTGACAAGATCATCATATTTGGCTTTTGCTATGGGCAACTGAGATCTATAACACGGTAGAAGTGATGATACCTTGGTTTTTGACTGAACTTCAATATCAAAAGATGGTGCAGTGGCATTCATAGATGTTTTATATTTAACAACTTGCTTGTCCTTTTTGAAAGTCATAACACGGACCTTGCTTATTTTTCCTGTGAGATTACCCTTAAAATATTTGTCACTAATACTATCCCATCTATAAAAATCTTCATAACTCAGCCTTTCCACTGCAAAAGGTGATGGATTCTGCCTAGCTGTTGCAAAAACAGTAAACCATTGTGATGGTGCATAAACGGTTGTATTTTTTAATTTGTTTTCTATAATAGCATGGACACTATCCACGGGCATGTAAGTGTGTCCAGTCAAAAGGAAGTTTATTTGAATGGTGTTTATATTCTTGCACTCTTGTAACGAGGAATGCAACATTGCCAATACAGTACGGTTACGATTTTGGCCCGGACAACAGTCGCAGTATAAAAGTAATCGAGTGATGTTCCCTCTAGCATCCACTGATTGAATATATTTATGAAGTATAGTCGCAACCTCGTTAGCGCCACGCTTGCCGTTACTCTCATCCCAATAGAAACAGAAAACGTTGCGAGTTCCATTTTCATAAAAGCACAAATTATACACTGCTAGTTTTCTACTGTAGTACAGCAGCATAGATTGGGCATAAGGTGTATTTAGGACTTTTTCGAGATCGAAACTAACACAAAGAGTTGAAGGATCATCTTTGTGAATATTTTTGTGAACTTTAAAACGGGCATAACTTTCTTCTTTTTCTATTTCATGGTCTTGCTTCTCTTTTTGTTTTTCAGGATTATCATTCTTTTCAAACTGTAGACACTTTAGGCACTTGTCTTTTTTAGGCACGTGAAAGCCAATGTTAAAGTTCTCTTGAAATATTTTACGAAAAATTCTCTCACTCACAACGTCTATACCCTGTTCTACATAATGCTTTTTGTAAAGGTTGTATAAATTTGTCATATTTTTAAATTCTTGGGAAAGATATACTTTGCTCGAATCTTGGCGACAATAGTGCGAAGGTACAGCTGGTAAATTTTTAATAAACTTCTTAACAGCATCTAAGGTTGATTCTTTAGTTTTATTTGGTGGTTCACATTTTCCTCTCATATCTTCTTTTGCACATCCCCAAGTAGCGTTTTTCACAATACTATAAATTGTTTTATCTGAAATATTTAAAGTAGCTGCTAAAAATTGTTGGCAAACATATCTTCTACCTTCTCCTTCATTAATAAAATATTTGACTGTATAGTTTCGTTTATCAGAATCTGAGCGTTTGCGTTTAACATTTTCTTTTTGAGAAAGAGACACTAACCAATCACGACGACGTACTTTATCCAGCCTCCAAAAGAAATTAAATAAACTCTGCCTTCTTTCTTCAGTCACAGACCCACAGTCATTGCCACATTTCTTACCACAACAAGGGTTAGCTAAAATAGTTTTTGCTGGTACAACTACACCTTTCTTTGTTATATATTAAAGACCAGAAGTTCTATTTTGAGACCGTTTTTTTCTTGAATTATTATTTTTTGTTTTGTTAGCTGATTCTCCAACTACTTCATCATTAACATCTTCTTCAACGTGTTGACTTTTTTTTGTGTTTTTCTTAGTGCACCTTTTGTTTTTTTTAGTTTTTCTTTCAGATTGCAAGCTGTCCTCTGACTCTACTTCTTGCCCTTCTGACCAATCATCTGAATCATCTACATCACCATAGAACGTAGAAAAATCTTCTACATCTGATATGTAATCTATGTACTGGTTTTTTTTCTTGGATTTTCTCTTACCAACTTTATTTTTAATTAAATTAGATTCATTAGATTCTTTGCTTTGGCCAGCCGATGTAGAAGGTCCTGCGTGATCTAACGACAGGGACGTTGTGTCTTCAACTTGGATTTGGTGTTTCAATGCTTCTGATTCTTCAGTTTCTGGTCCAAGGGTTAAGCTACTACAAACACTAAAATTACAATCAGCTAATATATTATCATTAGCAACTGTTTCAGGATCAGTTTCAGTGTAATTAGTGTCAGTAGGAGCAGGAATAGCAAAATGATTTGAGTCGTCAATACTAGTGGAAGCTTGCGATTGGTTAAATTGGTTTGTGATAATAATGTTATTAAACGACACCGCAGGTTGGCTTATGTTAAAATCAGATGTTTCAATGTTCGGACGGTTCGAAAGTACTTCTCCTTCATGTCTTGTATCGTCAACGTTCAGCGTTGGATCAGAGTTCCTTACTACGTCTAGATCAAAATTCAATTGTTTACGACACTTCTTTTGTTCTATACCGGCTTTGACCAAAGCCATCTCAACTATTGAAGAGCTTCGACGTTTCCGTTCGTGAGTCATGGTTTTAACTGTAGGTAAGAAAAAAATATCTATTATAAATAGGTATTACCTGTCTATAAAACGAAATAGGCACTATTATGGAATAAATACTATAAGAAATTTTGGCAAAGTGATAGGTATTCGATACTGAACCCATCCATGCTATAAAAAAAGAATAAAGTATGTATGTCAATTTTATCCCTAAAACCACCTAATATTTGTTCACGACGTACAAAATTTTACTCAATAGAATATGAAGTAGATAATACTAATTCACGAAAACAAAATCACTCAAAGAAGTCATTGATAAAATACGCGCTCTCTTTCTTTACTTTAATCCCCTCCCCCCACGTACCCCGCACTACACGTGCCGCGAAACGAGCGACCCGGCGGCGGCATCTCTTTGATGCAAATGACCTTCAGTTTTAATAAAATTCAAATCATAAAAGCAATGCAGTTCCGGTTATGACGTCTTGATGCGCGCACGTTTCCTTAAACAATCGATTAATTATCGAGATGGCGTACCAAATTATCAATCGCGAATGTGCATTAATAATTATGTTACGTACCTACTTACTTTACACCCGGTGAAAATGTGAGTGCCGTTTTACGGATGTAGGTACCTATCGTGATCTCTACCCGAATGCCCGACAGCCAAATTGCTCCACAATTACATCAATGTCTGGTTCCTGGCTGGCAGGTGAATTGGACGGAGGACCCCGGATCTGAGGCCAATTTACATGACTGTGTAGTGAAGTGAAATGTGTATGTCAGTGAACCTATCAACCTAATACCCCTTCAGACGGCTCCTCAGTCCTCAGTTTGAAATTGAACTTAATAAATCGGGCTCGTTTATGCATTTACTTGAGGTGGTAAGTCTTGCACGTTTCGTAATACATCAATCAATCATTAATTTTGATTTTGATTAGTGTTTGACCTTGAAAATCTTTTTTACGACGAAAGTTCATTGATATGATAGGTACCTATTTACTATTCACACATAGTACGTAAAATGAAACGGTGTCTTTGCGTGTATGCACGTATTTTGAGATTTTAAAAACGTCAATAACTTTGTTTTTTTGTATGGTTGGCTATTTGTATTATTCCATATATCGCCGGCCCCGGAGAATAAAATGGTAACCGACATTGCAATAGTTTTAGTGTTATGCCATATTTGAAGTTTACAGAGCCCAATACACACACTCAATTTTTTTCGTAATTTTTCTATGATTATTCAGAAAAATAAAAGATAATACAATATTATTCGTCATACTTTTTGAGGAGCTCATTAACGTGAATAAAATTATTACAAACTATTGCCATATTGGTTCCATTAAAAAAAATATTGTAAAAGCTACAACAATTGTGTTCTCGTACAAGAAAACGTCGCCATGAATTGCAATGGCGAATACCATTTTATTCCCGTTAAAAAACTTCTAAGCTCATCGGCTAACATTACTTTAGTCAACAGTTTGTATTGACACTGAATGGTGCAATATCTTGCCATACTGTTCTAGCGCACATTTTTGTATATGTTAGAGAGGGATGACACTGATGACACTATAAAATCTTCTTGCGAAACTCTAGCACGTGCCGATATTTATTTACGTCATCATCATCATCTGCAAATAGACGTATTCTCCCGATTGCATCCGTGGCCAAGATGACCTCGGAGCTCGGGGTCCGCCTTCCGGCTCTTCCTCCTTCACTTTGCACGATCTTGGGCATCCATGGTAGTGATACAATTTGCACGCATGTCATTCTCCACGACATCAAACCAGGACTTCTTGGGCCTACTCCTTATACTTGGGCCCGGTGGGGGCGCCATTGCCAGGCATTTGTTACCCACGTAGCCTGGTGGTTGCCGCAAGACGTGGCACCAGCGAAGGCGACTCTCTTGCATTTTATCCGCGATGTCACGGACGTGAAGGTTGCCGCGGATGCGAGAGTTCCTCACGCGATCTTTACACGTGACGTCAGTCATTTCTCGTCACTTGGCCCACGTGGCCGCAATCCGTGCCCTGACGTCGTAGTCGATTTCACCAGTCACATGAAGTACAGATCCCAGGTACTTAACCTGGTCCATGCGCTCGACCAAGTCATCGCCTATGCGAACGGGTGAAAGATCTGTGGAGTTTAACGCTAAGTATTCTGTCTTCGCTACATTTCCTTCCACCCTTTCACGCGTCGTCCCACCAATCTGCTCCTGTCCGCGTCCATCAGCGCGATATCATCAGCATACATGAGCAACCACGGGGGCTGCTCATGTGAGTTTCTGATGCTGTCCGACAAAACGTCTAATATTACGCTGAATAGGTAAGGACTAAGGACGGGTCCTTGGTGTACCCCGACGGTGATGGGGAAGGCTTTCAAGTCGCCAACAGTAATCCGAACCACAGAAAATCGTAGTACATGTCTCGGATGGTGTCAATGTAAGTCTCTGTGACTCCCTTGGCCCGCAATGCCCACCAGATCATCGCGCGAGGAACACACTCGAAGGCCTTCTGCATGTCTAAGAATAGACAGTGCAAGGGCGTGTTCTTCGCCCTGTATTTCCCCGCCACAATCCTTAGGACGAACACCGGGTCCATGGTTCCGTGCCCGGGACAAAATCCGTACTGACACCCCGAGAGTGTACTTTCCTGTCGAATCCGGGAGTCGATTATCCGCTCGTAGAGCTTCATGGTGTGGGACATCACTTTTATACCGCGGTAGCTGCTACACTACTGCACCGATCCCTTGCCTTTTAAAACTGGCGTGATGATGCTCAGCCTCCACTGGCTCGGAATCTCACCGGTGAGGAGTACGCGGTTATAAAGATTTGCTAGAATGCTCACACCACGGGCACCCATTGCCTTCCAAGCCTCGATGGGGATTTCGTCGGGTCCGATAGCAGGCTTTCCGGTTCTTTATGCAGCGAATGGCAGTCTGGACTTCTGCAGGCGTTATCTGTGGCACTAGTCCTTAATTCGGAGGTAGATCTGGTGTCTGCACCTCCTTATGCTGCTTATTCAGCAGCTCGTGGAAGTATGAGCGTCATCTCTCCTTCACCGCGACTTTCTCGTACAACAGACTACCCCCAGGGTCTTTAATGCAGCGGCACTTGGATAGACCCTGCGCCGCTTTGACCCTGGAAAGCGCCAACTTATATAATGAGCTTTTGCCCCTCAGACGATTCCAACTTGGTATATAGCGGTTGCCAGTGGTCTCGTTTGGCCCTGGCTACGGCTCTTCTGGTGGCGCGTTTTGCATCTTTGTACGCGTCGCGGTCTTCGGAAGATTTGGACGCTTGCCACTTTTTAAATTATGTGGTCTAAAGTAATGGAAGTAAGCGTTTAACATTCACAATCACAGACTCTACGCTTTAAATATGATCTTGATGTGATGAGTATTCTCAACTGAATGTAGAACAGCAACAAAGACCACCAGCCAAAAGCAAGCGAGGTATGAGGCAGAAAAAACCTAACAAACCAAGTTCTAGCGCTGAATTTCAGTTGAAAGTCGCGTACACCAATCCATTGCCATTAAGCCAGACTTTGCACGACGATCTTATGAGTCTATGTAGGTCAGATGCAATCCCAGTGTTCTACCATGCCTTCTAAGAAGCTTTAACTTATGATGGAACTAATACTGAAAGCCATACGTTTATTGAAAACGGATATAAGGAAAACTATTTTTTATTTGCCATTTTTATTAAGTTCATCTTTTGTACTTTAACATGAATAAAGTCTGATTACCATAACTTTATTTTATTTTCGTAACTAGAATAAAACTCATAAGGTTGATTAGTCTACAATGGACATCCCGTATGAACCAGAACAAAATGGTTACGTTACTTTATTTTTCCAAATTTAGCACAGTCATACGATTGAATAGTATTGCAATAGGATATTATACTATTTAATATCTTTCTAAATAACGGGAATAAAATGGTATGTGTACAATACCAAATCTCAATAACATCAGATATTTACTAACTTTTTTAATTGTAATTATATCAAATTTGAATAATGCAATTAAAGACTTATTGAATCATTATAAAAGCTTTAAAAATTAGCTTTAATTTGAGCCTTTATTGGATTGTCTACATCTAATATTAGTTAAGTTATAGACAAAAAACAGTTTTTTATTTTTCCTGAAAAGTTAAGTTTTTGCGATTACCATTTTATTCTCCGGGGCCGGCGATATGTTGAATTATATACGTTCCCTATCAGCCCCTGCAGTTTCTCTGGTAATTAAAAAATAAGGGTGGTAAATAAAATGAATGGGTAATGTAATTTGCTTGAATACTCACCACGGCTTCATGTACCTCGGCAGAATAAGTGATAAACGGGACGAACGTCCTCACTAAGCGACGCGGAACGCCCGAATGTCATTCGTCTCGATACGTGCCATGCGGTTGTTGCTCATACGCAACCGACATTTTGGAATTTGCATTGTACCTTAGCGACGTAAGATATATTTTATGTACAGGAAAAAAATATCTTAACGCCATTCTTAAATATTCAAATAAAATAGGTAAAATTATCTAACCGACATAGTTAATAATAAAAGCTATCAAGTAAAAATATCTACATTAGAACAATTAATATGTGTCAAATTAGTAAAAGCATCTAAGCGCCAATAATATTACATATTAATATGGGTAAAATTATACAAGTTGCACTTTCGAAAAATAATGGCATCAAGTTAAATACACTGTTAGTACAATTCACAAATACTTTTTACGGGTAGAATCTACTAAGCGTTTACGTAAAGATATTTTCGAACAAGTGAAAATAATTAAGTCCAAACAAGTAAAAAATTAAAAACATGAAAAATAAACTAAGTAGATATTTTCAATATTTTAATTTTCCTAAGTCTAAAATTTCCTAAAAATACCTATTTTTGCGTCGGTTAGTGAGCACAAAATTCATGATTTGGTATAAATTTCGCAATATCTAAGCGACATAAAACTCGTCGTAGAAGCACACCGATTAGACTAAACGACGCAGAAAAAAATTATTAATCCATTGATATATATAACTCATTTTTGGAATTTCTGTCGCTTAGTAATTTTTGCCTTTCAAGCGTCGATATTTATCATGCGAAAAATCCCCACGGATACCTCCCCCACCTGAACCGGGGGAGGAGGTTATGTCGGACTCGAACCGACTAAAACGCACGCCATCTGTGGGTCGTCAGTTGCCGGAGGTGAGATTGTCGTAGCCATATCCTTCGCACCCCGGCCGACCCAGGGCCATATCTTTCGATCTGGCCCTCTTCCGGTGTAGGGACCACAGAGTCCCCAACTCGCCCCCGGGTGTGGGGAGGCACGCAATGCGCGCTGCCGCCGCGGCCTGCTTCTGCTAGGGTGACAGGCGGCTCCACCCGTCACCCCCAGGCCCGCGCTCATGGGGGACGGAGGTCATTCTGCGACCTCCGACGCCCGAGTTGCCGCCGCTCTTCGCGGGCCACGCGGTTTGCGATTCTCCTTCGCTCCTCGCGGGCCGCAAGGTCTGCGATTCTCCTTCGCTCCCGCTCCGCCGCCTCCTTCACGAGCATTACTTGCTCGCAGAAGGAGGCGCCGGCAGCCCACGCATCCGCGCAGCGAACCATCGCTGCGAGCAAAGTGGCGAGCGTGAGGACTCTCACTCCCAGGGTCGCCACTAGCTCCCGTCTCGGCGTCTCCCACGCCGGACACTCGGTGAGCGTGTGTAGCGCCGAATCCTCGCTCGCGTCGCAGTGATGGCACTCGGACGTTGGCTCTTTCTTCGCGGTCCGATGCAAATACCGCCCGAAGCATCCATGCTCGGTGAAAATCTGCGTCAGCCAGAACGAGAGGCCGCCATGTGGCCTCTCTAGCCACTCCCCCATGATGGGTCTTACCGCCGCTACTAAGGCGCGCCCTGCGCGTGGTTGCCCAAGTTGTAGCTCCCACTCCGCCACCATGTCCCTGTGGAGCCGGGATCTCACGGCCCGAATTTCTTCAGGCTCAGGATCGTAAGTGGTCGTGTCTGTACATTGGAGACATTTAAAAAAAATACTTGGGTTCTTCTTCTTCCTCTTAGCGTTATTTCCCAGTCGCATCCGAAGCTTTCAGCTCGAAGTCTGGGGTCCGCTTTTACCAGTCTTAACCACGGATTTGACTAGACCTCGATATTTTCCGTGAAGCGATTGTCCACAACCCAATGTTAACATTAGGCGATATCGAAGTTTTTGCAGTTAGACCGTTGTTTTTGGATTTTTGAGGGCTCCAACTACCCGTAACGACTGCCATAGATGTTCTTATGGCAACCGGGACCGACGGCTTAACGTGCTCTCCGAGGCACGACCAGACCAATGCAAATACTCATATTTCATTCACACAAATATTTGCACTGAGCGGGGATCGAACCCGCGCCTCCTGCGTAGCGGCCGCGTTCACTACCGCTACGCCACGGAGGCTGTCAATGCTTGGGTTATGTTATGTTAACGATACTGAACACGAAAATATTTTTTTTTAATTTCCTGTCTGTTTGTCTGTTTGTCTGTTTGTCCGCGATGGACGCAAAAACTACTGGATGGATTTTGATGCGGTTTTTTTTGTTAGAAAGGGCTTGCTCAGACTTAAAATCTTACGTTTGTTTGATCGCAATCGGTTGAGTAGAACCGAAGATATTAGCAAAGGTTGCGTTAACCGAGATGCACGCGGGCGGAGCCGCGGGCGGAAGGCTAGTGTCAAATACGAGTAAAAACAAACAAAGGTTAATAAAATATACCTACCTAGATCCTAGGAAAAAAAAATAATAGCAAAATTGTAGGCAATTTATAATTCTAAACAACTTTGTAGGAACTATGACCTCCCTCAACGAATTCCAAAAAAAAAATTGCTACTATGCACTTGAATGAAATTTTGGGTCCGTAGACTTAATTCACTTCGGCTAATTCACCCAGGGTAATTAAGTATACTATTTAGTAGATTTAATTCACCTGGTTGCGTAGGTGATTTAGGTATACCGTTTAGTAAACTTCATTCACTTTGGCTAATTCACCCAGGGTAATTAAGTATACTATTTAGTAGATTTAATTCACATGTTTCTATTTTTTTTTCCATAGGTGATTTATGTACACTGTTAAGTAAACTTAATTCACTTGAGCTAATTCTCCTGCGTGACTTAATTCACCTGCTTGCGTAGATGATTATGATACCTATCGTCTTTTTAGCCATGAACCTGGCCACTCAAAACTATGATGACGTCTATGACGTTAAGTATTAGAATTAATACGATAAATATATCTGCAAAAGAAACTGGATGAAGTCAAACCAGGTTAAAGAGTGGTGTGTCTTTGGTGAGAGACACAGCACAAATAACTATGTGGAAGGTTGGCACACTAAGTTAAACAAAAGCATTAAAAGAAACAATAAAAATATTTTTGATTTAATTGCGGCTTTTAAAGCAAACGCGAAAATAAAACGTCAACCAAATCCACGCAAATCTGCTACTCAAACTAATGTCGTAATTATTCAGGATGCCCAAATGGATTTGTTACATGACGATATTAGTGTGGGTAATTTTTTAGAGATCATCATCATCTGCATATAGACGCATTCTCCTGATTGCATCCGTGGCCAAGATGACCTCGAAGCTCAGGGTCCGCCTTCCGGCTCTTCCTCCTCTTCCTCCTCCACTTCGCACGATCTTGGGCGTCCATGGTAGTGAGACCATTTGCACGCATGTCACCCTCCACGATGTCAAGCCAGGACTTCTTTGGCCTACCTCTTTTACCTGGACCCGGCGGGGGCGCCATTGCCAAGCATTTGTTCCCCACGTAGCCTGGCGGTAGCCGCAAGATGTGGCCGCACCAGCGAAGGCGGCTCTCTTGCATTTTATCCGCAATGTCACGGACATAGAGGCTGCCGCGGATGCGAGGGTTCCGTACGCGATCTTTATGCGTGACACCGCACATCAACCGCAGCATTTTCATCTCCGTGACAAGCAGCTCTTGCTTGTGTCGCTCCAGCAGCGGCCACGCCTCACAACAATGTAAGAGGACAGGCCTAATGATCGTCTTATAGACCTGCCCCTTCAACCTGACTGGCATTTTGGGATCACAAATGACGCCAGTCATTTCTCGCCACTTGTCCCACGCGGCAGCAATGCGTGCCTTGACGTCGTGGTCGATCTCACTGGTCACATGAAGTACAGATCCCAGGTACTTAACCCGGTCCGTGCGCTCGACCAAATTATCGCTTATGCGGACGGGTGTGGGATCTGTGAAGTTTAACGCTAAGTATTCTGTCTTCGCTACATTTAGCTTCTTAACTTACGAGATGTTGAGCTAGTTTTTTTTTCTCTGTGCCAATCTGAAATCAGTAGTAAACTTTAAGCAGATACGTTCACTTCATTTCACTTTTTTAACATAATTTTCTAATTTATGTAGTCTAATTTTGCGCGATGCATCCTTTAAGTTCCCTGTTTCCTTCACTTTGTGTAGCTTTTTGGGTTTTGGTGCGGCATTAGCTTGTTTGGTGCTTTTTATCTGTTTAGTGAATTTTCAAGCCAATGTTACATTAGTTATACGAGAACAGGTTGTATTTTATTACTAAAACTAGCCTTCTGCCCGCGGCTCCGCCCGCGTGCACCTCGGTTAACGCGACTTTTGCTCATATCTTCGGTTCTACTCAACCGATCGCGATCAAACAAACGTAAGATTTTAAGTCTGAGTAAGCCCTTTCTAACAAAAAAAACCGCATTAAAATCCGTCCAGTAGTTTTTGCGTCCATCGCATACAAACAGACAAACAGACAGGAAATTCAAAAAAAATATTTTCGTGTTCAGTATCGTTAACATAACATAACCCAAGTATTTTATTTTTTTAAATATCTCCAATGTACAGACACGACCACTTTACAATTATATAATAGTATAGATGTTAGTATTATAAACATTTTCCTTAATTTACCTGAGTGCATAAACACTGCGAATTAAGTCTACTTATTAGTAAACTGGATTACCCTAGGTGAATTAGTCCAGGTTGATTAAGTCTACTAAACAGTATACCTAAATCGCCTACGCAAGCAGGTGAATTACCCTGGGTGAATTAGCTCAAGTGAATTAAGTTTACTTAACAGTGTACATAAATCACCTATGAAAAAAAAAATAGAAACGTGAATTAAGTCTACTAAATAGTATACTTAATTACCCTGGGTGAATTAGCCAAAGTGAATTAAGTCTACGGACCCGAAATTTTGAAGCATTTATTATGCTAACTATTCAAATCTTCTTCTTCGCTTCGGTTAAGGTGGCTTCGGGATTCGGTGGCTTCGTGATTCGGTGGCTTAGTGGTCAGCGCATTCCCCCTGTAAGGGAAAGATCACGGGTTGGAGTCCCGCCCGAGGTCGATTCTTTTTCCTTTCTAAATCGATAGACATTATTTCTTCCTCTTGTAGTAGTAGTGTAACTGTAACATTATGTATATAATTTTGAGTTTAAGGCAGGTACGCGGTCAAAACAGGGTGGGGTATACTACTAAGTTTGTGAGACATTTTCGAATGCCAATACTATTATCCAAAACCATTCATTTTGTAAAGAGAGAAGATTGCCCATGCTCATTCCATTATCTCTAATCCGGTTACCAAAAACAAAACAAAAGTTTCCTCTACCCAGGCACTTGTTACTTTGTCCTAATGTAGGCTGCAGGCGCCGAAGGGCCATTCTATTAAAACGTAACGCTCGTTTGAAATGACGTTAAGTTGATCAAAGTTTCAACCATAAATAGAATTTCCCTATTCTATTAGCTTCGAATAAAGGTAACTACAATTATTTTACTAATTTAATAAATTATTCTAAATACAAGATTAATTATAAATAAATAAAAAATATATTATATCTATTAGTTTGCAATTTGTATGTCTGTTTTCATTTTGAAATCCGGTGGAAACACTTTTACTTTGCTTGCTGAGAGTACTTTATAAAGTGAGACAAATTTTCGCAAATAAAATAAATTTTAAATGGACTGAGGCGAGTTAACTATAGTATAGTTAAAATCTCGCTGCAGACTCGGTCATAAATCATTCGAGTGTTTCGCTCTCTTACAGTAGTATAAAACCTTATAAACGTGTTTTATTGTAAATCGACAGGTGAGCATTCTACCACTGAACCAATGATGCCGTCGTCGGTCAACTAGCAACTAGCGCAACTTCCCTACGCCGATAATGATTTATAACCGAGTCTGCAGCAACATTTTATTCTATTCAAATCGATTAAGATCGATCGAGATTCAAATCGAGTTTACTAGGACTTTTTATTGTGACAAATTATCTTTGAAGCGAGTTTACTTGCTTGTTTAGATTTGAGATTCTTTCATTTAAGTTTTCAGTTCATTTTCAGTTTCAATTTTCAATTTATCAATCATAACCATTTTCTTTGAAAAAGCTATAGTACTGAATCTGCGATTACTAACACTGTTTAGGTAATGTATACTGTTGATCGATGACACTTGGTAGACCTTTCTACATGTCTTATTCAATATGTCATATCGAATAAGGCACTTGTATGTACTTTTCCACAGTATTTTATTTTTAACCTGACCGGTTTCACTTCAAAGCAATGTCAAATTCTAAAAATACAAGTGTCTTTTATAACATGCGATTACTATAGTAATGCAAGTACATCTGTTATAGTATTTACATTATTTTTAAGAGACAATTAGATTATTACTGTCACTGTACACTTTTTCAATTTAAGAATGTACACATAACACCATAAACTCCATAAAGACGGCAAGATTAAACTTCGAAGAGACGCTGCCACCTAGGGAATTATTAATTAAGTTTTTAAAGTACTTAAGCTTTTACATACTCTTATTATTTCTGGGAAGTGAGTATTACATTTAACGTAATTGTTAAGTAGATTAATTAACGTTCGCAAAACTAATTTAAACTTTGGCCTGTACCTAGAACTTAATAATGATAAAACATTTGTTGACAAAAACCACTGTAGTAACTTAATTTGACAAAATATACGACTGCGACAGTTGATAAGACTTAACGCTGTCAGTATAGTTAAAAATAAATAGTGACATTATCAGGTTTATAGGTCCTACATACGGCCAAGAAGATAAGTAAGGACGCACACACACACACAGACACACACACGCCTATATTATGTGAAGTTGCCTCTGTGTCGTCATGGCAGTAGTGAACGCGACTATCACTCATATAGGGTACGGGTTCGATTCCGCTATACGCGCGGATACGCTTCAGTGCAAATATTTATATGCATGAATATGGCTATTTGCATGGGTCTGATTGTGTCTCGGAAAGCACGTTAAGCCGTCGGTCACGGTTGTCATACGAAGCAGTTGTTAAGGGTTGGTGCTCACAAAAGGCCAACTAGTCTAACAGCAGAACTTCGATACCGCCAATTGATTGTGGAGGTCAGATTGCAGGAAAATATCGAAAATCAGTCAAACCTGCAATTGAACTAGAAAAAGTTGACCCCAGACTCCGAGGTGAAAGCATTGGATGAGACTGGGATAAACGCTAGGAATAAGGACCACCTCATCTCTTTTCCTGGGTATAGTAGAAGGCTAGTAATGGATAGAGCTGTTTTTAAAATTAAAAACAGCTCTATCCATTACTACGTTTACTGTCAAATGACAGTAAACGTACAGTCCATGATTTCTAGGCCAATTAGTACATTGTAATTTAATTAAAAACTAAACATAAGAACCCCTATATTTAAAAGAAATGTTACTATGTAGGTACTGATATTTTAATAATTTTACCTTCCTAATTTTTTCATCGTCCTATTTAAACGGTAATGAATGTCCGAAGCTATTTCTGGCATACGAAAACGAAACCTGTATAAAATTTTCCTTCCATACAGAATTCCTTTCTTTCTTTTAGTCAAAAAGTCAGGTATTACAAGTAAAAATCGTTTTATGAAATATCTCAACATAACAAGAACATTTTTGCTTTTATTCTCTGACCACTATTGAACCCAATTTTCTTAAACGCGCCTCGCAAGCACCTTACAATTTTTAATATAAAAATAGCAATTTTTCTTCGAAACTCATTTTGTATAATATTCTATACAGCTTGGTGTTTATGTACTGCCCATTGATTAATCTAGCTACACAACATCTATTGAAAGTTCTAGAACAGTTTCGTAACAGAACAGTACGTTTGGTTGTGTAACACGTAATCCCGGAATAAGCGATCAATGCGGTAAAACAATGTTGCCACATCTCTTATAAACAAGTGGCAATACGTTTGTAGAGTATCATCTTCATGTAGACGTATTTTCCTGATTGCATCCGTGACCAAGATGACCTCGGAATACAGGGTCCGCCTTCCGGTTCTGACACGAGGCGGGTGACCCTCGTGCGCACCGTCGCCGGCGACGCCATACCCCCATCGCATTCTCTTGTTAGTGTAGCCATTTCAATTTAGATTTAGCGGTTTTTTTGGCATCCGACCCCAACCCCGAAGGGAAAGCCAGCGCCAGAGCCTCGTCGGTTGTTTAGCAGGTGCACCGCTCGGAACACAGGGTCCGCCTTCCGGCTCTGACACGAGGCGGGTGACCCTCACGCGCGCCGTCGCCGGCGACTCCATACCCCCATCGCATTCCCTTGTTAGTGTAGCCATTTCAATTTAGATTTGGCGGTTTTTTTGGCATCCGACCCCAACCCCGAAGGGAAAGCCAGCGCCAGAGCCTCGTCGGTTGTTTAGCAGGTGCACCGCTCGGAACACAGGGTCCGCCTTCTGGCTCTGACACGAGGCGGGTGACCCTCGTGCGCACCGTCGCCGGCGACGCCATACCCCCATCGCATTACCTTGTTAGTGTAGACATTTCAATTTAGATTTGGCGGTTTTTTTGGCATCCGACCCATACCCCGAAGGGAAAGCCAGCGCCAGAGTCTCGTCGGTTGTTTAGCAGGTGCACCGGTTTGCAGGTGAGGTTGGCTTGGAGCCCAAGATCTAGGTGGACCCCCATAGCACCCACCCATACATTTGTAGGGTATAATAGAATATATTGATCTATGACGTGCGTTGAATTGACATACGTACCCGTTTACCCGTCCTATGTGAGCGACAAGTGCGACAGCCCGACGCGATGCGTGACGAATTCTTCCATATCGATTAAAATATAGAAAAGAGAATCGATCTCGGGCGGGACTCGATCCCGAGGTCGATTCTCTTTTCTATATCTTAATCGATTTGAATAGTTAACATAATAAATGCTTTAAAATTTCGTTCAAATATTCTTTCATATTTCACATGACCTATCCACGTGACAACGTAGGACAGAAACAACAACGACTATTTGATATTTATGCGCCGCGTCGCAATGCGTTGCGATGTCACGCTTGTCGCTTACGTAGGACAATGTCATACATTCACCATTCTATTCAACAATACGTCAGCCAACAAATTGTCACTTATCTAGGGGGGCTGGTCAGTCTATGGATAAGTTTCGAGCACCATCTGCTTTACTAGATGGCGCTGGTATCACCACAAGTAATTATCATCTAAACGTTGTTCCGGGTATCTTTCTCATCATCCGGCTTTCACCTCGGGAGAGGGAAAGGAGAAGCCTACTCCGTTCCCTGCTTTTGGTTTGCTTATATGACTCTGATGGGAGCGACTGGTATCTGACCTCCCAATCCCGAGAGGAAAACCGGTGCCAGAGTGGACAAAACCCAGTCCTAAAAACACAAAAGTAATTTTACTCTTCTTCATCCTAGCGTTATTCCTAGTACCATCCGAAGTTTTTACCTCGGAGTCTAGGGTCCACTTTTAAAATAATTTTAGTATAAACACTAACCGCATAATTTACTACTGTACAGTCAGCGTCAGAGAAAACAGACCCCTTCAATACTTAAAGAATATCGCCGCCTGCGCCGGTCGTGTCACATGACTCACGAATGACGTCACGTGATGCGATCGTCGCTGAGCTGCAGCCTTTTATTTGTAATTTTTCTGATATTTTTCGTCTTTCGACTCAATTATTGTATACCAAGATACAATATACTCACAAAAAGATGCCACATTAATTTATGTGCTATTTGAGGATACGAACCCGCGTCTCCAGCGCCAGCCGATCACTTAGACTAAGCCTTATACCACTACGCTATCGGTTCACTTGATAATAATGGCGAAAATATGAATAACATTACTCCTATTTTATCGAACAAAGTTGATTACGGTGTAATTTTCTAGCCTTAAGGTTTAAATTTCAACTACACCATGTGATAATAATAACTGCTCAATTGACTAAAAGATAAGGTTGAAATTAGTATAGATTTCTCGTTTAGTTCAATATTGTTGCACTACCGTCATGTTTTACTTCAAAAACTTATCTGCTGTATGAGCTGCGGCTATAGTATTTTAATATCTGTGACAGCGCGCTAAGGTTGCAATTAGATTACTTCTATTATTTACTAAACTGTGATTGAAGGTAACTTTATAATTCGTGGTAATTTGCATTGGTGTTTAATATTGTTTATGCAACAAGCCTATCTTTTCTTACAAACCTATTTATTAGGTATGACCTACTATAAAATTTGATTCCTTAAATAATAAACAACAACAGACAAAAAGTGCTTATGAGAATAAAAAAATAATTATATGAATATAAAAAGAACTTTGTGTGCGAGGATTTGAACCCCCGCTTACCGTATCCACAAAGCATCGGTCATAACCACTAGACCAACATTTCATATACACAATGCTTCAAAAAACTTCAACAAGCTAACAAGGCTAACAAAGACAATAAAAAAGACAAAGAAATTTTATTGTTTTTCTATCTGAGCCACTGCTCATGCGTGAGAGAAATAAATTATGTTTTACTCATGGTTCATTACCTACATAAATATAGTGGACATCACAAGACATGAACCGATGTAATTTCAGTTTATTAAATTATATCTGCCAAACCTTCCAAACCTTAAGGTTATAATACTCGTGGTATTTAGTGACCAATGTCAAGATATAATTAACTATCCTGGACCAATAAACTCGTACTTTAGACACAGTAATTGGTTAGTAAAAAAAACGGCGTGAAAAACACGTTTTATGTGAGTAAGCTAATGTCAATATTGTTCTTTAGACTGTCAATGTGTGTATGTCATGGGATGTATGTATAATTGTAAATGTCAACTTATACTGAAGTAGTAACCATTTTTTAGCATGCTAATTTCATTAAAATTTGTGTTATTTTTCAAAGCTTGCAACATTTTTATGCAGTAAATACAAACTACTGCAACAAGTCACGAGAACATGTCTTTCTACACTAGTTTATCAAAGAAAATCAACTTTTAAAAGTGTAATTATGCAAGCAAAATAATGTCAAACGCATAAAAGGGGTAAAGTTAAAGGAAAAGTAAAAAGTCTTTGTTGAAAACACAATTCACATGCAAAAACCTTATTAAATTCTTGATGGCGTAATTTTTAAGTGCATTTTATATATTTTCATGCTGTAAAACTGGCAATTTTGTACTGGAAATCACTAGTAAAGAGGCAATTAAGCAAAGCTTGTGGCAATAATTTTCATGCCGGAAAAATGTGACGCTTGCTTTACTTTTAAAAGTGCTTTTATAGCTCGTAAGTGTAAGCTTAATAATATAGGTAATGATTATGTAAAACGCAAGGAAATGGAACTATTAACATTATTAAAATCTGAAGATTATTACTGCCAGGTTTTGGTTTAATTAAATTAGTGTAGTTAAGATACGTATTCATCATTGGTATTTATACAAATCGTAGGGTAAGTTGTATCAGGTAAATGCATGATTTAACTTCGCTAAAGAGAGTTCATTTCAATCTGTCAGAGAGTCTTCCCCTCGGACATAACCTTTCCTGAATCAGGTTGAAGTCCCTAAATAGTGATAGGGATCAGGTTGAATTAATCCCTCTTTTCTTGTTCCTCACGATCTACTCTCGCCGGTCTGCTGGGATAAATTTCTTTATAGAAATAAGCAGTACCAATGTACCAATTTTCAACTTCCATTGTATGTATATTGTTCTTCGTGTGCATAAATCTTAAATTAAAAATAAGTACTAACTTCGAACACAAGTCGGCCGTAGCAGAGAGAATCGGTCTAGGTGGGGTTTCTCAGATGACGCGTATCTACGGTGTGATTGTGGAGGACCCACCTACTAACATGTGCTGCATGCCCATCTACCTGTACACCTGAGGACCTTAGGAGTGCCTACGAGGACGCGATCCAGGTAGCAACAATCAGCCGACCCAATTACCTTTCGATCTGGCCCTCTTCCGATGTGGGGCCCAAAATTTTCTCGATAACAATGAATTTAGATATGTGTTCTTTTGTAGATAGTGAGATGCTATAAAACTTATTATTTTTCTATAAATTTTAAAAAATGTCACAGCAATGTTCTCCAAATACTCTTCATAAAATTTCTCGTCAGAAATTCATTGTTTCATGTTATCGACAGTCACTTATATAGCACGAAAACTTTATAGTTTGCAAAAATTGACTGGCCCGAGCCTGCAGTAAAATATTCCGAGGATCATTTGTATTCATTGAGTATTGTTCCACTTTACACATGGAATACAATGAAAACTTTCATCCGATATTAGTTTTCAATTTTCCGAACCATCTCATTTGAACCTGAATATGAAACATTGTATTCAGAAAAAAATCGGAAGCAATATTTTGGCCAACGAATTTTGTAAAGTGAAGCATGTACCGTTTATTTGAACTGGACAATTTGAAAATTTTTGATGAATTTTGTATAAATAAAGGCGTTCAATTTGTTCCTAAATTGACTTTTTAGAGACGGTAGGGTAAAGGTAAAGTTATCTATTAATTTATATTTATATCAAAACTGGTTAAGAACGACTATAATATGGGGTTCTTCAAGTAGGTGGGCCGTGTGCTTGTCTGCCACCTAGTAATAAAAGAACACCCTTGTATAGCTTAAAAAAATAATAACATCCTTCAAGCGGAGCGTGAAAAAGCGTCTGTTGAGGCCGTCAAGGTACTCAGCATCTGAAATGGTGATCCTTATGATCCGAATTTCACTCTAGTTTCGTACCACCAAGCAGGGTGTAGTCAATTGACAGTTTGTATGTACCTATCACTTCACTACATATTATAAAACAAAGTCGCTGTCACTGTCTGTCCGTCCCTATGTATGCTTAAATCTTCTAAACTACGCAACGGATTTTGAAGCGGTTTTTTTTTAATAGATAGAGTGATTCAAGAGGAAGGTTTAGATGTATAATACATGCATAATATTGTAGGGAAACACTGATAAATTTAGAGATAATACCACGCGGGCGGAAAATATGGCGGTACGAAGTTCGCCGGGTCAGCTAGTATACCTATATAAAAAAGTCGGTCAAGCGCGAGTCGGACTTCTAACTTTTTCTCCCCCTCTTAGTTTGACTTCTCGTATTGGGTTGCAGGTTAGGTTGACTGGGACTGGGTTCATTATGAGACCCCAAGAAAACCAAATAGGTAGGTATGCTCAACGTCAACCAGAAATAAAAAGAGTTATACCATAGAAAATATGAAATAGAAAATATGGCGGTACGAAGTTCGCCGGGTCAGCTAGTATACCTATATAAAAAAGTCGGTCAAGCGCGAGTCGGACTTCTAACTTTTTCTCCCCCTCTTAGTTTGACTTCTCGTATTGGGTTGCAGGTTAGGTTGACTGGGACTGGGTTCATTATGAGACCCCAAGAAAACCAAATAGGTAGGTATGCTCAACTTCAACCAGAAATAAAAAGAGTTATACCATAGAATAATAAATCACTACAGTGATACACTAGAACATTTAGTTTAGGTCCGCACAGATTTTTGTCATGTGTCTAGTAAATTACGCTTCTATGCCTATTCTATCAATATGGCGTGAAATGTGGCGTTTTTCTGTATGTAGGTATTGTTCGTGTTCTGAATTAATGTTTTTCTTTCTTTCACACTCAGAAATGTTTGTGATCGAAGAAAATATACCAATATTAAATTCGTCGATTCAAAGCCAAGAATAACAATTTTTGTGGGCGACACAAGTCTTACAAATATTGTAAATGTAGGTATTGTGTAAAATAGTTGATAGTAGAAAGGGTTCGAGTCCTGACCCTTGCACTACCGACGTGCACCTAAATCAAGCAACTTAGTAGTAGCTTAACTACAGAAGATAACGGAAACACAGGTTATTTCAAATACTAGAATTCATTAAAAAAATATTCTTGAGGAATTTTTGAGGAGAATTTGGAACGCTTCAGGTGGGTCAGTGGTCAGAGCATTTCGCTGTAAGGGACTGGTCCCGGCTGGGTGATTCACTTTTTCCATTCATAATCGACTTGAATAGCCAAGCATACTAATTGATTTAAAATTTCGTTCAAGAAATGTTCTTTCCTTTTCGAGTCATCAATTTTATCTCCACCTCATCAAAAACCTAGTAAGTTCTTTGATATCATATTCACAGTTAGTAGATCAAGCATAGTGAAGATCAAAGACGATGAAGACAGTGTTTGCCGCGGGAAATGATATCCATTGAAACTTACAAAGGAAATCTGTTTGCATAGTGCTTCGAGACTTTAAAGTGTACCCACCGGCACACATACACACTGAATAGTGTAGACTTCTTTTAGTTCGTAAGTACTTGTAATTGTAGTTTCACCTTCTAGTGCAATGATTGGAGATGGGATTAAATATATATACCTAAGCAGGTAATTACGGACAAAAAAAAGGTAGATACTATATACAGATTCAGTCAGAGTGCGAAGGATGTAAAAGATACTAGAAATTATTTTCAAACCAAACTGCAGAATCACATTACTGAGTCAAAAAAATATATAGAGAATGTATCGACTACGGATATGATTTGCTGGTAGTCCCACTGATAGGACTACGGATAATTTGATTTGCCCGCGGTTCGAGAAACACGCAAAAATCATGGGCAACAAAACTATTTTACAGTCGAGAATGAAATTGCTGAACACTATTTGATACTGTTGCAAGTTTGCGCGAATATAATTGCCGATCGATCGATCTTTATTTTAAAATAGGTCATTCCCCTTTGGTCCATACCCCGTTGATGACAATGATTTTAGTAGTTGATAAATAAGAATTTGTATTACACTTATAAGACAGTAAAAGACTCATACATAGGCACAAAAATGAAGGATAATGTTTGTTGGTGTGCTCTGCAAACATAATACTTTTGTTGCGTGTAGCTACATTGAACGAAATAACTTCCACTGGTTTCATAATAAAAGGAAAATGTCGTGAGAAAACAAACAAACATGGGTTTCAGCTGTATCATTGTTGTTGCGTATAAGACATCTCTATTATATAGGAGATATTTTTTTTTTTTTTTTTTATACCACTTAGGTGGCAGACAAGCACACGGCCCACCTGATGGAAAGTGGGATTTTTGTAGTTTTCTGTTCTAAATAAATTTCTAATACTTCAGGAAATGTTACCAATAGCATATAGCATGGTACATCAATATATTCATACACCTAGACTTTAGGCAAGCGATTTTGTTAATAGTTAAGAATGAGACGTGACGTAATTAAAAAGTTTATAGGTATTTTGCATATAAATAAAACAAATTAAACTCCCAGGGATCGAAATGTCCCGGGTTCGATTCTTGGCCATTACCTACTGGCAATGATAACAGATTCATATAAGAATTTCATTAGAACCGTAAACATTGGAATTGTAATAAAATATAATTTATTACAGTTAAAACAAATGTAAATCATTATATCCCACTTTATCTCGTGATATAATCAAGGATGGCAACATAAAGCTACAATCATATTATGTATTTTGAAACCATGCGTTCTGGATAATAGTCTACCCATGGAGAAGGAAATGATAGATAATACTTAATCATACTTAATGATACTTAATGATACTTAATCATATTCTGTTCTCCGTGAGTCTACCAAACATAAATACCTACATTTAAACCTTTCTTCGTCCAAACTTGTTTACCGTTTCCAAAGCTAACTACTTGACTGGAACTCATAAAAATGAAATTGGATTTCAATAACTGGCGACTGTAAAATATATACCAAACAAACCATAAAGAAAATTTATGTCAGCGTATCAGGGCAAACTGTAGTAGTAGATAGTTGGGGCCTAAACCCTAATAAATAAACATGAAGATTTGACCGTAATATCGCTACGTATTTCAGGACCTATAATATATGAAGAAGGAGATAGCCGTTCGTGTGGTATTCGGTTTAAGTTTAATACGTTATTACTTGGACTTACAGGAATAGGGCTGTTTTCCATCTGACTGTAAGCCACAGCTCATGCCCAACGAGTGCCCGCTTGACGGCAATAGGCTCGCTCCCTATTCCGTGGAAATGTATGTGTTAACTGATAATACACCTTCGGGAATTTACAGGTATGAATATATTACCTCAAAGTGAAAGAAGTGTGAATATAATGTATGTAAGTTTTAGTAAGGCTATTATCCTCAATAATATCTAACAAGAAACATATAATTTTCTTCGTAGTTTAATAAACAATTAAAGTAAATTAGACAAGGATAATCGCCACACTGTTTATCTTGAGCCTAGAATAAAGTGAATTTATTCAATTTATTCTAGAAATTCGTCCACTGACAAAAATCGTCATAAAAATGTATGTCACGAAGGAAAACGTCGACGCCTGCAGTATTGAGGTTGGATGCTATCCAAATTCAATGGTTGGTGCCTGCTCAGCCGAAATCAATTTTATATTAGAAACTACTATTACTATTGCTGTGACAGATAATATAGTGTACGTGATAGTATTTTTTATTCTGTACAGGCAGCATCAGATCTATCTTGAATACAAATTTTCAAAATGATCTTAATAGCAAGGTACTATTAGATATAATATATTAGACATCCACTGTGGCGTAGCGGTAGCGAACGCAACCGGTACGCAGGGGTTTGATCCCCGCTCAGTGAAAATATTTGTATGCATGAATATGGGTATTTGCATTGGTCTGGTCGGAGGAGAGCATGTTAAGCCGTCGGTCCCGGTTGCCAGTTAAGCCGTTGGTCGCGGTTGCCAGACGAATATCTATGGTAGTCGTTACGGGTAGTTGGAGCCCTAAAAAGTTCAACAACAACGGTCTAGCTGCAATACTTCGATATCGCCCAATGTCACCATTAGGTTATCACCATTAGGGAAACTATTGAGGTCTAGCCAAAACCGCAGTTAGACTTGTAAAACGAACCCCAAACTCCGAGGTGAAAGCTTCGGATGCGACTGGGAATAAGCGCTAGGATGAAGAAGGATGAGGTATTATCCTTCGATACTAAAGGTGTGTACCAAATATCAAAACAATCAGTCAACATGAAGGGGGAATACCAAGGTATTAAGATAATTTTGAGTGCTTTGTTCGTCAAGATCGATCTGATGCTGACTGTACCTAGTTCCTTGTTATACCGATATAATTGAAAAAGCCACGAACGTTTTCACAATTGACTGGAGTTGTATAGGAGACTAATTTATTGTAAGCTTCAATATCATCACATTTTTAGTACCTATCGCAATTTTCTTATTGCGTACTGAAATTTTAGTACCTTTAACCAATTTTATCGCGATTTGTTTGACGTTATTTTGTTATTCGCACTGATCTCGAAGTATTGATTGCTTTTTACCCGCCAAAGGCTTCGCAAGGTCGAAAAACAATTAATACGTCAGTGTAAATAATAAAATAACAAGAATTAAATCACGATAGAATCCGTTGAAAATAGTTTAACATTCGCATAAACTTTCGACAGTAACAAGTACTCACCAAGATTATTATTTCAAGACAAGCACTAACTATTCTTACGTTTATGTGGGGGATATTTCATGAAATATGAAGCGCAAGTAACCGTTGTTGGTTTGAGGAAAACATGATTCTATGTGAAGAGTTTTTTGTTTCCTAATCTTTTATTGAGAGAGACCAGAGAAGAAAAAATGTTTCCGATTTTTTTACGTATGAGTGATAATTTAGATTCTAATCTGGCAAAATGTTAAATAGCTATTTTGGGAAAAATAATCGCATTAGCAGTACGGACACTGAAAAACGCGTTTAGTATAATTGGTAATAGACTAAATAATATATGTACTTGTTTGAGGTTTTACAGGCAAGAGGAGGACCTATAAATATAAACCTTATTTAAAAATATAAACTATAATCTTTACCTTATTATTTCTAGTCCGTCTCAGAAGATTCAACCTGAAAACAAATAAAAGAACTTTTAGTACACGAGGAAACATGAAGGAACCATATTTATAGCTTTAATTTTAAAACAGAGTGTGGTATTATGTAAACAAATTTAATAAAGGTCGTTATATATTACGTACGTTATAAAAGAAGTATATTTTTGAATGCTTAAAAGCTTTTTTAAGGGAAAAACGCCATATTACTTCATGCAAGAGTCGGGAAGGAATGAAAATTGTGGTACATAAATATGAAGGTTCTTTTCTTCTACACTTTTTGGTCTATCGCATAATATATTGAAGTTACATACAAACTGGTCGTACGGTGGCCTTACTAGTTAATACAATAGGCAATAAAACCTTCGCCTAATTACTAATTGCTTATAGGTACTGTTGATTGATGGCACTTTGTGGAACTTGCTACGTTTATTGAATAATATACTTGTGCTTTTCCCCTACATTTTATTATTCGACCTGACTGGTTGCGCCTCACAGTATTCTCAAAGGGTTAAATTGTCGGTTATACTTATAACTTATAAAGATACAATATTTTACATGTAGGTAGTTTTAAACTGTGCTTACTAGCTTCACATTTTTTCCCAATATTTGGGGAAACATAAATATTTAAATTTGCCTAAAATGTTGTGTTTAAAAAAATATTAATTGAAAATGAGATTGAGAATGCCGTGAGGCGACATCAGTCAGGATGAAAAATAAAATAAAGTGGCAAAGTACAAGTGTCTTATTCAATAATTACTAATAGTCGTAGAAAACTAGAGCATCATATAGATCAAAATGTTCAGTCATTATGCAAATTGAGACATGCTAATTATTCAATTTTTTTTAATTATCAGAATGTGATTCATTGTATTCTTTAGTGTAGTTTATTTCAAAGGATTCTTGGATACTTTTTCATAATTTGCTGTATTGTCTTGATGGTACAGGTAAACTAGGTCAGCGATGATTGCCTTCAGAGACTTATCACGTAATTAAGAAAATAACTTAGTTTTAATTAACTTTTTCAATTAAATACTATTTTTTTATTTCTTATCACTATCATCACTACATATTATAAAACAAAGTCACTGTCGCTGTCTGTTCGTCCCTATGTATGCTTAAATCTTCAAAACTACGCAACGGATTTTGAAGCGGCTTTTTTTAATAGATAGAGTGATTCAAAAGGAAGGTTTATATGTATAATACATGCATAATATTGTAGAGAAACACTGATAAATTTAGAGATAATAACACGCGGGCGGAAAATATGGCGGTACGAAGTTCGCCGGGTCAGCTAGTATTTATATAATTTATGTTTATGATATAATATTCTACCTTCTGTACATGGACATGTACTCGAAATATTTGCTTTTTAGTAGAATTTTCATGGTTTAGCTTCGCAATTGAACCCGGCAACTGATGTTGCTGGTTGTACCTACCAGTGGCGATGTATTTTCAAAGGTGAAACCGGTATGGTAAGGTCTTACCTCTTATAGAACGACCATAGCACACACTTAAATATCTTTACCACGGCTTTCCTATAAAGAGCAAGCCGGCAGGAATCGGTTTATATGCAGCATGCTCCAATGATACATAATTTCTTTTTCTAGAAAGGACGGGAAAATATTCTGTGAAGTCCCTCAATAAGTGTTATGCGATCAAAAATATATATAAATATAGACATTTGTAAGAGACATTTTTTTTATCACCCTAAGTGCGGTTCTACAATTTTTATAATGGTTTGTGTTGTGGAGTTGTATGAGTGGATGCCTACGGCAATTTCCTATTATCGTACTGATCGCCAAAGGCAACGGTCTCACCCCATACTTTACCATCAGGAACGGTCGCGTAATATGCGCTATAAGTTTCTTTTCATGGACGCACAATTTGATGAAAGATATTGCTGCCATGGTTTTTCTTATACCATTTAGGTCGCAGACAAGCACATGGCCCACCTGATGGAAAGTGGTTACCGTGGCCTGGGTGCTGCCGACTCTTTAAAAACAGAGAGATTCTGTGCCGAAGAAGACAAGCATGGCAAGCCTTTGGTCTTACCACTGACAGCATAAAACCTCACTAGTGAGCTCTGGCTACCCTACTCACTGCATGCCGTGAACACAACACGAGGTTATTATACCTGACTCCATCCGTCGTGTCCTGCCCTCCATTTTACTTGATGCAATCACTTTGATTTTTTATAATACCAACTACAAATTACCGTATACACTTAAATGGAGAGAAAATACAAAATATTAAACCTATAAACCAATCGTAATTGCTAATTTATTGAAAAAAAAAAGCCGATACTGGCAGGATTTCGAACACTGAAGTCGTGTGTGTATTTAAAAAAACAAAAGAACATAGAAACGTGTATCTACATTCGAAGATGCTTACGTAAGTAATTAACAAAACAAAACCATACAATCTACTTCATATTCATAATACCTAGCTAAAAAACAACACGCTGAACGAAAAAAAAAAAAACATCCCAAAGAACTCGCCAACACTTTTCATTATGCACGTAACTCACTATGACTAACATAACCCATAACCCCATATAACAAGTGGAACACCTAAAACATCACTGGGAAGTAAGGAACATATTACATGTTATAGGTAAGATAAAACTGTTCCGGATGCATTACTTTACTCACTGGATGAGACAGCATTTTGGTGTAAAAGAAAGTGAGTGTTTAGCTAGCTTTTGTAAGTTAAAAGTTAACTTTTTGCAATCGTTGAGCATTTATATTTTAGGTATATCACCTATGTATTAATTAACGCAAGTAACAATGCTTCGCTTGATTTAGTACTCTCAGATAACTTTCACTTCCAACTATGAGATAATACTTAACCATGTTTAATCTCGCCGCGACCACGGCTACTTATAAGCAACTAAAACGACGGAATCAGTGAAAAAAAAAATGAGAATTCGGTAACAATAGTTCTTTAACAATAACTATTACAGTATATTTATTTTATGCCTCTAAATAAGTAAAGAAAAAATCCAATTAGAAACGCGGTAGTAGGGACAAATTACATAAATAATGGTTTTCACCTACTACAATTAGTCAAAAATAAATAAAATACCACTTAAATCATTACAACGATGCAGTACAAATAGTCCAATGCACATAGCAATGACAAAACGTTTGATTTCTAGCTCTCAAGTGTTGCATTCATGCATAACTCAGTATCTTCAGTATACTGAACACAGCTGGTTGAAACACATGCATTACAGTCTACTTTTGAACGTGAGCTGGCAAGCGGAATTGTAATAGTAGCAAGATGTCAGTCCGTGAACATGCGAATTGCTGTCTGCTGTCCAACTGTATGTTACTGACTTAGAAAATGGTAATGCCATAGTCACTTCAGATTATGGCGTGTTATAGATATTATATGACAACTATTATAGGTCAGTGTGTCGAAAAGCTATCTTGTTAGCTCCCTGGTATAATTTGCGTGCATTCTTAGGTCTTGCGACGAAAAAAATGCTCCTTAGGTTTTTAGATTTGTTTTTTCATTGCGATCAATATTTATGTGCAATTTCAAATTCTTTAAATGCATACTTGCTGACCTGATTGAACACTTTTATTCACTTGTGAACTTGATCAAATTCTTACCGCTTTATTCTGTTCACTTTTCCTGAAACAATTCCCATCGGACCTCCCAACCCTGAGGGAGAAACCTACGCCAGATTCTCGTCCGATGTTTAGCAGGTGCACCGACTTGCAGAATTGGATTGAGCGTCAAAGAATAAGTAGGGCAATGTACACCTTATTTTGTTCACTACTATTAACTAGTATTATATCTTTGTAAAAGACATTCATAAAAAATCAGATTTCAAATTTTTGCAACTAAATTTTCAACATTTAAAATGCTTACCGTACCGCTTCCATTATACCCTGTTCTTTGCCCCTACGGTTACCTACAGACCAATAATAAAGATTATGTATTACACCCCTGTAAGATTTCGAACAAGGGATGATTGGGGCGCGGCGCTATCTGGATGTGCTGGCCTCGTAAATGTGGCACCCCCATATTGAAAATGACTGGGGTAGCGAAAAAATTTGGTTGATTATTATTTGATGGCTTCTGTTAGTAATTTTTGTTAGTAAGATGAACGTTGTAGGGTGTACCAAAATTTTTAATCAGGAAATTTATGATATTTGTTGGGAGGTTTTTATGAATAAACAATTTTTTGTTACTTTTATAATGTTAAGCAAAGCCAAAAAATCTTATAGGTATTATAACAATAATCTTAGTAACTATTATGTATTTTCATCGTTTCAGCTACACTGCAGCTTGTTCTTGATTGAAATATCATAAGCATAAGTAGGTAGATGTTTATAACGTGAATATGACTTCTGAAAAGTGGCCGAAACGATAGACTAAAAGTAAATAATAACAAATAAATCGCGATAGAATCTGTTAAAAAGTGGTTTTATTTCAATAGATATATGATATTTTATGAATATCTTGAACCAAACCTAACAGAATGCAAACCCCAAATATTTTACATACCTACTATTACTTAACTACCTGCATTCAACTACTTCGAAGTTAAATAAGAAAATAACTATAAAAACAAATTCATCTAAAAATAAATATTTTGTTCAGCAGGTTTCCTCATAAGTAAACAGAATCCCAATACCAATCCTTCAAAGTCCCAATTCCACAAACTCCACAAACTCGACTGAATGAATAAACTTAGTTCCATATCAACTCGCACAACCGTGAAATCTAATCTCGAGCTTATATAACTTAACCGCCTAATTATAAGTTTGCACATTTACTCACTTTATACCCTAAAACTCACAATTTTCACGTAAATATGATTTATAAGCCACACATTTAAACTAAACGCGTTGGTCGGTCCAAAACCTTTTCACCTATTACAAATATTTAGTCAATAAACTGCTACTACTATTATAGCTCTTAATCCTACGGTAATAAATCAGAATTTACTTTGGTTAATGTTGATGCATAGAATTGAAGCTTAGTGAGCGCGACCACAATATTATGTAGCTGAAATTGGACAACCGATGTTATGAAGCCTCATAATGGTAAGGCTTAACTATAAATTTGAATAATATTTAGCGCTAATGACGTATGGTAAATCACCAGGGTCCTGTAATTTAAATTTGTAGTAAATAAAAGGACACTTTTAAGTGCTTCATGAGGTTAAATCACAGCACTTGTGAATAAATTATAAAATAGTATCGTTTGAGGGTCAAAAATTAACATAATATCTAACCCAAAGCAATTTTATTTGACACTATTTTATACTATCTACTTATTAGGATAGAATCGGACTCTTCAGATAGTAATTGGTTACTGTGGCTTCTGAATGATTGCATCTCTTAAGGCGGCCACCCACTAGCAGTTTATCGAACGACAACCGGATGATATCGGTCTGTCAGTTCATCGCAATAGCCCACACACTTACAGTTTTGTATACGATTTTGGACTGACGGCTAATATGTGTGTGGCCGCTTGACGATTTCGGTCAGCAAAGACAGTTAAAGGCTGGACAGTCTATGGCCGTCGGCATTTTATACCTTTTTTATCGTGCGAAAAATCCCCACGGATACCTCCCCCGCCGGAACCGGAGGAGGAGGTTATGTCGGACTCGAACCGACTAAAACGCAAGCCGTCTGTGGGCCGTCAGTTGCCGGAGGTGAGATTGTCGGAGCCATATCCTTCGCACCCCGGCCAACCCAAGGCCATATCTCTCGATCTGGCCCTCTTCCGGTGTGGGGACCACGGCGGCATTTTATACTTAATAACATCAGACTAAAAGAATAAAATAATGTTATTATTTTAGTCTCAGGTAATAAAATTATGATGACATTGATGACATAAGGACTGCAGGCCGCCGGACAGACGAAAAACTGCAGGCGGGCTGTAAGTGGGTGGCCGCCTTTAGGTGTTATTTGCGTGTCGCGACTTGTAGAGGGAAAGAGGGGAAAAAAAAACTATGATCGAGGCATTGAAGGAAATTTGAAAACTGTAACGATATGCAATTTTTGTTGAAAGTGTTGAAAAGTTAAACAGAATCTCAAATTTTTATTTGTTTGATTTTTATTACCTTTAATTATTTTTTCTAGAATTAATCATTTCAGTCGGTCGATGTCGGTTATGGCAACACACAAAAGGTATGTCCTTTCCTAATCTCTAGTCATCTCTACAAATGTTACTGAAATAGGTTCAGTGATTTAAGCGTGAAAGCATAAGAGGCAAACAGATAGATATTCGTCATTATGTGGTTATCAGTATTTATCATTATTATTATGGATGGTACGATAATAAAACATAATATAAATATCTAATGATTTATTGAAACATACACACCATATATTTCTAACGGATGAAATTCAGTCGATTAACTGCTTAGTTAGCAAAATAACCTGGCAGCCGAAGTAAGCTGATTATTATTTATTGGATAACACGATAAGCCGGTTCATGAATTGGAGTATCGAGCCTTTATCTATTATATACCGACAGTACATGTTATTGAGCGTTGTTAATAATAAAGTATCGATACCCTTATGATGTTTCAGCTTGTACCTATAGTTATATAGTTTTATGTTATTTAACGAAATACAGAGTAACTTATTATCTTTATTAATTGATATTATTCTAAATTCTAAAGTACCGCAAATTATACAGTTTTGTGAATTGTACGGTCGCCTCACACTATCAAGTTTTTAAACTATATTTAAATTGAAATTAATCGATTTTAGTTAGTGAGTTGTGTACAATTACTTTTGTCACAGGTTTACGTTTTCTGGCATGTTAAAAACTGAGGTTATCTTTGGTACTTTATTTATAGCCTTTTATAGCGATAAAAGGCTATAAATAAAGTACCAGTAATTGTAATAGCAATTACCATTACTGTTTTTATACTGTGTGTGACATACGTGTATACTTGTATTAGGAATCTAGCCATATTAATCATTAATATACCTATTGTAATTTAAACCGGAAAAAATTAACAATCACTCGTAGTTTAATAAGTTTTATAAGTTTTGAAATCACATGTTTTAACAACTTAATTCTACTGAATCAGGCGTCAGGTTCGATATGGTTACTATAACATACGATATTTTTACATAATGAAGTCAGCAAACAGCTGTCTAATAAGCAAAGGGTTGGGGGTTATAAGCGCTTGCAACAGCGCGTTACTGCCTTTATATCCCTCTCCAAGGAGCTCTAGTGACCGTACTTATCGGCAGAAGCACAACAGTAAGTCGGTATTACTGTTTAACTGCGATTATCTGTTTGGTGAATATTCTTACATCTTTTGGGCTCAACCTTTGAATGGAAAAATTCACTATATCTCACTTAAAAATATCACACAAACATGCACAAAACTTAAAAATTCTAGTTTTTACAGCGATGAAGTGTGAGTACACTTTCTCATAATTTTTCAATTTCGTATGTTCTACTTTAGAATAAACATTTTAGGAAGTTGTCGTTCTAAGCGTGAGGAATCTAACTCTACATAAAGTTTGAAATCATTAAACTACTATTACATCAACAAAAAAAAAATACAACGAATTTAATTTAGTGCGAAAATATTTTTGTCGTTTATATTGTTTCGAGGCCATTCGGCACTAAAATTTTACATACCGGCACTAAAACTTTACATTAAATAGTAAACAAAATTTAAAATATTGTTACAATTTTTTTTCTGAAGATAATATTTTTATTTTATTTTATTTATTTCAATATTTAAAGATTTTTTTGTTTTGTTAATTTTCTGTAACTTCTAAGTGCGACTGTATTACGTAAACATATTTTTCATCCAAAATTTAGGAAACTTGTGTATTATTCTTAACTAAAATTATATTTGTTCCCAAAAATAGGAAATGGTGACTATCCTTAACGCTTTATGCCTACTGACATAAATCTTGTCTCAATTCCACAAGAAACTTATTGCGGTAGAATTCACTTACTAAAATAAAAGGATAATTTTTTTAGTAATGGCCAAAAAAAAAAACAGAATTTATTGACGGTACTGGTTTTTGTAACCCAATTTGGTTTTCATATTTATGAACCTTTTAGACACTTAGAAGCTACGGTCTAAACCTGCTTGACTAGTTTTATTGGCCAATTTACAGTCTCTCGGGAATTCGGAGTCTAGTTTAGTGTTTTATACATAAATTCGTCTTAATCGTGGGTTCTTTTTATTTCAATAAATAGAATAATTTTAATTTCATTGCAGTCACAATTTATTTCAGGTTTAAGCAAGTATAAAACTTTTACTATTCCTTTTCTGGATCACTGGGTTATTTGTATTCATAAAATTTTGCTAGAAAGCTAATAAGATGTACCTAAATCAAGAAAGGAATAGCATATTTGGTAAGAAGTACTTTTCAGAGCAACTCAACGCTGAGATGAGTATTCTTTTTTTAACAAAAACAGGTTAACTCAATCGAGACGCACCACCCTATAAGTTAATAGGTTAAGTTAATAGTATTTGACAAACAACACCAAATACACACACTTTTGCTGAATGTACACCGAACACAAGTAGTCCATGCGCCACAAAATAAAAATAAACAAAGGTTACAAAAGAAAAAGTTATCCAAACGGGAAGACATAATATCACTGGCTCTCTCCAAATATTTTTGTAATTATCATTTTTGGGATTCGAACCAAAAACCTACTTAAAAAAATACGGAAGAAATACTTCGAAAACGTTTCCTTGCGATTATAAGCGCTATAAAGGACCAATCGAGAACTTAAAAATACGTTCATAGCCATGAAAAAGTCCACTTCATTTCAAGTTTTTATAGTCTAACCTAAGTTAAGAAATCCCAAAAACAACAATTACCATCAAAAATATTATGTGGTTTCAAACGCTCAACTAACAAGAACCAGTATTATTTGACCTCCCTATCCTTTTATTGTAGTACCAATCTTTTCTTTTCTTCTGGTATCAACACAAACTGGTCCCAATATATAGGTAAAACAGCCCTCGCTTGCTTTATGATAGCTGAATATCTTTTTTAGTATAACTCTGAGTTCTATTCATGTTTTATTATTGAGAAAAATATTTCTTTGTGTTTGAGAAAGAAAATGTTGTGCGGTCAAAATGTAAGCAAGCAATGAAATCCTATATAATGCAATATTTTACATTACGAATGTACACATGTATTAATGGATAATGTACCTACACTCCTACTAAATAAGATTTTTCTTCATGCTAGCGTTAATCCCAGTCGCATCCGAAGCTTTCACCTCGAAGCCTGGGGTCCTCTTTTTCCAGTCTGTCTGTGGATTTGGCTGACCTTCGATATTTTTCGTGAAGCGCCTACCATCTGACTTATATAGCAAGTGTGACTTCATTTATTGAAAAAGCTTTCATACCTTGACAGGGCTAGTATCTAGTTTAATAACCACGAGATAATATTATATACTAGTAGAAGTCTAGCGGTGTCGTACAAGGCGACTAAGGGATAGGGCTGTTTAACATCAGACAGATTTATACAGCCCAGACTCAGCCTATACATGGCTCGAGCCAACAATAGTGCCCGGAAAACGGCAATAGGCTTACCCCTATTACGTGGGACCTAATACAATGATTGGTGAAATGTAGGTGTTAATTCATCTCTGCCTAAACCTCCGGGGATAAAGGCGTGATTGTATGTATGTATGTATGTAGTACAAGTCTATTAAATGCGAAAAAAAATAAGTTAGCAAGCTCTAAAATTTAATAAACCACGGGTACTCGTGTCATGTGATGTCTTTTAACTTGGTTTAGAACGCTAAATGAGGGTCAAAAGTTATGTCATCAAATTTAACGTTTTTAGACCCCAGGGCGAACATTGTATTAGACTACGTAATTTTTTTGTAATTTTAAAATTGACTTTTTAAAAGGTTTTACTTGATCTGGCAGGCAAATGTTAAACCTCTAGCACCAGCATAACTGGCACTTGCTGACTGGCGGTGCTATTGTGGTATAATAAATAAATAATAATAAATATAATAATAAATAAGTGTGCAATAAAGAGTTATATTTCTATTTTATACATCGCCCATTTATTAACAAAAAAGAAACTCAAGATATTGATTATTGATACTATTTTGTGTCACTTTTAGAGTCCACATACTCGTAGTATGTAGGTACAATGATTGCAACAGTCGGGTTTGTTACACAGTGGCAATACCTACTTGTTACCTTTTTCTGAATTTTATTATAGTTTGAACAGACACAATTTGATTTGTAACAAGCTATGATAGGAAACAAACTATATTACGATAGTAAAGACACAAACATACTAGGTGTAAAAGGAGACGGGGACTTCTGGGCCAAAATTGTAATGAGTTGAGATATGACTTAAAAAAAGCGGTATTTTTTTCTATTTCAAAATATTAAAAAACCAGCTCAATTGAAAATCTTGAAGACGAGAAATCTTAAAACTAAATTTATTTCACTAGCAAAATAAAATATCGATTACTAAAAATTATTTAAACAATATTGCGTATTAAAACACTTGCATCACAATTTGATATTAAATCAATCAGAGTGAACAAAACTTAATCATAATAATAATAATAACCATTTAAAATACCAAATAAAAATAAATTCTGAATCGATTTCCGTTAATCGATTAATTATTTCTTGTGTTTATCAACTGTATTTTTAAGCTGTGACAGCTGACAGCTCCATTTTCTGTCAATCAGGCCCACGAATGTATGGAAGAGTATCCATCTCCTTTTGTACTTAGCATTATTTATTTTCTATTCCATCACTATAGTGTTCATATTGGAAAGTACATACGTACAAATTTTGCACTTAGCACGTTTGTTTTCCAGACCATAAATTTTAATATAATATGCTAACGTGTCTTTATCTCTTGTACCTAATTTTAGTAATTGAAAATTGTATCCTGAAAATTCTAATTTGAAGATCAAAGAGAGACTGGTGAATTTGCCAGCTCTTTATCTAGTTAACAATTCCTTTGATAGCTAAATAAATGAAGCTAGAATTTTCAGGAATTAATTCAAAATTAATTAAGTATTACTTCTTGTCAAACTACTATTTATTCAATAAACAGTTGTTTGTATATTAAAATATAAACGGCTAGAAATTAATCACTATAGTCATTTTAATGATACTAAAATCAACATGAAACTATTTGGAAATTGTTATATAACTTTCATATAATTATGAAAAAAAAAACACTCATTCTTGTATTCATTGTTGTGCAAGTACATAATGTATTCTCAACAGTTTAACAAGAAACCATCTATTTCCAGTAAATTACTTCAACCCTTAAGAAAACGAGTTAGGTACTTCTAAGATGTATAAGGGTTTTACCATGAATCTTACTTCTTTATTGTAAATACACAAGAAAATAAATACACAATCCGTGTATCCCGTTAACTGTATTTTGTGTATTTCTTGTATATACTTTGTGTATTTTTGTATATTTTTGTATTCATTTTATATTTTTTTTATTCCTGATTCATATTTTTTCATACAATTCATATTTATTTATTCGCATAATACTGTTAATAAGTTGTTCACATAAAATAAAATCAGTATATTGTGTTATTACCAGTAATACCATGCAAATATCACTGTATGGGACTCGTTGAAGAAGCCTTTGCATTGCCCTGTTGCTAGTAAATCTAGACGAAATCCAGTTCCTTCAAGGGTGGAAAAGCACAAACAACTCACCTGGAGACTTGGATGGATTTAGACAGGACCCGGCGACGAAACCGTTGTGATGATTGATCGGCCAGCTATCACGTAAACACACCCAATTTGCACTTTCACCGTATCAGTGGATTGATCGTAGATTTAGAACAGTCATTGAACTTCTAACGAGTGTATTTTAATATTTTATTCGGACCTCAGCTCAAACGTGTCCATTACGAATTTTCGAAGATTCAAAAGGGGCGAACTTTTTCTTGCCGCTAGAGGCGCGGGCGGCGCGCGGCACGTTCATTGGCCGGTCCGTTCGACCGGCGATATTGGCGGTAAATTTAAATAGGAAGGAAATGAATTTGGATAGGAATCAAATTCAGGACTGGCTTGATGTCCGTACATTTTCCCCCCACTTGAAATTCACTAGGATTTCACACATTAAGATTATTTAATGCTTATGATAGTTGTGCTCGAATGAACTTAATATTAATAAACTTAACTAAAGGAACAATACCATCTCAGGCTGATAATATTGTTTACACACTTATATATTATAAAATTAATTAATAGGTAAAGGACAGACCTTAACTACAGGCCGTCGCATAGTTTTTCCGTTCACCGTTCGGAGAGTAACCACCCGGACGATATTATCTGAACCAGCGTGCACCTGATCCACGCGAGCTAACTTCCAAAACAAAGGTGGAAGATTCGGTTCGTTTACGATTACCAAATCGTTTATTTTTAGATTAGGCGGTCCTGGTTTATACCATTTAGTCTTTTGCTGCAGTGTGTGCAAGTAATCTCGTTGCCAAGCACGCCAAAAACTCTGAGTGACCTGCCTAATCATTTGCCAACGCGAACGAGGGCAATCCGTATCAACTAAAGGTTCCTCAGGGAGAGATACGAGAGGACCTCCCGTTAGAAAATGCCCGGGCGTTAAAACGTCGGATTCCTGAGGATCCGGAGATAATGAACAAAGTGGTCGAGAGTTTAGAACTGCTTCGACTTTCGTAAGGATTGTGGTAAACTCTTCTAACGTAAGAACTTGAGCTCCAATTGCCCGTTTAAGAAGATATTTTGTAGATTTAATTCCGATTTCAATTAAACCAGTGAAATGAGGTGCGGCCGGGGGATTGAATTGCCACTTTATTTGACGGTTAGCTAAGCCATCAGATATTTCAGAGTAATATTTACGAAATTCATCGTTAATTTCGTTGAGATGCCGATTCGCTCCAACGAAATTCGTTCCGTTATCGCTAAAAATTATATGACAAATCCCACGACGGGAAACAAACCTATCTAGTGCAGCGAGAAATGCTTCGGAGCTCAATTCAGTCACAGGCTCTAAGTGAACAGCTTTCGAGCTTAAACAAACGAATAAACAGAGATATGCTTTATAAGTTCTAGCTCCACGACGATGGTTTTCCTTTATTATAAACGGGCCTCCGAAATCAATGCCGGTGGTATGAAAGCATCGAGATGGTTGAAGTCGCTCAGCTGGCAACTTACCCATCAAAGTCGATACCGGTATCGGTTTCACTTTGAAACAACGGACACATTTCGAAAGGACGGTACGTATTAGAAGTCTTATCCCGATAATCCAAAATTTTCTTTGAATTAATGACTGTAGCGTTCGGGGACCACAATGAAGATATTTTATATGAAAATGTTCTACGATCAGTCGCGAGATGGGACACAGCTTTGGCAACAGCAAAGGATGTAATGCTGATAGAGATAACTTGGCTCTATCGATACGTCCCCCCACTCGCATAAAACCCTCTTCATCAAGAAAGGGAGATAGTTTTTGAATTGATTTTTCACATTGTTTATTATTTTTTATTAGATCGACTTGCGATGTCATATAATGATTTTGAGTAAATTTGACTAATGTCTTGACGGAGTTCTCGAGCTCAGAACTAGTAAGTGCAGAGAATTTTCGATCTGACTTAGCAGTTCTTGCGTTCGAGATAAACCGAAAACACCACGCTAAAACTCTTTGAAGTTTCGTGAAGGACGAACACTTTTCTATTAGATTCAAAAATATATTAGTTTCTACTTGAACGATGTGAAAACTCTCTGTGACTGTAGCTTTTAATTCCGGTAACTCTTCTTTAGCCAGCAACACTTGCTTGGAAGGCCAAGAGCTGGGTAGAGCTTGCAGCCAGGCAGGACCAGTCCACCATAAAGGATGGCTGGCAAGTTCAGGACAAGACACACCGCGACTGCAGCAGTCAGCCGGATTGTCTTCAGTTGCAACGTGATACCAATGTTCAGGACTGATCAAGTCTGTCGCCTGAACAACACGATTAGCAACATACATTTTTAGCAAATGTGGTGCTGTGTTTAGCCATGACAAGGTAGTCATGCTATCTGAATAAGCTCGGATGGAGCTAATTTGAATTTTATTTTTAAGAAGAGTATACATATGAGATAGTACTCGCGCTAGAAGCACCGCTGCGCTTAGTTCGAGTCTATTCACTGTAGTAGGTTTGATAGGAGCTACTCGAGACTTTCCTATTAACAAATTAGTAACGGTAGGACTTTCAACATCTTCCGTGACGACACACAAATAAACACAACAGCCATATCCTTTTAATGACCCGTCACAAAACCCTACTAAATGTACCTCGATTGGATCGGAAGGTATTACATGTCTAGGAAGTGAAATATTTTGTAGGTCGGATAAATTGGCAGCTATGCAATGCCATCTTTTAGCTAGGTCCTTGGGGATCGTTTCGTCCCAGGACAACTTTAAGCACCACATCTCTTGCAGCAGTGACTTAGCTGCAAATACAACCGGGCCGATCCAGCCTAATGGATCGAATATCCGGGCAACTATAGACAATATAGATCTTTTAGTGAACTGAACATCAAAAGTGTCCGAAAAAGTGTACGAGAAATTATCGTCCGATGGGTTCCAACGGATGCCTAATATTTTAATAAACTCATTTCCTGATTCTTCGAAGGATTTGGAAGTTTGACAGTGATCTGGAGGAACATCGGATAACAGACTCGGCTCGTTGGTACTCCACTTTCGAAGTTCAAAGTGGCCTTTCGACAGCAAGCAGGTAATGTCTGCTTTCAACTGTCTAGCACCTTCAAGCGACGAACTGCCCGTGGTAATATCGTCCATGAACGTTTCTTCGAACAAAACTTCGGACACGCGACTCTCATATTCGGAGCCATGGTCTTCGGCCAGTTGACGAAGGGTTCGAATGGCGAGGTAGGGAGAACTGCTGACCCCGTAGGTCACAGTATTTAACTCGTACTCAGTTAAAGGCTCGGTAGGTTCAGAACGCCATAGAATGTGTTGATAGCGCCTATCTTCCGGCCTAATTAAAATTTGGCGATACATTTTACAAATGTCCGCAGTAAAAACGAATTTATGAAGTCGAAATTTTGTAACTAAATCGATTATGTCGATTTGAAGTTTAGGTCCGACATGAACAATATTATTTAAAGAAAGATTATTGGTAGTCTTGCTACTCGCGTCGAAGACTACTCGAAGACGTGTCGTAGTACTTTCTGGACGTACGACGCAATGATGAGGAATGATATAACGATCAGTAGACGAAGAATCTGCTGGCTGCATGTGTCCAAGGTCTTCGTACTGTTTCATAAATTCCTTGTACTCGTTTTTTAACTCCGTCTGATTAGTAAGACGTTTTTCTAAGTTAAGAAAACGATTAAAAGCGTGACGGTCTGAGTGCCCCAAAGAAGGGGTGCCATCTTTTAACATAATTGGTACTACATACCGACCATCAGAAGTGCGGTAAGTACCATTTTTATATTTTTGTTCACAAATATCGTCCTCGGGAACGGAAATTGTACATTTCGGCGGTTCCTCAGACTCCCAGAACCGTTGAACGATCTCGTCGAGCGTGCATGAAGACGCGAGGAGTGACGTAACGGGTTCACTAGGAATGTTAGTTTTCATGTTATGAAAATATTGACCGGTTATCACCCAGCCGAACACACTGGACAACGCACAGGGTAATTCGGGACCGGGAGTGAAACGAGACCCGGTGTATATTTGATCAAAACATTCAACACCTAACAAAAGATCGATCGGACCGGACTTATAAAAGTCGCGGTCGGCGAGATCTAGATGCATAAAATGATCCTTGACGACCAACGGTAATGTTGTCGAAGGCAAAGCCGAAGTAATTTTAGGTAAAACTACTAATGGCAAGTCAAACTTCGGCGATTCACTCGTACGAGGTATTATCGAACCGAAAGTGTAACCTTTTATATTACAAACTGAATTTTGTCCAAGACCGGTAACATTTAAGTTACATTTTTTCATACGTAAACCTAAACGCTGTGCGCAAGCACTCGTGATAAAAGAATCCATCGAACCGCTGTCAATAAGGGCGCGCGCATACTGAAGCGAGCCATTCGCGTGGTACACTCGCACTATCGCCGAACCTAATATTTTTGTACGGCTAACCGTGGTACGACTACGAGTTGAATTGTCGGTCGTGCTGGCAAGTGTAGCACTCGTGCTAGGGTTGTCAGGCAAGTTTGAATTAACCGACTGTGTTAATAAACTTTTCTTTTCAACATGCAAAAGCGTATTATGTTTCCCGTTACAAATAAAGCAAGTTGATTTCGATTTACAACTAGTATTAACGTGACCAGGCCTTAGACAATTAGTACACAGTTTTAATTCTTGAACGAATTTTTTACGCTGATCCATACTCATGGCATGCAGCTTACTACACCGATAAATCGAATGAGTTTCATTACAACATAAACAATTAAACTGACTTTGTTTATTATTATTATCATTGGACGCCACAAATGACGACCTTGGTACGGACTTAGTAGGATGACTACTATCCTTACGCGTACTATCAACCTTCTGGGTACTACGAAATTGCCTATTTTTCGTGTCAGGTGAAGTGGTCGAAATCGGCTGACTCACTTCCAGAACTTTTATATAATTTTGTAAATAAACAACCAAGTCGTTGAATTTTGGAATTTCGTTTTTATTTTGTAACGCAAACTGTTTTTTCGTTTCATGGTCAAGTGGCCTTGACGCAATATAGAACAAAATAAATTCCAATAAATTCTCAATATTCAAAGCGCGTAAGGCATTGACACTTTCATAAAGCACATTCGTAAACTCAGTTAAGTTAATTAATGACGGTTTATTTAGCGGCGTCAATTTTAATATCTTTTCTAAATACGCTGTAGCCAGAATACGCTTGTTGTCGTATTGGTCTAACAACGCACTGTAAACTACAGTGTAATTAGCTAAAGTGATAGGAATACCTTTAGCTAGTATTAATGCATTACCAGATAATAACGAGATTAAATAATGGAATTTTTCAATATCTGACAAGGAGATATTATTATGAACAAGAGGAACGTAACTATCCTTAAAAGTTTGCCAATTTTCAATATGGCCGTCAAACTTAGGTATATCTATTTTCGGTAACTTCACTTGCGCGATAGACGAATAATTACGACTAGATCCCGCGCCGGGCTCCGATTTAGAAACTGACGGCGAACCAAGTGAGTCGGCAAATTCAATAGCTACGTAATACAACTCGTCGAAAGCTAACAGGGTTTGATTATCGTATTCATGCTTCGGATTCGCGATTAATTGTAATTTATTTAAGGTTTCATGCGAATCGATAAAATTCTCCCTAATTCTCTCGATACATTTGAATCGAGCTCTAAATGACGGAATTTTTGATTTATCTGTAGAAGCATTTTTAACTAAATCATAAAGAATCTGCATACTTTTAAACTCATATTCACGTCTTTTTATGTACTGCTGTAGTTCAGCATCCGCCATCTTGTCTTAGTTTCGTAAAATAAACGAAGTGATATAGCAATAAATAGGTATCGCAAAGTAGGTACCCAATCTCCGAACGGCGACCGGTAAAAACTCGGTAACACTCGGGTATACTCGGTAATCGGTAACTAACAAATTATTTAGGTAGGTAACTCAAAATATAAGTAGGTACACGACCACACCCAGCCCGAGATGATTCGAATCGTCGAAAAATATATAGGTATTTTACTAAACTATGCGATTCGGAGGTATGGAGGGCACAAACATACTAACAAATTATCAACTTTGTTTTCGAGCACAACTAACACAAGTAAATACAAAAAACTAGCATCAGTCAATACAGCAGCTTATTACTTTTTATTAGCAAAATACGAGAATAATGAAATTTTAGTTTTAAAATGAATTACGAACAAATCGTTCGGTAAGATAAGTAGGTATGTCCGCCGGGCGCTCCGCTGTATGCAAGCAAGCGGCCGCGTCGACAACACAAGTAGGTAGGTAGATACCTGCCGCGTGAATGCAATTTTACGAAGAAATAAGTGAATTCGTGGGCCTTTATACCACTTATTTGATTCACTGATTCTTTTATGAATGTAAAATTATGATTAATATAGTTTTAAGTCGTAAAAAGTTGACTTTTTATGAATAATGTGGGGTTATAATTATATAATCCTCACAGGAGGCACCATTAAATGTATGGGACTCGTTGAAGAAGCCTTTGCATTGCCCTGTTGCTAGTAAATCTAGACGAAATCCAGTTCCTTCAAGGGTGGAAAAGCACAAACAACTCACCTGGAGACTTGGATGGATTTAGACAGGACCCGGCGACGAAACCGTTGTGATGATTGATCGGCCAGCTATCACGTAAACACACCCAATTTGCACTTTCACCGTATCAGTGGATTGATCGTAGATTTAGAACAGTCATTGAACTTCTAACGAGTGTATTTTAATATTTTATTCGGACCTCAGCTCAAACGTGTCCATTACGAATTTTCGAAGATTCAAAAGGGGCGAACTTTTTCTTGCCGCTAGAGGCGCGGGCGGCGCGCGGCACGTTCATTGGCCGGTCCGTTCGACCGGCGATATTGGCGGTAAATTTAAATAGGAAGGAAATGAATTTGGATAGGAATCAAATTCAGGACTGGCTTGATGTCCGTACAATCACAATTTCTTTCTTTTGTGGTAGTTTCACATTATGCAATATAATAAAATAATACATGAAAATCTTCGTCATTATTATAAATTTACTCGATATTTAATTAGTCCAAAAGAAAATAATATGTAGTAATAATCACACATTTTTGGTGTATTTTTTTGTTTATATCTTTATTTTTAAATACCAGCTTTAACATATAACGCAATCTCTTTCAGGCAACCATTGGATGGAGAGAATATTATAAAAAAGCAAGGAACAAAACAATAAAAAATACTCATTTGTGAATGCAATCCCAGTTAAATATGTACTCTAATTGTGCGTTAATTAAAGCTAAATGCCAACGAAGTAACATTTACACTAGTGCACTGACACTATGAGCCTAATTTCCTAGGGTACAGTATCTACCTAAGTACCTAATTTACCCAGTGCTATGAGTGCCTAAGCGTATACTGAGGTACCGTCCCAATTTTGCCAGCGTTGCAGAACGTAAAAAGGCTTTTTGTTAAAGAAATTTCAGTGGAGCCCGTGACCTAGAAGTGTGCCCCAGGGTACTAGTGTAGCCAGCAAGCAATTTACAAATTGCTTGTTGGCCTCACAAGTTGTCTTTAAACAAAACATATCGCCTGTCTCATGGTAAGTGGGTGCCGTAGTCTGTGCATATTTGTGAAAACGGGTATGTCACTAAATTATTCAAAAGAAAACCGAGAAATATGAAAATGCAGAGCTGCAAATCTGGCTACTTGCTAAATGTTAAAGTTGACAATATCTCTTGGTAAAAAACTTAATTTTAATAATACTTATGTGTCTACAGTTTGTACAAATGTTGCGCATTGAATTAAAACCAATATCATTAGTCAATTAGCATTAGAAGTAAATTGGAATTTAGTTTAGTTCAGATATTTTGAGACAAATTACACCAAAAAATATGATAATTATGATCACCATCTTAATCTTTCCGTAACCATATATAGTGTGGAAATTTTAAAATTAACAAAAAACATATCGCAATGTAAACTGTTACAGTGTTAAGTAGGTACTGGTACTACTGTTTTATTCATTTTTTAAATATTAGTATCATTATGTTTTTTTTATAAAGTGCATGCAATTTCACGTCACCGTAAATCTCGAGATTTCCGAGCTTACGTTAAACTGCGAATTTTCTATATTTTGGCTAAGATTGTGTTACGCCTTATTTCTGTTAACATGAAGGTAGTCAACCAATTTTAACTCGCGCTACACGTACCAGCTCACACTGTAGTCAGAATTTACATTTCAAATGTATTTTATCTGGAAACAGGTTTCACCATATTTTCAGTGAAAATATCCTGAAAGAAAATTAGCATATATTTTTCACGTGTTTCAACTCTTACAGAAAGTGCTTGCAACAACAACGAGATATATGTACTACCTAGTTTTGTAAGTTCAAATACAGGTAACCGTTTGGTGTAAAATTGGATCGTACTGTCATACATACATACAATCACGGCTCTATCCCCGGAGGGTCAGGCAGAGGTGAATTAACACTCACATTTCACTAATCATTGTAGGTATAGGGGGTTAGCCTATTGCCGTTTTTCGGGCACTATTGTTGACTCGAGTCATGTATAGGCTGAGTCTGGGCTGTCTGACGTTAAACAGCCCTATCCATTAGTCGCCTTGTACGACACCGCCTATGAGGAGATGGGGTGGCCCAAATTCTACTCTGCCGGGAACCACGCGGCTTTCGTACGGTTTTCGTACTGTCATAGATTTATCATATCACATACCATACCATACCATACTATGCGTTATATTTTAAAGTAATTTTTTGACCTTTCATCGTTATAATGTCGAACTGTTTGATATTTTCGGCAGTTACTCCAAAGAAATCGCTACATAATCCGTTGAAAATAGTATTATTTGAATCTCAAACTGTTTTGAATTTCATTATCGTTCTAGCTGCGCACCCTGGCTTCGCTCGGGTAAAGTATAGTATTTAATTTTTTTTATACGAAGCTTGTTTTGACAATTTAACGAACGCGACAAAAAAGGATTCATTTCATTCTTACTATCATTGATTACAGATTACTATCATTATTATATCAACATACAATTTTTATACACACGATGATATTTTACATACTTACCACAGAATAATAGCCCTGTGAATATATTAACGTGACCTAACTTTACTATCCTTAGGTTACCCTTGTTATTTTCTCTAAGGGATATTCTCCCTTAGAGAGAATAACAAGTATAATAAGAATGGTAACGTACAATCAACCCTTATTACGTGGGACCGAAAACACAATTTGGTAAAATGTAGGTACACCTCCTATAGTAACACTAACCATATCTCTAAGACGATATTTAGAACTAGAATATCTAGAGATACAGGCAAGAAAAAAAGTTCAGTTACCATTAGTACATGGCACGTAGTAATAACGTTTCGTTTTTGTGAAGAGGGTTACATGCATTCTGAGACAAGGAGCGTTCAGGCAATAACTCATCCGGTCCAAATCACCCAACCTCATCTCCATCGCACGAGTTATGGATATTTTTGTGGCCTCATGTTTCACGTTGATGCCACATGTTATATGTGCGTATTAGTAAACAAAAACATATGGGATATGACAACATGTTGTCATACTTGACCTAAATGCATGTTGTAGAGTAATTTCATGGGTGCTGCAACATTATACTCAGGAATTAAATTTTTATAAGAGTTCTTTGAAATAAATGTGAACCAACTCAATGTAACTCTACAAAAACATATAAGTTAATCTTTTTAATTTTAACTTTTTATTTAGGCACATCAACGTAATTTGTAGTAACAGCTGTATGACATGGAAAGCCTAGCAATGGCCTATTACGCACACATGCCACTTTGTCTTTGCCACTGAGAGACCCACATAATAGAACGCGCCTATTAGTATAGATACGAATAGTCTAGAGAAGTGTCTAGTTAGAAACTAGACACTTCTCTTCTTCTCCTGACCTTTTATACTTAACATAGGTATGGACTTAGCCCTAGAACAAAATCTAGGACCTAACAATCACACACCAGTGTGAACACAGACTTATGCTACAAAATATGGTACCTAATCTACTTGTGAGTTCAAAACTCTCCTTCACCGCCTTAGCGCTGACATAAAATTAATATTTCCAAGCAAAAAGTAGTACTACTCCAGCTGAACATTTAGAGAAGCCCTGTAAAAACACAATATATGTTCGCCGGCATCTGGTCCGAGCCCAAACTATCTCGTATCTTGCTAGCGATATTTTTTGCTGAAGGAACGGGCTTACGAGAAAAATTGTGCGATTCAGATAGTTACAGATACTTCATGTAGAGGGAGTGTAATGTAGATCTTATTTTATGGCTTTGAATATCTTATAATATGCTCTGTGATTTGATTTTCCTTGTTCTTTTTGTTCATCTCGCTAGTATGTTTAGATAACATAATAATATATTAAATAGTAGGTAAGTACCAAATAACTCTGCTTAAAGGAATGACGAACCTACGATGAATAGGTTCGCATCACGGTCACCACAAATTACTTTCTGTCGTGAACTGCAAGAACTAGTCCGGACTTATTAGTAATTTGGCTAAGTAGACAATATGGTTATGTAAGTAGGTGGTAAGAACTGAATAAACCAGTCCATTTGTGCTCTCAAGTCTATTTGTGCAAGACTCTATACCAATACCACTTACGAGAAGGAAACTGTATGTATAATATATACAAGTAAATGATTTTGAGAGAATTAGTCACTGATTATCAAATAGCAATAAACTTTATTATGAAACCCTCAATATATATGCCAATAACAATCAATCGCTACACGCACAAAATAAATCTCCAAAAGCATCAATATATTAAAAAACGATTCTAAAGAGACATCGAATTTTCTATTCAAAAGCTTTGCGTCACATTCCTTTAGCGCCATGACAGGGGCTCATATGCGGGTTTATACAGAAATCATCGGTGCGAGAATGATACAAGGCAGTTTATCATTCCCTCGTGTCATATTTACCCGTGTTTTTTTGGGTTGGCTAAACGAAATGCGTGTTGAATACAATATACTGTGACCCAGTGCCTCGCAATCAAAAGGGAATTGTGTGGCTAAGTAAACACAGATATTTCAGCGTTGGGAGCTAGTTAATTATGCTCTAAGTTTGGCCTAAGTGTTTAGGTTTATTAGATTTTTGTTTGGCTACATATATTACCTCGAATTAGTACCTACGTAGAATTGTATTTGCAGGATAATGAAGGGCAAAACTAGGCAGCTCGATGTTTTTGTATTTGTATTACTGTGTATGTTCTAAAAAGAAATGTTAGTAGTTACTCGTAGTCTCGTACATAGGTACGTTGTGTGTACCCGATGAGATAGAAACTTCGATATGTTGAATTCATATGTCTTTGAATGACTTATTAGGTACTACTGATACTGATCTTTTTTGTAGTGTAGTTTTGTTAGCATATACTGGGTGTAAATGTGCCTCGTTAAAATTTTGGGGGTCCAAACCAACCTCATCTGCTAACCAGTTCACTTGTATAACGAACGAGGCTTTGGTTCAGGCTTTCCTTTGAGGACTGGGGGTCAAAAAAAATTACGATTAAAGAATGCGGCTAAATATCGAACACACATTCAAAAACACACAGCTATACACTCTCCTTCAATAAAAACCTCTGCTTATTTAGACTACCCCATTTATAGAGCACGAGCTTCTATGCGGATAGGTTGAAGTCGTAGTCCACCTCATTGGTCTAATGCGGTTTTGCATACTTCATAAAGCTTCGATAATTTTATGTAAATTTTCCTACGATGCTTTTCATCACCGTTAAGGCATGGTAATTGATATGTGCCTATTAATTTCATTTATTTTGCTTTATTGGTTTAATACCATTAAGAATCTAGTTATTCCTATTTTAATGAAAGGGGTGTGACCGAGGATCAACCTAGAATCAAATGCGTGATATACCAGTGGTTAGATCACTAAACTGTTTGTACATAAAAAGGCGTACCTCTTACTGATTTATTACGAAATCTCAGAAACTAAAACAGCTACAAATTTGAAATTGGGCAGGTAGGTTCCCCATAGGGTGCAGACATCTGCTAAGAAAGAATTTTACGAAACTTCACTTCTAAGAGGGTAAAACGAACTCCACGTGTACGAGGTCGCGGGCGGCCACTAGTCTGAAATAACAGATGGGATTTTTTACTCGTATCTCTGGAATAAGTGTCCATGGGTTGTGGGTGAAGCTGCCAGTAACAGCTAGTTGTTCTATTTTTTTTAGGATTTACTTTTTATCTAGATGTAGATCTTTTTTAGAGCTTTACAATGTTGCAATATACGATTATTTTCAAAATGTTATTGAAACTTTTTACTTCATCAGCAGACCAGCCGCTTAAAAAAATAATCAAAATCGATTGAGTATGATTACGAAAAATTCAGATTCAGAAGATTTGACCCCATACCAATAAAAGCTTCTAATAACAATAAAAAGAACATATTAACAAGATGGCCACCTTAGAAATGCTACCGCATGTTTAACAAAGAAAATCAGTAAAAGAAACTTTTAGTAATGCTATTGTAAGGGAAAAAGGAGCATGTTTACCAGCAGTAAAAGTTATGCACATAAAATGTATGAGTTTATTGATATATTAGCTTTGTGTTGTAAACAGTTCTCCAAAGAAGGTAATATGAGATTCCGATAATATTTACGATGTCATACTTGGCAATATTAATAAAATCTATTAGTAGTTCATAAACGTTATTAGTGTCTCTTGGGGATGGAACTATAATTGTTATTTTTTCTTGTTGATTGCTTATGATGTGATAGTTATGTTTGCACATTATTGAATATAAACAAGGACAGTGTAGATAAGTGTTTTGTATATTGTTATGGTATTAATCATTATTATCATAGCGATTTCATTTCCAAAGTTTGCGCTATTGAGCTGGAAGCCTGTTTATTGTGTCGATGTGTATGGACGCTTTATCAGGATGGTTTGTTGAAATTGAAAAAGACACTTTACTGACTCTGACGCAAGGGTTCTTGCGATTGCCTTTTCTTGAAAACTCTAAAAACTAGCGACTCTTCTAGTGCTTTTTATTTAAAGAATAATAGCAACTACTAACAAATTACTAATATTTCCCCCCCAGCCTCCAACTAAGATATTTTTTTTATTGTAAAGGCTAGAATTCGAACCTGGTACCTTACGATCGTTAGGCCCTCTCTCTAACAACTAAGATACCGACGCTTTTATTATGAATATTTCTAATCTTGCTAGCGTAGCTTTGAAAGTACAATCTGCTAAAAACAACAAAATAATAATCACATTCTCATTTTCGCTTGCTCACAACACCAGTACCTATAAAATATTATCAAAGAACAAACAAATGAAAAAGAAATATGAAGCTTTACGAACCCTTATTACGCCAATCTTTTAATCTTGTACCAAAATCTTTGACATATTATCTGCCCGACGGTAACGTAAACACAATGTACTTAGCCCAAGAGAGGTATATACAGCGCCTTATTCTACACGGTACGGCAGGTATTAGTAAAACAATTCGGTACTAAGCAAATATTTGAAGTAAAGGCTTGATGTAGGTACAGTAAACAGATGGGGCCCAGTAAATAACGTAGGATCGGTGTCCAGAATATGTAGTCGGAAGTCTTTGATAATTATAGAGGAGCTTATAAAGTAAATTGAGTTTACTGCCGGTTTTCAGGTAAAATTTACCTTGTAAATGAAAATTATTAAACGACAAATTTTGAGGGCGTTATTATAAGTTAGGTAATGTGATTTTGGTTTTTTTTATACTACTCAGGTCGCAGACAATGGAAAGGGGACTCTTTTTTCCGCACTTAGCCTCCGTGGAGAGTGCTGGCTATAGCAGCCAGCCTAACTCCGCCCAGAAGCGCAGAAGCTTACTGGGGGCTTCACAGGCTTCGCGAAGCGAGGTGGCAGACAAGCAAGTGGCCTATCTGATTCGGTCTATGATGATGATAAAGTAATACCAAATAAATCGCGATAGAATCCGCTAAAAAGTTGTTTTATTTCAACGTTTCCTATTTTTTTAATTAGTAATGAGAGTAGATACCTACTACGTAATTAAACGGGTCGAGCCCCAGATTCCTCTTTTAAAAACAATTATTGTTATTATTGAGGAGTATTTTTGGGACCAATATTTAAATAAACAAAGTTATGGCCTAAAAATTAAAGAAGTGATAAACCAAAAAAAAGTAACAAGTAACATTGTAAATGAGAAGTGAGACAAGGTGGTCTAGCTAAGATACCCTTTGTGAGGCTCAGCCTGACAGTGACATCTCGAGTTGATATACAGCGTGTGTCATGTAGCCTTCTCATGAAACGACTTTAGGTACAGTTCCGTGAGATTACTCAGAGGATTGTTAATTACTTTTGGAATAAAGATGAAATTTCATATTTGTAATTAAAATCATTTGTGGATTTTGCGTTACTGGCTCATGGATGGTAAGTGGTTTTCATTGTCTATTTGCTGTAGCAGATATGTCGTTTATGCGTTGCTATCTGCAAAGGGAAGAAGGAAGTAAGTGAAGTCTAGTCAGCATCAGATAGATCCTGATTAGAAAAGTACTGAAAATGATGATCTATGGGAATTCAGTTAGAAAATCTACGAAAAAGTATTTCTCGTAGATTATCTAACTGCAATATTTTTTTTAATATTATTTTTATAAAACCAGCAGCAAAAAGAAACTAGACTTAGTACTATTTGTTATATGAGTATTAAAGTATCTATTAACAACCATAACTAAATTAACATTATTCACATGATATTGAAGACAAATTAAGAAAATTAACCTATGTGCACCTAACCTTACCTAACCTTATGCACCATTTAGACAGCAAAAGTTTCTCGCCTATTTCGATTCGAAAAACTACTAAACTACGCTACTTTCACTACCAATAATCGCCATGTCATTATCGTATCAAAATGTTTTTCAAATGAGATTGCTTGGTCGCCTTATGTCAAAATATGATTATTGCTTTAAAATTCTGTTTAAACGGACACTATCAATATTTGATTCCGAGGCAATTCTCGTCAGCGTGGACGAGTGAGCGGCAATTGTTTTTACTAATGTTCAGACGTAGCAACTTTTGTATGCTTTCGATAATCGTGTCTTGCAGGCGAGTAACTCTCCCCGTCTAAATGAACCTTTAGATGCAAGTTGACCTAGCAACCTCTCATTTGTATGTCCACCGCCTTAGCCATTACACCACCATTCAATTAACTGTTCATGAGCGTAACTACAGTGTTGATATTAGCTTTATGAAGTGAATAGCACCAATTACCTTCCAACTCTGATTTCCTTTTACCAATATGAGTGCTAGGCTCTAATTAAGTTTAACAGTATCGTACTACAGTATTGTTAAGTCAATATTGGTACACATTTAATTATAGAACAATACGTGGTCAAACAATTGTATCGAGGAACGGATTACTTGCATCTGTGTCGATATTGTTGGATAGTGCGAACTAGGTTTTAAAATTTAGTTTCGAAAATATTAGATGACAGCCTCTGCGGTGTGGTGGCGGTGAACGTGACTGATACGCAGGGGGCACGGATTCGATTCCCGCTCTGTACAAATATTTCTATTATACGTAAAGTCCCATACATTCGTCATTCTATACTACAATACGCCGGCTAACGAATTGCCATTTGTCTAAGGGGGCTGTAGTTTCTGAGATTAGCGCGTTCAACTAACAAACAAACTAGATTCTCAGCTATATAATATCAAAATATAGATATAAATCATCATCCTGACAATTTGTTCCATATTTATGCATTAAATCAAATCAAAATAGATACGTAAGGTAAATTGAAAGTAGAGGTAATAGACGATAGGCATATTTATTGAAAAATATCGTGTAGTTTTCAATGAAATTCTGACACTTCTTACTGCTTGTGTCGTCATAACATATTTACTTTAAAAGCGTCCCCTTCAAAGCTTCCCCTTGAAAGCCTCTTAATATCTCCATCAATGCTAAGCCCTTACTATCCCTACATACACCACTAAAAGAATAAATTAAGCCTTACGAATCACACATTGAAGATTCTATAATACTCTTAGCTTCCCCACGCTGATTCTTGGAGCATGAAATCGTCTTAAAGCCCTACTCTTAAAATGCGAAGGATTTTGAGATTTAAATCTTTTTGCAACTAATGCTTTTGGATGATTAAAGGCTGGCAAGGGATGTACATTGACAATTTCACTCAGGCTTTATTCACAGAACATAAAAGAAGAAATGTATCAGAATAAGCAATCTTGGGTTAATGAGTGACCGCAGTTGATATACAGAATATTTTAATTCAGAAATAATTTTAGCTTCGTGTATATTTTGAGAAAAAAGATTATCTTTTGCTGCTTAATGGACCTAACGTGTCGTGTCACAACTGGGAATGACGCATTTCATAACTATACACCACATGTCGTAATGAATACCCTACATACTTATTGATAATAATTCAGGATAATATTTAGCTATTGTCTCCCTGTTTACATTAATATACCTATATTATGTACTGATTTTTACTTCTGAGCTATTGGATTAAATCAAAGTTTCAAATACTGTAGATTTCCATATCCTGCTCGCTATTTTACGCTCTATTAACTGAACATATCTCCAACAGTGATTGATTGGTTTCATAGTTACCTGTTTGGGCGCCGACAGCGTGTACGTGTTGAAGATTTCCTATCTTCATGGTCTAGTACAACTGTTGGTGTTCCGCAGGGTGGCGTGCTATCTCCTTTACTTTTCTCAATTTTTATAAACTCCATCTCTAAGTTATTAAATTCTTCCTACCACCTTTACGCAGATGATCTTCAAATCTACACACAAGCTACCGTACAGGAACTGCCGGCAGCCATCTCTACTATAAATGCAGATCTGGCCCGGGTATGTGAGTGGAGTAAAAAATATGGAATTGAGGTGAACCCTTCTAAGACCCAGGTTATTGTTGTAGGCAGCTCCGGGATGATTAGCCGAATAGATTGGTCACAGTTGCCAGACGTAGTTTTTAACGGTGTAGCCATTCAAATAAGTAGCGAGGTAAAAAATCTTGGTATATGGATTGATAGGACACTATCCTGGGCCCCTCAAATACGAGAACTCAGCCGCAAGTTGTTTGCGTCGGCGGGTTCCATGCGTAGACTGCGAAACTTCCTACCAGCTGCCACTAAAATCGCACTTGCAGAATCACTTCTTCTCCCACTACTTGATTATGCTGATGTCAGCTATCTTGATCTTACGGAGGAGCAACTTGATAAGCTTGAGCGCCTTCAAAATTTCTGCATTAGATTCATATTTGGTCTTCGCAAATATGATCATGTATCACAGTTTCGCAATATGCTCAAGTGGCTCCCAATTCGACTTCGACGGAATGCTCATATCCTTTCCATGCTTTACAGTATTCTCTTCAATCCCCGCACTCCTAGTTACTTAAAAGAACGTTTTATGTTCCTCAATGACACACATTCAAGATCCCTGAGGTCGTCAGTAACATTACAGTTGTCAACGCCCTCTCATTCTACAACATTTTATGACAGGTCCTTCACTGTCCAGGCTGTACGGTTGTGGAATGCACTGCCTTTGTCCATTAGACGTGCACAATCCCTGGCTATTTTCAAGAGAATGGTGAAAGAACATTACTTGGGTTCCTAGCCGCGTTATCATGTGTCATTAAGTAGGTAATAATACGCTTTGCCTATATCTTGTATTTTTATATAGTATCTATGTGTTTATCTGATATGTGTATGTATGTCTATGTAAATATATAGAGAGTGAATATATATACCTAAATAGGTATATGTGAGAAATATAATGTGTGTGTATGTGTATAATTATGTATGTATGCAATATATATGTATTTGTATGTATGTATGTGTGTATGTATATTATACAAGCTTATATATATTATGACTACACTAATAGGTAACTGCCCATAAATTATTAATTATTTTAAGGTTAATTATGTCCATCCAAAGGTTGCCTGGTAGAAATCGCTTGTAGCGATAAGGCCGCCATTTGTACATTTCTTTGTGTCAATGCTTTCATATATTATGTATTATTAGTGTACAATAAAGTTTTATATTATTATTATTATTATTATTAAATTCAAAAACTTCAACTTTGCCCATCATTTTTTTATGAGTGCTTTATATCTAGCAAGCTACCTAGGTGCCTGGCAATAAGTTAGAGGTTGTGAAATTTGATAGGTCTTGAACAGAATTAGTTCAGCGACTAATCCATTTTGTTACTATCAACACGTTATATGAGTTCTCGCGGGACTTTTCTTTTTAATCAGGTAAAAGTTCTGGATGTCTTATCTATCAAGGTACAGGCGAGTGCATTGGGGTGAATTTCGATGCGTCTTGCGTAAGCCTTAAGTTTACTTAATATCTCCTGTTTCACCATTGCTATCTTCAGGTCTCGGTGGAGTTGATTGTTGGTCATATACCAAGTTGTGTGTGTTATCATACGTTAGATTTTAAATGGGAATCGATATTAGTCATTTGAAATTAATTTAACTTACAACTTTCCATCCAATGAAGTAACGCAAAAAAATTATGAGGTGGTTGACACTCATTTGTATAATCGGTAAAGCTATACCAGAGGCTTTTCTTCTCATTTTGTTCTTCCTATATTCCCTTTTCTTTTCCCTCTGAGGGTAGCAGCATGTAAGTGACACTACAGGCGATGAAAGTTTTCAAAGGACGTGCCAATTCTATCTACAGGCGGAAAGAATGTTAGGCGGTTGGCACGCAGCCCCGCATCACGCAGCGTAGCGCGGGATGCGTATTTTTACTACAGAAAAAACTACACATGAACTCCTCTTCTGTGTGTGGCAGTACGCGTGTCTTCAATGCAAAGAGAGCTTCTTAGAAGTGGCATAAAACTACGCACTCCTGCACTAAGTGATGCAATCGCCTTAGTGACAAAGCTTTTCATCATCCATTGACTTTTCAAAAGTCTAGTATAACTGCAACAGTTACGCAATAGGCGTTGAATACTGCAGTCTGCAGTGTATCTGTGGTAAAACACAAATTACTCTTGTCAGTCAACAAATCGCAATAACATGATGCTCGGGGGATATAGTGGTTAAAGGTAGGTATTAATGATGTTGCGCACTGATTTTGTTGCATACACTTGATGAAAATAATGAAGATTTTTTTAATAATCTAATTGTACCTATACTAAATTTAAGTTAAAATATATGGTCATTTAAAGTTTTTTTTTAAATAGGACACGTCAATTTGACTTCGCCTCGCCTGATGGTAAGCTGACGTCTTGGAAAAGGAGGGTCACCATTATAGACACGTACCGTGTTACAATGGTAGCACTCAGCTTGACGGCCTCATCAGATGCTTTTTCACGCCCCGTTTAAAGGACCCCGGACTGTAGGAGAAGAGAAACTTGTGAACTGGTAAGGAATTCCAGATCTAGTACACACAAGAAACCCTGCCTGCCTGGAAGAAATCGCCGCTAGCTATAAGGCCGCCCTTTCTACTGTTTATTTATGTCCATGCTGTTAATTAGGTGTACAATGCACAATAAAGATTTATCCATACTATCCGAAATTACCAATTAACAAATTTTATCAATAACCTACAAATGCTGATTCGTCTCCAGAGTGGCCATTGCTCAAACAGTGACAAATCGTATGTGTTATTTCGTCCTATTCTGTCGACTGAGCCAAAAAAACTAAGACATATTTGACACCATTCATAATGGTGACACAGAAATCCTGCCGTCACGTTTCTGGGGTGTTGCGTAATGTAAATCTCGGCTATTCTGCGTTGTATTTTTTTATTGTTGAGATTCTTTACTTTGGATTGTTATCTACTTTAAATATCGTCATAAGCAAGCTTTTCTTCTTTTGCTTGTTTGTTGTTATTTAAGTGTTACATTTTTGTTATATTTATTTTTTTGTTATACCTAATCATTCATCTATCTACGCGTAGCGATGTTCAGTACAGCAATTTAATTTTAGCTTAGCTCAGCGAGATGACGTTCCACTTCCGCTGCCTACGCAACTGTGATTCTCAACCAGTTGCGATGGAAGAATGTTTTACCTTTGATAGCAACTGGTTGCGATAGAAGAATGTTTTCTTTTATACGCAATCAGTTGCCAGCTAAGAACAGTGTTTCATGTCGAGTTACATGCCACTATGGTTCACATAGATCATTATATAATATAATTATATATTGTTACCTCAACGCTCAATAGATGGCGTTGACATTAAATTAGATGCCACTATGGTTTCGTTACAAAGGATTATGGGATTAAAGGATTTATGACCTATGTATTTTAGAACAGTGTTATTACACTAATTCAGGTGAAGTTTGTATTTTTATTGCATCCGATCTTCTTCACACCAAGACAAGAAGTGTTGTTCCACCGCATTTTTTTATCGATACAAGGCAGGTAATTATACAAGTACAAGATTCAATTGCAAGTACCTATATAATATACTTCTTTTGTGTTTGCATTTCTGTTTACTATACAAGGAATTCACTAAGCGTAGGTACACGCTTCAATATCAGATATAGTCCGACAAAGTAAGCAGCCTCAAATAAACCCAGCAACTCCTTCATTCTTGTTCAAAGTAGCTTTAAAATAAAATATAAAGTAAGACTTCAGTCCAGGAAAGCCGACATGATAGATAAAAGTCACAAAATAAAGAAGCTGCTCGAACCAAATACAAAACCACACCACTAGACCATAAACTTCAATATATCTTCAGGCGACAAATATTAAAGTTTGTGCCACTAACTTAAACGTAGGTATACCGCTTGGAAAGCCGCCAGCAGTAGGAATTAGAACTGCTATATATCAGATGGGAGTTCTAAAGGCATGAAAGTAGAAGAATGATTGTGAAGAACTTATAATGAAGAGGTTTTTGTGTGTTGTTTGTGACAATATATTTGTGGATATTTATTGTTGAAAAGACCGAGGAAAAGCGAATAGGTATTTTTTATAGCATAACATGTAATACAAAAGCAAAACATGTGATATGATAAAATACATGATAAATCCAAGAATATGAAAAATAAAACATAAATTTTTGTAAGTTAATTTATCATGAAGGCTCTTCATTAAATTATTTTCTTTCACCATTAAATCTTAGAATTTGCGTGCACGTGTTTCCTTCTTCCTACAGTCTCAAGACCTTTCGACAAGGGGAATTAACATTGTTAGTGTATGTAATAGGGACCGGTTTCCAGCTTACCGTCAGGGGAGGTGAAGTCATCAAGAATATCCACATCCATACTTCTATACTAATATTATACTAATGAAAGTAACTCTGTCTATATTTCTGTCTGTTACGCTTTCACGCCTAAACCACTAAATCGATTTTGATGAAATTTGGCACAGAGATAGATTAGGCCTTGGGAAAGGACATAGGCTATGTTTGGTCGCGATATCCGACATCCACGCGGGCAGAAACGCTGGCAACAGTTGAATTCGAAATCCTATAAATTGATAATGCTATCATAAGGAGGTAATCACTTTTTTGTTATTCTATTATTTAATGAAGCAATAATTATGGATACAAAGGGAAGAAGAAACATCTTGTAATAACACAAACTCAGTCAATTGTATACTTTTGTCCCAGTTTAACAGAACAAGTTGATAAATTCTGTTACGATTTATATTTTGCTAAGCTGTTTTGTTCATATTGACTAAGCTGGCCTAATAAAGTCCTGCCCTCTCTTGAAGATTTCACGAACGAATGATCTAAAACTTTTTCAATATTTTACTGAACCAAACTTTAAGATGGGCTCAAAAAGTACTTTGAGGTGACCCATTTATGATTCCCATACTTATGACATTTAAGAGTGTTTGTTTATTTAAAAAGGGCGTAAAACGGACTTCCGTGTAGCTGATTAATAAAGACTCAAGAGGAAATGGAGAAATAGCCAGAATCAAATCATTAGCATATTTAGGAATATTATAATAATCTGGTTCATATAGGGGATTTGAGATTACAACATAAATTACTGCATTATCACCATAAGGTTCCAGACATCACAGACAAGAAAAACTGAATAAAAACAGATCCAAAACTCACTAGTAAGTTGTAATGAAATAACATAACATTAATAACATCTTCTATTACAGAAGTAAGCAAATACTCTTCTAAGAAATTCGGCGAAACTGCTCGGTGAACTCATATCTCGTTTCTAAATCTAGAAACTTACTGCATTACTGGAATACTTCGTTACGTAGAATGTCTGTCAGAAAAAGATAGATACATTCTGGAGAATATGAGATATTAGAAAGTTGGAAACTTATTAAATAACATTGAATAAATATATGAGTCATACGTTTCGGTCCCTTAATAAGGCACGACGGCAAAGTTCGTACAACTTTGGTAACTTAATTCCAACCAAAATAAGGTTTTTTTCTCAACTTTCCGTGGTCATCTTCAGGTGGGGGTGATAAAACTGATATATATCTCTCGTGCTTCGGTGCTCTCTACAAAAACATAGGCAAAAAGTTTTATCATAACGCGATATAAGGAAAATGGTGTTGTGTGTAGTTTATGGCTTGTTTTCGACTATGAAAACCAGTATTCTCGTAAACATGAAACAAAAACGAACCGACAGATAAAAAATTAACCGTTTTTTTGTATACAGAAGATTCAAATTTCATATGACACGAAAACGATAGCTCATAATGTTTAACAAAGCAACGTAAAATGTGATTTTTCTTGTCAACCTCACCTCCGAAGTGATACACTGATGAAGTTCTGGCAAAGACTTTTTTTAATTCGGATAGCTCAACCCTGTGAGTATATGGAACCTTTTTTCAGAGAATTTGCCTTCAGCTTACCATCAGGCGAGGCGAAGTCAAATTGGCGTGTCCTTTATAAAAAAAAGTATGTCCTCACTTCTCTCTTCTTTTATTTAACCCTATAATTCTGCTCCTACTTCTCTGGCGCCAACACTCGACTGAAACTTATACGGTAGGCATTCAAATAGGCCACGGTACTTTATATACCTACCCTACAAAAATACAACTTCATATTTCAAGTCAGGTGTACTACAACTCATAATACAGCATTTTTGTATGACAAGTACTACATAAATATATGCCCATTGCCGCTAGGAACAATAAAAAGCAGCTGAAAGTGCTACTAAAACGCATTCAACAGTCATACAAGAGAAGTGGCTAAGAAAAATAGAATAGCTTGCTGCGAAGCAATAACCACCTGGAACACTGTTCAGCCCTGAAACGATTCATCGTAAATATAGGTAAGTGTTCGGAGCAGGAAAAGAGTTCCTTAAAATTTTCGTTCGCTTACTGCGAACGTGAATTGGGTTGAATATATATATTTTATGACATACTTACCAAAGATATACGTGTTACTTATGCTTCTTTCCTAAGTGGTCTGTCAGTTGTTTATTATATTAATACACGTTTGTGTCAGTTAGCAGAAATTAGGATACATTTAAAAGATAAATCCTAATAAAACGAAAAGTTTCGATATTCTATTTCGATGATAAACCGTTAACCCAGCTACCATCTAAGTTAGGTTATCACATCACACAAGACCACGAGAAAAAATTCTAAAACTAGCCAATGACCATATTAGTATATGCCATAGAGCTATCGGGATATTTATCATGGTATTGTTTGGAGTTTCCAATATTTCACCACGGATGTAAGATCACGGGGGAACTGTAGCTATCCCGATAGCACTAATAGTAACCAATAATTATCATTAGTTAGTTTTAACACAAATTAAAAATAATGTAGAGAAGAAGATTTACACAAACATTTTAGAATAATAAACTTGCCAAATACTTAAAGTTCGAAAATGACCTGAACTGCTTTGAGAAAAGGATGGTACGGCCGTGCCGCTTTTTTGTTCGACTTGGCGTGGGCTCTGCTGTGCTCCTAGATGCGAAGGTTGTTGTGTATGGATTGATATTTATTATTCCATCACGCCAGAACAGCTGAACTGTTCTGGATGGCATTTGGCACAAGAATTGATTTATAGTATAGATTAGCGCAAGCTACATCTCGGGAATAGGTTCATATAGTTATCGGGAACTAATTCAGTAATATCAATATTCTATTAGTGGAGCTGTGAGCAACAACTTATTCAAAGTACCTATTAGAGAAGATTCATTTAACTTATTGTTTTATCTGTAATCTCAATTTGCCCGTAATCTTTTGTAAATTGCAATCAGGCAATCTTATAAACTTCTTTAGCACTGTGCAGAATCAGTTGATCCAAAGTAGTTGAACCTATCTACTGTAGAAACCACTTCGTTGCTAACTTCAAAGACATCTTGCAAATGTTTATGACCTTATAGTTACCATTTTATGTTTGTGAGTTTGTACGTAGATGCGAGAAACTTGTCGATTAGTGCTATTCATTCGTTAATAGCCATCGCGTCAAAAAGGAGAAAATGTAGTAAATTGTAAGAAACGACCGTAACGACTCATTCTCAACCAGTCTTTTGAAAAGAATTCCAGTAACTAGTCTGAAGATTGTATATAGGGTAATGTTTGTTGGAAAAGTTTTTACTACCAATTTGTCTATTTTAGGACCAAATAGCTTCGCAAATGGACCCAATATTTGAAAATATCTCGTTGCATGAAATTGGATTTAGCAGAAAAGTTTCTCGGTATAATCTATTTGGTGATATTAGTCACGAACTCAGTGAAGCTATTTTTTCTAAAATTGGATTCCGATAGAATGCTTATTTCTCTATTAAATCAAGTCAAATTAACACGTATATCGACCTGTCATATTAAAGAACTCCAGAAACTTTGCTCATTATCCGAAACTTTTCTGTTAATAAAATCGAAGCAGAAAGCTCTAGTTTTCTTTTTTTAAGGTCTTCAAGTAACAGTCACACATTACTAGACTACTTGTAGTACGTTACTCTCTCCAGATAAGTTAATTATGTCAGTAATAGATTTATGTTGATGTTATATTCCGTTTTGTGAGGTACTTAACTAAAGGTATACAATCTTGATACTTCTATAATATTTTTTATTTTAAAACTCAGTGTGATTTGTAAAGCCGCGTCCAAACTACGCGCGGCAAACCACTGAGGTGTAGACGCGTTTGGCCTGCGCGGCAACTGCGCTCGAACATGCCGCGTGACGAACCGCTCGCTGCAGGTTTTTGAGACCGCATCAATTAACTCGGGCGCAGTTTGGATGGTTTTTTGAGTCAGTGAATTGTCTCGCGCGGCAAGTATGTACACTCCTAAAATCCAATAACAAAAAGTGTCGTATACTCATTCAGTTGTGTGGTGCTAATGACGTATTATGGAATAATAAAACATTCCAGTACCATAATGAATCCTTGGCCATCGCCTTGTGGATACACAAAGAGCTGTCACCAGCCACGCTCTACATATCTATACACGCTCTACATATGTATATTCTGGCTCGCGAGTCAAATGAATGTCGAACATTAGCTCGAACGGCTGCCGCACGTAATTTGTACGCACCTATAGGTATGACATTTTTATCAATAAGATTATTTTATTAAATTCGTTCACATCCGTCATAATATCATGATAATTATTATATCGTTTTCCCGACATCTATTAAAACATGTTTACTTCTGCCTGTGCCTGCTGTAATTAAATTGCGTTGGGCCTACGTCATTTCATATTGTTAACAATATATCTTTTGGTATTAAGCAATATCATGATGAATTTTCCCTAAATCCATTTCCACTTAGGTGCGTAATTTATTAAAATATATGCGATATGGGCCATACAAAACACGGGTTGAATTTTCATATATTTGGCGAGAAGTTAGTGATGTGATTTAGATTTAATACTGGTAGTAATCCATCATGTATAAAAGGGCAAGACTGGTTATTGTAAGGTCTACGCTCAGCGCTTGAATGTCCAACGGCTGAAATAATGCGTTAGAATAATATTTATTGTTCAAGCATACAATTTGCACGCGATTCAAATTTGTGACCATAATGATAAATTATGCATTTCAAGAACCTCGATGTGTTTATCTTATTTTACAATTTTATTAATAACGATCGTCGATGCGAAGATTTCCCTATAACTGGTCAAGTCGGCTTGGTCTGTAAAGAGAAGTTGTCGTGGTATAGATGTTTAAAATTTGTACTTATACTAACTCAAATTCAGTACCTATATGAAATTCAGCATTTGAAATCAGAAAGCCCAGAAGTCCATACAAAATTGTTATGTTCGTTCTGTAAGAGGTACCTAAGATTTTTTCCACTGGCATCCTTTTTAAAGTTTTCACCCTTCGCCACTGCTATGATGGTAGCATGGTTAGTTGTCTTGTTTGTCAGTTCATTATGTTATAATATTTTCACGTTGGTCAACGAAGTCAATGGCTCATCAATCGGCAATGTGGTGGTGGTCTAGCTTATAAACTAAATTTAACCCAGCTATCTGCACTTCCGTAGTGTAACAGGATGATTGAAGATAATTAACTTCTCATTTATAAAGTTATGTATAGTGTTAATAACAGTAGCCAACAGCTTAACGAGTTCTCCGATATGCGATAGTATAATTATCTCAAAATAGAGACCACGCCAGTCTCTCGATTTGCACAATCACACTCGGTTCTTGAGGTAAATATAGTATTATATAGTATGGCTTTCTAACATTTTGATTTAAATACCGATCATGATTATAATTTTAGTAAACTTTGAACAAGCACCAAATACTATTACTTGTTATAAAGAGGAAAGATTTGTATGTAACGAATACCTAAACTCAAAAACTACTGAACCGATTACAAAAAATCTTTCGCCATTAGAAAGTTACATTAGCAGGTACCAACATAGGCTATGTACAGTAAGCTTCAGAGAAAAGGGACCCCCCTTGTTAATGATATAAAAGCAAGAGAGGGTCTGTTTTCTCTGACGCTGACTGTACCATCACGCTACTATCAGCGATAAGCGGGATCAGAATTCCACGCAGGCGGAACAGCGAGCAACAGCTAGTACCTATATTATACTTGAGCGGAGCGGCAAGCCACAGCTAGTATATTTGAGCTCCCTAGCTTTTGCCATTATCGACTCCATCATCGACCTCATCATCACCACCAAGAGAAGAGCTGTCTCTAGGTGTCATTCCGTGTTTAATTGCGGTGAAATAAAATTCTGTTTATAAGCAAGTGTGTTGAAAATAATATTACCAAATGTGATATTATTATGTTTCGATATAGCTACTTTTGATCCTGTCAAATATGAACGAAGAAAGAGCTCGTATATAATAGATACAAACCCTTCAACCTGATCCCTAATAAACCTTGCGGTGCGAAATACACTTTTTCTTATTTTTATGTCATTATAGTCTGGGAGAAAGATGCGTATTATAACCTAACGAAGTCAAGAAAAGTAACTTTTGTTTTAGCTTCCTGATTTTTCTTTCTTATAGGTTTCTAGGTTAGTAGCCTTTATGATGAAAAATGTTATTTAATCAGTTATCCCTTTTTACGCGACTGCTGAAAGTAAGTAATGTTTTTCACAATGTTTCCTGTTGAAAGTTCCAAAACAGCTTGATTTTCTTCTTCGTCGAGTTGATGGCAATATTTTAGTGGTATTAGATGAATCCGGCCTAAAAATCGATGATTTTGATAGCTTTATTATATTCTATGGTATATTTCAACAGTATCGTCACGTTAAGTATTCGTTCAGTATTTAAACACAATTTATGCTTAGGATTGTTTACACCACTTCAGAAATTCTATACCATAAAACTACTCGCAGCCCATTTTAATATTCGAAGAGCAAAGATGATCGCAATGGATGCAAAAGTACTGATTGTGATGCGGTTTTTTAATCAGCAAGGTCTTGTTCAGATTTAATTCTACCGTATGTTTGATTGCAACTGATTGAGTAGAATAGACTGATTAAAACCGCGATAAAAACATATTTTGTAAGTGGAACCACAGTCATTAGCTAGTATTTAAGTGTAGAGAATGATGTCAACCCCTAGTTCTACAAGTATTTCACCCGCAAAAGAAAACCAGTCCAGATAAGATTTATAAACTTCCAACTCTCTTAGAGTTTACTACGAGTAATAAAAAGTTACAAACTTCAGTTAGATACCACAAGACTGAGTCAACTCCCGTGCGCGTAATCAGAGCACTTGTTAGTACTAAAGAAAATAAGTTAACTGTCAAATAGAAAAATGTCACGGTTATCACTACCATTGAAACATTTAAGGAATCTAAAATTTGAAACAAAAGATTCATCGAATAGTGAAGAATATACTTTTTTTTATCGTGTGAAATCTCCCCATGGATAACCCAAGCCGTGGCTGGCGGGGGAGGTTATGTCGGACTGGAACCGACTAAAACGCACGCCGTCTGTGGGTCGTCGTCGCGTCGGTTGCCGGAGGTAGGTGAAGGAAGTGTTATACCGTGCCTACACGTTGCGTTTTATGAAAAAAAAGGTAATCTTATTACAAGTTATGTTTACTTATTTCCAAAGTATTGCCTATAAAAGCGCTATTATTTGTTCCGTGCCGCTATTTGCACTGTTTTCCTTGTAATGAATACTGTCTCCAGCACTCTTCTCATTGTAACGAGTTCCTGCGGCGAGGTTCCCTGTTGATCCACTGTGCTAGTCAATGCCTCGGAATACGTATTTTAGATTCTTGCAGAGTTGAGAAGCTCCCTTAGTAGGTACTAAGTTATACTAAGTATGCAATGCTGTCGTTAGGTAGGTACCTACTATGATAGTGAAAATATAACTATTTTGTATCTGTATTATTATTTTGGCGGATCGTATACTATGAGGAATATTAGAAGAGAAGAGTGGACAGCAATAGACTATACAATAATGTTAACGGGAGCCTGTAACCACTGCCGGTGTAACCTGGTTAGAACTTCAGTCAATTCCCAGTAATACTTATTTCATGATCGCGTTAATTAAACTTTCGAGTTTGAAAGTTTATTATGTCGAATTGACTAACATTGCATGCCATCTCAGTACTTTAGATTTCAAGGTAAGATCCATAAGGCATTTTCCTAGCACCCCAGTAATCATACTCCCCTCGTGCATGGGAACCACGGCGTTGAGGACACCGTGGTTCCCATACTCATCTCGGCCTGCGCTTATTCACCAACTGTCACCACTTTTTGTGGGTCTGGTGGGCCAGGAGACCATAATTTATTCTACTACATAAAGTCATTGCTCAGCATTTCTACTTTCATCGCAAGAATAATTAGAAATGCAAAAATAACTTCGTACTTATTAAAAGATCGCAGTTATTCCGATTGAAACCATAAACCGTCAAATCCAGCGCTACTGTCCGGAAACTCAATGGCTACTGGATGTCATTCCACTACCGGGTAAAACGCAACAAACTAAATACATCTATCTCTCTTATTCGTTAGGAATTGTTAATAAAGCTGTACCCCTCAGTTCCAATCCGTTCGCTAGGGTAGATTGTTATACGCTAGGACCTAGATTTTGTCACATGGAACTGACGGCGCGGAAATTACGGCACTTTGAATTATTGTGGCCATATTCATTGTATGGACGATGTTGGTTTGTGCTTTTTACTTGTTTTGTGGTAGTTTTCTAGCTAAGCTTATAACAGTATTGTTGTTTAAATTGCAGTTAGTGTGTAGTATGCTTGGTTAGGTTCAACCCTCAAATGTTTCAACTCGAAACTTTTTTTACCAAACAGTTAAGATATTTTAAAATTTTATAGAAGCAAACGTACATTCTATAGGATTCCTCTAGGTTATGGTAACGGGTTCAGTATTCAACATATACGGAGTCGCAGGCAATAGCTGGTCCCAAGGAATATAATATGCTGAAGAGAGTTTTTTTACTAAAACGCATTCAAATTCACAGAAACTTATTTCCTTTCATAAAATACAAAAGGAAAGAAGAAATTGAAAAAGTAAAGATTGCTTAAAAATGAATTACTGGTCAGCAACTTTATATCACTGAATTACGAACTGAATTCAGATTAGACAGTACAATACATCGACATGTAGCGAACTTCGAAAACACATAGATCGACAAGTCATTGCTTCGACAGACAATTATTAGACAACACACACCTTCGAATTACCTAGCTGTACTATGCTATAACAATATTCAAGATATTAGGTTGCTTCACCAAGATTACTTTAAAGTTTCCTTCCCCCATCTCATCAAACTAAATTGCGTTATAACTAAAATTTACAATATCGTCTGAGTTGACCTTCCCCCAACACGGAACTCAGCGGCCGCATTATCTGCACAACAAAGAGCGTAATATCGGCGCTGTTATTAACATCACTCTGCTGCACAGAATGGACTGAAGTACATTTTCATGTAGGTACATATTGGTATGTGCATTGTGCACGAATTGTTATTATAAAACAGTAAACTGCTGTTTTTGTTATCATTATTATATAAAATTAAGTAATAATAATGATATACACAGATTATCTAGAATAGGCTAGGTACTGCATCTGTGTGAAATAATTTGAAAACTGAACGTACAAATTTTTGCCACCACCTATGACGACACGCGAGTCATTCAGTAATCTTCATCCTAGCGTTCATTCCCAGTCGCATCCGAAGCTTTCACCTCAGAGTCTGGGGTCCACTTTACCAATCTTAACTGCGGATTTGGCTGGATCTCAATATTTTCCGTGAAGCGACTGCTATCTGACCTCCACGACCCAATGGTTACATTAGGCGATATCGAAGCATTGCAGTTAGACCGTTGTTGTTGAAATTTTTAAGGCTCCAACGACTTGTAACGACTGCCATAGATGTTCGTATGGCAACCGGGACCGACGGCTTAACGTGCTCTCCGAGGCACGACCAGACCAATGCCAATACAAATCCATGCATACAAATATTTGCACTGAGCGGGGATCGAATCCGCGCCTCCCGCGTAGCGGCCGCGTTCACTACCGCTGCGCCACAGAGGCTGTCGAGTCATTTAGAACACTCGTTATACATAAATAAGGGGGAGCACACACCAAAGTAGCAATCACACACACACATCAAATTGTCCTACAGCTTCTTGACATTGCATGGTATGGCTTTTACTGTGTAAATGTAGCAATTTGCTGTGCTGGCTGCTTTGATGTGTGGTCCCCTTAACTTGACTTTTGATCTTCAAGGTTGGGGGACCATTGGGGGACACATTAAACGTTGAATACTATAGGAACTCTGAAAAGGAAAGGGAGGTTCTGTGCCGTCAGCGCAGAAGACAAGCAGGAGCCTGTGGTCTTCCCATTGACAGCACAAAACCGATGGGAAAAGAAAAACTGTTGTAAATGTAAATGGTAGCGAATAGCTTCACCTTAGGTATTATATTTTTTATCCAGCAGGGTACAGTCAATAGACGGATCGAATAAACACACAGATCTTTTGAATAGTCTCGTCCCCTATAACAAGGGACCAAAAATCATAGTTGGCAAAATGTGGGTGTTAATACACCTCTGCCTACCCCTTCGGGGATTTACAGGCATGGGTATATGTATGTTACGTATGAATAACTGTTTTTTGAACGATATTCTATACTAGCTTTTGCCCGCGGCTCCGCCCGCGTGGATGTCGGTTATCGCGACCAAACATAGCCTATGTCCTTTCCCAAGGTCTAATCTACCTCTATACCAAATTTCATCAAAATCGGTTTAGCGGTTTAGTCGTAAAAATGAGACAGACAGACAGACAGACAGACAGACAGACAGACAGACAGACAGACAGAGTTACTTTCGCATTTATAATATTAGTAGGGATAAAACGGAAGAGTTTAAAGTCTTGACAAATTACATCTTGCTCATAACTTTGTGTTTATCTGACATGTCAGTCTAACTTTCTAACTCCATCTTAAACACACTCGGTTCGCTTGGAAAAGTTAATTTATGTTGTATGTCGTTACTCATACTTTAATATGAGTACTGCAGCAGACGTTATTTGCTAAGAAAAGCTAATAACAGTCGCTGTGGTGAATACTACAACTGGCTGCTCTACAAGCGATGCATTTGAAGCTATCAGTATGATGACGTGTTTGTTCCGTGTAGATAAAATTTTTATGGTTTAAATTTTTCCTACAGAATTTAAAATTTTGGAATAACCTCACCATGATTGTAGTAAGCATGAAGTTGCAATAAGCATGATAGCAAATAAAGCATAATTTCCAAGAAACATAGCATTCTGTTTTCTTTTGAACAATAAGAAAAGACTTAAAAAATCGGCAACATAATAATGTATTAGACATGTTTCAGGTTCCTATTGTTACTGGACGTCGAAGCTTCCAGGAGTTTGTATGATGATCACTTATCAGAAAGACTATGTAGGTACCTATTTACTACCCGCATTGTTTGAAAAAATCTAGTAATACAAGGCCTTAATAAAAGTAAACGTAATCGTTATATAGCTATATTCGCATGTTAAGGGAATTCGAGCATTCTCACAACAAAAACTGCACCCAGATTGTGACACGCGGCTAACAAACTTCTTTTTGTTTCGTTAGGGGATTGAATCTGAGGGTATTAAGCTAATACCACTCACATTCGCTTTGTCAATCCCGTTGGTAGTACTATACAACTTTGTTAGTCGGTAAACTGAAAATGAGGTTTGGGTTCCTGTCCTAAATTACTATGGCTGCTGAACAGCAACGGCACCGTCATCAGTGTGAATGATAGAATAACACAAAATAGGTCGCGATAGAATCCGTTAATAAAATAAATATTTCTATCAATGTATAGAATTTTCGGAAATTTGAGACCACGCTTACAACAGTATACCTATAATACAAAGAACAAAGACTATTAGAACAAAGTAGTACAAGTAGTACAAGTAGTACATCTCACTTTGTTCACTTTGACTATTAGACTTAAAAAAATGTCGGTGACAAAAGTATCTAATATTACTTATAATTCTGGCAGAACAATGGCATGCCAATTGCAGACCTGTATAATAATATTGTCGCGTGTATAATAATTTGCTTAACGAGGGATTTGTCTAGAAAATGGGAACAATAAGTATTTTATAAACTTTGGCCTATATTAACTTTATTACTTTCGGTGCACGACTCGCTTCAGTAAAAATGCAAAAAGTAAAGTTGTTCCTAAGCTTCATGTCTGGGAAAAATATACATCTATAAATTCTTCTAAACGTACGTCCACTTGTAATTTTGATTGCCTATATATTACGCATATAGAAAGCTATAACTTGGGTGTCTTCAAGACTAGAGTGAATAAGTAACTTTCAGGCTAGCGTGCTCCACGGTCAACGTCATCGTCACTTACCGAGATAGTGGTCAAACGAGAGCCTATCAACCATAAAAAAATAAGTATAATATGCTCCAAAGTATTGATGATCAAAAAGGAACAGAAAGCGAATGTATCACGCCAACGTGTCAAGGCGAAACTACAAGAACAATAATTACAGAGGACTAACGTAAGATTTCTAAGCGAATCACAGTTTCCGATGTCCATGACCTGATATGAGAGTGAGTAGACCAATTTCATTACTATTATTCCAGCTAACGAGGAATATCTGGTAATATCCAACTCCAGCTAACATGTTGGGATTAGCTAGCTGACAACAAAGCGAGTAATATCGGTCGAACGCTCTCTGCAGACATTGTCATCGTACGAGGTTCAAATCTATAGAACAGTGTGAAGGTTTTACTTGCAAAATCCAGGCGTTTCTAGATTTTGTGGTCATGAGATAAATTTTAGGATGGTTTCTGATTGCTGATTTTCCTGTAGTGGTGGACTTAATTGGGTCATCGTTATATTTTGGAGATCATCGGTGCTCAAAAAAAATTCAGTATCTAAGTACTTTATGATAATTAATATTTTTCATGAATTACATTTGTCAAAGCGAGTGGTTATTGTTCTACAATAATTTCATTATGGTAACATCAAAACATAGTATTTGAAATAAAAGTACGGTACACAATAAGAATATTATAGTTATACTTCTGATCATTACAATAAGAATGTTACAACTCACGGTACTTCCGATCCGAGACGGTAGGTATGCATTTTCAATCGGTTCGAGTTCAATATTACAGCTCCGAAAGGCGATGAGAGGTAAAAAAGAGTAAAATAATGACGGGATCAGTATAAATAGTGATTGTGATATTCATGTTAAGTTCCAACAATATCATATTATGCTCAGTGCTGCAATTTTTTACGGACGCATTTTGAATGAGGCAATGAGACACCATGTACCCAAACACTTTCTGGAATTATGTTGTAATAATATAGCAAACGCCCCTTGCATTCGCGCTTCACCCTGCCTTTAGCATTTTTACTTCGTACACTGCTTTTGAATTTTGCTGACAGAAACAAGTTTCCTCTTATGTGAATCCATATTTCTTTCTCATGAATCTTATGATGCAGTAACAAAATTTTATTCGTTACTTTGTTGTCAAAATTAACTACAAACACAAAACTTGGTATCTACCTAATAATCGATGTGATGTATTGTAGGTTTTTTAGGATTTAATATCAATTTTATAACTACATTTGATTTTTAAAATAAGCGAATTATTTCTTAAATTCCATCGTAACTTTTCTTTTAAATACCTGTGTATTGGGGCCCACAAAAAATCTCGGGGGCCCAAATCAACCTTATATGCAAGTCACTCAATCTGTTGATTGGCGGACGAGATTATAGCACAGGTTTTCTTCTCGAGATTGGGAGTTTAAATATTAAAATCATCTGAAAATTATGAAAGTCTGATAATTATATCAGACTTTCATATTTTTTCAGATGATTTTAATATATAAACTCTTTATCACACTTCAAAAAGCATTACTTGAGTTTTAACACGAAATAATTGACAATAATCGATTCACACGTAAAACCATTACACCATGTTACAAGCAAATTCCTACTGCTAATTTCATTGAGCTGTTCGCCAATTTCAAAACCCAATAATGCGTTAGCTGTATGTAGCACAGGGATCCAACAATCAGAAGCCAATACGCACTGACATCCATTTAAACCAATAACATGGCTACATACCTGATATTCGAAAATCCAGCGAGGGATTAACACGTTGAGGTCCAATCCGAACATTTTACTGGGATGTAGTTTGTGGGCCACATTATTGCTTTGACAAACCGTGTTCTAGACTTGCAGACTTTCTCTCAATGTGGTATTGGCGTGTTAATAAAATATTATGTTCCAGACGGTTTGTAGTTTGAATGTCAATTCCTATATTTTTTTGTAAAAAATGCCGTTATAAATTTACTTTTTAATGGAGTAGGTAGGTACCTTTTTACAATGGAATCGTGAAAAAAAGTGCCGTCCAGCTATTAAATACCTGTGGTTATGTCGAACTGTAACCAACTAAAACCGTATGCCATCTCGGTTAGTGCATCTAGAATGACCTGCTGGGCATAAAACGTGCTTCTTAGCTTTACCAACTGCCATAATACAATAATTCATCCTGTATTTTCGCATGAAAATATACTATGAAAGTACATTAATCCGTTGAATTTTCAACGACATCAATAGTTTATACTTCAAGGTATAAAACCCTTAACGATGAAACTTTTTCTTTACTGTTTGGTTGTCGTTGAAAACTTGTAACCGCATTAAATCTGGTGCTCAAGCTGAAGATTGCAATACTTTATAGCCAATATTATAGTTGGTAAGTTCTGATAAAAGTTTTAGTATAAGGTAAACGTAATTTTCCCCAAATGACTGCAGGGAACGTGACCGTAATGGCTAAGATATAAGCCTGAAGTTTCAAAACAACGATAAGTATTTTAACTGACTGAATATCGTAACTTTTTTATTGCTCTTGTTTTGAATAGACATTGTTGCATTTCATGTTTATTAATTTGAGTTTGAACTTTACTCAATTTTAATATAAACTTGTACTTGTACGAGTATATTGAACGAATATAAATCTGTACCTTGAAAATATTCGAATTCGTAATGTAAACCTATCGAGAGACAGTAGCATTGAGGACAGGTTATATATTATACAGATTGTCTATACTCTGTCTTCAGATAAATCGAGATTCTGAACTGAGTAGGTAGGTACCATTCTACAAGTCTATATATTAATAAAGTCTAAAATATTAGTCATACGACAGTACTTCACAATTAGCTATACAATCAGTCCTCAGATAATTATATCGAGAGCACAGAACAGTCGAGAGTAACATCGAGGCCTGAGTGTCATTCTAGAATACGGCCCTTAATCTGACTGTTATCTGCGATGTTCCCAGTGAATTCGAATACAGGACCATCCCTCTTTTCTCGTGGGTGTCATAAACGACAATTAAGGGACAAGGCTGTTGTCACACTGGCTGTAAACATAACATCCCACGAAAAAGTACTCGGGTGACGGAAATAGGCTCGTCAACATTACGTGCCATCGTAAAACATATACAAAATGTAGGTTTGTAAATACACCACTGCTTACACGTTTAAGGATAAATAATTGTATTTGTATGAATATGTACTATGAGAAGTACTTTTAAACAGTATTAGTAAGAAAAAGGTTTTGTGGTATGTAATTTATTGAAACATTTCATACCGTAACATTTATGGATATATGGGCCCCATAAAAATCTTTAGTGAATAATACCACTCACTGATTAATCACGACAAATCTCAGAAACTATAACACCCACAAACTTGAAATTTTGTAGGCAGGTAGGCATGCGTTAACAACTGATTTCGTGAAACTCCATCTCTAGGGGGGTAAAAAGGAACTCCACGCGTACGAAGTCGCGAACGGCCGCTAGTCTATTTATATAATTATTGCTTATCCGCACTGAAAGGGTCATAACACAAGCTAGTTAAGTCAGGCTTACTTTTAGCCTAAATATAGCATACAGAATGTCCCTTTAACATAACAACAAAAAAACTTATTCTATCAAGCAATTAGGTAATTTAATCAACATACATGCAGGGATATTAAGACTTTCGTACTTGAAATAAACCATGCATATTCTAGCTGCCACGAGCTACAAAAAATATTGTGATCGGCAGCCTACTGTACGGAGGCTACATTGTAATCCTTTGTGCGGGAAAGCTCTAAAAAAACAATATATAGCTCTAAAAGGGATAGAACATGTGCAATTGAAAACATGTCAGCGTACGGTAACGGTTTTGCGAGAAATACGACGCACTATGAATAGGGTGGCTTTCAGTGGTGAAAAGTAAACATTTTGACAAGTGAACCCGTGAGTCTTAGGCACAGCTTGAATTCGATAAATCAACTGTATTTTTTTATCGAAAAAGAAAGAGAGTACCAACATTTGTGTTAATCCTACCAATCTTATGAATGCAAAAGTTTGTTAAGATATTTGTATGTTTGTTATACAGTCATGCTCAAATAGCTGAACGGATTTGGCTAAAATTTGGTACAGGGATAGAATATGAACTGGAAAAACACATAACTTGTTCTTATGGATTATTCAACCACAGACAGTAGGTAATATTATGCATATTAATATGAACTGGCAATTCAGACTTACACACAGTCACTTGTCTTTTTCAATATGGTAGGTAGTCTTTTAACTACATCATTTTTACATCAAATATCTGTATCCATATAAGTCGTAGAATAATACGGCAGTTGAGTAACATTTACAGGTAGATTTGAAACCATTAAATTACCATAAATAGGTAACGAATTAGGTATGTTTAATCAATGTTTTCATTCGCCTCTAAAATATATGCGACACTGATTTGTTTTCGAAACATTGGCAATTCAACTACTACCAAATTTTGCATAGCATTTGGTATCAAAATGGTGTCAGGAAATGAAATTCTACTCACGAAGTTCTGAGAACCGCTATCATCGTTACCCCACTCGACACAAAGGCAGGCAATAGACCTGATTGGAGAGCCAAGTAACTACCACGTAATTTGTGTCTAGTGACGCTTGGTCGGATCAGTCTGGTTTCCGACTATGTTACCTTTGACTAGAAGCCAAGACAATGAATTTAGGTACTGTTAGATACACAAATTGGTGTCGTAACTATATGAATTGTTGTTCGTTATAGACAATAGATGAAGTAGGAATAACGTTAGATGAGATTAACTACTGCTGATATATGCAATTGAAACATTGATTAATTCAAATTTAATGCTGGAAGTTGAATTTTTAACTTCTTCTTCCTCTTAGCGTTAATTCCCAGTCGCATCCGAAGCTTTCAGCTCGGAGTCTGGGATCCGCTTTTTGTCAGTCTTAACTACGGATTTGGCTAGACCTCGATATTGAATTTTTAACTTAGCAATGCGTAAAAATAGCAGCCAATTAGGCAAAAGTGTTTTTATTTCTATACCACATAGGTGGCAGATAAGCACACGGCCTACTTGATGGAAAGCGTCAGTGGCGTCACGACCACGACTGCTTACCCTGTACCTATAAATCTTCTGATACTTTTCTTGAAGGACACCATAACTTGCATTCTCTTGGGAAAACCACAGCGAGGAGGTCAATCCACAGTTCTTCTAATTAATACTGCGTATCAACTTTAATATATTATTTTTTATCTTTCAATAATGTATTTATATATTGTACAGAAAAAAAAGACCGATGTATAAATTTCAAAAGCAAACCGGTCAAAAGGTCAGATCGCAAAGTGACAAAACGTTGACAGGAAGTGTTAGCAAAAAGATTATGAGCACTTTGAGTTCAGAATTCCTTGCAAATTGACCAATAAAACATCAGAGGGATCCTCGTTGAAGAATGTAATCCCGTGTGTCATGTGAACGTTGTAAATAAAATGAAGGCAACAAGGAAAATTCGCTATCATGTATCGCTTAATAATTCTAAAAAAATATTTTAGTACGGTGTCTATTGTTTAATACTTTAATTTGTCAAATTAAGTTCGAATTAGTCCCAATACAGAATATTAATAACTTTTCTGTAGGTGAGGGCTTCATGTTTTTGTTGCTATGGCTTGAGATTGAATTTTTTGAATTTGTAGAAAAACAATTTTTGTACATAATTGCATGATTTTGAACTTTGTCGAATATGTTTACGATAAAACGAGTTTTTTGCGAAAAACCATTTTTCCTAACCTTTGTCCCCACTTAACATTTCTAGCAGCGCATGCTGCATACACGAGGATATTTGTTTAATTGTGTAGAATCATAAAAGGTAAAGTCATACAAAAACCCAATTTTTCCCGATTTTTTCCGAAGTTTGATCTGTTTGTGTCTTCATTCTTTGAACTTGTAGTCTTATTGATACTCTAACATGACTTACCACAAAATTATTCCTTGACCATTGAAATGAGTTAAGTGGTCGTGAAATTTTATTATCATGTTCTTTTCTGCAAACATGGCTCTAAATATAAATCTGGTTCAGTAATATTTGCTTGCTACCAACTTATTATTTTACATATCTTCTTTGACATTTAATACATAAAAATAATGTATATGTAACTTCAAAATATCAATTTAAATAACAATATGCAGTTGATCCTTGCAAAACGTAAAGTTATGGGTGGCTTGACCCCCAAAAAGATCTTGAGGCTTGAGGGCCCAAGTCAAGGTCACTGGCAAATCTGTACAAGTGCAGTTGCGGATTAACGAGGTTCTAGCTTTCCTCACGAGGCTGGAGATTAGCAGGTACTCGCTTCTGTAAAAGCCATACAAACAAAATAGTGGAAAGATGAGAAGGAATGTGGTCCGCGGTCACCAAACTGCAAGCTTTGATTACAAGCATGACTAGCCCTCGGATTCTGAAAGTGACTGAGAATGAAAGCAGTTCGGCGTTCACAAACAAGAATATTAGTCAACGATATTGAAGGAATATTGATATTCATATTTTGAATGCGAAAACCGTGGTACGAACCACATTATTAGCTATTCCGTCCTGTGTAAACTTATATTCGTAGTAAAAAAGGCCGCCTTTGATTATAGTATCGAAGTAGAAGTCATTTTGCCACTAGACGTGGGCGTCTTAATATAAATGTGATTAAAGTGGAGGGGGAGGAGAGGACTAGCATTTTCTCACAAGTCAAATGCGGGTTTCGGGTAATGAGTTGCCGGGATCAGTTCAGGTCATGTTCAGGTACCAATACTTCTTCTAATATATAAAATTCTTCTGTCACGGGGTGCGTAATCGAACTCCTCCGAAACGGCTCGACCGATTTTGATGAATTTTTTTGTGCTTATCCGGTATCTATGAGAATCAGCCAACATCTATTTTTCATCCCCCTAAGTGATAAGGGTGCAGCGGGAACGGGATTTGAATACCACGCGGGCCGAAAATATGGCGGTACGAAGTTCGCCGGGGCAGCTAGTAATATTATAATATGTAAACCTGGAGAACCATAAGTTTTTTTTATGGTTTCATTATTTTTATAATGGTTCGGGACTTTACGCGATTATAACCATTAGAACCATTATAATAACTATGAACTTACACGGCGCTAGTTACAAAAAACCTTCCGAATATAAATTTTCATCCAAATCGTTTGAGCGGTTTCCAAGATAGCGTCAGCGTGGTTACACAAAACAAACAAGTACTAAAAATTGTAACTTATTGAAACTTTCTCGAAGTATAAAGCCCTTAAAGACAAGCCTACTTTTCACACGAACTTCTGAATTATCCTTAAACATTTCGACCATAAGCTTTTATGTTTTTGTTTTGACATTCTTCGTGTTGAGGTCACATTCACTTAATTCTCGTGCTGATCTAAGAATGAAACAAAAACAGAGGCTTTTTGCTTATCTGTGTGCGTAATAAAACGAAATGGATTACATTATCGATAAGCAGTTGTAGGCTGCTTGTAATTTTTTTTTTGTATTTTTGTGCAGCAAGTTTGTAAATTCATAACTTTTTAGTAACCAGTGGTAAGTTTGAATTCATATAGTGTTGACTGCCTCTGTGGCGTAGCGGTAGTAAACGCGGTTGCTACGCAGGAGGCGCGGGTTCGATCCCCGCTCAGTGCAAATATTTGTATGCATGAATGTGAATATTTGCAACAAAAAATGTATCTATGTATCGATACCTCCCACGTAAGTTGTTGTAACCAACGAAATTGCTATTTTGTGTTTTTCATGTAAAAGTGTCTAATTTTATGTATAGTATCCTGTAACAATTAGATCAAATCCAAAAATCTATTAATTTCGGTAGTTTTCAGAAGTATAACATCGTATGTTCCGAACTATCCCGGCGTATATTGTGGTATTTATTACTTGCAAGCGCGCTCACCCCGCGTATGTGTGACATAAAACAGACTACGCTGGAACTCGCTGTAGGTTGCATGTCACGCGCGTATTTTTTATGTTGATTTGATATTTATTACGTAATACTACTAGCACATATTTTTCGTATTTCAAATATTGCTTACATAAAATGTGGTATTGATTACATACAACAATATACGCTGCTGAATTTACACGTATTTTGTTGTAAGTAATACATACAACATTTTACTTCGGAATTAGTTATACTGAAGCACATGGCAAGATGACTTACAATGTTTTACGTGGTAAAATTAACAATTTTATGGTTACTAAGTAACACATACAACAATCTACTTCGCTTATCACTGACATTGTGTAAGTTGTAAGTAACATTTGCGGTTATCAAAAATCTATAGAAATAAATAAAATTAAAGTGTCTGTTTGTAACGTCAAAATAACAAGTGAATAAACATTTTGAACCCAAAAAAAAAACAAAAATAACAAGTTGAATGAAATTTTGAAGCATTTATTATGTTAACTTAACCATCTTATCATCTTGTCTTCTTCATCTTTTTCATCAATCATCATCATCTTATTCAAAATAACAAGTTTTTACTAAATGGGTATTCATGTAAATCAGGTACCATTAACAATAACTTAATTTAAATGTCTTTGGTCGGTCTGTCTGTCTGTTCCGCTAATCTCCTACCTCCTCTCGAAGACGACGGAGCGTATCATTAATACATAGCTCCTGGGGTACTTTGAACTGTATGATCTACTGAGTAACCGACAGTACGGCTTCCGCCACTGTCGCTTAACAGTACCCTTCTTATGTATCTCACAAACCGTTGCGCGCAAGCTATCGAGACTTGAGGTGAAGCACTGGTGGTTAGTCTCGATATCGGAAAGGCCTTTGATCGGGTCTAGCACAGAGGTCTTCTTGCAAAGCTCTTATGGACCAAGGGATTATGGGAATGGATTGCCAGCTTTTTGTCCAACAGAAGTATCCAAGCCGTCGTTGATAGCAGTTGCTCGGACCGCATGGACATAAAACGCCGATGTCCCACAAAGTTCCGTGTTGTCTCGACCCTGTTACTGCTGCATATCAATGACATGCTGTTGGATGACTCCATTCATCACTATGCGGACGACAGTACCGGAGACGCTTGTTACACGGACCGTGCAAATATCCCTCAGTCCGAGATGGAGGAAAGCCGCGAACAACTTGTGTCTGAAATCGAGACTACGTTATCTAGAGTATCCGATTGGGACAGACTAAATTTAGTCCAATTCAACCCCTCTAAGACACAAGTATGTGTATTCACCGTTAACAAAATCCCATATATTGTAGCACCGCAATATTCCTGGGCACACTGCTTACTATTTCCTTGCGTATTGGGATCCTTAATATCAATATCTCCAGCGACGTCCAATACCGTAGTCAATTGGAAGACAAGGTGAAGCTGGCATCAAAGAAGCTTGGAGTGCTCAACAGGGTGAATACTTAACTGTGGGGCAACGACTCCGCCTACATAAGGCACAGGTTCGGCCCCAGTACTGCAATCACCGTTTTGTCGGAGCGCCTACGTGCCAGCTTGAAGTGGTCAACCCCTTCGACTCGGTACAAAGACGAGCATTGAGGCTCGTTGACCATCCCATACTCGCAGGTCATGTGGAACCTTTCAGTCTCAGAAGAGACTTTGCCTCACTGTGTGTTCTACCGCCTATACAATGGTTTGTGCTCAAATGAACTATTTGACATGATACCAACAGCTACATTCTATCATCGCATCTCTCGCCACAAGCAGGGAATTCATCGTTACACATTGCGTCCGGAAACAGTGCGCACTGTGCGGTATGAAAGGAACTACATCCCTCGCACACTCAACCTGTGGAATGAACTCCCTGCGGTGGTTTTCCCAAGTGACTACAATTGATTGATAAATTGATAGCTGCCGTTGACTGGACAATACTTGTAGACTACACCTATGAAAAGCACTATAAAAGGAGGATGTCTGTACCTCGTCATCCAGACCCGACATATTCCTTTTTTCACGATCGCATAGGCGAGCATTGCTCGTAGAACTCACAGTACCGTGGAAAACTAACATACCTAAAGACCACGCTATACAGACGAACAAATACTTTGACCTGACTAACGAGTTAACCAAAAATGGCTACGTGATTAAACTCTACGCCGTAGAAGTAGGACCAAGACGAATTCAAGCTAAATCCCTGTACAACTTAAAGACCTCGGATTGCCAAGAGCTTCAGTAAGCTCTTTACTAAATCGAATATCCAAAGCGGCATTGATAAGATCTTACCAAATTTGGATAGGTAGGGGGTACACTACTGACGGTGGAGGTGAGCGCTGATGCATCACAAAATGGCCACCCTAAACCTACATCTGGGTTGCAAGTCCCAATCGCCGTCACGGTTTGCTCTGTATCACGGGTCCATAAGGACACGGCGACCGCACGGTGAATCCATGGAGTACTGAGAATCGGATCTCTGGGTCTCTTCAAGAATGGGCATTAGAAAGTTTCTTCAGGGTCGGCAGTGCGAATGTGACGCCGCTGGTGTTGCATACGTCCATAGACCACGGTAACCACTTACCATCACGTGGGCCGTGTGCTTGTCTGCCACCTAAGTGGTAAAAATAAAACATACCACACTTTTTTTCCTCTTGCATTTCGGCGTAAATTGTTGTATCTGGTACATACAACTAAATGCGACTCATGTGTTCCGGTGTTCATTATTGTAAGTGACTGATACAACAATTTGTAAAGGTCATATACCGCGGTAAAATGTTGTAACAACAAAATCTCTAAAACTTTTGGAATTTTTGAATAATACCGTGAGGTAAACGCTAAAGTATTATTAACTGAAGTTACATGTTGAATTTTATAAAAATTAGTTGAAAACTGCGGTTTTTATTGCCAATAGTACCTTTGAAACGCTCTCCTGTAAAATCACAGTTTTGAAGTTACAACAGTTTACGTAGGAGGTATCGGTATGTTTATCCGCATTCTAGAACCCATAACACAAGCTAGTTAAGCTATGCTTACTTTGGGCTAGACCCAATAGCGTTGTGTAGAATGTCCCACAATATTTAATTATTTATTTATTGTTTTCGTAACTATAAGAATTTTCTGTAGGACAACTATCGATTCTCTGGGAAAATTAAATTAGTTGTTGCCCGCGGCTCCACCCGCATGAAATCATGATCCCATTACCGCCACCTATGGGCAACTGTGTCTGGGGTTTGATTTGTACACTTGTTACATAATAATTTGTTGTCTCTAAACTTCATGAAAAGTATTACCGCATTACTACCTACGTCCAAGTAACCGAAACTAACACATGAAGCTCTTTTTTTTGCACAATTTTAACACACACACACATAGTATTATTTCCTTTCGTTTATAATCCCAAATGAGGCCAAAATAGACTCATCAACAGAATAAAATCATTCTCTTATACCGTAATTCCTCATTATAAATGAAAACGTGTTCACAGACAAATGTTCGTAGCTTTACCACAGTATTGTCATCACCTCAAATTATCCCTTAGCTTACAACATCGCTCAAGTAATTTTTAGAATAGAATAGAATAGAATAGACTAGAATAGGATAGAATTTACCAACTTTACAGGAGTCGAAAAAAAACTGTCGCGTTTTGAAAGGCCAATTGATTTCTGCGCTGACACAATTTTATTGATTACGGCTTCTATATCATGTGACCAATGGTTAAATGCGGAATGAGCAAGTTTATTCATCATCATCATCATTTCAGCCATAGGAAGTCCACTGCTGGACATAGGCCTCCCCTATAGATCTCCAATAAGACCGGTTGGAAGCGGCTCGCATCCAGCGCGTTCCTGCGGCCTTAATAAAGTCTATTCAATGGCATCAAAATGTAAAAGCCGCCAATTTTCGACTTGAGTGGTGTTCTAAGCTAACGGACGAAATAATTCCGCAGTCTGCATCAGCCAGTGGCCACTCAAGCAAAGCACTGAATCATTCAATTCCTATTTGCATCGATATCAAGTTGCACTTCCCGATTCTATTTCGTTGTTCAATTTATTAGAACTAAGCGACGAGTGCACTAGGTGACTTCTGGTTAACATACATAATATTCATGCCTGAAAATCCCTGAAGCAGTAAGCAGAGGTACGTATATTGACACCCACATTTCGTCAATATGATTTTCGGTAAGACGTAATAACTTTATCATGGGCTGTATGATATGATTACTGTCAAATGTATAACATCCACGTCCACACATACACACACACACACACACATACTTACATACATACATACATACACATGTCACACGTCATACACTGGCGGCTTACCAGTACAACTAATACACCAACCTAACCGTGACCATGGCCGACAATAAGACACCTACGGGTAGAGTTGGAGTGGCCATTATAGTCTACCGGGAACCAACACGGTGACTATTAATTATTAAATAAAATCGGCCAAGTGCGAGTCGGACTCCCTCATGAAGGGTTCCGTAGTAGCAAAGGCGAAAATTGCGGTTTAGGACGTATTAAAAAAAAACTACTGACTGCATCTCGTTCGAACCAATTTTTAGTAGAAGTTTGCATGGCAATTTATATCACATATTTTTTTTAGATTTATCATTCTCTTATTTTAGAAGTTAGAGGGGGGGAGGGGGGGGGACACATTTTACCACTTTGGAAGTGTCTCTCGCGCAAACTATTCAGTTTAGAAAAAAAATATGTTAGAAACTTCAATAGCATTTTAAAGACCTATATATCTATAAATACCCCACACGTATGGGATTGATGAAAAAAAATTTTTTGAGCTTCAGTTCTAAGTATGGGGACCCCCAAAATTTAATGTTTTTTTTATTTTTGTGTGAAATTCTTAATGCGGTTCACAGAATACATCTTCTTACCAAGTTTCAACAGCATAGGCCTTATCGTTTCGGAGAAAAGTGGCTGTGACATACGGACGGACAGACAGACAGACATGACGAATCTATAAGGGTTCCGTTTTTTGCCATTTGGCTACGGAACCCTAAAAATAAGCATTAACCTTTTCCAGAAGCCAGGCTGGCTGCTCTTCTTTATGCTACTTTTACGAACAGTTTAATGATTCGGTTACGAAAAGGTAACGAAACAGACTGATAGATAAATTAACTTTCATGTTTATAACAGTCATCGTAAAAAGAATCAATTCCAATGTTAAGAGGAATATTCGGAGTATCGTATGCTCAAATGCCATAAAACCAGCATAATAGCTAGGTTATTAAACCAGTAATCGATTGGTTACCGATTTTTACCATTTTACTTTAGTGGGTGGAAAAAAAATAGACCTAAAGTATTTTTTTGTTACATAGGACTCGTCAATTTGACTTGACCTCACCTGATAGTAAGCTGAAAGCTAAATCTCTGAAAAGACGGTCACCATTATAAATATTATAATGATGAGGATTGAACATTTTTATAAGAAACATCAACCAGACTATATGTCAATTTAAATTACAATTCTATAGGTATTTTAAGGCATTTAAAACATAAGATTCCTGAAATAAAAATAATCACTGCATATTATAAAACAAAGTCGCTGTCGCTGTCTGTCCGTCCCTATGTATGCTTAAATCTTCAAAACTACGTAACTGATTTTGAAGTGGTTTTCTTTGATAGATAGAGTGATTCAAGAGGAAGGTTTATATGTATAATACATGCATAATATTGTAGAGAAACACTGATAAATTTAGAGATAATACCACGCGGGCGGAAATTCTGGCGGTACGAAGTTCGCCGGGTCAGCTAGTATCCAATAAACCTAGCAATAACTCTTAAGTTGACCAAGCTGAACTAAAAGATAATACATTTTGTTTCCTTTGCAAACAATACATTACGCCACAAAACCATTTCCGATTGTACACCGAGCTTTAACCCAACGCGTTTCAGTTACGGAGGTGACGTCACGGAAATTGCGAGAGAATAAATTTACGTTCAAACGTCATCCTTTGAATGGCCATGTTGTGATAATCATGGTAACTGAGTATCAATTCTTGTTACGTTATTTTGTTTATGGGATATAAACAGAGTTGTTTGATTTGTTGGATACTTATATTTTTGGATAAATTTAGTATGTTTTGCTGCTATTTTTAGGGGTTGTTCTCCATTCAACAGTAAACATACAACCCAATAAGTGCGAGGCAATAGGGTCACCCCCTATTACGTGGGACTGAAAAACTCACCCGCTATTACGTGGGACCTGATACAATGATTGGTGAAATGTGGGTTTTAATTCACCTATGCCTAACCCTAAGGGGATAAAGGCGTGATTGTATGTATGTATGTATGAAAATCATAGTAGGCATAATGTTGTCGAAATTACACCATCTGCCTACCTCTTCGGGGATTCCGTGAGTATATGTATGTATATATTTAGGTGCAATAGTTAAAGAAGAAGTTTCGTATATTATTATCGGAATTATAATAAGTCGTTTTTCCACAGCAAAAGAGATTTCTTGTAATTTAGTGGAACAATACGGTTTTGTGAATTTCAACTAACGTAGGGGGGAATTTTTTAGATTATCTTAAATATAACTAGTTGTGGTAGCGCGACGTATTTTAAAACCTTCGATAGCTAGTATTCACGATGTCATCAGCTATAGGGTATCGGATAAGAGACTGGGATGGTTCATGCACTCACCTCGGGTTCTTGTTCACGTGAAAACGTTCACGGTCGCTCCGGTAAAGGCCCAACGCCCAGATTCGTCGACGAATAAGTCCGTACAGTTCTGGTGTCACTCGCGAATCGCGATATCACGTCACCACACCTTGAAACAGCGGGATAGCGGAAAAGTGCAGGAGAAGTCGACGCTCCTATGGCTTGTAAAATCCGGAGTAGAAAATATGACTCCCGTCGACACGGCGGTAGGTTCGGAAGTGTTAATTTTAACGTACGTCACATAAACGTCACAATGGCGTCACTTGTCGTACAGTGCATGAACTAATTAGATTGCGGGAAAGGATTGGGGCAGGAAGATGGTTGACAACGTGAAAATATCTTTTGCTTCCATTTCATACAGAATGGCGTTACCACTAGTCTTAGTAAGTACACGTAAGTAATAAAGAGTGCAGCGCAAAATGGCCCATAATCATAAATATATTAGCTATGCGCTGTAATTTTTTTTTACTTTTTTATTCAAATCTTGTGGTGTTAGAACTTAAGCGACGATAAATGTAAAAGTTAACAAATCTTAAAAAAAGTTAGTTAGTTAGTTAAAGCGGAGTTGCAAGTAACAGCTAATGAGTTACTCCTCTTCCTTAATTCTAACTCTTTTACTTTTCATTTACATTACTTTTTTCTTACTTTACTTACTTTTACATTATTACCCAATTAACTACTCTTAATACAATACTTTTATAACAAAATAGAAATATTTATCCTCGTTCACGGACTCACGAGAACTTATTTAGGTATGCGTATAACTTCAATGTCAAGGACATCACGATCACAGTCTATCTGTGTACCAAATATCAGCTAAATTCGGCCAGTGTTACGTGATTGAGTTAGAAATAAACAAATAAACTTGGGAACTTACACATTTATGATAACTAATGTTCGTCCATTGATAAAAATCAGATCATAATAGACTCGTCTTGAGTACAAAAACATAATATATCATCATTTTAGCGTTAATCTCGCTTGAATTGGAGTCGGGGGCCTTTCGTCTCTTCCTTCTTTTGTTGGGTTGTACCGTGTTTATGGAAGCGACTGGCGTTTGACCTACAAAACTTGAGGAACACCTGCGCCTGAGCATTTTCTATCAATCAGCAGGTGTACCGGTATTCATGTGATATTACTTGGGGCCCAAAATACCCTTTTTTTTATCGTACGCAAAATCCCCACGGATACCTCCCCCACCGTAGCCGGAGGAGGAGGTTATGTCGGACTCGAACCGACTAAAACGCACGCCGTATGTGGGCCGTCAGTTGCCGGAGGTGAGATTGTCGTAGCCATATCAAAATCAAATACCCTAAAACATCGTTGGTGAAATATAGGTATTGATAAATATCGCTGGTTATCCCCTCAAGAATGTCAAAGTAAGAGTAGTACGTGCATAAACATTTTAATGTCCCCCAAAAATAACTCACTCGTAAAATAACATAATTTTTTTGCCCGTTTTCCTGTTTTTATAGCGTAAGTACAGGATTAATATCATGCCGTATTCGCATAGCGAGGTTTGTTCGAACATATTATTAGAAGGAATTAGGGTCGGTGTCGTTTGTTGTACGGAAACATGGCGAACGGAAGCAAAGGACAGAAATGGTAGGCGTAATTGCAGGTTCATAAGATGTTTTAATTTGTGGGCGACGTCGACGGTTTGGCTATTGTGTTCTTTCATTTCGCAAAGGTATGGATTTCGTTGAGATAAAAGAATAAGTTTTTAGATTTGAAATTCTATTGAAAGGACTGGCATAGTTTTAGTCCCGAATGAGGGATTGAAATTATATCTTACTTACTATCGTAGCATAGTAACTATTTATACTAATATTATAAAACTGAAGAGTTTGTTGGGATGAACGCGATAATCTCAGGAACTACTGATTCGAAAAAAATCTTTTGCGTTGAATATGAATAGTTCGCTTATCGCCGAAGGTTTACGGATCATATTTCGTCACGCTACTACTCATGGGAGCAGAGCAGTGATCATAATTAATGTCAAAAAATCCGGTAGATTTCCATACATTATCTGAAGAATAACAAAATATGGGCCCAAAAGGTGATACGGGGATAATTTCAAGTGGGAAGAACCGCGGGCAACAGCTAGATATTAGCTATTATAACAGAAAATAAAAAAGTTTTTTTTTTTTTCATTTTCATATTATGTAACAATGATTAAGAATTTATTTAAAACAATTCCCAATGGTGTGTCTTTCATATTCCGTTATCAATATTTATGAGGCGTAAAGTAGCTTGCTCCTTGACAACCATAAGTCAGAAAAGTAATTACTTACCTGCTGTAAGTGAGACCTTAAGTAATATACTCGGCTGTCAGCCGAACACATGACATAGCACACATTGCAGAATCTGTAGGTATATATATTATCTGTATATATTAATCTGAATATATTGGACCCGTACCGCCATTCTAGCATTGTCATAACGCGTACAAGAAGATTTACAAACATGTAGTATAAGTACAAGCATCGTTAACTTAGTGGTTATGAAATCCATCTTTTGATCGAGAAGTACCGGTTTCGTTTCCTGGCCATTACTCTACCTTATGTAAACCCACTTTTCAAATAAAGAATTTAGCTTAACTAGGGTTGGGAGGTAATTTCAGTTACTAATTCCTTTATGAAAAAGACACTCACATACGTGGGGATTTTTTTATACCAGTCAGGTGACAGACAAGCATACGGCTCATTTGACGGAAAGTGGTTACCTCGGCCTATAAACGTGTGCAGCACCAGGGAATCACTCTCGTGCTGCCGACCCTGTAAGAACAAAGAGTTTCTATGCCATTAGTGCAGAAGACAAAGCAGGACAACCCTTTGGTCTTGCACTGACAGCACATTTTGATAGAATTGAACACTGAATTGAAATCAAATTACGAATTCTGGAAATCGAATACACTTCTGCATTACCTCCTTGCTACCTGCCTCTTCAGGAGTATACAAGTGAAAAGTGTCAAAAAAATACATTTCTGGATCGCGTTACGTACTAAATCACCTGCGATATTTTCCAGAACTACTCCATTTTCATATCCGCGTATATTTTTCATTCAAGAAAAGGTACTCTGACCTGCCGATATCGAAAATGATAACGAAGATAAATTAGATGTATTTAATCAAGATTTCGTCGCCTTTTGGTTAATGGCATGTTACTTTGACCTTCCTCCTTCCGTAATAAGCAGTGATCCGTAACCACCTTTCCGTTCCGGACCTTGAGAACCTTTTTAGTTCCCGTAAAGTTCTGGTATTACGTGTGAAAATGTGTTTTCTTAGTGAGGGTACTTTGAACGCTGAGTTTGTTTGTTTAAGTGTGACTTAGTTTGTAGTCTTTTGCAATTTGAATAATAATTTTCTGTGAGTACATGAGCAGCGTGGAAACTAAAAGGTCACTATTAATAACAATGAAATGTCGGTAGCGTAGTGGTTAAGAAGTCAGTCTTACACTCTTGTCATTAAACACTCGGGTTCGAATGTTGACCATTAACTCTACCAACGTGAGTCATAATTAGTAATTATTCTTATTTCTTTGTAGTTTTCCTCCTCAGAGCTCTTAAGAAAATAACTCCTATACTTTTCCAAATAGGCCCAATTTCCAAAATTTCCAAATAGTTGGTTCAGAAAACGTATAATATAGGATTTCTGAACCAACTATTCAAAAACATACCAAGGACGATTCAACTTAATACGAGTAGGTATGTTGAATCGTTACCAGCACTGCGAAATAATTATGAGCTTCCCTTACACACTCAGCTTGAAAACAACGTGTCTCAAAACAAGATGCACTATCACTTCCCAGCACCAAATTAATGTTTTCTAACTCCATACACCACGTGGTAATTCCTACCCAAAAATAAATAGAAATAAGCCAAAGCGACAGGGAAATGTTCATTCGTTTTCGTAACAAGTTAAGTAATTACTCTGATTAAGTTCAAGCTGTATAAAAAGAAGACGACAAAATGTGTGCTCCACTATCTCAGTTTACAGTTAAAGCTTAGAATACACCAACTGGTAAATCTAACATATTAGTTAATGTGTATAACGTAGGTGGAATGCTGACTTAGATAAACTCATCGTGGTGCACTCGTTTTTTTCTTCCTTTGCGGGATGTGTTGCTTCTTTTGTCGAATCGACGGTACTTTTACTCTCAAATTTTTTTTTCCTAGTGTGCTGCTACTTGGGGCCTTAGACAAAGTGACATTCTATTGGCGAAAACGCCAGTGGAATCGCTAATTGTAGTGTGAAATTGACATAAATCATTAACATAACTATTTTTTTAATGAAATTTGAGTCTTTGTAACTCGAAATACATTATTTAACTTATCATTATTACTATAACCACCGCAATGTCCCGAAATCCATTATTAAAACCTTAAAAATGGTTCGTTTCAGCGCGATGTACGGTACGGAGTAGCGGGAGCGAGAAATAATAGATACACGTGCTATTAATGATAGGTTTATTCCATGACTGCCTTAAAATCTAAACGGTACATAGATTTATATAGGTTTAATGCGTGTCTATACACTACACGCCCTTCGCAAAAGAAAAAAAAATTACATGATACATTGTAATTTTTTTTTTTTTTTATATAGGTAAGTACATGACTTATGAGATAATTAAAATGATAAATACATAAACATACGTATGTATGTCAATTTTATTTATTTATTATATAATTTTGTTCTATTCTTATGGATAACATACTCCTTATCTTTAATTAAAATAACAACGTTCGGTTGCTCTTCTCTAATTACAACATACGGACCTTTATACAATGGATCTAATTTATTTGTTTTACTTTCATTGCTAATCATAACAAGATCACCTTTTTTATAAGAAAATGAGTTTACATAATTATCATATCGAATTTTACGCAGTGATTTACTATAACATAAATTAGTTTTTGCATCAAATTGCGACTTTTGTAGTCTGTATTTTAATTCACAAGCATAGTCAGAAAAATTATAAAGAGGTTCAAGATTATTACAAAGATTACTCGGTATATTACATTGTTTTCCAAATACCAATTCGTGTGGGGTGTACTTCGTTTCTGAATGTATTGTATTGTTGTAAGCAAAACACCAATAGGGTAACCATGAACTCCAGTTATTTTCCGTATTATTTTTAGTCTGTATCCTTAAATACGCAATTAAATGTTTGTGACTATTTTCTATAGCACCCAAAGTTTGATGATGGTAAGCGGTAGATTTTAAATGTTTAACATTCAAAAGTTTACAAACCTGTTGCATAGTTTCTGATATAAACTCTGTACCTTTGTCGGTGACTATTTCTCTAGGAATTCCATAGCGAAGTATGAAATTTTGTACTAATGTCGACGCTACGATGTCCGTTTGTTTTGACGTAAGAGGATAAGCTTCCACATATTTAGTTAGATCGCATTGAACGGTCAAAATATAAACGTAATTATCATAATCTTTAATTAATGGGCCCACTAAATCTAAATAAATTCTATCAAAAGCTGAATTTCCTATGTTTGTTATTACCATAGGTTCCTTCAAAAGCTTAAAATGTTTTTGTCTCTGACAATCATCGCACTTTTTTACAAATTCTGTGACGTCATTTTCTATTCCCTGCCAAAAATAATTTTGGCGAATGTTGTTTAACATTCTCCTGATGCCTGCATGGCCACTGCTAGGTAACAGGTGGTAGTCATTTAATATGACACGTTGAGTGTCTTTGTCATCAATTTTTATCAATCCTTTTAGGATATGTAGTATTGGTCCGGACCATTGCGACATCTTATTTATGTCACTAGCTAGCTCTTTAATAAAATTATAATTATCTTTATTCTTTATTATATATAAACTTTCAACATTTATCTCCTTACAAAACTTGCACAACTCTCTCACAACGACATCTCGTGTACGACATGATCGAGTAGTTGGCTTCATGTAAATTATATTTTTGGACTCGTCATAGGCAAACATATCATTCTTTTTGATACAGTTTCTACAAACTTTGTTCCATTCCTCCGCATTTAGAAACAAAACCTCGCAGTAATTTTTCGGTTTCCTAAGGACCTCGACGACTCTCGGGTGATCAGCCCTAGAATCGTTTGTGACCTTATTTTCAGTCAATTTTTCCTGGTTTTCATTCAACTTTCTCTTTTGTGCTCGAGTTAACACTGATATAATATGTTCACTCATCTCTTTCAATTCATCACTCGTCACACAAATACGCGATAATGCGTCTGCAGCTACATTATCGGTACCCTTTACATACTTTACTACAAAATCATACTCTTCCAACGAAAGTCTGAATTTAATCAATCTGCTTGTCGGGTTGGTCATATTAAATAAATAAACTAAAGGTTTATGGTCTGTTTCGATTTGAAACTTTTTTCCAAATAAATAAGGTCTGAAATATTTTACTGACCACACAATCGCTAATAATTCTTTTTCGATTGTCGGATAGTTACGCTCCGCTTTGTTAAGGGGTCTACTAGCATACGCTATAGGTCTATTATCGGAATTACAAAGTACTGACCCAATTGCAAAACCTGATGCATCTGTTTTTAAAATAAAAGTATTTTTCTCATCAAAATTTGGAAATTGGAGAATTGGTGGGGTTGTTAATGATTCTTTTAAATGCAAAAATGATTTCTGGCATTCATCGTTCCAATTAAAAGGTATATTTTTTCGACACAGACAGTTTAATGGTAGACAAATTTCAGCAAAATTAGGTATAAATTTACGGTAATAGTTAGAAAATGCAACAAATCTTTTGACGTCATCAGAGTTTTGGGGAACTGGATAGTTTTGTAAAACTTTTATCTTTTCTGGGTCCGGTTTAATACCATCACCAGACACTACATGTCCTAGGTATAAAATATCTTTTTTTAAAAATTCACATTTACTTGGATTGAGTTTCAAGTTAAATTTACGTAATCTGTTAAGGACTTCAATCAAATTCTCATTATGTATTTTTAAATTACGGCCAAAACAGATCAGATCGTCCGTGTATAATAGACATTTTTCATAATGCAAACCCGACATAGCGATTGTCATAGCCCTAGAAAAACAACTTGGACTTATCTTCAAACCCATAGGCAGTCTCGTCATCTGATAATGACCGGAAGTAGTAGAGAACGCTGTGCACGCTCTACTATCTGTTTTTAAATTTAATTGAAAAAATCCCTGATTTAAATCTAAATGACTGAAGTAAACTGATCCTGTAAGCGAATCTAAAATATCTGTTATATTAGGCAATGGGAATTTGTCATCGACAATTTTTTCATTTAATTTCCGGAAGTCCACTACTAAACGCCACCTTTTATTTCCGTGTATGTCATTTGGTTTCGGAACTAGCAAAACTGGGCTGGACCAAGGGCTATTAGAAGGCTCTATAACTTCGTCTGATAACATTTTACTAATTTGCCCTTCTAATTCTTTCTTTTGTGAATGTGGCAAACGATATTGCTTTACATAAATAGGGGTGGTGTCTGGTTTCAAAGTAATGGACTGGGACTTTATATGTGAGCATGTTAATTTATCTCCCGGTAAGAAAAACACATCAGAAAATTTCGCACAAATGTTTTGCATCGACTTCCGCTCTTCTTTATTTAAATATGACAAATCTATTTGAGAAAACAACTTTTTAACTCTTTCCCCATTTACTTCGGAGTTACTAAATTCAAATACGTTGTAGCTTTCCAAACTTTCCAATTCTGGGTTAAAATAACTAATACATACATCATCTTCTCTAGTATTCATTATTTGTATTGGAATTTTGCCATTCATAGGCATGCAAATGCCTCCAGCTAAATAAATACCCTTACAAAGTTCTTTCGGCAAGACCATGCATTCCTTATTCAAACACGTTTTAATGTAAAAAATTTTTTCGCAACGACCCGGAATAGATAAATATGTATTTTTACCTAATTTACCTGGATTAAGTGGTAAACATAAAGATTGTAAATGATTTAAATTAAATGTAATCGTGTTAAATTCCAAGTCTATGTTCGTATTATATTTATGAAGAAAGTCTAATCCTAATATTCCGTCACTTGCACATGTCAAGTCTCGCAATACGTGGAATTTGTGAGCGAGTTCACAACCATTTATGGAAAGTGTAATGTAAACAAAGCCTTCTGTAATTAGCTGTCCTCCAATACCATTTATAGTGATGGGATAACAATGGATTGGAATATTCATCTGAGACACTGTTTCATATTTCACAGCCGATATTGTGGCGCCTGTATCTATGAGCCATCGGTAACTTTTATTGCTGACTGAGAGTTTTACGGAATTATTGTTATTTGTATGAAAATTATTGATTTTGGCCACGAAAAAACTCTTGTAGATTTAAATTTTCCGTTTCATTTTGCGGTTCCAAAGCCTCCTCATTTACGTCAAACATACGGATATTATCCCTGTTATTTCCTCGCCTTCGTGAATTGTAATAGGTATTGTACTTACCTCTGTTAGGGATACCTCGCCTGGCATACTGTCCTTGATCTCTTGTCTCATAAGTGTGTGTGGGAACTGCTTGATTTTGGAGCTGTTGAGCGGTCCTCAAGCCAGCACTGCCTCCTCTGCGCGCACCTCGGAACCTGTTACTTTGGCTACGATAATTATACCTACCTGATCGCCCCCGATATCCCATATACATAGACATTTCCGGTTCGGGTTGAATTTTAGAAACTTCCTCGTCCATAGCGGCTCTGATCGCGTCCTTCAAGTTAGAGTAGTTTCTAGCTGAAATAATCACACTTAAATTTTGATTTCGCAGCCCGTCGGTGAAACATTTTACCGCAAGTTTTTCATTAATAGGTTTTAAAACCTTATAGGCGGTTTGGTCACCGTCGGCTTGCGTGATAGTCAAATCGGTAAATAATTGCTCTAATTTCTTACCAAAATTGTCAATTGTCTCTGAATGTTGTTTAGCTCGAATTAATTGTGACTGCAACGCAGTACTAGATTTTTTCGTGAGTAAACATTTTTTCATATCATCGATAAGCGACTTACAGCTATCGTATGACTGTGAAAGTCGAAGTTTCGCGGATTCTGACAGTCTAGTTTTAAGAATAAAATTAATCAATAATTTTTGACCATTGTCGTCTATCATAGAGTGATACAACTCAATCGCGTCTATCAAATTTTTTGTCACATCTTCCTCTCCGGTCATCACGGGCAATAGTGACACCGCTGTACGAAGGTCAAATTTTTCCATGGTGTTTTGTTGTGCAACAATACAACACTTACAAAATTCCTCTATCTTTGAATATATTGTTTCTATGCGTACACACAATTCTTTAATAGCAATTATAGCACTCCCCTCTACAGCATTTTCCTTAATTTGTAAATCTAATTCGTCAGAACATATAAGATATTTTTGGTACAAATCATTCGCTTCTAATAACTTTTCGTTTAATAATTTTTCAGTCCTTCTGCTTTTATTCAACTTTACAAGATTTTCCTTTAATTTATAAATTTTTTCATAAATTTCTCTGAGATTATTTATCATTATATTATTTAATACAAACTAATTTAACATGTTTATCTTAAATTGGTTACATAGCATAGGTAATATTTCAATTAATATATTAATGGTTAAATAATCATATTACCTTCAATATATAGTGATTCTATATAAAATAAGTAATTAAACAAAGCATTAATATGCGCGAGTAAATAATTAGTTAAATAACGTTAAAAAAAAAAATACCTTATACTGGTTAGATGACACCAAACACATTACTAACTCTCGCGGTACTGTCCATTTAGGTATTTTCATATCATGTCGTCATCAAGGAGTCGGTCGGCCGGCATTTGTCTGTTGTCATCAAGGGGTAGGTACGGGAATACTGTAAGACACGCTGCCAGAGGGTACGTCTCTTTTACGATCTAGTCCTCTGGTATACCCAAATGATCTCCGGAAAGTATTGTTGTATCTCGTTATTTCATTCCTAATACTTTTCTTGTGGCATCTCTTGTAGATTCGATATATTCCATAGAGCATAGCAATTGCTATTATAGTTAATATCGCACTCAATATTATATTAAGTGTGCTGAGGTGAAAGGATATGTCCTTTTGCGCGGTACTGGCACCATTATTTCCACCCGATGCTGTTTGAGCGATAATCACTTCTTGTTCTTTAGACTGCTGTTTTCCCATTTTTATCAATTTTATTTAACACTGCACCACGAAACAGTTTATCACTAAAAGGCTCAAAGTATATTGTCACTAATGAAATCATCTTGTCCATATTTGTCACAGGAATGTGTCGCGCGTAATCCGAGGCTGGCCCAGCAGGGTCGCCATGTACGGTACGGAGTAGCGGGAGCGAGAAATAATAGATACACGTGCTATTAATGATAGGTTTATTCCATGACTGCCTTAAAATCTAAACGGTACATAGATTTATATAGGTTTAATGCGTGTCTATACACTACAGTGTTCTTGGAGGCGTTCATAAGGTCCTCTTGTGACACACAAGGTATGAGCATGAGCACACAATACACGTTAGCAGGTGGGCCATGATATGTGTTGTGGAGCAATTTCGCGCTCACACCGTAGATCTGCGTCATTGGAGAATACTAATGATTATTGTTACTTTCGGTATGCCCGATTGAGTGATCCATATTTCAGGAGCAACTGCAATTTGATCACCCAAACTCATGAAGGAAACTTTGTCTGTAAATGAACAGGTATAACTTGTAGGTTGGGTCACGAAAAATTTAGTGGAGCCCCAAAAATGTTCAAAACACATCAGTCGAATAAAGACAATGTTTACATCGTTTGGTAACTACGTAATAGAGGAAGGAAAAAAGAGACATACAATTACATTACGGAGCTTGTATTGGAGCTAATCCCACACACATCCCTGAACTACGTCGTAAATTAACAGCGGTGACCCATGAAAACACTGAACATAACTTTCATGAATTACGCCCAAATTAAACTGTTTTGGAAACTGGCAACGAATTGAATCAGAAGTAATTTGAAGTGGTCAAAACATAACAAATTTGATTTTGAAGTAGTTAAAAATATAACAAATTCGATTTTGAAGTAGTTGAAAACATAACAAATTCCATTTTGAAGTAGTTGAAAACGTAACAAATTCAAGTCCAGTTTCCAATAGCGATTGCGAATAAACAAAAGTCGGAGTTAGAAACAACATACCGTGAGATTTTTTGGGTTATAGTTTGAAAGTCCATGGAAAAATAAAGAGAAACTTAATATTGTGTGCCGTATTCGATGAAACTATAACTTTCGTACCTACCAAAAATAAAATTGTTATGGCCATATTATACCGATGAATGTTTAGAAAAAAATTTAGAAAAGATCATTTCATATACTCGATTCCAAAATGTTAGGTCAAATGACAGTCTCTTCTGAAAACTCTCTTCACTTGATATTGAAATTAAATGCTATAGTATGCTATGTATGACAATACAAACTATGCAATTACCGTTGTTTGTTGATTCGGACATAAGAAAAGTTGGGACATATTACGAATTGCTTTGAAAATAGTCGACATTTAAAGGAGATCGATCATTAGTAGGTATTTAAATTATAATAGCTTCATGTTCCGTTCCAATCATGCTAGGTTACCTTCTATGACTTACCGGTATCTGTCAAATCGCATCTATTAAATTAATTCAACTGTAAATGAAGGTTATTATAGTTATCCTATATATTACAGTCGTCAACTCTAGTCATCAACGTCACACCGGGGTGCGAGGGATATGGCTACAACAATCTCACCTCCGGCAACTGACGGCCCACAGTCGGCGTGCGTTTTAGTCGGTTCGAGTCCGACATAACCTCCTCCTCCGGCTCCGGCGGGGGAGGTATCCGCGGGGATTTTTCGCACGGTAAAAAAAAAAAAAAAAAAAAAAAAAAAAAAAAAAAAAAAAAAAAAAAAAAAAAGTCATCAACGTCACAATACGTGCCTAAAGGTGCGTACAAATCATATAACATAACATGTTATAAAACAATGTTATATAACATGTTTCAGTAATGTGGACACTGAAGTGGATACAGTATTGTTAAATGTTGTAAAGTTATAAAACAATGTTAGATAATGTGGACATGTTATATAACACAAGTTATACAACATGTTACATGATCTGTACGCACCTTTATACGTCAAATCCCATGTATTCATCATTCTATTCCACAATATGACGAATTGCCACTTGTCTAGAGAGACTAGTTATCGATTACCATCAGAAAGAGTATGTACATACTTTATTACCGGTAAGTCGAAAAAAGAATATCGTAGTCCCTAGTTTTTTTTTATTTCAATAGTATTGTCTCCATGGAAAATTTGGTCTCAAGGCCTCAAGAAATAAAACAATAACAACCGTACGCCTACCGACGTTTTCAATATTTAATCACAACAATATACATAAGTAATGTAATTTGCAAAGCAAATGTTTTATTAAAGGCAATGCCTTCGGCGACTTTTGTGACGGTAACTGGTATTGCGCAAAAACGGCTATAGCCGTAGGCATCTTACTCTTGACATTTACGCACAAATAAAACAAATTGTATTACAGAAGCCGAGCAATTTTTTTTCCGGAACAACGTAGTAACTAATTATTTCGACTTCACCTAAATACAAGAATAAATGAGCCGTACATAAATACAGAAGGTATTAGTAAAGTGCTGGACATAGCGGGAGCAAATGAATGATCTCGTGTTAAGTGCTATAACATTATAAAACGGCTCGTGTTAGTTAAAATGACCCATCATAAATTTTTACCGTAACATTTTTTATTACTTTTATTATGACATACATGTAGTGTCTTTTAATTAAATCTTAACATCGTTTTATTAATATTTTAATATCTAGCTGTTTATTCCATTAAAAAAATACTCGTGGTTTCATATATATCTATATACCTATGATTATAATATCTGATAACCATTCTAGTCTACTAATAGTTAGGAAAAAATATAGGTTATGTCCATTCAACTTAAGAAATAAACATAATTAAGAAGTAACTATGATTTATGTAGATTATATACACGATGTTTCTTTATTATTTGGAGTCTTTTGGAGTATATAAACTAGCGATAATTACACGTCATCGTCTACTCCACTAACGTCAATGGCGTCAAAGTGAAATTGCCTTCAAATCAGTTTAATAGTAGGTATGATCATGTTGCTATTGCAGCCATATAATAGAATCTATGTTCGTATAGTAATTATGATATTATGGGTTGAACTAAATCTTGGAGCTGAAGAGTTTGAATGCGATTCAAGTGAATATTGATGAACTCTATTCATCAATATTCACTTGAATCGCATTCAAACTGTTTTGTATCTAATAATATTAGAGTAGATAATGAAGATTTATTAATTGTGATTTTCGGCTATACGTTATTTTTGTTTCTTTTCTTCTTCTAAATTTTGTAACTTTCAAGGGTTTGCAAAACTCCCCCCATACCCGGGGGCGAGTTGGGGACTCCGTGGTCCCCACACCGGAAGAGGGCCAGATCGACGTGGGTCGGCCGGGGTGCGAGGGATATGGCTATGACAATCTCACCTCCGGCAACTGACGGACCACAGAAGGCGTGCGTTTTAGTCGGTTCGAGTCCGACATAACCTCCTCCTCCGACCCCGGCGGGGGAGGTATCCGTGAGGATTTTTCGCACGATAAAAAAAAAAAGGGTTTGCAAAACTGAAGTAATCCGTACTAAGACAGACACCCAGTTCTTCTTATCGACATGCTTAATCAAAAGTTAGGTATTGTACTAAAATTCAAATGAGTCTTGAGAACCATCATTGAAAATCAGATTAGCTGGCAGGGGTTATGTTGTGGATGCCTAATGACATGAGTGGTAGGTATACGAGCACAACCTTCATATAAATACTGGCTGCCGAGAATAACGGTGACTTGCCACGCCTGCCGTTCGCCATCGAACCAGTAGTGGGTAGCCGTCACCAAGCGGTTGACCGACAGTAATGAAGCACCACATACAGGTACTGTAATACAGTACCTATCTACTAACTGCTACACGCAGTTCCGATCACGTAAAAACCCTTTACCGCAAAAAATCCAAAGTAAAACGTAACAAAGAGGAAAAAGATAACAGAAACACAGATAGTATTACATTCGCCTAAATAATATTACTATCGATCTAACCCGCATACTGAAATGTGAACTATGAATGTCTGTCTAGGTGTATTCTCCCTACAAATATTCTTGTTACAGCGCGTTTCCACACCATTGATCCTATGACATATCGGTAAACGGTTTAAGTACCGATGTGTCGGATTTCGGATATATTGATTCTGTAACAACGAAAATGCGGATAACGTGTGTGTGAAAATATATTTACATACATGCAGTTCGAAAATAAATGAAATACAGTACAGGCATACGTCACACATCAAGTCTTCATTTACCGCAGTTCTTGCAACTACAGTACTAGCACTTCTTGTCAAATCTGTTTGGTCAGAAATTTTGGTATCTGTAAATAGCCCATTCGTAACCTATATTTTTACTTAGTATGCTAACAAAAGCAGGGGTTTTTCTTAGCATACTACACCCATAACCCCATTGGTAAGCCCATACCTAGGGAGATATGGGCTTATTTACTACTCTTCATATAAAGTCCATAAGGAGAACCGTGATGATGAATTTTCACTTGAGATTTCAACAGCGCTGTAGTTGTCGGATTGCAAAATCTAGCATATCAGGAAATAATCACCGATACCTATTTTTTTATTATAATTCACGCCAATATAACACAATTTAAAAAATAAATAAAAACGGTTCCTTTGCTCTCTATCAACTTTTATTTATCCGACCCAAAAATCAAACTTAAAAAAATTTAACTCGCTTTTGCACGGAAACATAACTGCAAATTTATGCCGCGGCCCCAACTGACAGTCTATTTAAACCTGAAAACGACAATATCAGAGCCCATTCATCCTCTTAGATTCTCTTTTTGTTCATCGCTTTTGAAGTAACAAATTCCATCCTTTTACCGTAACCAGGCAATTGGCAATAACGAAGATTGATTAAAAAAACAAAGCTTTCAAAACTTCCCTATCCGATTGTCTGCAATTCTTTTGTATCGAAAAATAATTTAAAGAGTCATCCTTCAAATTACTAAGTTTGTGAAGTTTGGTTTATCGGAAAAAGTTGCAGAGTTTAAATAAAAACGAATGATAAATCTTGTCTAGTTTGTATGGCTACTGCGCTCCAAGAGTTTGAAAGAAAAGCAAAACTCGGAAACTAGTGTAAGGAGGTCCTTTACGATATTTGTCTTCAGTCTAAGCAGGGAAGCTTCTTTTATTCGAAAGAAAATAACAAAAACAGAATAACGTAGTGGATTCAGAGCGGTTGTTCAAGTTTTTCTTATGATATTTTAAGTACACTACATTTATTTCACACTGAAATATTGGATAGAGAAAAATAACACTGTTTATGTTTATGTTTATTTTCTACACGACAGGACCAAACAAGCCTTTCTCTAGAAATAAACAAACTCAAGGTTATTCACACTTTTCCCATTTAACAGGATGGGCTTTTCAAGAAGCACTTAAAAAGGTTTTTATACGGTCGGCAGCACGAGTGTGATGCCTCAGGTTTTGCACAAATCTAATAGGTCATGGTAACTGCATCGTATCAGATGGGCCGTGTGCTTGTCTACCACGTAAATGTTCCTGAATTGTCAGTCAATTCAAAATATTTTTAAATGAAAGCTATACACCTACATATATGAAAAGCTATGTAATGTAGCACAACAAAGAAAAGTATTCTTGACAAAAATGTTCTTGCAAAATATTCTCACACTAGTGCCACTTTCAAAATGTAAATCGTCAACTAAATAGTAAAGAATTCTCTCAGTGCACTGCTGCCCGAATCTGTGTTTCAGCAAACTCATCGCGGCAACAGAATGGGACCTTTAGACGCCACGAAGTGAGACACTCGTTGCAAATGAGACTTCTTTCATACCTTTGTTGAAGGCTTATTTACTTAACATGCCTTCTGTTGTGGAGTCATTTCGTGGATTAACTGCTAAGAACGAAAACGTCTTTAGGATTCCGGTTGTAGTTTGCTTGTTAAGGATTAAGATGTATTGTAAACATGAATAGTTTACGTGGTTTATTATAAGTACCTAATCCTTATAAGAACATCACTATTAAACCAAGTGTAGATTCTTGCTGAACCGTGAGGTGCAAAATTGAAAAAAATAATAATTAAAACGAGTCCTAATTTGTAAATATAACATAATAAACAGAGTTACAGTTACATTCATTTGTATAGGTCAATCAAAATATGATTGGGTTTCTAGGGTTAAGCCGAGATTATTTAAATAGTCTTGTTCTCAAAAATAAAATTGTGATTTTTTTATATCTTCTCATTACTGTACGATACAGAATAGGTACGCTTTTAAAGCCTATATTACATGTTATCAGGAAGAATAAGTCGCAAACTAAAGTTTTGTTACCATACGTGAGTGCTTTGCAAATTGCACTATGTTTTGTTATACACTAGCTAGAAGCCCGCTTGCTGGGAATGGATTAGCAGATGCGCTCCTTTAGGTGACTAAGAGATTATAATAATATGGGACGTGAAAAACATTCTCAATATTTGGTGACATAAGTGTATGAAGTTCTGAGTTAAGTAATAAAGTGGTACGTGATAAACTTTCGAAAATACCTTTAGATACCTACAGCTGTTTCAAGATGACTATTTATACTGTTGGTTCATGGCACTTGGTAACCGTCAATGTAAACCTTTGAGAATGCCGGAAGGTGAAACCGGTTAGGTCAATAATAAATATCGTGGAGAAGTACAAGTGTGTTATCAATATATGAACTTAAAAATACATATAAATACTTACTACCAGACTGTATTACTTCTCTCACGGAATTCTACTGGGCACATTTTCACTCAACTTGCGGTTTTAGTTGGTTCTATTATGAAATAGTCACTTCATCAGTCATCACAGTAAAGAGTACTACGTTAAAATGAGTCTACTAATATTTTGTCCCATTTGTGGTTACGATATACTGTTTTAATTGTGGATATTAATCAAATGATATTGTTATGCACTTACCATGTAACTGCTGACGAAGCAATCCAAATATTATTTCAGAGACACCCTCTGAACCTGTGAACAAATAATATAAATATTATCAACTTGAATATATGTATGTAAAAGTTTTAATTTTTATTCCCACCTTTACTGTCTCTCCAAGATGATATGAAAATACTTGCAGCAATAGGTTTACATTCATAATGAATTGATACAAGAAAGAAATATTTGCCTGAGCTCAACTCATGCATTTAAATAAATAAATTCATTCATAAAAAAATGTATCAAATTGCAGTCAAGATCCGGCTTTGATTTTAGATTTTATCGATAAAACTGTGTGTTTGTAGTACCGCAGGGTTAGTATCAGACGGAAGTTGCTTTCGTAGAACTGCATCATATTGATCCATTCGTTCAGAATCTACGATACTTTATACACATAATATATCAGACACAATACATACACACAGTAAAGCAACCCCCAATCCCTTTTGGGACTGCTGTAAAAATAGAAAAAAAAACCTCAAATAAAAGTTGGCTTGAACTCCAATTATGGTGGGACTCCATACGCCTGTATTTTAACGACACTAATAGCGTAGCAACAAGCACTCCGAATCTTGAAATTACATTTCCATTTCGTTTAACAGTAGTAGCAATTAACTCAGAGATAAAATCGCCATGTACAGTGTAATAACTTATGGAAATAGCTTCAGAGCGGTAGTGCTATTAATAATTTTAGATTAGATTCAAAGATTGCCATAGTGTGACAAGGACCTACTAACCTAGAACAGGGCTCTTATGAGACTTGACCAATCGTAGCAAAACAACACGCGTTCGTATTAACCGATACATTTAAGTTGGTTTGTTTTAACGTCACTTCTATCGGGGTTTCCTACTTTAGGGCGAAAGCCGTATCATCGAATTTTGGTACTTCGAAAACCTTTCACCGACATCACCATACTGCGACGCCTCGTTAAGTCGATGTCTTGTTACTGCGTTCAATGATACGGCTTTCGCACTAAAGTAGGAAACCCCTTCTATCGTATTTGTTAACCAATTGAAATCCGCCGTCTACTCATGTTACGACTGCGTTTAAAATTAATTGTCAAGTAGAATAATGCGCCAGAATGATATTACTTACTTTACCTTGAGTATGAAATTATATAAATGCTCTTGCATGTAAAAATGTGGCTTTTGATAGTCACCTTGACAACGCCACTGTGTGATCGATACTTAAAGAAGACAAGATTCGTATTTTTACTTGAGGTGTAAGTAAACTGTAGAAAGGCATTTTTCCCCGTTCTACCCCTTTGACTCCGAGTGGATAGTCTGCGCTTGAGTCTCACCTGTTCATAGGCAGGTTTATCAGCTAGCAACTGAGCCAGGGCTAGCAACTGAAGATCTTGGTGGGGCTCTAAATACTCACAATACATAGAAACGTCTAACATATTATCCCCCGTTCTACATCTAAACTTCGAGAGGATAGTCTGCGCCTGAGTTTCACCTGTGTCACAGGCAGGCAGCACCAGCTAGCAACTGAGCCAGGGCACCGAAGATCTTGGTGGGACTCTAAATACCCACAATACATAGCCATGTCTAACATATTAACTTAATCGTTGTTCTGCGACATGCACGCTTTGTTTTATTACTGATCGTAAATTCACTTCTAATTGCTGTCCCCCAAAATACAGCCTTTAGCTAAGTTTGGAATGAGATTATTGCGATGTACGCGTGAAACAAGAATGTCTTAATACAGGCAGAAAAATGCTGGAGCGGTTTATATTCCTACAGTCTTATCAGACTACTGAGATTATCAATCACAAAGTGAAAGTATTAGAAAAAAAAAAAAGACAGAACAAATTAGTGGCGTCTTTTACCATCTGCGATATTGTTTAAGAAATGGTATGTCTGTTTAGTGAAAATTTTCAGTATCTAAAAGGATTTATTTTGATAATGTTACATTAATTATAATTTATTTAAAGTGTCATCTTAGAATTTCGAATTGTACTAAAGCAACGATAAGATTGAGGATGAGCTATTCTGATACTAGGAACACACTAAATAGAACCATTATGTTAGACTTATTATAAAAACTAGACTTAAAAGGAATGAGAACAAAAAAGTAGTGTAGATAGAAGTAGATTAATAGTCATATTTCACCAATAATATCTTACATTCCATAATATGAGTTTAACTTATTGCCGTCAATTCAGTACGACGTATTTACGACTCCTTTGACACCACATAAGCAGTTACAGAAACTACGCTTACGCTTGCTTAGAAGACTACGCTTAGATATCTCACTCGTGTCATACAGACACTTCAAAGCAATATAAGAAAGCCCCGTAAAGTCATAGCCGTCTTTGTTTAAAGCCATTCAAACCTAAACAGCCCCTTGTGTATTCGCCTCAAGTAACATGCTCAAAACTAGGTCAAATTTACTCTAAAGCAACTACCTTACTGTTTTTGTCTTCTTGTAACTTCAAAGTTGTTGAAGCTACTTAATGTGGCAACAAAAATAAACGGTAAACCCCTTTAAGAATAGTGTCACGTCATCGCCTCCTGCTCATACCTACATTACACTTCCTAGGGGGGATACCATGTGATCGGAAATAATAACTATTGCGATAAACTATCTTACTGCGATAGCCAGAAGACAATTATGTTATTCATTCATATTGCACGTGACCAATATTGAGTCGTTATGAAGACTGACCAAAATAGATTAACAAAATTATGGATTGTTTGTACAAAGGATTTGTATTTGAGGATAGAATTTAGATAGTGGAGCTACACTTTTTCTGGTTCAATCAGGGAATTTCCAAGGACGATTTCAAGAAGCAGCATGTTGTTATTCACCTGCAATTTTTTTTATACTATGTAGGTAGCATAGTATAAAAAAATTAAACCTAGTTAGGTTAGGTTAGATTTTTTACTACGCATTTTATACACTCATAAATGAACCGTAGGTGAGCCTTCCATTAGCTGAAATAACTAATACTTTAACACCATTACATGAATCGTTCAATAGTGCAATCATACAAAATTCAACCAAACGCAGTACTTAAGTTCATTTTCAGCATAATGTTTGCGCATTATCCATAATGCCCGCATTAATCACTTGATCCCTAACATAATTGTAGACAAGTCGCAAGAATTTTCATCACCTAAAAGAACCTATTTTTAATCTGCATCACATCGTGTGATACTTTTCGTAGTATTATATGAATTTATATACCAGACACGAACATCTTCGAACAGATGAATTATTATAGTATCCTTAGGCTCGGGTCAATGTAATGGTGTGACTTAGTTCTCTCAAATGGCCCAGTCATGGTGTCGGAGTGTATTGACTCCTTAGCGCCCATTGACCCGCATTATCCGACGTTATTAAGCACCCTTGATATCTGTATTATACCCGGCTTGGACGGTGTGCCAAGAGTATGATACAGTCATATTTCGTAAAAGTGCTTTTGTTACATTGAATATTAATATTTGTTGATTTAGGGCGTGACTTTTGCGTGATTGATATGAGACTGAGGTAAAATTTTAACTATTTATTGTTGAGCTATATTATGTGACAAAACGTTTACATAGTAAAAGGATTTGATGTACAGCCTTCATGTTCATGACATCGCAGATAAAATGCAAGAGAGCCGCCTTTGCTGGTATGGCCATGTCTTGCGGCCCCCGCTGGGTCCAGGTAGAAGGCCAAGAAGTCCTGGCTTGACATCGTGGAAGAAGACATACGTGTAAATGGTCTCACTACCATTGACTCCCAATATCGTGTGAAGTGGGGGAGAAAGAGCCGGAAGGCGGACCCTGAGCTCCGAGGACATCTTGAAGTAGAGAAAAGAAAAAAAAAAGAAGAAGATAATTAAAGGATTTTACGTGTTCATTTGTAATACTAAATTATTAAGTGTGGTGTTATTTTATTACCTATATTAACTCCGAAGTTTCGTTTGCTTTTCAGCAACCTTGAAACTGAGCCTCTACGCTCTGAGATAAATTTGGCGATGTCATAGAAAGAAATGATAAATAAAACATAAATCCAGAAATAAGTTGTGATTTAATTCTTATTAGTCTGATCCAGAAGACAATCGTAGAAAGGAAGGTAGAAGGAAAGAGAGGAAGAAGTAGGCTAAGAGTAACGCTGATGGCACAAATACAAAAGAAAAGATACAAGTCGCGTCGTATCAGGAGGTCAAAGGATTGATAGAGGAGAGAAAAGAGTGGCGATTACACTACCGACAAGAGCTTAAGCTTAGAGAAAGATAGAGTGAGAGAGAGAGAGAGAGAGAGAGAGAGAGAGTGAGAGAGAGAGTTTGATGCAGATAGTAGAACCTATTAACTACTGAGTACTTCTGATATTATCGATTCTGAGTAACAAACACTTGTTATTTTTCAGTTGAATTATCCCAAAAGTTTGCTATATCGTAAACTTGACGCCACATAAACATGATAGGCCGTTAGTAGGCTGATTTGCGATGTTACTTGTACTATTTATTGTATTATTTGTTTACTAACATATCTAACATGAGATGTCTAACTTACTTCTCTGTATATCAATGTGAATTATTAAAGATCTTGTTACATTATTTGTTTTGTTTCTGTTGATGTGATCTCCGTGTGCAAAAGCGTCGGTTTCTTAGTGGCAAAAAACTCGATCTTACGTTTGAAGAGTTCTGAGTTCGAATAGATGCATACGTGTTAAGCAAATATCATCTTTGGCAAATTAATTCAAAATTATAATCCAAGCTGGAATTTCTTCAATTTCACGAATTTCTGTTCAAGTATTTTCCACAAGTACAATTTCCATATAATGAACGCCAACTGTTTTCAATAACAATAATAGAAATTAATTAAAACTTCGTTATTGAAATAAATAATCAATTTTGCAGTCATAAAAGCGACTTGCTAGAATGGTTGGCAATTTGAACTGTGAAAATTTCAGAGATTAAAGTCTTGATAAGTAAATGAAGGAACATATAAAAGGAGCAAGCACTATGCCCCGAACACGAAAAATATTATAATTCGTAACGTAAACGTATCGAAAGAAAGAAGAATTGCGATTGGCCGCCTGCCTTCTGTGAACCTGTGTGCGTGTGAAACCAGCCAATCGCAATGCTTCATTCTCTCGATACGGTTACAAAAGTTATGTTACAAATTCCATTATTTTTCGGGACACTGATGTTTATAAAACTAAAGTAACAATTCCTCTTTGTTGGCGTCTCATACGAGCAGTGTGTTTAATAGGTTCATCCGTATTTGTTTTCAATAATTCAGTTACGTTCATTAAACAGAAAAATCCCAATGGTAGCAAGCTTTTCAGTCGCTCTGACATGGTTGAGTGAGATACATCGATCTATGTATCCAATCCGTAACTTTTTTTAGCTACATTCTTTTTATTCAAATTTCGCTACTCCATTCGCAAACACTCACACCTGAATATCCTCGAATTACTAGGCAAGAACATATTTTTACGTTCACATTTAATTTGTCACTTATACACTTAAAAATGACCCATTCACAGTATTATTTATGCACCAATATTGCCATCGAGTCACACCTTGAAGCCTAGGGTCTGCCGTTTTACTTCGTACTACCACTTCCATTACAAGGAATGCTATTTGACCTCACAAAACAGTATGATTTTCCTAGAGAATGAAAATTGAAATTCTTAGATCTTGATATGAAAACATCGTACGGATTCTTGACCTCGATAAATTCACAGAGATATTGAACATTCTTAATCGACATTACTAAACTACCTACTAGCAAGTTTATGGTATACATTGCATTGTAGGTATGTTGAGTTCCGACTCTTTTTACCCGAGTGCGCTAGCAAGGGTAATGTGTTACACGCGTCTAATAATTATATGTTTGTATTTTTCTTTGTTCCCGTCTACAGGCTTATGGGCTGGACGGATTTCGACGAAGAGTCACAAATTATTTTCTCTCGAGGTTTGTAAGGTACATAAAATATCAACAAAAACTATACGGGGGATGGAAACCCTACTGCTGTCAAGTTCTAGGAATACGGACTTTAAACTTAAAGTAGAACACGCATTTTCTTCATAATGTAGCATTCTAATGGCGAAAGACTTTTTAAATAAATAAATAAATTTCATAAAAAAAAAAAATAGGTCCAGTAGTTTTTGAGTTTATTTATTACATACAAAGACACAAATCTTTCTACCTTATAATATTAGTATAGACTACAAAGCAAACCAACGCGTGATTACTTTTCATTCAAAATATCCAGGATATTATGCTCTATAATTGTATTAACCTTCCACTACCAAGATTGTTGTGAGTAAAATATCGAAAGCTGATATGATTTTCAAAGATTGATTGTCAAAGGATATTCGCACCTTAATCCGGCCCTGGCCTCTCAACCCTCGTCATGCGTCCTAATGGCGGATTAAGTGGTCTCTTCCCGTGATAAACATGTTCTCAGTAAAAAATACATTAAGTTTCTTGTTAGTAATTGCGAATGACTGTGTGCGTTTCACTTTTTGTTGGTTTTATTTTTCTCTTTAGGAATTTATTTTGTTCTCTTAAAGCTTAACGCCATGTTGGTTCCCGGTGGAGTGAAATAGGGCCACCCATCTCTTCCCATGGGTATCGTAGAAGGTGACTTAAGAATAGCAGGGTTCTCTATCCGACAGTACATAATATATTCAGTCCGTAACAAAGTTCCCACTTGACGGCAATAGGCTTGCAAAAAATCAAAGTTGGCGAAATGTGGGTGTTAATATACCTCTGCCAACCATTTCTGGAATTTAAAGGCGTGTAAATGTATGTATGTAAAATACTTTTAGCTACGCTACACTACTGTAGTATTTTGTTAAAGTGGTTTATTGTAGCGTAGCAATATTTATAGCGCTATATTGTGTGCCACGTCGTAGCACTATGTACTGCAATCAACACTATTAATTGTTGATCATGCTTCAACAGTTTAGTGTATTGTGTTTACTGGTGTAACATGACATTGCAGTTATACCCTGTAGCTATATCTATACGACTACTTACACATCGATAATAATATGAATACCAACTATTATTGTATGGCGGCATCGACAAAATTACGGTTTTCTCGCTTTCGCCCATCAGAAGAATAATGCATTATATTCAAATGCATTTTACGTCTGCCGCCGTAGCATATCAAGCTACGAAATTGTAGCGTGTGTGGGTGTTTTGACGTAGCAGTTACAACATCTGCTACGCCGTAGGACTCAGATACGATTGTAAGTATGACATCTCGCCGATATCACCAACTCGTTTAAATTCATATCTCAATTATTAACATCAACTGATGTTCAGTCAATAGAGATTTTCGCTTGTTGACTTTCGATTTTCACCAACTTTAAGCAAAGTCTGTAATGAATATTTATATTCGTAATTATATTTATTCAAGATTTGAGAAGACCAGTGTCAATTTGTTCAATAAACAGATTATATCTGAATATTTAGTATCAATAGCATAGGTTTTTACGATATACAATTAATTTAGACGTTTAAAAGTTGGAATAAAAAAACTCATAGACATACATTACATAAAACCTGTCAACATTCTTCATTCACTCCTTTTTGGTTAATCAGGTAACAAAAAAAACTGAATTAGTTTTAAACCAGATATTACAAAATAACGCGATTAGTATAAATACCTATCAATAAATCCTATTAATCGATTAAGCTTATAATAACAAGATCAAACATGTACGTGGGCCATTCGCGTCAATTGACGTCCAATGAGCCGTCAGCACGTGGAATATTTAAACCGCAGGATATGACGGCGGTATGTGTAAACCGCGATATGGCGTGAACGACGATAGCTGACATTTTGGTAGTGCGTGAACGGTGCGTTCGGAATAATAATGTAGCCAAATTTGGAGATATGGTTATCAGTTGACTTGTAATCTTTTTCTTTGGAATTTATTTGTTACACTATGTTACACTACATGAGCATCCGGCTCGAAGGACCTGTAATATTTTGCTTTAGAAATTATTTGTCCTACTAGAATTTTAGTGTTAGGGATCCGGCTCGAAAGACCGTTTCTGTAGTGGTTCGATTCTCGCTTAGTGTGAATTTATTTGCATTTGCAGAAGATAATTTATTTGCATTCCATTTAATTTTAGTAGTAGGCAATGAATCAACGTAATTTCTAAAAGCATGACTTCTAAATAAATAATTTTGATAATAAAGATTTATTTACGAAGTATCAATTCAAATTCATTGACTTTCAAGAAAACATTATTATAATTGAATTAGTTACTGAATTGAGACTTGACGTGGCATATTTTAATAGGCTTATTTTATTTGTTGGGTAAGTAAAATCACTAAACTTATAATTTTTTGCTCTGTAGAATAGGTAGTTAAAATAAAATATTTTTATTGATTATATGGCGATTTATTTGGTGCTATTTTATTATTTACCCCGATTCTGATGTTTTGGTTGCTATTCAGCAGCCGTAATCACGGGTAATGTTTTTTTTAATACCACTTAGGTTGCAGACAAACACACGGTACACCTGATAGAAAATGGTTACATGAGAGATTCTGTGCCGTCAACGAAGAAGATAAGTGTTCATAAGATTCTGAACATATTTCTGAAGAATTGTTTTAAGACAAAGTTGACTTTCTTGTGTTCATACAATAAATAGAATCAGCACGCCAAGGTCGATGGTATGGGGCATTCACTGGAGATAGTCCAAGGACCACTGACAGTCCTTGGTAGTGAGACCTCTGGGAAGTATCTGCTATAAAAAAACTTCTATAAAGGATTTATAGTGTTAGGAGCTAAATAATTACTGATTTTATGTCAAACTATACAACAAACAACATGCTCACATTTTCACGCCGTGTGAATACACTCTGGTGTTGTAAAAAGAAATATTTAAGTTGTTTTATCACTTTTATTCGTTAGGCTTCACTGCTTTTCACTGCGTTTAATTAAATCGCAAATAAAAGCTGCTGAATTGGTTTATTTATTAATAGTTTATACATTTTATGTATAAGCAGTAATATGTAGTATTTTCCGTGTATATAGGTAATTGTGGAAGCTTGTAATTGGCGTGTACTAAACTAAATGTTGTGTATATTTGAATGTAGCTGTAAGCGCCCCAAATAAAACAAAATAAAAATAATTACTAATATGCTAAAATGAAGTATAAACCAAAATTTCAAGTGTCAAAACCTATATGCACTACATACTAATTTCAACAGCAGTTATTACGTTAAGCCACACGCAAGCGGAACTGCAGTAGAATGATAGTATTATGACTATGTTTACGTAAAATTTTCTATGCGGGAACACACTGTACGGGCTGATTTATGCTTGTACAACAGCTGGCCATAGAAAATATGTTAATTTCACTTGTAGATAAACACTTTAAGGGTAATAACTTACATTTTTAAATTATTATGTAAAATTGTTTTCTATGAGTTGTATTTGTTTGTAAATTTATTTTTTGTTACAATTATAGGCACACAGGTTGAATGATGAAATTAAATAGGGTATAATAAATAGTACCTGTAATGTTAATATTAATGAAAACTACTCAGACAAATATAATACAGTATTAGACCCAAACCAAACAGCTTGTTTATAGTATGAGTCGTAGAAAATGGATAAAAATACTTACCAAGATAAGATATTATATAGATAATTATTCTATATGTAAATACACACATACAATTTTAAACAAACCAATACAACAGCCCATGATAAAGTGCCCGCTAGACGGCAATAGGCTCGTCCCCTATTACGTGAGAGTGAAAATCATAGTTGGTGAAATGTGGGTGTTAATACACCTCTGCTTACCCCTTCGGGAATTAAAGGCGTGAGTATATGTGTGTATGTACTAGCCAATACTATCTAGTAAACCTACATGAGTACAATTAAATACAATGCGTGGGAATCGGACGCATTAATTCTGAGAGCATACGCAGAGTACATGCGTCCGATTCCCATTCAGTACGAGTACTATCGATTAGTAAAGCGATTAGCCACACGTTAAAAATCGACCAGTGTATGTTGACGCTATAGTTACGTAGGATTGCTACTGCACTTTTGAGTTCTACTGTACCAATCGAGCGATTTACCGGTATGCCATAAACATCATCTACTATTTTTACACGTACACTTGAAATATTACACGAACACGCCTCAAAATAATAGTGAGAAAACATTAAAGCTTAATAGCATTACAATTAACTTTCATATCGGGCATCAGCATCAAAGTTTGCCAATTAACCCCGTGCGTCTGCAATTTCTGCTAGTTGAACACGTTTTTACGAGAGCCATGTTCGTGATTTAATGTTAATTGAAGCGATTATTTAGCATGTTATTAGATTATAGAACTACACTTTTGGAATCACAAATCAAGTTAATAGTTTTGTAGTTTTAGCTCAGAATATTCTGAAAAGTTGATTAAGGTTGGATCGGTAGCACAGTGGTCAGAGCATTTCCCCTATAAGAGACTGGTTGTGGCTTCAAGTCCCGTCTGAGTATTTGAATAGGTAGCAGTATTGCTTGAAAATTTAATTAAAAATATTCTGAAAAGGTTGCGAACTCGCAAATAATATATTGTGTCCTGAGACAAATATTTAAAATGTGTTTAGATGTTCTTGGTGTATTTATTATCATCTTCATCCCTAGTAGGCTACAAGTCATTGTCGTTCACTTTTTTTAGCACGCCAATAATAGTTTTATGGAAAATACCGTTCTAGTTTTTGAGATCGATAAATCAAAACACGGATACACACACATAGTAGTCGCACTTTTTACCTTATCTCTTGAAGACTTAGATCTTTTAGAATGTGCTAACACTTATTTAAAAATATAAGGCTTTCAGAATTGAAAGTAAAAATGCAAGACAAGATTTTCTCACATTTAGTTAAACAAAAATCAACCAACAAATTACTTTTGGGTATTACATATATTTTTGTTAGAGAGGGTCTAAAGAATCCCTTAAAAGTTGTAATGGAACACAGCTTTTACACTTTCAAAGTATTTCCCATTCAAAATTTACCACTTACCTACAAACAGCCGTATCCAGTAAAAGCCCAATATTATTTTAAATCCTTGTAGCGTTGCAAAATCGGTTACCGAAACACACGGGCACAAAAGCGAAAATGTCCAATTTTACTTCGGAATTGTTTTGCTAAAAATATTTTTTTATTCCGTTGTTTTTTTCAACCAACAACATGTCCACGTTTTCACGCCGTGTGAATACGCTCTGGTGTTGTAAAAGGGAATATTTTAAGTTGTTATATCACTTTTATTTGTTAGTTACTGTGTTTTTATTGCGTGAAATAAAGAGATGGATACGGTTAGAGTACATGCAGTTATTGTTTGAAGATGGAATTAAATTCTGACGTTCATTTTATGACTACCATATATTAATTTAGTTCATAGCTACATAATGTTAACCGTGGTTTTTCGTATATTTTTTGAGGAACAGAAATTATTAATAATCCCTCGAATTCCTCCAGCTAAGCTAAATTACTTGTGTTAGCAGTGGGTTTATCGGTAGTGTAATGGCCAGGTTTTGAACCCGGGTCCTCTCGATCGTTTATTTGCTGGTGTGTCATTCGGGTTTAGACAAACTTTATCTAATGATGGGACTTCACATGGCTATTAGTATGTATTTGACATACTTGGCAAATAATTACCACGTGTAGACAGTGTATTTGAAATAAGAATTAGCCTATTTGACAAATATGGCCAATTACCACATACGCTTACCGTGCACTTGTCGGTTTGTTATTTGGCTGCCATATGCAAATGATCGTATTTGCACGTTTGCGTATATGTCGTGAAGTGCCACCATAAAAAGTGTCCCAAACGAAATACGCATATGTTTGCATTAGCTTCATGACATCATCATGACAGCTATTTGTTATCATTTCTTTTCGTAATAAACACAAAACGTGCCTCACTGTCTGTGTTTAGTAGATTTATTAAAGTAACGAATCAGTTTCTTGAAGTAAATTGGAAATTTATATTATTTATCAAGGGGATCCTGCAAAATAAAATTTAGAACTTTATATAACATAATAAGATAGTATGAGTGTTTTGTTCCACCAAGATCTTTGGTACAATCTTAGGCACCATTGACAAAGGAAATACGGTTGCACCTTTACATATATTATATGAAAAAGTGCGACCAAGGCCCTAGGCTAAATTAGGTACAAAATATTTGAGCATAAATGATGTGCCATAGAGACTGTGGTAGTGAACGCAACCGCTACACAGGTAGCGGGTCCGATTCCCGCTCAGTGCAAATATTGGCCATGATATGGCCATTGATTTGGTCGTGCCTTGCAGAGAACGTTAAGCCGTCATACGAACATCTAAAAAAGCTTGAGATTAAAAAAAAAAAGTTAAAGCTTCGAGTGCGACTATGACTGACGCTAGGATAAAGAAGAATAAAAGCTATTAACACTTACAGTAATAATATTATTAAGAAGAACCCAAAACAAACTTCTATATTTTACAATAAAATAAACATTAACCCCGGCATTGGTCTTATAATGAGGAAGATACGTTTCGAAGTCTATTAGCACGCTCACAACGCGATATTACTCGTAGCGTATAATTGAGCTCATTGGAGGAGGTAACAAGAATACTAATATTATATTTGTTTTTGAATAAGAAATAACGCAGTGTTTTAATACGCATACTCAATTTTTTATTGATACAATATCTTAGTGAATTTCTTTCTTATAAATTTCAGTGATTAATTCCTTGAGATTGAGAGGTACCGGGTTCAAATCCCGGTCATACTACCGGCTTGAACGCACTCCTAACACAAGCAATTTAGCTTAGTTAGTATAACTATACCAGCTAAGCTAAATTGCCTAACTAGGTGGAAGGATAAGAGAGGGAGAGAGAGAGAAAGAGAGAGAGAGAGAGAGAAAGAGAGAGAGAGAGAGAAAGAGATAGAGAAAGATAGAGCGAGAAAAAAAGAGAATAGGAGTAAATTGGAGGCAATAGGAACATAATAAATCTACTTTTCTCCACAAGTTCAAATCCTATTTACGATTTTAAACTTTTCATTTTAAGAATATTAATAAACGAATTACTCGTATTCCCCTAAGCTAAATTTCTTGTGTTAGGAATAGTTTCACGTAAGTAGTGTAATAGCCAGAATTCGAAGTCCAACTCCTAAATCACTGAGTTACCGACGCATAAGATAAATGTTTCTAATTTTGTCTCCAAATCGCTTCAGAAAAGGCTCCGCTTAACCACTGTGCCTGCTACCTTTTGTGCCCTAAAGGTCACGTTTCAGCTTAAGTCAACGATATTTTATTCCAAACTCCATTTACACGTTTCAACTATGTTTCATTTCTATAACTTAGTATTTTTTGCTTTTATATTTTTTTTCAGAACGCCGATGAACTTTTAAAAATGGCGCACGGCGCGGCGGCTAAATACAATTACTTTGGTTATGAAAAACAAATTTATTATTATTCTATTCATTTTAGATAGACCTCTGCAGAATTTTACTGCGATATTGAATTAAATGTATAAACTGTATTAAACGGCGTTTAACCATGGTCCCAATAAAATGACCCACTAGTGGGACCACGGGGAAAACATTTTACCCGTCCCACCAGTCTTACCCGTCCACCAGTGAGTCATACTGGTGGGACAAAGGGTAAACGCCGATATTAAATTAGTTGATAAAACATCATGTTATAGCGTTCATAAGCGTTCTAGAAGAGGCATAAGCAGATATCAGGCTGTTGTCCCGGTCTATTTTAGATGGGAAAATGCGTGATGACTTTGAACGCATAGTTCTTATACCATATCGAAAAAAAAATGTTTTTCCTTAATTTGTTTTCAGTTGCCAGTTTTTTAAGAACATTTTGTATTGATTTTGCAAGGTTAAGTTGCCCATCAACAAATGTACGCTACACTGAGTCTCCGCTGCTGTCGCAGTGATTGATCCTTACAAGTAAAGTTAACCCTAGACTCTATCAAAAGGCAATGCTAGATACCGTACTGCTGTCATATTCATTCAATCAAAACTACATTTCGTATCAAATTTTAATTTTATTCTAGTTGGTGCCCGTGGCTCCACCCGGTTATCGCAACCTTTGGTGAAACCGATTGCTAACAACAGACTTACAACAAACAGATTTTTTTTCATATAACAAAACCAAGTACTTTTTTTGAAATATCTCTAACGTAAAGTCATGGAATAAATAGCTATTTTAATATATTTTGAAAGCGCACGTTCTAAAAAGGTAATTCAAAAAATCGGGCACGAGGAATATGGAAATAAATAATTTTAATGAAAACAAATCACGTGCATGCAACTTAGCATTTCTCATACGTGTTGAGTTAAATAATGTTCTAGTTTTAACCAAAGCCCGCAACACCTTTCATGGAGCACGTAAAACTAATGGCGCCCATTTGGATGACCATGTCTCGCGTTCAATGTGCTGATTATACACGTACGGCTAAATGTGTTACTGTGAAAAGTTTGGAGTTGTGTTGCAATTTACGTATAACGAGTGGGGAAAAAGACCGTGGTTGTGACAAAAGAAAATTTGAGCTGAACCAACGTATTTTCGTATAGAACAATTTCGGAAAAAAGGTTTCTTTCAATATCTCCAACGTACCTACAGACAGATACATCTAATTTTATAGTAGTGTAAGTAGCTTATAAAATAAAATACGGTTTCATTCATTTCCTAACTCTGAGTTCGATTCCAGAGTGGGGCGAAAAAATGTGTTGAATTTTTTCGTTGAATAATTCTAGGGAGCAGTAATCTGAAAACGTGCCCGGCTAAAGGTTAACCCATAGGCTTATATTACCATTTACGTATGCCCAAAATGTATAGCTCTTGAAATGTGAGTGGTTTGCACCTCTTTTGACCTCTTCAGCAATTCATAGGTACGAGTAAAGAGTTAGTCCAATCATATTGAAAACTATTTTCCGTATGCCCATGGACTGAGTAATCTAAATATAGATGAGATGATATTTTTGTTATAAAACGATAATTCAGTCTCTCATGTATGATACATTATGACATTTTATCTTTTTGCAAATTGGTGAAACTTTCAGAAATGTGTAAGAACAGCAGCACTCTGCGATATGCTGCCACTTCTTTACTCGAAAGGAGAAAGGCATTGTTAAAATTTCTTGTATCCAAATCAAATGAAATAGTGAAACAACTCGGGCAGGACTCGAACCCGCCATCAATCCCTTACAGGGGAAAGCTCTAACCTTTGATCTACCGATTCTTCAAAATTCTCCTACAACCATCTTGTGGCGAACGGTGGGAGCCATCAACCGATAGTCGTACGTTTTGTATCCAATTTTTAACTCGCTTTATTCAAAGATTTTTTTTGCAGGTGTGCTTTTGTACTTCGCGTAATTTGTAATTATAAATAAATCATTTATTTTATTCTCAAATCCTAACCTATCATTTTCGTACATACACTTTCTTCCAGTTTGCCCCAACAAGCGTCCCCACTGTATGGCGGGGCAAACATGAAATGTAAAAAAAATAACCTGTCATTTTCGTATTTCCACTTTTTTTTATTAACTAAACGCTTGCCTATTTAAAAGGCCTTTCAACACGAACCGGTGCCTTCAGGTGGAAATAACCTGCATTTGTTTTAAAGCCCGACCAGTAAAATAAAATACCTCGCCATATTGCGGTAAACTATTGGAACTAATTTCTTCATATGGTAACAATCTATACAATGTCATTATGGTCATCTGTCAGTGTGGTGTCAATTGTGCGTGTTGTTGAGTTTGAGAGCGCTACAAAACTACAAAACTATAGTAATATGCCGAAAACTATTAAAAGCCAGTTAAGAAAAGTAATTTATAATATAACAAAGTATTTGTCGGATAAAAAGTAGGAAGGATTGGACTCTGTTCCTCTAAATAACATCACGGACCTTGTTGTCAACATGACGGGTAGGTACATCATAGAGTGCGTGCAATGAAATTGGCCTAAACTACTGATTTTACTGTGACTAATTATTATTCACATTTTTAGGTATATCCCGATCTTCTGTAATAAAAATACGAAGAGAAGGTCAAACGTCAAATGTATTTTCTACGCCTAAGAAAAATAAGCCTAACGCAATAAAGAAAATCATGCTCGATTATTTTGATCTCTGTACAAGAATTTTATGCAGTCCGAAAAACAATATCGCGTGGTCCCTGTTCTATACATAGTGTAATGTAACTGTATGTCTAACTTGTATTTACCATTCCAAGCAGTAAACTATTATACGGATACTACTGTGTTGTGATTTGTGCCCAGTCCTTGTAAGTCTATAACTCACTTTTGTGAATAATAGCAATGAAAAACATGACAGCCTCCGTGGCGTAGCGGTAGTGAACGCGGCCGCTACGCACTAGGCGCGGGTTCGATCCCCGCTCAGTGCAAATATTTGTGTGCATTAAATATGGGTATTTGCATTGGTCTGGTCGTGCCTCGGAGAGCACGTTAAGCCGTCGGTCCCGGTTGCCATAAGAACATCTATGGCAGTCGTTACGGGTAGTTGGTGCCCTAAAAAGTCCAAAAACAACGGTCTAGCTGCAAAGCTTCGATATCACCTAATGTTAACATTGGGTCGTGGAGGTCAGGTGGCAATCGCTTCACGGAAAATATCGAGGTTTAGCCAAATCTGTAGCTATGACTGGTAAAAGCGGACCCCAGACTCCAAGCTGAAAGCTTCGGATGCGACTGGGAATAACGCTAGGAGGAAGAAGAAGCAATGAAAATGTCACAGTTTTATATTAGGTGTCATTCCGTGCTTAATTGCGGGGAAATAAAAGCCTGTTCATAAGCAAGTGTGTTGAAAAAATATTTGTGCACTTGGCATTTTACATGTGTATCACTATACTTGGTGTTGTCATAATCATAGATGTTTTTGGCGCCCCCAGTACGGGTTTTTTATTTTATTGGTCGGACTTTACAATCAATCTCTCGTTGCGTTATCAGCGTCGCAGCTGACTTACTATGCTCGCGAACAAATTGCCCAATAAATTGTTTACGCGCTACGCGATACGGCGGTTTTGGATATAAAAATACACATATAAATAATAACTTATTGCATATTGAAATACAACCATTCTTTACAGATTCTATTGTAATTTATTTGCTGTTATTTAAACTGTTATCACTGAACTTATTTTCAATTTTACAATTTAAAACAATTCGCATCTGGAGTTTAAGATTAATTTATATGGAGCGTCAGCAGCTTAGTGATTAAGCAGTCGGCCTTACGATCGAGAGGTCCCGGGTTCGAAACCTGACCTGGCCACTATCGACACTTCTAACACAAGCAATTTAGCTAGTTGGAAGGGTTTGAGGGAATATTAGTAATTTTGGTTGCAAATATTCTTATAAAAAAACTGTTAATAAAATTAAATATCAGGAATATCGGTGAATATGTGACCCTAGTAGGTATATTTTTTTTCCTACAGTAAGGAAAAGCAATATTTGTCACAAGATATTATCTACACACCCAATATTTTTATTTTAGAACGGTTCAAACACCTTATACAATAATTTCATTACCACCTCAAATATAAATGAAAGCAACAGTAATCACATCTTACTAACGAACTTGTTGAAACGTCAACAAAAAGAATGACAAGCTAACGAAGCGAGAGTGTACAAGTCATTACATTTTTGACAAGTGACCTCGTTTGCCTAAACATTGTACTGAATGTAGTCAAACCGGTGTCGTTTTAAGAGACCCACTGGTTCATAAATGAAGACATCTGTCACCGGGTTACAGAATGCAGGTTCCGGACCGGAAATTTGACTCTGGAGTTGTCAAATAAATTATAAAAAATATCGTGTTGAAAGGTTGAAAGTGTAGGTCGGTGTTGTGTTTGGGTTAGTTATTTACGGTGTTGTGGTAAAATCTACACGAAGTAGTTAATAATGCTTTTATTTTTGAATTTACATATATACACACATTGCTCGTACCTATTTCCCTTCGGGGTAGGCAGAGGCGAAAGTCCATCATTTGCCTAGATACTTCGCGAGCTTTCTCAACTGTTAATAAACCTGGCTAAATAATTTTTGTTCTTGATTAACTCAACTAAAATATGTGCGAACCAAATTACAAAGAAATTGCAAAACTTACAAATAATTTAACAATAAGGATTGATATTGTCATTCAACGTGGCAATGCCGCCAGACTTCTGGCCACCCTCCCAGTTGAAGTCAATGGGATAATAACATAAACTTCCATAAAAAAATACAATAATGATTTTTTTAAGTTTTTTTTTTGATAAAACATCGTTTTCTTCTTGAAGGAACCTTTCCTTTTACTATCTTTTCTCCCTTTACAGGTAGGAAAGTAGGGATACTACCTTAGTATACTTTAACTCTTTTTTCTTCCCAAAATCTTTTGTCTTCAAAGATTTCTTGTTCCAAATTTTATGCGACTCGACAGGCAAATACCTAGTTATCAAACTTCTATAACTGCATTATAAAGTGCACCGTTCTTGAAGTGGTTAGTTCAGAACATAAAACAAATAAGGACAAAGGCGGAGATGTGTTAACAACTAACTCTTGCACCTAGTGTCTCGAACTCAAAGTTAGTGATAGTTGTCGTACGTGTCTGTCATAGGGCGCGGTACAGCGATTACAGTTGATCTATATCTATCTATCTATCTATCTATCTATCTATCTATCTATCTATCTATCTTACTATTATATAATTATAAAGTGGTCGTGTCTGTACATTGAAGATATTTAAAAAAAAACTTGGGTTATGTTATGATAACGATACTGAACACGAAAATATTTTTTTTTGAATTTCCTGTCTGTTTGTCTGTTTGTCCGCGATGGACGCAAAAACTACTGGACGGATTTTGATGCGGTTTTTTGTTACGGTGCGTACATATTATATAGCATAACATGTTATATAACATGTTTCAGTAAATGTAGACACTGAAGTTAGTACAATGTTGCAAAGTTATAAAACAATGTTAGATAATGTGGACGTGTTATATAACACAAGTTATACAACATGTTACATGATCTGTACGCACCTTTAGAAAGGGCTTACTCAGACTCAGACTTAAAATCTTACGTTTGTTTGATCGCAATTGGTTGAGTAGAACCGAAGATATATTATGAGCAAAGGTTGCGTTAACCGAGATGCACGCGGGCGGAGCCGCGGGCGGAGCCGCGGGCGGAAGGCTATTTTCTAGATATGGTTGTATTTCTTGAAGTATAAACTTTCCACTGCTTACACTATGATATTGATGAATGAATTTTTATGAATGAATTTGAATAAATTATTTTGAATGAATAAAATTAAATGAATGAATTTGAAAGAATGAACTTGAATGAATGAATTTGCATGAATAAATCGACGGTTGATTATACGGACAGTTAAACGAACGGCTATATATCATCGTAAGGCCAATCATTAATAGTTACTGATGATATCCAGCGTATTATGGTTTCACTGCATATAATGTTATAAGAAAAATAATACCACGAATCATCGTATCATCAATATACATTGCCTTGTAAACCAATATTCATATGCTATAACTTTTCACCCAGTCACGAGTTAAGTTTTCCCTAGCTATAAATAAAATGTGTTCAATTCTGCATATTCCGAATTTATCTTCTAGCAAATGTTGTTCGTCATACTGTCATTTGGTCTTTACGACTTATTATACTCAAACATAGTAAAACGCGCTCAATGATGTAAAAAAAACGCGAAAAACCGTTTTGGGATTATGATCCCCATACGTTCTGTGGTATAAAATTCTTATATTTCCGACAAAGTGCATTTTTAAGACAAGATTTTATTTCACGTATTATCTACGTTTGAATGTGACTATAAAATATTATACGAGTACCTATATTCTTATCTCTTGATAATGGTGATTGATAAATCAAAATGATTATAAATAAGAAATTGAATATTGAGCAAAATCTGGTAAAACAGGCTTAGATTTTTTTTTATATAACTTAGGTGTCAGATAAGCACACGGCCCACCTGTTGGTAAGTGGCTACCGTGGCCTTTGGACTCTGGAATAGGAAAAAGAAGGAGAAAGAAGAAAGAAAGGCGTAGGAAAGAACTCCATACCGCAGTTTTAGCCGCCGAAATTGCCTGAGGGAAGAAAAAAAATGCAGCATTGTCAAATCCTACAAGCAGATGCTCGTAAATATATCTTTCAAAATGTAAACCGCAGTAAGTTGGCAACAGTCTGGCACTTATGACTTAGAGGCTTGTGACAATGTTTGGCGAGAAATTTACGGCCGACCATTACTGTGACGTCACCGTAGGCGGTATTTCGAACAAACGACTTTTGTTACGGACTGTAGAATAGTAGAATTATTATCGCCTATGGCTCGTTTCATTTTTCTTGCGAAGTGATTAGAGTAAAATTCTTGAGATCATTATTAGTTTCCTGTTATGACAAGATAAGGGTGCTAATGCTTGGGGTGCTCCTAACTTAATGATAATTATTTTATTGATTTTCTCTACGTTTTAAGTTTGTAGGTGTTATATTTTCTAAGATTTCGTGATCAATCAATGAGTGGTATTTTGATTTTAAATAAACATAGATTTTGTATTTATCACTAACTAGTGAAGCTCAGAAAATCGATCAAGTTATTTTATTTTTCTTATGCAGTCTCGACCCAAATCAAACAGATTTTATCGTTACAATTTCCATTTTTGTCATAATGACTTCAAACAAAACTATCGAAGCTAGGCCCAAGAAATTAGGGCTAGTCTAGATCTACATTTGCATTCTTCTTTTACCTATCTTGTTTCTTGGAACTAAGTGAAAATAAAAAAAGACACATTTCGGCAATGTTTAGATTAGTATGTATGTTTATTTCTACGATCTATCTAAATAGAACAATTAAATAGGTATACTTGTACAACAATATTATTATTAATTAATTTCCATTAGGTTAATTACTGCAATAAATTCAAAAACGTATTCTCCATTTTCATCATTTTCTCCCAATTAGGAAATACTGCGTAAACAACTTAATACAACGACAACAAACAATTGTTATTAATTTCAGAATTGTATTTTCAATATCTGTTCAAGTTTTCAGTTTGTTTAAACACCAATAAGGCATTTGTTGTTTCGTACAAAGTTTGTTTTGAATATTCCAAAGCTATTGATTTTGTTTAAAATAGCGTAAATTAAGATCAACTTATATTATCGTTATGCTAATCTTTCTTTGCATAAGATTGTTTTAGTGTAAAGTCTAAATGTGCTGGTCTAACCGGGGGCTTCCATTCTCCTCACTTATAAGTAATATAAACTTTACTATTAGTGCTATAGGGATATTTACCGCATATTGTTTGGAGTTTCCGATATTTTGGCGCTGTTGCAAGCACCGCGAATATCCCGATAGCTCTATTAGTGATATGAATGACCATGACAGTTTAAATACCAGTATAAACTTTAGGTAAAGTACTTGCAATTCACGAGCGCGCGCGTGCCTTATATTAATACTATTCATACTGTTGATTGATGGCACTTGGTGGAAGTTATTATTATACATTATTGATAACACACTTGTACTTTTCCACAATATTTATTGTTCTCCTAACCGGTTTCACCTCACGGCATTCTCAAAGGATTACATTGATGATTAACTTTTACTTTAACAAGCCAAATGTTCTTAATCATCAATGTAATCCTTTGAGAATGCCGTGAGGTGAAATCGGTTAGGAGAACTTATATTAATAGTTGTAGTGTTCGTGGACACACGCATTACGTTGTGTGACTGTTTTGACAGTTTTTTCTGACCGTTTCTATGCACACGCACGCATTCACATGCGTACTAGCACGACAGGATCACAACTAAATTCGCTCATTCGTAATCTGCAACAACAATGACAATATGTAATTTGTGAAAGCGTAAAAAAAGTAATATAATAACGTTGGAATTATAACCTGTCATTATTGGAAACTTCAGTCTGAAATGTAGAAAATCATGAGTACTTATGCCTCTGGTAGTTTAATATTACAGTCATAGATTAAAGTCAAATTAATGCCTCTCATTTTGCAATTAAATTTATATCTGTGGACCACTAACTCACTGATAATACTAAGTTATAAAATATGTTCAACTGCGTCCACTCACATTATTTCAGAACTAAAAGGGTTAATCTTTGCATAACCTAGTTACGTACTATGTTAGAGAATCTTCCAATGCTGAGCTAAAAACCAAGTGAATCTGACCCCAAATAGAATTGTTACTGGCGCTAATTTTTTATTCAGATTAACCCAGGATGATAGGGCATCCGAAGAATTTTCCTCTTATGTTCAGTGGGTTCCAGAAGGCCGTGATCAATTTAAAACTAAACTTTTATGAAGTGACACCACATGTCATCTAGTAAGTAAGTAATACAGTGGTGACTACCAATGTATTCTTTCACTTCTTCTCTATGTACCTAATAGGTGCTTTTTAGTTTTGTTATCAGAGTTATCCGTAATCAATGTTTCATTCTGTTATATAATACTTTGGTGCTTAAAGGATTTATAGATCTTAAACTGTCTACGGACTTTTGCAGTGCACTGTACACGAGGGGACAGGTCTCCGTTTCTGCAAGGAGCAAAATAATCTAATAGTGTCACGATATTCAACGAAGTTGTAAAACCGTTCTTCAAATGATGAATATACGCCACCAGGTTGTGACATGAGAAATAGAGGGCCATGAATGAAAAACTGAATGCAGTGTATCAGATGACGAAAGAAAAATTGCATAATATATTCATAGTCTTTCATGTCGTATTGCATAAGATTCACTATAATGTGAGTGTAAAGCAAATTGGAGAAACGATATTTCTTAAAGATGTCTGAACTTTATACAATTAGTAAAATCACGGTTAAAAAAAATTTACTACTTTACGTACTTTCGGTTCCTTCACGACATGGGGTCATCATAATATATGTACCGATGATTAAACCACAGTAGGTATACTAATCTAAATATAAAAAAAACACTAATCTCATTTATTTTCTCATAATCCTAGTGTCATAACTAACCTTAGTTTTACACATAAAACTAGGCTTATTTATGGTAATTACCTGATTATAGACTTGGCTAACAAATAAAAATTAATCCAATGTTTATAAAGGTTGCAAATCTGTAATGAAGAGACTTTTTTCCTGTTAATGTAAATAAAGGTCAAAATTATTAAAGTTACGACATCATTCATTCAACTTGAACTAAATTTATTCCGTCGAAGACAATGAAGGGTTGGATATCCTACAGGACGACATTGGGTTCGCAAACGTTTCGGAGAAACTTTTATGCCACGTTGTTTTTTATCTTGCCAAGAGGCCTTACTTACTAGGTCGCATAATTACGTGAACACAACTAGATTAAGAATTAATAAAGATTGTCCATTCATGTCCATCGTCTGCAGGACAAAATTTAGGTCTTGAAAATCAACATTATTAGATTGAATCTTCACTTATACCGGGAATGATTGAATTATTTCAACCAATAAGCTATATTATATTAATGGTAGATCGATTTAATACTTACATTACTATTTAACATGCTGAGAATTTTATGAAGGTAGGAGAAGCGTCAAGTAACTTAAGTTTTTGAGGGTAGCCTATAAATCCGTCACCGCCTGCAGTTTGGATTCGGCCTTAAATATACCCTTAGTGGTATCCGTTCACGAATTGCTTGCTAAGAGCCTCAATCAACACGTCAAGAGGGTTGGCGTTAGTCGACCGGGTCAAGGGCTTGGTGAAGAATGTGGTACTTCTTGACTGGAAGCTCTAGGACTATGTCTGTAATTATTTGAATCATTGACACTCGGTACTGTGTTCAATGTTGATGACACATTATTTTTTCATTCTAGATTAATTAAAAATAAGTCGTAATACAAAATTTTGTTACAATTAAGGCAAGTTCTGTACCAATATACAATAAGAATTGAAAGACGTGAAAGGTGTTTTAGCCAGAATTGAAGCAAATAGAAACATTCGATATCTGCCTACCCTTATAGGAAAGAGTCTTGACTGTATTGTAAAAATATCCTGTTGTTATAAGTATTAACGAAAATATACTCTCAAAAGTAAATATATTTAGCCCAACTTTAGAAGTTTACATAAAATTCTGCAAAATTTTATTGCAGGTGAAATTACGCTCAGTAATTATAATGGCCTGGCCCCACTTGCAGTGAGGACTCTGAATAACGTTGCTGAAAACCGTTTAATTCTGAAAGTTTCTACGAGTAAGGCGCACAGGACGAGAGTGCCGCGGAAAAGTGGAAATATGAGTGTCTCTAATTTGAGCAACACTTCTAAGAAAGCTACTATAGGACTGGATTACGAAAGTTTTTCACGTGAAGGTGAGAAAACTTAATTGTGAAATTCTGAAAGAGACAAGGATTTAATTTTGTAACTTCAACGTGAGAAGTTTGTATTGTATTTTAAAACCAGCGTAATATGAAATTCAAAATATACTTCGTTTGTTTTATGATGATAATTATAATTTTTCACTTTGGTTGATTGTTGAATTGTTACTTAATAATTTAGCTTCTTGAAGTCGGACTTTGAAGTCTATTTTTCATGTCAGATAAGTAAGTATAAGTGCATTTTTTTAATAGGGTTATAGTCTAAATATATACAGATAAACAACACTAAGCTAATAAATAAAAATATTTACAAGATTAAAAAAAAGAAAGGGAAAGGAAAAAGGGGTCAGGTGTCGAAGAATTCCTCCCCATCGATGTCGACTGGTAACGTACCCAAAAGGCTGGCGGCATTACCCCGTTGGATGGCAATGCCAATCCTTTGGGCAAAATAATAATAATAATGTATAAGTTAGATTCGTTTGCTTATAAGCGAATTCATAGTAAAGTATATGGATTTTCTTATAATATCATCACAACCATTACGTTAATGCTTGTTGCATCTGACTACTTCGGAGCTTCATTTTCCATAATTTTTCTTCTACATAGCCTAGTATTTGATATTTGGCACGTATGACATCCTTAATTATATCAAACCAAGTCTAGGTTTAATAGGAAGTGTATGCGGTTTTTCTTGTAATTATTGCATTTCTAAATTAAGTTTACCGTTCCTAACAATTATTTTGTGTTACAACTCAAACCAGTTGCACTTCAAAGGGAATTCAAGTAACCACTATAACTTAAGAGGTTCTGGTAAGGTCGTGCGCCTACGAGTGTGTTAAGTGAAAAGCTAGCGTGTGTGTGACAGGATAGCCGACCTCTTAGATTCCCTTGGAGAGACGAGAAGCGTGACTGTGATAAGTAAACTCTTATCTACTGTAAAATAGTGTATTTTGTTATCTACTATTTCGTTTTTGTATGTGACTAAATGAAATTCACTTATATAGTATAAGTGAATAATAATAAATAAATTGAAATAGTATTGAAAAATAGATAATGAAATATAGATGTTTTTAAGATATTTAGCTAAAAGAAACCAGTCCCGTTAGACAAGTGGCAATTCGTTGTTTCTACAATACACCGACCAATGTGTTGCCACTTGTCTAGGTGGAAGGGGGGGGGGGGGGGGGGGGGCAAGATGTAACCAGGTTTGAGCTCAACTCAAAAACCTTAAAACATCAATGATTTCAAAATGTGCTGGTACTGTATTATTATTATTATAAATGTTTAAAATTTAGGTTTAGGAAAATCATTAACCTTATTAACCATGGTAAATACTACACAGTTTACTAACTAAATATAAATTAATCCGTCACAGGATTTTAAAGAACACAATAATGAATTATTTGCAACACGCGGTTGATCTTGCTAAAACACAGGCGAAGAGTCAGACCAACTCTAAGATCAATGGCAATGAGTCATATCCATGCCAGTAGCCCATAGATCCTTAATAGCATAAAATACAACTGCCAAGCGTTTGAGAAAAATAAAACTATTGGTCTATCAGAACAATGGGGACGAACACAATGGTATCACCACTGAATAGCAGACATTACCATGCGTCACGTGTTTTACGCCCCGCTGTCGTTTGCATTGCATATTGCAGGCTTCTCCCCCACTTTCCTTGTACGAAGCTTGCATCTACTTGCGACTATCATCTTGTTGGGAATTAAGTGTGCTAAGTAGGTTATCTATTATCAATGTTTATTTTTCAGCTATTTTCAATATGGTATATGAACTATATTATTTTATTTTAGCTACACAATATCTTTAACTAAACCACAGCAATTAAAGAGAAAAATATTTCAATTTGGGAAATACGTCTTATCGGATTATACAATAAATTACGATCTCTTTTTGTTTTTTTTATTAATATTTTAATAATAGTCCAGTCATTTGGGCGAAAACCTAGAACATTACCTGGAAAGTTTTCCGGGAGTTTTGAAAATTGGCAATTTTATAGATTTTGATATGCTCTTTCCAAATTTGAACTTTGCCACCTCGTATGTTTGCCGCTCGCGCCGCCATTTTGAAAAAATGGCGCCCAAAAGCAGTTTTTAGATAATAACTCCTTTCCGGCGCATTTTACAGGAAAAACATATTACACAAAATAAAAGTAGAGAAAATTTCCTACAATTTATGTCAAAACTTTTCTTTCCTAAAATCAATAGTTTCGGCGTACGAGCGCCGTAAACCATTATACATCCACAAACGTGTAATATTTACTTTAAACTGCTCATACTGTGATTTGTAAATTATAAAAATTAAACGAAGGTTATCTATAGTAATTATAGGTAACTATAGTCTGTCATGTCTCCGCAGGTATAAAGAAATGCGCCCCTTCTGTGTCAGGCCCCTTCTTTCCCTTCTAAGAAACATCTAGCCCCGGCTGAGCTCAACAGAAATATTTAGTCTGAGTCATCAGTATACGTTTATCATTTCACAGTGTCGTTTGCATTTACAGAGCCATGGCTTCTAATGAAGTAGATAGAAGGGATACCACGATAAAAAAACGCGCCGATTTCTCTACCTCATGGTGGTGTGGAAATGAGTATTTCTGCCGAAACGTGTATTGAATTACACTTTACGGCGCTCCTACACCGAAACTATTAATTTTAGGGGAAAAAAAATTATCACAAATTGTAGGAAATTTCCTCTACTTTTATTTTGTTAAATATGTTTTTCCTGTAAAATGCGTCGGAAAAGAGTAATTATCAAAAAACTGCTTTTGGGCGCCATTTTTTCAAAATGGCGGCGCGAGCGGCAAACATACGAGGTGGCAAAGTTCAAATTTGGAAAGAGCATATCAAAATCTATAAAATTGCCAATTTTCAAAACTCCCGGAAAACTTTCCAGGTAAAAATACCAAATGACTGGACTATAACTCTAGTTAATAAAAATCACATAATTCAATAAAAAATATTGTGTCATAGTTATTGATAACAATAAAATCTGCAATGACCCTAAATCCATAATGTCAATCAATCATCAATCAATTAGCCTATTGCAGTCTACTGCTGGATACATTATGTATACAACTGCCGTTTCAACGGTATTTCTTTACAATACCATTACATCGCTCATAGGAAGATATGTATGAAAACAAACATGTTTCATTGGTTAACAATAAGTAGGAAATAGTTTTATAAAGATATCTTGCATAAACTATCATCCAAACATGTTTTATATCCTAAAAATGACGCACATCGAATTTCTCGCAATCTCGTTTAAAATAAATCGAGCAAATAACAAATCTAGTTCAGCTCAGCACACAATAACCGTACAACAACTCATAACTTCCGAACATACTCATAAATCCGCAGAGCATTCTCAAATTATCACCCCACTTGTCACTCTCAGGAACAGTAGTAAAGGAAGTGCCAACACTCTAGCGGAAACATCACGTAGTACCTTGCGACATTCAGATTCAGCACTTTCGGTGCAGCGTCCAACGGAGGCTGCTCATGAATAAATTTTACATGTTGTTTTCAAACTAGCTATTTGACGCGAATTTTGTTCGCTTCGATGTTTTTACTCCAAGCGTGGGAAGAATAACGGTATGTATATTTGAAATATATGTATATATTTTCAGTTTTTAAACCTCCTTTAACCTTAGAATGTTATAAATGTAAAAAATTGAGAAGATGTTTGTTACTCAATGACGCTCAAACGGCTGAATGTATCTTGCTGTACAGGAACCTATTAGAGTCAGGAATAACATGGTTACTTTTTGTTTCTGAAATAGGTTCCCATGGATTGCAGGACCCCAGATTATTCATTTCATTAAATTTTTCTTGTGATCATTGACTCATAATAAATCTCAATTTCCTCTTTAAAATTGTGACATTATTTTTGAGCTGTCCCTTTCATTTTAATTTCACTCTATAACCATATCACTACGATATTTTTTTTAAATATAGGTGATATCAAATTCTTCTAATAAATTTCATTCCAACATGACAAAATCAATTTATTTCCTACAAAGCTAAACTCTGCACTGTAAAGTTAGTTATAGCGTACAGACAATAGCCAAAGTAAAATGACAAAGTCACTAACAGGGGATTGTGGTGAAATTGCAGAGTGCGGATCAATCCGTGCACCTGGATGTAACCACTGGCCTGGACTGAAGGCTCGTTTAGTACTGAAGGAGCGTTTAAACTGTTGTTTGGCTCTTTCGACTTTATAGTCTTAGTAGCTAAACATGTTTGATCAAGGTCAGAGTTGAAGATCAGTCTGTAAATTGAACTCGATATACAGATACCGTTCAACGAAATTGAGAATTCCCTCAAATACCCCCTCCCCCACCACTCGGCAGTATTGTTATGTCAGACTCGAACCGACTAAAACCGCACGTTGTCTGAAATCTTCAAGTAGTGTATGATTGCCTGAAACATATCCCTCGCACCAGGTCTCATACATCCCTAGCTAAACTAAGATCATCTGATCCAAATACTACATCAAATTATCGGTCAATTGAGTCTTTGACGGTTGAGTATAATAGTTTTAAAATTTTATCGTCCAAACTTAATTTTCGGCATTTATATGAGAATTTTATTCGACTGTTTCGAGTTAAATTGAGCCATTGCGGATTTTACGTTTTCGATTCATATTTTGGAATTTCATTTTCACGAATTCGATTCCAGTGTTCTGGTTAAATGTTTATAATAATAATTTACAAACAACTTTCATAATATTTACACCGATTTTACCAGTTGATGAAGACTTTTTATGACATACAGACATGGGCGCGGGTAATTTTTTTTCTTTTCCTATGAAAATTACTACGGATACCCTACGATACCCTACGAACCGATTAAAACCGCACGCCATCACAGGTCGCATTATCGGTGCGTAAGCTGGGTCGAATAAGTTATTTCCCTGCCTATAAAAAATAAGCAAATAACCGTAGATACAACTCTTTCTCTTTTTTCGAAATCTAAAATGGGAGTGACATGGTGATGTGAGCAAGCAACTAATAATAAATAAATTAAAAAAAAATAAAATTAACAACAAAAGTTAACCTTCATATTCCTTTTATTAAATATATGGCTATATGAAAGAAAAATATCTCCTCTCCAAACTTTGCTCGTCTCGTGGAATTACAGCTAGCTCCGCCAGCGGCAACTAATTTTGTGAAACAACAACTCATTTTGTTAAACTAAAAATTCAAATAGGCTTGGCTTCTGTAAATAACTTTCGCAGAATTTAGTTTTAACTCGGGAATTACAAGAAATGTAATTACTTTACCCCATCTTACTTTAAGCGTCGCGTCGGTACTGTAGCTGACCCGTTACGGAGTGTGTCTCAGAATCGTAAGGTCTTGGGTTCGAATTTAGACCATTAGACTAACAGACATGAACCCACGACTAATACAAGCAGTTTAGCTTAGCTGTAGTGGTTAGCGGGAATACTGTTTTTGAAATGGTAGGCATTTAATTGAACACAGAGGAGCAAATCAAGTGCGTAAATAGTGATTATAATTTTGGTTTATAGCTTCATTTCACTAACAAAACAGGAAATGGAAACACCATATATTCAGTACTGAGAAACCTACAACTGGCAATCGACGGCCTACAGACGGCGTGCGTTTTAGTCGGCTCAAGTCCGACATAACCTCCTCCTCCGGCTCCGGCGGGGGAGGTATCCGTGGGGATTTTTCGCACGATAAAAAAAGTACTGAGAAACCTACTGCAGGAGGCATGGGACGCGGAGGAATTCCACGACGCATTTTAACTTTTAGTTATATAAATTTTATAATAATATTTTATTTATAAATATTTTAGTATATTATAGTCACTACATTAAATTCACATTTTATTGTATAATTTAAATAACTTATTTGTTAAATAAAATACTTTTTTATCTGATTAAGTAAAACATCAACTATAAACGTTAAAATTTATAATTTAGAATTCCAAAATTCGATTAAAATACACAGAAATTTGTTGAGGTTTGTTATTCAATGCACTCTAACAAATTATCCTGTAATTAGATAAAAACTAATCTAATAATGGTTTACGTGCAAACTCGTAAAATTTCATGCTAAGCAATGAATCACAGTCTAACTAGCAAGTAGTCCGGGCCAACAATATTCGAATGCAAACGCTACATCAGACCAAAGCTCAAACGATGTAATTGCCGACCCATTGTGAGACTTTGATGGTTGAATTGCAGTATTACCATCAACCATTACCTGCTAGTACAAATAGTTTTACAATTTTATAGTCCAGACTCAATTTACGGCGTCTATACGCGAATTTTATTTGACTTTTTAAAGTTTATATTGGGCCATTCCGGATTTTACGTTACTGGTTACTTTCCGAGATTATTTGGCTGGAATTTAATGGATGAATTTAAAGTTTTATTTTATTTAGATGAATGCCGACAAGAATTGCTGTTTTATTATTGTATATTTTGACTTAGGTATGAAATGGAATCCAGCTGATTTATTGACAAATATGAATGGGTTTATGGCACACTAATAACATGGATTCCTCCGAAAATTTATCAGATGAATGGCTTTTACATCCGTTATTCTACTGAATATTTGTATTGATTTAACGATATTTCAAATCTGTCTAGCTGGATAATCTGTTCTCAAATAAATAGAGATTCAGGACTGAGTGTCGTTTTAGAATACTGGCCTTAGTCTTATGAAACAAAAACGTTTTCATAGGATAAAAGTAACCACTGTGTTATTCCAGGTTATTGTGGCTCGCACGGCCTGCGACGAGTGGAGTCAATTCCCCTTCGGCCATCTACGAAACCAGAGCTACGTAACTAGTTACTAACTAAACATAATTCGTCCTTGTACGATACCAGTTACGTACATCGGGCGTCGGAAGTTGCAGAATGATCTTCATGAGCGCGGGCCTAGCGGGCGGTCACCCTGGCAGAAGCAAGCAGTAGTGGTGGCGCACTCCATTCCCTGGGGTTAGATGGGGACTCCCTGATCCCCACACCTGAAAAGGGCCAGCTCCAAAGAGATGGCCGTGGGTCTCTGCCAATCTCACTTCCGGCGACCTACGACCCACAGACTGCAAACCTTAAAAATAAAAGGCTATATTTCATCCCTATATCAAATTTTACCCAGATTCGTTCAGCGGTTAGAGCGTGAGCGAATAAAAAAGATTCAAATATCTTCAGAAACTTCATATTAAGTTACGATAAAAAGCGTCGCTCTTTATTCTTCTATTCTAGGGATAATACAGTATTGCCCATATCGCCAATGAAAAGTATATGGCTCGTATAAAAAATATTTCGTCACTACCTATCGAAACCTATTTTTCGATGTGAGTCAAATGTACAATAATGTTTTATAGGTGATTGATACTCGTAGTTTGGGCATGTGAGGGAATTCTGTTGGTATTGCGCTTTTATAGTTAGTTCTCCGCCTTTTAGTGAAACTGTAAGAAAGGTGTGCTAACTGACTACACGACAGGACAGTCAACTAGATTGTCGATGGTAATATTTAAGACCTTTGTATGACATAAAATTTACTGTCTATCTATACTGTTGATCGATGGCAATCGATGGCACTCGGTTGAACTTGCTACACATATTGAATAACACACTTGTACTTTCGTTATTTTATTATTCAACCTGACCGGTTTCTCCTCACGACATTCTCAAAAGTTTTCATTTTCCGTTTACCGGTCAGGTTTTTCCTCACGGTATTCTCAAAAGTTTACAGTGTCCGTTCACCGGTCTTGTTGAATTATAAATTAAAGTGGAAAAGTATAAATGTGTTATTCAATTTACATAATCCTAGGTTCACTTTCACATAATATCTCACCCAGTTTCTAAAGATGCAGTATTCAATACCTGATTTAGGACTTTGAGATAATTATAAAAATACAACGGTAATCAAGATCGACTGTGGTAAATAAATTAATATGGAATGTAAAATGCCTGAAATAATAATTACTAAGCAACTCAATCAATAAATTAGCCTATCACAGTCCACTACTGGACATAGGCTTGTCCAAATATGCGCCACGTTTGCCGTTCCTCCACCTTCCGCATCCAGTTCGTCCCAGCCACCTATCGCAGGTCGTCAGTCCACCTGGCTAGAGGGTGTCCCACCGTCCTTTTTCCTTCTCGCGGTCTCCACTCTAGGACTCGTCTGCTCCAACGGCCATCAGTCCTTCGGCAGAACTAAGCAACTATAAAAAGGGTTTTTAGCATACGATAGCGATACTCTACGGTTATAAATTTATTTAAAATCAAATAAATAGGTCACAATATTTGTAAACCATGTGTCTGTTATTATTGTACAGTCATAAATATTAATTATAATAGTAATATAATAAGTTAATAAATTAATTACGAAGTAATTGAATATATTATTGGAAATCTAATTAAGTAACTATAACCGTTCAATTAATTTGTATACATGAAACTATAGTTTTACTTAATTTTATTTATGAAATTATTGAATTTGAAATTCCATGATAGTTTAAATGAATAAATTGGGTTTATGGTATGGAATAATAGTTTTGGATAGAATTGTTGTTTCTGACATAGTGTACCTATTTAATTTTATAGCATTGTTTATTTGTTCTTTTTTATTATATATATAATTTAATTGGCAGACAAGCACACCGCCCACCTGGTAAAAACCGGTTACACCGGTTAAAAACCGGTTTACGTGTGAACCAACTTATATCGGGACTCGAACCCGCGATTTTTTCCTTACAGGGGGAATGCTCTGACCACTGAGCCACCGAGCTAAGCCTGAAGCTATCCAAATTTTTCTACACATCCGTTTTGGGTGAGAGCCATCTACCGACACTCATACGAAGGAATGATATTACAACCATTTTAAAACATTGATTTTTGATTACTCCGCCTAGACAATGGAATGAAATTATACATATTTTTCTTTAAATCGATTAATTAATAGTTAGCACACTAAATTCTTTAAAATTTTATTCAACTTAGTACGTTCCTTTATTATATAGGAAATTATTATGAAATAAGTTACTTATCGAAACTTGTTACTCAGTATTTGCCATATCACTCAATTTTCAGGGTTATTATCTATACCTACCATCCAATTCCAACGTTACTCATCCAAATAAAAAGTAAATATATGATAGCAATATATTCACGTTACACATTTCTTCTTTAGAGTACTCTATTTTATTGGTGTTGTCTTACAAAACAGATGGTTAATGTAGTTTAGTTATTTGATGCCTACAAATATGTACGAGTGTGTTCTTGGAATGGAATTTAATATCACATTGTTGCTGTGTACCTAATATTGAATCTGTGATTTAATAATATGTAACACAGTTCAAATTCAACATTTTCATACATATGCTCACGTCTATTTCCCTCTAGAGTAGGCTGAGACAATAGCCCCCTATTTGTCTCTATCCTTACCAGTGGCGAAGGGTGATAATTTTCAAAAAGAACTCAAAGTGCCTACCTCTTATAGAACGACGATAGGAATTATGTATACGATATGGATACGACATATGTGCAAATACTGAAACCGCGAAGCATCCTGGTCCGTAGGAATAGAACCAAATTAAATTTAAACTTAAATTCCCTGATTTATAAAATCCGAAATTTTCTAACAAAATAATTATTAAAATAAATGTAGAAAATGCAACCACCTGTATAAGTCATTAAATAGTTTCATCCATTGCTTTAAAGTCATTGACTGTGTCATAAGTCATTAATAAATACGCACACACCTTCACACACACACACAACAACTTCACACACACACACAACAATAGGCATAGTAGGTAACTGCTAAGCGGCAACATGCGATTCTACAGAGTGCTCAAAGTTGTTCAAATTCTATAAAATTAAAACTCTAGTTTCTGCCCTTAATACTGGACCAATTTTGTTCAAACTTTTCCTGCTTGAAGCTTAGGGGGTACCAAGTATATGGTTTCAATTATTGCCTATACGTCGTATCCATATTGTATATGGACTTCTGGGCGTTCTAATTTCAGATACTGCATTTCAGTTACTAAGTCTTCTCTCCCACGGTTTCTTTTTGCAGAGCAAGCCGACAGGAACACTTTTCCGAGCTTCTACTATTATTAAAAGTTTTAAGGAACCGATCATTGGGAGAAGCCTATGTCCAGTAGTGGACTGCGATAGGATAATTAATTTATTGCAACCGGAACTGATGGTCTAATGTGCTCTCCGATGCTGTCACTATTTTAAGAATGGTTACCTATCCTGCAACAGACTATCTGGCTATAGTCTCTAGGTCGACCTCGCAGTACATAGAATGACCAAATCAATAAAGCTTTGAAAAAAGGAGTGATAGTGCATGCGTCTTCAGTTGTCGTATGTGGTCGGCTTCGGAATCATACCTTGGTTGCCATAATACCTTTTATTCTATTCTATTCATATTGCCAAATACTAGTAGTACTGATTCTTGGTACTTTTTTTTTTTTTATATAGGACACGTCAATTTGACTTCGCCTCGCCTGATGGTAAGCTGAAGGCAAAGTCCCTGAAAAGAGCGTCACCATTACAGACACGTATCATGTTACAATGGTGGCACTCAGCTTGACGGCCTCATCAGATGCTTTTTCACGCCCCGCTTAAAGGACCCGGGACTATAGGAGGAGGAAAACACGTGAACTGGTAAAGAATTCCAAGAATTAATGGTGCGGCAGAAGAAGGAGTCGCCGAACCGCTTGGTTCTTGATGGAATATTCTGCACCGTATGCGGGTGGCATCTAAGCCCTGCACGTGTTGTCCTATATAGAAAAGGAGAGGGTGGGATTAATTGGAAGTACCAAGATTCACGGTGACTTAACTAGCTTACATAAATGCAGTCTACACATAAAATCACCAAGACTAGCAAGAAACTACTAAACAAAATCAAAAATAGATATACATAATACACACACCTTGTATATTTAAAGTCAAAATTCATGCAACAATGATATCATTCCGTCGGTTGAACCACCGAACACATTCAGGTTTAGAGTTTCGTTCACCCGATCGAGACAATCAAATTATTTCGCGCGGGGTCCCCGTATAATACGGTTATGAGCTGCGGCGGGAGCACTAAAAATTTTACATCCATACTTGACGCTCGGTTTAAAGCTCATCGGCGTTACTCGGTTGTATTCCGTGAAATGTTACTGCTACAACCAAATAAATATCATACGTATACATTTTAGTTTTATAACTTTTATACAATTGTTGTGTTTTTGTAGTGAAATCTTCTTTTTTTATATAAGACACGTCAATTTGACTGCACCCCGCCTGGTGGTTGGCTGATAGCAAAGTCTTAGGAAAAAGGGTCACCATTAAAGACACGTATCATGATACGTGTCTTTAATGGTACTCAGCTTGAAGGCCTCATCTCACTATTTCCTATCTTAATTGATTGAAATAGTTAGTATATTAAAACTAAGTTTTTAAAATATCATTCGAATGAAAATTTGAATTTGATTTAAAAAGGAAAAAGAATTGACCTCGAGTGGGATTCGAACCCGCGATCTTTCCCTTACAGGGGGAATGCTCTGACCGCTAATCCACCGAAGCCCGCACGAAGCCAATCCAAAATCCAAATGAAAAGTTAGTATAAATAAATGCTTCGAAATTTCATTCAATTTGCATTTGGTATCGTGGTTAAAATTTATATTATGAATCAGTTACTGTGACGTAGTCATGAAATACCACGATCACGTAAATTCCCGCAAACTATTGTAAAGCTTTAAACCTAAAATAGTTTTTAAAATAATGTACAAACTAATGATATTCTAATTAACGTGTTGTGAATACTAGTACTGATAGTATTGGATAAACTCATTTCGAATCAAAGGAATAGTAAATACAAACAGCTTTGATAGTTTCAATAATATCTTCATTTAAATCCAGATTAATCTAGAATCTGAGGCTGATAGAGATTTCTACGATTAAATAGTATAGATAGATAATAATTCTGCACCAAAATTAATTTAGTTATACAAATAAAGCATCAATTACCATAATTTTATTTAATGAGTGTCGTTAGCTTAGAGATTAAGGAGATAGCCTTACGCTTGAGATGACCTGTATCAATTACATAAAAATTAAAAAAAAAATCTCATCACAATCGCAATTTTAGTAGAATTAATAGATAATATCAGTAGGAATTTCCGTATGTATTACCGGCGTTGATACACGCCGGTAATACACTACTAACACAAAAGCTCCCTTTTATAAAAAACTAGCTTTCGCCCGCGGCTCCGCCCGCGTGGATGTCGGTTATCGCGACCAAACATAGCCTATGTCCTTTCTCAAGGTCTAATCTACCTCTATACCAAATTTCATCAAAATCGGTTCAGTGGTTTAGGCGTGAAAGCGTGACAGACAGACAGACAGACAGACAGAAAGACAGACAGAGTTACTTTCGCATTTATAATATTAGTAAGGATAACAATCTTCATTTATTTGTTATTCCCAAAACAAATAAAACCAACAACACAAACACATCCGAATACAAGTTGAGACATTAATTCCAAACACTTCCTTCAGTTTAAACGCGAAACAAATTAGCACACTGTACCGTTTTATAGCCTATTCCACTTGTCCATCTACATGTAAATCGACATTTTACGCCGTTTTGTTGACCATTGTATTTTGATACAGCCAAAGTTTATTTTGTTTACTCGCGGAAAATAATGGCTGAACTGCGTTAGCGATGACAGCTCCCCTATCGAGTGTCGCATCGAAATAATTCACTTGTTTGTTCAATTGAGAATGAGTGTTCATCAAATAAACCGGTAAAATCAATTGGAATTGAAACATAAGTTTGTATGATCAGTTTTATTATTTATGATACAATCTTTTCGAATGCGTTTTTACCGTCTTTATATAATTTAAATTTAACAGTTTTGTGTTATATTAAGGAAATTCAAATTCACGATTTCACGATGTCATGGCAAAATCGACGCCTTAGACCTTTTTCATTCTGCATCGCGATGCCAGTGTTGCAGGTAAGCTGAACATTTCGGCAACCACAATTTTTTATAACCTTTTGGCGGAGGTTTCACTATGGCTGGCAACCGGTTGTGTTTTCCAGCAGGTATAAGACAGTAGGTCGTGGATGATACAAAATACAGATAATGTGTACGCTGCACGCGACCAGCGACACGCTGCAGAATGAAACAACCTTAGTCACTAAGTATGTAGGAAAATATATCATTAGCTACTTACACCTGTGTAAACTATCCCATTCACACCGACCAAAAACATGGCTACCGTATACTAAAATATTCCTAAATTCAAATCCTTCCGGAGATTTTCTCATTTCCTTTATGTTTTCACGACCAATGTTTACATAGCTACTTATATATTTTCTTCCCTGTGTCGCAAGATTGAAGTACAATAGAAATACTTGATAATGGATCGCGTTTGCTTTTCAACACAACAAGGTGTTGGTTGATTTTTCTTTAATACCGGTCACAATCGCGGAAGATGGAACATAGATGCTTCATTCCCTTTTTGTATAATGTTAGAGGATTTCACTATAGATGGAGAGAGGTTTTTTTTGACCCGCTTACTCCTGAAAAACTTTTTTTGTACAATAGAATTGAAATTTCTTATACGTAGTGTAATAGTCGTTAAAATCACATAAAAATAATGAAAAAAATATCTGACTTCAGGGAAAGTCGGAAAATGCCGTGTCGTAAACGACGCAGTAGGAGAATTCACTACCATGATCTTCCATTATATTGATTTCAGTTGACTGCCCGATTAATCAGGAAATAGATAAATTAAAGCTATATAAGCCACGAAAAGTATGTTTTTCATAGATTTTCATGTAAATACTACTTATTAGAGACAGAGACCCAAGTGCGCGCTAGTATACTTAGGATTCGATTGGCCTTGGCTGTCAGTCCTGGCGAAAACGATGCATTGTGTGGTGATAAAATACCATTCCCCTATAGATAGGTACACGTGGAAGCTATATATAAGCCACGAAAAGTATTTTTTTTTCATAGATTTTCATGAAAATACTACTTATTAGAGACAGAGACCCAAGTGCGCGCTAGTATCCTTAGGATTCGATTGGCCTTGGCTGTCAGTCCTGGCGAACCCGATGCATTGTGTGGTGATTAAATACCATTCCCCTATAGATAGGTACACGTGGTTATGACACGCTACCACCCAGGGCCTGTGTCTGTTAGGGCAATGAGTAGCCCGAACCATCGTCCTCAGGCAAGCGCTCTTGGAGCCTGTTTTGGAATACGGCGCTGAATATGGTTAGCTAACCTACACTTTACCATACTTTTTTCACCATGTTTTGGCAGTCATTACTACTTCGCAAGATGCTGTCGTGGCTTTCCACCTTCCCTCACTGCTAACCATGGCTAACGCTTGGATCTGCAGCATGAGGCTTTCTGCTCCAAGGGCTGTTACGAACTGACACTTATACTTCAAGTGGTCACTCGTATCAGTAAATGAAGGGATGGGTCCACGGAATAACCCCAGCCATAGTAGGACCTGGATGTTGCCTCCTGGACTGTAGCCTCCTGGACTGTATAATGCAGGACCTCAATGAACAACAGCAATGTCCTTTAGCATCTGGAAACAGGTTCTGCACGTTGGATTTTACTTGTTCTGAACTGGGATTCAGGGAAATACTGAAGTAGGTAACTCAAAATCGGATGAAATGGTAGTTATATAGCCTGATACGTTCTTTTCAGCATTTTTATTTCGTTTCTTCAATTACCTCGTTGTTTGTGTAATTTTTTATTATGACTGAGTATACACTACACATGGTAGTACATTCTCCTACTGCCTCTTTTACGGAACAGGTAAAATAATTTAGATATAGATAATGTAATTCTACAAAATCAATTAATTTTTTAATGCATTCATAATTTAAACGGATTAAAGGTTTGTAATTACATCACATATATATTAAAAACAGAATGTAACATAACATTAACCTACCTTGAATTACTCGTTGAAAAATCAAGCAAACTCAAACTTAATTTATTCAAAAATAATTAAGTCTAGATATTGGTTATCATTTTTAAATGTTAGGTTAAACCCTGGACCATTAATTGAGATATCAAAAAATACTTCAAACTATTCTTATAAAGTGCAATATTTTTTTAAAGTAGGTGTGTCTTTTAGGCCGCGGTAGGAGAATGTGGGTTAAAAGCTGTGGAATGATCTCCCAGCTCTGATTTTACCAAGCGAATACAATATAGGGTTCTTCAAGAAGGGCATTAGAAGGTACATTTGTGATGTCCCTGGTGTTGCTCACGTCCATATACCACGGTAATCACTTTCCATCAGGTGGGGCCGTTTGCTAGTCTACCACCAAAGAATAATTAAACTAATACTAAGAGCATAGTAAACAGTAAACAAACATACGGTCAAACACTAAAACTAAAGCCCTAAAGGTATTAAGGGCAGCTCGTAGTCAGAAAAAAAGATGTCCTATTGTTGATGAAAAGAATGTGTAAAAGACACCAGTTTCTCCTTCGGGGGTTTCATCAGACGTGACGTACGTATAAGTTTTAATAAAAGGTCAGGTGTAGGTACTTCTGGCCTTTCCTTAAAACGTACTCAATCTGATCGACATACCCAAGTCGACCCTAACCAGACAACCGGCTCATAATATAATACAAAATAATTAACGATAGTCAATCACAAAGGCATCCCCTATCATATCCTTCTCAATATAGAAATTAAATGTCCTAATCGTGTGTTACATACAATGTAACGCTTATGAAGGTCAGAATTTACATTCATATTTGATACCTGATTTTAAATGCAAAATATAGGTCGGTAGATAATCAGATTCATGAATAAATTCAAAGCCACTCTTTCCGAATCGCCAAGTCACAGTGTTTTTACAAACGAAGGGGATGTAACCGTAATACCAAGTATCAAAATAATTGTAGTAAATAGAAAAAGGTTGCAGATTGGAGCAACATTGTAATACTTATACCTCGGGACTCGTCGGGACACGTATTTTGGACCTAAATAGCGAGACAAGAGACAAACGAGGCTCTGGCGCGCTCAGATTGTTTTGTAATAATCTATACTTGGTGAATTTGAACTCGTCCACGTCCACAGCAGTAGCATCCCGTACTGTGGCAGTATCCACTTGAGTTCTTAAGGTGATTACATACGCGAATAACTTTGACCATACAAATACTCAAGGTCATTCGCTCTTATTTGAACCGTAAAAATCAGTAAAACCAATTTTAATAGATAACTTTATACGGGACGATTACTAACTAAGAAAGTCACGTCATGCTAATACACTAATTTAATATAATAATATAATGTGAAATTTGAGATTATTTGGATACATATTGTAGAAAATATTTGGTTTCATAAGAAAGAGTACATTGATGTTCGGAGCCTCTTTTCAACTATTTCCTCCTTTTTTATTTAATTTATGAAAAAGAGAAGTTATTCTGTATAATATCCTGTATTATGCAGGCATGTGAATTCCAGATCTGTAGGTTTTATAGTTAATAAGAAAAATGGTTTCGAAAATACCGATTTTTCGATGCTGACCTGATTCGGGGCCTTAAATCCATCAAACAATTTGTATTAAAGTCATTAAAAATATAATTTTTAACCATGGGGTGTTATAAGTTTGACTATGTTTGTGTGTTTATCTGTGGCATCGTAGTTCAAACAGTTGCATCGATTTTAAGTCATAAAATAAATGATGTTTCAAGATTTTCATAGGTATTGTAAGTTTTTTTTTAAAGAATATTAGCAATCGAAATTACTAATATCTGCTTTACCCCCTCCAACTGAGCTAAATTGCTTGTGTTAGTAGTGAGTTGACGTCGATAGTGTATTGATCAGGATTCGAACCAGGGACCTCTCGATCGTAAGGCCGATTCCTTAACCACTAAGCTACCGACGGATTCATCGTTCTTACTGCTCGCCAATGGATCACCCCCTTAAAAGGCTACGAATAACAGTTACATTTTGATATTTTTTATGTGGAGTTAATATCCTACTTACGTATAGGTGTAAATTGAATTCAAAAGTATTTTTATCAGAAACAATTTGTTACCTGGCTTCGCTTTTAAACTGTGTGTCGCTTGCAACTAGCGGCCGCCATGATTGATTGAATGACGTATTTCAGCACTCCGTTTTTGTGCTGTGTTGTTTGCTAGGCCTGCAACTGAACTGTTTCAAGTACCACTGAAGGGTCAAACTTAATTATCGAGATCGAAGGGTTCACCGTTCCCATCATAGTTTCCTCTTATAATCGATGGTAAAGTTTCTCTTATTTATAAACTTAATATGATTTAAATACATAAACTCAGGCCTGTATATCTCCGAAGGGGTAGGCAGAGGTGTATTAACACCCACAATTCGTCAACTATGATTTTCGGTCCCACGGAATAGGGGGCGAACCTATTGTCGTCAAGTGGACACTTAATCATGTGCTGTATATCGGATGGAGAACAGTCTTGTCCCTGAGTCGCCTTCTATTACACCCACAGGAAGAGATGGGATGGCCCCTATTCTACTCCACCGGGAACAAACATGATTTGTTTTTAGTATTTTAAATAATACTGGGTATTAAGTATAGTATAAATACTAAGAGACTACTGATTATAGTTACATAGTATGAAAAAATTGATAGTATACTGTTCTGTTCGGTTTCCTTGCTTTTTGGGTAAGGAAAATGATTTTTCGAATAGTATTTTATAATACAATAATAGGTCGGTCGCCAAAAAGCGAATTTTCAAAATTGCTAAATTTGACATATATGAACATTATTGTTCAAAACAAATACTGCTTTAAAATCTCGTCATGGTACCAACTGAGTGAACTAAACCTAAAGTGACGTCACAAAAGCGCTAAGCAGGAATACATGGCATGTAAAATGTACTGTTGTGGTACGGATATAAACAAGATTACTTTAAGTTTGACACAAAACTCTCCGGCAATAAGAATGTTTTGTAAACGGTTGTGGTCGGCCCCCTGGTTCTGTTAGTTAATTATTTATGAACTCGTCATGAAAGGAATTGTGGCAATTTTGGTATATTTCACTTTGTCAGAAGCCTGATTAATGAATTTATCGTTTTCAAAATTTTAAAAGCACGTATTTCTAACAAGTATTATTTCGTATCAACATTAAATCCACAAAGATAAATAAAACACTTCAAACCAATGCCACCACTTCACCATGGTTCACCTGTTCTCTTATTTTAATGAAATACGGACCTGAACATTTCTTGGCTTCATTAATATTAATGGCCGGCCTCAAAGCTTCGAAACCCTTGTGTCTGTTGTATTTATCTCGTCACTTTTAAGCATGACATAGGTATCTTGACTATTAAGATCGTACAAATTGTTTACATTATTCAACAGTCGGCAAATTGGGTGTTTGTTGAGTTAGATGGCGAAATAATCAGGGTGTGCCAAGTAGAAATGTTGCGCAGGGGATTTAGAAGGTAAGAAATGAAGATGGTAGAATTCCGACAGACTTAGTTAATTGTAGTCGTGTGAATCTGTGCAGGTGGTTGAGCACTCAGTGCTTGTGTAGAATGTGATTACATAAGTTCTCATGTTCTCAGACTAGAGTAAATTAAACCTATTGTTAACTAGCTAACATAACTGTTTACTTAAATCTTAGCTAGGGCAAAAGACGTACAAATTAATAGGCCGTTATTTTACCTGTATATTTTGGCATTTCCTACTAGTCCTACTTTTCCTACTTCCTACTAATATTATAAATGTGAAAGTTTGTGAGAATGGATGTGTGGATGTGTGGATGTGTGGATGTGTGGATGTGTGGATGTTAGTTAATCTTTCACGCATAAACGGCTGGACCGATTTGGTTGAAATTTGGTATGTATATAGGTTATACCCTGGATTAACATATAGGCTATTAGGTATATCAGCGATGAACGGGATCAGAATTCCACGCGGGCGGAGCCGCGGCCAACATTTAGTAAGTATAAAATAAAACTAAAAATCAGCTTTTACTGCTTTTTTCTACGTTACTAAGGTAGCAAAATGATGGTAAACGCTTATGAGCGAGTGCCTGAAATATTAGATACTAGCACATTGTGAGTCCGCATAAAAGAAAATAGTTTGCGAAGAAAAGAATAGTATAGGAATATGAAAAGATAGGGAACCTACACCGCACTTTATGCAATATAATGCTACGTCACTGTGTAAAGGTATGATTCCTAAGCCGACCGCACCGCCGACAACAGCAGACGCATGCAGCAGTTACACCGTACCCATTACTTGTTAAACGCCGATACGGATAATGGGGAGCATTGAGAAGCAGCAATGAATTACGCTTATCTGCTACGTGCGTCTGCAGTTGTCGTATACGCTCTTCTTCAGAATCATACCTTAATATTCAAATTGTACGCTTCTAATATACTTAGCTACTATTCAAAAGCATTTTTATAACTATAAACTTCTAATCAATATCACTATTGACAAATTATTATCCGACAAAAATACTTTCAACTGATAAAGAATTTCATCTCTTCCATTCAAAGCCGACTGGACTAACACATTTTTCCACTTTGGAAGTGTCTCTCGCGCAAACTATTCCGTTTAGAAAAAAATTATGTTAGAAACCTCAATAGCATTTTTAAAGACCTATCTATAGATATCCCACACGTATGGATTTGATGAAAAAAAAAAATTGAGTTTCAGTTCTAAGTATGGGGACCCCCAAAATTTAATGCTTTTTTTTTATTTTTGTGTGAAATTCTTAATGCGGTTCACAGAATACATCTTCTTACCAAGTTTCAACAGCGTAGGCCTTATAGTTTCGGAGAAAAGTGGCTGTGACATACGGACGGACAGACAGACAGACAGACAGACAGACGGACAGACATGACGAATCTATAAGGGTTCCATTTTTTGCCATTTGGCTACGGAATCCTAAAAATGGTTCTTCAACCGAACTTATCATCAATAAAATTCTCGACCTATAAATATCACTGGCACAACCTTACCATTATTTATGACTATATTTTACATCTAAGATCATCTATAAATAACATATTCTGTGTCACCAATAAATCTATTAGCCATCGAGCAGCTACAAAAGTAACGCTATAAGCGACTAACATAAATGAAAGTCGTAAAGATATTAATAGCAAAACTTTCTTTCTTAATCCCCTTCATCAATCCAGTTCTAACAAATAGTCCTCAATCATTACAGTTATAATAATATTTTATATGAAAAAGTTTTTTCAAAAAAATGAGCGTAAAGTATAAGGTTGAAAATACTGTAGTATTCAAATGAAAAAGATTGACATACCTAACTAAATTATTATCCATATCCATACTTCCATATCCATATCCATACTAAAAATATAAATGCGAAAGTAACGCTTTCTCGCCTAAACCACTGAACCGATTTTGATGAAATTTGGTATAGGTGTAGATTAGACCTTGAGAAAGGACATAGGCTATGTTTGGTCACGATAACCGACATCCTCGCGGGTGGAGCCACCGGCAAAAGCTAGTGATGAATAAAGTTGTAAATTGGGGATAATTGTGGAACGATAAGAATTTTGAAATGGATTTATTATGGTTTAGAATGAAACTGAAACATTTGAACACTGAGAAACATTTATTTTTCAGTTGAGAATAGCCTTACTTACTACTCTACTCTACTCGCTACATTTTGCTTGGTATTGATACAGTTTACTAGGTTTTATAGGTAAGCGTACGGCCGAGAGTCACCGGTATGATGATGATAAATATAAATAAATAATAAATAAATATTCTACAACATTCTACACAACGCTATCTAGACCCATGGTAAGCTTAATTAGCTTGTGTTATGGAATCTAGAATGCGGATATACATACTTAGATACTTTTTTTTTTTTTGTAAATACATACATATTATACATAGAAACACCCAGACCAATGCAAATATTTATATTCATGCATACAAATATTGGCACTGAGCGGGGATCGAACCCGCGCCTCCTGCGTAGCAGCCGCGTTCACTACCGCTACGCCACAGAGGCAGTCTATATAAAACATGATATGAATCAGAATAGGGTAATTTTATACGTTTGTAAGTTTTGTGGATTGCGAAAGGGTGTAAAGTTTCTTTGATCCAAATATTTAGCGAACACTGTTGCAGATTTTATTTCGAATATGAAAACCTAAGAAAGAAAATGTACGTACATTGTACCAAATTACACCTGTGAAAGAAAATGTTTTAAAAACTTCAGACGTGGAGACTGACTTAATAGCCTTGCGTCAAGGAAAATGAGTCTAGCCACATCTCATAAAATATTATACATTCATCACTGAGCCAAAATTAAGCTACCCCAAAAAGTTTGAAGTAATGAACCCAGAAAATGAAGCCCTAGTAATAATTTTGTACAAAATTGAGCTGTAGAGGCCCGCTCAAAAATTTAATCTCAAGAAAAAATATGCAGGAAACACGACTAACAACCTCCTCGAAAATACAAGACGTAAGAAAGAAAATACAAAAAGCAAAAATTCCTCATAAATATTTATTACTTGCTAATGTTTCTGCTATTGCAAAGGTACGCAGAGTACAGCTGATCGAATAACATAAACTTTTATAATCGTGATTCAGATTAGATTAGATTTAACAAGATGCCAATTTATTAATATTTTCTAACACTTGTGCTGAAGTGTATTCAAGGTAATAACATAATACATATTAATATTAGGCACGTATGTATTATGTGGGCTCACAGTCATGGATTCAATCCCATAGGATACATTGATCAAATTGATGATATATTGAAAAATGGGCAGGTCAAAAATATGTGGAAAGTTTTGCAACAGTAAAGGAAGCTCGTGAAGTGTGTAAGGATAGAAACAAATAGCGAGTTGTTATCTCTGCGTAGGCGGAGAGGCTCTCCCTTATTTTCCAAAAAACGCAAGAGGAAATATATATGCATGCAGTAAATACTCACTGAACTCTATTCAAATGAACTCTCTATTTCCTTTAGAGGCGGCTCTAAAGGAAACATCAAACACTATACCACCCCGGAGCAATTTTGTATTAGTTCGTGATTTCGTGATTTATCAAGTTCATAGCTGCAAAAACTATCGTTAAAAATAAATATCGGGTCGTCCACTTCGGGAGATTCCATGACAAAATCTACATAAAAAAAAGAAAACCTAAATTAAAAAGTGTCAACGGCAGAATCGATTTCTCCCGTTCGGACGCGAGTGGTGTCGATTGCAATATTCGCGTAGAACTTTCGCCCTAACTCTTTGTGTTCCATCCGGGATTAAACTAGAATATGTATGCAGCGGCCCGGATTGCTGTCAACACCGTTTGTATTGCACTAACTTCTTTTGATAGCGACACAAACGTGTTAGGATCACGGGTACAGGGATAAGGATACTGTAAGTAATCGTTGTTGGTTCCGGTGGAGTAGAATAGGGTCACCCCATCTCTTTCAATGACTGTCGTAGAAGATGACTAAATTATAGAGATGTTCTCCATCCGATACTAAACTTAGAGTCCGTGGCAATGTGCCCGCTAGGCTCACCCCCTATTACGTGGAAACAGAAATCATAGATGGTGAAATGCGGGTGCTAATTACTCTTCTACGTAAACCCGCAGCATATTAAAGTGATTCCATACGCGAATGACTTTGACCATACAAATGCTCAAGGTCATTCGCTCGTTTTTCAGCCGTAAAAATCAGTAAAACTAATTTAAATAGATAATTTTATAGGAGACGATTACAAACTAAGAAGGTCACGTCATGCTAATACACTCATTTAACATATATCTGAAATTTTAGATTATTTGGATACATATTGTAGACAATATTTGGTTTCATAAGAAAGAGTAGAGTGATGTTCAGAGCCTCTTTTCAGCTATTTCCTCCTTTTTTATTGAATTTATGAAAAGGTGAAGTTACTCTGTACGTCCTGTAGTATGCAGGGATGTAAATTTCAGATCTTTAGGTTTTATAGTTAAAAAGAAAAACGGTTTCGAAAATACCGATTTTTTTATGCTAATCTGATTCGGGGCCTTAAGGAGAGATCATGCGGTTCTTCAAGCAGAAGGTTTTTCACAAAGCCGGTAGTGTGTGAGTGTGTTGCCTCTGGTGCTGCACACGTTCATAGGCCGCAGTGTAGCCGCTGTAGGTTTTTAAGGACACTAACTTAATTGAGCACAATTGTCTTTTGAAGGCGGTCAAAAAGATGTAGATATATTATATTTTAGTGTAAAAACTGTGTCAAACTCTCGTATTAGAAAAAACCAACATCCAGGACAGTCTTTAAACCCGTAGCAATCGCTCTAATCACCACCAGTTTAACTTATTCTAGATAGCTAAAATTTCTCATCTACATACGAGTATAAATTCTCATTTAAGTTAAGGTCAAATACGCGTAAAAACCATCTAAATCAAACGCAAAATATTTCATTCAGTTCCCGAAGATTTGAATGAAATATTTATACTCACACACCCAATGCACAATAACTGCGAAACGCTCATATATATCAGAGAGATTATCGAAACACATACACGATTACCCTCGAAAAAAACACAAGGGCTGCCATTTCTCATATCTGAAATCATACACTCAACCGTAGTCCTACGTACCGTTGGATTCAGGGCGCGAAGTATGCTCTCCTTCTTATTTATGACCCGCCATTTTCCTTAGCAATATCTTTTTTCTCCCTTAACGTAAGTGCCCTCCTGTTCTAATACGCGTCGGAAATTAGGCGTGGAGACTTGTCGAGATTTGGTAGCTCTTTTCGTGTATTTGGGTTTTATATTATTTTTATTCGAAATAAGAAGTTGTACAACTCTTTTTGTTGCAGTCGATCAACTCAATTCTTTAATCTACTTTATTATACATTAATTCGAGTATGTATAAGATATTTATCAATTATTTTTCCCATTGGATTCAATTGAGATAACATCTTTTGCGTTTCGTTTTTTTTTTACATTTTTGTTTTTTCACACATACTCGTCCGTTGCTTGTACTCTTCATCATCATGACGTATCCTGATTACATCCGAGGCTTTCACCTCAGTACCCAGGGTTCACTTTTCGTATTTTCCTCCTCCACTTCGCACGGTCTAGGGCATCCATAATGGTCTCACCATTGGCACGTTAGACACCCTCTACGACGTCAAGCCAGCAAACAGTTCTTCGGTCGGACTCTTAACCTGGATTTGCGCAGAACAAACTTCAGATAATATTAACTTTTAATAAATAAAAACCGACTTGACTTGCGAGTCAACTACATTAATTAAAACTGCACTTAAGTTCAAATACATTGGACTTAATACCCCGTGTATGCAAAGATTTGGGTAATTCCAGTATTTGGATGGCGTCCAAACATTATACGTTGACCCAGTCTGTACGAGAACCGCCATTAGTGCAGCCACTCGCACAAATCGATACCTCCCACGTAAGTTGTTGTAACCCACAAAATTGCCATTTTGTGTTTTTCACGTAAAAGTGTCTAATTTTATGTATAGTATCCTGTAACAATTAGATCAAATCCAAAATTCTATTAATTTCGGTAGTTTTCAGAAGTATAACATCGTAAGTTCCGAAGTATCCCGGCGTATATTGTGGTATTTATTACTTGCAATAGTTTACGGCGGGCGGTGTGAGTCTGACGAGCGCGCTCACCCCGCGTATGTGTGACATAAAACAGACTACGCTGGAAATCGCTGTAGGTTGCATGTCACGCGCGTATTTTTTGTGTTGATTTGATATTTATTACGTAATACTACTAGCACATATTTTTCGTATTTCAAATATTGCTTATATAAAATGTGGTATTGATTACATACAACAATATACGTTGCTGAATTTACACGTATTTTGTTGTAAGTAATACATACAACAATTTACTTCGGAATTAGTTATACTGAAGCACATGGCAAGATGACTTACAATGTTTTACGTGGTAAAATTAACAATTTTATGGTTACTAAGTAACACATACAACAATCTACTTCGCTTATCACTGACATTGTGTAAGTTGTAAGTTACATTTGCGGTTATCAAAAATCTATAGAAATAAATAAAATTAAAGTGTCTGTTTGTAACGTCAAAATAACAAGTGAATAAACATTTTGAACCCAAAAAAAAAAACAAAAATAACAAGTTGAATGAAATTTTGAAGCATTTATTATGTTAACTTAATCATCTTATCATCTTGTCTTCTTCATCTTTTTCATCAATCTTCTTCTTCGATCATCAATCATCATCATCTTATTCAAATTATCAAGTTTTTACTAAATGGGTATTCATGTAAATCAGGTACCATTAACAAAAACTTAATTTAAATGTCTTTGGTCTGTCTGTCTGTCTATTCCGCTAATCTCCTCCCTCTTCTCGAAGGTGACGGAGCGTATCATTAATACATAGCTCCTGGGGTACTTTGAACTGTATGATCTACTGAGTAACCGACAGTACGGCTTCCCCCACCGTCGCTTAACAGGTGTATCTTATCTTAACCTTCTTGTGTATCTCACAAACCGTTGCGCGCAAGCTATCGAGACTTGAGGTGAAGCACTGGCGGTTAGTCTCGATATCGGAATGGCCTTTGATCGGGTCTAGCACAGAGGTCTTCTTGCAAAGCTCTTATGGACCAAGGGATTATGGGAATGGATTGCCAGTTTTTTGTCCAACAGAAGTATCCAAGTCGTCGTTGATAGCAGTTGCTCGGACCGCATGGACATAAAACGCCGATGTCCCACAAAGTTCCGTGTTGTCTCGACCCTGTTACTGCTGCATATCAATGACATGCTGTCGGATGACTCCATTCATCACTATGCGGACGACAGTACCGGAGACGCTTGTTACACGGACCGTGCAAATATCCCTCAGTCCGAGATGGAGGAAAGCCGCGAACAACTTGTGTTTGAAATCGAGACTACGTTATCTAGAGTATCCGATTGGGACAGACTAAATTTAGTCCAATTCAACCCCTCTAAGACACAAGTATGTGTATTCACCGTTAACAAAATCCCATTGTAGCACCGCAATTCCTGGGCACACTGCTTACTATTTCCTTGCGTATTGGGATCCTTAATATCAATATCTCCAGCGACGTCCAATACCGTAGTCAATTGGAAGACAAGGTGAAGCTGGCATCAAAGAAGCTTGGAGTGCTCAACAGGGTGAATACTTAACTGTGGGGCAACGACTCCGCCTACATAAGGCACAGGTTCGGCCCCACTTGGAGTACTGCAATCACCGTTTTGTCGGAGCGCCTACGTGCCAGCTTGAAGTTGTCATCCCTTTGACTCGGTACAAAGACGAGCATTGAGGCTCGTTGACCATCCCATACTCGCAGGTCATGTGGAACCTTACAGTCTCAGAAGAGACTTTGCCTCACTGTGTGTTCTACCGCCTATACAATGGTTTGTGCTCAAATGAACTATTTGACATGATACCAACAGCTACATTCAATCATCGCATCTCTCGCCACAAGCAGGGAATTCATCGTCACACATTGCGTCCGGAAACAGTGCGCACTGTGCGGTATGAAAGGAACTACATCCCTCGCACACTCAACCTGTGGAATGAACTCCCTGCGGTGGTTTGCCCAAGCGACTACAATTGATTGATAAATTGATAGCTGCCGTTGACTGGACAATACTTGTAGACTACACCTATGAGAAGCACTATAAAAGGAGGATGTCTGTACCTCGTCTTCCAGACCCGATATATTCCTTTTTTCACGATTGCATAGGCGAGCATTGCTTGTAGAACTCACAGTACCGTAGAAAACTAACATACCTAAAGACCACGCTATACAGACGAACAAATACTTTGACCTGACTAACGAGTTAACCAAAAATGGCTACGTGATTAAACTCTACGCCGTAGAAGTAGGACCAAGACGAATTCAAGCTAAATCCCTGTACAACTTAAAGACCTCGGATTGCCAAGAGCTTCAGTAAGCTCTTTACTAAATCGAATATCCAAAGCGGCATTGATAAGATCTTACCAAATTTGGATAGGTAGGGGGTACACTACTGACGGTGGAGGTGAGCGCTGATGCATCACAAAATGGCCACCCTAAACCTACATCTGGGTCGCAAGTCCCAATCGCCGTCACGGTTTGCTCTGTATCACGGGTCCATAAGGACACGGCGACCGCACGGTGAATCCATGGAGTACTGAGAATCGGATCTCTGGGTCTCTTCAAGAATGGGCATTAGAAGGTTTCTTCAGGGTCGGCAGTGCGAATGTGACGCCGCTGGTGTTGCATACGTCCATAGGCCACGGTAACCACTTCCCATCACGTGGGCCGTGTGCTTGTCTGCCACCTAAGTGGTAAAAATAAAACATACCACACTTTTTTTCTCTTGCATTTCGGCGTAAATTGTTGTATCTGGTACATACAACTAAATGCGACTCATGTGTTCCGGTGTACATTATTGTAAGTGACTGATACAACAATTTGTAAAGGTCATATACCGCGGTAAAATGTTGTAACAACAAAATCTCTAAAACTTTTGGTATTTTTGAATAATACCGTGAGGTAAACGCTAAAGTATTATTAACTGAAGTTACATGTTGAATTTTATAAAGATTAGTTGAAAACTGCGGTTTTTATTGCCAATAGTACCTTTGAAACGCTCTCCTGTAAAATCACAGTTTTGAAGTTACAACAGTTTACGTAGGAGGTATCGAAATAAAGAGTGAATTATCGCATTTTGTCTCAAGATGTCTTGTTTTAAAACCGAGCTCTGAACTAAGCTCTCAAATTATTCTGGAAGATTCTTTCTTTGCCATTTTTAAATGAACTAATGCTGGTTCATATTAATTAGAATAAAGAACTAACAATATTAGTATTTTAGACTAATCCGTCTCACACACGACCATTACTTGAACACTGAAGTACACCTGTTTTCCTCTTCCTACATGAAGAAGCATCTGATGACGCCGTCAGGCTGAGTGCCACCATTGTAACGTGTCTATAATGGTGACCTTTTTCTTCGAGACTTTGCCTTCAGCTTACCACCAGGCGGGGTGAATTCGAATTGACTTGTCCCAAAAAAAAAATAAAGTGATCTAAGAACACATCGAGGAATGTTCATCGGGAAACACTGCAGACTGTAGACGACAATGAACCCAAAGAGTATCTCATCTATAGTGAAACCTAATGAAAGCATTATCATAATCATAATATAACCCGCCTTATATTAAAGCTCAAATCATACCGAGAGTCAATTCGCTGCCAGAGTTATAGTGAGTGATATTGATGTCAAACTGTTCTTAGTTACCGTAGTACGAATTAGTATTTAGATAGAACTTATGTTAAAAGAGAACCTCACCAGCAAGCGGGTAAATCTGTGGATTAAAGTGCGTGAGTCTGGCATAGGTTTTCCCCTCAAGGTTAGTGGAATAGTCAGCAGTGCCTCTCATAGAAGCTAAGCTAAACCAAGGAGGAATTAGAATTGGAGAGTGGACCCCGGATCCCCAAAATGCAAGCTTAGCATGTAACTGTGATTGGTGCTCGGTTGATGATGATCATATCAGATATATAAACCGTAACCATGGTTACTCGTATTTCATTCGAAATTGCGATCTTTATGAGAGGGTCCGCTGAGAAGTATTTTCAACAGTAGGAGTAAAACAAAAGACAAGTTCAATTTTCAAGTTCGTTAGATTAAAGTTTATGTCATATAGAAGTACTTTCACAGTTGAACTACTCAGAACTACTACAAGAAACTTTAATATTATCTACTACCAGGAATGCTGGAAAATTATATGAAATTCTCACGAAAATATAATATTCGTATTGTTATACTACGTAAGCTTGTTGTGAAATTGCCACTATTATTCAGCAAGATTTTATAAAAAAATACTGGCCAGAAACTTGGCAACGGTACCATTAAATATAAAAAGATATCGTCGAATGTGGGTCAAGACTCGGGTAATTAGTGTTTCATAGTATCAGTTGCTTTCATATGGTTACCTACTAACACTGAATACGTTTTTGGTCATTAGAGAAGCGATACTTCCTGTAATTTACACCTTTTTATGTAGGTACAGTTGATTACATTGTACCCCTTGTCGTCTGTACATTTCTTTTAACTAGTTTATATATATAATACATCTGCTGCTATCCTTGGACTGCCAAAGCTTTACTTTTATTAATTTATTGTTTAAGCTGCTAACGCTACGGAGGTAGGACACGGCGGTGTTCCCGTCCCCATTAAGCTGTTCGACTAGGGAAGTACCTCCGCCCTACAAAATTCCGCGGTTATAATAACCTCCTGTTCTCGGCAGTGAGTAGGGTAGCCAGAGCTCACTGGAGAGATTTGTACTATCAGTGGGGTCTTCCCACAAAGGCTTATCCTGTTCTATCTTTTGCATCGTATCCTTCTCTGCAATCTAGGTGGTATAAAAAATAACCATTCCGATAGAGAATTTGAAAAAATCTATCGGAAATAATATAATAGTTCTGTATGCATTATTTTAATGAGAAAAATTCAACACATTTTGTTACAAAAGCTAAGTTTTCATTTTTGATGTCTAACAATCTCTCAGAAAATCTGTTTGAAAGATAACACTACGGACTCGTGCTTCTCTGGAGAAAATTCTATAAGTGCCACCTACCGGGTCCAAGCTTTGCCAATAACCTACAGGTGCAAGCTATAAGTTAATAAATTTTTGTGATAAATTGGATGACCAATGCGGCAGCGCATAAAACACGAATAAATAAACAAACGTTAATTTGAGGCCAGCCAGACTTAATTCCATTTCTAGGCATTTATTTTTTAAATTGATAAATAGCTGTACGCCACCAGAATAAAATCCGAATTTTCATACTTACCCTTAAAATTTAATGATTTAAAATATTTAACACAAAAATACATATTCCATTATTCGCAAGAACTCAAGCTGGCACTGAAATTCTTTCATTCCATTTCAATATAAGACGGAGTTGGACTGGCGTTCTCGTATTTCTACTTTTCAATCAATCAACCAGTTAGCCTATTGCAGTCCACTGCTGGACATAGGCCTGTCCCAATATGCGCCACGTTTGCCGATCCGCCACCTTCCGTATCCAGTCTGTCCCAGTCACCTTTTGCAGGTCGACAGACCACCTACTACTACTACTTCTTTATCATGTTCTATAATGCGTGTTCAAGTGTCTTATCCGTAATAATGAATATACACCCCACTGTTTATACAATTCATTATGTTAAATACAGTTTTATAATTATACTTTTACCTTAATCAGCGAGTGATAATGATCATTGGCTTGATGTTGTGAATGAATGAGAATGATCGAAGTGACTTGTCGGAACAAATGAATTGATAAATTCATTCATTCAAAATATTTAGTGTTACAATATTATGCTAGGCCTTACGATTCATAATCAGATTTTAAAACCCAACAAAAATGACCATCAATCAATTAGTAGAAGTAACAAAATTGACAAATCAAAAACCAACTCGGTAAGAAATTGAACAACAAAAAAGTAATTTCATTTACGCAATATTGATTCAATTGTAAAAAGAAAGTCAGAACGGCTTTCATTCGCAAGTAGAAACACAATAAGCATATACAATTTCCAAGTGAAAACAACCTCTCACATTCGTAAAGTAGCGAATTTATTCAATGTCGAAAAAAATGTCCTATCGTCGACCCCTAAAAATCTAATTATATACTTTTGTGAGTTCTCCACTGTATGACGGATTTCCGTTCTCGACGCCCGCCTTAAATGATTTTACTTCTTGAAATCTGTCTCAATTTCTCTCCGTTTCAACTCGACGCAATTTCGTTCATATTATATTGGATGGGTTGCCACTTGGAGTGGGAAGATTTTATATTTAATACTTTTGTACTTTTCTTGTATTTTTTTGAAAGATATAGACTGTATTTTATCTTATTAGATGAAACTATTTTATACTAACTGATTTCCGCGGTTCCGCTCGCGAGAAAATTTGATCCCGTTTTCGCTATCCACCCACTATTGAACCTATTCTCGGGACAAATCTGTACCAAATTTCAACCAAGTCCGTTGAGCCGTTATAGCGTAATTAAGTAACAAACATCTAAAAAACATCACAAACTTTCACACTTTATAATATTAAGTAGGAGAGAAATTACTCTCAAACGTTATTTAAATTTTTGCATAATTTATTCTATCCGAATGTTGTACTCTGGATATCCAGTGCCACTCATGAGTTTCTCGGGTCGGTCAGGATGCGAGAGATAATATGTCTCACTCAGACAATCTTACCTCCGGCAACCTACTCACAGACGGCGTGCGTTTTTTGTCGGTTCAAGTCCGATATGAACTCGGGGGGGGGGGGGGGGGGTATCCGTAGGGATTTTGCGTCTAAAAAGAAAAAAAAAGTGTCAATCAGTTACTAATCATAATAATCGGATTTGCCAGGTTGATCTATCATTTCTATTTAATTTTAGCACTGTACTGCGTTTCGTAGAGAGGATGGACGAAACAGATTTATGAGATGAGGGTGAAAGAGCAACCCAGTAATGGGGAACGTACGCCCATTTATGTCGATTAGATTGAAGATGTTCTTAGAAAAGGCCATGTCCGGTTTGCCCTGTATGTAGGTATTTATTTTTATAACTGACTGATCCGGCAATCGTTATTCTGCCATAAATTATGAAAGAAATCGAACAGTACAAAAATAAAGAATGAAATGTCAAATGGGGGATGGGTAGTGGGATAAAAAATACTTTGCCATTATTATACAATGAAAATTTCATTAAAATTGACCAAGCCGTTTTGGATAGGTGCGATCCCAAATAGAGTGACATGAGATTTTTATTTAATATGTAATTATTAAACTATGTACTGAACTGAATTCGATGACTGATAACTTGTTTGATTTTTTAATAGGTAAGTTTCACTAGGTATATTAGAAGCATAATACCTAAAACATAATATTTCAAAATATTCAATATTAATGTGTTTATGCCAAAACTGAATGAAAATAATATAATTTTAAATATAAAAGATGCTTCAATTATTACTCTACGCGTATAACATATTATGTCTAATTAGCAATAATAACATCACGTACAATAATTATTATAGTATCGTATTTTCGAGGTTAAATTATTTCCTTATTATCTCTATAACATACTCGAAAAATCAAGCATCCTCTCAACCATAAATACATACATTATTTCCCCGAAGCTATGACGTCAGTCGAGAAAAGAACACGATCACATTGCACTATTGATATGTTACTAAGAGAAATAACAGTATAATATTGCTGGCAAGGTTAAGTAATACTAGCTTGGTCAGTTTTAAGATGGGTGATCATTCTAACAAAGGGAAACTTCGTTGTGACTTAAGGCCGTTCCAAATTACATACCTACAGTAGGTAAAGGTAGAGGTAGTTCCTTTGTCAAATCTTATTGTTATTTTGCTACTATTAATTGCGTTACCATAGAGATTGATGACGTTTTTATCCTTTCTAATGTCAAAAATGTCAGTAGATAGGTTCTTCTCTTCTTCCTCTTAGCGTTAATTCCCAGTCGCATCCGAAGCTTTCAGCTCGGAGTCTGGGGTCCGCTTTTACCAGTCTTAACCACGGATTTGGCTAGACCTCGATATTTTCCGTGAAGCGATTGTCATCTGACCTCCACAACCCAATGTTAACATTAGGCAATATCGAAGCTTTGCAGTTAGACCGTTGTTTTTTTGGATTTTTGAGGGCTCCAACTACCCGTAACGACTGCCATAGATGTTCTCATGGCAACCGGAACCGACGGCTTAACGTGCTCTCCGAGGCACGACCAGACCAATGCAAATACTCATATTTCATTCACACAAATATTTGCACTGAGCGGGGATCGAACCCGCGCCTCCTGCGTAGCGGCCGCGTTCACTACCGCTACGCCACGGAGGCTGTCAATAGATAGGTTATTTATTGCGAACGGCCGTTAGAGAGTATATTACGAGTATGCTCTTGGTCATGGATGCTCTAAGAACTTTTGTGACGTTCGGTATGTGTAGTCTAAGTACTAAAAGTGCGTCTGGTCTACGATAAAGTCGTGAATAAATAAAAATTGGGTACACATTAACTGTAATAGTAAGTTTTTTGACTTTTTTTATTTCAAACATGTTTTCTTGCATCAAAAATCTAGGTAGCTAGTACTCTTTTCTGGGGATAATGTAAATTTGTCGTGTACCATTCACCACACGTTAAGTGGGTGGGCCGCTGGGACCACAATATTACGACACCAATGGACACATGAACTCGAACCGAATATTAAGTTTGGTTAGAGGATTTACTATTCTTGTAAGTTAGACCCGTATTTGAGAAATTTTACGTAAGTTATGTACCATAATAGTCATATTTCTATTAAAATATATTAAAAACTAGCGGACCCGGCGAACTTCGTACCGCCATATTTGTGTGTTTCTCTACAATATTATGCATGTATTATACATAAAAACCTTCCTCTTGTATAACTCTATCTATTAATAAAAACCGCTTCAAAATCCGTTGCGTAGTTTTGAAGATTCAAGCATATATAGGGACGGACAGACAGCGACAGCGACTTTGTTTTATAATAATATGTATTGATAGTGATAAGGAAAAGCACAAAAACCTCAAAGAAAAATAGAAGAAGAAAAAAGTAAGAAAGCCTCTTTTGAAATACGGAATAAAAAATATTGAAAATCACAAAAAGATATAGGTATGAAAAAAAAATACTTTCAGAGAGATAGAAGCAAGATTACGTAAATGGAAAACCCCATGCTTATACTACATAATTTAACTTGTGTTATAAAATAATGTTAACAGAATTTTACGCGATCATAGGTACCTTTGATTAGCGATGGTTCGCTGCACAGATTCGTGGGCCGCCGGCGACTCCTTCTGCGAGCAAGTAATGCTCGTGAAGGAGGCGGCGGAGCGGGAGCGCGAGGAGCGAAGGAGAATCGCAAACCGCGCGGCTTGCAACGAGCAGCGGCAACTCGGGCGTCGGAGGTCGCAGAATGACCTCCGTCCCCCATGAGCGCGGGCCTGGGGGTGACGGGTAGAGCCGCCTGTCAACCTAGCAGAAGCAGGCCGTGGCGGCGGCACGCATTGCGTGCCTCCCCATACCCGGGGGCGGGTTGGGGACTCTGTGGTCCCCTCACCGGAAGAGGGCCAGATCGAGAGATATGGTCCTGGGTCGGCCGGGGTGCGAGGGATATGGCTACGACAATCTCACCTCCGGCAACTGACGGCCCACAGACGGCGTGCGTTTTAGTCGGTTCGAGTCCGACATAACGTCCTCCTCCGGCTACGGTGGGGGAGGTATCCGTGGAGATTTTGCGCACGATAAAAAAAAGGTACCTTTGATTTGTCTGACGTTTCAACCAGGTTACATCGGCCGTGGTCACAGTCATGGAATGCGATAGCTTAAAAGTTAAATTATGTAATGTGTACGAACATGATATACAGCTATGAAATATCGTATCAATGCAGTAAATAATTGTGTGAATATGGATACAACCGCTCAACTAAACCACAAACATTCGCATTAATAAATATGTATTTCACAACATAAATGCTTCAGCAGAATCGAATCCGAAAATAGAACTGTCATTCATATTTGAACAACATTGTCACATATATATTATAGAACCCTATATACTAAAGGTACATGCTATGCATTATTGATACAATTCTTCTTTATAGAAAAAAGCCATCATATATCTTTAACCTTGTAAAAGCAAACCTCTTACAACAGACATTCTGGTGAACTCATGGCATCTACAGGAAAGAGGGCAGAGGGTGTTTTATGGCCACATACAATAGATTTAATACCATTAGCGCCGATTTTTTATTACAACCTACTTCTTTCTAAAATATTATTTATAACAGGCTGAAATCGATTCTACTATATTATTTCGTATAAGTAATCATAAAATTATAAAATAAATAGCGGCCGCCCGCGACTTTGTGTACGTGGAGTTAGGCATGAAGTTTCGTAAAATTCGTTCTTAGAGGATGTCTACACCCTATAAATAACGTACCTGCCAAATTTCAAGTTTGTAGGTGTTATAGTTCCTGAAATATCATAATTAATCAGTTATCAGTAGGTAAGTTTTATAATAATTATGCTGTTGCTCGCGGCTTCGCCCGCGTGGGAATCTAATCCCTTTCATCGCTGATAGTAACGTGATTATATACATATTGGTACTTGATAATGTAGCTTTCTAATGACGTTTTTCTAAGTTTTTAAATTTATTCGTTACATACAAAAATACAAATCTTTCCTGTTTATAATATTGGTATAGATAGATAATTTTTTATAATACTCTCACATCTGTATAACTAGTATGTTTAGGGTATTTCCCATAACTTCGCTTAGATGGTTCAGGCTGTAACAATAATGTAACATCAATGGTTCAGACACGTAGAGAGGATGGACGAAACAGATTTATGAGGCGAGGGTGAATGGGCAACCGGTAAGGGTCGGGACATAGATGTACCTACATTATGTCAGTCAGATCAAGGAAATTCTAAAGGCTCAGGACATAAGTAGGTACTCGATCGAAATTGTTGAGCATATATGAAAAAAGTATTGAAAGCAGAAAAAGAGCATATCAAAAGGAATGGTGGCACTTCACATGGCTATTTGTGTTTGCTATCGGCCGTTTGTCAGATACAGACAAATACAATTTACATCACAAAAAAAGTATTCACTTCAAAGAGGTGTCACTTATTGTAAATTTTCAAATTTTATCTACTGTTAATAGAAAGTATTAATTACTGATCGTACAGAATTTAAAAAATTAAATAACTTGTCACTTGTTATACGTATTAGGTATTGGTCATATTTTTGTCAAATGTTTTGTCTAATACACTGTCCACACGTGGTTATTGTTTGTCAAAAATGTCAAATACGCTAATACAAATAGCCACGTGAAGTGCCATCATAAAGATGTTTACTCTCTTCCTCTTAGCGTTAATTCCCAGTCGCATCCGAAGCTTTCAGCTCGGCGTCTGGGGTCCGCTTTTACCAGTCTTAACCACGGATTTGGCTAGACCTCGATATTTTCCGTGAAGCGATTGTCATCTGACCTCCACAACCCAATGTTAACATTAGGCGATATCGAAGTTTTGCAGTTAGACCGTTGTTTTTGGATTTTTGACGGCTCCAACTACCCGTAACGACTGCCATAGATGTTCTCATGGCAACCGGGATCGACGGCTTAACGTGCTCTCCGAGGCACGATCAGACCAATGCAAATACTCATATTTCATTCACACAAATATTTGCACTGAGCGGGGATCAAACCCGCGCCTCCTGCGTAGCGGCCGCGTTCACTACCGCTACGCCACGGAGGATGTTTACTCTACCTACACAAATAGGATAGAGGCGTCAACTGTACATACGTATACCGTCGAAAGACTAGGCAGAGGTGAGTTAATACACCCATAGAGTGTCAACTATGTTCTTCAGTCTCACGTAATAGTTGGCAATTGTACTGCTGTAAATTGCAACAGAAGACCATAATTACTATTTTGACAAACCCTAAATTTGAACCTGGGTCTCTACACTCATCTTTAAATTAGTATATTCTTGCTAAGGTTTGTCAACCAATCAATTAGCCTATTGCAGTCCACTGCTGGACATAGGCCTCTCCCAATCTGCGCCACTTCTACCGATCCTCCGCCTTCCGCATCCAGTCTGTCCCAGCCACCTTTTTTAGCCTGTGGTGTGTGTGTGGTGGACTGACGACAGTCCACCTGTCTAGGGGGCGTTCTTCTCCTTTTTCCTTCTCGCGATCTCCACTCGTCTCTGTTCCAACGGCCATTAGTCTTTTGACAGTATGTGGCCAGCCCACTGCCACTTCAGCTTGCTTGTCAACCAATCAGGCTTTATTTAGATAATAATATATTCTATTGTCACAATTTGCATAACAAAAGACATGTTTTGAAGAAAGGTCTCACATACAAATCTAGGTCTCGTTGTTTACTATAAGAATGTTATGACAAGCGTAATGTCATAAACTTTATGTTTTGTAAGCCTGTGAATAAAAAATATTTTACAACACTTTTTGTGACCACATCAAGACACAAATATTTTTGCCATGACTTCTACTAACCACATTATATTACAAAAAAAGTTTAACCGACTTCAAGAAACGAAAAAAAAACATTGAAAAGTGGAAAATAACTTAATTTACAGACTTACTGATTTATTAGATGATTTGGCTTCACAATCGCGTAACAAACATACAAAAAAAAAAAAATTAGGTACGAATTGACGGTACCACCAATAAAAACTTATATAAAATTAATATCACACATGTCGTGTAGGTATCCTTTTACGTCAAGATTTAGTAGTTTTATAATTTAGAAAAGAATTAACTATTTTTGCTTCACCTTTAGTGAAAAAACGGTCTTATTCCCTGACTACGCGCCCTGTCCGACCTTTACAAGCTAAGTGCCGCCATCAATCTTGTGGCATGAAGTACCTACAATCAGTCAGCTAGGTACCAGTACTATAGGATTATCAGCCTACTAAGCTGAGCTATAACACCTAAATAGACCTAAATTCAACTGTTTCACAATGCAATTTATACATCAAAATCGGACTATCAGATTTTGTAAAAAAATTGCACTACTCATTTGTACTTTTTTTTTCTGCAGCGCCCCCTGGTCTTTTGTCACCGTAACACCTATTTAAGAACATGGACCAATTACATCTGTGTAATTGGTCCATGTTCTTAAATAGGTGTTGTGTTGTGTGTAACTCATAACTGAAAATTTCATCAAAATCGGACAAGTAATTTTGGAGAAAAATGGCAACTTTGATTTGCATAAACAAACAAACAATCATCCTCTCACCCCAAACGCATATACAGTCTCCGTTCCGTCGTCGTGGATAAAAATGGGTAATAAATTATTATTGTCCTGATAATGCTTCTTCTTCTTCCTCTTAGCGTTAATTCCCAGTCGCATCCGAAGCTTTCAGCTCGGAGTCTGGGGTCCGCTTTTACCAGTCTTAACCACGGATTTGGCTAGACCTCGATATTTTCCGTGAAGCGATTGTCATCTGACCTCCACAACCCAATGTTAACATTAGGCGATCGATATAGAAGCTTTGCAGTTAGACCGTTGTTTTTGGATTTTTGAGGGCTCCAACTACCCGTAACGACTGCCATAGATGTTCTCATGGCAACCGGGACCGACGGCTTAACGTGCTCTCCGAGGCACGACCAGACCAATGCAAAATACTCATATTTAATTCACACAAATATTTGCACTGAGCGGGGATCGAACCCGCGCCTCCTGCCTAGCGGCCGCGTCCACTAACGCTACGCCACGGAGGCTGTCTAAAATGCTTGTCCTGATAATGCTTGGCGAGCAATAAGTTTCCAGACACAGCTCTTTCGTTTCTGGACTGAATGCTTTTTGTCTGGAGTTGACAAATTACTCAGTTTATATAGTTTCGTATTATCTCTCAAATGTACGTAAGTATGGGCGTTTCATTTGTTCGCATAAGGGCAACTTCTCAAACCATCAAGTCAAACTCACTTTGCAAGAGAAACTTCATTATAATATTCTCTCTATATGAGACTTTGAATTGAAAATTCATCTATTTCTAGAAGTTTCTGCAGCCAAGTTAAATTGACCATAACCTATCATTTTTAACTTGGTATCATAAATAAGAGTTTTAGTGTTATAGGAATGTAAATGGATTCAGTCGATTTTATAATGGATATTATAATAGCTTACTATGAATATGTAGGTATATTTGCATTGGTCTGGGTGCTTCTATGTACAATATTTATGTAGGTAGGTACTTAACATAGAAGCAAAAATATTTAAGTAACTTGAACCTAAATCGCGAGACAAATGAGGTCCTGGTGCATGCGGATTGTTTTGTAATAATCTATGTATGGTGAATTTCAGCTCGTCCGCCGCAGTAGCACCCCGTGCTGTCCTCAAAAGACACCCAAGTATCGTGTACTGCACGTATAGTGCACATTTTGAGCACATTTTAGTTACAAGATAATATCCCGAGAAATATGTTTATACGCATTCTAAATAGATGGTGTTCAGTACTAAATGTTATAATACATGTGATGCGGGCAGGTGTAGACACATTCGAACGAAAGAAATTGTACGGTTCGGCTGCGCGCGCGCTCGCATTGCATTGAAATAATGGGATCGAATCGGATCAGATCCAGTGTTGTATTCCTACTGCCCTATGGAAAGAATCCGGCCACGACCAGTGGAGCTCTGGATTCTGGTTGCGGAAGACAATAGGTGGGACAAAGTTAGCTAGGGCACACAAACACAATAATAGGGGGTCCGGGCCAAAAGACGGACCAGCTGTGCTGGGTAAGTGTGGGAATCACAGGCGATTCCCAAACACTTGGTAGCAGAACTTGGTTTCTTAAGGTAGGTCTACGCTAGACGAGCCGAGCACGAGCGGAGTACGAGCCGAGTCAAAATTCACGTAGTGTGGACCGAAGTACGAACCTTGAACGAGGCAGCTGAGGCAGCGAGGTACCTGAGGCAGTTATCTGCTGCCTCATCACATTTTTTTGTCTAAAACTGCAATCTAAAACTGTAATTCCGATACAATGCTAGCATAGTCGTCTAGCGTAGACCCACCTTTAGGAAAATCTATGGCCTTTTTCATAGGTTTTCTTTTTTTACACTTCAATATTGTATAGTTATAAATTTGTTGTCTAGAAAACATAAATTGGGACGCCTCAATAAAAAGTAATTCAATGTTGAACAGAAATAATGTTCAGTCATAAAACTGTTTATGAAAGGATAGATACCTACTTGAATGTACTTCTACTTAAGCTGATTAGCTGGCTTTCTTCAAGATTGACTGTTAAATTGAATTTGAGAGCCACGCGATTGAATGAAACAAGTCTTGAATACATTAGTAAATGAGAATGAATAACTGTAGTGATTGACCTGATAAATATGGTCTGGATCGCCTAATTAGGTTTTTTGCCATGTAAGTAGTTATATAAATTTTGTATGTAATAAACCATCTGCTTTCTTGGTAATGTGTACCAAGAAAGCAGATGGTTTATTACATTTCAAACAACATCTCTTCTTAACTTAACTTACAAATATTTGCACGGAGCTGGAACCGAACCCGCACCTCCTGCGTAGCGGTCGCATCCACTATCGCCACACCACAGAGGCTGTCATTACAAGTATTTATTTACTAAAAATAAAAAATAAACCACAATATATACCTACTTTAGAATCTGAGCTGGAAAACATGGAAAAAAATAACAATTACCTATCAATATAGCTGAAACATTACATACCACTCTCGATTCTGAAGTACCTGTAAAATAGAAAACAAATTATAAGTAGGTATATTTGTAAGAAGGATTTGTTTTTGTAACGAATAAACTAAAAAACTGCTGGACCTATTTCAAAAATTCTTTCACCGTTGGAATGCTACATTGCACATGAGCAATATAGATTACTTTCATCCTAATATTCCGACAGGCGAAGAAATTACGCGGACAAAACTGCGGCGCGATGCTAGTCATATATCCGAGTCTTTGTCCGAGACTAATTTCATTTTATTCTTAACCATTAACAAAGACAAAGTAAGTTTCCAGTTTTCACTCTCTCCATTAAGGATAGAGTAGAGATTAAGTCAATTTTGTTCAGAACATTATTGTATAATGTGTTTATACTGTCGAATTTTAAAATACCGCACGATCATCTAATCTTATCTACTTACGGTGATCATCGCCGTTTTTTTACACACAGTGTCTCTCTGTGTGTGGCGAGAGAGGGAGAGAATGTTTTATGAATTTAGAACTACATCAAATTATATGCTACCATTGATGTTAATAATAATGGTTTACTCAACGATAAGCAACAACATTCTTGGACAGCCTCCGTGGCGTAGCGGTAGTGAACGCGGCCGCTACGCAGGAGGCGCGGGTTCGATCCCCGCTCAGTGCAAATATTTGTGTGCATTAAATATGGGTATTTGCATTGGTCTGGTCGTGCCTCGGAGAGCACGTTAAGCCGTCGGTCCCGGTTGCCATAAGAACATCTATGGCAGTCGTTACGGGTAGTTGGTGCCCTAAAAAGTCCAAAAACAACGGTCTAGCTGCAAAGCTTCGATATCGGCTAATGTTAACATTGGGTCGTGGAGGTCAGATGGCAATCGCTTCACGGAAAATATCGAGGTCTAGCCAAATCTGTAGCTATGACTGGTAAAAGCGGACCCCAGACTCCGAGCTGAAAGCTTCAGATGCGACTGGGAATTAACGCTAGGAGGAAGAAGAAGCAACAACATTCTATGATACCTCTGACGTTTCATCTCCATAAAACGATCATATTTACCGACCGACAGGAATCTTCAAGAATATCGTAGTTGTGTATTTACACAACTACGATATTCTTGAAAGATTCCAGTAGATTACTTAAACACACGAATACACATCAATCGACTTACAATAAACATATACTAACAAATGATATATCAATACGCCCACACGCACCGAAGTTTCCCACGAAAATCAATTACTTCAATATCCCCCACTCGGCTGAGTTCGCATCTCACCCTTACAAGACAAATATTTCCTGATAGTGGATTCGGGGCTTTACATAAACAAATCATATACACCAGAAACGGAACAAATAATCCTTTCGTGTGGGAATCAATTGCCGTTTCACTGACGCACGAACTGAGGGATTACGTGACTTCCGCTGCAAAGAGGAACTCTGTTATATGTATATGTTGCAGCCAACTAGCTCAATCAGCCGTTTAATTAATTGCCTAGGCTGTTAACAAAATGGCGCCGTTCTATTAATGGCTTAAATGATATTCAGCCATTTGATTAAATTAACACACACATACACAATCATGGCTTTATCCTCGGAAGGTTAGGCAGAGGCGAAATAACACCCACATTTCACCAATCCTTGTATTCGATTCCACGTAATAGGGGGTGAGCCTATTGCCATATTCCGGGCACCATTGCAAAACTCAGGCCGGTTCCGAGCTGTATATATCTGTCTGATGTTAAACAGCCTTATTCCTTTGTCGCCTTGTAAGACACCACATGGGAAGAGATGGGGTGGCGTAAATTCTACTCCGCCAGGAACCACGCGGCTATAATTTATGCCGGGAACCACGCTGTCTTATTTCTTAGCCAGCCAGTTTGTTAAATATTGTAACAATCGATACGCATGAATATCATTCAAGCCGTTAATTGAATGGAGCCGTTTAGTTAACAGAAGGTTAACAGCCTAGGCAGTTTATTGAACGGCTGGTTAAGCTTGTTGGCTGCTACATATACACTGCACACACAATAAATATCTAGACAACGTAGTAAAAATCACTCTAGTTGGATCCATTATTTATTGATACGCCATGCTCCTGTGGCATAAGTTTCCACTTAAAGTGAATTCGGGGTTCGACTTTTTGTGATAAAGTGTTATTGGGTACTAAACTTGTCTACCGAAATTCTCAGTAGTATAGTACAGTCTAAAAATATCTTACTACCAGATTTTAGAAAATTAAGTTTCCACCCAAATTACGACAAATCTATACCTACTCTATACGAATAAATGTAATTGAGGAGTTTGGTAGCCATACGTATAACAAAATGCATGTTTTAAAATTTTGTCTGTCTGTGCTTTAACGTGTAATCTAGTACCATGAGCTCTTAAAACAGGTCAATAATTGAACTGCTGTCATTCTACCAACTGCAAATGTCACTTGGTAATTCTATATATTTATAAGACATTACAAAGTGACATTTGCAGTTGGCAAAATGACAGCAGTTCAATTATTGACATGTTTTCAGGTTTATGGTAAGGCCACTGAAGTGGCAGTATAGGATACTTTTATATTAGAAAAAAATATTAAGGTTCCGCACAACAAAATTAAAACAACTATGTAGTACAGCTAGTAAATCCATATCCATATCCATACTAATATTATAAATGCGAAAGTAACTCTGTCTTTCTGTCTGGCTGTTACGTTTTCACGTCTAAACCACTCAACCGATTTTGATGAAATTTGGTATAGGGGTAGATTAAACCTTGAGAAAGGACATAGGCTATGTTTGGTCGCGATAACCGACATCCACGCGGGCAGAGCCGTGGGCAAAAGTGTATGGCTGAACCACTTATCTGCTAACCCAATAAAGGATAATACTCGTATAGACGCCTCAATATTCCTCCTTTATCGATTAGCTTGATTAGACCTCAATCGCTATTCATACTAATGAGCAATGAATATCAAACCAATTTTATCGAGGGTGATTAATTTGGGCCTATTGTATCAGTCTCGTACAAGATTATCTGAAATTTGGTACAAACACAAACGGACATAGAAACATTATTCTCCTTTAAGAGATTTAGGAAAGGTACAAATAGAATTACCAATGATTTAATGGCAGTAATGTTTGTAGGTTTTTACGGAGGTAAATGTGTTTTAGGGTGTAATTTATTATTTCCAAGGTACGTAAATTCAGTTTCAGAATTATGTAATATGAAGAAGCTGCTATGAGATATACATTATTATAATCATGTTTTGAGTTCTGTTATTATTTTTTTTATATTTTTTTAATTTTTAATAATTGAGTGAAAGCATTTTATGCCGGAGTATCCTAGTCAGTAGTGAAATATCTAGGCATTAAACTTGCAATTGAAAGTTTATGGATTTCAAACACATCCATATTATTGTACATATCTTATACTACACTATAGTTTATACCTTCATACCACACTATAGATACAACACTATGAGCCTGTGGCATAAGTATAATATCTAACAAGAGCATTTTGCCTATTCATGACGGCCTAAAAAGTCATTGTCCGAGTCAAATCCCGAGTAAACTGGGTTTGACTTTCAGTCTTACTCGTACAGTCAGCTTCAGAGAAAAGGGACTCCCCTTGTTAATGATATGAAAGCATGAGGGGGTCTGTTTTCTCTGACGCTGACTGTACTAACAAACGATCGAACTTTGATATTTTCCGTTGAATTTCACTTGGTCGAAAGGCTGGGTCGATTTTGAAAGAATTTTTACTATTGATGTTGCCGTATTGGTTCCCGGTGGAGTAGAATAGCCACCCCATCTCTTTCTGTGGGTGTCGTAAAAGGTGACTAAGGGATAGGGCTGTTCTTCATACGACAGTAATCATACAGTTCATGATAAAGTGCCCGCTAGACTGCAATTTGACTCGCCCCTATTACGTGGGAACGAAAATCATAGTTGGCGAAATGTGGCTGTTAATACGCCCCTGCCTACCCCTTTGGGGTTTTACAGGCGTGAGTATATGTATGTGTACATAACTTAGGTATCTTTAAAAAAAATCTAAAAAAAGTATCAGGGTTCCGTGCAAAAGAATCCAAATGAACGAAGGCACGGGTGCGGGTCTTTACTACATTTTTCATCAACTAGCACTGTAATAGATACTAACATGTTCCGGGCCCGATTTTTCAATCAGGAACATTTCACGAGCATTCTATTCAAGCAACACACTGGAGCCGTGGTCAGCAGTTAAACGAATGAACGAACAACTGTACGAAAGACTTAACTGTTCACTTTATATTGGTTAACTGCCTCGTTCAATTTGTATCGTGAATTTAACTTTTATCTGTGAAAAAGTTTCATAAACATTGTTTCTAAACTCATGTTTAACAACAAGCGCCTAATTTTGGTGGATGGTTAAAAGGGCTTTTTATTTTACACCTGTTTATTTCAGGTTTGATTACTTTATTGTTTTACTTTTGAGAGAGTTTGGAAAATGGATAAAATAATTATTTACTTATTTATACTGTTCATTGATGGCACTTGTTGGAACCTATTATTACACATATTGACAATATACATACTTGTACTTTTCCACGATACATGTTATTGAACCTGACTGATTTTGACATGGGGGCTTACTTTGACAGTAACAATGACAGACAGAAATAAATTATAGTAAAGCTTTGAAAATACTGTAAGGCGAAACCTTAGTTCAATAATAAATATTGTGTAAAATATATATAATAATATATTAAGTATCTATAATAAAATTATTTTATAGCTTTTTGGTACCGGTTGAAAAAAAGTATGCGTATAAGATTTGTAACATCTGAACTATTAAAGCATTCAATTCTGATTAAACTATATTCAAATAAAAAAAAATACAAAATATCATGGTACAGACATATTATATGGTATATCTATATACGAAAATGATAACAATGCAATAGACGGCACAATTTTAATTTTAATCTAACAGGGCTTCATGTTGAAACCCAAAATATTGTCAAGATCTGTATACTTAACACATGAATGCAATTAAACACTTTGACTTTTAACTGGAAAAAAACGAAATAAAACTGATTATATTTCAATGAATTTTAACCACATAGAACTGTGATTACAAAACCAACATTTATGTTCAAAATTCAGTTATACTCGTAGATAAAGCTTACCAATACGAGAAACGTAGAATTAGGATGTAACCAACCGCAAACGAATGAACGACCTCAATAAATTAGTTACTACACTTGACAGAGCTCTAGGAACCAAGCGCTTGTCTCTGTAAATCACAAGTAGGAATCAAACTACATTTCAAACCTAAATCTCAAATATATAATCAACTTTAAACCTCCTCCTAATATAACTTTTTTCCTATATAGGACAACACGTGCAGGACTTAGATGCCACCCGCATACGGTGCAGAATATTCCATCAAGAACCAAGCGGTTCGGCGACTCCTTCTTCTGCCGCACCATTAAGACCTGGAATTCCTTACCAGTTCACGTGTTTCCCTCCTCCTACAGTCCCGGGTCCTTTAAGCGGGGCGTGAAAAAACGTCTGATGAGGCCGTCAAGCTGAGTGCCACCATTGTAACATGGTACGTGTCTATAATGGTGACCCGGATTTTCCAAGACTTTGCCTTCAGCTTAGCATCAGGGGAGGCGAAGTCGAATTGATGTGTCCTATATAAAAAATAAAAAAACTAGCTGTTGCCCGCAGCTTCACCTTATTCATCATTGCACCCAAAGCTTTGGAGACTGGGGTGCATTCCCTTACCCCTTATCTCACTCTAGAATGATTAACCTAGGCTTCTGACCTTCCAAACTCATGAGAAAAGTCTATGCCAAAGCCTTGTACGTCCATCAGCAAGTACTGGCTTGCAGATGAAGTTAGTTTAGGTCCTGGAGGCCTTGTTAGGGCTTTATATATCCAATATGCCAACGAGTACAAAACAACTAATGTTCTCAGAGCAAATAACCCGAATTTCACTGTATAATTTAATTATGTAAATCAGTAGTGTATCGAGTTGCCTCTAGAGAGGTTTTACAACATTCAATTGTTGCAACACATCGCTTCTAATTTCAATGGGAATTTAAATTCAAATTACAGAATTCAAAACCCTAAATCACTCGGCTTTCAACAACTTCCACGGTCAGCAGTTAAACAAATTATCACCTATTAGAAAGACTTAACAGGCACTCTTTGGCAGCGTCGCAATAAAATAGCTATTCGTTATTTTATGAAGATCGTATATCTCCTTTAGTATTGGGATTAACGTCATCAATCGGCTTTGAAACTGGTGTTGGTTTGCAGATTAATTTGTTTGTGTTTTCAATGGACGTGACTGTGATAGCGATATTTCTGTTCAAAGGCGCTGATGTTGATTTATGATTTGTTTTTGGTTGTGAGCATTGATTTTCAAGTGGCTTGGTATTTAGCAAATTATTGCTGCTATTAGTAATCAGTGAAAAGGGTTTCAAGCCTGCGGTATTATTCAGCTGTGTAATTGAATTTGAATGAGAAAGTATTGCCAATATGTGCTTTGATACTTTTCTCATTATTATCATCTTACTGTTGAATTAGAAGCTTTCTCTTCCGAGCTTAGGGTCCGCTTTCCGGTTTTAAGTCCTTCAATTTGCCCGGTTTTCACCTTCACTGGCTATATGACTATTGGCACGCATGTCATTTTTTGTCATCTCATGTGCTCAAGTTCTAAAAACAGGTGGGCTATGTGCTTTTCTACCACCTAAGTGGTTTGTAAAAAAATATTGATGATATCCATTGTTTTTTTGTGGATACCTACCTACATACCTACTCAGACTACTGCATATACATATACTTAGTCATGAATAAAAATATTTTAACTGTAAGAACTATTTTATTTGTCACGAAGTAAGACTTAGAAAAATAACGTACTTAACTGTACTTCCGAAATACTTTTTATTCAATCCGCTATTACCTTACTCCAAGTATGAAGCTGTTGGCTCCATTCTATCTTGAGGTTGCCAGAAGTTACAAGGAGTGGTTGCCAAACTATCTCAGGTGTCTCGCTATCGTAACTTGAAGTTAGAACATAACCCCAGAGTATAATAATACTTACATTGAGATATGTAGTAGCATATTTGGCTAAGGAACTTGCAAGTTAATGAATGCAGTTGTTTGAAACGGAAGGAACTATGATCACACCTTATATTAAGCTTACCTTATAAGAAGCACCCCTTATATAATGCTGCATTTATTGCTTGTGAGGGAGACAAAAACTTGACCTCTTTTTTTACTTTTAGCTCTCCTCTTACATTCTCCTCTTAAAAGTATTTACAACACACCTGCTCATGACAGTGATATTATTTTACCGCAATTAAGCACGGAATGACACCTATTACAAAACTGTGACTTTTTCATTACTATTTTTCACTAAAGTGAGTTATAGATTCTTTTTTAAATTTTATAGGAAGTGTCTATAATTGTCTATGTTCTTAAAAATGTTTTGATACAAAAAATAACGTGTTTAATAGTACGAATAAATTAATACGCCTATTGTATGGTCATTTGATGCATTTTCGTATTTAAATAAATAATTTCAACTTGTAATACTTGTGTAATAAACACAATTTTCGCTCAAATTTAACTTTTTTTTTTCTCTAAGTACAGAAAAAAAAACAGAGTAAAAAAAAGTTAAGTTCAAACCTCATTTTTTTTTAAATATGGTCGACCGCCATTGTTAAATGCGCGCGCATAGGAAAACGAATTAATTTGTAGTATTGTTTATTTAGTATTTGTAGTATTATTTTATTCGCAAGTGTGTTGTAAAACGTCGTATGGCACGTGTGAGCATGATGATTACCGTCCTCGGCTGTCTTAAGACCCTCGCCTGGCGGCTCGGGTCTCAATGGCGCCTCGGCGGTAATCACCAACGTTGCTCACTTGTACCATAATGTACTATTACCACACTTGCTATTCCCTTTATAGTCAATAATCAATCAATCAATTAGCCTTTCGTTATTCACTGCTGGACATAGGCCTTTCCCAATGTTGGGAGTTTTTGACCTACTGTTTCCACGCTGGCCAGACGGCTTAGTACAGGGTTTTATTTCAAGTTCTTCTTCTCTCGCAGTGATATCGTCTGCGTACTTTTTAGTTAGTCGTCTCTTACAACACCCTTCGGATATAGCTAGGATGAAGTTTTTATTAGGTTAATTATCATCATGAGGGTTCGCGCTATAAAAAAGTTGGCTAAGTGCAAGTCAGACTCGCGCACCGAGAGTTCCGTATTAAATTGGATTTAGGGACGAAGCTATGCTACTATTGCAATATTTTATTTTGATGGTGTTGACTGAGAAATTTGATTTATTTACAGCTTCAAGACATTATAGATTTGAGTATTTGTTATGAATTTCAATTTGATGCCATCACGCATTTTTGAGAAAAAGGTATTGACGAACAGGCAGATTGATAACTAAGTAATTCTATAAGAGTTCCGTGTTATTCTTTCTGAGAAACGGAACCATTAAAATGTTGTAAGCAACCCACATAATACTTTTAGTTCGTAGGTATTATGTTAACGACAACGACATATATATAACTTTACATTGATAAATAAATACCCCAAAATATCGATATACCTGACTAACCATAATAATACAAATTGATGACGCAAAATATCTTCACAAATAACTAAATTATTCCAAGCAATTACTCAAGAACCATAACAAGACCACGTATAACCAATTCATGACATAATAAATTCGTACCATTTCGTATTTCATTAATTTCCTCCAGACCGTTCACTCTTGATTCTACCAAAGAATTAATACAACATATATAATGCCAGGCTTAGTACAGTCAAGGAGAAATCTCGAACTGACAGCGTCTGGATGTGTTAATCTAATTAACACATCTGTCCTTCACTGTACGTCCCGTTTCATTAATCACTGTTCCAAGCGACTGTACAAGACTTAATCAGCCGCTGTCAACGACTGTCTTCCTTGTGTTATTACTAGAAACTGTGTCGTTTGTCAGCAGCAGAAATTTTTGGTGATGTATTATGAATATTATTTGCACGCGCGTGAAGATTTGATACTGTCTTGGTGTCTGTGATTGACGTATAGAGTGTTGGGAGGCTACATTAATTTTGATGAGTGAATATTATAGTATGAAAAGCTCTCTAAATTGAGGAATAATTTCGCATAGAGATAGATTAAAGTATGGAATAGTACATAGGTTAAATCTCAGAACTACAAAGGTTTCTATGGGTCGCTGGATTAGTATGTGTATGTTCATAATGCGGGAGGAGCCACGTGCAACAGTTAGTTTTAAAAGAAAATTTAGATTTTCATTAATATCGCATTATGGTAAGTGGTTTGTATAATATTTGAATAAATCACTTGTACTTTTCCACAATTATTTATTTATTTGAACCTTACCGGTATTATCAAAGGTTTACAATGGTTTTTTTAACCTTTGATAATGCCGTAAGGTGAAACCGGTAAGGTTCAAATAAATAAATAATTGTGGAAAAGTACAAGTGATTTATTCAATATGTGTAGCAAGTTCCACCAAGTGCCATCAATCTCCAGTATAAACAGGTTTGTATAATGCTTATTGTTTGCTATTGTAGACCATTCCTATAATAAAACACAGGTAGAATAAAAATCACGAAATAAACATACACACACTAACACACACACACGCACATACACATACACACACACACATCCACAAATATAGACACACATACAATACCTCCATCTAATAGAAAAATAACCACTCTAAACACTTGAAAAGCAACCGTGATCCATTTTCTTTTTACTAATTCAGAAACTTTGAAACTACGGGCAACATGAGCACCATTAATCGCACCGTAAAACGGGGAATGCATTTATCTCTTTTGAGAAGAGGCAAGAGGGACTCATGAGAGGGCAGGCCCTCTCGTCCTACATTTGTTAAATGATTGCAAAGCGCACTTATACGGTGCAGAAGTTCGAGTGATATCAGATTCTGTTTGCCGTTGACTCGAGTGTCTGGGAAATAAAGCAGCTGAATGGTGGCAAGACATGATGGATGTGAGTGAGAATAGATGTTGTTTTTACTTTGTTTTTACTATTTGGTATATTGAATTGTATGATATAAGACAATTGTTTTAGTACCTTGCTTTTATTTATTTATTGCTGTGATTATAATTTAAGTGTAGTTGTTGTTATACGACATAGTGATTTTGGTAGTGAAGTCTAAAAAAAATTTAGCTAATAAGATTTTATGGATACTGTGATGATATTCTATTAGCTACAACCAATCGACAACTAGAAAATAATTAAAATGGTAAATCCATACCATACTCTCTGTCTGTTATGCTTTCACGCCCAAACCACTAAACCGATTTCGATGATATTTGATACAGAGGTAGATTAGACCTTGGGAGAGGACATTAGCTATGTTTGGTCGCGATAACCGACATCCAGGCGGGCGGAGCAGCGGCCAACGGCTAGTAACTTATAATCCATACTAATATTATAAATGCGAAAGTAACTCTGTCTGTCTGTCTGACCCGATTTTGATGAAATTTGGATTAGGGGTAGATCAGACATCGAGAAAGGACATAGGCTATGTTTGGTCGCGATAACCGACATCCACGCGGGCGGAGCCGTGGGCAAAAGCTAGTTTTCTATAAAGTTTCTTATAATTCATCAACCGGCAGGCTTGCATGAATGACAGTAAACAACTTGAAGTATTTAAGGACAGAAGCAAATGACCAGTTGTTGTTTCCGACTACCCCAGAAGGAAAAAAGCGTGAGTATAAGTACAGAGATAGTCATTTCTATAATCAAACCACTACAGAACTAATTGTAAAGGCTCAATTATCCCTACTAATGTTATAAATGCGAAAGTAACTCTGTCTGTCTGTCTGTCTCACTTTTACGACTAAACCGCTGAACCGATTTTGATGAAATTTGGTATAGAGGTAGGTTAGACCTTGAGAAAGGACATAGGCTATGTTTGGTCGCGATAACCGACATCCACGCGGGCGGAGCCGCGGACAATAATTTATAAGGCACATTCGAATCGTCAGGTCTAATTTATTCTAAAAACAATATTATGTTCCCTGTGAAACTACTATTATTGTAAGAAAAATGTGGAAGTTCTGCGGACTGAGTCCAATCTATGTAGGAAGGTTAATTGTCTAGATAAGGAAAACTTAATTAAAAGTATTCTAACGATGGCGTGAGTGTATTATAGACTACTGGCCCGTGTAGAAAAATGATGGGTCATCTGAACCACCAGGTGACCTTTATAGAACGATATAAGAGCATAAAATAATAAGATTCAGCACTATGCCGTCACTTGTAAGCTGTCCAACTGAGTGCAGGTGAAGAAGAGGGGGTTGTAACCCACGATTACTTCACCATGTCGCATGATTTTTGTACGGCGTTGCGGAATAATGGATTAGAAGCAGTATTGAAATATTATGAAACTGATGCCGTACAAAATCAAATGACCAAATTTACCCTGGTAATGTCGGAAAATAAAATAAAAATTCCGACTTTGTGGCTCACCATTTTTTGTACAGCACTACGCGTTTGCTTGTTATTTTTCATGGATCTATCGATGGTAAGAATGCCGTACAAAAATATATGACCAAAATGTACTCACTCTACCTGTACTTTGTACCTGTACTCACCTGCACTCAGTTGGACAGCTTACAAGTGACGGCATAGTGCTGAATCTTATTATTTTATGTTCTTATATCGTTCTATATAGGTCACCTGGTGGTTCAAATGACCCATCATTTTTGTACACGGGCCAGTAGTCTATTACTAAGATAAAGGGTTGCTTCAAATCTAAGAAAAACGTGACCGTTCGAGAAATGTATTGGAATAGATAAATTCCAAAATGTAAATGAAAAATCTTCAGGACGGGATTTCAATCGATATCGTTCTTATCTATACATATAATAAAATTGTAACCGATCGGTGTCTGTACATGGCATGAAAATGAGAAAAACTATTATTAGGGGACTTTATTAACGTAGTAGAAGCCAAAACAACGATTTTTGGAATTTTTGTCTGTTTATCTGTTTGTCTGTTTGTCTGTTTGTCTGTGCGTTTGTGCACGCTAATCTCAGAATCGGCTGAACCGATTGGGTTACGGTTTTCACTTATTGATAGTGGTTGGCTTCACTTAACATTTAGTGTTTTTTTTATTGAAATCGGTTCATAAATAAAAAAGTTATGTCAATAATAGTAAATCATACCAAAGATTTGTGAATTGTGTGGATAGATCGAAACAATAAAAGTAGCAAAATGATAAAAAGAAGAGATAATTTCGATTCTGGAGTCTGAAGAACTTCGAGAGGCAAGAGTAGCTGCATCTTAGCAAAGTCAGGCCAGGTACGTACTGCAGAATCTTCGGCTCTGCAAGAGTCTCGACAGAGTTTACATTGTTTTATACGATATTCTCTCGAATCCGACACAATAGTGAACATCCGGTTTGGTAATATTTTTCACAATATCATCACACTATTCTAATAGGGAACGAGGCAGAATGTATTTTAAACTATAATGTGCTGAAGATATGTTATAAACGTCTATTTCGCACTAAATTTCCATGGTGATTATGGCTTAGTGGGACGGCGATGGACCTCCAATATTGATGACTAGGTTCGATCCCATCTAAAATGCAATTTTTGTATTATTATTTTTATATTTTATTTATTTTTGTTTGACATTACTTTTAGGTATTAGTTTTGTTTTAAATAAATTAATTTTATTCTCATTATCTATAGGTAGGTACATACAATAAAATCATGATAAAGAAAAGGCTGTGCGACAGGAGTAGTAGAGCAAAATCGATCTTAACTTATTTCATTATATTCTTATTATACAAGGTAGATCTTTAGGAAATTCTTCATTTCGGAGTCAGAGAAGGTGATCCCACCAGCCCGCGAAGTCATGAAACTTCAATCACTTCCAAAAATGGAAAATAGGCATAGACATTTCCACTGGCCAGGCTGCACCACTCAGTCACAATTGACTAATTGTGACCGAGCAGTGGTCGTCAGCGTTTTAGAATTTCGACTTCTGTTTGAAGGTATTCCTTTACACAAAATTAACCTTTAGTTCAACTTCGTATGTGATTTGATCAACATACTATGTTTTTAAAGTTCCGTACGTCAAAAGAAAAAAAACGAACTCTTATAGGAACACTTCGTTGAATGTCTGTCTGTCTAACGCCTTGAAACTGTGCAAAAATCAAGCTTTAAAGTCAACGCAATCGTACTGATTAAAATTACACAGAGGAGGTGGGGCACTGAGGTGGGGTATCTCAGAATACTTATCTTATATAGGCAGCCTTAACGTGGAGAGCAGGGCACCTTGCGTGTGTAACACGTCGCACCTACGTCCCAACCTACTTGGGCTAGGGTGACGAGTAGCCCATCTCATCGCCATCAAATTATAATATTATAAGCGTCGGTAGCTTAGTGGTTAAGGAGTCGGCCTAACGATCAAGAAGTCCCGGGTTCGAGCCCTGGCCATTACACTACCGACGTGAACCCACTCCTAGCACAAGCAATTTAACTTAGTTGGAGGGGTTAACGGGAATATTAGTAATTTCGGTTGCTAATATTCTTTATAAAAAAAAAAAAAAAATCCGCGTTCATGGAGTAAGGAGATCGTACACGTTCTCTGATGCCCGTTGCGTATTCTGGGTACTGGGGAGCGCCCAAGTAGTGGTCCTTGACCGTACCCCTTCCGTCGCCTCTTTTGACTTTATTATGACCTCGCAATAAGAAGCGGCGCACCATGCACCAAAACCATAAGGCCACCATTCAAGAGGCTGGCGATTCTGAAATAGCTGTCCCAAATTTGACGGCTTTACTTTTTCTAAATAATTCGGGATTATAAGAAGAAGGGAACATGGTGGGTAGAGCAATACAGTTTTTTTTTGCCGTGCAATAAAGAAATGAAGTTCCGAACAAGTGGTTCGAGGCGGTATTATTTCTCCCGTATGTGAGTGACACCACAGCTCAGCACGTGTCATTCTGGATATGAAGTAAGAAGATGGGATAAGTAGAAACAGCTCATTAGGACACTCGCCGTGGTATGGTACAAATAGTAAAATACAGCCAGAGAGGCAACGTCTCTACGCAACTGCAGAGATTCTAAAATATTAATAACCTGAAGACTACCAATCTTATCGATTGCGTCTTATAAGTAAGGCGCAAAGCCATCCCAGAGATGAGAACTGTGTGCCACAAGGAGTCAACCTGTGTATTATAAAAAGATACCGCTGCTCCTATCAAACGAAAAAGAGTAAATGTGGACAGACAAACATCCAGTGCCGGCAGATTTCATCAGATCAACAGAAATCTCACCACCGGTCTTAACTCCAGTTGCCAACTTAGAAGTATCTAAATCACCCGCGGACACAAGTTGGCCGCTGCAAGGGAAATTGTGGCGAAATGAGACCATGATAAACGGTCACAAGTACCCTGCAACTGCCAGTCCCTATCCCAGTCAAGGCCGCATTTGCTCTCTTGCCCACTGTGCCCATTCACCTGTGTGTAAGACACCTAACAACGATGTGGCTGTGGTCGGTAAAATTTTACATAAAACCAGAATAATCAGCCATTGACTCGGTAAAGAACTACTACTCGGCGTGTAAAAAGAAACGTCTTTATGCAAGACTCTGGGTATTCGTGAAGTTATTTTCATGACGCTCCCGATGTAGTTCTATCGGTTCAGTTCGTAAGTGGTTGTAGTGTGTTCTGGGGAGTTAGGATAAAGAAAGGATATTCAATTCCATTATAACTAATGAACTTTGCTACATGTGGATACAAAAAGTTTGGACAGCAAAAAGTTGAATTTTCAAAACCCTTTCGCAGCGTTTGCCTAGCCCATAGAAGAAGTCTGTCTAATTTCGCAATTTTCGGTAGTTTAGCCCTGTATCTATGTCAGTCACTCGAAGAAGACTTTCTTCATAATGAATAAATGAGAATATAACGATGAATTAACTTAATTTATGGGTTCGAACCATTCCGAACTTAACGCGAACGAAGTCGCGGGCAACAGCTAGTACATAATATAGCTACAATCACGGCTTATCCTTGGAAGGTTAAGCAGAGGTGAATTAACACCCACATTTCACCATTCATTGTATTAGGTCCCACGTAATAGGAGCCTATTGCAGTATTCTTGGCTTGAACTAGAACTACGAGTAGAACCTTGGCTGTATAGTATCTGTCTGATGTTAAACAGCCCAATAACTTATTCGCCAATGTCACCACCGCGTAGAACGAGACGGGGTGGTTCAAATTCTACTCTGCCAGTAACCACGCCACTGTTTGTAAAGTAAACATAAATTAATATTATACACTAGCTGTTGCCCGCGGCTCCGCCCGCGTGGAATTCTGATCCCATTCATCGCTGATATATAGCCTATATGTTAATCCAGGGTATAACCTATATACATACCAAATTTCAACCAAATCGGTCCAGCCGTTTATGCGTGAAAGAGTAACAAACATCCACACATCCACACATCCACACATCCATTCTCACAAACTTTCACATTTATAATATTAGTAGGATAGAAACACCCAGGTCATTGCAAATAGACATATTCTTGCATACAAATATTTGCACTGTGCGGGAATCGATTCCACGCCTCCTGACGTAAGAGTCGAATGCATTACTCTGCTGTGCTAAAGATAAGAGCGGTAAGTGCATGACAGCCAGTTTCAAGGAAAATAATTTATTTTTTGAAGTTACTGCGCTTCTAAAAATCTAAAATGTATGATACAAGCACTTTTTTATAAATTTTTAAATACAAAGTTATAGATCTCGATACGGCGATTCCGAATATGTAACTAACTCAATATCGTGAATGTTGGATACGGCGTTTATAATAAGCACGGCAGTACTACTATTTTATTTATTATTATTAAATCATTTATTTCGGATAGTTATCCATAGTGTATTAGTAACAATGTTGCTTATAAACTAGGGTTAGTATACATTTAATTTCTTCACATATGTGTATGCCACGGAGATGGGATGGTACCGACTCCCAAATGAATCCGTACCCATCTTCGCAGCATAGGTGAATCTTGTCGATCCGTGAACACGCCCAGAATACTGTTGGAACTGCCGCGTACACGGCTTAGCATAGACGCACACCGCTTCCTCATGATTGCCTCGAAGCCATCCGTGCGCGCTTCGGCAAACATACCTGATGCACTACAGTGCCACGGCAACCCCATCAGAACCCTAAACGCGTTATTATATTGGACGCGCAGAGCACTGTATGCCCTCTGTGTGTAGCTCACCCACAGGCTGCACGTGTAGAAGGATTGACAGTAAGCCTTAAATAGCAAAACCTTAACTGCCCCAGTACATCGTGCTGTGGATGTTAAAATATCGAAATAATATCCTATTACTCTAAAACGTACATTCTAAGCCAGTACCTGTAGTTAATTTACCTGTACGTAAACAAAGAGAACCCAAAGTCTCTAATCCATCAAAAATCCAATTCGTGGAATAACGTGAAAAACGAGCCTTCCTTCCTTGTTACAGTAGTGTGTGTGTGTGTGTGTGTGTGTGTGTGTGTGTGTGTGTGTGTGTAGTGCGATCGGATGAAAACCCCTGGCCAATACAGTTTATTTGTCCAACACGAGTTTTCCAAACACCCTGTAGACTTTGTGCTACGTCCGACTGACCAATAATTGAGAACAAGTTTCGTGTTGGTTCATTACTTACTTCAAACGGAACGGTGATAGATATAAATTGAAAAATTTTTTGAAGTGAAAACTTCTTTACGTGTGTTAAGCACTTTGTAAGTGAAAACTTTTTGGGTGAACAAAAATATGGAATTTGCATCATCGTCACCGACGGTCACGTCCCATTCCGTCACGACGATATAATTAACAACTTGTTTTAAGATAGAAAAAATGAATACAGCCTAGGCGGGACTCGAACCCGCGATCTTTCCCTTACAGGAGAAACCTCTGACAACTAAGCCACCAAGCCTTGCTCAAAGCTGATCCAAATTTTCTCTATACATTCGTCTTATTGCGACAGCGGGAGTGCCATCTACCGATACTCGTACGAACTATCGAAACCAATGATTGATGTTGCAATCATTTTTAAACATTGAGCTGTTTTATTTGACGCCTCTGTGGTGTAGCGGTAGTGAACGCGGCCGCTACGCAGGAGGCGTGGGTTCGATCCCCGCTCAGTGCAAATATTTGTGTGCATAAATATGAATATTTGCATTGGTCTGGGTGTATAATATGTATGTGCTTATTTACGAAAAAAATTGTATCTAAGTATGTTTATCCGCATTCTAGAACCTATAACACAAGCTAGTTAAGCTATGCTTACTTTAGGTCTAGATAGCGTTGTGTAGAATGTCCTACAATATTTATTTATTTATTTTATTGTATTCGCTTGAAAACGATTTGAAGTTAGCATACTAAATGGTCATCAAAAATCATCATTCACCACAGCTGCCTCTCATGTTTTTTTTGTTAATTGTGAACTAATTCTGTCTTGTATAGAACAAAAAGAAAATTCCAACTGAATAAAAACCTTTGAATCTTCTTGTAATTTTGAATTTAAAAATCCTTGTTATAACAAAGTTTTAACAATGGCCTTTTGAATGTTAATTTTTTAAGCGTACAATCATGTCAATCAAGTTACAAGTATGAAGTAAGAATTTTTGATGAAAGTACAACATAAAAAAAATTAAAGAAATAAACGAGAAAGAACAACTATTTTAATACTTTTTAGGGTTCCATATCCAAAGGGTGACACAGGACCTTATTACTAATATTCTACTGTCCATATGTCTGTTTGTCACCAGTTTGCATCATTCTCATGAACCGAGATATCTAAACAGTTGAAATTTTCACAGATGATGTATTTCTGTTACCGTTGTAACAACAAAATACTAAAAAACAGAATAAAATAAATGTTAAAGTTAGGTTTCCGTACCACAAACGTGATTTCAAGAGGGGCCTCGATAATGGTACGGAATACTTCGTACTTCGACTCGCACTTGGCTGGTTTTTAAAAACAGGCTTTTAGCAAAACAAGCGTCAAAGTAGGGCTAAGAAGACGATGTGACCTAATAGTCTGCGATATATAGAAAGGGACGAAGTAAATGACCAAAGTTTGCTAGAATGTCTGGAGTTTTGCTACCAAGAGTACTCGATACTAAGCCCTTGATAAATGGATTACCTTGTAGTTTTACATTTTTTGGAAGGAAGTAGGTACTATATAATACTTAACCTTCCACCCGCGGCTCCACCCGCACGGATTTCGGTTGACGTAATTTTTAACTCATGTTTACGGCCCTACAGAGTCAATTGCGATCAAACAAACGTAAGATTTTAAGTCTGACAAAGACCTATGAAACAAAAAACCGCATCAAAATCCGTTTTGTAGTTTTTACATCCTTTGCGGACAAACAGACAATAATAAAATTTGAAAAAAAAAAACACCTTGGTGTTCAATATGTATCGTTAATATACCTGTAATATCTCCAACATAGAAACATGACCACTTTACAATTATATAATGATGGTATAGAATAGAAAAAGGCATGAAATCAAATACATTATGTAGGAGAAAGACAAAGAACAGTTGCCTTACCAGTTCACCATCCATCATATAATGAGAATGGATACTAAGCAGAGAAAATCCCAGCATAAAATATAATCCTCAGAAACCATTATAATGACATATTCCTTATGACAGGCTGGACTTTCCTAGTAATCCCTAATACACGGAATAAATTTATCAGATTATGATCGGCAAATAGAGCAAAATAATGATAAATAAGTTGAACGAACAAATTGAAAATACGCGGTTAGGCGTAGCTGCCTGTCAGCTACGAGAATATAGCTACGCCGTAGGCATTGCTTTGGTTATCTCGTAGCGGTTACTGCTCGAGATTTTTCCTTTCACAATAAAGCAATTAAAATTATGACTTGACATTGTTAAATTCTAATATAAGTTAGGTATTACGACAGAATTTAAGGAAACCATCTGTAAATCTCTTTTTCGTGATCATTATATTTTAATAAAATGCTCATTTCCTCAAATAATTTTGCTAGAGAAATTACAGAGAAGTTTTTTCTTTGCAGAAAATAGGCTAAAGTTAATATCTTGTTAGTATTATAAAATGTGAAGTTAAAACTTTTACATTTGTAATAGCCGATATCTCGAATATTTGTTATTCAAATTGGTTAAATTCCATTCAAATTCAATCAAAATTTCATTTAATTTGTTATTAAATTGGAACATAGTTTTTTTTTTCTGCCTTGAGTCTTTTTTAACACATATAGGACACGTCAATATTTTAACCCCGCCTGATGGAAAACTAAAGGTAAATTCTGAGAAAAGGGGATCTCCATTATAGACACCCAACATTTTTATAATGGTGGCTTTCAGTTTGACGGCCCCTTCAGATGCTTTTTCACGCCCCGCTTAAATGACCCGGGATGATAGGAAGAAGGAAGAAATATTCTCAAGTTTTTTTTTATGTTGAACACGTCAATTTGACTTCATCTGATGGTAAGCTGAAGACGAAATCTCACGACATTTTAGCCATTTGAAGGTAACAAATTCTCAGTAACAATTCACCAAAATGTAACCGCCGAAATTATTTCTTATTTATTTTATACAATAAGAAACAAACAACGCACACACAAACACACTGTTGTACTTTTACTTGTGTTGTTTGTCTTCAAAGCCAAGCTTTGTAGTTGCCCGAAGGCTCTTTGTTGTACTGTTACAAGTTTGTAAGAACAAAACATGTGATATATTCTAGTTTATTTTTGTTTCAAACGGCGCAGAAAATTCTAGACGGTAGAGAACCAGTTCGAGAATCTGAAATCGTTGAATATATTCAAGAGTCTAGATTTGTAATCAAATTTGTATGGATAAGAAACACACATACATACATACATACACATCATACATATATTACCATTACCACAGCCGCAGCGTTAGTCCCGATTTTTCCGATATTTTCACCTTGTAGCCCGGAATTTGTTCTCTTCCTCTATCTGTAGATTTGAATTTTTTCGGGAGTAACTGCCGTGTGACTTCCCAACCCTGAGAAAAATCTAACGCAAAAACCTCCTACATTAATCAGTAGGATAGTATTTTGATCACCAATACACATAAATACCGCATGTAGTAGGAGCACCTGTGTTTCTCTCAATTTCAGTGCATAAAAGACCAAATATTGTCACATTTGACCTTTTGTATCGCACCCAATTTACGTACATTTGAAAGTTCGCTTTTGTTTTCAAAAGGACCACGTCATTTAATATAATGGGAAAAGCATTGTGCTATCCATTTCTGTAATCTTACTCTTAATGTAATGCAAGGATAGTGAATTTCTACAAATATTGGACCACTTATCTAGTATTTGCTAATTAAGTAAATATTTATACTGGTGTAAAGTAACTAAATTATAGTATTTCATTAATTTTTCATTTTTTATATAATAATTTGTATATTATTAGTTTTAGTTTTAGTTTTAATTGGATTTTTTTAGTACTGTAAATTTTATTTTAATTTATTTGAATTGTCCCAATCTTTTAAATTATATTTAATAATACATATCATATTAGATTGGGGTATGTTACCGTAAATTTTTTGAATATAGTATTAGGTTAATGAAAATAATGACTGTAGAGGAAGCTCGTGAAGTATGTAAGGATAGAGTCAAATGGCGGGCTGTTGTCTCTGCCTACCCTGGAAGAAAATAGGCGTGAGCGTATGTATGTATGTATATATGTATGTACTAGCCTTCCGCCCGCGGCTCCGCCCGCGTACATCTCGGTTAACGCGACCTTTGCTCATATCTTCGGTTCTACTCAACTGATTGGGATGAAACAAACGTTAGATTTTAAGTCTGACCTAGCCCTTCCTAACAAAATAAACCGTATCAAAATCCGTTCAGTAGTTTTTGCGTCCATCGCGAACAAACAGACAAACAGACAGAGAATTCAAAAAAAATATTTTCGTGTTCAGTATCGTTAACTTATCGTATCCCAAGTATTTTTTTTTTAATATCTCCAATGTACAGACACGACCACTTTACAATTCTATAATAGTATAGATGTATGACTGCCTCTGTGGCGTAGCGGTAGTGAACGCAGCTGCTACGCAGGAGGCGCGGGTTCGATCCCCGCTCAGTGCAAATATTTGTATGCATGAATATGTATATTTGCATTGGTTTGGGTATTTTCTATGTATAATATGTATGTATTTACAACAAAAAAAAATGTATCTAAGTATGTTTATCCGCATTCTAGAACCCATAACACAAGCTAGTTAAGCTATGCTTACTTCGGGTCTAGATAGCGTTGTGTAGAATGTCCTACAATATTTATTTATTTATTATTTATGTATGTATTATGTATGTATGTATGTATGTATGTATGTATGTTAATAAAAATACTAGCGGCCGCCCGCGACTTCGTACACGTACAGTTAGTTAACCCCCGTTTTCTCCCTTAGGGCTGGAGTTTCGTAAAATCCATTCTTCATCCATTATAAGGAACCTACCTGCCAAATTTCAAGTTTGTAGGTGTTATCTTCAGAGATTTCGTGATTAATCACTAAGTGGTATTTCGCTTTCATATCTATAGATTTATGGATTTTTTTATTATGATTCTGAATTCATAACCCCTTTAATAGCGCTTTAGGTTATAAAGATCTGAGGACAGTCACTTCAGGAAAAATATAATATATGCCTTATCGTAGTAACACTGAAAGTTCAACCCCCCTCAGCCGGGGTGCGAGGGGTATGTCTACGATAATCTCACCTCCGGCAACCAACTTTCGCACGATTTTTTTTCGCACGTTAAAAAATAAGTCTAACCCCAATTTAGTTGGCGAGCTTCAAAGAAGGAGGCTCAGGTATTTTCACAAAGACTTGCAAAAGTAAGATACACTTTCTAAGCCAAATATCTCGACAGGCGTGAACAAAACTAGTCAGCGAAGTTTCATCGCAACCGGAACAATGAGAAGAATGTATACAATATAAACAAACAAGTATTCATCTTTTGGGGTGATGTAACCAAATAGCATAATAGAAGCCTTATTATTTCGTTTCGTTGTTTACTCAGTGTTTATTCATATAAAGTTAGCAGGCAAGTGTTTTCTATGAGCTATACAATAGTATTGTAAACGGGAAAAAACAGGGATGACACTTGAAGGGGCAAGAAAATATAGTTCACATAAGCGGGTAAAATATTAGGTAAGTCTTTGAAGTTAAGGAGAAGTTTGCAAGAGTTAATTTACTGTATTAAAAAGGTAGTATAGGTGACTATTTGTCATAATAATAAATAAATATATTATAGTCTAAGATTAAGAACTGAAAATAGAATAGAGGTAAAATACAGATGAGAAAAGAAAAATAAAAGTGTCAAATGTTGATGTAAGTAGTAAAATAGAATCGGCCAAGTGCGAGTCGGACTCGCCCATGAAGGGTCCCGTAGTAGCAAAGGCGAAAATTGCGGTTTATGACGTATTAAAAAAAACTACTGACTGGATCTCGTTCGAACCAATTTTTTGTGGAAGTTTGCATGGCAATTTACATCATATATTTTTTTAGATTTATCATTCTCTTATTTTAGAAGTTAGAGGGGGGAGACACACATTTTTCCACTTTGAAAGTGTCTCTCGCTACTGTTAGTGTACTATTTGGTAATAAATGAATTTTTATTTTATTTTAAAACTATTCAGTTTAGAAAAAAAATATGTTTGAAACCTCAATAGCATTTTCAAAGACCTATCTATACATACACCACACGTATGGGTTTGATGAAAAAAATTTTTTTGAGTTTCAGTTCTAAGTATGGGAACCCCCAAAATTTAATGTTTTTTTTATTTTTGTGTGAAATTCTTAATGCGGTTCACAGAATACATCTTCTTATCAAGTTTCAACAGTATAGGCCTTATAGTTTCGGGGAAAAGTGGCTGTGACATACGGACGGACAGCCAGACAGACAGACATGACGAATCTATAAGGGTTCCATTTTTTACGGAACCCTAAAAAAGGCTATTTTTTTAGGTGACTATTGAGATTTCAAAGCAATTAACATGCTTACTACGAGTATTCAAAACGACTCAGATTGAAACTGTAACGCTCAGACGGGACTTAAGGCCTATAAAGTTTCAAGTCCTGGCTAAGCGTTTCACTATTTCCAATCTTAATCGAGGATAGATAACTATTTAACTAACAAAAAATAATTAGTCAGTAAATAGTTGAATGTAGAATGGATGTATCGCTAAATTTAAAATCATTTCTTCCGGGTGGGTAACCTTAAAATAAACAGAAATGTGACAAAAGTTTATGATATTGAAAATTTCAAATAATTCTTAGTAAAAAACTAGTTGATGGTTTATAAAATAAGGATAAAGATAAGGATAAGGATGCTGCAGTCTGCAGCTAAACATGTTGTGCGTACACATACGTATTGTAAGATCCAATGTTACCATGTTTAAAGGCAAATAAATTATTCTATTCTATTCTATTTAAAAGAAAACGTTCAAGCACCTCTCGCAGGTACAATAGATATAAGAAATACTATACAGGAGCATTGCTCTAGTCAGTTGTGAGTAACGAGCGCTCGTACTACGTCAGATTCATGTTCACATGCACAATTGGACCGAGCATATTTGCTTCCATAACTATTTTGCTCTGCGATCGCGAATATAAAGTTGTAATAAGCAATATTATAGCATATAATACTCGTATACTAGTCATTAGTTGCTGAATAGTACTTTTTTATACAATTAAGGTGGCAGACAAGCACACGGCCCACTTAGATTATTCCACACAATAAGTTTGAGATAACACCTTCTGAGTTTCAATGATTGCCAGAACAGAAATAGCTCAAAAAATAAATTAAGTATGGTTTGGCTCTCACATGACTTCCTTAGTAACCAATTTTGGCCAACAATTTACGTGTGTACAAAAAAGACATTAGTCTTTTTTTGGCCACACCTACTTTTTATATAGTCATAATGTAATGGGGTTCAAGCCTTTTAGTAAAGGGCTGAGGTCACTATTCTTTTGCTTCTCGAACATAATATCATTGGGTCTTTGCAAACGGCACTCTTTCATTAACAAGCAAAAAGGAGCAATATTATGAGTTCTTTTGAAATTTTTATACAGAAAAATATTTAAGTATTCATTTAGGATATACCTATAGTTTTTCATAACTTTACCTAACCCGTGTATCATTACAATGAAGATGTTGTATAAACAAACTCAAGACGGGCAAACAATTACAGTGAGATATTGAGATAATTTTAAAGCAATTAGTTTGCTAAACTAAACAAATTATAATAAATTGGAAAAAGCGAAATCAATTCTCGGGCGGGACTCGAACCCGCGATCTTTCCCTTACAGGGGGAACGTGCATACACGCAAAGACACCGTTTCATTTTACGTAGGTACTATGTGTGAATAGAAAGTGGCAGTACTATTGAACTTTCAGGAGGAAGTTGCAGGGTTACCTCTGACAGAATAAAACAGTGGTCAGAGCGTTCCCCCTGTAAGGGAAAGATCGCGGGTTCGAGTCCCGCCCGAGAATTGATTTCGCTTTTTCCAATTTATTATAATTTGTACAGTGAGATACTAAAGTTTATTGGATATCATAATTTGAAAACACTTATAATAGAAAATTTACATATTCATATCAAGTCTATAATATAATCTTGACAGCTATTATATGAGAGCACAATTTTGCCTGAATTGAATATAATAGTTGGATAAATAATATATTATGTTGCTGTGGAACGAAGTAATACTATAACGTTATTATAAAAAAAGGGACCAGGCTTCAATGAAGCTAAGTTTGGTAACCACACAGTGAAGTATTATGCTGTAAAAGTTCAATGAACGTCAAACTTTTATAACATTTATACGGTATTTTTGAAACCATGGAAAAAATATATATCTATCAATCAATATTAGCCGGTCCTCCACCTTCCGTATCGAGTCCGTCTCGGTCACCTTGTTCAGGTCGTCAGTCAACCTGGTTAGGGTGCAATTTTCGATTGCCTTCTCATGGTCTCCACTCTAGGATGCGTTTGCTTCAACAGTTGGTCCTTCGACATAATATGTGGCCAGCCCATTACCACTACAGCACGCATAGTCTGCAATGTCGGTAACATTAGTTCTTTGTCGATTGACCTCGTTGCGAATTCTATCCTTCAAAGAGACTCAAAGCATAGCTCGCTCCATATCACGGTATGAAAATATTATTTTTTGCGGTGAATATTAAAAGCATTCAAATACAAGCTGCTGAATAATTCAAACCATAAAATTATAATCGTAGGCTTGGGTAACATAAAAAGTACTTACTAACGATTATGAATATCTAATGAAGTCGTGCATCTGATATTTATTGGTGCTTGAAGTGATCGTAGAATTTTAATTTGCTTTATTGAATAACTCAAAATCTTGTAATGATTTTTAAGTACAAATGCGGTGTGAATGTTTAGTTATTGCTCCACACACCATGCCACCCGCCCACCTGCTAACGTGTGCTGCAAGTCCCTATACGTCGAGAACGCAATCCAGGTATGAACACATTGGAAAAATAATATTTGAGAGTAGAAGCGCCATCGATTCGACAGAAAAAGAAGTAGGTACAAATACCCTGAGAAGTAAATGTACACATTTCAATTTACCGATTACCTTAGCTCTCAGACCTTGTACAAAATATTAACTTTTTCTCAAATACTAATTGTAATGTTATTTATTAGTTTACCAAATTAAAGCTTAGTGTAACCTACCAATTTCTGTGAGAATTTTTAATTAATAAAGTAAATAAACTTTACATTTTCCTACTTACATCAAAGTTTTAACCTATTCAAAATCTATGCATACATTTTGACGAATACGAAAATGATTCTGTCAACCCATCAAATACCACTTTCTCAAAATGGCTCGAAACTATATTACAACTGTAATAGTCGTAACATTAACTAATCCTTAAGCTTGATTGGGGGCAAATGAGCCGTCGATCCCAATAGATGACAGTTGACCAGACAGATTGTAATCAACCCCTAACCTCAGTCCTCTGTCAACTTAGTTGGAAACAAATTCTAAATACTTGAGCCGTATCGTATTTTGCATGATTAACATTCTTGTAATAGATTATTGGAAGACTAAATCCAATTTCAAATGTATTAACTGGTTACAATTTAATTTTAATAATCAAATTGTTTACAGAATATAAATTACGTATTCTGTTCACCAAATTAGTTTGTCAAAGTAATTTTGATTTTGATATAGGTTGATGGAATATTATCAATAATTGTGATATAGATTTTTGAATTGGCTTTCTATAAATCTGTATTTACCTCATTTAGTTCTGGAGGACACGAAAGACTGGTTTAGTAATGTAACAGTAATTATACTAATTGTGCTGTGGCTACTGTTCGACAGCTGTACTGTTATTACAAATTGATCACTGATCCGATCAGCTCGCGCAGGTACTAATTAAGTTTATATTGGCAGCGAATTTTTGTGATTGCAAAATTCGAAAAGTGATTTATGAATTGATTTTCAATTGTAACAGGTTTTGAGGTTTGAATTTTGGGGAGATCAATAAATAATATTAGTCTAATAATAGTTGGTATTCTAAAGTATGTACGAGGACTAAAAACTGCTGTAAATTGTACTACTTTTATCTAAGTCATATTTATTTAATTAATATTAGTAATGGTAGCAGCATGGCCTAACCGTTCTAGATGAAATTTGGGATCAAGATAGACTTTTTAAAGGGATAGGAAGGCCCATAGGATTTTTATCCTGGGAATGAGTTTTTACACATCGTGGGACAGGAACAGTATTACACACGTGTGAAGGAGTCGCGAGCCGCAGTGATTATTAAATATTTTAGTAATTTATATATCTTTGCAATCACATTATGTAGAAGCATTAAAAAAAAAATCCTTTCACCCTTTTATAAAATATCAACCATCTCACGAATTTATCTCTGCAGATATGAATTTCAAAGAACTTGGACGTGGGCCTAAGCCTAAGCCATTTCAATCGTCATCCTTTTAACTTACTTTATCCCAACAGTTTGTTTTCCCTGACAAGGTCGTGTCAACAAAACGGGAGGCCGCCGAAGGGACGAGGGTCAACCGTTACACGTACCCCACTTCTCCTTCCCTTTTAACGCAGTCAATTTTAAGTCAGCGTTTAAGTAGAATCTTATCACATCAACCTTTTCATGCAGGATCCAGATGTGAGATTCTAAGAAAACATTTCTGGATAATTAGATTATGCTTTGGTTCTTATATATTAAATTCAAAAGGCTACATAGTTCAGTGGGCTATATAGTGTCAAAGTGTATTGGGCACTACAAAGAATCTCGTAGTACAGGTCTACCTTACCTGCAAGTTAGTACAGTCAGCATCAGATTTCGATCAGATCGATCTTGACTGTCAGGGTGCTCAATAGATCTTTTTGAGTACTTAGCTAGTGAAAATCAATCTGATGCTAACTATACATCTACTGGTTCGCGGATAAGGTTATGAAGCAGATTCTGCTCTTGAGATTTGGCAATTAGACCGCAGTTACTTTCAAAAAACCCAAGATAAACCGTTCATTGAACGGAGAAGTAGGAAAGTGAACCCCGAGCACCAAAGTGTAAGCTTAGATGCAATTGGATTTGATGATATAAAACTTTACCTCTATTTATACTATGACTTTACACTGTATAAATGAATATGAAATATAAAAGGGATCGACAAACCTGAAAATCGTACAAATTATTTTTGAGTTTATTTCTCCGACACATGTTCACTAAGAATATTTTTAGGTAAATATAAAAAGAAAATCCAAGTTGAATTCATTTTTCTATTTCTTTCATAAAGAACATGCCATTTGAAAATGGAATTGCAAAGTAAATTGTCTCGCCATTATTAAATCCTTCAAGACGAAGGTTCAAAGCAGTGTCCGATTTAATTTTTCATATAGCGGTTGAAAAATGAAATCCTATAACGCGAACCAAAATTTCATTTGGTCACAATACGAAGCAATACAGAGTGTCATCCGACAGAAGTTGCACATCATAAACCTTATACAAAGGTAACAATAGACTTACTGTCACACCCTTCACAAAGGGTTCAGATACAATGAAAAGAAATAAAGCGATGCCAACACTAAGTTTATCTTCAGTGAGAAAATTACTTGGGAAGGCACCTACTTAACGGAGGGGTATTGTGACTTTGTTTTGCGTGCCATTGTCCGGGAGTATCAGTCTTTTTGTTACAATGTATAATATTTGAATACATTGCCAAGTTTATTTTGATGTAAAAAGTAATTACTTAGTCAGAAAGAAAAATAGTGCGATATACGCCTTTTTTACCATTTTATTGCTGTCTCCTTTTCTGTGTTTAAACAGGTTTTCTTTTCTCTAGAGTGTCGTGTACAAAGTCTTTGTACTACTTTGTGCTATCCAATAGTAAAAGAAGTTAAACGTTGTTGTGTAGCAAAAAACAGATTAATGAAATTATCGTATAATTTAATTATCCTCCTCCTTATCGAAACCGTATTAGTTATTTCATTATATAAATTTATTTGACAGGTTTCTTAGTCGAAGTTAATTCCTCAAATGACTTCATAACATACCTAGATAGATACGTACCTATGTATACAAATAGAATTTACTAGCCTTCCGCCTGCGGCTCCGCCCGCGTGCATCTCGGTTAACGCGACCTTTGCTCATATCTTCGGTTCTACTCAACCGATTGCAATCAAACAAACGTAAGATTTTAAGTCTGAGTAAACCCTTTCTAACAAAAAAAACCGCATTAAAATCCGTCCAGTATTTTTTGCGTCCATCTCGGACAAACAGACAAACAGACAGGAAATTCAAAAAAAAATATTTTCGTGTTCAGTATCGTTAACATAACATAACCCAAGTATTTTTTTTAAATATCTCCAATGTACAGACACGACCACTTAATAATTATATAATAGTATAGATAGATGTACCTATTTTTTTACTTACCTAGTACAATATACTACATTAACTCTTTACTGTATCAGTCGTACCTATTGTTTATTGTGGATACAATAAAATAAAAATGTACATTTTATAGACGAAATGTACAATGGGATGAATATTACTAAAACTCATTTTATACTGTTCATAAATCTACTACATAATAAATATTGTCACTATTTAAAAAATTGATAACGTACAAGTATTTATACATAGTCTAGTTTACGCTTTGCTGTTATATAGTAGTGTAATTACTTTAGTAGAAAAAAGTAATTCTACGAAGATCAAGTCGTTGCATAATAAAAAAAATACTAGAACACTGACAACTTTGTAGACATTCGCACTAAGAAGCTTGTCGTAAATTGCAACTACTAGTTAACTTTTTCTAGTCCCTGTTGGGGTCATTTAGTACTTTCTCAGTAATATGACTGATAATGCTGTTATGTTTAATTAAAATCCATGTCAGGAAAGATATTTCACCATTTAGATGTCAATAGAAAACAGTTCAGCGACTACAATATGGGGTTCTTCAAGAAGGGCATTAGAAGGTTTCTTCAGGTTCGGCAGCACGAGTGTGACGCCCCTGGTGTTGCATACGTCTATAGGCTACGGTAACGACTTTCCAACAGGTGGGCCATGTGCTTGTCTGCCACCTAAGTGGAATAAAAAAAAAGTTCATCTAGAACTGCACTCCATTTGGTCAGATACTTAACTAAAGGTTAAGTTAAAAAATTTTATGTGTCAGACAAACACAATTATTAAACAAATAGACTACTGCTTAAATTAGTGGTTCGGTTTCGATTTTTATTTCCAAATTTAGTTTTACACGAAAGGGGATTAATAAACTGAGTGTTTAAATAAAATATATTAAAAGATTGTTTACTTTTAATTAAGTAGGTACCTACCTAACCGTATGGATTGTAGACTTCGTGCAACTATTCTGAATTTTAAAGTATAGGAATGAGCGGGCTTTTTCTCAGGATGGGCGGTGACGTTTCGAACCAGTGTGACTCATTTGCTAAACTAATCTTTACTTTTTCAAGTTGACGTTTTGTAAGTGCCGTTATAACGGTATATATAAAATAAGTGATTTTTGACTTTGACTTTCTTGCCCTCGATTCGCATAATATGAACTTTTATACAATATTTTCAACAATAGAAATATCATGGCTCCAAAATTCCGTCAAAGAAGATACGTCAAAGATTCGTTACATAGAATACTGTAAAACCACCAGATTAAAATGAAAAAGGCCCGTTGATTAGTCTATAAGAGGATGCTTAAATATCCCCGAAATTAATATCAAATATTTACAAAAAAATATAATGATGGCTCCAGAAAAAGGCCTACCCTTTTTAATTGCGAACGTAAAAATCCCTGGCTATGAATAATTAGTATTCGTCATAAAGCTTCATCAAAAACGTAGAAAATTACGCGCCATAAGAACGGTTATCCTGTGTAACGAAGATTAATTTGGTTCTGTACAAAATCGATTTTTAATTTAACATTTGATGTATTACTGTTAGCAATTAGTTTTAGATAACACCTGTAAGATTTTAGGTATCAAGTTATCGGGGTCAACGACAGAGTATTTACACGTTCAGTCTGCAGCCTGTTTTCCGTAGCCCAGATATACCTAGGAAGGATGGCTCTAAGAACTCAGTAACATTACTCACCTGACAGACACCAGGTGGCCTTCTCGTGAGATACGGATGAGAGAGAAGGCGGCAGCCTTCATTTCCGTGATATCGCAAATAAAATGCAAGAGAGCCGCCTTGGCTGGTGTGGTCACGTCCTACAGAAACCGCCAGGCTGCGTGGCCAAAACCAAATGCCTGGCAGTGGCGCCCCCGCCGGGTGCAGATTGAAGAAGTAGACCAAAAAAGTCCTAGCTGAACGTCGTGAAGAGTGATATGCGTGCCAATGATCTCACTACTACGGACGCCCCATTTCGTGTGAAGTAGAGAAGGAAGAGCCGGAATGCTGACCTTGAACTCCGAGTTCACCTTGGCCTTGGATGCAAACAGGAAAATACGTATTCATGAGGATGATGACGGATGAAAGTAAACTCATCATCGACTGTCTTCATGGGTCAAATTTTCAAAAAATTTCAAATTGAAGTTTTTGAAACGAAGTCACGTAATTTCAGTTCGAATATAATGGATACAGATTAAGTAGCGGACGTCGTTATTCAGCCGTATACCAGCTTACAGGTGAGGCTAGCCTTGCCCTAAAGAATATCTTAATAGGGTCTTATGGACCCCTCCCCGTATTGTGATATAAATTATGAGCATACTAATTTTATTCAGACACAGACTTAATGGTGTTTGAAATTAGTAAGTTAAAGTTTAAGTTGTGGTTCCTTTAAATTCGGAACAATTTCTCAAGTTATACCTACTTCTCCTATATACCAACAACTACCCCGCGGCTTTATTACATACATTTGGGCTAAACATTGTTTAAACCCTTCCAAAGGCAGCATGTAAAATACTAGTACTTCAAGAGATAAAGGTATCCTTTGTATATATTTCCGGTATATAAATTATAATTGTTAGTAAATGTATTGTGTCTGAATACAGGAGGTTATTAAATTCTTAGGTAAATATAAATGGTTCGAAGAAAAAAATATTTTTTTTATTTCGTGTCTATTTAAAAAGGTCGTCAGATTTTGAATCTGACCAAGACTCAAAAACTGACGTACGTTAGATTGCAATAGGTTGATTAGAACCGAATATATGATCAAATTAGATTCATTATGTTTGCGATAATCGACAAACACGCGGGCGCAGCCGCGAGCATCAGCTAGTAAGTTATACAAAGAAATAATATAATTTGCCAGTACCTAATAGTTTTCTATAGAAATAAGTTTTAATAACACCGTAATGACTTTTATACGATATAATCAGATTTCTCGTCACGCGCCGATAAATAGACTTTTGTAAAAGTTCCACAAGATTCCAGCCAAAATCGTTTATACGCGTTAAGAAGCGGTAAACGATGTTATATTATATTTTGTTTCGTTGACTAATTCTGTTTAGCTAAGTTATTTGTTAAAAGTTATTATATTCGTTTTTGGTTTCTAATTTGGCTATTTCTGAGATACAGTCAAGATCTCCGGAGTAAAACATACCTCATCTGCAAGTCGGTACACCAGGTACACGACGAACTGCTACTTGACGGACGAGGCTCTGGCGTAGGTATTCTTCTCGGGGATAAATTTTTAGATACCAGTCACTTCCATAAAATCCGTATTAGTCAAATCAAAAAGAGAAGAAGATTCAGATTCAGATTCAGATTCAGATTAAATTTATTTGCAAGAATATGGTACAAAAGGTGTTACAATAATTATTACAATGCATATTTCTACATACTCTGCCATAAGCGGCGTGCAAATTATTTTTACATCAATATTATAATTTAAGTTGTATTGAATGATATAATTTTTATTATTACAAATGTCAATGTCACCAATATCGATAAATCAATTAAAATAAAATATGTAAAATTAAATATAATTGTCATAACAAATTCAAGCAATGTCAACAGAATAGTAATGTCACTAATATCGAAAAATTGATTCAAATAAATTATGTCAAAGTAAATAATATAAAATTAAATTAAATAAAAATTAAATAGAATTTTATTATTATTATAAATAAAAAGCAGTTTCAATAGAATAGTAATGTCACCAATATCGATAAGTCAATTCAAATAAATTATGTCCATATAAATAATGTAAAATTAAATAAAAATTAAGTCAGAAATCGGATTAGCTATGTACTTTTTTCATTTAGATACTCTTCTATTGAATAGTAAGCTTTATTCAACAAAAATTCTTGTAATTGTTTTTTGAGCATTTGTAGGTTTTTACAAGATTTAATAGCTTTAGGCAGTTTATTATAAATCTTAGGTGCCATTACAAATATACTTTTATGTAGTAGGGCTGTTTTAGATGGGATCAAGCATAGCCTGTCAGACCTGCGACTGCTGGTTATTACAGAGAATTTCTCCCAGTTCTGTTTAACAAATATAACTGTCTCAAATATGTACATACATGGCATCGTCAGTATCTTCAGGCTAATAAAATACGGTTTACATGTATCAGTAATTCCAATCTTATATATAGCTCTAATACAACGCTTTTGAGCTTTGAAAACTAAATCTTTACCAGTTGCATTGCCCCAAAATATGATTCCATACCTCAAAGTAGAAGCAACCAGTCCAAAGTATGCTGTAAGTACTGTATCCCTGTTCACGGTTTTACCAAGCATATATAGTGCATATGCATATTGATGTATTTTATTACTCACCATTTCGATCTGAACATTCCACTGTAGAGTACTTTCGATTTGTAGGCCTAAAAACCTAGTCACTTTAATGTCATTTATCTTTTTATTGTCATATTGTATTTCTAAATTTGTTTTGTTTACCCTTTGGTTAAAATCCATTAAATTTGTTTTATCTAAATTAATTTTGAGATTGTGTACCTCCAGCCAGTTAATCAAAGAACTAATATTTTTGTTGATTTCTGAAACAGTGGTATCAAGATTATCACTATTGAAAACCACTGTACTATCATCGGCGTACATAGTCATTGGGAATGGTGTGGCTGATGGGAAGTCATTAATATAAATAATGAACAGAAGTGGCCCAAGTATACTTCCCTGTGGCACTCCGTAACGTATGGTTCTTGCGTCCGACTTGTACGAAATTTCAGTCTTATTTTTATGACATATTTTATTAATTACTGTTATTTGTTTGCGATTTTCAAGATACGACTTGAGTAAACTTGACAAATTCCCACGAATACCATAGGCATTTAATTTGTCAATTAATATCTTATGGTCTACATAATCAAACGCTTTTGTCATGTCCATATATAGTGCCTGAACTGGCAGTTTTTTGTCCATTCTAGAGATAATTATATTTAGAAAGTCATATATGGCAACATTGATACTTTTGTTTTTTCTGAATCCTTTTTGGTTATCTGTAAACAGGTTGTATTTCTCAAAGTAATTATTAATACTGTTATGGATGACCTTTTCGAAGATCTTAGAAAACACCGGTACTAGAGCTATTGGTCTATAAGAAGTCATGTTTTCTTTATCCTCTTTTTTAAAAAGTGGTTTAATGAGAGACAGCTTTAGCCTGTCAGGAAAAATACCTTGTGTGATACAATTATTAATAAGATGACTTAGCACGGGAGCAATGATGGTAGACACGCTTTTTACAATCCTTGTACTAATGCCATCATATCCCGTGCTAGCTGTGTTTTTCAAATTCATTATTATTTTATGTATCTCTTGGGGCATAGTAGGCAACATGAACATTGATGATAGTTTAGAGGAAAGGCAAGATTGCCGACTGTTCGTGGTGTTCGTGGAGGTGGAGGGTGTCACCAGATCGGCATAAAAATTGTTAAAGGCTTGCGCAATTTCCTTTGGATCAGTCAACATGTGGTTATTTAATTTAATACGTTCAATGTTCTCATTGGGCAAATTAATTTTATTTTTATTTATTATTTGCCATGTAGCTTTACACTTATTTTTTGCAAGGTGTAAAGCGTTGATATTTTGTGACCGTTGTGTAAATTGAATTATCTTCTTAAGTCTAGCAGATAAAGCTTTAAAATTGCATCGATTTTCCCTATTTGGATGTTGTCTATATTTCCATAGTTGTTGACGCTTTCTTTTACAGCATTTTCTAATTCCATGACTTATCCATTTGGATTTTTTTCTGGTAGATTTTTTTGCTCTAACATTTGGAAAACACAGATCATAAAATAAAGTGAAAGTATCATGAAAAAAGTTAAAAGCATCATTTGGATTTGTCTCCTCATATACATCCTTGAACTTAAGGCTTTGTAGGCACTCAATGAATTTTTCTATGTTTTCCTTAGATAAGTCACGTCTGAATGTAAACCAGTGATCAAATCTACAAGTTTTAGCCACAGGACACTGTAACAACTGGGCTGTGTGATCTGAAACAGCTAGTTCCAGAACCTCGCTTTTACATCCACGTATATTATGCAGAAAGTTGTCAATACACGTGCCGCTAGATAAACGTGTTGGCACATCTATTGCACACTTTAAATTAAAACCCATTATTAATTGCTTGAATTGCCGTGAAAATGTAGTTTTTTTTAGAATGTCAACATTAAAGTCGCCGCATACGATACATTTTTTATTATTTTTAAGTGCAATTAATTTAAGTATATTATCTAAATTATTTATAAAAATGTCAAATTTAGTACTAGCGTCTCTATTTTGCGGGTTTCTGTATACACATACAACGATAATATTATGCTCAGTAAGTTCTATTCCACAACATTCAACAATATTGGATACACTATAATTTAGTATATTTTCAATAACTCTGTATTTTAGACCAGTTCTAACCATAATACAGGAACCTCCATCTCTAGACTTCCTTGTAAAGTATGTGGCCATTTTGTAATTAGGAATATGCAGCAAACTGACGTCGGACACCTTCATATTATGCTCACAAAAACACAGAACATCAATATTCCTACCCTTATTTCGTAAATTCTCCAAACACAATGTAAACATATCAGACTTACTTATTAGACCATCTATATTTTGGTGCAATACAATGATACTATTATACACGAAAAAGCTGATCAGGTATTGAGTAGTCTCCTATAGGTTTGTTATTATATGAAGATTGTTTTTCTGTAGATGTCAACTCATAAGAGTAAGTTGAGTTTACATCAACTAAAATATTATCTCGGATCCTCTTATATATATCTCGGATGCCGTATTTATTAATTTTACCAGTACTATATGAAAACATGTCGTGAGTTAGTGTAAGGTTACTGTCAAAGAAATATCCATAGTCATTATTTTGTATATCCAAAGATAACATACCATTAAACATTTCCACTCTATAGTTATACATTAGAGCACCTTTTATATAAGTGGGTGCACAGATTATTTTGTTGGTGTGATTAATTTTTTTGAAGGAATGTTTTATCGTATTTATTAATTCTATCATATGGGTTTCCTTCTTGAGGTCATTTTCTCCCAGAATAATGATGCAGTAGTCATTCATAGTGAAATCTCTCAATTTGTCTTTTATGTCACATAAGCGATCCTTTATGTTGGAATTTGTCATTTTGTAGTGACAATATTCAAATTGATTTTCACTAAAAACATCTTCGATTGTCGATAAATGGGTTTTTATATTGCTACTACTAATGATACATAATTTACTTATCTGATGTTGTGTCTTTTTCATTTTGGAGTTTTGTAACTTGGAGTGTAAACAACGTGATCGCTCATTTATAGTAGTAGATATTTTTCGCTTGGCAGGAGTTTGTGTCGGGTTTTCGTTGTCGGTCTGAGTACTTTTGCTGTGCACGCTGGTGGCTATGATATCCGCGTTTTGTAGTGTATCCGGAGGAAACGGAACTACAAACGGACCACAGGACGGGGATATAATTTGGCGAGGTGTTTTCTTAAAGCGTTTCAGAGGCGTAGTACTTATCCTCTCTGGTGTTTTACATATTGTCTTGTAAGCATTGATGGTCTTCAAGCTACTTTCTAGTTCCATTTTTAAGCGTAGATTCTCACTGCTCAAGTTCTCAATTTCAAGGTGAGCACTCATTAATTGCATTGACAGTGTTTTTACTTGGTCATTAAGATTTAGTATACTGTCATTATTATCTGTGAAATTATCAGGTATACTCAACATAGTAGAATTCAACATTGTTCTACTGGTATTATTCGTCAAATGGACGAAGTCGTCATCCATCGAGTTTGTTCTGCGAAGTCGCCGATAAGTGATATTATTATTATCCATTCTTTTGTTCTAAATGTAGAAACACACAGTAGTTGTAATAAATAGTAGCGCCACCTATCCACTACTTATGTACACAAATTGTTAAGTGTTGGTCGCTATAATATATTTTGAGATTTCAAAGTTAATATTTAATTTTATAAATATTCAAAAACAGAAATCCTGCTCCGCTGAGATTTGAACTTCAGGCGCTTGCGTACAAGTAATGCGCTTTACCGCTGCACCACGGGATCGTTAATCACTTAGTGCGAATTTTTGCTTCTCTAGACAAATCTTGCATTATTGTCTTATATCGGAGTTTGATATATGACTCATGGGAATGGAATTTTTTCTAAGATTCCAGTCTCCTTCACTTTCTGTATTGGTTTATTTGCACAAAATATAACTTGTTTTGCACTGTATTAACACTTTGGATATTGATTACTTATTGATATATTACTTTATTTCATACTTTTGTGATTTATAATTATATTATTTAGTTTTATTTGAGTTTTAAGTACATACTATCACTACATTTAAAGTTTTGCACTGATCACTTCGCAATTATTGCAGCAGACGTTGGAATAGTGTTTGCACTCTTGTATTGGGCTACACGACACAGATTAATAGCATAGAAAATTCGTTTTGGTGTTTGTGTTAATTTAAATAATAAAATATTCGCGGAGCACTTTTTCGGAGATATTCACTTGACAGCGCCATCTGTCGGACGAAGTCGGAGAAGAAGTAAGTATACTAGGAGTTCCACGAAGAAATCTTCGAACGCTCGGATAATCCCGATAGCAAACACTAAAGCAACATTTTCTGCGCAAACAGTAAATGCTGCTTTTTTACGCTGCAAATGCTGTCTCAATCTCTATATCTCTTGTCAAAAAGTATTTTTCTTGGAAATTTGCTGTATGCGCGCAGCAACTGTTGCTTAATGTGTGAGTTCCTTAAGATGACAACGATTCCTTTTTCTTTATTAAGAGTATACCGAAGAATAAAGATGATTAAATTTTATTAAGTCCCCTTTGGCAGAAGATAGAAAACAAAATATACCGTTTTGTGAGGTTTCTTTTAATTGACCCATTAAAAAGTTGTTCAAAACTGCAATCCACGTAGACAGATTTCTTACAAACTCGAGACAATAGAATTTTATGAGCTCAGGTTACGTCCGTGGGGCAATTCCCCTGATCTTTATCATCTAGCTTCAACTTCACCCTAGAAAAGATTTACCCCACAGAAAAGAACATAACTTATTATCTAGCTCAGTCGTTTGTTTTATGATTTTTCGTGTTTTATCGATCTACCTTCGATATCCTGCCTCTCTGCCTCTGTGGCGTAGCGGTAGTGAACGCGGCTGCTACGCAGGAGGCGCGGGTTCGATCCCCGCTCAGTACAAATATTTGTATGCATGAATATGAATATTTGCATTGGTCTGGTTGTTTTCTATGTATAATATTTATGTATTGACAAAAAAAAAGTATCTATGTATGTTTATCCGCATTCTAGAACCCATAACACAAGCTAGTTAAGCTATGCTTACTTTGGATCTAGATAGCGTTGTGTAGATTGTCGTACAATATTTATTTATTTATTGTTCTCAGTTTTCAAATGATTTTTAACAGCAGACCGACTTTAGTTTAAAAAATAAGTAGTACCTACTTAGTCTTACTATTATGAACTGAGGGCCTATTTAATTCTCGCAATAAAAATCATTTAATTTCAATTTGACAAAATGTTAAAAAGGATATTCTCGTTACTTATTTTTCAAGGGTGAATATTTAAATTGTGATCCTTTAAGATCGAGACTGAATTCGAACATTTTTTTATTTCGAAAACTGACTCTCAGACTACATTTTTAAATCATCATCACTCCATTTGCCTTTCCTGGGCCCGGTTTAATTTCCATTTCCATCACATCAACGTTTATTTTTATTTTTTACAAAAGAATAATAGCAACCGAAGTTACTAATATTCCCTTTATCCACTCTTTTCCCTTCTCTCATTTTAAAATTCCTAGTCAAAAATGGCTTTTTATTCATAAGACAGCATTATTCGCATGAAATCTGTAAATCTGGAAACTGAAATAGCTACGTACAAATGCCATCACCTATAATTTTAAATGTAAAGTATCTTAATATTAAACATTCTGTAGCAAAGGCGTTTCAGTCCAAAATATATTCTTAAAATCAACAAACGAATTCAATTTCGACTTTAGCTGTTTAGGTACAAAGTTCAATATTGGTTTTTTCATCAAGGGGTTGAGCAGAGCGGGTGATTATGTAAATAATGCTGTAATGACATCATCATGGGTCATGTCGTTTGCCTTGATGCGAGGAAGCGATATAATAAAATCTGAAATGTGTTCGTTCACTCTGATGAACATTAATTTCGTTCAACAGTCTTCTTGGTATAAAAAAACTGTTATGCGGATTTAGTGAACAATGTCTGGATCTTAGTGAAGGAAGCATTTGTCTAATGACTGTCCTTGTTGATAATGGCACGCATTAAGATAATACTGGGCGTTTTAAGTTTTATTTTACAGATCTTAACAGGAAAGAAATGTGGAGATATTTAAATGGAGGCAATGATAAAATCTTGCTGTGGTTTTCCCAAGCGACTACAATATGAGGTCCTTCAAGAAGGGCATCAGAAGGTTTACTTGTCGGCAGCACGAGTATGATGCAGTGGACCGTAATAATAACTAAGAACTGAATGTTCAAAATGCTGAATTAAACAGAAAAGTGTAATATTTAATTATTCTAATTACACATAATAGTCTACTTAATACTTTGTTTTCGAAATAGTAATTTAGGATTTAATTATAAACCTTTTTTTGTGAAGCAGCACGCAGGCAAACAATAGTTGATGATGGTAAATTAAACAATTGATATGCTTTTATTTATTTTTTTACATATAAATATAATAATAATAATATTATAAGTACCTTAGTACTCTTTCTGCGGTACCATCACGGTCAGAGTAGGTACATTATTCTTAGCGTGCTTGTTATACTAGAAGGGTCAAGCAGAGAAACTACACCTATATTTCCCCACCTATCCCATGCAATAAGGAATACAGCCTATTGAAATTCACCAGTTTCTTTTTATCAACCTAAGCATAGAGTCTAATAGTAAATACTACCCAGGACACTGAGTCTGGGCTGTAGCATAAATTAATATAAACTATTGGATAGACATAGTCCTTAGTCACTTCATTGACGCGGAACCCACAGGAAGTAAAGAGACGGATTGACCCTTGTATTCTAATCCACTGGGAAAAAATAAATACAATACAAAATTGAAATAAAATAGATTACGCATTTATCAGTAAAATACATTCCTATATTTTGCAGAAACGGAACAAATTAATTAAAAAATCATCATTCACCGTTGATGTTTTATTAATTCGATATAATGGTATCGTTGAGTCAACAGAGCCGTCCACACAATGATTCATCAAAATATATGATTGATGTGTCCTGTAAATATCGTTCCCACTTGCTCTTATTTACCTATGTCGTTTAAAGGACGAACCTTGTGAATATCAATTTGTGGGAACGAGTGATTATTATTATATGATTAATTTTTCTGAATCTGTGTTGAAATTTTCGATTTTTTTAATTAAAAGTTGCGCAGCGGTTGCGTAGTACTATTACTTATTTTGTGGTAGCGGGCAATGGAATGGAGTGAGGTGTGCATGGAGTTTTAAGAACTATAATTACTGGCTGAAGTGGTTATGGGCTGGCCACATCTATCGAAGAACCGATGGCCTTTGGAGCAAATGAACCCTAGAGTGGAGACAGCGAATTGGCAAACCAAGGTGCAACTGCCAGATGGAGTGAAGTGAACCGAGCCGAACTCTTGCTATTCTTCCTGAGGTACTGAATTAAAAATACTATTCTGTGGTACTATAGGTACTATTGATCCAATAAAGGATGTTATTAACATTTTATCAACATACATAACCTGTCTGTATGTCTATCTGTTAGGCTTTTACGCCTGAACCACTGAACAGATTTTGCCAAAATTTTAAACAGGAATTGGTAGATTGAACTTTGGTTGAAAAGCTCACGTTTGACAATTATCTCTGCTGTTGGTAAGTGACGATGTGGTCGACGGTGGAGCACTAGATCATAATAGGCTATGTTCGGTGGTGATAACCAACGTCACGTGGCCTGGATAGAGCCACGGGCAACACTGAGTTAAATATATTTATTTGTAGAGTTTACTTCACAAATTATTTAGATATCCATACGAAAAGTACTCAACATTAAATTGAGCACTGTTATAGATTTTTTTAATTTAAAATTTAAACGCTACTAACCACAATACGTATGGAAATTCACCATTGTTCTTTATATAAAATTCGAAAGTATTTATACCGAAATGAGAATAGCGAGCGAACAGCAATTTTATTTGCAAAATTAACACGTATTTCTACATTATAGGATCATTTGTTCTCGTTACATTACATAGCACTTTTCTATAACGAGGCCGGCCTATTGAAAGGGTGGTGGCCGGAACCTATCGGGGGTTAGGATTGTTTCTATTGAGGGATCACCTCATGAAAACATTTTTTGCTATTTTTCGACCTAAATAAAGAAGTTGCTATTCATGTAATGGTAGAACCATGTTTATTCATGAATCTTCTGACTCGGAAACCACTTAATCATCACTCTCTGATCCTTTTCCCAAATTCAGTTGCGGTCGGCTTTCAAGTCTAAGTACCTAACTATGAAACAACTGCCATCTAACCTCCACAACTAATTGGCGATTTCTAAGTTCTGTAGTTGAACCAGTCGGACTTCAGCGTGATCCATCCTAATCGTAGTAACTGTTATTTTTATAAAACTGTTGTTTTACTTATTTTTCGTATCTGGTTCATTCTAACATAACCGCTAACTACGTTGACTTATACGATTGACACTATCATGAATCATGCTTAAAAAGAAATTAACTAAAAGCACATTATTTATTTATTACATAGATAAAACCAATGTAAGTGCACTATAACTTTATTGGAATAAAACGGTACCTAATAGAATATTTCATAATCATCACAAGAAAAACAGATAAATTTATAAAATAATTGCAAGCACGCGATGTTTCGTCAGATTTAGCTACTTACTTCTTTCGATTTAGTATTCTGATTACAATTCTGAACTAGCCGCGATATCGCGAAGATTACATTTCAATCAAAAAATATTCTGTTCGAAGTACGAGCATTTTATAAGGAGCACCATAAACTGGATATAGCGACTAAACTTTTTTTTAAACTACTTAGGTCGCAGACAAGCACACGGCCCTCCTGATGGTAAGAGGTTACCCTGACCTATGGGCGACTGCAACACCAGGGTAGTCACACTCGCGCTGCCGCTCCTGTAAGAACAGAGAGATTCTGTGCCGTCAGCGCAAAAGATATGTAGGACAAAGCCTTTGGTTTTCCCACTGATAGCACAACTTTAGAGTAGCAACTACACAGTTCGTTTGAATTAAGTGCAACGCTTCAACGAGTACGGCAACTAAGTTTCGTAATCAATTGTGAAGTTCACCTTTGGTTCATTTTTAATTGACTTTAAGGAAATAGCAGGTGTTCAATTCGATTGAACGTTCTTTTTTGTTCTACTATATATTTTTTATTATCTTTGCATATCCCCGACAGTAGATAATAGTATTACTTAACATTCGCATTTTATATAAATTTTTCACTATATCTCTCTGCACTTATAGGGTTTGCAGCACGAATGTGACTCCCTGGTGTTGCACTCGTCCATATGCCATGGTAACCACTTTCCATCGGGTGGGACGTGTGCTCGTCTGCGACCTAAGTGGTATTAAAAAAATAATCGTAGGTGAGCTAGATTGTTCACGATATCCTTCCTATAGTCCTTCTGTTACTTACAATATCCTATTAAAAAAAAAACAATGTATTTTTTTATATCTCAGAACCCATGCAGACCTCAAGATTGCACACGAACTTAACATAAAACTATTGTTATGGACTAAGCAGATAGCCTTATATTTCTATTACCAACTAGCTGTCCCGGGGAACTTCGTACCGCCATATTTTTCCCGTTCCCGCTGCACCTATTTTCTCATCCTTTAAACCTTCCCTGGATATTTCAACGAATATTTCAAGACTAAAATTAGCCAAATCGGTTCAGCCGTTCTTGAGTTATAAACTAACAACGAAAAGTGACATTGATTTTTATACATTAGAATAGCATATCCTTTCAGCAGATTTTTTCTCAGTTTTTTATGAAGCATTCGACAATCTATCCCACATAATATAATAATGAGGTGGTTAAGTGCGAAAACACGTGACAGTCCATAAACCACTTGGTGTCGGAGAAATCCAAAGTATTCATAAAAACACCATGAAATATAAATCACGTCGTGACGTATACAGCGTTCTCTTAGCGCCTATTTGTACTGCAAGTATAGTTATCACTCCCTAGTGGGGCCACAACTTGTCGGTAAAAGCCTTTTAAGGAATATACAGTAAGATTGGTTTGTATGCTTGGGTTAAATGCCTTTTTTTTAAATAGGACACATCATTTTTACTTCACCTCGCCTGGTCGTAAGCTGAAGGTGAAGTCTCGGAAAAGAGGGTCACCATTATAGACACGTACCTACCATGTTACAATAGTGGCACTCAGCTTGACGGCCTCATCGGATACTTTTTCACGCCCCGCTTAATTATTGGTAGATTATCAAAAGGCAATTTTTATACAAACAATTCCTAGGTTTATTAGAAGAAACGTTATTAGAAGAAAAGCATGGTACGTGTCTATAATGGTGACCCTCTTTTCAAGACTTTGCCCTCAGCTTACCATCAGGCAAGGCAAATTGACGTGTCCTAAAAAACGTAGAAATTTTGTAAATATCAAAATTAGTTCCCTTCGGCCGTCTACGCAACTGTGTTTCACAACCAGTTGCGACGGAAGAATTTTTTATCTTTGGTGGCAACTGGTTGCGATAGAATTATACATAGAAACAAACAGATTTAATTCATCAGATATTATTTATACACGCAGATATTCGCACTAAGTGCCCGTGCTACGTGCTACTATTACGTTAACCACATATATTATACTGTAATAAACATACAGGATAATGCCGTGTGAACGGGCCCATTTTTCTCAATCTGGGAATCGTACCCGGGACTGGGACGGCTATAGTTATTGCTACCATCACGCCACACAAAACCCTCTTTTGGTTGGTTGGTTGATCGTTTTGAGCCTGAGTTCATGGACGATAGTGAAGGTGGTTGGATGGATATATGAATGGTTGTTCAATTCACAAAACTTAGGTACATAATAAAAAAAAAAATACAAAAACTGGTTGTATGTGTTACTCAATTATGAATAAAACGGCTGAAATAATCTGGATAAAATAAGCACAGAGACAAATAAAAAAACAGTTTATTCGGCAGTCGGTTAATGAAGCTACTTTTTATCCCCGGGTATAAGAAAATGTGAGCAGTAAGAACCGGATCAGTACTTTAAGTCTAACCAAGGACAAAATCTAGCCTGCTGTAAATAGAAGCAGTACCTAGCTTATGCCTATTTAAAGTTTACGTCTCTAGAGTGTCAACGTTGATAAATTATATTATGAAAGTTAATTTACAATATAATTTAACTTTTATGACTTTTGACTTGTTCAGAAGTACGCGCTCGGGATTTATTCTAGAATAGCAAATAAAATTATCAGTGGCATACTAAATAGTAAACAAAACATCAAAAGCAAGCTAAAAAAAGTAAAAGTTTGCAAGACTCCCCTGCCCCCCTAGACAAGAGGCAATTCGTTGCTCGGCGTATCATGGAATAGAATGACAAATGTATAGGATTTGACGTTTTTGACATAAGTTGACGCCTGTCATATACGTCAAATCCCATACATTTGGCATTCTATTCCATCATACGCCGAGCAACGAATTGCCACTTGTCTAGAGGGGCTGCTATTGTCACCTTGTCCGTAGGCCACGATAACCACTTACCATTGGTGGGTAACTCAACAAACAGCAAAACACGACAAGAAATCTACTAAGTTTATGTAGCGTTAATACTTCTGGCATACTTCGAGATAACCTAAAGATATTTAGATCATTATCTTAGTCCACTTGTGATCGTTCGATTGTTCGATTAAGTACAAAAATTAACAAGACCTGATTAACAAACTGCAAACTATGAATAAACTCGCAAATAGAGTCGCTTATATTCAAGTTAATATTCCAATAGTTTTAGAGTTACACAAAAACTCAAGGCCAGTCCTAATCTTCTTTTTGCTCCACTAGCCTAGCTCAAATCACTTGACTTAATCGTGTATGCTGTCGAGATCATCAACTACGGATGTTAGAAACGTTATTATAATCAGAAGACAAGTTCCAATAGTTACAATAACAAAGTGTCGTATCTTCTATATTATCTTCTTTAATTAATATGTATAAAAATCAATTGCTGCTCGTTTGTGTCGCTAAAACTCGACAGCGGCTATGCTGATTTTGGTTGTGAAATATTTGTTGTAATGCAGAGAAGGTTTAAATAGTGAGAAAATGTAAAAAAAAATTGCAAGGACGAACGGATAGGGGAATGGACTTCTACGTGGGTGCAACAGCGGGCATATGTTAGTTTGCAAGAAAAAAAATGACATCATTGCACTATTTCATTAAGATTTGTAAATTATGAGCAAAATATTACAAATAAACAATGTTCCAGAAAACATTACTTATTTCAAGGATATCAAATCATTAACAAATACCTAATATGTTTCCCAAAGTCAAATAAATAAAAACGAAAAACATATTATATACATTTTACAACAGTCACGACCATGTATGACGCAGAATATTTTTTTCTCTCATAAACTTATAACGGGCTATAACTCGATTTACACTAGCACCCAGACAGGAGGCGTAAACAAAGCTATTATATCGTGTCATACAACATTCTATCCAAAACAAATTTAAATAAATCTGTAGCTTTGTTTTTCCGCCATTTTTATAGCACTTTCCGAAGCAGAAATATGATTTATATTGTTGAGAGAAATATTCGAAATACGGATCGTTTTAGTACTTTAGGCGTTGTCGGTGACCTGCTTCTGAATTGCTTTTGGTTTTATTAACTTTATTGTAGAACACTTTCACTGGAGCGAAATGTTTTAGACTTAAATCTGCGAGTTTGAGAGGAAGATTTGGCGAAGGCTTATGGTACAGAAGTCTCAAGGACGTGTTTCTTGATTTGTTGTATTTTATACTGTGGTGAAGAAGTAAAAGTTGAGTTAAGCCAATCTAGAAGGAAATTAGGAGTAGACTGGTTTTTGGGGTGGTGCTCGATGTGCTGTTCGTAAAATCAAGGATAGGTTGAAGATTAATTATTATTTCTATGCGCTGGTAAGACTATAGCATTTTTTTTATTTGTATTTATGTCAATATGCGTACACCCTGCGTAATGCTAATTTGAAATAAAATTTGAATGTAAAAAATTAATAATAATGAGAAAAAATAATTAATTGTACAAATAGTAAATATGAAAGCATAAAGATAAATTTTACACAATTTGCCGTAAGCATTGTTCAGTACGTAAATAAAAAAGAACAAACAAATTAATTGGACTTAATGTCGACAACAATTCTTCAAACGGTACAAAACACAGATCTAATGCTTCTATAAAGGTATAATTAATACACGTTAAATTTTGTGCTATATTTTAAAAACGTTTAACAAATTTGGAATTTTCCTTTTACCTGGTCCTGAAAAACGGCAAGAGAATTTGAGGTCCAATTACAATAATAAAAATAAATTCATTTGCAAACTGTCTTTGAACTTTCCAGCGAAGGTGGAACGAGATAATTGAAGTAAATGCTCAATAACAGCGGGCCCGCTGTTTGGATTTTTGTGCCAGCTACCAGAATGAAACGTATTTAGAAAATCAGTTTAATACGAGAACGTTTACAACTTTTCCATTTCAAATGTATGTTACTCACATGTCTCATATTTGGTTTCTTATTTTGATATCTCGTTGTCATCAATTATTTGGGCATATATACCTACTTTTACCATTTAAAAAATGCCCATGCATAATATTACTACCTCTTCTTCTTCCTCTGTGATAGCAGACTCCAAAAAATTAGTAATTCTTTCCAGGGTAACTGTATACGCTTTTTTAACAAGCTCCCTAATGAAATTAGGTATTTACCTATAAATAAATTTAAAAATGTAAAAAGAGGAAATCGTGCCAAAAAGGCTATTATAAAATACAAGAATATTTAGATGATAAACTAGCTTGGAAATGAGCTGTTCACTCATGCATGCTTCTCAAACAAATGATTGTATTTAGACTAAGTAACTAAGCATTTTTTGTAAATAGACCAAAAAAAAAGCCCGCTGAGTTTCTTGCCGGAGTCTTCTCAGGCCGAGGCCGCGTTTCGAACCGGTGTGGTCCATTTGCTAAGCTAGTCTTTAGTACATATATGTATATTTTTGACGTTTTGTAAGTGCCGTTTTGATGGTCTATACAGAATAAATTATTTTTGACTTTGACTTTGACTTCTTCTTTATCCTAGCGCTAATCCCAGTTGCATCTGAAGCTTACACCTTGGAGTCTGTAATCCCCTTTATCAATTTAACTGCGGATTTGACTGGAATTCGATATTTTCTGTGAAGCGACTGCCATATGACCTCCACAACCCAATGGTGATATTAGGTGACATCGAAGCAGTGCAGGTGGACCAGTTGTTGGACTTTTTAAGGTTCCAACTACCCGTAACGGCTACCATAGATCGAACCCGCGTAGTGGCCGCGTTCACTACCGCCACACCACAGGGCACAGAGGCTGTCGGTCTGCCCATACATAATATTATTATGTGTAATGATCATCATTAGGCTACCGCATAATTTTTTCACCTATAGGATTTCCAAAGCATTAAGAACGGTTACCTATCCTAATCCTACTCGTTACCGCTTATCCACTAGTTTCTTACTTATTTTAATCCATTATTCAGAAATATCCTTGCCATTATTATACAGCAATCAAAAATTTGCATACCTTATACTGAGATTGATGTATTTTGATTCCCAGTATCCAAGTTTTGCCACTCAATATTCTCTTACTAATACTGAAGCAACTCAATTAACGATATTGGAGAATGGCAGACGAACTTTGTACGCTCGCAATTCGTCTGTACGCTCCCTACTAACTCCAAAACTAGTTAGCTAATAGCAGAGATAAATTGCTACTGTGGCGCGAATGTATTTGTATCCGAATGTTGTGTGAAGTTGTCTGAAATTTCTGAAAATGGTTGTAGAAATTTGAAACACTAACTAGGAATTAGTTATGAGGCAGGCACTGTATTAAAGTTATGGCGTTGAAAACAATGGTTTTGTTCATCAGGAAATGATTGATAGATGGAAATAATAAATTTAAAACTAAGACCTAAATAGTAAAACTAACAATGGCGTGAAGTGACTTCTATTATCACTGTCAATTTAGCACGATTTGACAATATTGAAGTGATGGTTGCGGGCTCCTTCGTTTCACAGGATTGTTAGGCTTGTATGGCAACTAATGTAATCACAGTTAAACATGACGTTACACAAAACAGTGACGTGTTTGAACTATTGGTTGGATTAAACCTAATTCCATTTATAGTAGTGCAGAGTCAAAGCGCATTGAAGCGAAATTCTTCGTAACTAAAGAGACCAGTTCGTAGCCGACCACATACAGTATACAGTAGAGGCAGACGATGACGTATCACTGTGACGACACTGTGACTAGGTACTAGTTTCTATGCATTTCTATGAAATACCTTCCGTAACTAGTGACTTGTTATCGGCCCATATTTCATTTATGTTGCGCCGAATCCAAATAATTGGGCAAAAGGCAGGTAAATCTATCAAATTTACTAGTTCATAGAAATATTAATCAAAAACTGAAATTGTCTTTGTAAATGTCACGTGATTATAGTCGTAAATATTCAAAGCCGACCTTCTAGATGTTTTGCACATTTAAGTGAATTTACACGATTTTATTTCAATTTCATATTTGACAGCCTTTGTGGCGTAGCGGTAGAGCGTTCGACTGCTATAAAGGGGGCGCGGGTTTTATTCCCGCTCAGTGCAAATATTAGTATGTGTGAATATGTTATTTGCATTGGTCTGGGTGTTTCTATGTATCATATTTATGTATTTATAAAAACAGTATAGCATCATCATCATCATCATTTCAGCCATAGGAAGTCCACTGCTGGACATAGGTCATCCCTAAAGATCTCCAATAAGACCGGTTGAAAGCGGCTCGCATCCAGCGCATTCTCCAGAAACGAGGAGATCTGTAGAAGAACCAAGATTACCGACATAGCCCAGCGGATTAGCAAGTTGAAGTGGCAGTGGGCAGGGCACATAGCACGGAGGACTGATGAACGATGGGGTCGAAAAGTTCTCGAGTGGAGGCCACGTATCGGCAAGCGCAGCGTAGGACGTCCACCCACAAGGTGGACAGACGACCTTATTAAGGCCGCGGAACAGTAAATATATAGGTATATTTTTTATCCGCATTCTAGATTCCATAACACAAGCTAGTTCAGCTATGCTTACCATGGGTCTAGATAGCGTTGTGAAGAATGTTGTACAATATATTAGGTATATAATTTTCAACTAATCAAACAATCTGAATCTGATCAAAGTTCAATAGCAACAACACATCTTCAAAACGTAGTTAAAGAAATTGACTCATCCATCAAAAGTTTTCCAACTGTGTTTGGTTTTCGGAAATCGTTTCAAACGACTCCATACAAAAATTTTTGATACGTGTTACGATATTGACACCAATATTTTTTGTGACATTGTAATTTAAATTGTTTAGAACATTGTAAACGATTTTCACACAGTAAATAAAACTCAACAGAAAGGGACGGGTTGATTGTGTGAGTGAGATAGCGTGCGAAAAATTCATCAAATCAACTATTTTTGGATATCATGAAATTGACGATATTTGAATATCGACAATTTCATGTTCGTTGATTGCTAGACAATTAAAGTATTAATAATTGATTACAATATATGTTTCAGTATTACCAATTCGATAAAAATATTGGGAAATTTTGATGTAAGGGGATTCCCTTATACCTATCAAATTTTCCCAAAATTTATTTGATTAGATATATTAACTTATCATGAAAGGTTCTTCAAATAAAATTATGTATCGTTTAAGATAAGATTTTCGGTAATATATTTGTCTTTTTAAAAAGTACTTACTGCCTTAGTTCAAATGTCGCTTCAGTAAGACAGGCGTCTACATTTTCTTTAGATACCTTCATCAAGTACCTCAGTAAGAATGACCTAATATTAGGCGTCCTGAGATAAAACACCAGAGAAGGGTTCGTAAGAAGGGTCTAATAATAAATGCCTATCACTTTTTATTCGTACCGGTCTACTTAGTACCCTTAATAAATATTTCAGATGAAAAAAACCTTTTAGATAGCATATAAAAACACGGAGCCTAACCTTATTTACGCCAAATAAGGCCAGTAAGTCAGCTACAAAACGTAACAATTCAAATTTAACGACATACATTTAGAGCTTCATCCTTTAATTACGGACCAAAATATCTTAGTTGGTACGAATTTGTCCCGTTTCTTAGCATGAAGAGGCAGTTGTCTTAATCTTAACTTGCATAATTCGTCAACTGGAAGGGGTTAAGGGTAACATTTAACAGCTGTATTAGTCTAGCTGAAAATGTTGGGTAATTTTTATCTTTGAGTTTTTGTTCAAATTAGGCTTCGTGCAAAAGTTATCTAACTTTATTATTTAGGGTTTTCTGAAATTTTGCGTTTGGGTAGAGCCAATTTTTTGTCGTCATCATCGTATTGAAACCCAGTGTCTGCTATCCAACTTTCATCACTGAAATATGACTTATCTTTACTCTTCAAATCGATTTACCTCAGTGGTCAGATCATTCCCCATGTAAGGGACTGGTCACGGGTTCAAGTCAAGTTCAAGTTCGAAAATTTCACTTTTTCCAATCTAAATCGGTTTTAATAGTTAGCATAAATACTTCAAAATTTCATTAAATTATATTTACTCTTACAATAGTGATTACTGTTTGAATTTTGAAAATTGAAAATTTCAAAAGTGTCCGTCCTTCAATCTTGGTCCCGAAAAACTTGAATAGATTCATACATTCCAGATAGTGGTGAGACACAGAGAAGGAATAGGTGTTGTGTTAGACGCATTAATATTTCTCACACTAATAAATCTACTAATATTTTAAGATAAATAAACAGTTAAAGCTAACCTCAATAAATCGACGGTGGCAAGATTTATTTCTTAAAGCTTCAACAACTGCAGAGGCTATGTGAACTGTCAAGACTATAGTTCTGTCTAAAGATTAAAGATCTGTCATTTCGTTGTGTGAAAAAGTGATCTCATATAATTTAAATAAAAAGCGTTGGAAAGTCAAAGGGACAGGCCTACTAGTCTTCCGTCGTTCAAGAGAGCTCTAAGCGATTTCCGATCCTCATGAGTGCTAGCCTGAGGGCTTCGAGTGGGGCAGTCAGTACTCAGTAGCCTTTCTGAACTGGAAAGGGGTAATGTAAAATGATCCGTTTCAAAGAGGGGTTTATCATTTTAAAATTATACTAAGCTAGCAATCAAGAACACGTATTTATATTTATATTTATTCTTTATTGTACACTTACATGGCATAATAATACAAATGAAAGAGAAAATTATGTACAAAGGCGAGCTTAACTCAAGGATGAGTTTTCTTCCAGCAAACCCGGGAGTGCATAGAGGAATTGCAATCTAATGAGAGGCAAAGTCTTGTGTACATTAATATCTAGATATAATAATAAGGTGAGGAGGTATACTTAAGGTATATCCCTGACAAATGGTATTACATATCCATACATATACTATTCAACCATTATGGCCTACATACTCATACATAAAATACACATAAATATAGATAGATAAATATTTTCTTTGACTGTTATATCCTTATTTGTGTTATAGATATTGTTTACGCCTTATGAGTTAAGTGTCCTGTAGTAATTTTATTTATACCACATGAAAGGACATGTCAAGAGGCATGTAGCAAAAGGCAAACTGTGTTCTCTGCATACCCCACTGGGAAAGAGGCGTGACTTTATGTATGTATGTACCACTTGGGTCGGTAGGTACCACAATTGGAATAAATCATAACCCAAAAACAAGATATTAACCCGCGACCGATCAATTTCTAGGGGGAACACTCTGGCCAACTGAGCTGTATACACGTCCTGGAAAGCCGAAATACTCATATACATACGTTCGAGTAAAATTTCTGGAAAGAGCGAAATTAACAGACAAATATGTGACAACATCTGTTTAATTAAAAAAAGCAATCCATATAAGTCCGACTAATTTAACAGGTATCATTGACATCATACAATAAAAGTTCATGTTCATTAATATACAAATACACATAAGTGTGTAAACTTTTGATATGCCTATAAAAGAGTCGAACAACTGAAGTGTATAAACAATGCATAAAACAACGTAGGCAAACTAAAAGTCCAACTCGCTGCGAGAACTTCAAACAATCGGAGGAACAATAGCGTTATCGAACCTCAGGCCGATAGTTCTAGATTGTACATGATTGCGCGACCAAATTGATTGCTATAGATGTCTGTTTCAATGCTGAGTTCTGTTTTTCATAGTGTACACTAAGCTTTGTCAGTGAAGTGTTGTCAGGGCAGGTGATATCATTTGACGTCATATTATCGTAATACTATGTCATTATTATTGCGTAGGTGAGTGAATGTGATGACAGCTGTGCTTAAAATGTCAATACTCTTATCGAACGATCATCGGAATTAACTCGGCTGGTTGGTTTTGGGCCTGGTATAATAATTTAATCCTGTAACAATGGACTTCTTTCCGTTTTTACATGATTGATATTCTTGTCAAAACAAATTGCATTATATTAAAAGTGGATTCACGATTTGTGAGCTAAAGCTCCACTGGTTTTATCAAATCTGAACCTTTAATAAAGGCTGAACTTTTAGTAACATTAGGCGATGTTTTATACTACAACTATTTAACTGCAAATCCAACACCTTAGCCATCACCCCTCTGCCACACAATTATAATTATACACTTGTTATCAGGTTATCACTGAAGTATATCCCTGCATAGCATATTAAATTTATTTTTGATCCCATATAATTAGATCATTCTAAATAAGGAGTGAACAATGACATTTCATAACATAGACATGTCATATGCTTACAAATCAACGTAGAAAAATGTGCCGAACTCACACACACACATTTTTAATTCATCTACACTTTTGGTGTATTAACTTTAGAGTAATAGTTCGTGCAGTGTCTACAAACATACGATGGCATTTTCGTTATTTTTTTAAGTCACTGATGCTTCCGCTCAACGTCCGACCGGCGCCGCTCAGCACGCGGTACTAGAGGCAAACGTTCCAATTGACTCGTTTTCGGATCTTCACGATTTTCGCTCAGTAACATATCTACTTCTTTTTATATAATATCTTTGGGAGTGAATAAGTATTAATTATCATTGCTGAGTACATCAATTTTGCGTGCTCCCTCTGGATTTACCTCACCGGTGCCAATAATGCTGCGGGTATGACTCGAACCGACCATAACCACACGGTGTTTCAGCATATTGGCTTGTGTGGTCAAGAAATCTAATGTAACTAGAGATATCCCAGAAAACCCCAAGGACAGCTCAGAAGATCATCTTCTTTTGTTTGTAATATCGTGCCATTCCAATAAGAACAATACATCTGGTTGCTATAAAACTTAAAACAGCAGCTGTAGTTGCTTGTGTAAAGTTTCTAACTTTAAAACTTAGTGCCTGGCATTGCAAGTCATGCCAGGTACTCAGAGCATTAAGCACTAAAATATTCAGTACCAAAATGCATTGTAACAGTTTTGAGATACCTAAGTGGGTACTAAATATTTGTATAATCGTATTTTGTCTATCTTACTTCTTAAATATTTATATTATAAATGCGAAAGTTTGTAAATCAATGGATAAATGTTTTTACCTCAATCATGCCAGAATAACCGAATGGATCTTACTGAAATCCAGTTATTTGGAATAGCACATAGGTTTTTTTTTATACCAATATAATAGATTCTTTTGGCTCCCAAGAACGAAATCACTATGACACATGAGCGCAGTTGCGGACAACAATAAAATTACAAGTCCTGACTGATTAAAAAAAGCCTTGAAGCCTGAAAATCAAAGCCTTTTTACTATAAATTCCGATATAAAAAGAATTTAAAAATTCTGTCTGAAAGAAAAAAATACAAAACATTCGCACACGAAACCGAAACGGGTCACTACTTCCTTAAATTTAAATCTGAATAGCTTCACTCTCAAATGACAATTCGTCAAGAGCCCGCTCAGACATCTGTGAGCCCCAAAAACTGGCTAATCGGCCAAAATCTACAAAACTTTGGCACCGATGACAGGATCTCTTTGTCCCAGTGATTGATCGATCTCGTTCAGATCCTGACAACAAATTAGTTCTGAGGCTCAATTCTTAAAAGAAAGCGGATATTGTAGATCTCTGTTATATTGTTTAATTTTCTAGATAAGAAAATAGAATGTAAGAAGCAGATGAAAGTATCTTATCGGTTTACCTTTCACTTTAAGTGAAAGCCTTATAAATAAGACATGCGATATGATTAATTAATTTACGTAGTCTTCTAATTTAGGTTTAGACGCAATAATCCACCTTTCTTCTTAATTAATGTGTATTACTTAAGAAATCACTATTCAGGATTATCTACACAGTATGAACTACGAGCTATTATGTGTAATCAAAAATGTTCTTTTCATAAATAATGTTGAATTTTGTTAGATATCGGGGTTAATATCCCGTAGTAACCTTATTTGTGTGCTCTGTATCTCTAAAATGACAGTTAACAAATACATAAGTACTGATTTTTATATAATTCTTATTTTAAAGTGTAGGTAGTTGTGTTTATTTTTTGAGACTGTCGGTAGTTCGAAAACAATTTTAATCGATTCCGATACTCGATATGGATCGGATTTTATCACGTTTATTTAGATTTATTTTATTATTATTTTATTATTCAGGCTGATATCGACGTTTCAGTTGACTTTTCAGCAGGGTGGTTTTATTTCTTGACGATTACTTTACCAGGTGTAAAATTATTTCTGTGATTAGTGAATTCATAATAAATGAAAAAATAATTATGAAAATAAACTTTCAAAATTTTCTAAACATAAATGGGTACCTATACAAATTACAGATCACGTTCCAGTTGAAATAGTGAAACGATAACACTAATATAAATGTATAACCGAAAATAGATCAATAACCTACTTATGACGAATACAAAAGATGAGAAAACAATGCCTGTTCCTACCATGTTAATGTGTTAATGAATCTAGGACGGACACAAATAATAATTTCTATAATATTATTATGTTCTTGGATATCATGGAACCATACACCTTTTCATTTACAGTCGACATTTCCTTGTTCCTATCCTTTTCTTGTCTCCTTTGAATCTGAAAGATATCCGAAGGTACTTGACGCACAATTTGATATATCTTATATTACAAGCATTAAAAGCTTTCCATTAGAATGGGTCATGTGAGCTGTTCTACATTCAAAAAGAACATCTATATTTTCCAATTCAATTTATTTATTTTCATCATACATAATTATGTAACATGGTTCTAACTTACTAGCTGTTACCTGGATATCGGTTATCGCGAATATATATAGCCTATGGCCTTTTCCAATGTCTAATCTATCTCTGTGCCAAATTTTACTCAAAATCGGTTCAGTGGTTTAGGCGTGAAAGCGTACAGACAGACACAGTTACTTTTGCATTTGTAATATTAACTATGGAAGTATGGATTGGCGTCATTTTAATAATACTTAAGCTAAGTTTACAGTAAGCTAAACTAAGTTTATAGTTTCATTTGAGTGTTTAATGCGACTGGGATTAACGCTTCAACATTTTTCGTGAAGCGACTGACATCTGACCTCCACAACCCAATGGCGATATTGGGCGAAGCATTGCAGCTAGACTAGTTGTTAGACTTTTTAGATTAATTAGACCATACACCAAAAAAAATCTCCACAATACTGCCAGAGTAAACAACTTGTTCAAGTAATTGAAAGTAACTTAAAATCCAATAATAAAATTTCTTCCCCCTTTTTGCCTTTGATTTATTAACATTGACATTTGCGACCTTGTTGTTATAAACAAAGGTTGTAAAACAGTAATGCATTTGAAGAGCTTCCGGGTTATTGATGAGTTGGGTCATGGGATTCGGTGAATGGAGTTGTTTGATATATTTATGTAAATGTAATTCTTTTAGTAGATTCGGTAAACAAGCTAGTTTGGGGGCGCTAGGATGCCGATTCAGCACAATGGGACAATGTTTGTAAGACATGATGTATGCCATCAAATGTGGGGAACGATTTCAATTATTATTAATAAAAAAAACATTACTCAATGTGGTAAGACCTTTTTATATAATAGAGATGTCTATATAAAAAAGCGATATGCCACTCACTGATTAATAACGAATGCTCAGAAACACTATAACACCTACAAATTTGATATTTGGCAGGTAGGTTCCTTTTAGGGTTCTTAGCGATTTCTACAATTCGCTAAAGAACGAATTTTACGAAACTTCACCCACTACACTACGGGGGTAAAACGAATTCCACGCATACGAAGTCGCGAGCGGCGGCTAATATTCCTTAAAGAGAGAAGAGTGCCAATTTACAAAATTCTTTCACCATTTTTCTTGAAAGGTACATTATTCTGTATGGACAATATGGACTAAGACTACATACATACCTAATCAGTAAAATATAAGGTGCAGGACTAGTTGTTCTATAAATCCAGTAAGATACAATTTGAGAGGTTTACAATCCTCCTCGACATTAACTTCAACTTAGTTTTAAAATACATTCTTCTTCTTCCTCCTAGCGTTAATTCCCAGTCGCATCCGTAGCTTTCAGCTCGGAGTCTGGGGTCCGCTTTTACCAGTCATAGCTACAGATTTGGCTAGACCTCGATATTTTCCGTGAAGCGATTGCCATCTGACCTCCACGACCCAATGTTAACATTAGGCGATATCGAAGCTTTGCAGCTAGACCGTTGTTTTTGGATTTTTTAGGGCACCAACTACCCGTAACGACTGCCATAGATGTTCTTATGGCAACCGGGACCGACGGCTTAACGTGCTCTCCGAGGCACGACCAGACCAATGCAAATACCCATATTTAATGCACACAAATATTTGCACTGAGCGGGGATCGAACCCGCCCCTCCTGCGTAGCGGCCGCGTTCACTACCGCTACGCCACGGAGGCTGTCAAAGTTTTAAAATACATTATTTTGCAATAAATTCATAATACCGATTAAGTAATAATTTATTACTTACCCTTATCCTATTTCAAATTGCTGCTTTGTGGCGAGATGATTGAGAGCCGTGCAATTTCAACTGAAATTAAATAAAAAAATCCATTAAAATTAAATTGAATGCCTTCCTTCGAAATAGGTCAGGATCGGTCAATAACGAACGATTCGGACCAATAATAGCCTCCCTCACTTTACCCTTCTATTCAACTTTACAATCCAAATATCAAATTGATACAGAACTTAACAAATAACTAGAAGGGCCATGCTATCGTTACCTAAAATTATAAACGGTGAACCCTCTACTGTTTGACTTTTGGAATATTATATTAAGAAAGTTCTGCAGTCTCGCTGAGTTCGTTTCATTATATTAGCATAAAACGAAAGTTAAAGGTCAGATGATTAGACTTGACTCATAGTTTGTCGGAGACAGTTTTCAAAATGAATGCCGCTAAGGTTCTTTAAATGTGATGCCCGTCTGATTATGTCGTCGTGATAATTCAAGGTATAAGAGAACTTAGTTGAGTTATGAACAAAGATAAAATTTGTGCTGTGTTAAAAAGAGGCTGGTTAGAAAAGTCCGCAACTTGTGAAGAGGGAAACTTGGACTTGATTTACTTGACAAACCATACGACGTTGTATAGTGGTATATCAAGACCTTCGGGCCCAAGCTTACCTCACCTAATAATCAACGGGAAATTTTTTAGAACAAGCTTCTTTGTCTCTGCTGAAGGGAGACTAGATAACAGTCGCACCCGTAAAAGCCAAGACCAAAGGAAAGGTGGAGTACAAAAGTGGACGTTAGGCTCCAACCAGCAGACAGTAAAGTGTCAATATAACAGCTGTAATCTAGTGGCTGTTTATTGCATCGTGTATATAATGTCACCATGTAGGTACAATGAAAATCTAATAATACCTAAACTGAAAATAAAAATAACTACGTGATAATGACCAAAGAATAAGATGTCGCTAACATAAAAGTTATTACAGTACTATACTTAGTGTTTAACATAAAATCGTTTTGTATGCAAATCTGGCTAGAAATAACCCCCTTTCTAACTTAAATGTACAAAACTAATCTAAGTTGAATAGCAATCGAAACACATTCCATTTTCTTAATCTATCCAATTTTAATCTAGATGTGTTTTGTGAGATAGTTATCAATATCTATTCAATTGTTATAATTTCAAATAATTCATAGCCAGCGTGATGTATTTCGTTACTAAAATATCGACTGAATAGATTTGATATACAGATAGACTATGGAAAAAGACATTGGATATTTACCAGTAAAAGGTTTATGTAGGTCACGGATTGGGACCATTTTTACGACACTCAAGAATATAGGACAGATATGTAAAGGGTTGACCTCAAATGGATCAAAACATCTTTAAAATACAGGACAAAAGCACGCAACATAACCTCATTCAGTCCTAGTAAAAGCTGACTAGGCAGCTTTTGCCACCAGAAACGTGCTATGCAGCTATGCTAGGAGGATAAAACGCTAAGCTATGAAACTTCCACTTTGCTATGCTATGTAGTGGTGGAAGAAGGATGGGAAGAATGTTTGGAAGGTGGCGGCACGTTACATCTTCACCTTTTGCTATTAGGGATAACAATTTAATCCTAATAACACGTTGAAGTCGCCAGACTCAGGAATGCTCTTTTTAGGGCTTCAGATGCTTTTACACGCCCCGCTTAAAGGATATGGGATTGTAAAAAGAAGGAAACACGTGATCTGGTAAGGTATTGGTTCTTGATGGAATATTTTGCACCGTATGAGGGTAACATCTAAGTCATGCACGTTTTGTCTTATATAGGAAGGGAATAATTGAAAGAGCTCATCAGAACATTCATTATGATAGAGACGGTAAAATACTGCCAAGGACGTAACATCTCTAGGTACGCATCAGCAAAGACTGCATGAATACACAATATATTATATTTTATAGCTCAATTTCAATGAAAGGGTAAATCATTCTTTGAAAAATTAAAAATAATATTAACGCATTTAATGCCCATCATAAGCTAAAGTTCGACTACATTAACCCAATTTTTCTCCCCCCAAAAAATAACTCTAAAAACAACACAATGTTCAATTTAACTTCTATCAACAACACTTAAACTGTGATTTAGCAAGCATTGTAAATGGAGAATCATTAAGACAATCTAAAACTTTTTAATAGACAGTCCAGAATTACTGTTAAGTACGTTAAAAGTACATTAGAACTTGACAAATCTCTAAATGTCTACGGTTATGAATAAAATTTGTTTTTATTGTGGATGGTGGATTAATATGATCCGTTTTATGACTAAAATTCGCTTTAAATGCGTTTTCATTAAAGCTGGAAACGAATTTTACTGTCAGCAGTAACTTCACTCTAAATGAGTTAAAGGAAGTTCCATGAATAGCTATGCATGTCGAAAAGACTTTTATGTTTGAACAGTCTAGCGGCATATTTTTCCGTTGTAGGATTTGAGTTTTCAAAATCCCTTCATTAGTGGATGTTACAACAAAAGACCAAAAATTCAAGTTTGTAGCTGCCGCGGTATATGTGTTGTGTTGATGAATCAGTAAGAAAAATTAGGTAATTAATAACATATTACACAAATATAAAGGAAATATTAATCATGTTAGAAATGCTTGTCTAATGATCATTATAACAGGACTGAAGCCTGAGGCTCTTTCTTTAATCTTTCGTACGAGGTTTTGTAACTAAATTAATTATCATTATCAGCAATTTCCCAGTTGTGCCCAAATTTTGCACCTTGGAGCCCAATCTTAGTTTTTGATGGATATTTCGACTTTCGACTGCCGTCTGACCTCTCAACCCCGCTAAGAAAGCCAGTGCCAGAGTCTCACCGGTTGTTTAGCAGGTGTACAGACTAGCATGAGGTTGGCTTGAGCACCAAAGGCAGGTCCATCCTACATCCGTGATTGTTAAGATTATTCTTGCATCTAAGTATTTTGTACGTGGGTGTTGTTTAAAAGTCGCCTTCAGAACATTCTCGGAAATGTTACTTTTCAGAAAAAAAAGCTAGGGCGCTTTCAATTTATACGTTTCGTGTCGGACCGCTGTTGCACGTTTACCGTACCGCTGGTTAAAGCCCGCTGCCGTGCTGCTGCCGTACGGTAGCAGTCCGATACCAAACGCCTAAAATTGTAAGCATATCTGACTACCGTGCGTTTGTATGCTAGTGATGTTTTAAATGTATCTGGCAGCAGTTAAACCATGGACTCTGACGAAGAAACATTACTGTTAGTGCTCTTGTTGAAAAAGATCAAACAGAAACAAAACCGACGCCCCCGTAAAAGAGCATCACCAATGTTTTCGTTAACATGTAATTTTGGTGATTTTCATAATCTTTTCCCTATGCTAAAACAAGATCCAAGCAATTTTTTTAATTACCTTAGAATGTCTAGAGAATGTTTCTACGAATTACTTGAATTAGTTGAAAGCAAAATTCAGCGGCAAGAAACTATATTCGTTTATATCATCCATTTTAAGCAAATAATAAACATGAAATGTTGTTGAAATTAGCCTTGAAGTCCAGTCACCGCACTATACAACAGCGAAATGAACACGTCATAACACGTGAAGCTTACGCTTAAGCTTACTATGTTGCTGTCCTGTCGTCGCGCGTTCGCGGTTCGGCGCGCCGCACTGTTGCTGCACCGTTGCCGCTCCGTGCACTTTGTACTAAAACAAACGACCGTGCGTGCGTCGTACGAGAAACGCACAGTTTCGGCACTGCTGTGGTCCGACACGAAACGTCTAATTTGAAAGCGCCCTAGGCGTTTAAGCGAGCATTCAATTTAGCGTTCTAGCGAGTACTCTCGGTCAGTAAAGCTGCATTGACATTTTATAATAAATTGGAAAAAGCGAAATCAATTCTCGGGCGGGACTCGAACCCGCGATCTTTCCCTTACAGGGGGAACGCTCTGACCACTGAGCCACCGAGCTTCGCCCGAGAGTGATCCAATTTTTCCAATACATCCATCTTACGGCGATGGTGGGAGTAATCTACCGATATTCGTACGAACTATCGGAATCAATGAATGATGTTGCAATCATTTTTAAACATTGATTTTTGATAACTCCGCCCAATCAATTGAGATAATTTTAAAGCAATTAGTTTGCTAAACTAAACAAATTATAATAAATTGGAATTAAATTTCGAGTGTTCGCTAGAAAGATCATGAAAATATTCGTAGCGATGTTTGGCTCTATGCTTGGTTTGGTTCGTTGTCCAGTTCGACAAATTTAAAAACGACGAATGCTCGATGTTTTGTTACAAGTAAATACTCAAATCTATAATTTTATGAGTACACAAACCTTTGTATAAAATGAATATTTGTGTCATTCATTCCATTTCACTTGACCTTAAAATAATTAGAATTGATTTGGATATTGTTTGCGGATAAAATTAATTATTCATTCTTGACTTTGAATGGTTGATACTAAAGTTCAGCGCTTGATAGAAACGGCAAACTTGAACTTTGACAAGATCTTCTCATTTATTTGCTTTGTATGAATGATAGGAATAGGTAGGTACTTATTATACTTTTTTTTTATATTTTAAAGTTTCGTATAGTTCTTCTCAGATTTCTTCCAGACAAGCTCATTTGTTACAATTTGCTATTCTATTTATATAGATGATACGTTGAACCTACCTATAAATAATACTATCAAAATAAATCATTCTACACACAAAAATAGACAAACAAATTAATTTATCTCAGTACAAGTGAACAAATAACGGAAAAGGAGAATAATAATTCATCAAGTGTCTGACAGGAGGAAATTCCGAAATCACTGCATCATATTCTATTAGATGTTACGTTTTCATACAAGCTTCGTATGAATCTCAAACGGATGTAGAAAATGACAGCGACCCTCGAAAATTTTACGCGACTGTCTAAAAAAAGATGTGTTATATTTCCAGGGTTTATGAAAGTAATTTGTGAGTTTATTTATTGAACAATAATTTTTAAATACCTGAAAAGATTTAAATTAATGTAATTCATTGGAATAAGGCTTCAAATGTGTATTAGTTATAGTAAATGTACCTAAGCTTCATTCCAAGTATCTAACACTAATTTTGATATTTTTGGAGTTAATATTTTTTTGGGAAGACGTGCATTTTGAATTATGTTTTTCAATAATTTTCGTGTTTGTTTTAAATTTTGTGATGATGCTGTTATGATAAATAGTAATTGATGTTGGATTAAAAAATAGTTGATAGAAAAAAACATGTATCTAGTACATGTTTCTTTCTATCTTTCTAGAGGAAGTTCAGCAGGTACGTATACCTATCAGAAGCACATGGCGAGTAGGTTTTTGACTACCCTGAAGAGCATACTCATATAATAATATACGTATTTATATAATCACAAAGCAAATCCTCAAAGTACTAGAAATACACATATAAGAGAAAAAGTAAATGTTTACCGCCAATGTTATCTGTTTGAACCCTTTCGCGTACCATGTTTACCCTATCGTTTGTACGAAACGATGAAGCTATAAAAATCAAAACCCATTGCCACGTAATACGTACGACCCACAAAGCCGTTTGCTTAAGTAAAACTTAGCTGTGAAATCCCCACCACAGACAATACGATTTCGGCATACAAAAGGAAGCGATCACCCTCTAATATCCAATACCTTTACAAATTAAGGTATGAAAGGTTTTGCTCGCAATGATTCTTGAACGAAATTCATTAATGGGCCATAAACAAAATCCTTTCGGGTCGAACGGGCCCTTAAATGGGTGTTATTAAAATGAAGGGTTTCGAGAGATTTCCGATACTTTCGACGTTCATTGCTCTTTAAGCATCAGCAATATTGTATTCATAAGCTAAGTGGCGGTGCATTGTGTTGTGAAAAATAAATTGAGTTGTGTTTCGTACCCACTTAAATGTCTGTATAGGCGAAATTTTGTGCTTTCGGTATATAAAATATGGGAGTGCCAGTTTGTGATGTTAATCTGAAACGCAAATTGAGATTTAAAGAGGGCCGGAGTAGTAGTTAATTGCGTATTTCTCATGTATATCAAATTAAGGGTTTGGTATAAGGATTAATGTATTTTTCGTCCTATCCCATCAATATATAATTATACTAGCTGTTGCCCGCGGCTCCGCCCGCGTGGAATTCTGATCCCGTTCATAAGTAGCCTATATGTTAATCCAGGGTATAACCTATATACATACCAAATTTCAACCAAATCGGTCCAGCCGTTTATGCGTGAAAGAGTAACAAACATCCACACATCCACACATCCATTCTCACGAACTTTCACATTTATAATATTAGTAGGATATGTGAAAATTAGGAAGATGTTTGGATGTTTGTTATTCAATCAAGCTCTAAAAGCAGTACGGATCTGTCTGAAATTTGATACAAGGATAGATTATACTCTGGAATAACACATTAAGCTTTCAATCCCAGGAATAGGTTCCCAGGGGTTGCGGCAACGGGATCAAAATTTCACGCGGGTGAAGCCGCAGACATCAGCTAGTAAAAATATATTACGGTACGACGAGTGCTGTACCTAAGTTAAGTTTACAGTGTGAACAACATTGATGAAATGGTGATTTACAGTTTGAAAGCCTAGTTTTATCATTACTAGTATACAAACATGGTAAATATCCCGATAACTCTAATAATAATATATGAACGACCATGATAGTTTAAATATCTAGTTATATTATGTATTTTCACATCCTAGAATGTGACGAATTAAACACGTCGTTCGTAAAAAAAAAATAAGCAGGGCCTAATGTGTTTTTTACATAAGAGCTCGTTCACACGAAGACGAATCGTGTTTTTTCACGAGTCGTTTTTTTTCACGATTCGGTATTTTTTTTGACGGGAGCAATGCTTTTTAAATACCCATGTTCACACGCTTCACGAATCGTGAAAAACGACGGATATGGATACGTCTTTTAAAAATCATGATTCGTTAAAAATCACGTATCGGTTTTTGAAAATCTCGAATCGTGAATGCTTTATGGCGGATCCGCTGTTGCGCTGAACTCTGAACTGAACTCAATCGCGAAACAAATGTGAACATCAATTCGGATATTTTGACGAATCGTGAAAAAACATGATTCCGTATTCAATGTGAACATCTATCCGTCAAGGCGTATCGTGTTTTATAACGAATCTTCAAAGACGTATCCCGTGTGAATGCGCCCTTATATATACAGTCGATAAAGGAGATACGGTTGCACCTTCACATATAAAATTGTATGTCTCATCTGTGCAACCGTATCTCTTTGGTCGACTGTACTTTATTTTATATTATTCACTTTACTTGAAACATTAATATGAAATAAATTGAACTCTAAATTCAATTCTAAAATTGGATTGTTTGCGTCACTTTCATTTTGTTGAGCTCAGTAATCAAAATTAAATTTAATTGTTTTAAAGTACTTAGGAGCTAACTGAGTTTTCAAACAAATATAAGTAAAATCAAAATTACTAACAAGTATTTAAGATTTGAAATTGATTTAGTCATAAATTTATATTTAGAGATACATTTTGCAAGCTGGCTTTAGTTACTAAAATATAATTTGTACTGAAGATTAAAAATATCGATCGCAAAATGGTATTATTGTATCTTCTGCCAATCTTATTTGCAATACCAAGACTTGTTACAATTATTTACTAGTATTGTACATGAATTCGATAAAACAATGGAAAACAGGTGCAGCACTCGCCTTATGGTGAGAGATAACTATAAAAATATTAAAAACCTAGTCTAGCTCCTCCTTAAAGCACTGGTGATTCTGATATTATTTCTATTTAAAAGTATTTTTTTATAATATCGGATGCAAATTTATGTCTCTGCTCAGAGCGTCGCGAGATTCCCACTTCATACTATTACTTCTCCACTTTGTGCTTTTCGAAGTCCTCGTGAGTTAATTCGTTGGACATCGTATCGTATCACATTTAAATAAGCCAGTGCTCCTTAGATTCCAGGTACTAAACAGTTAAAAAATCTCTGATTAATAGAGTATATTATTTAGAGATTTTGGCCTGCGTCCATATCTGTACTCCCGAAATCGACATCCACAAAGTGCGTCAAGGGAACCTCCATTCCTATTGAATAATTATTATAGTGACCTAGTTTGGCACCCCGATGACAAGCATAACGTTTGACGGCAGCAATCACTGCGATACTGGTTCAAGTTAGTTGCAAACTTGCAACTGACATTGACAAACTGTTAGCGAACTAAATCCTAACAGATCGCCCGTATCACCCGGGAGGTAATTAATTATACATATTGAGAGTTCTACAGATGACATAACCAGTGCTTTAGTGTTAACAGATGTCAGCGTTTATTCCCAGTAGTTCCTTTGCTAGTTCCTTTGAAGGGACTACTGGGACTTTTTTGTCCCTACAGTTCCTTCGAAGGAACTAAAGGAACTACTGAGACTACAAAGTTCCTTCAGTTCCTTTGCCAGTTTCTTTGAAGGAACTACTGGGACTTTTTTTCCCTATAGTTCCTTCGAAGGAACTACTGAGACTACAAAGTTGCTTCAGTTCCTTTGCCAGGTCCTTTGAAGGAACTACTGGGACTTTTTTTCCCTATAGTTCCTTCGAAGGAACTACTGAGACTACAAAGTTGCTTCAGTTCCTTTGCCAGTTCCTTTGAAGGAACTACTGGGACTTTTTTTCCCTATAGTTCCTTCGAAGGAACTACTGAGACTACAAAGTTCTTTCAGTTCCTTTGCCAGTTCCTTTGAAGGAACTACTGGGACTTTTTTTCCCTATAGTTCCTTCGAAGGAACTACTGAGACTACAAAGTTGCTTCAGTTCCTTTGCCAGTTCCTTTGAAGGAACTACTGGGACTTTTTTTCCCTATAGTTCCTTCGAAGGAACTACTGAGACTACAAAGTTGCTTCAGTTCCTTTGCCAGTTCCTTTGAAGGAACTACTGGGACTTTTTTTCCCTATAGTTCCTTCGAAGGAACTACTGAGACTACAAAGTTCCTTCAGTTCCTTTGCCAGTTCCTTTGAAGGAACTACTGGGACTTTTTTTCGCTATAGTTCCTTCGAAGGAACTACTGAAACTACAAAGTTGCTTCAGTTCCTTTGCCAGTTCCTTTGAAGGAACTACTGGGACTTTTTTTCCCTATAGTTCCTTCGAAGGAACTACTGAGACTACAAAGTTGCTTCAGTTCCTTTGCCAGTTCCTTTGAAGGGACTACTGGGACTTTTTTGTCCCTACAGTTCCTTCGAAGGAACTAAAGGAACTACTGAGACTACAAAGTTCCTTCAGTTCCTTTGCCAGTTTCTTTGAAGGAACTACTGGGACTTTTTTTCCCTATAGTTCCTTCGAAGGAACTACTGAGAACACAAAGTTCCTCCAGTTCCTTTGGCAGTTCCTTTGAAGGGACTGCTAGGACTTTTTTCCCTATAGTTCCTTCAAAGGAACTACTGAAACTACAAAGTTCTTTTAGTTCCTTTGTGCAGTTCCTTTGTAGGGACTACTGGGACTTTTTGTCCCTATAGTTCCTTCAAAGAAACTAAGGAGCTACTGAGGCTACAAAGTTCCTTTAACTACACTTCTATGCGTATGTCCCTCGTGTATATATTACACCTTACAATGAAATTGGCGTTTTGTACGGGAGGAATATAAAGTCTTTTTTTAAACTAAAATTATTTGAACTAACGGACGATAATGTTCATTTAAGATATTGGACATGTTGACTATGTTTGAAATACCTAATAGTCGATTCACCTACGGTTTATTGATACTACTACTTTGTGACAGAAATTTACGTTGTTGCAAAACCGACTTCACGTAGTCTTGTCTGCCCTACCCCTAGAGTGTAATTTAAGCCCGCGAAGGCACGGAGGGGCGAGGCGGCCCGCGAGCTGAGGAGCAGGTGGTTCTAACGAGCACTGCCGCGGCTGAGGCTGGCTGGCGCAGCCGGCCAGCAAGCCGAAGCTGCGGTAGTGATCGTCCGATCCATCTGCGACGATAAGGTCGCGTGGGACCGCCGGAGCACCGCAGCGCCGGAGCCGTTACAGAAGCCATGCTTGCTGCATGATTGCTTGCATGCTGCATGCCTGCTTGCATGATTGCTTGCATGCTGCATGCCTGCTTGCATGCTTGCTTGCATGCATGCCTACTTGCATGATTGTTTGCATGCTGCATGCCTCCTCAGCTCGCGGGCCGCCTCACCCCTCCGCGCCTTCGCGGGCTTAAATTACACTCTAGGGGTAGGGCAGACAAAACTACGTGAAGTCGGTTTTGCAACAACGTAAAGGGGATTGGGTAATCTTGTATGGACCGTGGCGTCATTAATTTTTTCAGCGGCCAACAATAATTTTGATACCACTTCATTGTACTGTGTTAAACACACGTACAAATGTCATTATTTTCATTATTATTTCATCAGTGGAACATTTCGAATTTACCTTGAAGGAAAGTAACCTAATACTAAAGATAGCGAATTTTACTTAAAGGAAACATTACCTTATTTTTAAAAAGAAACAAAACTGCATTCAAAGTTTTCTGAAAATGCCACACCCGGTAGTCGAACCGACTAAAATCTTCCTAAACCTTCTATTTCATGGATTTCCTTTTATTTATTTTACCAAGTTTGTTAAAGAGATTTGATCCTTATGATTGACCCTATCGATTGATGCAATAAAAATACAGGGTGTTATTTTTTCGAATTGTAGTAGGTTCGATAATAGGGTGTGGCAAACGATTTTTCGGCATTCCTTAAATGCAGTTCTGTTTCTTTTTAAAAAACATACTAAACTGTATTTAAAGTTTTCTGAAAATGCCACACCCGATAGTCGAACCGACTAAAATCTTCCTAAACCTTCTATTTCATGGATTTCCTTTTATTTATTTTACCAAGTTTGTTAAAGAGATTTGATCCTTATGATTGACCCTATCGATTGATGCAATAAAAATACAGGGTGTTATTTTTTCGAATTTTAGTCGGTTCGATTAAAGAGTGTGCTTTTTCGAGATTCCTTGCATTTAAGGAATGCCGAAAAATCGTTTGCCCCGCCCTATAATCGAAACGACTACAATTCGAAAAAATAACATCCTATATTTTTATTATATCAACCGATATGGTCAATCATAAGGATCAAATCTCTCTAACAAACTTGGTAAATTAAATAAAAGGAAATCCATGAAATAGAAGGTTTAGGAAGATTTTAGTCGGTTCGACTACCGGGTGTGGCATTTTCAGAAAACTTTGAATGCAGTTTTGTTCCTTTTTAAAAATAAGGGAATGTTTCCTTTGAGTGGAATTCGCTATCTTCAATATTCAGAATACTATCCATCCAAGTATGATCGAAAAATTCCACCCTGTATAGCTCTATATCTACGTCCCGATATAGTTTAGAGAAGTTTGTCCATAGTAACTTTTGATCACTATAGGGAAAAAAAGTCCCAGTAGTTCCTTCAAAGGAACTGGCAAAGGAACTGAAGCAACTTTGTAGTCTCAATAGTTCCTTCGAAGGAACTATAGGGAAAAAAGTCCCAGTAGTTCCTTCAAAGGAACTGGCAAAGGAACTGAAGCAACTTTGTAGTCTCAATAGTTCCTTCGAAGGAACTATAGGGAAAAAAGTCCCAGTAGTTCCTTCAAAGGAACTGGCAAAGGAACTGAAGCAACTTTGTAGTCTCAGTAGTTCCTTCGAAGGAACTATAGGGAAAAAAGTCCCAGTAGTTCCTTCAAAGGAACTGGCAAAGGAACTGAAGCAACTTTGTAGTCTCAGTAGTTCCTTCGAAGGAACTATAGGGAAAAAAAGTCCCAGTAGTTCCTTCAAAGAAACTGGCAAAGGAACTGAAGAAACTTTGTAGTATCAGTAGTTCCTTCGAAGGAACTATAGGGAAAAAAGTCCCAGTAGTTCCTTCAAAGGAACTGGCAAAGGAACTGAAGGAACTTTGTAGTCTCAGTAGTTCCTTCGAAGGAACTATAGGGAAAAAGAGTCCCAGTAGTTCCTTCAAAGGAACTAGCAAAGGAACTGAAGGAACTTTGTAGTCTCAGTAGTTCCTTCGAAGGAACTATAGGGAAAAAAAGTCCCAGTAGTTCCTTCAAAGGAACTGGCAAAGGAACTGAAGCAACTTTGTAGTCTCAGTAGTTCCTTCGAAGGAACTATAGGGAAAAAAAGTCCCAGTAGTTCCTTCAAAGGAACTGGCAAAGGAACTGAAGCAACTTTGTAGTCTCAGTAGTTCCTTCGAAGGAACTATAGGGAAAAAAAGTCCCAGTAGTTCCTTCAAAGAAACTGGCAAAGGAACTGAAGGAACTTTGTAGTCTCAGTAGTTCCTTTAGTTCCTTCGAAGGAACTTTAGGGACAAAAAAGTCCCAGTAGTCCCTTCAAAGGAACTAGCAAAGGAACTACTGGGAATAAACGAGAATACCGTTACATTTTGAATCTAAATTTTCAAGAATATTCATATTGAATATTCTTGAAAATTATTAAAGAGCTATTGGTAACTTTTTTAGATTTTTTTTCATGTAGGACATGTCAATTTGAGTTCAACTCGCTTGAAGTAAGTTGAAGGCAAACTCTCAGGAACGAGGGCCACCATTACTATTACACATTACGAGTCGCTGAACCGCTTGGTTCTTGATGGAATATTCTGCACCATGCAAGAATTTATAAAATGTCAAATTTACCGAATGTGAAGTTTCTTTTGAACTCTTTTTTAGTTGAATATGGAATACAAAATATCACTAATATTATGGGGTACTTCCACAAAAACGGAGTATTCCGGTTTCCTAATGAAGGCTTTCAGTATAGATCATAAGTTGGCATAAAATAAGAAGAATCAGAATCGTTGGCAATCCCATCTCTTTTCTTAGATTTCAACTAACTCAATATACATTTTATTGCAGTAAATTATTTGTAAATGTATTTGTGCAAGTTGCACCTAGCAGAGAGTATTAAATTTCGCAAGTCCTAAGTAGGTACCGCACCTGAGCATAATAGCTGACAAGTCACCATCTGCAAAGATCTCATAATAATGTACAACCTAGTTTCCTAGAACAACTCTTACGTAACTTGGAAGATAATGTGATGTGGGTTTTTAGTAAAGTTTCATAACACCCCTGAAATTGAGTGCAAACCGGTTACCAGTACATGTACTCACGCAACTAACGAACGAATTTGTATTCTAGAAGGAGAATTTTCTGGAAAGTATTTTTAGTTATTGTGTTCTGTAGGTCAGAGATACTTGACTTATCCAGCAACGGTATTATTTATTTTGAATTTCTATTCCAAACTAACTATTGCGATGAAATCTGTTCGTTTTCGATCGATATCGGTCGACCCGTTCTCGAGTTATGCGTTTAGCAACATTCAACTTTTAATAAATAGAATTAAAATAAGATTAGTTATTTTTCACAAAGAAATTGAACCGACTTCTATAAGAAATGTACCGAAAAGTAAAAAATAATAATAAAAAATATTACTGAAAATATAAAAATGCGCTTAAGAGTTTAGGTGAAGTCAGTGCTAAGCGGTATTATGCAGGCATATAGGGTATGTCCACAATCGTGCAGTGTTGGTGGACAAACTCTACACCACATCATCAAAGAAATGTGTAAGTCTACGAGTAATGTAAAGTAATGAAAAGTAAATGATGTGTAAGGTACGGGGACGAACTTCTAGGAACTCAAATATTATCATAATATTTTTATAAAATTATAAATAGTTCTATTATAGATATAATAGTCGCGCGCATGCGTCCTTCCGGGTCGTACGTGTTACCGCGAAGCGTGTTATCCGTCCGCAAAAATGTCGGGTACAGTGAAGTGCACTAGTTGCAATATTGTGATAGATGAGCTATTAGCCTTTCTAAAGGCCAAATTATCAAGGGCTGATGAAGAAACATTGGTTAGAATATGTGCATCAACGTTTAGCAGTGACGACATCCAAAAATCACATACATTACTTTTCGAATCAGTTCCTACCGAACTGCGTAAGATTGCGCGTAAGGGGAAAGGTAAAGAAGATCGTATGTTGTATGATATTCTTCACTTCTTGAAAGTAACCGAGCCGGATTTACTGCCTATTTTCGTAGCTCGAGATTTGGAAAGGCTACCGCCGATTACCCTCGATCACTTGGATGTATCGAAATTATTAAAGGACTTAGCGGTTGCACAGGCGGATATAAATAAAATAAAATCATCATACGTTACCGTTGAGCAGCTTGAATCAATTAGGAATGAGTGTTTCAACTCCAAAAACGTCTCGCCGCCGTTTTCAGCTGCTAAAATAAATATGAAAAGAGGGGCGTATCGTGATAGTGGGCCATTAGGTCTGTCTTTGTTTGAGGAATCTACAGAAAACAACGAGAGTGACACTGATTCCAATCTGCAGTACCGATCAATACGGATTAATCAACTGGAGGGTAATATACAAGAAACGGGCCCAGCGCTGCGAGTAAGCGATATTGAGGTGCGCGATGACTCACATCGCCATATACCTAGCACTGCCGAACCGCCGCCGATCGATCAGCTGTGCGGTGAATCATCATTTTGTAATGTACCCAGTACTGGCAAACTACCGGCGCATGATCAGCTGACCCCGGGTGCATCGAGGGACTCTAAGAATAACCGTTCTTATGCGCAAGTAGCGATGACTGACGATAAAGGTTGGACTATGGTTCGGAAGAGAGGGAAGAAGTCGAAAAATCGCATCGAAGGCAAAACGGGAACAGTCTTGGTGGAACCCGGTGAAATGTTCAGAGCGGCGGAACGAAGAGTACCGGTTTTTATAACGAACGTTCATCAAACTACAAACGAGTCGGATATTGTGAAATACATTGCTAAGAAAACTCAGGAAACAGTGAGATTGGAAAAAATCCCTATTAAGCGTCAATGTGACCATTGCGCGTACAAATTTCTTGTTCCCCAAACCAAACTATCTATGTTTCTTGACGACAGCGTATGGCCACAGGGAATAATCTTTCGTCGTTTTGTTCATTTTAAACGAAACCATAAAAGTGAAACGTCTTATGAACGAGACGACTCGACTCGAATGCAATAATAATTTATGGGTACACACAAATTAGTTACATTCAATTGTAAAAATATTAAACGCTCCATAGAACATGTACGTGAACTATGTAAGACGGCCGACATCATTGCTTTACAGGAGACATCGACTGTGACAACGAACAGTATCGGAACTGCAAAACACGTACTTTACAGGAGAGCAGTTTAAAGATAGAAATTGACTTTAAATTATTTGTATTAATGATATCTTAAAAATTGTACTTGAATTTATTAATACATTTTACGTGCTCTCCTTTAACCTAGGGATGATTTTATTATTTATTGTAATTTTCTAGATATTTCACATTCGATAATTTACTTTGTTGGTGAAAAATGAGATTTGATCGAAAGTGGTCGTTTCGATAGTATTTGAGGTCTAGAAAATTCTAATATATATCGAAACTGGTCGTTTCGATAGTGTTTTGGGTATATTCAGTATTAATACATATCGAAAGTGGTCGTTTCAATAGTATTTTAGGTCCTTAAAATAAAAATAGAAATCGAATCTTTTATATTATATTTATTTTTCTACAAGCACCACAAAGAAAACAAGAAATCGCTCAACTACTTTAATGAAAAACTTGTTTCGGATAATAATGTAACAGAGTTAATTAGGGATAGGCTTTAAATTCAAACTTCAGTCTAATGTATTTCACACGCAAGTTGAGGGGGGACTTGAGCGGCGATGTCTGTCAATTTTTGTACTGGGGATCTATTTTTGCCCTCCAAAAGAAGCACGGTGGTATCAGGCCTATCGCTGTGGGTAGTACAGTCTGGAGGTTGGTGGCAAAGTTATGTTGCAGGGCGGTCCGGGGCGCAGTAACGCCTTATTTGCAATCCCATCAGCTGGGCTTCGGCACACCTCTTGGTTGCGAGGTTGCTATCCACGCGGCGCGGCGCGGGCTTTTGTGTTGCGCCAGGGGAGCGACGACGTCCTTTTGAAGTTGGACATACGCAATGCTTTCAACAGCATTAATAGGGGAGCGTTGCTGGCGGAGGTGAGAGACCTGACGCCATCAATTTTCCCCTTCCTACGCCAGTGCTACGGGGCCCGCAGCTCACTGTCATACGACGGCGAAACGATATTATGGTCTCAGGTTGGGGCGCAACAGGGGGACCCAATGGGCCCACTTATTTTCAGTATGGCTCTGCACAAAGCCATAAAGTCGTTACAGAGCCCTCTCAACGTATGGTACTTAGACGATGGAACCATCGGTGGCAGTCCCGACGTGGTACTGCGGGATGTGGAAGCGCTCTTCCCCGCCTTGAAAGATTTGGGCCTACATAAACTGTGAGCTTTATCCCTGTGGCCCTATGGCACAGGAACTGACCGTGAACTTTATGTCCCTAATTCCCGGACTCCGGTTCATGGATTGGAACTCGCTCTGCCTCTTAGGCTCACTGCTTTTCCCGGAGGGTATGCCTATCGATTTGGCCGCCTGAACGCGGGTCCTAGCTTCACTGGCGGACTACTTTCACCACCTTTCGGCTCACGTGTCCCTGTCGTTGTTTAGGTCCTGCTTCGGGATGCCTAAACTGATGTACGTCATACGGATAACGCCGACATGGGAGTTCCCGGACGAAGTCCTCTGTTTTGACGAAATGCTCAAAGGCATCGTCGAAGAGATTTTTAACGTGGACCTTAGCGAGCGACAGTGATGTCAGACCAGCCTGTCCATCCAATTCAGAGGGCTAGGAATGCGCCGTTTGCAGGAGTATGGCCCGATCGCTTTTCTTGCTACTTCCCATGGGGTCTCGCAGTTGGTTGGCCGTTTATTGTCGTACCCTACATTCCCTATTTCAGGAAAGCCCATGAGATTTGGACCTTTTTTTGGACCGCATTGTATCCGGATGTTGTTCCGCCCGCGAGACCGGGCGAACAGAGGGGCTGGGATAACGCGATCGGTACGTGCATTCTCGTCTGTGCGATAGCGCGGTGGGGGTCGAGTTAGCGCGTCTCAATGTCTCCTGTGAGCCAGAGTCAGGTGCCTGGTTGCATGCCCTACCATCCCCTAACCTGGGCACGTTGCTGGACAATGACTCTCTCAGGGTGGCAGCCGGACTCAGACTTGGCTGCACCGTATGCGAGCCTCACACGTGCGTTTGTGGTGCAAAGGTGGAAGCGAACGGGCTGCACGGCCTTAGTTGCACTCGAAGTGCCGGCCGAAGACCCCGGCACCACGGTATAAACAGGATCGTGAGAAGGGCATTGGTTTTCGCGGGCATCCCCTGCATTTTGGAGCCCCTGGGCCTCTCGCGCACCGAGGGGAAGCGGCTGAACGGACTGACTCTGGTCCCGTGGAGAAGAGGTCGCTCCCTCGTTAAATTTGAGACGCCACGTGCGTCTGTACCGTCGCGTCGTGCCGTTACGGGAGCCAAGTCCGCGGCCTTGCTAAAACATAACAAGTACGCTACCCTGAAGGGCGCGGGATATGATTTCGTGCCGTTCGCAGTGGAGACGGCGAGTTCATGGGGCCTAGAGGCTAAGGGGTTAGTGGCTGATTTACGGTTAGTGGCCGACTGCGGAGGGACAATATTTGACCCACACCATATCCCTGGCCATACAGAGGGGAAACGCTTAATATCATAATACCTAAACAGTTATTAATGTTGTTGTTAAAAACGTTGTAAATAAAAATTGTCACAATTTTAAAAACATCGAATCTGTCAATCAACGAGGAATACAGATCGGGGCGGCATTGTAACTGGTAGTTTCGAGATATTATCTTTTATTCGATACCTATCGAAAATGTCTGATTCGATTGTTCTTAAATTGTAAATAGACTTGTAATATTCTCGAAACTACCAACTTCGATACTCTTTGAAAATTAACGAACTTGAAATACTATCGAAACTACCACCTTCGATACTATTTGAAAATTTACGAACTTGAAATACTATCGAAACTACCACCTTCGATGCTCTTTGAAAAATTACGAACTTGAAATACTATCGAAACTACCACTTTCAATAGTTTTATTGGTTAACCTGCAATTTAACATAATCAAAAGAAAAATTAAGATAACAAAAAAAAAACAAAACAAAATCGAGCTATATCAAACACACCTTCCTTGGTTCACATAGCGGCGAACACTGACGGTTCGGGTAGTTACGAGGGGGGAGCGGTCCTCGCTAGACAAGAACATTGTTGAAACTACCGGTTTCGGTTGTGTTCTTTGTTCACACCATGTAGTATCAATTTTATTCATTTTAAAAATGTACTTTAGAATTATTTTTTTGAAAAAATACTTTGCCAACATAAAGATTGATATATTCTAGCCCTAATGGTACAATAAAAGAAAAAATGAAAATATGCAGTATCGATACTGTTCGTTGCCGCAGTCGACATGGTTATATGCTGAAGATATACCTTTGTTAAACACCATAAGTGATTACTTCAGTTACGTTGGACTGTCCGCGATGGACACCTCGGCGGGCGTGTTACGAGGACGGCCCTATGGGGGCGTGGCGTTATTGTGGCGGCACAGCGTTTTTCAAAGTGTGATCGTCGTCGAGTGCAATAATCCCCGTTTATGTGCGATTAAGGTGGTGTCGAACGAAAGGTCGTTCCTAGTGACGTGCGTGTATATGCCTACGGATGAGAAAGATGGCTCAAACTTGGCGGAGTTTACGGATTTACTAAGTTCGGTGAGTGCTATTGTAGATAGCTGTAGCGTAGACTGTGTTTACATGCTAGGAGACTACAATACACACCCGTATGAACGATTTTATTATGAAATGCTGAACTTTTGCGCCGACCAGGAATGGTCCTGTGTTGATTTTGACCGCTTAGGTATATCTACGGAAACCTACACATTTATAAGTGAAATAAACGGAAAAAGAAGGTGGCTCGATCATTGTTTAGTCACAAAATCAGCTGTGAAATCTGTTCAAAATGTGTACGTTATGTATGACGTTTTATGGTCCGATCATTACCCTCTTGTAATAGAATGTAATTTAAATATTGTTGTACCTACGAAAGATATCAGCAACTCACATTGTTCGGATAGGGTCATATGGGGAGAAAGAACACCAGCTCAGATCGATATATATCAAAAGAATTGTCACGAAATGTTGAGAAATATTGACTTCCCTTTCGAATTGCGTAACTGTTGTGATAAAATGTGTAATCATATTGATCACAAGTCTGTGATAGATAGGTTATATAATGACATAGTACAGGCATTAAAAAAGTCTTCTATAACGGGTCGTGAGAACAGTAAACCTAAAAAAAGAAAGAGTGTGGCGGGCTGGAACAAGCATGTTGCTGAGGCTCACGGGTTGGCCAGGCTGAAATTCCAGATATGGAACTTACAGGGTAAGCCTGCAACTGGTGTCGCGTATACGGAAATGTGGGAAGCTAGAAAAATATTCAAATCGAGATTAAGGTGGTGCCAAGATCATGAGACTCAAATAAAGATGGATATTCTAGCCTCACATCACGTAAATAATGACTTTCGCTCGTTTTGGAAACACACCAACAGGTTGCAGTGTCGGCCAGGGCAGCCCGTGAGCATTGAGGGGGTGAGTGAGCCAACGAGAATCGCCAACTTGTTTGTCGATCACTTTACGGTTAAGTCACCGCTCGGGTCGTCACAGTCGTCGCTGAATATTGAGCCCGGTGTGGAAAGAAGGATTTCTTTTTCAGTTAAAGACATAACCACCGTAATCAAAGGTATGTCTAGAGGTAAATCTCCCGGCCACGACGGGCTCAGTATTGAGCATCTCAGGTTTGCTGGTCCACACCTACCGCGGGTACTGTTTTTATTGTTTAACAGCTGTCTGAGTCACGGCTATATGCCGTCTGATATGATGCGTACGATAGTCGTGCCAATAGTGAAAAACAGGACGGGTGATGTTGCGGACAAAAACAACTATAGACCTATTTCATTGGCCACTGTTTTGTCCAAGGTATTTGACAGCGTGCTTAATACACAGTTAAATAACTTCATTAAAGTGCATGACAATCAGTTCGGGTTTAAACCGAAGTTGTCAACAGAAAGTGCCATACTGTGTCTTAAGCACGTTGTTTCTTACTATACGGAGCGCAAAACGCCAGTCTTCGCATGTTTCCTGGACCTGTCTAGGGCATTTGATCTGGTCTCCTACGATATTCTATGGGAAAAGCTTGAAAAGTTTAGTGTACCGGTAGAACTTGTAAATGTTTTTAAGTATTGGTACGGGAGCCAGGTCAATAGCGTTAGATGGGGAGGGGCGCTATCCGAACCATACAGATTGGAGTGCGGGGTGAGGCAGGGGGGGTTATCTTCACCCACGCTCTTCAATCTGTATGTAAACGATCTGATAGAGGAACTCAGTGGTGCCACTGTCGGTTGCTGCATAGACGGGGTCTGCGTCAATAACATCAGTTACGCGGACGACATGGCGCTGCTGAGTGCATCTGTCTGTGGCATGCGGTCTTTGGTGGCCAAATGCGAATCGTACGCCCTCTCACACGGCTTGACCTACAATGTTAAAAAAAGTCAAGTTATGATCTTTGGGGCCGGGAGTCAACAATATGCTCAAATACCGCCGATTACACTCAATAATCAACCACTGCAAAGAGTATATAACTTTAAATACCTTGGTCATGTGTTGACTGCCGACCTCAAAGACGATCAGGACATTGAGAGGGAACGAAGGGCGCTGTCAGTGAGAGCAAATATGCTGGCTCGCAGGTTTGCACGCTGTTCACGAGAGGTCAAACTCACACTTTTTAGAGCTTTCTGTACCTCGTTCTATACGTGCTGCTTGTGGGCCAGGTATACTCAAAAAGCTTACAGTGCCCTTCGAGTACAGTACAATAACGCCTTCAGGGTGCTGTTGGGGCTACCTCGCTTCTGCAGTGCATCAGGGATGTTCGCAGAGGCCCGGGTAGATTGCTTTTACGCAACGATGAGGAAGAGATGCGCTTCCTTGGTGCGGAGGGTGCGGGCGAGCGACAACAGCATCCTGAATATGATCGCGCGAAGGCTGGACTGCCTCCACGTAAACCATTGCTGTGCCATAGCGGGAGGGTTGGTACAGCAATGGCCCTTATAATATAATAAAATTATAATAAATAATGTACTAACCTAGTTATAAGTAATACTAACAAAGATGAACCACTGTTGTTTTAACAAATAAATAATTCATTCATTCATTCATTCAATAATATTAATTATCGTGGTATAGAAATAAACCGCTGCAAGTTTTGGAAGCGCCTAAACATTTTCACTATAGCAGCCCCCGTTCTACTCTGTTAACAAGATCGAAACAATTTAGGAAGTCGTGCTCACAACTTTGTGCGGTAACATATTGCTTGGTCGAATTTTAAATAGATTTGTGTTGTAGTAACATGACTCAACTAGTAGATAGCATGTATACAGTTTAATATACAATGGGCGGTGACTGCCTCTGTGGCGTAGCGGTAGTGAACGCGGCTGCTACGCAGGAGGCGCGGGTTCGATCCCCGCTCAGTGCAAATATTTGTATGCATGAATATGAATATTTGCATTGGTCTGGGTGTTTTCTATGTATAATATGTATGTATTCATGAAAACAAAAAAAAATGTATCTAAGTATGTTAATCCGCATTCTAGGACCCATAACACAAGCAAGTTAAGCTATGCTTACTTTGGGTCTAGATAGCGTTGTGTAGAATGTCCTAAAATATTTATTATTTATTATTTATCGCTGGAGCGATTTCTTTCAGTCAACCTTGGGATGAACAGCTTGCAGGGGATAAGATATCTCCTTCACCTTTCCGTGCAGTTCCATTATGATATCTCTCTGTCTCTCTCACACACACTAGCTATAGTGTTAAGTAAAGATTTTGATTGTGAGTTGACTAATTTGAGTCATCGTCAATTAAGAATGGGAAAAGAGAACCTACTCAGACGGGACTCGAACCTGCGACCAGTCCCTGAAAGGAATGCTCTGACCACTGACCTACCGAGTTCCGTCTTAAGTGATCAAAAATCCATACTAATATTATAAATGCAAAAGTAACTCTATCTGTCTGTCTGTTACGCTTTCACGCCTGAACCAATGAACCGATTTTGATGAAATTTGGTATAAGGGTAGATTAGACCTTGAGAAAGGACTTAGGCTATGTTTGGGCGCGATAACCGACATCCACGCGGGCGGAGCCACGGGCGAAAGCTAGTTTCCTATATAACCATCTTGGAGCGACGGTGGGAGCCATCTACCGATATCTTACTTACTTAATCGATTTGAATGGTTAGCAGTTGTTTTGAATTTCACTAAAGTTTTTTGTCTTATAAACTTTCACGTTCAATACCCAACCGATCATCATAAAATTTTACATAATGTAGGTACTTCTCATAGACGACAATTTCTTAGAGATAGCATGAGTGAAGCCACGGGTAACAGCCAGTAGCACAGTGAATTTGTTTACTTTTTGGTATAAACAGCAAGCAAAACTAAAACAGTTGAATGGATTTGGCTTAAATTTTGCACGCAATATGTTGGTCGTAGGAAAAAGGAACGTTATTCCACGCAAGTGAAGTTAGTGTTAATATAAATCAATAGTAAGCCTGTTAAGGTGTACTAAAGACTAGAGAAAAGCCATTGAATATCAATAGCAATAATAGCAAAATACTACAAAGTTCTGATTGACCCAACAAAGTAGGTATATCAGAATAAAGTCATGAAACAAAAGGTTGGCACGACGACATAGCGGTTTATTATACAAGTTAGATTTCTTAAAAATATTCAAAGCACCTCAGTTTACTGCAAACTTCGGTAGTAGAGGAGGAAGCTAGAAGAGTTTATAAAGTAAATATCGTAGCGAAGTTAGCGCTTCGTTCTTTTTACTCAGTCTCTGACGACATAAAACCAGAAAAAGTAGATTTCATAAACTATTTAAGTATTGCTTAAGTAACTATAAATTCCTATAACGATACCAAAAGAGGTTGAGAAACTTTAGAGAAAATAAATAAATTTACCTCTATAGGTACAATATGCTGCTAGAATTGTATATTAAAAAAATATATTATATATCTGCGCATATTGGGAGAGGCCTATGTCCAGCAGTGGACTGCAATAGGCTAATTGATTGATTGATATCTAATACAAGATATTTGGTAGATAAAATAGTTTAGATGATATAATTGCTCATTTTGTTGCCCGCATATTGTTTATGTTGTCCTAACATGTCCGCAACATGTTCCTTATTGATCCCTTTCTCATCTCTCTTCTTTATTGGACACTAATAGATTTACAGTAGGACTAATAAGTAGCATGTAGACAGTTTAATGTACAATGGGCGGCCGATTTCTTCCAGGCAACCTAGTCAAGTCTTCCTTTAAATTGCCCTTTAATTGGGTTAAAATTCGATTTACCCCCGATTATATTAAAAAATATCCTTTACTAGATAGCATTTCAATCTGTCCAGATGGATTTCCGAGCACCAAAAAAACACTCGTCGTCCTAAATTCACAAAATTTCTTTGTTCGTACCAAAACCGTTCTGGCGAAAATAATTACAACACAAAAGAAAAATTCTTAATTTTTCTTACAATTGTCTCTTGCCCTTTCATCTTTGTCAACCTTGACCTCTTATTATCGTCTCGTTATGTATAATTTGTCTCGACTTCAGCCTGAATGTTTAGGTCCAGTGACGTGGAACTTGATGTAATTTATCACTGTCGTATCTGAATAGTGATCCTGTAAAGCTTATTTTGTCATAATAGTGGAATTAACCTTAATTTGGTTTTGGGAATTCCAGAAATAGATGAATGATAAATATATTTTATAGACCACGTGTTAGATTCAGTCTGTATTTTTGGTTGATATTTTAAAAGTTTAAGTACAATTTGCACCTAAAATAGAGATCAAATTTTTTTCTTCTAACTTATTAAATTCATTACATTAATGTAGGTAAGTGCTTATCAGGGTGGAAAGAACCAGTTTTTTGCTTTTATCCCTACAAATTTTACAAGCTTACTTAATACAAATAACTTTAACAACCTGCAAAACCTTAAGGAAAATGGAACAATATGACATCAAACCTCGTTTCATTTCCAAAACGCAGAAATGAAGCTTCAAAGGCAGGACAAATTTCCATACTGTTTGGTTCGTTAGCACTGACTTAGAGCTGCCTGAAAATCTCGTCAGTGTTGTCCTTTGATTGTTCGAATACATTGTGGATGTAAAATATTGGCTTCTAAGCTTCGTGCTGTTGTAACTCTTGAAACCTACTTTTTGGTATATTTGAAAAAAAAATTCAATCATGGGAACAGACATAAGCCAATTATTATAAACTAGCTGTTGCCCGCGGCGGGTAATTTTGATCCTGTTCCCGCAAACGATGGGAACCTATTACCAAGATAAAAAGTATAATAGCCTATGTGTTATTCCAGACTATACTCTATCCCTGTACCAAATTTTAGCCAGATCCGTTACTGTGATTGAATGACAAATAATATTTTAACAAACTTTCACACTTATAATTTTAATAGGTAGGAAATAGGATAGGATATTATTAGCACCGCTTTTAGTTTATCAATACTCAATAAATGTGACTTATGAAATCCTATATTTAATAACTTATTTTCTAAGAACGAGCGGTGAGAAGCCGTGCAAATGATTATTGCTTTTGAAGTCAGTTTGATAACGGTTACGTTTTTGTCACATGAAATAGAAAGTTTTGTAATTATTTGACTTCAGTGTGATGAAAGGAGTAAACTTTTAGATGGTACATTACCTTAAGTAAATTAAATGCGTTAAGTACTTACTCGAAGCGGTTTTACTTCTAGGATTTGAGACAATTTAATATCTATTCCACTCAATGCGACAGTAATTTAAATTCTGTCTGATGCGAATTTTAACTATCTCAGTTAAAGACTGGTTAGATACTGGTCCATTCCAACGAAAGCACTTATTCGACTCTTCTTTGGACGTCGTCGTTGCGAATGAACTGAAAGTCAGAGAAATTCAAAATGTTATTTCAAAGATATTTTCTGGGAACAATGTGCTTTTAACATTCAAAGTTAGAAGTACGCTCGAGCTGCGATTAATTTCTATTCACTGCCTTTCGCCTCTAAATCCATTGCCACTTCTTCTAATCTCTTTTAATCAAATTATACTGGGATATTTATTTTTCATTTATATCTCATATATTTCTTTTGGATTCTATTTAGTTTATATATTATTTTTATGATTTTACCAATTCACTCTCCATTTGTTATGACATTTATTTTTGTAGTCAGAAAATATTTTTTTTTAACTTTGTGAACTACAAGATTATGCTGTCACGTACGAGTATACTATCTAAAATACAATTTTCTTTATAGTACGCAATAAAAATAGAAAAACACCCACAAATATGTTTTTATATTGTAAGAGGAATATGTTTTTTTTACGTGGTACACAGACATGTACAATGCACTTTTAAAATTAAATGAACTTGGCAAAAAGCACTTTACCTTAAGAATAACACAAATGATAGAAAGATTCAAGCTTACCTACGTGTTATTGAAGTTATTGATGGCATCATTACTAATAATTATTATTATAGTTTGCTTCCCAATAATACAGAAAATAGTAGGCAATTAAGATTTTAATACATATCTCATAGATACATAACCGTGAATATTCATGTGGAATATATTTCAGGAAATTGCACTATCATGATTAAAAACACAATTTCTTATACGGGAACGCTATCCCATTTATGTTTTACTACATAACTATCGCACAAGCTGGCAACACTATGGCGAACTTTATTAGCCTTTAAAAGCAAGGAAATACATGTGGAAATTTTTCTTCGTAGCCTTCATCACATCAGTGTACTAACAGCTAATGTGTAACGCTGCCTTTAACTTATTTCAGTAGAAAATTTTTGCTAAGTAACTGTGCTAGTGAAAATGGCTTTTAGACTTTATGCCGGCGCCAACTGTGATTTTATGTTGCAGGAACCTGTGACCGATGTTTAATAGACCTTGTAAAATATGACAAAGTTGTTTTCCTGTCCACCTTTGATAAAAATAGGGTGAATTTATAAGAAAAATATTTCTACTAAAAAGTACTTTAATGCGTACATGGGTTACCTGAAGGTAAGCGGTAACCGTAGCCTATGGACGCTTCCAAAATCAAAGCCACCTGAACTCCACAGCCTATCGGTAATATCAAATTTCCAGGACTTTTTTAAAGCTCCAAATTATCGTAACGAAAACCACAGATGGTCATTATGGCATCCGAGATGAACGGTACAGAGGTCTCAATGTGTTTAGAATGGTCACCCATCCTATGGCTAACCTAGCTAATATTATTTAACCCTGTAATAGATTAACACTCTCACCACCATACAAGTTCTATGTTGTTCTATTAAATTATAAAATTATAATATTTTAAATCCAAAAGCAGGAACCATTAAAGTAGGGTCATTAGTCTGTTAAGCACGAAATATACGGATACAACGTGAACTGAGTGTCAAGCAATCTCGCTGATTGACACTTGAACATTAAAACAAAATATTGAACGCTTTTCATAAAAGTTTCATAGGAAATTTATTAACTTTGCCAATTTCCGTCGGTACCCAATAAATACAGCGATATTCGAAAATAGCTTGTACATTTTTTAGTAAGTCATTAATTATTTGAAAATAGATGAAAATCTAAATCTTGTTTGTTTTTTAATAGTGCTAGTTTTATATAAGATAAAAGGCTCCTCAAATATTTTTGGTTCCTAAATCACTTTCTTTTATAATGTCACATCACTGTCCATCCCAAGGTTGCTTGGGAGAAATCCTCTACTCCAATATGTCCAACTATCTGTTCAACCGGTTGAACAAATTGGACAACTTTTCTCCAGGTTTTTCAACTTCAAAATGTAGTTGAACTAGCTGGACTGAAAATTACAATAAGTTCAATCATGATTTTTTTTTATTTTTTTATTTTTTTTTATTTATATAAATTTGTTACAAACATGTTTCTTAATTCTAATTACTCGCCAAGCTATTACGCTTGTTGGCGAGAAAAGCGCTCAATAATTAATGTTGTTAAAACCATCCTATAACACACTCTAAAATAAAAAAAAAATAGAGTTAAAAAAAGAACTACTATTTGGTTCAAAGAAGAAATCTACTAGGCACTTATTTATTTATCTAACATAGTACAGTCATCATTAGATATATTAAGCTGCCCATTGTACATTTTTTTTTCTTTCTTTCTTTCTATAAATAAATATTGTAGGAAATAAGTGTAACCTAGCTCTATCTACTGTGAATCTTTTGGTGTACAATATAATATTGTCTATCTATCTATCTAGCTAGCCAAACACCTACTGATTTACGGATAAAGTTTTGGTGCATATTTTCTTCTCGGGGCTTAGACGTCCGTCGCTTGTAAAAAATAAGTAATCTCTACAAAGTTGCAAAATAACGTAGAATAAAATAATACAGCAATCAATTAGCCTATTGCAATCCACTGTTGGACATAGCCCTCTTCCGACGTACGCCATTACTTTCGATTCTCGGCCTTCCAATTCTAGTCTGTCCAAAATAATGCATACGTGGTTCAAAATTAATAAATTTCAATCAAAATTGTGTGCTATTTTGAATAAACAATATTCAAAGTCCTACGCTATACAAATTCCAACGATAACTACATCAAAATAAGACTTAAAATCAATTTTTTCAACCTCCTTGCCAAAAACTTATCGCCAACATTTCACGGTTGATATCATCCTTCAGGCGCACAATACACTTCATAAAGTGCCTTAAACCCAGTGATATCAAGTCTCGACGTGATTTATGTTAATGAGAGTAGCGCCACCTTGTGGAACAGATTGAGTATTAATAATAGATCAGTTGCTGTAGCGGGCTGGATATGATCAAGGAAAATGTGAGACGACGAATTGATTTGGATGCTACCCTTCAATATAAAGTTATTGGAATGTAGTTTCGGTTACTTCGGGAAGAATATGATAACGAGTTGCTTTTTCTTGGATGTGGGTGATGTATGTAATGTAATATTTGTTGTCATTATTGAGTTCGAATCAAAAAGTAATAATTCGGTCTGAATTTCTTTGTATAGTTCATCCCATCCCATCAGGTGGGCCGTGTGCTTGTCTGCCAACTAAGTGGTATAAAAAAAAATATATATAAAAATAGTTATTTGGCGTAAATTATCTTCTAAAAACTATTTAGATACCATTTTTTATATATTATAATTAGATATCATTTCTCAGTAAAACAGAATGTAAGGACTACACCTCTTTTTTCCTGTGGGTAGCGATGGGGAAGGTCTCTAATTCAAGGGTAAACATATGACCCTTTTGTAAATTTCGTCATAGTTCATGGTGGATCGTAAAAGTCAAGTCATTTAGTATATATCACTTGTACACATCATTCTGTCTATCAAATACTTAATATGGAAGTTGTTTGAACTCATGCATAAAGTTGTATTAGTTTAGTGTACATCCAACAACTTAAATTCTTCGATATACCTACCGTCTATACATTTCATACATGTTGCCACTCTATACAGTAGTTCTACATGCTACAAAAATAAAGCAGTACAACAATAAAAATAATACAGCGAATGAAAAATTGCGTTTGTTAGTGCTCTGTCAAGTGGAGTTATGTGTTTCTCGGTTTCGTGCTACGATTAGGGCGTGTACAGACTTAATAATTTAAATAACATTACTATTTACTAAGGTTTAAAATTTAATTATGGTACAAACACCCTTCACGTGTTGGTTTTATCTTACTCTTATTATCATTATAATAGTTAATAATGTACGGTTTGAGTAATGAAATTCTGTTTACCATAGTTTAGTAAACAAAATGAGGATAGTTAGTACTACCTATACAGGGCGTCCCACGGCGATGCCACATGGAGGGAAAGTACCTTAAATCCTTAAGTTAGCTCATTTTGTTTAAAGGAGACATCATTTTATTTTTAAAAAGAAACAAAACCGCATTCAAAGTTTTTAAAAAATTCGCTTGCCACACCCGATAATCGAACCGACTAAAATCCGAAAAAGTAACATCCTGTATTTTTATGGCATCAATCGATAGTGTCAATCATAAGAATCAAATCTCTCTAAGAAACATGGTAAATTAAACGAAAGGAAGTCCTTGAAATCTAAAATTATAAATTCAATTTGGCAAAATAAAACACTTTAACTCAAAGTTCATCCATCCATCTGATACCATATTAACAATAAAATTCCATATTTAAACTGCTTTTCCTTTTTTATCGTGCTGACACCGCTGCTGGTCAGCAGTAGTATTTAGGTATGTCGAACTCAAACCGACTAAAACCGCACGCCATCTAAATTAACAGGTTATAAGTTGATCCATAGGGCAATTCTCTTGCCATTTTCGTTGCACAGGGTACACCGCGTGCAGGTTTCTAATCAAGCACCCAAAAATAACTACCTACCCTACCTACACATACCTCATGCAGCTACCCAATAAAGTTACATTCTAAACAGGTAACAAAGTTCATTCATTTAGTACTCATTGACACTATCGATTGATGCCATAAAAATACAGGATGTTACTTTTTCGGATTTTAGTCGGTTCGATTACCGGGTGTGGCAAGCGAATTTTTAAAAATCTTTAAATGCAGTTTTGATTCTTTTTAAAAATAAAATGATGTCTCCTTTAAGTAAAATGAGCTAACTTAAGGATTTAAGGTACTTTCCCTCCATGTGGCATCGCCGTGGGACGCCCTGTATATAATTTTTGAGTTGCCCAAAAAAGTTTCATGAGTAACCGCTGAAGATACTAAAAGTGTTATTTAGTTAGTACAATGTTTGTTTTTAAGAAATGTAATTTTTTAGTTCATGTTAAGAAATTTAAGAGAATATTATTATTATTGTGTGTGTCATGTGACAAGATTTTGTTGATCGGGTTACTTATTATTTAGTTTATCTGTGATTCTCAGTAGCGGCAACGTATATAAAAGGGAGGGGGTCTCTCCCCTTTATACACGTACTTTTGTAAACACGTAGGCGTGATTATGTCACTTCTTATTACGATGGAGGAAAACATCACGAGAAAAGTAGAGTACAGAGTGCGTGCCCAATAAAATTGTTCAAATGACCTCACGATTTCATTTCCGACGTTATCGAGAAAGTGTCAGTGTAAAAATAAAGTTTCACAATGTTACATTGCTGAGTCAATATTGTAATTTTGATGAAAATATTTTATGTGATTTTTTTAACTAAGGAAATATATCTTTTGACCCAAATATAAAAATTTGCATTTTAATACAATATCCAGTGTGTAATGATAAAGAAAGGAAATACAAATTCCGATCATAGAACAATACTACAGAAGTGAAATTTTATGGTAAACTTATGTAACAGTGAGTAATAATGAAGAAGAAAAGGAAAATCTTATAATATACCTACCTAACTGTATTTTTTATAAATTACCACAATTATAGTTTTATAAATAGGCACATGATCCGTTCCGTCACCGGTTGCACTCCAATTTGGAGAACTCTACACCTGATGTACCTACCAATGTACTAAGTTGTTTTAAAAAATATATTATTAATATTTTTTTTTTTTTTTCAAAATATTCATAGTAACTAATGTTTTTCCTGTACGATATCTAACATCACTGACAGTTTCCTAGCCATCTTTCTGTTATGGCTTACTTTATAGCCTCCTTCACTTACATTCTGCTACTTACTTTTAATATTACTACTTTAATTGTTATAGCCCTTGTTCCTTTGCTAGTTTAGTGTACTTCGTAAATCGTCATAACGACCTCTCTGAGGCCAACATCGTTGTAATCGCCTCACTTGGCAAGAGGATTAGGAGACTTCGGTACGTTGCTTGCACATCTAGGTCTTTGTACTGCATATTCTCTGAGTAGTCCACAATCTCTTTGCTATAGTCTAGTGAAAATTTCATTTCATATCTTCTTAACATCTTCGAGATGGTAACATTGTTTTGTTTAATTTCTACCTGCTGTAAAAGCTTTGAATACTTTTAATTTTCTAGGAATTTTCGAGATTTGTGATATGGCTGAATTGAAAATAAAACCCGACGGTGTGCCTCGTATTTTCAGAAATATTTTTGATCTGTATTAAATATATTTGCATTTGCCAAAATCAAAAAAATATTGACTACATTTTGTATTATTTCTGTTTCGAGATAGTGTTTTCATTTATAGAATAAAGGAAATGCTCGGATAATATGCACAGATTTTATTCCACTGTGACAAAAAATACCAATATACTCGTATACCTGAATTACGTTTGACGGAGTAACATCAAAGGTGCATATTACTATTGTAGCAAGCTTTTGATGTTACGCAGTCATATTTTATATTATATACGCAATTCGCAAAATTGTAGCACAAAATGGGATATGGACTATTTTGAGCCATAAATATCCGCTTGATTCTGACTATCGATAAATGTTTTAATATCAATATCTGTAGGTACTATCAATATTTTTTTATACCACTTAGGTCGCAGACAAGCACGCGGTCCACCTGATGGAAAGTGGTTACTGTGGCCTATGGACGAGTGCAACACAATGGGAGTCACTCTAGTGAAGAAGACAAGGTAGACAAACCTTTGATCTTCCCACTGACTGTACAAAACCTCTCCAGTGAGCTCTGGCTACCTTACTTACCGCCAGGAACACAACACTAGGTTATTATAACCGCGGTATTCAATACACTGTTAATTAATTTGCATTTAGTACAAGTATATCAGGATTAGCACTAATATTTAATTGAGACGTATCACTATAAGCCTTAGAGTATACATTGCTATAGAGCGCGCCTTACAAGTATGAACTGCTATCACGGGTATGAACAGTACCGAGGCTCCTGGCTCAACCTCAATCAGTAGCAAAACAATACCCGTCAAAATGACTTCGCAAATAATATTTAATTCGATATGTTAAATCAAAATTTTATACAACATCGTATATTTGTAGTAATAATGACGCAAAGATAACGCAAAATGACGCCATTTTTTTGTATTTTGGCTTTAATTTTATCCATGCATGTCAAATCGAACAAAACACTTCATAACAACAAACTACATTAATAAGTGCATCTATTGATATTTTCGGTAATGCATGAAACGTCACTATAGGTGCGCTATGCCATCACAAAGTATCTGCTAACACTCGGCGCCAAAGACCTGAGTGATAGGCGCGCTCTATATTTTATAATGTATACTCTAAGCTATAAGCACTATCACTACATAAATTAAAAAATAAAATCGCTGTCGCTGTTTGTCCGTCCCTATGTATGCTTAAATCTTCAAAACTACGCAATGGATTTTAAAGCGGTTTTTTTAATAGATAGAGTGATTCAAGAGGAAGGTTTATATGTATAATACATGCATGATATTGTAGAGAAACACTGAAAAATTGGGATCAGAAAACCACGCGGGCGGAAAATATGGCGGTACGAAGTTCGCCGGGTCAGCTAGTAAATCTATAAACTATGTGATGGAAGTATTTTTTCCGTTTACAGGTTCATTTATTACCAGCTCTTTCTTATTTCAATATTACCTACTAATAGGCTACTTGACTAATTTTCAAAAACCATTTCAAATGATTGCTTATTACAGTATAAACATATCACATTAATATTTCTGTAAAAAAAACAATGCATTATGTTAAAAAATCAATGCTAAAGTTTAAATTTTCAAAAGTGCGTGAAAAACGCTAGGATATTTAAACATGGCGATGCGTGTGATTTGTGACGTCACTCTATTGTAGGTAAGTTGCTGTTATCATCGGCTCGCACAAAATTTGTATCCATTTCGAACTTAATCACAAAATATGTCCATAAAACTCGCGATAATCAAGGAAAAAGCAAATAATAACACCGAAACAAACAATAATAGCTCATACAACTGGAGATATTTTGGTAGCAATGACGTCACCCAGAGCTCTAACCAATCACGAGCGTTTTTGTCATAGACAATAAATCAACAAAATATAACATTTTTATATTTGAAATTCTCATAAAATACACATATTTGAGAGTAAATTGTAGTCTCGTAGGTCTTTTAACGTTATTTTCTAATAGGATGGCCACAATTTGTAGTATATTTTTAATGTTGTCAAATAGCCTATTACATAAATTTTCACTCTTATATTTCTTTATAATTCACACAACCAGTATCCATCAGTGTACTTCAAGATAATATTTATAGTAGGAACAAGCCCTTTAGTACCTACTAATACTGGCATGCTGAACCATATTTATTTTGTGCTCTAAAATGGCACAATAGATGTCCATTGTAGTAGGTACATTAATAATTCTACATGTAGAACAATATTACACTGCATGATAATAAACATAGACTTTATGATGAAAACGTTTCACACGGTGCCTAGAACGTTATAGGTATACACGTTGCACAACACAATGATATAAATTAATAACCGATTCAAAATGGTGGTGTTTTGAATCGGTTATTAATTTATTCTATTAAAGTTCACACAAATAAAATATCATTTCAAAATTTACAGTGCAGTATTGTTTTTAGCTTCCCCATCGAAATGTAATCTAGGTATAATTTAAGTTTGATAGGATTTTAAATCACAATTATTTTAACTGTTAGGTACAATTATTTTTACATAAATTAATTACTAGTATAAAAACAGTATCTGTATACCTATATACAAAGCTGCAGGTTTAGGCGTCAAAAAATTCCTCCCCATCGACGTCAACTGGGAGGGTGGCCAGAAGGCTGGCGGCATTGCCACGTTGAATGGCAATGCCAATCCTTTGTGCAAGGAATGAACCAGCTGTTAGGTGGTGTTCAAGTTTTGTACTTTATAACTAATGTGGCATTACGATAGAGTGTTCAAATTGTCTATCCTGTAATATAATCTATAAGCTCACAATAAAAGAGTTATGTAGAATGTCCTAGAATAAGTAGGTACTTAAAAAGATATTCGAATTCTGTCTCCAACTTAAAAAAAAACTCAACAGCTTGTGTCAAACTACAAACATACTTACAACATTATAATTATATTCTTCACAATAAGAATACAACCCATGGTTATTATGGTTAAGAAGACAAATATACTAAGTGAATAATTTTACACGTTCAATTATGAACCCTATATCGGTGGTAGAAAAGATAAATGCTAAAGTGCAAAAATTTTCACATAGCGTTTTTGTCTTCTAGACCATCGAATATTTTCACACCCTTCAGTCTACTCGCCACTACGAGAATCCAACGTTTTTGTACCGCAAACTTCACGAAATAAATCTCTGAACTAAAAGTTTTTGGTTAGAATACTTTCAGATAAGATTATGTAACGTGTAAGAAGTGGTAAACATGATTTTGTGAAAAGCGAACATACTAAAGAGATATATATGGATTTATTTACGAGAGTATTTAGCACTAAAAGGTTTTAGGGACCCTTCAATGGGCATTGAAAGGATAAAAATATGTGTTTGAAACATATTTAGTACTGCTAGATTTACGTAAACTGTCAACTGCACTAGATTTTAGAGATATCTGAGAAATATACATTCTGAATATATTTTAAAATTAAATAACTACATACATAACAACAAATCTCGTTAAATAAAATGAAAATGGTTAAAAGTTTGCACGAATATTACACATCGACACAAAAAGAAGCTTGAAACTGTTTGTTTTTCGATTATTTTGGCTTGTGTGTTTCACACAAACATTTTTGATCAGCCTTTTGTTAGGTTAGATTTTACCTTTTATAAATCATATGTTTTGAAAAGAAAAAGATAACATTCTACGCATGTTCTGTAATCAAAACCTGTCAAAACCTCGTTTTTTAATCAGTGCCTCGATATTCAAGTTATTTTGATCAGTTTATCACAATACATTGTCATAATCTGTCATCTTCAGAATGTTTTTTATTCAAAATACTATTATTTATAGCCTGTCAAAATATCTAATATAAATTGCTTGATATTCGTTATCCTTTGGAAGTTCTCGTGATTAAAAATTATCCTTGCTGTGAAGATATTCCTTCAGTTCTATTTAGTTCGGTTATTTATAGTAATTTTCATGAACCAGACATCTTTATTCCTTCACTGAGGGTACTTAGCTGCCAATCTAAATTGCTTTCTTCTTTTCTTTGTCTGTCTATTTCAGACAACTTTTACTGTAACCATTAATATTACTTGTATAATTTTCATGTTATTATGGTCACAAATATGTTAAACTAGCTTTTGCCCGCGGCTCCACCCGCTTGAATGTCGGTTATCGCGAACAAACATAACCTATGTCCTTTCTTAAGGTCTAAACTACCCCTGTACCAAATTTCATTAAAATCGGTTCAGTGGTACGAAAGCGTAACAGACAGACAGACAAACAGAGTTACTTTCGCATTTATAATATTAGTATGGAGTATGGATATTTTACTATAGACTAATAATCATTAGTCTTAAACAGATTTAGTTCATAAACTACGTCTAACAGTGAACTGTAACGTTATTACTTACAACGTTACAGTTCACTGTTAGACACTGTTCAATTTTTTTTTTTTTTTTTTTATACCACTTAGGTGGCAGACAAGCACACGGCCCACCTGATGGAAAGTGGTTACCGTGGCCTATGGACGTATGCAACACCAGGGGCGTCACACTCGCGCTGCCGACCCTGAAGAAACCTTCTAATGCCCTTCTTGAAGAACCCCATATTGTAGTCGCTTGGGAAAACCATCGCGGGGAGTTCATTCCACAGCTTGAGTGTGCGAGGGATGAAGTTCCTTTCATACCGCACAGTGCGCACCGTTTCCGGTCGCAATGTGTGAGGATGAACTCCCCGCCTATGACGAGAAGTGCGATGATAGAATGTAGCTGTGGGCATCATGTCAAACAATTCATCTGAGCACAAACCATTGTATAGGCGGTAATGTCAATTGTAATGACTTTATTAAGAAGTAGCATTTTACTCTACACATAAATTAAAAGCATCGTCATGCATTGCCAAAGACCATGCGTAATGTAGAATTCCATATTCACATACATACATTTTATCATCGCACCTCTCGCCATAGGCAGGAAATTCATCCTCACACATTGCGACTGGAAACGGTGCGCACTGTGTGGTATGAAAGAACTTCATCCCTCGCACACTCAAGCTGTGGAATGGACTCCCCGCGGTGGTTTTCCCAAGCGACTACAACATGGGGTTCTTCAAGAAGGGCATTAGAAGGTTTCTTCAGGGTCGGCAGCACGAGTGTGACGCCCCTGGTGTTGCATACGTCCATAGGCCACGGTAACTACTTTCCATCAGGTGGGCCGTGCGCTTGTCTGCTACCTAAGTGGTGTATAGTCTTATCAACCACATTTCGCCAACTATTTGCTATTTAATAACCATATCTATTTATAAATATTTAATAACTATTTTCGGTCCTTTCATAATAAATTATAAGATTTCCATATTGACTATGGAACTCCAAAAAACCTGAAACTTGAAAAAATAAACTTGTTAATTTAAATCTCCATGGTATTCCCGCAGTCAAACTATAGATCATAAAGTCCTAACGTGTTTGGTTAAACTGAAAATGTACTCGAATGTGATGAAATGACCATTCCCTGCGGGTAGGGTTATAAAAACAAAGTTGATTTGATTTCATATCGCTCACCGAAAACCATGAAACGTCAAAGGTCTTTTCCGCCTCAAACCACATCCTGTATAAAACAGACTGTTTTCATTTAATTCCGAGTTAACACAGGAACATGATCTTTGTTTACTCAAAATTCTTATTTTTATTAGATCACAAACTATGCCCGTTATGTAGCCTTTAGGAGCAACCCTTCTTGTATGAAAAGGCAACAAAGAAAATTCAAATAAAACAGTGAAGTTACTAAGTCGATACGATTGCAAAAGGATTTTGTCAAAATATTACTTATGTGAAATTGAAAAATAATATCTACTACTAAAACTTGACTCGGCTCACGAGCTATATTTAAACATAAAGCAACTTTGCTTTAGTGTTTTATACAGCATTTTCTTAAATGAAATAATGTAAAAATAGAATGTTGTTAAGTGTATTTAGGCATTAAAAATGAAAAAGTTATAATTATTTTGCTTTTTACTTAAAAGCAACTCTCACGCTAAGAACAGTCAACCCTAAAGTCTAGTCTAAAGTCAACAATGTAAGTTAATTATCACGAGAATATTTACAAACTTTTTTAAAATTTGGAATACAATGGAGTGCTAAGTATAAAGTAGTTTTATGATCTTCAGAGGACAAAGTTAAGATATTTAATGTTTTGTTCGTTACTTTTACGAAAGATTTTGGGGCCGCAGTGTTCACTAAATTGAAAATTGTCAGCTACTTTTGTCGTTGACTGTTCATCCCCGGTAATCAAAGGTCAAATTATACACGAAATAATTACTTGCATATTAATTTTTCATCGATAAAGTGAAAAAATCTTACCTACTATAAGTAACAATGAATGCTAGAGTATTTGAAAATATCAAGTCAATTTCGTATACTCCAAACAATCTACAAGAAGTACCACACAAAGCAAAACACCATCACAATATACCATAGTTATATTCAAAGGCTGATACAAAACATCTACACAACGTGCAATATTATTAACATAATCTCGTAACAAAGACTCATACGTTGTCAGAAGAGTCTGTAGGAGAAAATGATATATCGTAAAAGTTTCGTAAGACACATCACAGTTGTATAATGCTGTTGCTTATTTTATGGTTTTGCATTCTTTCGCCTGAGTTTTAATAAAGTTGTCCTTCTTTTCTACTAATGTCATGTGAAATTCAAGCAAAAACAATGTAAGGAAGACTGTTTATACTGGAGATTGATGGCACTTGGTGGAACTTGCTACACATATTGAATAAATCACTTGTACTTTTCCACAATTATTTATTTATTTGAACCTTACCGGTTTCACCTAATGCCGTAAGGTGAAACCGGTAAGGTTCAAATAAATAAATACTTGTGGAAAAGTACAAGTGATTTATTCAATATGAATGTAAGGAAGCTTGAATTTAATTCTTTAAATTTAGAAATACTCTTTCAATGACTGTAATAAAATCTGAAATTTTATGCTTAACCAATAGTGTAGTTTATTCAGGGCAATTTTCATCAAGTAAGTGATAGGTAGTATATTCTTCAATGGTCGTAAGTAAGTAAGTAATACTAATAAGTAAGTAAGTAATACTTCATCTTTAAGTGCTTCAGCTTTGTCTGAAATTTCTTTGCCGCAGTAAAATTGTTCGTTTCAGTTGGAAGACTTGAAATAGGTTGCTGGGATAGAATGGATGTAAAAGGCGAAGGATCTGTAGCAATGGCGCACACTGAAAAAGGCTTGTGTCCAGCAATGGGCTGCAATAGGCTGATTAATTAATTGGTAAAAATATTGAAGCCTTGTTGACCAACTGACGATTAGACCTTTAATTATGTTAAGGTCCGTATCGTAACATTTTTTAATGTTATCCTGCTGTAATTAATTCCTAAACATGAAGAGATAAATGAGGATAAATTTCAGGTAACATTAAGTTAATCACAATCTGTACAAACTTGCGTTGGAAATGATTGAACACTCTAATCCGACATCCGAAGTTTTCAGTTAAGACATGACATTGATTTGACATTTGAAATTTAAATCAAAGCACGACATTTAAAAGGAGTAGGAAATTATAAAGAGTAAAACAGTTTATTTTAAAGACTGAAGTTGACATTATACAAAGCTTAGTAAGCATTCTCATCTATACCTATTACCAAAGCTAAAATGCTACTGTGTGGGTTCACAGTAGGAATTCATTTTGGTACGTTAACTTAGAACCCAAACTTTTCGATGGCAAGTCGTACACTACCATTTTAATTATTTAAATTACCCAATTTTGATTTGGTAAAGATTTCGGTACCTACATAATTTTGCTGCCATAATACGTTCAGTTGCCGTGTCTGATCCCATACCAATGATAAAAGTAGCTTACGTTAGTACAATTAGTGTGAAAAAAATAATCAGACTATACTTTTATGCCTATCTAAAATTTCAGCCAAATTGGACCTGCCGTTTGAGTATGATTCAGTAACAAACATACAAACATCTACACCAACTTTCACACTTTTATTATTAGTAGGAAGTACGATAAGGTCACAAGCCTTAACTATTATCACTGAACTTAGCTCACTATTAGCCCGTTTAGTCCAATCAATAAAAACGTTGAACAAACCTGTATTGCATATTATAATGCTTGCAAATAACATGTTGATTAATAAAAACACCACCGCGTCGAGGATCAGACATTACAATTGTTCCGAACAGCGGTAATCTGCGAAACAGCACAGCTTTGCCTCTGCAATTCATCTCGCGTGGTGCAAAATAATAGAGGATAGAGTATGTTGATACTGTTATAATACTCAAACTCATTTTTAATGATTTATTATAGGTTTATGAGCGGTTGGGTTCACTGAATATTGCATTTCATTGATATACCTATCTCTGAAATGAACTGAATGAACTGATGTTAGCATCTACTTTTCGTAAAATATGTACTCAATACTATGCAATAGACAGGGAGAGGACAGCCTCAGTGGCGTGGAGGTAGTGAACATGACAGCTACGATGGGGGCGCGGGTTCGATTCCCGCTCAGTGCAAGTATTTGTATGCATGTATATGGCTATATGCATTAGTCTGGTCGTGCATCGTAGAGCACGTTAAGTCGTCGGTCCCGGTTGCCAAAGAAGTTTATGGCAGTCGTATTGGGCAGTTTGATCCCTCAAAATTCCGACTAGTCTAACTATTGAACGCATATCGTCAATTAGTTATGGCAAAATATCAAACTTCAGCCACATTACAGTTAGACCGAAATGAAAAGCCGACCCAACTCGGTTCAGAAAAGGCTCGGATAATGATGAGATAGGGAGGAGGAGGAATCTATATTAATCCAGCCGCTTACTCATATATTCAAGCCTTTCCTTTATTTTATTACACGGACTACTTTGTAGGCTGCTTTCCGTCTGGTGGCAAATAATTTTAGATTGAATATAATTAAAAAAAAAACATTGTCTTGAGTGATACAATTTAAATGATAATTAACTTGATCTTTAACACACAATCTGCCATATAATCAGTATCCACATAATTATATTTTAAAAATAGCAGCTGCACACTGGAAAACTGAATTTAAAAATTCATGCCGTCACTGTGGTTCGACAGCAGAAAAAGAAAAAAAAACAATTAGTAGATAAAATAAAAAAAAGTATTCAAAACTTATAATCACACCGATCGATTGATCGATCCAATCACGCCTTTATCCCCGGAGGGTTAGGCAGAGGTGAATTAACACCCACATTTCACCAATCCTTGTATTCGGTCCCATGTAATAGGGTAGGTAATAATACTACGTTACAACTAGAGATAATTATGAACCTTTTATCTGAGGACATTGACCTAGTGAACCGAAAAAGGCGTTAACATGTTGGCTATGATAAACAGCGGAAGTACGATTTGGCAACAAGACAGGATATAGTTATTGTGTGAGTATTCTTTCTTCTTGACTATGTTGCATCAATGTTTGGATCCTGTTTTACACGATTTTACTTCACTTCAATTGCTTGTTATTCAGAGCAGATATACCTAACTAAAATAGAAATAGATTTTGAAGATTGAACATTTATAATATCAACATTTAATAATCATTATTTCATATCATAAACGCCTTTCGCAGGTTAAACTATCACAGGGTAAGACTAAAGGCGGCCATCCACTATCAGTTTGTCGAACGACAACCGGATGATATCGGTCTGTCAGTTCATCGCAATAGCCCACACACTTACAGTTTTATATACGATTTTGGACTGACGGCTAATATGTGTGTGGCCGCTTGACGATTTCGGTCAGCAAAGACAGTTAAAGGCCGGACAGTCTATGGCCGTCGGCATTTTATACGTAATTACATCAGACTAAAAGAATAAAATAATGTTATAATTTTAGTCTGAGGTAATAAAATTATGATGACATTGATGACATAAGGACTGTAGGCCGCCGGACAGACGAAAAACGTCAGGCGGACTGTAAGTGGGTGGCCGCCTTAAGACTCGACTCGACTGCCTCTATGGCGTAGCGGTAATGAACGCGGCCGCTACGCCGGAGGCGAGGGTTCGATCCCCGCTCAGTGCAAATATTTGTATACATCAATATGAATATTTGCATTGGTCTGGATGTTTCTCTATATAATATGTATGTATTTTCAAGAAAAATGTACATAAGTATGTTTATCCGCATTCTAGAACCGATAACCCATAGCTATGCTTACTTTGGGTCTAGATGGCGTTGTGTAGAATGTCCTACAATATTTATAAAAGAAGCTACTTCACATGTCGATAACCTCCTGAACCCTTATCGATCTATTATGGCTATTGTATCAGGAATAGGGGCGATTAGAGTCTTGTCAGCGATGATAGATGAATTCCATAATGTGATACTATCATTAATATTTTTTGTTGAGATCACTTCAGCGAAGAAACATTGAGGTATATTGAGCAATGTTTTGTCTCACTTTGTTATTTCACTAGGTCTGACACAAATCCTAACTTGGTCAACCCGTACCTCAAGATCAGGTACTGGTTGACTAAGTTTCGGTAATCGGCAAAAAATAAAACTACAAGAAAAAATCTATAATGATCAATGTCTCTAAAGCCTTAGAAAAGTGTACAAGTAATGTATCGGATCACTATTAATTTCTAAGCTCTCATAAACTGCAATGAACTGTTAGAACATCAAAGCTTCCAACTTGGGCCAACAGGGAGTTTAATCCGTAACCTCCCACTCAAGCAACATAGCACAAGGCATTTCATAACTACGAATCTAACGTGCGCACAAAAAGTTCCTAAAAATATACACATAAAGGTGGTATTTGAATGACAAAGCGAAATACTCAAGCACTCATATAGCAAGGATTACTCGGGTCAACGGTTCTGTTGAAATGATTTAACGTTTCGGCTGTTAAGCTAGTGCAATACGTAGGCTTGCTTTTTAATTTGGAACACTGCGTTTTTTGAAGTTCTTTAATTACTAACAAGCGTAAATAGGGAGCTGAGGTTTTGGAGGCTGTTAAATGAATGTAGGTGCTTTCATATATTTTTGCATACGCATTAGTACCGCATCGAATTTACTTTTAAATACAATAGATTTAAAAAATAAAAGCATTCTTAATCTAAAAGATATCTATAGAGGTTATAACAAAATATTTTAATCCACGCGTATAAAGTCATAGGTACAGCTAATATGATATATTATAAAACATAATATATTAGCTGTTGCCCGTGGCTCCGCCCGCGTGGATGTAAACATACAAACATAGCCTATGTCCTTTCCCAAGGTCTTATCTATTTTTGTACCAAATTCATTAAAATCGGTTTAGTGATTTAAGCGTGAAAGTGTAACAGACAGACAGATAAAGTTACTTTCGCATTTACAATATTAATCCCTACTAATATTATAAATGTGAAAGTAACTCTGTCTGTCTGTCTGTCTGTCTTGCTTTCACGCCTAAACCACTGAACCGATTTTGATGAAATTTGGTATAGGGGTAGATTAGACCTTGAGAAAGGACATAGGCTATGTTTGGTCGCGATAACCGACATCCACGTGGGCGGAGCCGCGGGCAAAAGCTAGTGTTGAAATAAAAAAAAACGATAATTATATGTATTTCTGTCGTTACCGAGTATCATTTGCCATGGTGGTTGTCTCCCCACCCTCCTCTTTATTGGTCGTTGCTTGTAGACTATCAGAATTGAATGTCGTAATTTATGAATTGTTTATTGGTATAAAGGTTTTACAGTTGTGTACATTTCTTGTTTAGTCATTATGAATCAGTAATCTTACGATGCTAAGCTTTTAAACAAGATTTACAACCTGAGATTCACTGAGTTATCTCGGATGGAGCGTTTGGATTTGTCGTAATGCCTAAGATTAGTAATAAAGATTTTGCTTCGTGTCAAATAATCAGAACAGTAAGATTGAATTATTTCTTGTTATATTTTACACTTAATCATTATACTATGCTAAAACATTTTGAACAAGACAAGTGATATCAAATATATCACTTGTCTTGTTCAAAATGTTTCATTATTATTTTATAAAAATCTTAGAGAAACTTTTTCATTGTTTACAATAATTGTAAAATTTAATAGTAATGTAAACTTCTTAGAGTTTAGGTTTATATATGGTTGCTCGCGTTATACCATGAACTCAAGTAAGTTGGTAATTGACGGTGTGGTCGACGGTGCAGCACGCTTGCCTAGAATAACCTAATCATTTCAGTTTTGAAAACACCTAATATACGGAACGGAATACGGAAACACTCTTTCACTCTTCTTGACAGTATGCATGATCAACGTCGATCAAAAAGTATTTCAACCGCAAAGCCTAAATGTAACAAAATGTACTTATAAAATACTCGTAACATTACACTTAATATAAACACGAGCCAGTCACGTACAAAGCTATAAAAAAGACAAAATTCAAACATTATTATATTCATTTATATTACTTTGTTCAAGTGAAAAAAGACATTTACAATATAAAGTCTAATAATGCCATTTAAAACGAGTCTTTTTTTAAAGCGCACAAACGTGAAGTGAAAATTTTATGAATGTAGAAAGTTCTTATTGGTTATACTTTTTGAATTTAACCTTGTACTGAGCCATTCTAGATATTCCCAGTACGCGTATATCCTGGGTAATAAGCCTTGGGACTCGTATTACACCGGAGTGCAATGCAGATAAGAACATTTTCGACCGTTATTAAAAAATAAAGTCTTTTTTTCACTCATTTGCTCTCGTTTTCTTATGAATAGATAAGGTAATGAAGACGTCGTTGTGAGAAAAATATAATCAAAAGTTTTTTGTTTCAATTTTAAAATCTGCAAAATGTGACATTTGAAGCTCTTTGTACAACGTTGTTGAATTAGGGTTTATTATTGTGATTAAATTAGCAAGAAATAGAAGTTGCTATATATTTTTTTTGTTTAATTAAAACTTAAATATATTGTCACTTTTTACGGGTGTTTCGGTTTTCATTCCACTTTTTATAGCCACGAATATTTTTTCCAGGTTCAACCCAGACGTTATTCCATTTTCAGCCCACGATACTCCATGAAATTCAATGTGCAAAACGTGAGAACTCTGGCCAACGAAATTCAACAGTACTGTTTCTACTACAATGACATTGCGGGCTCAGTAAATCTGACAATCACATTAATGTTTAGTGTCTGATGGAGAACGGTCCTAGTGCTTAATCGCCTTGCATTCAAAGAAATGGGTGACTCTTGAATTCTACTTATTCAAAAACCGCCCGCTAATAGGCACATTCCTAACTAATGTGTACTAGCTGTTGTCCGCGGCTCCATCCATATGGGATTGTAAGCAACACATTGGAACCTATTCCAGGGACAAAAAGTAACCTACATGTTATTCCTGATTATATTATACCAGTACCAAATTTCAGCCAGTACCATTCAACCACTGAGTAATTACTTATTATTAATCATTTATTTCGGAAAATTATCCAGTGTTAGTAACAATATTACTCATGAATTAGGGTTAGTATGATAATAATATATTTCTTATCAGATTTATGTAATTTATAACGGAGATGGGGCTGGCTCACATCGAAACATCTTCACAATCTTACACATTTTCAAATTAGAAGGCTTACTGAAACCGTTTTAAGTATTCTATTGTTACAGTACGTGTTTATTCATTCGTAGAAACCACGAAGTAATTAAACTTAGTAAATCAAGTACCGTCTTATAAAACCACCATAATTTGCATTAACCAGATTTCCTTCTTCCCTGCATATTTTGAGCTCGGTGTTACAGAGACTCTAGCAGGCAATATTCAAACCGCACTATGCAGTAAAGCGTAATCTCTTTATGCGGAAATATTTCATAATTTTGCGAGACGAACAAGAAAGAAGACAAAGTTTACATTCTTGCAAAATATGTTGAAACCTTAGAATTTAAAGAAGAAATAACTTTGTCATTTTATATTGAAACCTACAGCTTGTTTTAAAATTGCGTGGCATCAAACTTTCTATTTTATTTTGTTATCTTATTCTATTGTATACCTGTCAGTTGTTGATTTTCGCATAACGTTTTTATTGCATGGGAAATAATAGTAGCACTATGATAATCGTGTGAAGCTCTACGATTCTTATAATTCATAATTATATTTTACGAGTTATGTAGTTTAATTTTGTTGTATAGCAACTAAAGTTTAGAAAATATTAAAACGATTTTCACTACTAATAAAGCAACGGAAACCAAGGGTTCCGTATTAATAATAATTATGATAATAACAATAACAATAACTGTTGCCAACTTTGAGCCGTAATCATGTGTCATAAATGTCAAACCGGACATTATATGGGTTAGTAAGACATTATAATAATTATTATGACATTAATTTACATAACATATCAACAAAAGCCTCTTGGCCTTCAATCTAGTCCAGCCACAGGCTTGACTTGACTAACTTCGAGTATTGGTAATTTGGCTAATCACGATTCAATAATGTTATAGGTATTTCTTTAAGTTACAAAGTTAAAAACAAGTGTATCATTAAACAAAATAAATCCCTCGAGACTGTAATTCTTCCTAACATTGTAGTCTTCTAAATATTTTTTATTGTGCCTATTAAAATAAGCAAAATAAAGGAAATCTGCTCCATTTAAATTTCGTTGGCAATAACAGTGTTGTAAATAAAATGTATATCTTTCTTTTTCGTATTCTAAAGGAAAGAGACTTGTAAATTAAGCACGCTGGTCACAGGTGTAGCGGGAGTAATCTGTTTTTCGTGAAAATGCATCAACTCTGTATAATACAGACACAGAATGAAATAAAAACAAAATTTGAAGAAAGATTTTCAAGAAAATGATTTCCTTAAGTTATGTATAATGACAAAATTCAACTGCCTCTGTGGCGTAGCGGTAGCGAACGCGGCCGCTACGCAGCAGGCGCAGGTTCGATCCCCGCTCAGTACAAATATTTTTGTATGCATGAATATAGGTATTTGCATTGGTCTGGTCGTGTCTCGGAGAGCACGTTAAGTCGTCAGTCCCAGTTGCCATACGAACGTCTATGGTAGTCGTTACGGGTAGTTGGAGCCCTAAAAAGTCCTACAACAACGGTCCAGCTGCAATGCTTCGATATCACCATTGTGTTGTGGAGGTCAGATGGCAGTTGCTTCACGAAAAATATCAAGGTCCAGCTAAATCTGCAGTTAAGACTGGTAAAGCCAATGCTTTGGTTGCGACTGGGATTAACGCTAGGATGAAGAAGAAGAAATAATTTATATTTTCGTAGAAGGCTTATGAATAAGTGCCCGCTTGACCGCAATAGGATCGCCCCCTTTTACGTGAGACCGAAAATCATAGTTAGCGAAATGTGGGTGATAATACACCTTTGTCTACCCCAGCGCGGATTTACGGGCGTGAGTATAATATGTATGATAATAATGTATAATGAATAATATCAATCCATAGATGGTGTTTAGTAAAGTTAATATTGCTTACACGTAAGCTCCAATTTTGATCATCTTTCATTATTTTTTCATTCTTTCTCGGCCCTTTTTATCCAACAAATATTTCACCATTTCTTTATTTATTTCATACGTAATACGGTGACAAGAAAGGGCGGCATAAAATTATTTCAAATTCATACAAATTTTGCCCTTTGTACTTACTGTAAGAAATCAATTTATATCTTAGCTAGAAATCCGAAAGAATTATCACCCCATTTTTTTTTTGGAAAGAATAACCGAAATCCATATTAATATTATAATCATCATCTGTCTGTATGTCTGTCTGTCTGTTACGCTTTAACATATTAACCACTGAACCAATTTTGATGAAATTTGATACAGAGCTAGATTAAACCTTGGGAAAAGACATAGGCTATGTTTGGTCGCGATAACCGACAGTCACGGGGGCGGAGCCGCGGGCAATAGCTAATTACTATTCCTTTTAACCCCTCCTAAGCTTAGTTAGCTTATTTCTAGCAATCGCTAGTGAGTTCACGTCGGTAGTGTTATGACTTTCGAACCTGAGACCTCTCGACCGTAAGGCTCCTTAACCACTAAGCTACCGACGTATTTGAAACCCCAGAACGTCGAATAATTCTTTATACTTTTAATTATGTACGTAGAGCTCGAAAACAATTTCGGTATCTTGGAGTTGGTATTTAGTTTAAGGTAATCTCTACTGGGAATAAGAGATCCTTGCTTGATGCCCGTGGGTACGATACATTTTACTGAATAAAATGTGGCTTCTCCCCGCAAACACGAAAGTCGCTTCGGTTTAGGGTTCAACATGCTCTTAGATAAGAACAAATAATTGAAACTGGCTTAAAGTTTGAATGATAAGTGTGTGTTTTTTTGAAAAATAGTGATAATTTTACGCTAGCTTTCATTAGAAATTGATGTAGATAATTGTTTTTTACATAGGTAATTGTCACCGACATTAAATAGGGAAATCTGTATTTGATAATGGTTCCATTAAAAATATATATTTTTAAATTCACTAATATAAAAGTTTCAATTAAGTACAAGATACTACGAATTTGGAAATTGTAGTTTCAATATTGACATAATTTGGACGTGGCTTTCAATCCCAACAACAGTTACTTACATTTTTTAAATAAATATCAAAAAATTCTAAAAAATCTTCCCTATTTTCCTACGGCATACGTACTTATACGGCGTGAGCAGCATTTTAAAGTAACATTTGACATCATTATCTCAAATACCTATGATCGCTAGTAACAACATTACGATAACAGACGCTGCAGTAAGGGGTACAACACACTAAAGTCGTTTCCCGTAGGGTGCTGCTTACATAGAGAATCCGTTTACCAGTACGGGTAAAACCTATTCATGTCGCCAACATGTCAATTCGTCGTTTGACAAAACATCGCTAAGTATTTGCGCTCATATGTTATAAACATGGGCGCAAATAAGTTGGGATTTTTTTGACATATTATGGTCGAAGGACTGATAGCCGTTGAAGCAGACGGGTCCTAGAGTGGAGACCGCGACAAGGAAAACGTAAGGTGGGACACCCTCAAGACAGGTGGACTGACGACCTATGAAGGGTGGCTGGGATGGACTGGATGCGGAGGATCGGCAAACGTGGCGCATATTGGGAGAGGCCTACGTCCAGCAGTGGACTGCAATAGGCTAATTGATTGATGGATTTGGTGTTAGAACATAATCATCATTTTTGTTAAACTAACTTTTAAACTCTCGCGTTCCATGATATACAATAATGTTAACGGGAATTAACGCGATCATGGTATAGGTACATACATACCTTTGATTTGCCTGACGTTTCGACCAAATGTAAAAAATCTCGAAGATGTGCGGGTAGATGAAGAACCTTCTACCTCACGGATTCGAAGACGGCGGGCGTGCACCGCTGAGCCAGTCAGCCTGTGACCACGGCCGGTGTAACCTGATCGAAGCGTCAGGCAAATCAAAGGTATGTATGTACCTATACCATGATCGCGTTAATTCCCGTTAACATTATTGTATATCATTTTTGTTGTTGCTAGGAAACTTGTCGGTGCAGGTAGTCGATAACGGTAAACTGTTTCTCTTTGTAAGCAACCTACGCAAATGAATCAATGTATGCTAAATTAAATCTGAGTAACTGTCTTAAATTCATATACCCAAGTGTTAAACACAAGATGACAAATACGTACACTACAGTTCATGCTTGGAACTATGTACAAGAAGCAATGTATGAAAAGCTGCTGCCTCGAATGTCAGTATGCAGTGCACAAAATATGAGCCAAGGTTTTAGAATGATCCAGAATTAACTGGATGCAGCCGGCATGTACTCGGCGTCTTCGCATAATGTAGCACTTTTTTGCTCTGGTATAAATTTGCAAGGACTTAGAGTATTTGTTCAGGTTTTAAGATTAAATTTTATACTCAAAATGTTACAGTTTATTCGTAAATGTGTAAATATTGGATAAAACCTCTGTCACGTGGCCTGGATATTTCCGTACCTCGGAGAGCACGTTAAACCGGCGATCCCGGTTGTCATACAAACATCTATAGCAATCGTTACGGGTAGATGGAGTCCTAAAAAATTTAAGAACTGGTTTAACTGCAACATTATTTAATCGACATTGTGTTGTGGCGGTTAGATGACATTGCTGTTAGATTGGAAAATGCGGACCCCGGACTCCGAGCTGAAAGTTTCAGGTGCGACCAGGATTAACGCAAGAATGAATATAATCTATTATTATTATATGTAAAAGCGAAATCACGAAATCTCAGAAACTATAACACCTACAAACTTGAAATTTGGCAGGAAGGTTCCTTATAGCTTATAGAGTGTAGACATTTGCTAAGAACGGATTTCACGAAACTCTACCCCTAAGGGGGTAAAACGAACTCCACACGTACGAAGTCGCGGGCGGCCGCTAGTAATTGGATACGTGTAAAATAGTACAACAAACTTTTACAAGTTCTAAGTTGCACTATTTTTTTTTTTAAATCATACTTCAAATAAAATATTGTTTCAGTAGCAATGACGTGACTATTGTATAAGAGTACAGTCATGCTAAAACGTTATAACGTATTATTAGTCACGTAAGCCAAAGTGAGAATTTCAGCCTTACTTTGATCTAACCACATTTTTCCATTAACATTAGTACCCGAACTTCTGTCATTTTCACTAATAGACAGAATATTATTACTTCCAAGAACTAAAATATAGCGATATGAATGAAAGTGATAAGTTTGAAGGTACATTGACTCCTAGGTATATGTTTAGTACTAAGTTTGACTTAGGCTGTGTAATTAAGAAACTTATGGTATTTCTCGTGAACGATTATATCTATCATGTTTTCGGTTCGTTATTTATTCCCTATAACGCAAAATATAATTAATGTAAAGTTTGGTATAATTAACTTTTACAACACACCTGCTCATAACAGTGATATTATTTTACCGCAATTAAGCACGGAATGACACCTATTATAAAACTGTGACTTTTTCATTACTATTATTCACAAAAGTGAGTTATAGATTCTTTTTTAAATTTTATAGGAAGTGTCTATAATTGAAGACGTGAGTGGAAGAAGGAGGTAACTAACAATTTCTAAATATTGAGATAATCGGCTTCAAAGTTTGAACATTTCATTTGCAAATATTATGTTTTCTGGTTATTTATGTCAAAATATTAAGGTGTCAAATTATTGTAATTGTCCATATTTATTATTAGGGAAGCATAAAAATAAAAATGAGTGGATGGAAATTAATTTATTTGACAAAATGTGCATATACATTCTTCATCCACTGACAATGTAATATGATATTATGCATACTAAGCGTGGAAGAAGGGAGTATATAACATTATATATATAAAGAACTAGTTATTGCCCGTGGCACCGCCCGCGTAGATGTCGGTTATTGCGACTAAACATAGCCTATGATATTTTTTTATACAATTGAGGTCGCAGACAAGCACACGGTCCTCCTGGTGGTAAGTGGTTACCGCTTATGGCCTATGGGCGAGTGCAACACCAGTCACGCTCGTGCAGCCGACCCTGTAAGAACAGAGAGATTCTGTGCCGTCAGCGCAAGAGATAAGTAGGCCTTTAGTTATCCCACTGATAACACAAAACCTCTCCAGTGAGCTCTGGCTACCCTACTCACCGTCGGAAACAACATGATTTTAAGCCACGGTCTTCTGTAGGGCGGAGGTTCTTCTTCAGTCGGACTGCTTGATTAGGACGGATATACCTACCGTCGTGTCTTATTCTTTTTATTATACTACTTAAGTCGCAGACAAGCACACGGCCCTCCTGATGGAAAGAGGTTACCGTGGCCTATGGGCGAGTGCAACATCATGCAGGGTAGTCACACTCGTGCTGCTGACCCTGTAAGATCAGAGAGATTCTGTGCCGTCAGCGCAAAAGATAAGTAGGACAAAGCCTTTGATTTTTCACTGACTGCACATAACCTCTCCAGTGAGCTCTGGCTACCCTACTCACCGTCGGAAACAACACGAGGTTATTAAGCCGCGGTCTTTTGTAGAGCGGAGGTACTTCCCCAGTCGGACTGCTTGATTGGGACGGATGTACCGTCGTGTCCTATTTTTTTTATACTACTTAAGTCGCAGACAAGCACACGGCCCTCCTGATGGAAAGAGGTTACCGTGGCCTATGGGCGAGTGCAACATCAGGGGAGTCACACTCGTGCTGCCGACCCTGTAAGAACAGAGAGATTCTGTGCCGTCAGCACAAAAGATAACCTCCTATATTGGTAGCTATGTTCTTTCCTAAGGTCTAATCTATCTCTGTACCAGATAATATCATCAAATGGTTTAGGCGTGAAGGCGTAACATACAGTTACTTTTTATTTTTTCATACTACTTAGGTCGCAGACAAGCACACGGCCCTTCTGACCCTAACTTTGGCATGTAATATAATATTAGTATGGATTAGAATGGATATTGTATACTCTAAGGGATATACATATTACAACTTTTTGTCATCGGCATAAATGTTATCAATATTGATATTCTGGTTTTAGGAATGTTATGTTTTTAATATTTTAACTTACGTTTTTACAGAAATAAATCGGTGAGTAGGTACACGGATATCTGCTGGTAGGTACTATATTTTCTTCCAACTTTAATGTCTGCTGCTCAAACTTTTAACATAGATATATCATCATCATCTCAGTGTTGAAGCCGTCACAGTTGAAACTTTTTTTTACTTTAAAACAGTCAAGACAGTCATTCGTCATCATCTTTACAATAGTCCCGGACGCATCCGAGACTTTCACCTCAGCTGTGCAATTCACTAAGCAAGCACAACGATGCGACAACGATGCGAGTCGCAACGATGTGCGCGATAGACACTGTCATTGGTCGATTTTCAATGACGTGATACAATCTGACCAATGACAATCTACGTTGCGCCTCGCATCGTTGTCGCATCGTTGTGCTCGCTTAGTGAATTGCAGTGCGGAGCTCGGAGTCCGTAATCCGCTTTCCGGCTTTTACTTTTCCACCGCGCACGGTCTTGGACAGAGTTAGAGAGGAGTCGGTTTAAAGTGGGAGTGAAGAAAGAGAGACTGTTTGGAGTTGAAGTGGGAGTAGAATTGGAGGGAGACGGAGAGGAATAGAAGGGAGTCGGTTTGTAGTCGAAGTTGAGTTGCTTGGCAACCAGAGTGGAGTCGGTTTGAAGTTGGAGGAAATCGGAGTGAAGTCTTTTCAAAGTTATAGTAAAGAAGTCGGTTTGAGTCGGATTGAAGTCGGTATGGGATCGAAGTGAAGTTGCTATGGAATTGGAGCAGAGTCAGAGTGGAGTCGTCCTGCCGACTCCACACTGACTCTGCTCTCTGTCGGTTTAGAGTTGGAGTAAAGTCGGTTTGGAGTTGGAGTCGGAGGGAGTCGAAGTGAAGTTGGTTTGAAGTAAGAGTGTAGTCGGTGCAGATTCAGAGTGAAGTCGGAGTATCAGAGTGAAGTTGAAGTGAAGTCCGTTTGGAGTTGGACGGAGTCGGTTCGGAGTTGAAATAAAGAAGTCGGTTTGGAGTCGGAGTGAAGTCGGTATGGAGCCGTAGGTTAGAGTGGATGCAGTTTCGAATCGGAATAGAGGTGTTTGGAGTCGGATTGAAGTCGGCATGGGTTCGAAGTGAGGTTGCTATGCAGTTGGAATGGAGTCAAAGTGGAGTCGGCAGGAGTCGGTTTAAAATTAGAATGAAGTCGGAGTTGTAGTGAAGTTGGAGTCGGAGGGAGTCGAAATGAAGTCGGTTTGAAGTTGGCGGAAATTAGAGTGAAGTCAGTTCTGAGTCGGAGTGAAATCTAAGTAGGGTCTTTTAGCGTCCATAGGCCGCGGTAACCACTTCCCATCAGGCGGGCCGTGTGCTTGTCTGCCATATATGTGGTATAAAAACAAGATGAGCTAATGAATTTCGACATCATTCTGTATACAGTGCGCCTTTTTGTACTGTCATGTATGACGGCAACAAAAAGTTGCTCATTGTTGCTGGTTATGTAGTGGTTTTCAAAAATGTTACAATTTTTTTTGTTACATACAGCCACCCTAGTAATATACATAGAAGAGCAGGAATGAAAGAGCATGATCATGAATGAAATAAAGCATCGTGGCACTGCATTTTCTTGCACATAACTCCTTCTTCCATTGAAGAAATACGTTTAATGGACCGATTTTCAATGGAAGAAGGCGTTAAGGCACATACCTCCTTCTTCCATGTAACTTTTGCTTTTTTTGTTGCAGTTATGCCCTACATCTTCTGGTATTTTGGAAACTAAGCTTAAATTTCGGAATTTTTTGGTCTAATATAGTTTATATACACCTATAACCGTCATATAACGCAAAAAATCAAAAATTTCAAAAATGTTAGTTATCCCCTTCATCCACTCACGTCTTTAATTGTCTATGTTCTTAAAAAAGTTTTGATACAAAAAATAACGTGTTTAATAGTACGAATAAATTAATACGCCTATTGTATGGTCATTTGATGCATTTTCGTATTTAAATAAATAATTTCAACTTGTAATACTTGTGTAATAAACAAAATTTTCGCTCAAATTTAACTTTTTTTTTTCTCTAAGTACAGAAAAAAAAAACAGAGTAAAAAAAAGTTAAGTTCAAACCTCATTTTTTTTTAAATATGGTCGACCGCCATTGTTAAATGCGCGCGCATAGGAAAACGAATTAATTTGTAGTATTGTTTATTTAGTATTTGTAGTATTATTTTATTCGCAAGTGTGTTGTAAAACGTCGTATGGCACGTGTGAGCATGATGATTACCGTCCTCGGCTGTCTTAAGACCCTCGCCTGGCGGCTCGGGTCTCAATGGCGCCTCGGCGGTAATCACCAACGTTGCTCACTTGTACCATAATGTACTATTAAACTCTCGCGTTCCATGATATAGGTACAATAATGTTAACGGGAATTAACGTCAGGCAAATCAAAGGTATGTATTTTGGTATAATTGCCATTAAAGTCGTTAAAAAATTTTCAATGCCCTTAGGGCAAAGAAATTTGTGACTGTATGAATAGTGTTACTGCATTCATACAATATTATAGCAAGCTAGAAGAAGCTTGCCTTTCAGGAGGTCGTCGGGTAGCAGGAATCATAATCATAACAATTGATACGGTCTGCTAGAGTCAGTGAACATTTTTTTACATCCGACGTACATCAATATATTTTTTTATACCACTTAGGTGGCAGACAAGCACACGGCCCACCTGATGGAAAGTGGTTACCGTGGCCTATGGACGTATGCAACACCAGGGGCGTCACACTCGTGCTGCCGACCCTGAAGAAACCTTCTAATGCCCTTCTTGAAGAACCCCATATTGTAGTCGCTTGGGAAAACCATCGCGGGGAGTTCATTCCACAGCTTGAGAATGATGAATTATAAAAGTACTTCTAAGTTTAAATTTGAAGAAGTAACCTCACCGGGTGTGGACTGACTGAATAAATTCTTAAAAACTTTGCAGTTGACTTATTCTGGTAGTAAAACAGTGTTATACTTTGAAACTCTAGTCTACTTCAAATTTTCCCTATTGTTCAGCCTCTATGAACAGAAATCATAAATTTTGAGTTACAATTGATACAAATAGCAGAGTGTTATAATTATTAAGATGTTAATTACAATAACGTTAAGGGGACATAAGATACGCCATTAAGTGTCACCCATCAACTAACTAGGATAACTATTACTCAACAGCACTAATCGCACTATTTATGGGAACACCGTTAAGCCTTAGAATGTACAAGTAAGTTTGGACTCTTCTTCTTAGAGAATAAAGTTCACAATGAGACGTATCTGATACGGTACAGCGAAGGTAAATTTTACTCAGGAAATTTGCATAGAGCAATTCAAATACGATTTTTTTCTACCCTTTTTCAGTCGAGTCCATTGCCAACATCGTTAAAGTTTCGTTAATTATGAAATGTACTGTTATGCAGTTATTACTTTGTGTTCGCCAACATTGTCCTATATTGGATTTTAGTAGTACATATTTCAGGGCAATATTTTTCTATATGGGAACATATTTTTGAAATTTTTGGCGAATACAATGTTCTTGTAACAGGAAAAGTTTTTATATCAAATTATTGTAGGTATCTGAAATAAAAAAAAATACTTACTTTACGTAAACTTTTTTTATAGTAGATGAATGAATCATGTAAAACACAATAAAGTCTGACTATTTGTTATGTTTAAGACTAACAACTTTAGTAAAAAAAAATCTTAAGGCAAACATAAACTTTCGTAACCCAAATGAATAAATTTTCCGTGTGGAACCTTCAAAACATTTCCACACTAATCAAAACAGATATCCGAACTGGAACCGCAGACAAACATCTCACGAGAACTGCCACGAATTAGGAGCAGTACTCAGCCAACTTCTAATAATTTTAAGTCAAAATTTAACCCGTCCATATTTATTTAGCTAAAACTTGCCTAGCGACAATTTTAGTATTAGTTCACTTGCGCTTCAAAATGTCTAAATAATATCACTTTGACGTCTAGTTTGTGAGGATAATTGGCGAATGTTTATTTTGGAATAGAATCCATTTGTTCGAATAACTTTGGGTGGAAGGGTATCTGTATAAATAGGGCTGTCATTTATAAATTAACGATTCTGGTTAGAAACGTATAAACGGGGTTTGAATACAAATTTCGTCTTTCTATTATTGGAGATAGCGCAGCAGTTACTTTAAAATTAGTTCGAATGTTGTTGGAATATACTGTAAGTTATGTATGAGCCGAATATCTCAACAAATTGCAGTATAAAGTTTATTATGAGTAATATAGCTAGGGAAATAAAGTTTCATAGAATTCGTGTTCTGAGAACGAGTATGAAGTTAATGCCGAAATAATGACGTACGCTACGAGCAACTACTCAAAAGATGATACACAATATTTTATTTCCATCGTACAAAAATCTAGTTTTGTAAAAATGAATGAAATATTTATGAATCTTTTTATTATCAAATTGAGAAATAGAGCTGCATGTGAGAGATCTTCCTCATCGTGATACCACGACACTAATGTAATTTATTTTATTTTTTGGCTTATGGCTTTCATTGGACTATTCTTATTCTTATCTACCCTGCCAACCGCGAGAGTAAAGCCTGTACCAGTAAGTGCATCTGCTTGAAGGTGAGGTCTGAGGTTAGCTGAGCTCCATTCACTCCATATCTTCTTATTAAAGCATAAAAAGAAGAGCTTGCTCAAGGAATATTAGTTAATCTATAACAAACCCTGAACATCAGAGCATTGTTATGTAATGCTACGTTTACATACTCGCGGCAGAGCGAGGGAAGTGGCGAGAGAAGTGGGCAGAGACGTGGTGTGAATGGTATATTCGTCATGCCGCGAGTACTGCCGCGTATGTTGCGCAAATACTAGCGCGATGAACTATACGAGACCGCTAGATGGCGCTAAGCTAAATAAAACACGACTTTCGTTATTGCTCCTCGAATATTTACTTTTAAAAATATTTATATCGATCTACGGAAAGTGTATAGTAGTTGAAAGTGATAGTTTTTATTAATAATCTATTTAATTAATTCGCTATGCTGTAAAAGCTTATTGCGTACACTGCTACAGCGTTGTCCTCCATACTTTTACGTCCGTCTCCGTTGCAGGGCGAATACTGTAATGCGGACCAACGCGATGATGGGAGTGTGTGAATGCTAGGGCATTAATCGCGCGAATATTTCTGGCAACACGATGAGCAATGCGAGCGGCAGTATGTAAACGCGGTGTAACAGTAGAGGTAGCTCGCGATGAATGAAATGATAAACTCTTTCCTTCTATCTCTGCCTACCCTGGAGGCAAATAGGCGTGAGTGTATGTACAGTAGCTGTTCTTCAATGTACTTATATAAGTGATGATCACACTTAGTTTCAAGCACTAATTATATCAGCTGAATTCAAGAGCTCAAATTATAATGGATATGAATATGTTTAAATTAATGTGTGAATGCAGAATTGCCTTGTTTAGACTCGACAACAAAATTTATGTGTACTGTAACGTTACTACTTGAAAGTTCCAAATTGTGTTGGTATATCGTCGTTTAGTAGAAGCTTAGTTGTTACAACTTTTTAACTTATTAAGAAAAGAGGAAGATAATTAGATATTTTTTTGAATTTTTATGCTATATGGGTAGATTATCGACGAATATGAAAAATAATACTGCTAATATTTGTGAAAATCCAGAATTGCGTCCGTGAGGTAAAGGTTCTTCATTCACCCGCTCAAAGACGGTAGGCGTGCACCACTGAGCCAGTCAGCCTATAACCACGGCCTGTGCTATGTCAGGCAATCAAAGGTTTGTACCTGTAACATAATCGCCTTAATTCCCGTTAACCTTATTTTTTATTTACACCATTTTAAAATACATAATTAAATATGACTACGGAATCGGTAAAAGGGCGGCTTTATCGCTTTAAGCGATTCCTGCCAGACTCATTGTATATCATGGAATGCGAGAGTTTAAAAGAGTTTTGGACTAATTTCAGCATGTTACCCAAAGACATAAGAAAACTTCAGTCACCAAACATGAACAAATTTACAAACCGGAATTCACTCATGGTCTGTTGGAACACGGCTTTATACGGATTACAGAGACCCCAGAGGCCCAGAGGGAATCTAATTTAGCTATAATACAATTTGTTAGGGCTGAAGTAATGTCTCCGGCACAAGCGGGAAGCGATAAAGGCGAAATCGGTGAACATCGCTTACGGGACAGGTGAACAATTATGTACAACCTAGTCAATATAGACTTTTTTACATGTAAATGTATAATTTCAATGTGAGTGTGCAAAAACAGAGATAAGTCAAAGAGGAGGATTATTGAATCTTTTCTTTTCATTGTAGAAAATATTTAAAAAAAAATGCGATATTATTTTTCTGTTTTATGTATTTAATTACATGACTTTATGATAATGTACCTAAGTAGAGTATTTTAAAAGAAGTATAATGGAAATAAAACAAAAAAATATTAAAACTTTTAGCTTCGAGGACCTTCTGCTCAATACTGGAATCGATTACCAGCAACACAAAAAACGTTCTATTACCTATCAATTAAAATACAATAGGTAGGTATCGTGATATTTTGAATTACAGGCTCTTTAACTAATAATTTTAATAAACATGTTTAATTATATATCTGTCTATTCTAATAAATAAATTATATATAGGTATAAGTATATAGCTATTGCATTACTTCATTTTTATGTTTACTAATACAGATGTTAATGTAGACTCAATCGGGATATAAAGCTATCGTATAATACAAAATATTCTATCTCTTCAATATTAACGCTGTAAAAGGAGAATGGGCATTTTGGTCCATAGCACTTACTGAAATTATTTTCAAATTAAAGTACTTTTACAAAATGAGTCTCACTTAGATTTAATTTTGTGATTTAGCCTGTAATATTTTGATCATATTTTTTCCGACCTTCGTGTTATTGACCAGAGTATTTGTTCATAGAAAAATCCAACGTTATTGAATTATCGAATGCAATTTTACATATTACATTTCACGTAAAAACTATATTGTGAAACTAAAATTATATTATATGTTGAAGCAATATTGAATAACTTCAATACATTGTTACACTGCTGGTTACATTACCATCATCCATATCTATCGTTATGATTACGTGGTAGGTAATGCAAAGGAGAATACCGTTTCCAAATTTTACATTCAAAATATAGAATTAGGTTACTCGGAATTCGATAAACTCTACATTGTGAGCATGGCCTATTATGTAACAGTCTACTAAATATTCACACCATAATTGAATACGCCTAACTAAACCACAACATTTTCTTCTTCATTAATACTCTCAAAACCATTATACACAATAACACTAATTCATAATCAAAAATAATAATAAATAATTGTGGAAAAGTACATAGTGCTTTATTCAATATATCTAGCAAGGTACACCAAGCGCCATTTATCTCCACTATAAACAATAATTTTAGTCTAGGTCTCGATATAAAATTTTTCTTCATAGTAGTTATATATAACATTATTTTTGGCTGCAGATGGATCTTGCTCCATACAATTTTGCCCACTCTCCTTTCATTAACAATCTTAAATAGTCAATTTGTCTTGTAAAAGTTCACGGTAGCTAATCCAATTCTATTCGTTAATTTATTTATGAAATATTAATTTATCCGTAGCTTCTTATTCAATGTAATATCTCGCATAAAGTATTACTTGATTGTTCCTTTTGACTTTTTGTTTGAGTTTTGATACTGTGTGTCTTTACTTCTTTGTTTCGTTTTCTTTGCCATCTGTTTTATAGTACATTATGGTACAAGTGAGCAACGTTGGTGATTACCGCCGAGGCGCCATTGAGACCCGAGCCGCCAGGCGAGGGTCTTAAGACAGCCGAGGACGGTAATCATCATGCTCACACGTGCCATATGACGTTTTACAACACACTTGCGAATAAAATAATACTACAAGTACTAAATAAACAATACTACAAATTAATTCGTTTTCCTATGCGCGCGCATTTAACAATGGCGGTCGACCATATTTAAAAAAAAATTAGGTTTGAACTTAACTTTTTTTTTACTCTGTTTTTTTTCTGTACTTAGAGAAAAAAAAAAGTTAAATTTGAGCGAAAATTTTGTTTATTACACAAGTATTACAAGTTGAAATTATTTATTTAAATACGAAAATGCATCAAATGACCATACAATAGGCGTATTAATTTATTCGTACTATTAAACACGTAATTTTTTGTATCAAAACTTTTTTAAGAACATAGACAAATTATAGACACTTTCTATAAAATTTAAAAAAGAATCTATAACTCACTTTTGTGAATAATAGCAATGAAAAAGTCACAGTTTTATAATAGGTGTCATTCCGTGCTTAATTGCGGTAAAATAATATCACTGTTATGAGCAGGTGTGTTGTAAAAAGTATTAACCTTCTCTAACTTATTGTATTTGACCTATAATGGCTTAAAGTTTATGCTAAATAACCCATATCAAATTAAGATTCCTCAAACATCATTAGGGTGTATTACAGTAGTGTATTTTGTAAGATGGTGGACTTAAAAAAAATTAGTGATGCTAGACTGGACATCAAAGATCAAATAGGGTGAAATCAGTCTCGCTGTATCTCAACACTCGCAATTTGTTCACGAAGCATACCTAATTGTCTAAAGGAATACCGTCTCAACGGATTTGTGTAAATCTCTATTAGATCTCGAGAATTAAGATTTAAATGTTGAACAATTTGATGAAGGTAGTTAGACAATATAAAATGGATATATCATTGTTTCTGTTGTCCCTAAAATGTTATATATCCTTTAGGAGGAGCCTACCGATTTAGCGGAGTAAACTTATCAGACTCGGAAGGAATAGCATTACCTCGACCGTTGGGTGTTCCATAAATCATAGTCCCGCTATAAATATCCTTTGTTTACTAACATTGAACATTGATCATTTAGAAACTTAGTTTCTAATGAGTGTGAAATTGGTAAATATACCTATGGCTAACATATTTTTGAAGCTATTTTTATTTCAAAATGTCATTAATTGAGATCATTATCATCTATTGCTTCGTGCTCCTAAGTTTTTGTCTTTGATGGTATGAGTGTCAGTTAGCTTACTTAATCTATCTGTGGTTTACATGGTTCATCATTTTATTGTTTCTAATAATACTATGGTTAGGTACTTTGTATTAATTTGAATCTTTCTATTTACAATCAGTATTTTATATAGGTACCAATATTTTTAAAGTAATGTAGGTATCCATTTTAAGAACTCGTAGTGTACTACGAGTTCTTAAGTTGTAACCTACGCTTAGTTTGGCCTAGATAGCGCCAAGTAAAATGTCCCAGGAAGTTATTATTCGAAGAAATTGCTACAAAGACTCGCATTGTAGTATGGCTTAAGTTACATAATATTGTATTAAAATTTATTTAATTTTGCCCAAACAACTTACAACATCTAGGAACTTAAGCCGAGTGAAACACATTCCAGCCACAACATAATTTGCTTGTTACCTTCAAACACCGAAACTTTCACCCGTATATTAGAACTCCTTGTACTGAAATTACCTGTAACAAGATAAAGAAATTAATTATTAATTTCTATTTCTTTGTTAGTAGTCAAAATATACTGTACAGAAATGTTCTTCATTACAATTAAAGCTAAACACCAAATCAGAAGAAGTGAAAATAAATTATATTGTGTTCTACAATTTGTATCACTAATGACGTTTTTTTTTTAAAATATATCTATCTTTTTAACCGACTTTAAAAAGGAGGAGGTTCCCAATTCGATAGGTTTTTTTTTAGGTAATCATTTTTCAATCAAAAAATCAAGTAGGTACTCTTGCAATGTTACAAAGAAATTCGCTAAGAATACTTTTACATTGACTGCTCTTTAAATCAGGTTGCTTCGCGTTAGCCGACTATATGCAACGAAGTGTTGCATATAGTCGGCTACGTAACATGCACCATCCCGCCAGTCTACTACTGCCCCAAGTATTGCTTTGACGGTACGAGTATACGAGTAGTAAGTGTAACGTTGACACCATCGCCATGTAACTCTTAAGACGTTTGTACAGGACACTTCACTTCACTGCCAATATTCACAATGTAATTATGAGTGTACACGCACACCCACACCGGATGAGGGCCAGTTCGAGAGATACGGCCCTGGGTCGGCCGGGGTGCGAGGGATATAGTTAATCTCACCTCCGGCAACCGACGGCCCGCAGTCGGTGTGCGTTTTAGTCGGTTCGAGTCCGACATAACCTCCTCCTCCGGTTCCGGCGGGGGAGGTATCCGTGGGGATTTTTCGCACGATAAAAAAAAAAGTGTACACCACAAAGTTACTTGAAATATTATACAAAAATTTATATTATATTATTTTTTTTTATTTTTTATTTATTGTATTTTTTTTATTTATTTTTTTTATTATTTTTTACTTTTTTTTTTATACGTACATTGAGCAAATATTTATTACTTATTCAACTAAGTCTTTTACTCGATGGAGAATAAAACTATAGGTATATTATTATTATAGTTCAAAGATTTTGTAAATGTTTTGCTCTAACTACCTATATAAAATCTCTCGATTTTTCAATACTGACTCAGCTATTGGTATATTTCATAGAACATGATATACATACATTTATGCCCATATCTGTGGACAATGGACTTATGGTTTGCATTAACAGCTACCATTAGCACAATGATATGAAATTCTTTGTGGCAGTAATAGCCCGAACAGCAGTTTGGTAGTGCCATTATGGAAGCATGTTTACCATAGCTCCAGGGCAATAAGGAAAATTTGATTTGGTGTCAAAATTATGGGTTATTAGATTTGGGTAATTATTCTTCAGATGTTGTCGACTGAATAAATAAGTTCCGTTTACTAGTAATTCTGCTAACGCCAAGATTGGATCTTAGAAACTGCTTTCAAGAAGTAAAAACATTAGAAACTAATTTTAGTAGCCAAATAATTCGAAGACTTAATCGAAATAGTAAGCAAATAACAAACTTTCATAAACTTATTTATGAAATATTTGAACTCACTTCAATTATTGACATTATTATACGAGTATACAACATTGTTCAAGGCTATGTAGATAGTGGTACAAGTTTCAAGCAATATTCTTGATTAACTACAATTTATTTGCAAGTTAATGAAGAAAACTATAGTTACATAGAATATTGTCACATGGTAATGTTTCATCTACATAATATACGATAATATCATAATTTTAAAGCGCTTCATTCTAGATTAAGCAGTAAATATTGACATTCTCAGTATTCTTATTAATCTTCTTATTAATCTTCTTATTAATTTTCTTATTAATCTTCTCATAAATCTGCATATTAATCTCCTTATTAATCTTCTTATAAACCTTCTTATTAAAAATGACTTCACTCACTGTATGAACATTCATTGAGGCTTGTTTTGTCTGCAACTGCATTAGCTTCATCAGCAGGATATTATGACGTACACTGCAGTGAAGAAACTTCATTATAGAATATGAATGGCGCAAGTTTGAAGACATCCTGCTTCATGAAACTTACACATTGCACCCGTATTGGCGTGGAGACCTTCTATAAAGTTGTCCTAATTTGTAATCCGTATTGCTTCTGATGGCAAAAATACACGAAAAACGGTTATAAGAATAACTTTTGCTTAATAGACCGGTTCATAAAATATTATTACTTCAAGAAGTTAAGTGATACGTACTTTGTATCGAATCGTTTTTTTTTTACTCATGCCCAATAGCTCCCCGAAGGGCTAGTTCTTTGAAATGAGTTCACTTTGATTTTGACTTCACTCTTTATAATACGATGTTATTAAAAAATGCGATGTGTTTGACAGCTTTTTTTGGTTAATTCTAGAATTTGTTTACTAACAAAAATAGTATCTGCTTTGACATTTCAATCCAATTAAACCACTAAACTTTACAAATGTTTCGTCAGTCAAAGATACGAATGAACACAGCGGTTACTGTAGAAATAACGAGACGGCATCGTTCACTGGAAGTAATTATTGAAGGTTCAATGAAAGTCAATTATAAGAAAATAGTTGTAAAAAAAAAAGTCTGAACACAGCTTTTTGTCCACGGTTATTATTGCTGTAGATGTTAGTAACTACAATGGTAACCACTCATACGGCGACGATCTATCATGTGGTTGTATCGCCAAATGATACATGAACACAATTAAATAGTAAGACAGTCAGCCTGCTATAACAGAATCTATCTTTATTTTAGTACAACTTAATACAGTTTAGAACTAAATTGGTCTAAAAATCTTTTTTAAAAGTAATTTGAGGCCTCGGTGAGCTTTTAGATTTATGTTAGTGTCCGCTAAATTAAATTTATGATCACATCTTGTACTTTAGAACCTTTTTAACGTTTCATTAGATTTATTTTTACTTGAACATGCTTTATGTATATTTCTGGCCCTGAATGTAATGAGCGCTGAATTTTTTTATATTTCGTAAAATGTATCTCTGCATAAATGTTACTAAGATTTAATTAATTTGAAATCATCTAAAGTTTACACGAATTTATAAAGATCGAGTTTATAACTAGATCTTAAATTTTTTTATCACATTTTATTGTATTGTAGTTATGTTCACATAATAATGATTCGTTTTGCTTTTTATTAAAATTATATTTAAACATATTGAGATATTTAAAAAAAATAGTACGTCTACATCTTGCATTCATTGAAAATCAAGCAGAATTGTATAATTCAGCTTGATTTTCAGCGGAACTTGGATTGAAATATATATTCTCATATTTGATATTCCAAAATATATTTCATCTAAAAGTCTCCAATTAAGAAAATTGAGAGAAAAATAACAAAGAATATTTTAAAAATATTCTTTGAATGTTTTATTCACTGACTTGTATCTAATTGAAACCTTTAAGGTTTATGTTTTCATTTACTTACTCATTAAAATGTCAGAAGTATTTTCAACATTGTACTTTTAAAAGAAGTTAGAACGATCTAAAATTTATATTTTTCTTTTGCATAAACTTTTGTTCATTAGCTATAAAAGTATAAAGAGTCTAACGAGTATGAATATTTATACAAGAAAATTTGAATTCGTATTCAGTTCCACTACTGCCACTTATCATATGAACCGTTTTATTTTCCTGCATGATAAACCTATCATATCTTTCAGTTTAGTTTGAAAACTTTTATGTGGGAAAATGTATGCGTACAATATTATGTAATTTTATTCCGGGTGGCGGCCATCAGGAATCTATGTCCGACCCCCGATAATATGACAACGTAGGGTATTGCTATCAACTGAATACTTTTTTCTCATTTTGAACTATTAAGACTACAAAATTACTACCTATAAAATTACAATATCGTAAATAAAAAAACACGAAGGAAAACAATAAAACACAGAACAGCTCCCAAACTAGACATTTTTAAGCATTGCGTTAGATATCAATCGGTGGAATTGTTTAACAGGCTGCCTAATCAACTGAGGGATATCATAATATAGCACACATAAGTTCAAATCTCAGTTAAAAGCATTCTTGTTGGACAAATGTCTTTATAGTATAACTGATCTATAGGTGGTACTGCTCAAGCATAATTCAGATACTAATAGTTGTATATATTTCATGTTATTTTATATTAATTCGAATCTTAATAATTGTGTAATTAAAATCAAATTATCTATTTGCATGAAATTCTTTTAATATAATTTTTAATTTATTTTTTTGTTTTAAATTGTTTGACATTTTTTATTTATATAATTCTTAATTATTTTTGTGTTTTAAATTGTACCTATGACATTTTTATTTATATAATTTTTATTTCTTTTGTGTTTTTAAATTGCATGACATTTTTATTTCTATAATTGTTAATTATTTTTGTGATAATTGTATGAAATTTCAAACACAATGTAATATTGTTTATTGAATAAATAAATCAATCAATCAATCAATAATTTCAAGCTAACAAGAACTATTTTAATTTTCAGTGTATATAAAAACGATAAATAACACGCCAATAGCACATATTTATCGTTTCATAGTACCTAATAAATGTTTCTAAACGTTTCTTAATAACCCAGTAGATAGAACAGCCCTTTCAGCTTCCAGTGATAGAAATACTAAAATGTTTTCGACAGCACTTTAATCTCGGAGACATAAAGCAAAAGCTTCGAACATTTAAATTTCCAGACCACCAACTATAAATTACGGTTAGACCGATGGCACCGCGATGCATTCGTAGTTCGCTTCGGTATTTTTTCAGAAAACACTGATTACACTACCGGCAACTGTAGAATACCTACGAATATTCTAGAACTTCATCAAACTTCGTGCAAAAAGGGATGTTATAGGATTAACATTGTATGTCTGGTTGTTGTGATAGTAATTGTAACTCCTAAATAAATATACCCCAAATAGTTTTTGGTTTGAAATCTGATATATTTAATGGAGATGATTCTTGTAGCAATAAAAAAAAATACATTATGTTACATTGGTGGCTAATGTAACACATTAATCATACCATTATTTTGCAACATCCTGATTATTATGGAACTGTCTGCTTTTCATGTAAACATTTTTGAAGCATTAACTGCTGTGAAAATATCCACTGTGGATATTAGCCTACACTTGCAACAGAGAATATTTTTTTGAAATAAAGATATCGATTCCTATAAATTTTAAAAGTTAGTGTATTATTAGAACATAGTTTTAAAAGTTAGAGTTAGAACAGAGCTTGGATACGAGATAGTTCCATGTTAGGGGAATATTTTACTATTTACTACCTTTCGACTGCTTTATTTTAACCAATAATTTTTGAGTAAGCTAACAATATATACTTTAAGATAGGAGACGAAAACTACGCCACTGAAACGTTAAAAGTACCTATAAATACATAAATAAATTTGTAAAAATAATAAGAGGTTTTCTAATTGTTTCAGTGCAATCTTTTACAACGATTTAGGATAAAACTGACCAAACATATTATTGAGAATCAAAAGTATCACGAATAATAACATAACATACAATCTTCTATTTTGTTAGATGACCACAAACTAGACATGAAATTTTCTGAACGATTTACTCTGCCGTTTACACTTGAAACTTATAGAAAACTATATATTAGCTCATTGTGCTCGTAAAGAACGTTGATAAAAACACTTGGCCCGAAACGAACTTCAGTTTACTCGTAATAGAAAGAATTCATTCGATAGGACCTTTGAGCGAGAACGAGACTCGGAAAAATAGTTTGTTAAATTTGAAAGGAAAATTGTGCTAGAATGAGTGAGATAAGAGTAGAAACTTTTCCTCTAAATAATACCTTTATATCGTAAATATTTTAGACTTTCTCTTATTAAATTCTGTAGTATGAAATTATGCCTTATTATGAGTATAAAGTTATACCATAGAGAAGTTGTGAACTTTTTCTGTTACGTAGATTGGTGCATTTTTTTGTGCGTATCATCATTTCGGAGATATCACGATTTCATAATTGGAAGAAGTCATATCGAGAAAATACGAGAATCCAATATATTTGACAATCAATGGGGACTTTTGATATTTCTTCCATTATGGTGTATTTAAGATCTTCACCAATTTTCAGCTCTATGCGTATTTATATAAGCTTACCATTTTATTTTGTCTATTTTGACTGAAGCATATAATTAGTTAAGTAAGATAAGTCTACCAAATCGACTTTTATCCGAAAAACTCAAAGAAAATTAATGAACCTACCTGTACCATTTACCATCGGCCACATACAGTATTAAAATATTGCAATACAATATTTACGAAAATATCTTGAATATTATATCCTATACCAATCTAAATTTCCCAAATTCCTGAAACTACGAGTTTCTATTCCAGTCACGGATATCTTAAATGACATCCAATTTTAAGAACCAATCACGCCTAAAGACAGATCCTCATTAACTAGAATGTCACCTACAAACCTTTACCCTTTTCAACCCGTTTAACGACAACATTTTTTCTAGATACCTATATCAGTTTGTTGCTCCAACTACATAAATGGTAAATATTATTCAAATCTATACTAATACTAGCAGACCGGACAGACATTGTCCTGCATGTATTTTTTTGTAAATCTAAACCATCCAGGGTGCCACCCAAACGAATACAAAAAAATCATTCAAATCAGCCCTGCCGTTTAGGAGGAGTTCAGTGACATACACATGTACAGTAGAATTATATATATAAAGATTATTATGAAGAGGTAAAGTTTTTATGGATGTAGGCTAAATAATCTGTGTAATAGTAGAATAAAATGATCAATGTATGACATTACGAGTATGTTTATAACACCGTCATAATCGTCAATTTATTGATATAAAAATTGTTGATCGAAATTGATCTACTTTTTAACGCATTCGTGATATATTTCTTACTAGCTGTTCCCTGCAGCTCCGCCAGCGTGGACGTCGGTTATCGCGAACAAACATAGCCTAGGTTCTTTCCCAAGGTTCAATCTAACTCTGTACCAAATTTCATCATAATCGGTTCATTGGTTTAGGCGTGAAAGCTTAACAGTTCGCATTTTTAATATTACGAGTAGTATGGATATGAATTACCAAATATATCGCGATAAAATCTGGTAAAAAGTAGGTTCGCGTAAACTTCAGACAGTATAAAATTGTTAATATTTGTTATGGTAGTAGCTCCGAAATAAGGTCAATATTATTATCAAGGTTCCAGATACTGCGTCATGTATTGTTACCGATTACGCCACAACTTCCTGGGCTTAGCTATAATGGGATGATGACAACAGCCGCTATGCGCGACGTACGTAGTGCCACAGATACTGATAATGATATTATTGAATGAGATGTCAATCACTTCACTATTATTATGGTTGTTGCGTCATAGTATTTTCAGGGTACCCTAACACATACTAAGACCTTCCGTCTGTCTGTCTCTCTGTCACTAGGTTGCCTGTCTGTCTCATAAACCATGGTAGCTAGGCAGTTGAAATTTTCACAGATTTTTTGATGTAGGTATTTCTATTTTCGCTATAACGAAGTACTAAAAACTAATTAGTACGGAACCCTACGTGCGTGAGTGGCCACCATTAGTTTTTTATATCACCTGATAGGTTTTATTTGTCTGTGATCCCTCTACAATAAAAGTATTACATCAGATGTTCAGCCTTAATTTTGAATAGGTGATTCTGTGTCTTAGAACCACAATTATTAGATACTAGCTGTTGCCTGCAGCTTCCCGTTTCCGCTAGCCATCGGAACCTATTCCCGGGATATATGGTTTATATGCTATTCCAAACTATAGCCTGATCCGTTCAGCCGTTACAGCGAGATTGAATAACAAACATGCAAACATCTTCCCAAACGTTCACATTTATAATATTAGTAGGAAGTACGATAGGATAAATTGATAAGCAAAGGATTTTTGTAAATTGGTTTCAGCGATTTTCCATAAACATGCCAAGGTGAAAACTTATCCTAAGGACTGCCATTTCCAACGTGTCATGCTCACAAACTCAATTTTAACAAATCGCCTGTCTGGTTCAGATCGCAAAATGTTTTCGTATGAAGTAGTGCATTTATCCTTAAAACGGAGCTACTTGACAAAAATTGTTTTTAAGGTTATAGTAAAAATGTTAGTTCTTTAAAGTGTTATTGGCATTTTGCATTGACAATAACATTTTTTTTTGACATAGTAAATATGTATTAATGCAAATAGACTGTATTTATTTTCAGAGGTAATCCTCTTTCTTTATCGAAACCTAAGTATTTGTTTTATATTTGTTTGAGTACACAGTATTATTTTAAGATTCGTCAAACACATAAAATACTGGTAAATAAGTCAACTCTCATCATATAAAAGAAACCATATTGTACCGTTCCTCTGTTCCACTTACCGCTCAACGTGATTCGTATATAAACCTCTTGAAGAGCGATGATAACAAAGTTATTTGAACGCGTCGCAGCGTCTTGAGCTTTGGCGCGATTATTATAGCCACTTGACAGAAAACCTGCTCAACGTGTTACTTTGAACCTTTTAGAGAATAAATCGCTCATCGATTTCAATTTGTTCTGTAGCTATATACATAACATTACTGACGAACATTCGATAACTACAATGGAGTGTATGGCGTCTTCAAGATCCACCCACAGCTGCCGATCAATTTAGGCGCAATTTTTTTCTTGAATTTGAATGGTCAGACGGTAGTCAGTTGGAAATAAGCCGATCATAAAAGGGAAAACGCCTAGTTATGAGACGTAAGCCTCAGCTGATGTTATCGGGATTGTTGCTAAGATTTTAAGCCGTCATAATAAGTATCCTGATACTATAGGTACTACGGCGGTTAGCAACTGAGTCAACCGATCAAAAAAGTCCCAACACTCGTCATTAAGACGCTACCTAGAAACGCGAGTCTGATGACAAAATTAGATAACCAGACACTTCAGATGATATCTTCAACAACAATTAACTTTTTATCAATTCAAAAACTGTGATAACTCAATTTAGTTAAACAGACTTCTATTAATTAAATCCAGCATAAGCGCTCGGTCAAAAGCCACAAGAATTACAAAAAAATTTAGTCTTGTGCTAAAATTACTTCCAAATTACTCCAGTGAAATAAGATATGATTACTGCTCAGTGTGTGTGCTTAGGATTCTCTCGAAGATAGAAGAAAAAGAAATTGTTTAAGTGAAATGTAAACAAACGTATAAAAATATTTTTGTTTGCCTGTAAGATATTGCTTTTAGCGATAAGGCCGCCATTTGTACATTACCTAATTATGTTTGCCATTTATTTTATGTATACTTTTCTTTTGTATGGTGTACAATAAAGTTTATTTCTATTCTATTCTATTCTACATTTTTATCAATCTATTTCACAACCGCGTAATAAATGAATCCCTCCAAAACTGGGTCGACCCTTAGAACAGTACTTGACCCAAATCTAAACTATCTATTTGTCAATAATTTTTGATTAGAAAAGTCTGAGGACTGTAAGTTGGTTGGTCTACAAACTTATATCGTAGCAAAACTTTGATAACGGCATCGATTTTCCACAAAACGTCTCTGTTTTGCCAATACGGTGTGAAAACATACGAATCTGTAGGTAAGTTAGTCAATATAAAAGTGGGAATTAAGGAAAACTAGACAAGATAAACGAGAGACAGAAAAGAAACAAGAGTAGACAATATAATTTTTGTGAACAATTCCATTTGGTCGAACTTCTTAAAAAATGGATGTATAGATCAGATTCATTATTTGAACTTAAATTAGATTCGAATCTACTATGTGGATATGGGAATAATAATTTATGTTAGTTTATACAATGCGCTAGTAAAACCAACCTAACCAAAGTGAGCCGTTATAATAATACCCGTTCACTTTGACTGGGTAACATTCGCTTAGTCAAGTATTTCCACTCAACACCCAAGCTCTAACATAGTTAGATAATAAATTCTCACTACTAAATTTGTCCACTTTGCCAAAATTATCGTCCATTTACCGGTTGCATTCTGCTACCGTATTCTCCTAGAAATTCTCACCTTTGTGACATCGAACACAAACCTGTCGGTATTCGGCATTTAACGTATACGATGGTTATTCCAACATGAGCTGTGCAGTCTGTCTGCTCTTGGCTACTAGACCATGCAATCTCTTTGACTTTATCTTTCATTAATTGGCTGTGAAAAGGAAATATTCTGCATCTGAAATTACTTTGTCGAGAAAAATTAGCTTCGGATGTGTCCAGAATATTAAGCGTTTTAATTAAGGAAGACTATTTATTGCTTCGTGCATGGCTGTATCCTCCTTTGTAATTTTCTTGAACGTTGTTTTATATTTTATAAGTGTATTCAGCTACTGCTGTTATATCTACTATCTCAAATATTGCCTTAAAAGCCATATTCCGTTCAAGATTTTAATTTTCCGTTTTCGAATTCCAGAGCACCTGGTTGATAACGGTATTGTTCCATTTACATAACTTATCTGTTGTATCTTGGAGTATCTTGTATTATGTTGTGATTGCTTTCAATTATAGTATTTACGAGTTTTTGATTTTCTGGATATCGTTGGTAACATCAACCGGTAATTAAAAACCTGTAAATTTTACGACGGAACATTAGCATTGTTTTAAGTATCTGCACCAGCAGGTTTCGTAATTTAAACAAGAATGCGAAGTACCATCCTCTCACTAAATATTGACTTTAATTAACTCTAAACTGCATTTTTGTATCTGTGAGTGCTGAAGTCACAGCGTCTTATTTTTTTCTTTTCCCAGGCCTTATCGCTTTTTATTAGATTTGGATTAAGAGTAGTCATAAATAGCAGAATAAGTAATACCTTAAAATTCCTCATCATAATCATCCTGATATTCTATAATATTACAGTATTGAAACGACCAGCTCTTTACCCAGTCTACTATCAGTATAATAACAAAAGAGACAAGTACACCATTATTGGATCTAGATGTTGTAAAAATTAACGGCCTGCCTGTTTAAAGAACCTAAATGTGTGGTGGTCTAGGTTCCAATTTGATTCCTTTTAAGCTTTCATTATCTTTGTGTAAATAGGAATATAAATTTTCTTATCTCTGTACGCTCTAATAGTTACAAGGCAAAATTGGCACTGTAACTCTGAGTAGGCTTAAGTCATATTTATTACATTCTCCTGTGAAATGTCCATTTTATACTTTGGTGACCATAATGGCAAACGCGTTGGCTAACATCTATTAGTGTGGAGCGGGGGTTTGTGCCATTCTTGATGGGTGACGGGGAGTCAGAAGGTTGTTTTGGTCAACGCGTTCGCCACTAACTTCACCAGTATGTACATCGAACATTATACTTCATATATGATTCATTAGATTAACAGAAAGTCTACATCTATTTCTGGTAACTATTTTTAAACTGCTTTTTCTTATTCGTTGATATCAAACCCAGCCAAATACAGAACCAAATAGGTGTAGCATAGTCACCAAACATACTAACATACTAACTTTCTTCAAAGGCTTAATTGAAGCCAATTCATTTCTAATTTCTATTTTTTTCCTATAAATTTTCTTAAATATCATATATGCAAATTTCATAGAGAATATTGTAGAAAGTTTTTCATCTTAGCCAAAGTTTGAGCTGCCAACTGTTGGCTTTTGCAAACTAAGTGGAACTCTTGGCGATGTCAACATGAACTTTGTTAGCAAAGCCTTTACAACCCTTGTATCAAGACTGCAGTACTAGTATTATATAGAAAGTGCCAGGCTGCTAGCTGTCGCGTAACTTACTAATCTAGATTAGTAAGTTTCGTCACTGCACATACAGAAGAGGTTGCATGCTTTGGTTGTATAAAATAGTTTGAAACTGACAACACATTTTTTGAGAATTTTTTACACATTTAACTTTGGGTGAGGTTTGAAGTTCTGCTAAATTTAGTGTCTTGAGGATTCCCTAGTGTGTAATATCTTGTCTTAAACGGTTAATGGGGAGTGCTTTGAGAAAGTGTTTTTAACTGGTGCCATTATTACTCCTAAGATCAGCAGTCCTTAAAGTCTCGTTAGTATTACATTCCACATGGGAACTATTTTACTAAGCACTTTTTTTAATTGAAACTTTCGGTGTCATACATTCTAGACAAATATATTATCTGCTGCATCTACTACGTATCCTTCCAATAAAGTTCCCATAATAACACTGTCAATGAAATAGTTCTTCATAATTTTATATAATAATTATTAAAAGAAACAATTTCAATGGCCAAACATAAAATTCTAAAACAGGAACGGGTCAATGCCGCCAGCCTTTTGGGTACATACTTTACCAGTCGACATCGATGGGGAGGAATTTTCCGACACCTGAACCATTTTACCTACCCTTTTTTATTCTTGTAAATAATTTTATTTTTATTTATTAATTTACTTTTAGTTTTAGTTCATCCAATAATAAATTATAATTTATTTTTGTTAAATAAACAGGAAAGACTATGATAATCTGTATACTGTTAACTGATTTGCACACTATACGCTAACAATTCGTATTATAATGGCAGAATACCAAGATTCGTCTTGTGGTTAATTCATTTAATGGTTTTCAATGGAAACGTGTAATTCCCATTCAGTTTGCACGATTTAATTCGAACGCTAGTAAACAAAAGAGTGAAGCGGGAAGGGCATTCTGCGTTTAATTATGCTTAATTCATTTTATACCTTTATCAGTGATTTTTTGCTTTTAACTAGAATTGGGTATTTACGCTTTCAGTGACTTTTTACTAAAATTTCAAACCAGTAAGTTATGGGAACTTGTATGAAATAAACAATATTGTGATTGTGTGTGGTTTGGTGCATGAATAAAAATGAATAAAAACAATAAAATAAAAACAGGCACAACGTTTACCGCTCTTTTGAGATTAGTGTGAGATTAGTGAACTAGTGAAAAATATTCAACTATTAGTTTTTTCTTTTCTAAAGGGGATTGGGTAATCTAGTATGGACAGTGGCGTCCTTAATTTTTTCAGCGGCCATCAATTATTTTGATACCACTTCATTGTACTGTGTTAAACACACGTACAAATGTCATTATTTTCATTGTAAGTAATATCGGAGCTGCGATATACAGGGTGCAACATTTCGACTTTACCTTGAAGGAAAGTACCCTCATACTAAAGATAGCGAATTTTACTTAAAGGAAACATTACCTTATTTTTAAAAAGAAACAAAACTGCATTCATAGACTTTTGAAAATGCCACACCCGGTAGTCGAACCGACTAATATCTTACAAAACCTTCTCTTTCATGGATTTCCTTTTATTTAATTTACCATGGTTTTAGAGAGATTTGATCCTTATGATCGACCCTATCGATTGATGCAATAAAAATACAGGGTGTTATTTTTTCGAATTGTACCTAGTCGGTTCGATTATAAGGCGTGGCAAACGATTTTTCAGCATTCCTTGAATGCAGTGCTGTTTCTTTTTTTAAAACACACTAAACTGTATTCAAAGTTTTCTGAAAATGCCACACCCGGTAGTCGAACCGACTAAAATCTTTCTAAATCTTCTATTTCATGGATTTCCTTTTATTTAATTTACCAAGTTTGTTAAAAACATTTGATCGTTGTGATCGACTCTATCGATTGATGCAATAAAAATATAGGATGTTATTTTTTCGAATTGTTCGATTGTGAGACGTGGCAAACGATTTTTCAGCATTCCTTAAATGCAGTTCTGTTTATTTTTTAAAAACATACTAAACTGTATTCAAAGTTTTCTGAAAATACCACACCCGGTAGTCGAACAGACTAAAATCTTTCTAAATCTTCTATTTCATGGATTTCCTTTTATTTAATTTACAAAGTTTGTTAGAGAGATTTGATCCTTATGATCGATCCTATCGATTGATGCAATAAAAATACAGGGTGTTATTTTTTATAATTTTAGTCGGTTCGATTACAGGGCGTGGCAAGCGATTTTTCGAAATTCCTTAAATGTAGCTTTGTATTTTTTTAAATAAGAGAGTGTTTCCCTAGAATGAAATTAGCTATTTCCGGTAGTAAGAGTAGGTACTTTTCCTACATATTAACATCCAAGAAGTAATTATTGTAATCAATTAGCCTATTGCAGACTACTGCTAGACATAGGCCTCTACCAATGTGCGCCATTTCAGTCCATCTGGCTAGGGGGGGAGAGGGGGGGGGGGGGGCTACTTTCCGTTTTCCTTCTCGCTAGGAATAGTACTCTAAATACTGGAGATAGCGAATTTCATTCAAAGGAAATGTTTCCTTGTTTGAAAAAAGAAACAGAACTGCATTTAAGGAATGGCAAAAAATCGCTTGCCACACCCTGTAATCGAACCGACTAAAATTCGAAAAAATAACACCCTATATTTTTATTGCATCAATCGATAGGGTCAATCATAAGGATCAAATCTCTTTAACAAACTTAGTATATTAAATAAAAGAAAATCCATGAAATAGAAGATTTAGAAAGATTTTAGTCGGTTCGACTACCGGGTGTGGCATTTTCAGATAACTTTGAATACAGTTTAGTACGTTTTTAAAAAAGAAACAGAACTGCATTTAAGGAATGCCGAAAAATCGTTTGCCCCGCCCTATAATCGAACAATTCGAAAAATAACACCCTATATTTTTATTGCATCAATCGATAGGGTTGATCATTAGGATCAAATCTCTCTAACAAACTTGGTAAATTAAATAAAAGGAAATTCATGAAATAGAAGATTTAGAAAGATTTCAGTCGGTTCGACTACCGGGTGTGGCATTTTCAGAAAACTTTGAATACAGTTTAGTATGTTTATAAAAAAGAAACAGAACTGCATTTAAGGAATGCTGAAAAATTGTTTGCCACGCCTTATAATCGAACCGACTACAATTCGAAAAAATAACACCCTGTATTTTTATTGCATCAATCGATAGGGTCGATCATAAGGATCAAATCTCTCTAACAAACTTGGTAAATTAAATAAAAGGAAATCCATGAAATAGAAGGTTTAGGAAGATTTTAGTCGGTTCGACTACCGGGTGTGGCATTTTCAGAAAACTTTGAATGCAGTTTTGTTTCTTTTAAAAAATAAGGGAATGTTTCCTTTCAGTGGAATTCGCTATCTCCAGTATTTAGAGTACTTCCATCTAAGTAAAGTTGAAAAATACCACCCTGTATAGCTAAGTCCCGATATAGTTTAGAGAAGTTTGTCCGTAGTAACTTTTGATCACTTTATACTGTACTTTCATATTATACCAATTTCATTGATGGCCGCTCAATTCCAACACGACGCCAACATTACCCAACCCCCTTTATAAATGTCTTTGACTCATCCAGCTAAAAGATGTAAAAGTGTAATATTCTATGCCACTTAAAGTAGAAGATTGTCATCGCAAAATTAATAATGATTCAGATTGTATTTGAGGCAATCCACCTTTAGAGCTCATAGTCCACCTCTTTATTACGGAATAGTAAGTTGCTCTGACCACGAATGATTCATCTGGAAGACAAGGTCAAGTTGGCATCAAAGAAACTTGGGGTGCTCAACAGGGCGAAGCAGTACTTCACTGCGGGGCAACGACTACTCCTTTATAAGGCACAGGTTCGGCCCCACATGGAGTACAGCTGCTGTCACCTTTTCGCCGGAGCGCCTGCGTGCCAGCTTGACCCTTTCGACTCGGTACAAAGACGGGCGTTGAGGCTTGTCGGCAATCCCATACTCACAGGCGATGTGGAACCACTCAGTCTCAGGAGAGACTTTGCTTCACTGTGTGTGTTTTACCGCCTATACAATGGTTTGTGCTCAGATGAATTGTTTGACATGATGCCCACAGCTACATTCTATCATCGCACTTCTCGTCATAGGCGGGGAGTTCATCCTCACACATTGCGACCGGAAACGGTGCGCACTGTGCGGTATGAAAGGAACTTCATCCCTCGCACACTCAAGCTGTGGAATGAACTCCCCGCGATGGTTTTCCCAAGCGACTACAATATGGGGTTCTTCAAGAAGGGCATTAGAAGGTTTCTTCAGGGTCGGCAGCGCGAGTGTGACGCCCCTGGTGTTGCATACGTCCATAGGCCACGGTAACCACTTTCCATCAGGTGGGCCGTGTGCTTGTCTGCCACCTAAGTGGTATAAAAAAAAAAAAAAAAGGAGGGACAAGTTCAGGCAGATGATGATGATGACAATTTGCCCACAATTTATATTAAAAGCGGAAAGGGCAGTTACATACCCAACTTTCCCGTTTATCAAAAAGTTTTTAATTTAATGGTCTCATAGATCGTAGAACTAACATAACAGTGCAATAATACCGAAGACTTAAAGCAGTTTACTAGCCACAAATGATGAATTACGTATCTAGTTTATCTATTCTCAACCTTATGTTAGTTGGAATAAGAAGGATTATTCCATATTATGTCAATTTAGTTAAGGGGTTATATTAAATTTTATATCAGCGACATCTGTTACAGTGACAATAAATTAAAAAGAGTTGGGAGGGAATTACTTTTGTGGTGGATTCAAATTCGCTTGAAGCTATACAAACCGAGGTATTAAATGTGAACATCCACTTGACAGAAGAAAAAAATTATGATAATACACAAGAAGTGAATTGATGAAACTAGCTGTTACCCGCGGATCCGCCCGCGTGGATGTCGGTTATCGCGACCAGACATAACCTATGTATGTCCTTTTCCAAGGCCTAATCTATGTCTGTACCAAATATCATCAAAATCGGTTCAGTGGTTTCTGCATGAAAGCGTAACAGACAGACAGACAGATAGATAGACAGATAGACAGATAGAAAGATAGACAGACAGATAGACAAACAGACAGACAGAGTCACTTTCGCATTTATAATATTAGTATGGATAAACATCGGCTCTGTACACTATCACATAACTGAAAACCCCTCGACAATCAACGTTTGCTTCTCGGCTGAGTGATCGAAAAGTGGTTACGTAGGAGTTGAATGGATACGAAATCAAATCCCAAAAACTCTTAACAGAATTAAGCTTGGTGTACATTGTACAATAATGTTGTACAATCGATGCTATCATGATCACGCCTCATTTCATTAACAAACCAGTCACGATTTCTCGAGCGAATAAAAATCACACAGTTAAGTTCTACAAAAAATTTATCAACATTGAAATTCTGAATTTTATCGGTTTCTTAAACAGCGTATGCTAAATGGGTAACCTACATTTTAGTAGCGAGGCACTTTGTGCTTAAACCCAGAGTTTTTATAGAAAATCCTACAGAGTTAACCCGTTCGTTGAGTGCACTTAATTTCGCATACTTTTCAAATAAAAAAGAGCGTTGAAATCGTCGATATTATATTTTAGGAAATGTTTGTAATCTGGTTAAGCACTATTATTATTATCATTTTCAGTTTAATAGACTTGTTATTATTTACTTAAAACAAAATAAAGTACCACTGACATTAAGTACTAGAGTTGTTAAGGACCAAGCTAGGGCGCCAGATAGAGAAACCTCCCCTGAGTCGGCTGGGGTGCGGGCAATCTCTCCTCCGGCAACCTATGACTCACAGACAGCGTACGTTTTAGTCGGTTCAAGTCCAACATAACCTCGCCGCCGGCTCCGGCGAGGGGGGTATCTGTTTGGATTTTGCGCACGATAAAAAAAGATAGATGAACCTTCTCACTATGCCTGCAGAGCTGTCAGTGTTGAAGAAGTACTAACCGCCTTCTGTACCAAGCCCTTTGGGCCTAACACAAATCCTTTAGGAGTTGGTAGTGACTTTTGACTATAAGTCCGTTAACGGTGACTACTATTGGAATATTAATCCAAGTCTATAGTCAGCGTCATCATTATGACTATAGTCGGAATATTTACCGTGGTTATTGGTTTATTGAATATTCCGGAACTGTTAGAAATTGTACTGTTTGGTAGATTGTTATTAAATTTGTACCGCACGAAGTTTTTACCAACTTGAAGAACATTTTTAATTTAGACTGTATTTTTCTTATTGTTACTCGATATCCTTGCCAATTGTGTGCCGATTTCAATGATGTTATTATTGAAAAGGCTTGGACTACATACAATTTTGAGGAAAATATTCCACCGTTAAGGGTGAAAAATTAGAGGAGAAATCCCGTTTTCCGATATATATTACACAATATCTCCACTGATTGCGAATCAGTTTAAATGATTACTTGAATAAGCCTACCTTGAGAGTTCATCATTAAAATGCCATTCAGAAAAAAATCCCACGCCTAAAGAGAAAACATTGGTTTTAAAATAAAGTTATACTTTGTAATAAAGATTACTGGGGTTAGTTCCTATAGCAACATAGAAGGGGAAATGGTAGAATACAAAATATTTGGATGACTGGTTCAGAAGAAAATGAAGGAATGTGACCTAACTGATGTTGAAAGTTCAATCTACTTTGATGGATAAATATATTGTGTATCCGATATTATAACAATCTTCTAAATTCACATCAACCAAGCTACCAGCAAGTATTTTCTAAAGAATCCAAAAGGTAATATTTCTAAAACTCGACGCACTTCTAAACCAAATTCCAACGTCGACATCGAATATTTTAATGGTACGACCCTCATATAGAGTAGTTTTATGCTCCAAAGCTATTCATACCTTTAATACTTTTATATTTTAAAAGTTCACATTAAAACCATTAAACATGTCGGTAACGGGCCCATATTAATTTGTCAAACACGAGAATTGCACTCACCGTTCGTGCGTTTTATGATGAAAATTATGTATCTTTTAATGTGAGTACTGTTGTGGTTTTGGCTTTATTTTATCATATTTTAAATTAATAGCCTCGTTTACCGCTGCTGAATATCCATTATATTAAGTGGACAATGCACCAGGTTAAATTATAATATTGATCCAAATATTGTGTAGGTTCGGTTCATTTAATTTTTTTACAATTGAAAAAAAAATCTCACTTATCAAATTATAGTGTTTGTTTAATAAAAAAATGATTTTGGCTGAATAAGTCAGTACTAATTTCATACCTATATTGTGTACTACTGGTACTACGAGGAAGAATTTAACAATGAAAATGAAAGATTGCTATGCGATGAAGAGTAAGTTTCAGTGAAAAGTAGTTAAACTAAAATATCGAAATAAAGATGCATTGCAACTGGACATTAGCTGACAGAAAATAAATTAATATTAAATATATTGTACTTTGTGAAAACCACACTCCACCGTGTATTACGGTATTACTACTATTTACTACTACATCGCCAATGAAAAAAATAAATAATAGTTGTATAATCTCATAACTTAGAGCGCACATAACTTGTACAAATCATTTTCAACATAAAATGAGAAATTTTCATAAAATTTATAGTGCATGAAGCAACAAATTTAAAATGATATAAAATTCGAACGTATTTTACATTACTTACTAACTTTGTTTCAACATTTTATTAGTGTTCTGAGGTTTATGATACTTCTAACTTTTATGAATATGGTAAACTGATTTACGTATCTACATAATCGCCCTTACAACGTCCGAAGTATGCACTTTGGAGGCCGTGGTCCGCTTATTCCTTTTGATTAGTAAGTAGTCTTTTCCAGGACCGACTACTGTTTGAGGGTTGGGATACCCTTAAACAGTAGTCGGTCCCGTTTTTATGACCTCAAATTTAAAAAAAAATCCAGGTAACTCAACGAGGATTTTTTAGATTTCATTTATGGTGGTGTTTTAAATAATACTATGAACTTAAGCTGGGTGCGAATTATTGTAGCCTCACTCTTATAATTTGATTTAAATTGACCGAACTAATAAAATGCAAATTAAAAGCTGAAATAGTTTTTATGTTAATAAAGCATTCAAGAGTAGTTCGCTGGAACAAGAATCTGTCCTGAAGATTAAATTCTCGGTACCACCGCTCATTCCCTAGAGTACCTAAGCTTCATTGCTATAGCAAGAAATATTGCTAAGAATGTATTAACTTGTACCTTGCTAGTTGATTAAATTACGTTTGAATAAGAAATTTATTTTTCCCTTTCTATAGCGACTACTGCTATATTGTTCTATGTCAGCGTGGAATTCTGATCTCATTCATCGCTGATAGTAGCGTGATGATATTATAGCCTATGTTGGTACCTGATAATGTAACTACCTAAGGACAAAAGAGTTTTTGAAATCTGTTTATTTTTGAGTTTATTCGTAACATACGAAGGTACATAATATGTATAAATGTGAACTAATTTTAGTGTAAATTCACATTCTTACGTAACGCTGTCTAAAGCAGTTTTAATCAGACATTTATCATTTCTTCTTTCATTATTCAATCGCTTCACGGAAAATATCGAGGTCTAGTCAAATCCGTGGTTAAGACTGGTAAAAAGCGGACCCCAGACTCCGAGCTGAAAGCTTCGGATGCGACTGGGAATTAACGCTAAGAGGATAGATAGATTTATCATTTCATAGGTAAACAGGTTAAACTATCGCGCTATCATAGAGATGCAACAGGAAATACTTAATCAGTATCCACTATTATCTTAGTTCTAAGAACTTAAAACAAAATTTAGTTCTAAAGATAAGTTTGAAAAGGAACATATCCTATTTATTTTGATAGCAAAACCGACGAATATTTTGAAAGATTCGCTTGAAATTACAGATAGATTGGAAGACCCACACAGATTGGAGTTCGGCCGGGATAACAGAGGTGTATATCAAATGGTGCGTAAAATTGAACCCAGAATATTATCAAAGAGCTGGGTTTCGTATGAATTCATTTATAGAAATGCCTGATATCTCTCTATTTGAATATTGAATCACGCTTTTTTTTCGCAGTCCACAATGCTCTAAAATATGTATATTACTACATAATTTGTTTTTCATACGGCAGCAGATATACGTTCTCACATTGAATATTAAAAACAGTAAGCGCCTACCTATAATGTCGCAGTTGAAACTTTAAATCGGCTAAAACTACTTTTTACGAAAAAAGTAACACAGTTCACAATGCCGGCTCTGATTTTATTTTCTAACATATCGGCACTATTACTAGTGAGTTGTTTGTCAACTGGAGAACGTGAGATTCGTGAGTACACCTTCCGCTTGACAACTCAGAAGTAGGTGCTTACGAGAAAACCGTATCGGTCGTCTGAACTGGTTTCAAACGCACTTCACAGCTACCACCTCTCCATGTTATAGTTACGCGCTCTACCACTTCCCACGTTATCAACCCGTAATACGGTTTTTGGAAAACATGATACGGGTTTTTTTAGACTTTGTGAGACGAGTCACTGGATGCTGTCTGTCTGACTGTCGATGGTTGAAAGATTTCGACATAAAACATGGTAAATATTTATAGCGATAGTAGTTATTTGAATGTTCATGTTAATTTATACTCACGAGCACATTATACCTTCACCCCGCCTGATGGGAAACTAAAGAGTCAGGCATGGCGGTCACCACGGCACATAATGATGGCCCTCACTATGACAGCCTCATTTACAAGCCACACTTTTACAACAGTTCTAGAATGAAATAAAGAACTTATTATCTTCCACACATAATCAACTATCTATTTATTTTGTTTTCCTCTTTCATTTTAAGGTTTGCTGGAAGAAAACTCGACATTGAGTTAAGGTCGCCTTTGTACAGAAGTACTACGTACTACTTTGTTCCAATGTACCAATTTTTTTGACATGTAATGTATGTTATTTTTGTTTTGTGTGTGCATAAATCCATACTAATATCATAAATGCGAAAATAACTCTGTCTGTCTGATACGCTTTCGCGCTTAAACCACTGAACGGATTTTGATGAAATTGTGTATAGGGGTAGATTAGACCATAAGAAAGGACATAGGCCATGTTTGGTCGCGATAACCGACGTCCGGCGAAGTCGCGGGAAACAGCTAGTCTTAAGTTAACATTAAATAAGCTAAGAACAAACTTTAAAATTGCAATGAAGGAGACTCCTGAATTACCCAAAAAAGGAAATCACAGTAACACGCTTCTCAAGAATGAAAGACATTTACTGCCAGCAATAAAAGAAGTCGTTCTACTTTTAAAAGGCTATAATATTATATTGGATGATATTAAGCGAATTCATTTTCATATTTCTCGCGTATATTAGTCATAAATGCTCTTTATTGTGTTAGGTGTGCCTCGCCTTAATTATGAAATCATCTTAGGTTCCTTTTCCAATTTCGAATGGAAATACCTACGTCTTTGTTGATAAAATGAATAATACATATTTTGAATTATAATTTATATTAGGTATTTATTTATTTTATTTATTTATATACACTTTTTGTACTTACACCATTAAAAATAAAACATTAAAAACATAAAAGTAATCACTATGGAAATAGTACAAGGGCGGCCTTATCGCTTCAAGCGATTTCTGCCAGGCAACCTTTGGATGGTCAGAACAGTAGCAGGATTGAGTGGTAGTCGTTTTAGGTACATGAGTTATAAAATTTACTACTGCTGAAAGTTAATATATTTGAGTAATGTTCAAAATAAGGTGCTTCAAATAGCTTTGTTCAAACCATTGTGGTTCAAACAAATACTCGTATTGACCTCAAATAGATGTTTGAACTGTTTGTAGTATTGGTATTTGGATATGAAGGGCTTTGTTTTATATTTGAATTCCTTTAGGTACCTTCAGAAATTCATTAGTAACTTAGAGTAAAGTAGACTCAAAGCTTAAAAGTAGGTTTAAAAGTTAGTAAAGTAGACCTAATCCGAACTGACATAATAATGTTGTTATTGTTTATGTGAACAACAAAACCTATCATATTAGAAATTCTTCCTTTTATGGACCAAAGTGCTAATAAAGAGACTACGTATGAAGTGATACTGATATTACAGTACGGATGGGTATCACTAGATATCATATTCAAAAAGATTTTTTGTAGTACATTTTAATAACCATATTCTATACCTACGTTGGTGAAAAATATTATTATGTGACAATATTAAGCATTTCTCATTTTATTATGAAGCAATAAGCTCTATTCATTACAGTCGGCATATTCATTTCATATTACATCAGTTCCTACGTTCATATTAAGTTTGATGGAGTATGCCTAACTTCTACTGTTGTAAATAAAGAGTAGGAAAGAGAACCTCGGGTTTCAATACAAAGATTAAATGCAACTGGGACTATAACGTTGTGATAGTGATAATTTCTATGAAACAGCATTGAATCTACTTTCCATTTCAAAAGATGTTTTTTTTTCCAATTCGAGTTTTACGTACGAGTCACCTAAATTAGGACTAGTAATAATAATAATACAGTCTGCCTACAGTTTACAAACTTCTTACATCCGTCCTGAGAGTCAAAATTACTAACCACATCACTGGAAACTCTATCCTATCCTACTCTCAGAACGGATGTAGAAGTGGGGCTCGCGGTACTAAAGAGCACCTTATTATTGACGCGGCCATCAATCAGCAGGTTCGTCGTAATCGAAAGGATATGGCGACATGCTGGATAGATTATAAGAAGGCCTACGACTCTGTGCCACATACATGGCTCTTGAGGGTGCTTGAGTTGTATAAAGTTGATACAACTCTTTGCACCTTCTTGAAGGCATGTATGGGGCAATGGAGAACGGCTCTTCGTTATCCAGGGTGTCGACATATTCGGGATGACGGCGAGCTTATAAAGATTGAGCGGGGTATATTCCAGGGTGACAGTTTGAGTCCCTTGTGGTTCTGTTTGGCTCTGAATCCTCTAAGTACTTTATTGGAGGATTCAGGGCTAGGCTATTGTTTGCGGAGAGGTGGTCAGGTTATATCCCACCTCCTTTACATGGATGACCTCAAATTGTATGCCCCCAATAGCCTCCGACTGATGGAATTATTAAAAGTAACGGAAACTTTTAGTAATTCCATCAGGATGGAGTTTGGGGTGGATAAATGTGTGGTCATGCAGGTAAAACGAGGTGGGATTGTGGAATCTGAAGGGATAGAACTCTCAGATTCCACAAAACTTAGATCCCTTTCTGCAAACGATACCTACAAGTATCTGGGTATGTCACAGGCTTTAGGTATTAATGAGGCGGGTATGAAACAATCGTTACGGGAGCGCTTTTTCTGCCGCCTGAAAAAAGTACTGAACAGTCTTTTATCGGGCGGTAACAAGGTGCGTGCCTATAACGATTGGGTCATACCAGTCCTAACTTACTCCTTTGGCATACTCAGATGGACTCAAACTGAGTTGGAAGCCCTGGATAGAAGAGTTCGTACACTGCTTACTGCATATCGAATGCACCATCCACGTTCCTCAGTAATGAGGTTGTATATCCCGCGGAAGTGTGGAGGTCGTGGTTTTCTAAATGTTAAGAATCTACACAACCGCGAGATATACAACCTTAGAGAATATTTTCTCAAGGTGGATGTGGATGTGCATCGGGATGTAGTGGCAGTGGACAACGGTCTTACCCCGCTCGCTCTTGCGAAAGAGAACTGGCGCAAACCTGCAATACTCAGCATTGATGATCGCAAGGAGGTATGGAGGAGCAAAGAGCTGCATGGACGATTTTATCGGGCCTTATATGGGCCCGATATAGATTTAAAAGCATCTGTTTCCTGGTTACGTTTCGGTGATCTCTTCGGAGAAACCGAAGGTTTTGTCTGTGCAATTACTGATGAGGTTGTAATGACGAACAACTATCGGAGATATATCCTGAAGGATGGTACGGTTGACATCTGTCGGGCATGTCACCGTCCCGGAGAATCCCTCAGGCATATAATTTCTGGTTGTTCTCGTCTAGCCAACGGTGAGTATTTGCATAGGCACAACCTAGTAGCCAGGATTATCCATCAGCAACTTGCTCTTAAATACAAACTTGTAGATTCAGAAGTGCCGTATTACAGGTATGTGCCCGACCCAGTTCTTGACGATGGTCGCGTCACATTGTACTGGGATCGATCTATCATCACTGACAGGACTATTTTAGCCAATAAGCCTGATATTGTGGTGATAGATCGATCAGAGCGCCGCGCAATAATTGTCGATATCACCATCCCGCATGACGAGAATCTCGTGAAAGCCGAAAAAGATAAACAAATAAAATATTTGGATTTGGCTCGCGAGGTTGTCGACATGTGGGCTGTAGATTCGGCGATTGTTGTTCCGATAGTCGTATCGGCTCACGGGTTGATTGCCAAGAGCCTCGACCAACATCTTAAGAGGCTCGCGTTAGATAGTTGGATCAAGGGCCTGATGCAGAAGGCGGTACTCCTCGACACGGCACGTATTGTGAGGAGGTTCCTCTCCCTGGAGCCCTAACCACCGGCAGCTTGGTCCCTGTACCCGATGCCGGTGGGCACTATTTTTTATATTTTTAAATATATGCTTTTTCTTTTAGATGTATTTAAAAATGTAATTTATAGGTTTTAAAAAATGAATAAAGAGATAATAATAATAATAATAATATTTATTTCCATAATCATAGTACATTAGTGTTACATAGTTTCTTAGCCTAGCTAATGCTATTAGTTTTCTAATTAGTGCATAAATACTTGTATTGTGTATATGGTATAAAATATACACAATATTTACATGCGTTTCTTAATTGTCAGATATCTTACAAAGTTACTTAAGTGCGTTACTATTTGTGCTTGAACTAGGTAATCCTGTGTTTCAAGCTTGCAGTGCTATTTATTACATCACATCAAATATACATAATTCATAGGCTTAAAAAGTATTAGGTATTAATGTAGTGTAAAGTGGATTAGCCTTCTAAACTTAAATAGTATTCATTAATTTTCTATTTGACAATAACTATTTTAAAACCTTTATTAACTCCTCCGTCTCATCATATGTCATCTTTTGGAGAGCTTTCTTTAGAACTTGCTTACAGTGTCTGTAGTTCAGAGGATATATATGCTTGTTATCGCATTTACCCTGTTATACAGTAATGGCCCTAAAAACATGTAGAATTTGACTGTATACTCGTGCTTTATTGCAATTCGCTGGGTGCACACAATATCCTTCCGTCTTTTATTTACAATTTCAGTGCTGTAGGGAAGTGCTGTGTGCTGCTTTAGAACTGTGCTCAGTATGAATAGTTGGCGGACTGTTAATACCTTACAAGATTTGTATAGGAGGTCAGTGGGGAATAGGAACGAGCGGAAGGTTGCTACCTTGAGGACCGCTCTCTGGGCTCTCTCAATGGGTAATAACAATGATTTACCACCTCCCCCCCATGAAGTTATGCAGTACGTCAATATTGATTGACAAAGGGCATAGTATATTTGTTTAATTAGTTTTACATCAGTAATGCGTCTTATTTTTTTGAACACAAATATCATTTTGCGTAGTCGCTTAATTAGCGCTTCGCTGTATTGTGTAAAAGATAGAGTTTCGTCTATTATTATACCCAGGTATTTTATTTTGTCCGTTATTGTTATTTCCGGGCAGTTTCATTTGTTGTCTGTATCACTAGGGACTTTACAATGATGAGCAATAAGCAACGGGTTAATCCGGGGTGTAGTTTGTCTCTTGCGCATCGAGAAAGAAATATATTTGGATTTATCTGCATTTAATGTTAGTAGGTTATACTGAAGCCAATTATTCACTATATTGAAACCACGTTGCGCTCTCACGTGCGCTTCTTCTTTTGATTCAGCAGAAAAAAGGAGGGCAGTATCGTCCGCGTATGATATAATCGTGCCGTGTTCTAGTTTTAGATTACAGAGTTCATTTATGTAAATTAAAAACAATGTGCTTCCCAAGATACTTCCTTGCGGGATACCAAAGGTGGTGTTTTCAAGGTCATCACTGAGAACACTGCCGATTTTTACGCATTGCGTACGCTCTTTTAAATAGCTTTTGAGGAGTTCAGTTGGACGCCTCTTACCCCTATATTTTCAAGCTTGTTCAGCAGTTTAGGGATGGAAACCGTGTCATAAGCTTTGGCCAGGTCCAGGAATATGCCCACTGTATGACCACCCTTATCAAGTTTTTGTGCTATGTAATCTGTCAGATGGTGTACAGCGTCTGCCGTCGACCTATTCGCTCTAAATCCAAACTGTGTTTTTGACAAAAGTGAATTTTCTTCTAGATATTTGATTAACCTATTATTTATAATTTTTTCTAGAATCTTTGACATTGCAGGTAGCAGGGAGATAGGCCTGTAATTTGTTATTTGCTCTTTTTCCCCCGATTTGTATATAGGGACAACCATTGCTTTTTTGAGGCATTTAGGGAATACACCAGCTGATAAACATTTTTGGAAGATGTTAGTTAGTGGGGGTACTATAATCTGCCTGTATTTTTTAATGATCTTATTTGATATGTGGTCCCAACCAACTGCACAGTCATCTTTTAAATTCATAATTATTCTCTCAACCTCTTCTTCATCGGTGTCCAACAGCACAAAAGATGATAAGGTAGTTGTACAAGGGAAGGGAGGGCTTGCGGAACGATGATAGTATTTCTATTAACCCCTTCAGTTAAGCTAAATTGCTATATGACAAATTTTGTTTACACCTGCTGTAGTTTTCAAAAGCACATACAATGTGGGGTTCTTCAGCAAAGGCATTAGAAGATTTCAACGGCAGCGCATGATGTGATGCCCCTGGTGTTGTCCATACGTCCATTAGATCACGGTAACCACTCTCCATCAGGTCGGCCGTGTGCTTGCCTGCTACCTAAGTGGTATAAAGAATCACAAAACAAATGGTGACCCTATTATATTCAAATTATAATAAAGAATTTTCTTCTTTATCAACCGTTTAACTAATTAGAATTAACTCTCAAATACGTATAATATTAATTATTAAGTGCTTACTTCATGTTAAACCAATCAAAACAATTAAAACAGTTAAAACAATCAAATAACTTCTTTATAATGTTTAAGCTCTTTCAAAAATAGCACGACGCAAGCCCCTACTTAAGTGAAATTACTCTAATAATGACGGCCATAAATCCATTCTTATATGAAAAGCATGGCATTTTCAAATGACATGCCATTCTGGCTTGTAATGACGTAATTACTTTGATGTTTTAAAAAGTTATCTGATTATAAGGCATTTCGTTTGCATACTTTATTGAAAGCTTCGTGAGGTAGTTGCACTGTTACCTAATGCAGAATGTGTGTTTAATTAAAGTAATCGTTGTTTATTCGTACTTCGGTTTCTTTATTTCATCGGGATTAAGATTAAAGGCTCATTTGGAGTTTCCCGCACGTTCCGTTTCGAGAAATCGTACGCGTTTATCACTGGCAATAATCGCCATGCTATTTTTTTTTTTATACCACTTAGGTGGCCGGACAAGCACACGGCCCACCTGATGGAAAGTGGTTACCGTGGCCTATGGACGTATGCAACACCAGAGGCATCACACTCGTGCTGCCGACCCTGAAGAAACCTTCTATTGCCCTTCTTAAATAACCCCATATTGTAGTCGCTTGGGAAAACCATCGCGGGGAGTTCATTCCACAGCTTGAGTGTGCGAGGGATGAAGTTCCTTTCATACCGCACAGTGCGCACCATTTCCGGTCGCAATGTGTGAGGATGATGCTATTATCATATCAAAGTGTTTACACACAGGAAAGCAATAAATTTTCGCCTGCGATTAAATCATACGAGATTCACAAGTGACATATCGCCTATGTCCAAATTTTGACGGACAATACCGATATTCAATTACGAGGCAATTTTCGTCAAGCGTGAACGAGCAAGCGGCTATTGTTTACACGAAGCAACTTTTTTTGTCCTTTGGATAATCGTATCTTGCAGACGAGAAACTCTTCTTGTCTAAATGAGCCTTTAGAGAAGAAGTTTTGTATAAGTACAAATTATTACCATGGTACACATTGGTACCTGGGTCCTCCCACTTCTAAGTAAAACTCTTCAAGTGCTAATGGTATACCCCTCGACTAGGTTCAGGTTCAGGTCAGTCCCATTCTTAGTGATGAGGGTCTAATATGCGAGTTTTTAACCTATAATAGTATTGAAGGTTCTTATGGATTCTAAATTTTAGCTAACTTAAGTTTTACTTTATTTACAGTATAGGGAATAAAACAAACTTTCGCACTTTCATGGCCTTTACAGAAAACTCTAAAACTTTTGTTCCTGCAATAGTCCTATAATTATTTTGAAGTAATGTCCCAGAAGTTATTATTGACCTTCTCAAAAACTTCACTGTTCCTGTAATAGATATCCTTTTGAAGTAGGTAATGCCCCAGAAGTTATTGACCTTCTCAATAACTCCTAGGCATTACTTTGAAAGGATATCTATTGCAGGAACAGAAGTTTTAGGCTTTTCTGTAAAGATCTTAACATCTCTCAGAAGATATTAATTTAGCAATAGATCACTGTTGAGTCACTCAAACTTGACATCGTTACTCTCGAGCGACCGTCCATCTGATTCGATGTCCGTTGTAACTCCATTGGCGACACCAAGGCTATTGCTGGACGATACGTTTATCCAATGACAGCTGTCACTTTAGTAAGGCACTTTGGCAAGATGGTTAAATTGATGCGAGAATAGCTGAGGTTTTGATTTAGGATTGCTCTGCAAATAGCTGATGCATTTACATAGAAGTCTGCACTGGATTAATTTCAAAGGCTCGAAGTATGGCACATTTAAGAAATCCGTTATTAATTTCAATTCCTATTTCATAACTTCTACTTTGGTTTTCCTATGATATAGAAACATACGTATATTTTTATCTTTTCCTAGTGGAAGGTTTTTTAAATAGTCGCAAATGTGGAATAAAATAGGGCCACCCTGTGGACACATATTCTCCATCCGACAGTAAATATAATAGCCCATGACAAAATATCCGCTTGACGGCAATAGCCTCATACCCTATTTAAGTGGAACCGACAATTTTATGTAGAAATATGGATGTAAATACACCAGATCTCTGCCTAACCCCTCGGGAATTTACACGCGTGAATATAAACCAGGTAATCCATGACTAACAACTACTGAGATTTACAACAATTTAAAACAAGCAAAATTTAATAAAGCCTAAGTCCCCTGAGGTAAACTTTGAAAGCGAATGAAAAAATCGTTTTAGGGGTAACAGTGTAAAATTTCATCGGGAACCCTTTTAAATAAGTCACGGTACGGGACACGATGGGTTTTATCTCACGATGAAAGTAAAGTTGGGTTAGTACATAATGAAGTAGGCGGGGCCAGCGATGTGGGCGATAACTGACTAGAAGTGACTTGGGAACTCGGTTATCGTGATTTGTTTGGAAACTTCCTAAAAGATTTCGAAGAGAGCGTACCTAAGTATGGTGTCGTGGTTTCATGCAAGAAAATTCAAATACAAATTCTTCAAAATTTTAATGCAATTTATGAAGTGAATAGAAAAATTAATCATTGTTTATACTGGAGATTGATGGCACTTGGTGGAACTTGCTACAGATATTGAATAAAGCACTTGTACTTTTCCACTAATAATCTTAATCGAATGAAAAAAATAACATTTTATTTACTAGATAAAATTAAAATAAAATTTTCGTATAATATGTGTAACTTCAAGATTTTTTGTAACTATGATTTTGTGTAACTTCAAGACAATGTAACTTCGAGATTCTATACTTCTAGAATTTTGTAATTGAAATTAACCATACCAAAAATTCAGTTAGCTATTTTAGATTTATAACATCCGTGTCTGTTCTTGACCCTTCATATTTCAACCACTATCTAACGTCCGAGGCACATCCAGTCGACCTTATCGCTACCCGACCGCAGCTACTTAAACTGTCAAAAGTTTGTACCGACCCTTAGCTTCATTTCTTTCCCACACTTAAATACCTACTTAAAACTTTTTTGGAAGAGGTGTACAAATTCGAAGAAAGGATTGACAGTACTGTTTTTTTTTTTAAATACTACTGTTATAGTAGGATTTTATTTATTTTTTATGACATGATATTTTTAAATATTTAATAATCTATTTCTAATCTTCTAATCTAATCTAAAAATATGTAGTATCTATTGATATTTAAAAATATCAATTTATACTGTTAATTGATGGCACATGGTGAAATTTATTGTTACATAATATTGATAACACACTTGTTATTTTTCCACAACTTCTTTTATTTGAAGTATTCCATATTGGGCACCCGTTTTAATGGCACCTGAGTTAATGGCACCTAAGGTATTCCACATTGGGCACCTACCGATATTTTTCGCAGGTGCCATTAGTAGAACAATTTATAAATTAAATTTTTATTCCACATATGGCACCTACGGATCAGTAGTTACTAGTGTTGGGAAGTTTTTATTTTATAGAACGTTAAAATAAAATAAAAACGATTGCAATCAGTATCCGACTGAAAGTTAACCTTTGAGAATGCCGTAAGGCGAAACGTATCAGATTCAATAAAAAATATCGTGGAAAAGTACAAGTGTGTTATCAAAATGTGTAATTTAAAAATATCGTCTCATAGAGAAAATTATTTGTGAAATCCAGTTTTACTTGTTCTTAGCACTCGGTCATAAACACCAGAGGGACAGAGCAAGTTGTGCGTTGACTAATGCGTTAGTATACCTAATTAGTTTATGCGATATATTTATGATATATTTCGCAAAGCTAAGTCAATAAAATATATAATTACTGGCATAAACTATAAGCCATTAAATTCACTGAATATAATTCCGTTTTATGCGAGAAGATTATACAAATTACTACATATTATAAAACAAAGTCGCTGTCGCTGTCTGTCCGTCCCTATGTATGCTTAAATATTCAAAACTACGCAACGGATATTGAAGCCGTTTTTTTTCAATAGATAGAGTGATTCAAGAGGAAGGTTTATATGTATAATACATGCATAATATTGTAGAGAAACACTGATAAATTTAGAGATATGCAGCGGTAACGGGATCAGAAGATAAGGCGGTACGAAGTTCGCCGGGTCAGCTAGTAAACAATATAAAGCTTAAAACTTGACCCCAATGCCTCAAAATATGATACCAAATTGTTTCTATCGTCACCAGATCTGTCTCCGTATAAACGGTACTCGAATGTCCCGGAACAGCCAATACCTCTTTACGGAATTGCAGTTAAGTAGGCAACTGGGACTGCTTGGTATTGCAACAGTATTTTATTTCATTCTGATGCAGTTTCAGTTTTCTGAGCGATAATCGAAGTCCTCGTTTATTTTATTGCATTTATATTATTTTCACTTTTATTGTACCTACTTATACGAGGCATGGTCATATTCTGACATGAGATGAAAGTAATGTGATCAAAAAGTTTCAAAGTATGAATTTATAAGACTTTAGCCCAGGTAAGCCCAAGAAAAAATGAATGAAATGCATGTAAGATGGCAAGGAATGGAGTGGTTGAGGAGTTAGTATTTTTGACTGGAATGTATGGAGAAGAATGGTATATCGCACCTATCCCAAATAATTGGGACAAGGGCCGGCAGATGATGTTTACGGATTCCCCCTATTCTCGATTCCCCTTGATAGCTATAAGACCATTTTATCACGCTACTATAGAGCAAAAACTTTGGAGAGGAATCGCGACTAACCTGGCAGAGGATACATTGACTTTTTTTTTAAACAAAGGTATGATTTTGAAGCCGACAAGTAGCAAATTCAGCGCATACATTACTAGTTAAAATCCGATACGGATGAAGGGAACCATTGAGAAGCCGCAATGAATTACGCGTATCTGCTGTGTGCGTCTGCAGTTATCACATGCGGTGACCTTCGGAATCATATCTTTAATATAAAACACACTATATCCATTGAAGTATATTTCAGTCTAAGTTTTAATGGCTTAGCTTTAATGACCTGAAATGTTTGAGATGTTTTAGATGCCTGGACTCGACTAGGTCTTGGTCATTACGTGATCGGAATTAACATTCATCATGGTTTATTGGATTTCAGTGTAGCTTGAATTTATTCCAAAAGATTTATAGGCGTTCTTGGAATAGCGAGAACGAGTAGAATGAATGAAATTGTAGTCTGGCTTCAAATAATACTAAAACTTGATATTTGCCAACAATTCAAATTAGAACTGTATTATTGTATTTCTGTACCTAAAATGATTGACAGAACACACAACACAAACAATAAGTGCGGTTATGCAATGTTGTAGGTACATTTAGGTCAACTACGGGTGCAAAAAAGTTACAATGGAACACCTAGGTGAACTGCGGGCTCAAGAAAGTAACCATGGAACACCTAGGTGAACTGCGAGTCTAAGAAAGTTACCGTGGAACACCGAGGTGAACTATGGGTCCAAGAAAAAGTACACCCAGGTAGGTGACTCAACACCAAGGTGATCCAATATGTGATCCACGGGTAATACCCTGTTATAAACAAATTCTTGCTAACAAATACACGTGGGCGAGTCTGTGCGACATGGCAAAGCAAGCTAACGTGTCATTCTTCATCATTATAACGCTTAGCGTGAGGTGATAATCATATAATGCAATCAGTGTGTAATTTTCTTCTCCGTTGGGCTGATTCATCCTAGCGTTAATTCCCAGTCGCATCCCAAGCTTTCAGCTCGGAGTCTGGGGTCCGCTTTACCAGTATTAACTACGGATTTGGCTAGACCTCGATAATTTCCGTGAAGCGATTGCCATCTGACTTCCACAACTCAATGGTAACATTAGGCGATATCGAAGCTTTGCAGCTAAACCGTTGTTTTTGGACTTTTTAGGGCTCCAACTACCCGTAACGACTGCCATAGATGTTCTTATGGCAACCGGGACCGACGGCTTAACGTGCTCTCCGAGGCACGACCAGACCAATGCAAATACTCATATTTAATGCACACAAATATTTGCACTGAGCGGGGATCGAACCCGCGCCTCCTGCGTAGCGGCCGCGTTCACTACCTCTACGCCACGGAAGCTTTTCATCTTCGTTGGGCTGATGTGTACCAAGTATCAGGGGCGAGGTGTACCTAAAACCGGATGCCTTTCGGCTTCCCAGTGAGGAATTAGATCGAGGTAAGTGTTTTTCCACCGGCTTCGATTTTGAAAATTTTCTTTCTTCCCCACTGCCAAGTAATAACAAACTGATCGTGTAATTGTTGACTACTCAATAAGCCTCTAACTATATTGTGACAACAGTTCCAGACAATTTCCCCTTATTTATCATTCATTCCCTATAATCAGGAGGCAGAAAAAATATAGGTCAGCGCGATTATAAGTGATTGGGTATCAATCAACTAACTATTAATTCGTTGCTTGAGTTATTGTAAGAGGAAAAATATGTTACATATAATGACAGGATAATAATTTTCTTGTGACGGCTTTAGTAATCTAATGGATGATTAGGATGTAGCTAATAATGTTTATCCTACTAATATTACGAGACAGTTTGTACGAGTAAGTATGGATGGATGAATCATACATCCATATTTACTCGTACAATGGTACGAATGTATGGATGTTTGTTACTCTTTCACGTAAAAACTACTTGATGGATTTTAATGAAACTTCACAATAATATAGCTTATACAACAGAATAACATATAGGCTATATATCACCGATGGACGGGATCAGAATTCCACACGGGCGGAGCCGCAGGCAACAACTAGTTTATAATAAAACATATCATTAAGTAATATAACATTTGATTACGTATAAATCAAACTTTTGCTATAATACACATTATGTAATGACTAATGTGTCTCTATGTTATATTGTTATACTCGTAATAATAATATATCTATGGTGTACAATAAAGACGTTTTTACTTTTTACTTTACATTTAATAGTATAAAGAAAACCTGAGAAATTGTCTTCACTAACAAAAAGATCATACGTAGCTCAGTAGTTAAGGAGTACACCTTACGATTGAGAGGTCACAGGTTAGAACTAACTTTTAACATAAACAAATTTTACAATACTAACTTTTAAACAGTCAGCCTGTGACCACGGCTGGTGTAACCTGGTCAAAACGACAGGCAATTCAAAGGTATGTATGTATCTAGACTATGATCACGCTAATTCCCGTGTAAACAAATTGTACTTATCCGAAGGAGTTAACGGTGTTCCCGTTCCGCTAATAATTTCGATTACCTACATAATACTCTTTGTAAAGCATAAAATATAATAGTTGAATTCACTTCCAACTCTTCAGAGCACGCCACTGCCACTACAGGACAATCTCAATATCCTAGATATGGATGTTCGCTGCAAACTGAACAACAAAAACTACATCGAGAATATCATCAAAACAGCCTCGCGTAAACTCGGAGTCCTGAACAAAGTGAGACGTTTTTTCACGCCGGAGCAGCGGTGTCTTCTCTACAAGACACAAATTCGCTCTTGCGTGGAATACTGCTCGCATCTCTGGGATGGCTCCGCAAAGTACTTACTAGATGCTCTCGACAGGTTGCAGCGACGTGCGGTCCGCATTATTGGGAATCCTGAGGTCACTAACACCCTCGAGCCTTTGCAGTTGCGTAGAGATGTGGCATCTTTGGTGGTTTTTTACCGTCTCTACCATGGTGAATGTTCTGATGAGCTCTTCCAAGTAATCCCACCCTCTCCTTTCCTATATGGGACAACACGTGCAGGACTTAGATGCCACCCGCATACGGTGCAGAATATTCCATCAAGAACCAAGCGATTCGGCGACTCCTTCTTCTGCCGCACTATTAAGACTTGGAATTCCTTGCCAGCTCACGTGTTTCCTTCCTCCTATAGTCCCGGGTCCTTTAAACGGGGCGTGAAAAAGCATCTGATGAGGCCGTCAAGCTGAGTGCCACCATTGTAACATGGTACGTGTTGTAATGGTGGCCCTCTTTTCAGAGACTTTGCCTTCAGCTTACCATCAGGCGAGGCGAAGTCAAATTGACGTGTCCTATATTAAAAAAAAAATCTTGCTATTTATTTTCTCTTGCGATTCTGGTAATTAATTCTCTTTATTCTCGACACCTTTTTTCATGTTTCCCTCTGACCCGAAATTTAAGTGGAACTGGAATATAAGAGTGATGAATAAAGAATAGGGAATGTAACAACACTGCCTTATGTTTTACTTAACACTTGTTATTTTCTTGCTCTTCTAAAATATTTTTATCTTGACCTTAGCTATATTATGTTAAACAGGTTACTGTCTCGCTAAAATTACTGATTCTTTTAAACATTGTTAGTAGATTTTGTTCTTGAAATTAGTAATTAGTCGCGGTCGCAAATCTGTCAGGCTACGTGAGAGATAAATGTCCGGTTATATCGCCTCCACCGGGCTCCAGTAGGAGGGTATACCCAGGAAGCTTCGTAGAAGATAACATGCGTGACAATTTTCTCACTATCATAGATGGGCAGGCAGAAAAGTAAACCCCGGACTTCAAGGTGAAAGCCTCAGATGCAACAACAACAATAATAAATTCATTTTTTTTTTTTTTTACAATATTTTGATGATAAGTGATCCCTAATACGCAAGTCTGAACAAACAGACAATTCCAACATTATTTGAAAACGTACATATTATTATGTAAAAATTCTTCAGTGGTTAATACGCATTGGTCTAGGTACAACATTAGCTTGTTCAGGCACGTACACAGCCATTGTGAGATTTTGCACTACTCTACCCATATTGTCGGGCATGTTCGTAGTCATAGGTCCCGAATTATAACTACCTGACTACAATAAACTGACTAGACAGGTGGCAGTATGTTTTTAGAAGAGAATACAATAGATGTATGGGATTGATATACGTTGACGACTGTCATAAACGTAAAAATACGCGTCAATCCCAAATCAATAAATTAGCCAATCGCAGCTCACTGCTGCAATGCAATTCTGTAAGCGCACAACGACAAGCACAACGAGCGATTGTCATTGGTCAGACTGGGTGACGTCACTGGAGATCGACCAATGACAATCTATTATCAAGGCTGTCGCAACGTTGTACTCGTCGTTGTACGCTTACAGAATTGCATTGCTGGACATACGCCTCTCCCAATATTGAGAGGCTTTGGCCTTCTGTTTCCACGCTGGCCAGACGGGTTGTTACAGGGTTTTATTTCGAGTCTTCCTTCTCTTGTAGTGATATCGTCTGCGTATTTTTCCGTTAGTCGCCTCTTACGACTTCGAATGAGATGAGGTGGTGATACTTGTATTCTTTCTTCGTCACCACACAAATGTAGAATAGAATGATAAATACATTCATCATTTTATTCTACAATACGCCCACCAAGGAATTGCCACTTATCTAACGGGGCTGATCTAGTTTTCCTGAAAAGCAAATTCTGTTTGTCACATGCTGCAGCAGTCTGCTCAACATAAGTCACACAATACACGCGCTCATTCTTCAAGTTTCGCCATCTAAAACCGTTTTCACATCGCAATCTTCACATAAATCGAATATAAAACGAGTAATGGAGCGTTAAGTATAAATACGACGCGACAGCCCACAATCGCATAAGGGCATGTCGAAATCTCATATCGGGTTTAGGGAAGTATAAGTAACTTTATGGCAGAAATGGGAGGGAAATTTTGAATGGGATACGAGGGAAATGTGTGAATGATGAAGAAAGTTTTACCTGTTCATATTCTATATGTTATACGTCACAATGTTATCAGTTTCGGCATTTTATTGACGGGAAATGTTCAGTTATTCACTAATATCGTGTAGATCAATATTATTTTTATGTTTATAAGCACTGGATTTTGATCATACAGCCCATACAGGATAAGGGTGCTTAGGTACATAGAGGAACAGGTTATCGTTACGGGTAAACCTAGCCGTGTTGCCACCATGTCAATTCATTTGTTGAAAAATCGCCAAGTATTCGCGCTCATGTTTTTAGATATACGGGCACGAATGCGTTGCGATTATCTAATATATAAAAATCAATGCCACTTTTTGTTGTTAGTTTATAATTCAAGAACGGCTGAACCGATTTGGCTAATTTTAGTCTTGAAATATTCGTGAGTGTCCAGGAAAGGTTTAAAGGATGAGAAAATAGGTGCAGCGGGAACAGGAAAAATATGGTGGTACGAAGTTCGCCGGGACAGCTAGTTTTTGATAATTATGTGGTGTTAGAACGTAAACGACGAATTATCATTGTTTTTATTGCTATGGAAACTTGTCGGTGCAAGTAACCTGTACCGCAGGCTTATTAGCTAACTTTTCGCGACCAGCGAGCGAGCGATGAGCAGTAAGAACGAGATCACTGCGCGATGGTTCGCGATACGTCAAAAAAATTGGTATTACGTAAGGATTTGCGATCAGATCGCCTTAACAATTATATGCTGCGGAACTGAAAAATAGCGATAGTTTTGTTTCTAAGACTAATTTATATGTGTTTCTTGATTTACCACTGGTTTTTTACAATGAAAATTTCTGTATTTATTATTTTCACAATGGCGGCCATTAAAAAAGAACCTTTTGAGTGATCACGATGACATTTCTTATCGCGCCTTTTTCGCTGATCGCTGTCTGTCAAATGTGATACGTAATACCAATTTGTAGTTTTTATGCGATTACCGCGCAAATTTTGCCATCGCTTTGCTATCGCGAGTTAGCTAATAAGCCTGCCGGTAACCTGATTTTCTATGTCCTTAGATATTCATTAATTAAGTAAAGGTTGCTATATAATATATAAATTTGTTTTGATTGCTATCCTATCTAAAGAAAATCAAATTGACAAACAGAACGAGAAAAAAAGCTACAAGATATCAAGTGTTGATGGAATATATCGTCTTGTTCCAACACCTAGTAAGCCATTTTGTAGCTCCCAATTCTACTAGTCATTATCATAAAGGACCTCGGAGCCCGAGGTCCACCTTATGGCTTATAGTCTCCACTCCCAGATAAATTATGTTATTTATAGTATAAAATACCTACCTACCTAACATTATATCCTTCTTCACAAGTTATCAGCATCGGTAATGAGGTTAGGCACATAATACCATGGATTATATTTCTAAAAGGCAAATGGGTACCACATATTTACTTTGACGAATAAATACAACTTTGTGAGCAAATAGACGCATCAAAATAGTTTTCAAAGGGCTCTGAATCTATGAGTAGTTGTCGCACTATTATTAACTAAAAGGTTTTCGACTTCTCTGAATGTTAAATTAATTTTGGTCCTTTCAATAATGAGTAGAAATACTAAACATCTAAATATATAATTCAATTTAAACAGGTCATTATGTTAGTCTGTTTTATGCTCATTTATGAATGTTGCAGCTATAATAATATGTTCATACCAGAATGAACTATACTTCAAAATGTGTGTTTAAGCGGGGCGTGAAAAAGCATCTGATGAGGTCGTCAAGCTGAGTGCCACCATTGTAACATGACACGTGTCTGTAATGGTGACCCTCTTTTCAGAGACTTTACCTTCAGCTTACCATCAGGCGAGGCGAAGTCCAATTGACGTGTCCTATATAAAAAAAAAGTCATAAATAAAACTTATTTCTTTCTTTCTTTCTTTCAAGTATATAACATAAAATAAATTGGTTGTGCTCTGTTTGGTATGTTCTATAAGCTTATACGACTATTTGCACACCAAATACGATTAAAAATATCGATATCAGATAGGGAACACCCATGAGGTGCTCTCCACACCCATGAAGGAAGACAAGGGATGGCTCTATTCTGCTCCAGCGGGAACCAATACGACTGAATAATAAAATAACTAAATAGACTAGATCTTGGAATGGTTCAAGTTGATATTAATAAGTAGAAGATAATAATATTTTTTGTAAAAAATACTTTACCAATTTTACTTTTGTCTCCATATCCTCTTGTCAATTATGGGCTTAATTATACCCGGCTATATTTGTATCTATTCCAGATTTAACTTGCAATGCTTGGAGAGCTGACGCTGTAATTAACTGGGTCCAGTACGACTGGGACATGTCAATGGCTGTTGGATTAAAATAGATATACATAGATAGATTTAAAGTTCAGCAATACTACGTAAAATATGTGCAAATAGGTTGTTAAATTAGATTCAAATGATTAAAAGTTTGTAAAAATGATACATTTTGAATATGAAATACTTTCGATGAGATAACATTATATTATGAAGACACCGTTACGACTATTTACGCAGTCTCGCCTCTTAGTTTATTACTATTAAAAATAATAATAAAATAAAAAATAAATAAAATACAAAAAGGGAATTTCCTTTTTTTCTTTTTTTCATGTCCATAATATGAAAAAAATTAGGTTAAAATATTAGGTATGTTAGGACCGATTTCATACTTGAATGAGGTAATGTTATTCTGTGGAAAATGATACTTATGTTATTAAAATATTCTACGAATTTAATGATTACGTGGCAACGTGCTTATATCAATTTTCATATTGGGAAAACTATTATCAGAAATAGTAACAACAGAAAATTAAATTTAATCAGAATCCTTAATCAAGTGGCGGTCTGTTTTGAAAGGTTACTGAGAATATGAAATACAAGTAATACTGAGCGATAACCCGTTAATATCCTGGCAAACGGTGGAGGCACACATCAATAATCTAAATTGTATTTATATTTATTTATTTTTTGAAGAGGCGATTGCTTGACCACGCGTGGATAACCAACCAAATTTCGCGTTGTTGCGCGTCTTTTTCAATAACGTCGTGCAAGTGCAACATACCACGCGTCTATGTTGCCTATTGGATACTAGGCATAAATAGTAATAGTAATAACACAGCTATTCAAAAATCAATTATGAAACTGGCAAGCTAAACTTAAAAGAAAAAAGAAGGCCGAAGTCCCTATACGTGTAGAACACTGTATCATATTACATTACCCCTTTTCAGAGCACTCTAAACTCAGCCGAACAGTTTTCAAAGCGAGTCTGAAAACTATTCACGTATTATTACTAATTCGAAGCACACACATTCTGTCGTTTATTTAAATGTACTTCCCGCGAGGAAGTCGGGCGTGTAACTTAATTTCAAATTCTATACATACGGGGTCTTATAATGGCGGATACTGGAGTGTTAACGATTTAGATAAATCGTTTGTGAAATATGTCGTTCGTAACAGCAGATCACGCGATAACTAATCGTGAGGGTTCGGTCTCAACGACGAAAGAGAAAATACTTAATAACAAATACTTAGATAAAAATTACGAATGCAGTGGAAATTTCAGCTCAAATCATTCCTTGAACTGGTAAATCATACATCACTCAAGAATTCATATAGCTGTACTCCCTAGCTCATGTAGGTGGTGATTAGAGTGAACTAAAGAGCTTGGGAAGAGTAGTAGGGTTAGCTACACTACACGTGACACGAGAAGCTGAACCGTGTGAATGCGGTCCAGATTCGCAGATGCAAAGAAGAAAAAATGTGCAAAAGTTTACATTCTTTCTACTATTAGAATTCATGGATTTCTTCTTTATCCTAGCGTTAATCCCAGAGGCATTCAAAGCTTTCACCTCAGATTCTGGGGTCCACTCTTTCATCGTCATCGAGTTCACGGATGTAGGTCAGTAAATTGAAAAGAAAATCGAATCCCACTTTGAAGTTAATCCAAATACAAGAATTCAGTTAAATCGAAAAGGTTTAGCAATAATCCTCGCTCCAACTATTATTTTAAAAGTAATTACTTCTGTCAGAAAGTTCGGCCAACTTCCAGTCTCTGTGTTCGATATTCGCACAAACCGAACATAAGTTTGCCGATGATAGCTGGTTACTGATGCGGGAATTAGGTACAAGAATTCACATCAAAACTCGTCTAGGGAATGAAATTACGCCACTTGGATGTATTCTGAAATGATTTGATCCTTGAAGTTTTAATTAAATCGCTTGATTTTGTGACATTCGAGGGCTCAAGAATATTTCACTGGACGCGTGACATCGGTAACTGTGTAAATGAACAGGGCCCATACCATGAACTCTTAAAACAGGTCATTTATTGAACTGCTGTCATTCTACCAACTGCAAATGTCACTTTGTAATCCTATATGTTTATATGACAGTACAAAGTGACATTTACAGTTGGCAGAATGACAGCAGTTCAATTATTGACCTGTTTTAAGGTTTATGGTAAGGCCGCAGTAGTTTATCATGTGGTGGTACCTACAGAGCCCGTACCATGAACTCTTAAAACAGGTCAATAAATTGAACGGCTTTCGTACTACCAAATGCAAATGTAACTTTGTAATCTTATATATTTATACTGGATTACAAAGTTATTTATGCAGTTGGTAGTATGAGCCGTTCAATTATTGACCTGTTTTAAGAGTTCATGGTACGGGCTCAGTTCATTCACTTGTTTAATTACAACTGTGACCCACGTGATCATTTTGCGTTCATATTTATAAGCTAAATCAAAAGGAGAAGGTGTAAGGATGACGATCTTATTAAATGTTCCTAATCTATTCGAGTATCCTTCTTGTTTTCTTTTGCTTTTTCAAATATTACACTATCGAATGGTAGCAGGGATTTTCTCATTAAAATTTTCTCATTGATGTCTGAACGACTTGTTTAAGGCCACATTATCCCGAAGGTAACGAACGAAAACTAACACAAACATTTACTGTTAGCTTACTAAATGTCTTAACGAGAATTAATTAGTGTTTGGGAGAAAATTACTAGAGCTATGTATGTGTTATAAGTAGTTCAGAATTTTCCCTAAATTGAATTTTATCCTATTCAGTCACTATGGTCAATACAGCCAGTCACTGATATGCCATACGCAATCTCACCATTGAGAATTGATGACCCAAGAAGGTGTGCAGTTTTAGTCGGTTCGGGTCCGATATAAGAACGAAGGGAGGTATTTGAGGGAATTTCCATATTAGTAGTCTAGAAAATAGTACACATAATCTATGGCGTACATATTTACCTAACACAATGGAAAGTCGAAGTATATACCCCGTCTAGTCTCGACGTCACGCCCGGACGAAAGTTTAGAAGTTATGATACGAGTATAATACATTCATCCCATACATCGAGCTAAAACGCTTGAACGAGTTCAACAATATTTGTCTTACTTAGATTATCGTAGTTTAGTATTTGTGATGGTGATTGGATGGATACTGAAAATATGGCAGGCTAAAAGAGCTCGAGGTTTGTATGAAAGGTTCAATGTTAATAGAGGTAGCACGCAAGTATGTAATGACATAATATATGTACCTATGTATCCGTGTAATGACGGAGAAAGACTATAAGTATCATCCGCAGGGTGTCGTAAGAGGTGACGAACGGAAAATACGCAGACGATATCACTGCGAGAGAAGGAGAAAACTCGAAATAAAGTCTTGGAGCAACCCATCTGGTCAGCATGGGAATAGTGGACCAAAGTCTCTCAACATTGGGAGAGGCCTATGTCCAGCAGTGGACTGCGATAAGCTAATTGACGATGTATGCAGATAGCGTGCTGTGTAGTGGAGTATTAGTAATAACTGATAACAAATAATAACACTCACCGGGATATTTACAATGGTTTTGGATTTTTCGAGTTTTCAGTAGTGTTATTCTACTAATGTGAATCACCATTTCCTTGTTCATCTCAAATCATATCAATTATTAGCCTACTGCAGTCCACTGCTGGACAGAGGCCTATGTCAAATCATAATTATAATATTTGATTATTATTTTGAGTAATCATATAAAAATGAATGAATCTTTATAGATATTTTTTTATTTAGGATACGTCAATTTGACTTCACCTTGCCTGATGATAAGCTGAAGGCAAAGATTTTGAGTTTTCTTTTTGTAAAAATATATAATACCGTCTTAAAGGTTATTAATTTCATGTTTATATACGAAAATGAAGTGAATTCAGTCAGATGTACACAACATTGTCGTTTTCATATCTGTTCTACACGAAATTAATTTAAACCAAATGTTTATTTAATTAAAGTTAGTAGGCGGAGAGCACCTGGTGTTCCTTAAATATATCACGGTTTTGTTACTCCTTATTTGGGGTGACATGTGTAGGAGAATACAATGTTTATATTATAAGTACGTTGATAATACAGTTTATGTATTTGTCGGAGCTTCTTATTTATTCTGGAAATATCTAGATTCGCATTTCTTCCAGGAGACGAATAGATTAAAAATACATTAATATAATAATAATAATAATAAATATTGTACGACAATCTACACAACGCTATCTAGACCCAAAGTAAGCATAGCTTAACTAGCTTGTGTTATGGGTTCTAGAATGCGGATAAACATACATAGATACTTTTTTTTTTGTAAATACATACATATTATACATAGAAAACACCCAGACCAATGCAAATATTCATATTCATGCATACAAATATTTGCACTGAGCGGGGATCGAACCCCGAATATAGATTTTTTTTTATTTTTTATTCCGGGGATCAATTGCGTATTTGACTCATGCCTTTGTGATGTGTGACGTGATGAATTTGACGAGTGGAAAGTATATTTGACAAAGTATTGGCCTTGTTTGAAAATTATGTTCAATATCTTAAACACTTACCGTACGCTTAACAGTTTGTTCTTTGGCTGCCATGTGTGGATGGTCGTATTTGCCTGTATTTGCACGTTGAAGATTACGTAAAAATTTTGCCAAATGCAACAGACGCCCAAATAGCGAATACAAAAAACCATGTGATGTACCACCAAAACATCATCATGTAACCTTTGATAACGCTGACATTCATTGCGACGTGAGTGGGGTTGGCGGCTCGACACTGACCACAGTCTTTGATGACGCCGATATCAAAAGAACCGCGTGCCGTTTGAAGTACTGCCGTCACAGAATTGATAAATAGGTCCGCCACCAACACAGAAAGTAAAGTGGTTGACCGACCTAGGAACTTGCATAGGTCATTAGGTCACGTTAAAATAGTTTTGCATGAATATTGTTGGTTTATTACTTTAAAGGTATGATTCCGAAGCCGAAGACAACGACAGACAAATGCAGACAGCGTATCCATTACTTGTTAAACTCCGATACGGATAAAAGGGACCATTGAGAAGCCGCAATGAATTACGCGCATGTGTTGCTTGCGGCGGCAGTTGTCGTAGTCGAGTTTAATTTGAACATTGCTTCAAATTGATTATTCCACTGTTTGTCGTGATTTTTTAAATTAGATTGGACCAATCTCTGTCCGTAGTCGTGGTACAGTCAGCATCAGATCGATCTTGACTAGCAATTACATTTGAATAGCTATTCCCCCCTTCCTGTTGACTGATTATTCTGATATTTGGTACACGCCTTTTGTTCGGGCGATAATACAATTTAAATCAATTAAACAGTTTGGTAATAACAATTTCAGTACTTTGTTAGTCGAGGTGGATCTGATGCTGACTGTACCTATAAGAGGTCATAATCATACGACGAGGTAAGAACAGTCTTATCATTCCTATCAGGCGTAGGCCTAGACTGAGACTTAGACGGCGTAGATATCACATATCATCCAGACAATTAGATCCTAGAATTTTTTGCGAAGTTATTCCATTGCGAAACTGGGTCCCGGCTCGCTATTACATAAAAAAACCGGTGCCATATCAAATCACAGCAGTTTTCTTTATACTACTCAGGTCGCAGACAAGCACACCGGCCCTCCTGATGGTAAGAGGTTACCGTGGCCTATGGGCGAGTGCAACACCAGGGGAGTCACGCTCGTGCTGTTGACCTTGTAAGGACAGAGAGATTCTGTGCCGTCAGTGCAAAAGATAAGTAGGACAAAGCCTTTGGTTTTCCCACTGACAGCACAAAATCTCTCCAGTGAGCTCTGTCTACCTTACTCAGTTGTTGTGTTGTTAGTGTAATTAGTGCAAATGACTTTGAGATTGCCACTGCAGGCAGCAGTCAGTCACTGTGAATCGAGATTGGTTGCCTACGTCTCTGTGTGTCTTAAAACCTAAGGTTTTAACATGCCACATAGGTAGAATGTGATGTATTACATTCGGGAAAATGACGCAAATTGTAGAGGTCAATGTCCAGTGGTGGACTGCAATGAAATAATTAGGCATTTGACTAACAAGTAAAATAATAAGTTTCTTTTACGAAACGTCAAAACAGTTATAACTTGTATGAAATAAACAATGACGTCATAACATTTCACTGTCCAATAATTTACTTAAGGAGCTTTGCCTGAGTAGAACGCCATGGCGACATCACCAACGGCAAAGATCTAGCTACTTATTCTGGCCTCCGTATGTCGCCAAGTCTAGTGGCCATGGTGGCCCGACAGTCATTTTAATTGGAACATGCACTTTAATTGGATTTCTGTTTGTGTGTTCTTGTGTTTTATTCCCTAAACCAACTTTTACTAGCTGTCAGTGGTAAAAACCTAGCATTTACTAAATTCTGATAGTAAAAGCCCGACTAAAATGTTCCATTTTCTTAAAGCCTTAAATTTACCAACTCATGTTGGTAAATCCTAAGACTTACCTACTGTTAAATCTTAGAAAGAAAGAAAGAAAGAAAGAAAATATTTAGGATTAGGATAGGATTTACCGTAGTTCGAGCTTTTACAGTAACATAGGTATATATTCCTTTTTATCGATAAATAATTTTATTTGTACACTAGCTGTTGCCCGCGGTATCATTTTGATCCCGTTCCCGCAACCCATAGGAACCTTTTTCCTGGATAAAAAGTCCAGATCATTTATCCCTGTACCACGTTTCAGATAGATCCGTTGAACTGTTAGAGCGTGATTGAATAACAAACATCCAAACTTCCAAAACTGTACAATGTAATGTATAATGTATATGTATTAGTAGGAAGTAGGATATACTTAATATGTAAATAAATGGCATGCTTAATTATTATTGATTTTTCTCCTTTCACCCTTAAAAACCCCGTTCTATGTATAGAAATTTATTGAAAAACTTGATGATTTTTTTTTAAAAAATCAGCAGCTGCAACCGTTATGTGTTGTATACCAAAAAATCTGAAATAATTAGTACTACAACCATCTGTAAGGATATTACGGTTTTCTTTGCCGTTTCAGAGAAAATTGGATTTTTCATACTAGCTTCATACAAATTTTTCGTAAAAAAATTCTAATTCATTTGTTTTTGGGAAGATTTGACCAAGGTGTCATTTTTATATAAAGTAATAACCAATGAAACCAATATCCGTCAAAAAAACCGACACTTAAATATTGAAATCCCTAAGTCTTCTAGAGCCGATTTTCAGCCCACCGTGTGCCGCCAGGGTATCTAGTAGCCACTTACTACGTAGCCACTAGATACTGCACGTAGGGTAGCTTTATAGGTTGGGTAAATAAATAAAAACGATAACATAAGAAAAAATGGGTGAAAAAATGCAACATTTACCGCTCTTTTGCCTTTCTTCATTTAATAAGCTTACGGTGATAATGACAATTACCTGTAACAAAAACATATAATCAGTTAAAATTAAAATATTTTCTTAGTTATATTAAAGTTTACTTTACATTTTAATGAAAAGAACAGCAGTTTCACAGTAAACATCGTACGTGTTTGAGAAACAAATTCACCATTAGCTTGAAAAGTTCTTATTAAAATCAAAATGACACAACCAACATCATTACATGCAGTTGTTTCCTATTTCTTTTGTGATTTCAGTAATTTCGTCCGTATTCCAGTGCAAAATTCGTACATTGTATCACGTTTTTGTTCAGAGTATTTCCCCTGCCTCCGCTTTAGCAGTGGCGGAATAAGCTTCATATATGTCAGCGAGTCGTTTGTCCTAGTTTACAGGTCGCATTTCTCATTTATTCTTGACGAAATTTGAAATATAGGTTCTATGATATTTTGAAATTTTTCAGACGTGTGATTGTCGTGGTGACTTTAGAATGCTTAATTTTGCTAAAAAGTTGCTGCATCATCATTACGAAGGGTATATTTGGAATTATGTAATATAATCCGGTCAAAAGGTCCGGTTTAAAAAGGGTTACAAAATTGAAAAAAAAGCAGGTATTCAAATCCAGGCATTGAATCATTCATGACTTTTATGGTGTTTTGAACAATCCTACCAACTTTCAGCTGGGTGCATACCCAGTGAGAGTATAATAAAACCCTACATTTTGGTTTACTTTGACCGGTGTAATATTGCAAAATGTTATTGAAAAGCTATTATCACTTAATCTCTCTTTTATTTTAATATTTTTGTGTTTTAAATAAAATTGCTCATTACATTAAGTATCTTGAAAGCATAGAATTTATGCCATTTATAAAAAGATGTTTAGAAAAAACGTGGCACTCACGAGGATTCACCGTTCACAGACACTTTCATAAGGCAATATCGGTGTACCTTGAATCCCCAGAGAAATTTGAGCAAGGATCAAAAAGCTTCGGCCTATGAGTTTATTATAGAAGAACAAGCAAATATTTGATATAAAATTGATGAAATTTCTGTGTTAGTTTCCAAAGGCAATTTGGTTAGGGAATAACTAAATATTGAAGAATTACATTCCTGTGATTGAAGCCGATCCCTGACTCCTCAGGTAAAGGCCTCAAGTGCTACCGGGACTAACACAATCATGATGATTCCAGTGCTTGAATTGATGTTCAGTCAACAAAGCAGATACGGTTGCACCTTTACATACAACTTTATATGAAAAAGTGCAACCGTATCGCCTTTGTCGACTGTACATATCTTGTTTAATAATAGTCAATGCCATTTATTTCGAATTATTAAAATTATGTTCTGATATAGATAATATTGTAATAAGAAGGAAGAACACAGTAAAAAATCAGATCTACAACAGTAGTGTTGTATCCGGAATCTGAAAAGGTATGCCAAGGTGATTCGGCACGTAAAACGAATTACTACTGAATGAAAAACACACTAAGAACAAAACACAGGCAAGTGCGTAGGTGAGAAGCATTCAAACGTGATAGTCTTGTATGGAAGGTTTAACAACAGACGAGGAAGCTTGTGAAGTTTGAAGGGCAGAAGTAATTGGTGGTCTGTTATTTGTCTACCTACCCCAGAGAGAACGAGAAGTATATTATTATTATGAATCTAACAATAAAATATCAGTACATACGTATATCAATTCGGGAAAAGAATCGAAAACTTAAAACGAGTTACACTAACTTAATAATCATCTTCTATACTATTATAAAATTGTAAAGTGGTCGTGTCTGTACATTGGAGATATTTAAAAAAAAATACTTGGGTTATGTTATATTAACGATACTGAACACGAAAATATTTTATTTTCATTTCCTGTCTGTTTGTCTGTTTGTCTGTTTGTCTGTTTGTCTGTTTGTCTGTTTGTCTGTTTGTCTGTTTGTCTGTTTGTCTGTTTGTCTGTTTGTCTGTTTGTCTGTTTGTCTGTTTGTCTGTTTGTCTGTTTGTCTGTTTGTCTGTTTGTCTGTTTGTCTGTTTGTCTGTTTGTCTGTTTGTCTGTTTGTCTGTTTGTCTGTTTGTCTGTTTGTCCGCGATGGACGTAAAAACTACTGAACGGATTTTGATGCGGTTTTTTTTGTTAGAAAGGGCTTGGTCAGACTTAAAATCTTACGTTTGTTTGATCGCATTCGGTTGAGTAGAACCGGAGTTGTGAACAATATTGATAAATTACCTATACGGAATATGAGCGGGAATATAGATGGCGCTTTTTTATTCTTATGGATGAAATTTTATATCTTATTACATCCTAGCAAGTATGTAAATAAATAGACTTTAATTTACATTTATTGTTGTGTAAACAAATGCGTTTTTTTAATCATAAAATTATTATTTTTTGGCGTTGATTTAGTTCCACATCCGTAACTAGATGGCGTTAACGCGGTTTTGAACTTACTATGGTTTCGTTCCAACTGGACGTATATATAAGCATATTTTTTTCAGTTTTAATTTTTCAATTTCTAATTTGTCAGGTTGTATGAAATAGATGTCCCGACTGTCTTAAGATCAGTTAAAAATCGTTTTCCACACAAAGACAGATTACTTAGAGCGTGGTGTGGTGAAGGATATAGTGGGTGGAGTAGACAAGAGATACAACGGGGAAGCGAAGGAGTAGGGGAGAGGGTGGGGGAAAGGCAAAGGTATGGGGAGTAGAGAGTCGAGTAGATATGCAGGTAGAAAGTTTTTTTTATACCACTTAGGTGGCAGACAAGCACACAGCCCACCTGATGGTAAGTGGTTAACGTGGCCTATGGGTGAGTGCAACACCAGGGGAGGCACACTCGTGCTGCCTACCCTGTAAGAACTTAGAGAAAGATAAGTCGGACGAAAGCTTTGGTTCCTCTCCAGTGAGCTTTGGCTACCCTACTCACCGTCGGAAACACAACACGAGGTTATTAAGCCGCGGCCTTCTTTAGGCCGGAGATACTTCCCCAATCGAACTGCTCGATTGGGGAGGATATACCGTCGTGTACCTACCTCCTCGAGTTGAATAGAGAGGCGAGTACAATGGCTAATCAGCGTCCAACGCTCAACTTTCAGCACCACCACGCGATAAACGACATCCACGCGGGCGGAGCCGTGGGCAACAGCTAGTGTTAGTTATATGAGTGTTAAAAAAGTTTTATAAGTAATTCTGTTAGTAATTTCTCAGTATAAGAACGGGTATTCAAAAAATGGAAAGTCGGCGGCCACTGGGTTAGAAAAAAAATGCTGGCGAAGCTGTGTGTGTGTGTGCACGTAACATAGAATGAAAAAAGTAGAAAATCTGCCAACAACAACACTATCGCTTTTATGCCACGAAAGGTTTCAAAATGTTAAAGAGTATTCCCAAGGCGATTGGCTACCAACAAGGCTTGTCATCTGTTCACAATTATTATATCCAATCAAATCACTGTCTTGTGTTACGTGATTGGTCATAAATATGTGACTACAGCAACATATTTAGTTTCAACACTATCGGGATTTAAGGGAACTTTCTAAACGTCGTTTAGTCATTTCAGCTCGGTACATAGATACGGGCCAAAATTAACAAAGGCTTTGTTAAAAGCCTCACAAATGTGGCCTCATATATAAATCATTACAAGAAAGTATCGTATTAACATTTCCTTACAAAGATGCCTAGTGAAACATTACGAAAGACCGCATAATCTCTTTGTAACACTAGTGGGTTCTATAATTTGAGAGCATAATACGCGATGAAGCGTATTTACTCGGAATACAATGTCTTGGGTAATTTATTAACTTTTACCAAACATATTCACTTTATTAAGTAAATAGAATCAGAGTACGATTTATTTTTGGGACAGTTATGGGCGGAGTATGTCATAATATATCTTTTTTATGACTACTAGGTGTAAGGCTAACAGAATTCCTTTTTATATTGTCTATGGCGCCTATTCAAGAACAATAGTTAGTCCTGAATCTCGATTTATAACATTGAAAACTTGAGAGTCTGATCATTTTACTTGCTTCGATCGATCTGCTAGCTGTACGTGGGAATGACACCTTCTTCTTCCTCTTAGCGTTAATTCCGAGTCGCATCCGAAGCTTTCAGCTCGGAGTCTGGGGTCCGCTTTACCAGTCTTAACTACGGATTTGGCTAGACCTCGATATTTGCCATGAAGCGATTGTCATCTGACCTCCACAACCTAATGTTAATATTAGGCGATATCGAAGCTTTGCAGTTAGACCGTTGTTTTTGGATTTTTAGGGCTCCAACTACCCATAACGACAGACTGTCATAGATGTTCTTATGGCAACCGGGACCGACGGCTTAACGTGCTCTCCGAGGCACGACCTGACTAATGTAAATACTCATATTTCATTCACACAAATATTTGCACTGAGCGGGGATCGAAACCGCGCCTCCTGCGTAGCGGCCGCGTTCACTACCGCTACGCCACGGAGGCTGACCTTAGCCAATACCATGTCCTGACAGAAAAGATGCCTACAACTTCTGAAACTAAGAAAGTAGAGGTTGTAGCTCCCTTTCTTTGCTTAGCTTGCTTCAAAACTCATAATTCTCATAGTTTAAATTGCTCGAGATCATTGAGCAATATTGATCTTAATTATATTCAAAAAAATATTATTCTACTATCATACACTTACATAGAGAATTTATAAGTTGAGCATTATCCTACGTAGCCTGTTTATGAATATCATTCAGCCACGTCGTCTACAGGGAAAACTTTGCATTCTCTAAACTTTGTTTTAAGGAGAATATGTTGTAGCGCTCCGGGAATACCTACCGAGACAGGTAGTTAACTCTAGTGCCGGCGGATACAATAGAGAAATAATCGTATAGGCACAACATACAGAGTGATGTAATTTCAGCTTCAAAGAGTCCTATCTCAATCGTAGTATCTTTGACTTTGGTGGTAATTTTGATGTAGATGAATGAAGTAAATGTTGCGGAATGAAATTTAAAGTTGTATATTAATTAGCCGCTGCTCTATCCATAATATGAGAGTTTGTGTGTGTTATTCCAGACTATAATCCTATTACTATACAACATTCAGCCGTTAGCGCCTGATTGAATAATAAACAGCCAAACATCTTCACAAACTTTCACATTTCTTATTATTATTAGGAGTTGGATATAATAGGATAAGTCACGTCTCTTTCCCTCCGGGGCAGGTAAAGATAATATTTTTCTGTTTTGCTCTTTTTTTAAGTCTAAAAAAAGTATATTAAATATGACAAAAATCAAATATATTTTTTTTATCTCATAACTAGCAGACAAGCAAACGGCCTACCTGATGGATCGTGATTACAATGGCCTATGGACCATGTAGGAACCTTCTAATTCCTTTCTTGAAGAACCCCACAATAAATATTTCAGCTTTCTTCCTCCTAGCGTTAATTCCCAGTCGCATCCGAAGCTTTCAGCTCAGAGTCTGGGGTCCGCTTAACCAGTCTTAACTACAGATTTGACTAGACCTCGATATTTTCCGTGAAGCGATTGTCATCTGACCTCCACAACCCAATGTTAACATTAGGCGATATCGAAGCTTTGCAGCTAGACCGTTGTTTTTTGGACTTTTTAGGGCACCAACTAACCGTAACGACTGCCATAGTTGTTTTTATGGCAACCGGGACCGACGGCTTAACTTGCTCTCCGAGGCACGACCAGACCAATGCAAATATCCATATTTTATGCACACAAATATTTGCACTGAGCGGGGATCGAACCCGCGCCTCCTGCGTAGCGGCCGCGTTCACTACCGCTACGCCACGGAGGCTGACAGCTTTATACAACAAAAATCTTACACAAAAGTCATTTAAATATTGAGATAGTTTATCAATTGTTAAAGGTTGAGGAACTGATACTATATGTAAAGCGAAATAATATCGTCTGCCTTTATCTTCTTTATTTATTTACCTCTTTGATCTCCTATGTGACTCGAATTTGATCTTTATGCATAATATTTTGATCAAAAGCTACGTTTGCGACACGAAGTGACACTTAAGTGGTTGTTTGCATGCGATGATATCTCGTTTGATCGTGTAATCATATTATTTTATCCAGTATTCGATTACGCTCGGTACAAATTTGTTCTAGAAATTATACGTGATGTAATTAGTTTTGTAAGCGTACTAAGTTTCGATGGTAATGAGAATTACATTTCAAAATTATGTGCTTAAGGCATTTACTGTGCTAATTTAACTTCTAATTTTTCTTTTTCTTTTTTGAGATTGCTAAGGGTAGTATAAAATCATGTTTTTTGTAACTATTTCAAGATTTAGACACTTTCACCACTGGCAATAATTTTAAATATTCTTTGTGAATATGTCTCGCACGAATTTGCACATTTTCACTGCATGCTACTACTGTGGCGAACATTTTTGGTTACTCGGTTTTTCCGCATGTGTTTCAAACAATTATGCGAGTAAAAAAGCTATATAATATCAAAAACCACCATCATAACGTGCTGACAGTGGGTACTGTTCACTAGGTAGTGAGCTAACCAGAGTGTCCCTCAATCAGTTAATCAGAAAGGTGCACTTTTGCACGTATCTCTCTAAGCATTGCTTCGAGGTTGAAGTCACTGGGAATCAGTAACCAACATTAGTTGGGAACTCTCAATAAGCCTGATAGCACCCACAACAATACTGATGTAAGAGCCAAACAACCTTTGGCGTAGCCGTATGACCGGCCCATTTCCACTTAAGCATTTTTTACATTAACAACTGTTTTTCTATTGACTGTACTTGCCTGTAAAAAAGACTAAGGGGATCAGACCGGAATGACACAGTTTACGGTGGATCCATCGGGAATTAAAACATAATAACATTCGGCAGGGGATCATATCAGGGGATCCAACCGGAATAACTCGTATAAAGAAGACAAGGAAATAAATCTTGAAGCTCAACCATGTCCTATCGAATACAAGATCAGCTAGAAGGCAATATTCACTACATTTTCACATTACGGAACACAATCGCGTCACGCATGTAGCTAATCAAATTCCAAGGATTATACATCGACGTCTATTGTTATATAAGACTTGCATTAGTAATTGACTCGAGGCCCGATTATATATAGGTTAATATGAAACTAGATACCGTTCTCTGCCATTAGTGTAACCCATTTTAGGCAAAATTCACGCCAAGTCTCCAGAGACGGGCTTAACTGTCTTTCTGACAACATAAACATGCTGTTGTACAGAATTTCTAGTTCACGTTCATGTGTTACGTTATTATGTTAGCGTATCGTTACTTGAATCCCTTCATATAGTTTGAGCATGAATGCCCCGACTAAGGCTTGTTAGGTTGGTATTTCAATTTATCAAAAACAAGTGGTTGATTACCTTTCTTCGTTTTTGCCTATATTTTGTGATTGGTATTTTCTTCCGTTTTACAAGTTTTTTATTAACTTGAGATGTATGTTGTTTAGCTTAAATCTCTTAACTCGATTTTAAAGTAGACATCCTCAACTGATTTGGATGAAATATGTTATACTTGCTTTTATTGTTCCTGAAAACCCGTGGGTTCACAAGTATTCGACTAAACTAGAGTGTATTTTCGCTAACTGCACCAACTAATTTTTTTTTTTTTCGACACCTGTCAGTTCGACTTCTTGATTACCAGGCCAACGATGCTCTTAAAGTCAATATTACAAGACAGTATTACATAAACATAACAGTTACACATTACATAAGAGAAATATAGCTAAACATAAAATAAAAACTGAATTTCGAACATTAATCAGCCGTTATAAAGTTTTCACTTTAAACCGATAATTCATTGAAATTTTGTGCCCATGAAATACTTTTCAAGTTTACTCAATTAAATTTGCCGAATACAAGCGAGTGCACGAAACACGGTTGCAGAGAATTTAATTTCAGCTTTATAATGGAAAATTTCCCTTGGTAATGCTTTTTTGGAAGTATAAAATCAATGTGATAATTTATTTTATGATTGACCGCAATTGAAATAGCTTTTATTTATAATGGCAGTTTTATATACCCAGTACTTCGAATATATTTCCAAGTTTCTTATAATGTTTTATGTAATCAAAACACGACGCATTTGATGCCTGGCATCAAATAAAGTGATAAAGAGAGTTTTCTCTGAAGTTCAAAAAGTAATCACACATTTATAAGGATTCAGTAAACAGAAGTGAAGTTTATTTTTTCTTAAAATATCTTGACTCTAAATTTTGTCGAAAGAAATATAAACATAGGTACCACTTTTATCTTCCGTCTACTTTTAGCTTGAAAAGGCGTTTTAAAATCAGATTAAACCTTCTGTTCAACAAAAGATGAATTAAAAAAAATGTTTTTCAGCTTCGCACAAGTAAAGACTTAAACACAAACGGTCCTCATCTCAAGATATTTCTTTTCCTTCAGCAAAAATTCTTCAGGAACTCTTATTGAATGAAAATCCTCGTGAAGTATCTTGGGATGTTTTTGCACGGAGCTCTTTGAGTTAGCCCCTTATTGTAAGTAAGTTTCCTAAATCTGGTGGTATGTGTACCTACAGGCATTAGTATTAGAGGTCCTTTATAATGGATTTGCCAATATGTTTCGAATTTCGTATCGATATTTGGCCTGTGATTTTTTGCCTAGGTCTGCAAAATATCGAGCGTATCTAATGATGCGTATATTTCTGTATTTGTTTCACCTTCGCCTATAATACTGTGTAAGCCGATACTGTGAGTTTTCTATGTCATCAACGTGATCGAATAAGAAACTCAATCGAATACATATACATTGTAAATAATCCGATGTTATGTATGTGACATATGCCCTCTGTGGTAAAAAGGCGAGAGTAAAAAGAAAAATATAGCTCAATTTTTAAGTTTGATCGTTTTATCATAAGGTTTTCTATTAGTCCAATTACATTTACCAATTATTATACGATATTGAAATACACATTAACAGTTTAATAATAAAACCTTTAAATACCTCACCAACTTCTTTTACCGTGATCCTTTCATACAAACCCGCCGGTTTCAATGCTTTTTACCTTTTTTTACCTTTTTCAGAACAATACCAATTTGGTCGGCGTATGTTTTTTGAAGTCGACCCCAGAATGAATTACTTAATTAATTGAATTACCTATTACATTATAAATTAATGTATTCGTATTTAGGTTTATTATTTAAATGTATTATTTAACTCACGAACGATTTAATTTATTCTACTTAATAATACTCAAATAAACGATTTTTCACTCTTGTAAATTATTAGATATTTTTATGATATTTTCGTAAGTTTCAGAATAATATTTTTCATTTTATAAGCGAGTTTTGAGGTGTTAATAAAACTTAAATACATTTTATCACCACTAATATTTTACTTAACAAAAAACATTTTACGTGATTAAGTTGAATCTTTAGTTTTTTATTCTAAAAGCCTCCCAAGAAGAACGCTTGAAGAAAAATCAAGGAGTTCTCAGCTCTGATCATTTTGTCTTTTTTGTTTTGATTAATGACTTCCTTTAAACGCCTTTTATCCTTTGAAATGCTCCCAACGGTACTGTTTAAAGGTCACCAGTATTTGCCTCTTTGAACCTTTTCTTTGCTCCTTAATTAAGCGTTAGCTTGAAGCGTGAAACTTTTAATTGAAGGTCAAATATTTTTTCCTTCCTTTAACGATTCTAAAAAAAACATTCAAATGTATAATTGTATTGTATTTTTTAAGAATCGTTTTGATTATTTGGAGTGGTTCATGAAATCCATTAGAAGTAGATTTTGAAATAAAAATATATGATATGCAGGAAAATTTCGAAGTTATAATAAAATCAAACAGTCTTGATTTAGCTAGCCTAGTACCTACATGTTAAATTAACTATTACAAAAGTAATAGTCAGTGCAGTACAAGTTAAAGTAAGTTAATATTATATCGTTTTATTCACTCAAGGAAAATTAAAACTCAATTCCAGTACCAAATTTCTAGATTGTTGTAACGAATATTTCAAGGGTAATTCATCCTCTCAAAAATTTTACCTACAAGAATCGATTAATCGAGAAATAAGAAATAAAAAGTAAATAGAACAAACTATTTCACCACAAATCATTTTTCCGAACATTCTAGGAACTGATATCAAAAGCATTGTTAAATTACAATATCAATAGGAAGATGAACTAAATTATCGGAAACCGCCAAATAACAACGCCGTTACCAATAACAATTTCCTTCAAATCTTTGCCAAAACCAACAACAATGAATCTTCGCATAACCCTTAAAAAGCTCTAAAAATCTATCTCAGTTTATTTACGAAAGTCAACGCGTTTATTGAAAGCGTGCGAGGTAAGACTGCCGATAATTGCTTTTCATTCTCTATCGGCTTTTTGTGCGACGCGACATTACCCAGACGGCGAATCAATTCTTGCCGAGGTTAATTTATTTATTAGCATATAGAGAGAATTTCCTAACAGAGAACGTGAAGTATCGGCCGATTTATTGGAAAATTGCCTGCGTTTTTTTTTTCCTTTCGTTTAATTTAGAAATTTCAAAAGTTTGGTGGCGCGTTTGTTCCTGGTACGCCCTGATAAGATAAGAATTATGTAATCAAATCATATAATTTGATTATGATTCATTCGTGTAGATCACAAAATCACACATAGGTCTCGCAATGTAACAAAATAGATTATACCTATTTGATACCAATTTAAACTCACATTTCCTTTTTATGGTGAAAATATTTAAGTTCGTAATGTTATTTTAAATCAGTTTAATTAATATGTACATTTATTTATTGAATAAAGCACTTGAACTTTTCCACAATTAATTTATTGTTTATTGGCGGCAAGCGGTAATTAATTATGACCGGCAAGCGATCAAATACTCTTTACTGTTAGTGAAGATTAAGACTGTTATCAACTATTTATATTTCACATGGGGAGCTTTTCATTGAAAGATATTTACAATAATAAAATTGAGACTCAGACAAAAAAAAACTTTAATTTTTCCTGCAACACACTAACAAAGAAGACACAGATAGGTTACGCTACACAGATAAAATATTAAACAATTAAAAAAAAACATGCCTCACATTATTGTACCATTAAAAACAATGCCAAAAAGACATTGTCTAAAACAATAAAAGCATTTTATAGAAATTTCATATCAAACATCCAATAAAGCGAACAATGCCGAAATACCCGGACACAATCATCCAATACCACGAATCACTCGAACATTGAGCTGTCCGACCTGACATTACGAAAACAATAAGAAACGAAACACGAATATTGTTTGCACAAAGATATTCGCAACGTCTGCCCTACCTTCCGTTTCCTGCAGGAAACGCCCGTATTGTTACAAGTGATCCATGGAAGGGATTTCAGGGTTTACCTTTGCCTTTTGTGAATAAAATTTATCGCGTTGTAATTTTTGTGAGAGCAATTTTTAAGGGGAGACTTTAATTTCGGTACTTGATGGATGAAAACTCAATCCAATTTCAGTCAAGATCTAGTATCGAGATAAAAAGGAATGTATTTATAGTGATTTTGTAAGAATTCTTGATAAATTGAGAGTGCGATTAGAATTTCATGTAATTTTGCCGTTTTCTGGTTCTTTAAGGCTCCGTAAAGAGGGAAAAGTTTATAAAACTTCCTAATATGAAATTATATTAGTATTGGGTATATTAGTATTATAGAAATATGATTAGTGCATAGAAAACGATCCCGGTGACATAGTTTTTAATAACAATAAAGATTCAAGTGTCATCAGACCATCATTATGTATAATCTCCTTAAGAAATAAAAAGTAATGATTTGCCAAAGTAAACAAAAACAAACTATTTATATTTAACTTGTAATAAAAAGTCTAAAGGGACACTTCATTTATATTCTGTTCAGGAATTTCTCACGCCAAGAACCCCACTTGTGTTGCCAACACCGCTTATAGAACTTAACAAACAAAATTCAAGTTGCGAAGGATCCAAGTTGAACTTATTTCTTCCAATGCCTATTTCTAAGCAAATAAGTATTTGTTTAAAAACAAGACCGAAACCCGATAACATTGGAACTAAGTTTTTTATTCAACAGACAGTAGTATTTCCGCGAATGCAGTGGAACTAAACTTTTACGTTACGTACAAAGTAAATTTAAAGTTCGGAATGCGTCTTGTGCAGAAAGTATCAGTGAGAAAGAATTCTACTGTATACTAAGTTAATACCGAACTAAAGGCGTGCATATGGTTACAGTAAGTGCAATAGTATCCCTTGCCCATATCAATTTTATTAGTACACAAATACGCCCTGTAAACTCTTTGTTTGGATTATAAAGATATCAAAAATATTGAGTGTTTACGAGTGTTACGGTAAATAAATTCGATGTGTCTCTCTGAAACCTGACTCTGACTCTCTGACTCTGAAACTCTGAAAGCCAGCGCTGGCCGTCTGCACCACAATGCGGATAACATTGCTCTGAGAGGCTCTCATGTTTTTGTAAGGTTTCCGTGCATGTATGTGCAGAGTAAAAACATTTTTTTCTTTCTTTTCTTTCCATATTTTTACACTAAATGGAAACCTGTTAATAATCACCTGTACTGTGTTTAGATTGTATATGTAATAGTACCTATTACGTATAATATAAACATGGTACAGGTTTTTTACAGTCAGCATTTTGAAACTATGAATACGTACATTGAATCTTAAACAGTTCAAACTGTGTTAAAACATTTCGAATAACACAGACTGGATTTTGCAGTATATTATTTAACTATTTATTAGTATAAGCATTCATCTCATTTGTCACAAATAATATAATATGTTATCAACATTTCATATTATTTCTTGCTCGATTATACAGCCACAATAAAAAATGTAGATGAAGCAATATTTTTATTTCTATAGTACCTTTGATCGAAATAAAATCTTCTGATTCTGTTTAACAAGAAAGGGAACTCTGAATCTCGTTATCTTTATGTCCAATCAACTATGGATGGCTGAAGGGAAAGTTAATTGCGTATTTGTTGAAATAATATTCAATTTCTAATGTTTTACTTCATTTTATAATAGGAACAGGAAAGGAATATCTTTCACAGTCATTTATAAAAGTCTTGTAGTTTTGTCTCATTAGTTCAGTAATAAACATTACAGTTGTCAGGACGAGTTCCTTCGGAATACAAAATTCGCAGTTGTTGACCAAATTATTGGCCTGGAGCTATAAAAACTGGGTCTTACGAAATGTAATTTTTTTGAGTAACTTATATTTTAACGTGAACCTATATATTTAACAGATAAATAAATCAATGTTGAAGTTCGAAATACGTTTTAAGAAACTCTGTCAAAACATAAAATTTCTCAGTAACACACCATTCGTACCTTATCCAGAAAATACACGTCACTGTTTCAGCCATTATTGCTTTTATACTTAAATGCGATTTTCAATTTTTTGTATAATATGATATTTACGAGATAAAACTGGGTATTCTAGTCATAGTCTTAATCTAAATGTAGATTTCGTGTCTACTTCACAACATGATCCATTGCTCTTATTTTCTAAAATAAGATACGAAATCTAACAAAAGGTAAAACTAACAGATTTCAAAGCTAGTAGGAAAGCTATATTTTATCCGGACACGTATCCAAAATGGAACAAAAGCAGTTGCATTGAATTTCGTTGCCAAGCAGAATTGAGATAAGTTTAAAATTCTATAAAAAATATTTGTACGAGTGTGCACAAATCCAGATCCCACGTTCCGCACTGAAGGAGTGAATGGAAATCGACGGGAAAACAACGTTCGTTCGGGCGGAACGAATTTTTCTGATTCGTGTTGAAACTTCGTATGTAAGTAGGGATAGGCGCAAACATGCGATTATTTGAATTTCAGTGCCATCAGTTTAGTTAGTTTAAACTTTGAATATAATATCAGTATAGTTGAAAGCTGTTTATTAAATATAGATTAGATAATTGAGTCAATAAATTATTGTAAAAAAAGGCACTCATCAAAATCTATTCTTTCATGGACAAGTAAGGATGATTTTATCAGCTGGTACAATAATGAACAACAACAAGTACTTATAGTTATGATAGAACGTACACATAATAGCATGGTGCTTTTTTATGGTTGTGCCACAGTTGGGTTATCAAGTCATAATTAGACTAAGCTCCACTAATTTTGTAAGTATGTAACTAATACAACATTTATTTACAACTAGTATTTACTAGGTATAGTATTATAATATATTAATATTTTTATGTACTAACTAGTATTAGTAGCTAAAACTCAAAACGAAGGTTTACTACAATATTTAAAGAAAGAAAGAATGTTCCCGACCAGTCGCAGTAAAATCGCATGTGTGTTGGAAATGGCATGAGGATCCGAATGTGTTGTATCGTAGAAAATGTTGATTTGATTCGATTCTAACGGAACAAAATGAAGTTGGGAAGTTCTTTTTCCGTGTGATGTAATTGGATTAATCACGCGTAGGCGGTAATCCGACTGGGGTGGAAATTTATTTTATTTTGCAGGGACATTTTGATTGCAACCTATACAATAATAAAAGAGTTGTAAAGGATCGAATCCTATGATGCACATTGGGAGACATATAATTATTTCCAGTAGTAGACCGCAAAATAATAGCATAACTCATTATACAATATCTTTGGGAAATTGTAGTTTTTCCAGATTTTCTAAAAGTTAAAAAAAAAATTTTTTTGAAGTTACACGCCTTTAATCTGTTTTAATTCTTTTGTTCATCAAAGCTTTTCTTAAGTTAATAATAATATCGTGTAGAAACCCACTGAACGTGCATGTTAAACTATTTTGATGGGAGTGCTGTCTCAATAACCTCCAGTTGAGAAGGAAATAAGGGCCGCGTAAGTTTAATGCACCGGTGCGGTACCCATGAGGAGCCTTGATAGATAGGCTAAATGACATTCCCACATAAAATAAGCATCTCCAGTTTAGCAGCAGTCGAAAAGTCTTATTAGGCTAACATAACAGTTACTTATCCATGCTAATACTAATTAGTACTAATACTAATATTTAAAAAAAATGTGAAAGTAACTTTGTCTGTATGTCTTTCTGCCTGTCTAGGTCGGTTTAGAGGTTTAGCCGTGAAAGTGTAACACTTTCACGGCTAAACCCCTGAACCGATTTTGATGAAATTTGGTACACAGATAGATTAGAACTTTAGAAAGGACATGAGCCTAGTTCGATTGCGATAACCAACACTTCATACGGGCGGTACCGCGGCCAACAGCTAGTTAATAATAACTTTGAAGTCCAAAAACGAACAAAGTTTGTAATTTATAGGAGTCTTAATGTTTCCATACATTAAAGATGAGGACGAAAATGGATGAGGATGAAATCGGAAAAGTGGTCAAAACAGCGCATTTACTTCCAAAAACTCCCTTTGCCTTTTCACTGGTAAATTCAAAAAGTACCGTGTCTGACATCGAGACTTGATCTTTGAAAACAAAAAGCCAACTCTCCTCTCAAAGACCAACAAGTTGTTTAAACCGAAACTTGCTAAATACTAATAGCAACAGACAAACAGACCAGCGAATAGTTCGACACATTCCCCTCAAACTCCTGAAAGGAAGTCATGGACAAAAGAAGCAAGTTTCTTCTCCAACTTTAATTTTGTCGGACTTAGCACATTTTTACTTGGCAACTACATTTTTAACAATGTTTTTACGCTTTTATGTGGTTTTTTTATTGTTTGTTCGGTCTCTACTTCGATCTTTTGTTTAACAAAACTAGGAGATAGAACGTATCTGGTGGCTCCTATATTGTACTGGGCCCATACCATGAACTCTTAAAACAGGTCAATAATTGAACTGCTGTCATTCTACCAACTGCAAATGTCACTTTGTAATCCTATATGTTTATATGACATTACAAAGTGACATTTGCAGTTGGCAGAATGACAGCAGTTCAATTATTGACCTGTTTTAAGGTTTATGGTAAGGCCGCTGATTTGTTGAATTCCATTTTTGTGCTCATCGACTATAACTGAAATCTATACACAAAGCTCTTTTGGACGTTTATTCTCAGTACTAACTGGTACAAATCCAGATATCAAAAATATATTTTATAATATGCAGTTTGCGATTTAATGATTGAAAGAGACTTTCTCTAATATAAGGGTGCTACTGTTTACATAGATAAACAGGTTATCAGTGGGGTGAGCACGAACAACTATCGTAATCGTATCGTGAACGTAACGAGAGCACGGAGCATTGTGATTGACCGCCTGCCTGAAGCCTGCCAATCGCAATGCTCCGTGCTATCGTTACGTTCACGATACGATTACGATAGTTGTTCGTGCTCACCCCGCAGTACGGGCGGGTCGGTACGGTCGTTTATTAAATAAATCGTAAAGTAATCACGCCCACATGGTCTTAAATATATGGGCCCGAATGCGATGCGATTTTACATTATGTGGTGTTAGAACGTAAACGACGTATTATCATTGTTTTTGTTGCTATGAAAACTTATCGGTGCTGGTAGCCTGTACCGGTAACCTGTTTCTAACACACTAAAAGGATAATAAAATTTTGTTCTACTTATGTACTTGTTGCTTAAAATCAATAGCCGCGACCACACCGACTGAGCATGGCTCGCGAGCCAGCCTCGCGAGCCAATGCCTCGGTCGGTGTGGACGCGGCTCGGGCTGCCTCGGCTGGTCAAGTGGCGCTGCGAGGCAATGTACGCCCGAGGCAGCCCGAGCCGCGTCCACACCGACCGAGGCATTGGCTCGCGAGGCTGGCTCGCGAGCCATGCTCGGTCGGTGTGGACGCGGCTAATGAAAGCCATAATATCCAAATATCATTAAGAATTTAAATCGGAAAAGTCATCATCCAAGACCGGACTTGAACGTAGTAACTATTTATTAATAGGTGACTTGAATCTGCAAACAGTCCATTTCAAAAGAAATACTCTTAATAACTGTTTCTTCTATGCATGTGTGTTAAAGAGAACCTGGAGCAATCTAACATCTTCACATTCCTCAACAAAATTTAACTAAACTATTAGACTTAGCTTAACACTAACTTATTCTCCTCTAATCAACACTAGACTCGCGTACATAATAAAGTTCCCTCGACAGTACAAATATGAGGCACAAACCAGCGCACACACGCTTATTTTAGTTCCAATCAGCAACGTGTAGTAGTACAAGTACTCGTAGTAAGCACGATTTCACCACTACACTTGTCAATATATAACACAAGTTACGGTGCTTGTACGTTTGTATTGGGGCCACGAAATTAGCGGAAAATTACACATGAACTTTCAGAATTGAGCTCTAAATTGATTATTTTAATAAACAAGTAGAATTACATTGTGAATGGTTTATTCAAAACTTGATTTAGAGATGATTTTACCAGTAATATCTAGTAATAGCGAGGAAAACAATCTAAATTGCGTTATCACGGTTTACCTAATGCATTTTATTTTCATTGAGTAAATCATGAAAACGCACGTGGTTTAAATCAAACAATATTGAAATTAGGTTAATGATAATGATGAAATAGAAAATTTCAAACCTTGCATTTAAATTGACTGGGATTTACCTAGTTTACCCACTCTGCTACATTGACGTAAGAGGTGCAATGCTTACAACTGTTCAGTACTTTGAAAACCAGATTAATGTATGTACAATTTTTATTGTTTAAGATTAAACCATGAGTGAAAAGACACCCCTCTTATTAATCGTTGATTTCGTGGCCACATCTCACCCTGTTTTATTTAATACAACGTGGAAATGTGATTTGTTAGTTTCTACACTGTTTTGGGGTGTGATGTAGTCACTGTTGGAGAGTTTAGTGTTACGTCACACGTAATGAATTGTAGCGTAAGTGATGATGATTGAATGGTCGTCGAAACATTGAATGATGTATGTAGATAGATAGACGTAATGAATGTAGGACAATTGAGAGAACATTTGGGACAAATTTCAAACAATATATTCAAATCAAACTATTTTAACATATTGTTTGAAATCACATAGAACTATTATCATACTTAGCTTAGGCTGAATTCAACCTTCTCGTGTTTTTAACTTTACATTATATTCCATATTAAGCTTCTACTTAAAAATTGTCTTTTTCGTGGCAGTTGCTTACCTAGATTGACGCTGTAATATTAGGATGATAAATAAATGAGGAAATAATGTTCCTTTCTTGTTCGAATACAAACATCATTACCCATTTAAATGTTATTAGATTATTAAGTGTATTGTGCCAATTTATGATTCGGGAGCTTTTTACGAGTTTCTTTTTTATTCATGCATTAAGTTTTACAAAAAAGACTATAAAACGCTAAAACATATTTTATAAAAATGTAATAACAGAATGCTGCAGTTTTGCTGATTTTGTCTTTACCCTGGACGATGAAAGTGGACTTGGTGATGTATGACTATCATCACCCAATTTTACGATTTTTTTTATTATAACCATTTTTTCCATGTCTTTATTTTAATTCATATTTATTTTCATCCTCTGCTGGTGGAATATCCTATACTCACAATGCCCATAAAATAATTATTTGTAGTTTTACGCACACTTTTGTGCTAAGAGGTCACATAATTATAAATAGTTGTATACGCAATGAATAGCTCTAAATAATGTTTATGAATACGAAATTTTAAAGCATTAATTACATTTGTTTACACTTCAAGCAACATTTATGAATAACACTTGATTTTTACTTTCAATTTGAGCTCTCAAATTTAATCTGTGACAATCGGTTACATTTGACCGATTCCGTTCATCACTGTTCCCTTGTCTGTGACAACAAAGGAACGGAAATTGACGGCAAGCGGTCGGTATAGCTTTAATTTATTTTTACAAGTTTATATACTCACGCCTGGGAATACCCGAAGGAGTAATTAAACGTGTATTAGAACACACATTTCGCAACTATGATTTTCAGCCCCACGTAATACGGGGGTGAGCCTATTGGCGTCTAGCGGGCACTATATCATGGCTGTATGTTTACTGTCGGATGCAGAACAGCCCTATCCCATAGTCGCCATTTAAGACACCCACAGAAAGAAATGGGGTGGCTCTATTGTACTCCACCGGGAACGAACACGGCACGGCACAGTTTTTTTGACAAATATGTATATTAATGAATAATTATGTATTTCCTACAGCCTCCGTGGCGTAGCGGTAGTGAACGCGGCCGCTACGCAGGAGGCGCGGGTTCGATCCCCGCTCAGTGCAAATATTTGTGTGAATGAAATATGAGTATTTGCATTGGTCTGGTCGTGCCTCGGAGAGCACGTTAAGCCGTCGGTCCCAGTTGCCATGAGAACATCTATGGCAGTCGTTACGGGTAGTTGGAGCCCTCAAAAATCCAAAAACAACGGTCTAACTGCAAAGCTTCGATATCGCCTAATGTTAACATTGGGTTGTGGAGGTCAGATGACAATCGCTTCACGGAAAATATCGAGGTCTAGCCAAATCCGTGGTTAAGACTGGTAAAAGCGGACCCCAGACTCCGAGCTGAAAGCTTTGGATGCGACTGGGAATTAACGCTAGGAGGAAGAATTATGTATTTCCTAGTGTTATTACCAGATTTGAATTATTTTCAATAGCCTACTAGTAGTTAGGGAACAGAGCTTTGTTTCATCCCCTCGAATCTTTCTTAGAGAAATTCCTTTTAGATAACTCATGTATTTTAAATTATTTTAAGTAATTTTTCATTTTATGTTTTTTAAATATATTATTAGAAATTACGAACTGCTTCCATTTTATTTTCTTCCCAATCATCTAAAGGCAGGTAAGGTACCTTATACCAAAAACATTATCTTAAAATAGATGACTCTAACAGAAGAAATAAGTAGCTTCAAAACATTTTTTTCTTGTTTTCTTCACTGCCAATGTGGTATGGATTTGTAGCACAAAGAGACGGTACGGTGCTAGCCAGTTCTAATCTATTTCTAATCAGAAGCAATGTCAAGCAGCTGCTGCTACATTTGCAACTAGGCAGTACATTTAGCAGTTCACAGATAACTTTGTAATCAACTAGTAATTTGATTACATTGTAGCCATTTCTAGTAGCTTACACAAGGCAGTCTGTTCCTCATTTATCTGAGGATCGATTTCAGTAAGTTTTATATAAAATAAAATCTAATAATACTAATAAAAATATACATGCACGGAATATACAAAAAAAAAAAATCAAATGGCTGCCTTATCGCTAAAAGTGATTTCTTACAGTAGGTATTCTAACTATTTAAATCGATTAAAATAGGAAGAACTAAGTAAGCGTTTCCCCTGTAAGGGAAAGGTCGCGGGTTCGAATCCCGCCTGAGCTAGATACGTCAATAACTAACATATAGAATATGCAGTATGCTGCATTTCTTAAACTAGTACTTGTGACAGATAACAAAGAGTGTTTTACAATATTTTATTATTATGTACTTCTCCTATATTGAACATAAACCTCATGCAATATTCAATATGGTGCATCTTCGAGATGGAAAATGCTCTGAGTTTATTTGCTAATATACATCATTTTCAAGTAGCGCTTTACGACATCAAGACAAAATTATTATTCAATTCCGAAAGAAACATCGTCAGATATAATTATAGCACTTGCAAAGAGACATAAACATTTTGCAGATAATATTTGAGTGCTACATAATTTCGAGATTACTTTTGAATTGAGTTATGTTAAGTGGTATTCAAAATTTATACTTACGTTTAATTTTCTCTTCATAACAGCTTTGATTTTTTTTTAAAGTACGTCACTCATTTTAGATTGATCTTTTGTCATTTTTTTTTCTTAAAAAAGATACTTTTTACGTATATTCATTTTATTCGTTTCAATTTATTTATCGGTTTAAATTACAACCATGCTCAGCTCTATGAAAAGCTTATAATAGATCACTCTAAATTTTAATTTGTAACCTTTGTATGTCCTTCATAATAATGTTATTACTATACTGTGAACGATAGAAACAACTCAAATATACCTACTGTCAATCCTATCTTGAAAGTGTAATCCCAACCGACGACGGTACTTCGCAAAAAATCTAACCCATAGTCAAATCGAATCAAACCCAATTCGGAATTAGGGAGCACCTTTAAAAATTCAACGTGTGACGAATTCCCTTCTAAAAGTTACATTAAATTACATCCATAAACCAGGACTGCCATATATACAAAATAGGTTTTTTTCTCAAGATAAGCCGAAGAACCAATTTCCTTAGCGAAAAAGGCAAATGTGTTTGGAGTACATTTAATAGAATGTCGTGACAGACTAAAGGAGATGGTACCGGATCGAATTTGTATTTACCCCACGGATAATAATGTATGGTGGGACTTTAGAGTGTCGTATTAGGTGATTTATTTCGGGACAAGATTTTAAATACTTAATTTTTGGATATACGTATTTGGTACTCAAGCCTAGTTTACTTTTAAAAGGCTTTCAATTTCGGTGTAAGCTTTTTGAATATAGAATTTATTTTAGTATTAAGGACTTAGCCAATGTAGAAAGGTAAATACATTAACTTGCTAGTGAATTACTCTTTTTTCTGACGTAAATGTACTTAAATAGTGGTGACGTGACAGCCTCCGTGGCGTAGCGGTAGTGAACGCGGCCGCTACGCAGGAGGCGCGGGTTCGATCCCCGCTCAGTGCAAATATTTGTGTGCATTAAATATGGGTATTTGCATTGGTCTGGTCGTGCCTCGGAGAGCACGTTAAGCCGTCGATCCCGGTTGCCATAAGAACATCTATGGCAGTCGTTACGGGTAGTTGGTGCCCTAAAAAGTCCAAAAACAACGGTCTAGCTGCAAAGCTTCGATATCGCCTAATGTTAACATTGTGTCGTGGAGGTCAGATGGCAATCCCTTCACGGAAAATATCGAGGTCTAGCCAAATCTGTAGCTATGACTGGTAAAAGCGGACTCCAGACTCCGAGCTGAAAGCTTCGGATGCGACTGGGAATTAACGCTAGGAGGAAGAAGAGTGGTGACGTTTCAGGACTATTTTGTTAAAGGTTTTGGTTACATTTCAGCAGTGATGGTCATAGGGAAATTAAAGATGGTAGTTTGCGACGTCGTCGGGCCAGTATAAATAAACAAATAACAATAAAGCTGTGGAATGAACTCCCTACTGTGGTTTTCCCAAGCAACTACAATATGGGGTTCTTCAAGAATGGCATTAGGTTTCTCCAGAGTCGGCAGCACGAGTGTAACGCCCCTGGTTTTGCATACGTCCATAGGCCACGGTTATCACTTTCTATCAGGTGGGCCGTGTGCTGGTTTGCCACCCAAGTGGTATAAAATAGATTTTGTTTAATATAAATCTTAATGTTTTAATCCTTACGAAACATTTATAAATACAAAATTTTATTGTTTTACTTTCTGCTAACGAGGCATAAATAACTCAGTTTTCTAAGAGCCTAATATTTCGTAAGAATAAGTTAAGAGATTGCAATCGTTAATTAATTAAACCTTTCCATTTCTGAATTACGACGCTCTTTAACTCCATATTAGATTTATAATAAATAGAATTGTAATTATCCTTATTACGAAAGGATTCAACTTATGAATTTAGTATATTAGATTAATTTCGAAACGTTTGCTGAAAATTACAAAACTGGTTTCAAAGGGCGAAAAGTTTGGTCATTCAAGGTTAATGTTACCGTATTATTATGTATTCATCTGCTTACAAGATAAATTGTCACTACTATGAGAGATTGAGTGACTCTGAGAGCGAGAGTCTCTGCGGCGTGGAGGTAGTGACCGCGACCGCTACGCTAATAGGCGCGGGTACGATTCCCCCTCAGTGCAAATATTTCGGTCATGTCTCGAGGAGTCCTAAAAAGTCCAACATTTGATCTAACTGAGACTTGGAGTTCCATGAACATATAAACTATAAATATTTATCACAATTCAATATACACAATAAATTAATAATTATAAGGAAGAGTACATACAGACAAAAGATAAGAGTACTACACACTGTAATGCTTTGATATTATTATCGCCTATAATAGGCGTGGAGGTTAGATGGCAGTCGCTACATGGAAAATATCGAAGTTCAGCCAAATACGCAGTTACACTGGAAAAAGCGGACCCCAAAGTCTGGTGTAAAGCTTCATATGCGACTGGAATTAATGCTAGGATGAAGAAGATTGAGTGAATGGATAATAAAGAGATATTGGTTGCTATTATTAATAGGTATACTGGAGGGAAGTAAGCGCAAACGCATGTATGTATTAGTATGTGACTAATTTGTGTACTTTTTTAAATATGAGACTAGGGTAGACAAAAAGTGTAACCTAAAACAAAGAACTGAGTTATTAGGTACAGGAGAATATTTAACCCAAACATTCACTGACTAACTCAGCAGTGTCCCCCGCCTAGTCTGTGAGACAGAAGATTTTTCATTTGCCGTTTTTGTTTCATTTTACACGACCGTCACATAAGGCTCTAATGGTGTTCCTATTCTGTATGCAAATCGACGTGACCGCATTTCGGTGTTTATTAGTCTGTGCATGAGAGGCTGCCTTTGCTACTGAAGTCCACATTATTAAAATATGTTGGCGATGGAAAATTTTGTATGTTCGTTAAAATCGTTATAATTGCGTATTAGATGATCAGATTTCAGTCATGCTTTGAGTTTTTCGCAGTTCCAAGGTATCGACTATTTGATATTTATTTCCTTGTTCTTGTTCCTTCAACTCGATGTCTCCATGTGATCCTGACGGACCTTGACGGACAAACGGAGAAGGAACTAATTCTATCAGGGTTTATTTATCCTATAATGGTACAGAACCCTAAAAAGATCCTCATTTACATTCTTCTTCATCCTAGCGTTCGCATCCGAAGCTTTCAGCTTGGATTGGCTAGACCTCGATATTTTTCTGTGAAGCGATTGCCATTTGACCTCCACAACCCAATGGTAACATTAGGCGATATCGAAGCTTTGCAGCTAGACCGTTGTTTTTGGACTTTTTAGGGCTCCAACTACCCGTAATGACTGCCACAGATGTTCTTATGGCAACCAGAACAGACGGCTTAACGTGCTCTCCGAGGCGCGACCAGACCAATACAAATACCCATATTTCTTGCACACAAATATTTGCACTGAGTGGAGATCGAACCCGCCCCTCCTGCGTAGCGGCCGCGTTCGCTACGCCACGGAGACTGTCCTCCTTCCTCATTTACATTCTCCAGTATCAAAACAATTCCGTTATCTTTTTCAGCTCCCATCCTCATTTGAATTTACCTACACTTCCAAGAAACCTATTAAGCCATGAAACCCATTGTCTGCCCATCGCTTTATATCACGTCTTCAGTATTACGCAGAAACCGCATCCAACGCAGTTAAGAGCGGCTTAGGTCCAACTCAGTATGGCCCCCTAAATTGATATTATCACGACTGTGCTAGACGCAAGACAGCTCCCATTAAATTAATTAAGGAGCGACGTATACGTTTGTAGCTGAATTTGTGTTGGTTACAAGACTATCTAACTATCTAGGGTTTGTAGATTGTACCTATCTTTTTTATTAATGTACCTTAGGTACTGCTAGAAACACCTTTCTTCGTAATGGGGGTGATGTAATTATTAAGATGTTGGAATTACAATAAAGATGTTGCAGTTTCAACAGTCACTCATTATCCTCCTACCCTTATCCTAAGTTTATTTGGAGTAGGCGCAACATGTGTGTGCTTTTTCGATTCATCACTAGTTGCAGTCATTTCAACATTTACTCTCTTTCTCACCATATCATCTTTCACACAGTCCATCCATCTCCTTTTAGGTCTTCCTCTCCCCTTTCATAGTTAATGCTTTCCTTACCACATTATTTTCATCCCTACGCTTTACATGTCTGAACCAGGATAAAACAAATCACGTCCCGCGTTGATAGAAACTATTTAAAAGAAGATTGACAGAATATTCTTGTTCTTGGTAAGGGATCATGACCTTCATCTTATACTACCTCAATCCGTATAAGCTCCTCATACTATTGAAGCAAATTTTCAAATAAGAGCTCACTTGCTACACGGCTCCACCCTAGTTGAATTTCAATTCCGGTAAAAAGTAGCCAACGTGATATTCCACACTAAATTTAAACTACTCCTGAACCAAATTTCAAACAGATCCAATCAGCCGTTTGACCGTGATTGGGTAACAAACATCCAAACATCTAAATAAACTTCACATTTATAATATTAGTAAGATAAGACATTACAAATTTACAATAACTGTTTTTTTTTCATATTAAACATATGTAGGGATAGGGCTGTTTAACATCAGACAGATATATACAGCCACGACTCAGCCTATACATGGCTCGAGCCAACAATAGTGCCCGAAAAACGGCAATTCAAAAAGGCTCATCCCCTGTTACGTGGGTCCTAATACAACGATTGGTTAAATGTAATGTTGGTGTTAATTCACCTCTGCCTAACCCTCCGGGGATAAAGGCGTGATTGTATGTATGTATGTAAAGATAGAAATGCCGTCCAGCTATGTTCAATGAAAATAATTGTAAATTGGGGTAGAGGCTCCCCGTCGCGTGCTCGTGACTTGGCACCGGATTGCAATGCCTGCTGATGCGACTACTTAAATGTTTCTGAGCAGAGCACAGAAGGAATTTAATTCTACATTTTAATACATATTACAATTTGTATTATTATAGTAGGTATGTAATGTATATGTGCGTAATGTGCACTATTTAACGAAAATCGATTGCCTTAATTATTGTGTCATAGTCTTGCAGTGACAACTGAACAGTGGACCTGTCATTTGCTTCTATTCTTACACATTTCGCAAGACTCCTCTAAGTTAAGTCCTCTATTTGGAAACTTACGAGGTGACATATGCCTGTTTCCAATACATCATCAATTTGATGCTTTACGAGGTCGAGCCCTGGCTTGCCCATCGACTTAGGTACATGTGTCTTACATACTTGGTAGAAAGAAGGTGCATAATTAATTACTGTTCATCAAGATGTTCTAGGAACTTATAACTGTTTTAACATAGGCAAATTTAAAAACTGAAGTGCTAGTAAAAAAGTGACATTATTATCTAGGATGGATGGATGGCAATCATTATTGGACAAAATAGTATCACCAAACTTCTTATGGTTATATTTTCTCTTGGGTTTGAAAGCTCAAAAAGCCGTATGAGTCAAATCAAAAGAGATAGGAGATAAAATAAGAAGTAACTAAAGAAAAAAGACGATTGAATAGCTAAAAGTAATTAAAAGTTATTATTACTCTATTAATATTACGATCAAGTATGTACCATCTTTAGTATCCAATCCACATCATTACCTACAGCGTAATATAGGACTATATTATTTTCATTATAACTATCGGTTTTAACTATCATGCATTATTAACAGATATCCATCAGCGCGTAATGGCTCAATAGCCACAGGTCCCATGTGGTCAGTGCCTATTTTACCTGGCATGGATAACAGGGGAAGTGAATTCAGAAGGGATTGGAGGGTCGGACATAATGATGTTGTGGCGGAATGCCTCGGCGTGACAACTTAAGCTCGGGTCAGGGCCTGACCTTTGTGCGTACCTGTGCGTACAATTACTTGGCTCAAAATATCTGCATTGAGAAACATAAGATTGTCTTTTGGATTGTTGTGATTTTAGATAGACTGATTGTCGATTCATAATTTATTGAATTCCTCTTTTAAATGTTTTGAATTAAGAATGAATTTGAATTAAGGTGTACGATGGGGTTGACATATCCTTACTGGACCAAAACCCCAAAATAAATAAAGATTAAATAAAAGTGTTTTGAATGTGAACCATGGCACAGTAGGTATGAATTGGCAAACATAAGCTCTTGAGAACATTATAAAGAATTCGTAAGTGGGTTATCGCACAATATTTTCTTTCTCTATTAAAGTATTCTCCGAGCCTTTTTCCAGCTCTGCTTTCAGTTAGGTCAGTTTCAGTCTTACCAGAAAATGGCTGAACTTTGATTTTCCGTGAAGTGAATTCCGTGAAGTTTGACTCAGCAGCACGAGTGTGGCTCCCCTGGTGTTGCACATGTCCATAGGTCATGGTAACTACCTTCAAGTAGACAAGCACACGCTTTTTTGCCACCTTAGTGGTAAAAAATAATAATTATAAACACAATGTATTTTAAAAAATAAGAACCAAGTCAGCTTAAACCTTTCTTGAGGACCGGCTATCACGATTTATCTTTAGTATAAGCCTTAACTGTACGCTGTTACAAAATTAGGAATATAACCGAATCTTTAATTAAAACTTTGCGCTAAGTTTTGCCATCGCTTGTACAATATTAGGCCATCATCTGGCAACCCCGTGGAAATAAATCTTGCTCACCTTACATTTTAAGCCTGCTTGCCAAGTTAAATGAGCTACATCAACATTTTCTTCTTCTAAATTAAATTTATTAAAGGAATCGTCGAATACAATTAATTTGAAAATCATTTCAATATTTATCTTTTTTTTTTATATTGTATATTTGTTTTTCTTACTTTTCAAAATACTAATGTGTAATTTGGACAGCTTTACAATCTTTGATACTTCATTCTTGGACTTCTATATTAAGGCTATAACGAATTCTAGAGGGATATCCCATTATTTATTCTTTTCACATTATTATTTTACGACACTATAAGCACAGTATAATGAAAAGTCGGTTAAACTGTGCTGTAAGTAAGCAAGTAACATAGGTCTATTAAGAATTTAACTACAAAGTCACTTGTCTTGTAAATTAACATTATGTTTTTTTACTGTGTAAATTTTAATTTTAATTAAAATTACTGTGTAATTATGTACAGTCTAAAACAGTTAATTGTTTCAAAAATTACATATACAAACAGCTAACAAACTTGGTGCAGTTCTAAATTGGAATACATTCTAATGTATAAAATATTTTCTCAGAAGCGGACGGGACTCACGAATCCAACAAATTTCTGAAAGGTAACTTAACGAAAGTCTTCTTTTACAATAATTTTACTTCATCTTAAATTCTGTACATTAATATCTTCCAAGCTTTTAATATATTCACTTCCCTAAATAAATTAACAACGTAAATAAGAGTTTCCAAACAGTCATAAAGCCCGAAGGGTCTGAACCAAACTTTTGGGTATTTAGACAATTTTTCCAAGTTTGAACGTGTAATTTAGAGGTTAGATGAAACGTTAAATTTAATCATTTTGTTCTGAACTCAAAATGAAAAAGAATTTGGGAATGAAATTGAGTAAATAAATACTAAAAAGACCACGAAAGTATACTTGAAAAAGAATATTATGAAAATAATTTAACAAAACCTTCATGAATCGAAACAATGAAGAAGAAAGTATAAGAGATAAAGAATATTATTACAAGTGATATCAAGTACTTCAACAAAGATAATGTGTACAGAGCTAAAACTCCTCTGTACTGTGATGTTTGCTGAAAAAAATCAAATATAGTTTGGTTTTTAATAACTTTGACTCATAGGATGAACTCCAATAGTTCGGTATCTAATTAGATTGGATTGTGTAAAGGATATAATATATATTATATACTTATTATTTTCGTTAATTATAATATTGTAATTCATCATAATAGAGATAGATTTGCAAACATGTTGTCAGAGGTATAAAAAGAAGATATAGGATACGGAACATCTAAAAAAAAGTTCCTTGATGATGTAACAATACGTTTAAATCCAATTAATTATACCGATTACTGGCATGATTATAATAGCAACATAATGTCTGAAACGAAAGCCAATGTATTATAAATTCTCATGCCTTTCTAAGAAGTTCATAATGAGGCATAAGCAGCTAATATATTACGTCGTTAATTGGTTCAATAGCGGCACCTCTATAAATAAAATACAAGCTTGTTCCCTCTGACCCAGCTGGGTTGTGAGTAATAATGTGTCAGAAACCTCCCAGGTAGTAAATGATGCTCTCCTATCTGCTCTAAGGAGCCGTTTAATATTTTGCCATTTTAGTGGATTGCGCTCTTTAAAAATTCAATGGTTCTTGTATTCCAGAGATAGAAGCAAAGCCTTCTAATGAGTTAGAATAGAAATTGCGTTATTATATAAATACAACTAATGGTCTGTCCTGACTTTGCCCGGAAATATTTATTATATCACCCCCTTAGAGGTGAAGTTTCTAAATATCCTTACTCATCTTGCAGACTAAAAAACCCCGAGAGGAAAGCTTACACTGGGGGTACTACCATGAAACATCCGAAACTTCGAGCCTGCGTGTAAATACGAACGAAAACCGTAGTATTTAGCCATATAGGGTACCATCAAGTCACTTTAGTAGAGTTTAACCCGCACCGGATCGTCTCCGGATCCGATTCCGTGATAAATAATAATATATTATTTATCACGGAAATAATATATTCTATAGAACCCATTGTCCGAAACTTGAATTTCCAACTACGGATATTTCGTATTAGGCCTACAGACTCATATTATGTCAATCACCAGGTGTATTGCAGGTGAGCTTAGCTAGCTCCTGGGACTCTGAAGATAGTAGTATTATTGTATAACCTCTAAATAACTAGCAATAAACATATATCCCTGTGCCGACTGCCCTCATTGTGTATGCTAAGCACGTAGTTACAGAAACTTTATTGAATTCTGCACTTAAGAGGTCCCCTATAATTTTAACTTGATCGCCAGCATTACTTTGGCTTTGCGAAGTAGACCTTTGAGTGATATTTGTATTGAAATTTTATTCTCTTTTTGTTTGATTAATTTGGGTTCTTTATTATTTACCTCACATTGAAAAAGTACATAGATTACTTAGGGAGATTGTTTGCGAATTTTGTATTGCTGAGTAAATACACGTATAGAGCAACCTACTGTGCATGTGGTCATGCGTTTGATTTCGGGTTGGGTAAAATGTTATTTAATTTTCATTGTTAGTGTAGATGTTAGCGGGTACAGCGGCCTTACCATAAACCTTAAAACAGGTCAATAATTGAACTGCTGTCATTCTACCAACTGCAAATGTCACTTTGTAATGTCATATAAATATAGAGGATTACAAAGTGACATTTGCAGTTGGTAGAATGACAGCAGTTCAATTATTGACCTGTTTTAAGAGTTCATGGTATGGGCCCAGGTCTCCTCTTCCCACAGTTATCGGTAAACTTCGTAAACAATCGTCGAATATTCCATCAAGAACCAAGCGGTTCGGCGACTCCTTCTTCTGCCGCACCATTAAGTCTTGGAATTCCTTACTAGTTCACGTGTTTCCCTCCTCCTACAGTCCCGGGTCCTTTAAGCGGGGCGTGAAAAAGCATCTGATGAGACCGTCAAGCTGAGTGCCACCATTGTAACATAGTACGTGTCTGTAATGGTGACCCTCTTTTCAGAGACTTTGCCTTCAGCTTACCATCAGGCAAGGCGAAGTCAAATTGACGTGTCCTATATAAAAAAAAAAATTGTAACGTTTCTATTGATCAATCAATGACCTGAGCTCTGTGAACGCATGTTTAGTTTAATACAATCTAAGATTGATTGACCAGCGCGCCTCCGCCGTCGCGCCCCGCGCTTTCCGCTAATGAGACCTACGAACGCGCCTTGCGCATCTTGAGTACATTATCATAGCCGATCTTATAAATTAGTCTTCATTACATGCTTATTGAAAGTAGTAAGTATATAATTAAGTTAATATACCTAGCACTAGTACCTGGACCTGCAAAGCTGAACAAGAGTGAATCTATAAATATCAGAATTAATAATCTTTAAACTATCTTGAGAACCGTTACATTCATCTCACTCCAGACTAAAAGACACGAAGTCAGGTATCCTCTAAAACTTTTTCACTTAGAACTTAAGTTCAACCGATACTAGAACTTCGAGGTTTGTTTTAATTAAAAGTCTGTTAAATCAGTATCTATTGCACTCTAGACAGACTCGGGGAGGGCAAGACTAATTGAAATATAAAAGGACCTGAAATATACAAATTGATGACTACTTTGTTCGTTTCTTTCAAGTTAGATGTCGTCCAGGATAAGGAAAACTTTTGATACCATAATTTCTTAGATGGTTTAGTTCATGGAGAATGAAATAATAATATTCTCTCCTCCGTGGTTTAGTTCTTTACATTTTGTTATTTGTTTTTATAGCGGTAACACACTGTCAAAATGCGCAATATGCGCATCAGATTCACACATCCGAGAGGGTCATTTCGAACCCCAAGACGACCCTGGGTTAGTCGGGGTATTAGTGAAATGCTTAGGGCCACCTTACACTTCGGCATCGAGACCCGGGATGTCGTCCGGTTTAAGTAACTTCGAGTCCGACATAACAACCCCCATCGGAAGGTGGTGGGAATCCGTGGGGATTTTCACACGAAAATAAAGCGTATACTATTGCAATTTATGAGATTCAACTCATTTACAGACAGATATCCGAGCCATAGGAAGAAGGTTCCATTGTTACGGGTACGGATTCCTAAAAAATAAGTAAACTACTTTTTTAATTCTAAGGAACTTATGTGCTATTACAGATTAATTAGTCTAATGAAAGTTTAACAAATGATTACTTTGAAAATATTACTTTTTAACTAAAATGTTCTGTAGGTATAATAATTAATTTTTCTTTGTGCTAATACAATTTTATAGCAATTACCGTAAGAATAAAAGATTAATCGAATAATAACGAAAATAACAAGATATTTAATTTAGGTTTCGGGCCGTTGGGCAGACGAGTCCTAGAGTGGAGATCGGGAGATGGAAAACAGAAAATGGGACGCCCCCTAGCCAGTTGGACTGACGACCTGAGAAAAAGGTGGCTGGAACAGACTGGATGCGGAAGGCGGAGGATCGACAGACGTAGCGCACATTAGAAGAGGCCTACGCCCAGCAGTGGACTGCAATAGGCTAATGGAGATTGAAGATTGAAGATATAGGTCATAAACACTATCTACCCAGTGTTGAAAGAATTTGTACACAATACATTCACTGAGAGTTACCCTACTTCCAACTAATATGTGAAAGTTTATGAAAATTACTGTTACTCAATCACGCTCAAACGGCTGAACGGATCTGGTTGGAAAGGGGTTCTTCAAGAAGGGCATTAGAAGGTTTCTTCAGGGTCGGCAGCGCGAGTGTGACGTCCCTGCCCCCCTAGACAAGTGGCAATTCGTTGCTCGGCGTATAATGGAATATAATGCCAAATATATGGGATTTGACGTATATGACAGGCGTCAACGAATGTCAAAACCGTCAATTCCTATACATTTGTCATTCTATTCCATCATACGCCGAGCAACGAATTGCCACTTGTCTAGAGGGGCTGGTGTTGCATACGTCCATAGGCCACGGTGACCGCTTCCCATCAGGTGGACCGTGTGCTTGTCTGCCAACTAAGTGGTATAAAAAAAAAAGATTAGAGGTTAGTCTGACATTACACATAAGGTTTTATCTCTGAAATAGATCCCCAGTGCAATTTAAATAAAATCGGCCAAGTGCGAGTCGGACTCGCCCATGAAGGGTTCCGTAGTAGCAAAGGCGAAAATTGCGGTTTATGACGTATTAAAAAAAACTTCTGACTGGATCTCGTTCGAACCAATTTTTAGTGGTAGTGTGCATGGCAATTCACATAATATATTTTTTTTAGATTTATCATTCTCTTATTTTAGAAGTTAGAGGGAGGGGGGGGGGGGACGACACACACATTTTTCCACTTTGGAAGTGTCTCTCGCGCAAACTATTCAGTTTAGAAAAAAAATATGTTAGAAAACTCAATAGCATTTAAGACCTATCTATAGATACCCCACACGTATGGGTTTGATGAAAAAAAAAAAATTTGAGTTTCAGTTCTAAGTATGGGGACCCCCAAAATTTAATGCTTTTTTTTATTTTTGTGTGAAATTCTTAATGCGGTTCACAGAATACATCTTCTTACCAAGTTTCAACAGCATAGGCCTTATAGTTTCGGAGGAAAGTGGCTGTGACATACGGACGGACAGACAGACAGACAGACAGACAGACGGACGGACAGACATGACGAATCTATAAGGGTTCCTACGGAACCCTAAAAAGAGCTGCACGTTAGCGCTAGTATTTAATACCATACTATCTACTCATCAAAATTAATTTCAACCATTATATTACCACAAAACCAATCAATCCGGCCGATAATTGCAAATTAACAAATTCTATATAAAGCTAATTTCACTTTGAAATACTAAATATTAATTTTCGCCGTGGTAGCTATCTTGGATATTCAAATAAAATTGAATAGACCGTCTATAAATTACCACTCCGATGTGGGAATTTATGAAAAAGCGACCACGTTTCGTTGCTCTTCCTAGCTTAAATTAATGCATTGACTGCCACTGTCTGGATTGGTGATCTGGGAAGACAGCCTGAGAATAAATTTGCTCTCTGATTTATATATCTTATTCTAGAACAGTCTGATGAAATTATGACTAATGTCTGAGTATATATTTTATCGTTGCTGTCAAGTTTGCTGGCATTAAAATAAAGTACAAGCTCTTGTTATTTTATTGAATATTTAGTTCCCGATTGCGCTGAAGCCAAAAAGGGGGTGAGTTTGACCTGTATTTATTTATATTGTTCCTTATGTACAGCTAGATTTATAGCATCACAACTACATACTATGGTTTAACTGATTTTTTATTTTCAATTTTATTTTTATTTATCCATTTTTTTACATAAATAAGTCATTATCACATACACAACACAATTCGGCAGAGATTTCAATAGTGCTCATTAGAGTCGGTAGATGCCAAAAATATGTTGTAATCATTGTTACAGTTAGTTTGAACTGAAAATGTTACGAGTACAAGAAGGTGTTTATTTAAAAACTTTAAGTTGATATGAGTACGCTTCAAAAACTTAAGTTCTTAATCAATTTAATTTTGATACGATATCCGCTTCCGGTGTTTTTTTTTCTGTTTTTTAACATAGATAGCGCTGCAATAGAGTTATAGGATTTTTGAACGAATTCGTTCCGGATCCGGGTCGCCAGTATTCTTATAAAATAAATATGCTAACTTAAACACTAGTAACATGGCCGTTATGGAAACAAGTAAATTCTGCGAGATAGTTATTTAAGGTTAGCTTGCGTCGCAAACGGAAGGCTGCGAAGAACTTAAGCACATAAAAGTTGTATTTGTGAACATTTTATAAGTTTTGTTTCTGTAATTTGAATATAAAAGAAATAAAAGTTTATTGGATGTTTTTTTTTCTTAAAATGTTGTAAAACTCTTACTAGTAGGTTAGGTACGTAGGTATATTTCTTCATATAATTAATAGATCACAGAAAAATTACATATAAATAATAATTTTTTTTTTTTATTCAGTGTATTAAAGAGCCATAAATATATTAATAACTGGAAAATTGGAAATTTATACTAAAGAATTATAATTAATAACAAAGAGAAAAATAACTTATTAGAGTTTGCATCACAAGGAATAACCACAATTTCTTGCAAATTTTGTTTCCGTGGATTAAGGCTGATAATATAAAGTTATTATAATTTAGTGGAGTATTCGAGTTCACTATCTCGAAGCGGTGGACAAGGTAATACTAAAAAAAACTTCTAACAATAAATCAGAGAGTGAATAAAACGTTAATTGAATAAATACAACTAGTGGCATTGACAAGGTTAGCCGATTAATAACTACAATTGAATTTCAGTCAGGAATGCAAACCTCACATTTGATTGGCTCGTCATTTTATGTCAGATTCACAGTTTGATTTTGTTGATTTTTCTCATTGATTTTAACTATAACTTTACCAATAATGCTTTTGACAAGCGATTATCAAACGTCTAGAATAAAATAAAAAGTAAATTGCCCTTCACGGAAATATGCGATTACCGCGAGCAACCAATTGCAATGAGCATAGCATAATACGAGATAGTTTTATTTAGAGGCAAGTTATGCAAAATGGAAACAATATTGAAGGCAATTCCAATGTAAACCATCCAGTTTAAATAAATTAAAAACCCACATTATGGAAATCACAAAATAGCTCAAATTAACCCTCTAAATGCCGGGTGTATTAAATTTTTTCCCGAAATGCAATTCATTTCATTTTTCATGCCAATTATTGAGGATACCTAATTGCCCGTACTGCCTTGACCTTCTGTGATTGCGTCATCATTTAGAACTATAAATCTGTAGAGAGGTTTCCTTTATTATAAGGGGAACAAAGCATAAATCAAGAAATAATACATGTACCGTACAAAATGGACAACAGAAACTTAATAGCCACTATTTCCTTAACTTCCGCGACGATTGACAAAGTTGCTGCAGTGCTGTCGACAAGCACCTTAGCTTTGTAGCAGTTTATAATTTGTTTTAAATGGCAGAGTAGCAGTATACTAAATTTTGCTATAAAATTTACTGTAGGAGTATCAACTGTCGATACCAACGATAATAATATTATGTCATTTTAATTATCGATTAAAATAGGAAAAAAGTGAAAAGATTCAGACGAGACTCGAATCTGCGACCAGATGCTTACAGGGGGAATGATCTGACCACTGAGCTACCGAGGTATGGGACTAGTCACGGGTTGAAGTCCCACCTGAATCGTCTCACTTTTTCTTATTTAAATCGACTTGAAAAGTTAGCATACTGCTTTAATATTTCATTTTAAATATATTGAGTATTAAAATAAATGTCAATCCTTTTTGGGTTCTTACAACCAAAAGACCTGCAACTTCACGTATAAGTTGAAATACTCTATCATGGTGACGTGAGTAATGATCCCTATTAAGGGGCACCTAGCATCGCACCAATCAGTGGTGCAAGCATAGCAAATTTTTCAAGAAGTTTGCTTTCATTTTACTAAGTAATTGGTATGGGAGGAATCTTTTAAATGGATTATTCTTATATGGTAGACTATTATTCCTGTGTCGTCACTTTAAGATCAACAGCAGAGCTATTGTGTAATTATGTTGTATTGTTTAACTAATCTATCATTATATATTATGATGGTGATAATATGATGGACATCATTATCATCTAAGCGTAGTTCCCGAGGCTTTAACTGCGACACCCAGGGTTCTATTACTCCTTCTCTTACTTTATATTTAGTTTACGCAGCTTTTGCGAGAGCGACTGCTGTCTGACCTCTCAATCCTCAAGGGCAAGCCAGAGGCTTGCTAATGAGTTTGACTTGAACCTCGAAGATCCTGGTGGGATGAAGTACCTATTGATACTTATACTGTGAATGTAGTGATATTAAGACATTATTATCCAGAAAATCTAATATTAGTGTCAAATTCGATGGACGTAAGTCAGCTATAACCTGGATAATTTTATACCGAATCCCGCGAAAACAACCCCTCAGTTAAAATTTAAGTTACCATTAAATTACAATGTGTATCACATCTAATTTTATAAGTCAGAGGCCTTCCCGCAGCTTCTATCTTAAGGCTCATAAACTTTAATAGCACTCATAACACGAAACTGAGGTCACATCTTTACCCCCCGGTTTTCACCCACCGCTTAAGGTTATTATTAACGCAAATAAACCACAAATTTCTCCAGCCCTAATTAAGATCACCAGCATTTATGAGTTGAAAAAAAAAACGTATTTCACACTTTTTTGTGGTAAAAATTAGACTTTAATTTCGTGCCATTTGCTATCGCCCGTCTTAGAGCATTTATCACTTCCTGCAATGAAGAATGAAAAAGATTTTTGTTGTTTTTCCCCTCGTCAGCCCTTCGTTTTTGTTCAAATGGACAAATTAGCTCTTTTGTTTCGGGCCCGTTCGGAATTTCAAAAGAGTTCGACGTCGAAATTGTTTTGCGGTCGCCGCTAAAGGGTTAAGTTGAAAACGTATTACGACTTTGATTGGTTGTGTGTAGAATTGCTGAACCTCTTTATTAACAGGATGTTTCAAACAATTTGTTTTTATAGGATAATATTGTCTGTGTATTTGGATTAGAATTCCCAATATCTCAAAATCAATGTTTGTTAGCTCGTATTGTGCTGATGTTCATTCGATCGCCATAATACCTTGTCAGTTATTTACTATGCCTATAATAAATACAATTTATTAATAATAGTGAATTTAGTGAAGTATTAAGCCTTCCTACATTCAACATGTACACCGCTAAGAATGAACTTTCTTGGCAGCATATGTCTAACATACAAACTTGCAAGTTCAAAACTTCTATACGCTTAATATATCGAAGTCGCGAGTGAATAGGCGTCTTTAGTACTATAACGATGTTATACAAGTCTATTCTGTATAAACTACTAACCCATACGATCGAGATGTTCTAGGTTTGAACCAATGAAAACTCACTCCTAACGCAAGCAAATTTAGCTGAACTGCCCCCTTAGACAATTAGCAGTTCGTTGATCTTCTTCCTCTTAGCGTTAATTCCCAGTCGCATCCGAAGTCATCAGCTCGGAGTATGGGGTCCGCTTTGTCAGCCTTAACTACGGATTTGGCTAGACCTCGATATTTTCCGTGAAGCGATTGTCATCTGACCTCCACAACCCAATGTTAACATTAGGCGATATCGAAGCTTTGCAGTTAACCATTGTTTTTGGATTTTTTAGGGCTCCAACTACCCGTAACGACTGCCATAAATGTTCTTATGGCAACCGGGATCGACGGCTTAACGTGCTCTCCGAGACACGACCAGACCAATGCAAATACTCATATTTCATTCACACAAATATTTGCACTGAGCGGGGATCGTACCCACGCCTCCTGCGTAGCGGCCGCGACGCTACGCCACGGAGACTGTCCTACGCCACGGATGTTCGTTGATAGAATGATGAATGTATGGGATTTGACGGAAAATATTATAACATCCCATACATTTGTCATTCTATTCTAAAATACGCCAGGTTAATGACTACTAGTAATTTTAATCTGTGAGTGTAGTATTTGGTGGTACATGGTACATACATGCACAAAATATAAAAAAATATCGAAAGTGTTCATGTGGATGAAGAACCTTCTATCTCACGGACTCCCGACGAAGGGTGTGCACCACTGAGCCTGTCAGCCTGTGACCACGGTGAGCGTAGTGTCCGGTAATTCAAAGGTATATATACACCTATACAATATTCTTTTCAAAAAAATGAATACCGAATAAAAATGTTTAAAAAAATCATCTAATACAAAATGCTCTTATCTTTAACACGGAGTGACATGATCAAATTAGTATTATCTTTTCTATCAAGATGTGGCGTGTCTACGGGGATTTATCGTTTTTAATTTGCATTTTCTTGTCACTTAGAAGGTTTTTCATAAGTTATAGTGACAGTTTAAAATCCATAGCACAAATTGGTTTAAGATTTTGACAATGTGTGTTTAGAGCAAGACGTTTGTGATTGTTTTTTACGCACTTGAATTCTCGTTAGCTGCTGCCAAAGGCTTCCTTACTCTACATAATATTAAGGTGATTAGATACGGTCAAAAAGGTCACGTCATGCTAATACACTTATTTAACCTTAGCTTAGTTGGATACATATTGTAGAAAATATTTGCTTTCATAAAAAAGAGTAGTGATTTTCAGAGTCTCTTTTCTATTATTTTCTCCTTTTTTATTCAATTTATGAAGCGCAATTATGAGCGCGAGCCATCTGATCTCTCAACCCCGAATGAAACCCAGAGCCTCGTTCGTTGTTCCACAATAGTCATTTAGCCCGAACAGAGCCACAGGCGAAAACTAACTTGAATAGAATTAGTCGCCCCTTGAGGGACCTGTTTGTGTCAACATTGTTTAAGCGCGTCGATCACTTAAGCCAACGGGTCGCCCTGTACCACTAAATACCTAAATCCTTTTCAGAACTTACAGTCACTGAAGGTTCGTGCTCTGCGTCACTTCCGTGTCGACTAATCACTTTATTTTCTAATAGTTACGTCATACGAATATTATCCTGACAGTTATGAACACACAAAAATATCCGTACGTACTCAAGTTTTACCCTGAACTAAAAAATGCGATGAATTTCTTTAATTTCTATTTTATGGTATTGTAGGATCGTTGAATACTGACTATTTATGCTTCCGTCGTCGTGAATCTACCGACTGTTGACGAAATAGTTGGTCCTTCGAGCCGGATCAACAAATAATTATTATTTAGCTTAGCTTGGTTGACGGATATACTACTCGTAGCAATTTTGGTTACTATTACTTTGTAAAATACTAGCTGTTACACATGTAAATCACTTATATTATTTTCGTAGCCCACAGAACTATCTCCAAGGTTATATTATGTAGTGTAGCAGGTAGTATATCTATAACTATAACTATAATATGTTATATTATCTCTCTCTGTGCTGAATTTCATCCAGATTCGTTCCACTGTTTTGTCCGCATATCTATTCAAACTTACAAAGTATAAATATAACTGTATTGTCAAAAGAGCTATTGAGATAAATCTACATTTGTATGACAGAACAGAAACGTCATACATTGTCAGAATGCCTTAAATAACAGTGTAACCTACTTCCGAGGTAATACGGCTAAGTGTAGCAGGTAGGGTTAAATTGACAATCACTTTGTTACAAAGTTGAGCTTATGCGGTATTCCCTCGGTTAGTGGTTGTCAGTGGAGGATATAAATATACGAGCGGGTTTTAGTACGTTTGAATTTATTTAGTATTTAGTACATAGTAAAATTTCAAATATACTTATCAAGCAATTTTCTTCATCTTTCACAAACCATGGTTAAGTGAGTACCTCTAGTATGAAAAGCTATCGTAATCGTAACGTAAACGTTCGAGAGAACGGAGAATTATGATTGGCAGGCTTCACACCACAAAGAGGTTCACGTTGTCAAGCGCTCAATGTCGCAATGCTGCGTAAAACAACCGGACTAATGCAACTATCAACTATTCACCAAATTACTCTTTCCTATGGTAAGGGAGCAATAATTTGATGTTTTTTAAGAACCTAACTACCCACCGGACTACTGCTACACAAAAGTAGCAATAGTTCGATACTGTTTGACAACTGAACTAATGCAACTGAAGAGTTGCAGTAGTCCGGTCAACCGAACTACTCACCGGACTACTGCTACACAAAAGTAGCAACAGTTCGATTCCGTTTGACAACCGGACTACTGCTACTGAAAAGTTGCAGTAGTCCGATCAACCGGACTAGCAACCGAACTATTGAGACTAAAGAGTCCTCCCTTTCGATACGTTAAAGTTACGATTACTATAGTTTTTCGGGGTCTGAAACATAACTCCGGCAAACGTTTCTCCGCCGAATGAGTCGCTGACAGAACGTTTCGATTATCAGTGTTGTTCACCGACAGAACCTTTCAACTACGAACGTTTCGCCGACAGAACGATTAATTCATGAGTGATTCGACGACAGAACCTTTCACCAAAGCAAAATTCGTGCTCGGTGCACTGATAAATTATTTACTTTAGATATACTATGTAAGCAGTAACCCCTTTCCGGGAACTTATGGTTAACCACACCCAAGAGGACCCTTTCGAAACCAGAGGTGGCCTAAGTCAGTCTGGTGTGAGGGAAATACCTCATTATTGGCCCACCTTACAGGTGGAAGACATTGAGATTCTAAATTCGAAATAACCGTCCCACCGGTCAACGATATTCCTGGAGATTACCGAACTATAAAATATGCGACCAGGATTAACGCTAGGATAAAGAAGATAAAAAATAGTAGGTATATTACATAAAATAATCTAAAGTTGGTTTTTATTAAAACAGGGTGATAAAGAAAACTACATTTCCATTGTTTTATACTCAGTGAGAGTGGATTAAGGGCTCTTTAGAGCTTGCAGTGAAATATAATAAACTTTCTTTATAATCTGTTATTGTTCTTCCAATTAAGTATATCCATTTTATACCTGCCATTATGGCAGCCATTTAAAAGAGGAATTTAGTGTTTTTTTTTTAAATTATTATTCAGAATTATTAGGGTTCCATATTTTGTAAGGAAAAACTATTATGATAAAGATTCAACAGACCAATGGGCAAAATACTCTATTACTTTTGAGCTTCAATTAAATATACCCAAACAGAGTTATTTTATGTAAAATATTGGACCCATAATCAGGACTCTTACGTTTTCCGTCTGTCTAGAACAATTTTATCAGGAACCATAAAAGCATTGAGTTAAAATTAAACGTTTAACATAATTTTGTGACCTATTTTTTTCTCACAGATTACGTCTAGTTGTTACCATAGTTACTCATAGTTTTACGACACTCACAAGATTGAGACGAATCTGTTGACAAATCATAAAAATCGGTCTACTCGTATCGCCTCTAGAGAGCCATAAACATTTTCATTCATTTATGGGTCATCGAAAACTAGAAAGTCACCAAATTCTGCTTGATACTTCATTACAAGGTAAAAAATGAATAGCATCACTACTTTGACGGTTGTTTGAGTCTCTTGTCTTGCAGTACTTGCTTTACATTCGAGTAAACTTCATAAAGATTATATCATAGCATAGATTATACAGATATCATCACAAAATGACCATAGACAAAATGACCATAGACCTCATGGACTGTAACAACTATGGCATATAGTAGTGCAGGGCAGTCAATATTGTTCTAATGTTTTTTGGTTTCTCTCTTTTAGATCGGAATGAATGGTCTGTATAGTTAGTGTGTACATTGAGATATTTGCTTTGACTGTATTGTGTGCTGCGGGTCAGAATAAATATATTTTTTCTTTCTTTCTTTCTTTCTTTTCTAAAGTATTATACTCAAAATGATCTTAACGCCTTGGTATTCCCCCTTTCTTGTTGACTAATTGTTCTGATATTTGGTACCTTTACGCCATGTATGCCTATTTAGTTCGGACGATAATAAATAAATAAATAAATATTGTAGGACACAACAATACAAGACACAACGCTATCTAGACCCAAAGTAAGCATAGCTTAACTAGCAAGCTTGTGTTATGGAATCTAGAATGCGGATAAGCATACTTAGATACATTTTTTTTCGTAAATACATACATATTATATATAGAAACACCCAGACCAATGCAAATATTCATATTCATGCACACAAATATTTGCACTGGGCAGGGATCGAACCCGCGCCACCTGCGTAGCGGCCGCGTTCACTACCGCTACGCCACAGAGGCAGTCAATACTAATAGAAATACAATTTAAAAAAAAAAAAATTTAAGAACTTACATCATTAGCAGGTATTAAGATCACTTTAAGTACTTTGCTAGTCAAGATTGATCTGATGCTAACTGTACCAGAGCCGTGAATTCCAACCGTACCCGAGTAGGTATTGAAGTTAAAATAGTATATTCGGCGTGCCACAGGATTAAGTAAACCTACTGTTAACCCGAAGAATGCACTCTCGGGTTTGCTGGAAGAAAACTCATCCTTGAGTTAAGCTCGCCTTTGTACATGATTTTATCTTTAACTAGCTATCCCGGCGAACTTCGTACCGCCATATTTTTCCCGTTCCCGTTGCACCTATTTTCTCATCCTTTAAACCTTCCCTGGACCCCCACGAATATTTCAAGACTAAAATTAGCCAAATCGGTTCAGTTGTTGTTGAGTTATAAAATAACAACGAAAAGTGGCATTGATTTTTATATAGGTATTAGAAGTTTAGATTAGATTAGATTAGATTTGTATTATTATGCCATGTAAGTGTACAATAAAGAATGAAAAAAAAAAAAAATATATTGGCATACTTGGAATGGACGTTTGTTTGGCACAAATGCAAACAAACGTTAGATAAAATTGAATCGCCATTTAGTAACGATAGAAAGGAATCAAGCTTTGGCAGGCTCACAGTAAAACGATACCTACCTATCAATACCTCGCGTTAGGCCGAGCTTCCGCAACATAATTTTACATTGAACTGTTTTCTGATTCAAAATATTTTTCGTAGATAGTAATTAAAATGTAGCCACAAGTTCATTAGTGTCGTATTTATTAATACTATATAATAATATATAATATTTTGAGATAAATTACGCTTCATTTGACAGAGATTTATTATGCAAAGAGAACGCACCAGCTCTTGGCAACTAGTTGGAGCTCAAAATTGTATTACTCCATAAATAACGTATCTTAATAAGTTTTCATCAAGCTAAACCTATCTGTTATCATAACCCGTGGGAAAAACCGTAAACCTTTCATAGAATTTATAAAAAGAAGTAATTAGCTATGGTAGTTATAGGTTTTTAAGTCTTTTCAAATACAGATAAACTTCAAGGTCACGCCAGGGTCATTGGAGTCTAAGACTAATGGCTGGAGTACATGCTGCGAGAAATCGTTACGATTGAGACGATATCGATAAAAAACAAAAAACTGCTCTCGGACAGCAAATCGGGACTAGCGCCATAGTTATTCTAGATAAATAGATGCGTTTGTATTTGAAAACACCTAATAAGGGTATGATTTCGAAGTCAACCGCATCGACAACTGCTAACGCATGCAGCAGATATGCCTGTGTATCACCCATTACAGTCAGCCATCATATTTTTTTGTTATAGTGCCATTGAATAAAATATTTCTCCTTTCAGTTCCTATCATTTTCTATATCAAACTTATATCGCAACCCTTCTTGAACTAGTTTTATCATCAGGCTGTCATAAAATAGTAAGTAGGGGCTTTAGAAGCGACCGATGTGTTCCATGGAGCCACGTTGCAGTTTCGTATTTTACGAGGGTAACTTATAGGTACGTCTTATTATTATTATGATAGTGTACTCCATACTGCTTCCATTGCCTTATGTTGGCACCTGCATGTCCAGCAAATAACTAGTTTATTTGCACGATTTTGGGCAAATAAATGGTTATATGTACGATTTTGTGCAAAATTTATTTGCACGAAATTAGTACATTATTCCACGAACCATGCGTCTACGCACAACGCACAACGCAATGCAGGTCCTCCTACTGCTACCTTGAAACACCCAAATTGTAGATTTTTTGTAAAAATTAAACTTCTATTTTTAACTTAAGGAAGAATATAACATTTTTTTACATTTTATATCGAAAAAATTTTTTGTGTGATGTAGGGATTCCATACGAGTGAACTCACGAGCAGCAGTGTGTACCTAATAAAAGATAGTCGAATTTCAACCAAATTTAAATTTCACGCAATTACGGACCAAACCAAGCTCAAATCCTTATAAATGATAAATAATTTAGACAATGCTACAATTGTGAAAACCGGCTATAAAAGCAATAAAAAATAAATTATTATCGTCAACATTATCCGAATCCACCATTATAGTATCAAACCATGCATTATCAGGATTTACAAAGGGTTTTTTTTGGTCATAATAGTCTCAACAGACTTGTGTTCATAAACTGGTATCTTTTTCAGTACTACTTCAACTACTTCTTCGGCTTACTCCTCACGGCAATACAAAACAGACATGCAATAGTTTGAAATGCTTAAAAAAGCGGCCTTCGTATTTTATGAATCAGGGCTTTTTTATTTTTATTATTTCCTAGAGTCTATATCTTCTGTCAATTGAAAGAACCTGCTGCATAGATAAGAAACTAGGATAAATTCTAGATGATAAGGACCACTTCTTCCAGTTTAGTGATAGTAGTGGAACCCATCCACTGCCAAAGGTTTTAGGGCCCATGCCATCACTGGCAGTCAGTGCACCTACTAAACAATAGCTGAAACTACGGTGTAGGCTTTACTCCCAGGGTTAAAAGGTCAAACGGCAGTCAGTTCCAGGAAAGCAGAATTTGGGTTCCGAAGTATAAACTACGTAACTTGATGACATCTTCCAATTGTCGAATGATTACACTTTAGTCATAAATTTTGACAAAGAACGCCTCCTTCAGCCATCGACATGGACTCCGTATAATCCCTGTCGATTAACCTATAACTTATAGTGTCTAGCTCCACCTACATTAGCCAATGATAAATCTACAGTTCTCGAAACTCCATTTAGTACCGTGTAGCAATTTTATTTCCCGTTTACTACTAGAGTTTATTGGTGTACGCGGAAAAGGGTGTAATTGGGTATATATATACACAAGAATGGGCATGAAAAATATTATTTCATTGTATCTACTGGAGCATTTTGGATCGTGCTTTATTGGGCGTAATTATTGTACGATGTTTTTGTACGACTTGAGCGTATAAGTTGTAAATGATAACCGAGGTTCTTTTTTTAAAGACAATACTATTATTTTCTGTTACTAGTACAACTGAAATCACTAGTATTGTCGTTAAACCCTCGAGCTAAGCTTTAACAAAATCGTACATAATCGATTCTGATTGGATCAGGAATAGGCTCACATCGATAGTGTAATGGCCAGGATTTGAATCCGGGATCTCTCGATCTTAAAGTCGACCCTTTAACCACTAAGCTACTCATACTACCAATACTAAAGTTACTTGGACCTTGTCAGGGTCTTCTTTGAGGGGGAAAAAGAATAATGAAAAAAATTAAGTTCTCTAATGCTACCACAATTCTTCCGATGAATGTCTTACTAGTTAGTTATACAACTATTTAGTAATCTGTGGTTATACTTAAATACTATAAGAGTCATCCGAAAACGAAACGTGTACGAAATCAGTCAAGGAAAACAGGATAATGCGACAAAGGAAATAAAGAAGAATTGTGTCTATATCTGCACATCCCATTAGGGGTATGCACACGTAAACTATCAAGTAAGGTTTTCCTTACTCAACTTACTCAGAGAGTCTTCTCCCCGGACATGACCTTGACCAGGTGGAAGTCCCTAAATAGACTTCAAACACAGGTAGGCAGAAGCAGGGAGAATCGACCTAGATGGGGTTCCTCAGATGACGCGGACCTGCAGCTGAGGCGTGGGTGTGGAGTTTATACAGATCATTATCTACTAAAGCCTGCCCACCTGCTGCATGCCGTGTACACCTCCGAGAACGGCAACTGGGAAAATAGAGTTTGAGAATAGAAGCGCCATCGATTCGACAGATGAAGAAAACTCCACAGTGTCTTCGATATCAAACCGATTGTGATATGACTGTTGAGTACTTGAGTACTTCATCATAAAGGTGTAGTGAAGTGCCAACCAATCCTAGAAGACTTTGACCTTGCGACGATGTTCTTTGAGTAGAAAATGCCGCATCTTCACAAGCACTCTAGTGTCGGACTGAATAAAACGTTGATTCCTAATTCAATAAAGTTATCAAACAGCCCAAAATGCTGGTTAGATTTGTTCAATTGCTTGTAATAAATGTGAAAATACATTAAACATCGTTCTCGCAAATAGTTTTCTCATAACAAACCTGATACATTCACATTTTTATACATTTGTCGGCAGAAATCACGGGTATTTCTCGTAGATATACAAGCGAGATTTTCCTTTTCGGTACAGTGTTTTATTTATATCGTTTTGTACATGTTTGAATGTTCTTTGAGAATAAAACAGCAGTTGAGTTTTTATGAAAAGTACTTGGAAATTGATCTTTCTGTAATACTTTTACTGTAATTTATAGTTAAGACAATCATTTTTTTAAGAATTATGCTGCTGATGAGTCGGATTTGACTTCCAGAGGTTGAGAAATGGAATGCCACTCAAAATTAACAATTTCAGTAAGTAGTTTAAAAAAAAAACGTGTTGCTAGCAGGCTTTTGAACAAAAAATAAATATTATTCGATCTACAAATCTTTTTTTATACCACTATACACGCAGATAAACACACGGTCCACCTGATGGTAAGTGGTCACCGTGGCCTATGGACGTATGCAACACCAGAGGCGTTACACTCGTGCTGTCGATCCTGACGAAACCTTTTAATTGTCTTCTTGAAGAACCCTTTATTGTTATACATTTATATTGCAATAAAAATCTTATACATTATATGAAAATAATATTATTATAAATTTTATAAATATATTATACTGTATTGTAATATAAATCTTATACAAAAACGTAAGTCCACAAAAAAAAATACGAAAAAAAAAACGAACTCGTACGTAACTAAAACAATTTGAAATGCGAACGTCTAAAAATCCATTGCGCAAAAAGTACCTCGTAAGATTCCAAATCGAATAACTACAACATCCCTGTATGGGAATATATATCCCCATCATCCTCGTTAATAAAATAAAAGGGATTTTAGGGTAAAGGACCCTTCGAGATTCTTTTATAAGGGCAGATTAGCGCGCGTGAATTGTTGACGTCTTCTGTGGAAATAGCTTTTATTTTCATGGGGATTTTTTTTGCACGGTACATTTTTCTATGGGGTAGGGAATTTCCAATTTGTCTGACAAATGCAGTTTGCGATATTTAATTGACTTCGTTTAGACATTTTGTAGTGCCCCGTCGAGCACACGCGCTGATAGAAAATGTACTTGACTTATAGATTGGTAAATCGTTCGGTATTTTTCTATGAGAGTAGTTTTTGTATTACTAAGGTTAGGATCTTGGGTATTTGACCAATAAAATAAGTATTTTAGTAAGTGGGCATAATAAGGGGATTTAAAGTTTGAATTTTAGTCGCCCGACTATTTGAAGTAAACTTGATTTTTTATACCAATTGGGTGGCAGACAAGCACACGGCCAATCTTAATGTTTACAGTTAACTTCTTTGACATTTTTTATACCTCATAGGTTGCAGACAAGCACATGACCCACCTGACGGAAAGTGATTACCTTGACCTATGCATGAGTGCAACACTATGGAGTCACACTCGTGCTGCCATTAATTATTGATAATAACTTTTACCATCATCATCATGAAAAAGACGTTGTGTCCTGATTGCATCCGAGGCCTTCATTGAATTTAAAATAAAAATGATTAAATTGAACTTATAAATATTAACTCACTACCTCTGATACCCAATACTTGACGATGTGCAGAAGAAAAGCCGGAAGGTGGATTCCAGCACTCAAAGACCTAGCGCAATAATTATGATAATAATTACGCAAGAGTATTAAATCACTCCAAAATAGTTTATGACACATCATGACCTAAGAGTGATTTGTCATTATTCAAGGTCAAAAGGAATTTAAACTTCAGTGGTGTAAACTAAAAATAAATGTAACAAAAAAGAAGTCGATATCTGGCCCCTAAAATTGTAAGAAATTAACTAAAATTTTATATTTTTTACCACAGATAATAGTGCTAGCGTACTTTTACATATGTTTTGTAATTAATATTCTGGTCGTAAACTATAATTAGTTTTATCAATAAACTATATTACCTCTTATTACCTCTTAAATCTTATCGTTATTTCCCTGACTATTGTTGATTATCACTATAACAGTAATTTTTTTCCAGGAAATTACATTTTGTTATGCGTTTTTCTGTACACCTTGTGCGTGACGATATAATCTAAATTACTAATGTAATTTGTTACATTGGACGACACAAAATTTTGGTAGTTTCTTAGTTTTGCTCTCTTTCATACCAAAATAATATCTACTATTGCGTCTTTCATGTACGAAAATCGTCGGATAGTGATGTTTTTCATTATTAATTTTCATGCGATATTTATGATAAATCTAAGAAAATTACAATAAAACGTAGTCACATAATTTTTATTTAAAAATTAACTAATTATTTTATCCTACATTTTCAAAATAATTCACAAAACCCGCCCACTGTTCGTAAACTCTATTATGTTAAATCTTAAATGATATTGAAGTATTCTGTTATTATTATGGTTTGTTAAACCTTATTTATTTAATCAAACAATAAGAAAAGTACTAATTTTCTCATAGTAATTAATGGTTTCTCTTAGTTATTAATAATTTTTCTTGAACGGAAGGTAATGAGTATTTCAAATTATACTTGATTAATAAGTTACCCAGAATTATAAAAAAAAATATGTCGTTTCTTCTTTCTTAATTACCCAGCTAATAACATACTATGCACGACTAACTACGTACAAAATGTTGTAGCGTAATATCGTTTGTGTAAATTAAGGCAATTTATGACCAACGTAATTAATACCACTTAATTACGCGTATCGTACAAATCGTTTAATTACAATCACGGATTTCGTTGTTCCAAATTATTAATTGATATCACTGTAAAGTTAATCAAACGAAAACTTTCAAACAACATTATATAATTTACCGGTAAATTTAAAACTTTCATGAAAACTTTTCTCTGAAATTAATCACTTAAAGTAAACTTACCTTAATAAACTTCATCCAAATTATTCATACAGTAATCACACACACAATATTTTTTAAACAAATAAATATAATACGCAAACTCGCGAGCCTGATTCCACGAAATTCCCGACGCGACTGCCCCGCAGCGGGTCTTTTGCAGAACTGTCCGTTGTAGGAGCTTGTAGGTGGGACGCGAAACATGCAACATTTTACCCCCATGTATCGACGATCTCTTCTGTCAGTGGCGCCATCTGGTGCTCCAAAACTTATGCATTAACAAGCTAAGAGTAGAAAAAGTTTGGATATTAAACCGGTAATGCGACTATAAATGTTTTAATGGTATAATTGTGAAGTTTTTGAAGAATAATTGCTGTTGGAAATCAGTATTTCATAGGCAGTTGGAGTTTTGTATTAGAGTAATTATGTTTTTTTTTCTTCAGTAAACTAAATCACGTACAACTTACTGTGGTTCTACGACGGATGAAAACCAAATATGTTTTTTTTTTAATATATAACAGGTTTTAAATAATATTATGCAATCTATCGAATGAAAACTATTAAATTTTCATTCATCCTAGCGTTAATCCAAGTTGCATCTGAAGCTTTCACCTTGGAGTCTGGGGTTCGATTTTTCCAGTCTAACTGCGAGTTTGGCTGAATTGCGATATACTACTGTGCCATCTGACCTCCGCAACCTAATTGTGAAAATTAACCCAATTATAGAGTCGTATTAATTACTCTACTCTAATTATTCAGAATTTTGTTTACTATCTCCTGTAATGGAAGGCTATCGAAATGTGAAACCTTTTTTATTTCGCTGCCCGCCTGCTAACGAAGGCTGTATTTGCTTTCCTTGTTAATTTTCCCTTATTTACGATTTTGTGAATACTAAAGCGGGTTTTACTAATGATAGCAACTAAGAGCAATTTGAAAAAACTATACTGATGATACTAACTTTACGTATACCATGATAGCGTTAGTTAATTAATTAAATTAATTATATTTAAAAAAAGAATATTAGCAATCGAAATAACTAATATTCCCTATAACCCCTCCAGCTAAGCTATATTGCTTGTGTTAGGAGTGGGTTCACGTTGGTAGTGTAATGGCCAGGATTCGAACCCGGGACCTCTCGATCGTAAGGCCGACTCCTTAACCACTAAGCTAACATTAACATTAAAATTATTTTATATACTGATGATGTTTAGTAATTTATTGATATTTTGACTGATGAACGCCTGAAATAATTATGTAAATAAACTTTGGATCTTTTTCTTATTTGAAAGTCACTAATATATATTTGTGACCATCCTTTTCTTCATGCAAAAATCTCCTTGAATATCACCGAGCGGAGGCAGTTATATTGGACTCGAACCGAAAACCGCACGTCGACTCGAATCTTCAGATGCCGGGGAGTAAGGTTGTCCATATCCCTCGAAACCCGACTAACCCAAACCCATCTCCGATTTCGAGAAACCGAAAATATTCGTGTTAATATTAATAATAGGGCCGTTTAACATCAGACAGATATATACAGCCCAGACTCAGCCTATACATGGCGAGTCAACAATAGTAACGGCAATAAAACGGCAATAGGCTCACCCCCTTTTTTTTTTTTTTTTTATCGTGCGCAAAATCCCCACGGATACCTCCCCCACCGTAGCCGGAGGAGGAGGTTATGTCGGACTCGAACCGACTAAAACGCACGCCGTCTGTGGGCCGTCAGTTGCCGGAGGTGAGATTGTCGTAGCCATATCCCTCGCACCCCGGCCGACCCAGGACCATATCTCTCGATCTGGCCCTCTTCCGGTGAGGGGACCACAGAGTCCCCAACCCGCCCCCGGGTATGGGGAGGCACGCAATGCGTGCCGCCGCCGCGGCCTGCTTCTGCTAGGGTGACAGGTGGCTCTACCCGTCACCCCCAGGCCCGCAGTAGGCTCACCCCCTATTGCGTGAGAACTAATACAATGATTGGTGAAATGTGGGTGCTAATTCACCTCTGCCTATCCCTCCGGGGATAAAGGCATGATTATGTACATTATTGATAACACACTTGTACTTTTCCACAATATTTATTGTTCTCCTAACCGGTTTCACCTCACGGCATTCTCAAAGGATTACATTGATGATCATCAAGAATAACTTCCACCAAGTGCCATCAATCAACAGTATAAATAGCATGATTATGTATGTAATATTAATAACTTTTTGTTGTAAACATTTCAGCTTTTTATCATAGTGCTTGTTAGAATCACTAAAACAAAAAAGCTTAATTCACATTGTCTATTTATAGATAAAAATTATTAATTTACCTACTCCTGCTAGACATTTGGAATTACTTGGCTACATTTGAGCTGTAGTAAAAAGTCAAACTAAAGAAAATTTCATAAACAGCTGGGTGAAGAAAGGCTTAGTGAGAAATGGCACCCTATTTTAGGTATACTTTATGTATTTTCTTTGAAGTGAAATAGTGTTATCTAATAAAATATATGAATAAGATTATTTGAATGACCTAATTATTATGTAAGGCATATCAGTCGGGGGTCAGTCGGGGATGACTTCACATTATAAACAATGACCAAATTCACAGGCGATGTGGAACCTCTCAGTCTCAGGAGAGACTTTGCTTCACTGTGTGTATTTTACCGCCTATACAATGGTTTGTGCTCAGATGAATTGTTTGACATGATGCCCACAGCTACATTCTATCATCGCACTTCTCGTCATAGGCGGGGAGTTCATCCTCACACATTGCGACCGGAAGCGGTGCGCACTGTGCGGTATGAAAGGAACTTCATCCCACGCACACTCAAGCTGTGGAATGAACTCCCCGCGATGGTTTTCCCAAGCGACTACAATATAGGGTTCTTCAAGAAGGGCATTAGAAGGTTTCTTCAGGGTCGGCAGCACGAGTGTGACGCCCCTGGTGTTGCATACGTCCATAGGCCACGGTAACCACTTTCCATCAGGTGGGCCGTGTGCTTGTCTGCCACCTAAGTGGTATAAAAAAAAAATAGTAAGATATTGAGAAAAGGGCAGGTCAGAAGCACTCGAAACCGTCAAGCTTGCATTAAAGGTACATAGTAGACAGGAGTGAAGGTAGACAGTAGAGAAAGCTCGTAAAGTATATAAGGATAGATTCAAGTGGCGGGCTGTTGTCTCTGCCTTCCCCAGAGGGAAATGGGCGGGAGCGTATGTATATACATTTATAGCATAATGCTGCCAGAGATGTACTATGCTACGTTGCTACATTGATCCCCATAGCATAGCACTGGTGGAATGAGGTTCCGATAAGCTATGTAAGATGTGTTCTACGGATGGAGAATAGATTCGAATTTTGAATATTTTTAGAAAGTTTCGTAGCACACACTCGCTGTTCTACATAGCGTAGCACTTCATAACTTTCTTTTACATCTTCGTAGCTCAGCTGTGTAGCATCGCCGGTGGAAGAGTAGCCTAAGATTTTGAAATATTTTCGAAGAAACCTCACACTCCATATCTCCACAAAAACATTTCATACACACACACACTCACCTCTAAATTCATACAAAGTGAAATTTTGAAATTCTTGAACTGAACAGCTGAACACTAATACACTAAAAACTATTCCACAGTCTCACACAAGATGAACGTGTTCTTCTCACAGCTGATGAGTTGCAACGATACAAATTAAATTTAGTTAGCACGTAAGGCTGAGTTCGGAACTGCGCTTCGCAATGAATTGTATTAAACTTTCAGTCTAACATTTACTCATTACACTTAACCTTCGTTAGTTGTGAGTTAGGTAGTTGTGGAATTGGTTTAGACTTGGTCTTTATGAGATTGGATAAAAGGTTTTTTGGATACTAATGAGGAAAAATGTATCCCTTCTTCAATCTGCTAGTAAGCTGTGGTTATCATCAGCATAACAGCAATGTCTTTACCTCAAATCCCGGAAACCATCTTCCAGCTTTTCCTGTTTTTTCCTTCCCTTCTGTTCCAGCTTTTTCGGCTTTTTCCTCCCCTACTTTGCACGGTCTTGGGCATTCCTGGCAATAAGAAAATTGACACGCATATCATCTTTTACGACGTCAAGCCGGCATTTAGTAAGAGTTTACTATATTGACTCCAGTCCCGGCCCAAAAACGACGGGGCTCCCGATATGACTACGCTTAAAGCACAACAATACAAAACCTACACCCTAAACCCACATCTGGGTCGCAAATCCCAGTCGCCGTCACGGTGTTCCTCTCTGTATCACGCTATGGACCCGGCGACCGCACGGTGAATCCATGGAGTGCTGAGAATCGGATCTCTATAGGTTTACTTTTCAAAGGTATTTTTTGTGCCGGGGTTTATAAAATTTTTAATTTTGTTTAAATTAATATTCTAGGACATTCTACATAAGGCTATCTAGAACCAAAGTAAGCACAGTTCAACTAGCTTGTGTTATGGATACTAGATATTATATAAAAATAAATACATAAAAAAATACGTCTCCATGAAGATGATGAGAATCTAATTGAACTGACATAGAGACACCCAGACCAATGCAAATAGACATATTCATTCATACAAATATTTGTGGTGAGCAACTGGACTCGCAACCGCATTTAATTAAAGTAAAAGTCAAATTCAAAGTCAAATTTAAAATTTATTTTATAAATCATAGCAGTTGCAAAGTATCCAAAATTATTAAAAAAAAAACCCGGCTGAGCTGTCTAAAAGATCGAAACAAACTTGAATGCAGGCGGTACCCTTATGAAGGGGAATATTGCGAGTAACCTAGATACCTAAATACGCCGGGTATTAAAATTTACGCAGGGTATTATAACTGAAATTCACCTTTACATACGTCGTAAAGCGCAGCTGGAGTCATCTACCCAAAACATCTAGTTGTTTAAAAATTTCATTCAGAAATATTTCCGTGCCGTGTAGAAAAATTCCTATGCCGTCAGCGCAGAAGACAAAGCAGTACAAGTTTTGGTTTTCCCACTAACAGTACAAATAAAAAAAAAGACTGCTTAATGTCATTTAAAAAATAAATGATATTATATTAGAGAGTGAAACTTGATAACTAATCCATTGCTGCGAACCCTCAAACCGAATCCACAAAATTGCAATAGTAAGCCTAACCCCGATTCTATGCAAAGGGCACAGCGATGGAACACAACAGCATTTAGTCAGTTCGATTACGACCCGCCTTGTCGTAAAAGTTGGTACGACAATGTAGTATACCACAAGTAAACAAGCCTATTATATATATTGCCTCACCGCTTCGGTTCAAGTGAATAGGCATCTCTTATATATCTGTGGTAGGTATGTATGATGTGGCCTTCATCGTCTGCCGTGATTTGAATTACTTATATGACTGAAGACACGTGTCTAGTGCGAATTTGTGCGTAGTACACTTTTTTGCGTAGGAGTAAATTGATATCACGCTGTTCTTCAAATCGCTCGTAATGTTTTGGTTTGCTACGCATTTTCATTATAATCTTTATTTATTTACTAGCTTTTGCCCGCAGCTACGCGTGCGTGGATGTCGGTTATCGCGACCAAACATATCCTATGTCCTTTCCCAAGGTTTAATTTATCTCTGTGCCAAATTTCATCAAAATCAGTTCAGTAGTTTAGGCGTGAAAGCGTAACAGAAAGACAGTTCGGAGGATATTGATTTATTTCATTTAACTTTTATGCACACACACACGTTACATAGATAGATGGTGGAAAAATTAAGTACAGGAGTACATCTTCATCTTCTTCTAAAGCACAATGTATGCAGTGACCCACTGACCCACGGGGGTGGACTGACTTAAACCGCATACTGTCTTCATCAATATGCAATTATGCCGATTATCATAAATTAAAGAGTTTTCTATAAATAAAAATCTTAAGAAGAAACGTGATTGCTTTGTCGATTCCATGTCATAAAATATGTCGGTTCCGTGTCATCATCATACGTCATCTTTGGTACGTTTCCGGGGTTGTGAAAATGAAACTTTTAATGGTAGGTTAGCTGAACCTTGATAACTCAGTTCGTAATGTAAAAAGTATCGCAAGTAGTAAATATTTGTCTGATTGCTTATCATTTAGTGAGCATAAAATATTATACCTAAAACAACAAAATTTTACGACACCATAGCATAAGAATATACATAAATTACGCTGAAAAACTTCATAGCCTGAAGCGTAGTTTGCACTAAAGTATGCAATAACTAAAAAAAGTATTACTATGTTCTCCTTAGTTATTCATATTTGAGCAGATTAAAAGCAGATTGAATAGCCCAAAAAGCTACTTTTAGGCTCAAGAAATTTATGATACCGGGTTCGGATCCTGGTCATTACAACTACCGTCGCTAACACAAGCAATTTAGCTTAACTGAAATACTAGTAATTTCTATCTTTTTTTTTTTTTAATACCACTTAGGTGCCAGACAAGCACACGGCCCACCTGATGGAAAGTGGTTACCGTGACCTATGGACGTATGCAACACCAGGGGCGTCACACTAGAAGTTTTAAAAATAATCATACTAATATCTGAAATCAGAAAGGCTACACCGCCAGCGAGTGATCATGGCGCCACTCAATCACTATATCCTTCATTTCATTGTAAATTATGGAATTCGTTTTCAAAAAGTATGATTAAACTCTATCCATGTATTCCTTATCCGCATGCCTTATCTTATACAAAAACTTTTACCTCCACCTGTGCGCATTCAGCTTTAATCTGGATTTCAAAACACACCTGGTCAGCTATTTGGCAGCATTAGCAAAGATAGTGTAGAGTTGCAGTAGTACTTTAGCTTAAAAAAATAACAAGAGGGTAACGTCCTTGCTCTTTGCAGGCACCTGGGTCGCATTAGCGGTTTTCACGAGGTCCTAGGTTCAAATCTTAGCCATTGCACTACCAACGTTAATCCAGTCCTAACACAAGCAATTCAGTTTTTGATTACCTACTAGTAACTTCGTGTACCAATATTTTTTTATCAAAAAAAGCAAATGAAAATTCCTGGAACCGATGCCGTGATGAAATATCTGGAATTGCGAATATATTTAACAAGCCAAGTACTACTAGACACTACTGTTAGAAACACGGCTACCTAATTTAAAAAAGTAAACATAATAATATTCCATACCAAAATACTAAGGCTTACAATTCTAATTTCCAGATATACTTTACAAATCTAACCGAATAATAGTACATTATGGTACAAGTAATCATCATGCTCACACGTGCCATACGACGTTTTACAACACACTTGCGAATAAAATAATACTACAAATACTAAATAAACAATACTACAAATTAATTCGTTTTCCTATGCGCGCGTATTTAACAATGGCGGTCGACCATATTTAAAAAAAAATGAGGTTTGAACTTAACTTTTTTTTACTCTGTTTTTTTTTGTACTTAGAGAAAAAAAAAGTTAAATTTGAGCGAAAATTTTGTTTATTACACAAGTATTACAAGTTGAAATTATTTATTTAAATACGAAAATGCATCAAATGACCATACAATAGGCGTATTAATTTATTCGTACTATTAAACACGTTATTTTTTGTATCAAATCTTTTTTAAGAACATAGACAATTATAGACACTTCCTATAAAATTAAAAAAAGAATCTATAACTCACTTTTGTGAATAATAGTAATGAAAAAGTCACAGTTTTATAATAGGTGTCATTCCGTGCTTAATTGCGGTAAAATAATATCACTGTTATGAGCAGGTGTGTTGTAAAAATATTTATCTCAGTAAATCACACCTAACAATATTTTTACTCCTCTACATTCCACCGTATACTAGACCTAAAAACCTTGTTTTTTCTAAGTCCTGCGGTTCAATAGACAATTACTTTTAAACACTCGTAAAGAAGCTATATCTTCGTTATAGTCCTCTAGGGTGGCATTCTTATACGTCCAAAGGGCTAAGGGTGGTTTGTACCGTCCCCTAACGACCTTTGTAGAAGCCTCATTAATTAATTCCTTGGCCAATCCTGATAAATAGCGGTAGTTATATACATGTAAGTGTACATAAATGATGATTGTAGTAAATGTTATGTTACTTGGAGTTTGTAATATGTGTGTAGAACTTTTAATGCGTACACTGTACAAGTGTACATGGTTTTATTTGCTCGTGACATATATCTTAGACCGAAAATGTGCTCCAAATGTGCTCTATACGCGAAATACATATTTCTTGGGTGTCATTTGAGTATAGCACGAGGTGCTACAGTGCGGTGAACGGTCTTATTCGTTTCAGTCTCCATACTATATTATGTGTACAAGACCGAGAATAGCGTATTAGGCCTGATCCTGTGGCGATGTTTGGATGTTTTTTTTTATATAATCAAGCCAACACTAACGGCTGAACGGATCTGGTTAAAATTTAATGCAGGAATAGATCATACTCTGGGATACCACATAGACTAAATTCTTCTTCAATATTATTTTTATGCATGAATATGGGTATTTGTGTTGGTCTGGTCGCGCCTCGGAGAGCATGTTAAGACGTCGGTTCTGGTTGCCATACTAACATCTACGGCAGTCGTTAAGGGTACTTGGAGCCCTAAAAAGTCTAGATGCAATGCTTCGATATCGCCCAATATCGTTATTGGGTTGTGGAGGTCAGATGACAGTCACTTCACGAAAAAAATTGAAGTCAAGCCACATCCGCAGTTAGTAAAACGGACCCCAGACTCCGAGGTGAAAGCTTCGGATAGGACTCGGATTACCGCTAGGAAAGGCTAGGATAGACTACATCATATTCTGGGAATAGGTTCTCATGGGTTACGGGAACGTTATCAAAACTCCACGCAGACAGAACTTATGGGTATTAGCTAGTATAGAAGTAATTTAAAGGTTCATTATCTATTTGCTCTCACATATTTTTCTAACCATTTCAAGCCAGCGATTGCTTCAAAAAATATCGTATTTCCTGGTTGAAAGCCTCTTCATTCAGCCTTTAGAAATCAGGGGATGGGTGAACGTACCTATCCTTTTCTTTTCAATACACGACAACGTTTTCGGCATGAACAATTTTTTTTATATTTTTGCAAAACCAGCAATCAGTAATCAAGTATTCGTTCAATCATAATCCCGGCCGTCGATACGCTTTTCTAAAATATTCATAAAATTTTGCATAATCTGTATACACAAGTCGGTTTGGAAGAAAACTTTTGGTTTCTTCAGTATTGCTTGGATTTAAGAATTTTGGATTGTCCTTCATACATTATCTCACTTTAATTTTTTTTTTGTAATCTTGCGTTTGTAGATTCCGATTGAAGAAGCTGATGGTGTTGGTGCATGTAAGTATGTAATATTAGTTCAAACGTCACTCAGTGGATGAAGTCTACCTGATAATTGAGAGCTTCCAGGATCGAATCCTGACTATAACAGTTTAAACGTGAAGCTACTCCTAAATTAATTATTTAAGCTTATCTAGAGGAGTTATGGGGAATACAACAGGTATTGATGGAAACATGTTTTCTGTGCCAAAAAGGTGAAAAAGGCGAGTGAGAGAAGTAGAAAATTTACTAACTAAAAGACAGAAACGAAAATCATATCTATTCTATTATTTTGTATTCTATATGATTCCATCAATAAACAGAGTTCAGTACTAAACCAAATAGGCCGTATAATTCCACGAATTCCAATTACCTTATTCCAATAAACTTTATTGCTTTGCATATACGATCATTTCACTAATTAGGAATTATTTAAGCCTAATTGGTTCCATCATTCAGCGATAGAAAATACGAGGAACGTTGACATGATACGAAATGTCCAATAATTTCATTGTCTATCGTGTTTGAAATCATCGAGTATTTACAGCAAATCAATCATATGTGTATACTAGCTGATGACTGTGGCTCCGCCCGTTTGGAAGTCAGTTATTGCGACTTTTGGTCATATATGGTCATATCTCCGATTCTGTTCAACCGATTGCGATCAAACATTACATTAATTTTATGTGCATTTTAACCGCATCATATCGTATTTTATAACAGAATGACGAATGTATGGGATTTAACGTTTGTTACATGCGTTGTTGGCTGTCATAATATGACAGTTAGCGCAAAAAATACTGACCCCTATGACGTATATGACATAATTATTATGTCATACATCAAATCTCATACATTCGACATTCTATGCCAATTACTATTTGTTCAAAAGTAATATAAGGTACTTTTTATGTGTAATCAAGATGGGGGGGGGATACTACTTAGTGATAAATATACCTTCTCCAACATTATAAATCTTTGCTCACCTAAAAAGGGAACCACAGGATTGTGTCTTTTAAAACGAAACGCAATGATTTTACGTAGCAATTCTAAACGAATTGAAAAAAAAGGGATTATTTTTGCAAAGATATACATTTGTTTACATTACTGAGGTGGTTCCCGATTTATTTTATAGATTTAGGATAAATATAATTTACGTGTACGGCTCTATTTGGGTCCCTTTTCATGTTTATGCAATGTTCTCTATTGAAGGCCTTCATGTATGGTATTCGACTATTTCGATACTGTAACGAGACAGAACGTCACATGTCTTTATAAGTAATAAATCGATTTCTAAGAGATGGCGCTGTTATCAATAATAAAATTAATATTTAGAATTAAATAACGAGGATTTGTTGCAATACGATTCATGAAATAATCTGTTTTAAAGGAAAAGCTAATAAATGAAATTAGATTGTTGATAAATGTAATGAAAGAAAGGTTTTTCATATTGCATCGTCATAATGACTAGTCTAAGTAATAATTCGGGTTTCTGGTAGATGGCACTGTTCTCAACAAATTATGATAATTTTAAATTGTTTTTTTAATATTGGATAAATATTCTAATAATAAGGAATACTAATTTAATTAAATGTTTTAAATTGGTTATAGTAAATAGGTTGTACAAAAGGGTTTTTATTATTAAATAATATTATAAAGAAAAAAAAGAAGGAAAGAAATAGTTGGTATTTATTAGGTTGGGAATATTGAGAGATGTTTAGATAGTTTCCGGTTTGGAAGTTATTTATAATGGTAAATAAATAGAATGAATTACAAAAAAGTGAATTGAAGTAAAGAGAAGGAAAGTTAATTCAGTTAGGCATTTTAAATTGTATAAAGTGAATATTTCTCACAGGGAGTTAATATTAATAATTTAAAAAAAATATATTTATTAAGTTGCGAGCATTGGGAAGCAGTACTGGATTGGTCTAGAAATATTGCGGGGTTTGTAGGAATTAAAAAGAGGATTTAGAAGACGCTGATTGGTGCAAAGGAGACTCCCGCCGAATTAGACCGCGAAAATAGTGAGAAAGTTGGGATTTGGCGCGATCCTCGTTCATTCTCTTTTGAGACAGCAAGCGTGGGTAACTGGTGGGCGGGTTACCAAGCAAGATTTTGGAAAATTTGTGGTAAACTAGTGAAACTTTGCTTTGTGAATTGATTGAAACGATTTTTATATTGAAATTCGTGTTAATTCATTATAATTGATAAAATCGCGTTGCATTTGTGTAAAATCATGATTCTTTAGTGAAATTTTAGCTCGAACAATGGTTGAAATGTCGCGTTAACAGCATTTTGTTGGAATGGTAGCAAGACTCCTTTCCTGGTGACGCTGATTATCTCCGATATGAAGCGTAGTTCGTTCGAGTGAGTCTGCTCAACGGCCATTCCTATCGTGAAATGTTGTTTTAGGAGTTCGAATGGGGATAGTAGGTATAAAAGGTTAGGCTAGGGCTAGGAGGTTGAGGCCATAGGAATAGCTAGGGAATCCCAATAGGTAAGTCTGTCGATGTGACAGCCACGAGTGGAGACCTGACGGTGTTAACTAAGCTCGTGACCACTTTTAGCTAGTTTGCTGATAATCCAAAATGGCGGGACAGCTTTCGACTTTACCTGAGTTTCAGGGTCGAAAAAGCCATCTGAGTGTTGATACCCAATAGTTTGACCTAGTCACATTTATTGAAGTCAACAGCTCAGTCTTATATAATTATATATTTATTTATGCACACAATACATATGTAGGGTCGTCATGAGGCAACATCCCAGGCTACGGTCGTTGTTCTTGTGACAAAACACGGGTCTTAGGTACGTCAAAATCAGGCTTGACTCACCTGTAATCTTTATTAAAATAGTTAGGGACATAACACACCACACAATTAGTCTAAATGGGTATAATTTGTTCAAACACAGGGAATAGACTTATAGGTAGGTGTAGGTACACTTGATAAACCGGGATTAGGAATAAACTAACTTTTAAGCGTAATTACGTCTGTTATGGAATCTAATAACCGTCATGGTTTGTTGTAGGAAAGGGCTATAATTATTATGTAAAGTTCAGTGTTAGACCAATATGATACGGTGATATAAGAAGTTACGAGTGTGTGTGGCTTTGTGTTTGAATCTGACTTTAACTCAATGATACAGTCATGAATTCCCTCAAGGTCAGTTCGAATTATTGATAAAGTAATATTTCAGAATTTTTACTGTTATACTCTTTAATTCAATACAGAAACTATTCAAACAACCGAGCTAATAGTTGATACAAATATTATTAATTTCAAACTCCTTGACAAAAGATAATAATAATAATAATTTATTTATTTCATAAGCCATACATTAATAATAATAACGAATACATAATACTTTAGTGAAATATTTTGGCTGTTTAGTTTGTACTAATTTTTATATTTCTGACACCTAAACTAGGCCAGGGCCTGTATCTTAGGCATCAGCATTATACTACAAGAAGGCAAAAAATTAAATTAATCAAAACAGTCAAAAACAATCAGAATTATTAAATTAAAATAATCAAAATAATCAAATAATCAAAATAATCAAAATAATCAAAATAATCAAAATAATCAAAATAATCAAAATAATCAAAATAATCAAAATAATTAAAATAATCAAAATAATCAAAATAATCAAAATAATTAAAATAATCAAAATAATCAAAATAATCAAAATAATCAAGATAATCAAAATAATCAAAATAAACAAGATAATCAAAATAATCAAAATATCAAATAATCAAAAATAATCAAAATAAATAAAATAAAATAATCAAAAATAATCAAAATAAATAAAATAAAATAATCAAAAATAATCAGAATAATCGAAATAATCTAAATCATCAAAAATAATTAAAATAATCAAAATAATCAAAGTAATCACAATAATCAAAATAATCAAAATAATCAAAATAATCAAAATAATCAAAATAATCAAAATAATCAAAATAATCAAATAATCAAAATAATCAAAATAATCAAAATAATCAAAATAATCAAAATAATCAAAATAATCAAAATAATCAAAATAATCAAAACAATCAATATAATAAAATAATCATAATAGGTAGTCAATATATAATAAAAATAATCATAATAATGTCTAACTTGGTCTATTTAGTAGCAGTTCTGTATCCTCATATGAGAGTCCCTGCAGATACTCGAAGATTTTCTGTTTGCAAAGTGCTGTCGCGAGTGTATATATGTTCAAAATACGATTAATCTTGTTGTAAAGAAATGGGCCCAAGAAGTCAATAAACCTAGTGTAGAAATTAGTCCTAAATTTATTTAGGCGCTCACAGACCGCATATCTTCTTCTCTTGTTAAAATTTTGTGGATCAAATGTAAGCTGCTTATGCTGTAAGATAATTACATTTTGGAAGAACAGCTGCCTCACCGTTAATACCCCCCACATTTTATAAAGTTGTGAGGTGGAGAAGAGTCTCCTTTTGAAAGCACTAACTTTTAATATAGCGCGTTGAGCAACTTCAATAGGCTTCAATATGGTACTCCAATATGGACTCCACACTATCAAGTTCATATTGATAATATTGAAAGAGTACAAAGAAGGTGTTTACGAATTTTATGTTACCGTCAACACCTGGGGCGTGCCCTCGTAGGCTACGAGGCTCGCTTAGTTAAATTTAATATGCAGAAGCTGGCGATGCGTAGGCTGTATTTTGATTTTATTTATATTTATAAAATAATTCACTCTATACTAGATGTACCTAACTTGCTTGCTCAAATAACTTTTAATATCAAATACAGTGCTCGTAGATCCAATAGTACAGGACTTTTTGCCTTACAAGTGTATCGAAACAATACATCTTTTTACAATCCTTTGGTTAGGATGGCACGTCAGTGCAATGAAATTGTCAAGGATAATCCAGTGTTTGACATATTTTTACCAAAATTGGCTTTATTTATTAAGAACATTAATAATATCCTCTCAATTAAAGAATCAACAGTTTTTAAGCATTAATATTGTAAATGGGCTTCCGCTTGAAGTATCTGCCGTTTTCATAGTTTCTTGTCATATCGTATACATAAGCAGCTATATATAAGTACCTAAATTAATGTATAATAATTTAGTATAATAATTAATCATTTTGGTTCATAGATGTATTAAACTCTTTTATTTTCCATGTAAACGCATTTTTGTGGATTGCAACCTAGCTCATACTTTTTATTTTCTATACATACGAACTAGGTATGTAATGTAATGTAATAGTTGTAATCTGTTATGTGTGTAAAATAAATAAATAAATAAATAAAATAAAATACAGTTTTATAGGCACCGCCCCATGAAGAAATACAATACTGTATAAGCGATTGGCAAAGTGCGAAATAAACCTGCTTCATTACCTTCGGTTCCGCAATATATCGAAGGTGTTTGAATATATACATCAGCTTACGGACTTTTCCACACAAGGCATACAAATGTTCTTTGAAGTTAAGATTGCAGTCAATTATTACACCAAGATATTTTATGACATGAACCTCATCGAGCGGATTGCAGAGACATTGATCACCCTCCCTGCATTCATGTGGTATAATGGAGTGACTTGTGGGAGAGTTTTGGGCCTGGCGGATCTGGTAAATGATATACTTTGTCTTATCTGTATTTAGGGTTAATTTGTTGTGACGCAGCCATCCCCTGACCACGTTGAAGCCTTTATTGGCAGAATCAAATACATCAGACAGAGTATTTCCGGAAAATGTGAGTGCAGTATCATCAGCGAATGAGATTATTTTACCATAGGGTAGTTTAATACTTGTCAAATCATTTATGTAAACGAGAAATAGAGTAGGCCCTAGGATACTTCCCTGTGGAACTCCATGAATTACCGGAAGTTCGGAACTGATGTAACCATCCACCCTGACTTGTTGAACTCTATCTGACAAGTAGCTCCTAAAAAGATCGAGTTGAGTTCCTCTAATTCCCAGTCGTTCTAACTTTTCCAACAGCGTAGAAACAGAGATCGTATCAAATGCCTTAGCCAAGTCCAAAAATATGGTGAGACATTTCTTTCCCAAATCGAGGTTTTTTGTAATATACTTGATTAGCGTGTTGACCGCGTGCTCAGTTGATTTCCCTGATCGAAAACCGTACTGGTTATCGGAAAGCAAATTGTTCTTCTCCAAGTAATTAACCAATCTCACATTTACGATCCTTTCAAGAATTTTGGACATGGCAGGAAGTACCGATATTGGTCGGTAGTTGTTGACACGACCTCTGTCTCCACCCTTGTAGATCGGTCGAACCTGTGACTTCTTTAAGGATTCGGGGAAGACTCCTACACGGAGAGAGCAATTGAATATATGGGTCAATGGTGGCACTAAGAAGCTTACATACTGTTTTAGGAATTTACTACTGATCCCATCAGAGCCGGAGGCACAGCTTAATTTTAGCCCTAGAATTAGTCTACGCACTTCATCCTCGTCAGTGTCCTCAAGCACAAAAGAATTTAATTGGGTACTTGAAAGTGGCATGTTAGAACTTGTTTTATTTGTTTTCGATTCTTGTTGTTTTGCTAATAATTTACCAACATTGACAAAGTACTCATTCACCTTATTTAGTGAGAGCTGCGGGGATTTATCTAGATTCAAGAGCTCTTTGGGATAACTAGAAACTTTATCAGATCCTGTGACGTTTTTTATTACTTTCCACATTTTTTTCGTATCGTTCTGGGCAGTTTGTAATAGATTTTTTTCGTAATCGTTTTTGACTTTTTTTAGTATAGCGTTACAGTAGTTTCTATAACGCTTGTACGTCACTTGAATTATATGATTTCCAGGTGATAGTCTAGTTTGTTTGTGAAGGTTATCTCTATTTTTCATACATCGCAGCAGCCCTTGCGTCATCCATGGTTTCAAAATTCGTTTACGGCGGGATATTTTTTTTTCACTCGTGTTATTATTAATAGCACTCTGCAGACTACTAGTCAGATAGGAGAGGGAAATTTTAGGGTCAGTATGTTCGTATACAGGCCGAAGGTCAATGTTTAATACATCTCTGTCCAGTCCCTCACTGTCCACCACCGAAATCATCTTCACCGCATCGCGCCGTTTCCCCATCTCAACATCCATACACAATAGAACCGGATAGTGATCCGTTAAAGATGCTTGGGGGATTATGGTGAGAGCAGTAGTTTTTGTCTTTAGAAGGACATGGTCGATGCAAGTACCAGAAACACTTCTTGTTATGAAGGTGTGGGCAGGGAAAAGGCCATGGACGGCAGCAAGGTTTAAATAACGTCCTCCATCAATATCTATTTTAACAGAGTTTATGGCAATATTTATATCACCCATGATGATAATGTTTTCAAACGATGATAGAGTGAGCAGAATTGCATCTAAGGAGGATAGAAAGGGAGATATATTACTATATGAAGGCGATCGGTAAATTGCAACGATTGCGAGTTTTTTTGCAATGGTTGCTACCAGGCAATTTCCATCTAGAAAAGGAGGTTCCTGTATTGTGATGTTAAGGTCTTGTTTATAGTAAATAACTACCCCATCGTTTTGCAATTGATGCCTTGAAGTTGTATTATAGGAGTAGTCATCCAATTGAGGGATAACAGAGGCATCCGAGAGCCAACATTCGGTAAGAATGATTATGTCACAATTAACTTTCAGTCTCGACAGCAAAAGTTTCAGACCTGTTAAATTTCGATTTACACTACGAATATTCTGCGTGAGGATTTGGAGACCCTTGGATGATTTGGGGACAATTTCATAACAATCCTCAACCGTAACCGTCATTGATTCTGAGACAGTCATTGAGTCAAGGTTATCGGAGAATTCATTGATATTACCAAATGATAATTGTACATAAACAGTAAATAAGTCACTGGTTAAAAATAAATAAAAATAAATAAAACATATTAAAGGCACGCAAATCAGAGGAGTTCCACAGATTCAATGCTATTTACTTGCTTGGCTTGTGTTCCATCTGCCTTCCGAACCAGGATACGTCCATCGCGCACCCAGACGTACTTGTATCCTTTATCTCTGGCGGCCTTCCTTGCTGCTGCATGAATCCTCTTGTTTAGGGGTGAGAGATGCTCAGATACAAATATTGGTTTCTTTATTCCACCGTAACCCAAGAGATGAGAGTTCAGCTTGTGATCTGGATGTAGTTTATTATAGTTCATCACGGTAGTTAGAATTTCATTCCGAACCTCAGTAGTATTCAGCTTTACAGTCACAGCGCGTGGATTGCTGTTTTGAGGGTCAGGTTTTCTTACTCGCATTACCGATATAATATCGTGTTCTTTTACTTGGCTTGAGATGGTTCTGCCTAGCTGCATCACAGTGTTTTTTAAATTCTCAGATTTATTTTCAGGTATACCATTGATTTCGATGTTTTGTTGTCGTGTGTGTTGTTCCAGAAGATTAACTCTTATAGATAAATCCGAAACAGTGTTCTTGAGAAGTTCATTTTCTTTTATTATTAGTTTGGTACTATCTTTGTTTTTCTGAAGGTCATTCTTCAGCTGATCGAACTCGTCGCTTATAAACTGAATAGAGGCTTCAAGTTTGCGAACGAGGCTTAAGGCCTCCTTTAGCTCACCAAGTTCCTCAGATATACAGGTGCGTATCTCGTGACGAATGGTTTTCAATAAATCATTGGCTGATGTATTACCTTGATGCACCATAGGAGAGGTATCCATGCGTGGGCGTTTTGAAGTACTCGATGTCCCACAGGAGTCTGTTTGTGATTTATGGACATCCGATTCGGCCCGAACATGCTGAGAACTTCCAAACTCAGACGGACTCTTTGGCGGCGTGCGTTTTACTTGAGGCATGATGCTTATTTTAAATTGTTAGATTCATTTAATTATTGCCTATTAAGTTATCCAATAATCTTATTTATTAATTGGGTCTTAATATTAAGAAATTTCCCTATTTGACTGTTGATTTAATTTCAATGGCAACACTGTAGCTTATAAAGTCTGATTGGTTGTGATTAGATTGTCTCTGGTTGCTTACTAAATAGCATATCATTCGTTCTTTGACAGCACAGCACTACTATTGTCTTTGATACTTTATGAGTCTATGGTTTTTGTTATGGTACAAAGTTCATCTTCGTCGAGAATTTGAAATGGAAATTTTTCTAACGGTCTAAAATTGCTAAAATTCCGTAAATTTCACTTCAAGTATCACTATATTGTAGCAGATTATACCTATGATGCATTTTTATGAATAATTATTGTGGTTTATGACCAGCCACAGCCTCTTTATCACTTTGTAGCACAGTTATATGGTATAGTTCAGGGTTGTTAATATTTGTCCTTATACTTGTTTCACACTTCTGAGAATATTATATACGATTTATTATGCACTTTTACACTACTTTCTTGAGAAATTTGATAGTGTGCACTACATTTACTATATAAATCGAATTTAAAATATATGAACGATGTTTACATTGGCGTAGTGTTGCCAGCCACTTTCCCTAGATGAAAATGAAAAACTGCAAATAGGCACTCTAACATGAAAGGGAATATAAAGGTTACTTATTATTCTCTCAGTTTATTGTATACCTACTTTAATTAGGTTCTACGTTAAAAGATTGTTATATACATCTCTATGATATTTTTTTACACCTCTAGAAGGGGAATATATAAAAGAGAATACTCTTATAATTTTACCTTAAGCCTTTAATTAGGTAAAGGGAATGATATATTGTAATTCCACGCCATTCGAATTGGTGTTTGTCTGTTATGGGTGCCAGATGTCTTGGCCAGGCGGAGTAAGTAAAGCTACCTATTCCAAACCTATAAGAGGCATAGGAACAGTTATTCCTCAGTTGGTGTGAACTGTACTGTCTTGGGCGTGTGTTCATGGGGCCCTAGACCGAGAAACAAATATATCATGTTGTGTACAATCATTGGTAATATATCAATAACTCATATAAGGTATTTGATCCAATGAGATTAATAATTATGACTAAATCACATAAGTGCAGGATTCAATTAGTCTATGTATTGAACTGAATAAACAAATAACATGTTGAAATCATTAGTTGTATAATAACTGAACTATAATTAATTTTAGTAAGAGATTGGGTAGGTATTACTATAAAGGGTTTAATAAATTAGATAATATCAGAATTATTTAGATGGGTAGTCATTATAACAATCATAATTAGTTTCAGTAGTAAATTAAGTAGGTATTCAATTTAACAAGTATAAATATGTCAGGTAATATATTTATAAAAAGTGAGGGTTTCCTTATCTTAGTTAGAGAGTTAACTATTCATGTTTACAAATTAAGTAGTATAATAATTTAAGTAGGCGTTCATTTAACGGAGAATTAGCACACACTCCCCTTTAAAGAGCATAGGGTAACTGCGTACCATGATAAGGCTCCTTTCCCACTACGACGTTCATTGGCCAAATTAATATTAAGTCGTAATAGAATTTATGTGTATCATGATAGAGTTATTTGATAAGTAAGTAGGAATTGAATTGATAGAATTGACATCAAATGTTAGTTAGGAAGTTGAATAGGAATTGTGAGCTTCACATGGGTGTGGGATAAGAGCATGGTAAGAGTGGATAGTAGAGGGTAAGGTAGAAGAAAACGGTCAGGAGTTAAAGAGGGGTACAGGTAGGTAGGATAAGGGGGGGGGGTACAATACGAGTAGTACCTGGTAGACTCAACGCGATATTCACTATGTTTTATGTTGTTTTATGTCTGATATTTTGGCAATGTTGCAAGCACCATGATCGGAAAGAGGAAACCACCTCCACGGCTTCAAGCCCGCCTTTAAGCCAATGTACAGTCGTAATTGGATACATTTTCAAATAATGTATGGATTTCTTGACATAACGTTACACGACACGCGTAGCGTGATCATAATATAGCCTTCCTCGATAAACAGACTTTTCAATCTAATTTTTTTTTTAAGCTATTGCATAGCTTCTATCGCGGGCCTTGAGCGTGGAGACCGAATCCAGAAATTCCGTAACGAAAAAAACCTAACACCCAGAAACTCGCACGAATCGAGCCGAGCTGCTCCGAAGTAGCTCCGCTTAACGTAAGTAATTATAATTGCATAAGTTGATAAAAAATGCTATACAATAGCTTTACCGCGGCAGTCCCCGAGTGCCACACGTCTTTTTTTTTTTTCAATTCAAGCCAGTAGGTAGTTAATGAGATTAGCGCGTTCAACCAAACACATAAACTCTTCAGCTTTATATGTAGATTTCACTCTCACTCTAAGATTAATTTTGGACATTTTTGTTCGTATACCTCGGGACACGTATCTTGGACCTAAATCACGAGACAAACGAAGCCCTGGCGCACGCAGTTTGTTTTGTAATAATCTATGTATGATTGGTGAATTTGAGCTCGTCTACCGCAGTAGCACCCCCTGCTATCCTCAAAATACACCCATGAAACGTGTACGGCGCGTATAGAGCACATTTTGAGCACGTTTTAGGTCCAAGATATGTGTCATGAGCAATATGACTCGTCTTGATTTCACTTTTTGCTGTTACCGCCCACACACTTCAGCGGAAGCGTAATCATGGATTTAGATCCCTTTTAGTTTTATTGCCGCAACCCAAGGGATGAAAATTCCCTTCAATTTTGTTCTAAATTTGCTTTTATAAGCAGACCCAGTGGCTGTTATCACTGTCAGTATTATAGCTAGGTATATAAAGATAGCTAGAAATAATAACATCAAATTGCGAATAATTTAAAGAAACTATGTAGTATAAAAACGACGGCTAGCCGACGACGTTAGATATAATTTTGAAATAAAATTGATATTGATGATACCCAAATGATAATTATATCTTTTTCAATGATCGCACAAATTATTACTCATGGTTATAATGATCACGTGTCAATGACTGCTAAAACAACCTAAACGTTAAGAATAGTGAAGATATGTCAAAATAACAAAATTATACCTATTAAGTAATAATTTCGTTGCAACTTCCCTACTTGCCAGTGCCTTGTGGAATACTTTTTAAGGACTACTAATTACTAGTATTCCCACTAAACCCCTTAGTTAACCTCTCAGTCTCAGGAGAGATTTTGCTTCACTGTGTGTGTTTTACCGCCTATACAATGGTTTGTGCTCAGATGAATTGTTTGACATGATGCCCACAGCTACATTCTATGATCGCACTTCTCGCCATAGGCGGGGAAATCATCCTCATACATTGTGACCGGAAATGGTGCGCACTGTGCGGTATGAAAGGAACTTCATCCCTCGCACACTCAAGCTGTGGAATGAACTCCCCGCGATAATTTTCCCAAGCGACTACAATCCTTCTAATGCCCTTCTTGAAGAACCCCATTCTTCAAGAAGGGCATTAGAAGGTTTCTTCAGGGTCGGCAGCACGATTGTGATGCCCCTGGTGTTGCATACGTCCATAGGCCACGGTAACCACTTTCCATCAGGTGGGCCGTGTGCTTGTCTGCCACCTAAGTGGTATAAATAAGTGGTATAGTATACTCGTAGTAGGTATATTGGCCAGGATTAGAACGCCAGATCTCCCGATTTTTTTTTATATAGGACACGTCAATTTGACTTCGCCTCGCCTGATGGTAAGCTGAAGGCAGTCTCTGAAAAGAGGGTCACCATTACAGACACGTATCATGTTACAATGGTGGCACTCAGCTTGACGGCTTCATCAGATGCTTTTCATCAAGGCCATCTCCGCAACTAACTACCTAATCGATGATGATTAAAAGTGTCTGTTAGTTTTAACCTACTGCTTTGTGAATCTTTCTGTATTAATTTTGATGTTCAGTAGAAGTGGTATTTTGAAAGCTAAATAAATAAAGAAATTTTCAATTCAAAATCTAGCAATATCAAAAATAATAAAAAACATACGGAACAGTCTTTGGAGACTACTAATTGAAGTGAAAACTAAGTAACTTGTGACGCGTTCGGTGCCGGGCCAAATGTTTCTGGTGGCGATGATGCTAGTTCCATGATTTTTATTCACCCAAAGTGAAACCTTCTTTAGGAGCTCGGTGCACCTAAAGAAGGTTTCACTTCAATAATATTTTTATAATAACATAGCTTGTTCCGCTTAAAACAAAAATCCATTTCAACTTGCGTAAAACCGCTCAAAGACTGACATAGTAACATGCTACTAGGTGCATTCATTCGTAAGCTGACGGCGCTGCAGCCAAATCGAAATACGGATATACCCGACAGCGGCTGAGAAACTTATTGTGTGTCTAAGAATATGAAAACCGCCGGGTGAACAGAAATTCTTTTCCTTTGGCTTCGGTATATTGTTTTGCCTTGGCTGCTTCGTTGATTGAGAAGCGTGTACGTACAGGCTCTGTCAAAAGTTGCTGAACGCTATCGATATTACGAGTACAAACGATCTTTACATTGAAATGTTTGAATACTTTATACTAGGTCATGTTGTGTTTGATGGTTAGTGGTAGGGCGCGCACATCTTCTACACCTACACATGAAGGACACTAAATTGGCACATCCATGAAGGGATACGTCTTTGTGAGTCTGAATCTTCGACACATTGCAACCATTGGAGTCAATTTTTCTTTAAGGTTCGCAAACTCGCTACAGATATACAAGTCGCAGTTCGGATGACGTAAGACAAAGGTGGCTGGGATAAACTGTATGTGCAAGTTGGAGGATTGGGTGCTATGGCGCATATTAGGACAGGCCTATCTCCAGCAGAGGACTGCAGTAGACTAATTGATTGATGGTTCACCCCTTGGGGGTTTAGGGGGAGGATATTCAGAGTGGTGTCCCAATTGCATCCGAGGACTTTACCTCGAAGATTGGGGTCCGCCATTAGGCCGCAATCTTCACGCATGACTCCGCTATCCACTAGCAGCAGATACATTTCCTCTGACGCAATTCTTCGAGATTGACTTGGTTCTGAAGAACTTTATGGGACTCCATACAACCTTTGTATTGTAAGAAATAGATTGCTATAAAACATACCCCCAAAATGTTATCAAGTCTTGCCTTATCGTAATCCGGACTAACACACTGTGAATTATACGATGTCATTACTTTGAAGGATTATATTATTAGAGGATGCAAACATGGTAAGCCCAAATTGAGAGGTATCGGGTAAGGGAGGAGAAAAAGGAATTCTTATCGGTAAAGTACACCTTTGATAACATAATTTGTTTTAAGAATTTTTAGAAGGGATGTCTTTTATGTTTTATCAAAGTGAAATGAATAAAATGTGAGCCTTTGGGTTTTGATAATTTTATCTACGTAAAAAATGTGAAAACGAGTAGCTTTTCAACGCGGTTTTGCTTTTGGTTGAATTTTATAACCGTTCTGGTATCATAGATTTGTGCCTATTTCCGTTTTCAATACGTAGCCTTTTTTTCAGCAACAATCTGTTCTAAAATAAGTAAGATGAATTTCAGCAACTTTACTCGTAGGTACTATGGGAGATTTTATCCGACTAATGCATAGTAATATTAAGTGAAAAATATGCCTTAAGAGTCTTGTAATACGTGGTATACTCGTACGTACAGTCGACTATAACGGAGATAGGGTTGCACCTTTACATACAACTTTATACGCAAAGGCGCAACCGTATCTCCTTTTTCGGCTGTACATACGTGCGTGCGGTGCGTGTTACAAAATAAGCTGCAATAGGTGCAAACAAACTCGTGAAATACGAAAAGTATTGAAAATTACCAACATTTCGCCAGTAAAGTTTAATTGAGTTAAAAATATTACAAACAGAAAGTGGTAAAAGCTTTAATCCGACAGCGTAAACAAAATGAACTTAAGCTTCAACCAACATTTCAACAAAACTGGATGCAAAATGAGCCTCGTGTAATACCTGCGATTGCACGGAAAACGTAATTTTTAATATTTTGTAAAACCTGACAAGTGGCCGGTATTATAGTGAATAAAATATTATACTAGTGAGTAAAAAAAGTACTTTGTTAGTGTAAACTTTGTATGTAAAAAATTTGGTTTGGAGTAGAGCGTTGGTTGCATAGTTTTTAAAGTATTGGACTTGTAATTGAGAGGTTAGTGGGTTCACGTTGTCGGTGCAAACTTGATGATGATGATAGGTACTCGTGAGGTGAAAAAGGAATAATCCAAATGACCATTATAAAATTAACCCTAGAACCGTACCCTGGGGTACAATCAAAAAAAACTTTCGAAAATAGTTTAATTTTTTTTTATTATTATACGGTTTGTTTTGCGCGTCCTTGTATTTACGTGAGGTGGAGGGATGCACCGATTCCTTAGTCAGCCGGCAGTCTTGCTGGTGAGTGGATATGACAGGCTGCTTGTGGGGTACACCAGTACCCCACAAGCAGCGTGCTTACCAACCCCTCTCCAAATAAGTATTGGGGATATATTGAAAAAAAAGGGAGGTACCGGCGGTAAACCCTTTTAGTTTATATACTGGTAGGTGCTTTTTCTGTCCGAGGTCCAAAGACCGCAAATCACGCATACAATGTGTGAAATGCAAAACATATAATGTGTATTGAACATTAAAACAAAATATGCCATAATTATTTGTAGTTCCTTATTATAGTGATATGATTATGAATAATAAGTCTGATATTATTGTGTTAACCCTTATGTAAGTTGATTTTATAATAAAAGTTTATTAATCTTCCAAAAAATTGTTACTATTATTGGGGTTACCTAGTACCCCATGGTACCGTTAGTGTATGTCCAAGATGGGTACGGTTCTAGGGTTAACATACATACATATAATCACGCCTTTATCCCCGAAGGGTTAGGCAGAGGTGAATTAACACCCACATTTCACCAATCAATGTATTCGGTCCCCCGTAATAGGGGGTGAGCCTATTTCCATATTCCGGGTACTATTGTTGAATCGAGCCATGAATCTGAGGCTGAGTCTGGGTTGTATAATAATTGTCTGATGTTAAACCACCTTATCCCTTAATCACCGTGTACGACATAGGAAAAGATGGGGTAGCCCAAATTCTACTCTGCTGGGAACCACGCGGCTAAATAATAACATAATATTAAAAAAAAGCGAAGATTCCTAAAGATTTTATGATAAGACTACAAGATTACCATTTTAACTTTAAAGATTGCATAATGCTACAGTATAATATTATAAATGTATGCATATTATGCATCAGATTTACATTCTACCTAATTCTGCTAGTTTGTCGTACGAGTCGTACTAGAGAATTTCAGCTTTATAAGACAGCAAGAATCTCGTGAATTTTCGTCTGCTATGTACCGAGTTTTTGTGTACCGGAGAAAGTTTTCTCATAATTGTATGAACGGTATGGCATTGCATAAAACGAACATACAGCCATTGTTTTCTGTGTATAAGACTAGTCTTACCCATAGCTTGAAGGGTCATAATACATTATGTATTTAGCGCAGGCCACCGATCGAAATGTCAAACTCGATCGAAATGTTCAAACTATTGATTCGTCTTTTTAAAAAATATTACAAAACTAAGACCAAAGGCTTACCCTGCTTGTCTTCTGCGCTGAAGGCATAGGCTCTCTCTGCTCTTACAGGGTCGGCAGAACGAGGTTGACTCCCGTGGTGTTGCTATCGTTCATAGGCTACGGTAACCACTTTCCATCAGGTGAGTCGTGTGCTTTTCTGCGACCCAAGTAGTATTCAATAATATACAATAATTATGTTATCTGCATCATTTGATTGTTCCCGGTTACATTCGAGGCCTCAGCCAGGGATTCACTTACTTCTTTTTATTTGGTTTATACGACTTTTATGGAAGCGACTATGGAAGCGTCTGACCTCCCAATCTTGAAAAGAAAGTCTGCTCCAGAGTCTCGTCATTTCATCAGTATCATATTTAAATAAGGTATGCAGAATAAAAAAACTTTTCTTTCTTTCTTAATTAGAAGGTAGGTATTCGGTAAATTGATCCTTTTTTCCTAGCATAAATAATATAATATTATGTTTATTTTTATTTTATACATGTCAAACTTACAGCCTATCCTATCATTCAGCTTCATGTTGTTTTTGTTATTTCTTGATAGGTAGGGTAAAACACCCAATTATTGGCACCTTAAGCGAAATTTGTAAGATAATTATCATCTACGGAAATTATGTCTTTAAAGAGAAGAGAATAGTAAAAAGTAATAGTAGGAATATTGTTTCACGTTATTTTGATCGTAATCAAATATTTAATTACTTGTAATTAATAAAAATATACAGTTTGTGAGTTCTTGTTTTTTTTTACATTAAATGTAGCTGTATGTTTACCCTATATAGAATTTGTCCAAAGAATAAAATGACTGCTTTAAAGATTACTCTTAAAATTCCTTTAGCATAAGTAGGTAAGTATGTGTCAAAAACATTTTTTTCTTTAAAACTTTGCAAGCAATAAAAATGTCTATTTATTTGACAGGTTTTAGTCACTTTTGACAGATTCTCATTCTTCCGTCACGTCACAAGGAATACTTTCATTTTTCCATATAATATTTTCCCTTAGAAAGTTTCTAAAATACTGTACAGGTGAAAGAGAAGTCTAAAATGAAACAATTTTATGATTAGATGAAATCTAAATTAGATATTATCATATTTTTGGATGATCGTGAGATATTATAATCTAAATTTATATATAACTCAAAGGTGACTGACTGACTGACATAGTGATCTATCAACGCACAGCCCAAACCACTGGACGGATCGGGCTGAAATTTGGCATGCAGGTAGATGTTATGACGTAGGCTTCCGCTAACAAAGGATTTTGATTAATTCTACCCCCAAGGGGATAAAATAGGGGATGAAAGTTTGTATGAAACTTTGTCAATTTAAACCGATCGGGCTGAGACTTTGCATGCATAAAGCTACTATGACGTAGGCATCCCCTAAGAAAGAATTTTGATCAATTCTACCCCCAAGGGGATAAAATAGGGGATGTACAACATTACGAACTTTACGCGGACGAAGTCGCGGGCAACAGCTAGTTAGGTATATAACTCAAGATGGTTGTTAGTAGAGTTTGGATTGCTCAAAGCGTGGCTTGGTAGCTTAGTGGTCAGCAGAGTATTGCCCCTGTAAGGAACTGGTCGCGGTTTCAAGTCCCGCCTGAGCTTTTCACTTTTTCTCCTCTTAACCGATTTTAATAGTTAGCATACTACTTGCTTTAAATTTTCATTAAGAATCGTCTCTTAAAGAAATTATCATTTCAATATTTCTATAAATTTCACAGTGTGAATCGGACATGGATTCACCCGACAGGATATTTGTGTTCTGTACCTTACAAATCTAACAAACTGAACAAAATAAATAAATCCACCGCAGACTATCTAGTGAGAAATACTGTTTGACCCAGTTTCGTCAAATAAAACAGTATCCGACGGACGTCGCGCGATGGTCCAATTCGCGCTATGAAAGTCACGAAATAAGATTCAATATTGTTATAGATCGTAGTTGGAACAAAGTCCTGGAGCAAGTCCTGATCGAAGAAAGTTTCTACGAAGAAATTCTCAACATCATAGAATTTATAATCGTGACAGAAAATAACGATATCTATCCGAGTGCCGATTCCGACTTCATTCAAAATTTGAACCCTGGTGTCCAGGATCTCTTACTCCTCCTTTCGAAAACTGAGGAGAAAATCTGGACTTCGCCTGTAGTTCAAAGTAGTTTCTCATTCCTATTTAAAATTTAGTTTTTTTTTTAGATGATTTTCGAATGCAAAAGCTTGATATCGCCATAAACATAGAAATTTGACAACCGTGAATTTACAGCAATTTTGCTGCAAAGGCCATTTAGAAATAAATAGAAAAATAAAATAAGTAGTAGTATTCTACTGTAGATTTGTAATACAAATCTGCCTTTACGACTGCTGGTTTTCCATAAAGGGGCAGCAAGGGAAATACCATCCTTTTTTTCGTGGTGTTATTCCCTCGGGTACCTCCTCTCCTCCGGCGGACATAACCTCAATCCGCAGTTCCTTAGCAACCGACTAAAACCGCGCGCCTAAAGCGTATTCTTCGCTCCTTGGCTGAGCGAGGGGCCTCCTCTGGTTTTAGGATGGTTTATTTTGCTCTTTAGGTTAGCTTAGGTGTAAAGCCTCATGGGAGCGATGTAAAGCTTTTCTCGACCAAATCTTAACGTAAAATTTTGCGCAAGCAAGCTTTCCATTAGGGGCACCGGCCAGACACTATCTTGTACTTAAGATCCTACTTCAATTCCAGAAAATATGAACTAGTTTTACTGCATATTTTTCTACCGAATAGACCTCGGCGACAATTATTTTTTCCCACTAGCTGACATTTGATGGAGGCCCTATTAAAAGTTGTCGGCAACTTGAGTCCATTCGTAATAAGTCACACGTAGGGGACTGTGTCAAAGTTAATGATGGAGTCACGCCAGAAAAAAGTTGTTTCGTAATATTTGATAGGTGAGACTAAGTTTAAATTGGGTGGGAATGGTTTTGTAGAAATGTTTCATTTCTTTAAGCTAACGACGCGACGTGTTTTGGTAATCACACGCATAATTTTCGTAATAATAATTTATTTGGAAATTGTTCATCACCATTGGTGAGCATCGGAGTTGGGTGATCAGACGTCACTTTCGTAAAAGTCAAAATAATCCAAATTAAAAGAAAGAGTGGTAGAGCGGATCCCGGGCTACAAGTGCAAATTTTAGACTTAAACCGCGACTAACACTTCAATTTCGATGATAATGATGGCGATAATTTTCAGAACTCTGTCATAAAGTTAAGTGCTTCACAGCTTTCTTTATATAGATTTTTTTAAGTAAGAATATTAGCAATCGAAATTACTAATATTTCCTTCAACCCCTCCAAAGTCCAACTAAGGTAAATTGCTTGTGCTAGGAGTGGTTTTACTTCGGTAGTGTAATGGCCAGGATTCGAACCTGAGACCTCTCGATCTTAAGGCCGACTCTTTAACCACTAAGATACCGACGCTTACAGATACAAAGCAGGCAGTGTTTATTTCTCTCTCGTTCAAGTTCATTTACAAGTTAGGCCTTTTGTAAACATCGCAAGTCACTCTCTAGAAGTTCTAGAACAACAGATGTTTCAGCAAGTTTTGGCATGAAAATTATTGTCCTTTTCTTCGACAATAAACCTAAAATAGACTTACTTGCATAATTATTGTTCACATCAAATATTTTGCTAATCCAGGCACCTCAATTCATTTGATTGATCTTATCGGCAGTGTCATGCCGATTAAATAATAGGCAAAATGGTATATCGAATTGTTGGCATATTTATCATGTTGTATTATCGAGTTTGCAATATTTTGGCGCTGTTGCAAGCACCATGATCACAGAGGAACTGGAGAAATAGCCCAATAGCACTGAAAAAGATCATTCATATCAAGGCTAAGTGCTGACAAAAGAGTCCTCTTACCATTAAGAGGACTCTTTTGTCAGCACTTAGCCAGTTTTTGGGCCATTATGCGTGAAAAGTGCTGTCTAGAGCAGCCAGCCCAGCTCCGCCTACGGCGACGTTAAATTCTTCAAATTGACGGCATAACTATATACACAAACAACTTCTATGTCTCCTCTACACGTAGACAGATCCATCCGCAGATATCATCGGCGGGCGCGTGTTCATTATATCTACCACAGACGAGCAAATCACCCAGTCCACACGTGTCGGCGGACGCGTCCACCACTAACATCTGCAGATGAATCTGTCTACGTGCAGAGGACACTTTACATTCATACAAGTGACAATAACTTCCCTTCAAAACACAATTCCTACATCGATAGATTCGCCGCCGTACAGACAGACACAGCAATCAGTGCTAGCGCATCACAAAATCCGAACCGTGACAAGTTTGGACAAGACGTCGAGCCTCTCAGCGCCATATTTGAATTGCAAATACCCGCCAGCCTCGCAAAGAAAACAAGACAATTAATTCGGAAACACCACTCCCTGTGTTGATGTTTAATCAGTTAAGTAGTGGCGTTTAGGTCCTTTTGGACTGGTATATGCGTTGTGGGGGCGACAGAGTGGCGAAGGTGGGATCGAGATTTGATTTTGAATGATATAGATGTTACTGCCGTAATGTATGGAGGATAATAGATGTGGGATGAATATGAACTATGTTTGTCATGTAAAGCAACATCTTTCAAGACTTCATGAAGGCATTAGAAGATTCTTATGGGGTCGGCAGCGCGAGTGTGACACCCCTGGTGTTGCATACACGTCCATAGGCCACGGTAACCAATTTCCATCAGGCGGACCGTGTGCTTGTCTGCCACCTAAGCGGTAAAACAAATCTGTTGGTGTGTACAGGACCCGCTAACGCCTTCAGGGCCCAAGGGTGGACGGGGCTTTAATGCTTTACTTTCGGTGTTAGACGGTCAGCTAGCAGTCGTTCTCGTAAAAACTAACTAATCAAAAAAATAATGAGTGGAACCCGGGCTACCAAGTGTATGGAACTGGAAAATCACTACTACGCATTACTCTACTACTATCCGAGACTAAATTATACTAATTATATAAATAACGGAACTCATCGAATCGGATGATTAGCACTGAATTTGAATAAAAATGGGACCAATATGAAATCATAATTTTTCAAAATATCCAAAATAGGTTTGTAAATGATGTAATTCCACGATAACAAACATTAAACGGAATCGAGAACCCCCTTTTTGATTAATCACTAGTATAATCAAAAAGATTTTTTTGAAACAAACTGTTAAGACCTTATTTTCTTCCTAAATCAAAACACACTTATATTGTCTAATAAACTATTGTATTTATCTTTTGTATGAATCTATTGCTTTTGCCTTTCAAAACAATGAACCAATCTCAGCCCTTCCACGCTTTTAATATCTGCCAATAACGATCATAGATCCAAATAACTATTAAGACAATAACAATTTTTACCGTCGGCCAAATTCTATGAAAATAGTCTGACAGTTCAAAGGCTACCCTACTCAGATATTCTCAAGACAGCTCTTGGAATAACTCATCATTTACAACAGAAACAAAATTCATTGCGTATTAATATTGTAAACTGGTAAAACAATGAATAAAGATGGCAAATTCGTTGAATAGACAATGGTGGGCCTAAATAAACCAATCTTTAGAGGAGCTATGTAAAACTGATCTCGAGCCTGCCGTGTGCCGCGTCCGTATTCTGATTTAGTTTTGTGTGATGTATCTTTATAATACGGCAACTCGCGAATGCCGACTTGAGGGGAAAATCTATAAGAGCATTATCCGGCCTGCTACCTTGTATGGATCAGAGAGCTGGCCCGTAAAGGTGACGAATGAAGGATGCTTGCATGTAGCCGAGATACGAATGTTGAGGTGGATGTGTGGTGTGGCAAGAATGGATAAGTTTAAGAATGAATATAAATTAGAGGAAGTTTGAAAGTAGCACCAATTACGGAAAAGCTACGAGTAAATCGTTTGTCCTGGTTCGGGCATGTAATGCCATGTAATAATAAAGTAATATTGTAAGGAAGGCATTCTACGAAAGTGGATGGCTACAAGGGGAGAGGAAGACATAAAAAGTGGTGAATGGACTGTGTGAAAGATGATGTGGTTAAGAAGGGAGTGAATGTTAAGAAGATTGCAACTAGAGATGAATGAAAAAAGGCCACATGTTGCGACGACCCCAAATAAACTTGGGATAAGGGCAGGAGGATGCTGATGATACTGTATCTTTATAATACTACCTCATAACAATTTCTCAGGTGCGTTCTGTTTGCACTTTAGAGCCCGAGGGTCGCTTTTTGTTTTTGATTGGTAAAAGAAAAGCCTGCGCCAGAGCCCCCTTGTTTAGCAGATGCACTGAATTGCATGTGAGAATAACTTGAACTGTACAAGTGCATACCAGAAGAGGTATAACTTTGCAAAGCCACATACTTCCCCTCTTTAGGAAAGGAATAACCTGTAGAGGGGAATCAAGATAAGAAAAGGAAGGGAGAAAAACCTTCAATATTTTTACGAAATACGAAAGACGATACGAGATGACGATAGAAAATTGTTTGTAACCAAACAAAGTAGGTAAAAGTAGGTGAAGTCTGAGAAGTATAGCTAGGGTAAAGATGACGGATCGAGTAAGGAACAGCGTGATAGGGGAACGTTGTGGTGTGGGTGAAGGTGTAGTGATTAAAATAGAGAAGGGGATGCTTAGATGGTTCGGAAACGTGGAGAAGATGGACGAAAGAACACTGACGAAACAGATTTGTGAAGCGAGGGTGAATGGGCAACCCGGTAGGGGTCGACCTAGACTTACGTATGTCAGTCAGATCGAAGAAATTTTAAAGAATGGACATGTCAAGAGTACCCGAAACCGGCGAGCATGTATGAAAACAATTATGAACGTAGAAAAAGCGAAAGATGCCAGGATCGTAGCAAGTGGAAAACTGTGGTCTCTGCCTACCTCACTAGGAAATAGGCGTGTCAGTATGTATGTATGTTTAAAGTAGGTAAGAACCTAAATAAACCAATCTTTTCCATCCTTTCAAAATCATTATTTCAATCTTGTTTTTCATGTGCCCATACACACACAAAGGAACACTCATTAAAGTAGTACTCAAGATATTCTTGCGACCAAACTTAGCTAGTACAAAATCTGGAACACGATGCCCAATTAAAATCTAGCAAGGGATAGTTACTAATTTAAAATATAGTAAGCAACTGAACACTTGGGAGATGTTTGTGAACTAGCTAGTTTAGTAAAATGTTTTAACTATAAATACGTACCTGCTAAGACTACGCAGATTTTTTTTCTATAGGTAACCACTAAGATCATTAACTGTATTCAGGCATTTTAGCTTTAATACACAGTTTGAAAGTATTAGAAAGGTGGTTTTCGATGAACTACAGTGTGACTAAAGAAATATTACCTGCAATCTGAGATCCGCTTTTATCGGAGCGACTGCTGGGTGACAGAGCAGAGCAGGTATACCAGCTTGCAGAAGAAGTACGGAAGAATTTAGTAAGGCCCTAAATACGTATACAACTAAAGCTTTTTTCTGGTTTCTATTTAGTTAAGAGTGCATAGGAACTCTAAACCATACACTGTGTTATGTTGAAAATCAGAATTATATATGAAAATCAGCATTGAAATGATTCCATAACAAGAATTTTACGTTAAACCAATTCGTCGGTAACCCAATAAAACTCATTGTCAAGCATTGCGCACTGCCATCCACCGACGCACAAACGAGGTTACGTCAGTTACGTCAAAAATTCGGACATCGATAATCATAGGAACATTAATTGTCGGCAAGATAACATCGTTAACGTACATCGGCCGAACTGAATCGGTACATCATTCGACATTTGCAATGCAGATCCGACCATTTTCATTTTACAATCAACAGAATAAAATTAATTCAATAGGTTCAACTGAAGAATGTTTCTGGTTCGAAAAGGAGCTTTGCTGTTGGTTTCGATGAATGGTTAATGTATTTAAAGTGAGTTATTGAGTGTGTATGATTGTTTATTTGGAACTAATTGTGTTGTAAGCTTTTATTTGTATTGTATCAATATTGTTGTGAAATTTATAGGTATTGGATTTGGTTAGATTTGGTTTCTTGCTGGTGATGAAAGAGATAAGTGTGAGTTATGGTGTTAGAAGTACTTGTGAAAATAAAGGGATATATTTAATTCTGTGAAACCTTGAAACGACAGTATGCTGACGTTCTATAAATTGAAATCAGAAAGATTCAATTTATTTTTTATAGCGCCAAGCCCCTTCCACCATCGAGCGACCAGACGAACGCGACCCGCCACCGATACACCGTGGACATTCCACTTATACGTACATAAGATTCGGTGATACGTTTATCATGCGTACCGCCGAGGAGTGGAAGGCCCTACCCGAATCTGTGTGTCCAGCTATAACTTGGGTGTCCTCGAGACTAGAGTAAGACTTCTAGGCAAGCGTGCTACACCGTCGGCCCTAGTGTCAAACGCGACCCTATCAGCCATATCCTGGGTATTCTAACCTTTTCGATTTTTTTTTATATAAGTCACGTCAATTTGACTTCGCCTTACCTGATGGTAAGCTGAGGGCAAAGTCTTGGAAAGAGGGTCACTATTATAGACACGTACCATGCTACAATGGTGGCACTCAGCTTGACGGCCTCATCAGATGCTTTTTCACGCCCCGCTTAAAGGACCCGGGACTGTAGGTTTTCGTAGGTGCTGCTAAAGTAATAAATACCTACCTAAGCACATCTACACAGTCCATTCCTACTCAAGAACACTCAACTATTTGAGAGCTCTTGCAACACAACTCACTCACACAGAGAACTCTTGTTTTAAAGTATGAAGATGTACTACTTATCTGTAGCGAGCGGTGTAATGGGAGCAAGGAACGTGAAACGTGAACACAATTTTTCAGGATACATATAATAGTGGTAGAATACAGATAAGGGGCCGAAATCTCTTCTAAGGCTAACAGAATCGAGGTATACTGGCATAGATTTTTTATTACTCGCGGAATAATTCCAGCTCCTAGTCAGTTTGTTTAGAAACGCATCCTTCTTAATAGTAACCTAAATGAAAGTTAGCTGATATTATAAAGTGTTATGGTACGAGTAGATTATTAAAAAAATATTATGGTTCTGTGTACAAAATACCCAGATCTAAGTCCACGTAGAGGCATTTGCGGACAGAGTACCTAAAATGTATAATCTAATAGGAACTGAAATATTATGAACACAGTTTACCTTCTATTATCGTTTCCGTTTTGAATAACACAACGCTTACTTCTGACAACTTACTGAGGATTCAACAGATACAAGAGCATGATTAAGGCCCCTCCTAAAATTATTTTGCAATGCCTTAACTTAGGTTAATTATTTTGTTAGGTATAAGTTTTTTATATTAGCTTATTTTATATACTTGTAGGTAAGTATGTACATTCGTTCACCTTTTGTAAACTCTCTCTCATCCTAGCGTTAATTCCCAGTCGCATCCGAAGCTTTTCAGCTCGGAGTCTGGGGTCCGCTTTACCAGTCTTAACTACAGATTTGGCTAGACCTCGATATTTTTTCGTGAAGCGATTGCCATCTGACCTCCACAGCCCAGTGATAACATTAGGCGATATCGAAGCTTTGCAGCTAGACCGTTGTTTTTGAATTTTTTAGGGCTCCAACTACCCGTAACGACTGCCGTAGATGTTCTTAAGGCAACCGGGACCGACGGCTTAACGTGCTCTCCGAGGCACGACCAGACCAATGCAAATACCCATATTTCATGAACACAAATATTTGCACTGAGCGGGGATCGAACCCGCGCTTCCTGCGTAGCGGCCGCGTTCACTGCCGCTTCGCCACGCCACCTTTTGTAAACTGACGTCTTGAAAATGCCGCAGTGGAGTTAGCTGCGCGGTTTCGTCTCCACAGTACTCCACTAGCGCTTAGTAAGCGGTGGTAAACATAGTCTATAAGCTGTAACAGTGTTGCACAATTTTGAGAAATAAAAAAATCGAATTTGAATTTCTAGGTATGAGATGTTATGTCATAAGATTTCTTTAAAAGGTTATATCTATATAAAGCACACTAACGGCTCTTAAAACCATAAGAAACGTCAGTGTGGATAATATCTTTTTTCACCGAGTTGTTAGACATATAAACCGCGATTTTGACTTGCGATTGCATCAATACGTACGATTTTACTTTGATTATGCCCTACATATGACTTATGCCTGTAACTTTTTCTGTATAACTCACGCTTAGAGCATTAGCTTTCGTGACGACTTTTTTATTGTTTCTGGAAAAACATTTGTTTTACAGAATTTCAATTAGCCTACTGCAGTCCACTGCTGGACATAGGCCTCTCCCAATATGCGCCACGTTTGCTGACCCTCCGCCTTCCATAGGCTTCTGGCTTCTTTTTCTTCCTTCCTTCAGCAGTAGGCTAATAATCAATTAGCCTTAGATTGATTACAGAATTTATTTCAAATCTTTATCTAACATACTTTAAAATTCACACAACACCCAAAATAAATATTCCAGTATACCCTTTCTCGAAACCCAATCCTACTTAAAGGGCAGAATCTCATAAAAACCGTATAAAACATTGTTCATTCAGACACTATTGCCTGTGGCATTCGCGGATAGTGATGTGTCTTAGTCGATGTCCTGTATCAAGCAGTTTTAAAATTTTGTATAAATTGTGATTTCAAAACTCGATAGTATGTCCGTTTATTGTGTTTCAACTAGTTTCAACTAAAAAGTTTGTGTAGGTGTAATCGAAAAATATTGCTTTAGCTGCAAACGCAACTGTGATTATGATGTGAAGCAACTATTTCTACGTATTTTAGCTAAAATCTGCCCTTATAGTTACTTATGACTATAATAATATATGTACCGAATAAAATATTATTTTCAAATTATATCTCAACTTATTTGTACTTAATTGCCAGTCTTCTGGCAATGTTACGACAAAAGACATGCGATGCGGAGGAATCACATAACGCGTTTGTATTAATAGTAGGGTTTTAGTAATTTTGAGTTAGAGTAAAGTTTACACTTAAATTTACAACAAAATTATTAACAAAATTTACAAAAGTTAATAAACTTTTGCACTTTAAGTTACTTACAGTTCATAAGTTTTATATTTGTAAATTATTGTAAATGTGTAAAGATACTTCCTTTCACAAATTCCGTACAAAATTACCCAGCCACGAGAGTCCTTATTGATCCACAATTTAATTTTCCATCAGCCTCAATATAGCCAATGGGCTAATTCATCAGGCAAAATGGAAGTTTTAAAGTTGTGATAATGAGAGACAATTCCTTCGGCCTTAAACTTTTTATCGAGTTTCTCTTGAAATAAGTTCAATTCGTCGGTATTTTATCTTGATACTTCTTGATGAAAAGTGTAAAGTTTAATCTATAAATACATAATTGTAAAGTAGTCTTGACTGTACATTGGTGATATTAAAAGAACGATTGTGAAGATTTTTTTTTTTAATTCACGATCATGTCCGTGATGGATGCAAAAACTACTGAACGAATTTCGATACAGTTTTTTTAAAACGGTCTTGGTCAGACTTACTATATTACATTTATTTGATTACAATTGGTTGAGTAGAACTGGAGATATGACCAAAAGTTGCAATAACCGACATCCACGCGGGCAGCAGCTAGTTCAGTAATATGGAAATTAACAGTATACACCTATGTTCAGCAGTGGACTATATAATAGACTAATGGACGATTGATGAAGTATACAAAATCATCCTCTGTGCTTTTTTTCCAACTCAGTTGGGCATTGCTTTCCAGTCAGTCATTTCCCTAAAAGCCAAATACGTAAAATTTCCACGCTTCCACATCTTACTAAAGATACATACTGTATAATTTGTTGCTCACTCACAGCATTTAATACTGTAATAATAATGTACAGAAAATGTTTAATAATGAAGGCATAATATTTACTAAAGACCGAAATAAATCTTAGCTTGTTTGGAAATACTCGACTCCTTGTTCAAGTGGCTCTCGAGTACGGCAAGAAGGCCGTCAGGTTCATGTATCTATGCCGATTTTCTGCCAAGCAAAGCAGCCACTTGAGGAAAAGGATTCACGAAACTGTCTGATGTTATACTGTCTAAAGATATTTTATAGTCTTCTGTGGGAATAAAAAGATATCAAAAGGGTTAGAATTAAAATTAATTAGACTGTTTTCATTTATCCACTAAAAGTTTTGCTACCATCAGGTTAAGAAAATATCAAGCCCAACAAGTACAACAAAATATTTCTTCACAGTTTTCTAGACTACTTTATTTACCGGAAATTATTTCCCGCTCAAAAATGTTCATAGAATTTATTTATGGATACCAATTTTTTCGTTTCAGTAAACTCAGTCATGTCTGTTATGTCATAATATTAGGTACAACATTTTTGACATCGATAACCTTTCACAATCGATACTTACCATCCCGTCACTTTGTAGACGCGTGTGAAACGATTCGGAAAAATAATTTCCTTTCAATGCACACGGTATACTTTACGTAGCAGATGTCAAATAAACAAAACAAAACCTTCTTTAAATAGAGAGCATTAAGATTCATAATTAAAATTGTAAAGATGTCAGAAATTTTGTAATTAAGTAGCTCGGAGTTTGCTAATTGTGCCAATTTGTGACGTCACGTATGTGAATTTTCAGGCGGTGGTTTTGATAGCTCGTTTCTTATTTCCTCGCTGATGACTGCAATTACTTCGCGAAAGATGTTCTTTGTAATTTCGCCATATGGCGGCGAATGTTCCAATTAATCTGAGCTGATTAGAAAATTAAGGAAAAGAGGAGGCAGCCATCTCGCGAAATCTGGTATCTTTATAGCAAAATAAAGACAATTTTGTGAATGGAAAACTTTCTTTTGTTAAAATCTTATCTAACTTATAAACTTTTGCGTTCCATTTTATACAATTCTGTTGAAAGTGCGTACACGCCGCGTAATGTGAACGTTTTACAAAGCGAGCATTCTTGTTATCAACAAACAAGGAAGGAAATATACATACATACATACATACATATAATCACCCCTTTATCCCTGTAGGGTTAGGCAGAGGTAAATTGCCTAACAAAGGAAATATGCATCAATCAATTTCAAAAAAGTCGAAGTCAAAAATCATTTAATTTGTATAGACCATTAAACGGTACTTACAAAACGTCAAAATTAACGGTCAAAAATGTATATTAAAGACTAGTTTAGCAAATGGACCACACCAGTTCGAAACGCAACCTGAGCCTTTAGTCTCAGTAGTCCGGTTGCTAGTCCGGTTGATCGGACTACTGCAACTTTTCAGTAGCAGCAGTTCCGGTTGTAAAACGGGATCGAGCTATTGCTACTTTTGTGTAGCAGTAGTCCGGTGAGTAGTTTGGTTGATCGGACTACTGCAACTCTTCAGTTGCATTAGTTCAGTTGTCAAACAGCATCGAACTATTGCTACTTTTGTATAGCTGTAGTCCGGTGGGTTAGAAGTATCCGGCAAGAAACTCAGCTCAGCTCAATCAAATTTCAATATACGGGTATCAATAAATAAATAAGCAAAAAGCTTATCAAATGTCTACCTAAACCTAATTTCCACTTCCAAAAGTCAAGTAATAAGGAAAAAGAATATCACTTCAGACCAAACATGTCAAATTTATCACATCAAAGTTATATTCAAACTTCAAGGTAATTAAATTCTACATTTGGCCAGTATGAAAGAACTCTCTGTGCAACCAAGTTTGCAGGAATTCGCGGAGATCGTACTGAGTACAGGTATCACGGTAAATTGGGGACTTCTATAAAAAGACGAGTGCTATTTCAGGGGGATTGACGTTTGTAAAGTCTCAGATTATGTCACTGAATGTTGGGAGGAATTTATTAAAAACTTGAGTCGTAGTCAAGTGACTATATTTGTCATTTGAGCTCCGCTGTTTTTAGGGATATAACTGAAAATAAACATTTTTGTAGCATGTCACTATATGAATATCACTGTAATCTTTTAAAAAGTGTTTTTGTTTAAATTTTTGCAGCACTTCTTTGGTCTCGTCTTATCCCTTTACGGGGGGTCAGCTTTCGCAATCATGTTCAACTATCAGGTTCTCTCCTGTGCATCATCCTCCTCAAGGTCTCTTCAACTACCTAGGGTTCCTTTGGACAATCATCGTCCAGATAGGTAGTTTTATTTTGGAGTTTGTGTGTCACAAACGACATCTGCAAGCTGGTACACCTCTTGATGATGGATAAAGCTCTGGCACAGGCTCTCTTGTCATTGTTTGGAGCTAAAAAACAGACCTGGAAGCCCTTCAAAGCAAAAACCCAAAGGTAAAAACGTGATATAAAGTGCATGCTTTGGTTTTGAACTGGATTGACGCTCAGTACACAAACTACAATAATCCCGAATTGGTTTTTGAAGGTACCCTGAAACATTTACAGTAAATAAGGTTCCACCAGCTTCACTATAAAGACGCAACTTCGATGATTTTTACGTCGAGATTACGACTTTTTGTCACAAGTCGTTTCGACGACTTTAATAAAAATTGACTTTGCACCGACTTCGTCCATTTCCGTTCCCTTACCGAGCAAACTTATTAAATTAGTATTCTGAGTTTTATTTTTATAATAAGTTACTATGTAATATGGCGGTTACTTTGGAAACTCGTTTACACTGAAATTGGTAGGCATAATTTGATTTGAAGGTGTGCGTGAATTTCATTTCTCTATCGATGAATATACGCTATCTCGTGGCAAGCGTTCTTATCAGAAAATTATTTATAATGGAACCAATTTACGTGTATTTGTTTGATTGTTGATTTCATCTTCTTCTGATCGCCAGTCTCAGTTACATCCAAATCTTGAATTTTGGTGTATGCTTTCACGCGTTTCCTTTCCAAATTGAGTTACATACATATTGAATACACTTGTACCGGTTTTGCCTCCCAGCATTTTCAAAGGTTTACTATGACAGAGTACTAGTGTCTTATTCAACATGTGTAGCAAGTTCCACCAAGTGCCAGCAATGAATATTATAAACAGTCTGAGTTAAAGGAACTCAAACTTGGCTTTTGCGAGAGTAAATGTATGGCATAGAGATTTAGAGAAGAGGAAAATTTGTTAATAAACTTATGTTTTTCGCAAAGAATCGTAAAAAATAACACCATAAAACACAATAGAATACTTCAAAAATAGTTTTATTTCAATGTGTAACATTCGCATAAACTCCGGACAATATCATCCACTAAAATTGTGTAGGTAATACTACAAATTCATTATATCGTAGAAACGGAAATTTTGATAGTAGCCACTTACCGTGGCGAGCGAGGAATCCTTCGCCACTATTCTATTCCATTATCCCGAATGCCATTTATTTCTGACTTTGTACTCTCAGAAGCTTATTTTATGCACGACTATAAATAAAGCACAAAGCTAGGTATTGCGTTTCACAGGTTTAGAACTCAGTGTTCGGTCCGTTCTGCGTGTTTCTCTCAAAAGTTAGAGATTCACATAGCGCTTTGTTCATTCGTACAGAGTGCTTAAAACTATGCGTACAAAGGCGTGGGCTTAGGCGATAGAGATCTTTCATTCAGAATGCTAAACTTTACACACATAATTATATTCTATCAGGTCATATTGAACACCACAATATAGATGAGTCGCAATATACAGACAGTTGTACCATTGTATTGGCTACTGTTTTTAGTGCTTTAATAACTCTAACGAACAACATTACATACTTAATTGAAAATCCGAATTAACAATTTAATTATTTTAAAAGCGGATAACTGTTTTAGACGCAAATGGAAAACAAAGCAATTCAAACAAAATTCAATCTGAGGTGATGTATCACCACAGTATGGTTTTCGATTGTGTTTCTATATGAAGAGAACAAAAGCAATAAAACGTAGTGATTTTAGAACAATCAATGTGCGTGAAAACATACTTTTTTCAATTTGTTATAGAAACTCTATTAAAGTTCTAGAAAGTTAAATTAGATATTTTCTTTTTTTCAGGTTCCAGAATAGCAGCAACTTCGGCAATATTTATCTCATCAATATCATCAACAAGTTATCTATTATATTATCTACTATACAAAATACAAAATACGACGATACTTCAACTTAGAATTGTCAAATATCTGTTTACTTAATTACATTTATAGAATGTACAATATCCCCGTCGACCTTCATATCATTAGGTGTCAGCGGTGACGAGTCATGTGTTGGTCCTGTACAGTGGTCTGCACTGCTAGGGAATCTGTTGTGACACGAACCACCTCCTTCATTCATCCTGATATCAGGATCAATTCGCCCTTCACCTCAAATAATATGATCTAGGGTAAATTTCTGTCAAAATAGATGATTAAGGATCCAGCATCATTTTTTATCCTTAGTGCTATGTACCCTTTATTTCATTTCTCCCATTTTGCTAACGTCAAAAGTATTTAATTATCATAGTTCGTTTAACCCAAACTACATCCGAATAATTTCGATGCTAGTTCCAAATTTTGCCTGCAACTTTTCGAGTGTTTTTCTGGGTCACTGGCTTCTCGTTGACACAAAAAGCGTAGTGGGTGATTGGCAATTTTCAATTTCTCTCAAAACGTTCAACGTTGACGCACCAAATATACTTCCGTACATTCCAGAAGACCCGAGAGCAACGCACTGTCCTTTCATGTGCTGTCGGGTGGAAAAATGAATTATTCTTCCAATTTATCGAATAGCCTCTCCCGGCGCCTATTTAGTTTATTTCAATACCGGCGGCTAAATGTGTCCAAATTGCTTTGGCTGGTCAAAGGAGATCAGACAGTTTGTTTTTTCGAACGGAAAATACGAATTAGTGAACTGTTGCTAGTTTAATTAGGGTTTTATTTGAATTCCCGGGAATACGATTGGGGGATATTAGTTACTTCTGATTTTGTGATTGCTTTGAGGTTCTCGATATCAAGACTGAGCTCAATTACCGTTTTGTCAATACTACCTGATTTTAAACTTGTTTTAGAAAACTGTTGGTTTTCTGTGTTTAATTTTACGCTCGATTTGAAGTATTTAGATGAGATACTTTTGGAAACTAAAGTAATTCTAGAGTTTTCAATCCCGATTTATCGATTTAAGTGTCTTGAATAAATATTTCTTATGAAAAGCGAACGATTACTTTGAAAACCTGGGAAAATACTTCCTGCTTCCAGAAAACTGTGGTTAAATAACCAATTGGTAAGTGTTATGTTTCTAAGGTGAGTAGGGTCGACAGGACCCTTGGGGAGGCTGCGGCTACGTCACTAATACGCGAGTGACACATCTGACGTCGAATGCGTTTATGGGCATCGGTGGTGACTATCAATTGGGTTGTGTCTTGATTGATTGCTGTCTTAGAATTAACTATCTATATAAAGAGGTAAAGTTTGTTAGTTTATGATGTTGTAGTGGGTGATACGTTTATCATGCGTACCGCCGAGGAGTGGAATGCCTTGCCTGAATCTGTGTTTCCGGGTAGTTATTACTTTGATGACTTCAAGACTAGAGTAAATAGGTTACTACTAGGCAAGCGTGCTTCACCGTCGGTCACATCGTCACTTACTAATAGGTGAGATAGTGCTCAAACACGAGCTATAAAAAATGTCGGGATCTTCAGTAGATCCAGAGATTTTTGAAAATCAAGAAATCCGATTTTGAAAATTCTTTTACCAATAGAAAGCCTTAGTACAGTAATTATGAATGTCATAGGCCATCACGCTTTCGGAGAGGGTAAGCAGCGAGAACGGGATCAGAAGTTCTCCATATAAACCAAAATAAATTAAATCATGGATAAGAGAAGCTTAGCCAGGGCAAGACCAAAGAGCAAGCTTCACATTCAATCGGGTTTAACCATAACATGAAGAAGAGAATAAACCCCAAATCAAAATGCGTCAACTCTGAAAAATACTACAAGATTTTCGTTGTACCAGTTGCACAGTTCACAAAACTACAAATAATCCGAAAAGTTTGCCGTATACTTCGTACAAAATAACTTTCGGTAGCTTAGTGCGTTTGTACGAAACTAATACTGACTTCAACGACGTGATACATTTCACAATCGGTACAACAAGTATAATAGTGAAACTATAAGTTGTAGCAAACTTACACTATGTAGTGGTACTAATATACAAGCAAAATATCACGTCTTGACATCGTTAAAAGTTTCTCGCTCGTGGATGTGGAAAAATAAATTGGTCTACAAGTTTTAACAGTTTAATATTTCGATAGTACCCTTCGTTGGGGTACAGACTTTAATCGCAAAAAGTTGTAACTAGGTGGGAGTTACCATAAAAAATTGAGAACCGGAAGATTGCAAAAGGAAAAAAAAACATTCATACAAATAGTACTACTTTACTTACTACTTAAAAAAATTATATAACTTTTTTTTTTAAACACTGGAAGCGCTTTATTACCTAAAAGTATTTTTGAATAGTAAGTGATTCTAATTTTACTTTTGATCCCGTTCCCGCTGCTGAATCTCCGTATATAGCGGAGATATATTAGCCCGTGAAAGTCACAAAGAAGGTGGCTTTCCATTGACAATAATGAAACTTTAACTCTTTGTAATAATAGTCTAGATATCAATGAATAAAAAAATAAATAAACTAAGACATCTTGAACTTTTCTTGACAATAGATTGAATTATTTTTGTAATAACTTTAATATCAATATAAGCTCAATTATATAGTACATTTTTTTTCTGATTAGTAAAATAATAATAAAGACATAAGCATGCTTCAAGAATATAATGTAGGTATCTGAACTTAGTCACACAAAGTAATAATATCACAAACATTTTGTCCAATAAATTAAATAATGTTTCCCACGCGGTTTGTCCCATGTCTGAGGTCTACGCTCACCACCTTGTGTTGACGGGTGAAAAATAATATATTAGCAAGTGTTACTGAAATCGCAAATAAAAAGTTAGCAATTAATACAAGTCTAACTTCCTGGTAAATCACGTCTTTAAACGATATTATATGCCCGCAATTTATAATAACGTATGGTTATCTGCCGGATTTGTTGACATTTATGATTACTGTTCAACCCCATTTAGTAGCAACGTGATAATAACGGGTGGCGCAAAAGTAGTGGCACTAAAGAAAATACCTTTATTTTTTTTATATGAAATTTTCTGTCATTCTGTTGTTGAAAATTGTGTAGTGAACAAATGTAAAATACACTGAAAATAAACATGGACCGTTTTACTCCCCAAGAACGTGGAATAATTGTGTCAAACGCTTTTCCAGGCCGAGTTATCTCTCGTTTTGGCGATTTGCCTTGGCCTGCAAGATCACCCGATCTGACCAGTCCAGACTTCTTTCTTTGGGGTTTTTTGAAATCTCGGGTGTATGTGAACAAGCCACAGACTCTCGCAGCTCTAAAAGAAAACATTCGTCAAGAAATAACGAACATATCGCAGGAAGTGTTACGGCAAGTTATGCAAAATGTCATAAATAGGGCTCAAATGTATCAACTCTGGAGGTCACCATTTAAAAGACATCATCTTTAAATCCTAATGGTACGAAATTTAATGGTACAAATATACATTTAAAAAAACCTAAATCTAGTTTTCTAATTTAGAAAAAATGTTATAGCCGAACCAAATAGGGTCTTTACTTTTGCGCCACCCAGTATATAGTTTATAGCCTGCCTTGATAAACGGACTAATCAAACAAAAATATTTTTTTCAATTTGAACCAGTAGTTTCCGAGATTTCTTGCCTTCAAACAACAGCTTTATAATATCAGTATAGATATAATTGTATAAATTGTATAAATATATATCATCTATCTAGTGTGACGTCACAGCATGATCTGAGTACCCCAACCAGTCCCCAGTAAAAAGCTTACTTTTTATACCCTGTTCAAACGAATGTACTGTACAGTCTTATTTCTGTGAATCTCCCACGTTTTCATGAATAATTCCGTAAGCCAGTGATTAGTGATGTAAATTCCCTTTGCCAGTGTCCATCTGTAATTGGCCGTGTAATATTTACTGTTGTATTATTTAGTTGCCAATTGGGGTCAGTTGTATTTTATTATTCACTGTTACTTTGTTTAATTATGTGAAAGGTATTGGTTTGGTAATCGTTTTTAATTTACTGATCACTTGCTGGGAATAATGATGTTTGACCAAATTAACTCTTATTCATTATTATGCCTACGAGAGAGTTAAAAGATATTATTTTTGCGCCCTATGTAGATATTCCTGGTGGTGCGAAGGTGAAATCTTAGGAATTCGGGTCACCGTTACAGTTATTAATAATGCTAGAATCGTGGATCCAGATATCCGTGGGTGACAAAAGGACTCAGTACTGAAGGAAACGGGTCATACGTAAGCTGATAAAGGATTACAAGTCTTTATGGTGTGGTAATGAAAAGAGGTGCAGAACCAATTGTTTCGTCGTGGAATTGGTTACACCATAAAGCCGATCCATTGATTCAAAGGATGCAACTGCTTGGTGACTTAATTCTGTAAGAATATGTTCTGTATCGGTACTCAATATTTATATATTTCTCTATCTTCTAAAATACATGAATATTTTGTCATACATCACATAAACATATACTATCTTCAAAGGAGCTTAAAAGTCTCCAAGCAAAGACCTGCAAATAAAAACAGAAAAGTGCAAAATCAGTTGTGTATTATTTGCGAGTGCTTACGTCCTAAACAAACTGCACGCTGTACCCTCTCGGCACAATGATAACAACTCGCGCGACTTGAAAAAACGTGATCAGATTTATATTTATTTTAATAACAAAGCTGTTCTGCAAAGATTTTTATCCGTAGGAATAAAAAACATAAGCCTTACATGAGTATTTTGGGACCTATATTTGCGTTATCGTTAGGTTTATGGGACCAATATATTCAGAGTAAATAGTCAAATTGGTACCATCGTAAACCTAGTGGTTCAGTAATTACTTATTTTTTATCATAACATTTAGAGTGTTTTATCTACACACGTGTTCAAATCGATTAATGTCTCGCGATGTTTCCCTTAAAAATGATTGTAACATCATTCATTGGTTCTGATAGTTCGTACGAGTATCGGTAGATGGCTCCCACCGTCGCCCCAAGACGGCTGTATAGAAAAATATAGATCAGCTTCGGGCGAGTCTCTGTGCCTCAGAAAGATCGCGGGTTCTAGTCTCGGCTGAGCTGTATTCGCTTTTTCCTATCTTGATCGATTTGAATTGTTAGAATTTAGTATGCTTATAAATTTCATTCAAATACACACGTGTTCCCTTCTTCTTACAATACCAAGTTCTTTATACGAGGCTTAAAACTTGACCACTATTCCAGATACTGCATCTACCATGGTGGTCACAACCACACGAACTAAGGGGGAATACTCATCAATAGCCTATTGCAGTCCACTGCTGGACATAGGTATCTCACAAATGTGTGCCATTGCTCCCGATCCTCCACCTTCCGCAACCAGTCCGTCCCAGCCACCTTTTCAGGACGTCCTTCAACTGATGTGGCCAACCGACTGCCACTTTAGGTTGAGGAATCTTCACTCAAGGGGAAGAGAACTCATTAAAAACAGACTGAGTAGGAGAACGGACTCCGGACTCCAAGATGCTCCAGAAATTATAAATTAATTACAATAGTAGAAGATAAGCAGATTGCTTCCAGAAAGTAGATATTATTATCTATCCTATTTTCTAACACCGGGAATCCTATTATTATTTTCATACATGTTTTCGCCTTAAATACGAAACTCGGAGCTATATTTAACAAACGACTCATACATATTTTACCGAATAAAAAGAGGCAACAGAATTGTAATACCTACCAAAATAATAATTTAATCCTGTAATAGAATTATGGGGTAAGACGGTAGATAATAAATAATAAGAAGGGTAATAATGTATTCTGCGGTTTAACACCGCAGTAATACATCAGGGGTGAGTATTTTTAAAAGGGTTTTGATTCAAAAGTGTAGGGGAGGTGTTTAGGCCCCAAATTTTTCATACGTGAAGTTATAGTATACACTGACGTCGCTGGACTAAGTAAGTAGGTACTACTTACACGGTAACAATGAATTACACCTTCATATTGAATTAGTCCACACAATATTGTGTACCTACCTACAGTCAGCAAGAAAAGTTTATGAACACTGATAAAATAAATTAACGATCTTTTATGAAACTGTTGTGCGACAATATTATGACATTGGCTGATTACTTAATATAATTACATATGTGTGACCAGACAGAATATACCAAAACAGTACTAGAATTATGGAGTAAAGCTAGGCGTGGCGTGGTAAACCATCGATAACTGATGGACAGGTCGAGGTTAAACTGCTGAGTCTAAAATATCCACTCAAAGTTGTTAGGCTATATAGCCGCTGCAGGGAAAATATAGCGCAATGGGGCTTTATCGACCAGTCGCAAGAATCCTGTTATTGCGGGGTCCAATCCCAGTCCATGTCACATTTGTTCTCTTGCTCGCTGTGCCCCGTCTCTTGTACTACCGTCGACCTTTGTAAAGCAACTGAAGACGCTATTGCTGTGGCCAATAAATCCATATCTAGCCATTGACTCGAAGAAGAAGAAGCCATATATAATATGTTTTATCTTATACAATTCCAAGAATATTCGCTGAAAATGCATAAACTATTTCATTTGGATGAAATAGTTTATGCAATTCCAGCATACTAAACAAAGACAAAACCTAACTTAATCCAATACGCAAAATATTTTATTAAGATAACCAAATTAATGGCTTATTCTCGATTTCCCCTTTTACCTATTCCCTCCGAAAATTAATTTATTTGTCCACGATTCCCCCCGAAATATAAAAACTCGTGCAGTCAAGCACAACTTACTTAACTTTTTTTTTACCAAATTAACTTATTAACAAGTTAATTTGGTAAACAGTTATGAAACATTGAAGTATACATTCAAAGCTTAGAAGTCCATAGTAATTTTTGATTACGCGTTAAAGCAACCGAAAGTCATAAGACCGCACCATTATCACGCCCCTGCAATATGTTTCTAAGGTTTTTCCAACACCGAAAAGCCGATCCAAAAACAATGTTATTCCAAACCGTCTTACCCTAAACCAAATGCTTTCCTAAAGCACCAAACATATAATATTTGGTAGGTGTTACTAGATATTGAAGAAGCTGTATTCTATTTGCATAAGTTTAGCTTCGGGCCAAGTCTGGAATGTTTGTCTGGTTTCGGCTCTTTGATGCAAAAGGATCAGTAGTATGCAATACTGGATTTAATAACAGCGGTGGATGACGTCATTGTTTGTCTATCAACCCTCGTAGAGACATAAATGATGGGTCGGACTTATTAAGTTTCTATGTGGGAGTAAACCTACATGATTTTGTGCTTGTTGTCGTAAATATTGGGTATTTATATTTTGTTAGCAAATGTTCTGATTTTTATGGTATCTGTGGTATAAATCTATACTTAATACAATTGAAGCAAGCAAAAACTCACTTCATTTTTTGGTTGAACGCACTAATCTTAGGAAATGCTGGTTTTTTAACTGCTAAAGCAGGTAACTGCAGAACAGGCTAATTGGCTATGGAAGTCAGTGGCAGTCGTTTCACGGAAAATATCGCACTTAAGTTCAAACAGTTAGACTGGAAAGCCATATTTATCAGGAATGACATATTTATCAGAAACAATGGCAGGTACTATTTACTCCATCAAAACTTAACATCTTGTTAAGTTCGGTTGGTTGGGTGATACTCAAGAGGAATCGAAGGTAATCGCTACCTCCTTTCCTGTGACTTTACTTCAGCTAGATGGTGAGCTGAAAGCAAAGTCATAGAAGGCAAGGTGAAATCAAATTGATGTATCCCACTTCTAAAAAAATCTATGTGGAAAAAAATGCTTAAAAGGTAACAGGCAACACTGAAAGCGCTAAAACCTGAACAAACCCGAAACAGCACCGCCTGTTCATAACATTGTACAGTCAGCGCCAAAAGTAGATTAACACTTTATAATTTAGAGATTTCCTGAACTCCAAAACGTTACATCTTAGTATAGAAATACTACATATTCAATGTAATGTATAGTATGTATAAAAAAATATAGATGTATATTATGGTTACTTCATGTAACGTTTTGGAGTTCAGGAAATCTCTAAATTATAAAGTGTTAATCTACTTTTGGCGCTGACTGTACCTAAAACTTAGGTATTTAACAATGAGAAGGGTTAATTAATAATAAATTAACGTCAGAGCATTGATGTATAGAGGGCCATGACGGATTGAATAGTTAAGTGACCTTGAACCCTCTCTGTGCAAAAGGTACCTACATGAATTAATTTACACAAGTACTAAAATACCTACTGGTAAACGAATTTGACTTAGCAGGAAGGTGCAGAATATTCCATCAAGAACCAAGCGGTTCGGCGACTCCTTCTTCTGCCGCGCCATTAAGTCTTGGAATTCCTTACCAGCTCACGTGTTCCCCTCTTCCTACAGTCCCGGGTCCTTCAAGCGGGGCGTAAAAAAGCATCTGATGAGGCCGTCAAGCTGTGTGCCACCATTGTAACATGGTACGTGTCTACAATGGTGACCCTCTTTTCCGCGACTTTGCCTTCAGCTTACCATCAAGTGAGGCGAAGTCAAATTGACGTGTAGCATACAAAAAAAACTTATTTACTAATACCATCATCATCGTCCAAAGTTTGTACGAAATGCGAAGTCCGCGGTTCGCTTATTGAGGTGCAGGTAAACGGCAGCTCCCTCCCAAAGGACAACGCTGCCTCCTGTGGAAAATATCGGCGGCGGCAAGAAGGGCCCTGTAGAGGTCTGCTCGGAGGGATTCCAGGTGTCCCTCTGACTACAAAAGGACGCAGTGCAGAGCAGGCTAGGGGCTGTTGTAGGTGTTAAAGGTGCGGGCGCCTCTCACCTCACCCCTGCCGGCGCAGAATTGCGACTCTCGAGGAATATCGTTGTTCTGGCGCTAATCGACTGAAATTTAGACAATGCAATGTCTAGCAGGTGAGCTATATTTACAGTTTTGTTTACACTAATAGCAGATAGACGTGATATAAAAAAAATTACATAGGTACATGTTGTGTAATTCAATGATGCACAAAAAATTTAATTAATTTATGTTCCAATTTCAATACCACCGCTAAATTTAAACACTATTAATTAGCTTTCTCACACATTTATTCAGTGAAATGTTCGTCACTGACAGAGGTGTTACCCCATTTAATTGCAATCTATTAATTGGCTCTCTCTAACGATAATCAGTAATGAGTACATATTATACATAACTTCAAAGACACCTAATTAGAATCAAAACCAATAGTTTCACGCGTATCTTTATAAATGATTCAATTATTAACTTTGATCATTGCCCTTTCAAATTCACAGAGCTTTATTTGGTAAGAGCTGTTGTTTGATTTTATTATTTGTAGTAATAGGAATAAAGTTTATTTTTGTTTATGATTTCACAAACTGACTGCTCCTTTGAGTTCTGTAATGTCAGTTACTGCGCAAGTATTTTGCAGTAGTACCATTCGATTTTTTACACCTAAGTAGTTCCCATTTACAAGGTGATCACCAATGTTGGTGACCAAGGTCGCTCGAGAGCCCAAGGATAGGAAAGGTATATAATTAGCAAGTATTTTGTAATTGGATACAAAACGGCTTCTGAACAGAATAAGTTACGTTTCATTATTATACCTACTCAAAAGAATATACAATTGAAAGAAAACCGCTTCAATCATAATAATAATCATAATCATAATCTTTATTTGCATAAAACATGGTAAATAAAAGTTATAATATAACAAATAGGTACATTTACAATATTGAGCATGCATGTTTTGCCAGTGGTGTACTAGCGCGCAAATATATACATCATTTTTTTTTTTTTTTGTTTCAACACCTTTGTTCCAGAAATTCATCAATGCCATAGAAGTTATGTTCATTTAACCATTTGTACAATTCTTTTTTAAATAGACTAGTGTTTAGTGCTTTGAGATACATTGGTATTTTATTGAAAATTCGTACACACATAGCAAGGCAACTCTTATTATATTTGGTGGACTTCGGGATATCACTCAGCATCGCCTTAGTTTAACTCTCATCGCCAGTAATTTGATGATTACAAATAAAATAAAATAAATGAAGGGAATGTAAATGCCGTTAAGGGAATTATTATTAAATAAATAGAATTATTATTTTCTTTTTTTAGATGTAAGCTTTTTGCTTTCATATTTTAGATTTGACAAGAGTTTTCATGCATTAATCACAGTTTAAAAATAAAACTAAACAATGTGTTTTTATGAAATGTTGTTTGTGCATGAAAATATAATATAGCCTTTGAAATAGTAAATGATTACCCTTAAATTGTATGCAGAGGTTCAAATACTTAAAATTACGTGAAAGTTTGGAAAATAATGAGACTTAATTATTAGATTCCAACTTCACATCAATGGGTCCAGATAATAAATGAGTGCTATTTTTTTATTTACAACCATATACTGATTGAACTTCTGCTAAATATTTGCAATATAATACAACCGCGACTTCAAAACAGCATCTGTAATGAAGATAAACAGTAGAAAACAATATGCCGTAGACAAATAGTGACAGTTGAAACAAATATTTGGAATGAAAAACAAATGTTTGCTCACGTTTGATGCCCTAAGTAAATACATCGGTCAGGATTGGCTTAATGTTGGACGTAGTAAGTGATGTTGGACGATTTGTTGTACTTTTTTGGAAGGAATAGATGAAATACGTAATAATGCATTATTTGTATATGAACGTACTGTAAAGAAATATGAAGCTAGTGTCAAGATTTTTAATAAGATGGGGTATGCTCTTTCATAATGTATGTAATTATTGTTACCTCTTTATGAAAAAAAACGTGCTTTTGATCTTAAAATCGTTTATTATACAATCGAACGAGTAAAAAATAAATGTATAGTGTAGTGTGTCACAGCGCCACAATAACCGTTACTGATCGATTCAACACCCTGTGTGGCCTAGCGACAGAGCATTTGATTGCTAAATCAGAGTCACAATTTTCAGGTGAAAATCAGATCTGGTCTACTTGTAGTGACTCCTAGCTCAGACCGACGAGACTTCTGCGGCTGGGTATAGACTCCGGAACAGTGCTAGTTCCTCTCCCGTCCTTTTTCATAATATTATGGTTTACACAATGCAGCCAACTTGGTGAGTACCTACATTGAGGCTACCGTGGCGTCACCATTTCTCCAAGACAAATGTTACCACTAAAAAAAGTGGAAAATGGTAAAGTAGTACCACTTAAGTCGCAGACAAGCACACGGACCACCTGATGGAAAATATTTAGGTACCTGGGCTTATGGACAGGTGAAACGCCAGGGGAGTCACACTCGTGCTGCCGACCCTGTAAGAACAGCCTGGAAGAAGAGCCTGATAGGTCTCGTCAACCATTTAAAACAAGATTGGAAACCACGTTTTCTATTTCTAGGTTCCTATCACTGCATTTTTCTATTACCGTCAACAAAAATTTATTTTTACATGAACTTTCACATTTGAGAACTTCCATTCTAAACTTAATCTGAACCGACTTCGACGAATTTACATGCAAATTGGGTTTCAAAACGGATCTCGGTGAACGCCCATAGTTAATGCTTAGACAAACTTTTGCCACGTTATCAAAAAAACAAACACAACTCTATTAACATAAATATAACACACAAAATTGAATACGACTCTGGTTGAACGGCAGCAATATAAACTTCGCATTAGAATTAGTCCGACAAATTGGATAATGCATTAGATTTTCCTCTGATTTGTTCTTACTTATATGACTACAAGGTCGTTTATTGTGTAGCAAAATATTTTGAAACTGTCACATAGGATGCCCTCATAAGTTTTAACTTTTCAAGCTTCGGTAAGGACTTTCAGACCACTAATATGTGACAAAGTGGTATGACGTACTAGTTTTTAGTGATTATTAATAGTTTGCTTGTATGCAAATAACTTGTGAGTACGCTCTGCGGAATATAATTAAATAGCAATGTATATCCAATGAACATTACTTTGTTTATTGAAAGTTTTCTGGATGGTTTTAGTTAGAAAATTGAATCTAGTTGTTAACACTGCAATTGGGTCAAAGATTTTTTAATTGTAAAAGACCGAGCGCCAGACTTCTAGCAGAACCTCTATTCGGATTGACCAACCGTAACATAACACCGGACGTTAAATTGATTTAGTTTTTATAAGCACATGGCCCACCTTATGGAAAGTGGTTACCGTGGTCTTTGGACGAGTGCAACACCAGGGGAGTCACACTTATGCTGCCGACCCTATAAGAACAGAAAGATTCCGTGTCGTCAGCGAAAAACACAAGCAGGTCAAGCCTTTGGTCTTCCCACTGACAGCACCTCTCCAGTGAGCTCTGGCTACTCTACTCACCGCCGGGAACACAAGATGAGGTTATTATACCCGTGATATTCTGTAGGGCGGAGGTACTTCCCCAGTCGGACTGCTCGATTGAAACGGAAATACCGTGTGTCCTACTTATAGACCTTAAAGTGAGGAGGGCTTTATTAACCTGGCTCAACATTGTAAATTATTATTAGGTGTTCTTTTAAATTTATATTCCCTTACATTTTTTCTTCGTTTCTTCTTCCTCCTAGCGTTAATTCCCAGTCGCATCCGAAACTTTCAGCTCGGAGTCTGGGATCCGCTTTTACCAGTCACAGCTACAGATTTGGCTAGACCTCGATATTTTCCGTGAAGCGATTGCCATCTGACCTCCACGACCCAATGTTAACATTAGGCGATATCGAAGCTTTGCAGCTAGACCGTTGTTTTTGGACTTTTTAGGGCACCAACTACCCGTAACGACTGCCATAGATGTTCTTATGGCAACCGGAACCGACGGCTTAACGTGCTCTCCGAGGCACGACCAGACCAATGCAAATACCCATATTTAATGCACACAAATATTTGCATTGAGCGGGGATCGAACCCGCGCCTCCTGCGCAGCGGCCGCGTTCACTACCGCTACGCCACGGAGGCTACATTTTTTCTTCGTTTCTCTGACGCTATTGTTATGAGACAAAACCCCGCTCCCTAGGGAGAAACCCACATTTAACAGTTAGTGTGAATTGTGTCCTACTTTAGTGTTATGCTACAAAATTCTGGATAGTAAATAAACACATTGTCACGGATAACTTTTCTGACCTTAAACTAAGTTAAATATATTAAAACGGGATATGAATTTTCCTTTTACATTAAGGCGCAGTATCACTGAAAAGGGTAAAAAGTATGAAACAATGTGGAAAAGAGAAACGCTTCGGTGGGCATTGACCACAAGCACGTACAGTCAGCGTCAAAAATAGATGATCGTTTCATATATTTATAAATTGAATTTTTGGTTCGGATTTGCAGGCCGTCCGCTGATTCGTGGGTTTGCACGTTTGCTGATGCCTTTTTCGTGCATTTTTTTATATCGGATCTGTCAGTATGACTTCACTTCGCTTGGTAGTAAGCTGATGGTAAAGCTTCAGGAAAGAGGGTCATCATTACAGACACCAACAATATTACAATGGTGGCCCTCAACTTGACGACCTTGATGCTTTTGCACGCCCTTCATAAAGGAACTGAGACTATAGGAAGAAGGAAACACGTAGGTATACTTTTTTTTTTTTTTTTTTTTTTTTATAAAAATCCCCACGGATACCTCCCCCGCCGGAACCGGAGGAGGAGGTTATGTCGGACTCGAACCGACTAAAACGCACGCCATCTGTGGGTCGTCAGTTGCCGGAGGTGAGATTGTCATAGCCATATCTCTCGCACCCCGGCCGACCCAGGGCCATATCTCTCGATCTGGCCCTCTTCCGGTGTAGGGACCACAGAGTCCCCAACTCGCCCCCGGGTGTGGGGAGGCACGCAATGCGCGCTGCCGCCGCGGCCTGCTTCTGCTAGGGTGACAGGCGGCTCCACCCGTCACCCCCAGGCCAGCGCTCATGGGGGACGGAGGTCATTCTGCGACCTCCGACGCCCGAGTTGCCGCCGCTCTTTGCGGGCCACGCGGTTTGCGATTCTCCTTCGCTCCTCGCGAGCCGCAAGGTCTGCGATTCTCCTTCGCTCCCGCTCCGCCGCCTCCTTCACGAGCATTACTTGCTCGCAGAAGGAGGCGCCGGCGGCCCACGCATCCGCGCAGCGAACCATCGCTGCGAGCAAAGTGGCGAGCGTGAGAACTCTCACTCCTAGGGTCGCCACTAGCTCCCGTCTCGGCGTCTCCCACGCCGGACACTCGGTGAGCAACACGTAGGTATACTGGTGAAACATTATAGTGCGGCAAAGAAAAGAATCTCTGAACCACTTGGTAACTATGCAGTCAGTCTACCTAAATGTAAACCTTTCAACTTACTTAGTTACAAATAAAACAAAGATGCTTTTGCTTTTCAATCACGTATTGGATTGTCCCTTATAATGTTAATGTAAAAGAACCCTGTAAATGTTAATGAATGATACGATTTGTCGTAATCAAAAGCAATCCGATCACACAATCCATTATGACAACCCTATATTCAATATTCATTAAATTTCAACCCACTACCACTTCTGTATGTAGTTGTACATACAAATGTTCGTTTATTCTGATGAAATCACCGAACAATTTATACAAGAACCCTCAATCGATATTGCGCGACATCCAAAATGTTCGGCTTAGCAAATAAGAAGGGATGATCATACCCTGCCTCTTATATTGGTTTACCATGATCCGACGAGGGGGAGACGTTTACACGTCACGATTTGATGAACCCTTTTAAGCTCGTATTATAGTCGTATGTAGGTATGTAAATGCGATTAAAATTTATAGTTGATCATGATTGATTTGATTAGATGTGTTGTATGTTTTACAAATTTATTTGGTTTTACTTAATTTTGTTTTGTTCTATTGATGTTTTTTTTAACTAATTTTGGTATGGCAATTGAAAACAACCGGTTAAGAAAAAAGTTATCTTCAGAATTGTAACAGTGAAAATGTCATAAGAGCTTTATGAACAAGGCTTTTGCTTTAATCCGGAGTGTAACTGGTTGACTAATAACCAACTTCAAAAAAAGATAAGGTAGGCATTTAAATCGGTTGTTTTCTATACTATTAATTTTGCAAACAAACAGTTATTCTTATGTGTGAAATAATAATAAGCTATTTTGTTTACTTAAATCGTTTACCTACATGTACGTGTCTGTCTACCCTTAGGGTGGACAGAAACCACACATTAATTTGCTACGATGCTGGTATTAGGTTTGTTTGAAATAAAGAATAATTAATTTGTTAGATCAAAAATGAAAAGTTATGAACCAAATTGTATTTAGATAAGCATCATACGACAACGTAACGAGTCTGATATCGTTAATAATAAAAAGCCATTGCATCCTAAGTCAATGCGGTTTGAATTTCACAGGAATGATATTATTTCTATCCAATTTTAAGCGTCTACCCAATTTAATATGCTTGCGTATTCACTATTGGTTTTCTATGAACTTTTAAAATGTTTTACCTTGCAATATTGATAGCGAAAACCTTGGAAGATTATTTTTTGGAATGGATTGGACTCTTTTTATATTTTACATATTTTTTAGGATTCGATATCGTTATGATGTAATTTATTATAGATTTTATTTAATAGAATATTGTAAGATAATATTCAAACCTTGATGTCCCCAATTGGTTATGAAGGTTCACGGAAAATATTGAAGTTCAGCCGCATCCCAGTTAGTTTGGAAAATCGACCGCAACTGAGTTGGTAAAAAGCTCAGAGAATGATGATGGCCTGGCAATAACACTTCCGCCGGGTCCAGGTAGAAGAAGTAGGCCCAAGAACTCCTGGCTTGACGTCGTGTAGGGTAACATACCCGTACGTGCAAATGATCTCACTACCATGGACGCCCAAGATCATGCGAAGTGGAGGAGGAAGAACCGGAAGGCGGACCCTGAGCTCCAAGAGCACCTTGGGCCTTGGATGCAATCAGGAAAATACGTCTTCATAAAGATGATGAATGATAATGATAGTCATTGAGACCCAAACTATGCAATGCAGTTAATGTTGAGTTTCTAAAACACACTTTACAAAGCTATACCCTTGTTTGTGGATCTAAGTGGCATATAAAATTAATAGGTATTATTATGGAATCCCCTATATGGTGGATTGAAGAGGAATTAAAAGTATACAATGATCCACATGTGGATCTAAACTGTGGATCCTGGTGGAGGGAGGCAAGATATTTACTGCTAGGGTGGAAAATTTCTATCTTCAATTACAAACTATTTATTTATTTATTGACACACCAACAGTATACATATAAATCATTATATATGGAATATCATGGAATACAAAATATAGTTCTGATATGTACACCACTTAAAGGTATGCACAGCTTACACCATAGGATAGCGTACGGTTAAGTGCTAATTAACAATTTGAAGTTTCACAAAGAAAGTTTGTAAGTTCTACAACTATCACGCGGATAAGGCCTTGTAATTGAAGATAGAAATGTCAACACAATACTGCTCAGGGAAGCAAAGCAGTAACATACATTATTTGAAAATTAATAATTAATTTATAGTTTAAAGGGGTGATACGGGTGAAACCAGGGTGGGGTAGCTAGTACCTGATAAGAGGCCCATCCGTAAGGAAGGCTGATGGTAAAAGTCTTCAGCTGAAGAACAACTCTATGTAAATAAAACTTTTTTAAATTTGGAGGTAGGTACTTTTATACACAAACAACTACAAATTTGACAGGCAGTGTATGAATACGTTCTGTCTCGTTCTTACTTATTTTCAGATCGATTCTTCTCTCCCTTTCCTACTTAATTGAATTGAAATATGCGACAATAGCTGAACCAACGATATCAATCAAATGAAAAAATCAAACGAATCGAATTCACTTCATAACTTTCCCAAAGTTTGATTTCCAAACGATTACTTCACAAGGGCCAATTTTTCTGTCTCTTGCGTTTGTATACGTTCGTCCCTCTCCAACAGATGGCTCGAGTTAAAGCTTTCATTTACCTAAATCGAGTTAAAGGACCAAGAAAACAAGAAAGAGCTTCGCAGTGTCGTCATCTGTCAGCGGATGGCCATTTACTACGGCCAAAAAATATTGCTCCCTGCCCAGAGTAATATAAACCTTTTGCAGTTCATCCTAAAGTCCTTTATGAGTTTTCAATTTTTGAAATGTGAAACTAATTTCTTTCATATTTCTTACTATAGAAATTTCAACTTTATCACTATGGAATAAAGTGCATGTAAAAATGCGTATATTTTTTGTGTTTCTCATCTCAATGTCACATATTTTCAGAACGGAGCTATGAAGAATAAGGTTTTTGGTTAGAATGACACGTGTTAAGCTTTTTTAGTATTAAATATCTACTCTAAGGATCAATTTCCAGTTTGGATAAAATGTGAAAATTATGGAACCGGATCATAATGATAATATTTTTTTTGCAGCTGAACCAGTTGTTGGACTTTTTTTGGTGTTCCAACTACCCGTAACGACTGCCAAAGACGTTCGTATTTTCCAAATTCCTGTAGGTAGGTACTATAATACTACGGTAATAAAAATAGAGTGATAAGACCAAAACAATATAATTGAAGTTACTACGAGTAGTAGTTCTTAAAAAGAAATTAATGTTCGTACGCTATCTGTGCAGTCGTTATACCAGTTATAGATGCTATTACTTAACTTTATGGGTCAGTTATATGACCTGAAATTCAACTTTTATACTGCCTTAATCTTAGTTTAAGTTTTCATTAGTCAAGACTTGATTTGGTCAGCATTAAAATCTCAGTTACGAAAATATTTAAAAAGCGAAAACGGAGAAAAGTTTGGATTGTCAAGCGATGAATAATAGTCCTCACTAGTATTAAATATTAATGATTATATATTTTATACTAGCTTTTGCCCGCGGCTCCGCCCGCGTGGATGTCGGTTATCGCGACCAAACATAGCCTATGTCCTTTCTCAAGGTCTAATCTACCCCTATATCAAATTTCATCAAAATAGGTTCAGCGGTTTAGTCGTAAAAGCGAGACAGACAGACAGACAGACAGACAGACAGACAGACAGACAGACAGACAGACAGACAGACAGACAGACAGACAGACAGAGTTACTTTCGCATTTATAATATTAGTAGGGATAGTACTCGGTACTCATGCGCCGAATAATACCCTCGTTCCACTAGGATCCCCCAAGCCAGTAACCCAGATGACTGAATAACACTCGCTATTCCACTTTCCGGTATGGATTTTTCTAACTAGATTCATTGTCAATTTGTCCCTTGGAACAAATACTTTTAGGATTGTAATTGGTCAAAGTACCTATGTACGAGATTGGAAATTTTAAAGTTTAGTTTCATACTAAGTATGGAAACTAAAGTCATAAGTTGTTATGAACTTCATGGGCTCTTAATGTTTTCCATACAATCCGACAGTAAACATGCTCAAACTTGCTCATGAGAAAGTACCCGCTTGACGGCAATAGGCCCTATAACATAGGACAAAAAATCATACACCCGTATTCACAAACAACACTATGAGGTCTCATAGTGTGCTCGAGCGCATAGGGCTGGTAAAATTAATTCACAAACATCACGGAGCAGTATCTAACGCAGTGCGTTCCCTCAACGAAGTATTACTTAAGTGTTGTCTATGAGTAAAAAGGTTTGCCAAAACGAACGCACTGCGAATTTGTCGTTCTTTGCACAGTTTTGGTAGTACGCATAGCCAAGTATTGTTTGTGAATACGGGTGATAGTTTGCGAAATTTGAGTGTTGATCTGCGGATCAATAGCTCAAATAACATTCTATCGAAGATATGACACACGGGCTGTGTTAAATTAGATTTTATATTTCAGCTTATTTCATGACTGAGGGGAGTCAGAATTGATAAATTTATTGAATTTGATGATAGAATTTTCATTTATTGGGTTTAAAGTTGGTGAAATTGTACAAATATTGGCTAGCATTTGCCTTAGGCTTGTGCTGTATAGTTACGAGGGTTAGTTTCGTAGGGAAAATGCTGCTGTAAGGGAGTATTTGTTTATGTGACTGTTCAAAAGCCCTCTGGCGGTTACTTTAGGGGCGGTCACTGAATGGAAAATGTGATGTATTTTCTTTGCGTGTAATGGTACTGTGGGGTATTGGACAAATATTTGGCACAAGTTCGTATCTGCGGTAGTTTACTGACTGGACAGGAGAGCGAATGAAATCTTGCGGATTTTTGATTATCTTAATCTAGCACAACATGTGCTAATAAATAGAATTCAGTGATAAGGTGGTATTTCAAATCAGCAAATAGGACTGACTTAGAGGGAGCTTTTGAGGCAAGTTGTAGGTACAACACCTGATACTAAATGACGATGGATTGTGCAGGAAAACATACATTAGGATCTTTGGAGCTTGTATCTTGTTCGCTCTCCCACAAGAGTAAAATCGAACAAAATTCTCTCAGTATGGCTTGTCTTAGCTTTTGCGGAAGTGATTACCATCTGATTTTCCAACCCCGAGGAAAAACCGGGGTCTATTCCATTTATCAGCAGGTGGACCCTGCTTGCAGATAAAATTGCACAGAGTCACGAGGCGTACATCAAAAAATAAGAAGGTATTAAAAATATATCTTCGCTTTTCGCTACCTACTCTAAAAATATATCAATCTATAGACATCAATATCAGTTCAAAAGCGTGTACGTGTTTTTATTAACATCTAAATAACGTTTTCGCATGAATATACTTAAAAATTCATGTGTACTCCTAAGAAAGGTCGCTATTTCATTAATTTCAATCTAGTTGTAGAGTGAACAAACAAATTACTAATTCATGTGGGAGTTAACTCGCGTGTCAGATCACTTTGACATGGGTACGGGACCGTGATTGTACATAATGCTGGTGTTCACAAGTTTTTTAGTGTTCGGTGAATTCGGTGCGAAATAGAGAGCAACAAGTAGCAACAGAATTTCAATGTGAACTTCATCGCGATAGAAAAAAACTTACTAGAAGATGACGTCGTTGAACGGACGGGTGATTTGCCCTTCTCTGTGGGTAATTCGAAGAAATGGGTTCTTCGATTCTTCCCGCAAAGAAGATATGACAAGAAACTTACATTAAACTTTGGTTTGGTTTATACGGTTTTATGCTACCGCTTGCCGTCTGACCTACCATCCTTATTTATTCTTTACTAGCTTCCGCCCGCGGCTTCGCCCGCGTGGTGTGTTGACCGGGGTAAAAAGTAGCCTATATGTTAATCCAGGGTATAACCTATATACATACCAAATTTAAATCAAATCGGTCCAGCCGTTTATGCGTGAAAGAGTAACAAACATCCACACATCCAGACATCCATTCGCACAAACTTTCACATTTATAATATTAGTAGGAAGTAGGATTGTACACTTACATGGCATAATATTACAAATTAAAGAGAAAATTATGTACAAAGGCGAGCTTAACTCAAGGATGAGTTTTCTTCCAGCAAACCCGGGAGTGCATAGAGGAATTGCAATCTAATGAGAGGCAATCCTTGAGATAATTGCCTATGCCAGAGCCTCGATCTTCAATCAGCAAGTGTACTGGCTTGCAAGTGAAATTGATTTCGATCCAAGGGTATTCATTGAAACCAAGATACACCGAGGGAGAACCACTTTAAAGAAAGCCTAAAACCGTTGCGTTGAGAACATATCAAGTGTTGGGTTGCATACAGAATGAGAACTGGATTTTCTTACTTAACTACTTAAGGCGAAAGCAATGTACCTATTAGATACCCTTTTATAAAGAAACCGGTAGTAGAATTTTCCTGACGAAAAGTTGTTTACAACGACTCAATCGGGTAGATTTATAGATCCATGTCTTTACTCACAAGTTAAGTATACTGTGTGTGCCCTTTCTATTTTTTTGGCGAGCTTGCATGAAAGAGGAAGCTCTTGAAGTATGTGAAGATGGTTAGCAGGCTGTTGTTTCTGCCTACGCCGAAGGGAAAAAAGCGTGAGCATATGTATAAGTATGTACTGTTTTTTCTGTGGACAAAGTTGAACATGTTAAGAATACACATTATTATTATCCTCGATCAGGGGATTTACCATTTGCGTCCAAAACTTGCAATTTTAAGTACGAAGTGCACTTATTGTTTTCAATAATAATATGTCGACTTTTAAGGCATAAAATGTCCTCTGAACTCCCAACTCCAAGAGGCAAACTTGCGGCCGAGCCTCAACCATTGTTTAGCAGGTGAGTAGAGAGTAGACTTTTTTTATCGTGCGAAAAATCCCGACGGATACCTCCCCACCGGAGCCGGTGGAGGAGGTTGTCGGACTTGAGCCGACTAAAACGCACGCCGTCTGTGGGCGGTCAGTTGCCGGAGGTGTGATAGTCGTAAACATGTCCCTCGCACAGGTGAGCTTGGCTTTGCATTCGTGTTACCCCGGGGTGACTAGGCGTTATACGGGGCACCGACCATTGTGGGCGAGCCCTGACCGACAAGACGATGTCTCTTGACCTTTATGTCAAACAAAATACTCTTTTAATCATAAAAACATAAAACGTAAAACATTTTTTAGTACTTTCTAGTAATTTCTAATACTCGTAAAATATTTTCTGTTTTCTACTCTCGACACATGTCAAAAATGAAACAGACGGGTTTAAACATAGTTATAAAAGAGCATTTAATTTGTTTATGAGTTAATTAGATTAATTTGTAATAACATGGTATTATCAATTCAAACTTTTTATTCATAATTATAATATAATGAAATATTATACACAAAGGCGAGTTTAACTCAAAGTTGAGGTCTCTTCTAGAAAACCTAGGGGAGTATAGTAGAGGAATTACTTATCTAGAGGCAAAGTTTTTTTTTTAAATTCTAAGACTTAATGACTGAAACTGTTTTAGACAGATGTCTGTAGGATCCTATACAAAAAACCACGGTGACCCACGCTATGTGCTTATCCGTAGGTATGGAATATGGATATGGAAGCGTCCGTTTGATGCAGTTTCAGGCCTAAGTCTTATTACAGCCTTAAGGTCTCTGCATACGTAACGGGTTTTTTCACGGACGGGACGGGACGTGAAGCAAAATGTATGCGGCCCGTCCCGTCCGTGGCCCCGTGACATATGCATTGCAGCATACATTTTGTATGAAATGATATTTCCAAAACTTCACGTTCCCGTCCCGTCCGTGAAAAAACCCATTACGTATGCAGAGACCTTTAACCGTAAACATGGCACTTCTTATTCCTCTTCCTCCTAGCGTTAATCCCAGTCGCATCCGAAGCTTTCAACTCGAAGTCTGGGGTCTGCTTTTACAAGTCTATTCACTGATTTGACTGCACTTCGATATATTATTCTCCGTGAAGTGACTAACTGATGTCCACAACGTACTGACGATATCGAAGCATTCCAGTTAGACCATTTGTTGAACTTTTTAGGGCTCCAACTACCTGTAACGACTGCCATACATGCTCATCGATCCCGATGGCTTAAAGTGCTCTCCGAGGCACGACCAGATCAATGCAAATACTCATATTCATGCATACAAATATTTGTATCGAGCGGGGATTGAACACGCGCCTCCTACGTAGCGATCGCACCACAGAGACTGTCAACTAGAGACATGACTCTCTTATTTACAATCCCGGTTCACACTTGCCAGTCTTCAATTCAAGTAGGTATATCTTATGAAAGTAATTCAATTTGTTAATGTCAGTTGAGCCTACCGAGACGATGTCACACACTCAATTTAGTGATGTCTTCATAAAAAATAAATGTATATTTCATAAGGGATAAGGTATCTTGAGCTTGTTTTTTTTTTTTATATAGAACTAGCTTTTGCCCGCGGCTCCGCCCGCGTGGATGTCGGTTATCGCGACCAAACATAGCCTATGTCCTTTTTTAAGGTCCAGTCTACCCTTATACCAAATTTCATCAAAATCGGTTCAGTGGTTAAGGCGTAACAGACAGACAGACAGACAGAGTTACTTTCGCATTTATAATATTAGTATGGAGTATGTATACGTTAGTATGACTTCACCTCGCCTGAAAGTAGGGTTCATCAGATTCTCTATCATCAACTTAAGAAAAGATTTTCACGCCCCGCTCACAGGACCAGGGATTGTGCTGGTGAAAAAATTCCAAGACTTTATGGTGTAGCAAAGAAAAGAGTCACCTAGCTAAATAAAATAAATAAATAAAAAAAATAAAAAAATAACCGCTTTGTTCTTGATTTTGAACGTTGAAGTTAATCTTGCAGCGTCTAGGTATAGAGTTTGTGTATAGTCTAAGAATAGAATGAATATAAAACTAAAAAACATTGTTACAAGGGTCAATCAAAACTAGGCTAATAGCTAACCTCAACGCACGAGGGCGAAAGAATATGCTACAATCATTAAGTGCGAACAAGAACAAAACAGCCAGAGACGTCGGTCAAGAACAAAACAATGCCAACAAGCTCCCAAGATGGATATGCTGCATTTATCTTCACGATTACTGAAATGCCAAAGTTAGGAAGGCTTTGTTATGTTATATCCGTATACACAAAGTGGGGTTAGAGCTCACTGTTAAGGCGGCCACCCACTTACAGTTTATCGAACGACAACCGGATGATATCGGTCTGTCAGTTCATCGCAATAGCCAACACACTTACAGTTTCGTATACGATTTTGGACTGACGGATAATATGTGTGTCGCCGCTTGACGATTCCGGTCAGCAAAGACAGTTATAGGCCGGACAGTCTATGGCCGTCGGCATTTTATACGTAATAACATCAGACTAAAAGAATAAAATAATGTTATTATTTTAGTTTTAGTTAAATTAAGATGACATTGATGACATAAGGACTGCAGGCCGCCGGACAGACGAAATACTGCAGGCGGACTGTAAGTGGGTGGCCGCCTTTATGTAATAAGGATGGACCGCGGTAGAGCAATCAACTGCTATGTCAGAGGTCGTAGGGTTGATTCCCGCTTAGTGTAAACGTTTGCGCATTTAGTGTAAACATACAGTCAATGACTAAGTGCCCGCTTGACTGCAATAGGCTCATCGCTCATCCGCTATTATGTGGACCGAAATCATAGTTGGCGAAATGTGGGTGATAATACACCTCTGCCTACCCCCTAGGGGATTACAGGCGTGAGTATATGTATTTAGTTAGTATTAGTAGGGTATTATAAATGTGAATGATTGTGAATATATTTTTCTTTCTTCTTTCTTTCTTTCTTTCTTTCTATATTTGGATTTGTCCGGATCTGGCTGAAATTTGGTAGAGCGAGCCTAGAATAACACATAGGCTACTTTTCATCCCTTTAGTCTCAGTAGTCCGGTTGCTAGTCCGGTTAATCGGACTACTGCAACTTTTCAGTAGCCGTAGTCCGGTTGTCAAACGGGAACGAACTATTGCTACTTTTGTGTAGCAGTAGTCCGGTGAGTAGTTCGGTTGATCGGACTACTGCAACTCTTCAGTTGCATTAGTTCAGTTGTCAAACAGCATCGAACTATTGCTACTTTTGTGTAGCCGTATTTCCCAGGACTATTCCTATCTATATAGGTTCCCATGGGTTTCGGAAACGGGATCAAAATTCCATACGGTACAATAGTAACTAGTAATTAAATAATTTTGTGTGCATGTTTACTTAACACTGATTGAAACAGAAAAAGGACATCTTAGTGAGCATAAAATAAATACGAGTACTTAATCAATTATTGAATTTATAGGCGATCAAAAGTTTTATAGCAGCCGAAGCAGTAAACAGAATGATCTAGAATGTTATATTACTTGTAAACATCGCCTAAGTAACCACCCTAATAGTAATTTATGACAGAATGAACTTTGGTTCACAGGGAAATACAAAAATAAGATTGAGAAGTGAAAAAGTCTTGCTTTTCTGTGGTAGGGGGAAATAGAAGCCTAACATTTGCTTCTGTCCTCACATATTACCTGATAATGATGAAAAAGGAAGGGGCTGAATTACGATATTTTGAAGTGACTGCCATCTGACCTCCACAACCCATTGGCAATATCGAAGTATTACAGTTAGGGCAGTTATCGGACTATTTAGGGCTGGGAACTGGTAACTAGGACTTACGTCGACGACTTACCGTGCTCTCCGAGGCACATACTCAAACACTTAGCGGGAATCGAACCCGCGTTCCCTGCGTAACAGATCCTAGACTATGCTTTATTTTTATTCTATACAAAATACTAATTTCAAAAATCTCTATAGGTACTATTATATCCTTCATCACAGTTGAATCGTAACGTAAGATCCCTAATCCTTTAAAAATGAGTCCAATGTGCATATGCCTTTAGACAGTTTAAATGTAAAACAGGATGGGACTAAACCGCAAATGTAATAAATTACTTTATATCTGAACAGCCTGTAGTGGACTTCCCTTGGAATGTTTATAGCTATTGTATGACGCTACTCGTATCAATAATTATAACTATATTGTTTAGATGCTGATGAAAATGCATCAAATAAAATAAAGTTATTCCTGGCGCATTCGCATAAATCTGGAACCATCATTTATATAACATCAAACTGACTGAGTATCGTTCTAGAATGCGGGCAAAAAGTCATTACTTGAAAGCTGTAATGAGTACCTCTCAATAAATTTACATCCCGACCTCTAACATCCAGGGTTCCATATGTTACACGAATAAAACCTCTCTTGACCGGTTCCCGCATAATTTTCATGTATTCTTTGTGAATTTACTCTTATATTTGCAATTCTGATTGGAACTCGGCTGTGGTGTTTCAGTCCAAAAATTGGTGAGTATTTGCTCGATGCCAAGTTTTCTATGGTTAGTTTTTGAATATTGCTTACTCGTCTGTCTGTCAAGAACAGTGGGACCATTTTCATCGATATTGCGCTATATAGGGGATTTACGAGATTGGATCGAAAAAAATGAAGTGAATAGAGGTGAAATTACATTTTTCTGGTAGTTCACTTCATCCAAATAAATTCTAAATGGATTCATTCAAGACTTCTTGTTTGAATGTGTCTCTTCAGAATAGTTTTGGCTTCATGGAGGTTTCTTCTGGTTCTGATGACTTTTTGTCAAACATTGCGATATGATAATAATTGTTGGTCACTTATTTGATTACTTATTGGATGCTTGGAAGTTTGTTATTCAATTATCCTATTAATATTATTATTATGAATGTGAAAGTTTGTAAATATGTTTTGATAGTTGAGTTATTCAGTAAAATTTAGGGCACGAATAGATTATAGTTTGGAATAGCATTCATGCTACTTTTAACCCGGGAATAAGTTCCCATAGGTTGGGGGAATGACATCGAAATATGTATTACGTAGATGGAGCCGTTGGCAGTAGCTAGTGCTTACATAAAAAATCAAACAAAACAGACTTCTGGAAAATTCTTTCAATCTTTATCTTGAAACAAATTTCTGACACGTATTATTATGCACAATATTTAACTAAGTAATAAATTAAATACAATCGTCAAAGGTAAAGAAAAAAGAATAAATACAGAAAACTCTACTGTACTTATTCCCTTTCGTCAAAGATTAGAACTATGGATTGAAGAATTTTAAATTCTTCACAATCTCGATTCGTTATCTTTCCTTATTTTAATTCTTGTCTCATTTATGTCTCAGTTTTCTTTTGGATCAAATTACTAGATTTCAAACCATTGAGACTTGTTAAGTCATTAAAAGGAATCTTCTCTACAAAATTTAGATTCTTTATCTTTCTTTATGTCAACCCTTGTCTCATTGATGTCTCAGTTTTCTTTTGGATCAAATTAATAGATTGCAAACCAATGAGACGTGTAAAGACATTAAAAGAAATTAAGCTATTTAATTAGTTACCTGTCCGAAGAAAATGTAAATGAAATTAACAACGTACCTAATTCTTTTTTATGTGAACGAAACAAGACGTTGTATTCGATGGAATTGGTATAAAGCTCCGTTTTTAGTAGACTATCTTAGCCATTTTAATTTGAAATTGAATCAGAATTTAGGGTGTGTTACAGTCTTGCTGATCGCACCCTGATCATCAGCGCTGACAGATCAATATGTATTGTATGTAATATGTATGTATGTTGTATGTATGTTGTATGTATGTTGTATGTATGTTGTATGTATGTTGTATGTATGTTGTATGTATGTTGTATGTATGTTGTATGTATGTTGTATGTATGTTGTATGTATGTTGTATGTATGTTGTATGTATGTTGTATGTATGTTGTATGTATGTTGTATGTATGTTGTATGTATGTTGTATGTATATAAGTATGTTAGCCGTGTTGGCCCGGTGGAATAGGATAGGGCCATCCCATCTCTTCCTGTAGGTGTCGTAGAAGGCGATTAAGTAATTGGGCTATTCTCCGTCCGACAGCCCATGACTAAGTACCCGTTTGACGCCAATAGGCTCGCTCCCTGTTACGTGGGACTAGAAATTGCAGTTGGCGAAATGTGGGTGTTAATACACCTCTGCATACCCCTTCGGAGATTTACAGGCGTATGTATGTAATTAAAGTAAACGTTTTTGATTCACACAGTATGCGCTGACGAGCCTGGACTGGACCTGTACTCGTAAGAGTGACTGTGAATCACCCTTAGTATTAATATTAATACATGTATCAATAACTAGCTGTTGCCCGCGGCACCACCCGCGTAGATGTCGGTTATCGCTACCAAACATACACTATGTCCTATTCCAAAGTCTAAAATACCCCTGTACCAAATTTCATCCTAATTGGTTCAATGGATTGGGCGTAAAAGCTTAACAGATAGAGTTACTTTCGGATTTATATTATTAGTATGGATATGACATATCATTTGGCGTACCGACTTACAGGTAAGATTGCTAAAAACCAAAGATCTTAGACCCCATACAGCCAATATTCTTACTACATTCTTAACTATAAAGTGCCATTCACAATATACAGCCATCATTATTCAGCAAAAGGATCGTTATTTTGCAGGTAGAATGAAAAATAATTTTCCATCGCTTTTGACACGCTGTGCGATTATGTGATCAAAGGGTCAGGCAGTCAGCCTTGTATAGCCGCGGATATTAAAAGTGTCATCGAACCCCAAATAGTTTACGACAGGGTAAGATGAGAATAATATTAAATAGCTTTTAGAAGCAGCTGTTGTTATATAATGTTGGTATAATGTCAAATATTTTAGGAGGTACACTGTCGTATTTATTATATTGAAATACGCAAAGTATTGGTCTGTGTATATAATGAACAAATGAAAGGAGAACCCCAATTTCGGTCCTGACAAATTCGACAATCCAGAATTAATCTACTGTTAAATTAATCTGACGTCCTTACTCCAAGAAGAGAGCTTATGCCAGAGCCTCGTCCGTTAAATAGCAGATGGGCTAACTTGCGGGGGTTGGCTTGGCTTGACTCCGAAAGTCATGAAGGGGCCACATATCATATTATTATACTGTACCGTACCGTAGCGTACCATACCGTAGTGGTACCGTAGGGGTACCGTAGCGGTACCGTAGGGGTACCGTAGGGGTACTCAACCCAACCACAAAAATATCAACAATCCTGGCAAAAAATATTTAGAAATAATCGATTTGAATACTTAGTGTAATAAATGCTTCAAAATTTCATTCAAATATTTAGAATAGTTAATATTATGTGAAATTGAGTACCGCTACGCTTTTTCATGGACTGTGTGTTTACATTCTAAAGTTCTCAAAACGTTTCCGATTGAAGGCCATACGTAGGGGTACCGTAGGGGTACCGTAGGGGTACCGTGGGGGTACCGGGGGGGTACCGTAGGGGTACCGTAGATGTGCCGAAGGGGTACCGTAAAGGTACCGTACCGTAGGTGTACTGTACCGTACCGTAGTCGTATCACTGCGTACTATAGCACCAAGGAGGTTGAAATAAAAAAGAAAAATTCCGACATCATCAAAACCAATATACTCGTATTTCAAGCCTATTCTCGTTACATTGAGTAACAACCTATAACAGTGAGTTTGTCGTAAAATTATTCATATACGTACCATAAAGAGGGAATTACGGCAATTCCCACATACCTATATATAAATGCTGATACATGCTGAATACTCGTTGAAATTAATTATTATAGTCACGTTTATATATACGTGACTACACCGTATATAAGACAGGCACATAATAATAATATGTAATTGGATTATGTTCATGTACCAACTGATATTTGCTGTGTGGTTCCCGGTAAAATAGGACAAAAGAAACTCTCCACATTTAGGTATCGTACATCTATCTATTACAGTTATATAATTGTGAAGTGGTCTTGTCTGTACATTGGAGATATTTAAAAAAAAATACTTGGGTTATGTTAGGTTAACGATACTGAACACGAAAATATTTTTTTTTAATTTCCTGTTTGTTTGTCTGTTTGTTCGCGATGGACGCAAAAACTACTGGACGGATTTTGATGCGGTTTTTTTTGTTAGAAAGGGATTGATCAGACTTAAAATCTTACGTTTGTTTGATCGCAATTGGTTGAGTAGAAGCGAAGATATGAGCAAAGGTCGCGTTAACCGAGATGCACACGGGCGGAGCCGCGGGCGGAAGGCTAGTTGATATTAAAAGTATGATTCCGTAGCCTACGACAACTGCCGACGCACGCAGCACATGCGCGTAATTCATTGCAGCTTCTCAATGGTCGCCTTTATTCGTATCGGAGTTTAACAAGTAATGGGTACGCTGTATCTGCTGCATGCGTCTGTCATTGTTGTATGTGGTCGGCTTCGGAATCAGAGCTGTTTTTCTATACATTCATTAAGTACACAGTACCTTTTGGAGTAGGTAAAAGGAACAGCCCGTCATATTCTGTACTCTTGCGTTCACCACGAGCCTCCTCTTTTCTCATCAAACCTTTCATTCAGATCAGCTGGTAACGAGTCTTTTCGGACTATTCTTCATCTAGCTGGGAGCTTTTGGCTCGTCTACTCGTCTCCTATTACGTGGCTTCAAAAAATAAATCATAATTTTCATATCATACGTAACCATAAAATATGATTAAGGTAAAATGAGTACTTAAAATAAGGAAACTAAAATCTTTCTACTAATCTAATACTAAATGTATGGGAGTGTTTAATGTCAAAATGTATACCTCTCGTTTGATTTTTAAAAGTTATTGATGTCATCATATTATTCATTAGGGAACGTACTTTCGATACATATCAGTTTAAAGTTTTTTGATATCTATTTATTTATTTATTAATTTATTTATTGACACACCAACAGTATACATATAAATCATTATCATCTCTGTAATAGTTACGGAATAATCGCCTAGACACACTTAACGATTACACCCTGTATAAGCGGGGCGTGAAAAAGCATCTGATGAAGCCGTCAAGCTGAGTGCCACCACTGTAACATGGTACGTGTCTATAATAGTCTTTTTTCCGAGACTTTGCCTTCAGCTCACCATCAGATGAGGTGAAGTAAAATTGACGAGTCCTATTAAAAAATATCACCAACAGATCAGCTGTAAACTTTTAGTTTTTAGTGTTCTTAGTGGTAAAAACAATGTATTCAAAACATTCCTATCTTACCTTAAAAACAAAAAGCAACAATTTTAATTAACCTTACCACCGAAAACGTATTTTTCAAATACCTACGCGTTCTCCTATTTTCCTTTGTCTAAGCCAGGGTAATCAGATATAAATAAAAATAACAAATTACTCCCCACATTCATGGGTTTGTTAAGCGAAAAGAAGAGACCTTTATTATTTCTGTAGATAACGTATAATACTGTACCTTATAATGTAGATTTTGGGCGATGATAAACATAAAAAATTGTCGTCTCCTTTTGCCCGACTGTAACTACGATATAAAGAAGTGTAATGTGTTTGTCTGACTGGTCTCTTGTGATGCTTTGGAGACGAAAAGATTAGGCTGATTTTTATCATTCTTACGTTAATTGTTTTGTCTCAGTGTTATAAGTGTCAGTAATGACTTTTGTGACGGTGATTGTTGCCTCACTGTCATTGTGTACATCTAAATGCGCACATTTTCATGTATCCAAGTGCGCGTACATCATTCCTAATGAAGAAAGTGCCTTCATTAGAAATTATATACGCTAAAAATCGCGTGGCACGCGGTGACAGTGACGCCACTGTAACGGTGACTAGTCTATAGTACGCCTCCTTAAGGTGTGATTCCGTAGACGACCGCATACGACAACTGCCGACGCGACGCACGCAGCACATGCGTGTTTTTTTTTTTCTTTTTATACCACTTAGTTGGCAGACAAGCACACGGCCCACCTGTTGGGAAGCGGTCACCGTGGCCTATGGACGTATGCAACACCAGGGGCGTCACACTCGCGCTGCCGACCCTGAAGAAACCTTCTAATGCCCTTCTTGAAGAACCCCATATTGTAGTCGCTTGGGAAAACCACCGCAGGGAGTTTATTCCACAGCTTGAGTGTGCGTGGGATGAAGTGCCTTTCAAACCGCACAGTGCGCACCATTTCCGGACGCAATGTGTGAGGATGAATTCCCTGCCTATGGCGAAAGGTGCGATGATAGAATGTAGCTGTTGGCATCATGTCAAATAGTTCTTCTGAGCACAAACCATTGTAATCCATCGCGGCTTCTCAATGGTCCCCTTTATCCGTATCGGAATATAAAAAGTAATGGGTACGCTGTATGTGCTGCATTCGTCTGTCGTTGCCGTATGCGGTCAGCTTCGGAATCATACTTTTATAGTCATCAAATGTCACAATGGCAACAACCAAATGCAATATCATGTTTAGGTTTCTTTTGTCATTACTAATTATTATATCAAGTCGCAGCAACCATGGTCACTTAAACATTTGATCTATCTGATCATCATCATGTAGAGACTTCGTAGCAGTTGCAACGTCCACTTAAAGTGTTTGATTAATATGTTGGCATCGCAGGCTTTTCCGAGAGTGACTGTCGTCCGACCTGCCAACTGCAAGAAAGAAACTTGCATCAGAGCCTCGTCCGTGTTGTTTAACAAGTAGGTACACAAACTGGCAAGTAGTGTAGGGCACCGTGAATTTCACCTTGAAAGTGCAAAGAAATCAATCCAACTGAAGAAAATATAACGGAAAATAAAGCTAGGTCCCAATGCAGACCGCCACAATTTTTCCCAATAATGGCACCGGACTGTTATCGCCTGCATTGCACTTGTTTGTTTTCTTTTCAGTTTTGTTCTTTGTTGTGTGTAAAGTTAAGTATACAGAACTTAGGAATTGATCTTTGAAAAACCATAAGAGTTACGAACACACCATAGATTCTTAAACTGATTGGAATCAGAAGTAGCCAGAATTCGAATACCTTAATCAGTCGGATCATCTCAATCGTTAGGCTGACTCCTAGTTACTAGTCACCATCACCAAGGCACAAATTACCTAAATAGTTTGAAAGTTAAACCTAAGCCATCGACGACGCTTCATGCGACCTAGCGACGACCAAAGCCATTGAGATAATACCTATATTATATAAGAACATCTTAATATATTACTTCAATAACAATATCTATGTGTATCAATGACTAAAGCAGTTTATAACTGAAGCCTCGATGACACTGGGCTAGTTTACGAGCTGCTAATCGGCGAGTAAGCTAGTTTCGATGGCAGCAAAAACTTTCCACTTGCTCAGTAGCGAGTAGGAACTACGTTGAAACTTCTAAAACTCAAAGATGCTCGCAACTAGCAGCGATGATACCACACAGCTGGTTAAGCAGCTTACAGGCCAACACACCAGCAAATGGTCAGTAAAACAACCCGACTTTCTACTTTTCAAGCAGGCTTAGAAGGTTTGTTCAAGGTCGGTAGCGCGAGTGTGACGCCCCTGGTGTTGCATACGTCCATAGGCCACGGTGACCGCTTCCCATCAGGTGGGCCGTGTGCTTGTCTGCCCACTAAGTGGTATAAAAAAAAGAAGAAGAGATGCTCAAAAAGCAGATTTAAAAAAGTTCAATAACACGGAGCAAGTTTCCAAACTGCTCGCGAACTCGGTGGCTTGTAGCTAGTAAACAAGTCCAGTGTCATCGAGGCTTTACAAAGAAAATTAGCTAATTGATTACTATTGTCGCAAGCCCTACAAAGGGTACATTTTCAGTCAATTTCTCCCGTTCAAACAATATCTTCATTAGGCCGTTTGCATACTGAAAATGTTGTGAGAATATTTCCGTTGTTTTGTTAACCGTTACATTATCATACTTTACTTAAGTACGGTTAATGTTGCTTACATAATTGCACTTAACTAGGTACCAGTATCTATAAGCCTTACCATCAGTTTGATACTGGCGTTAACGATTGTAGTTAATTGCATAATATAACGATTAAATATAATTAAAATAGATGTTATACTTTATTGCATAAAAGAAGACTTAAGGCATTATTTCGAAGTCGACCGCATATGACAACGGCAAATGCATCCGGCCATGGAAAAGGAAATGTTCTGTCCTCCATGCATGCGAGAGATACAGCGTACCCATAACTTGTTAAACTCCGATACGGATAAAGGCGACTATTGAGAAGCCGCAATGAATTACGTACATCTGCTGCGTGCGTCGGCAGTTGTCGTATGCGGTCGGCTACGGAACCATACCTATAATGTTGTTGTTCTGGCCAAACCTACATAGCCTTATCTAGACTTGAAAAGTTAGCATACCTTGTAATTATGGGCTCTAAAATTCGATTACACATAGGAAGGTACTTAGGGGTTTTTTTTGTAAATACATACCTACAATATTATATATTTTTCACAGAAACAATCAGATATTATTCATTCATGTTTACAAATATGAACTTCAGACCTATGTAACTGAAAAGCTTTATACAGAGCTTATTATTTGTACGATTATTTAAAGGTGACAAAGCTACACAATTTTACTCAAATAAATAAATAGAAGTGTCATATATGTAGAAGTGTCATACATCTTCCATCGCCTTGGCTTACGGAGGAAATTAAATCACTTATAAATAAAAAAGCGACAGCCAAGTCCAAATATAAAAGGCGTCCTTCGGATTTAAACCGGGATAACTACATCACCATTAGAAATCACTGCAATCGGGTGTGTAGGAATGCGCAACGCCGTTATATACACAACTCTGTGGAAAATGAGGATCCAGCAAAAGTCTGGAAATTTCTAAGGACATTGGGAGTTGGAAAATCTCGTCAAGATTCGATCCCTAATAACGTAAATTTAGATTCACTTAATGAACATTTCTCTTCTTCGTCGAAATTTGAGGAAACGACAAAACAAAATACACTACAGCATCTTTCATCTCTCTCAACTCCCAACTGCGTTCCCTACTTTTTTAGTCAATTCTCGGCTTGTGATGTCAAGAGGAGCATAATGTCAATCACGTCCAACGCGATGGGTACAGACTGTATCAGCCGCAAAATGATCCACCCTATCATTGATGAAATCCTACCTGTCATCTGCCATATCCTGAACTTTTCAATAACTAGTAACGTGTTTCCAAAGACGTGGAAAGAGGCACAAATAATCCCTATTCCTAAAAAGAAAAATCCTTCCTCCTTTTCTGATTATCGCCCGATTTCCATCTTGCCCTTTCTTTCTAAAGTTCTCGAACGTCTAATTCACACCCAACTTTCCAGCTTCCTGTCTAAAAACGCACTGCTGAATCCTCTACAGTCCGGATTCCGTCCTGGTCACAGCACTACAACTACATTGGTACATGTTACAGAAGATATTAGATCAGGTATGGAGAACGGTGAGCTGACTGTATTAACTCTATTAGACTTCAGCAATGCGTTTAATACCGTAGACTTCGACGTATTACTTGGCATATTGAGCACTCTTAACATATCTCCAACGGTGATTGACTGGTTTCGTAGTTACCTGTTTGGTCGCCGGCAGCGTGTTTGTATCAAAGAGGCTATCTCCTCTTGGTGTACAACAACTGCTGGTGTCCCACAGGGCGGCGTTTTATCTCCCTTACTCTTCGCAGTTTTTATAAACTCAATCACCAATGAACTATCTTCTTCCTACCACCTGTATGCGGATGATCTGCAAATATACTCTCGGGCCCCGCTGGACAAACTGGCGGAAGCGGTCAATGCAATAAATACTGACCTAACATCTATATGCAGCTGGAGTGCCTCGTACGGTTTAAAGGTTAATCCATGCAAGACACAAGTCGCAGTTGTCGGTAGTTTCAGGTTGATTGACAAAATTGACTGGTCAATCCTACCGCAGGTAACTTGCAACGGTGTAGTTGTTCCGTATAGTGAGAGAGTTAGAAACTTAGGAATTATTATCGACAGTCGCTTATCTTGGGGGCCACAACTATTAGAAATAAGGCGTAAAATATTTGCCACGGCGGGGTCCCTGCGTAGGCTTCAAAATTTCCTACCCATTGTCACTAAGACTGCGCTTGCACAATCTCTTCTTTTTCCTATTCTCGACTATGCTGATGTCAGCTATCTAGATCTCACTGAAGACCAACTTAATAAACTTGAGAGACTCCAAAATCTTTGTATACGATTCATATTTGGAATACGTAAATATGATCATGTTTCTGAATTTCGAAGAAAGCTCAAGTGGTTACCTATACGCCTTCGCCGGAATGCTCATATTCTCTCCTTACTGTACAACATTTTATTTAACCCACTAACTCCTTTTTATCTAAAACAGCGCTTTGAATTCTTGCAAAACACGCACTCGAGGGTTTTGAGATCATCAGAGAATCTGAGATTGAAAATGCCGAGCCATTCCACTAACTTTGCCGACAAATCCTTTTCGGTTCAAGCCGTTCGGTTGTGGAATGCTCTGCCAGTGACTGCCAGGCAAGCTCAGTCCTTATCTGTATTCAAAAGACTTGTCAAAGAGTACTATCTATCTCTCTGACAAAAGAAGAATAACAAAGATCCTACTGTTGCCTTTTGGTTAAATTGCTAAACATTAGCATTCTCATGTGTATATATTATATTGTGACATCTTCTGTGATATGTATGGTATGTATGTTTATGTATGTTTGCTTATATACCAAGACCTACTCAGGTAGGTAGCTATTATGTTATGTGTTTTCTTCTTCATCATTACTATTATTTTACTTTCTTTATATATTTTATTAAAGTGCACCAAACTGCCCAAAACTTTCTTTTTCCTATTTTTGTCTATCCATCCTATGGTTGCCTGTAAGAGATTGCCACCGAGCGATAAGGCCGCCAACTGTACTTACCACGAACCTGTGACATTATGTAACATTGTAAAATCCTTGGTGTACAATAAAGACGTTTTATTATTATTATTATTATATACAGGGCGTCCCACGGCGATGCCACATGGAGGGCAAGTACCTTAAATCCTTAAGTTGGCTCATTTTACTTAAAGGAGACATCATTTTATTTTAAAAAAAAAATAAAACTGCATTCAAAGATTTTTAAAAATTCGCTTGCCACACCCGGTAATCGAACCGACTAAAATCCGAAAAAGTAACATCCTGTATTTTTATGGCATCAATCGATACTGTCAATCAAAAGGATCAAATCTCTCTAAGAAACATGGTAAATTAAATGAAAGGAAGTCCTTGAAACCTAAACTTATAAATTCAATTTGGCAAAATAAAACACTTTAACTCAAAGTTCATCCATCCATCTGATACCATATTAACAATGAAATTCCATATTTAAATCACTTTTCTTTTTTTTATCGTGTGGAGACCGCTGCATCAATCGATAGTGTCAATCAAAAGGATCAAATATCTCTAAAAAACATGGTAAATTAAATGAAAGGAAGTTCACAAAATCTTAACTTATAAATCAATGCAAACAGACACAGCACTTTTACTCCAGAAACCATCAGATAAGGTATCTTATAAGGTCAACACTAGAGATATCTTTGATGAAATTTATTTAGTAAAATAAGTACATACTGAATGAATGAACTTTGTTACCTGTTTAGAATGTAACTTTATTGGGTAACTGCATGAGGTTATGTAGGTAGGGTAGGTAGTAATTTTTAGGTGCTTGATTAGAAACCTGCACGCGGTGTACCCTGGGCAACGAAGATGGCGAGTGAATTGCCCTACTGGATCAACTTATAACCTGTCAATTGAGACGGCGCGGCGTGCGGTTTTAGTCGGTTTAAGTTCGACATACCTAAATACTACTGCTGCTGCTGACCAGCAGCGGTCTCCACACAATAAAAAAAGAAATGTGATTTAAATAAGGAATTTAATTGTTAATATGGTATCAGATGGATGGATGAACTTTGAGTTAAAGTATTTTATTTTGCCAAATTGAATTTATAAGTTTAGGTTTCAAGGACTTCCTTTCATTTAATTTACCATGTTTCTTAGAGAGATTTGATCCTTTTGATTTACACTATCGATTGATGCCATAAAAATACAGGATGTTACTTTTTCGGATTTTAGTCGGTTCGATTACCGGGTGTGGCAAGCGAATTTTAAAAAATCTTTGAATGCAGTTTTGTTTCTTTTTAAAAATAAAATGATGTCTCCTTTAAGTAAAATGCGCCAACTTAAGGATTTAAGGTACTTGCCCTCCATGTGGCATCGCCGTGGGACGCCCTGTATTTCATATCCATACTGCCATACTAATATTATAAATGCGAAAGTAACTCTGTCTGTCTGTTACGCTTTCACGCCTAAACCTCTGAACCGATTTTGATAAAATTTGGTACAGAGATAGATTAGACCTTGGAAAAGGACATAAGCTATGTTTGGACACGATAAACGTCATCCACGTGGGCGGAGCTGCGGGCAAAGGCTAGTCCATACTAATATTATAAATGCGAAAGTAACTCTGTCTGTCTGTCTGTTCGCTTTCACGCCTAAACCACTGAACCGATTTTGATGAAATTTGGTACAGAGATAAACGACATCCACGCGGGCGGAGCCACAGGCAAAAGCTAGTATACTCATAAATGTTTTGATACTTAAGATGTCACTTTGAAACAAACGTTATCAAAATGTTATGCAAACCAAATGAGTCTTCACATAGTAGCTGATAGGCAGGCCCAAATTACGTATTCCCAAGCGTTTTGCCAAATAACATCGAATGGGGGGATGTACACAATTACATCTGTTATTGCCTCCATTGTGGCAACGTCATATTAAAATTTTGAATAAATTATTTCATGCTCAACTGAACGGAATTATAATTTCAGCGAAGATAATGAGTACCCTTTTTTGTTTGTTAAATTCGACGGAAATTACGTAATTTGGGCGAAATCCACATTCCACATTTGAACTTTTCAAGTGATGATATTTCATTTTCTAAGTTGTCACGTCGACCCCTATAAAGTCTGGCAACATTTTGGTCCCATGAGAACGGCACGCATGAAGCTACCAATAAAGGCAGTATAGTTTGTCAACCACAGAACAAACTTGTGTCTTTAGAGACCAATCTGATTCTTCAAGTACAAGGTCAAAAGATTGTAGCTTGTTATTCTCGAGATGTTATTAGTGTCTCTTTTTAACCGACTTCAAAAAAGGAGGAGGTTCTCAATTCGGATGTTTCTATGTTTTTTTTTTATGTTTGTTCGCTCATAGCTCCGCCATGCGTAGACGGATTTGCAAAATTCTTTTTTTGTTCGAAAGTAGATTATTCCGAAATGGTCCCATTTAAATTTCGTAAAGATCTGATGATGGGTTTCCGAGATTAGACGAAGGAACTCTTCAAAAAATACCAGGCAATCAGCCGCGATTGCTGCAATCGCATATTATTGCAATGTCTCTGCCATTACACATCATAACACCACGCCTGAATCCTTTGAAAGGGTATGCAGAAGTGTTCAGAATATTCAGCTATAATTCCAGTGTATGCGTATTGCGTTGATTTTTTAACCGACTTCAAAAAAGGAGGAGGTTCTCAATTCGGATGTTTATATGTTTTTTTTTTATGTTTGTTCGCTCATAGCTCCGCGATGCGTAGACGGATTTGCAAAATTCTTTTTTTGTTCGAAAGTAGATTATTCCGAAATGGTCCCATTTAAATTTCGTAAAGATCTGATCTTGGGTTTCCGAGATTAGACCAAGGAACTCTTCAAAAAATACCAGGAAATCAGCCGCGATTGCTGCAATCGCATATTATTGCAATGTCTCTGCCATTACACATCATAACATCACGCCTGAATCCTTTGAAAGGGTATGCAGAAGTGTTCAGAATATTCAGCTATATTTCCGGTGTATATGCGTTGATTTTAATTAAAAATTCATTTTTTGGTTTAGTTTTGAGGTAGTCCTGTATTAATTTTATTGATATTGAACCTTTAACCGACTTCTAAACAAGGATTAGGTTTTCAATTCGAATTTTTTTTTTTTTTTAATGTTTGTACGCGCATAGTTCTGTGATCTGCAAATGGATTTATAAAATTATTTTTTTGATCGAAAGAAGTTTATTCCGAAATGGTCCCATTTGAATTTCGTAAAGATTCGATTAAGGGCTTCAGAGACAGACCACGGAACTCTTCAATACTAGGAAATCAACCGCGATTCCTAGTATCGCATTATGATTGCATTGTTTATGCAATCACATACCATAACATCACGCCTGTATCCTTTGAAAGGGTTCTTAGGCGTGTTTAGTTAATAATATACTAGCCGTAGCACGCATCTTCACCCGTTCGGATTGCTCCAACCGATATTTTTTTACACTATTTATGCACCTTATCATATTTTTTAAGATCACGCCTCTACTTTCTAAAGAGGACAGCAGAGTCACGTTAGAATGTTGCTAACTTACGTAAATATAAATCTCGTCGATTCATATATCGGAGCATTCGCTGCGAGTGATAGAGCCCTATTTTCTACCTGTGCATTGTAATATGAGTAATAAACGCGTGTGAGTCTTACAAATGGTGTATTCATTACAATCTCAAATAATAATAATTCTAGAACAAAAAGGGCACTAAAAAGAAAGAAATAAAAAATTTTTGACAAAAAAAAGAAACCGACTTCAAAACCCCTTTAAATAGATAGGTACCTACTAAAAAGAAAAAAATAATATCAAATGTAACAAATCAAATATAGAACAATTAACATAATTTAGCCTAACTTTAACCTTAACTTATAACAAATTACCAATTTTTGGAGTCGGTGCCAATCCCCTACGCGGCCTATTTTACACGACAGATATACAAACTACTAAACACATCAAAAATGAATGTAACGCAACTCTTTTATTAGTCTTATCAATCAATCAATCAAATCAATTAACCTATTGCAGTCCACTGCTGGACATAGGCCTCTCCCAATATGCGCCACGTTTGCCGCTCCTCCGCCTTCCGCATCCAGTCCCAGCCACCTTTCGCAGATCATCGGTCCACCTGATTAGGGGCGTCCCACCCTCCGTTTTCCTTCTTTTCCTTTCTCTCATATTGCAATACATATGTACCTAATAGAATATTTTCTCATATATTATATGTTATAGCTATCGAGTTCTCTTGTACCTATTTTCTTCCATTGATGGTCAAGATTTAAATGCTATAATTACATGTCGCTAACTTAATAAACTATTTTTTTTTATCTAATTCGCTAAGAATTTAATTGGTAATATCAAGTCTGTTCTATATTAGATTAATATTCTAAGTAGGTATATACTACTAATATTATATTTAAACGCGAAAGTTTGTAAGTATGGATGGATGGAAGGAGGATGAAGGAAGGAAATAATATAAATCAGATCGGTGATATTTTTCTTGGCACCGACTCCAAAAATTGGTAATTTGTTATAAGTTAAGGTTAAAGTTAGGCTAAATTATGTTAATTGTTCTATATTTGATTTGTTACATTTGATATTATTTTTTTCTTTTTAGTAGGTACCTATCTATTTAAAGGGGTTTTGAAGTCGGTTTCTTTTTTTTGTCAAAAATTTTTTATTTAATTAAAAATTCTTAGTCAACGCGAAGCAACACACCTACTCCTGGGGTGCCGTTGGTGATGACCGACGGACAGCTTGCGCAAATAATAAGCGCGTTGCGGACACCCACACCGGTGAACACCGGCAACATGGCATGGCTCGCTGCACGGCCCGCTTCAGCGGACGTGACAGCGTTCATCGATGCTATATCCATTTACAAAGAGTGCGTTGGTGTTAGCGATGAGATAGCAGATTAAGGGTATGCCTATGCTGCTTACAGAACTAGCTGCCACCTGGTGGCAAGGCATCAAGCAGACCATACGCTGCTGGGATGACGACATACAAGTATTGCGTAATACCTACGGGGCACGGTTGCCACCGCACAAAGTATATATGCGTCTATTTGAAACCCACCAGGGGGATGAGTCTACAGAGGTATTCGTGTGCAGAGCGAGGGCTCTATTTAGTCAATTACCACTTAATACTCTTTCTGAGGAGACTCAGTTAGATATGATATACGGACTGTTGCATCGGCGTATTAGAGAGAAACTAAGCCGAACCGACTATAATACTTTCACCGAAATGTTACATTTGACTCGCCGTATTGAAGAGATGTATAATGAAGGTCGCCACAGCGTACATAACCCAAGTCCTAAGGTACGCGAGCAGTTGAAAACACGGGCTGCGCATGTTACGGTCGCGGCTCCCGCGCCGACCGCTGTATGTAATACCTACTTCTACGTCTACATCGCTCGCGGTCGCCGAGAGTAGATTATCAAGGCCGCGTTGTACCTACTGCAAACAGTTTGGGCACCTACAGGACGCGTGTAGGAAGTTACTAGCGAGGCCTACAGACGAGAAAGATAAGTGCGATAGTGCGAAAAGTGTGAAACCGAATATTGTGTGCTACGGTTGTGGTGAAAAAGGTTATATTCCCGCGAATTATCCGAAGTGTAAAAATAATGTTAGCAATAATGTAAAACCTGCAACTGATGAATTGTATTCTTTTGACTGTGTGGACTCTGACTACTCGGAGCGAATGAGTTTGAGCTCGTGTAGTATCGAGAGATACGAGACCCAGCGAGGCAGGCCACTGTTGCACATAGGTATTGAAACCTATAGGGGTACCGCTGCTCGTAGAAGCTTGGCGGGTAGGTCGCTTTACGCTCTCCTTCAACGTATGGGGAAGGAGTTTCGTGAAGACAACTTCTCTATCAAACTCGCTGATGGTAAAGTTAGTCACGTTAGAGTGTTGCTAACTTACGTAAACATAAATCTCGTCGATTCATATATCGGAGCATTCGCTGCGAGTGATAGAGCCCTATTTTCTACCTGTGCATTGTAATATGAGTAATAAACGCGCGTGAGTCTTAAAAATGGTGTATTCATTACAATCTCAAATAATAATAATTCTAGAACACAAATGGCACTAAAAAGAAAGAAATAAAAATTTTTTGACAAAAAAAGAAACCGACTTCAAAACCCCTTTAAATAGATAGGAACTAAATAGAAAAAAATAATATCAAATGTAACAAATCAAATATAGAACAATTAACATAATTTAGCCTAACTTTAACCTTAACTTATAACAAATTACCAATTTTTGGAGTCGGTGCCAATCCCCTACGCGGCCTATTTTACACGACAGATATACAAACTACTAAACACATCAAAAATGAATGTAACGCAACTCTTTTATTAGTCTTATCAATCAATCAATCAAATCAATTAACCTATTGCAGTCCACTGCTGGACATAGGCCTCTCCCAATATGCACCACGTTTACCGATCCTCCGCCTTCTGCATCCAGTCCGTCCCAGCCACCTTTCGCAGGTCGTCGGTCCACCTGATTAGGGGCGTCCCACCCTCCGTTTTCCTTCTTTTCCTTTCTTTCATATTGTAATACATATGTACCTAATATAACGAGCCCTTACCGCCGACTTATCGTAAGCGACATTTTTTCAAAAATCCTTTTTTTATCGTAATCGACATTTTAAACCATAACGGATCTAACTGTATTGAAATTTCCCGCCTAAATTCATTAATTTTTGAGATATAGCAAAAGCTAATTTTATCTTAACCATAACAATTTTTCAAATATTAACGTAGGCGACAGTGAATATTTATCGCAAGTTCATTTAAAATCTGAAATTTATATCGCAACCGACTCGACTTGTTACAAAGTACCCGAAACACCATCGAAAGTTATTAAAGAACTATTGTCTCTCTGCGCCGTTTTAATCTTTAAACTAGCTTTTGCCCACGACTTCGTCCGCGTTAAGTTCGGAATGGCTCGAACTCATGTAATAAGCTAATTCATCGTTACCTATATTCTCCATTATTTATTAAGAAGAAAGTCGATTGACAGACTAATAAATAAAGGGCTAAACTATCAAAAACTATGAAATTAGACATGTTTTTTCTATGGGTTCTATCTAATTTTTGTAGACCAAACTTTTTGTACCTATATTTAACAATGTTCATTATTTATGATGGTTGAAATATCCTCCCTTCCTCCCAACTCCTCAGAACACACTACTACCACTTACCAATTGAACAGATAAAACTATATCGAAATCGTCATGAAACTATACGAAAACCTGGAGCCCTGCTTATAGACATTTTTAAACGCCGGAGCAGTGGTTCTCTTTACAGAGTCAATGGCTAATGCTTCTGGTTTCATGTAAAATGTTACCGACCCAGGCGCGGTCGCAGCTTGAAGTTTTCTCTTTTCAGCATTTTGCTACTTTTATTGTTTCGATCTATTCACACAATTCACAATTCTTACGTGCGATTTACTACAAATAAAAAAGTTATGTCAATAATAGACATAACTTTTTTATTTATGAACTAAATGTTAAGTTCACATAAATACATTTAGTTTATTTAACATTTAGTGTTTTTTTATTGAAATCGGTTGGATTGTGGTACGCTTCAGCCTACCACAATCAATTATTGTTTTGGCTTCTATTACGTTAATAAAGTCCCCCAATAATAGTTTTTTTCTAATTTCCATGCCATGTACGGACACCGATCGGTTACAATTTTATTATATGTACCTATAGATTTCAATTAAATAAATTTAGGTTCATCTGTTAAAACACTATGAAACGTAGGAATATTCATTGAAAATTGGATAAAATTCACTTATTTTATTACTGCATAATTTATCTCAAACGCCTTAATGATTTTTTCAGTGACAGGAAAATCATCGTAGGCGCCAAAAATACCACTAATCTCGAAAATTTTTAATTTTTTTACTGGTATGATTATTAATCGTCAAAAATTATTATTCTGTGGCAAATTTCATTTCAATAGCACAACTATTGCTTGAAATATTTAAAAAAAACCTCCTCCTGTAAAATTTGCTTTTTGTCGCTTACGCTAAGTCGGTGGTAATGGCTCGATAATATTTTCTCTTATATTATATGTTATAGCTATCGAGTTCTCTTGTACCTATTTTCTTCCATTGATGGTCAAGATTTAAATGCTATTATTACATGTCGCTAACTTAATATACTATTTTTTTATCTAATTCGCTAAGAATTTAATTGATATCTAATATCAAGTCTGTTCTATATTAGATTAATATTCTAAGTAGGTATATACTACTAATATTATATTTAAACGCGAAAGTTTGTAAGTATGGATGGATGGAAGGAGGATGAAGTAAGGAAATAATATAAATCAGATCGGTGATATTTTTCTTGGCACCGACTCCAAAAATTGGTAATTTGTTATAAGTTAAGGTTAAAGTTAGGCTAAATTATGTTAATTGTTCTATATTTGATTTGTTACATTTGATATTATTTTTTTCTATTTAGTTCCTATCTATTTAAAGGGGTTTTGAAGTCGGTTTCTTTTTTTGTCAAAAAATTTTTATGACGTACACGTTCTACTAATTAGTAACAATATTAGCAGATTCACATTCTCAGATTGTTCACTAAGTAGACGTTAACTGTAAAGGGCTGACTAATATGCCTACCCTTTGTAACCGCTTAGCTAAAAGTGATTAGTCTAAGTCTAGACTAACGAACTAGTGTTTACGTAAACTGAGATAATAGTTTTAATAGGGTGACTAATAATATATTAAGTATACTATGTAACATGATGTTATTCTACCTACAAGTAGTGAGTGTTATCAACACTTTACAGTTAGTTAACTCGTTCTCATAAATGGTATTTGAATAGTTCAAGTTTAGTTACAGATGATATGAAAAAAATAAGATAAACAAATATTAAAAGTGAAAAAATTAAATAAATATGATTACCTGCATAGCACATATTTAACTAAAAAAGCTGATATTACGACAATTCATATTCCACAACACACAGTTGTTTTAGTACCATTAGGTAGTCGATAAGCACACGGCCCACCTAATGGAAAGTGGTTACCGTGGCCTTGTTAGTTTAGTTCATATAGAATACGTCAATATGATTTCACCACGCTTAATGAAAAATTGAAGGTAAAATCTCAGGAAAAGGGGTCACCATTACAGATACGCACTTTGGTCGGCAGCGCGAGTGTAACACCCCTGGTGTTGCCATACGTCCATAGGCCACGGTGACCGCTTCCCATCAGGTGGGCCGTGTGCTTGTCTGCCAACTAAGTGGTATAAAAAAAAAAGATACCAACAATTAGTGGTGACCCTCAGTTTGACGGCCTCATCATGTTCCTAATTTGTGCAAGCATCTCTGAAAACGTACAAGATAATGACGCATGTTATACTTACGGCTCTTCACAGCGCGCCTCTCAGCGTCTTGCAATCTTCGCCTAAGGACGAGCTAACGATTCAAGCCTCATTACTTACGACGCTAATTGCGACCCAAGAGCCCTTTTATTCACAAATAACTTCTATAAAATGGTAAAGTTTACTTTAAAAAAGAAAAGAATACTTTGGCCGTAGAGTGGTCTAATGCTATGTCCGAGGTTGCAGATTTGTTTCAGCGTCATTGCAAATTATCATCATCCATCTGAGGTTTGCTCTTCAAACTCGGGGTCTACTTGGTTGACTGCCATCCCGACGATATTGATGAACTTCCATACACCCAGCTTTCGACAATACCGTGACTTTATAAAAGTAAAACATTCTTAGAAAATAAAAGAGCAATACCAATTACATTTTTGAATATAAAATTCTATCTGAAACAAAAACACAATTTAGAAACGAACAAGTTTCAAATATACACTCTGAAAGACTCCATTTTGTTGAAGCTCTTAAGGTCCTTAATTTGTAATAGGGCTTGGATAAATCTTTCCTTTCTTTTGTTGAATTTTTTTCCCGAGCAAGCCTCGCGCCGAGTGTCACGAGTACGTCACAATATCTGAGAATAATCAGTCGAATCCGACGTCAAATAGCTTCTCGTAAAACGTAGAAAGAATACTAATCTTCTTGTCAGTCAATTTTGATAGCCCATCGATGATTCGGAGACGATAGCGGAATACGAATTCCAAATAGATTTTGTCGCCTGCAAGTGATTTAGGGCATTTAGACAAAACTTTTTTTTTTAGTTTCCTTATTTGAAATGTGGAATTCAATTTACATCTTTGCGGCAATTTTTATTAAACGTTTATAAATTGGGTGTTCTTAATTTGTAATATTAAAACTATGTAGGATAGGAATATGCATTTCTTTCTTCAGATCCTTTTTCGTTTCCTTATTTGAAATGTGGAATTCAATTTACATCTTTGCGGCTATTTTTATTAAACGTTTATAAATTGGGTGTTCTTAATTTGTAATATTAAAACTATGTAGGATAGGAATATGCATTTCTTCCTTCAGAGCCTATGTGCATTTCCATAATGCACATTTTGATTGGTAGATACCCGCAGATATTGATTGGTATTTTGGTTTTGCTGGGACCATTTGCCATCTATGCTTCCAACATCGAGAGGAAAGCTTGCTCCAAAGCCTTGTCATCAGCAGGTGTGCCAGCTTACGAAGTCTTGTTAGGACCCCAAATAATCATGTGAAACACAGAGCAAATTGGAGAGTTCTATACATACCGACACAGCTCTGTAACCTCTGTCCTTCAGGTATGTTAGTATGTAGGTATAATAATAGAATATTTTGTCAAAAAAAAACATCAAAAATGTCTCTCGTCTAAACACAATCTGTTGTCTATTACGGCATTATCAAAGTTTGCACAAGGTTTCTAATCTTGATGGAAATTCCAAAGGATAAAACAACTAACTTTAATACATTTAGCTACTAAAAGAGGCTCGGAAAGCAAAGTTCAAGATATCGTCCTGTTTATAATATAATTGTTGGGATAAGAAACTGGATCAGTTAATCTTATCTTTGAAAGTTTTGACCGCTTAAATTGTTTTATATGTTGTGATGGCTTATGACATGCTTGAAATCGTGCAGTATAGATTTTTGAAAACTTTTTTTCTAGGTAGGTATGTTCTAGAGAAGAATTCCCTAAGCCCTAGTTCCTAAGTTGGTGTGGTTGCAACGTAGCAACGTGATCCTTTGTTCCTGTAAGGTGATATCTATTGGAGTTGCTACACTGTGGGTACATGTAAGATACATGTAAGAAATAAAACTGTGAAATTACATACTTTTGTTTTTCAGATAAATAATAAATAACCCTTCTTGGCAGTCGGGACATAAATGCACAGATAACATGTGTCTGCATGGACGTTTAACCTTTAATATTACGTTCCAATATAATAATTTTTATCTTAGAAATGATACGCAAGGGCAGTTGAAACCTAGGTCAAGACACCGAGACTAGAGGCAAGCGAAATGGTAATCTTATTTACGTTAATGACCTATGAAATTGATGAAAGCACTCTCGGTAATAATGCTAAAATGTTCCAAATAAAAATATATAAATCTAAGCGTTTTTTCAACTAAGCTAAATCGCTTGTATATGAAGTAAGTTCATGTTGGTAGCGCTCTAGTCATTCATTTGAAGTCTTCCCAGCTTCGAATGAACGACTATCTCTCACCTCTAAGACATGTTATTCACACATCGAACTATTATGCGGGCCCACCGAATTTGGTTTAAAAAAAGAATGTAGGTCTCAAGGACCTACATTCTTTTTTGATGGATTTTAATGAAGAGCATTAGTATATTTGAACATGGAAACGAATTTTATGACGAAACTGGTAGCACGATCAGTTGCTCTGGAAGTCACGAGACGTCTGGCGTACAGGTCTAGGGTAATTTCCTCGGATACGTAGAAGACGCTGAGTCAGGTGCAAAGAAGGGCTGAATGTGCAGAAAGGCTTAGGGTTTCCGGTGTAACTGAACGCGGGTAACACTTGAAAGACTATTTTGACGTAAGTATTACAAAAGAAAGTTTAATAATGTCTATAAATCACACATAAACACAAATATTTATACCATAGATCAAAACCACAATGTTCCACATAATACACTACTACACTATCCGCAAAGATTCTGACGGTATAAATATAGAACAATGACAAGTTCCTTTCCTTTGAGAGCGAGTAAATAACAAGGAAAAAAAAGAAAATAAAAACATCCCAAAGCTTGTACCAAATAAACTACATCTATACAGAACTAATAAGCGCAATTTCAAAGCTAAACAGTTTGACATCGCAACACGTGATCGGTCAAGTCCCAAAAGGGCAATTTGAGGGCCTACTTACAGACATGTCAGTCGGGATAAGGGTCCGTTTGTGTTAGACGGATCGGTTCTACTATACAAACTCGACGACAAGTCGAAACTATTTATTACTGTCGTCTTATCACTGTGGTACAGTCGGAATCAGGTCGATCTTGACTAGTAAAGCACTCAAAATGGTCTTAATACCTTGGTATTCCCCTCTCCTGTTGATTGATTGATCTGATATTTGGTAAATAACTTTATTTCGGGCGATAATACGATTTAAAAATTAATAAAACAGTTTTACTTGACTCTAAATTATTGATATTAGGATCACTTTGAGTACTCTGCTGATTTCATGCTGACTGTACAGTCGCGATCGCTTTTAGTTGAAAACATGCTAAATTACCAAAAACATTGGCTCTAAAATTTAATTACGTTAAATAATAAATAATAACGACGGACTGGATGCGGATGGCGGAGGATCGGCAAACGTGGCGCACATTGGGGGAGGCCTATGTCCAGCAGTGGACTGCAGTAGGCTAATTGATTGATTGATTGAATAAACGAAAATATAAATAATGGCAGTCATTACGGGTAGTTGGTGCCCTAAAAAGTCTAAAAACAACGGTCTAGCTGCAAAGCTTCGATATCGCCTAATGTTAACATTGGGTTGTGGAGGTCAGATGGCAATCGCTTCACGGAAAATATCGAGTTCTAGCCTAATCCGTAGTTAAGACTGGTAAAGCGGACCTCAACTCCGAGCTGAAAGCTACGGATGCGACTGGGAATTAACGCTAGGAGGAAGAAATAAACGAAAATATAAAAATTATGAATTAGTAAGTAATCATAAAATTACAAAAATACCCAATTAATTAGAGAACTTGGAAAGATTTCTAAGTGCTCATTTTCAGAACTGTAGGTAATCATATAAATAAAGGACTTCTTTAATGTTTACCTACCTAATTAGTGAATGAAGTAGAAATTACAGGATATATTTGGACCTACGTTTTAATCTCTAACAAGACATGTTAATTATTATAAATATGATTATATTCTAGCCTTCCGCCCGCGGCTCCACCCACGTGGATCCTTTATCTCCGGTTTTACTCAACCGATTGCAATCAAACAAACGTAAAATTTTAAGTCTGACCAAGACCTTTCTATCAAAAAAAACCGCATCAAAATCTGTTCAGTAGTTTTTGCGTCAAACATTTCCAATTTACAATAATAGTATAGATATTTTGAGCACATTTAATGTGCCCAAAATGTGTAGAACACATTTGCGCAAGTACACGTTTCTTGGGTGTCTTTTGGGGATAGCATGGAGTGTAACGACGGTGGACCGCATCCACCAGGGTCTCCTTTGCCCCGCGACTTAGGACCAAGATATGTGTCCTCAGGTATACCTAAATTTGCACATAGGTTAGCGTAGAGTAAAAAAATGTTGATTTATATTTAGATAGTTGTAGCCCGCGGCTCCATCCTGTCGATTATCGCGACCAAAAATAGCATATATCCTTTCCCAAGGTGTGATCTATCTCTGTACCAAATATCATCAAAATCGGTTCAGTGGTTTAAGCATGAAAGTATAGCAGAAAGACAGACAGAGTTACTTTCGCATTTACTTCCCTACAATGTTTGTTGGATTGTGTTTAGTATGATTTTTATACAAACGTGCCGATATTGAACATCTAGTATATAATCGACTTCTCACACACTTACATGGTTCGTGATGGATGAGACTTCAATCTAGGCGAACACGAAATTTCGTCATATCCTATTTTGTTTATTTATTTATTTTATTTTTCTTTATTAGGAAAACAAACAGTTTTTATAATTCTCATGAGTGCCTTAATTAATATCAGAAAACCATTTATTAGTTTTCGCATCTTAAAACTAACAATAACAAAATTAAGAATAACAGTTTAAAGTGAAAAACAATAGTGAGAGATTAAATTGATTCTGTTGAGCCCATGGAATTATTAAGTACTACGTGTACGTAGTACTTAATAACTCCATGGTTGAGCCCGACAGCTGCGACGTCACGCCAAACCAGTCGTTTGACAATATATTTCTTATTTTGTATGGGGGGGTGTTAAACAAATCGAAATCGGGTAAATCAATGTTGTTTATATACTTTGAGGCTCTATTGAAAAACGAGTTCTGCCTGTAATTAGTACTGCTGTGGGGAATGTGCAGAAGATTGATGTTTGGGTTTCTTCGGCTTCTTGTTGGTACCACAAGACCTACCCTCGCTAACAATTCTGGGGAATCAATTTGGCCTTGTAATATTTTCAATAGAGTGACTAGGTCCGTGATCTTACGTCTTTCATCGAGGGGCAGTATGTGATGCCTCCTGCACCTTGCTACGTAGTCGTTATCGTTCGTTTTACACTTGAATTGTAAGTATCTCAAGAATCTTTTTTGCGTGGACTCTAGTCTGTCTATATAAATATCATATTGTGGGCTCCAGACCTGTGAGCAGTACTCGAGGATGCTACGTACGTAGGTACAATATAAGATTTTGGTAACCTTTATGTTACGGAACTGAGAGCTTGATCGAATGATGAAACCCAGGGCTTTGTAGGCTTTCATGGTTATGCTAGCAATGTGTTTCTCATATGTTAGTTTACAGTCGTGAATTATACCAAGGTCACGTACCTCGTTAAGTTTTTTGAGCCCTTGGTCTTTTAGCCTATATGTGTAGTCTGAAGGTATCAGTTTACGAGTGAAAGTTATTGCATGACACTTGTCGGCGTTGATGTCTAATTTGTTGATAGTGCAATAATTTTCAAAATTAAGCAAATCCCGCTGCAATAGTGAACAATCACTGCTATCTTTAATTTGCTTGAAGACTTCCATGTCATCTGCATATAGGACAAATTTAGAATGAACAAAACAAGAAGATACATCGTTGATAAAAATGTTAAATAATAAGGGAGCTAAAAGGGAACCTTGAGGAACTCCTGATGGCACAAAGTTCCATGCAGATGAATAACCATTGAGTACCACGGCCTGAGAACGATTCTTAATATAGGACGTGAACCACCTATACAGGTTTCCATGGATTCCAGCATCAATAATTTTTTGTAATAGTATTGAGTGGTCAATGCGATCAAAGCATTTGCTATAGTCAGTGAAGATGGCGTCAACCTGACCTCCTGAGTCCATATGTGAGGTGGTGAACTCTATGAATGACAGTAAATTAGATGCAGTCGAGCGACTAGGGAGGAAGCCGTGTTGTTCGGGTATAAAGAATGTTGAAAGGCTGTTGTAGACCTGTGAGTATACAAGACGTTCAAGTATTTTAGAGAAAATACATAGCTTCGATATGGGTCTATAGTTTTTTATATCATTCTTTGCACCACTTTTATGGATAGGGGTAATAAAAGCTGATTTCCAGATGCCCGGCACGATACCTTCGTTCAAAGAACGTGTAAATAATATAACTAAGGGTATTGTTAGGGCGTCTGCACATTTATATATAAAAAGAGGTGGTATATGGTCTGGTCCTTTAGTTAGATCAAGAGAACGAAGTAATTTGTTAACGGCATCGGAAGTTATTTCTATACTGCTGATGCACACTAATCGTATGTTTATTTTACAGTAATTAGTTGATCAGAACCAGAAATATGACCTAAAGTCGTGGAGGCAAAAGCTAATACAATAAATGTCATGTGCTAAGTTATCGTTACTACCCAAAAGTAAAATTATTTCAATACGTTGCTATGGATTTACACACATACATACATACATGATAATCACGCATATAAATCCCCGAAGGGGTAGGCAGAGGTGTGTAAAACACCTAAATTCGCAAACTACGATTTTATAATTATTGCCTTCAAGCTGGCACTCGACAGTTTCAATTAGTGTGGGTACCTTTTCTTATAGTGTATAAACATCGCTAACAATGGTAAAGGTACCATATAATCATGAACAAGTCGTTGACCAGTTGTGGGTTCGTACATTTAAAAGGTCCTACTTTGAAAAAGGTTTTACAAATCTAGTAGGTAAAACCTGAGTGGACAGAAAATAACACCCTTTTTACGTAGGTACAATCCCTAGTGTCTATAACCTAGAACCAACAGAATATTCTCTAAAAACGATTGTTATATTAGCATAATGCCACTCATCTGTATTCTGATAGAGTTTGACAGGGATTTGTTATTACGAGCCATTTACCTATTATAAAATTTTGCATAATAAAATAGCTTACACATGAATTTTTCGTAAATCAGAAAACGTGTACCACTTAATTTTATTTAATATATTTTCTATTATGCCTAATAATTTGGGAATCGCAAATATAGTGGTATTATTATTGATTCCTAAAGTAATAACTTTTTTACACCTCAGCTCACTAAGACAAGCACTCGGCTCACCCGATGGCAAGTGGTTAACAACGCCAGGGGAGTCACACTCATGCTGCCGACCCTGTAAGAACAGAGAGATTCTGTGCCGTCAGCGCAGAAGATAAACAGGAAAAGCCTTTGGTCTTCCCGCTGACAGCACAAAACCTCTCCAGTGAGTTCTGGCTACCCTACCCACCGCCAGGAACACAACACGAGGTTATTATGGCCACAGTATTCTGTAGAGCGTAGGTAGGTACTTCCCCAGTCGAAACGCTCGAGGCTTCCGGCGACTGGGACCACAATTAACTCGGACCGCGGTCCCAGTTGCCGGATTCGTTTAAATTTAATATTTTTCTTCCATCGACTGGGACCACCGTCGTGTCCTACCTCCATGAAAACATGTGGTCAGACATACACTCGCACCTCGCCGGTATTTTTTTTGCGATGGGGTTATCCATAATATCCATGTTTTGATCATTTTAATATTTTAAATATTTTTTAAAGAATATTAGTAATTACTAATTACTAATTAGTAAGCGAAGTTACTAATACTCCTTCTAACCCCACTTGCTAAGCTAAACAGCTTGTGTTACTGATGCTCACGTCCGTAGTGTAATGGCCAGGATTCGAACCTGGGACCTCTCGGTCATAAAGCCCACTCCATAACCTTTATGCTATCGACGCTTTTTGATATATTCCCCTAAGAAAAATAAAATAAATTTTTATTATTCTCATAATAAAACACACAAGGATTACCACGACTCCATTAAATACCAACAAAATAAATTTAACCCAAAAAAGAGCGTAATATTTTTCTCATTTCGTATTGTCATCGTAAATTTTTTGAGACAGGTGCTTTAATAAAAAAAACTCTTCTAATCCTCCATGGTTGAAAACCCTTTGTTGGTAGTATAGAGTAAAATAGATTTTTATAAAGGTTCCGTGTATTTTGCCTTTATTTTATTAACTCTGTGGCTGACAGGTCAGCTTTAGGATTTTAATAATTATTTTTTATTACTATATAAACTCGTTTATGTCTAGGGTCACTAATGTGTACAATATTGCTGTAATGAATACACATTTCATTCTCCTCGATTTTAAGTGGACAGTAATTTTTTCCTCAACCTTCATCAAAAGAAATTTTATTTAGAGTTTCGAAAGAAGAAAATATACCTACTATTTTATGGAAACGAGTTTCGTAAGAAAAAATATTATTCTTTTATCGAAACTAGTTTCGTAAGTAGAAATATTATTCTTCTTTCGAAACTGGTTTCGAAATGTGGTTTCGTACGTGGCCGAAGCGTGTACACTGTACAGCAGTAGGGACGATGATAAGGTCGCTCGACTCTACCGAATACTGCTTAATATTAGGATATTAAACAGTATTGGGTAGAGTCGAGCGACTACACTACACACCACACTTTTTCAGCAAAAACTAGGGTTTTTGCTGAAAAAATATGCATTGCAAATTAAAATATTGACAACTAAAATGAAACTATGACTTATTATATAGCATGCTGTATTTACCTATAATTATTTGTCACACTCGATGTAAAACTAACCTTATTAATTTCTATACATTGTAACAGTGTAAACAAATGTTGGTAAATCATAATAAATAAATAAATAAATAAATAAATAATTTTAGTTCCCCAAAGGGGAGGTCAAAATGTAAACAATCAAATTGAGTACCTATTTATAACTTTTTAGATTCTAGATTAATGTTTAAAAGACTTTTATAAGGAGCTCCTATATACGCGTATACCTATCGCAGCCCGAGATAAATTCGTATTTATCTCGGGCTGCAATACAATATCGTGTGTGTTCGCGCAGCGGAATGTTGTTGAATTTAAAGATTTTAATTATGCAGATATTTAGCACATGACGTCGTGTAAATGCTTATGGTAAAAAAAAATTTGTGCATGCAGCCATTGTGGAGAAATTCGCTAAAAACAGATTCCGCTGGGCGTACGTTGTCCTGGCGGCACTTTTTTTGAATTCATGGACTTAGAAGAAAAAAAATGTGTCCAAAAATTAGCGTGTATTTGCGTGTAATTGTGTATGTATGAATAAAATTAATGAATGCATATACTTCGGAGAAATTCAAGTTTCCGCCACGCGAACGTTTGGCCATTAGCTAGTTTTCATATAAAGCGCTTATATAGAGAGCTGTAGATTTTTACATACGTTGTTTTGAATTTGCTTATATTTGTTTAATAAAAAGATTTAGAAAAAATCGAAGGGTTTAACAGATAAAAATATAAACGTAAAATACGCTTATTAGGTCTTAGTTCGTAAAGTATGCACTTTGGGGTCTAGATTTTTACGTTTATACAAACCTTGTAAGTGTCTGCAACATGTTGCCAAGTATCAATGATGTTCCGCTAGTAATTAAAGAGCAATAGGACAATTTACCATGTATAGACCACTGTTTACAAAGCAGTCAAATATCACGACGTTCTAAAGGAATTGCATAGTAAAATATATTCCAATAATTAGCTTACTGATTCAACTATTCACATGCAAAATTTCATCTCATTATATTCAGTAATTAAAGATAAACAATGAAAATACTGACAAAGCATCGAAACCCTACATAACCCGACCAAGTTCGGATGGCTACAAAAAAGCGGCCGTGCAATATATTTAGGTAACATTCTAAAATTTACAGTATAATACCGGTATTGAATTGGTACAGGTGATAACACAATTGTTATTTCGATTTAATTTATAGATCATTTATTTTTTCTACACCTACTTTTTTAATTGTATTTGACTAAGATTAGTAAGTACTATTTACGTAGGCGGTAGGTACTTTATTTAAGTAAGCGCTTGAGACTTGCGTCAGTCTCAGTATATGATGTTAGCGTTGTACCTACTGGTACGGCAGTGACTTATGTATGTGAGCGTGTTCCCGTGCACCCCACCAAAATATGCAGAATTATTTTGTTCGAAGCGGTACGCTTAAGGCTAGACCTTTGGTTAAATAGTCTAAGTATAGTAGATATGAATTGATCAAAAATATTAAGCTAGAGAGAAAAAATAGATAATTTGCCAATTTTTGGGTTTCTACGTTTCTACGTTTCTACGTTTCCACATTTTGCCAATTTTTGGGTTTCTACGTAACAGGTGGCGAGAAATAAATTGTAGACGGATATTTCATTAGAGAAGTACCCACCTACTTGTTAGTTGAAGATTTATTTTTATCGTAGATAGTGGCGTTATTAATAAAAAAATATTTTTCATTCAAGAAATGCTATTTATTGTTTTATTTTTCCTAACGCTTGTGTACGCAACTGTACCATATTAATGAATACTATACTGGAAGGTTAAGAACGTTACTTAGATATATGGTACGGCCGCTTTTTTGTAGCCATCCGAACTTGGTCGGGTTATGTAGGGTTTCGATGCTTTGTCAGTATTTTCATTGTTTATCTTTAATTACTGAATATAATGAGATGAAATTTTGCATGTGAATAGTTGAATCAGTAAGCTAATTATTGGAATATATTTTACTATGCAATTCCTTTAGAACGTCGTGATATTTGACTGCTTTGTAAACAGTGGTCTATACATGGTAAATTGTCCTATTGCTCTTTAATTACTAGCGGAACATCATTGATACTTGGCAACATGTTGCAGACACTTACAAGGTTTGTATAAACGTAAAAATCTAGACCCCAAAGTGCATACTTTACGAACTAAGACCTAATAAGCGTATTTTACGTTTATATTTTTATCTGTTAAACCCTTCGATTTTTTCTAAATCTTTTTATTAAACAAATATAAGCAAATTCAAAACAACGTATGTAAAAATCTACAGCTCTCTATATAAGCGCTTTATATGAAAACTAGCTAATGGCCAAACGTTCGCGTGGCGGAAACTTGAATTTCTCCGAAGTTTATGCATTCATTAATTTTATTCATACATACACAATTACACGCAAATACACGCTAATTTTTGGACACATTTTTTTTCTTCTAAGTCCATGAATTCAAAAAAAGTGCCGCCAGGACAACGTACGCCCAGCGGAATCTGTTTTTAGCGAATTTCTCCACAATGGCTGCATGCACAAATTTTTTTTTACCATAAGCATTTACACGACGTCATGTGCTAAATATCTGCATAATTAAAATCTTTAAATTCAACAACATTCCGCTGCGCGAACACACACTACAATATCGCAAGAGAATATCGTTATTCTCTTGCGATTTACGCATTTGCACTAAATAAATAAGGTACGGAACTCTTCGTGCTCGAGTTCGACTCATAATTGGCTGGTTCTTTGTTCACATACACATAAAGGCGCTTACTAACATGTCGAAGGATCTCTAAAAGAAAATTGACGAATACATTACGGTCTAAATGATCTTAACGAGTCTTTATGAGTTAATCCAGTGTTCGATATTGTATCGGGTCGCTCGTGCAATAAAAGCTTAATCGAGTTTATAGCCATACAATATTCAGTATCTAAACAGAATTCGTATAATGTTGGAAAATCACACATAGACTTAGATCAGAGTCTTACGATCAGGAGGTCCCGGGTCCGAATCCTGGTCATTACACTACTGACATGAACCTACATGAGTATGTTAACATAACGGAACTAATTTTCCTAATATTCAATATTCAGTGTTGATTTAATCTCAAACTACTAAATGTTATAAACGATTACGATTTCAAAGAAATGAGGATCAATAAAATTCTCGTAATAACATTATTTATTTTCAAAATGTATAAGTTTTATTAAAATTTCTTTGTTACAATATACCGCTTATGAACGTAAAATTATGTAACTTCTACATAGAAAACTAAACTAATATATTTTAAAACTAAAACTAATAATATACAAATTATAATAAAAATAAAAAACCAAAAAAACTTAAAATCAAAATTAAACCTCGATCTAATGTTAAAAAGTCAATGCTCTTTCTTGAAAATTATGTTACGAAAAAAATATTTTCGACATCGATTCGATTTCATTTTGATAGATCGAGACTGAATATTGAATAGATTTGTATTGGCAGAAATGGCCTTCGGAAAAGTGCTAATATACTCACAACCATACTACAACACACCACTCATACACACTGCGACTCACATAAATGAACACACATAACAATACAAATTCAGTTTACTAAACATTTATCCCCTAACCACACAACCTATTGTCCTTACAACCATCTCTATTACTCCTACATCTGTATAGAAAGGCACAAAAAAATATCACACGCTCTCAAAATGAATTAAATTTGTGTCCGCTGTCATCATAATTCTTTCGCGACAAGAGGACCGTGTGAGGGGAGGATTCGACCACGACATGACCGTGAATTGCCACCGAAGTATCGACGAATGCAGATTTATTGCTTTAGTTTCGATGAGAATATAGATTGGATTGAGTAGTCGGTAATACTTTTGGAAGGTGTTTTTGGAGATATAAGAAGGTCGGTACAGAATTGCAATATTGTCTTAAGGGATTTACTTCTAAAGATAAATAATTATGCTATGCACCGATTAAAGAGACGAACGCGCTGGATGCGAGCCGCTTCCAACCGGTCTTATTGGAGATCTATAGGGGAGGCTTATGTCCAGCAGTGGACTTCCTATGGCTGAAATGATGATGATGATGCACCGATTGCGAAAGCCAGCGCTTAAAGATCTTGTGAGAGCCCATAGAAACTAGTTATGTTTATTTTACATGGTTTTTCAGTCCCTTTTTCATAGTAGGTATGTGTAAGTCTCCATACCTCAGTAAACAGTGACGAGGTGATGTCTGTGTTGAACTAACCAAAACCACACCATCTCCTGTTACAAAAACTTATTGCCGTAAGTCCAATTAAAACAGGAATCCATAAGTTTTGGAGGTATTTATGCAGCGGGAAAAATTTCATGCCACCGCAGTGATAACCATCAATTCTTTCATATATCTTATTTGAAACCTAACCTATCAATATGAGAATTATAATATTTAGCAATAAGTTTAGCCTTTCACAATCCTAACACTTAAAAATCTCAGTCAAATAAAAATGACATCGTCACACTTCTCTATGCCCTTTCAAGTCTGACCCTTCTTACGGCACATTACCCACCGCGGGTACGATTCGATAATATTCACATTTTATTCTATTTAGCTCCCCTTCGATCCCTTCATGGCATTTCTCAAAAAGTGTTTACCAAGTAATTTAATGATTTAAAAATCTATACTATATTTTATACTTTAAGAGCGAACGATGTATCTTAAATTATAAATAAATATATGTAAAAATATAAATAAATAAATAAAATATCTGAAACCTTAGTCGGTAACTTTGAGCAACATTTATCGATAAAGTTGACAATCTATGGACAACCGATTAGTTTATTTTCAACTGGATATTAATTAATATACTTACTTTTTTTTATTGCCAAGAGCCTCTACCAGTTTGGATTTTCTAGTTTTATTACAAAAACTAGCTGTTGCCCGCGGCTCCGCCCGCGTGGATGTCGTTAATCGCTTGGTGTTATTAATTTTGTGCAGAGAATTGCGCGTTGAACGCTGATTAGAGGACCTTTATTTTTTAGAGGAGGTAGGACACGACGGTATATCCGTCCCAATCGAGCTGTCCGACTGGGGAAGTACCTCCGCCCTTCAGAAGATCGTGGCTTAATAACCTCGTGTTATGTTTCCGACGGTGAGTAGGGTAGCCAGAGCTCATTGGAGAGATTTTGTGCTGTCAGTGGGAAAACCAAAGGCTTTGTCCTACTTATCTTCTGCGCTGACGGCACAGAATCTCTCTGTCCTTAGAGCACAGCACGAGTGTGACGCCCCTGGCGTTGCACTCGCCCATAGGCCACGGTAACCTCTTACCATCAGGTGGGCCGTGTGCTTGTCTGCGACGTAAGTAGTATATATAAAAAAAAGGTTAGATACTGTGCTCGCCTCTCTATTCGGCTGTCTACTTCACTCTGTATTCCACTCTCTACTCGACGTAATACTTCACTCTGTATTCGCCTCTCTACTCGATGCCACTATACTCGACTTCACTATTACAGGATGGGATGGGGTACTTCAAAAAAGGCGAGTGTGACGCCCCTGGTGTTGCATACGTCCATAGGCCACAGTAACCACTTTCCATCTGGTGCGCCGTGTGCTTGTTTGCCACTTAAGTGGTATAAAATAATCTTTCTACCTGGATATCTACTCGACTCTCTAGTCTCTAGTCCCCATACCTTAAGAAGGGCAAAGGTATGGCGACTTCTTCTTCCACCCTCTCCTTCTCCTTTCCCGTTGTATCTCTTGTCTACTCAACTATAAACTTCACCAAGCTCTTACTTATCTTTGCGTGAAAAACGATTTTGTAACGGATCTTAAGACTACCGACATACCGACATCTATTATTTTCACAATGACAAATTAGAAATTAAAAAATCAAGTACAATATACCGGTTCGGGTGTATCGGGAGTTTGAAACCAAACGATAGCTTGAATTTAAACGCGAGAACGCCATCTAGTTATGATTTTAGTACTAAATCATTAAAATTCAAATTTTAATTTCATGATTAAAAACGTATTGGTTTACACAATTGTGTATGTAAAAATAAAATCTATAAATTTACATACTTGCCCGGATGTAATAAGCTATAAAAATTGACCAATAATATTATAAAGCGCCATCTATATTGCCGCTCATATTCCGTGTAATATCAATATTGTTCACAACTCCGGTTCTACTCAACCGATTGTGATGAAACAAACGTAAGATTTTAAGTCTGACCAAGCCCTTTCTAACAAAAAAAACCGCATCAAAATCCGTCCAGTAGTTTTTGCGTCCATCGCGGACAAACAGACAAACAGACAAACAGACAAACAGACAGGAAATTCAAAAAAAATATTTTCGTGTTCAGTATCGTTAACATAACATAACCCAAGTATTTTTTTTTAAATATCTCCTATGTACAGACACGACCACTTTACAATTATATAATAGTATAGATTAACAATCCATACTGCTGTGCTCACTTAGAGCATCAACTCACTTGGGATAATTATTCATTAGAGTAGCATTCTAATACTGAACCACCGATGCCGATGGTTCAGTGACAGAATGCTCGCTTCATGATGGTATCCGTGTGGTGACGGAGAAGGAATACAAGTATCACCACCCCATATCACCCAAAGGGTGTCGTAAGAGGCGACTAGCGGAAAAACATGCTGACGATATCATTGAGAGAGAAGGAAAACTCGTAATAAAACCTTGTACCAACCCGTCTGGCCGGCGCGCGGCGGCGGGGAAATAGTAGGCCACAGCCTCCCAACATTGGGAGAGCCTATGTCCAGCAGTAGACTGGGATAGGCTAATTGAATAATTATTATTATTTAGTCAATATTCAAACTTTTATGCTTGCTACCACTACATATGCACCCAATACCGCAGTCACTTTTAACACAAGAGTGGACAAAACACATGACCGCACTTTTCAATATCTAGTATTCATTACGCAGTCCACTGAAGCATACACTTGCAATTAACTTGATTCTATGTTACTGATAGAAGTGCTATCAAATGAATCGTGATAAAGAAAGAAAGAAAGAAAGAAAAATATATTTATTTTGACCCGCAGCACACAATACAGTCAAAGCAAATATCACATTATACACACTAATACAGACCATTCATTCCGATATAAAAGAAATAAACCAAAAAAACATTAGAACAATATTGACAAATGGCAAAACACTGCCCTGCACTACTATATGCCATAGTTGTTACAGTCTATGAGGTCTACGGTCATTTTGATAACATGATGCAATGCCTATAAATGTATGAGTGATCAGGAAATGACATCTATAAGTTGATATAGTTGAATAATTAATGCATTCCAGCATCTAACTCAGTTGAATTCATAGCTCGCACTTTGGAGCATAAAACTTGCTCACCACCTTTCTTTTTCCTTTTTACCTTGGCGTTATTCCTTATGACTGCCATCTGACCTCCTAATCTTGGAACTAAAACCTCGCCCAGAGACTGCGATATGAGGTTCTTCGAGAAGGACATTAGAAGGTTCCTACAGGGTTGGCAGCACAAATATGACGGTTTTGCTAACGTTCATGGCCGCGGTAACTACTTTTCATTAGGTGGGCCGTATGCTTGTAAGCTACCTAAGTGGCATACAAAAAAGTTATGAATACCACCGATCAGTACCTACCAAGGATTGACAGATTATTTTTTATTTTTTTTTAATATTAGCTTTAACTTTACACAATACACTTGCCACATAATCCACAACACCAAATGTAAAACAAAACAAATACCCCACAACAAAGGAACAAAACAAAATAGAACAAAATTACACTAAGCAACAATCGTCACGCGGTGACCACGATTTCTAATAAATTTTATTCGTACCAACACGGCTGAATGCGTCCCCCTATCCCTTTTGTGTTGGACACAGTACATTTAACTCTACCAATTTTAATTAATAACACAATATCGCGCAGATTACGCGATACAATTATATATTTACGCGTCGATACGCAATTAACTTTAATTACAATATGAAGTATGTACGTATGATAATTAATTTTCGTGTACTGGGGTGGATTTATTACAAAAACAATTAAAAAGTTGCTGATGGGTATGATGGTGTACTGATGTACTTATGCCATTGTTCAATTATTGCGGTTTGATATTTTCGATGTTAGTATGAATACAAATACCCTTATTATTTTGCAAAAAGTATGTTTTTATATTTATATTTTTTTATACCACTTAGGTCGCAGACAAGCAGCACACGGCCCTCTTGATGGTAAGAGGTTGCCGTGGCCTATGGGCAAGTGCAACACCAGGTGAGTCACACTCGTGTTCTTGACCCTGTGAAAACAGAAAGATTCTGTGCCGTCAGCTCAAAAAATAAGTAGGACAAGGCTTTTGGTTTTCCCACTGACAGCACAAAATCTCTCCAGTGAGCCCTGGCTACCCTACTTACCGTTGGAAACACAAAACGAGGTATGAGTTATCTTATGTCTAAAGTCTATCTTATGTCTAACATTGTAGTGAAACTATTTTCTGTGATTATTTCATAATTCATCGCAGTCTTTGAATGATTTCAACAGCAACAGCAATCTTCAACAGCAACTTCTCCTTTTGGCAAGGAAGGGTAAGGTAGAGAAGAGGAATTGCTAAAGGTAAAAGAAAGTTTGTAGTGGAGGTACCAAAGGACGTTTCACCTCCGTTGGTACCTCTACAATAGTACCTATTTCAAAAATTCTTTGGCCATTAGCAAACTACATTATCATGTACGAACATAGGCTATATAAATTATCATCAAGCCACTATCAGCGATGAACGGAATCAGAATTCAGAATTCCACGTGAGCGGAGCCGCGAGCTACAGCTAGATTTATATAATTTAATCAACCAAAAATCATCAATTCCACAAAATAAACTACATAATTTACGCAACAAATCGATTCACTACACTACTCGCATCCCTGAGTAGCACTTATCAAATTCCCGTACTAAAAACCGCACCGTCCCATCCAAGCCCTTGGCTAACAAAATTGTATACGAAATTAACCCAACAGAATAAATTACAGCCCATTGTTCACAACTGGGAAATGATTTTGACCAAAATTTAAATACAAAAGCGGGACAAAGGTATTACTAATCTACAGTAAATTGTGATACTGTTTTAGTTGCGGAATTGAAGACAAATAGAGATTGTTTTTCGTCCTGTTATTATTGAAAATTGTGTGTGTTTGAGCTTAACACGCCATCAAGCCTTTTTGTTGTTATCAAAAATATTGGGACGTGATATCACTTTATCATGTATCACACCCATAAAATACCATGATAAACTCACACTTAATTTATTCTGCAATTATGTTTAGAATATTAATAGAATATTATACTAAGTTTTGAGCTTTTTGATATTTCAAAAGCTTTAAAAAAGTAGACTTGGCATACCGATACACAATGTGACACCGTCCTGTGAAGACTCCGGCAAGAAAATCCTAGAATTTTTTTTTAGAAAGAAAGAAAGAAGAAGAAGAGAAAGAAAGAAGAAAGATGATCGCTAACTGACCCCGGAATTAAAGCCCACGCCGAACCTAGGCCCTCTAGAATCTACTCTACTCGAATCTACAAAACACTAGCAAAGACTGGCCACTTGTCTAGGGGGGCTGGTCCGATATATTAAACATTCGATTTCATGAACGTTCGAGTATTTGGATGTTCGATTTATAGTGGTCGATCAATTGATATTCGATTATTTGGCATAGTACACCCCGATAATCAGCAGAGTACCAACTTGATAGCGAGATTGGTTTAATTGACCCCAAAAGTCTCAATGGTCCATGTACATTATGACTAATAAACATGCAAACTCACTGTCACATTTGTATTTGAGATAATACAATTGCGTTCACTTAACACTCCGAAAGCGTTCGTTACAAATAACCCTTTTTGGCAGTCGGGTAAACATCCCCTTTAAATGTCCAAACAATTCCGAAATAAACGCAATTCTCATAAAATGGTCTAACAATGTCATAATATTAAACGATTTAACCCTTTTAGTTAACCCTGCTAGTGTCCGCGGTGTAGGTTTATTATTTAACTGTTACAGTGTTAACTTGGGATCACTTTACTACCGGTGTTACGAGTAAAAGGTTTTAGTTGGCTTTTATTATCAATTCCTTGGGAACATTAAAAATGTGGTCTTAATGTCTGTGGGTTCTATTGGCACCTAATAAAACAATTATGTAACAAGGCTTGTTTTGTAGTCGATCGAAATTGCCCAAAAAATAATGTTGTTTTTGAAAGAATGTTCAAATAGGAATATACCTACGAGTATGCTATAAGTTACATCAATTACATTATGTAATTTTCTCGTGGGTTTGTATTGATTTTCATAATTATAATTCATAGAAATTAACTATTAAGATTTTATAAGGTAATGACAAAACATTTCTTAAATCTTAGTTAACGTAGGTTTTACTCGATTTTTTATAATTATAACTTTAAATATTTTATTTTCAGTTTCATCCTCCTAACTCAAACACTTCTTTGTATAAGCGCCATCTACACACTGTAATATAAACTGTTATAACCTTTGGTTAAAAACTGTTCAGAGCTAGTCCTACTTTTGTAGTCCAGATGGCGCCATTGAATCTTTATATATTTTATTTTTCAAAACTTTGCTCAAGCATAGAAAATAATTGCGGCTTATCATAATCGTAGCAACCTACTTGCCTAAAATACGACCAGCACTTTATTCTTCCCCTGTCATTACGAGAACCAAACTAGGCATTAGATAGGCAGCATCACAAGGTGGCCACCCTAAACCTACATCTGGGTCGCAAGTCCCAGTCGCCGTCACGGTGTTCCTCTCTGTATCACGCTATGGACCCGGCGACCGCACGGTGAATCCATGGAGTGCTGAGAATCGGATTTCTTTTGTTAACGGAGAGCCTGTACTACAGCCTCGTTTGTTGTTTTGTTCAGAAGTCTCCTCGAGTACCGCATCCTAGGTGTTCACATCTTCAGCGATGTCCAGTACCTCAAATATTTGGAGGATAAAGACAACCTGGCGTCTAACCTGGCATCTAAAATACTCGGGCTTAACAGGACGACGGTACTTAACTACGAGGCAGATACTTCAGATCTCACATGGAGTATTATTGTCACCTTTTCACCGGCGCAGCGGCTTATCAGCTTGACTTCTTCCACTCGGTGCAAAGGTGGGCGCTGAGTATCGTCGACAATCCCATAGGTACTTACGGTGCGGTATGGAACCACTCGGCCTCAGGAGAGACCCTGCATCGCTAATGTTTTTTACCGCCTGTACTGTACAATGGTGTGTGTTCAGACAAATTTATTGTTCGACATGATGCCTACGGCTACATTCTATTAACACACCGCTCGCCACAGGGGTGCAATCCATCCCATAGGTTTCTATCAAAAACAGTATGCACATTGCACAGGCAGATATGGAAATAACTTTATCCCACACACGCTAAAGCTGTGGAGTGAGCTCTGTACCTGCTGTGGTTTTCCAAGCGACTCCAATTTGGGGTATTAAGGTTCCTAACGGGATCGCCAGCATTATGAGTGCGACGCCTCTTGTATTAATTGCACGCGTCCATAGGCCACGGTAACCACTTTCCATTGGAAAAAAAAATCCTATCCGGTGTAAGTAACTATACCTTTTTTTTTATCGTGCGAAAAATCCCCACGGATACACACACTCATAACCGCGTGTAAATAATATAATGCAACAATTATTACAAAAGTCTTTATTCCAATATTTACAAAATGTATAAAAATAGTGCTTACGGTGGAAAAAACACAAAACATTGAAATGTTTAAAAAGTGAGCATCCAAGTTTAATATGAATACCATATTAAGTTTATTATTCGATTCGTATTCTAGAATATGCTCAACTTACATAAACGTTGCAGTGACAGTGATTTGTATTATTTCATCTTACAAACTACGACTTCTACTGTCATCAAAGTCCAAATATTCCTTTATCATTTTAAAGAATACTATCTTTATCACAATATAAGTTCAGTAGGCTTCCCTCAGCTTTCAATATCGAGGACAGCATTCTGAAGTTATAAACCATATTTCACTCTCCAGCATAACATTCCCTGTACTTAATCTTATCTTAATTAATATACCTTAATTTATTGTATTATTGTTATATCATCATCATCATCATCATACTGTACATTCTACTCTCAATATGGTAGTACAATATTTTTGTTTAAACATCATTGATTCAATAAATTCAAATTATGTCCAGATAGTCGCAAACCAAGTTCTATGAATTTATTTACTGTAAGTTGATAAGAAAGCCTAATAATTGCCTTTCTTTCAGTATTACAATATAATGTTTCATTTACATAACTTATTTTTGCTAAGTTGTGCAGCATAATGGATCTACTGCATTATTCTCTTTCATTATAGAAGGTAATTAAATCACTTTCCTGAAGTCAAAAACACTTGCATTTTTTTCAGTCACAAAACTTATTTGTCGCTAATTATAACAATATGCATTTTGTCCCTTTCAACAAAAGCACAATTCAAGACAAATAATGTAAATATAAATGTCATCAATGCATCGGTGAGTGTCTTTAATCATAAAATTATACATTATTTAGCACAGTTTTAGTATCAATTTTTAGTTTGTTCAACACTTCTACCGTATTTTCAATAAGTTCGAGGCCAAGTTTTAATTTGAAAATTACAAGTTTTTGTAGTAATGAGTAAATTCCAAAATGTTGCGGAGGTGGATAAGTTGTTAAATCAGGTTTATGTATATCAATTTCAGCTGGACTTTCCTCAGTAGCTTTTTCTGTGGTGTCTTCTCCGGGATTTTCTGCCGATAATTTTGTAGTCGATGAGGTTGTGTGGGTATTATATTTTAATTTAGGCATTGGCGCAAACGTAGTAATATGTTCTGTATCCACAGGATTAATACTGCTAGAATCAGAAGTAGTGGAAGTCATCTCATCATAAGCACTAACAGTTTCTGACTCTGTTGTTTCGGTTTCATCATTCGTATCAGTTTCAGTTTTACCAGTACCACTAATAATAGGTGTAGTTGAGACATTTTCAATGGTCTTGGTATTATTATCAGCATAAGTTTTCGTTTTATCAGTACTTCTACCAATATGTGTAGTTGAGACATTTTCAACGGTCTTGGTATTATTATCAGTATAAATTTTAGTTTTAGTAGTACTACTATCAATAGGTGCAGTTGAGACACTTTCAACGGTCTTAGTATCATTATCAGTATTAATTTGAGTTTTACTTGTACTAGTATCAATAGGTGCAGTTGAGACATTTTCCACGGTCTCGGTATCATTATCATCATAAGTATCAGTATTACGATTAATAGTTGTAGTTGAAACATCTTTAATGGTTTCGTTATCATTATCATCATATATTTCCTTTGAAGCACTTGAGATACCTTGGACAGTCAGATCCTCTGGATTTTTTTCAGGATCATTAGAACTTGTGGACTCTACTACACTTCTGATAACATTAAATTTATTTGTATTCGCGAGTTCAAATATATCATTACCTGTCATTTCATGGTCTGATGTAAATGCCATCGCAAAATGTCTAAGCGGAGTGCTACTGTAAAAGTCATCGATTTCATTACTGAGTACATCTCTATCAGGATCTTGATGCAAGTGAAAATCTTCTGATGATTCAGAAATACTGCGCCTCTTTCTTAAGTTTCTAGGTCCATGTTCAGGTACTACTGCGGGTGTAGCGGAATCTGAAAGTTCTTTTGGTACATTGCCCACCACAAATTGATTTTCTGACCCTTCTGAACTAATACTTGAGTAATCATCATATTTGGTAACATCTTCTAGATTGTCTCCATTATTGTTTAAGCCTAGATACATTGATGTAGGTGAATAAGTCGCGGGACTACTTGTTGTTTCACTATATAGTTGTCCTTCAAAGGGGTATACTGGCTTAAAGTCAGATTCTGATGATGGTTTAACGCCGTAAACAACTGAGTTTGAACTGTCACTTCCATATGAAGATACTCCTGAAGGCCCAGTTTGTATTGCTGCATATATTGGTTCCACAGCAGCTGCAGAATAAGGAGTATAATTTGGTTGTTTTGGTTTTTCATAACTATGAATTCTTTCAGTCGTATACGCATTACGTGTTTCGTATGGGCTGTAAGCAACAGGTTTGGGGTAAACAGCAGCGTGAGCTATTCCTGTCTTTTGCTGGGCGTAATGCACCTTGTAGTTTGGATTATAGCTTGGCGTTACATGTCTGTATCTAATATCTTGTTCTTTTTTTATTGGATACCTACTAATATGGGGTGTTTGGGCAGCATAAGGGTTCAACTTTTGCTTGGCGTGAGCAGGCATTCCAGCTAGTACAGTACCTAACATTTCTTCTTCTGCTTGTCCATTACCATCATTCGCGTATTCTTCGGCATTATTTCGATACAAATCATCGCTCTTGTCAACTTCAAAAGTTCTGCGCACTGGTGTAGCAAATGGATACAAGAAGTATCCCGCTATACCAACTAAACTGGCTAAACCTAAGACACCTACTCCAACAGATGGCATAACTTCCCTTGACAAATAATTATATATCTGTGTAGTAATAGCACCAGTTTGTGCCGCTGGTTTTTTAGTATGTTTATTAGATTTTGTTTTGTTAGAGGTTTTAACATCAGAAACAGCAACTTCTGTACTAGGTTTAGGTGTCGATGTCTTACGTCTTTTTGTTTTATTTTTTTTCTTGTTTGAACTTCTTTTAGGTTTTTTTGTTGTCATTGCTGGCGTGCTGACTTCTAATTCAATTTCTTGTTCTTTTGCTTCAGTAGGTAAAAGTGCAGAGTCGTCAATGGCTGGTGGTGCTAAAGTAGTAGTAGTCTTGGGTTTGTTCTTATTTCTCTTCTTTGGTTTAGTATTCACGGTTACAGTTGGAGCAATTGTTGCTTTCTTTGTCGTAGGAATTTCAGTGGTAGTGGTAGTTGTACTAGTTGTTGTACTAGGTCGAGTAGAAGCGTTCTTGTTCTTTTGCACATTTGCTAGTACCGTATCTTTTAGTTTATTATAAACGTTTTCATTAATAGCTGATCCTCCGGCGACTAAGTCAGCTTTATTCGTACTGCCAATTATGGGACGCTTAGATATTTTATTTGTTTGGGGACGTTTTGGTTTATTTTTGACAGGCTTGGGTTTTTTCTCTTTTTCTTCTATTTTTGTAGGTTCTGTGACTGTACTTTCTTTAGAAGCGTTACTCAATGAAATCCAAGTGGAGATACCTTCATTAGATGTTGAAGATTCATGAACCACTTCACTTATCTTATTCCCTGTATCAAGTTCTTCCATATTCACAGGAACTGCTTCACCCGGATGTGCATTTTCGAATTGATCTCCATCTTCATTTCTTGTTTTTATTTTATGCTTTACTTGAGTTTTGAGTTTCGGTGGTATTCTCGTGTCAGAAACAATCGATGATTCGATCGTTAAATTAGGTTTGTTTAACAGTTGTATGGCAACCATTTCGATTGACTCCCGTATTGGAGTTTTTGATTTGACATCTCGCGCATTACTCTCAGGAGCTGATGATGAACGCTGAGCGGATACTTCCGGTAATGAAGAAACAGCCTTCGTAGAGTAGTCCCTGTAATTGAAAAAAAGAATGACATTAATTCCAATTAATTCTATTCATTATAATTTACGAACTGTTTATCGAGTGAGTGAAATGTTCAAAATTTCAAAAATTCAAAATTCAAAATTTATTTATTTCGTGAAACATAGGTATAATAGATGTAAAACAATAATAGGTACAAGCTATGTTCCGCCAAAAGCATACAAAATATTGAATGGTATCATCACAATTCATTAGATTATTGTTATTATTTATGTAGGTACATGCAAAAATTTAAATAGAAATGTCAAATAGAAAATGTCAAATAGAAAATGTCAAATACAAGGCATGTCACATATTAGGCATGTCAAGTGTTAAACATACATTGTGCTATTCAAAATCAATTAAATTAAGAATTCAAATCAATCATTAAGGTACTCATTTACAGAATAATAAGCTTTAGAACATAGTAGCTTGAAGAGCTTAGATTTGAATCCAAGAACATTTTTACATTGTTTAATATCATCTGGTAATTTATTATATAGTTTAGGTGCCATTACATACACGCTTTTATGAAAGAAGGTCGTTTTTGATGGCACCAAGTGCAAATTTTCTGAGCGACGTTGACTTTCTACGCGCTTGAATAAGTGCATATTAGTCTTTACAAAAATATTTACTTCATAGATATAGAGAGATGGCAGGGTCAAGATATTGAGGCTTTGGAAATGTGGTTTGCAAGTATCTGTTCGATGCAATTTACAGATGGCTCGAATACATTTCTTTTGGGCTATGAATGCGTCGTTGGCATTTGTGGCATTACCCCAAAAGAGTACACCATATCGCAAAGTGGAGGCGACATAGCCATGGTAGGCTGTTAAAAGGGCAGTTTCATTTGCAATTCTACCTAACTTATACAGGGCATAAGAGAATTTGTTGAGTTTCAAACAGACGTTGTCAATTTGAGTTCTCCATGACATATCACTATCTATATGTAAACCTAAAAATTTTGTGTTATTCGTTTCCATTATTTGGTCGTCATTATAATTAATTTGTAATTGTAATTGATTTGTTTGTTTTAATTTAAATGTCATAGTTTTAGTTTTACTTAAATTGATTTTTAAATTATTAGCATTTAGCCAGTTAATAATTGTAACCAGGCTTGTATTAATGTCGTATTCAATTTCTTTATAGTCACCAGTATTAAATATGACCGTGCTATCGTCAGCAAATAATGACATTGGTTGGGGAATCATATTTGGGAAGTCGTTAATATAGCAAATAAAGAGCAGTGGCCCCAAGACTGATCCTTGAGGAACACCGTATAATAATGATCTGGGGCTAGATGAGCTTACTACTTCACTTTTAGATTTAATGTTGACTTGGCTTATTTGAGTGACTTGTGTTCGATCTTGTAAGTATGATTTAATAAGATCATTTGCGTTACCTCTAATGCCGTAGTCATAAAGCTTACGCAGAAGTACGTCATGGTCCACATAATCAAATGCCCTCGTCATATCCATATACATGGCTACGACTGGCTTCCTAGCATCCATATTTTCATGAATTTTTTTAAGGAAATTGTATATAGCCATGTTCACTGTTTTCTGTCTCCTAAAACCCATTTGCTCATTGCAAAAAAGACTATTCTTCTCAAAGAAGTCATAAACACTATTGTATATAATTTTTTCTATAATTTTGGAAAAGACTGGTATCAGTGCGACAGGCCGGTAGTTGTTTATTTCATGTTTATCGCCCTTTTTGTGCAGTGGCTTAATGATGGAAACCTTTAATCCTTTCGGAAAGACGCCATCCTCAACACAGCTATTAAAGATGTGGCATAATACAGGCGCAATTATGGGTCCCACAGATTTTATCACACTGGTGCGAATGTCATCATAGCCTGTGCTGTTTGTGTTTTTTAGACTGTTGATAACCGTTAAAATGTCTTTTGGTATGATGGGTAGTATAAACAAAGATTTGTAAGATTTATTGTAATGCAAATCACTAGTGCGCCCAGCATAATTTGTGTCACCGACATTACTGTTAGATTGAATTACATCAACAAAATGATCATTGAAGCATTGCGCTATCATTTTAGGGTCTGTTATACACTGGTCATTCATATTGACTGAATTTATGTACTTATTTTTGATGTTAGATTTCACAGAATTAATAACCTTCCAAGTTGCCTGAGATTTATTGGTGCTTGTATTAATGTAGTAGCTATTTTGAGCTCTTTGTGTCAGCCTGATGACACGCAGGTACCTTTTTGAAAAAGATTGAAATGCCATTTTTGTTTCATAATTTTTATTCAATCTGTACCTCCAGAGTAACGCTCGCCTTTTCCTACTGCATAGTCTGATGCCCTTTGTGATCCACTTAGGTTTACAAACTGTTGATATTTTCTGTCTAACTAGAGGGAAACAGAGATCGTAAAGTAGTTTGAATAACTCAAGGAAAGAATCGAAGCTCTCATTAGGGTCTCTAGTCTCATAAACACATGAGAAGCTCAAACTTGCAATATGTTTTTTAAAAAGATTCATATTTTCCTCACAATAATCGCGTCTGCTTATATAATAGTACTTTAGAATACAAGTTTGCTGTACTGGAAATTTCATTAGCACTGCTTTGTGATCAGAAACGCCCAATTCCAACACTTCAGATCTACAGCCACGTATGTTGTGTAAAAAATTATCTAAACACGTCCCACTGCTAGGTCGTGTAATTTCCTTAATCTCCATATGAAGATTAAATTCCCATAAAACGCGTTCAAATTGAGTCGAATCCCTAGTAACTTGTAACATGTCAATATTAAAATCACCACAAATTATCAATCTATGTCCATTCTTATAACTAAATAATCGTAATAAATATGTCAATTTCTCAAAAAAAATATCTGATTTGCACTTACCTGGAACCTTATAAACACATATTATAATGGTTTTTTGTTCAGATAGTTCTAACGCACAACATTCAAAAACACCACAAATGTTTATGGTTTTTACTGACTCAATCTCAGAGAAGCCTATTTGACCGTGTACTAGTATACAAGACCCGCCATCCCTACTATTTCTCGTGCAAACTGTACCCAACGTATAATTTGGAATATTTAACAGTTCGACGTCACTCAACAGCATATTGTGCTCAGTAAAACATAAAATATGGATACATGTTTTCAGAATTCATGAATGTACAATGAGTTTTACCATACCATACACCTTAACTTTTACATTTGAATCTTTGAATTGGAATTGACGTTAGAATTCTTATACCATCCAAAACAACACTCCAAATATTTAGTTCCTTTTTTTGACAGGGTAGTTGGGTTTATATTTAATTTTGCAGCTAGTTACTAAGTACACAGAATTTTTGAACTGTAAGACTTAATGCACGTTAAATTTGTGATAATGCCTGTTAGTAGTCATCATCTGCGCATTTTCCTGATTGCATCCGTGACCAAGATGACCTCGGAGCTCAGAGTCCGCCTTCCGGCTCTTCCTCCTCCATAGTAGTAGGTATATAAAAAATAGGTGGCGAGTACAATTGCTGTTCGTGGGGGCTCGATTCCCAGGTCTCAGTAAGAGGATAGATACTCCAAAAATGTGCCCAGCTGATGATTATAGGCTCAGCTCCTAATACATGGAATCCATCGACTCGGCACGAAATGTTTAAATAGAAAATAGGATTTATAATGAAATACTGAATCTGTGTTTCGCCGTACCACGTAATAGGAAGCAAGCCTATTATTGAGCACTTATTATAGATTTAGAAAGAGAAGAGAAAATCGACTTCGGGCGGGACTCGAACCCGCGGTCTTTCCCTTACAGGGGGAATGCTCTGACCACTAAGTCACCGAGATCGCACGAACCCAATCTAAATTCCTCTATACTTTCGTCTTTGGGGCGACGGTGGAGTTCCGCCCGAGGTCGATTCTAATTTCGCTTTCTAAATCGATTTGAATAGTTAGCATAATAAATGCTTCAAAATTTCATTTACCTTTTATAGGTTATACAAGTTTACTGTTTGACGATAAATTGCCCTATTCCTTAGTTGCCTTGTGCGACACGTACGTGAAGAGATGGACTGGCTCTTGGTTTATGCCATACTAAGGTAACAGAAAAAAAAGGTTTTCCTAACGATAAGCTACTGTAATGATCTGTGAATGCTTGCAATACCGAGGTATCACTGACTTGGGGAGACGAGAGGTTGAGGAAAATGGGAAAAACGGGGTAGGTCTATAATTAGGGCCTTATATTAGTGTAAAGGTGTTTCACAATTACTGCAGGAAACAGGGCTATTTGTTTATTTTATTTAGTGAAATTAGTTTAAATATAAATAATAATATGAACTTGTCTCTACAAGAAATCTTAAAGGTTTGATTCCGAAGCCGACCACATACGACAACTGCATACGCATGCATCCATTATTTTGTTAAATTCCGACACGGATATAGGGAATCATTGAGAAGCCGCAATGAATTAAGCGTATCTACTGCATACATCTGCAGCTACCGTATACGGTCACCTTCCAAATCATACCTCATAAACCATGTCATTTACTCGTATTTCTAAAACTCTCGAATCTATTATATTAAAAGTACTAAAAATAAAAATGAGCAAAGAGTTTTCAAAGTTTTTATTTATTATCCATCATTAAATATTTTATATTTAAAATTTTGTAGATATTCTGTACTGTTTAGTTTTAAAGGGACCAAAATCACTTGATCAAAATCAACTGATAGAAGAAAATGACAATGATAGGGGAATTAATTTTGGTCTCGCCTACATCTAAAGACTTCAAAGCTCTACTCGATACAAACCCATTTTCTGACACTCTAATATAACTAATATTGGAGGGATGAACAAAAAACACTGCAATATTTTTTTATTTAATTACGATGGACTGCGAGAACTTACTTATATTATTTCTAATGTCTTACTTACAGATAAACAATAAATATCCTTATTTACAAATAATAAATATTATACTAGTAACTTACAATAAATTAATTACAATGTATGTATGAACTAAGTATAAATTAATCATAGTATAACTTGTACCGATAAAACTATTTTTATATAATACTGTCAGAATTTAATTCGCTACTCTCTACATAATAAAAAGGATAGGTGAAAAATTATTTTGTGCTCAAAGACTATTATTAGAAACCATCTTATTATTAGACATTTTATTGTCCTGTTAAATAGAGAACTGGGCCAAAGCATCATTTAAGAAAGACAATTTCACAACTGAACTCTCTCAGTAGTTAGGTCTTCTCCAGATTCATTGAATTTTATTTGTACTTGAAAGTGACCTATGAGTTATGAAAGAAGGATCGCCTTCTAGAAATAAGTATGTAAATTGATGACAAGTGGTAACTTTCCTTCTTTAAATATCAATTTGTTAACGATTGGCATAAATAGTTAGGTGTCTCTGATTGTTAAGTCTGTTGTTTACAGTAGGTACACAGTTGGCTCCTTTCAGTTTATAACAAGACTTGGTATGTTCATTATTACTTTTCTGATTAATTATTATTCTGATTAATGATTATATTAAAAACTTAGAAGTGTGGTTATAAATCATATTTGTACGTTATAATATTCAGGTTAAACATTAATTTTACTGGCCGTTGTTGCACCAGTCACCACTGGTGGAGACCGGATATGTTTTCATAATTTCCATGTTAAGCGTGATGAATGCATTACGTACCGTTATGTAACATTTTTATTAGGTTAGATTATGCTCCGTAATACTGTTCAGTACCCATCTTTATACTAAAGAAAGGTATCTTATATTACTGATTTGTAAGCAAATTGATTTTATTTATTTGTTTATGTTAAATGAAAAATGCTTCTAATAAAATAAGTATAACAGTAAAGGAAATTAAGTGATTAGGTAGCTTGTACTGTACACCGTATCTTTTATACATTTATCATTAGGAAAAAATTCCAGTTATCTTGTTATTTTTACTTCACACGCGTTGTCCATATTTCACGCTTTTTTCGCTTAGCTTTACGTTCATTTGATACTGTTTGAATATTCTGTTTACGTTTTATCTTATTAGTAAAATTGATAATCCATTGCTTAATTCTTGAAAATGCCGTTGGATATGTTAGGGTTCTGTTTGTATCTTCACTTGCTCTGCCCATTTCAGGTAACACTTTTCGATTATTTGGAAACGAATGTAAATGCCACGTTTTCAACTGATCGTCCCATCGCCATTCTGGACGATAAACGTGTACAATTTTTGGAGCTTCTCTACCAATTGGAAGGAACCAGGGTGAAAATAAAGCAGCAAATCCTGTCCCTGCAAATATTAAACCTATAGGAGCGAGCAGAAAAGGAAATAGCCCAATACTTAAGGGACTTATCGTTGCTAGCCAATTCAAAGCGTTCAATGCTGGGCGAAAGAACTCTGCTAGAGACGAAAAGCTAAATATATCATCGTCTCCACCCCCTGAACCTCCAGGTTTTGTTATTGCAGATAATGGTGAAGATGCGGCTCCATAACCACCAGCTTCACTTGACTGTGATTGAATAGGACTATTTACAGAATGATAATTTGCTAACTCCGTTCCTTCAATAGACGCACTATCATTTTGTTCTGCATTTTCATTTGATTCGGAGTAATCTTCATCTTTTGAAGAGTCAGTGCCCGAATCATCTCCAACATTTAGAACAGAATCGTCACTTAAGCCCAAACCAAAGCTAGGAAACAGACTATCGCTTTCTTCTTCAGATTCTACTACCACATTTTTGTTAACTACATTAGTGTTAACTGCAATATTAAGGTCGGGACAGGCTTCTTTGCCTTCACCTTGAAAAGTATTGTTTAAAGTTAGAAAAATAGTTGGGCAATCATCAGAATACGGGCTATATTCCTGAGGTCGTATAACAATTCTATCAGTGTAAGAACTCGATGGTTCAAATGTGGTAACTTCATAGTTGCCTCCATTATGATTTATGTTATTATGATATTCATAGTTGGGATTTGGTCTTGGCCTCTGTGTTGTAGTTCTTCTAATACTTTGGGTCCAAGGCATAGGGTATCCTACGTTAGTAATTATTGGAGTAGGTGTAGGAACATTTGTATGAACATAAATAGGCCTAGTTGGTTGTGGATAGTGACCAACTATTTGTGGATAAGAGTTAGTGTCTATGATTTGCATATTATTAGAAGTATATACGTGACCTTCTTCTGAATATTGCGGACGAGGCCTATTATACATATTGTTGTACATATTATTATATGGTCTATCATATCTTTTAGAATTAATTTCATCAGAATTCTCGGTTGTACTCGTATCGTCATTATTGTAAACATCATTGAGATTTGTCATATTTTTTGTTCTTTCAGGTATACTTTCGTAAGAAAAATTAAGATCATCATATTTAGTTTTATCTCTCCATTTAGTAATAACTTTCCTAATTGCGGGCTTTTTTTGTTCTTTTGATGAAGAATCTAGAAGATTTTTATCAGTCACTGGTTTGTTTGGTTTATTTTTCTTTCTTATCCTACGTGTACTTGAATGTATCAAACGACTTACTCTATTTGTAGAAGGGATTTGGTTATTTACCCCTAATTCTTTGATTGTACTATTTCTTAAAAAGCTGTTATTATAATGTTTTTGCAAATGATGCATAACAGAACTTTCATTTTTCGTAATTTTAGTTTTATTTACAAAGGTAATAATTACAGGTACTAACTTAAAACTATTCAAACTTAAATTGCTATGTATATACCTTATTGGAGTTGGGGTGACACTTGTGGTAATAGCAGAAGATTCTTGAGGTCGCGAATATACGTACGGACAAACTAATACTAATAATAAAACTAATGTCCACTTTAAACACACACTTTTTCGCCTCGTCATTTTCACACGATTACCTGGAAAGAAGAAATAGATTTTATTAGTTACATATTTACACAAAAAATATGTGAGTGTAGCACTAAAAATGTTGTAAAAATACAAAAAATTTAAGTCATTAACTACTAACAGCTAATAAATCATCAGGCTTATAACTTTATAGATCTGGTAACATAATGGAAAGAACAGTGATTGATATATTATAATATAATTAATTTAGTTTTTACACGTAACATACTGCTATTTTTAACAATCCTTCCATTACATAAGAAGAAACAAAAATAAATAGTTGAGTAACAATGTCGTTATGTAATCTGTCTTCAGCGGTATTTTAATTTGCTAGTTTTATTATTTTTAATGTTAATAAGTTCTTAAAAATATTTTTAAGTAGTTACACAAATACTGATCTCTTGAAATGTAATAACGACAGAATCATCATAATTATCCTGTGAGGCACACAACCCGTTGCATCGAAAATTTGCGCCTTTTGGAGCCAGGGGTTCATTCTTCTACTCATACTAATTGAACGATATTTGTTTTCACACAATGAATAAATGATAAGATGCCTTTTTTTGCATTTAAATCTCTACGGATACCCCCTCAACCTCGGTGGCTATGATGGTCTCAAACCGACTAAAACCGCATGTTGTCTCGGGTCTGATACCAGGATATAAGGTGGCCTATAAAGTGTTTGCCACGCATCCCGGTTGACCCAGGATGGCCAGTTTCGAGATGGCCTCCGCGGCTGTGGGAATCACGTTTTCCCCATCGCTACCCTGGCCTGCTTTTGCTCGGGTGAGAGGCGGCTTCACCTATCACCACCGGACCGCGACGACCTCCGTTCTCCACGTCGCGGTATCTCTGATATCTGACTCGCGTTGTCTTTTGCTCTGTGTCATATTCTTCTCGAGCATTATTTGCTCGTAGAAGGAGACAGAGGCCCCCTAACCCTCAGATGAAAACCTGCGCCCGAGCCTCGTATGTCAATTAAGAAGCGTTTTGGGTTGCAGAATGAGCTCCCAAAATCTTGTTAATTCCTAAGGAGATCTAGGGAGCTCATCTAACTATCTATCTATCATTTATCATTATTCTCCTTTCCTTCGTTTTCTCATCCTCTTCTCTCTATGATTGGAGTCCTAATTATGATAGCATAAATCATATATCAAAAGAAATTCATATCGCGAATGAATACGTATTCACTAGTTCACGATTCATGTCACCTCGTCATCTGTTTATAAGTTCAGAACAATTCACGATTATATGATTTTACGTCGAAAATAAACGAATGGGCATTTTTTTCTTTATTGATTGTTGAAAATTCTTAATTTGGTCATTCGCACAAGACAAAAGCAATGATTACAATAGTATATAGATTAGTCATCTGAACTATATTAGTGGACGTGGATAAGGCGTAATTATTTTCGACACTGAAATGGCGATATAACCTTCGACTGTTAAAGTCTGAAGTTCCATTCCTGCTTAGTGCAAATTATTTATATGTATGAATAGAATGTATCGGCTATTTGCATTGGTTTGGATATATTATATCGTATATGAAATGTATTTACATAAATTCTTTTTAACAAAAAAGTTTAACCGACTTCAAGAAATGGCAAAGAGGCACTGAAAAGTGAAAAATAACGTAATTTACAGACTTACTGATTTATTAGAAGTCGGTGCCAAGCCCGAGAGGCAATATTTAAATTGATTGCATCATAGTACGAGTAGTTTAGACACAACAAACAAAGTTGACTGGCACCGACTTCTAATAAATCAGTAAGTCTGTAAATTACGTTATTTTTCACTTTTCAGTGCCTCTTTGCCATTTCTTGAAGTCGGTTAAACTTTTTTGTTAAAAAGAATTTATTTTCCTCTTTTTAGTGAGTTATAATCCCACCCTCTGCTTAGGTTCCTATCATCAGCAGCTTAAAAATCACGTGAAGATGATTTTAAAAGGCAATTATTGAAATTAAATATGTTAAAGCAGCAGAAACAGTGTTTTGTCATCATTTTGAGGATTTCCCTAGATCCCATAATCCAATCCTGACTTCCTGAATCCTGTCATACGATTCTGGCTCCCTGAACCACCTTTCTCTCTCCAACAAAACGAAGATCATAAAATCCGTTTCACAAAATACGGATTTTACATACAACGGTTCGTCACCTATTTTACCCCCATAGTATCAAAATTTTGGAAAATGCTGGTACACATAGGTATTCATCTATGACTCTACTATTACTCGTACTACTATAATATATTATATTATAGATACTCCCTAGCATAGCCATGTAGGACGCGTACTTATGACTATTAAGTCACTGTATTTCATAAATATTGATTATTACGTACGTACTGTAAAGTATCATTAATAAAGTTGTATTTTTTATATTATTTTCGCTATACTGTAATTTTAAGAGCAACGCCTGCATGTTCTTTGAAAATAAAACAACATTCATCTGATTGCTAATATAAACGAGTAGGCGCTTGAAGGCGCATCAGTCTGGTTTCGGAGGATTTCCCTTGATTTCTCCAGGATCATAGCATTAAATCCGGACATCTTGGATATGGGACCACTCTGAAAGTATCCTCTATCAAACAAAAAAAGAATTTTCAAAATCCGTCCAGGATTGGCTTCACAATCGCGTAACAAACATACAAAAAAATAAAAAAAAAATAAAAAAAAAAAATTGCGTACGAATTGAGAACCTCCTTTTTTGAAGTCGGTTAAAAATAAATGTAGAGGTTTATGAATGTTTATCCACATTCAAATATCCTTATCCATATTGTTAGATATTCTGAATTTGAATCTAGGTCATCATCATGCATCCAAAGCTTGCATCTTGGCTTGAAGCGCGGGATCCATCGAGTCTTGATTAGATTGTTTGTTACGTGAGTGACTGCTGTCTGACCCCCCACCTCTAAAGGAAGGCTCCGCTGGTGCCCTTGATCAGTAGCAGCTGTACTAATAGTTAGCAATTAACCTGGGCTCCGAAATCTTGTTTGGGTCATGTTAGACCCATATATCCCAGCTTGAGTTTTAATGGCGTTGTATAATATGTCCTCAAATAATTCACACAGACGGAAGACAGACAGACAGTATTACTTACTGACAAGTAAGTACCTAGTGTACTTAAATGCTACTTATTGACTAACCCCAGAAACACAGTTCAGGCTCTTTGTTTAAAGTTAAGAAAGCCATAAAATGGTCAGTGACCACACAATGCAGTTGAAAACCACAAATTCATTAGTATTCCGTGTCTGTTAACACAAACTTTCGATCATGACTCATTGAGTAATTATTGTGGTTACTAATAGACAATTTAAAAAAAAAAAAATTTCTAACGTATTGCGGTTTCAAAGGGAATATGTACAGGTTATTTAAATTTATTTGATATTAGCTATTGCCCGCACTCCGCTTTCGTGGACGTTGGTCATCGCTACCAAACTCAGCCTATGTCGTTTCCCAAGGTCTAATCCACCCCTATACCATATTCTATCAAAATCGGTTCAGTGGTTTGGCCATGAAAGTGTAACAGACAGACAAACAGAGTTATTTTCGCATTTGTAATATTAGTATGGAAAACTGAAGTGGCAATGGACTGGCCATATTTGCCAAGAGCAAACTGGCGAGGCTAGTCTGGATGCGCAAGGCGGAGGATTGGGAACTTTGGTGCACATTGGCAGAGGCCTTAGAGTGTGCCTATGTCCAGCAGTGGACTGCAATAGACTGATTGATTGATTTTCTTAATCAAGAAAAAAGTGCAAAATTGTAGAGCGGAATTTGAATTTGTGAAACATGATAATAGCGATCTAATTGAAAAATGACGTCACACATCACTTTACAGGATTTATCGATATGATATAAATTCCATACTTTCATAAATCACCATCATCACCACGTAGTATGCACCTACCAATTTCCTACAGGCATCACTTTTGACCTTACACCCAAAACACACAATGTTGATACATTCCTTCTCTATGATATACTTGACTCTATCATCTAAACATACACTAAACACCGTTTTCCTCTCAAGATCACCACCTGTTTGTTAGAAAGAGACAGCGCGAGATCAACGACCCCGCGGCCATGACCGACTAGTTCTGAGTACCTTGGATTATTGACCCGGTTACACGAATTTTTAAGGTCCCGTTTTGCCGTTACCACCGAGCTTCAAAATAATGATAATTTGACATTAATTGGAGAGATATAACACTAAAGAATAATGCTGTTTAATTTTTTTCATTATGTCTAACGCAAAAAAATGGGTTAATTTGTTCTTTAGGAAAGTTATTGGAGTGCTTTTGTTATCAGTTTGTATCAACAAAATGATGATAAGCGCGTGTCTGATGCAGCTTCAGGGCTCGTTATAGAAGGAGGTGGCCAAATGGTCATGTCAAGAGAAACAGACACACAAATACCAGGTTACCACTGCTTCCACCACCACTAGTTGTCATCAAAGGTACCGGCACCTAAGGGCCGGATTTGGCATCCAGCCCTTAGGTCCTCGACTAGACGCATCGCTATAATCCATTCAAAGCGCTTGAATACATCGTCGAGCAATAAAACGCGGCCAGTAGACGGACGGTAAACCGGAATGACAAGTTGACAAGCAGTTTCCTCGTCTTCCATTCATTTTCAAAAACTTGGACTGATTAAGAGGGCCTGATTAGTCGGGATACGAGAGTCCTTATACTCCCTATTGAACCCTACGGTACGGAACCCTAAAAAACAATATGGTGTTTATACAGTTTGACCGTGTGTTCAGACGTAATCGATTTTCTGTACCTTCAGCGAGAAACATGCAAGTTTCCTTAAGAAAAAAAAATCATAATTATAGTGTCACTGTAGTTGTTACAGCAATTTATCAAAAACTACGTTAACAAACCATTTTTTTTATTGCCTATTATGTTAGATAACTGTCTAAAACTAAGTTTTAGTATTATTTACTAGAGTTCACATTTTTCTCACAACCATCCAACCTGTAATCTGTACTACTGACACACTTTCAAACCATTAATAACGTAAAATTTCGTCAAAACAGCTCATTTTGCATGACTCATACTGTACCTACTGGTACCTACTTGATTATTTCCTTAACTTTCTAGAAAGTTAACGAGAAATTCTACCTCGATAGCTTCCTTTTAAGCTAAAAATAAGAAAATATCAATATTTTTCCTATACACACAAATCAATTCCTAGGAAATAACATTATGAGGTTTATATTTATGTGTTTGGCCTTTTGCTCTTCTTATTGATAAAATTACGAATTACGAAAGCAGATTCTTGGCGTGACGTCATATTGTGAGCATAAAAGGTATTCAAATTTTTGAGAGCTTTACAAACCTTGTAAAAACAAACTTCCGAGGAACGTATTTACAAATTTCAAGAACTTCTTGTTAGAATCAATAGAAATCCGTTCATAACATTGTGGAAAATAAACGTCATCGAGAGATGTAAACAGATGAAAAAAGAGTTTTTGAGTTCTAAAGATTTGAATGAAAGTAATTTCGATAAACTAGTTATGCCCCGTGGTTTCATCCATCGTACTTTCTTCTATTCAGGTTGCCGATCCGGGTCCTACAAACGTTTTTTTTTTTTAAATACTCGGTTCCTTATAGTCGATATTAATGCCAGAAGAACTATCTACTCAAATGGCACAAGTAGCTGCGTAGTTCAAGAAATTACTGTTGTCAAATAAAATAGCAAAAATTCAGACAAACAGATTTCAGCTATATACAGAAGGAAAGTTTTTAGTATGTAGTTATACAAAAAAAAACTATCTCACTGATCCAGTAGTAAAAAAAATCTGCACACAAAGCCTCACCTAACAACCTTATAAAAATTTATACAAACTTAGGTATGCGACCACAACCTAACCCAAATATTATCCTCACATCTGGTCAGTTCTCCGTTGTAACTATTTCATGGCACTTGACCATAACATTCAACTGTTTAATTACAACTTGTTCCGTGCATTGACATCAAAGTGTTAAGTCATAAGAAGGTAGCGTGCAAACATTTTTAGGTAGATGTTAGCTTCCAGTAATGCAGAAAATTTTATAGCAATAAATAGCCAAATAGCTTATAATTATCTGTCATCTAAAATAGCTCGAGGCTCAGAAAATTCACAACATTGATCTTATACGTTGATACGTTGACTAATGAAATAGTAGAAAAATGTGCTCCATAATCAAAATTATTATTCAATACATTGTTTAAAGATACTTCATCTGCTACTCTCTTTAAAGCTTACTCGTGCATGTCTACATTTGATTTGAGTGATATTTCATCAAAGTCCAACAACTCAGAATTTTTAATCAATAGGATTTTGTATGGTGTAGTTAGGGCACCCAATCGAATGGTACCTGAGTGCTATGTATTTCTTTCGTGGCCGTGGTTTATTGTTACCTATAAAAACTAATATCGCTAGCGCCTCTCACTCGCACATCACAGCGTTATTATGTTAATGATATAACAGACACACGCGCGTTCTCGTTTCTTCTTGACTCGTTTTTATAGCGGAGAAATTGTAGGTTTCCAAGTTCAAATACATTATGATCACGCTTGTAAATCCCCTTAGAAAAAGGCAGAGATATATTCATTCTCTACAACTCAAATAATAGTTTTCAATCGTACGGTTCGTCAAATGGTACAACGAGGCTCAACAAGGTCACTCTTTGAGCTGTGCCTGAAGAACCAGCCAACCCCTTGTTTGCTCTCCACTAGGCCCTCTGTGACGAGGCCTCAGAGGGGCATGTAGCCTCCGAGCACGTTCAGGGTCGCTTCCGACTCGATCAGAATTGGCTGTAGATGACAGCGTCTTCCCTGCGTGAGAGAGGTGATGATACTGTCTCCTTTTCCCCAGGGTGCACCACTTGGAGGGTCCCTACCAAGCACCATGGAAATAGCCGTATCTAAACTACCCTTTAATTCCATTATATGATACCACGGTAAGTTTTCGGTCCTTACCCGCCCGCGGTTCACTTAACCGGAATTATACGGTTAGCATTTCATACCCATGGCTTACCAGGGTACTCCGCTGTATTAGAATCAATCAAATACTTATCATAAACATTTCGCGACCAATATAATATTATTTGCGATTTTTTCTCGCCTCTTATCTCTCTTCAATCGTCTAATCTATACAATACGTGCTCCAAAACTAAGAGTCATTTTTTAAAAGAAGGTCAGCCATCAATGTAATTCAAACAGTAACCGTTGGCTATCTCATAGAGAAAGATTGTTTTATGCTCTGTTTCTTACAATACGCTATTGCACTGTAATTTTAGTTATTACCTAAAGTATATGCCTCTTCTACATAATGAACGTAATAAGAATTATTTTTAAGTAGCACTTTTATTACCTTTTTCTTTTATTAGTTTGACCTCTATGTTTTTCTGAACAGAATCAATTTTCGTTCTCTTTCAAATACAAAGTATATAAATCTAACTGCACACTAGGGTGACGACATATTTTTTTTATTGTCGATAGGCTAGCGTGTGACCACTATCTCACCTGTTAGTAAGTAACGATGCGGTCGACGGTAGAGTACCCTTGCCTAGAAGTAACCTATTCACTCTAGTCTTAAAGACACCCAAGATGTAGCTATCTGGAAACACAGATTCGGGTAAGGCATTCCACTCCTTATCTGCTGTGACTTCAGCAGAGATCCAAGCAGGGGCTCCCTGCTTAAGGATCATTGCATGCATACAGTGTGTACGCATGTTATGTTTCGAACCCAAGAGTAAGATCATCGGACTAAAGATTAGTTCATGTAATGTAATGATCCTCAAGCAGGGAGTCCCTGCTTCACTCCTTATTGAAGTCACAGCAGTTAAAGAGTGGAACTGCCTTATCTCCCTGGTTGGCTTCGTGTTTCTGGAAAGCTATAACTTGGGAATCATTAAGTCTCGAATGACTAAGTTCCTTATAGGTAAATTTGTTTTGTCTTAGACCACATCATGACTTGTCAGCACGTCAGGTCAGACAGATGTGATTAAAATGGTTACAAACAAATAAAATATAGTTACGAAACCCAGAAGAACCATTGAACTATGAATTTCAAGTGGTTACATGCAATAAACTTCACCTGTCACATGTACCATCGTAATAGACAGTTAGCCGTCTCGGTAATTTGTGTGCAATACTAAGCCATCGTTGGTCCATCACAAAGGAAACACTTTCCAATCTATGCCACTTTGCGCTCGACGGCACACTAACACTGTCATTCCATTTCCTACTTTATTTCCTTACGTCAATGGTATATTTTTGTTTAGATGTTAGTGGTCAGCGTTATGTGATATAATGACAAGTGTTATTTTTGCAAGTAGGTATGATGTTTTGATCATTTTGATTAATAGGGTGTGTAATTGGTTTCGGTTTCCTTAGCCGCCTGCTATTGCATTAATGGTGGTGATATTTCATGGTATTTGTGCTTCCTTTGGAAATATTGCAATAATGATGATATACTTTTAGGGAGTTTATAAAGTAAGTACTTTTTGTTAATAATGTTATACATCTTACCTATTATGTCCGATGTAGTTACAGAATAGTGTAATAAGGGAGCATTATTGTGCAAAAACGATGTAATGGCGAGGATTGAGAAAGATGTAATATCGTGGAATGGACGAATGATAGCCGGTTACCTAAAAAAAATATGTAAAATTTTGGTAAAGAAACTGATAGAGATTTTTTAAATCTTACAATGACATTATTGGAGAAGAGCACGTCCTCTTCTTCTCTCGAAAAGCACAAGAAAGTCATGACCTTGTAATTATTTTTGCCATAGCATAAGGTACCGGAAACTGAAATGACATTGTCCTGGTCACAGCCCTTGAAGGACCGATGGCCGTTGGAACAAACGAGTTCTAGAGGGGAGATTCAGAGCAGACCAAACAAGGTTGGACGCCCGGTTGTTGGAATAGACTGGATGCTGAAGGCGGAGGACCGGGACAATTGGTATACATTGGGAGATGCCTGTGTCCAGTAGTGGACTGCAATAGTCTCATTGATGGATTGATATTACGCCAAACATGTAGTTATTTAATTCATTCATGATATACATTCACATATTGCATAAACTGGTTCTATTTTCAAATGACACATCCTATGCCTGCCCATTTCTTTCACAAACAATGCAGTAAATAAAGAAAGTGATCCTTGTTTTGGAAGAGAATGGCCTTCACTTATGGCCAAGTGTGCCAACAACGGGACTTTAATAGTTACAATGACTGACACACATTTATCTTTTGATGCTTTTAACTTGTTATATCCGATCGATTTTATAATAAAAATATTTCTCGCACTAATGGGGTACAAATTTTTGGTGGCGTTATTTTAGTACCGGTAAAATACGTAGCACTAAAAAATATTACGCCTCAAGATGATTCTAAAATAGGATATAATCTCGAAAGGATAGGCACAGGTATATTGTATTATTATTCAAACCCATATTTCACATTTTTTATTCTTGAAAATTCACGCTGCTAATTACAGGAAAGCCTAGAAAAAAATATTTAAGAGGGCGTTGAACTCTTAGTTGAACCTAGGCGAGGTCTCAGTCTATTTATTTGAAGATTAAATTTGCGATAAAAATCAGAAGCTTACATTGTACAAACAACAACACTTGTCGATAGAACTAATAGAACGTCCAATAGAAACTAGTACCCCAGAAAATCTGAAAATTTAGTAATAATTAGAATTTTCAATGTTTTTATGCCCAATGGTATTCGGTTGGTAGAATAAAATCCCAGATCCTTCAGTAAGAATCATACAATTGGATTGAGAAATAAGGTTGTTCTCAATCCAATATTAAACCTTCAGCTCATGAAAAAGATATCAGTTGGCGTCAATAGGCTCGCTCGCAAAATATTCTGGCGAAATGTCAGTTATAATAAATACCAGTACAAACCTTGAATGATGATGTAGATTTGAGTGTAATATGAATGTTAATTGAATGGTAGAATAGTTTATCTTTTCTTGTAATTTTTTTATGTAAATCATCGAATTCTAAGGAAAAACCAGTCCCCATCGTAGCAAATGTAAACACGTGGTTTCTGCTAACTCCAAAGGGAAGGAAGCATCACTGTATGTATGTATGTACCTATACTACAGGTTACCTAAATGGTCTCTACACTAAGCACCACTGATATATTGTCCTTTGTAAAAGTAGTACAACCACCTTTTCTTTGCGACTTTAGTGAGAATTGAGGGCAGGACTTTCATCTCGTTCTTACAGATAATATTGATCTTAAGAATAACAGAGAAAGCGCTGTATTTGAAGGATTTACTTGTTATAATGAAAGTGCCCTTAAACACAATAATCCAGCGAAAGTAGGTTTGAACTTGATTCGTACAAGGAAACGTTACACCGCAGGCGCCAGTGCAGAGTGATAAATGAACAGACAGTACTTTCACTGACTGTGATTTTTGTGAATGTATACAGATATTGATTATTGAAAGATAAAGATTAATATTATTCAACAATTGTTCTGCAAATTTATAGGCTGCCTGCCCTAGATATCTGTGTTAATCTATTGCCATTCATAATTATTATATATTCATAACCTACCATATTCTCGGAAATAAAAGTTCTTATTCTTATTCTTATTCTTATGAATAGATGTCAGTTCTGTTAATAATAAGAAAAAAATGTTGATTATATTTGTTGCTTTTAATGACGCTTTCTCAAATTATTGCAACTTGTCTGCTCTATATATTATTATTTTAATATAAAACACATATAAACCCATTCAAACATATTAAAAAATCGGTAAAGTCTCAGAACTTGTCCCAATTATACACTACATGCATATTTGAAACATTGAGAGGCCTACTGAAATTGTATAAAGATCGATTTAGCTGTATATGACGAGTTCAGTGGCATACACCATATGTATAAGGTTTTTGTAAATAAAAATAAACACTCTTAACAGTTTAAAAATTGAGTTACGGATACAGTTAAACAAAAACATCTCAATAATAACGGAATAAACCTTTCCTATTTTGTTATTTTTTTAGGCTACCATGAATATCCAAACTTGTTAATATATTGAATGGTATGTGGGTTATGGGTTTACGACACGGCTTAACATTGTTTACATAAACATACATCACACGTTACCGTAAGAATCACAAGTAGGTAAAGCGTTAAAAAAAAACGCGTAAAAGTAACGACTACTTATGGGTGCTAATACTTTTCTATCTACCTGGCGATACGAAAATGGTAAACAATCTGATATATACTCGTAGTTATATATATTTTTTTTTTATTACATGGTTATTCACATAAGTAGTATAACACTCGCCGTTTCCATGTATTACATCCGTGATAATGACGCTTTTAACAGCGCCGAAATATCGCATACTCAACAGTAAAAAACAAAACATGGTCAATATCCCGGTGAGTGTTCTACTAATAGTTTAAAATTACTACTCAAAATTTCTAACTCGATTATGGGAAATTATTGTACCAACACTCCTCGCACGACTAAAAATTGCAATGCTTTACTCAATCATGTGTTTCCTTCATCCTAATAACTCTTCATTTAGAGTCCACTCAAGCTTACCATCAATCCGCATGAAGTTAACTTGAAGAACCAAATATAAAAAGAATCTAAATTATTTACCTCATTACTAACTGTGTTGTAGAACTTCCTACAAATGAATTAAATAGTACGACATTCAGGCAATTATAATAATTATTTTCTTTTCTCCGGCCAGTAATAAAGGAATAGAAATTAATATGGAATAGAAATTAAATTGTTAATCACATATAATTTAGACATCAATAACGGACTTCCGAATCAAATCAACTTGTCAATAACAGAATCACTATAGTAATAATTATATGGACAATTTTATTGAACGTTCGACTCTACGAATTGTGTAAGTCTATGCTTTCTCTGGGACAATGTTAAGAATTTAACAGGTGTGCGGCCGAGTTATGAGTAGAATATCATTTGTACACACGCAGAGGAGACTGAATGCACATGCAGTCCTATTTCATTTCTGAATGCTTGTACTTTTTAGATAGATATTAGATACTCGAGTTTCTAAAATGATTTCATAGGAATATTAGCTGTTGTTCGCCCCCATGGGAACCTATTCCCGGGATAAAATGTATCCTATGTATTATTTTAGAGTATGATCTATCCCTGAACCATAGGCTACATTTTGGTCATCACCAATGTTATAGGCTCTAGGAAGGTTCGTAGTTCACAAAGTCTAAACACAATTATACTGAGTTCTAAGTTTGACGTGTCGGAACGGATGAACCGATTTGGTTAATTTTTCATTACCTATAGTGGTGAATGTACGAACGCCTTTTATAACTTTTTAGTATGCAAGTGCTATTAGTTTGTCATTATTTGATTATTGTTCTAATTCAGAAAAAAAAAATAGAATTCGATAAGGCGTCGCGGTAGAGCTTTCAACTTGTAAGTCAAAGGACGCGGGTTGAATTCCTGCTCAGAGCTCATTAGTAGATATGCATGAGTTTGTATTTTGCATTGGTCTGAGTGTTTATATACCTACATAACACGTATGTATTTACAAAATAAATTAACGTATGTTTATCCGATTTTCAGAACAAGAACACAAGCTAGTTCAGCTATGCTTACTAGTGGTCTAAATAGCGCTGTATATTAATGTCGTGAAGAAAGGTACAGAGTTAGATTTTATTCTGGTATAACACATCAGTGGCTTATCCCAGTGTTGTCAGTGTCCCTATAACACAATTCCTACCGGTTTGTCTTTGCAGGCAGCTAGGTACTAGGTACAAACCATTGGAATACATGATACGTGAAAAAAAATCCACCGGCTTCCCCCTTGATTCACCCTAAGCCACTGTAACATATAGGATCCTTTTTTCCCGGGAATAAGTTCCCATCCCACTCATCGGGTTGCGGGAACGGCATTAAAGCAGCTGACCTATTCTAAAGACGTAAAGTTTATGAGTTTGTGACGTTTGTAGGAGGTCATTTCTGGATCTACTGAACCGATTTTGAAAATTCTTGGAACAATAGAAAGCTACATTATTTATGAGTGTCATAAGCTTGTGTCATCACGCTATCAGGGAGGTTCAGCAGCGGGAAAGGGTCCAAAGTCCACGTGATTTTTTATAATTAAGACAATATTGCCTGCTACCCGGTGTAAATTCAATACAAGAGCTAGATCTACGTACGTCTTGGGCGTCGCGCGTCGTACAAGCCAACAAATGGGGCTATTGTTCTTTTGCCGACAGACAACAAACAGTTAATGAAATAGTATTATAGTGGACGGCAGTGCACTATTGTCATCATCATTCTTTGAGCCTTTTCTATCTCATCAGGCAATACGAAACACCCGAACTTCGATTTTTTCAAGAAGTGTAGGTATCATTTGACCTTCACAATTGTGATACTGAAGTTCTGAAGTTAGATCACTTTGTTGGACTCTAACGGGCTCAAATACTCCTATGCAATGCCATAGATGTTCGTATGGCAACCAGGATCGACGTCTTGACGTGCTGTCTGAGTCGCGTCGATCATCCTCTTCATCCTAGCGTTAATTCCCAGTCGCATCCGAAGCTTTCACCGCTTTTCGGGTCCGCTTTACTGCGGATTTGGCTAAACCTCGATATTTTTCGTGAAGCGACTGCCACCTAACCTTCACAACCCAATGGTGCATTAGGCAATACCGAAGCATTGCAGCTAGACCGAATGAGTTATGTATCGATCTGAATATGTTAAGATTGGTCACATCCTAAGATCAGTCTTGTGGTGTCAAATCAGTGGTGACAAATTCATAACATATTCAGATCCATGCATGATCAGAGCCTGACTAGTATGGCGCCTTGCAATGTTGACGAAATGCGGATATATAAAACTTTTACCTATCTCTTCGGGTAAATACATACCTAATTATTTTAGATTAATGATTTTATTAAAGCAATTAGTATGCTAGGTAACTTTTTCTTCCTTCCTTCCGATCTGAATCTACCTATACATATCTTACTTATTTTGTAAACATGTTTGTTACTCTTTCACGTAAAAACTACGGAATGGATTTTAAAGAAATTTTACAATAATATAGCTTAAACATTAGAATAACACATAGGCTACGATTGGTCACGATAACATCCACGCGGGCGGAGCCGCGGACAACAGCTAGTAGTTAATATTCATTGCAAACAGGTCCCATTAGTATATTATATTATACTGCCTATCGTCACTGATCGACTAATACGAGCATCAGCACAGAGAGTTATTAGCTTTCTTGGAGCATAAAAAACACTTGAAAAAACTGACGTTATAATGACGGACTTAGGTATGGCCACCACGCTCTAGATCCGATATATGTGGTCGGAATAGACTTTACACTACACAACCCAATGATATTCTCCGGGAAAGTGGGCAATCCCCCACAAAAGAAACTTAAACAGTAGATACCAGTGCGAGGGGTCCTTATAACCCGATTCCTGCCGGCTTCCCAATGGGTCGCATGGTACAAACTAGGATTTCCGCCGGCTTTCCTTTTGAAAATTGTCAGTTATCGCTAACGGTAGGTACGCATATAAATGTTAATCATACACTAAACAATTAATAATAAATATTCCAGCATATGTTACATGACCTTATCTAGAGCCCAACTAAGCTGGTAATATGGATCTTAGAATACATTACTCGGGAATCGAACTTCCGTCCTCTGAGTGGAAGCTCTACCGCTACACCAAACAGGTAATATCACACACAGTAAATGATCCATATTCCACCAGCCAAGCATAACTCCTAAACCGTTCGCGTAGCGGTTTAGCATAAAGAACAACTATCTAGTGCTGCCTAAGTATCGGTACTTATTGCAGAGAAATAACACAGTTGGATACACCATTGCAGTAACGTATAGTAATAGCAGGTTACTGCCCCATCGGATACCAGAACTATAACGACCTCATTGCCTCATTGCCTGAATATACACTACAGGCCACAAAAAAAAATACATGGTGTCACATTCGAAATTTAAAACCATAAAAAAATAAATTTAAAAAAAGCTAAATCGGTTCCAGAAATTTTTAAATTTTCAAATTTAGAATGTTAGAATTATTTATCAATGAAAATAGTTCGATGGTACCATTTAGTTAAATAAAAAGTTAACTTACCGTTACTGAATGACTTGATACGAACACACGTCAATCGTACTACGTAATCAGATTCGCGACACGGGCGGGTACCACCGCGTATACCGATAGACTGGCGCCCGAAGATGAGTAACGGTAAAACGTGCTACTTCCCCGACTAGGACGCACAAGACACGATGCATTCCAACTACTAGCGTGTCACAGTACTTACTATACAAGAAGAGACACAGAACGGCACAGGGTTTTCCATATATGGCATATTGACAGGTTAAACTAGATTCTGTACCCTTAAAGACTTTGAAAGACAAAATACGACCTCGATATACCCAAATGCCTGCGACATTCCATTAGTACTGATTTAAAATCTAGTATAGTATGCTATTTTACATAACCAAAATAGCTCAATGGGTGCGTGTGTTGGGTTTGTATTTTGAAAAATAATAGAAATAGTCGGAAACGAAAGCATAGTTCTAGTTTTATTTAAGTCTTAAACCTTACATTAAACGTGATCCTGTCGGAAGTTAACGCGAATATCACGCGATTTATGCGAAAAAATATAATAATACTAAATAAATCATGATAGAATCCGATAAGAAATGTTTTAATACATTCAACACTTACTAAAAGACTTAATTTATTATTTGTTGATGTTTTTAGATTGTTTTGTTTTGATTATGTTGTGGTATAAGTTTGTGTTTACGTTTGGCGCAAGTTCTCAAGTCTGATTGTCGTGTCAGAAAAACTTTACTTGCGTTTTTCTGTAAGAACATTTTCAGTGGCAATATTCCTAAGACTTTCTTAGGAAAGAAGGTCACCATTATAGACGCCAACAGCGTTACAATGGTGGCCCTCAGCTAGAAGGAACCGGCACTGTAGAAAGAAGGAGACAGGTGTGCTGGTTACTGAATGACACTTTACGATGTGATGTGGTTCTTGGTGGATATGATTTCACTGCATTAAGGTGACATTTAAACCCTACACTTGTTCTGTATAGAGGGTGGGACTAATTAAAAGAGCTGAGGAGCTCAGCATCGGAACATAAGCCATGGTAGAGACTGTAAAAGGTTGCCAAAAACTAAATATCTCTACGCATCTGCAAAGGCTCGAGGGTATTGGTGACCTCAGGACTCCCAATAGTCCCAATAATGCGGACCGCACGTCGCTGCAACCTGTCGAGAGCATCTAGTAATAGTCATGGCAGAGATGTGAACAGTATTCCACGCAAGAACGAATTTGTGTCTTGTATAGAAGAGACCGCTACTCCGATCTGTAAAACCATCTCACCTTGTTCATGACTCTGAGTTTTTGCAAGATCGTTTTGATGATACTCTCGAAATTCAACAATAACAAAATTAATTCATAGGAGTCTGGTTGACTCTAGTGAGTTAATTATGTTATACTTAATTTTGCTTGAAACAATAACAATTAATAATTTTAATTCTATTTACAATAAATCTTGATACAGTCGGCAGTTGACTTCTGTTACACATTGAAATGAAACTACATATTTTTAACGGAGTGAAATATGATGTATTTTATCTCCCGTAACCATAACTGCTGAAAATCAACGGAAACGTCGGGATTACACCAAATATATCACTTGTTACAAAATAGTTTTATTTCAATCATAATAATATATATGTGATCGTTGCCAAATTACCTATTGTATTAAGATGACATAATTTTTAGGTACCTACTTCTGACATTGGGCAACTAATTACAACTTTAAATTAAACTAATGTGACCTACTAGAAGATTATTTTTATACTTTTCGGTCGTATACGTCGAGGTCATGGGGTCAAAATAATTATGCATGGGATAAAAAGGCTGTAGATATATTTTATACCACAAAGAGTTGCGGAATCATCATCCTCATGTAGACGCATTATCCTGATTGCATCCGTGGCCAAGATGACCTCGGAGCTCAGGGTCCGCCTTCCGGCTCTTCCTCCTCCACTTCGCACGATCTTGGGCATCCATAGTAGTGAGATCATTTTTTTTTTAGTTGCGGAATAATGTATAAAAATTATATTTAATGAAAAAGTATATGGATTGATTTGTAAGTATTTTCATAATTATATCTGCTTGCTTGGAAACTAAAGTAGCATGTTACACAGGTGGAAACCAATACGTAACTCAATGGTCAAGTGTTGAAAATTGTGAAATCAACAGTGTTCTTAGGTTTAAGTATTGATGACAAACTGCAATGCTCTTCCTACGCTGTAAAAAAGATTAGGACTTCAACATACGTGGCTACGGCAAGAATAGTTTATTTCAACTATTTTCAATGTATTTTGAGTTAAGGAATTCTCCTTTGGGGTAATTCCGAGCATTTAGTCACAACATTTGTCATACAAAAATGGGCTGTACGAGATATTTATAATAATTATGGACTTATGAGTCTCTCTCCTAGAAAAGTTTAAAGAAATAGACATTCTAACCGTAGTGTCACAGTACATTTGCGAGAACCTAAATAAGAGATCCGATTCTCAGCACTCCATGGATTCACCGTGCGGTCGCCGGGTCCATAGCGTGATACAGAGAGGAACACCGTGACGGCGACTGGGACTTGCGACCCAGATGTAGGTTTAGGGTGGCCACCTTGTGATGCATCAGCGCTCACCTCCACCGTCAGTAGTGTTCCCCCCCCTACCTATCCAAATTTGGTAAGATCCTATCAATGCCGCTTTTGATATTCGATTTAGTAAAGAGCTTACTGAAGCTCTTGGCAATCCGAGGTCTTTAAGTAAGTTGTACAGGGATTTAGCTGGAATTTCCCTTGCTCCTACTTCTACGGCGTAGAGTTTAACCACGTAGCCGTTTTTGGTTAACTCGTTAGTCAAGTCAAAGTATTTGTTTGTCTTTATAGCGTGGTCTTTAGGTATATTAGTTTCCCACGGTACTGTGAGTTCTACAAGCACTGCACGCCTATGCGATCGTGAAAAAAGGAATATATCGGGTCTGGATGATGAGGCACAGATATCCTCCGGTATTTTATAGTGCTTCTCATACGTGTCTACGAGTATTGTCCAGTCAACGGCAGTTATTAAAATTGAATATGGCTTTTGAGATGATTTCTTTGAGCAGCCTTCCTTTACAAACATAATGTCATTTCTTTGGTTTGTAGTTAGTCCTTTTTTCGCTCTAGCTACCGCCAAACTTACAGCCTCACGTATGATTTCTAATACCTTATCATGTCGGCGCGAGTAATGACCCCGGTCTAATAACGTCCTACAACCCACTAGCAGGTGCCTAGCCGTACCAGTTGCTTCACCACATGAGTTACATGTTTTATCTGTGGCTTTTCCCCACCTGACTAGATTGCTTTGGTCGGGGAGGGTCAACTGAAACGCATTTAGGTAAAATTTAAGTAAGGCCGGTGACCAGTCGTATATTATGGTACGCCATTTTAAGGCTATGGGAATACAAAATTCACCTAGGGTTTCCATTCATTTTGCATTTCTAGGTTCATTGCGTGCACCTTATAGGTGTTGTTTTCGTATATGTAAGGAAAAATGTACGAAAATTGTTAAGAGTTTGTGACAGGCATAATATAAATACCAGACACAAAAACAATGCCTTGGGAGCAGCATTACCAGCAATCAAAATGAGTGATACGTCGTTGGAAAGGTATTTTTGTGTAGAATAAGAATATCTATGGTAGCACAATCAAATAAGGATTTGACATAGGAAAAATTTCAAAAATTCCTAGTAGCAATTTTCTTTCGGAATTTGTTGAGGAAGGTCACTGGCAGTCTAAATTTCGATTTGCGTGGTATTCGATTCGTTGCGTTTTCCGCCATCTTCAATTTAAGGGTCTATTTTTGTTTCTTGTATAAGTTATTTAGTTTTAATGTTATACAAAAAAATATTACTAAAAAGTTGTTTAGAATTAAATTTTCTACAGTTTTGGTATTCATAATTTTTTCGCAGGATCGATATTGTTCACTACTTCTACTAAGAATTTTTTCTAGGTTTGCCCCTTAATTGAGCTAAATCAATTGTACCATGGCGCTAGTGTCTATTCAAAGTCCAATCTGAGAAAATCTATTTAAAATTTTCTAATTTTTGACAAATTACTTTGACATTTCCTATTAAAGTATTACATTTGTGACCTTCTCATTTGTTTCAATATAGTGTTAATGAACAGTGAAACAAGATAGAAGTAAGTATGTACAGTAAAATAAAATAGAAGTGGGTTTTTTCAATTATTGTAGATAAACATCACCCACACATAGTTGGTGAAATATGGGTGACTAGCTGTTGCCCGCGGCTCCGCCCGCGTGGAATTCTGATCCCGTTCATCGCTGATATATAGCCTATACGTTAATCCAGGGTATAACCTATATACATACCAAATTTCAACCAAATCGGTCCAGCCGTTTATGCGTGAAAGAGTAACAAACATCCACACATCCATTCTCAAACTTTCACATTTATAATATTAGTAGGATATGATACTACACCTCTGCCTACCCCTTCAGGGACTTGCGTGAGTATATGTTTGTATGTAGATAAACAATGTATGATTGTATTCATTATCGATTACGGCACTGTTTAGAAATAATGCTGGTTGAGTAAAACCTAGCATATCTTAAACATCACACAATAGATACTACATGGGCACAAGAATCTTTGTATCTACTTCTATACAACTCTCTTCGGCGTATTACACAGTTAGATATATTATGTAAATGTTACGGGTAATGCTAGAAAATGGAGTAAACCTAGGTTTACCCGGTTTGACTTAGTATTATCCAAGCTTCTTGGGTAAAGTCCGAATAATAAGTAAAATAAATTTGAATTTGGGGTTTACCCATACTCACCTAGGTCTACCCAACTCTGGCTGGGTAATGTTAAAAATTTGTCTAATTAATTAGTGAAATGAAAACCCAAGGGCATTTTAAACTTTTATTATTTTAAAAACATACAAAGGGGAACGTAATCGCTTGAAGAGCATAAACTTAATAGCTTTAATAGCGGGCTGAAACATGATATATTTAATAGCACAAACATATTAAAACTTTGAAAAAACGTCATTATTATAGTTAACACCTCGACTCAGAGTACGCCGACTCGGATAGGTTAGGTTAGAAGGCTAAGGTGGGAGCTCCGCTCCGCTTCGTGGTTATTTTTTTTTTTGCGTCAACGGGGAATACCCAGCCAGAGTTGGATAGACCTAGGTGAGTATGGGTAAACCCCGAATTAAAATTTATTTAACTTTTTATTCGGCCTTTACCCAAGAAGCTTGGATAATGCTAAGTCAACCCGGGTAAACCTAGGTTTACTCAATCTTCTAGCATTACCTGTAACATAAACATTCCATATCAATCAACAAATCCGATCTAATCGTTAATCGTCAGTAAATATGGAATTTGACTTATATGACAGTCATCAACGTGTGTCATAAACGTCAAAATACGTGTCATAAACGTCAAGTCCCATGCATTCGCCATTCTATTCTGCAATACGCCGGTTAACAAATTGCCACTTGTGCAAGCTTGCTACAATATTATTTTTTATCACTAGCCATTCGGGTATAGCGGGCCATAGCGGGCATTGGCCCGCGGTCCCAAAATTCAAGGATAAGCTGGTACCAGAGGATGGGCTTGCCTATGGTTACTGGAGATAAGGAGCGCACCGTTTCTTATTTTGTGTAATCATAGTTTTATAACTCTTTATTGTGTTTTCTTTTTTTTTTGTTTGATTATCCGAATGTGAGGGCTTGTAATTAGCGATCTAACAACATTAAATTGTGTACTCAATTTCTTTATAAGTATGTAAGTCTTCTTTGAAAAAAAAAATCTACGCTATGGTCTCAAAGAACTCGGGCTTCCCCTCTATCAAGTGAACGGTATTTTATTCATACTTTCTAATTAGTAAAACATAGCACCTAATTTATAAGTGTCTACTTTAGTTCTTAACTACTTATTTGTATTTCATTCCCGGGTTGCACGTTATTTACGTAAACAATATTGATTTATATATTCACTAGCTTTCACCCGCGGCTTCGTCTGCGTGGATGTCGATTATCGTGACCAAACATAGCCTATGTCCTTTCATAAGGTCTTATCTATCTCTGTGTTAAATTCCATCACAATCGGTCCAGTAGCTTAGGCGTAACAGACAGACCGACAGACATAGTTACTTTCGCATTTATAATATTAGTATGGATTGTGTCCTAAATTTGCTAACACGTAGTTATAAATACTACTTTTAAGCTTTCGTAGCTCAAAAGGAACAAAGAACCATTATAAAATCACCTCACTGTCAAGTTTATCTGCCAAGACATTTTTCTCGAGTATGTGGAGGCGAAGCTGTATTAAGTTTATCCCCCAATTCCCATTTGCACAGAACTGCTGTGGTTTTCCCAAGCGACTATAATATGGGGTTCTTTAAGAAGAGCATTAGAAGATTTCATCACTGCGTCTACAATGCCCGTACATTCATTAGTGTGGAGGCAGCCTTAGACTTAAGCTGAAGTAGAAGTAAGTACTATAGATTCATTATTATATAATAAAAGAAAGTGTCAAGAAATTAATAAATCTAAAGCATTCTTTATATTATATTACATTACCAATGTATAAAGTACCTAACTTTTTTTATATAATATCATTAAAAGATGGTTAATTACATTATGATGACTATTTTAACGTGTAGGTATCTACTTGTATAGTTATCTTTTAAATTTAGTTGTGTTGTGTAGGAGGTCCCTTCAAGATCAATGAAGCCCAAGACAACGTTACTTACAAGCCGGTGTACCTTGGACAAGGCTCTGGCTCTTGGTGGAAGGTCGGACAGCAGTCACTCCCGCAAAAGCCAAAGAGAAAGAGCAGACACCGATTTTTTGTTATGATTCAGTTATTTATGCCACTGATTTACTAGGTATGCTAAATACAGTATTTTTTATACACTCAGCCTATCTACTATACAGAAAAGTTTTTTGTTTCTAAGAATTAAAACATGACTAAGTCATATACCTAGTAATTATATTCAACTAGGCACCTGTTCCTACAGCTTGGAAAGCGGACAGCATGCATCATTAACATACAACCTACTTGCACTCAGTAATCACGTCATCTTGGATTAATCGCTGGTTAAATTAGTACGTTATTAATCTTATATCAATTATAATTGTGCCACTGGCCACTTCATTTTTTTTTAAATCAACGCTTAAAACCAGTTAAGTTCTTTTTTGAATTTAAATTCTAATTCTATAGCTCTTGTCTAAATTGCAGTTAAATTATCAACAAGACCTAATTTGTTATTTTCATATAATTTTATTCTAATTTGTTTTTTAATAGTCTGTCTGTAATTGGAAGCTCTTTAAGAAGTGCTAGAGGATTCCTAGTGTTCCTATCACTGAACAATGAATAGAGAACGATAAAAAATTGGATGTTATTTACATCCAATTTTTTTATCGTTCCTTTACGAAGTTCCAATTTTTAAACCCCTAGGTAATAACAGTGGTTCATACTGGTCATCACCAAAAATAATTCTGCTTCTTCTATAGTGTCAATGGCGCCTTGTCTTTCAAATTATGTTTTCCCGGTGTGTTGCTACTGCCACAAGACATGTCAGGTATACAAAAATATTTATACGGCAATTCAATGTTTGCCGGGTCAGCTTGTGTCTATCTGTGTATTTCAATAATGGTTTACAACGTGTAGGAAGGTATCTAGGTAAAAATAGTAGCTAAGCTTTAATGCTGCATCTATAATAAAAAGAATATAAGTACATGATACACTACAAATAATAAATAACAAGATGAATTTTTGTTAAATAAGTTTAGATTAAATAATTATACTATATTTCATACAACTTTAGATTTATATATTATATTTTTTCAGTTATGTATTTTTCTATTTTATGACAGCGACATCTCGTTTTCGTACTTGGGACTATAATGTTTTCAAAGCGACATCTATACATTTTGTTAGAACGTAGGTCGTTGCTCTATTGTTGCTGTAGTACGTCAAACGTTCAATAGATGGCGCTGGTATACAAAATATAAACTTTTCTACAAACCAGCAGCAACTTGGTAAATAATAGAATACACACACGTGATAGTAAGGGGTTACCGTCGCCTATAATATTTGTATAATAGCTTACAACACCAGGATCATCCTGAAACCATAACACGAATGAACTTGCTGATAATATCAGCAAGTTCATTCGTGTTATGGTTTAGGCATATTATGCCTACCGACCTACTTATTGACTTACCTATGTAATGTAAGTTTTAATTTCTTCAATTTTAGTTAGTCGCCTTTTTCAGGTCATCAGTCCATATAGCTAGGGGGCGGACCACTTTTCGTTTGCCTTCTCGCAGTCTCTCCTCTAGGTCTCGTTTTATCCAACGGCAATTATCGATCCTTCGCCAGATAGGACAGAAAGAGGATCGGGAGCAATGGCGCACATTGGGAGATACCTATGCAATGTCCAGCAGTGGACAGCAATTAGGCTAGTTAAAGTTGTGCTTACGGAAAAACTGTGTTTCAAATTATATTTTAAGACATAGGATGGTACTATTGCAGTAATTAGAGTATCCACTTTATAGAGCTAAAGATTTTATTAATTCAATTGAAATTAAAAAAATGATCTAATCTTTAATCTCGAAAGTTCAACTAAATTCGTTTAGTTAGGTAGGTAGGTACTTAAATCCTAATCTACTTGCTAAATTGAATGAATGAATGATAATGTATGAATGATATTGAATGCATGAATGGTAGTGCATGAATGACTGAATGATTGATGATAAATTTTATTATTTGAACGAGATACGATACGATACAATATTGATACTGTCCTACCGAGACAGTTTGCAAAAATCATGTGGTTCGGGATTCAGGTCGACTCTCAAATTGAATTATACATTCAATTTGGGAGTAAAATTTCTTAGACAGCCCTGGCATTCTTCTTACGATAACAATCTCACAATTACAGTGACAGTTATTGGACGTGCCCGCAGAATCGTGAGAGATAACATCTTACTGTTTACATACTGACGTAGAGATGCTATCGAGGCACCTACTCTCTTTTTGGTTTTGTGTGTTTTGGGTAAGCACTGCTTTTCAATGATGATGGATCATCTATCATACTTTCCAGTGCCTTAAAAAAGTATTATGGTGATTACATACGCGAATGACTTTGACCATACAAATGCTCAAGGTCATTCCCTCATATTTGAACCGTAAAAATCAGTATAACTAATTTTAATAGCTAACTTTATAGGTGACGGTTACTAACTAAGAAGGTCACAGCATGCTAATACATTTATTTAACATACATGTGAAATTTTAGATTATTTGGATAAATATTGTAGAAAATATTTGGTTTCATAAGAAAGAGTAGAGTGATGTTCAGAGCCTCTTTTCAACTATTTCCCCCTTTTTTATTTAATTTATGAAAAGGTGAAGTTACTCTGTATATCCTGTAGTATGCAAGCATGTGAATTCCAGATCTGTAGGTTTTATAGTTAAAAAGAAAAACGGTTTCGAAAATACCGATTTTTCGATGCTGATCTAATTCGGGGCCTAGCTGGTTGGTTCATCGGGTTCAACCCTAAAGACATGCGTGTGCAGTTTGTTGTCGTATGCTGTCGGCTTCGGAATCATGCCTTAATGCATTCAGCCGATTACTGGGTGCTTGTGTTCAAGGCATAAGTGTCTCACACTTTCTTTAAGGGATGGGCAAAAGTCAAAAAATCGGATGCTAAGCTAGGGTGTTATGTGTTTTGAAATTCTTTATATTGAAAATACGTCTAGATTGCAGATAAAATCGCAAAGTATTTTTTTATACTACTTAGGTCGCAGACAAGCACACGGCCCTCCTGATGGTAGTGGTTACCGTGGCCTATGGGCGAGTGCAACACCAGGGGAGCCACACTCGTGCTGCCGACACTGTAAGAACAGATACGTCAGCGCAAAAGATAAGTAGGACAAAGCCTTTGGTTTTCCCACTGACAGCACAAAACCTCTCTAGTGAGCTCTGGCTACCCTACTCACCGTCGGAAACACAACACGAGGTTATTAAGCCATAGTCTTCTGTAGGGTACTTCCCTAGTCGGACTGCTCGATTGGAGCTGATATACCGTCGTGTCCTACCACCCCTGAAAAAGCGCACCTAGTAATGCAAACCTAAATCATCACTACATATTATAAAACAAAGTTGCTGTCGCTGTCTGTCCGTCCCTATGTATGCTTAAATCTTCAAAACTACGCAACGGATTTTGAAGCGGTTTTTTTTAATAGATAGAGTGATTCAAGAGGAAGGTTTATATGTATAATACATGCATAATATTGTAGAGAAACACTGATAAATTTAGAGATATGCAGCGGGAACGGGATCAGAAAATATGGCGGTACGAAGTTCGCCGGGTCAGCTAGATAAAAATATATCAGTATTTCTATGTGTCGTATTCGTAGAATATTTCACTTGTGTGATTTATCACACTCTTATGTACATTATTATGTAGGTTTTATGATATTTACATGGTACACCAAACTTGAAAATAAATAAAGGCAGGCACAGATACTATTAATTAAATGTTTGCACGAACTTTCGACCGAAATTTCGTTTAACAAGATACCTTGTTGCAGAAACGTGACTCAGAAAATGATATTGAAAAGACAGTGATATAATTTAATGATTGAATAAAGTTCGTGAACGTACTTTTAAAATGTCGTGTTATGTTTTCATTTTGTCTCACGACTGCCTCTGTGGCGTAGCGGTAGTGAACGCGGCCGCTACGCATGAGGCGCGGGTTCGATACCCGCTCAGTGCAAATATTTGTATGCATAAATATGAATATTTGCATTGGTCTGGGTGTTTCTATGTATAATATGTATGTATTTACAAAAAAAAATCTAAGTATGTTTATCCTCTTTCTAGAACCCATAACACAAGCTAGTTAAGCTATGCTTACTTTGGGTCTAGATGGCGTTGTTTAGAATGTCCAACAATATTTTATTTTTTTATTATATATTTTCTTTGCAAGCGTCGGTAGTTTAGTGGTTAAGAAGTTGGGCGTGCGATCGAGAGGTCCCGGGTTCGAATCCTGGGTATACACAACCGATTGTTTTATTGTTGTGAATCCTCTCCTAGAGGGTTGGAATACTAGTAGTAATTTCGTTAATTTCTTCATCATAGCGTTAATCCCAGACGCATCCGAAGCTTTCACTTTGGAGTTTAAGGTCCGCTGCGCTAACTGCGGAATTGGCTGGACCTCCACAATCCAATGACGATATTGGGGGATATCGAAGTAATGCAGCTAGAACAGTTCATGGACTTTTCAGGGCTGCAACTACTGATGGACCGCCAATAGATGTTCGTATGGCAGCCGGGACCGATGGCTTAACGTGCTCTCCGAGGCACGACCGCAAATACGCATATTCATGCATACAAATATTTGCACAGAGCGTAGAACGAACCCGCGCCTCCTGCGTAGCGGCCGCGTTCACTACCACCATGCCACAGAGGCTAACGAATTTCGTTTACTACATTTAAGAAAAAAAAAGATACAAAGAAAATACAAGCGACTTATACCTATCATCATCATCATCACTACATATTATAAAACAAAGTCGCTGTCGCTGTCTGTCCGTCCCTATGTATGCTTAAATCTTCAAAACTACGCAACGGATTTTGAAGCGATTTTTTTCAATAGATAGAGTGATTCAAGAAGAAGGTTTATATGTATAATACATGCATAATATTGTAGAGAAACACTGATAAATTTAGAGATATGCAGCGGGAACGGGATCAGAAAATATGGCGGTACGAAGTTCACCGGGTCAGCTAGTATAATATATCCAAAAGTGAAATACCTACCAACCTAAATCCTTAATTTACGTTGACAGAAAGTAACAAACTTAATTAACCTCCAAAAACGCGCGTGTGCTGAATTTATATCCTTAGCAGTGCGCAAATTTCACTGTTATCTTATCACACTGACATTTATTTACTGCAAGCACTCTTGTATCAAAAAGGCTTTCATCTTAAATAAGTAAGCGAAAGTCTACCTGTCATGTACAGTCAGGGATAGCAGTTTTTGACTGACGCATATTAGAAAAGTACTCAGTTCTGAATCTTATTTAATTGAAAACAGATTATTTAGACAATTAAATATAGCTTCGTTTGTGACGGGCTTTACCGTAGACATATTATTATATACTCTGACTATGTGGTCCCTCTGACGAAGTCTTTTCGAGTCTATCGTCTACATCATGACGTTTTTTTGGTAAAAAGATTTTTAAATTCCTATCCATCCACGCTTTGAAATAAAAGCAGTGTCCAATAGGGCCAATACATACCTACATTACCTACATAAATACAGTCACGCCTTCTTTTCCAAGTGGGACAGGCAGAGACCACAGTTTTCCACTTGCTACGATCCAATATAGAGCGCGAATAGAGGTGAAAATTAGCCAATATAACGCAGATACAGAAGTGTAGGTTTTTTTTAATATAGGACACGTCAATTTGACTTCACCTCGCCTGATGGTAAGATGAGGGCTAAGTCTCTGAAAAGAGGGTCACCATTATTGACACATACCGTTTTACAATGGTGGCACTCAGTTTGACGGCCTCATCAGATGCATTTTCACGCCCCGCTTAATAGACGCGGGACTGTAGGAAGAGGGAAATACGGGTAAGGAATGTAAGGACTTAATGATGCGGCGGATTCGCCGAACTACTGTGGTTCTTGATGGAATATTCTGCACTTTTGTCTCAGACTGTACATTCTAACAACACATAATAACATTAGTTATACTCACAGCTATAATAATGTTCTTTTGACTAGATAATGACATGTTCTAGGTGTTGATAGGAAGTAAGGCAGACGAAGCTAAATATTATATGTATTGTATAATATACAATTACTGCTACTGCCGTCAAATTAAAGAAAGGAATCCTGCCCCTCCGTGTTCGGGCCGCGGTCAATCGGTTGATTTTGGGATAAGTAGGTACGAGTATACGTATATCAACCGTGCGGATTTCAATAGCGCGATGTAGAATTTATTAAATTATTGTAAGATTTGATTTGTATTCGCTTCATCTGTTTGTGTGTAACTTAGTTCACGTTATAAATTAGTTTTATTTTTGTAGAGACGGGGTAGTCGAATACGCTGTCAGAACAATCTTGGAAATTAACCACTTGTTCTGTTTTCTAATATATTTGTAAACAAACCACAAAAAGCTCAGAAATTTATTTCCAGAATTTTCTCAGGACGGTTAGGTACGTACGCTTTACGAACCGGTGCAAGTTAGTTGGACTAATTTATTTTAATTTTATTCAGGGTTATTCTTCCAGAGCCGTTTTAAATTAATCTTAGGGACATATTTTAAAACGACACTCAGTCCTAAATATCGATTTATCTGAGGACAGATTGACAGATTTGACGAAATAAAGCGAGATTCAGAACTGTGTATTATTCTAGAATTTGGGCCCTATTTTGCAAGATCAGGTTCAGTTGCTGATTGACTGAGGAGGCTCTAACGCAGATGTTTTCCTCCGTTTTGGGAGATTAAAAACTAATTAGCTGGGAGATTAAATCTTAAAAACGTGTTGAAAGCTTTAAATGTAAAATCTTGGAATGATGAATCGTTTTCAAATAATCTATGTTATTTTTTTATAAGATCAACATTTTTTTTATTTGAATCTACATTTGAATACGCATTACTTTCTCGCAGCAATCAGACACTTTTTGCTAACACACTGTGGCAAATTACTGAAAGTACGAACAAAAACGGCCCTTCTCGCTTCGTACTCTTTGTCTTTTTAGCTTTAGGCAACTATCCGTAGTTTATTAGCAGATTAGAGAAACCCGTGTAAAAAATTGTTATGGTACACTCTTTAGACTGTATAACAGAATATACAAATAAAATAACAGTTCTGTCTACTGCGTTTTTTGTGATCTAGACCTTCATAATATTTACGAACATTATAGTCATGCTTGTGCTATATTGAAGGAATAACAAAGATTGATGTTTTTTAAGAACCGAACTACCCACCGGACTACAGCTACACAAAAGTAGCAATAGTTCGATGCTGTTTGACAACTGAACTAATGCAACTGAAGAGTTGCAGTAGACCGGTCAACCGAACTACTCACCGGACTACTGCTACACAAAAGTAGCAATAGTTCGATTCCGTTTGACAACCAGACTACTGATACTGAAAAGTTGCAGTAGTTCGATCAACCGGACTAGCAACCGGACAACTGAGACTAGAGAGATGAATTGACACTTAATCAGTTTCTGATCTTACATGATTGAAAGCGAGAACTCCAATGATCGGAACTGCAATCAAATCAGATTAAACTTCGTTATTAGCCCAAACACAAACTGTTTCTTCGAAAATATTATAAGCTGTTTCAACATCACACCAGAATAATGTTAATTCTAAATTCAATCCTCGTTAAGAATTTAAAAGTTATAGTCACGGGTTATAGTGAACCTATTTCCTGTTTGTGACTTCAGCTATGTGAACTACTGCTCTTGTTTCTGTGACCTACAGGAACCTATCGTCGAGATAGGTACAAAGTAGCCTATGTACTATTGTATACTAATCCATCTTTGTGCTATCGATATCCATTCCATCCGTTCGTTTAAACGCGAAAGAGTAACAAACATCCATCCAAACTTCCTTACAAACTTTCACATTTACAATCTAAGATGAAGAAGCTCACATACACTACAATACATGAATCCTGAAAAAAATATCAATCAATCAATCAATCAATTAGCCTATTGCAGTCCACTGCTGAACATAGGCCTCTCCCAATATGCGCCACGTTTGCCGATCCTAATTCTAATATTTTATGAGCAACCGTGTAACCAAATTATTATTACAGAGAAGATGTAAGTGGCTACCCAGTAAATTATGCACACAACTTCGAGAGTCGCAAAGTTGATAATCATAGACCTCAAACAGGTAAAGTGTTCATTCGTGGTAACAATTACTTGTCAAGATTAGTTTATCTCCTAACCGTAGTATACGTTCCCACGGTTAATAGTTGTTTTACTATGACATCAAAAACACGAATCTCTTTTTTGCAGTAATAAGCTACTATAATCTAAACGGACTAAGGAGTTTTTTCTGAGTTTCGTCACGATCTTTACATTTTTATAAGCACTAGCATGATGTTAGTGTAGCACTGACATGTCATTGGTATAATGCTGATTGGGCTGAAATGTAGGCATCATGTTATCTACCTCTGTCTACTCTTTCAAAATAAAGCGTGAGTATAATACGAGAATTACGTGTGCCTACTAGATACTATTCTTTAAAATTATGTGTGTCCACTAAGTAGTAATTTTCGTAAAAGTTTTACGTACATTTCTGTGAAAAGCTTCAAAGTTGTCGGCTTGCTATTATATGTTTTTGAATATATACGAGTTTCTGAGATTATGAAAGTTAATTTACATAGTAATAAATAAATCAAAGACGACACTACAACCCTTTCTACGAAAACTTGAAAATAGTAGTAAAATTTCATTGCAAGTAATTATTTCGATACGATTGTATATTGCAAATGGTATTTTTTGTCTAATTTGTCTCGCTCTTACATAAAATACGAAGTGTATCATATTTTTACTTTCAGCATCATCATTGATATTACCTTGAAAGAAGTCTGTACGAGCAATAACCGAGCCTGGCAAATACCGATTTTTTTGAGAGCTTGGCACACATTTTTTGTTTCGGTTATCTTATATTTTACTTGCAAACCATTTTTCTGGCTCAAGTGCAGATTGAAAAACAAATATTACATTAACAGTAACACGCAATCAAAAAACTTACCTGCCTCTATCCGTCAGCATCACGTATCCGTCGGCAGCTCGATTGTTCACTCCATTTCATCGAAATTCGAATCACTTTCGCTTATGCTATGTTTCACGACAACAAAACTAAATCTTTATGATCAGCCACATTCTTCACCACTTCATACAACCGTCTTAAAGGTTATTGCCATGTCAAATTACGTTTACAGCTGTGTCCGTTACCAACACGATCTTCGTGCACGTCGTTGACAATTTCTTCGAGTGCTTTAACTGCAGTTTGTAATTTCGTAAAGTGATTACTTGGATTAAAATCATCAATTTCGTTTTTGTTTCAAGTTGATAGGTTAACTATCTGACACTTGACTCTAATGACTTAATAATCTTGAGAAGCTTCTTTCAGTTCTAGGTTTCTAATGTGATTTGCTTTCTCTAAATCTTTGATTTATATTTTCTTCGTGTGTTATCGTAATAAGCTGTTGTCACAATCGATTTTCCTTTGACGAACGACGATCAATCTTTACTTGTCTTGTGAAGTTGTATCGATCAAATACTCACTGATAGGTTGTTTTAAGATACCAACATCAGTGGTTGACGTAATTATCAGTTTCTTGTTGAATATACATTAAGGTTACTCAAGCTTATTAGATTCGATAAAAAACAGTATCTTTATGTCTAAAGCTTCAGTTGTATTCAAATATGAAACTCTTGAAATTAACTTCATTTACATCAAGCTACCGTTAGCACTGTCGCGTATATCAAGAAAGTCCATCTGTTTCAAGATTTCTCGTTTCACATCCTTTCAGACCAGTTTCTTCCTTACTTGATGAGTCCCTTCCGCTGCCACAGTATTTAACTTTTTGCTTTCATCAGACGAGTCTGCAACAAAAAAAAAATATGAATGAATACTTAAGCATAATCTACACGGGTTTTACTTTCTTTCAATTACGTTGTTTACGTCATGTTAGATTTATTGTTTAAAGAACTTGTCTATATTGCTTTTTGTTCGTTTTGTTTAACTACATTTGTTTTGTAGTGCAATAACATTTAAACGATTGTGTGCGGATTGGACATGGTCACGAACAGTTTAGATATCGGATTTGTGTTCAATCTATGCAATATAGTTTTCTGTTATATCATATTTATAATATAGGTTTATAACACAAAACTGAACATTATGTTTATCTGAAGGAAGTGAGTATACAAAGAAAATATTAACGATGATAATGGAAATTTCCAAATTGTGACATAAAACATTGTGTTGATATTAAAATAAAACCCGACTACTGCAAAATCACGCTCTAAAAAGAATTAAACAAGAAAATAATAATATCAAGAATAGCCGTGGTCGTATGCTACATTCACATAACGAACAAAACAATACATTCCACATTCCAGGGAATAGTGTGGCTTTACCAGTTTAACTATAGTCAGACGATGACTTGCAATATTTGATTTACATGATTACATAGTTAGTTGCAGGGTACCATTGTTCATCAAATTGCTTAAACAATTAGCAATAACTTTTATATTTTACATGTAATTATAGTTGTATAAGATACTTATAGTTGTATAAGACCCCAGGTGGTTTAATCAACAGCTTACACAGGCAATTGATTTCAATCAAATTTTTGTTGTTATTTACCAAACAGGTCTACTAATAATAGGCATTGCGTGGTAAATACAAGTAAATTCTCACATCTTTGATTGTAGCGGTACACAATATGGAACTGAGATAGGAATTATTACGTTAAAAGGCTTCGTTGACTGGTTTTACTGAGGCATTAATGAGATTATAGAGCCATGCTTTCTCATCGCGATTGAGCCGGTTTATACTGGGGAATACCACCCTCTCACTTTATGGAGAAAGAAGGCCTGTATTTTCCTTAATTAAAATAATAGTTTTCGATGAAGTACCGACAAGTGAACGGTTGACCATACTCTTCCCGTGAGTGTTATCCATATCCACACTAATATGTATTATAAATGCGAAAGTAACTCTGTCTGTCTGTCTGTCTGTCTGTCTGTTACGCTTTCACGCCTAAACCACTGAACCAATTTTAATGAAATTTGGTATAGGGGTAGATTAGACCTTGAGAAAGGACATAGGCTATGCTTGGTCGCGATAACCGACATCCACGCGGGCGGAGCCGCGGGCAAAAGCCGGACCGCTAGGTTTTTGATGGAATATTCCATACCGTATGCGGGTGACATCTAAGTCCTGCACGTGTATAGGAAAGGTGAGGGTAGGACTAATTGGAAGAGCTCATCAGAATAATCACCATCGTAGAGACGGTAACATACTGCCAAGGACGCGTCGTCAAAGATGACCAAGGGATACGGCTGTTCTCCATAGTACAGTGAACATATAGGCCATGAAAAAGTACCCAGTTGACAGTTAGTACTTGTCTTACTGAATTCTGAATTCCAAGATTGTTCAATTTTATTTTTATATCACGCATTGACGGTAGCAGTGACGTAGTTCACGTAGTGTGACGCCATTAACCTACGTCTATCAATTGGGACGATGGAAATTCATGTATGCGAGGATGGAACTCATTGGAAGAGCTTATTAGAACACTCACCATAGCAGAGGCGTAAAATACTGCAAAAGGAGCCTCATGCATGACTGAAGTCTTGGTGACCTCAAGACTCCTAACTACACAATTAGAAACGATCCCTAACTATACAGTTAATTATGATTCAAGTAATTATTATTAGAAAACGAGACGAGGTATTACTCATTATGATATTTTTGGATAAAACGAAGCTCATACTCGTAGATTACACGCTTGAAGTCACACATCAGAAACATCAGAATCTCGTTATCCATATCATTAACTTTTAGTGCATTTCACTCATATACGACATTATTCAGCCATGCACTCATGCACGAGTAATTGTTAACTATGTTAGAAGTCAAGTCATAGGTAACATGCTGGAAAGTAACACAGTAGATATAGTCAGTTGCAAACTCTTATGTCCTCTCGTTGATATCAGTATATTGCTTTGTTAATGTATTATCGGTGTGATGATTGAGAAAGAATACTAGTATCGCCACCCCATCTCATTAGAATGGTGTCGTAAGAGGCAACCAATGGAAAAATACGCAGACGATATCACTGCGAGAGAAGAAAAACTCGAAATAAAACCCTGTAACAACCCGTCTGGCTAGCGTGGAAACAGTACCTAAACCAACCTTTCAACATTGGGAGAGGCATATGGACTGCGTTAGGCTAATTGATTGATTGGTTGATATACATTGATGATATTCTCTGTAAGAACTCAAAATATTTAATAAATTATGCGTGAATTTGCCCTTTCAAAAGGGGCATATTGTATTAAATTTGTATTTGTATACGGGGCCAATAATAGTCATATGGACCCATAACCTTAAGATAAGATAAGATAAGATAATTCTTTATTGTACACAAACAAACTACAGTACATTAGAGACAATATAAGATATATGTAAAAACCGTAATGAGTTGTGAATTACTTACTGGCTACAGATTCAAGTGATTCAACCTATTGGCGTTACCAAGCAATTAAAAAGCGTTAGTAAAGAAAAATTACCATGTAATTAAATTAATTATGTTGTAACATAACAATAAAATTACACTCCATTACAATTTATTACAGTGTAATTTATTATAACCAGTCATGGCAGTCATCTTGGTAAGAGCTATTATTTAAAATTATCCGATATGGCAATTAAATTTTATTCTTTATTAAATAGCAATAATTATCGCTACAAGTGGCTTTAAAGATAGTTTTTTTATAGATATAGCTATTTATCATCATTTGATATCGTGTTGAATTTATAAATATCTATACATATGTATGTGAATACAATACTATTTTCATGACTATTAAGTTTTTTCAAGACGTAAGCTATTCTAAATAATGACGTCACTTACTATCTATTTACCTATATGAAATTACCTTTCAGTTTGATTAACTCAGATTGCTGTTTATTAACCCAAAACTATTTTTGTCTTTTCGTTCATGATGGACCAAGATATGACTAAAAAACCCATCGAATTGAGAACCTCCTCCTTTTTGAAGTCGGTTAAAAATGATTATACCAATATCTACGCGGGCAGAGTCGGGATTTATGAGTGACCCTCAAAGTATCGGGTTATTCCCGATTCCCTCGAAATGTATCAGGCACTTCCTACATTCCTTATGTTTTAGTTCTATAACTAAAACATAAAAAGAAAACATTTTTAATTTTATTTTTTGTGTCAAGTTCAGTTGTTTTCATTTGCCAATTTCTAGTCACGAATTTTCTCGAAACCCATACCACCACACCGTGACTAAGCATCGCCGAGAACTTGATTACGGCTGCCCTCATTTTCCCTCAAGTCGTGCGCATCCGTTATAAAGGATATAGGTACGAGCATATGAGTGAAATGTACTATGTTATGATTATAAATACTAGTCTCAACTTTATTGAGTTAATATAGATCTCTGGGGATCATTTTAGTACAGATCTTAGATTTGGATCTTTCATAGCCGTTTTGGTTTCTGATGGAGTAGAATGTTCTCCATCCGACAGTAAACATACAGTCCATGACTAAGTGCCCGCTTGATTGCAATAGGCTTGCCCCCTGGGTTCAAAATCATAGTTGACGAAATCTGGGTGTTAATACACCTCTGCTTTCGGGGATTTACAGGCTTGAGTATATGTATCTTTGGGGGCTTGAAGACGATAAGAAATATGTAGGAGGTTGTAGTAAATAAACTGGATCGGAGGTTTCCCGCAATACTTACACACGCAATCACTATGTTATTGAGAATACTAGTAAACGAAAGAAGAACGTGGCGATAGTGAACGTTACCGCTACGCAGGAAGCACAGGTTCGATTCCTGCTCAGTGCAAATATTTGTATGCATGAATATGACTATTAGCATTGGTCTGGTCGTACCTCGGAGAGCACGTTAAGCCGTCGGTCCCGGTTACCATACGAACATCTATGGTAGTCGTTACAGGTAGTTGGAGCCCACAAAAGTCCGACCAGTCTAACAGCAGAACTTCAATATCGCCAATTGGTTGTAGAGGTCATATGCTATGACTGTACTGGACTGTAAATGGTGTACATAGATAAACTGCATGCATGCAGGAAGATAAAAAGGTCTAATATCAATGAAGTTTGACCACGAGGAAACGTAATTCCTCATAGTCAAACCAGTTTGACCAAAAAGTTTGACTACGAGGAAGCACCGGTCGCTTTACGGAAAATATCGAAGGTCAGCCAACCCCGCAGTTATACTGGAAAGTCAACCCCAACATAATGATGACCCCAGATGATGACAAGTAAGTGAAATTACTCGTTAACAAATTGACTTAAGTTAACTCACAGGTTCATATCAGTAATGTCATCGCCAGTATTCAAACTCGCGACCTCTCGATCTCAAGGTCAATGCTTTTACCAATTAGTCTACAACCGTTTATTAATTACGAAATCTCTTAGGTTAATAGTTCAAGAGTCATACAACAGGATCGTGAAAAGTGACAGTATGACTTACTACTGTTTTCAAGTTTTTATTTGCATTGTTTATTGCAATATTCCCATAGAAAATAGATGAAGAATGAGAATTCCCATGGAAGGTTATCGATTGTAGAAATATAATGAAGGCAGATTGTTATTGTGGGAACTTCTTGTAACGACTTTTTGTTTAAAAATAAACTATTGCGGAGGAGCTTCTTTAGTTTTCATTGTATTTTATATAAATATGTGTTTTATGCACCTCCTGCTGCGATGGGCATAGTTTATAAGCAATTTCGCAATGGTTCACAGATTTGGTTCCGCCCGCGTTGAATTCAAATCTTTTTTCCATATTTTCTCATCGTTTAAACCTTCCCTGAACCTTCAAAAATATTTCATGACTAAAATTTATCCAAACCAGTTCAGCCTTTTTCAGACTATTACATTACTAATTCATTTTTATTTATACCTATAGATTTGGGACATAAAAATCTTTCCTTTCTTCTTATTTTTTGTGAATAAGTAAAAATCTTAGTCCCTTTATCGAATTTACAGACACACTGCACACATTTTCAATATTCATCTAATACACATTCAATCATCGTCCATCAACAGTAAGCCTATCATCGGCTCCAATCCATTCCATTATTTAGATTGCAACAATCTCTAATAACGTATTTCTGTTCATTTCAAATTCAATACAGATCTATCTGCAAACTTTATTTTGTCGAAGTCTACTACAGCAACTACCTACTTCTGTGAATTGATGTTGAGTGAAGGTACTGTTGTACAGTACTACAGTCCCAGCTTTTGATTTGGCACGTTGGAAAAAAGTACATAATAAGACATTGACTTGGTTTTGTCTGGTTTGGTTTTGTAAGCCGTTCTGTATCCATCCATATCCATATCCATACTAATATTATAAATGCGAAAGTTACTCTGTCTGTCTATCTGTCTGTCTATCTGTCTATCTGTCTGTCTGTCTGTCTGTATCTATGTCTGTCTGATACGCTTTCATGCCTAAACCACTGAAGCGATTTTGATGTGGTATAGGGGTAGATTAGACCTTGAGAAAGGACATAGGCTATGTTTGGTCGCGATAACCGACATCTATGCGGGCAGAGCCGCGGGCAAAAGCTAGTATCTAATATAGAGTATGATATCTTTTTAGTGTAGTTAAACCCAAAGTAATTACAGGTCACGTCCCAATCCCCCCCCCCCCCTCCTCCCAAATTTCGGGGTTCAAAGGGGATACCACGCTTTCCACACCCTAGGGAGCAATTTTAAAACTGTAGATGGCCCAAGGTCATAAAGTGCTTAGAAAGTAGTGTTTTATTGGGTGACCTTACACCCTGCTGTGTGGTTTTAGTCGGTCCGAGTGCGACATTTCCACTTGTTCATTTCTAGAAAAGTCAGCTAAATGTGTATATCTAATCTGCTGGCTCTATTCCACTTTAATCCACTAAACAAATCCTACGCTCTATGATAAAGCATAAAGTTTTAATTAACACTTTAATTAATATGATTTGTATATGAATGCAATAGCAATATTCAATTCAATATTCAATAACACCAATAAGTCCAAGCTATTTACAACTTTGATTACGTTTCATAAAACCGATGAAAGTATAATAAGTACTTTTAATAATAATATTGTGAAAAATTAATAACAATTAGTTATTAGGAATGCTGCCATAGAAAGTATTCTCGTAGTCTAGCCTTGGGCAATAAAAATTGCAACGGCTCTGATGTTTTCTTCGACTAGTCATTGCTGGTTCAAATGTTATAACGAAGCAGTAGAGACCTACAGATAAGGACAGGTACTTCGGTTCTCTCTCTCTTTGGTCTCATGTTTTAGCAAATACCAATTAGAAGACACAGTGTAAAAACAGTCTTTATTCCTGGTCCTTGGCTGAAGCTCGGTGAAAATGGTCAATAACGCAAATATGCGTCAAATAATCCTGACGCATATTTCATTGCATGCATGTGATGCATGATCATCAAAAACTCTTAGCGATAAGTAATAATTAGTAACTTTTAGGGTTCCGTATGTCATAAGGAAAAAAATAACCTCTGTAGGATCACTTCGTTGTCCGTCTGTCTGACCGTTCGGATCAAGTTGAAATGTATACCAAATACTCAAGTCTGCACCTTCCTACAGTTGTGAAAAAATCAAACTTCTAGGTCAATGCAATAAAAAGATATAGCCGTTTATGAAACATAGGTTTGACCCTAAATTTAGTTTTGTACGGAAACCTCAGTGCGCGAGTCCAACTCGCACTTGACCGGTTTTAATAAATGAAGGTAGCAATGAATCCGTTAGGGAATACACACATAAATATTTGCACTGAGCGGAAACCGAAGTTCCGACCTACAGATATCTCCTATACAGAGAACATTTTAAATTAATTAATACATTTTCTAGTACAATTATTTAAAGAATGCCATTCACTATCCGACTTTATAGCCGTTCGTATGTTCAACAATGCATACAATAGACCTGGTTAATAAGACTGGCTCCAATAAAGTACAGCATTGTCGTCCTTAGAAAGTGGCCGTATTGAGGCCATTGCATTTTGCATGGAGCATAAATTACGCCCTTTATAGCATAATAGAGGCCCATAACCTGAGGCATTTGATTATCTGTTTGTAGATAAGGTCGGGCATTCATGAATTTTATGGTTTAAGGTGGTAAAGACAGTTTCCATCATGAATATATTGTCTCGGCCGCGAAAGTATAAAGTGCCACTACGTTGTACTTTCCCGGAAAGACATCAAATAATTATTTATACTGACTGATTTATGAATTCTAAGCAGCTGAGAGACATCACTCAAAATGACAAAATAAGGTAGGTGCATACTACACTACTACAATCGTTCTACATTAAAAATATTGCACGCATGTATCACAGTTGCATCATAGTCTGTGGTAAAAATACTTCATAGATAAGTAACTTATTATATTATGTACTTAAGAGCTAAACTGTACCAAAACTGCCTTTATGCGAATTTGCCCTTTTGAGAAGTTGCCATTCTGAGAAGTTGCCATTCTGAGAAGTTGCCCTTATGCGAATAAGCGAGCTGATGCTGTAAAATTTTAGTCGTAGAACCAAAAATATCAAAGTTAACTAACGAAAACATTAATTTCACTGCGGAATCAAGGTTGTTGAGAATTTATTTTGCAATGACACTGCTTTCACAAATATCTTCAGTGCAACGCATATATATTATATTGCCTGATATCTAGCAAAATGTCAGCCATGTGGCAAGGGTTGCGACTCCACAAACGTAGATTAACCCTCTTTTCAATGGACATTTCATATGTTTCAAAATTTACCCTCAGGATGATGAATTAGAGCGATGTAAATGCGTGTATTTTAACAGATTCTAGTGTGTTTCAGATTCACAATCAGACCCAGTAAATGACGGGTTCGTGCTAACTTTCATAAAGGTTTGCCGTAGGCTTGAAAGTCTATAAGTTCACGAAACACTGACCCAAAGAATCTTCATATTGTAATACTATTTGAAATTACATCAAGATAACAGACTCTCGTAAGTCAGTGATGCAACCGAGAGTAAAAGCCGCTCATCCGATGTAATGACAGGTTTTCCAATTCTTAGAGAATCTGCATATCACTATGTAAGACTAATGGATATATTATATAGCTCCATGGCGGTAATGAGAAAAGATCTGATAAACTCCTTTGTAATAGTCTAGATTAAGTGAATTGATAGGTTTACGAGATGATCAGAATAATTAGAAATTTTACTTGTCAATAGAAAGTTGACGTACTGCCGATTTTTTTTTATATCACTATGGTGTGAATGGTGTTGCACGGATGTTTTAACTGTTAAGTGATTACTTCGCGAACTGTCACTGTGTCAAGTGTGAGCAGTGATCACTCATGGGAATATTGTTTGTGTTATCCACAATCTTTTTCAATTGTCAATCTTCAGTCGTTAGCTAGAGAATCTTAGACAAACATTGTTCTTGTCTTATCAAATGGGTATTGGCTACCCGTTTTGAGGTAATTAATTATCTTCTGCTTCTTATATCGTGTCTTTGGCGTTTCGACTCTCAAATTATGTTTTCCCAGCATGCTGCTACTTGAATTGAGTCCTTGGAGGCACTCATGAGTTCCTCCGGTGTACATCTTCCTCTTAGCGTTATATCCCAGTCGCATCCGAAGCTTTCATCTCGAAGTTTGGGGTCCGCTTTTACCAGTCTTAACCACGGATTTGACTAGACCTCGATATTTTCCGTGAAGCGATTGTCATCTGACCTCCACAACCCAATGTTAACATTAGGCGATATCGAAGTTTTTGCAGTTAGACCGTTGTTTTTTTGGATTTTTGAGGGCTCCAACTACCAGTAACGACTGCCATAGATGTTCTTATGGCAACCGGGACCGACGGCTTAACGTGCTCTTCGAGGCACGACCAGACCAATGCAAATACTCATATTTCATTCACACAAATATTAGCACTGAGTGGGGATCGAACCCGCGCCTCCTGCGTAGCGGCCGCGTTCACTACCGCTACGCCACGGAGGCTGTGCCTCCGGTGTACATGTGTGTGGGTAATTATCTTATTAACCCAACTATTGTTAAAACTATCCTTGTAGTTGATCTCAAACTAATATTATACCACGATTAAACTGAACTGTAAGTTACCCCAACCAAGAACATAAGGGCAATGGTAACCTCACTTCCAGGCCGGTACACCTCCGATTGGCGTTCTAACCTCTGGCACTGGTTTACCGATATAAGTTCAAGTTTAAGTTCTTTATACAATTCAAGTAATAATAGTGTCTGTAAAAGCGCTACATGTAGGATATTTGACTCCTATGCACGAAACTTGTCTGCCACCTAAGTGGCCTAATTTTTTCGTCAACTTATTCATTATGCGTACAGCTAAAGAGTGGAACTCCCTGCCCGACCTCTCTTTTTGAATAGCTATAAACTGGAAAGTTTCAAGTCTCATGTGAATAGATTCCTCCCGCAGTTAAGACTGGTAAAGCGGACCCCAGACTCCGAGGTGAAGCTTAGGATGCGATTGGGAATTAACGCTAGGATGAAGATGTGATTTGATTCCTTCGAAGCAAATTTGTTTCATCGTAGACCACACCATCACTTATCCGCAGATGAGTAAGAGATCGAACATGAGCCTATACCTACTCCTATCAATGATAAAAGAGCTTTTATACATTAAATAATTTATCATTTGTCAAGATAACAGCTACAACTTTAACACGCGAAACAAACATTAGTGATTGATTTTTCCCGTAATCTAATTAGCAGTACACGAAGAATTGTTTTATCTGTCTATAGCCTTTGTTCACAATTTATGACCCGAAGAGATCTAAGTACAAGGCCCCCCTAGACAAATGGCAATTCGATGGCAGGCGTACTGTAGAATAGATTATCGAATGTATGGGACTTGACGTTCAGGTAAAGGAGGAGTAAAGAGCAAGGTCCGGATGCAAGTAACTGGGTTTAGTGCTCGGATGATAATGGTTTATTCTGATTTTTATGAAATTGACTGCCATCTTAATCTCAACCCCGAAAGGAAAACCTGCCTCAAAACCTCGCTTATAAATCAGTAGATTTGCAGAAGCGTTGAACTTGGATCCCGAAAGTCTAGGGGCCTCAAACGATCCCATACGTTATTCTACCTATAACATCGTCAATAGTACTAGTATAATCTATTTTAGATGTTAGTCACGATTAGTATTGATTTCCTTTTACGTATGTATTGCGTTTCTTCTTTTTATTGGTAGAATATAAATGTTTGTATTTATAGCAAAAGTTTTGTAGGTACAGTCAGCGTCAGAGCAAACAGACCCCCTCATGCTTTCATATCATTAACAAGGGGGGTCCCTTTTCTCTGAAGCTTACTGTACGTCTGTAACAGGGATGCATATTGGAACCAGTGCCAGTGTAGATAGATAGATAGATAGATAATTCTTTATTGTACACAAATACATTACCTACAGTAAGACGGACAGTATATATATGACAATTATGTACAATCGGCGGCCTTATCGCTACAAGCGATCTCTTACAGGCAACCTTAGGATGGACAATGGACTTGGACATATTTAAATTGCATGCTGTAGACTGCAGCTAGACATGCTGTGCTTATACATACCTATGTAACCATGTTTAAAGGCAAATAAATTATTCTAATTCTTATTCTTATAACAATAATAACTGTATTCCTTTATTATTTCTTTACTTTTCCTTTTTATGTTATACCAGTACCTCAATAAAATTGTATTAGGTATATACTTAGGCCCGTATTCTAGAATGGTACTCAGTTCTGAATCTCGATTTATCTGAGGATAGGTTGTACAGATAATCTGTGAAATCTGTCAATCTGTCCTAAGATAAATTGAGATTCAGGACTGAGTGTCGTTCTAGAATACGGGCCTCAGTGTCTTATCTAAAATCATAACGCATGCATGTCAAAAATTTAGATGAAGTTGTAATATGTATTCTGTAGATGTACCAGAAATAAATAAATCATTCCAGAGTTTGTCCTGAATACACCCAAAGCCGATCTTTACGGCGTTTAGCGCGTACCCATTACTTGTTAAACTCTGATACAGATAAAGAGGACCATTGAAAAGCCGCAATGAATTACGCGCATGTGCTGCATGCGTCGGCAGTTATCGTGTGCGGTGGGCTACGGAATCATACTTTTATATCGATTAAGAAAGGGAAAAAGATTTGGATTGATTTCGTACGTGTCTCGGTGGCTTAGTGGTCAGAGCGTTCCCCCTGTAAGGGAAAGATCGCGGGTTCGAGTCCCGTCCGGGGTCGATTCTTTTTCCCTTTCTTAATCGATTTGAACAGTTAGCATAGTAAATGCTTCAAAATTTGATTCACATACTTTTATAGTCGAAAAGACCGTAATTCCACTGGGAAAATAGAAATATTGAGCATCTAATGTCAAAATCCTTATTACAGGTGACGGCTCTTCCACGCGGGTGCACAGATTATAATCTTATAATGACTGCAATTGAGATGTAATTGTTCTGCCACACTTTACCGACACGGTTTACATCAACATTGTGTTTGTTTTTAAACTATTTAATTTTTTTTTTCGTGGGTAAATGGCTAGGCTTCAGAGCTTTAATTAAAAAGTATGATAGTAGTACAGTTTAAGATTGAAGGGATGTGGTTTATTGTTTTTTTTGTGTGTGTATTTTTTTTAAATTGACGACGGTAATCGTTGGAAATTGATATTGAAGATTTTTTGAGTTATTTTTTTATGTATGAATAAGAACCTACATGTAAAAAGGTATACAAAAATAATTGACCGGGAAGTAAGAGCAGATAGGTTACTTTAGTCACATTTCAAAATATTTTTGTAACCAAATTTCAAATGAGACGATTCTTTCCACGTCTTCCTTCAAATGTTTTTAATGGCATGGCATTTGAAAAAAAAAACATTGAAATATAGAACTATCGATTTTCAAAATTATGTATGTAGATGTTTGGGAATTCTCTGTACTCAACGGATAACTTTAACTTCAGTGATAGATGAATGCATAAGTAAAGTGTATTAAACGTCGTATTAATTAAGGTGAGAAAATACATCAAATAGACATTGTTACAATTAATAAATATAAACACAGAAAAAATATTTCCCGCCAAAACACAATGTTAAGAAAAAAAAGGGTACTTACACAAAAGTAAAACCAAGCACTGTTTCACAATTTCAAATTCAAGATTCGAACACACACTTGAAATTCAAATTTTTCAAAAAGAGAACCTCATAAGGAGCCCGTCAAGCACGTCATCACGTCATCGCACGCGATATCGCAATGATTCTTCGTGCAGTCAACATACCGCATCCAGAGTAGCATCTAAATATAATCAAATCGCTGTTTGAAAATCAACCTTAGGTCTGTAAAACTAAGGTTCAATTTTGATAAATAAAGTTGAAAGGTAAAAGTAAAAAATTACCATCGTTGTAGTGTAGTGTGCTTAACTTAAAGGGCCTAACATTGAGACATTATACTGTTGATTCAAACGTCTGTAAAAGGTTTCTTTTCGTATGTCAACTGAGTATAATTGATAATTGGATGAGACTGTTCGTAGCAAGTAGCTTTCACAGAAGCTCGCTAGCCCTGAAGATGCACTTTTGAGATTACGACATCGTGTCGTGTTTGTTATGGTAAAAGTCTTTTAGATGTAAATAAAGTACCATAGCTGCACTAGAAGGCTTCCTAATAGATGATGCTTTAAAGCTTTTAAAATATTTAAAGGTCTCTTCAAAAATGATTGCGTCGGTAGAGTAAAATTAGGCCACCCCATCTCTTTCCGTGGCTGTCGTAAAAAGCGACTAAGGGATAGGGCTATTCTCCACTCGGCAGTAAATGGACAGCCCACGACAAACTGTCCGATTGGCGACAATAGAAATAACCCGGGAGTTTTCAAGTATAGAGAGAATAGGTAGCTTCTAAGAAAAAAAAAAGCATGTTCTATGCTCAATTAAATTATCACTTATTCCACAGGTGAGATAATGATTAAATGCTAATGATATGTTCTTATTTCGTAAAAACGAAATAATTAATAAATAAAGAATTTTAAAGCTGAAGAGTTTGTTTGGGTGGTTGGTTAGTTATTCTCAGGAATGACTGGTTCGAGCGTAGTAGTAATCATAAATGTCAGAAAATCCGCATTCCCTAAAATATTTGAAAATGACTAAATCGCGTGCACATGCCTAATCTGACTACCCTGGTTTTGGACGAGTGTAACACCAGGAGAGTCTCACTCGTGCTGCCGACCCTGTAAGAACAGAGAGATTCTGTGCCGTCAGTGCAGAAGACAAGCAGGACAAACCTTTGGTCTTCCCACTGACAGCACAAAACCTCTCTTGTGAGCCCTGGTTACCCTACTCATCGCCAGGTTATTATACCCGGCGGTATTCTGTAGGGTAGAGGTATTGCCCCAGTCGGACTGCTCGATTGGGACGGAAGTAACGTCGTGTCCTACCTCTTCCCACTGACGGACGGCACAAAACTTCTCTAGTAAGATCAGGCTACTCTACTCTTACCTTACACTTATGGAGGAGGTCCTGTGGGTGTCGTAGAAAGTGATGTTTTCCATACGATAGTAAACGTACAGCCCTTAACGAAGTGCCAGATTAGCAGTAATAGGTTAACCCCTATTTCATAGAATCGAAAATCATAGTAAGTTGGCGAAATGCGGTTGCATTCAGCACTGCTTAACAATGCGAGTCGCAGCGTTGTGCTCAATAGAGATTGTCATTGGTCGGATTGGGTCACGTCACCGGAGATCGACCAATGACACTCTCTATCGAGCACAACTCGCACCCCTATTCAAACAAAGAAATAACTCAAAATTACGTATTTGTGGGAAAACGCAAATAAAGTTTGACACCTTCGCGCAGTGTACTTCAATATTTAATTAAAAATAAAGTAAATGAGATAAGTACGTTTTAAAAATAGAAATGGATAATTTGATAAAGATAGCAATTAATTGTTATAGAGAATATCCTTATTTATAAACATAGGTAATTTATTTATATTAATTAAAAAAAAGTTCGTACTTAATTCAGTTTATGATAAAATATTTTTTCAGTACATTCGAAATGGCACCATGTAAATCAAAATAATGCAGTTTTATTATAAAATTATTTATAAGTTTTTGATGTGTTTACTTTTATTTCAGTTTTTTATTTAAATTAACATTAATTTAATACTTTTCCAAAGTAGATAAAGTAATATTATATTATATTATAATTAACAAACAACAAAAAGGTGCGTATAGATCACGTTGGCCACACCCGTATCGATGCGTGCCTCTACAGGTCTCATAGCGGTGATCTGGGCAAGGCTCAACTGTATGAGCATCTGCAGCGGTCGGCGGACAGATCGAGCAGTATCCTACCGCGGACTTAGTGTTCTTGGGGGACTTCAATGCTTACCACGTGGAGTGGTCCACCGAAACTGATTTTGCGGGAAGGGCTGTACACAACTTCGCCTTGACCTATGAACTCTCACAACTGGTGCATTCTATCATTAGAATACCAGACATCGACACCCATTGAAGCTATACTGGACCTTCTGCTGACTACGCGCCCGGATGAGTGCTCCATAAATGTGGATGCACCACTCGGTACTTTGGACCACTGCTTTGTCCCGGCGCAAGTGACTCTCGCGGGGCTTGAACCATCGCGGCCAACAGCTCTTACCAATAGCTACCTCGAGGTCCAGTAAAAAAGCAACCGCCAGGGTTAAGTTTGAATTCATCGGCGGAATTGGCGAGCGTCTTGCGTGGTACCCATCAGGTAGTCGTGCTTTTTGGTGCTCGCCAAAGCTGCCGAGGGAATCTTCTGCCAGTCCTGTCTTCCGTCACTGCAAAAACCCGACGGTAGTCTGGCCCATGGTGCTAAGGAGAAAGCCGATCTCTTGGGTTATCTCTTTGCGTCAAACTCGACTATGAACGACGGGAACTCCAAGCCACCTATTATTCCCAGCTGTGGTGCTTCCATACCTGAAGTAAAAGTCACGCAACGGGTGGTCCGGCGTAAACTTAAATCCCTAGATGTTCGGAAGTCAAATGGGCCGGATGATATACTGGCGATGGTGCTTAAGCACGGTGCCCCTGAGTTGTGGCCAGTGCTTGCACGCCTTTTCGCGCTCTCCTATTCCACGAGACAGGTCCCGGCTTCGAGGAAGACTGCATTCGTGCATCCTGTGCCTAAGAAAGGCGACAAAACAGATCCGTCCAATTACAGGCCTATCGCTATCACCTCACTTCTCTCGAATGTGAGAGTGGTGGAGCGTATGATTAATACACAGCTCCTGAGATACCTTAGTGGTAGCGATCTCCTGAGCGACCGCGAGTACGGTTTTCGTCACCGTCGCTCTACCGGTGACCTCCTATTGTATCTCACTAACCGATGGGCGCAAGCCATCGAAAGTCGAGGTGAGGCACTAGCGGTCAGCCTAGATATTGCGAAGGCCTTCGATTGGGTCTGGCACAGAGGTCTTGCGAAGTTGCCACGCTATTGACTCCCCAAAGGACTATGCGTATGGATTGCCAGTTTTTTGTCCAACAGAAGTATTCAAGCCGTCGTCGATGGCAGTTGCTCGAACTGCATGGACATAAACGCTAGAGTTCTACAAGGCTCCATGTTGTCTTCGACCCTGTTTCTGCTGCATATTAATGACATGCTGTCTGATGGCTCCATCCATTGTTATGCCGATGATAGCACCGGGGACACGTATTACATGGGCCGTGAAAATATCCCTAGGTCTGAAGTGGAGGAGAGTTGCAAACAACTTTGTCCGAAATCAATTTAAGACTACTCTCTCTGGAGTATCCGATTGGGGACGACTAAACTTAGTCCAATTCAACCCCACTAAGACACAAGTATGTGTATTCACCGCTAAGAAGGCTCCATTTGTTGTAGCGCCGCAATTTCTGGGTACAGCGCTTATCATTACCACAAGTATCGGGATACTTCGTGTCGACATCTCCAACGACGTCCAATACTGAAGTCATCTGGCAGACAAGGTCAAGTTGGCATCAAAGAGACTTGGGTTGCTCAACAGAGCGAAGCAGTACTTCACAGTGGGGCACCGGCTCCTCCTATAAAAGGCGAAGGTTCGGCCCCACATGGAGTACTACTGACACCTTTTTGCCAGAGCGCCTGCGTGCCAGCTTGACCCTTTTGACTTGGTGCGAAGAGGGGCGTTGAGGCTTGTCGGCAATCCCATACTTACAGGCGATGTAGAACCTCTCAGTCTCAGAAGAGACTTTGCCTCACTGTGTGTTTTCTACCGCCTATATTACAATGGTTTGTGCTCAGATTAACTGTTTGACATGATGCCCACAGCTACATTCTATTCTCGCACCTTTCGCCATAGGCGGGGAATTCATCCTCACACATTGCAACCGGAAACGGTGTGCACTGTGCGGTATGAAAGGAAATTCATCCCTCGCACACTCAAGCTGTGGAATGAACTACCCGCGGTGGATTTCCCAAGCGACTAAAATAATATGGGGCTTCTCAAGAAGGACATTAGAAGGTATCTTTAGGGTCGGCAGCACGAGTGTGACGCCCCTGGTGTTGCATACTTCCATAGGCCACGAACCACTTTCCAACAGGTGGGCCGTGTGCTTATCTGCCACCTAAGTGGTTTAAAAAAATATGGCTGTATGTTAGTTGAATAATGTATTAAATTAAAGAAATAAAAAAATGTTCGTCGCGAAATTAATAATAAGCAGAATCAACTAAAAAATCTATGATGATTCCCGTGGATTTACAGTAAAAAAGTAAAACAAGTCGTATTAATATTCAGTCCATTTTAAAAAATTTAAAATAAAACTGCAATAAGTTGAACAGGAATTAAAAAAACTCACATTGTTTCATATGAAACAGAATTAAATCGAAAATTTTAGGTACAACTTATAACATTTTTACTAATAAAGCGAAATAAGTTTTAATTAATGCACTTTTAGATTAAATAATAAACAATGTTATAGTTAACTGCCAGCAATGCACCGAATTATTTTGTTTTATTTCACTTTTATTCCTACAAGCAACGATCCGACCTCATACGGAGCTGGCGCATCAATGAATCGTTCACTTTACCGGTACCAACTTGTTCGCGCGCGTTAGTGAGAAAGAGACGGACTACGTTTTATCTTGCTCAATTTGATCGTATTGCAATGGCTGTTGGAGTGAAACCTTTCTCCTAGTAAAGTTATTACACTTTTTGATGAAATCTCATAAAACATGAATTTTGAGTTATTTCTTTGTTTGAATAGGGGTGCGAACTTTGCAACTCGCGTCGATGTGCTCGCTTACTGAATTGCATAGCAGAACATAATATGAGCCTGCCACATCAAAAAGGCTCTATTGAATAATCATGTAGGTATATTACCATAAAGAAATCTAACAATGGTTTCGATTTTCTATGTTATAAATATGAGAATCGCGTTGCCATTGTCAATGATTTCGGTAAGTACTTACTTTCTCACGTGGATTCACTGCTTGGAATAATTATGTTGGTGACATTTTCTATCAGATATATGTAATTTACTGTATCTTTTTAGCTTAGACTTCAAAAATAGAAGAGAATCTATATATAATTGTTTGTTCTTTTATTTTTGAGTCATTATCATCATCGTCATCATAGTTTTGAGTCTTGGTTGCATCCGAGACTCTCACCTTGCGAGGTGAGAGCCTCAAATGCAATCCTTCACTTTTTTTTAAAGAATATTATCACCGAAATTACTAATATTCCCTCTAACTGAACTAAAGCTAAGCAAAATTGCTTGTGTAAGGAGTGGGTTCGGGTCCATATTGGTTCACCTAAAGTTCTTTACCCGAAATTGTTCTTCCTAACGATTTCTAATCCGAATGATCACTCGTTCTAAAATTTTTCATCCTAAAGTTTTCATTCATATTATTAGTGTTCATAACACTCATGTTTCCGAAAATTGTTATTAATAACATTATTTAAGCATGTTAAAACTCCTACTGTTTTTTATCATAACGTTTTTATCCTTAAACATAATTACCATAATATTGTCACTCATGCTCGGAAAAAAACATTTACCACTTTGCAAAACTTAAATTTCTTGATGGTTAAAAAAAAAATAACCACGAAGGATTTAGCCTTCCATTGAACATTTTCGGATTTCCAATTATCGAAGTTGAAAATTTAGGTGAACTTTGGCGCACCCAGTGGGTTCACGTCGGTAGTATAATGGCCAGGATTCGAACCCGGGACTGAGCTACCGACACTTCGCCTGGTATACCCGGATACGGCTATACAATTCTCTAAGTGCGCAGCGTTACAGCAGCTTTGATAGCGGTTGCCATTGGTCGATATCTAGTGACGTCACCTAGTCAGACCAATGACAATTTCTATAAAGGCTGTCGCAGCGCTGTGCTTGACGCTGCGTGCTTAGATAATTTTACAGTGGGGTATTCGTGGAAGTGAGACCAGTTCTATCTGGGTTATAGCTGGGGTTATAGATGAGGTTATACTCTATTAATCGATTTGGATCGTCTTTTTACACTTGTGATACCTAATCAAATACCTAAATTTTTTTTTTTGAAAAAAAAAAATGAATGTTACGATAAACTGTTACGTAACCTTGTGACTCTACAAAGTATTAACCAGTTCTATCTAGATCCAAAGTAACCACAGCTTAACTAGCTCGTATTATGGATTCTAGAATGCATACTTTTTTTATCGTGCGAAAAATCCCCACGGATACCTCCCCTGCCAGAGCCGGCGGAGGTTATGTCGGACTCGAACCGACTAAAACGCACGCCGTCTGTGGGCCGTCTGTTGCCGGAGGTGAGATTGTCATAGCCATATCCCTCGCACCCCGGCCGACCCAGGGCCATATCTCTCGATGTGGCCCTCTTCCTCTAGAATGCATATTTGGATGTTTTGTTTGTAAATATGTAGGTGCAACATTCATAAGTACTTACAACATACATACATTTAAATGTCAAAAAACCCGGCAGATTCCTATAAATTACAAGCATATTTGGTATACCTACATAAGTATGTTTCGAACTATGCCGACTAGTATATACCTAAGGTAGAATGGTAATTACATAATTAGATATACGCAAAATATACTAATTGTACTGAGCGGGAATCGAACCCACGACCTCCAAAGCATGAGTCTACCATTTTACCACACTAGAGCCACACAGACGAAAAAGCGTGCTAACAACATCACAACTACTTATAACTCACTGGGGCACTTAATTTTGTATATTGAATGACAATGTATGAGATAAAATAAAACATTCAAATAATAGAGAACTGGGACAGACATACTAACGGTTTTATAATTTAGCATTTTTTATGACTTTTTGTTCTACCACAGACTGAGTATGCACTACATACAGTAGAAGGCGAATTATTTATGACTTTCTAAATACAACAGGATTAAAATGGCTACGTCTATTGTAATGCCGGGAGACTGATTGACACCACCAGGGATTTTGCGCTTGTTAAAAAAAAAGTAGCGTTCAATGTTTTCACTTTTACAGCGCGCGATCCACGTACTTATTTCTTTTGAATGGTATGTCAGCTTTTCAGCAATTGTAGATAGCAACCTCACAATCCAGATAGAGATATACCTCCTATGCGTATAAGAGATATGCTCAATTGACAGCTGTAGGCTATAGGGACAGTGGGTACCTATTTCATCATGAAGGCCAATTCTCGTAACAAAAAGATGTCCAAAATTCAGTTTCAATATGCTCAATTGAAAGCTATAGGCTCGCCCGCTCAATTAGGGGACAGTGGGAACCTATTTCATTGTGAAGTGCCAATTCTCGTAATAAAAAGATTTCGGACATCTTCTTTTCAGTCTCGATCTGACCTCAATCTACCAAAAATCAGTTCACTCTCACCACCTGAGGTGGTAGGAGTGGTTATATCGGATTCGAACCGACTCACACCGTCTGTGGGGCGTAGGTTGAGGAAAGTGAGATTGTCAGAGACATATTATTAGATATCTCTCACACAAGAAATATGTCTCTCGCACAGAGACTTATCTCTCGCACAGAGACATACCTATCTCTCGCACAGAGACATATCTCTCGCACAGAGACATAATTATCTCTCGCACAGAGACATTAACTCTCGCACAACGAGGATGATGATGATGACTACAAGTCCTATAAAGCTAGTATTCATTTCAAAGTGACATCAATTGAATATCAATTAGGTACCTGCTTTCGTGTGTTCTGCACGTTTAGTCTTTACTTTCTGATTACTAATGTGTATGTTAAATGAGTTCCAGTATCGACAGTTCTGTTGCACTAAAATAAAACAAAGAAAAATCTAGTTCCATAAGAGGGTCTCTCTCTTGGCCTCTTCTACAGCAGGTTTTTTGACGAGCTCAGAGTTAGGAACCCATCACAAAAATACCCGTACCTACGTGTACGACCTTTATTTTAAAAACCCTTTCTGAGGCCTTAACTATGAAGTGGTGCGGGAACCTAAACAAAATCGCATCCAAAGGTCGTTCTTTTAAACCCAGGGTCTGCTTTCCTTGGCTACACCACCTGATATGGGTTATCTTGGCGATCTTAACTTTTATGAGAGCGACTTTCGTCTGATCTCTCAATATCGAGAGAAAAATCTGCTCCAGTGTCGCGTCCGTTCATAGAAGATCTTGGTGGGTCTCTCTATATTCTACTTCGGATTTCATATTATGGCATAGGTACCTGTACCTTACTATCTTCACGACACTTTACCGTTTGTCTTTTGGTGACTTACCTGTGAAGTTTATCCCTATAGTAAATAATAAACAACGTATCAGGGAATTAAACCATAATAAACACCCTTTTTATTAAAAGTTTTTTTTACTATCGTACTACTAACTACAAGACCAGCATCTCGCGCCATCTGTGGTTAATGACATGAACTCGGTGCTTCGAAATAAACTGTAACTTATAAAGTTATAGGACCTTATTCTGGTTTATACTGTTCTCGGCAGATGGCGCTGTTTTCAAATAAGCCACTTGTAGTAGATGGACCATTTTATGTGAATAGAAAATGTTATTTGTAATATTTAAATAACAGTTTTTAATAATTTCTTTTTCTAAATACATTACAATTTTAGATAATTTTTATCTCCTGGAATCGCATGTTAGTTGAGGACTACAGTACTTTGTCATTACTCATCAGATCTTAGAATAATGCATACCTCTTCAGGGTAGATAGAGCCGAGGCACAGTAAAATAGAGGTCACCAATTATGATTTTCGGCTTCACGTAATACGCCGTCTAGCGGGCGCTTTGTTATAATAATGATAATAAAATGTATCCTAATAATATTGAGAAAGTGGGCATCACACAACAGTCATATAAAGAAAATTATACTTATTTATAAAGGTCAGCTCTCAACTACGAGTAGGTATATTCCACATTAACAAATTAAATAAGAAAATGTATAACAAAATAATATTATTATCTAGCTGCTAATGTATCCGACACAAGCTGAACTCCCATTTACTGAATTACTGATTGTAACTTCATAAGACTTTTCCTTCTGAAGGGTCTCGGTTGAGTGGCTTCACCTAAATGTAGGCAGGTAGGTAGCCAGGCCTGTTTATAGCTAGGCCCTTTAACATTAAGCTTAATTATAAAACTTGAGGGAGGATAATTAAATTATTAGTAACATAATAATATTTTTTTATTCGCTAATGAACTTAAAATCTCTTAACATTTTTTAAGGAAAATTGAAAGTAATTGCTGAACTTTATACACCGGCTCTAATAACAGTAGATCCATTTTTTTGCTGTTACGGGTAAATGGGTACAGGGGGCCTCATAAAAATAAACGATCTTTAGGGCATAGGGTTCAGACAGGCCCTGTGAAGTGGCAGTAGTGAACGCGGCTTCTACGCAGGAGGGGTACGATCCCCGCGCAGTGCAAATATTTGTATGCATATTATGGGTATTTGCATTGGAATGGTTGTAGCTCGAAGAGCACGTTAAGCCGTCGGTCCCGGTTGCCAAACGAACATCAATGACAATCGTTGCGGGTAGTTTAGGGTCGGCAGCACAAGTGTGACGCCCCTGGTGTTGCATACGTTCATAGGCTACGGTATCCACTTTCCATCAGGTGGGCCGTGTGCTTGTCTGCCACCTAAGTGGTATAAAAAAACTTCAAAAGTTTAACCGCAATGCTTCGATATGAAGCATCACATTCGTGTTTCCCTCTTCTCACAATCCAGGGTTATCCAAACGGAACTTGCAAAAGTATCTGTGAGGGTTCTCAAGGTAGGGACCACCATATTGGGTTTCTCAGCATCTGGAATAGTAGTTCTTATCATCTGGACTTCAGCCTAGCTTCTAACCATCCAGCAGAAGTCAACTGACGGGCTGTATATAAAAATAATGTTTTCATTTATTGAATCACCTTTTATTTATATCTAAATTAATTATGAAAATAAAATTAAAATGATAGCGCCCGTCCAATCTGTCTACACAATAAATCCGACGCGTGATTGTATTAATTGAATCTCGTTCACTGCGAGCAGACTGAACAGATTCACAAACTAATGGACGAATATATTTGGATAAGCTTTTTATTATATAACGTGATTGTGATATCATGGATTTTATTTTTATTTTTTAATCAATCAATCTATTAGCCTAGGCTTCTACCAATGTTGGGAAGCTTTAGCCTACTGTTTCCACGCTGGCCAGACATGTTGGTACAGGGTTTTATTTCGAGTTTTTCTTCTCTACCAGGGATATAGTCTGCGTATTTTTCTGTTAGTCGCCTCTTAGGAGGAGATAGGGTGGTGGTACTTGTATGACACCTCTCACTTATGTATGACGCCATAAACGGACCTCCGTTTATGGCATTTTCTAATCTTACTTCACACGGTCTTTGGCACCCATGGTAGTGAGACCATTGACACAGGTCTATTTAATAATACACTAATCTCATTCCATTATACTATGTACGTTACCAATATTTTATAGGCATGTAACTAGGCAATATTCTGGATAAGAGACCTCCTCGTAGTGTTTTCTACCGAAGGAGCATTTATTTCTTTAGTAGCAGGTATTCTTTAAATAAGTACCTACACTAAGAGAATACTTAGCATTATGTACATAAAGCTATTATATATTTTCGTAGACTTATCTCTGACCTGTATACCTACTTCCAAGCGGCTTCCAAAATTCCAGGAACTTACGTATACCAAACAACTCACCTCACATTTTAGAATACTACTATTAAATTTCTTTAAACAAACCTATGAATACCACTAAATACAGCTTGAATTACGTTCGCGTCTCGTTCCCGTCCCGTTGCGTTTAAATAATCCTTCACTTGGTATAAAGTTATCGATGCCAATCAATGGATAATTCGACTTGTAATGCGAGAGACAAGTGTAATCGAATCGAAAACTGAATGTTGAACTGTACCGTGGGAATGAATGAGTTGAGCAATTTTGTGAAGTGAAGAGTCGATGAAGTGCTCGTATAGATTAATAAATATTTTGTTCGTTCAATTTTGCGTCAATACTGATGAACGAATTTGATTTTCTAGCTCAGTAGAGTACTTGCCAGGAGTGGATTGAAGTTTCCAATTTTAAAATTCTAGGGCTGGTATCATTTGAGATATGAATCTGATTTGAGTCGACAGTAATGGGATATTTCCTCTCTCTTTGATAAATATATCTGGTTCTTTGAATTCTGTTGGCTACACTGCGTGGTTTTCGACGATTCTCTGTGTTATATTGACTTCATCATACTCACAGCAAAATGGTTCCCGGGGGCAAAAGTGAAAGTTCACAAAAATAGAAGCAAATAGCGGACTGTAAGCCCTGCTTACCCCGAAGAAGGAGTGTCTTGAGTTGTTTTTTTTTTACTTTCACGTGCTTAACATTCCTTTTGGCCCAGTTTCAATAAAAGTATCGTTCAATCTAAAACATTGTCCACAGCATTTTCTTTGCCCCAGTTTCTTAAACTCTTCTAACCTAAAACACTGCTGATATGAGAACAAGTTGAACTCGTCCCACAGAATTTATCACCGGTTCTGGCCGGCTACACACCGAACTTTCTTACTTGCCGACCCATTTCAGCTATGACGTTATCTTTTCACCAACACTGGCTTTGTTTTTTCACCGAATAAAAAACCTACGTAATTTGTTAAAGGTGGCTGGAGTGCGAAGATTGTGTATTTTAGGAGTAGATAATAAATGTCCGTAGCAAAAGAAATAGAGAGATGAAATTTTTAGCTGTCCATCGGTACCGCGTGCCGGGTCCATCGTGTGGCAGAGAGAAACCCAAGCTGAGTGTCAAATGCGGGTTTTCGCATATTAACCAGTACTTGAAGAATCACCAATTGGTGATTTGTATGCCCAAAAAATGTTTTTCACCGGGTGGCGCTAATTCAATGTCATACAAATCATCGTTTACTCGTCATTGGTGATTATGAGAAAAACTCGCACTAGGCACTCAGATCACGAGACTTGTGCCACGGGTTGTAGGTTTAAGGGTCCCCTTTCTGACGTGAGACAACACTCACCTTGACCACTTATGTTTCTCTCCCTCTCCTGACATAGGAGTTACTGCACTTCTGGATAAGCCAAGGTCTATCTACTGATAAACTGGTTCAAGAGAGATTTGGCTTTGATCATCATAATTTTGCAAAAATAATTGAGGACCTGAGAATATGGTTACTTAATGAACCATTCAACGTAGGTGTGATATAGGATGCGAGTCCAATTCATGCTTAAACCAATGTGTATACCATAACTATGTTTCAAATACAAGTATTACGGTACATATACTTACCTACATGTATATGATATTTACAAACAAAACCTTCTTCCTGCAGTCCCGTGTTTTTAAGCGGGATGTGACGGTCTGTCGAGACCGTCAATCTAGGAACCACCAATCTAGAGTGGCTGGATCTGTAATGGTAGACACTATTCTCTGGACTGCATCCCAGTTTACCATCAGGCGGAATGCAGTAACTTTGATGACCTAAATATATAATAAACACATCTTCTTCTGCTTCTGTCGAATCGAAGGCGCTTCTACTCTCAAACTCTATTTTCCCAATATGCTTCTACCTGGATCGCGTTCTCGTAGGCACTCATTAGGTCCTCCGGTGTGCAGGTAAACATTAGAAATGGATAGGTGGAAACACATTACCACTCCTTTGCGTAGCGCAGTCGGGTAAAAAAAGATATCGATGTATTTTTGTCATCGTTGATTTTGAATTTCAATTAGTCTATCTTTATTTGTGTACAGTTAAATGTTTTTCGCCTGTGGCTATTATATTTAAATTGTCATTAAGCCTTGAGGGATGCTGAACCTCAAGCCCATTAATCACCAGATCCAAAGCGGTCCCTATGTCGTCTCATCTCGTTCCATCTGCGTCAACGACCTATGATTGCTGTCAGCTCCATCTGTGTTCTATTAGTTGAAGAAAATTACGGTATGTGGAAACTTAATAAATGATTTAGTTGATTTTAGACATTAAAAAAAAATCACTGAACAGGATGATTGCAAATACAAATCTATTTTTCAATGCTTCAGTTGTCCTCAGGTTTAGTTATCAGGTTATTTATTTATGTAAATAGTCACATTCTCACTTACATAAATTAAATTTAAAATAATATAACTAATAAACTGAAACTAAAGCAATAAACTAAAATATTTACAAGAATAGTAAAAATAGGAATCAAATAGTTCAGGCGTCGAAAATTCCTCCCCATCGATGTCGACTAGTAACGTACTTAGAAGACTAGTGGTATTGTTTTTGTCGGTAAGTTTCTAATAACCTGCCGTGGAATAAAACCTCATAAGTATCTCCATCATTTTTCAACAGTAAAATACTTTCCATTCGCCGTATACCGTTCACTGGATAACGATATAGTAATAATGACGTGTGAAAAGAAAAACACTTATATATGAAAGTAGTTTCTAGAATATAGAGGCTTTTAACGTTTATTTTTTATTTCATCTTTTCTTAAATAAAAAGTCTTTTACTCCAAAATGTATTGCCAAGTTATCTAACTTAGTAGGTGGTATCTAAAGAAGGAACTTCGCCATTTTCCTTTACATAATATATAATATAGCATAACACAATAACCTCTGAAAAACTCACCACCATCACAATATCCGTCACACGTCCTACTTCAAAAGTAACTCCAAACATACGTTGATTATCATACAAAAATCTCATCCTTCCTTAATTCCGAAGCAAACCATAATATTACAGCGAATTGTACTCATAAAGAGCGAAGCGAAAAATTTTCATAAACACAAATTGATTTCGTAATACGACTCCATATTTCTCGGCAAAGAAATTTCAACTTTAGAAACATCAATTTTAAGTTGTAATTTGATGGATTGAAGTGTTATTATAGACACATGGATGAGCATGAGGGATTTATTATAGCTGGAGTTGTAAATACGACTTTGTTACGCTTGGAATAAGGTTGATAATGCTGATTGTGATGTTTGTAAAGGAAATGCTCCCGGGGCCCGAACAAGTTCTCTGTATTCACTCTCGAATAATCGATAACTGACGTCTGGCCTCCCCGCGCACAGGTGCTCACCCTTCTCTCATCTTTAGTTAAAGGGGAGTTCTACTGATGCAGTTTTTGTAAGCGTTTTTCATAAAGTACCTAGTAGAACTATATATTATCCTGTTACTTTACTTGATTATGATCTGCCTTCAGACAAGTGGCAATTCGTTGGTTGGCGTAATGTAGAATAGAATGACGTATGGGATTTGACATATTATATAACAGTCGTCAACGTATGTCATAAACGTCAAATCCCAGACATTCGTCATTTTACTCAACGAATTGTCACTTGTCTAGGGGAGCTGATAGAATAACAGATTCTGTTGTCTAAGATCACAGCAAAATACAGATATTTTTTTTCTAAAAGAATTTAATAAAATCTGCTTGTTTTCTAAGAAAGTAGAACTCAAGGGCTACCCTACCTATTGCTGTAAGTACATGATGACTAAACAATTTATACTTTATTCTCTACACCACAAGAAATATACAGCCCAAGTGCCCAGTTTACTGCAATTTAGGCACGTTCTCTTACGTTGAACAGAAAAACTTAAGTAGGTGTTAAAAGTTGAAATGTGAGTGCCAGCCATTCTAAAACAATCGTGAGTATAAATAAGCAATAATAAGCATCTATCCTTCTTCCTTGTTTCATATTCAGTTACTAATACAATTTTAAAATATGGAAGAAGCTTGCATTGTCTTTAAATATTTGAAACTGCGATTCCTCCATTAAAGAAAGAACAGAAATAAGGAAATTGTAGCGTCAATATTCTGCTTAGCAATGTCTTCAAGACATGACAAGCAGAAGATTGAAGATGCAGATATCCGTTCTTCAAGACATGCCTAGTATTATATTCTCGTACCTGCCTATCAGTAATTATTGTAATAATAACTGACAGGCAGGGTAGGAGAATAACAGTTCAACTATATCTTGTTTCCTCTTTCAGAAATTTTGCAACGAAAACTGCGTTTGCAAAATTTCAGAAACGAAAAGTGACTGATAAGGGCCTGCGCTGCGTCGTACATAAGCACACATTTGGGCGCATGTTTCTAACACTAAACTAATTTCGTGCAGTTAATTTGCAAATAATCTTGCAGAAAAAGATTATACGATTTGCATGACCCGAATGAGGCAGCATAGGCGATAAAAATCGCATTTTGAGAACGCGTTTTCGGAACTCCCCTCTAAGCTAGACACAGACGATCGTCTAACAAGCTCTTGCATGAATGAGTTGCGCTGTTTCTGCGTGCTGCGTGCTGTAATTGGGTATTGTATCGCACCTGCATTGTACAATATTGCTGTCAAACTTTACTCGAATGTTAATTATTTGTCGAATGCTTCAATTGTTTGTTGTACTCATGTTTCGGTTTATTTGTAACATGTTACATGTTTTATTTGTTATATGTGATATATTATTATGTTATAATATATGGAACATTACAATTTTAAAATAATAGATTACCATGAGATATTTCGTTTGCTTGTTGGTTAAGTACTAAAATCGTATAAAAATACATAGAGTACCTAACCTAGGTATTGAAATTTCCACATGTACCCTGTGTAATTTTTTATTAGTAATGGCCGTATTGTTTACTAAAAATTACTATCAGAAATAGTGCACAAATAACAGATAAACAAAGGAAATCAAGCTATAAAAAATAAAATCCATACACACGTTATGTTACAATTAATATGACGTCACGGACAGATGGTGTAACGCAGGTGATATAAAAATACTGGTAATAACCGGATACAGGATGGTTGTAAAACTCCTTCATTGCGAATAGGCTGTAAAGTGCGCCGGATGCGACGTACGACCGGTGATTAGTTAGGCGACACGTGCGTTTGTAGATATCACCGGCGCGCTTCAGTGCGGACTGCGGAGTTCTCACTGTTCACGATTTAAAAAAGTATCAAAATCGTTGTGAGTTGGAAAGCTTTGAAAAGTAGCAATATTTTTTCAGGTGTTAGTAAGACTGAAAGTTTCAACCCAGGCTTCAATGTACAAGTTTCTTCTTCTTCAGTCACCTGATTTCAATTAATTTGAAGATAAGCTCATAGGAGTCCTAAAATATTTTAACTACAGCTTAAGTTTCACGATCATTTGAACATAGTAACCAAACCTATATACCCTCGGTGAAAACGGTGTTATTTTCAAGGCAATGCCTAATGCTACGTTTACATACTCGCGGCAGAGCGAGGGAAGTGGCGAGAGAAGTGGGCAGAGACGTGGTGTGAATGGTATATTCGTCATGCCGCGAGTACTGCCGCGTATGTTGCGCAAATACTAGCGCGATGAACTATACGAGACCGCTAGATGGTGCTAAGCTAAATAAAACACGACTTTCGTTATTGCTCCTCGAATATTTACTTTTAAAAATATTTATATCGATCTACGGAAAGTGTATAGTAGTTGAAAGTGATAGTTTTTATTAATAATCTATTTAATTAATTCGCTATGCTGTAAAAGCTTATTGCGTACACTGCTACAGCGTTGTCCTCCATACGTTTACGTCCGTCTCCGTTGCAGGGCGAATACTGTAATGCGGACCAACGCGATGATGGGAGTGTGTGAATGCTAGGGCATTAATCGCGCGAATATTTCTGGCAACACGATGAGCAATGCGAGCGGCAGTATGTAAACGCGGGGTAAGAGGATACCTGCCCGTCTAGAGCCTATAGCATGAGATAGCTAGATGTGAGTCGATACTTTTTGATACTGTGAAGCCTCTTTTAGCAGTTGACTTTGTTATTGCCCCTTGCTCAACTTCATGGAATTAATATGTATTTTATCTCCTAAGCTACCCGACAAAGTTTTGTCACTTCTGTAAAATTTCTTGAGCGTCCTCGTAACTCTATGACAGACTTCCCCTAGGCTCTAGGCTATATCCCCAGGCAGTGCTTGAATAAGAAAGGGTAGTTTTACAACTCGCGAGGGATAACTTTACGTGTTAGGGGGTGAAATATCCACCCCTTTATTTTGGGGTTCGTCGGTATTATAGCTACTGAAAGAAAGACTCTAGTTTTAATACGGCTGTACCTTTCTCGTTTCAAAAGGTATAAATAAGTATGTTAAGTAGGCAGGTATCTGTTAGGGGCGTTTTCGCTTAAGCCGTTTCTTAAATTATGTAATTTATTTACATAAAAAATTCTAAGTTGTTTGACTTCTATTGTGTGCTTAATGAAAAACGGTTTAGGTTTATAGTATGGATACCTCGCTCGCCGGAGCCGATGGGGGAGGTTATATCGGACTCGAACCGACTAAAACGCACGCCGTCTGTGGCCGTTATTTGCCAGATTTATGTTTTTCTTAGACATATCCCTAGCACCCGGCCGACCCAGGGTCATATTTCTAGATCTGGCCCTAATAGAATTCGATTTATTCAAACGAAAAGCTGAATCTAGATGAAAATCTAAGCTGATCTTCTCATAACACACTTATTCAAGATAAGAACTTCTAAAATACACAAAACAGTACTGTAGGAGAGGGCACAGTAATCACGTGAATTGATGTCGGCAATTTAGCACAAGTCAGTGCCGAGATTAAATGAAGACTCTTAAGGAAAAGTGCTCGCGTTAGCTCTCCCATCTTTTTTATTTTCTTTAAAATTGTGATTCACGATGGGAAGCGCCAGTTAATCTAAAAAGATTAAGCTTTGTTGGTTTTATTTCATGTTAATTATAAATGTTTTATTTTATGAGATTCCCAACTCCACTTTACTTCAAACTTTACAGGTCATCCTCCATCAGCCTGCGTACGACGTGGGAACAAAGGTATAAGGGCTATTGTTCTTCATCTGACAGCGAATAAACAGTTTATGAACTAGTATGGTATATGGTGGACGGCAGAGGAATGCATTGCATAAGGGAAGTGTGTGATAGTTTTTAAAAGGGTTTTTAAAATGATAAATGGATGACCTTGTGCCTAATATGTCGATCCTAAAGAATGAAAATTTCCTTGGTGCATTTTCACCCGCGCTTATAAAAACTCACATTTTTTTTGATAAATACAATATTATTCTATGGATGTCATTACCTTTTTGGAAAGCTGATTAAACGCAAAATTATTTCCTTTGATTTGTACGCTCACTACCATAGTATTTTTTGAGACATACGACAATTACTGGAGAGTAAGATGAAAATTGTAAAAAAAATCATGAAATACTCCTCAATTTTTCTGTTTAAATTTTTTTTAAAGGTTTTCTTACTAGTTTAGGTAAGTGAAAGTGTTACCTAAAAATAAATTAGAATAAGTCCCACTTTGCAAAACGTTTTTTTTTAATTTGCAATTGAAGGCTGAATTTTGGTTTACTATGGAAAAAACTTAAAAAGTCAATTATTTCGAAAACTATTGATTTTCGGCCGTACATATGTGGGCTCCAAATTGTAGCATTTTGGGTTCCCTAACACCCCCTGACAGGAATACATCGAGTTACCAATAACCCTGTATAGTCTAAGTCTACTAGCGATTGAATACAAGCTATTCTCGTTAGTTTATTGTTTCAGCATAAAAAGTAGCTTAATATATTGACTTAGATGACGAGATTAATTTAAAATGTTTTCTAAATTCGTGATTTAAATGTAAAAACGAACAAAGATTCTACTACTCAATCGATTCAGATCGGAATAGGTCAAAATCCAAGACGGAATATCAATCCGCGATCAGTCCCTTACAAGTGGAATACTCTACCTGAGCTACGTGGACCTGAACAAAAAAGTATCTACCAAACTTACACACAAATACAAAGTTTAGAGTAAATAATGTTATTTGGATTCCAACCAGCCGCCTTCAGATACCTACCCATCTCTCTTTCCTTTAAAGCTACGTGACTTGGTTTTGATTTTTCCTCCCCAAAGTTAGTTTAGTAAACTGGAAGCACTAAAGTAATCGTTAAAGAAACTTCAGCACCACGATGGTTACGATACTGATTTTTTGACTGAGAAGGTCCTTTTCGTGGGCATCGTCCCCATTTACATACTACATAATCACCAAATTAAAAATTTAAAAAACCGACTTCAACCGATTTTTGTTGATATTTCATAAATTGCTTGACCGATTTTGATAAAATTTACCTGGAAAGTATAACCTATCAAACAAAAAAATAATTTTGCAAATCGGTCCAGGCGTTTTTGAGTAATCGGTGAACATACATAAAATAATACAGGACTACCTCAAAAGTAAACCAAAACCAAATTAAAAATCAACGCATATACACCGGAAATATAGCTGAATATTCTGAACACTTCTGCATACCCTTTCAAAGGATTCAGGCGTGATGTTATGATGTGTAATGGCAGAGACATTGCAATAATATGCGATTGCAGCAATCGCGGCTGATTTCCTGGTATTTTTTGAAGAGTTCCTTGGTCTAATCTCGGAAACCCATCATCAGATCTTTACGAAATTTAAATGGGACCATTTCGGAATAATCTACTTTCGAACAAAAAAAGAATTTTGCAAATCCATCTACGCATGGCGGAGCTATGAGCGAACAAACATAAAAAAAAAAAAACATATAAACATCCGAATTGAGAACCTCCTCCTTTTTTGAAGTCGGTTAAAAACAGGTTTCATCTTCCTTAAAAAGACAGATAAAGTGTTTTGGTCTACTTTTTTTTTATACCACTTAGGTGGCAGACAACCACACGGCCCACCTGATGGAAAGTGGTTACCGTGGCCTATGGACGTATGCAACACCAGGGGCGTCACACTCGTGCTGCCGACCCTGAAGAAACCTTCTAATACCCTTCTTGAAGAACCCCACATTGTAGTCGATTGGGAAAACCAACCAACTTTTGGAGTGCATTCGCTACCTACTACGCCGATAGAATGTCTGACAAAGTGACATTCTATTAGTGGAAACCAATGAGATTCTTCTTAAGTAACAATTTAAATCAATGGTGGATACGCTTTGAAGCGAATTCGTTTCTATTCGTTATCAATAGGTTAATTGTAACTTGACTCTAAATTGATTGTATCCAGAAAGATATTAAAAAAAATGTTATTTGAAGCTACTCGAATTTAAATTAAAAGTCCCATCTTAAACTTAAACGATAGGTAGAAAATGTAATAACATCCGCATTTTGCGAACTATATTTTTCGTCCCACGTAATAGGGTACGGCAATAGTCGCACCCCCTATTACAAGGGGCTGAAAGTTGAAATTTATATCCCGATATTGCCTTCATTCAGTTAGATGCTTGTTACGACACTCTTGGGGCATATTAGCATGAGTTCTTACCTGGAAGCCTTTGTGGTGTACAAGCCTTTCCTATAGACACAACCACACATAACAATTAATTACTGACTGAAATTCTTCCCATGAGTATTTTTGAAACGAAAAGAAAGATTTGTAATTTGCAAAAACTTTCCGACATTTTGTTTTATCTTTTATTGTGTTCTAAATAGTTTAACTTACGATTATAGAAAGTGCATGTTCCAGTTAACATTAATCATTAATCTTATAAGTCGAACAGCCTTAAAAACTAATTTCTTGTTATATACCCCTATGTTTGCAGTCCGTGATACAGTTTATTTATTCTCCGCCGCGAGTAACGCAATGCAATTTTATTTTAATATAGATAAATGTATAACATATATTTTTATGAATATATAGATGGAAGCCATAGATCAATGTCTGTCTCTCTTTCTTTCCCACTGAACGGGAATCGAGCTGTGACATACAGGTCTGGTGATCATTTAGAGAAATTCTCAGTGCACTTACCAGAGTTTAAAAGTCTACTAGGTAGGTACCTAGTAGACTTTTTAACTCTGGTAAGTAGACTAGATCACCTTACACAGAACACGGTGAGTAGGGAAAGCATAAGTTGATAAAAATCTAATACGGGTATCTCTGCCTTCTCCTTTATGAATACATAAGCGTGAGTATATTATATATGTAATTATATCTATTTGAATTACACTTGCACAAGTTTTCTGTTCATATTGGCAGCGGTAAATCTAATTTATTTCCACCGTACAAAGTTTAACAACCCACAAAATTAGATTTTAATTGCATTATAATTGAAATAACTTTGTCCCTGATTCGAGCTATGGACTTATTAGTACTAGATATGGCTCATAAAGGGTTGTCTCTTTATTCCATAGAAGAATCCATAAGTGCTAATATTATAAATGCGAAAGTAACTCTGTCTGCCTCTCTTTCTATCTGTATGTTACGCTTTCACGCCTAAAGCACTGAACTGATTTTAATGAAAGGAGACGGGGACTTCTGGGCCAAAATTGTAATGAGTTGAGATATGACTTAAAAAAGCGGCATTTTTTTCTATTTCCAAATATTAAAAAACCAGCTCAATTGAAAATCTTGAAGACGAGAAATCTTAAAACTAAATTTATTTCACTAGCAAAATAAAATATCGATTACTAAAAATTATTTAAACAATATTGCGTATTAAAACACTTGCATCACAATTTGATATTAAATCAATCAGAGTGAACAAAACTTAATCATAATAATAATAATAACCATTTAAAATACCAAATAATAGTGTAATAAAAATAAATTCTGAATCGATTTCCGTTAATCGATTAATTATTTCTTGTGTTTATCAACTGTATTTTTAAGCTGTGACAGCTGACAGCTCCATTTTCTGTCAATCAGGCCCACGAATGTATGGAAGAGTATCCATCTCCTTTGGTACAGAGATAGTTTAGACCTTGGGTGAGGATATAGACTATGTTTGGTCGCGATAACCAACATCCACGAGGGTGGGGCCCCGGGCAACAGCAAGCTACCTATAAATAGCAACCTTTCTTAGCCACGTTAAGGCTACCACGTTAAGATTATAAAAATATGGTAAGCATAAAATAGACAGGGGCACCGACTTTGTGCCAATAATGTTTTCCTAACCCCTGTAGTCAGTGCTGGTGCCCAGTAGTGTCAAACAGGGTTACATCATTTCTTCCTGTATGTGTCATAGAAGACGGCTTAGGGATAGACCTGACAGCCTAGTATGAGATTTTCTCACATTCACCACCGGTGAAATTGAGAAAAATCTCGCGCTAGACACTTCTTCTATATAGGACAGTCACGGGTCCTTTAAGTGGCACATGAAAGAGCATCTGATGAAGCCGTCAAGCTGAGGGCCACCATTGTAACATGGTTCATTTCTGCAATGGTGACCCTCTTTCCTTCTTCTTCTTCTTCTTTGCCTTCAGCTTACCATCAGGCGAGGTGATGTCAAATTGACGTGTCCTACATAAAAAAGTAACTTTTGTTTAGGTTAAGTCATTAAATTAATAAATTAATAATAATTAATAATAAAAATAAATATGCAGAAGAAATGTTAATACTACTGCATCCATTTCTTATTTCGGAATTTCGAATCAGACTAAAGGACTCAGTAGTCCGATGACTTATAATCATCTGAATCATCGGACTACTGAGCCGAAAAAGCCTCAGTAGTTCGATCATCGGACTACTGATACTAGGCCATATTGTGTACAAAAAATAATTCTAACATAAAATCATTATCTCTTCCATTGGTGCGAACATCTACGTCCATAATAACACAGGTAGTTCTCGATGGGTGATCTTCCCGGGAAGGGTTTAGTACAATCTGAGACCGGAACGACGATCGATGAATTAATAGCCTTCCTGCGATTCGAGTAATAGAAGTAATAATGATTAACGTTTAATAAATAATAATAAATAAATAAATATTCCACGACATTCTACACAACGCTTTCCAGACCCATGGTAAGCGTAATTAGCTTGTGTTATGGAATCTAGAATGCGGATATACATACTTAGATACTTTTTTTTTTTGTAAATACATTCATATTATACATATAAACACCCAGACCAATGCAAATATTTATATTCATGCATACAAATATTGGCACTGAGCGGGGATCGAACCCGCACCTCCTGCGTAGCAGCCGCGTTCACTACCGCTACGCCACAGAGGCAGGCAATGGAATTAATCTATCATTATTAATAGAAGATTATTACAGGAATTCCGCTACACAATAGTAAAGTTACTTATGTCTATTTGGTGAAGTATTGGCTCGATTGAGAGGTCACAGGTTCGAGTCGCGGTCATTACACTACAGACGTAACACAGCTAAGTAAACTGTTTATGTTGTATGTAGGATCACATGGGCACTGTTATTAATCGACTCTCACAATGAAATAAGAACTGTCCTCTAGAATACCTACAATCTATCCTCAAATCTAGTTATAAATCGAGACTCAGGATTAAGTATCGCTCCTGGAATACGGACTTAAATGAATCGCGTGAGGTCGAAATATATTACGACCACGCGTAATTTTTTTTGATAGGAATTTGTGAAAAGATTTTTGTTATTGTATATTCTAGTTATTTACAGTCAATAACGGAGATACGGTTGCTTTTTTCTCATATAAAGTTGTATGTAAAGGTGCAACCGTATTTTCTTTGTCCACTGTACATAATTAGAATGTAGAAGAACAAAAATCCTTTTAACATGATAATGTTTAAAAAGTCCTCCATTATGTTAATGTAGCTGAAACTCAAACAAATTATTTTGCGTGTAAAAGTAGTGTTTAATGGTAACAGCTGTTCTATCCATTACAGTTTTGATGGAGCTTTTATTTCTTTACTTAACTGAGGACTGAGCAAGCTTTTAATATCTAGTAATTATTTACAAAATGAAGTTGATAATAACAATAAAGTTGTACATCAAAATGTATTTGTTATGATTCTTAAAGTATAATTTTCAATGTACAATAAAGAATTTAAAAAATAAGTTTATGGTCTCAAAAAAAGGTAAACGTACATATTGTATTGTAGCTCTTCTAAACACCCCCCAGATCACTAGGATCCCCTGTGATGTGTGTTCTAATCTCTTTCATTCCTTTATAGGATTACATTGGACCGAAGACAACATTTATTTTAAAACCTTCATAGTCTGAGCTCTCTTTAAGCTTGAGGTGGATTCACATTTAGAAAAAAAAATACCAATCGAATCGAGAACCTCCTCCTTTTTGAAGGCGGTTGGAAAAGGGTTTCTTTGTAGTTTTAAAATTTCTCACTTAGGGTTTTAAAAAGTGAGAAATTTTAAAACTTCTTGTATATATCCAAGCAGTATATTAGGTAATGTAAATTTAAAAAAATGCACTGATACCTCTCCCCTACAATAAAACAGGTATTTCAAACATGTTAGGTAATAAACTTGAAAGTCGCGCTCCATACTTTACATAGTGCTATGTATTGCCTACACAGGGCTTACTAAATCGATAGACGAGAAAATTTCGATTTTAAGACTTTGATTAAGAGTAGGTACTACCAATTGAGACGCAATAAATACTTGTAATGGATTGGCAATATTGTTTGTAAATATACTTCCTGGTGCTTAAAGTATATCTATATAAGATAAGGATAGGTAGGTGGTACTGGTGAGTAGTGACTACGAATAAATAGGTATGATGTTAATTAAAGGTTTTTTATTGTATTTAGTGTTGTCTCTTTGAAAATATCAGAACAAATGTATCTTTAAATGAGTTTTATTAAACTTTTCCTTTATAAGTTTTGGCTATGTAATATGTATATTCTTTATTGAAACATTTTCCTTTTGCATTCACTTTTTCCTTTTCTTCCTTTAATTTTTTATGTAGGGTAAAAACTTTTCGAAATAGCCTCATTCTAAAATTATTAATTTTATGTGATTAATTTCTATGAATTATACTAGTTCGGTCATTTATGCTGAATTATTTATTACGTTTTTTTGCCAAGGTTTTCTGACACTGCAGTCTACATGAGAAGCTCCTGCAACTATAGTGAAGTGTTATCGTCATTAACGCCCCTAACATATATTTTTCAAAACGAAGGCAACTATCCAACTGGGGCATCTATCCCGGTTTTACCCTAATATTGGCAATGAGACTGTTCATCCATTGATCTGCCTTCTCTATACGTCCCTTGCTCTAGTCACTCCCGCATAACTTCTACCTGGAATGTGGCAATATTTCTACGGCGAGCGAAATGTAATTAATCAAAAAGTTCGCAGCATCCTCCCCCCTCCCTTACCCCCACTTCTGGTGTCAAGAGTGACGTCACTCCCCAAATACTTTTCGATTGTTGGCTTTGTTTATTACGTTGTTATAAATTTGTGGTTGACGGATGTATTCTGGCATTTCGTTGATTTGAAATATGCTAAAGTTGTAAAGGGTATTAAATGAGACTTGCTTTGTTTGTGAGTTTTAGTAAATAATATATAATATTATGAAACTCAATTGGGAAGTTTAACTCGAGGTCGTTTAATAAGGTCAAGTGGTTTAATCTACTATATAAAAATAAGTCGGGTTTTCCTTCCTGACGCTATAACTCCAGAACGCACGAACCGATTTGGCTCATTTTAGTCTTGAAATATTCGTGGGTGTCCAGCGAAGGTTTATAGGTGCAGCGGGAACGGGAAAAATATGGCGGTACGAAGTTCGCCGGGACAGCTAGTGTTTCTTATAAAAGATACTCACGAATCTTGTTGTAACATTAGTAAAAAAAAAAATCTAGTCTAGGTCATGTTATATATCACCATCTAGGCTCAAACTAAAGATAGCAATGCTACTAAAGATATGATGCTGATCATATATTTTATATTAATTACCTAATTATATGTAGTACATAGGTATTATACGAAAAAGGGCGGTTGACGACAATAGATTCTTTTCCTATTACCTACATGAGACCGAAAATCACAGTTTGAGAAATATGGGTGTTTAATACACCCCTGCTTACCCCTTTGGGGATTCACAGACACTATTTAAATGTGTATTATAAAAATAACGCAAATAACAAAGACCAATACAACTAAATATATTCATGCATACAAATATTTGCACTGATTAACTTAACCCGAAACCTCTGACATAACAATGGAAAGCTCGACACCACTCCATACAAATCTTCAAATCACGATTAGATTTAATTAGTGAGAGACAAATTGAAAAAAAAAAAATCACAACACACTATATTTTAACCGTACAACATATGTGATAGGCACTAGCAGTGTGACGTCAGATCCCAGTCTTGATAGGCAGCTGCTAAAACATGTTGTGCTCTATTGTGGTTAGGGTTCCGTCTCCCGTGTGGTTTTCGCTACAAATTACTTACTGATGCAAACTACGCTCGTCTTGGCTGCTCGTCGGTTATTACTAGTTGCTATCACAAAATAGACTCTGTGACAGCCCTAGTAGCGAGAGTAGTGTCTAGCAAACATGTATAAAATTATATGAATAAAGCTTGTATCTGTAAGAGTAAATTTTCGCACGTAATGCATATTTTTGGAATCAATTTATCTACAATAAATTAATGCGAGAGTAACTCTGTCTGCTTGTATTTCTATCCGTCTGGCTGTCTGTTATGTTTTCACGCCTGTTCTACTGGATCGATTTTGAGGGAATTTGGTACAAAGATCGATTAGAACTTGGGGGGGGGGATATAGGCTGTTGTGTGGTTGCTATAATTGTCATACACTTGGACGGAGCCGCGTCAAAAGCTAGTCACGTATACTTTCTGTAGTTTTTATGCTTGTTAACTTTTCTAGCTCCCATTTTTCTAATCAATCAATTAGCCTATTGCAGTCTACTGCGGAACATAGGGTCCTTCCCAATATGCGTTATAGTAACCGATGCTCTATCTTGGGCATCAAGATATTGAAACTTAGGCCTCATGCACAACAAGCAACCGTTTCCGTTAGCCTTTGGGCCAGTATTTAATTTTTTTGTTTATTTTTTCATAATTGACAAAATTGTAAATATTAATAACTTTTAAAGCAATTATAATACTCATATCCTCTTAAAAATCGCTTAACAATCGCATATCTGAAATTTTACCAAAATCACTAATTTGTCTTCAATCCTAAATTCGAGTACCTATAATATCTGTCTATCAAGAGAATTGAATATATGATATGTATGGATGTCCAGTATACACATATTATGGACATTAATCAGCCCACGCATTATGTACTGTGACATTGTATTAATCCCTTTGTCATATCACAATACCTTCACGCCACAACAATTGATCAATGTTGACACACACCGATTTACCTTCAAAATAAAGACGCAAAATCCCCGAAAAAGGGTCCAAAGGGAAAATAACAATAATACACGAAGCGGTCAATTGTTTACTCACCCTACGGAACCCAAAATTAATATCGCTTCCGTCAACACGTGACGTATAGGGTAGAACGACAATTAGGTACAGTACGAGGATTGGAGACTTCGCCCTAGCCTGGAAGTAAAATATTTTATATAATAATGTTTACCCCTTTTGGTATATGCAAGATGGAAAATGTATTTCTATATTTATGCTTGAGAAATAGTAGAACACTTTTTTAAACACGATGTCACGTCACTGCTCTAACGGTCTAGAAAAATGTAAAAATTGCAGCGCAATTTTATTATGAAAAACTAATGAACTTCTAGGAGAAGAAGTAAAAGAATAATTTGGTCATTGATATGTTACTAAAATAAACTTTAACAGGAGAAAGAGAAACGACTCTACTTGAAGCGACAAGTCCCTTATCTTCTCCTATCTTTCCTTCCTTTCTCAATAGATTTGAATAGTTAACATACTATGTAATTGTTTTAAAATTTTATTCAATTTTTTTGATAAAATCCTATTAGAAACCAAAACCAAATACAAAGTTCGTTGAGAACTGAAAATTAATATTGCTAAACTCTCTCTACATTACCTATGTATTATAGAGCAAACTTTCCAAAAAAAAATAATGTTGAAATGTTTTACGAAACACTTCCATTCTCTTTCTCCTGTTGTCTCTCACACTTTCCTTCTGCATGCACTAAGTATTGGTCGACTAAAGTCACTGGTATAACAGCTAGCGTTGGTTCTAGAGATCTTACTATGATCTGCTTGATGGTAAGTTGTAAATCATAGTTAGATATTATTAATCTTGCTCAAAGTATAAAAACCTTGGTTATTCATGTTCCTTGAATCGATTAACACAGGAAAAAGCAAAACAGCTCAGGCGGGACCCGAACTCACAATCTTTCCATTACAAGGGACATGTTCTGACCACTAAGCCACCGAGTCATACCTGAGGCTATCCAAATTTTCCTATACATCTGTCTTGGGTCCCGCCTGAGCTGATTCACTTTTTCCTATCTTAAGGTGATTAAAATGAAATGCTCAAGGTCATTCGCTCGTTTTTCAGTCATAAAAATCAGTAAAACTAATTTTAATAGATAATTTTATAGCGGACGATTACAAACTAAGAAGGCCACGTCATGCATTTATTTAACATACATGTGAAATTTTAGATTAATTGGATACATATTGTAGAAAATATTTGGTTTCATAAGAAAGAGTAGAGTGATGTTCAGAGCCTCTTTTCAACTATTTCCTCCTTTTTTATTTAATTTATGAAAAGGAAAAGTTACTCTGTAAGTATATCCTGTAGTATGCAGGCATGTAAATTCCAGATCTGTAGGTTTTATAGTTAAAAAGAAAAACGGTTTCGAAAATACCGATGTTTCGATGATAATCTGATTCGGGGCCTTAATCGATTTGAATAGTTAGCATAAATAAATGCTTAATAATTTCATTATTTTACTTGAAGCTTAAGACAATAGCGTCTCACGATAAAATTTACATTATCCAAAAGGAGTTTTCATGAGATTTTTCTTACAATATCTTTCTTCAGGCAGTGATTCCCCCGGGAGGGGTACCGACAGAACCGTACGTGTTACTGCGAATTCAAATGTCTTGCTTATCCCACAGGGCTCCTTGATATATACAGCATTGTATATTTACTTCCTTTTGTTTTTAATATTTGTAAGAGGTAAGAATGACATTGCTCCAAATGGAATAAGGGTAGGCAGATGACGATGATGATTAGTGAAATGATTTAATGAAATTTTGAAGCATTTATTATGCTGACTTTTCAAATCGATTTAGAGAGGAAAAGAATCGAATTCGGGCGGGACTCGAACCCGCGATCTTTCCCTTACAGGGGGAATGCTCTGACCGCTAAGCCACCGAAGCCCGCACGAAGCCGACTCAAATTCCTCTATACTACCGTCTTTGGGGCGACGGTGGAGCCATCTACTCAAACTCATACGAGCTATCTCGGAACCAATGAATGATGTTACAACCATTTTCCTCTCTAAATGATGACAAAAAAAAATCATTACATAGTATAAAACGCTTCTTCTTTATTCGCTTAGATCTTCTAAAGTCTAAAGTAACTCATTCTAGAGTAACTCATGATTTAATCAATAGATAGAGTGATTTAAAGGAAAGGATAATTTAATTTAGACACTGTATTTTGTTAATTTGTTGAAATACCTATTGTTATAAAATAAAAATCAAAACAGCTAATAAAAAGAAATCTAAAATCACAAGCAAATATTACGCATCATGGATATCGCAAATGAAAACATTATATTCTTGAATACAAAGTCGTTCTAACTTTTGTCTAATTTGCGGGAAACTTGGAAGAATGACAGGTCGGGTGGGGGCACGGAGAGGGGGCGCGGGGGTAAAATTGTAAACTTGTCAAAATTACACAAGTTCCCACAGGCTGCTGAGGGGTGATATTCTGAATATTTACAGCGATATTGCTTCTTTGCCATTAAGGTATTTAAATACTTACTTTATTAATACTAAACGAGCATTCTTGTACATTTATATTTACTGGTATATATACCATCTCAGGAACCCGCCGGGTCCAGGTAAAAGGCGTAGGCCAAAGAAGTCCTGGCTTGACGTCGTGGAGGGTGATATGCGTGCTAATGGTCTCACTACCATGGACGCCCAAGATCGTGCGAAGTGGAGGAGGAATAGCCGGAAGGCGGACCCTGAGCTCCGAGGTCATCTTGGCCACGGATGCAATCAGGAGAATACGTCTATATGCAGATGATGATACCATCTCAGGAACCGCTCTAACTTTATGGGCCAAAATGTGTTTCTAGATAAGTTTCTGCTATGAAGAAAATAAACAGACTTAACATGAATTAACAGGTCTGTTATGAGACAATAATACCAATGTCGGCAGACATTATTTTAGAATGCACAATACAATAGTAGTGGCTTATACAGTGCTAACAAAGTTAGCTTCAACCGCTTCGACCAAGAAGGGGTTAATCAATGCAATAGAATATAGTTAACTTTATCTACAATCATTTACAATATTTAAAAAGGCGTCGGTAGCTTTATAGTCTTACGATCGTGAGATCCCAGGTTCGAAAACTGTTGAAGTGAACCCACTCATAATACAAGCAATTTAGCTTAGCTGGAGGGGTTAAGAGGAAATTAATTCAGGTTACTAATACATAAATATGTTTATCCGCATTCTAGATCCCATAATACAAGCTAGGTTCGAAAACTAGCGACGTGAACCCACTCCTAATACAAGCAATTTAGCTTAGCTGGAGCGGTTAGGACGAAAGTAATTTAGGTTACTATATTATGTTTATCCGTATTCTAGATCCCATAACACTTGCTAGTTGAGCAATGCTTACTTTGGGTCTAGATAGCGGTGTGTAAAATGTCATAGAATATTTTTTTATAATATACTAGGTGACCCGGTGAACTTCGTACCGACAAGTTTTTTTTGCTCGCGTTTAATTCTGATCCCGTTCCCGCTGCACCTACTATTAAATTTTTATTATATAAACCTTGACCACATAATAAAGAACACTAAACAAAAAGAATTATCCAATTTGTTGCAGTCGTTCGAAAGTTTTGCGTGTACATCCGACTGCTGCTGAAAAGATCGAAACGAGAGGCGAGACCCACATACATTACGTAAGAGATACGCGTGAAAAACATAACCCTTCCTTGGCAGTCGGGTAAAAAAGATTCCTAGTAGTTACGATACCATAATTACTAAGAGCCAATATCGTAAAATATATGAACAAGAGCCTGTCCTTGGCTGTCATCATTATTATGTTTAAATATTATAATTACGTGATATTAAATATTAGCATCATTAAAAATCCACAGAGAAAATACACAAATATTTCCTTCGAAAACAAATTCATGAGGGGATTTATATTAAGCGACGTTTAAATTAGGAGGGTAGAAAATATAATGGAGGCCTAGAAATGTTTAGAGGAGGCACGAGTTATCATAACTATATTTTTTTTAGTAAGCATGCGGTGTGAATGCGGAGTTCTCCAAAGAACATGAAATGCCCTAACGCCCAGACATATACAGTTGTATACCGGTAGAATCATGAGCGCCTTTGACGCAATTAAGGTAGCGATACACGGGGTAACCAAAATTTGATATGCCATCTACACAAGAGAAGAAGAAGGTGCCTGTCTTAGTTATTATTACATAACATAACATAACACAAACTCAGTAGGCAGAGGTGCTAGCACCCACATTTCGCCGTTTATGTTTAGGTCCCAATGTAATAGGTGGCGAGCCTATTGCCATTAACCGGGCACTTACAAACCTGCGATAAATTATTTACAATATATATTACAATAATAAATTATTGAAGGTATATTTATACAGGGTGGAAGATTTTAACCTTACCTGGAGGGAAAGTATTTTAAATACTGGAGATAGCAAATTTCGCTCAAAGGAAACATTCCTTTATTTTAAAAAAGAAACAAAACTGCATTCATAGATTTTTGAAAATTCGATTGCCACACCCGGTAATCGAACTGACTAAAATCCGAAAAACATACATCCTGTATTTTTATGACATCAATCAATAGTGTAAATCATAAGGATCAAATCTGTCTAACAAACATGGTTAATTAAATGAAAGGAAATCCTTGAAAATTCAATTTTCAAATTCGATTTAACAAAATAGAGAACTTAACTCAAGGATACAACATCACCTATCATATTAAGAATAAAATTCCATATTTAAATTATTTGTCCCTGTTTTTCATGGCTGGCCCTCACTGGCCAGCAGGGGTATTTACTCTCTCGACTCAAACCGACTAAAACCGCATGCCGTCTCAGGTTAATTCAAAAGTCTCAATTAACGTATTATAAGACGAACTAATAAGGCAATTCTCTTGCCATCTCCGTTGCCCAGGGTGCGATGCGGTGTACCACGAAGTGCTTTCCAAGCCCAACCAAGTATACCTCGAGACACGTATATTGGACCTAAATCGACATAATAGTAGCGTCGCCGTCGGTAGCTTATTGGTTAAGGAGTCAGCCTTACGATCGAAAGGTCCCGGGTTCAAATCCTGACCATTACACTACAGACGTGAACCCACTCCTAGTACAAGCAATTTAGCTTACTTGGGGGCGTTAACAGGAATTTTAGTAATTTCGGTTACTAATATTCTTTATAAAAAAAAATCGGGAGACTTGACTACCTCATGCAGTCACACAATAACGTTACATTCTAAATCGGAATCAAAGTTTAGTCATTTAGTACTCATTTTACTAAATAAATGGCGTTATTGTTGATAAGGTATGTGATGGCACGTTGAGCAAAAGTACTGTATCTGTTGGAATGGAATTTATAAGTTAAGATTTTATTGACTTCCTTTCATTTAATTTACCATGTTTATTAGAGAGTTTCGATCCTCATGATTGACACTATCGATTGATGCTATAAAAATACAGGATGTTATTTTTTTGGATTTTAGTCGGTTTGATTACCGGGCATGGCAAGGGAATTTTCAAAAAATTATGAATGCCGTTTTGTTTCTTTTTAAAAATAAAGGAATGTTTCCTTTGAGTGAAATTAGCTATCTCCAGTATTTAAAGTATTTGCCCTCCAGGTAAGGTTAAAATCTTCCACCCTGTATATTATTTGACTTAATTTACACAAATCATTCCTAATAAAACATCTTTATTATAATTATGTTTGAAACTTGAAATAATGTTCAAATGTCAACATGTCAATGTTCACATTTTATGAACGGTATATTCTATTTGCCTTAGTTTCAATTTGTATTGTAAAAACGTTAAAGTAATTCTAAAATACAGCAAGGGGTAAAAAATATTCTCATAAAATAAATTATAATATAATGACCTGGCGTAGCGAGTCGTAGCCACAAAATACGGCTGCCGACAGATCATCGTAGACAAAGAGTTTCTCGCTAAATATGTACCTATATCGGAGTAGTAGTAATCCTATTACGTGAGGAATCATAGATTTACCTTATTCTTTATATTCCTTACCTGCTTCTAATTAATATTATACCAATCTGAAGAATCATTGGCCCATGGCCGCCTCTATTGCCACTCAGATCTACATTCGGATGTAATAAATCGGTGTCTTGGTTTCGTAAATTTTTAAGGAGGCCTAATATAAATCATTCGTTTTCATAATATTTTTTACGTCTATTTTTCTCGAAGCGTATTTTAAGTTTTCGTATGCTGAAAGAACTTTTCGCTTAAATTTCTCTTCCAAAGGTTTTCTCTGACGTCGCCCTTTGTAGAACACATTTCTTTTTATTCTAGGTTTAATATTGTTTTATTAAACAGAGCTGCGTCTGACATGGGGCTTACAACTTTGTATGTTGAATAAAAGTGCTTCTTACAATATTTTGTAAAAGATATTATAAAAGAGATATTTATACACCAAGAATATGCTTAAGAAAATTATGCTATTATAAGTTTTCCGGAACATTTATTAATCTTTATATTTAAACTGATGTTTACCATACCGACCGGGACAAATTATACAGCGATATTTGAACCATTAAGCATAGCTTGTAATATGGCTTCTAGATCGCGGATAGATTTTTTTTTTCATAGAAACATCCATACAAATGCAAATTGACATCCCTATTCTTGCATAGGTACCAAATAATATGTTTACTGAGTTGATTCGAGCCATTTAGTATAACGAGGGGATAATGCGAATACCAGTTTCGGTACTGTAATAGCAAAGTACTTGTACCCTCTCAAAAATGCAATGGTAAAACAAATATGCCGTCAAACAATATACGACCTCAAAGTTACCCTATCACAAAATCAAAGTCAAAGTCAAAGTCAAAAATCATTTATTCTGTATAGACCATCAAAACGGCACTTACAAAACGTCCAAATTATACATATATGTACTAAAGACTAGCTTAGCAAATGGACCACCACCAGTTCGAAACGCGGCTCCGGCCTGAGAACACTCCGGCAAGAAACTCAGCGGGCTTTTTTTTTTTTGATCTATTTACAAAAAATGCTTAGTATCACCAGTACGACCTCCATTATAAGACCCATTAATGGATGAGGTCTAAAATAATCTATTCCGATCCAGTACCATTTTTCTAATACCACGTGATATTTCTTTCTTATCAAATTAATATTCTGTTCCGAACGAATACTACTGATAAAACGAATACCAAAACGAGTTTGTCACAGAATTAGGTACGGTTAGTAAAAATATGTACCTAACTATTGCTTAGATGGTTCATGAGTGAAGTAAGTTAGCGCATTACAAAATTAAGCAATATTAGTCGGGTCAGTCTTAGCAACTTTAAAAGGCCGTATGGGGCCGTATGTATAAACAAGGATATACACTAACCGTCTAAACAAAGTTGGCCTTGCCTCAGGACAAAGACTCACTGCGCTTACGTGCGTCTAGCTTCAGCCACTGTATCAGATCCTCTTGTGTTCTTAATGTAAGTCTTCTATTGTACGTAAGTACAATTTGCGCATAGTGGACGAGAGGACTTAGGGTTCTAATATTTTCGCACAGAATCCTAATTTATTCAACAATCATATCAGCTAAAAGTGGTATGAAGATTCACCTGGCTCACAGTTACCTAAAATACATTTTAGTGAGATTTTAAAGCAATTATAATGTTAAATTGGTTTACATTTCGAATGTCCAAGATGTGTCCATGTAGCTCAGTTAGTCAGACCATTCGCACTATACGGGACTCATCATAGGTTCTAGTCCTGTCTTGGTCAATCATTGATTTAAATGTTACTTAATATGGTTAATCACTTTTTCTAATCTTAGTCGAGAGCAATTTTTATAACACAGTTTACACAATATTCGTGTAAACAATATCAAAATCAAAGCCACAAATCATTTATTCTGTATAGACCAATATCGCTATTGGGTTGTAGAGGTCAGATGGCAATCGCTTCACGTAAAATTACGAAGTCCAGCCAAATCCGCAGTTAGACTGAGAAAGCGGCACCTAGACTCCGAGGTGAAAGCTTCGGATGCAGCTGGGATTTAGCCACGGTAATATTATCTATCTATAGATGGATAGTATCTTGGATTAACGCTAGGATAAAGAAGGATAAAGAAGACCATTCAGACGGTACAAACTAAAATATTAAAATAAAAAAGAAACTAGACTTCTTTAGGAAATAGACAACCACTGGTTCGAAACACGGGATACCATCAATATAGCTAACTGCCGAGAGGCACAGAACATTGCATAAAATTTAAAGCAATTTGTACTCGCAGCACTACCGCAACATGTTCCAATGTTCCACTTCATTTAAGAGGAACAGCACAGAGTGTATTAGAAACGTAGTTTATCGACTGCATACGTAATACTACGATACTTCAAGGCAAGAACTCTTAAGCTGCGCAATATGTTTGTAGGAGTGAAACATAATACTGTTTTACGTTTGAGTCGAAAGCATTTCTTTATTGAAAAGTGCAAGAAAGTGAAATATCAATATGGAATTTGAGGGACTTTTTTTTCTTATTGTTGTTGCACACTTAACTGTTGTCAAAACTTACGCAAAAGGGGTGCATGGGATTCCATTCAAACCATTGGATCCGAGCTAAGCTGACTTGCAAGCTGGCGAACGAGACTCGAACTTGTATAACACTCATTGAAATAAAACCAATTTTTTAAGGGATTCTATCGCGATTTATTTATTATTATTTACTCAACGGTCTAGCTGCAAAGCTTCGATATCGCCTAATGTTACCATTGGGTTGTGGAGGTCAGATGGCAATCGCTTCACAGAAAAAAAATATCGAGGTCTAGCCAAATCCGTTGTTAAGACTGGTAAAGTGGACCCCAGACTCCGAGCTGAAAAGCTTCGGATGTGAAGAATGCTGAAGAACTTTTAACTCGACATTCTTTTTATTTTTTGTCGCGAGGTGATAGAAAGGCGCGCGATAGAATCTGTTAAAAAGTAGTTTTATTTCAATTTTGTTTATTATCAAAAATACTACAGTAGAGGCAAAACTTCCACTACAAAAGGGCAAGTTCAAACAAAAACCTTGACTGACAAATTAGCTTTATCAGGAGAGCCATAAATAAACTGTTACATATTTAGTTGTGTACCTAGACTGATAGGGCTTGGTCAATTTACGAAGACAGTGCGGTTGATAGCCACTGGGACCATCCATCTCTGCCATCTGTTTAGAGAGGTGATATTTTTAAGCTTAGTTTGATGGCTTTATTTTATGAGCTGGGATGTAAAATACTGTATTTTTGCCGATCTTTTGTATTAAATATATATTTATTTATTTATATAGGACACGTCAATTTGACTTCGCCCCGCCTGATGGTAAGCTGAAGGCAAAGTCTCTGAAAAGAGGGTCACCATTACAGACACGTAAAGGACCCGGGACTGTAGGAGGGAAATACGTGAACTGGTAAGGAATTGGTGCGGCAGAAGAAGGAGTCGCCGAACCGCTTGGTTCTTGATGAAATATTCTGCACCGTATGCGGGTGGCATCTAAGTCCTGCACGTGTTGTCCTATTTAGGAAAGGAGAGGATGGGATTAATTGGAAGAGCTCATCAGAACATTCACCGTGGTAGAGACGGTAAAATACCGCCAAAGAGTGGCATCTTTCTACACCACTGCAAAGGCTTGAGGGTGTTGGTGACCTCAGGATTCCCAATAATGCGGACTGCACATCGCTGCAACCTGTCGAGAGCATCTAGTAAGTACTTTGCGGAGCCATCCCAGAGATGAGAATAGGCATTGAGAGGGATAGGCAGAGGTGAATTAACATTTACATTTCACCAATCTTTATATCCGGTCCCACGTAATAGGGAGTGAGCGTATAGCACATATAAGACAGGACACACACTGTTCACATTCATGATGTATAAGGAAAGTGGCAGGTCGGAAGGAATTGAAACTGGTAGACTTGAATGAAAGGTTTACGGTTACATTTTATCATCGCACCTCTCACCACAGGCAGGGAATTCATACTCACACGTTGCGACCGGAAACGGTACGCAAAATCAGGTATGAAAGGAATTTCATCTCATCCATAGCTGTGGATTCCTAGCTATGGTTTTTCCAAGCGACTACGATATGAGGTTTTTCAAGAAGGGCATTAGAAGGTTCAGGGTCGATAGCACGAGTGTGATGCCTCTGGTATAGCGCAGTTCCATAGACCACAGGAACATTTCTATCAGGTGGGCCGTGGGCTTCTCTGCCATCTAACCTAAGTAATATAGAGAAAATGCGGCGAATATAAAATAACATTTCAATTTAATATTACTGTTGGATATACGCGTCCCACTAATACTTCCTATCCTCTTACTGTTATACATAACTAAATAAATACTTAGCAAGTATATACATATTTAATAACCGGGAACATATAAAAGTAATGGATAAAGTCTTTAAGCTATTCGATAGTCCCAATTGAGTTTAAGTTACTATCCGATAGGGAATTACAAAAATCGAGTAATATCGAGTAACATTCGGCATATAAAATATTCAAAAGGGGTTATTGGCTTACAGGCTACTTACGTTACAATTGGGTTTATCTGTATTAGAGATTTTCCTCATATCAAATGAAATAAATGTGTCTTTTAATACCTTAGTTACCTTATAAGACTATTAAATTACAACAATAATAATCTTAAGCTTTTCTTAAAATAAAATGAGTTTCCGACGAAACTACTTAAATAAGTTAGTAAATTTTGACAGTTCCCATCCTTATAAAGAGGAAAAATTTGTATATTTGTATGTGTAAACTCAAAAACTAATGGTTGGTCCATTAGTTTTCAGAAATTCTAAATTCCATTAGAAAGCTACATTATCACTGAGTAACATAAATGCTATATATCATCTCGCTATTATCCAAGGCAGCAGAGCAGTAATAATAAATGTCAACAAATCCGGTCGATTTTCATACATTAATAGAAATCTATCAAATTACGGGCAAATATATCGGTTAAAGGGATGCATCGGGGGTTCAAAGTATGTGACGAGCATAGCCGGGAAGGGTCAGCTGATCAGAAAGTGCAGCGGGAACGGGATCGGGATTCCACCCGGGGGGAGCCGCGGGTAACAGCTACTTTGTAATAATATTATCATCTGTATGAGAGGAACAAAAAGCTACGCTCGGTCGACGGTTCGTAGATGGAAGTCATCGATTATCACTATGATATGTCTAGAGCTCGCGTACTCTCGCATCCGCGGCAGCCTCCATGTCCGTGACATCGCGGATAAAGTGCAAGAGAGCCGCCTTCGCTGGTGCGGCCACGTCTTGCGGCAACCGCCAGGCTACGTGGGGAACAAATGCCTGGCAATGGTGCCCCCGCCGGGTCCAGGTAAAAGGGGTAGGCCAAAGAAGTCCTGGCTTGACGTCGTGGAGGGTGATATGCGTGCTAATGGTCTCACTACCATGGACGCCCAAGATCGTGCGAAGTGGAGGAGGAAGAGCCGGAAGGCGGACCCTGAGCTCCGAGGTCATCTTGGCCACGGATGCAATCAGGAGAATACGTCTATATGCAGATGATGATGTCTAGAGCTGTTGAAACCTCTTATATACGAGTATAATGAGCACGAAGGTAGGACGTCTCACGCACACGTAGAGTTTACCAAACTCTTCTCTCCGCTGTGACATCGTGTAATAAAATTAATAGAGAGTTTGCCGCGTGCCTCCGAAACCACTCCCAGTTGCTCCGATATACGCTTGATGGTATGTTCTACTTGGGTCTTGAAACATTTCTACCATAAATGTTTAAGTTTTAGTTAGGGAAGCTGTTGTTCGTGCAATATTACATTTTAGGAGACATTATTATATAGGCTACTAGCGTATTGGTAAGATGTTATCTTAATGCCGTTTTAGATGTTGAAACACTATAAAATGGATAGGTTCTCCAGCGGTCAAACATTCATTCACGTGACAGGTTAATTAAATCATGTCTTCGTACCATTTCCAACAGAAAATGAATATACACATAGATTTTTACACCATCCCTTCACTTAGGTTGGTCAACAGTCTCTCGTTTGCTTTTGTACAGTCGAAGTCAAAAGTGCAGTAGCAATCCTACGCAACTATAGCGTCAACATTCTAGCGCTACTTGTGACGTTTTTCTTTTAAGACAATTTACACACACACATAAATTGTTCTTCCGTAGGAATATTATCGATAATTTCGTTGTCACTACGTAAGCAACCCGTGGCCGAGTGGTTAAAGCATGAGGTTTGTGGAAATGCAAAGGTTGATGGTTCAAATCCTGCGATCTTACAATAACACTTTTTGTGTTTCATTTATAAATTGATATCATGGTATTATTTGTTAAATATTAGCAAATATCAACATAAAATTTAAAAAGAATGCCAACTTCATACAAAATTACTTTATCAATATTTAAAATTATATTTTTGTCATAAATATAAAAAATCGTTATAAGCTGGAATCGAACCTGGAACCTCTTATCATTGTGAATCAATAGTATCTTGCTTAACCCACTTAGCTATCAGTTAATTTACTAAGTTGGTAAATTATTGTATTAGTATCTAATGACACATATTATTATGTAAACACAAAACCGGGCCGGCGGGCGCACGGCCGCACGCCACACCATTTTGAGCCTTGTTGGGCTAATGCACTTATAAACTCTGACTGTACATACATACTTACTACATGCATCCTCAACTGCTACTTGGAGCCAAGCCCGCTGATTTGGGGTGCTTCTGATCTGCCCCTCTAGATAAATGGCGATTCATCGGCCGGCGTTTTGTAGAATAGAATGCCAAATGTATGGGATTTGACGTAGGTATATGACAGGCGTCAACGAATGTCAAAAATGTCAAATCCTATACATTCGTCATTCTATTCCATGATACGCCATTCCATACCAGACCAATCCTGACTGTTTACCTATTAAAAATCGAATTAACCTTTAAATTATACAGCCTACAATTTTATACAAAACCACATCGAAATACTGGTCGGTACACATTCCAAAACGCCGATCGGCCAATAAACAATGGTAATCGCCGCTCAGCACCCTCACTGTGGCTATCAGCATCGGCAGGTATTAGCTGCTCAACGATCGTCCAAATGACATCGTTTGCACAAATCACCTAATTTCCCCTGACAAGTTATTGTAACTGAGAGACAATGCCCCAAAATCGCTAAATCAGGTTGAAGTCGATAAAAAGTTTCGATTGAGGTGTTGATGATGTCAATTATATATATTGATGGCATAGTGGACGTAGTCGCGTGTATTTTTTTTAGGAATAATAATGTTTCATTCACATTGAACTTCAGTAAATCACATTAACACCAATGAGTATAGAAACTTGTAATGAAGTCAAAAGTAGATGATCGCTTTTGGGCAAAGTATTTTTAATTTCATAGTGGCAATGCTGTGTAACTATTTCGAGAGCTGTATACAAATATATTTAAGTTTTGATTAGTAAGTATATAATTAATCATTTTCATAATTTTCGATGTTTTGGATGATGAAGTTTTGGATGCGAAAATGATTTGACTGTACAGTGCATTCGTCCCCGAATTATTGTTTTTTTTGTGAGCGGTAAATTGCTAAGATGCTGATGATTTAGTTGTAGTCTATAGGGGAAACTTATGAACCCTGTGTTTTAATCAGTTAATAAGATGAAAATGTTGATTCCAGAGTTCTAAGTAGAAGAAACCAACTCTTCAGTACGAAATGACAAACTTTGCAAAGCGCCAGCAAATAGGTATTTGTTGACTGAATTTGGAAGTTCGAACGATTTCTCAGTAAACAAGTTGAATGACTCGTTGATGGATCGGTTTGATTGGTGGCAAATATAATCTTGGTGCTTCTTTATTGGATGAACTCGGTGGCTCCGTGGTAAGCTGCGACCAGCCTCTTTCAAATACTTTTTTCTGGCCAACCAAGTTACCTGGAAACGCCCTGGATATTCGAAATTCTCTTATATAAACGTCTTAGGGCGGTCTCGTACTGAATTAATTTTTGATTTAAATCCACAGGAAAAATTAGCATACGATTGTCTCAAAATTTTATTCATAATGGTTCTTAAGACATTTTATCGACTTTGGTTTCGGGACTCCCCCCAACTAAAAAAGACATTGAATATAGTAGTAGTATATCAATGCCAGTCGATATGTTTAAAAAAAAAAGAAACAAAAATTGATTTTCAAATCAATTTTTACGTCATTTTCCATTTTATAATTTAAAATATCAATTTCCAAATTTTCTTCGTCAAATTGACTTTTACAAAGAACATACCTACCCGAGAAATAATGAAGTACTTAATATAATAATGTGACTTACAAGAGACAGTCGATTTCTTACATAATTGTATTTGAAGGCAGCTCTGAGTGCTGCTCCATAGGCACGTTAGAAACACGGACCTCCGCACGTTACACTGGGGTGTACAAGTACGTTAATTCCCAAAATAACTTGTCGACACAACCACTCCCTTTAAGTAGGGACACCAAGATTTCAGAACACTTTTTTGGGATAAAGTTTAGTTAGGTATACGAGATGTTTATGTTCTTGGATATACTGATTCAATTAGTATCATCATCAGTAATCACTTAATCAGTGTCCACAACAGCTAAAGGTAGATTGAGACCAAACGAACATAGATCTACATAGAGTTAGAACTAGAGCATTCTAAGAGCATTATTTCTTAAATTTTCAGCGTTTACTTATGAAAGAACAACGAACGAATGTTCTGTCACTGTTTACTCTAATAGAATTTGACGTAGACGGGCTGGAATGAGCATTCGCTCGTTTGGTGTAAATTAACTTTTATGTGTTTGTTGCGAACGCTTGTAAAATGGGTCATGCCCACAGTTTCTTAGGACACTATGGAGTCAAATTTGGGTACAGTATTTCTAGGTCTCGGTTCGTGCGGGGAACGTACTTTTTACCTTAAGATCCGTCTTGTTATTTAATTCATGATTTTATTATATTTCAGTTATTTTGCTTTCGGCCACGCAGATAGACTAGAAAAGGCAGACCCGGAATTCAGGGTGAAAGCTTCGAATGCGACCGGAAATAATGCAAGGACGATGATGAGTATTTCAGTATTTCAGTCACTTTCTACTATTTATAATATTACATGACAAAATTCCTTTATCTCTGGCATATAATATAGTAAGTGTTGTCACCCTAGCCGCGACTAAGTTTCAATTAAGCCTTCCCCTCTCATTCGGCGCTTGCCTAAGCTTCCGGTAGGCGCCTACAAATAGATTACAGGATTTATACCGCGATTGTGTAGCCTACAAGATAAATTTTGATAGAAGCTCTTTGTTTAGTATACTGAAGCTAACATTAAATTTAGATTATAAGTTCTTATTGAAATTTACGTATCCCTTTCTGTACGGAGAATTGTATGAATACAGTATTTATTATAATTAAACATAATCAACAGTCTTAAGTAAAATTTTGAGATATTTACAGGCATTTATACGATCATGGTATATGTAGTTAGATTAATGAAATTAGAAAAAACGAAAGGTGTTTGCCATGACCGTAGCGAGTATCTATTGTATTGTGGTTTGTTTACCCTAGTGAGAAAGACTTTATAGTATGTTGTAAAATGTAGATATGTGAGAAAAGTTACCATAAACTAAGTAAATGGTTGAATTACTATTAGAGGAACGGAAACAGAACAGTTCCTGCATGATCATGGTGCTTGCAACAGCTGCTTCGAAATATCGAATACTCAATACAAGACATGGTATATATCCTGATAGCTCTAATGGTTAAATGATTAGAAATTTGTAATGAAATGACAAATAAATAAGTGGTGGAAAAAAATTTATGCGAAATTGTCTTTGATTTGCATTAAAACAGTATCTATTTGACAGTGACAATAGTAGTTCAGATTTTAACCATTTCACGAAATCATTGGTTCATATAAAACAAATACATTACTCTATTATTTAGTTAAATATTGACAGCTCTCAAATTGATTGACATTACACCTCAATCACACTCGTCACTATTGCGTCATAGCCCCCTTACTCCCAATCCTAAGTGATTTAAAATCCCACCCTCCTCAAAACCCGGTTAGATGGGTAAACAAGTCCTTATAAGCCTAGTTTTATTAGAGCGTCTAGACGGGGTTCCATTATTGGATCCGGCTCAGAGGTATACCTCGAGGGTAGTATAATAACTTATTTAAAATATATATTTTGTTATTTTATTTTGTTTTCGTTAGCGATGAGTGGCTGGAGTAATATTTTTTATCTATAGGGACTGTTATATTATAATTGTAATAATATGGTCGTGTTTGTACATTGCAAATATTACAAAAAAAACTTAGATTAAGTTATATTAATGAGTGCCGCGATAGAAGCAAGAACAATTAAACGGATTTTATTGCGGTTTTGGTTAGAAAAATGATCTTGGTCAGATTTAAAACCGGAAATGTGACCAAAAGTCATGAAAACCGACAATCAAGAGGGCGGAGCCGTGGGCATCAACGGTAAACAAGTATTTATATTTTCCTACGAAATTACACGCAGTGCAGTAAGCTATATTCTATTAGGTATACTCGTATGTTACTTTCAAGTATGACAGGATCCACTAGATTAATAGTCGACCATAGTTAACCCTAGATTGCTGCTAGCTTCACTATGGTGGATCATGGCCGTAGATTCTAGTGAATTGAGCGTATTTAATATGTACGCGGAACTCTAAATTCCTAATATAATATTTCAACAACAATCCTGCCTCATATTTCAACTATTCTCAGACTACCCGGCATATAGTTACTTCCTAAACTCGCTCCATTATCGTGGTCCAGGATTCCCAGTTCCCGCTTAATACGATTTTGATATTGTGGTCGACGGGCATTGAATTAGTCTGAGCCTTTCACGGAGGCTTTACGGCGAGGGCGAGGTAACTACATTCGCCAGCATTGTCCACGGGAGATTTGAGTGGCAATCGGCTGAAAATATAAGGTTTCGTGCCTGCCCATTGTTGGATTATGATGGCAGGCTTTATTGAAAAGAGCTGTGTGCTGTGTTTGAAATTTTCTTGAAGAAAAATTGAGTGTAAAAATGTTTTCATAAGTAGTCGTGATTTTTTATAGCACACTAGCTGTTGCCCGCGGCTCCGCCCGCGTGGAATTCGGATTCCGGTCCAACTTTAATGTATGGAAATCTGCCCGATTTATTGACATTTATGCTCACTGCTCCGTTCCCTTTAGTAGTAGCGTGATGTTATATAGCCTATGTTACTCCCAGATAGTGTAGCTTTCTATAGGTGAAATAATTATTGAAATCGGTACAGTAGTTCCGGAGCCTATTCAATACAAACATATAAACATACAAAAATAGGTACAAATCTTTCCTCTTTATAATATTAGTGTAGATGTAGATGTAGATGTAGCAGATAAGTTTATGGCTCTTCTGATGCAAAGTGGTTACCATAAACAATGGATGTGTACAAAACCAGTGCTGCCGACCCTGTAGGATATTGTACAATCCGAACGTTTCGTATTTAAAATCTTATTGATCAACCAGTTCCTGGAGAATTTGACAGCCCTTGAGAAACTCATGAAATGGTTACGATCGCGATTATTTATTACGATTTTGATGAAATTTGGCACAGAGATAGATTAGACCTTGGAGACGGACATAGGCTATGTTTGGTCATGAAAGCCGACATCCACGCGGGTGGAGCCGTAGGAAACAGCTAGTTCGTAATAAATCAACTTTTGAAAATGGTCTGCTAAATTGCACCTTTGCGAAACCGATCAAATCGATTGACCAGTGTTGATATAATTTATGTGTTTTGAAACTCTGTAGTTACTTAATCATTTTTTAAATTAATTAATTCCTATACACGAGCTATCAGACTTCATTTTATTATAATTGCACTGATTGAAACAATTCGTAATAATCAAGCCACAAATAAATGCCTCAATACATAAATTGTAAAGTAAAAACAAACCCACAAAACTGAAAACAATTCGGCGAATAGCTTTCACCGGACGATTCAATAAAATATTAGCTTAATTTATTCCAAACCCTTTCTATCCGAAACCGAATTTGATATTATTACGTTAAAACATCAAAAGCTATGAAACAATTTAGTCACCTAAACAAAATAATATTTAGGGTTGGTTTAACCGTTAGCATTAATATCTATTTTATTTCTGTGTTGATCAATTGATTGAATTTTGTATTTCAGATTATTTATTGGCAATTGTGCCTTGTTATTTCATGCGCTGTATTCGATCATATTCAGTCATCCACATGCATGCTACAAACCTTTTTATCTTATTACTTGGTTCATCATGAGTCTTAGAATTCTTTATCAGCAAATGTATTTCCTTCTTTGAAATAGAATCTGATGATGCCGTCAATCTGAGGGCCAATATTGTAACATTTTTGATGTCTGTAATGATGACCCTCTTTCCTAAGTCTTCGCCTTCAGCTTACCATCAGGCGAAGTGAAGTCCTATTGACGTGTCTTATATAAAAAGGTAGGCATCAAGGTTATCTGCACGTCCGAGCAATCAAGAATCCATTCGAATGACATGCGTAGTATTTTTTCCATACTCCGTGCACGCGTTAGCGCGAGTGAAATTTGTCGCGCGAATCATGTGAACGCAATGACTCCAAGTAATTCATCTACATGCGTATGTACGCGTGTACATGAATGTACTATGATTTCGCGTGTAATTCCCCTCATCCAAACAAAGTCTTAGCAACAGCAGAGTCAGCACCATTGTCGATTAATATAAATTGCCTCGGGTCTCTTTAAAGTCACTTTATTCAGTAAAACAGGCCCTTAACGTAAACATTTCAAATCAATTGTAACATTCACGTTCAAGAAACGCCAATACTTATTTAATTAAAAACTTGTTCATTGTTTCTCCCCTAAATTGATAGGAAACTTGTTGTTTAATTACTAAACGTTTTAAATAACTCAAAGTCATCTAGCTGAATAAGTAAATACAGGAAATGAACATTCTTCTTAACTTCCGGGGTAAGAACAAAGTTGGACGTTATTTTCAAGTAAATTGAATTCAATATGCATTGACGTTATTATAAAAAGCACAAAATACTGCGTTATTATCATCATCAAAGTATATGAAAAAGTTACAATATTTATATACCTACCTCGGACTAAGATGGATTGGATGGCTGGCAACACTTGCCTTGTTTACATTGCTCCCGGATTTAAATTTCATAAATAATCATTATTAATGCTTATAAGACATAAAAAGTGATACATTCAGTTGCAGCACCAGTGATATTGAAGTGATAATGTTTGTGTCGGTTAATTACAAGAATAACTGAAGATTGTACGATTTTTAATCACATCAGTAAACAGTGGCTAAAATTATAATTGAGCATATTAAAGTGACTTAATGATCAGTAATTTGAAACAGTACACATGCCGCATCAAAATGCGCCCTGATAAGACTATTATTCTACTTTGGTGATAAAATATACAAATTAAATAACCGTTACGAAAAAGTTTTTGAAAATTGAACTTTGAACCCAACAACAGCTCCCCTGAGTTATAGAGGTGGTCGATAGCGGAACTACCTTTCTAGTACGGCTACTTGACACCAGAGGGCCAGTGTTACCATTACATAAACAAAAATCATATTATTTAGTTGTCTTTGTTGAAGTTAGTTAAGTATAAGTATACCCCCACTGCCATCTATTGGCTATTATAGGAAACCATGAACTTCCTTGAGAATATAACGTTTAGGCGTAAGCGCACTAGTTCAGAACCGAGTAGTCTTGATCATGATGAGACTGTTTCTGCAATGTCACCACTAGATGTCACCACTAGTAGTTTCCCTGAGATTTCGGATGATGAAGACACAGTAACAATAAAACAATTAAAATGCCGCATTGAGTCCCTCGAAGTCACTGTGAATAGGGCACACAATGAAATTGAAATTCTTGCATTAGAGAATACCACTCTTAAGCAAGAAATTAAAAATTTGAAAATTACAAAAGAAGCATTAAAAAAAGTCACACACACCCCTGTGAAGACCAAATCAGTCACGCCAAAAGCTAAACAGCTCCCTCACACACTTAACAAGTATGTACAGACAGAAAAACAAAAAAAAGCTGATAAGCCATTAGAATTTTGTGACAAAATATCTAACATACAAAACTTAGTAAAATCGACTCAAATGAACATAATTACGGATAAAATGCATTTTAAAAGGGACTCTTCTAATGGCTGTACACCTGTGAAAAATAAGATATGCATATTAAGCACAGACAATAAAAATAAAATTCGAGCAATTGCTGAAAAAACTGTGGGAAGATGGTCCGATATGTGTCACTATCTAAAACCATACTGTGGCATAAAACAAATGTTACATGGGATACATGAAAAGACAAAAGGATTCACTATGTTGGACTTCTGTATTATATTAATAGGAGAAGAAGATTTTCATGACACAAAAGACTTTTCAAACATTATCCTTGACATTGGACAAATACTTAATGACATAAATCATACAAATGTTGTGATATGCAGCCCCACCTATAAATATAAGTACAACACGCGCATATATAACTCAAGAGTACAACTTTTCAATAACCAACTAAGAGAAAAAATAAAATTGCATAAAAATGCGTACTTTTGTGACTCCAATAGAGAATTAAAATATGACTATAGACAATGTTTCGCAAATATTCAGGTGTAATAAACAATTATGGACTAAAAGTAGTATTTGACTCTATTGCAGAACTGACTAACAAGATACAGAAAAGTAAAAGGTCAATTTCGAATGCTGTGTGGCAAAGTATACCTGAAGTTAGAGATGATGAAACTCAGTTTTTTCTCGAATAAACATTTAATGATTTTACATCAAAACATAGCTGGTTTGATAAACAAAGCTGATGAATTGTCTATTCGTTTGGCCGACCTGTCTGAAAGGAAAAATATACAGTTGGATATATTGTGTATAACAGAACACTTCATTATGAATGGATATGAGAACTATTTGGACGTACCAAACTACTCATTAGCTACATGTTACAGTCGAAGTGATATTAGGCGGGGAGGGTCATGTATACTTGTTAAAAAGGAACACCATTTTAAAGAACTACCTGATGTAAAGGGTTTGTCAATTCCGGGTCCATTTGAATGTTGTGGTATAGAACTGGTTGGACATAGTACTGTTGTGGTATGTATTTATAGAGTACCATTGCAGCATAATTTAGAGATATTTTATTGTAAACTTGAAAAACTATTACAATTGTTAAACAAGAGGAATTATGAGCACATAATACTTGCAGGAGATTTTAACATTGATATTTTAAAGCTAGATAATAAGACTCGGGATTTCCAAAGTCTTTTATTAAATTATAACATGACATTAGCTATAAATGAACCGACTAGACCAATTAGTGGGACCTGCTTAGATAATTTTGCGCATAATTTTTCTGGGAAATGTGAGGCGGAAGTGTTGGAGTTTTCTTTGTCGGATCATACTGCGCAGATTATGCAATTTCCTTCTAAACGGATACCCTTAATCAAGGTATGGCGAAAACGTATTCGCTTCATTAGTGATGACAACATTAGAAAATTTACGAAATGTCTTAATGACTTTACTTTTCCTGACATGTATTTAGAATCTGACCCTAATATAGCATACGACTACTTTATTAATCACTTTACATATTTTTATGACCAATGTTTTCCCTTTAAAATGGTGACAAAAAAAATCTATAGTAAACCTAAATGGATATCACGCGGGCTAAGGAAGTGCAGTGTTAAGAAACGTGAGCTACTATGGCAGTTTAGGCGGAATCCCTGTGCTCGTACTAAAAATGAATACAGGAATTACGGAAAGGTATTTAAAAAAATTATTCGGCTTACAAAACGGTCGCAGAATAATTTTAAAATTAAAAACGCAGCTAATAAATCCAAATGCACATGGAATATAATAAATAAGTCAAGGCACAACATTCCTCGTGACTCTATAACCAAAATCAAAGTCGGTGGTGTCATTGTTACGGATCCTCTCGAAATTGCCAATGCGTTTAACAATTACTTTATTGATAAGATTAAACCCATCGTAGGTGCTGGTCATAACGTAACTTCTAAAATAGTAGGTACGCAAAAATCTATTTTTATACCTCCTAGCATTCCAAATGACATAGAAAAAATTATATATGGACTAAAAAATACAAATAGTGTAGGATATGATGACATTTGTACAAAAGTAATTAAAGCAGCTAATTTATATATAAGTGGACATTTGAGTTACATACTAAATTTATGCATTATTGAAGGAATATATCCTAATAAACTTAAAACCTCAGTTGTTAAGCCACTCTTCAAAAAAGAAAATAAAGAGCTAATGGAATTCTATAGGCCAATTACACTAGTACCTATCTTCTCGAAAATTTTCGAAAAATATATACATAGTAAAATTTATGCGTACTTAGAACATCACGAACTCTTATGTCAGGAGCAAAAAGGATTTAGATCCAATAGGAACACGAATTTGGCAATCTATGATTTCTATGAAAAGGTGATCGGTAATGTTGATAAAAGATCTCCGGTATGTGCCATCTTTTGCGATATGACGCAGGCGTTTGACTACGTAGACCACTCGATATTATTGAATAAAATGGAGTCATATGGAATCCGAGGTAACGCACTAGACTTGATAAAATCATACCTTTCGAGCAGAACTCAAGTTACAAGTATAACAAAAATAGATATTAAAAATAAAAATGAGGTTACATATAGATCCGAATCACGTGATATTACTTATGGCGTGCCTCAGGGAAGTGTATTGGGCCCTCTCTTATTTATTTTATATATAAATGACCTACCTAAATATACTAAACATCCAATGTCCCTATTTGCAGACGATAGCACAGTATCTATACAATGCCAAAACCAAAATCAGTACATGGATGATATTAATGACTGTTTGGGGTCAATTGTTGGCTGGATGAACAATAATAATTTAAAGATAAATATAACGAAAACTCAAGTAATGCATTTCAGTCAAAGACCAAAACCACATGACCTCATTGTAGCGTATAAGAATCAAACGGTTAGCGAGGTTAGCACAGCTAAATTTTTGGGTATTACTATTGACAAGCAACTTAATTGGAAGGCACATGTTGATGAAACTGTTAAAAGAGTTACCAGTTCTGCATACGCATTATATAAGCTGGCACCTATTGTTAATATTGACGCTCTGCTTACTGCGTACCATGGTCTGGCTGGGTCCTTGCTTCGTTATGGTGTTATTTTTTGGGGAAACTCAACTAACAATGACGTAGTTTTCAAAGCTCAAAAACGCTGTATCCGGGCTATGTTCGCTTTGCAGTCTTCAGACAGCTGTAGACAATACTTCGTAAAGTATAACATCCTAACACTTCCGTCGCTTTACATCCTTGAAGTGGCGTTATTTGTTCATGGTAGTCCTCACTTGTTCCCACTTAAGTCAGAATTTGTAAAGCGCAACAGACGTATGTTTCATAATAATGATAAGAAGTTGTGTTTACACACTTCAAAAACTACTATGATGTCAGACAGCTTGTTATGTATCGCGCCAAAGGTTTATAACAGAATACCAGATGGACTAAAAGAATGTAATATAAACATATTTAAAATAAAGTTAAAAAAGTTATTAAGCAAAAAATGTTACTATGATTTAAGTGAATTTCTAGAGGATACAACTCTGAATCAATTTGATTATGGCTAAAATTTGACATTGGAATAATTTAAACTTTTTTTGACATGATAATATGGACTATAGCTATGTTGACAAGAATTAAATTTGACATTATTAATTTTAAAATTTGACATTTATTGGACCACAGTGATATTATGATTGCTTTTATTTTTTGTTTGTATGCATGATTCTTCTAATAATTATATTATATCTACTGTATCACAAATTCATGGATTATTGACTGTATGAATATTTACATACCACACAAAAGTGGTAGAATGTATAAGGAAACATTATTTTTAATTATAAGACCACACTTGCTGTATGTACCTGCATTCTGTGAATAAATAAATGAATGAATATGAATATATGAATAAGAGAATAACATAGACGGAACGCACACAACTATCTTGTGAAGCCGCGTAAAGTAATACTAAAGTAATATAATTTTTGCTCGCACTCTTTTTGTACCTACATGTACGAGTGCAACCGAAATGGTACTTTAGTAAAAAAAAAAATACTTTAGTATTGCCTAGTACTATTATCTGTTCTGTGGTATTGCTTTAGGCGGCTCTCAAATTCAGAGGGTATAATCCCAGGGCCATATCTCTCGATCCGGCCCTCTTCCGGTGTGGGCACAACAGAGTCCCCAATTCGCCCCCGAGACCTAAATGGTACCTATGAAAAATAACTATTGTAACTATTTTATAAAAGTGTATAAGTCTTGGTTATAACTATATCAAATACAAACAATTTGGTAACTGCCTTTACGACCTACTGCTTGTACTGTAAAGTGGGTAATAGACGTACCTACGTACTTTAAGCACGCGGTTTTTAAGTTCGCCAACTTAGTCGGCGGTTTTAAAGTACGCGAACTTATGGTGACAGACGTGCGAGTAAGGTCGCCGAGCCATAAGTCTGCGTACTTACTCGCACGTCTGTCACCCACTTTACACTACAATTAACAGGATATTGTAGTACCTCTTTATAAAAAAACTACTCTTGTCATTGTGCCGCGAAGGCGCTAAATCGTGCGACTCCCAACACTATAAACGTCTGCCAAGTGATTGCCAATCGTGCCCACAAGCGTTTACAATGATATAAAAACTATAGATCAGAAATTAGGGAATTCGTTTGGGGATTAGAATTTTTGAATATTTGGTGGTCTAAGAAACTCTTACTTTCTTTTTATCTGACTGCGTCAGCGAGGGTAATGTGTTACACGCGTTTGTATGTACCTAGTATGTAGATATGTATGTAGTTTTCTTTGTTCCCCTCTATAGGCGTTATGGCTGGACAGATTTCAATGAATGAATGCGCTCTCAAATGATAGGTATTCATCTGCCGAGGGTTAACCGTATATGTCAACAAAAACTATAAGGTGGAGTTTGGTGCTAAAATGCATGCTGTCAATTTCTTTTTTCATTCGAATTTAACATCTCCAAGTACTATTTCCTTGCTTGCGGTACAATCTGTTCCTATCCATTCAGTCTACAGCCACGAGACACTCTTGTCTGCCGCGTAGCTCAGTTTGCTCGATCGAGCGCTATTCGCGATTACACCCGTCTTCCACGTAACAGAGACTCAGCGCAGGTGATCGAAAGAAACACCTTAATAAGCCTCGTTATGTTATTGGAACTAGCAGTTTCTGAGATAGGGGCACTGGGCGTACCTACATTTTGGTATGTTTGTTTGAGTAGTTAATAAAAACATATTCTAAAACTTTGAGATATTCTACGAAGTGCTCTTTAGACCCAATGGAAGTGTTTAGCAGTGAGACGTCTTTACTATCTAGAAGTCCTGAGTTCGAATCTTATTGAACTACCGACCCAGACCTAACACAAGTGAATATTAACTTCAGCTATTAATAGTAGATACCTAATACTAGGTATTCCCACTAATAAATATTTAGGGTTACTAATATTCTTTAAAAAAATTAAGCTTAGCTTAATTATTTTGTAATTACGGTTTTAGAATTCAAATACCATTGAACTAAGGTATTTTGATACCACTTAGGTGGCAGACAAGCACATGTCCCATTTGATACAAAGTAGTTACCGTGGCCTATGGTCGTATGCAACACCAGGGGCGTCATACTCGTGCTGCCGACCCTGAAGAAACCTTCTAATGCCTTTCTTGAAGAACTCCATATTGTGGTTGTTTGGGAAAATCATTGAAACCTGCGAAACCACAAGTTTCTGAAATAAGCCATTTTCGTGACCTATCGTAACATACTGTGACATAAAAATAAGCGTGACTGCCAAATTCAAACATGTTCGAAAAAAAAACTTACAAACCCATTCAGATGAACTAAGTTGAACATCATTCACTCGTTCCACAGATTCGAAATTCAAACGAAATATCATACGGATGGGCCGCACCGGTTAAATTAAGTGGAACTACAAGTTTATTCGAATTAGACGCACTTTGGATACCAACTGAGCCTCTGCACTTGAGTATTGAATACGATTTTGGGTTTCAAGGTATGATTCTGAATTCGACCGCATACGACAACTGCAAATACAGAGTGTACCGTGAAAATAAACTTGTGTATGATAATTTTGTTTATTGTTTTGTTTCGTTATGGCTTCTCAATGGTGACGTTTATCCAAATCGAAGTTTAACAAGTAATCCATGTGAAACAATTTTAATGTATATTTTGTAAACAAATGAGTGGATTGCGGGACTGATTTCCTTTTATTTTATGAACCATTTTTGAATGGTTGGATGACGTGTCGTCTCTCCGTGATAAAGAGGACCATTGAGAAACTGCAATTATATAATTAAAACAATAAACAAAATTATTTTATCCAAGTCTTTATCGCGGTACGCGTATCTGGCGTGCGTATGCAGTTATATGCCGTCGCCTTCGGAATCATACCTTTAGGAACAGTGTACACGTACAGTATGTTCTATTTATTTCAAAATTTGTTTGTTTGAATTGTAAATGTTATGGTTATATGTTTACAGTGCACTATTGGATATAAGTCCACCCAAAATTAATGAACTATTCATCAACATTCAACTGTCATCATAATCATTTCAGCGTTGTTAATCGCGGTCCAGAATTTTTCGTCCGTGGTCCGCTGTCCTACTTTTTCCGCTCTACTTCGCACGATCTTCGGCAACCCTGGTAATAAAACCATTGGTGTGCCCGTGTGCATGTCATCTTTTACGACGTCAAACCAGTATTTTTTAGACCACCGAGCCCAGTGGCAAAAGCGAGATTTGTAGTCTATACAGAAAGAAAGAAAGAAAAGTTTTTATTCTGTACACAAATCCTGTTAAGGTATGATTCCATAGCCGACCGCATACGAAAACTGCCGACGCACGCAGCACATACGCGTAATTCATTGCGGCTTCTCAATGGGGACCATTGTCCGTGTCGGAGTTTGACAAGTAATGGGTACGTTGTATCTGCTGCATGCGTCTGTCGTTGTCGTATGCGGTTGGCTTCGTACACAGCTGTGTTGATTTCCGGTGGAGTCGAATACAGCCACTCTATCTCTTCCCGTGAGTGTGGTAGAAGACAACTAAGGGCATCTGTTCTCCATGCGACAGTCAACAGCCCATAACGCTGAAATGATTGCTTGTTGGCAATAGGCTTGCCCCCTATTACGTGGGTCCGAAAATCATAGTTAGCGAAATTTGGGTGTAAATATTCTTCTGCCTACCCCTTCGGAGGTTCACAGGCGTGAATATTAGTACCGCACCAGCGATGGCTGCTCTCCTGTAGATGTTATCTGCTACCACGGACATGAAGGCGACAGCGGATACTAGAGGTCTTAATATAAACCTATGACACCACACAATCACAATAGAAAATTCATTTATGAACGTTCATTCATATTATAATCGTACATGTCTTTCCAGTCAAAAGAAAAACACTAAAACACAACGTTTTACTCGGCCACTTGTCTCCCCGCAGCGCTCCTAAAGGGAAAATCCCAACTTTATTCGCTAGTAACCGGTTCGGAAACCGATGCGGTTCATAAAGAGGACTATATCCAATTTGCTGAAGCCGACTCAACCGGCCGGACACCGCTCAACATTTAAATTAGTTAGGCATTTGAGTGCGGGATTCGTATCCACTGAAAAAAGAGATATTACCAGTTTTTGCTGAATGTAGGGTAGCCAGATAAAATGTAAAATATTAAAGGGTTCATTTTTATTCAGTTACGCAATGATTCTTGAATTTTGGTAAGTGAGCTACCAGCTCTTTACTATAATAACTTTGTGTTATGATAATGCAAAGAGAAAAACGTTCTTATTTTTATGTACTTACTGAATTTTTTAAGCCTATTTTCTATACTAGGTTCGAAGACTTGCGTGACAAAAATCAGTATACTTTTGCTTTTTAAAAAAGTGGTTTAAAGTTTTATAATGCGTGTATAAGGTTTTATGAGATAAGGGCACCCATTGTGTAGGTATACTGTTTATCAACTATTAAGTATCTGCAATAATGTTGGTGCACAATAATAAATATTATCTATCTCTAAAAGGATGGAAGCAAATGATAAACCCTGCTTACTCTGGGGGTAGAGAAGCAGGAGTGCATGTGTGCAGGGGAGACACCAGGGTTGGAAAATTCCTGATGTCTTTCCCAGAGCGTTAACCAGGAGAGACACAAGAGCAAAGACTTGTGAATAGAGGTGGCATGCCGTGAAGGGATTATTCGCTTATATCATTTGCCTAATATCTGTAAGAATCTCTGTCTTCGAAATTTCCTTTAGCTCTTGGCAAAGGGGATCAAATTAGCAACGTCATCATCATCATCATCATCAGCAACGTGTTTACAGTCTATGCAACTGGATACTAGCGTGCTTTGTAGGCACGGGGTTCAGGCTTCCTCTGTGGCGTAGCGGTAGTGAACGCGGCTGCTACGCAGGAGGCGCGGGTTCGATCCCCGCTCAGTGCCAATATTTGTATGCATGAATATAAATATTTGCATTGGTCTGGGTGTTTCTATGTATAATATGTATTTATTTACAAAAAAAAAAAAAGTATCTAATATCCGCATTCTAGATTCCATAACACAAGCTAATTAAGCTTACTATGGGTCTAGATAGCGTTGTGTATTATGTTGTAGAATATTTATTATTTATTATATAACATCAGTTCAATTATGACCTTTACAAGAAAGAAACAGATATGACTACGACTACGAGTATACCCCGTTCATTATGTTATTGTATTTTAGACAGCTCACACATGTTAGTGGTCAATACAACTTTGTTCTAGCGTCAACGCCTAAAACTACAAACAAAAATTAGCCACCAATACGTCATATTTCATTGACAAGATCGTGTCAGCAAGAAAGCAATTTTAGGGATGTAGTTTGTCGATCGACTGTGTTTACCAGCAACTGCATTTGTATTTAGTCTGTCACTGCATAAATTACAATTACATTTACAATTGTAACTCAAACTTACACCACTTGGCTAGATTACATTACCGCCTACCACCGACCCTAAGCTGTACAACGGCAACGTTTATTGAGAAACCAACAGGCGTGAACAGATGCAAATGACGCGACAATGCAATAATCTATCGTTACGAGTACCGCTGTAAAGTTTGGGTTCGCACTAGGATTGACGACAGCTGCGGGTTTTTACTCAGTTGCTGAAGGAGAAAAAGGATTTATTAAAAGCTTATGTACACACCTAAGCTTTTATCTAGTTTCCTGTGCTGGTGTTCATTTATAAATAAGACTCGCTCCGGCTCGTACCTGGTGCAAAGGTTGGCTATTGAGATCCAGCGCGGAAATGCGGCCAGTGTTCTGGGTTCCTTCGCACCAGATACGACCTGGGTCGGGTTATTAGGCTAACAAAGGTTTTGTTAGCTGATTGAAATTTTTATATTTGTATTTGACATTGTATTAATTTGAGTTAAATAATTTTAAATAATTAATAATTAAAAAATACAGAATTCTATACAGCGCTCTAGACCCAAAATAAGTATAGCATAACTAGCTAGTGTTATGAAATCTAGAATTTGGATACTTAGATAGTTTTTTATATAATTGAATATTAATAAGATTAATATGTAATTACTATATTGCTGGTATTATTTAAAAATACATCAATAATGCTCTTTTTCTTTCTAAATCATGATATTATGTGTAAGGACAGAAGCCAATAGCTGTTGCTTTGCCCTACTCCAGAGACACAAAAATCAATATGTTATGTTTATACAACTTTAAATCAGAACTATTTAATGATTTATCTGATTCGAGTCTGTCCAATAAACAACCGTCGCGTTTTATGAACCCAGTGCGTAACAAAATGATTCATTCCTAATTAGATAGAACGCATATTTGCATATAGATTGCATTGGGTCGATACCCACACCAGGGGAATCTCTTCTGGAGGCTAATATTACCTCTTTGATTAACCCTGGTGCATTCTTTCTGCTTTGTGTTTTGGGGTCCTCGATTAAGAGGGAAATGCCTCTCCGCTTTATAATGCCTCACTTCATAGAGTATGGGACGATCCTTTTGGAAATGGGCAGGTTTTTAGTCTCATAATTATCTAAAAAGGAACAAAAAATCCTTAAAGTCTGTCTTTCTGTCCGTACTGTTTACTCAGTCAGTATAAAATTGAAATTATTATCAAATGCAGGTTTGCAATACGTTGAAGTTGCGACAAAGATAAGGTTTCAAGTGCCAATACATAATATCTGTGTTTTGGATATCAAATGATTGCCAACGTACGGAACATTCGGTAAACGTGGCTCATTTTTAAGCTACTTTCCCCAACAAACAGATTGAACTAAGATTCGGCATGGATACAATAACAAAATTTTCGTTCCATGAACTCAAACGCGACATAGGCTACCTTGTATTCCAGAAAAAGTACTTTCTCGTGTGTATATTTATTTTTTCTGCATTCTAGAACCGACATTATAAGCTACACTAGCTTCATTATAAGTTAATATATAAGGGGTGACCCCAAAAAAATGTCAGCTACAAAATTTTAGTTTTGAAAAACTTACACCAAACCCCAAACTTTTATGTTACTTTCAACTTTTATAATCTCATCAAAAGATACACCTCCAATAGAAAAGATATAACAAACTTACAGACTATCTCCCTCTTTAACCAACTCCATCTTAGAATTCTCAAGATTATTTTAATGAAAACCATTTCAAATAGTATCGGAAACTTTGACCAAATTAAAAAAGTTCGCCCTTTGATTAGTCCTATTCATTATTAAGCTAAAGCGAACTAATCTGAAAAAAATCTCGTTACTGAGTCGGGAGTTAACGAAAGTTGCCGAAGTTGGCCGAAGTTGCGCCCCTTTGATAGGCCACAACTATTGGTAACGGATAAGTTTTGCTATAGGAAGGATGTGTGGTCCAAGTAAAAAACTATTAGATATTTTTTTGAACAAAGTAAAGAATATATTTTTGTTGAAGAGTGTCGAAGTTCACAGGTAATTCCCAGGCCTGTGTGCTCCACCGTCGATAACACGTGAACGAGTCAAACGGGAGCGGAATGATATAAAAAAATAAAAAACCTGACAGCTGTTGAAAATATTGTAACAAGTTTAATAGCAGGCAAGATATTTGCCAATCATAAACTGAAAGAAAATTAATGTGTACCACCTGCTATCGAACTTATTTCGATTTTTTGACATCAGTCGAGTTTTTTATTTTTTAGTAACTTATTTTTTGTGTAGTAGCTCATGTCAGGTCAGAAGTTATGTCCTGATTCGCGATCTTGCGTGTACATAGTTTTTATTATTTTCGTATGCTTCATAAAAGTTTAGTTAAGTGATTTGTTAACTTAGGTCTAAAATACAAAGAATATTGTGAAACCGCTTCTTGACTGTGTCATTGCACGACCGATATAGTATAGCGTTATGTCTAACATATATTATATGAGAAATACGCTTTTCCACGAAGTTTGCACCACACGCCTATAAAGAGATCAAAGCAAGCCGTTCACGACATCATTAAATGACTGCCATATGACTATCGAATCATATTTTGCAGCTATTTCCACCTCTATCTCAATAGTTTTAAAACTCATATTTGCACGACTCTTCGTCTAATATATCTTTGTGGAAATACATACGTGATTTTCTATAAGCACTGGTAAGTAAAATGATTATATAATTGAAACTGTATACAGAATTATGACCTTTACGTGTACGTGATTAAGATGTTATTGGTATACGTTCACCGACATTAATTACTGCTTAATACGGAGTATTCGGCTTTGATGTTATAACAAAGAAAGGTTTGGTGTGTAGATGTTTGTTCATCAATTAGTAATAATTAAACTATCGGAGGAACGTACATAGTTTATATCTATAATACTGATATTATTGAGTATTTATTTCAAAGATGTCTATTTTATACGTGTACGATAGAATAGCGTTAGTTCCGGTCGCCTCTGAAGTTTTCCTCGGAGTTCGGGGTTTGCTTTTTTCAGTCTAACTGCGGATTTGGCTGTACTTCGTTATTTTTCGTGAAGCTACTACCATCTGACCTGACAAGCATTGCAGAACCAGTTGTTGAAATTTTTAGGGTTCCAACTACTCGTAATGACTGCCATAGATGTTCGAATGGAAGCCGGGACCGACGGAAATGTAGGTGATTGTATCCCTTCGAGGATTTGCAGGCGTGAGGATGTATGTTAGTACCTGTTATCGAAACTTTTTACGGTTTGTAACACTCACTTTTAGGTCCTAATCCACTGAAAAGTTGAGTTCCTCGTAGGTTAGGCCTTAATTAATTGGCCTTAATGGCCTTAATTTGGTCAAATCTTGCAACTTACTTATTAGGTTACTATAGTACGCGCCAGTTAGTGTGGCAATACGAGTCATTTACATTCCCCCATACAGTGGTGTAGGTATACGAAATTTCAATGTTAAAAGATAATGTAATAATTCTTAATGCTTAATATTTTTGATTTACCTTTCTTGTTACTTCGTATTCGTAAGACTTTGTTCCACTCGTATTGCCACACTAACTGGCGCGTACTATATTAGAACTATCGGGATATTTACCATGTATTGTTTCGAGTATCCGGAATATCGTAATGTGTACCTTAATGTGAACGACCATGAAAGTTTAAATACTTACTTATGAGGTATTTGACCTCGTAAGTTAGTTAAAAGATTTGCCAAATACCAACAAAGTAAGTACAATAAAAGCTTGTAATAAACGTAGATGAACTAACATCGTGTACTCCGACCTCATCACAACTTAACTGTATCACGAATTTTCGTCGAGCTCTTTTAATGACGTTACTAACGAGTCGTCTCTATTCCCGTCACGTTCCCGTCACGCAGAGTAAACAGCTTGTTCTTGGACATGAACGAAATTACGTTATTAATAACATGATGGGGAAAGTTTTTTATTTGGTTCCTTGACAAAATTTGAGTGAAATAGCTTATCAAAACATTTTCAGTGGAAACAAAATATTATTTCTATAATATTATATAGCTACATACTGTACAGTCGACAAAGAAGATACATTATGATAGTTGCACCTTTACATATAATGATACAACTTTATAAGAAAACTAATGCATCCGCCCGCCTGCACCTCGGTTAACGCGACCTTTGCTCATATATCTTCGGTTCTTCTCAAGCGTTTGCGATCAAACAAAGGTGAGATTTTAAGTCTGACCAAGCCTTTCTAACGAAAAAGAAACCGCATCAAAATCCGTTCGGTAGTTTTTGCATCCATCGCGGACAAAGAGACAAACAGTCAGGACATTAAAAAAAATATTTTCGTGTTCAGTATCCTCAACATAACAACCCAAATGTTTTTTTTTTAATATCTCCAATTTACAGACACGACCACTTTACAAATTATATAAGAAAAAATGCAAACGTATCTCATGTGTCGACGGAGCGAAACCGGAGCGGGTAGGCTAGTTTTACATGAAATTAATATCTATGTTTACCTAAAATCCTTACTAATTTCACACGTCTGAACAAGCAAAACTATTTTAACTAGAGGCAAATCTTTGAAACAAACATGGCGACCAATTAAGTCACCACAAAGATAAACCCCAATTGTGTGGGATTGGCAAACTGAACTCAACTAGTCTGTTCATGACGCTAGTGATGTAACACGCGAGAAATGACACGTCCCGGTATAGTCCCGGCATTGACAGCTTTGAAATTACGTATCAACGGCGGGGATTGTTTCAATTGTGGTACCGTGTTGTTCAATCGATTGGCGTTGAATTTAGAGATTTTGAATTTATCAACAACTCTTCTTAAATTAATTGGCTTTAACTGACGATGTTTAAACATAATATTAGACATAAATATCAATTCTTATGATAAATGGATGTTATAGGTAATATTATACAAATACATTGCTGATCGTATGTAATCAAATTCATATTTTTTGTGTACTTTACGTCTGGATGGCAATATGTTAGATTGACAGTCTCGAGCTGATCTGATAATAGAACCAAAAAGTGGAGTATAAAACTCTTAATCAACTACTAAACTAGAAGAAAAGAAATAATAAAATAATAAAAGCACTAATGGAAGGCAGTCCTCTCCAAGATCTTAGTAACCCATCCTGACATCAAAAGTAAGCTGGTTCACTTGCTGAAGCTCTGGCACAGGCTTTTGTATCTGGGTGGGGAGGCCAGACATTAGTCGTACCATAAGGAGTAGGAAAGTGGAGTCATACCTACCTCCAAAGTGAACAGATCGGTGCTTTGGCTGAGCAATAAGCCAGTACCTACCAGTAAAATAAAATAAAAACATAACATAATCGGATATCCCGGTACGCATCCCGCACCTAACATCACTAGCTAGACCTACTTAACGATTTGCCTGATTCTGTGTTTGTTTAGGACTTCATTTAATTGATAGGTACCTACCCGTGATTGGGTGATTTGGGTGCGAAGGTCCAACTACCTGTTCATATTATGTATACCCTTGTTCTGTTCGTCGTATTGGTAGGTACTTATTCGTACGATAGTTATAGGAGAGTGTAGCTATCAGAAACAAAATTCAGTACTATTTTTAAACCACACCTTGTATACCTACGGACAATATATTGTCAGAAGAAATTTGTGCGAACCATGGCCCCTGTGAATCTTTCCCAACAGGAATATATGGCTAGTAATCCTATTGGGGAAGATTCACATTGGCTATTTACAGCAGTCGCAAGTTGCAGTCAAAATATTACTAAAGAAAGCATTCGTTAACATTTTACACCGACTTCAAAACGGTGGAGGTTCTTAACTTGATTGACAATTTTTTTTTTGTAACACTATGTCTTAGAATAAATGAAAAATATCATAAAAGTAATATAACTTTTATAATTAATAATGATTCTAAGAAATAAAGATTCCAAAATTAATAATGCTATAAATTCGTAAATCGAATACACTTGATCAAAACATGAAAGTCGGTTTATGAATATGATAGCAACTTTCAATGAAAGGTTAGACAAAGCAATCGAATTCAAAATTGAAAACTAATGATATCGGCCTTTAGACAAAATAGAAAGACAATAATAATAGAATCTATATAGAAATATAATAAAGGATCCATTTGAAATTAGTCGATACAGAGAATAATAAAAACTGAAGTGTCGTTTTTAAAGTTAAAAACAGCTTTTATCCACTATCTGTTCAGTTTTCTTTTAATGTGTGGAATATTTAAACTACTTATACCAAAAATTATTCATACTTTATATCTATAGCATGTTTCAAAAAGTGTTTAACAATAATAGGCTTGCGCCTATATGAATGCTAATACACCTCTGCCTAACCCTACGGGGATAAAGCCATGAATATAATATGCATGCACATGCCATGCATGCAGCCATGAACGTAATATTGACTGAAAATTGTGGAAATATGTTATTTCCACAATTTTCAGTTAAAAATTTTGCTCTCAACATTTTCAATAAATCCGAAACATCTCAATAGACAGGGCGCTCCGTGACGTAGCACCCCTGTTTAGGGGTCCGCTAATATCGCCCGTGGCTAATTGAATGTCGATGACGTGGGCCGTGATGAGGCGTGACGTGTTAAAAGGGTTCCGTACTTTAAAATATTTTTTGTTTTTGTTAGAACGCTTTTGAATTACTTGGCTGTGTTGGTTTGGCTTTTAGCTGGGCAAGGGATTTAAGTTGAAAATGCTACGTAGATGGCTTAAGGCGACAAACCCAAGAAGCAAGGATACAGGAAATTGCCCTACATTTACACAGTAAATACTTCTTGAATTTAGGGCAATTTTTCCTGAATGCTTGCTGCTTTGAGGCACAAATTTAACACAACCAATTTATATTATTACTAGCTGTTGCCCACGGCTCAGCCCGCGTGGATGTCGGTTATCGCGACCAAACTTAGCCTATGCCCATTTTCGAGGTCTAATCTATCCCTATACCAAATTTCATCAAGATTGGTTCAGTGGTTGAGCTGTGAAAGCGTAATTGACAGACAGACACAATTTATTTCGCATTTATAATATTAATATGGATGATTTGGACACTAAAGGTATAATTCCGAAGGTAACCGCATACGACAACTGCAGATACGCGTAATAAATTGCAGCTTCTCAATGGTACCCTTTATCCGTATCGGAGTTTAGCTAGTAATGGGTACGTTGCATCTGCTGCATGCGTCAGCAGTTGACGTATGCGGTCGGCTTCGAAATCATACCTTGATGCGGCTGTGCGGTCTGCTTATTATTTTACATTGCCATTGTATAGATAAGTCATTGTTTTTTTTTATTCCTGTACACCCTGACTTTAACCTCTCTGATAGATTACAAAAATTAAATTATACTTATCCAAATAATGTAAGAGCGATTATAACGAATTATTGAGTAGGTAAGCAACCGAATAAATAAAAATTAATTATTAAAGTAATACACATGCGAGTAATATATTTTCTGTTGTGCTCCCTGGGGGACAGAGAACTGTCTTACAAACGACTTAATAAAGATTGAATACGGTGAGGGATATCGCCAAAATATTTATATGTAGATAATAAGAATGAATTATACATGATCTTTGATGAGCCTTTATATCCCCGAAGGGGTAGGCAAAGGGTGTCATACTCACAATTTCGTTAATTATACATGTTTTCTAGATACGTCAATATAACTTTACCCCGCCATATGGTCTATTATCAACTTAATGTATATTATCAAAAAAAAATGTTTTTCCGAAGTTGTACGTTGGTACGAAGTTGTAAGTGGAGGCACCATTGTAGAGGTTAGCAATAAAATCAATATATTATATAAATGGTGGGCCTCAGTTTGACTGCCTTAATAGATGCATTTTCAAACTTCAAAGAAATCGATAAAATTGTCATCAAGCTATATAGCGTGACCAAGGGAGTCGTTTTTATATTTTATACTTAAAATGTTACCGTAACTTTTTTCGCTTGGAAATTCCCACAGATGAGGAATACAGCTGGTCGGTGGGGTGGTTATGTCAGACTCGAACCGATTAAAACTGTCTCGTGTCTCAAATGCTGAGGTGTAAGGTGGCCGCGTAGCCGTCCCGGCCTTATGTTACCGTACAGTCAGCATCAGATCGACCAAAGTACTCAAAATGCTCTTAATACTTACTAATGATGTTAATACCAAACTGTTTTATTAATTTAAATTGTGTTGTCGTCCGAATTAAAGGTGTGTACCAAATATCAGAACAATTAATCAACATGAAGGGGAGAATGCCAAAGTATTAAGATTATTTTGAGTGCCTACTTTGCTAGTTAAGATCGATCTCATGCGGACTGTACCTATGAAATTATAATTTGAGTGTGATAACCTATTACAATGTTGCAATTACTCCAAAAGTATACCCTACGGAACCCACACGCTATAAAATATTCACCCGCACATTATCCCATATTTTTTCACCGTCTCATGGTTAACGCGATTATGCACGCTGTGCCCATATGTCTCCAAGCTGGGGTGTCCTGCGAACCCCATCGTATTGTGGTTATCGTAGTGTTTCCAATGCATTGAGCAATTTCAATGGCTTTTCATACTACGCTTTGATATGATGATTGCCTGTTTTAATGAGAGGAAAACATTTTATGGAATTATTCCTTTACTTTTTGATCACCAATAATAAAATTATACTTGTATTATTTTGGCAATAGGTTGTAATACTAAACGATCTTTCTGTCGTAGCTGCCTTCGATTGCTATGTCATAGGTCATGCGTGTGATCCTCGTTTAATGTAATTCATAGAGGGAACGCTAGTGGCGTTGTGGGCCTTATTGTGCAGCAAAAATCCACAAAAGTGTTGCGCAACATTGTTATGCAATGTTGCACAATAAAGACGCGTAACAATCTGGAACAATGTTATCTCACCACTTATGACATTCATCGAACAAACACGCATCATGTTGCGCGTCAGCTATACAGGGTGGAAGATTTTAACCTTACCTGGAGGGAAAGTACTTTAAATACTGGAGATAGAGAATTTCACCCAAAGGAAACATTCCTTTGTTTTTAAAAAGAAACAGAACTGCATTCATAGATTTTTGAAAATTAGTTTGCCTCGCCCGGTAATCGAACCGACTAAAATCCGAAAAAATAGCATCCTGTATTTTTATAGTATTAATCGATAGTGTCAATCATAAGAATCAAATCTCTCTAACAAACATGGTTAATTAAATAAGAGGAAGTCCATAAAATCTTAACTTATAAATTTAATTTCAACAGACAGCACTTCTATTCAAGGAGCCATCAGACACCATTTATAATGAACAATAAAGTTATCTTTGACGCCATTTATTTTTTTAAATTAGTTCTAAATGACTGAACTTTAATTCCGGTTTAGAATGTAATGTTATTGGGTAACTTCGTCTGGGTCAATTGGCGTCGGTAGCTTAGTGGTTAAGGAGTCGGCCTTGCGATCTAGAGGTCCCAGGTTCGAATCCTGGCCATTACACTCCTAACACAAGCAACTTAGCTTAGCTGAAGGGGTTAACGGTAATTTGAATAATTTCGGTATTATTCTTTTCAAAAAAAAAAAAAAAACTACATGAGGTACAAGTAATTTGGGGTACTTGGTCGAGAACCTCCGCATGGTACACCCCACAACATCCTGGGCAACGGAGATGGCGATAGAATTGTCTTACTGGCTTGCCTTTTTTGAATTAACCTGAGATGGCGTGCGGTTTTAGTCGGTTCGAGTCCGACATAAATAGCATTGCTGGCCTGCTGGATACCCCAGCATGAAAAACAGGGACAAGTAGTTTGAATATGGAATTTCATTATCAATAAGATGATATCTGATGGACCCTTGACTTAAAGTTCTTTATTGTGTTGAATTTTATTTAAAAACTAGCTTTTCGCCCGCAGCTCCGCCTGCGTGGATTTCGGCTACCGCCACATTAGTATTTGTTCTAAACTGACGGACTTGTTGTTATAAACTTTCAACGCCTATTTCACCCTCTCAGTAGTGAATTTTTCAAAATGTAAACTGTAAGAAACATTGGCCCTGTCATACAAAAAAGTGGTAGGTTTTAAGAACATTATATCAGAATAAAAATATTGTTAGCATCTTTTTATTAATAATAGTAAATGGCAAGAAAAATACTGGTAAGAAAAAATTTACAATAATTGCTAAATATTATACAATGTCATTTAAATTAATCATTTAGCCTATAGCATACCACTGTTGGACTTAGGCATCAACCAATATCCTACATTTATCAGTCTGCTTTACTATATCCCCACTGTCAGTTCCAAGTTCCGGCCCCGTGTGTCATATCATAACAGGGAAGTAGAAACTTCGACGAATTTATCCAATGTAGCCCACCCAATTCGATCCTTTGGTGACCCCAGGTACACTTAATCTTGAACAGCTACGAAAGTCGACCTTTCGATGGGTATCTCCCTCGTCTCATTTCACGATATGAGCTTTTGGGCTTCATCTTCTGATCTTGGAGCTGGACACAGCTGGAGGACATTGTGGCGGCATCATAAGCATCTCAGTGCTCATCATTTTCGTATAGACACATTTTCCTGATTGTGTCCGTGGCCAAGATGACCTCGGAGCTCAGGGTCCGCCTTCTGGCTCTTCGTCCTCCGCTTCGCACGATCTTGGGCGTCCATGGTAGTGAGACCATTTGCATGATCCATTTGCATCGTCGAGCTTGCTCGCGAGACAATTCATGACAACTCTCAAGAACAACATGTAGATATTATGGCTCAGAAGTGATGAGTCTGTAATTCTTCTGGCCTTTTCGGAGAACAGTACCACCGCACTCCAGGTCTATGTTCTGTGTTCTGTTTGGTGTTGCATACGTCCATAGGCCACGGTGACCGCTTCCCATCAGGTGGGTCGTGTGCTTGTCTGGCAACTAAGTGGTATAACGCCTATTTCATCCTCTCAGTAACTGAGTTTTTCAAAATAATAAATGTAAAATGTAAGAAGCATCGAAAGCCTCTGTGGCGTAGCGGTAGTGAACGCGGTCGCTACACAGTAGGCGCCGGTTCGATCCCCGCTCACTGCAAATATTTGTATGCATGAATATGTGTATTTGCACTGGTCTGGTCTTGCCTCGGAGAGCACGTTAATCCGTTGGAGCACTAAAAAGTTCAACAACAACGGTGTAGCTGCAATGCTTTGATATCGCCTAATGTCACCATTGGGTTGCGGAGGTCAGAATATGGCAGTCGCTTCACGAAAATATCGAGGTTTAGCCAAATCCGCATTTAAGACTGGTAAAGCGGACCCCAGATTCCGAGATATAAGCTTCGGATGCGACTGAGAATTAACGCTGAAACAGAAGAAATAAGAAACATCGGCCCTGTCATACAGACACAGTAGACTGTAAGACATTGGTATCTTTACATGAATAGTAAATGGCAAGAAAAGACTGGCAGGAAAAAATTTGAATACGTAAAATTATACTATTTCGTTCATATCAATCAATCAATTAGCCTATTGCAGTCCACTGTTGTCCAATGTGTGAAACAGCACCCAATCCTCCACCCAATTTCTCTGGTTGTATGTCCCCATTGTCGGTTTTCACGTTACGGCCCCGTAAGTCATAATATGGAGTAAACTCGGCGAACTCAACCCAATTGGATCCTTATGGTGATCTAAGGTAGACCTATTCTTGAACAACCTCGGGTGTCGACCTTGCGGTGGGTATCTCCGTTGTTTCATTCCACTTTGTAGGCTTTTAAGGCTTCGTCTTATGAGCTTGGAGCTGGACGGACATTATGGCGGTATCATGTAGGCATCTCAGCACTGATACGTCATATCAGCACGATACCTTAGTAGAAAATCTAGAAATACCCAGGTCTCGATGAAGGGTTTCTTGTAATCTACAAAAACCGTACACAGCGGCTGATTGTACTCTCAGGTCCTTTGTATGATCTGCTGGACAATGTTGGCTACAATACTATAACCCTTTCAAAATCCGGTTTGCCCCCGTTGGTTGGAACTCATCGAGCTTACTCGTGAGACAATTCATGAACCAGCGTCCCTTGTGTTGTCATTTATATTGTATCAGCGTCAATAGGTTTAAATTCACATACCTTGCTGTTTCAGGGCCTGTAAGTGAGTATTCAACTGGATGATAACGTGTTGTAGCATTGCTTTTAGGCCGTGGAACTTACTGAAGATTCTATTTCTTTTAGATTGTTTTTCTATTTCTAATCAATTAAATAAAGAAACTGCAATTCCTTTGAATATCTATGTGTGCAATTCATACATAATATTTTTCACGTTCTTGCTTATTATATGTGACAGAGAGTGACGTTTTAAGAATATTATCATTTGACAGATCAAAATGTGACACCATCACTTTAGTTCCGTTGTCATGGTAACAATTTTGCTAGCGATATTAGCGCCATAATATTTCGTATTTTCTTTAATATTACATTATTTCGTGAATTTGCCACATTTTAATTGTGATAATTGCTATTCGGCGACAAAGCCAAATTAAAAAAACCAAAGATCATAAAAATCTGTTCAGCCGTTCTTGAGTTATAAGAAAGTACGTTTTTGGCACTTTTTAGGCACTTAGGGACCGAATTTCGAAAAATCGTTTCTTAGTACATCTCCACGCATCAAAACATACATTCTCTATAAATTTCAAGTCTCTAGGACCAGCGGTTTAGGCTGTGCGTTGTCTCTAAGTCAATCAGTCAGTCAGGACTAAGAGTTTTATATATAAGATTAAGATTTCAGGAATTTCCTTTCATTTAATTAACCATGTTATTTAGACAGATTTGATCCTTATGATTTACACTATTGATTGATGTCATAAAAATACAGGATGTATTTATTTCGGATTTTAGTCAGTTCGATTACCGGGTGTGGCAAGCGAATTTTCAAAAATCTATGAATGCAGTTTAGTTTCTTTTAAAAAATAAAGGAATGTTTCCTTTGAGCGAAATTTGCTATCTCCTGTATTTAAAGTACTTTCCCTCCAGGTAAGGTTAAAATATTCCACCCTGTATAGCAACGTTGCCGAGCTTCTTGAGACTTTAACTTTATACCTACTAATGACAAGTCACAAAAAAATTACAATATTATTTACGCAGTTCTTCTAAAGCTAAATGTAATAAACACACAATTCGCATCAGTAATTCTTTGTACGCAGAAAGCCTCTTACCAGACAGACTCTATTGTCAAGCAGAAACATATAAAAATTGTAAAAAAAAGATTTATAAAAGAAAATTCAGGTGGTAAAGGAAGACAAACAGACATTCATTTCCGGCGCCACCTGGCGGCGGGCGCCGTCAACTACACAAAGTACGCCACTTCCGGTTAATCTGGTGGGAAGCGATTCACTATGAGAGATTTTCTTTATTTTTTGTTCAAAACCCTGTTTCTTTTTTTTTCAGTTTGAATTCGGAGATGTTTGGGACTTTGAGGGAGGATTTCAATTGGACCCTTACACTTCTGTTTATAGCTGTATTTGTAAATTGAAAGCGTTGTTTACGCGAATGTACAAACCTTTTTTTCGAGTGTTCGGGTGTGTTTGGGTCGGGTGCAGTGGCCTGCTATGTATTTTATATTAGGCGTTTCGCTTTACAGGAGTTAATTCGAGAGAAGAAAATGCAGGTACGCTGATTTTATACAAAGGTTTACTGTTTAAACCACAGAGTAAGCTCAAATATGTTTGGGTCTACTAATTGACAGAATTCCCAACTATTTAAATTATCGAGGACAAGGCACAGACAGAGACTTTGCTCTCAATATTGGTAGGTCATATGGCAGACGCTTTCATAAGACCAGTATAAGCCAATAATAAAGGAGGAGAAGGAGTAACGAGCCCTGGGATTCGAGATAACAGCCATTTTTTATACCACTTAGGTGGCAGATAAGCACACCTCCAATGATGGCTTGAATCGGCCTTGGATGCAATCGGGAATGAACGTCTTTGAAGAAACAATTTTGGATTGAACCTGTTAAGTCCATTAAACTCCAGGTAAATCCCCTTTCAAATTACGTCTGACGATATTCCACAAAGGACTCTGTACGCTCTGAGCTGAAGAGCGCAATGACGTCATAACTCAACGCATATTGGTTGTTAAGTACACCTGCAGACGATATTGCCACTCCAGGTCTGAGTATAATCAAGCTTATGACAAAAAATAATATGCCTTGTTTGTTAGACGGTTTTATATTAAATATTTTGTAATAACTTGGGGTTTGTTGATGAAAAGTGTAGATTTTAGAAAATATTTTTGAGAATTTTCTTGTTTTATTATTTTTTATGTTACTAGCTAGAATGGCAGTCTGCTAAAATTCTGCTATAAAGGCACTTCAATTATTTATAATCCCGTTTGGTTCTCAGCAAAACAAAATATGTGATGCAACTTATCTCTTGCCGTGGGTAATAATAAAGCTGACTAAAGCCAAGCGTTCACCTTTCGGCATTGTACGCAACGGATGGTACCCAATATTACTGATTAAATTCAGAACATTGTCCTGAATCTCGATTAATCTGAGGACAGATTTTATAAATAATCTGTCAAATTCGTCAATCTGTCTATACATTTTTTCCGTGGATAAATAGAGATTCAGGACTGACTGACGTTCCAGAATACGGACCTTAGAGATAAGGTTCCTTCGTCACTAAAATAATGAAAATATCCAGTTGATAACAATGGACGTAATAGTTGTACGCACTATATTTACCCATCTATCTTTTTTTTTCATCCGACAGTAAACATAAAGCCCATGACAAAGTACCCGCTAGACGGCAATAGGCTCGCCCCCTATTACGTGGGACCGAATATCATAGTTGGCGAAATGTGGATGTTAATACACCTCTGCCTACACCTTCGGGGATTTACAGACGTGAGCATATGTATGTATATAATTATACTTTTTTTTTCGGAATGCATATTCATAGTTCACTGCTCCACATGTCATCAACCCGTCACTAAACAGTATTACATATCTACATATAATCACGCCTTTATCCCCAGAGGGTTAGGCAGAAGTGAATTAACACCCACATTCTACCAGTCGTTGTATTAGGTCCCACGTAATAGGGGGTGAGCCTATTGCCGTATTCCGGGCACTATTGTTGACTCGAGCCATGCATCTGAGGCTGAGTCTGGAGTATAGGATGTATTACAACATCTTAATATTACGGAAACACCCTTACAAATTTCTTACACGCCAGTTGATACAATTGTTTACGGTAGATATAAGAACGCAATAAGTGCCATTTTGCGGAGGTATAAAACATGAATACTGTTTTCTTTTTATCAATACAGACCCGACTGTCGATGCAGACGCTCTCGTAAAATGGGCTTCGGCACAGATATAAGAATCCGCTGGAAATGCTTTACAGATATGGCAGTCATTAACAAACGGCGTGATTTTTACAAGGAAGTAAATAAATATGCGTATAAACACAAATAAGAAATCACGTCCGCTGCCATAATAAAATAGAGCGTCAGCAGAAGACACAGTTACACGCGCCAGCCCCTCTCTAAATAATTGTAATTACCTAGTATATATAGTATAGTATATAGTATATATAGAAATAATGTATACAATAACCATTAGGTGTAACAATAAAGAATAGACACAACTGTCGATCTCTATTATTCACTCCGCAATAACAGACATTTTTTCTTACACAAAGAAAATAATAATTTCTTTTTGTCATTTAAGGAAATAAAGTTGTTTTAACCAATTAAACTGTGATCTATATGTGTGATGATGGAGAAAGAATACAAGTATAACCACTCCATTTCATCCGAAGGGTGTCGTAAGAGGCAACTAATGGAAATATACGCAGACGATATCACTGCGAGAGAAGGAAAACTCGCAACAAAACCCTGTATGTACCAACCTGTCTGGCCAGCGTGGAAACAATAGGCCAAAGCCTCCCAACATTGGGAGAGGCCTATGTCCAGCAGTGGACTGCGATAGGCTAATTGATTGATTGAATTAATTATTTCGTGTTATTTTATTTATTTACTAGCCCACGCCCACTGCTCCACCCGCGCGGAAGTTAGTTCTAATTAACCGATTGCGATCAAAAAACGTAAGATTGTAAGACAAATCAACCGTATCAAAATCCGTTCAGTAGTTTTTGCGTTCATCGTGGACAAACAGACAAAATACTGAAGACAAAAAAAAATGTGTTCAGTATCGTTTCTATAACATAACCCAAGACGCACAATAGCCCAAGAAAGAGGCTAAGTGCGAATAAAAGAGTCCCCTTTCCATTCCAACATAACCCAAGTTTTTCTTCCCATGGTCACAATTGCCAAGACAACAGGAACTTTTTGGATAATACTTAAGACGCAACTGAGAAATTTATAGTACCTAATTATTCCTAGTTTATTGTTTCCACTGGTTTTATCAGAGCTGTCTCACTCCCCTGTTCGATCCATTACTGCTGGCAAATATTTTCAATATCGTGCGAACCTACGAGTACATTTAATCATATTTGCATTCGTTATTAAAGAGTAATTCTACGCTTCTGCCAGTAGGTAAAACTTTTATTTTAGATCCCTTTTATACTGAATTATTCACATACAATTTTATCAAACGCGTGTAAAAGATTGAAATGCTTCTGGTTTTTCAATGAACAAAAGAACGCACAAACTCATTCGGACAGATGGAAATGGAAACGGATTTTAAATCCTATTCAAAACTCACACCAGTGGATACTGAAAATATAGGATTTTGTTTTTTAATCTCTTTTAGAGAACCGCAAATAATCTGATAGACTTATTTTTAATCCATGTGAAAACTATGATATTTCAATTAAACCACCATCGTTTTGAAGATATAATGAAATACCTTTCAAAATTGACAGTAGCAATAGACAGTACTTGTGTTTTCATTTTGGAGGCATCAATGGCATAGAATGAAAATTATTTCCCATAATCCCATACTTATCATTGTATTGTCGATACAATACAACGATACAATACACCTACGATTAGTTGTACCATTAGGAATTTTATATTAATTTATAATGGGTTACTTGAGTAGTTAGCGCCTTCGCTCCGTTAAGCGGGTGCGGGTCGCGGGTGCGGATCCTGTCGCACTGTCCGTCGCGTGTGACAGGTATCCGCCTCATACGCAGCGCTGCTTTTGAAATAACATGAAACAAGCACGCGAAGCGGACGTCCGCGCCGTGCGCCCGCTAAACACAGCGAAGGCGCTTAGTTCGATAGGAACAAAACCACGCACTGAGACAACTAGATGTTCACTGGTCAGCCTCCCTAGACAAGTGGCAATTCGTTGGCGGGCATATTGTAAAATTGAATGACGAATGTATGGAATTTGACGTATATGACAATCGTCAACGTATGTCATAAATTTAATGTCAAATTTTGCCTGTTAACGAATTGCCACTTATCTAGAGGGGCTGTTTAGTTAGTCAGAGTGGAAAAACAGCTTATGTCCAAGACCTTAACAATAATATTGTGACGTCACATCTAGAATTTTGTTCTCTACGTGCGACGGAACCCATACGACGACACGTGTTCCGTGGGACGTCTATATATTTTACGGCACAACCCTAAAATGTTATTTACGAAGGAAGGAGCGATTTTCAGTTTCCCCTCTCTTCAGTCGAAGTACTTCCATATTCGATTATATCGAAGGTGTTATTATAGAAATGTTTATTTTTCTTACTTACCTTTACCTTTTATTAAAGGAAGCGGTGACTGAGTAATCAAAATTACGGGGTGGGAATCGAGTGGAGTTCTTTTTATTTGTGTTTTGATGTTGAAAAGGAGAGACGAAATGTGTTAGGATCGCGACCGACTTGATTACGATCACAAATGTAATAACGTCAGAGGTGTTTGGTAAGTAATTTTATTTAGTATACATACGCTTATTGAATAGGGGTAGGTATAAGACACATTTTGTGTGTTTCGATTTCACAGGATGTATGGGAACCTATGAAGATCTTGGGACGGATGACGGACGGTAATCGCTATTATATATGGAAATGGACATATCTCACGTTCATTTACTTCTCGATAGCGCAACTGTATCGAGTCCCTTTGCTAAGGGTCTCGAATACTATGCCCGGATTATGTCACATTGTCATAATCCTACAACATGCTAGACATCAATCACACTAAACTATAGTCAGTACGTATGAAAAAATGATTGCAATGAACGAGCATCGAACCGGCGACTTTTGAAGTAGAAGTCGAGCATTTTACCGCCACATCAACAGTACATAATACTCATTTGACGAATTCCAAGACTGCGTATAATACTATCATTACGGTGGTAAGCAACACCAAAATTCTAGTTAATCCAGTGTTCTTCTGACAAGGGTGTTTGAGCAACCATTGAGACAAGACCTTCACACCCCCCTTCTTTCTTTACAAAGTAAGATGAAAAACGGAGTGAGATATAGTTTTTGGAGGTCATCTCAAACTGGTCTGTGATAATGTAAAGATCTATGAATGATAATGGTCTTTCGCTGTTATGTTTCACACCTACATTTGGTAGACAGGTTGTTTCCTTAAGTAAGTTGGGTACTTCAGTAAGTTCGTGAAAATAAAACAGTTTTTAACGGATTCTGTGGTGATTTATTTAGTGTTTTTATTTGCACAGATCCCGACATTTCAGTGACTTTTTCGCAGTCATGGTCACAGGGAGACTAAAAATTATCTCATAGTTTGAAGTGTAAGTTATGTCAAAGTACTCGAACTGTGTTGAATTGTTGGTGATAGTATTTACGCATACCCAATGAGTTCACTGTATTGTGAAGTCTCCCGTGGTAAGTGAATGACTGAATCCTGGCTGGTGTAAATTCTAAACATCTTCTCTATAAAAGTAGGATGTTTTTTTAATTGCATTCATCTCCGGATCACCCTTGGACTTTTTCAGTTCATTGTGTTATATCGTATAACTAATAATATCTATAACCAAGTGGATATACCCTTCTTAGGGTAGAAATCGATGTTTTAGCGAGTATCTGTGTATCTTAAGTGATGGTTGGAAGTGATTTGACAAAAGGCTATTATCATTAAGAATGGAAAGTTAAATGACAAACTTACAGTAACGATTGTGAATGATATGACGTTTAATGATTTATCCTTAGGAATAAATAAGTAATTGAGTTATAAAGTGATATATTATAGTTATATGCATATCTTTGTTTACTATAATACAATCCTTTTATGCAGATGTTTAGTTAGGTATGCAACCATGTTTCAAATAGGCGCTCATAAAATTCTTCATCGCTAAGTGCGATCTCTAGAGGCTCTGCTCGTAAAGTGAAGTAAAACTAGTAAAGTTAATGGTAGACTCATACTTTTCTCAGTACTAGTATCTAATGGTTTATATTGTGATGAGTAGAGTACTTGGCTATGAAGGCAATTCATGGCCAGGGGTACCGTGGGTCTGAAATGTTTTTTTTAAAGAATCGCCATCGGTATAACTTACCAGTTTTTTAAGTTTCCAGTTCCAAGTTTACCGCAAGTTCTGAGGGTTATGGCTTCAGAGGCCAAAGTTAAGGTGAGCTTTACTTGGGCCTGCTGCCTGTTCGGCGCACCAGCTAAACAATAGAGGCTTTGGGACCCTAAAAAGAAAGCCGACGCCAGAGTCTCAGAGGTCAGGCGGCAGTCGCCCCCAACATAGTAATCAAAAACAAGAAGCTGACTTCGAGTTTCAAAATATAATCTTCAGACGCAATTAGGAAATCATTATGAAGATATGTCTCAGGCAATCAGTTTATCTTTATGCTCTTCATCCTAATGTGAATTCCAGTCGCATCCTAAGCTATATCCTTAATATTGTCCGTTTTACTGTAATGTATTTGTGTATAATAAAGAATTATCTACCTATCTATCTATCTATCTATCTATCTATCTATTTATCTATCTATCTATCCTCGGGTGGGGTCCGCTTTTTCCTCTCTAATTGCAGGTATGCCTGATCTTTGATATTTTCCGCAAAGCGATTGTCATCTGATATCCACAATCCATTAGCAATATCGAAGTAGTGCAGTTAGAGCAGTTATTGGACTCACATGACTACCGACATCGCTGGCTTCACTTGTTCTCCGAAACTACCTACCTGTAACGATTGCCATAGATGTTCGTATGACATTCGAGATCAATGGCTAAACATGCTCTCCGACGCACAACCAGACTAATAGGTACAAATAGCCATATTGCACTGAGCGGGAATCGAACCCGCGTACCCTGCGTAGCAATCGCGTTCATTATACTCTCTCTGAAGACCCGAAACGACATGTGGTTTTAGTCGGTTCGAGTCCGACATAACTGCCCCCGTCGGGTGGCGTGGAATATTCGAGGTGATTTCCGCACGAGAAAAAAAAGGGTATCAAGGGTAGATAGAAGAAATGAAACACAAACTGGAGTGCCACAAACGCGTTTTACTGACAAACCGTGGAATACTTTCCAGAAGTAGGTATATTATGTACAGCGAGCTAAGCGTCTGCTCAATATGCGGCTTACTGAACTAAGGTATCGGCACTCAATTCATTATTGAAGGGCTCAATAACCCTAAGTCGAATAACCCTAACTCAAAAACCCCAAAGAGGTCGGCAGCGGTAGCTATATTTAATCGTAGTTAGAAAACAGTGGCGAATGGCCTAAAACCCAATATTTTCCACACAAAAATAAATACTATTATTCCCCGTCGATAAACGGTTGGCCCCTTCAAAATGGATTTGATCGTAAAAAAAATAAAGCAAAAAAAGTTCTACTTTAAATAATATGAGGATAAACTACAAAAATATGATTTATTTCCGTTTTCATCCCTTACAAGTATTTTTTTAAACCGAGCTTTCATCGAACTAAAAACATAAAGAGACCATCTAAACATTCTAGACTAAATTCGAAACTGAGAAATAGTCAGACGCTTTTATATATTTGAAAATGATTTTCATTAAATTTAAACTCGAAAACAACATTTAATACAACTTTAGTGGTTATAAACCTCGAAAAATATACGAACGTGATGATTTATTATTGAAGAGAGATTTGCTTTCAATCCGATTAACTTTATGAAATGTAATTTGATTATTCATTTGCATTTTGTAGTGAATTTTATTATTTTCACCCAAGTTATAAATTAACACATTTTCAATTATTTTATTTATGTGGTTGTTTAATATATAATTTCATTTTCATTTTGTATATTCATTTTACAATACGATACACTGTAACTTTTTCTTCGCCTCATATTGCTTATTTTGCACCAAAACCTAATACGCTCGTCTGATCCCTAATAATTATTTTGTCTATTTCGGCCCTCATAGGTAAGCTAATAATGAATTGAATCTCGAAACAGTTTGTCAATACACCACGGACAGTTAATTTAAAGACATTTATATAAATCACAAGTCAAGACCAATAGATAATTCGGTACAATTAGAATTCAATAAACTAATTTCATTTCGACAATTTCATGTCGAAAAATTAATACATTGTGAAATATAGAAATTTCGGATTGAAAAAAAAATATACAATTTTATGAATCGAATTAGATTTTACGACTACGGAAATCAGATGAAAAATAATTTTTTCAATCCGAAATTTTACAACATAAAAATTACATTTTTACGTACTTAATATATAATATGTTTTACAAACGTGTACAATTTAGCATTCCAAAATAATTGCGACTTGAACAATACTTGTTATACAATAATGTTGATATCAATTTTCGTATACCTTAAAAATTAAATAGATATCATACCTTGTTCATTACTTTCAAAACACTTTTATCCTATCTCACTCATCTTAAGGATTGCTGCCACTCTTACCACCTCTATTTCTTACTAAATATTACTTCTAAGTAATGAAAAAATAAGTGGTTAGCTAGCAGTAAAAGCAAGAAAAAATATTATTCATATGCAAAGGATTACATATTTTGCCATTCGCCACTTCATCCTACAAAAAAAAAAACGTAACTCATTAAAAAAAGGAAATAACAACATCTAATTAAAAATAAAATTACATGGACCCAAATTATTACTAAAACCACATTTTACTAAATTAAAAAAATTAAAAGAAATTTCATTGGCAAATTGAAACGTTCATCAAAAAATTTCAAAATTTCACATATAGCTTTAATCTCCCTTTGGGAACTTAAATCACACATTCCTGCACGTATTCCATTCCATTATTTTAAGTCTTCAGACTAGTTGATGTAGAATAGGCGTAAGTTTGGCAAAAGCATTCAACCCACCAACATCATCGCTCCTAATGTAGTAGGTACTATCAGTATGGGATACTATTGGTATTGGATAGGTACGGCCGGGGTGCGAGGGATATGGCTACGACAATCTCACCTCCGGCAACTGACGGCCCACAGACGGCGTGCGTTTTAGTCGGTTCGAGTCCGACATAACCTCCTCCTCCGGGTCAGGCGGGGGAGGTATCCGTGGGGATTTTTCGCACGATAAAAAAGGTATTGGATAGGTACTATCTTTATTTGGTACTATCGGTGTTGGGTATCGCAAGACAAATGAGGTCCTGACGCGCGCAGATTGTTTTGGAATAAGTTTGTTTAATTTGAGCTTAATTTGAACCGCAGTAGCACCCCACGCTATCAAAAGACACCCAATTAACGTATACTGCGCATATAGAGCACATTATAGGTCCAAGATTTATTATATATATTTTTTTTAGATATATTTTTTTATTCTTTTTTTTTGTAAAAAGCGTTTTTTTATGATTGGGATTTCGATAGTGATAGTAAGATTTATTTTCATTTTAAAACGTCGCAACATTAAAATGTTAAGTACTAAATATTTTATCAGAAAAATACTTGCATTAAAGTTGAACTAAATTGGATTCTCACATTTCATTGTGATTACTGATTAAAAATATAAAAACGCAGTAAAGTTTTACTTAATCGCAGTTATTGTCACTGGTGAAATCCGACCTAAACAATACTCGTGAATATGGGGAACGATCATGTTAGTGGGTATTAATTTAGTATTAAAGTCATAGATATTTCTTTAAACTATTAATAAATATGACATTGTAATAAACATTGCATGTATCAATAGTTCAAAAAGCAAAAAGCATTGTAAGAAGAATGAAATATTTTTCTAAACGAATTGTTATTTAAAAAATAACCACAAGAACACATTGTATTAAACAATGATATTATCTATAGTAACCGTCGCAAATTTTGAACACAAATATTATTCAATTTCACAAAAGTTCTTATGTGTTATTTCATCAAAAAAGGTTTTAATTGATGAAAGTCAACACACTGGTCTTGATTTGAAACCCAGTAGTTCCAAGGCACGGGATTTCTTAGTCCATAGTCTGCGCCCGTCCGTTATTTAAAGGTGGTGTAATTTATTTCGATAATATTGAGATTGTTGGATATTGTGCAATATAAATTTTAATCCGAAAAAGTGAATATCCAAGACAGGAGTCGAACCCGTGATCAGTCCAGTCCCTTACCAATACTTGGATCATCTTAGATATTGGAAATCCATATCCGTACTGATTATTATACTCGTATATGCGAAAGTAACTCTGTTTTACTGTCTGATTGTTTGTTACGCTTTCACGCCTAAACCACTGAACCGATTTGGATTAAATTTGGTACAGAGATAGATTAGACGTTAGGAAAGGACATAGGCTATGTTTGGTCGCGATAACGGACATTCACGCGGGTGGAGCCGCGGGCAACAGCTAGTTCTCCTATATATTCGTCTTGGAGTGATGCGGACGCTCCGATCTGAATATATAGAAAAAGTTAGCAAAACATATAATTCTATTGTGCAACATGTAATAAAGTGAACATTTAATAAAATGTTACACATATTGATAACACACTTGTACTTTTCTACAATATTTATTATTGGACGTGGTTTCGCCTTACGGCATTCTCAAACTTTCAATGTAAACCTTTAAAATGTTGAATATTTTTTTTTTTTAAATTCAAGACGGTTTCTATATTCCCTTATCTATTAAAAATACTTTTTCAAGCGATAGGCACATCACTACAAAATTAAAAAAAAAAACTTCTACCTCCTGACAAATTGCATTGAAATTAATGCAAACAAAAAAGAACGAAACAGAAGCATCAATTAAATCAAAGACTAGGTTTTTATTACCACCTCGATCATTAAAAAAAACCTGTCAAAAACACCTTTGGGTTTTAAAAAATACTTAAAATTAAAATTACAAAAAAAAAAAATGTTTCCCACCCAACCATTCGTTGTCTAAAAGAGTGTACATTTTTAGACTGGAATAAATACTATAGGATGCAAAAAAATGATATTTGACGGTAAAAAATATAATACTTGAAGAAAATAGTTCACTAACTTCACAATAATTATTATCCTATATTAGAAGCGTGAGGATATGTACACAGACTGAGGTGCTTGGAGAACTAAATATTAATTTTAACGGATTATTAAATTCGGAATTTGAGCACTTTACTGAATAATTCGAAATAGTGGCATTTTGCTCAATAAGTTCACATTGGGATAAAAATGACGCCATTTCGAAACTACGGGTAGCATCATAAGTTTTTTTTTTTGCAAATTCATAAAGTTTATTTTTGAGAATTTCATATTTAATATCCTCAAAATTAAACAATTTGCTGTCTAGGTATATAGGTATTTTGGTGCATACAATATTGAACAGAGGTAGTTCCTAAAATAATAATCCGCAAAATGTATAATAATTCATTATTATGGTGTTTGTGTTATTACAAAAAATTGTGTGCAATAGAAGTGTCTTAACCATCTAAAAATATTTGTTTATTATGCATTTTATTAACCGAGCATTTTGCTGGAATTATTATTACGCAGCAGTTTATAGTTATTGTTATAGTGATATCATGTCACATTATTAATAATAACTAAACACTTAAAGTACTTTTAGTTGATATGGTTAACATGCCACAAAATTCCAAAATTAAATGTTATACTCGTAAATATCACAAATAAATTACGAAAATATTTTTCGTTTTTTTTTACAATAATATTGTGAATAATTATAATTATTTAAACCAATTTGACAATTTTAAAGTTCATTTAAATGAAAATGGTCATAAAGGCACATATTTGGACATGACGAAAAGGAACTCATTTAGATATGATCATTCATGTCTATCTAGGTACTTATAGGACAAAAAATATTCTGTATTTTTATGTAATTCACTATAAAAATGACTGACTATCCCTCATTTGGTTACACAATACGATTATAGATTTCATTAAAAGATATTTTATCAGTTATGTTACTCGTATATGTGACATATAAGAATGTATGTACATTGTCATATATTTTTTACAACGGTAAACTACTCCAATATAAGCCTAGGCACTTACGGCAAATATGTTTTGGCATATTCATTAATTTATATAATTTTACCACGAAACACATTCTTTGACTTTCATATTGTTACAATTTGAATAATCCTGTACACTAGCTATAAACTAAAAGGAACAATGCTCATATCTCAGATGAAACAAAAACGTGATTCTTATACTATTGTATCTCTACTACCTCGACTTAATACTAATTTAGACATTGACATAATGACAAAGTTTTTGTACGCTGTTCGAAGATCGACAAGTGAAAAAAAAAAATTTTGGCATCGAACCCTTGATTTCCACACAAAAAATCCGCCCTGATTTCCATAGTCGTAATAATTTCTGATAAAAGTCCGGATTTTTCTGTTGGTTTATTTTTTTTTCTATAAACGGCGAACGAACAGCGTTTGCCATTTGAAAATTATTTAGAATTCTTATCACGAATTGACTCGAGAATTCTTCGTACAAAATTAGATTTTGAATTTTAAGACTTAGCAGAAGTATCTGATTAAGCAGACCGTGGAACGTGATAAAAAGTATGGGTAAAAACTGTCTATTTTTTTTATTGTCACAAGGGATAAAAATTTTGGTACAATGCGAAGCACAAGTACTATGCTAAGATTTTTTACTTACATATTGACTTGTTATGTCACAGCGCGCTTTGATTACACTATTAAAGTTAGTGTTGCATACGATTACTACCCCTAGTACAAATATGCAAAACATGCAAACGGATATTTTTTTTATTCAGAACTGGCATCAAATTAAAGAAGGAACTTATTTTCATTTCTCATGATATTGAGCTCAGTATTATAAGAACGTTACCTTTAGTCTAAAATTACATAAGCCTCTCGAATACTTATTGTAGGGTCACAGTTTGCAAAGTTGTACTAGGAATACAAGCCCATCTTCAAACCAGTGGAAAATATTTTAGAAAATTTCCAATAAAATTAAATTGACCTTAATTAAGTGTGCCCAGGGCACGAAACAGTGAGTGAGAACTCAACATGTCAAAGCTCGAGATAACCTCAAACCCTAAAAACTACTTTATTAAAAACTAAAAAAAAAACTTAATAAAGTAAATTCTAAAGTAAGTAATTAAAATGAAAAAGTGTACTTCTGCCAACACCTCAAAAAAAATGAGGGTATTTTCACATTTTAAATATTGACTGCTTTGAATCAATGTTACCTAACTCAACTTTGCGTCTCGTAAAATTATTAAACGTGTTATGTAACATTAGGTATTACTAAAATTAAAGTTCGCATTCATAAATGTACGCTTTCAGTGGAACAAGATTCGTCAAGCAAAACGGTGTTCTTTATTATTCATTTGGTGCTTTGTACAAAAAATTGCAAAATCACAATAACACTTTTGACCACACCTGTACAAATGGTGATAATATTTATGGCGAATGTAAAGGTGCTTAACAATTATTATTATTACATTACATCTACGGCGCAGTCAATATCCAATCATTCTGACCAGATGCTGAAATTAGGTACTTGTTCGTTAATTAATGGATGGTTTCGTGATGTTATTATTCTTATTTGAGTACTGTTAGTAAGCTCCACCGTTGTACTTCAGTAGCTCCATGTATGTAGGATGTACAGTTGCAAACTCAAGTGTTAGTAATGTTCACTATAGTTGTAACATTTTTAAAATTACATAGCATTTGCAACTCTAGCCATTAGTGGATAGCAAAGTACTTTGAACACTATTGTCAGTAGTAGTAAGATTGGATTTTCAATGACAGAATTGAGAGTCTCAAACTGATGCTCAAAAATTGTACATAGCACAATATAACCTCTCTTTACGTAAAATAATGCTCAAATTTGTTTAAAATAGTATAGACACGTGTGTTATAGAGCGTATTCCAGAAGGCAAACCTTAAGAAGATGCTGATAATAATTTTATTATTGAAACAACTTTGAGCACTGTCTCTGTAAAGATAGAAGTCAAAATGCTATGTGAATTTTTTGCGTGTAGGATATTAATTCACTTCAACTCTTCACGATGTAAAGTACCCTTAATTAGGTAAAAGAACAACTTAACAGTGATTAATTTAGTACTTTTATGTTAAGCTCAAGCATATTTGAAACCATCCATTCACCATCACAAAGAAAAAAAAAAGGTCTTTGTAACATCTGGTCCCATTAAATCCTGTTACCACACAAGCCTTAGAACCGTTGAAAATAGAACATACTGTAGGTAAGTAGACAATATGAAGAAAAGGTGGAGTATCAGGTATCTAAGGTTATCCTGCCTGACTTGTCTAGCTACAGTGGGGCTGTTACCCTGGGATGGGAACTTTCCCGTGCTGTAGAATTCCTTTAGCATCTTGTCCTTTTCTATGAATCGATCGTAGAGCCATTCGGTCATGCCTGCGTTGTCCGACGGTACCTGTTGGAAGAAACATTATATTTATTTGGGAATTCAATCTTTATTGTGGATGTGAATATAGAAAACAGTTTAATCTTCCATCAATAAAGTTAACATATACAATTTTTGTGGTGCCTGCCACTCCAGCAGAAGCGGGTTTGCAAAGGGCGCCCCCCACTCCCTTTTTGAAGTAGTATGAGGCCTATCTAAAAACCGTAAATGGCCCAGGATCAGCCTAGGTGCCTAAGACTCCTGTAATTGAGACCCGAGTAGGCGTGTGGTTTTAGTTGGTTCGACTCTGGCATACCGACCCCCAATGGCTGGCGAGGGTGATATCCGCAGGGATTCCTGCTCGAAACAAACGGTGCACCGTTGGTGCGGTTTGGGCCCAAGGATGTTGGTAGGACCGGTCATTATTTTCATCCAGTACAACAATTACTGTTCCATTTTTAAAATACTAACCTCTGAACTAGGATACAGTCGATAATGCAGGTTCGTGGTGCAGGCGGGTCGGACCCCACACACGACGTCCACCAAATGCAGTGGAATTCTGTCGGGGTAGGCGATGGTGACGTCCAAGATCCATTCGATGGTGTCTCCAACCTTGGCATGCACTGGCTTCGAGTTGTTTTGGTTGCTATTGTCTTCTGTAACTGCAGAAACATACATTAAGTTTATTAAGAAGGTAAGATCGAGGTCCCAAATTGGCTGCTGCAGAGCAAACCGGGTAAATGGCTGTGACTGTGTGGCACCTTTGCAAACAATAGACCACCTTCTGTCATGCACGCTGTGCCCCAAAATCTGCACAGTTGAGGATCTAAATAGGGCGACTGAGGATGACTGTCAAAGTCACCGAATTTTGGACTGGACTGGAGAAGAAGCTCAGTAAAAATAGTTTCTTTTTTTCTTTCACACTCATCATCATCTTTGCATTAGTTCCGGTCATATTCGATGCTTTCATCTGCTGTTACTTTGTTACCTGTTCCCGGTTCCTCAATATGTTGATGAGTATTTAGGTATCTGTACTTATAGCGCTGATATTAAGTTTTTTTTTTGAACGGGCCTATCTCGGGAACTACTTGTGCGATTGACTATATTCTATCTGATAGTCCAGTTCTGGGCAAAGGTTATATGCTATTTATCATCGCACTATAATATTTAGCAATAGGAAAAAAGATAACAAAGGTGGGAGACGCGACGTGGTGGAACAGAACCAAGTAGTGTGGGTGAAACCGTGGGCACAGCTCAGTAAGTTTATTAAGATTACCTTTCTTTAGTAGAGCAGTTTCTTCTTTAGAAGTACTAGCACCGTCTCCACCGGGCCCTATCTCTTCCATGATGACCTTCATAGCACCGGCTCGAGGCAGCGACACGTACTCTAGCTTGGGTAGGTTGTTCTTCTCAGCAAATCTAAAGGAATTTATCGATATATATTATGTTAATAAATTACTCAGGAGGTGCTGGAATCTCCTCTCATCAATGAATGAGAGTGTCAAACTTATTTTCCAGAATTATTTTCCTTCTTTTTACAGGCAGCCATTCATGAAGCATAAAGCACGACTCTATCGCTCAAGAATAGAGTGTCAATTTTATGTCAGCATGAATAATAGTACTTGCCCGACTGTTCCAAACAACGGCCAATCTGTTATACGTTCCAATTATGTACAGTCAACAACATAACTTAATTAAGGAATTGGCCTTACGATCGAGAGGTCCCGGGTTCGAATCCTGGCCATTGCACTACCGACGTGAACTCACTCCTAGCACAAGCAATTTAGCTTAGTTGAAGAGGTTAAATGGATTATTGATAATTTCTATTGCTAATATTCTTTTATAAAAAACAAAAGTCATAAATATAATAATCAGGAAGCAAACTTACATAGCGCGATGTAACTGATTAGTTTGAAGTAGTTCAATGTATATTCGCTAGATGGCGTTGACCATACGATATAGAATTCGTTTTGATTCTTACCTTTGGCTAATCTCTCTTCTCTTGTGCAAAAATCCTCCTTCAGGGAACAGTACGATGAACTGCCGAGCCAGAGGGATGTAAAATTTGTGAATGTGTTGTCTTAGCTCCTCCAGAGACGAATCCCGTTTTTCCTTGCCCTGGTGACAATGAAAATGAACATGTTAACTACTAGTAGATACCAAATTTGAGGCGGTGAGTCTCGTTGCCGGAACTCTATTAGCTTTTTTCATTTAATTTAGAACTTTAAGCCTATAGTAATAAAGTCTAAAATGTAATGCAATATTTTGCAGTATCTGTGGTGTGACAGTGGTTTTACTTTAGCAGGATCGAGGCCCTGGTGTGAAAGCGCTTTCATCCCTATATTTGTGGCGAAAGGAAGCACGAGCTACCTTATTATGAGACTCGAAACGTGCAGTTTTAGTCGATTCAAGTCCGATATTATCGCCCAGCTAGTTTGCAAGGGGAGGGGGGGGGGGGGGAAGCATGAAGGTTAAGAAAAAGGGGAGCGGACTTGTTTAAATGATTTATTTTGCAAGTGCGCAAACTTGCAAGTGTGGCTGATGCCCGCAATGTGAATGTGATACACACTACCTCCCAATTTTGCTAGTATTATTGAAAAAATAGCTAGTCCCGAGATCAAGTTCGTTTTGTTCCGTATATTATCCAGATTGACATGGTGCGGTGACGTGTCATTTTCTAATGCCCACAAACAGAGGGTGTGATAGAAATATTATACTCATCATGAGACCATGCGTGTATAATCAGAGATAAATCGTTTCCCGCATACGTTAATATGAATTCCTATAAAACTAGCAAATACTTTCTTATACTATGCGACACGATGGCGATACGATTTGAAGTTGATAAAGCACGCAATGAAAACTGCAATAGTAAAAAATAATGTTACAACTTATGTAAAACTGGGTACAAACTGCACAAATTATCCCTTTGTAAACAATTTGTAGGGTTTCACAGGTCCAGCTTCAGTTACAAGATTTTCGATTTTCTCTATCTATTTTTATATCGAATAGAATTGACTTGACGCAAAAGATAGATACGAAGCAAATGTTTTGCCACGACGGCGAAATGGAAGCGATAGCAGTGGCGAAAAGGGTGAAACGTTTCAAAATGGAAGCCGGTGAAAAACATGAGTAAACGTTCTTAACATCTCTACCTGGGCCTCCCATTACATTGTAAAACGGTAGGAATCGAGTTAAAGGGAGCCCTGCCACTGAGCGATAGTCATCTTCGTCATCTTTAGAAAGACTGCTCATTTGCGTCTGCACTTTGGAGCCCAGGGTACACTTTTTTTTATTCATGTCGATATTTTTTTTTGAGTAACTTCCGTCTGACCCCTTAATCACAAGAGAAAAGTCAGAGTCTCGTCTTATATTTAGCAGGTGCATCGACTAGCAGGTGAAGTTGGCCTGAAATGGTAGCAAAAGGTAATAAATCGGCGGCTCCTTCAGAAAACCAGCGTTGCGCATACTCAATGGTGTTCGTAGAAAGGTTGTACCTACTGTTAAGAATGATAGTACTTATATCATACGCTACACATTGTGAGGATCATAATTAAAATATTCTGTTTTTTTAAATATTAAGAAATGAGCACTTGACAACAGAAGACGACACCGTATCGTGTGGTGTAAACACTGTCATTAGGGCCACGACTCGAGGGCTAGTTCAGTCGCCCGTACAATGCGTTAACTATTAACGTGCATTTCATAGGTCATTATCGGTATTACTTTGAGTTAGGGTTGTCAGTTGTCACCATCGATGATATATTTTTTTATAAGTTTGTACATCTTGATGTAGAAAAATATATGAATGCTAAACAGCTCACACCAAGGGAAAACTTTTTGACTACTGTGCTGTTAAAAATCGTGAGGATAGTGTTGTACTGTTACACGTTGTATTGGTATCAAAAGAGCCGTTTTTAACCTAACCAAGTACTTTCGTAGGAGAAATCTTAAACGTTTTCCTTACAGGTATTATAAGATCAGTTTAATCTATTTAAAAATTGTAGTCTATTTTTTTTTCAAATCGCAATAATAGTATTTTTTTGCTACAAAACAAAGAAATAAAATTGAAAGACTAAAGTTATTTTTTAACCGATTTCTAAACATGGAGGAGGTTCTCAATTTGGATGTTTATATTTTTTAATTCTGTATCATTGACGAAACATAAAATATTTTTATTTATAAGTTAAACAACATCGTGCAGTCTATAGGTACTTAATTATTTTTATATAAAGCAATGAAATATCTTAATAAAAGCGTAAGAACTTCCCCGAAATAAGGTCGACCGACCTCAATAAAGCGTTCGACAGCCAACTATATTTCTTAAAAAGCAACCTCCAAAATTCAGGTATCCATTAGCTATTTCGTAGTCTCAAGGACTCGTACAAAAGATTTCTCTCACAAAAAATACATAACATCCCAATTTTATTCGGCACAACCCTACCAAAGGGGCTCTTCTAATGGATATTGTCGATATTGGCGGGGCGATGAGTGGGCAACTTTCGACCACCCCTGATTGGACAGAAGGGCCCAGGGCCCAACGCGATGTTTTAATTAAACCCGTGTTGTGTTACTGAACATGTCTGCCCAATCCTACTGGAGTATAGATATTTTTTGTTTTTCCTATTTGGCTAATGCCAGAATAATACATGTCTGAGAAATGTTTCTGTTATTTTTTTTTACATGTTTTTGCAAGCTTTGGTTCGTTTGGTTAGCAGGCTTAGTTATTAGATATATTTTTATATAATATAATTTATGTTCAGTCTGTGTAATTTACTGCACCCTGTTGAATGGTAACACGCTAGGGTGAAGGGAAGGAGATACGGGCCACTTTTTCAGATGCTGACTACCCCAAAATGGTATAAAACCTATGCCCTTATTAAAAAACCAGAGAATGTAAGATAAGTTGAATTTATATGTTGTAGGGGATAGAGTTAAGGTACAAGTTGGAAGCCGACTTCATGTCGCAACAGCAGACTACGTGTCTTCGCTGTCATGGAAATACATTGAAACTAGTAGTGTTGCTTCGACACGTCGTCCGCTGCAGCCTCATGTCGTCCGCTATTTCATGGAAATAAGGCACAAGTTGGTAGCACCGGTAGTGTCGCGGCGACACGTCGTCTGCTTCTGCCTCATGTCGCCCGCTGCCAACTCGTACCTTAAATGCTTTATATCTATTCAAGTATAACATGATTTGATCAGTTATCTAAGACCAAGACTTAAGTCAAGCAAATCTATTTATGTAAAATAGGAAACCGAAATATGGGCTCCAAACTACAAGCATTGGAAGCAACTGGGATGAGCGTTCAGATGACTAATATTATACAGAAAAATTGACAACCCAAAAATATTTGCACTGTGCAATTAAAGAAGAAGAACACTATAAGTATTTCAAGTAGGTACCTAACATTTCTACCTACTTATTATACAGTACGGACTATAAACCCAATCCCCTAGCCAACAATATCTAGCGAACAAACCGAGTTCTAGTGGTTCTAGCCTTAGTTTCTTTGAGCAGCAGACGCAAATAGGTCCTTCCCACGGGTGCAATGAACCGGACTGAACCGGGAACGATCCAATCGGGAAGTTTGTGCCAGGAGTTTTGAAAACACTAACGACTGTGCAATTGAAGTGTCGCTCTCCAATATGTACGACAATGTTGTTACATTGTTGCTGAACTACATTTAATAGTAAATAATTATTGTATTGTATTTTTATGTGTAAGTAATAAGCGCCGCCGGGCAAAGGTAGGCAGACTTACTATGGGAGATTTTTGGTCACACATAATAGCGCTAAGCCATCAAAAGGGTATATAAAAAAACCTTTCTCATGAATTGCGTGTTGACGTTCGAACAGAAAAAAGCTGGCCTTTATATATCATCATCTTTATATCATTTAAAAACACCTGATCTCGGCAATAGGCGCACTTTGGCGCACTTTCTATCAACTGGTAGGCAGCGATATAGGTAAGTACATGACAAAATATATTTCTCGTAAATTATATTTAGCTAGCGACCAGCTAAGCCATCGAAGAAATGTAATTTGTTTTCCCGTACTTCGAACGTCTATAAGAGAGAAATAATACCTTTCTTAAATTTCCATACTTTTGATACTGATTTTAATTTTGTAATATGTACGACCTTATACAAGTTGTACTACAATACAAGAATGTATTACAAGTTGTAAGTATTACAAGTTCGTGTCGACAACATTGGAAAACGCAAACGTCGTGAGTCTACTGCAGACGTCACAAGAAATCAAGTAACGCTATCCAGTATTTACCGTTTTTTACAGTTTAATTACAGTGAACGCTTTGTGTTTGTGAAGGTAAAATCTTTATTAGGTGTAAAATATCTTTATTTTCGTTATTCACTGATACCCGCGGTTCCACCTGCTTGGATGTGGGTCATCACGACATTTGATCATATTTCTGAGTCTACTCAACCAATTGCGATATCTACGGTGGAGCCGCGGGAAATACCTCTAAAGCTATTTTTTTTAAACTCATTATAGACTAGCCTCGCGATTAGTATCACGACAACCTTACGACTGACCTCACCGAGTAATTATCATAATTGCAGTTCCCCATGATCGTATACAATGAAAATATAAAAGAACCTTTTTGTATTCAGAGTCTCGTAAAAGCACCTAGGGGTACATATGTTGTTAGTTTATTAGAGGCGTTTAATTCAGCGCCGAGTGTCTCTGACTGCGGACTGCTAATTAGTGAGGGTATGACTATGTGTGTGTCAGGTACATGTGTGTTATATTCACGCTACATTATTAGTGAAATGTGTGAAATTAGAGTAACAGTCGGTGCTGTTTTGTTTTTCAGTAATCTTGTAGTTTTTTTTCTGTTCGATATGTAGCGAGGTTGAATATGTTCTAGCTCTGCAGAATATCTATAGCATTAAATTTACCAGTGCTTTGTGTATAATGCTTATATCAAAAATTATTACATTGAGCTGTTCCCGCATTCTTATCATCCGAGTGGCAATCCCGGTTGCAATTAGGTGCCCGGGTTCTGCCTTTCCACTCTTTCACTTGATTTGGCTTATGATGTTATCTACAATCTGGCTGTCTACAATCTGACCCCTAAACCCGTGATAAGACCCTGCGGAATCAGAAGCCCCGTGTGCAGGGTACGAGGATTTGGACCCCAAAGATCTTGGTGCTACATTGTACTATCCCCTACTTGAGATACCGTATTTACAGATAATTGTGAATCATTGAATCATTACTTTTTATGATACTTGTAATCTTGTGTTTTATCTGTAGATCAAAGTTTTCCATGATAATCATCAATCCCAAATAACTCAGTAAAGTTTTAACTTCAATGCTTAGTACTCATGTGTTAAAGCTCAACATCCGTGCCCCTGATCAACTTTGATCAATCTTATTACAACTTCAAAAATACATATTGCATGCGTTGCAATAAAGCATGTAAGATTATGTAAGGAAATATAACACTGAGGCACTTAGTCCTACAATACATACGTACTCCTGATCAACTTTGATCAATCTTATTACAACTTCAAAAGTAAAGTACCTACCTATTTCAAGCGTTGCAATAAACCATGCAACACTATGTAAGAAAATAAAATTGAGGCACTTATTTCTTCTATACATCTATCCCCTTGATCAACTTTGATCAATGTTTTTACAGCTTCAAAAGTATTGCAAGCATTGCAATAAATCTGCACGACGCAACAACATATAACTACTTCACACTACAATACAAACTCGTGCTCGCTCGTTCGGCTCGCTCCAACAATTTGTACAATTAAAATGAGGAAGTTGCCAGCGCTTTGCACGAGCACCACCTACCGGGCGAATACTCCAACTTTTAATTGAACATGACGATGATATGCTAATATTGAGAACTTGTCGGAAATGCTTTGTAATGTCAGCGACAATTTTTAGTTCACTTTTTGTTTGACAGTTTGTCAATAGCATGGGAATGAATGGACATGACAGCGAACCTCGGAATGGATAAGCATATGTTTATTTTTTTATTTATCAAGGATACGTCAGTATGACTTCACCTCGCCTGAGCTGAAGGAAAAGACTTCGGAAAGAGGGTCACCAATAATAACACCAACAACGTTATAATAGTTTCTCTCAGCTTGACAAACTCATCAACTGATGCTTTTTCACACCCCGCTTAAAGGTCCCAGGACTTTAGGAAGAAGAAAACACGTGTGCTGGTAAAGAATTTAAAGACTTTACTTTCAGTATTATCGTTACATAGGAAAGGAGAGCGTGAGACTGATTGCAAGAGCTCATGGGATTTGAATTAGGCATAGAATATACACGTCGACATCTACGACACTCACGAGAAATGTGGTCCTTGTTAATCAGAATAGTGACCAACTAGTGTTTCCTTGTAATTAGGAAAGAGAGATAGCACGAAATTCAGCATTAAAGTCGTAGTCGTAGTTTAGAATATGGTACTTCTGGTAAAGTCACACTGCCTGGTATTAGAAAAACATGATTCTAAATAAATTGTGGTTTAATTTTTATAGGTATACTAGGTGACGTACATTGCGAGAGGCCTTTGTCCAGCAGTGGACTGCAATAGGCTAATTGATAGATTGATTGACTAGGTCAACGTCTAGACTAAACACGGAAAGTTTTGTAAGCAAAAAACATCCTAAAACCTGATTGCCATACTAAAAACGAGCTCAACTAGGCTGAACGGTACGACAGCAAACACCAAATACGAACAGGCATACGAACATACATCCATTTCTTTCTTATGGAAAACATTTTTAATGTAAGGCACGTCAATATGACTTCAGCTCACATATTAGTAAGGTAATGAGAAGTCTCAGGAATAAGTCACCATTTATAGCTAAAACGATTAGGTATTATTTTCTCATGATACCTACTATAAAATAATACCAACACCCAGCAAAAACCTAAGCTCACGAACTCATAACTACCGTAAACCGATTACAGAAAAAATCATATTACACACGCGACCAAAATAGTTCGGACACACTTAAAGATAATCCGCTTCGAGTAAATCGTCACGAGTTGAGCTTGTTAATCGTCCAAACTATTACAAGTCGGGCCCGAAGAAAGTATACACAAAAGTGTGTCTAGGGAAATTCGTTAAAAGAAAAAAGTGTTCGTAACAAATGTCCATGGAGCTGTAACGAGCGTATCTAGAAGTAAAAGTTTCACATCGTTACCGCGACTACGGGTGAGATAAGGGAAAATCTTACATTTAAACTACAGGCCATAAAAAGGGAGCACAGCTGTTTTTATATTGCTTTATATAAAATACTATCATTGAAAAATGATAAGTGTTCGTCACTGTTATCTACAGTTTTTATAACAAAAATTATTCTCATTTTTTTTTTCAATTTGTAATATTTGATAGGGTGTAACTGCTGATTAGTAAGCGATCAGGATGCTTTTAGGGTTTTTTGGTAGTTCAAACTTCAATAAGTACTTGCAATATAATTGAAAAATATTTTTGTTCTAATACTACTTATATATTGCAATCACTGTTAGTACTATTATTTATTCTATGTCACTACATACATAGTTTTCTGGTAGGTAGATATTCAAAATCGTTTTAATAAGAGAATCAATGATGATACTGCATAATTATAAATAAATAATATGCTCTATGTAGAATGAACTTACACGTAAATGGATCTAGTTGACCATCTTGCCATATTATGTGTAATTACTGGCCGTGTTACTTAGGCAGTTAATACGCTCAACATAATTAAATAGCTCTGATACTTGGTGAAATTGCATAGTAAACTAAATTCACTTGACCACTAACAGAAAAGACAGAAGAAATCAAATTGACGTATAAAGAGGATATTATATCACAAAACTTGTCTATATTATAATCGAAATGATCCAGATCCTCCAGATCTGAACGTAAAAACACCGTTTTTTTTTTTCAAAAAAAGGTACTTCCCACATCCATCACTCAAAAATAATAACTATACATAAGTATTGTTGTAGTATTTCTGTATTTTTGTCTTTAAAAATATTGTAAGCCATGATTTAATTCATATACCGAAGGCAACTAGCTTTCATCACTATTTAGTAGTCCTCGGAGCTCTTGACATGAATACTATGCGAGATTAGTAAGTCCCCGGTGCCCATGAAAATCGATTTATCATGTCAAATTACTTCATTTTTAATAACAGCCCTAAACACCTTTATCGTGAGAATCAAAACGCTAGAAGTCAGCAATTATTTTATACATACAGACGTTCCTAAGCCGCGTCTAGAGATGCAGTGGTGGACGGGCGTGATTATCATATAATTCCAACATTTCCTTAGGTAGAAATTCTCATTAAAACGAACACAAAAGGAAGGCATATTCAGTGTAACATTCTGCACATGGCAGATGCAAATGGCAGTGCGCGATACAAGAAATCAATTTATTTATTTTCCTGTATACTTTTTCTCGGCCAGAAGTGTACCGTTAAACTTGCTAGGTGTGCCGTTCTCATAGAAAAGCAAGCCTAATTACCTGCGGCCGAGTTCCCTCTTTTTCTATTTTTGCTTTAATTGCGGAGGAGGTATATTTTTCTCTATTTTTGAGCTAAAATGCGACCTCGCCGAGATGGGATATTAAACTACATTAGTTGCAAGTATTGCTACTATGGTAGATAGACAATCTAATTTATTAAAAGTTAGGTACTTTGTGTCCTACATGAGTATTCGTCAAGATTATTGCTTAGTTTACATTTAAGTTCATAAAAAACAGATGAAGAAAACTGGAAATAAAAACTCACAGGAATAAATTATTAAATCTATACTAATAAATATTATAAAATGCAAAAGTAACTCTAGCTATCTGACTGCTAGCTGTAAACTTTTACGCCTTAACCACAGTATCGTTTTTGATGAAATTTGGTGCACAAGATAGACTAAAACTTGGGAAAGGACATCGGCTATGTTTAGTCCCGCCAATCTTCATCCACGTTGTCGGAGTCGTGGGCTACAGCTACCACCTATAACTACCTTAATTATTTTCCAAACTAAATAGACGTGTATAGTGTACACCACAGTGAGTGGCTCGTAGATATCCGATGCGGATACCTTACGACTGTCCCAAATTATCTGTTCACGCTCCGTCGGCCACCGTTGTATTAATACCATTAATTCGGACTAGTTTGACTAGGGTACATCATGGTAATGAGTGGGAATTTCGTGAATAAATAATATTAATTTGAAACATACGTTCTGTCAATTTTGTCAAATTATACACATATAGTTACGTCTGTTGTCCTAGAAGATTTAGATAAAGGTTAATAATCACCCACATTTAGATTATTTCTGGGTCAGTCTAGTGGAGAATATCTTTTTCAGACGCTGCCGTGCTGCTATTTAGAGCTTCTTTAATGAATGTTTTTGTTAGGATACCCAAAAGTGTAATAAGGAACGAGAAAAATATAGTCCCAAAAACAGGCGAAGCAATCATCATTTTTCTCCTCCGAGCAACTCATCTCAACGCGACTTTAGTATGAAACGGCTGAGCATTTACCACGAATCGACATGTCAGGCATTTGTCGAAAAAGTCCGTATGCGAAATTGGCAAACAGCGCTATAGGTATACGTCCATTTAGGCTAAAAGCTATTGAAAATGACATTTAGACATAACGCGAGCTAGGTGAACTGCGTATTAGACATACATAGCGCAAATGGAAATAACTCTACAAGCCATTGACGATATCGAAGTTCTGTACCCAGGTAGTTGTCGAACTTTTTAGGGCCCCAACTACCCGAAATGAAAGCTGATGATCATCATCATCTGCATATAGACGTATTCTCCTGATTGCATCCGTGGCCAAGATGACCTCGGAGCTCAGGGTCCGCCTTCCGGCTCTTCCTTCTCCACTTCGCACGATCTTGGGCGTCCATGGTAGTGAGACCATTAGCACGCATATCACCCTCCACGACGTCAAGCCAGGCTTCTATGGCCTACCCCTTTTACCCGGACCCGGCGGGGGTACCATTGCCAGGCATTTGTTCCCCACGTAGCCTGGCGGTTGCCGCAAGACGTGGCCGCACCAGCGAAGGCGGCTCTCTTGCATTTTATCCGCGATGTCACGGACATGGAGGCTGCCGCGGATGCGAGAGTTCCGTACGCGATCTTTACGCGTAACGCCGCACATCCACCGCTACATTTTCATCTCCGTGACACGCAGCTCTTGCTTATGTCGCTTGAGCAGCGGCCACGCCTCACAACCATACAAGAGAACAGGCCTAATGATCGTCTTATAGACCTGCCCCTTCAACCTGACTGGCATTTTAGGATCACAGGTGACGCCAGTCATTTCTCGCCACTTGGCCCACGCGGCAGCAATGCGTGCCTTGACGTCGTGGTCGATCTCACCGGTCACATGAAGTACAGATCCCAGGTACTTAACCTGGTCCGTGCGCTCGACCAAATCATCGCCTATGCGGACGGGTGTGGGATCTGTGGAGTTTAACGCTAAGTATTCTGTCTTCGCTACATTTAGCTTCAGACCGCCGTTCTCAAGCGCTTCTTTCCATCCTTTCACGCGTCGCACCAATCTGCTCCTGTCCGCGTCCATGAGCGCAATATCATCAGCATACATGAGCAACCACGGAGGCTGCTCATGTGAGTTTCTAATGCTGTCCGACAAAACATCTAATACCACGCTGAACAGGTAAGGACTAAGGACGGATCCTTGGTGTACCCCGACGGTGATGGGGAAGGCTTTCGAGTCGCCAACAGCAGTCCGAACCACGGAACCGGAATCGTAGTACATGTCTCGGGTGGTGTCAATGTAAGTCTCTGGAACACCCTTGGCCCGCAGTGCCCACCAGATCACCGCGCGAGGAACACAGTCGAAGGCCTTCTGCATGTCTAAGAATAGGCAGTGCAGGGGTGTGTTCTTCGCCCTGTATTTCCCCGCCACAACCCTTAGGGCGAACACTGGGTCCATGGTCCCGTGCCCTGGACGGAACCCGTACTGGCACTCCGAGAGTGTACTTTCCTGTCGGATCCGGGAGTCGATTATCCGCTCATAGAGCTTCATGGTTTGGGACATTATCTTTATACCGCGGTAACTACCACACTCCTGCACCGATCCCTTGCCTTTGAAGACTGGCGTGATGATGCTCAGCCTCCACTGGCTCGGGATCTCGCCGGTAAGGAGTACGCGGTTATAAAGATTTGCTAGAATGCCCACACCACGGGCGCCCATTGCCTTCCAAGCCTCGATGGGGACTTCGTCGGGTCCGACAGCTTTCCGGTTCTTCATGCGGCGAATGGCAGTCTGGACTTCCGCAGGCGTTATCGGTGGCACTAGTCCTTGATTCGGAGGGAGGTCTGGTGGCTGCACCTCTTTATGCTGCTTATTCAGCAGCTCGTGGAAGTATGAGCGCCATCTCTCCTTCACCGCGACTTTCTCGTACAACAAATTTCCCCCAGGGTCTTTAATGCAGCGGCACTTGGATAGGCCCTGCGCCGCTTTGGCCCTGGAACGCGCCAACTTATATATGAGCTTTTGCCCCTCAGACGATTCCTACTTGGTATATAGAGGTTGCAAGTGGTCTCGTTTGGCCCTTGCTACGGCTCTCCTGGTGGCGCGTTTTGCATCTTTGTACGCATCGCGGTCGTCGGAAGATTTGGACGCTTGCCACTTTTTAAAGAGGGCTTTCTTCACCCTGATCTCTCTCTGGACTGTGTCGTTCCACCACCAGGTGTCCTTGTCACACTTGCGTCCACCCTACGCTGAACCACCCAAAGCTGATGATGATAATAATTACTATAAATATGAAGTTTTCCATTTCAATTCCCCTTTTTTGACGCATCCCACTCAATTTAAAAAAGCGAAAAGTACGTACTCAAAATTCAATCAAAAAAATACCGTCCAATAAAAGTTTCCGGTATTTCAAACCACGGAATATGTAAGTACAGTCAACGACAAAAGTCGTCGTTATCCTAGCGTTAATTCCCAGTCGCATCCGAAGCTTTCAGCTCGGAGTCTGGGGTCCGCTTTACCAGTCTTAACTACGGATTTGGCTAGACCTCGATATTTTCCGTGAAGCGATTGCCATCTGAACTCCACAACCCAACCAATTAGGCGATATCGAAGCATTGCAGCTAGACCGTCAACGACAAACGTACTTTAACAAACTCTAATTCAATGATCACATTATAGTTCATTTAGCTCTTAAATCCTTCACAAATCATGAATTATATAACCACAATGCCACACACATCATTGACCACATTCTGAATGACGGACGGGGCTCATACGCAGATTTTCCTCTCGAGGTGGAGTCGTTACGGGCAGTTGGAGCCCTAAAAAGTCCAACAATGCTTGGATATCCCCTGATGTCACCATTGGGTTGTGGAGTTCAGACGGTAGTCGCTTCACGGAAAATATTGAGGTCTAGCCAAATCCGCAGTTAAGACTGGTAAAGCGGACCCCCGACTCCGAGGTGAAAGCTTCGGATGCGACTGGGAATTAACGCTAGGCAGAAGAATGCCACACACATCATTGACCACATTCTGACTGACGGACGAGGCACGATGTTCATACGCAGATTTTCCTCTCGAGGTGGAGAGGTCAGACCGTCGTTTTCATAAAAACCGTCTTAACTAAACCAAAGGGCGCACGAGTAAACAGACCTCAGGCCTCAGATGCAGCCAGAGACAATTCTAAAATGATGATAACATCAATTTTATTGGTACAAGTATTCCAATTTAATGTATTTTAGTGCCAACCAACTTTTGTCAATGACTGTATCTAGTACAGACAGCATGAAACGTACTAGGGACGCTATCAATTTCCCAAATAAAAAGACTGGTTGAAAAACTAATGAAAATCCTTTCATCTGGTCAGCGCTAGTGCGGGATGGTCGCGGCCAGGAAATGAAGACCGCAAACTTTGGCCCAATTTGTTGCACGACCGGGAATAGTGTTGGGCTTAGTGGGAAAAAATGGGATATCGATATCATGGAACCTTTATAAAAAAAAATCTTTTTCAACTATTTCAAGATTGAGTTAAGATCGCCTCTGTACCTAAATATCCTTTTATACTGTAATCAATAATTTTAGTGTGTACAAAAAAGAATATGAAAAATATAAAAAAAAACGTATTTTCTTGTAACAATTATCCTCTTTAATTTAAATAAACATTGCAGCTTTTTTCTTCGTTAAGTATAAAGCGATCAAATACTGAGTGTTAAAACAGCCTGAGAACTACAAGAACCATTAATTTTTTATAGGTAAAGCTTACTGTTTACAGTGTTGGTATAATTTATGACTAACGTAGCAATAACAAACAAATTTATTCTTAGTTATTAAAAAAATAACTGTAATTATTACAATTTAATTAAGTAGATACTCTTTCTTGATATCGGCGTTAAGTAGTATTGAAATTTATTTAATTTCATTTTTTGCCTACTCTTAAAGCAAGGAATACTTGAATTTCAAGCAAGGAATGGAAATAGGCAAGGATTCATAACCCTATACCATCCACTATATTGTATTCAAACGTGGATAAATAAGTTACATTAAAACATTTTATGGTATCGATAAACAGCATATTTACAGCGTTTACAGGGTTATCAAAAATGTAATCAATATTCAGTAATTCCCAGAATGAGGCACATCACTATCGACGACTCACTGTCCACAAACTTCCATCCTTGTAGGAAATTAACCAGAGGCCGGGATGTTTTCACGGCAACTTTTATTTCTTCGTGTTTTGTACAGAATGTTATTTTTCTGACCCGGGAATGAGGTCTTGATTTGTTACGTAATGTACGTTTATACCTACAAGTTTGAAAGCAAGAAACAATAAAATAGACTTGTGATAGAGACTTAATAGATTTGGTATAAAAGATGTCTCGATAAAGTAACATGGGTTTTTATATCTTCTAATATATAAAAATCAATGCCACTTTTCGTTGTTATTTTATAACTCAAGAGCGGCTGAACCAATTTGGCAAATTTTAGTCTTGAAATATTCGTGGGTGTCCAGGGAAGGTTTAAAGGATGAGAAAATAGGTGCAGCGGGAAAGGGATCAAAAATTCACGCGGGCTAAAAAGAATGTGGCGGTACGAAGTTCGCCGGGACAGCTAGTTTTATATAGATTATATTCCCTGCTTACATATTATAGTTTTGCTCGCGCAGTCGTGTTGGTTCCTGATGGAGTAGAATAGAACCACCCTATTTCTTCCTGTGGGTGTCGTAGAAGGCGACTAAGGGATAGGGCTGTTCTCCATCCGACAGTAAACATACGTCCATGACTAAGTGCCCACTTGGCGGCAATAGACTCGCCTCCTATTACGTGGGACTGAAACTCATAGTTGGCGAAATGTGGGTGTTAACACACCTCTACCTAACCCCTCGAGGGTTTACAGGCGTGAGTATATGTGGGTTGGTTAAAGTCAAAGTCAAAGTCAAAAATCATTTATTCTGTATAGACCATCAAAACGGGCCTTACAAAACGTCAAAATTATACATATATGTATGTACTAAAGACTAGCTTAGCAAATGGACCACCGGCACCGGTTCGAAACGCGGCCCCGGCCTGAGAAGACTCCGGCAAGAAACTCAGCGGGCTTTTTTTTTTTGGTCTATTTACAAAAAATGCTTAGTCTACTTAGTCTAAATACAATCATTTGTTTGAGAAGCATGCATGAGTGAACAGCTCATTTCCAAGCTAGTTTATCATCTAAATATTCTTGTATTTTATAATAGCCTTTTTGGCACAATTTCCTCTTAACTACATTTTTAAATTTATTTATAGGTAAATCCCTAACAGATGTAGGTCGAATGTTTGGCCATTTCTATCATCAGCATCTTTTGGTCTGTTAGACCAATGCACTAGTAGTAGGTTAATAGAGATATACGAAGGTTAAACATTAATAAGTAGGTACGGATACTTGCAAAAAATATTGTAATCATGGAAAGTCGGTATAAAAAAGATACAAGTCCAGGATAAACAAATTAACCCTAAAATGCCTGATCAACAGTGATGCATACTGTTATAATTCCCATTTTATATGCAGAACAGTGATGGGAAACAGTGAATTCACTTGCATTTTTTCAACAGGCAATATAAATGAAAGCGATGTGTCTTCCCGCGATCAACATGAGCCAACCAGCCGTGTACTTTTAAATGCCCTGCCTCACTTCAAGTAAGCGATAAAATATATCAAGCGCGGGTACATTATTTATTGGAAAGTCTTGCACGTATACATTGAATCTCGGCTAGCTTTTGTGTAGAAAATTGATTCTTTACAAAAATATTTTTAGTAATTTGACGATCTTATTTTAAAATGAAAATGAATGATAACTTTAACGGTAGCCATTGTGTTGCTTCCGTGGTCTATAAGTACCTTTATGTTTACTTTATTTAACTGGTGTACGTACGAGAAATAATTGAAAATGAATAATAAAAAAATTACAGGTAAACGAAGGTGGGACGCCCTCAAAAGGTGGCTGGGGTAAATTGGGAATCGTAATTATCAGTACCTATAAGGTTATCATCAAAAATTAATTAATAAAAATATATATCTGTCAAAAATATTTATAGCATCGCTTGTGAATGTGTGACGTGACCTGCCACTACAAAGCGGCGCGCGCGCATCGCACGTGCTGCGCATCGAGGCGTATATCCGCAGAACAGTCGGGTGACATGTTAAACAACATGTTGGTCAAGATGGTGACAGACCATGTTGTGGTGAAAGGGTATAGGAAATTTGAGAGTTCCTATTTGGTTAATGTGGTGGAACCAGAAACAGATGGGGTGTACACATACATATATTTACGCGTGTATATCGTAAAGGTAAGCAGACGTGTGAATATCAAAAACATTTTTATGAATCACGCAACTTTTAAATACCCACTAGCTGTTGCCCGCGGCTCCGCCCGTGTGAATGTCGGTTATCGCGACCAAACATAGCTTTTATATACTTTCTCGAGGTCTAATCGACCCCTATACCAAATTGCATCAAAATCGATTCAGTGATTTAGGCGTGAAGCGTAACAGACAGATAGACTGACAGTTACTTTCGCATTTATAATATTCAGTATGGACATGGATGTTGTATTAAACAGGAATCGAATTTGCGACCTCCGAGTGTTCAAGCGCTCTACCTCAATGCCACACAGCAAACTGTCTGTAATAAGTAGTTAGTCAAGTCTTAAATTATTAATTAAATGGCCGATTAGATTTCTCATTATTCATGCTGCTCGGGCAATATAAATAATGCCCTCATTAATCACTCGGTCCAAAACATACACGGACTAAATACATTAAAATAATTCAAGCCCAGTTTGAATGACCGACATAAAACACTGACTGTTAAAAGATTGATAAACAAACTCAAAAATACATAGATACAAGAGATTTGCCTACAAAAGTAATTCGGCCGGGGTGCGAGTTGTATGTCTACGATATTCTCAGTTTAGTACTTTGATCTAGAGATTTTGTCGAGTTTGTTTTTAAACCATTCACATTGGGTGCAAAAATAAACATATTACTTTTAGTTAAGTCTAGTAATAAACCTTAATAAGTTTATCTCCTAATGTGTGGACCTAAAACATTTAGGACTATGTTTTAGGTCTACACATTAAGAATTAATATTGTGGAACTAAAACGTAGAAAAGAGTAGCATAAACATTAATACACCATGGACATAATAGTCTAATACTACTATTACTATTATCTATTCTGTGACATATTATATACTAACATACTGACTCTTTTATTTTATACTAACATATTGACTGCCTCTGTGGCGTAGCGGTAGTGAAGGCGGCTGCTACGCAGGAGGCGCGGGTTCGATCCCCGCTCAGTGCCAATATTTGTATGCATGAATATAAATATTTGCATTGGTCTGGGTGTTTCTATGTATAATATGTATGTATTTATAAAAAAAAAGTATCTAAGTATGTATATCCGCATTCTAGATTCCATAACACAAGCTAATTAAGCTTACCATGGGTCTAGAAAGCGTTGTGTAGAATGTTGTGGAATATTTATTATTATTTATTATTATACATAATTATAATCCTCTATTGATTATAGAGGATTAAATGTATATTTTAAATTGAAGTGTCTGCTTTTTCTGAGAAATATCCTATCCCAATTAAAATAGTTAATTCGGACCCCTGCATTCATACACCCCTAACACGATACATCACAGGTCAGCGGCAGGTAACAAGCCAATTAATTTATCTGATAATAATTTGTCTGTATCATTTAAATGCAGTAAATTATTCAAACACGTGTTGCATATAATTATTCTTCATTTCGTCGCACGCGCATGTACGCGCGCCGGCTCATTTGCATATCAATGATTCTAATTGGTTGGATGGATGAGGTTTGTAAAAGTACAATTATTTTCATTAGATAATAAAGTATAGGTACGTGTTTAGTGACTTAAAATTATCGGCCCCCGTTTTTGTGGACACTTTTGTGTCTATACAACACATCAATGTACAGAAATGTCGAAAGGATCTTCAGCATAATAAAAATGTAAAATATATATAAATTATGAAAATATTGCCTAATATTCGCCGAAGTTGATCATTCTTGGAACAAGAAATATCTTTGTAGTTATATGCAAACAAGTAATTGAATGAATTTAAGAGTTATATATAGTTCCTATATCTTCTGTTATTAAACTACAAAACTAGAGGGAGAGTACATAAATCTCTCCTGGACAACTAAATAAATATTGCGGATTAGCAGGCCCTAAGTCGTCGAAAACGCAAGTCATATAGGTACTAGACTAGTCTCTTCAATAGACATATATTTTTAATATTGTAAAACTAAAATGTAGAAAAAATAAATATGCTAAAAATATATTTTTTAATAAATCGATTTAAAATACATTTCACGAGAACACCGCACTAAGCCTCTAAGGTCATATCCCTATTATAACATGTAACAAGCCAATTTTATTAATTTATCTGATATATATACCATATCAGTAGATATATATACCATTGTTGAGTCGCATTCAGGATCAACAAAGCACGCGCAGAATATAATTTGTGACAGGCGGCGCGTGCGCACAAGCCGTGACGGTTGCGCGGTAGCATCATTAGCACATCAATGTGTAGGGTTTAGTGCCAAGTTATTAACATAAATTAACTCTATTCACTTTGAACAGCTACTTGCTTTGATATTTCATATCAAGATTGTGGTACTATTAGTGGATTCAATAGGTAATGAATATGAAAGAATTCACGATTAAATCGTAATCATCCTATTAATAACTAATGATTTACAACTGGGCAGTCGCTTCACGGAAAATATCGAGGTCCAGCCAAATCTGCAGTTATGACTGGTAAAGCGGACCCCAGACTCCGATGTGAAATCTTCGGATGGGACTGGGAATTAACGCTAGATGAAGAGGATGAAGAAGATTTCTAACTGGGAAAATATATATTTGCAAGGAATGGCGTGAATTTTTGACCCAGCATGGCACTTGGCAGATGTAAGAATTTAATATCAAAAGGTTAACGGCGAAAAGTGTACAAAATCCATACTTATAATTATAAATGCGAAAGTAACTCTGTTTGCCTGTCTGTCTGTTACGCTTTCACGCCTAAACCACTGAACCGATTTTGATGATATTTGGTAAAGGGGTAGATTAGACCTTGAGAAAGGACTATGTTTGGTCACGATAACCGACATCTACGCGGAGCTGCGGGCAAAAGCTAGAGATTTATAATTGGAAAAATGTGTTTGCAAAGGAGCGGAGTGAATTTTTGACCCAATGAATGCATGGCACACAATATTGTGAGGGGGTCGAAACTTGGACGTTCGTGCGAGTACGTATTCAAACAAAGTTGTAAACTTGATCCTAACAACGAATTAACTTGATCGAACAAAACATAACATTAGAAACAAAACTCAATTTCCCTAATCGATAATAAATAGAGTTCCAAGCATTATCTATTATACCTGTTCGATGTTTACACACACAGACATACATACAATCAGGGCTAAACATTAACGACGCAATCGGCATGTGACGTTATCGGAATTTTGTACTGACTGCAAAAGAATTTAAAAAATATACATGCTTATATTTACGTAAATATTGACTTACAGCCGTATTCACAAACAATACTTCGCTATGCGTACTACCAAAACTGTGCAAAGAACGACAAATTACGTGTACGTTCTAGCAAGCCTTTTTATTTATTGATAACACTTAAGTAATACTTCGTTGAGGGAACGCCCTGCGTTAGATACCGCTCCGTGATGTTTGTGAATTAATTTTATCAGCCCTATGCGCTCGAGCACACTATGAGACCTCACAGTATTGTTTGTGAATACGGGTGTTAAACTTTCAACAATATCATCGGTAATGGTGTTACGATTGCTCGAAAATCCTTTGTACGGCAATCAAGAATTTTCGGGGTGGATGATATTAGCACAGCCTAACGAACTCTTTCATTTCATTGAAATAAAATTACTTTTTAACTGTAGAAATAACTATAGGTACCATATCAGTTATACATATCAATATGTATAACTTCATTAGTCTGGGGGTATTTATTATAAGTTAAGTATGTTTTTCGAGAAAATTTAGGTGAGTAAAAATAATTTTAATCCGCATTCTAGAACTCGCCCTACAATCTTTGTTTCGTTGGAATCAATACGACTCTGTGTAAATCGTTCTAAATGTTCTAGAATATTTATTTATATTATATTCAACAGTTGTTCCAAAATGGTGAAGCTTTTGATATTGCGAAGTATTAATACATATTTTTTTATGTATAAATATGTTAAAACAAACTAACCCTTATATGCTGACCGTACTATCACCGTCACTCGCAATCCTCCGTCCATATCCGCGACTGCGGTTCATATTGAAATTATGCGCGTAATGCTTGTGTGCGGTCGTACTCGCGTATTATATGCGCGTTATGTCGCTCTGCACCTGTCTGTGACGCGACATTATCTGATTAAAGCTGTGGTTCGCGTTGAGGGGCGTCCAATTTTTGATGATAATGACAGACGGTGATATATTATTTATTTAATCTCCGGGCGGGAAGAGGATTGTTCATTATACATTTTCATCGACTGCTCAGAGCTCTCTCACTGTTTCAGACTTTTTTGGAACTCCAAAAAATGTCTGAAGGAACCTACCCATATTCTTAGTGCCAGATTTTGTAGTACTAGGATTAAAACGTACCTATAGGTGATGAAGATGTCGGTTATCGTGATAATTGGTCATATCTCCTGGTTCTACTCAACCTAATGCGATCAAATTATAAGATTTTGTTTGATCAAGACTATTCTAATAAAAAATGCCGCATTAAAACCCGTTCAGTAGTAGTAGTTTTTGTGTGTTGACAAATGGACAAAGATCTATAAGTTTTAGGTTAAGAATCGTTAACAAAACAACCCATTTTTTTAATAACTCCAAAATACAGACACATTTACTTTACAATTATAATAGTATAAATAAGGTCGACTTTACAGCACAGATACTATGTTTCCCATGAAAATTTATGCTGACAACAAACGAGGAGGGTTGCCTCACATAAAAAAAACACAGTAGCTTTTCTCTTTTAATGTAGAATGCAAAATGATAAGACTTACATTTCTTTCAGTCGCAGACCGTAATAAAAAATCTACCATTTTCCCCACCATCCCATATTAAAAGTACCCTTTCAAAATTGCAATTAGTTACAGCGAACTGTCGGACCTCTCCTAACTGATGGCCAGGGCAGTGGCCGGCGTGACTCGCGCGCTCATTACTGGAGTAACAGCACCATTCATTTGTTAGAGCACTGTGTTATCTTTGCGAATGAGCGTGTGTATAATTATGAATGATTTTGGTCGTGAATGGGAATATAAAAAGCTTTGTTGGAAAACAGGATTTTTTTCTTCTTTTGTCACGTTTATCTGCACGGTTAATGTATTGCGTGGAGTAGTGTGTTCAATCAACATACGAATATATGACAATAGCTGATGATTTGTACGAGCGCAAAATATTTGTTTCGGTTTCTATTGTAATTTTAGACGCATTTTTTCTTGTTTTTTATAGGTACAAAAATGATTAGTGTTACATAAATACACACATATTATAATATATCAACAAATCATTCTGCACCTATTGTTCTCTTAGGATGGGAATTACTTTTTTTTTCTTTATAATTCAAATAACTGTTCTTCATGAAGGGCATCAGAAGGTTCTTACAAGGTCATCGCCTGGTGTTGCACACGTCCATAGACCATAGTAACCACTTCCGACCAGTTGGGCCATGTGCTTGTCTGCCACCTAAGGGATACCTGTCTTTCTTTCTTACATTAAACAATTTACTTTGTTATTTATGTCCATTCAGTACCTAGTTAATGAATCCTCAGTTGAAATAACAAAGTTCAAAGATCTACATGAAATACCAACAAAAATTCACTTCAAAAAGCAACAACCTAACACAATCCAATGAACCAGTCCAAATTACGCTACCAGAATATGTTGACTCGACAAAAAAATCCACGTAGACTCTCCATTTTATCGTGATCCCCAGTCTGGGAGGAATTGTTTGGGAGTTTTGAATGGTTGACACGAGTTTGAGGGTCATGAATTTTCGGTTTGCTCGACAGGGAGGCATTCGGTAACAATATCCTAATTTATCAAACGAGGTACATTGTAGTGTGCCCCTCCGTGCCTCGAACTGTCTCCCTACCTACACTTTCATCTACATACAAACATCTGTACAGGGTCGGATATTCGTAAGATTTTTTCGCGAGTAATATTTTATTCTTGTAGAGATTTATTTGTCTCCTTGTGCCTAATAAATTCATGGTGAAACGTTTATGATTTTATTGTATTTAGGACTGAGTTACAGTATGATATGTATTTATGCTGAAAATCCAAGTGAATACACAAATTAAACGGCTATCCTTCCTCTATTTTGAGTTATTCTCCCATTTTCATTAGTAAATTAATAAAGTAACTGGCTACATCTAGGATATCTACTAAAAGTGATCTCATCGTACATACAAGTTTTCTCAAAAGGTAGCCGACCACATACGACAACTGCCGACGCACGTAGCACATGCGCGTAATTCATTGCGACTTCTCAATGGTCCTTTTTATCCGTATCGGAGCTTGACAAGTAATGGTTACGCTTTATGTGCTACATGCGTCTGTCGTTGTTGTATGCGGCTTCGGAATCAAACCTTAATTCAAGTCTCTAAAGCGCGACCAAATATTTCAAAAACCCGTCGCACAAAGTTATTGGGTTCCTTAATTGAGATATTCGCAATAGCATGACAGAGTTCATCTATTGCTTACGCCAAATTTAAAAAAATCTGCCAAAATTTGGATGTGTTCTGCCCCTAATTTCTTCTTCAGTGGAAAAAATACAAAAAAAAAGTTAAAAATGTACTCCTGAATACATCCCTGTATTGACTAAATACTGCGTCGCAGGTGATGTTTTTATTAAATTTTTCGTCAGCGAATCGGAATTAACTTCGGCGTGTTTGCGTTCACTACTTGTTTTTAACAAAAGATCCCTCGGCCAAGTAATTTTGTGTTTAATGAAATGTTTAATTAAAAGAACGAAGGTGCAGCAAAGAGTTTTATTTAATGTCTAAGAGGTACAGTCAACGACGTAAGTTGATTAACACTTAAATATTTATAAACCTAACGTTTAAACTTTCGCAAATAGGAATTAACGCAACCATGTCTTCCCTCCTCCTATAGTCCCGGGTCCTTTAAGCGGGGCGTGAAAAAGCATCTGATGAGGCCGTCAAGCTGAGTGCCACCATTGTAACATGGTACATGTCAGCAATGGTGATACTCTTTTCAGAGACTTTGCCTTCAGCTTACCATCAGGCGAGGCAAAGTCAAATTGACGTGTCCTATATAAAAAAAAAACCCATGGTATAGGTATGTATACCATACATACATGCCATTGATTTGGTTAAATTTATTCCCGTTAACATTATTGTATATTTTTGTTAACCTTTTTCCAATGCATGTATCAATATAATTGATGTATAAGTAGTTTGTTGATCCCCAGAGTATAAAGTTGATATATTTAATGTTTGTTTCACTGTTTTATTTGATGTTTACTGTAGCCCATAAAATGATTAATAAATTAGAATTTGTAAAGCTACTTTTGTCGTTGACTGTACTGGCTGTTCCGCCAGTGATTTGTGTGCGCGCAAGTAATGCTATTCGTATATACAACACAGCCAAGAGGATTTAATAAATGGCGTGGCTTGGAATTCACGAAATCTCCTCAAAAAGTAATACACAGATAAGTATTGTCGACATTTCACGCCAGATACAAGTTCTACAAAATATTTTGAGACTTATTTCTGTAAGATTTCTAGTGGCTTAGGCGTTGAACTGGCTCTGAACTGTTCAATGTCAATATTTGTATGCGATAATTAATAATATGTATATTTTCATTGATATGAAGGTTTTTGTGTACGATCGAGGAATTCAGATGTTTGTTAGTTTAACATCTTCGTAATTTGTTCTTATTATAAAGTTAAATAGCGCCATGACGTTTTATATCTGAGGATTTATTTCATGTAAGTTTAACCTGACTAATTTCAGTAAATGCCAGATTGCTAAACATCTAAATTCGTCGACTATTTAATATATCTATCTATTTTTATAGAATCTACGTAAGTATGTCTACCGACTCCTAAGAAGCTCCAGCTTCCTAAGAAGACCATATTACAAGCTATATGTTTTCTTGGAAGTCAACATTAAAAACAGACTTGACAGAAAACCCTCATACCGCTGTATTACGGATGTGAACCACATACTCGTACCATGAACGAATCATTGTAATTTGCTTTAATAAATATCTAGTCATACATTTTTGCTTCACCTGATCACTGGTACCCACTCATAATTTTATTATTACTATTCCATTCGCATTTATTTCGATGATCTAGAATCTAGAAGATAAACGTGCTATGCAAAGATTTTTGCACTTAGCATATTTGTCTTTTCTTCCATAATTAATAAGGTCCATTATTTAACATGCAAAATTTGGCATTATCATTTTTTTCTTCTAAACCATCGATGTAAGAAAACATAAAAAGCTATACAAGTTCTTTTAACAACTTGTTTGCCGATTACCGAATATACATTGTCTCATAATATCAAAATATCCTTATATATTATCTAGTATTAAGACACGTAGAACTGTCCGCTACATTGGCGAGTTGCCAGCGTCTCAGTTTCCCAAATTTGGTGCGACCTCCACACTATATTAGTTATACCTAGAGCTATATATTATATAGATAAGAGTACAATTTTCGGGACATTGTTTGGAGAGAAAAATATATTACGTATAGTCAGCGCCAAAAGTAGGTGACCATTTTCAGATTTCGAAAATAAGTTCTGAGAAGTAATTTGTACTTAACAATGAAAATTTTGTTCAATTACTTAGTGGGCCCTATGTAAATATTTTGAAATGGATAGAGTACAATAGGGCCACCCTATCTCTTTTTGCGGGTGTTGTAGAAGGCGCCGAAAATAGATAGATTTCGGATTTCGGATTTCGGATTTCGGATTTCGGATTTCGGATTTCGGATTTCGGATTTCGGATTTCGGATTTCGGATTTCGGATTTCGGATTTCGGATTTCGGATTTCGGATTTCGGATTTCGGATTTCGGATTTCGGATTTCGGATTTCGGATTTCGGATTTCGGATTTCGGATTTCGGATTTCGGATTTCGGATTTCGGATTTCGGATTTCGGACTTCGGACTTCGGACTTCGGACTTCGGACTTCGGACTACGGACTTCGGACTACGGACTACGGACTTTGGACTTTGGACTTTGGACTTTGGACTTCGGACTTCGGACTTCGGACTTCGGACTTCGGACTTCGAGTCCGAGTCCGAGTCCGAGTCCGAGTCCGAGTCCGAGTCCGAGTCCGAGTCCTAGTCTCGGACTCTGAAGTTGAATTTGAATTTGAATTTGAAAACTAACAACTTATGCAATTTTAATTACTTACGTTAAGCGAAGCTACTTCGGAGCAGCTCGGCTCTGTTCGTGCGCGCTCGGAGGTGTTACCATTTTTCGTTACGGAATTTCTGGATTCGGTCTCCACGCTCAGGGCCCGCGATAAAAGCTATGCAATAGCTTAAAAATATCTAACACTTATATGAAGATGAACGTCTTCTCTATTTTTAACGGTTTTTAAAGTCTACAAAACTAAACTACGCACATAAAACCATTAGGAAATACTTCAGCAAGGAAAATCTACCTTTACTCTCCACTTATAGTAACCCATCCCTTTATAAACCCTCTTCAAGTTCCTTGAAGCCTCGTCCCTTACACGCTTCATTAAATAAAACAAAGAGGAATCGATCGAAAAAAACACAAATTAGTACCACGGAACAAATAAGGAGCGCAGAGACAATATTACAAAAGAAAAGAATGGAGACGAGGTTTCAATAATAAATTATCAAAGGAGGGGAGCCTAAGGGACGACACCTCCCGGCATCTTTCTTATTGTCTGTACTCGACTTCATGTTGTGGATCAAGTCACGAGACAAAGCGTTTTGAAATTGTGGGGGCTTAGATTAGTCTACTTCCTATCATCCAAATGCTACAAATAAAGAAACAACATTTTAGGTTATAATTGAATAGAGCAACCGTTCTAAGAAAAATCGTACGAATAAATGTCTTTACAGAGATAGAAAAAATAAATGGTGTGCATTTCACTTGAATCCTTTAATTGGCTGCCTCTGGGCATCAAAAAGCAACCTCTCTAGTCAAAAAGCAACCTCTAGCCCCTGATTTGATTTGAGGCCAGTATACATCAACTTAATGCTTTTATTTCTTCATCATTAAAGAGCGATATCGACTCCGTTTTTTCCTTTTTTTTTAAATATTCAGGTATTCCTATTGCCTATACCACTAAATAGGATTAATTCCTCATAAGCGCCAGCGAAAATACACAACCGACATAAGCTTTTAACTTGCACCATTCTAAGTACCTACACGTAGAAGTTTTGTGATACAAAATTAGCGTTAGGAATAAAACAAAGAAATCGCCGAAGGGTTCACAGACAGGGTCGTATTAATCAATGCGATGTGCGTCAAGGAACATAATAATTCAGAGAATTTTGTATTATTAGAAGTTATGAACATGAAAATGAAGTAAAGCGTGTGTGTGGTTTAACTTTCTGATTTTCATGAGAAAGTCTAATGAGATGATGATAGGAAATATGATTACGTTTAAGCTGTGAAATGAGCTCCTTGCTGTGAAAATATAAATTTGCAAATACTAGGATTAATTTTTATTTACAATTTTTATAGCTAATCATTTATTTGTTCACATTTAAGCAAGTAGATACCTACTTTAAATGTGTAAGTGGTTTTCTTTAAAAATAAAATCTAAAAAATCCCGAAGGTAGCTCGGACTTCTATAATATATGTATAGTTATATAATTATTTATTATAATATGTAGTTATTATCTGTTTATTTATAACTCGGACCTTTGATAGAATGTTTAATTACAAAATTACAGAAAATAAAATACATTTTATTGCTAGCAATCCAAATACAAAATACGAATACTTGATCAAACAATTTAAAAATCAAATGAATATCTATACCTAAGTGATTCAAATAGAGCCATTAGTTATGAACAATAATTTGGCCCGGCACGTTAAAATCGCGGAGCGTTTCAAACAAAATCGGCTTTTTATTAAATATTTCCCCCCGGAATGGCAGCTGGGCCCGTCTCGCGCTAAATAACAAGAATACCGGACGATCGTAGATGCGGAAAATTTTCAAATAAATATAATAACGATGATAGGGAATGCCCGGCGCGTATTGGAAATTATTTATTTATATTAGAGTGCTTTATCGTGTTAAAACAATGGCTGTATTTGGAGATCGACGTTAATAGGGCATGAATCGAGACAGAAATATTTATCTGTATTCTATGATCTTGTTTATGAACATTTGATTTACAGCAGTTTTAATTCAGTTCATATTGGAAGAGGCATCTGTCCAGCAGTGGCCTGCAATAGGCTAATATTTTTTACTTAATATTTTTTGGAATACAATGTGATTACTATTAATACAATATTTGTTATTGTTTTATTAACCATAAGTAAAGTTATAAATGATTAAATAAATAAACAAAAATATTAAGTGCTGCAAAGTATGAAAAGTACAATCGAGCACAAAAGTGTCTGTAAATTAAACTTAAACATTATGCTAATTTCATTATACAAATGCTATTCTAGACTTTACGGTATACTAAAAATCCCGTTGTATACTCACATAAAGGTTAGGTATACATTATGTACAAAAGATGAAAGAGAAAACGTCTTTATATCAGTAATAAAGCCTACACAATGACATCAAGTTCAGGTAACGACAGTGAAATTAAATCACCCCATTTTCTCGCAACGCCAAGAAAATGACGCAAAAGTACCCAAGTACAGCAGAGGGTTTGTAATCAATACTAGACCGTCGTTGCCTTGAAACAATACCGTGGAAGAGGTCATATAGATACGTTCAGCCGGCAACAAAAGTACATTAACATTAAAGATGCTGGTTCAAATTAAAGAATATTTTTCTTCCAAGTACAATGGTGAACAAAACTTGAGTATTTTCGTAGTTAGCATTTTAGTAGTATGATTTTAATTAAAAAATTATTTATCAACCAATATGAGATTAGAAATGCCGTCGATTCGATGGAAAAGGAGAATATGAAATTGAATTTGATATTGTTTACCCATAAATTTTAGTCTTCTTCAGATAAACTTTGCTTGCCTCTGTTGCATGATTTATCCTGTGCCTGAGCATTGGACTATGTATCACTTATAACCCAGAGCCTGGATATAAGCCTAGGTAGATTTCCAATATCAACCGTAGCTACATCTTCGGTTTTACTGGGATGAAAGTGGTCGAAATATCGAAGAATCATCGAAATTTTGGTTGTGTAATACGTACTACGGTCGTCGATTTTTTAGCTTATCTGTTTAATAGATATCGATGTGTATAGCTACTTCTGCAGCTGACCATACATAAGGGTCACGGTTAGCAGACACGTCTAACTGGAGGGCTGGACCTAACAGGGTTGGCTACCGTTGAAATATTACGTGACAGGCCAGGGGACTGTGGGTTTTTTGTTTCTGTTACTTTTGTTATTAATGAGTTCTTTGATAAACGTGGTGCTTGCAATTTTTTTGTGGTTGTTTTTCTTTTTGCTAAATAGAGAATATTTATCTCTGTCTACTTATTTTTACTAATATCTTTGTTCGCTAGCTAACTATTATTGTTAATGTGTTAAAATACCATTTTAATGTTTGCCTACATGTTCTATTAGAGGAGAAGCAAAACCTTCTATACATAATGTAACCCTCTCACTTATTCTCTTTTTTTTCACTTAGGTCTTCTGATTACTATATCCGGCTACAAATTCACTTAAAAATTACAAAGTAAACCTTATAAAAAACAACGCCAACTCTAACACCAAGGTAATAAGATGACCCTTCAAAACTGAATAGGTTTCAAATATATGTAAAATCACTCAGCAGGACTAAATTGTAACTTTATTGACTTCGACAAGAACGAACAAGTAAAAAGAGACAAATAAAAATATTAATATGAGTGATTGTGATTAGTCAGAGAAAAAAAAACATCCAGAAACCTTCAAATATCGAAGAAGAACATCCTTAAATTACGAAAAGAACCTAAACCTACTCTAAATTCGTATTCTCCACCCCTAGCAGCCCCAACGAAGAAAGGGACAATCGAAATCTGCGGGACGCTAGTGCCTTTTATCTGTAATGGGATTGACATGGCCGCCTAATGCCCAGACATGCGAGTTTAACTTAATGATTAGTTTAGCGGTCCTCCCAATGACCATACTATGAGGCCACTTGGACGTTTTTCCTTTATTCCAAAAGCCTTTTAAAGGTGGACTTTTGGTACATTTTCGAGCAGAACGTTTGCGGTATTTAATGTTATTGTACCTTCGTAGTTGGTTTAGTTTTATATAGTGTGTTAGTGTACTTGATGTTTATTTGAAATGAGTATAATTTTTCTCAATAATTTCACTGAACAGTGTGTGTGTTAAGGGTTTATACTAAAATTCACGGCAAAAAATCGATGTTTTAACTTATATGTTTGATCTTTCTAACATAAGATTAAAGCTTCTGCGGTTATTCAAGAGCAGCAGCGCGAGTGTGACACCCATGGTGTTGCACACGTCCATAGGCCACGGTAACCACTTTCCATGTGCCGTGGCCGTGTGCTTGTCAGTCACCAAAGCGGTATAAAAAACAAGACAGTAATTTTCGAGTTTATCAATTTAAGCTATGTAATATTTACAACACATTTACATCTTTATAATATTTCTAACAAACTTTGAAACTGCGTTGCCGCTTTCGTGATCCATTATTAAAACAATCCTTTTAGGCTTAAAATACTCGTTACGTGGAATGGTGTAAAATTGGCAGAAATTTCAAAACATTAATTTAAAGGGTAGGTAATAGAAACTCACGTAGACCGGAATTAATTCCTGGAGAGGATAGAAAATGTTTTGTGGTTTATATTGTTAGTACAAAAACCAAATTTAAGTAAAATTATGAGGACATTTAGAAAGGATGATCAAAAAGAGAAAGTTTATTTTCAAAACAGAGACGTACCCATATAACCGAAGATAGATGAGAACCGACGGCTGTTGAATCCTAACGAAAAAAGAGAATTTATAATGTGACACTTATCTATTTTATTAGTAGGTACAGGTAAATATACCTAATGGTAATATAAATGTCACCGACTGTGACATGTTTATTATACCTATACAGAAGAGCAACAAATAAGATACGACGAATAAAGAAACGTCAACATGTTCATCCCAAAATTGAGACACAAAAAATTATAATACTTGAAAAAATACGTAGTGCAGAGAATCATGAAAAATAGAAGGAATGTTGATAACAATATATCCAGAGTAGAACATTCTATGAGCATAATAACATGAAAAAAGAAATATGACACTAGATTCGATGTTTTAGATGTCATTTTAAGTAATTATGATTCAAAAGTATTAACAACAAATGGAAGCAGAAACAAAAATACCGGTAAATTAATTGCTTTTTCGAAGTACCCCGTTATGAAAACACGCAATCACATAACTACCAATTTTAAACCAAAAACTGTCTGGTCATTGTAGATTCCCCAGAGTCGCTGTCCCTAGCGGCTCGTGTGAGTGAGCACTTAACAGGAATCCATTACACAAACAAAATTGACCCCTGACAGGTGAATCACAAATTTCCAACAAAAATAAATTAAAGTAAAATGACCTTTATCACCTAAAAGATAAGGTAAAAGGTGAAAGTAAAGCTGATTTTGTATATGCGTAAATAATTGTAAGGAAAGGAATAAATAATCTCAAAGTTTACGAATTTAATTTCAGGCTTCTAATAGATCCGTCTTTGGATCCGAGATCGACTTTGGAAAAATTATGCGCGATTTAGTTAAAATTTTCGTTTACAACGAGCTTATTTTGGAAGTAATTATTTATTATTTTTGTAAAGCATCTTTTGTTAATCATATTTTGGGGCATTTATCTTTTCGATAAATACAAAATACAAATCCCTAAAGATTTCCTCTTTGAATCTTACTTAGTCTGATGAGAGTTATTTTGAATTGGTTAAAATATGGATGTTTATTTCGAGTTTTATATCAGAAAGACTATCAGAATAATATCGTCGCGACTAAAAATATTATCATAACTAAATATGAATGGACATGAGGTAATATTTTTTCTAAAACTATTTTTATTAGACTTTTATTGCACTACAAAAACTATAAAGACAAAATGAATTCAATTAATGAAAATTTAGTGTGCAGTAGCTGTGAGTTTGTAACCCCAGTATTCAGTAAATCACGTACTTTCATTACTTTCCCCCACGACTCAGGGGTTACACGATTTATATATTTTTATAAAGTTGTACGTAGGTAGGAAACTAATGCATGAATATCAACTTGCAAAAAATCTAAGGACTGCAATGAAACTTCTTTAAATTCTCACATTTATTTATTTTTATTAACACATTGCCCGAAATTTTTTCCCGAAGTTACTTTTCAGCAGCTCACTGGAAGATTCAAATGGGAATCCCATCTGTTAAGAAAGGTTTATTTTATTAACCGTCATTTTAATTACCGGTGATGAAATGATAAATGTTACAACGACGTTCTACTGAAAGGTTTTTTTTTGCTCACAGGCTTTAACTATTGCCATGTGAATCTACCTTTAAAAGCATTGATCGTAACCTCCAAAAGTATGAATACATTAAAATAAAACATGCATGCCATGCAAGCAGGACCAAGGCTGCTGAAAACGTCGGGCTAAAAGTAAATAAAAATAAATAGATCGCGATAAAATCGCGTTAAAATGTGGTTTTATTTCCATAAGTAATATTCGCGTAAACTTCAGAAAGTACCTATCAACATAAATACACTGAAAATGTTTTGAAAGATCATTTATTATTAATGATGTGTGAAGAACTAATTAATTCTAGTATAACAACATTGTCACTGACTGTACCTGTAGCCGAAACAACGTCAATTTATCCTTCTTGTTATATTTTAATCTTTCGTTTATTATTATAGACGAAAACCTCGTTATATATTTTGAAGACGTGAGCGTGGGACGTGGCTCGGCGCCTGTTTTCATTCACGTGTAAAATATTGCTCATTTTTTGATGCATAACAAAAAATTATATTGTTCAATAAATTTCGCAAACGCGAAATATTTTTTAAAATTAAATAATGAGTTTACCTGCAGCTTTATCAGCGTGGAATTAAATAGTTAAATAAAATAATAATAATAAATTAAATAATCATCATTTTAATGAAATTTTAATCCCTCCCCCCCCCCCTCCCCCTCTCCATCAATCACCCCAAATGGTTGTACGAGTATAGGGAAATTTGGAATGCCTAAGGCGTGACTCGGTAGCTTAGTGGTCCCCTATAAGGGACCGGTTGCGGGTTCAAGTCCCGTCTGAGAATTTTACTTTTTCCAATCTTAATCGAAGTCGTCATCATGTCCAATGTCACAGGATCTTACAGGTCACGGTAAACTCTCATCAACATATACATCTCAACCTATCCTTCAAGGGATAAAAATGCGTGAATATATAAAAGAAAACTACCTACAAAAGGAAATTTAGCCGAACATGTCTCGTGGGCCCAATTATTCATTTAAACACGCACCAATCTTCATTCCCGCTACACTATACAGTACAGCGCCCTTATTCGGCTTGACCGATGTAATATAACTACGCGCGTTAGTATCAATCGACACATTTTAATTGGTTTAGTTTTACACGAGTTCTATTTTTTATGTTACCCAACTGAAATCTACCGACTGATATCGTTACGTCTGCGATTAAAACTCTTTGTCAAGTAGAATAAGGCTCCAGAGACAAAAGGTACACTTTAAGACACTGGTCACGTAGACCCCGTTTCGAGTGGCTCCCTGGTCCCACCACGATATTAGGATAGGGGGGACGGTTTTTTAACTTATTATTACCCCCAAAAAACCCATTTTGTCTTCACCAGTAATAAAATAAAGCCTTTTATAGACGAATTATGTGACGGTTATTAGACCGTCTCAGTTCTATGTGAGCTTACGATTGTCTTAGACTATATATAAGCTCTATACCTAGACGCAGCGAGTGTCATTTTAATGCAGCATAAAAAATGACTACTACTTCGGTATATGTTGACATATTATACATTTATATCATAATGACATGCACACATTGACAGACATTGTGCTAACACTGTGCAAGGTGGCCAAGGTGTTTGGTAATTGAAATATTGCGGAATATATTCATTTGTGTTACAAATAGTTTTTTTTTTCCTAAATGTACCACTTATATTTCGGAAACAATGGTCCCACGCGATAAAGGATCAGCCATAGATATAGCTTAGCTTCTACTCAACGAACTGCGAACAACCATAATACAACCGCAGTTTTTTTTTTTGCGTACATCGCGATATAAACAGACAAACAGAAAATATCTTTGGATTCACAATCGTAACTCAAAAGTGTTTTCACAACTAAATTACAATTTCATAATCGTATAGAAGTCACCATTTGTAGAGAAGGCACCAACACAACGTATATCAGATTCTAAAGACACAATACACTTCAAAAAACACGGCGCGGAAGGTGCACAGTGTGCGAGAGATCTCGTTATGTCGCCGGAAATTAATGTTTCCTGCCTATAGCCTCGTGAAATATTCACATAAATTATAAATTATCTGGGCAGGTACGAGGCTGAGTTGTGTGGAACGATTAGCGTGAGGTACATCGTGTAAGGAGCTGATAGGTACCTACTGTTAATACATACATACATAGGGGTTTCCTACTTTAGGGCGAAAGCCGTATCATCGAATTTTGGTACTTCGAAAACCTTTCACCGACATCACCATACTGCGACGCCTCGTTAAGTCGATGTCTTGTTACTGCGATCGTTCGTTACATCGAAAAACCCTACTGCGAACGATTTTACTGCGAAGCTTTGTTCCTTCGACATCTTGGTACTACGCTGTTTCGTTACATCGGAAAAATGTACTGCGAAGCCTGGTCCAGTCTACGTGCAATATTTTATTTTAAAGCAGAGAATATGTACAAAGGTCGTCATAAATAATCAATATACCTACCAGTGCCTGAGATTTGCTGTGGGGAATAATTAAAACATTTTATCATAGACAACTTCTTTCTTGATGTTTATTAATTACCTAACGACAGATTAAGTACAACCTCGTACAAAATTAATGATTAGAAATAAAAATACATAATCAACGATAAACTAAAGTTATATCTTAGTACATTTTTAAATGAAATCATACTACATACATACTTATAATTCGGTATTGATTGCCACACCTCTTAAAAACGTAAGCAGATCCATAGTTTGCCGTTTTTCGCATAGTTTTGAAAGTGCATGTGAACGATTCCTATATTTTTTTCTGGGTGGTGTCCTCGGCGTACACGATAAGGCTTTTTCGACGGCATGGTTAGTTGCAATTTGCTCCTTCCCCATTTTCCGAATAGTTTCATAAAGACCATGACGATTATTATTTAATAGACTATTCCACCTACGATGCCATGCCTCAACTTATTTTGGGTTCTAGGCAATCGCAATTCATTGTTCGTATTTATAGACCACAATTGTGGGGGGAACATAGGGGAAGATCTTGAAATGGAGACTGAAGTATTATTACTGACTTGGGACATACGTTTTCCTAGAACATAGTACGTTTCGAACCACTCCGTAATACTACTCGCTTCTTCTGGTAGTACACTTTCTTTGAGAGTTTTGAAAGCGTCAGGAATTTCTTCAGTACATTTAGTTACTTCTTTTCTTCAGTACCAGGCTTCGCAGTACATTTTTCCGACGTAACGAAACAGCGTAGTACCAAGATGTCGAAGGAACAAAGCTTCGCAGTAAAATCGTTCGCAGTAGGGTTTTTCGATGTAACGAACCATCGCAGTAACAAGACATCGACTTAACGAGGCGTCGCAGTATGGTGATGTCGGTGAAAGGTTTTCGAAGTACCAAAATTCGATGATACGGCTTTCGCCCTAAAGTAGGAAACCCCATACATAGGTACATACAATCACGCTTTTATCCCCGGAGGGTTAGGCAGAGGTGAATTAACACCCTCGTGATCAGAAGGTCTAAGTAGCTGAATGACCAACATCGCGAAACGTCTAAGGAGCATTAAGTCTAACTAGCACAAAGTCCATGTAGCAAAACGTCCAACTATCAGATGGTCTATATAGCAGAACGTCTAATTCACCCACATTTCACCAATCACTGTATTAGGTCCCACGTAATAGGGGGTAAGCCTATTGCCGTTTTCCGGGCACTATTGTTGGCTCGAGCCATGGCTGAGTTTGAGCTGTATTATATCTGTCTGATGTTAAACAGCCCTATCCCTTAGTCGCCTTGTACGACACCGCATGGGAGGAGATGGGGTGGCCCAAATTCTACTCTGCCGGAAACCACGCGGCCATATTAGGTTTAATAATAATATTAGGCTAATATTAGGTAGGTATTCTGAAAATACATTTAGTAATCAAACTTAGTACCTACGTACATAAATGTGCTCCGGTTTGCTTCTGCTGTGAAGATAGGCGGCTGTATCTGCCATCACCAGGCCCCTAGAAAACCCGCCCACTACCTCTGCGCCCTATGCTGGTCAAAAGGACACTTGACAAGTCTCCTAACGACGCCCTGTAGAGGACGGGGCCGCTATCGGTTCGGTCAGAGTTGGAAAGTAGGTGACAGTGCTACCTTAGGAGAGAGGCACTGCCATCTTTGTTGCCCAGGGTGCACCACATGAGGTTCATGACCAAGCACCCTAGTGGAACAAGTACCTAAAGAGTTGCTTTTTAAACATAGTTGAAAGAACATTAACTAACTCTTCAGTCAGTCTAAATAAAATCTAATAAATCTGTTTTTTATATATCTTTCACAATAAAATTTACTAAAAGTTTTATGTTTTATTTATTTGAGTAGTTCTGCTTACTCACTTAATGTATTTTAAACTTTTTTCTATTAAAGGCAGCCCGTACCAATTTCATTATAGACATTCACTTATTTACATCTGCTGTTCTGTTCAAAGGTTGTCTGGAAGGCATCGCTTTTGCGATAAAACAGCCCAAGGTGACTCTACACCTTTAAATCAAATGATATTGAGAACTTGTATTATGAGTACCTATAGATATGATGTACTGCACAGTAACATTAATGTTTTTCAAGCTATTGCATAGCTTCTATCGCGGGCCTTGAGCGTGGAGACCGAATCCAGAAATTCCGTAACGAAAAAACCTAAGCTGACACTCCGAGCTCGCACGAATCAAGCCAAGCAGCTCGGCTCGATTCGTGCGAGCTCGGAGTGGGGGGATTAATTGAATATTAAGTTGATAAAAAAATGCTACGCAATAGCTTTACCGCGGTAGTCCCCGAGTACCAAACGTCTTTCTTTTTGTTTTTTAAAAAGAATATTAGCAAACGAAATTACTAATATTCCCGTTAACCCCTCCAACTAAGCTAAATTGCTTGTGCTAGGAGTGGGTTCACGTCGGTAGTGTAATGGCCAGGATTCGAACCCGGGACCTCTCGATCGTAAGGCCGACTCTTTAAACACTGAGCTACCGTAGCTTCATACTATATTCAGGTTTGTATATCCTTGTAGAGCATTATAATGTAGATGTATGACCATCGCATACTTATTTCTCGTTTAGGAGCAAAAGGTCAAAAGCGCAAAATGACAAACGATCGCAAATTGTCAAAAGAGCAGAATGTCAAAAGCGCAGATTGTCAAAAGCGCAGAATGTCAAATGCGCACATAATCAAAAGCGCAGATTGTCAAAAGCGCAGATTGTCAAAAGCGCAGAATGTCAAATGCGCACATAATCAAAAGCGCAGATTGTCAAAAGCGCACAATGTCAAAAAGCCTACTTAAGCTGGCTAATTCCTTGATATTGTTATTAAATATCTAAACGTCACACCAGCCCCCATTAGACAAGAGGCAACTCGTTGGCGAGCGTATTGTAGAATATAATGATGAATGTATGGAATTTGACATAGGTACACACGGCGCCAGACCTCGGTTTACAGGCCACACCAACATAAAGGAAGTGTGCGTGACAGCAATACTATTAATACATTGCTTAAAGATGTGTGTCATAACAAGTAAACCAATCAGGGCCCTTGACGCACTCACACATTCGCTATTTTACTTACATGAAATATAGGTATTGATGATAGCCACTGCACCAAGTTATAATAGCATATTTAGCGAAAAACGAATAAGTAGATATAGCTGAATGGTTTAAATATGCAGCTGAACCAATAGAATCAATACCGGGTTCGGTCCTCGAGCGAGGTGCACTTTTTGTTCCTCAATATATTGAAGTCCGATTGGTCTAGTTTATTTACAGGAAACTAAGTGTATAAAATTCATATATATAATATAATTTAATATATTATTATTTTTTGTATATTTCCTAAGTATCAGATAAAAATATTTGATCTTTAATAAAAAATATAAAAAACACATAAGTATAATTATTATAAACTTCTAAAAAGATATTGGAACATAAAATAAAATGTTATGTCTATTAAATTGACTGACATAAAGATGCACGAATGACAAAAAGAGAATTCCGTTGTTAAGTTCCGAACCAACGACCGGCGACAACGGTGAGGTCCAAACTTACTTACTTGCATTCTTATCCATCTCGACTATGAAAACAGATAGTATAGTGACTAAATTTGATAACTCCTATTAGTTATAGAAACAAAATGCTGCATACATTTCATAAAATTAGTTTAGAATATGATATTATAACCTTGGTGCATTTTATGTAAGTAAAATAGCAATTGTGTGAGTGCGTCAAAGGCACAAAGGCCCTGATTGGTTTACTTGTTATGACACACATCTTTAAGCAATGTATTAATAGTATTGCTGTCACGCACACTTCCTTTATGTTGGTGTGGCCTGTAAACCGAGGTCTGGCGCCGTGTGTACATTGACGACTGTCATATACGTCAAATCTCATACATTCGTCATTCTATTCTACGATTTGCCGGCTAACGAATTTCCACTTATCTAGGGGGGTAGATGTGTTTCACTCTCGCTCTCGTCAAAACCAAGATAAGCCAAATCGAAAGACAGTATAAATAAGTAAGTCCAAATCTTAAGGATGCAACCGGAACTGACACGATGATAGGGATGATGATGACATGTATACACACAATATCGACAGTTGAAAAGCAAAAGAAGGTTCTGAATGACATCACTCACCTAGAACTTTCGTCGTAAATTACAAAAAAAATAGACACAACTATATTTGACGTTGAGAAACATAAGAAAATCTGCCACTTAACAAGTAAACCGAATAACAACATTTTATCACCACACAGGTGGAAGCTACAGGCCATCAATCCAGAGAAACATCACAATTATTTTTTATATATTACTTGGACCATTATTCTGACTGACATCAAGTTTCAAACGCAGTCCTAACGTGAGAAGATAGAAGATTACAATTGGTTAACATAGAAGAGAGAACTGGCGTAAAATTAGACCAACTTAAATATGTTGGCTTTTACAGACACGCGTAGTTACAAAACGGATTGTCACTCAGAATAAGGGGCCTGTTGTTAAAATTGAGACAATGTATTGAGACAAAGAGATATAATCTGTACGTGACTTTTGCTTTGAATAAAACGACCAAGAGTCAGTGTGGATGCAGTAATCGTTAAATGGAGACAAAGTGACGGGATAACATTAGGACAAGCATTTGTGGAGAGATATGGAAGGAATTTGAAACAGTTGATTACATTATTGGGAATGTAAGATTTGATACTGCAATTGCCAGTCATACATATAATCACGCCTTTATCCACGAGGGTTAGGCAGTGGTGAATTAACACTCACATTTCACAGACAAAGCTATGTTGGGTCGCGATAACCGACATCCAAACGTGTGAAGCCGCGGGCAACCGCTAGTATTGCATAATTTTATAAATTCATATAATAACACAATAACTGATAACACTGTTATTACAAAACCAAGTAAATTACTCCAAGTATACACTCTCAAGCGATTCTTTAGACACTCTCAATAGATCTACCTGAATAAACAGATGGGCGGCTATAAAAGAACCATAATCCTCTTTCAAAGAAAGCTTTTAGAATTTATCGCACAAAATTTACATGTCAATGTGGCTTTTGAGACGACCTCACGGTGACAGAGAGTGAACCGCTGAGTAGATATACCTATTTTATAGTCAAAGGTTTGGAAATTTCACCCAGATTAACAATCTGTTTGTATTATACTGATTATAAGTCTTTTAAAACCCAGGTCCAATCCGCCTAGATTCACCTGTCACTCTAGCACAGGGTTTCTCAAAGTGGGGTACACGAACCCCTAGGGGTCCGCTATTTAACCGGGGGTTTGTGGCAAGATTCATGTACCTAATGGTGGCTAAATGGTTGGTAGACACGTGTGACACACACACGGGGCGCGATTGTATTCATAGCTCGCTCTCACAGGCTCATAAATGAAATTCTCCAATCCAAACTAAACAAATTCCAAAAATTCCAATCTTAAGACAAAGTAAAAGTTTGTCAAACATGGTCATTGGTCATGGTAGACCCGTTGGTCAAAGTTTTGGTTCAAAGTTAATATCAAACTACAGATCCCTATTATCAAAATAGCATTCAGTAAATCTTATACTTTTTTATTTTTCCTTTTATAGTACCTATGGGAATGTATAGCTCCTCTCACAGCCAGCTACCATAAAACTGCTTTTGTTGTTTTATTTCTCGTTATACTTCTTTAACTTGTTAAAATTACGAGATAGAAAACTGTCCCATTATATACTTACGCCTATATGTCTCTCGAAGAGTATGCAGATGCGTTTTATACACTCACTTTTTGTATTTTTTTTTAATCCTAACATCATAGGTTCAATAGGTTGCCAACTTCTACTAACCATTTTCTTCTTGAAAAATTTAACATTTCACAATGTTTTTTAAAACAATATTAGTTACCGAAATTACTAATATTCCTGCTAACCCCTCCAGCTAAGCTAAATTGCTTGTGTTAGTAGTGGGTTCACGTCGGTAGTGTAATGGCCAGGATTCGACCGATTTCGAATCTCGAACCTTTCGATCGTGAGGCCGACTCCTTAACCACTAAACTACCGACGCTTGCATATAGGTACTCGTAGTATAATAGTTTATAGTGGACCTGTTTACGGGTTCTCTGAGTGAGTTCACAAAGGCCTCCTTATATATTACTAGCTTTTGCCCGCGGCTCCGCCCGCGTGGATGTCGGTTATCGCGACCAAACATAGCCTATGTCCTTTCTCAAGGTCTAACCTACCTCTATACCAAATTTCATCAAAATCGGTTCAGCGGTTTAGTCGTAAAAGTGAGACAGACAGACAGACAGACAGACAGACAGAGTTACTTTCGCATTTATAATATTAGTAGGGATTAGTTATAAAAATAGTACCTAAGTTGTAAATATCTATAATGTATACAGTAATGGTAATTATTAAGGAAATAAATAAATAAATAAAAAATAATTTACTTGTAGTATATTATTGTCAAATGTATTTAACCTAAGTTTACCATCGCTTCCAGAGCGCTAGTGGAGAAAAAGCGATACAACTAATTCCACTGCGGCATTTTCTCCAAGACGTCGAGTATAAGACTCACGATCCCGGGTACTCTAAGCAGAGCGTGTAACTATCTGTCTAGGCCATCCAGGTAGAGACCACTATGTTAAGATCGACAGCATTATGAAATAGTGGTCCGTATCTTTTTGGACTTTACCCAATCTTTTTATCATTCACCGGAGTGCAGTCAATTCAGATTACCGGTAGTTATTGAGAAAAGAAATAAGAAAAATACATTTTACAACAAAATAGGTACAGTAAAATTTGATGACGTCACTTTACAAAAGTTAATAAACGTCATAAAAACGTCAAACCTACAATTTTGTAAAACGTTTAAGCGGCTTTCCGTACGCGTCAGCACCTAACAATGTTTCAGAACATTCCGCCGCACGCCGCGAACAATGTAATTAGAGTATTTGGCTTTTAACTCCACAGCCCAGGAGCCGGGCTGAAAGCACTATTTAAACACTCAGAGGTATTGCAACAAAGATCCTTCATTATTCTGAACGACGCCAATGTAACAAGAAAATTAAATGAATAACAAACACAGTGACATTACCGAACATTATTTTTTTCTCCATTGATTGATGGATACTTGGAAAAACGAATGACTTATGAAATATAATAATCGTAGAGAATAAAAGTTGTACAGTACCAAACTAGTAAAGCTGATAATATCGATACGAAAATCGAAAGAAAAAAATATCGCATCGACAAATAAGTAAGACAGTATAAAATGAATAATCGGGCATTACGAGAGCTTGCCTACATTTATTCGTCTGTTTATTCAGTTTGGCGCTGGGGCTGCCAAGTTGCCAATAAAAACATTTTCATAGCTCGCATTAAAACACTGGCGAAAGTGAACGCCCTCAAATAATCAATACAGAAACCCTCCACGCCGGGAGCGCCCGGCGCAGGTACGCCCCGCCCGCGCCCCGCTGCCGCACCGCCGTCGCCCCGCAGCCGGTCCGGCCATAGAATAGACAGACAGACGACTGTGCACTAGTCTGGACATCAATATTTTATGGCAGGTGATGGTGTGTGGGAATTAACACCTATGTTAAAATAATAGCTTCGTTAATAGCACTACTGATAAAATATAAAAGAATTTGTTAGCCATCATTCTAGTTTCGATGTTGGACTAAGTATCAAAGTTTCATCTCATGTAATGTATGCTAAAACAAACAACTAGAGGGGGTGAGTTAGGGGTATAAGTTTAGACTTTATCGTTTCAAAATATCGAAGTTATTTTACATAAATACTTGGACAAACTTCTTGAGAATGATCTTTTTCAATCCTCTGGCAGCTGTTGTTTTCAATCTGTTCATAATCTTTCATCAAGTTATAAAATCTTGAATCTATTTACCAAACTAACGACTGCATCACTTAATATAGTGATACTTCACATTAACTATCAATATCAACGTATTTATACCCATATTTCGCAAATTATGAGTAAATGAAATGACATCATATCCATTTACAGCTCTTCAAACTAAGCCACAAGATACTGTGAGATCGTATTCCGGAAACACAAAATAGTGTCAAAGTAATTTAATTCGTTGCCAACATTTTATTCTATGATAGCTCCAGCTGACGCAGTGATGTACAGCCTAAACCGACTGATGCGACTAATTTTGTCCGTAAACCAAAAATTCGTTTCGTTTCCAATGCGCTTAAGAGCTTTAGCAAGGTGAGTGACCTTTTATTTACTTTAAAAAAAATACTCCCAACTGCTACCGGCTTTTTAAAGAGCTCCGTAGGGACTTGGAATACTCTAAACGTAATGGTCGAAATTGTTTCTTTATAAGTGAATTATATAATGTAACTAATACTTTGAAATTAAAGTTTGTTGTACAGTAGAATAGAAAATTATAATAGGATGAATGAAAAGTTCAATTATGTGAAAAATAATAACTAGAGATTTATATTTTTCTGGATATCGATATTGCTATTCAAGAGCCATTAGCATAATTGAGTCGTGATGTTGTGTCGGAAAGCGCAGCATTCGCAGAAGTGAATGCCAATATCAATTATTTGCGCATTCGAGGATATATTTCATAGTCCTGTTTCCGATAGTTTAATACGATATAATTTACAACGAAATATATTGGATTGTGAATGTTATGATTTGTTACAAGTGTTACAATATATTTTTAATAAGTTGTCGCACCTAATGGTATATTACTTGACATTCAACTTTGGTATCTTTATATAGTATACACAAATAAATCGCCGAAATGTATATAGGCGCATAAATATCGAAAGACTGCACCAAATGGGATTTTTTTTTTGAGTTTGTAATTGTCAGAAAGAAAATTTAGATAAAGTAGGTGCTATACATGCACCGGGGCAAAGACAGATCATGCAGGTAGTATTACAAGTAGATATTGCTTGATAACATAACATAACATAAACTCACGCCTATATCCCCGAAGGGGTAGGCAGAGGTGCTAGCACCCACATTTCGCCGTTTATGTTTAGGTCCCAATGTAATAGGTGGCGAGCCTATTGCCATTAACCGGGCACTTATAAACCTGCGATAAATACACACATAACATCGAAAAGCATCTAAAAGTCATTGGTGTGTGCCATGGTAAAACCTGGGATCGAACCCGAGACCTCGTCTCAGCCGTCCATTACCCATTCCACTAGGCTACCGCGGGTGATATGTTTTGATATAATGTTTTGATAGCTTATTATTACGTTATATTTCGTAATTGCTTGTAGGTATCTATCTGACAGATAGATAACACTTCATTGTACACCAATACTTGGACTTATTTAGTTACTCAAAGAACGACAAAATACTGGAAACATTCGACACAAACAGTACTGTACCTAACATATATTATCACAATCTCGTTTAATCTCATCATATATTAGCAAACAATAGAATACACACAAGTAATTTCAGCCAACCTTAGTTCACTATAAAGCAATATTCAACGATTCAATCATGAACAACACTACATAATGAGTACTACACACAGATATCTAATAAAGCAGTCTCTCAAAAACAATGGATAGTTCCAGAGACAAGCAAAAAGAGACCTACAGTGTACGTAATAAGGTCCTTTAGACTGTGAATCTCGCTAGGTCCTGTTTGTTTAATTAATCATTCCGTAGCGGAAAATCGAGCTGTTTGCTAACAATATCGTCTAAAAAGTTTGATGGCTGACAAAGATTTTGACAGCCACTGTCTATCTGCGTCTTCGGTTATTGCCTCATTATACTTAGCGTCACTGTTTTGGGAGGTCTTGGGAAAAAATCGATAACGATTGGCATTAAATGAGCGATGCAATTTTACGATTTATACTTGTTGTATTAAAAAAAAAGCCGTTTAAGTGCGAGTTTTATTCGCGCACCGAGGGTCCGTACAAATCTGAATTGAGGGATTGCATTGACTTATAAGTTTGATGTTTTCAAAGTGCTAAGATGCTCAGTTACAGACGTATAAGAGTATGTGTTATGAATTTCATCTCGATGCCTTCTTCTTAATTCTTTATTACTCACAAACAGTACAGAGATCATACACAAAAAGAAAATTACAAGAAACATGCACAGAGGCAAGCTCTGAGTTCTCTCCCAGCAAAATTTTGAGTAACAGAGAAGTAGTTAATGGAGGAACAGGAGGGGCATGTGAGGTGTACATTAAAAAATATTTCAGATAATAAATGCCTCTACGTCATTGACAGACTTCACCAATGAAGCTCAATTCGTTGCTCGGCGTATCATGGAATATAATGACGAATGTACAGGATCTGACGTTTTTGACATTCGTTGACGCCTGTCAAATCCCATACATTTGGCATTCTATTCCACAAAACGCCGGCCGACGAATTGCCACTTGTCTAGAGGGGCTGGTGCAGGCTTTGTTCTCGCAATTAAACTGTAGTGGCATTAGAGAGCCATAATAAACCAATTTAAAGGGGGCAGAAAGAGAGAGAGAGATCCTTATAAAGAGTGAACAAAAAATATAACGGGAAGATTTTATTTCGAACAATATTATCCATACGTAACAAAAAAACTTACAAACTTTCACATCTGAGTTCTATCTTCTCTCTCTACTTGCATCTTTAAGAGCATCCATTGAAAGTAGATGCTTAATATTCTTTTAAAAGCTTTATAAAGGCATACCTACTGAATTGAATCTGCCAATTTGCGCGAAACGTAAACGTAAACTTTGCGAAATCAATTCAAATGGCTCCAAACTGAAATTACTTCGTCTGAGACTAAATAGTAGGGCATTGCCGCGATAAATTTCATCAAATTACCCGATTTAATTAATAAGAGAAACCGCGAATACCTACGTTTGCTAATTTACGGTGAGTCGATAAATTCATCAGTCTCTCTAGACCAGTGGCAATTCGTTGCTCGGCTTATGATGGAATAGAATGCCAAATGTATGGGATTTGACGTATATGACAGGCGTCAACGAATGTCAAAAACGTCAAATCCTATACATTTGTCATTCTATTCCATCATACGCCGAGCAACGAATTGCCTCTTGTCTAGGGGGGCAGATAACTTAGGTATATCTTTTAGCCAAAAACCGCATTGTTTTAGACAACAACTAGAACTAATCTAACTTTGACACAAGATAAAGTTGCTCGTCTGTAACTATTTGGATTACTTGCGAAGAAATAAGTAAATTCCTATTTCGGGAATATACTAAACTTGATATCTAGTTGTATTTTGGGACTGGAATAGTTTGTAGGTTGATATTTGTCATTTATGTACAGCCGACAAGGGAGATACGATTGTGTCTTTACAGACAACTTCATGTGAAAAAGTGCGACCGTTATAGGGCAATACTAACAAATTCGGGACCCCAATGCAACGTCCCTTGCTACTCAGTACATTTTTTTTATAACATGGGAAGTGGGTTACTTTCCAGTAACCCACTTCCTATGGTATAAAAATGATGGGAATGATGGGAAGTGGTTACCGTGGCCTATGGACGTATGCAACACCAGGGCGTCACACTCGCGCTGCCGACCATGAAGAAACCTTCTAATGCCCTTCTTGAAGAACGCCATATTGTAGTCATTACCCATACAATGTTAAACAACGGATGGCGCAGGTTTTTCTCTTGGAGTTGGGAGTTCAGACGAATATTGTTCACATACAATATATCAAACTAGATCCGGCCTGCAAAGTGTAAACTTTGAGAGCAACCTTTTCTGTGATTCCCCTGGTGTTGCACTCGTCCATAGGCCATAGTAACCACTTTCTATCAGGTGGACCGTGTGCTTGTCAGCGACCTAAGTGGTATAAAAAAACAGGAGAATAATGATGACCATTGGTTTATTTCACATGTATACTTACTCCAATCTGCACAACAGTAGGTAGTGAACTAGTGACCCACAAAAACATCGAGTAATGACTCGAGAAGTCTTACGGAAAGTTAAATTGTCTTGGAACCCTTATCGAAATGTATCAGAAGTAAATTGGAAGAGTTAGAAATAATAATAAATCTAATCCCCTTCTTTAACAATTGTAAGATAAAACAGACAAAGTATATATAAAAAAAAAATTCAAAACGATTAGGAAAGAGAAAGAGAATCGATTTGAATAGTAAGTAAGCATAATAAATGCTTCAAAATTTCATTCAAAAGAAAAATTATTACGGATTCAAATACTACAGGACTCTAAGATTAAATTAGTTGAATGCATGATCATGCTATCCATACTTTTTAGTACCTCTTGCATTGGGGTCAATTAAGAATGGATTTTGGGATCAAACAAGAATATAAAATAAAATTTGAAAGTGGGATCAAAAAGGAATACGCATTTGGGGTGAATTAAGAATGGGATCAATCGTTGTGGGATCAATACGGAACAACCCAGCTATACTTTAATTCCAAGAATATGTATCCATGGCAAAAATACACAATTTAACTCTAATTGATACGCGAAAGACCAAAAAAACTCGCAGTATACATTATACGCTATTATACAAAATATAAAACAATATAAATGTGTGACGTAAAACAAAATACAATATCCAGAGACACAACATCAATATTTATCCATAATCACTACGAACCCTCAAAGCCCATAATTAAGATTAAAACACACTAAATAACGTGGTCATTTTTAAGCCAAAGCCATAAATTAATAAAGACTCGCCCCATAAAGTGGCCCACGTGCGCTTAAGCCTTCGCCCGGGCAGGCCGTTCATTAAAACTTACAACAATGAACTCAGATAAGGATATAATTCAATAAGCTCTGCGTACCCTACAACTTGGCCAATATTTTATAACTATGAGCACTCTATTGTTAAGGCTGTGTACACATATGCAGCGGCAGTGAGGGTTAAGGCTTTGAAAACATGTGTAGGATTTGTGGCCTGCATGGTACGATTATGGGTACATTGCATGGTGGGATTGTAAATGAAGACGAGAAAAAATAAACACTGATTTTAGTTCCTCATCATCTATTTAGTTGGTGTTGGTTCTCGGTGAAGTAGCATAATTAAGACCTGGAATTAATTATCAATACACGAGTTTCCCTCTTCCACAGTCCCGGGCCCTTTGAACGAAGCGTGAAAAAGCATCTGATGACGCCGTCAAGCTGAGTACCACCATTGTAACATGGTACGTGTCTATAATGGTGACCATCGTTTCCCAGACTTTGCCTTCAATTTATGAGGCAAAGTCAAATTGCTGTGTCCTATATAAAAAAAGTCTAACAGCATGTTGATTGCGGTCTAAAGTTTGCGGATTTGAACCTACTTCTAGCGACATAACCCAGCAGTTCTATTTTTGAATACTTCTTTGAATAAATTATTACAGGACCGTGGGTTTCTAATCGCAAATCGTGTGATTAATTTGGTTGAACGAACCCGCTCAGCTGATTTAATCGTTTATGGAACTTGAGACCGCTGAACCATTTCATGGAAATCAAGATTGATTAGATATTGAAGGAAATGAAACAGTTCCAAGTGATTTTCCTTTGAGAGTAGTTGAAGGGTTTAAAATATCTAATCGGAGTTTCTGTTATAAAATATAATACTTGTATTTTACTCGACGATTAGAACCCCACACATTTTGAAGTGAAAGCATTTAGATTCTACTAAAATGAGACTAAATTTGTACGAAATATTCAAAATAATATCAAAGATTTTTAATAGGATTGAAACCTAGAGTTTTGAAAACGTGGCATCACTGAGACATGTATCAGAATACGACATTATCAAAATCAATTAATTTATCACTAAGGTGGCAGATAAGCACGCGGCCCACCTAATAGGATATGGTTACCGTGGACCCGTGGTATACGGACGTGTGTAACACAAGGGGTGTCATACTTGTGCTGCCGACCAATCTACACTAATATTATAAAGAGGAAAGATTTGTACCTATTTTTGTATGTTTGTATGTTTGTAATGAATAGGCTCCGGAACTACTGTACCGATTTCAATAATTCTTTCACCTATAGAAAGCTACACTATCTGGGAGTAACATAGGCTATATAACATCACGCTACTACTAAAGGGAGCGGAGCAGTGAGCATAAATGTCAATAAATCGGGCAGATTTCCATACATTAAGGTTGGACCGGAATCCGAATTCCACGCGGGCGGAGCCGCGGGCAACAGCCGCGGGCAACAGCTATTAATAATAATTAGGTATACGTTTTTGTAAGGATATAACAATACAACATGAGATATCTAAGTTATGTGGTACGTACAGATGGCGGCAATTTTTACAGGCAACCATAGGATGGAGAGAAAAAATAGAATAGAGTAGATAATTTATATCAAAACTAGTATTTTTCTACCAGGGGACCAATGGAACTATATAGGAGGACAAACCTACAACATTTATTTCAGAGGACGAATGCTAAGACCGACAAACCCACTGTTCGTCGCCTCTTAAACAAACCAATTTATTCAAGTAAACGACTGTAAAATATTCGCAATGAATCCGCTTTCAAGCTAAAAGTTCGGAAACTACATACGGCTGGCCAATTTGAATCGTAACTTGTGAATTACGCTCCGACGCGTTAAAACTTAGCTTTTGTTCACGAAAGCGCTGTAAAGCTTATTACTCAGGTGGCCGCTGTTCCTAATAAAATTTGCTAAGTTGAAATTGTGGCTACAAGTTAGACAGACTATGTGGTTATATGTTTCAATGAGCTGTATTAAGTAATACAGGCTGTTCTGAATTGTAAATGGTGCAGTTTTCATACATATTATTATTTTGTACTTGATAGCTTACATTGTGGGCCGAGTTGACGAATGAAAAATAAAATAAAATATTTCGGGGCAACTCGACACCAAGTGGCGAGTTTTCAAGTGGCGAGTTGACGAATAAGTCATGTGAGGTACGTTTGAAGGGACACTGATTTCTGACTGATTACAGAGGATATACTGATCAAATTGATGGGGTATTAAAAAAGGTCAGGTCAGCCATGAGGTTTTAGATAGTATTAGAAACTCGTGAAGTGTGCAAGATGTCTCTGCCTGCCTCAGAGCCGAAGGCGTGAGTATATGTGAAGGTTTAAATTTAAATTGTTGATGTTTTATTGTTTTAATTACTCAAGAAGTCAATTACGAAGGTAATTCTATCTATTTCCATGGGTGTCATACAAGACAACTAAAGTATCCTTTTGGCTACTTGCTGTTCGACACGCACGAAAGCACGAGTGTGACGCCCCTGGTGTTGCATACGTCCATAGGCCACGGTAACCACTTTCCATCAGGTGGGCCGTGTGCTTGTCTGCCACCTAAGTGGTATAAAAAAAAAAAATAGACACCGTCCTTAAAAACTGTGCGAACCTTATTCCGTGAGCTTATGATTGGCGAAATATGGTACATACATAAAAAAAAACAGTGCAATTGGGTCAAAAATAATATCTAGACGTATTGAATACCTTATCCTTTTGAGAAATCAATTTAAAAGTTCAGTCATTTATCTTTCTACCTAACTTTAAAAATTTAAAACAGTGATAATATTCCAAAAAACGTTTTTTTTTCACTTCATCCTTTTAGTGCAAGTATGTTAACCAGAAAGTAACCCTACTCAAAACTACACCACTTTACACTAATTAAGACCTTTCACAACGGTATGAAGCCGAAAAGCATTTAAGCGAATAGTGTTGCCAACACAAACACATATTCTGCTAACAAGGCTTGTGGTAACATCACGTACCAACCTAATCCCACACGACGGCATTATAAATACTATTAGGTATACGATCCCTAGGGATACCCGCCTCCCTTCCTGCAATTTCCCCCGAAACTATACCGCATTAATCCCCCGACAGGATAAAGGTTCTCTATTACGAAAGTACGAAACAATTGATATAGAAGGAGCCCTTTTTGGCCCTGTATTCGGAATGAGTGTCTAAAAAATGGTAATTTATATACTGATATATAAATTTGTAAAATGGTCGTGTCTGTACATTGAAGATTGAAAAAAAAAAAAAACTTGGGTCAGGTATATTAACGTTAGTGGACACGAAAATATATTTCTTTTAACTCTTTTTTTTTTAATATTAGCAACCGAAATTAATAATATTCCCTTTAACTCCTCCTGCTAAGCTAGATTGCTTGTGAACGGATTTTGATGTTTTTTGTTTGTTTGTAAGGTCAGACTTAAAATCTTACTTTTGTTTGATCGCAATCGGTTGTGTAGAGCCAGAGATTATATCCAAAACGGAAAGAGCTGCGGGCAAAGGCTAGTAAGGAAATATTGAGGTGCAATGAAATTTTGTGACGTAAATGTGCAGCAGTTTGTTTTTATGGGCAAAGAATCGTTTCTTTGCCCACAAAAACGTGGGGTACGTGTAGAATGTTGAGTTGACTTGATGGTTATTGGAGAGAACGTGTTCTCTGTGAGCTGAGGTGGGCGGTTGATAGTAGAAGACAGGGGTGTTAAACAAATTCAAAAGCATTAACAGACTGTGTCGTAGTGGTGGAGAATTTGACTGCTAAGGTCGTGGATTCGATTTTTTACTCAGTGTAATGGGTACGTCTATTTGTATTTGTATGGATATTTCAATATTTTGTGGGTATGTTCAACTGCATTCTCATAGTAGGTACCTTTACTCGGATAGCGCTTATATTGTTATTATTACTATATTATATACTAGCTGACCCAGCGAACTTCGTACCGCCATATTTTCTGCTCCCGTTCCCGCTGTATATCTCTAAATTTACCAGTGATTCTCTACAATATTATGCATGTATTATACATATAAACCTTCCTCTTGAATCACTCTATCTATTAAAAAAAACCGCTTCAAAATCCGTTGCGTAGTTTTGAAGATTTAAGCATACATAGAGACGGACAGACAGCGACAGCGACTTTGTTTTATAATATGTAGTGATGTATAATGTAGATGATGACTGCACAAATTTTAAATTTAAAAATCTGATTAACCTAATATTGATATTTTAATCAAAATTTAAAAATAGTTTAATAGAGCCCGCTAAGTAGCTAAAAATGCATTTACACACAAATAATTTAAAAGAAGCAATTGTGAAAATTAAAAAATGATCATTTCATTTTGGCGCTGACTATACAAAGGAAATTGATATAAACTATTAATATAAAATCTGTTTTCATGAATGAAATATATTCTAAACTCATGTCAGTCGCAAGTCCCAAATGAACCCTTTGTTGCAATTGGAAGATAAATTTACAAATTTGGGAAGCTGTCATCAGGGACACGTCATCACCGCCGAGTGACGCGTGCCGGTCTCCAGAGGTCACTAGTGTGTTGAAATGTCGACGAGACCTTTATCATAACGAATTGTCGTTTGGTTGGCGTTTAATGATGTACATGAATGTATTGCAAAGACGGGTTTAAATATTGTAACCTGTAGGTATCCTCATTTAAAGATTTTCAATATTAAAAAAAATATATGTGCAGGTATAAATTCACTTAATAGAAGGTACCCCTAAGTAGGTACCTCGGAGAGCACGTGAAGCCGACGGTCACGATTGCCATACGAATATCTATAGCAGTCGTTACGGTAGTTGGAGCCCGAAAAGAATCAATCAACGGCTCTAACTACCACTAGCCACTAAAATATTGTCAAAAGCACCATTATGATAAAGAAATAAATACATGGTTATTTAATGAAACCGTAAAGTAGCGGAGAATGTCAACATCCTCACCACAACTTGTATAAATCAGTAGGTATACTTTTTCAAATCGAAATCAATTTTTTAATTTACTTCCCAACTAAAAACAAACCATGCTATATACGAAAACAATAACTTTATTGACAACTGGAGAACAATAAAACCATTTTAAATAATGTATGATCTTTTTTGTATTCCCCCAATGGAAAGTTCTACTCGTATTATTTTGTTATGGTTAATCTTTGGAAATACTCATATATTTTCTGTTAGGAGGAAAAAGGGGATCTGTGTGTCTGTGTAACTATATTTAGAACTTTATGTATACAAGAAACGGTGACTCATTGAAGTTTGGTAAGGGTGTATAGTACACACCTCCTTTTCTAATATCCGTCAGTTATTAACATTTCAAATATGTCATAATTCGATTGACAATGGCGGTTCACATGAGTTATACATGACATTTATTTGCTTAATTAAAAAACATTGCACTCTGCCCTTCTCCTTCATATAGCTTACTATCACTATGCCGAATCTCACCCTTCTACATGCACGCAATTTCCCTAAAAAGGGAGGGAAAATGTCACTTCACGTATTAATATTTAGATAAAACAGTATTGTGAGTAACCCTTGCAATACAAACACACATTTCCAAGACATTATACCTACAAAATTATACAGTAGGTGCGTAATGTATAATAAGTATTTATACGAACACATTCCGTATAATGAGCTCAAATATAAACTCACGTAGCTCTCAAACGAAGCCCTCAAACACTTTCATCTCTAATGACAATACTCAAAACAAAGGCTCGATCGCTATATCAAAAAGGAAAGGGAATTAAGTCTAAACAAAGATGATCACGGCTCATTTGGGTGGCGCTCGACGCTACGCAAATAAAACATTCATACACCAGTTAACAGAATCACCCCCTGCTTCACCTAAACACCGTATTATTTGGCTCACGTACCTATTTTACTCGACTGACTACAGGTGGAGCCAAAGCACACTTCGGCAATATTTTTCCGTCAACTCCGCATTTATATGATAATGCGTACCCTGGCACGAGGTTTCGTACTGATCCGGTGAGTTCCGAAAATTCCCGAAGTCATAAATCTAATTTCGGTGCCCACCTAACTTCGAGCTCATATTTGCCGGCAATTCAGGCTCACGTTTTGTTTGAGATTCGACCTTAACGCCGAGTTATGACTAGTGATGCTGATACGTATCGATAAATTCGTGGAAATAGTTCGAGTATCGATGTTTATCGCAAACGATAAGCGTGTCTATAAAATTTTATTGTATCGGAGTCAGAGCAGATAGGACATTGAATTAATAGTCTCGATACTGTGTTAATAACTTTGTAAAGTTCAATGTTCTTTTAAGTTTTATATTTTAATGTCACAAATATAGCAATGACAATTACAGAATACCACCTCACTTGTTCTTTTTTTGTTACTTTCTTCTTTTACACTGATGTCACAGAATATTACCATAAGATAAAAACAAAATAAACCATTTCAGTAACAATATTGCTCGGAATTTAAAATATTCGAATATGAAGTTTCATTAAATTTCAAAAATAGAACTGACCTCCTCTTTTATGCTGTTTTGTAACATGTTTATTTTTATTGCAAAATATGAAATGTATAATGTGTATATCGATATGTCGTCCCGCATCACTATATAAGTTCAGAAAGTATGTAGATCCGGAGGTGTAGAACATTAACTTTCTTTTTTGTTCGGGAGATATTTTGCTCTTAAATATATGTACGCTACATTTTCATTCTATATTCTCTATGGAATCGGTATGAAATGAGCATTTGTTGTACATTTATGATAAATAATAAGTTTGTTAAAATATGTATGTTAAAGTAATAGTTTAGAAGCAAAAATTGTTATGAGAGAACGCTCTTAGGAAGTTTACTTAGTAAATGAAGTTTCAAAGCAAAATGAAAGATAAAACATAATGTTAGTAGAATGATTTATCCTAAAAATCTTTGAAGGAAAAGCAAGGAAATTCAAAATTAAATGAAAAAATGAGTAAAAGTCAAGCCAAAGATTATAGAGCGTAATCCATACTAATATTAAAAATGCAAAAGTAACTGTCTGTCTGTCTTTCACGCCTAAACTACAGAACCGATTTTGATGAAATTTAGTAGAGAGATAGATTAGACATTGGGAAAGGACATAGGCTATGTTTGGTCGCGCTAACCGATCCACACAAGCGGTGCCGCGAAAAACTGCTCGTTGCTTATAAAAATTTTACTGTCTCGTAAATTACGAATAATATTATGAAATATCTACATAGACATACGTATAGCAGTGTTTGAACGTATTTTTTCAGATGTTTCCAAACTTAGATAATTGCTGAGAGTGTCAAAATGATGGATAAGGACACACAACTTCGTGCTAACAAGATTAATTAATAATTTCATAATTAACGTTTTGTTTTTATGGTTTATAAGTGCCCGGTTAATGGCAATAGGCTCGCCACCTATTACATTGGGACCTAAACATAAACGGCGAAATGTGGGTGCTAGCACCTCTGCCTACCCCTTCGGGGATATAGGCGTGAGTTTATGTTTTTATGTTTTATGTTATGTTTTTATGTAATTTAATGTATGAATGTTCGATATAGAATCACTTAGTATCTGTAAAAGAAGTAAATATAAATTTAGATCAGAAAATTAAGGAATTGGTCGCGGGTGTCTGGCTGACTGACGACAGCCAAATAAATAGTACCTATATATTTTTTATGATCAAAATGTATAGAAAAAGTTAGCATACTAATGGTATTAAGAAATGAAGTTATATAAGTATGAAAAGTTATATAAAGATAGCTTTATAAAGATACATCAATCTAAAATAAGATTTATTACCTACCGTTAATTGCTTTGAAAAAAAAATACGTCACAGTATGATTTTATAAATCAATTTTAAGAATATTATCAACAGCGGCAATGAAGATTCTGTTTAAATATTAAAGTACCTAATTCCAGTAATTAAACATACCTATTATCTAATTACTGATCTGTCTGTCTTTCTATCCGTCTGTTTCGCTTTCACGCCTAAACCACTGAACCGATTTTGATAAAATTTGGTGCAGAGATAGATTAGACCTTGCGAAACAATATGGGCTATGTTTAGTCGCGATAGTCGACATTCACGTGGGCGGAGCCGCGGGCAGCAGCTAGCCCAATAATAAATACATACTGCTTATACATCTTTTCGAGTATACTATCCAGTAAATCATTGTGGTCAAAGGTCAAATTTAACACGCAATAGGGAGGGGTTCGCGAGGAAGGAGCCGAGATGGGATGCGACGAGATCAAATCGAATAAAACTGTGTATCTATATTATGTTTTTACAACGGTAGTCTACGTCTATCTGTTTATCTATACATTGCATATAGTTACTTGTCCTAACTGACTGATTCACCAACGTTGAGTCTAATCGTTGGAACTTAAACTTAAAATTATGGACGTTGCTGCCTTTTATACGAGTAGTACAAGTATTTTTGAAAATTTCGCCCTTAAGGGGTCAAAATATAAAAAATATTTTGATATAAAACAACAAAGATTCTGAAATCTTTACTAAACTTAAACATAAAACAAGTGTTTTTTAAACTGTCATGGTGACTATCATTAGTAGTGGCGAATGCTTATTACAATTAGAAAAAAAAACAGTCAGAACAGAGCAGTTTTCAAAAAGTGTTTAAATAAAAACATGCACAAAAATGCACGTTTAACGTTTAACTATTACACAGATAACTAATAAACGAACAGGGATTTACAAATTAGTGTTAATTAGCGCTAAAATGCGACTTCACAGTCTACTTTATGCGAAGAGTTTTAATTAAATTAATCCCAATAACGCTTATAGTGTTTATTGTCCAAGTTTTATTGTGACTTTAATTAAATTAAGTCTATTGCAGACAACGGGTCAGGGGTCTTCAACTTTTCTTAATAAATATTCGATCCTTAGTACCGTTAAAGTTCGGCAAATTATCTATATAGCGTCTTTTATTTGATTACAAAGACATTGGATGGAATAAAATTGTTGATTAATGATTTTGATACTTTGTATTACAGTTTTTTGTTTACTTTCAATTGCTAAAGTTGCACATAAGTATATTAGGTTTATTAGTAGGAATATCAGAAAAGGTCCATGGGGCTTATGGCTAAGTAGTAACCAAGTAGAATAATGTGAAAGGGAATAACGTGATCATGGTAATAGACATTGAGGCTTAGACATTCAAATGTAAGTAGATAGCCAGCCTATATGCCTAGATCAAGGGAGTAATGGACAAGTTCGGCTCCGTTCCACTCCGACAGTTTACACCCCAGGCATGAAAGTAAGCAACACCACCGAAGGATGCCTTACCGTTACAATGTCCAGGTATCTAAAACAGATTGCAGCTACGGTAATTCATATATGGCCACCATATTCAGAGTGGTCACAATTTTACCACAAAAAAAACAAATAGACCAAACTAAATAATATCGTATGAAAATATAATATCGTCTAAAAATAACAAAAAACGTAAAATAAATATACATAAGCTACAGTATGCTCCAATAAACACAAATCCTAATCCCGGGGCGTACACAACAAATATTGTGATAGAACACACGCGAAAATAAATTAAAACACTCTCTAAGGGATGAATTAAAGCAATCATCATCACGAAACGAACAGATTTGTTTGTTCAGTAAACGTACCAGAAATGTCAATGTACTCTCCGAAAAAGGGTTATTCTCTTTTTAAATTAAAACGCTCCCTAAGAAAATTATGGAGGGCCAGCGATAAATTACGTTAAACGTCAAATTAATTAAAGAGACGACACGCCACCGAAGCCTTCTAAAAAAGTTGAATCTAATAAAATTCATAAGTTAATAGAAGTGACTCTAATTCCGTCGCGGTATTTAATGAGGAGATCTTTGTTCGCGCTTCTTATATACTTTGTTTAAGTAATTTAATGACGATATTTTCTTTTGATTACATGAATTAATTATTTTTGATGTGTATTTTTATTTATTGGATACTACTATCCCTACTAATATTATAAATGTGAAAGTAACTCTGTCTGTCTGTCTGGCTTTCACGCCCAAACCACTGAACCGATTTTGATGAAATTTGGTATAGGGGTAGATTAGACCTCGAGAAAGCACATAGGCTATGTTTGGTCGCGATAACCGACATCCACGCGGGCGGAGCCGCGGGCAAAAGTTAGTATTTTATATTTACGCAAATATAGAGTCAATCAGCAGTAACATTAGAAAAATACTTTTTCTCTATCCTAACGTCAATCCCGGTTGCATTTTAAGCTTGCACTTTGATGCACAGGTTCACTCTCAAATATTAATTGGTTCATTTTGGTTTGTGCAGGCGCGACTGCCACCTGACCCGTCAACACTGAAAGCACTTACGACAGAACCTTGCCCATTAATCAGCAGTGTATCGACTTGCAGGGAAGGTTGGTTTGTGGCCCGAAGATTTTGTTGTGGCACTGGAGCCCTTTATAAGAATACTACGCGGTTTAAAAGTACAATCATAGGGTAACTCAAACAATAGATTGTATTTTTGAGTTGTATATTGAAAATAATTGTACAATCACTCAACTTTACCATTCTATTCTGGCAAAATAATCCAAATAAGTTTGTTAAAAAACTCAATTCAAATAACGAATTAATAATTCAAGCACCCCCTATATCAATTATGAACTGTCCAAAAGCAATATCTCGAATATAACAAACGACAGCTACATAAAAGTACATTTCTCTTCGTCAGGTTAATCTAAGGGCAATTATTTCAAAGGTTCGATGTTTTTGACAGGCCCTTTGTGAACGCTTTTAGTCTATAGTTATGCCCTTATCCCTTATTGGTCCCCTTTTGATGAATTTTTATCATGTACGTGTTATATTGTTGTTCAAAGGATTGTCACATACAGGTGTGGCAGTTTTATAGATGTGACATTACCTTGAACACAGCATGTTGTAATAAAATCACTTTAGTTTTTTTTTTCTTACTTAAGTAAGTGTATATCCCGGTTGATTTAAAAGGTTAAATTACTTCGTCAGTACAGTTGCAGTATTTGCGCAAGTCATCCAAAAGTTAAATTAAAGAATTAGTAAAAGAATAGTAATCGAAATTACAAATATTCTCTCTAACCCCTATAGCTAAGCTAAATTGCTTGTGTTGAGAGTGAGTTCACGTTGACAGTGTAATGGCCAGAATTCGAACCCGGCCCCTTTTGATTGTAAGGTCGACACCTTACCGCTAAGCTACCGACATTTTATTATAAATTAACAGTTGCCTAGTTCAGTGGCTTAGGACTGAAAGCGTAACAGACAGAGCTACTTTCGCATTTAGAATATTAGTAAGGATAGAACCCAATCCCTTAATAATAATATTTTATTATACAAAATAAAATGTTCCAGAAGAATATTCAATCAAAACCAAGAATTATTTCCCAGTGGTTCACTAAAGCACTTTTTTTCAGACTGGGTTAAAACAACGATTCCCACACCAGGATTATCCCTGTGACGCGTGTGTCAGTTAATTGAATGTCGGTAAAGTGCCCACTTAACAAATATCCAATTAACACACACAAAGTACAGTCGTACTCAAAAAGGTTTTGTAAAGATCACACAAATAATTGCTTCATATGAGGATCGAACACGTAAGATTGGTTTATAAGGATTTTAGTGTGAAGATAAAGATTTATATGGTGTAGCGGTAAAGCGTTTGTCCACTAAGTCAGAAGCTATAGGTTCCATTCCCTATCAGTACAAATTTTATTTGCATAAAAACATAAATAATTTATTTTTTAAGAAAAAAAAACATCTAAATGTTTATCCGCAGTCTAAAACCCATATAACTAAACTTAAAGACTGTGCTCACTTTGGGTCTAGACATAATAAGTCGCAATATAATCTCAATATTATTTGTCCAATAACCTTCAGACTGACTTAAGGACTTATATTCTATCCAATAAAAACCCCGAAACCCCGAAAACGCGGGACCGGGATTAACAATTCATTTACCGTAAGACACACACCCTCCTATCTCATATACATTTACGGAACCCTAAAGCGATGTTTGAATTGCAAAAAATGCAAATCTCAATTTTCTAAACGCGACACGAGAACATTTCTGGAGCAATTTTAATTTTCATTCCACGAAATTAACGAAAGCCACAGCTTAGAACGGTAGGCGGCGAGATTTTTTTTTGTCTACAGAATTTCGTCTGTGAGCCCACTGTGCGAAATTTCGTTTACAGCGTGCAGTTTTGGTATGTTGATTTTTTTAGGTAAAAAAAAAGTTGCGACAGTTGCCTCGTTCAGTTTAATACACTGTTGCTACGTTGTTTTGGATTGCACAGTGGTAATGAAATGTTAGAGCGAAATTTTAACGTTATCCGAATTTGATTCAGAAAATATGAGGAATATAATTGCATGTAACTAAAATGTCATACTTATAACAATAAGTAGGACATTTTAGTCCTACCTATTGTTGCAGTTTAGACATTGAATAACAAAGATATTCACAAACTTCCACATTTATTATATTAAATAGAATTGTTATCACGATTTAACAACTGAACAGATCTGGCTGAAATTTGTAACAGAAGTAGATTACAGTCTAAATAACACAGGCAACTGTAATTCAGGTGATAGGTGTCCATAGGTTGCGGGAACAAAATTTTCTACGAAAACTGCCTAACGTGCCTGAAAAAGTTTTTACTTAAAAAACCTTTACCACTTTACCTGATCTAACTAAACTAACTAAACCCAACACCTCATAATCGCATGCAAATATAACGCTATCTTAACCAATAAGATACTTGAATCTATTCACAGTTAACTCACAATGGTCCAATATAACACACCTCAATTCATAATTTAAAAATAAAATACTATCAAAGCCTTCAATAGAAAATATATTTCGCAAGGCTTTGCCATCAGGTGGGCCGTTAAACTAACCGGGCTGATCCTTCCAGGAAAATGTATAAAGCCTTAACGACCTGTAATATCAATCACCGAACGACTTTAGCACCGAGTAATCCTTCGCCCATCAATAATGTGGAATCAGGGCACAAGGCTAATGTTGCCAGCTCCCGGTGAAACATTTTGTAGCGCAATGTTGCCAGATATTAAAACGCAATATCGTGATTATGAGTCATTTGTTATAAAGTGTTTGTTGGAAGTAAGTTTTATGCATTTTAAATTGTTGTATGAAGTGAGTTTATTCTTATAAAGAAACTACGTTTGTTACTGGTGTAGATGAATTTTGGATATATTTTTCATCTCGATTAAGATATAGAAAATAGAATCGACCTCGGGTGGGACTCGAACCCATGATCTTTCCCTTACTAGACCCGCCTGAAGTAGATCCAAACTTCTCTATACATCAGTCTTAGAGTGACAGTGGGAGTCATCTACCGATAGCTCGTACGAGTCAACAAGATCATCAATCAATAAACATTAATTTTTGATGACTCCGCCCAAATATTTAGTATGCTAACTATTCAAATATAGCCATGTCCACACCGACCGAGCATGGCTCGCGAGCCAATACCTCGGTCGGTGTGGACGCAGCTCGGGCTGCCTCGGGCGCACATTGCCTCGGGGCGAGCGCCGCTCGACCCGCCGAGGCAGCCCAAGCCGCGTCCACACCGACCGAGACATTGGCTCGCGAGGCTGGCTCGCGAGTCATGCTCGGTCGGTATGGACGCGGCTATTAAGACATTATAGTCTCAAGTGAATGAGTTATTTCTAGGCACACGTGCTTTATCTCAGACCACATCATCACTACCATCAGACGTGATTGAGGGCAAGCGTGAGGATGTAACTAATAAAAAACTATATCGAACTAAAATCTATAAGTAAGAACTAAAGTAGTAATAAAAGTGTAAGCCTTGTATTAATAGGTGGTTGAAAGTTTTGCGTACGAAGCATTTGCGGAATGAGTCGGAGGTTCCACCGTGGAACATCGCGGAACAGGGCGGGTCGCCCATAAAATTTGACAAATGAGACATTTATTACGAGAAGCGTTCCGCCTACTAATCGAATCGCGATCACACTGTTCAGTGTCGAGACACAGTTTGAGCAGCTCTATATACATAATGTATATCTATATACACTTTTTTTTTATTAGGAATTACGTAGCTGATGGCTTTTACCCCGATGGAAAGGTTTCTGTAACACACATGAGTCTACTCCGGGATAAAGACCTATCTCCAATTAATCCCACCCTCTCCTTTCCTATATAGGACAACACGTGCAGGGCTTAGATGCCACCCGCATACGGTGCAGAATATTCCATCAAGAACCAAGCGGTGCGGCGACTCCTTCTTCTGCCGCACCATTAAGTCTTGGAATTCCTTACAAGTTCACCGTGTTTCCCTCCTCCTACAGTCCCGGGTCCTTTAAGCGGGGCGTGAAAAAGCATCTGATGAGGTGGTCAAGCTGAGTGCCACCATTGTAACATGGTACGTGTCTGTAATGGTGACCCTCTTTTCAGAGACTGCCTTCAGCTTACCATCAGGCGAGGCAAAGTCAAATTGACGAGTCCTATATAAAAAAAAACTATTTGCCAAATTTCATACAGACCCATTCAGCTCCTGTTCTAGCGTAATTGAGTAAGAAACATCCATCTATACATAAAAAAGCATTTCTATTTAAAAAAATAGGTATCACTGTAGCCCCACCCAATTGGAATAAAGATCCTGTTTCTGTAACCCACAGGAACCTATTGCCAGGATATTATATGTGCTATTTCAGGTTTTAATCTATTTTATCGCCAAACTTCTTTTTTTTTTCATTTATTCGTTGCAAATATAGGTGACATAAGGTGTTATATACAGAAGGTAGATAGTCTCACCATATTCCACCATAATAGGCATGCAGTCTTAACAGCTAAATCAGGAACAAAATACAATAAATATAAATAAATAAATATTGTAGGACATTCTACACAACGCTATCTAGACCCAAAGTAAGCATAGCTTAACTAGCTTGTGTTATGGGTTCTAGAATGCGGATAAACATACTTAGATACATTTTTTTTTTTTTGTAAATACATACATATTATACATGGAAACACCCAGACCAATGCAAATATTCATATTCATGCACACAAATATTTGCACTGAGCGGGGATCGAACCCGCGCCTCCTGCGCAGCGGCCGCGTTCACTACCGCTACGCCACAGAGGCAGTCGATATACTTTGCGATACTTTTACTAGCTCAAACAGGCTACCTCGACTGGACCCTCTCTTCCATTATCGCCTAAAGGGATGGAAATCTTCCTCTCTTTCTTACCTGTATGTCATTCTATGGTTATCCAATGCAGGCAGCAATATCAATGAAATCTGGAATTTTTTTCCATTCATTTAACATAACATTACAAATTTCACACATAAAAATCAAAATGTCCTGATACATAATGGCTACATAAAAGATTAAAATTAAACAATGTCATCATAATGTATAATCCATAGGTATGTCTTCATCATCACTTCATCCTTATATCTATTCAGCCTATGTGACATGCTTGAGTAACAAAGACCTGTAAGTCCAATACCTTAGCCATTACGACACAACCGCTTAACTGTCATAAACACACGCTTGATTTAACCTAAAAGGGTAGGCAGGGATCGATTAGCATTAACATTTCACTGAGTATGTGCAGTTCGATATGATACGTATTACTGTAAACTGATCTAATAAAGATATACTCGCTGTTTCTAGAAAGAATAAAATACAAAACTTACTTCAAAATACTTCTAAAATATTCAAGTAATGCTCTAGTCAATAAACTACATTTAAATATGAAAATATGTTCAGTGTACATCAGAACATACTAATGTGAAATAACAAGAACTCGTATTTAAATATAAAGAGGTAGAAAACATAATGCTCTTATAAAAAGACTTGAGCGTAGCGAGATTCGTAGCACGGATCTACGAATATGCTACGGCGTAGCACTATTTGACGTATAAAGTTTTAGTTTATTAACACAAAGGTGATTTTATAGTTTTTTAAATCATTTATTTGATTTATAGTCACAAATAGGCATAAGGACTTTCAGATGATGAGCGATTACAAAGTACTTAAAGCTTACAGTGTCAGAGGAAGGGGCTACGAAAAATTTAGTTGGCAGACTAAAGGAATTAATGCAGAACATATTCTTATCTGTATATTCTAAAAAGGGTAGATGTATGTATAATTTCAGATTAAAATACACAATTATTCATATTTGGCAAACTATTTACTTTTTCATCTAATTATATAAAAATCAATGCCACTTTTCGTTGTTATTTTATAACTCAAGAACGGCTGAACCGATTTGGCTAATTTTAGTCTTGAAATATTTGTGGGTGTCCAGGGAAGGTTTGAAGGATGAGAAAATAGGTGCAGCGGGTACGGGAAAAATATGGCGGTACGAAATTCGCCGGGACAGCTAGTAATACATAATTGGAACGAACCTGGCACCATCAATCGGGTGCAGTCATTTAGTCAATAACCTTACACCTTTGTCACCTTGTGGGATACACACGCAAAGAGATAGGATAGCCATTTGTAATCTACTTCCCTAGAAACCATTCGGCAAAATATATAGAAATAGTATTCACAGTTTCATTGAAAGAACAATGGTGGTACTCGTTCACTGCAGTATATTCAGAAAATCTAATGCACATTTACAAAGAGACATATTTCAAGTAGTCCGCATCCATTCCGTTCTACACAACAATAAAGATACGAATCGCACGCGTAGCGTATCTACGATGTTCGTAGCTCGCGCCGCTACGCCATGTGCTACGGCAAACGGATGCTACGCTAAATAATGCAATATGTGCGCTAATGTATGTGTGCGTTATTTATTTGTTGGAACTAGCTTTTAATTAGCTGAGAGCATGCATAGTGATAATTAACATGAGGTTTTTTATTATTTTTTATGTTGTCCTTATTATCACTGAAAGGGTTGAATTTAATCAGCTGTTTTTTCAGTTTCCATACCATATACTACGAACCTAGTACTTTAAACTAGACACTTGGTCTGCATTTTGTTTATACTACTTAGGTTGCAGAGAAGCACATGACCCACCTGATAGAAAGTGGTTACCGTGGCCTATAGACGAGTGCAACACCAGGGGAATCACACTCGTGCTGCCGACCCTGTAAGAACATCAAGAAATAACTAACTAATTTTTATAAAACAATAGCATTTGCCCGCCCTGAAATTCAGTCAAATCAGTAATTAAATCAATAAAACGGCACTTATAAAACGTTCATTGCCTGCAAAGCCTATTGTCATCCACCGAGTACTTATTTATAAGGTGTATGTGTGCTATCAAACAAAGATGGGTCCCCAGGTTGGCTAGGACCACAAAAATCTCTCACACTTTTTCAATATCAAACTAAATCATTATGGACTTCAGAGTCTTCAACTAATTAAAACTTCGCCAGCAAAAATAGAAGAAATTCTATTCTAATCCAAGTATCAAAAACTAAATTTCCATCACTAACTTTATTCCTTTAGAAAGTCTTAACTAAGAACTCTGCAAAGCTCAAGATCAATACGCCGTAAAAGCCTTAATAAGTAGTACTTTTTAATACCTTCATAAACTATATTGAATGTGTCTGTATGTCCAAGCAAACAACGCCGAAACCTTTGACCGTTCTGTGACCTGACAAAGCTGATTGTGTCAACAAACCTCCTCTCAATATAGCCTCACTATTGCAATTCATATGACCCTTATTACATTAACACAAAGATCATTTTTGCTTACACCAGCTACACGTCTAACTTTGTTGTCATCTAAAGATTAAAGAATCAATTTTGAACTTTATTTCTATGTGGATTAGAGTCGATTTTTGATTGAAAGAAAATGTATTTGTTGAATACGTAACTGCCCTGAAGGAAATGGATATTGCGCTGGCCGTTTTTATACGATTCTAGTATTGGAAACTGTGAATGATGAATTTCTATTGGGTTTGTTTTTTTTTTTGTAAAGTTTTGATGGGAAATATATTGGCTCATACATATGTATTTTGATACGAGATATTGGGAGTAGCATTAAAAAAAATACGAGATTTCTGTACAGGAAACACGACTGTTTCGCTTTGTCTCTATCAGTGATATACTGCTAAAGTTTTAGAATTACAGAATACTATTTTACATAACGTTGAATTTCAATGAAATTTATGCTTCTATATATTCGAAGAGAGAAAATTGAACATTAAAGGTAGGTTCAAATAGCTCAGTTGGCAGAGTATTTCCCTTAAAAAGGGACTCATGGAATCAAGAAATATAAATAAATAAATAAATAAATATTCTACAACATTCTACACAACGCTATCTAGACCCATGGTAAGCTTAATTAGCTTGTGTTATGGAATCTAGAATGCGGATACAAATACTTAGATACTTTTTTTTTGTAAATACATACATATTATACATAGATACACCCAGACCAATGCAAATATTCATATTCATGCATACAAATATTGGCACTGAGCGGGAATCGAACCCGCGCCTCCTGCGTAGCAGCCGCGTTCACTACCGCTACGCCACAGAGGCAGCCAATAATAATGTGTGTAATATAATTATTACACACATTATTATTACTAAAACCAATGTAGTGTTACGCACTCCACTGTTAAAAAATTAAAAACGGTTCGCTTCGACGTGATTTATTTATTTATTTATTTATTACTTTGTGAAACATAGGTATTACAAAAGATCTTAACATTAAAATAATAGTGCACTATGTCCTACCATTTAACATGGTGTACAAACTTTCATCAAGAGAATATCACTTTGTCTAGAGGCCCTGCTCCCATAAACAAGTGGCATTTCGCTGTAGAATAGGAATGTGAATGTATGGGATTTGATGTATATTGAAATTGATCTGAACAATTACAAACTCCTGCACAAAAACCAATATGCAAACTAGGGCAGTCGGCTCAAAACTGTTTTCAACTAAAGCTGGACTGCTAGTTCTGTTGCTGCCTGTACTACACATTCGTTCAAAAAAAAAAGATTACGCGCTCGCAGCAATAACGTTCAAAGGCGTATTAATTTTAACGGGCGGAAAGCCTAGACCGGGAGCTAGGGTGCAAAAACATGAGCAACAATTTTTTTGTTATTCTACTGGTAAATATTTTGGAAATAGTTTGCCAAATGTACGTACCTTTGCAGTAAGTTATTAGTAGTTTGTAAGCTATTTTTATGAATTGACAGTTACAACATTTTGATATTCACATGAAACCTTTTCTTGGTCACTTATGTTATATACGATATACAGGGTGGAATATAAAGTCGGGCCTAGGAGGGAAATTACCATAAATCCTTAAGTTGGCTCATTTTACGTAAAGGAGACATTCCTTTATTTTATTAAAGAAATAAAACAGCATTGTTTTGGATTTTATTCAGTTCGTTCGGGTGTGAAAAAATAGTAGTAAAATTTTAAATGCAGTTTTGTTTCTTTTTAAATATAAAGGAATGTCTCCTTTAAGTAAAATGAGCCAATTTAAGGATTTAAGGTAGTTTCCCTCCAGTGCCCGACTTTTTCCCCTCCTGTATATTGCAATCCCACTAACGAATACATACATAGTTTAGTAAAATTAGATGAGATAGTAAGTGGAGCAGTAAAAGTTTCTTACGTAGTAGTTATGTAAATGGAATGAATACGTCACATGAGTATCAAAACGATAATCTAGTATTCATTGTCTTAGTAATAAAACCTGATATAACACATCAAATAACAAACTAGCAGACGTCCTTTCCGGGGTAATACATTAACGCCATCGGCTCTCAGACTACAAGCACTAAACACTCACGCCGATTGGTTTTTCCAAGCAATTAATACAGTGGGTGCACAGACGGTATCCCTTTTATTAAAATTAACCGAGTTCTACAGCGATTACCATCAACAGATGTTAGCCGATAGCAGTTCATTGGATATTGTATTATCTGGTAAAACGCCTGTTCGACATTTATAATACCGGCACTTTGATTTATTCGTTTTTGTAATGCGCTATCGTGATTTGTTCGTTTTTGTAACGATACCGATAGATGTTTGTAGCGTCGGTAGCTTAGTGGTTACGGAGTCGGCCTTACGATCAAGAGGTCCCGGGTTCGTATCCTGGTCATTACACTACCGACGTGAACCCACTCCTAGCACAAGCAATTTAGCTTAGTTGGAGGGGTTAACGGGAATATTAGTAATTTCGGTTGCTAATATTCTTTATAAAAAAAAAAAAAATTGTTTGTCAATGCATGTGTCGTGACGTCACTATCTACTGTGCCAAGTTGATCACTGTCACTACTAAGCAAGTTAGCCAGTTAATGAAAGGCGTTTTTAGTTAGTAAAATTGGAAGGGAGAGGTTATAGAGTGCACCCCAGACCCCAAAGTGTTTGGTTGCAAATCGGTATTGGCACTTGAAGGCGAAAAATACTGCGAAAAATACTTCTTAGAATAATATAATTCAATACAAACTTTTAATAAATATTGTCACAAAATTAAAAACAAACGTTCACAAAAAATAGTTTACATACGTTTCCTTCGATAAATCAGCATAAAGAAAAAAACCCATGTCAATCACAAAATATGGTACCCAATTGACAAGTTAAACCAAAAAGAATCAAACAGGCGTCTCGGTGATTTTGCTTATTTATATTTCTTTCAAACTCCAATTTTTTTATACTTCTAAGTACCTACTCGTATGTTTTAATGTACTTTTTGGGATTAACAAATATAACACGATTTTTTTCAGTTATCACCAACCATCCAATTCTAAAAAAAAAATTATCTACTTAAAAAAAATTACTCACAATATTTATTTTCCTCAAAGCCTCTCTCTCTCTCTCGTAAAAAAGTAACGATAATATTTTACTATAACGATCACAAAAAATGTATGATATAAAAACTCCACTGAATGAGAGAGGTCATGTCTGTATAACAGAAAAAAGCGCAGAAATTAGGTCAATAGTAAATATTGGTGCATTCAATTTACACAAATATTCCAATGTGGGAGTAACACGTTTTGTTGCGAACTCGGAAACAATTAATGGCAGGCAGTCGTTGCGGATATTGCACTCGGGTGACTAACGCCACAGCGCAGCAGTGGGGCAGTATGCTATTACAACACATACGTACATTTTGTTTTAGGTTTTGGTCTAGGTATCGAAAAGATTTGATTTTTTTATGAATATTTCATCTTATTTACTCACGCCTGTAAATCCCCGAAGGGGTAGGCAGAGGTGTATTATCACCCACATTTTTCCACTCGAATATTTGGCAGACAAGCACACGGCTCACTTGATAGGCAGTGGTTACCGTCGCATTTGGACGTGTGAAACACCAGGAGAGTCACACTCGAGCTGCCGACCTTTTTGTTGGTTATGTAATGGCCAGGATGAAAAGCCAGCGCTAGTTAGAATCAAAATAAGCGTTGGTATAAAGGCCTTACTTTCCTTCCGGATACCTTATTCCAACGCTTATTTTGATTCTAGGTTAAAGTTACCCAATTCCATTTGCATCTATGCTCTAGAATCAAGATCCACCTAAATAATTCAAACCTCCCTACGATAGGAGTACATTCATCATCAAATTCTCAACATCTTTTCTTGACTACCAAAGTCTTAAGATCAGTTCAAACTGTTTTATTGATTTAAATTGTATGATTGTTTAAACTAAAGGTGTGTACCACTACCTATCAGAACAATTAGTCAACAGGAAGTGGGAATACCAAGGCATTAAGTCTTATGAAGAACCTCCTGAACATAATCTAACTCCTGCTGCAGGTGTTCAGGGTCACACAGGTCATTTGCTCGCTTGATGAGCGTCAAGCTCACTGATTTTAAATGAAGTGGGTGATGATGCGAGGAGGCGTGCAGGTATCTGACTGTGATCCGATGCTGACTATACAATACATCATTCCAAAATCTATAAAGAATCCTATACATGATATGAAACGCATCTCATTACCTTCCACGTAATTGAATCCATGAGTCATGTGCCATTATATCATGTCATACTACAGGGTTAATCCCACTGCTTATGCCACACTATGGCACGCTAACCCGCGCCTGCTCACCGCTGATAACGTAGGCACACATGCATTTGTTAATGGAACGCATCGCTATATTGACTTTCGGAATCGCGCGTTCCAGCGCAATATCGCGTTATATTTTCAACAAATTCTGTTTCATTGAATTGGATGTTTTTAGATTGATTTTATGGTTTTGATTTTAGTGGATTTTATTGTGACGTAGTTGTATTAGTTGATGATAAAGGAAACGTTACGGATTGCCACATTAATCAAAGGTGTTAATAGTTAATGAAGATTAAGTAAAAGGTATGGTAGTTTGGGCACGCAGCACGCACGGAAGTAAGCTCAAACTTATGCTGCAGTACTAACACATTCAGGTCCATATATAAGAATTATGAAACAAAGTCGCTGTCGCTGCCTGTCCGTCCCTATGTATGCATAAATCTTCAAAACTACGCAACGGATTTTGTAGCGGTTTTTTTTTGCATAGATAGAGTGATTCAAGAGGAAGGTTTATATGTATAATACATGCATAATATTGTGGAGAAACACTGATTTTAGAGATATGCAGCGGGAACGGGATCAGAAAATATTTCGCCGGGTCAGCTAGTTAACTTATAAAATAGCCCGTCATGAGTTATATATAAATATGCTATTCTGATATAATAGCAGCCTTCTAAACATAATTTGTGGTGGATCATTTCACATACTTAGTATCTTTTGCCCTGAGTCAGCAGGCGTAAAGAAGCACGGAACAAAAAAAAAACTTTTTATGTTCATTATTTGTAGTATACTTAAAAGATACCTTAACAGTGAAGGTATTTAAAATAACGGATTACTCGTCAACTCACCAGCATAAAAGTCACGAGCGCGAGTTGGCACCTTTCAGTTTTATTCAATTTTTTTGTCATCAACTCGCTCGATTCTGAAAACCGGACTAAATTATTTGTGTACAGTCAGTTACAAAAACGTTGTTATAAAATTATTATTTCTTTATTGGTGACACTAAAACTCGTCAAACTCTTCAACAACATGGACAATAATAATAAAGTAAAATCGGTTCACAAACAATGAAAAAGATACTGAACTGTTTTATCTTCAACTATTTATATATAGAAGATGTCTGTCTGTCTAGAGATACAGCGTTACTTATTCTGGACATTGGCCTGAATTTTAGCTGGTTAGCCATTACGGTTCCAAAGATAAAGGGTCCGTGACAGACGGACGGACGGCGCATACTTTATTAATAGAATTTCGTGCCTCCTGTGTACAATCCTCAAAATATCTCTGCTACACGAGTAACTTAGACTAGCGCTTGGTTGACAGCTGGCTTCAATTGTTCTTTGTAAGGTTCACATGTGAACTACATTTTTGTAAAGGTCAGTGAACCATATTTTTATGCTAGGTTCTGGGTTCAATGCCCTATATCTTCTTGTTTCGAACTTTTTTCTTTGTGAGTTTGGCTAAATTTAGCGTGATCTTGTCTTTTTAGGGTTCCGTAGCCAAATGGCAAAAAACGGAACCCTTATAGATTCGTCATGTCTGTCCGTCCGTCTGTCTGTCTGTCTGTCTGTCCGTATATCACAGCCACTTTTCTCCAAAAATTTAAGGCCTATGCTGTTGAAACTTGGTAAGAAGATGTATTCTGTGAACCGCATTAAGAATTTCATACAAAAATAAAAAAAGCATAAAATTTTGGGGGTCCCCACTGTCCCCACACTTAGAATTGAAACTCAAAAAATTTTTTTTCATCAGATACCCCACCTCCACACGTATGGGACGTGTGGGGGTGGGGTATCTATAGATAGTTCTTTAAAAATGCTATTGAGGTTTCTAACATATTTTTTTTCTAAACTGAATAGTTTGCGCGAGAGACACTTCCAAAGTGGAAAAATGTGTCCCCCCCCCCCCCCCTTCTAACTTCTTAATTAAGAGAATGATAAATCTAAAAAAATATATGATGTAAATTGCCATGCAAACTACCACTAAAAATTGGTTCGAACGAGATCCAGTCAGTAGTTTTTTTTTAATACGTCATAAACCGCAATTTTCGCCTTTGCTACTACGGAACCCTTCATGGGCGAGTCCGACTCGCACTTGGCCGATTTTATTTATTGTAATTGGTGTACAATCCATTTCCATAATAATATTATAAATGCGAAAGAAACTGTGTCTGTCTATTTGCCTTTCTGTCTGTCTGTCTATCTATCTGTCTGTCTATCTATCTGTCTGTCTATTACGCTTTCACGCCTAAACCACTGAACCGATTTTGATGAAATTTGGTACAGAGGTAGATAAGACCTTGGAAAAGACTATTGATAGGCTATATTTGGTCGCGATAACCGACGTCCACGCGGGAGGAACCGTGGGCAACAGCTAATATAATATAACTGGCACGATGTGGATGTTGTACATCTCTAATTACCATTTTAAAAGTAAATAGTCAATGTATACATAACATAAATATCTATAGTAACAAACAGATAGTAATAAATATAAACGATAGTCAATACCATTCCAACTACGGGTATCACCAACATTTATGTCACAGATAAAGCGAATTCAAAACTATCAATATCGACCATCGACAGTAAAATAAATACATGTGATAGTCAATATCATTTTTAACTATCACCACTATTTATGTCACATAAAGTGAATTCAATACACGAACTCAAATAATTGACTATAACCGATGTTCATTGGTCCGTGAACGTTCTAATAGCTTCCCTCCTAACAGGGGTAGCTTCCTAAATAATTACCAACAGTTTGGGCAATAAATAATACTAGTACGGTGATTCGGCTCATATTATGTTACTCGAAGTTGCTATGGAGTTAAGAAGTACCTTACATTTAATTTAATGGCTACTTTAATATTCTTTGTTGCTGAGTAGGTTTGTTTTGGGAAAGAGGGGCGAAGGTTTGTTTTGATAATAAGATGAAAATTTGTATTTGTGTTTTTGTATCAGGTATACAAATTGAATATTTCAATAACTATACTTTTTGGTTCTATATAATATACAGTTATATTGATGATACCAAAAAATATACCTACCAAGATAAAAATATATAATCACCAAATTAAAAATTTAAAAAACCGACTTCAACCGATTTTTGTTGATATTTCATAAATTGCTTGACCGATTTTGATAAAATTTACCTGGGAAGTATAACCTATCAAACAAAAAAATAATTTTGCAAATCGGTCCAGGCGTCTTTGAGTAATCGGTGAACATACATACATATCTACCTCAAAAGTAAACCAAAACCAAATTAAAAATCAACGCTTATACACCGGAAATATAGCTGAATATTCTGAACACTTCTGCATACCCTTTCAAAGGATTCAGGCGTGATGTTATGATGTGTATGGCAGAGACATTGCAATAATATGCGATTGCAGCATTCGCGGCTGTTTTCTTGGTATTTTTTGAAGAGTTCCTTGGTCTAATCTCGGAAACCCATCATCAGATTTTTACGAAATTTAAATGGGACCATTTCGGAATAATCTACTTTCGAACAAAAAAAGAATTTTGCAAATCCGTCTACGCATGGCGGAGCTATGAGCGAACAAACATAAAAAAAAAAAAAAAAAACATAGAAACATCCGAATTGAGAACCTCCTCCTTTTTTGAAGTCGGTTAAAAAGGAAAGTTGTTTTACTATATTTCCAACTTCTACAATTTATTTCATTATACGGATTCTGAGATTGATTTATCATTCCATCGGACTTGCCAAGTTTAGTATGAAGTACGAAAATTAATAATATTGCCGTTAAATTCCAGGTAATCTAAATTACTGGGAATCGAACCCGAGAAAGCCTAAGGCTAGATTTACGATTGAAAGAAGGATCTTTCCATCGCAAATTTAGTCCTCGCTAGGTTTCTGAATATCTGAATATGCTTCATATAAGTACATCAATCAGTATTTCTTCAAAACAAGAAGTTGTTGACATGCTCACTTCAACCTGTCTGCATTGTTACAATCCTCACCATATTATTATATTGTTATGACGCGACGTAACACTTATGACAACTACAGACGATAATCCTCAAATAATGATGCGCTCGCGAGCAACGTGAAGCACTTTAAAATAAATAAAATGTAGTCTGCCGACGGCCTTATATGACTGATGTAAGCTTCTTATTATTGGTATTTTATTTTTATGACTACAATGTACAGTCAGCGACAAAATTGTTACAGACTAACTACAAATTACCTTGATATTGCAATAAAACTTAATGCTTTTTTTTATTTATACTACACTCAGATCGCAGACACTTGCGCGAAGGGTATAGGCATTGTGCCAAATTATTTTATTAGTATATTGATTCTGCACCGGGTTATAGACTTTTTTTATCAGGGTTATAGGCTTCTTTCCCCACGCAAAGATGACATTCAGAACTCACGATTAGTAGTGGTTCATTATCAGATCTTAATTAAGTTTATTTGAGATAAAATCTTTAGTTTGAGAAATAATCGTGGTTTTTATACTACTTAGGTCACAGACAAGTACACGGCCCACCTGATGGGAAGTGGTTACCATGGCCTTTGGACGAGTGCAACACCAGGGGAGTCACACTCGTGCTGCCCACCCTTTAACAACAGAGAGTTTCTGTGCCGTAAGCAAACAAGAAAAGCAGGACAATACTTTGGTCTTCCCACTGACAGCACACTCTCAGCACAGAACCTCTAGAGCGAGCTCTGGGTACCCTACTCCCCGCCAGAAACACAACACGAGGTTATTATATTACGACGAATTGTGATTGTGGCTCCATTCTTTGAAGTCAGTCAAATGTAAATCTTATCAAGTCACATAATATGATCGCATACAATTTTATACTCGAGAGCATTGCGTAACAAAGAAATACAATTTCGAACAATGCCACCAGTTAATCAAGATGGCAACCCCTCAAAGATTCGCATACAATATGACGCCTAACTTCATCTTTACACATCGACGACACCCGATTATACAGCCACAAGATGACGTCACACCAGGGTTGCCAACAAACTCTTGTTTCGCCGCAATTGTCGAAGCGAAACAAGGCCAGATTAGCATAATCTGACGTACTTGGCCTCTGTTGAATTTACAATGCCCTCTAATCATAACATAGGGACGATTTTATTGTTTTGAGGGACTTTTGTGGGTTTATATGTCGCAGGTTGATTGTTAATGACGAAATATTGTAAATGTATTTTCAGATTTATTTCTACTATAGGTAAGTGTCTATGTTTTGGTATTCCCTTCATACGTATGAGTTTTTTGTCCTAATATTTTTTAGCATTCATCAAAGAATCAAAGAATCAATTTCGTTTATTCAATTTAGGCACTTAAAGAGCAAATATGAACGTCAAAATATTACAATTGGGTCAAGAAGTATGTAAACAAAAAATAAAATATTAAATAAATTAAAGTAAATCATTTGAAAATGATTCTTTCGCTGGTTCGGTAGTTGGTTCTACTGAGAAGATACCAGCAAGAAACTCAGAGAACTCAATTATCCTTATTTATTTATTTTTTAATACGGTTTTTATACACTTTACAATGTGCGGGCAAGAAAGTGATTAGGTTGACCATGCATTTTTATCATTAAGATATTCTTCTACTTTATAATAAGCTTTTTCCATTAGACATCAAAATTGAATATCTTTCATTGAGGTCACAAAGTAACTCTAACGTCAAAATCAATGCGTCTACATTTATATCACTGTCGCAAGGCATAGCTATCAAAGCTATAATATAATTTTGTCATACTATTTTTATATTAGTCCCAAGAAGTCCTGGCTTGACGTCTTGGAGGGTGACATGCGTGCTAATGGTCTCACTAAATTGACGCCCACGACGTGCGAAGTGGAGGACGAAGAGCTGGAAGGCTGACCTTGAGCTCATAAGTCACCTTGACCTCGGATGTGATAAAGAAAAAACCGTCTTCATGGAGACGGATAATGATTTTTAATTTTTTGTGATATAAATGTTTCATATTTTTCATTTAATATTTAATATTTATTTATTTTTCTCCTCACAAAAAAACAAAACAAGTAAAACAGGCACAAGAAACATAAAGACACTGTCATGATAAAAGCAAAAGTGATACTCCTGATACATTTATTCTTTGTGGAGGAGCTGGTGTCCGAATTAGGTTAAGAAAACCTGTGCTACGGATCACCAGGTCCCCACCCCACGCATACAACATAACAGTAACGTGAGCAATAGCATAGGTAGATGACGCTAAAATCTGCATCTACTTCTTTCAAATTGCCGAGAGTGCGTATGCTTGCTTGTGCGCGTGTGTGTTTGTGTTTGTGTGTGTGTGTGTGTGTGTGTGTGTGTGTGTGTGTGTGTGTGTGTGTGTGTGTGTGTGTGTGTGTGTGTGTGTGTGTGTGTGTGTGAGTGTGTGCGAAAGTAAGTGAATGTGTATGTGTGTATGTGCGTGTGCGTTTGTAATCCCTATTCTCTTTAGATTCCGCTTTGACATCAGAGTAACATTTCCGTAGATGTATAATTAAGTTTTTTTAACCATTCTAACACCGTATGTTTACATTGACTTTTTGTCATTTTATAAATACATAATACTCTATTTAACTTGTTATATAGATTATTGCTTTGATAGCCGTAGAATCGTTGAGAAAAACTTGTGTTGAGGGCAGGTATTGTACAGACTCTGTCCTTCCTGCGCCTGTTTGCCATGGTATCTGGATCATAATTTAGAGTTGAATGCTGTCTCATAACCGTGTACAGAATAAAGAGTTGGCGGACCGTCAAAACCTCCCACTGCTTGTACAAGTCATCAGTAGGATGGCGAAAAGGTAAGCAGAGACCTACTTTGAGCACAGCTCGCTGAGCTCTCTCCAATCTTAGAAGCACTGTTTTTTGTGCACCTCCCCAGGCGATAATACCGTAAGATAAGTGTGATTGGCACAGAGCATAGTAAACCGTTTTAATTTGCCCCTTGTCAGCGACGTGTCGTATTCTCTTGAAAATTGCCATAAGCTTGCGAGTTCTCGCAGTAAGCATATCTATTTGAGGGTGGAAATTCAATTTACTGTCTATCAACACACCCAGATATTTAAATGAGGTTGTGTTTTGCAGGCTAGGACATGCGCAGTCCACGTCACTAATTGTACCATTATTGCAGGAATGTGAGATGATTTTATAGTACGTTGAGGGGTCGATACCTGTATTTCTCAAGGAGAATGCCATGCATTTGGTTTTACTGGTGTTGAGAGTCAAGGAATTCTCTCGTAACCATTTATTTACTATGTTGAAGCCATGCTGGGCTTGTGTGAATGCGTCTTCCCAGGTATCACCATTAAACAGCAAGGCCGTGTCATCGGCGAAGGATACAATTTTTCCCTGGGGCAGTTTTAGTTTACACAAATCATTTATATATGTAAGAAATAATGTAGGGCCCAGGATACTTCCTTGGGGTACACCAAACTGCACCGCATGCTCATCACTGATAAGGTGTTCAATTTGTACACATTGGACTCTGTTCTTTAAGTAGCTTTCAAAAATGCCATACTGATTTCCCCTAACGCCCAGGTGTTCCAATTTTTTTAGAAGGATAGGTACAGAGACTGTGTCAAAAGCCTTAGCCAGGTCTAGAAATATGGCTATTGTTTTTTTCCTTCCGTCTAAGTTCAGTACAATGAAATCCGTTAAATCCACAACAGCATCTGTTGTAGATTTTTTTGATCTGAAGCCATACTGAGTACTCGCTAACAGATCTTTGCTTTCCAGATAATTTATAAATCTTTTATTAATAATCCGTTCAAGGATTTTTGATAATGTCGGAAGGATTGATATAGGCCTATAATTGCTGACACAGCCTCTGTCCCCACTCTTGTGGATTGGGTGAATCCTAGATTTTTTGAAGGCATCAGGGAAGGTTCCTGTAGATAGTGACAAATTACAAATATATGTAATCAGAGGAGTCAACACTTTCATATTCAATTTGAGGATTTCAGCTGATATCATATCCAGTCCAACAGCGCAGTCACTTCTCAATCCCTTGATAAGTAGGTTCACCTCCTCTTCATCCGTTGGTAACATCACAAAAGAGTCCCGACATGAAGTTACCATGCCTATGTCATCATTAGCAGTATGGACGATTGTCTGTGCCATGGTTCTCCCAATGTTGGCAAAATATTTATTAACATTGTTTATTGACTGCAGTGGGTCGCTAGTGCTTATTAACTCAGTCGGTGTCTCCTTTTGCCCTGTTGTATAAGTTATCTCTTTAACTGCCTTCCATAACTTTCTGCTGTTATTCCCTGCACTGTTTAATTTCTCTTTGTCGTGTTCTTTTTTCGCTTTTTTAAGGATATTCGAACAAAAGTTTCGATACCTTTTGTAGGTTAGCCTTAGTATTTCGTTAGTTGGTTCCTTCCTTAACTTTTTATAAAGGTTATCCCGATTGTTGAGACATTTTAATATACCAGTCGTTATCCATGGCTTTAATGTGCGCCTTCTTCTCGAAATTTTAATTACTCTTGAGTTTTCTGATATTATTGAGCGAAGTGTGTTTACAAAGAAATCTGTCGCTTCATTAGGGTCTTCGATCGTGAGCAGTCTGCTAAAATTATGTTGGTTAAGCGCCATAGTCACCTGTGCATGGTCAATACGCCTATGATTTCTTTCGGACTTATTCGTTTGAGTAGTTGCTAAATAGAGAACGGTACTGTAATGATCCGTAAGTGTCGCTTGGACTACTAGGCAGCGAGCATTCCGGTTAGTCCTAAGCATCACGTGATCTAGACACGTTTTGCCATGCGTGCTAAGAGTATGGGCAGGCAGAATACCATGGAACGTTAGAATTTCCAGATAAAACTCTAGATGGGGATCTTTGCTGTTTTCACTTATGTCTATGTTAATATCACCCATTATGACTAGACTTTGCACAGACGAATACTTAATTAATACATTGTTTAGGGATTCAATAAATGTGTTTTTATCTTTAAACCCAGGTGGTCTATAAATTGCGATTATTACTGTGCAACTATTTGGCTTTATAACTAGACAGTTTGCGTTCGTTATATCAATTTCTTCAACCAGCATTACCAGGTCTTGCCTGATATAAGCGACAACCCCTTCGTTCTGTGTAATATTATTAACAGTGGCATATGAATTATAACCATCCACAGTGGGTATGGTAACTGTGCCCGGTAGTCTACACTCGGTCAAGACTATGCAGTCCCAGTTTACAACTGTCTTTGCAAGAAGTGATAGTAGTCCAGTAATGTTGCCATTAACGCTTCTAATGTTCTGATGAATAATCTTCAAGCATTCTTTGGAAGATCTTTGGGCAAGTACCAACTTCTGACAATCTTTTGGATCACAAAGGACCGACTCCGCTATCTCGAAACTATCAATGTCACTTTGTATATTATTTAAGTCATTGAATTTTAATAAATAGATATTCACTCATCGCGCACTTGGGGGTATAGTCATAGCCCCGAGTACTTATATATAATTTAGCACCCAGGATAGCTGCTAAAGAGTGCATACGTAACAGACTATAAAATGAAATAAGTGGCAGGTAGCTCAAGGCGCATTCAGGTAAGCCATTAGTATTTTTGTATCTTAAGTCAAAAGACAAGCTGAATTCAACCGAGAAAGAAACAGCTAAGTGAACAAGGGTTAAAGTAACAAAGGAGAGCACATCAAATACTGTAACCCGCTGCAACGCCATGTAATGACACGTTAAGCATCCTATCCTTTGGTTGAAACAGTACTTAAATTGTTTAACAGCTATACCACAATTTATGAATGCGTACAAATCATAATATTTTAACAGTGTCCCGGTTATCATGTATGTAAGAGAAATATTTGAGTGCAATAAAAAAGCGAAAATTTTATTGTCAGTAATCATAATAGTGTAAGTGTATATGATGTGTATGATTTTTTGTAGTGACTTAAGTAAGTTGTGTATGTAATGGTGTGAATGATAGTGTTTGAAGTGTAGCATCATGTGCGAAGTCATACCCGTAGAACGATGTTTACAATTATTTTTACTTGTATAATATTTTGGCAGAACACTATTTGCCTCATTATATTGCGGGAGTATACAATTAATTGCAACTTTTTTATTAATGAGTATTACAACTAGTACGATACATATTAAAAAGGTATTCAGTGAGTAAAAATAAAAATAATAATGAAAGGTTACTATATAACAATTTTCAAATAGTATATCTTCGTAGTGATACAGAGAGACATGAAATGCATTAGTCTGTCTTTTGTACTCTTGGTAAATCCGATACCGACTGGATTTGAATAGCCCTATCACCTTCGTTTTCACGAAGAAAAATTTTTCCATATTGATGCCAGCAGTATTTAAAGTTATTGCTTCTAGCAAAGTTTCGAGTATCATGAAATAACTTTTTAACACTAGGTGGGAGGTGTTCGGTAATGTAGATAGGTGTCTGTTGTCCCGTTATACCGATATGCCGAGTGTTCAATTTCTCAGCAACCGGGCGGCTTCGATTAAAGGTACGAGCGGCTTCCAAAACCTTCAATTTATTTGGAACCGACAGGAACTCGATGACAACTGGCCTGTTTAGTTCCTTCTTTCCTGGGAGGCGATAAATGTCACGCAGCTCCGATGTGTCTACCTCAGCTTGAATCGCGGTGCAAGTCTTTTTTACAATAGACATTAAATCAACTGTAGTTTCATTATCCTTGTAAGGTACATTTTTCACTTCAATTGCTGACGATCTATGTGAACACTGTAAGTCTTCCACCTTCCTCTCAAGTTCCACAATATAATTATGCTGCTGTAGTCGTTCACTCTCCAATCTTTGAACAAGTAAGCGCATGCCTTCATATTCACTATTAATGAACACTATAGACTTTTCAATGTCACTAGTCATTTGCTTCAATTCCTCATACTGCTGTTTAACTGCCACAGTGTCAATCTTTATGGATTTCAGCATGGCGTCTTGGTCATCTTTCCAGGACTTCAGTGTTGCATCCTGTTCACTTTTCCATGACAAAAGTATGTTCATGATCCTGTCTTCAAATGTTTGGAGCTCTGATTCCGGAGAAAAATCCATTCTTAGACGTTTTCCTGATTTGCTCCTTTGCTTAACAGTATTTATTAGCTCCAAATCTGAAGTTTGGTGTTCACTCGATAAGTCTGGGTTGGAGCGCACACGTTGTTTTTCAGTGACGCGTGTAGATAGGGGTGTCTCCTGAGTTTGATGCATATTGTCAGCACAAACAAAAAAAAAAAAAAAAAAAAAAAAAAAAAAAAAAAAAAAAAAAAAAAAAAAAAAAAAAAAAAAAAAAAAAAAAAAAAAAAAAAAAAAAAAAAAAAAAAAAATAATTGTTAAGACTCTGAAGCGAAACCAGTGCAGATTATTATATGATAAATGTGCAAAAAGTGTACAGCGCAAATAAAAATCCAATCAGGATGTGAGTGAGTCTCGAACCCGAGACTCGCAAAATCTCCACCAAGCGCGTTAACGGCGAAGCTACGGAAGCGCTGCCAGTTATTATCAAAAACTGCGTTCCCTAACAACTTGGGCAAGTAGTTCAAGCAGATAATCAATAGATTGCTCGGGTTCCTTTGTTCGCGCTAATGGGTCCAAAGTTCATTTATGCACAGATTTTTTAAATTCACCGTACTATCTAAAAGTTAAAAATGTTGTTTTATACAGTTTTTGTTTATTTTCCACAGTTATTTGCACACAAAAATGTCACTCATACACTATACTTTAATTAATGTTGCAATTTGGTACAGGAAACGCACTTTGTCACACTTTTTTATTTAAAATTACGGAGACAACCAACAGCACGTCCGCTCACTTTGGCTTCCGAGGGGGGGGCTATATTTTTCAAAAGCCATATTAATTATTCTTACAAGGGTTAACAACTCCCCAACTCAGCATAGGCCGATTCACATAGATCAGGTTAAAAGGTTAAACTGGTGCAATTATAAAATGTCGGTTTCCCCACATTACTGCGACATACGGGAACAGTAGAAAAGTTAATATACCAAAAGGTTTAATGTATGTAGGATGTACCGTTGTTTGTGGAATATGTTATTGCCGATTGTGTTGTTAGACAGCTCGGGGACGCATGAAGCGCTCGAAATTGGACCATTGTTCTAATGTTATGTGAGTAATTTAATTTTATTGTCCTAAACTTTGTGAAGATATATGTGTGAATACATTTTTGACAGCACATTTCCTGAAATTCTGGTACTATTTACCTGACTGCTGAAGAAAAGAGGTAATGTTTTTCGAGACTATGTGTGTATGTCCATTTCTTTGGCACGCCCTACAGCTTGGACGGCTTGACGGATTTTGACATACGAGGTGTAATTTAATTCGGTGTGATTGTATTAGTGACACCTACCACCAAAAATATCCAGAAAATCAAAATGGCGGATTTTTGGCGCCAAAATTATTTGACCGAGCTGGACGCAAGAACTACTGTTTTTTCCTTTTACTTTGCAGTCAGGTTTTTATTCTCTTAATATTATTACGCCTTTTTTAGTACTACAAAGGAAATTGCGTGCCTTTATAGGTACGCTATAAATGTATACCCATTTAAAAGTTATTTGCATTATTAACGATAGAAGCGTATTAAAATACTTACCAATATACATAGGTGCATATTGTTAAAATGAAAAATAACCAGCATAATCCATTTCGACTTACCTGAAACAAAAAGAACACATATAATATTACTACCTAGTACTACCAGTTTAGGTACCGTAGTAGACCCATTAACCAGTATGAAAGGGTTATCTGAACTAGGGAACTGTAGCAGCATGTTGTATTTTGTACGAATAGAGAGGTTACAGAAGGCTATTAGACCAAATATTACATTAATAGTGTAACACTTACCGGGATATTAACAATGTTGTTTGTTATCCCGTTGAGTATAGTGTAACACTCACTGTGATATTTACCATGTTGTTGGTTATCCCGGTAAGTGTTACACTGTTAATGTTAATGACCATATCAATATCAAATCGTACAAATATTATTTGACAAATTTATTTAATTATTATTAGATTGAGTTTGTGTAAGGTTACTCGATATTGTTCATAGGTGTACCTACTTACAGTTCAAACTTAGTAAGGCGCGTGTAGGGCACTTCATATCTCTTTTGCATATTTGACTATAACGGGGGCAACTGCTATTGACCCCACCCAGAGAGGAGGTAGGACACGACGGATTTTCCTCCCGAATCGAGCAGTGCGACTGGGGAAGTTCCTCCACTCTACAGAATACCGTGACTATATAATATTATAATGACCTCGTGTTATGTTTTCGGCAGTGAGTAGGGTAGCTAGAGATCACTGGAGAGATTTTAAGCTGTCACTGAGAAGACAAAGGCTTCTGCTTGTCTTATTCGCTGAAGGCACAGAATCTCTTTGTTCTTAAAGGGTCGGCAGCACGAGTATGACTCCCCTGGTGATGCACTCGTAAGCTACGGTAACCACTTTCCATCAGGTGGGCCATGTGCTTGTCAGCGACCTAAGTGGTTTTAAAAAAAGTCGTCAACAATAAGTCAACTCAAAGGTCATATGTTCTTACGTTTCTGAAATATACGAATATAGAAGAAAAACAAAACCTATGAATAATTTAGAGCTCAACCTTTACTAAGATAGGTCTCATATGATCGTAAGCTCAGATAAACATATTTTTACATGTCATACACGTATACCACTGAGAAATGATTAATGAGGATTCACTCAGTCACTATAAATAATGACAAATCTAATCGGGTCATGTGAGAAATGTCAATATTAAAAAAATCGGCCAAGTGCGAGTCGGACTCGCCCATGAAGGGTTCCGTAGTAGCAAAGGCTAAAATTGCGGTTTATGACGTATTAAAAAAAAACTACTGACTGGATCTCGTTCGAACCAATTTTTAGTGGAAGTTTGCATGGCAGTTTACATCATATATTTTTTTTAGATTTATCATTCTCTTATTTTAGAAGTTAGAGGGGGGGAGGGGGGGACACACATTTTTCCACTTTGGAAGTGTCTCCCGCGCAAACTATTCAGTATAGAAAAAAAATATGTTAGAAACCTCAATAGCATTTTTAAAGACCTATCTATAAATACGGACGGACAGACAGACAGACGGACAGACAGACGGGCGGACAGACATGACGAATCTATAAGGGTTCCGTTTTTTGCCATTTGGCTACGGAACCCTAAAAAATGAATAAAACAATCAAAATTCCAGTCCTTCTCTGGGAGTATCAGGAGCTAAGTTACCTTCTGCCATCCAGCACAAAAAGCCAGCTAGAGACATTTTACAATATTTGACTGCCTCTGTGGCGTAGCGGCCGCTACGCAGGAGGCGCGGGTTCGATCCCCGTTCAGTGCAAATATTTGTACTATGAATAACTCTATGAATAATATGTATGTACTTACAAAAATGTATCTAAGTATGTTTATCCGCATTCTAGAACCCATAACACAAGCTAGTTATGCTATGCTTACTTTAGGTCTAGATGGCGTTGTGTAGAATGTCCTACAATATTGATTATTGATTGATAGAATATAATAGAATAATACTGTATTAACTAGGTGGTAAGAAAAGTGCCCATTACATTCCCATTGCAGTACATTTTTCAGTATAAATTAACTTGGAAATTAGGTTAAATTTAAATTACTTATCAGCCTCAAGGCTAGATTGTAATTGTTATGAGGTAACCATTCGGTTACAACATAATGAAAAAAAAAAAACTAGCTGTTGACCAATCATCATCCTTTCGAAAATCCCAGGTCGCATCCGAGACTTTTAACTCGAACTCTGGGTTCCACCTTTTCAGTCTAACTGTGACGTAGCTGAACTTCTATATTTTTGCAACCATTTGGCGATATCAAATCGAATTATTGAAATTAGACCAGCCCCCTAAACAAAGCCAATCCATTGGCCGGCGTATTGTAAAATAGAATGATGAATGTATGGGATTTGACGGATATGATGGTCGTCCACGAATGACATAGACGTCAAAACCCATACAATTGCCACTTGTCTGCAGTTGTGAGACTTTTTAGAGCTCCAACTACCCATAACGACTGCCTTAAGGGAGCGATCCACTTGCGAGCAAAACCGCTGGTACACCAACGAACTCGCGAGCCTAAGGTCTAAACCGCTAATGGAGCACATAAAAGTACGCTAATGGATCACCAAAGCGGTTTGACGAGCCAACGAGCCAACGGTTTAGACCGTTGGCTCACCGGCTCGCTAATGGATCACCCGCTTTAGATGTTTGTATGTCTTCCTGTAAGTTGGTCTTTAATAAAGCATCTCAGATTGATCTTCTTTTTTATTAATATAAACAAATATATAATATAGACTATAAAACAGAATAAGTATAAAACATTTATTAGGTTAGGTTAGGTTAGGTTAGATAGCAGGCGGGGACGGCACGAGTAATTTTATTTCGTTGTCTAACGAAGCGTTTTTATCGCCTCGCTTATTTCTCTCATCGTAAATATGAACTGATGAACATTGAATTTATTTCATGTACTTCGAAGTCACTTTTATTTGTCACTAGCCATTGCCCGCGGCTCCGCTTGCATGTAATTACACTTTTACGTGACTCACAGGTATATGCCTAGGATAAAAAGACGCCTATGGGCGATATCAGATTATAATCTATATCTCTGCCAAATTGTATCCGTATCCTATTAGTTTTTCTAGCATGATAGTGTAACAAATATCATTATAGCCAAATTTTCGCCTAAAATCGAATAATATCTATTAATCTTATTTATATACCATAATACGCACACATATACACACAAATATACCTACTTACTATACACACGCTGCAGAATTTAATACATACACTATAATTAATGTCAAAATATAACAACATGTTTACCCTGCCTCTTAAATGTACAAAAAATAATTTGTACCTTCACTCCACGATCCCTGCTAATTCATATTACAAAACTTCGAAACGTGCAATTACACGCAACTGACACCCTGCCATTATTAATATCAGTACGAAACAGCCAAGTAAAAAAAAGAAAATAACGAACACAGCAGCAAAAAGCGCTTTCTAAATTACAATTTGACTCAATTTATACAAATTACAAAGTATGAGAATTTTACACCCTTTCCCTTACTCCCTTATGATAAAGGCCTAAAATTATCGTCGGCCTTACACAACCCTTGTCACGACCACTTTGACAAATTAAAAAGCACGCTCCGCAAATAAAATTGCCGGTGTGCCAATTTTGTAATTTGCTCGCGACAACCCTAGCGTGATCTTATCGGGGATTGTATTAATTGATACATTCGTTGCTGGGCAAAGAGAAATGTCCCTTTTTAATAAAAAGAGGTAACCTTTTTATCTAATTCGGTCGAAAAGTAAAGTAGGTTCAATATAAATAATTAGTTACCTGAAATGATTATATTATTTGAATACACGATTTAAGACTCAAATACATAGGATCAAATACCGATTATATCGGTCGATAATACCGCTCGTTTTATCGCGATAACACGTCACTGTCTCTTCAAAGTATTGTGAGCGTCCTTATTATTGCAACCGTGTGTCATCGTAGCTGCGTCCTAAAACATAAAGAACTAAAAACAGATATTGCAATAACGCGTGCGGTATTATCAATCGATAATAACGCGTTTGTGTATTTGAGGCTTTAGTTTAATAGGATTAGAAGGACCTGTTCTATTACTTACTAACTGCGTATCCTGGTTTCATCCTTACATATAACTTACTTAGGTACTTCAACTTACTCAACGATATACGCCTATGGCTGTATCCGTTTTCATACACCAAATGAAGCAGTTTTGCTGTACCTATTTCATCATCAATTTTGCATTAATCCCGGTTGCATTCGAAGTTTTTACCTTCGTCCGAGGTCCGTTTTTTCCAGTATAACTACGCCTATTTTATTTCCAACAAAAGTAACGACGCAACTACGGGTATTGTTTAACTTCTCGATAAGTTCCCTAATCGGATTGTGGGATAACATCTCACTAAGATCTGTAGGCAAATAATAGAGGAGAATTCACGTGCACATACATACATACATGGTCTATTCTCAAATATCAAAACAGATCATAAATTTTCACCCACCCACCATTCATAAGGGCTGTTTCTCACGACACATAATGAGAGTATATTAACGGGAAGTGGTGTTATAGCAGGGATGGGCCCTAAGCTTTATTTATGGAAATACTCCAAACAATTAGCTGGTTAATATCTTAAGGAACTGTTATAGTTATTAGTTAATGGTATACGTTAACGATTTTAATTACATTTTGAGACGAAGCTTTCAGCTGAGGTAAGAGACTAACAGTTTGTTGATATACCGAAGATAAAAAATAATCACGCACCAGCAAGGTTGACTGGTAGATGCCTGTGGTATTAAGTCCGCACATGCACACATGCGCACATGCACATAATTATATACAAGTGGGCATATTATGCACATGAACTAAAGAACATATGAAATTTCTGCATTTATTTGTACATCTAGATTTACTAGGCAATATAATAAGATGGTAGCAATAAAAACTTCTTGTCTAAATGGTTAAATGATTCATGTATGTATCTAAATAAAAGCACCTTTATTATGTATGAACGTTAAATCAGATCAAAAGAATCCAATTTTTGAACAAAACATCGTTACAAACAAAACAAAACATTGAACAAAACAAAAAGTTAGACCAAGAGCAGTAATAATGAGCAAACATCACCACAAAGAACACCGTTCACGAGCATGACGTATGAACAAAACATCGCATCTCACATCGCAATTAAAGCTAAGCTTTTATGACTCGATTTACTCAATAGAACACGACAAGAGCAAGCTAGACCACATATATCACCGACCACATAACTATGAACAAGTAAAACCCCAAAGGTTGTCTGTACGTCATTATTGCGCATCGCATTCAGCGCTAGCAGATCTCATTAACAGCAGTTGGCATTCATCACTGAATACTAAACTTAGTGCTCGCGTCTGAACATTTCACTGTGTGTAGTTGGGCGCTTTGTGACATAGAAATGTGTTCTAAGGTATAATTTAAGTATCAAAAGGTTGTGTTTATTTTTGGTGAATGTAGTCAAATGATTAGAGTACAATAGAATAGATATAGAACCACAGAATAAACAATTATTAATATTATAAGATACTAGCTTTTGCCCGCGGCTCCGCCCGCGTGGATGTCGGTTATCGCGACCAAACATAGCCTATGTCCTTTCTCGAGGTCTAATCTACCCCTATACCAAATTTCATCAAAATCGGTTCATTGGTTTGGGCGTGAAAGTGAGACAGACAGACAGACAGACAGACAGACAGACAGACAGACAGAGTTACTTTCACATTTATAATATTAGTAGGGATAAAGATATATGAGATATAAAATCTTTTGGGTTCATGTCAATGACATTGATATGTCGACTATCAGTATATTGTAGTGCATTAGGCTAGCAATGCATTCTAGAAATAAATTTGACTGCATGCGTGGGATAAGTAGCGGGCAATTACTGGCATTACATGCGTTCCTAAAATACCAGTGAGGTTGAAGGGGCAGGTCTATAAGACGATCATTGATGATGCCATGGGACAAATTAAATATTAAATCTAAAAAGTACCATTAGAGATAGTATCAATAGTAAAATGATGTCCCTTAGTTTGACAGTCTCGATAGATCCTTCACTAAGAGACATGTCCCGGCTTTGCAGGGGATTATACTATAACGCGATTGCAGCGTCACCTACTGAATCCTTCAAGTCTAAACTTTGTGCTAGTGCTAGTAATTACTTGACAAAATTTTATCGCAGTCAGATGAACGTGATGCCCACGGTTACATTCTATCATCTCATCTCTCGCCACCGGCAGGGAATCCATCCTCACCAAGTTGCGACTGGAAACACGCACAGTCAGGTATGAAAGGAACTTCATCCCCCGCTCACTTAAACTGTGTAATGAACTCCCTGCCGTAGTTTTTCCTAGCTACTACAATATGGGGTTCTTCAAGAGGGGCATTAGAAGGTTGTTATAAAAAAATTACCGCAGGTTTATAAGTGCCCGGTTAATGGCAATAGGCTCGCCACCTATTACATTGGGACCTAAACATAAACGGCGAAATGTGGGTGCTAGCACCTCTGCCTACCCCTTCGGGGATATAGGCGTGAGTTTATGTTATGTTATGTTATAAAAAAGATGTCGCACAATATACAAACATTATATTAATTTTCATACATTTTAGCTTTCTGCACTCTCCATAATTAAGTGAACTTTAACTATACCAAACCTCACACGAAATACCTAATTTCACCTGATTAATCTCAAGTCCCACTAGTCATAAATCTACAAAATTACTTGCGAAGATGCATAAACTAGCTACTATCACAGCACTATCATCCGGCGTCACTTCCATACGAAACTTCCACTCCAAGTGGTGCTGCACTCAAATGTACGAACATATCCAATTACTTTAACTAGCAGCAGTAAATCTTTACGCGGCTCAAAGGCAATGGGACCGTGTCGAAGCGAACTGGCACAGGAAATTACTCCTTTTGAGGAAAACTTTCAAGAGTACCTTGGAACTGCTTCAGGTGGAAAGGAGTCAGTGATATTGGAAAGATGGAGATGGAAGCTTTTTACTTAATTAAAAATAGAGAATGCTCTTCATTGGTTATGTTAGCCTAGTATTTTAAGTGACAAAAATGTAATTTAGGAATCTAACCATTTAATAAATCTCAGCTGTCGTGAAAAGATTCTTTCGTATCAATGATGCAATAACAGCTGAACTGATTTAGCTAAAATTTGGCACACAAATAGATTATGAAAATGACATACGTAAGATACATCAATATTTCTAAATTTTACCAACGAATCTTGGCCATTATACTACCAACGCCATTATACTACCAACGCGAACCCACTCCTAATACAAACAAATTTACCTTCGCTGGAGGGATTAACTTTAGTAGGAATACTAGTGGTGACTAAAATTCTTTAAAGCAGTTTATATTACCTAAAACGATTCCTTCCAGGAAACTTAGAATAGGATACCTATTATCTTAGAAATAGGATTCTATGGGTCACGAGATCAAGAATATTATTCCAAAACACTGAAATCATGTAGGACAAGTCAGTCGCGCAAAATTTAAACAGGAACTCTCCATCATCCATACCTGGTATACCTTGGCTAGAGATACTATAAATTTATCGTAATACCTCATCTAGAAAACGGTCGTACACGTTCCCTATCCCATTTTCTGTTCATATACCTTAAGATGGCAGTTTCAGACACGGCGTCTGAATACGAATTACATACGTTACAATGTACGAGCGAGATGATATCGTGTCACACGAAACATTAACACTAGCTTACTTTGTCGCAGCTAAATGGTTTTCTGAGTATCTGGCTTTTGGGACATTACGTACGCTTCTTTGTAACTTGTTTTGGATGATAATTTTGTATGCTTTTAGCAGCAGTGGGACAGATTAAAAAATAAAGATTATGAAATAAAAGCACACGCTGTTTAAAATATAGGTGAATGGCTACAATATTATGTTCCACTGCGTTTATTAAAAAAGAAAATTATATTTTTTGCAGCATAACTGAGTTAGTTTAATCAAGTAAGTATCATACTGGCTGTGTCTTTGTCCTGGCAATCTCACCTCCGGTAACCTCACCTCGGTAACCTCACTTCCAGTAACCTACGACAGCCGGCTCCGTGACGCGGGGAGAAGGGGTCGGTCTACTTAGTACTACATTACACTTAATTTTAACTAAAAAGTAGCATAATGATGGTTTTTGTACGGTTTATGAAATTGCTAGTGACCTTTTCTCACAATGTTTTCCCTGTTCTCTTACCTGCTTCACCCCCTGCACCTACTTAATCAATGCATTCATAAATTATGATAACCATAAACTAACAGGTGGGTTGTGTGTTCGCTTGGAAGTGCAAATTTCCTCATACTCCCGTGTTCTCCTTCTAATTACTCACTACGATTGGTTGAGAGTGTGAATGAGAGATCCTCTAGTTTCTATAGAAGAAACTTAACGCTTATGATTAAATTTTCCATACACGTTATTACTACTGTCGTAGTTTAAAAAGACAAAGTCACCAACCAATAGAATATTCAAAACACCCATTGAATAAAAACCAATGACAAAAGGTAGCGGGAGATCTCAATAAAATATTTATATATTCGTGCCGCAGCCACCAGCCCTAGCTGTAAATTAACTTTCAAATACGTCAAAAAGCATGGGGTTGTCCCTCATTAGCACATAAAACAATCCAGTGAGCGACAATCAAAAAGACAATACCGGTACCCCCAAAAATCGCTGCGAATCCCACAACCCAACTACAAACATTTGTCTAGTGCCTTCAGGGCCGTCACAATACAAAATTACATCCATTTGTATGCAGATGTTGGTGGAATTAAGTCGGCACGCGTTTGACTCGATGCAAATAACTCTTGGAAATTAAGCCATCGATAACCAACCCTATCTTATTCTAACGGTAATAGAAGCAATTAGAAATAATTTTTCAAGTGGCTAAATTTAATTCGGAGTTCTTGATTGTACACGGTGAGGGCGATGCGAGTTCTAATTAACTCACTTCTGTACATACACTACATACACGCACATTATGTATGTAAACAGAGGTGTATTGAAGATAAATTCTTTCAGTTTTTTTTTTTTTTTGGACTCTAATATTAAGGGTAAAACGGTCGACCACACTTGAGGTAGTGAGATACCTGCCAATATCGATGTTTAAATTTTGTGTATGTAATATTGTTATTTGTTTTTGCTTTACTTGAGTGACTTACGAGTTGCGAGTTGTGGATCCTGGTGCCCAAAAAAAAAAGTCCGCTGAGTTTCTTGCCGGAGTCTTCTCAGAGCGGTGCCGCGTTTCGAACCGGTGCAGTTTGCCAAACTAGTCTTTAATAATAATATATTTTTATAATTTTCAAGTTTTAATGGTTATAGTTTATTATATAAGTTGTGCTTTCTTGGATATTAGAAATTCTTCCATACAATCGTCTTGCGGCTTGCGGTAACGTTCTATCGTAAATCTGTAGGAAATTTAGCATTTTAATTGCTTTAAAATTGTATTAAATTATAGTTTGTTTGTAATCTAAGACCCTCAACAAATCAACTCAATCGTAACAATTATCTCTTACATTATACCCCACAAAAACGTTTTAACTTAAACCATAAACAACCCTACACATGTAGCCTTTACACGTGTATCCTTCTCATTCGGCCATGATGAACGCCAGGGCCATCTTCTGTTAATTACGTCATAGTATATTAAGGGCGACTCGGTCGGAATGTCTGCGCATACCTTCACACCCAGAGGAATCCGGGACCACGGTGATTAATGCCGGCGATGATATTTTTGAGACCCGACGACTGACGGATTAAAATGTTATTAAATATTACGGACCGTTGTTTTTCAGAGGATATAATAAAATTACATATTAAGGTATACCAAAAACACATGCTTTTTAATCAATACTAGCTTGACCCCGCGAACTTCTAACCGCCTAACAGTCAATACTTTTTTTAAATTTTCTCTCCGTAAGAACCATCCTCGTACTTCAAGGAATATTCCAAAAAAAGAATTGGCGAAATCGGTTCAGCCGTTCTCGAGAATTGAGCTTAGCAACACATTTAGGGATTAATTTTTATATTATACTAGCTGCCCCGGCGAACTTCGTACCGCCATATTTTCGGCCCGCGTGGTATTCAAATCCCGTTCCCGCTGCACCCTTATCACTTAAGGGGTTGAAAAATAGATGTTGGCCGATTCTCATAGATACCGGATAAGCACAAAAAATTTCATCAAAATCGGTCAAGCCGTTTCGGAGGAGTTCGATTACGCACTCCGTGACAGAAGAATTTTATATATTAGAAGAAGATGTGACCTGTTAAAACGAAATGAGGCCCAATTCGAGTGATTTTTAAGGATACTTTAGTCAAAGTTGGAAATACAGGGTCCTACCTTGAGGTTGGCTTAAACCACCATCCAGCCGCCACAGCTGCCAAAAGACGAACGTGAGTCTGTCACGCATTTTTTTTTTCGATATTTTTCTTAGCAAGGGTAGAAAAGCGGAGTATAATAGCAAGGGTAGAGTAGCTTTGGTGGCAACTGGGACAGAACTAGAATGAAGAAGAGATATTGAAGAGATCTAGTATCATTTCAACTTTATCACCAGATCAGTTCAGTGATCTAAAATTATATTATGCTTAAGTAGGTAAAGATAATGTACTCGTAGCTATGCTATATAAATATACTTGGGTCTTCGCATTTCTTCAGGGTAACCTGAACCTAACAGTCGGGCAAGAGAACACAGTTGATTTCAGTATGTTAATGCTAATTTAGCATTTAAACACACGAGCTATCTAATGGTATGCAGAACCTATGAACGGATGGTACGCCAGAATTATCACAAAGGGCTAGCTGGTGTGAAATAAGAGAAATGAATAAAGGAAGATAAGGTAGGATAAACAAATTGGGATATTTATGAAAAAAATTACAATCCTAAATAAACTACTGCGCCAAACCGTCCTGTGTTGGGCAATATGAAGTATCATCAAAGGGCCGTGCAAACAGAACACATATGTTACGCACGTATGAACATGGACCGTCCACCGTTTACTGGACTTAATTAAAATAGAACATACATAGATTACACATATTGCAAAAATTTACAGTTTTTACCTACGCAGACGTCTCAGCCAGTCTTACTAACCATCATAATAACACAAGCACTAAATTCATGACGAGATGCTTGAAAGTAGTACCACTACATACAAGGAAAACTACAGTTAATGTAAGAAGAAAATGAGTTTAAGTATCTTTTTCTGCATTTTAAAACCCATAAGCTAGGTTTAGTATGTCATTTTTGTTGATTACCTTTCGTACGAGTATAAAAAAACATACATTATAGATAACACACTTGTACTTTTCCACAATATTTATTGCTCTCCTAACCGGTTTCACCTCACGGCATTCTCAAAGGATTACATCAACCATCAATGTAATCCTTTGAGAATGCCGTGAGGTGAAACCGGTTAGGAGAACAATAAATATTGTGGAAAAGTACAAGTGTGTTATCTATAATGTATAATAATAACTTCCACCAAGTGCCATCAATCAACAGTATAAATAGTATAAAAAAACATATTTAATGCCAAGGAATTAAATATGTTTTTTTATATGAATGCCAAGGAAACGCTTAAGGAATGAGCAACCCTTTTTAACATAGATTCAATATTGACTGTAACTACATTTATTATATCAGAAAAATATGAAGAGATGAGGTGCTACTACTGTACCTGTCTTTCTCAATTATTTTGAAATTTATTAATGATTTTTTGTTCACTTTCACTCATTAAATTCAATATTATCTTTGAATTTATAACGTGTAGGCATAAAACTCTTTCATGAACAGTTAGATTTCGAGTCTGTCTATCGTATCTACACTAACATATTCTAGATACGCAATGATTATGTGTGCAGAGGCGTATGTTTAATAAGTGTTTCATCTAAGCAGGCAGCGCCGCGGGCGATCGGATGTCCGCTAAAAAAATTGTGTTGTTTGCACAGAGACCGCCAGACATAATAATATAGCAGTAAGGGCGTGGCTTTATACCTCCTGTAAGTGAACATTTATATAAAGTAACTTTTGCCCGCGGCTCCGCCCGCGTGGATGTCGGTTATCGCGACCAAACATAGCCTATGTCCTCTCTCAAGGTCTAAAGTACCTCTATACCAAATTTCATCAAAATCGGTTCAGTGGTTTAGGCGTGAAAGCGAGACAGACAGACAGACAGACAGAGTTACTTTCGCATTTATAATATTAGTAGGGATAAGCGTCCATTGATTCAGGTTTTTCGTAAAATCCTACGTAGTAAAGAAGTTAGGCCAGCCAGTTAGAATAGAATGATGAATTTGACATATACCTATAATAAATGAACGTCAACGTTTGTCACAAACGTCAAAATACATGTCATATACGTCAAATCCCATACTTTTATCATTCTATTTTACAATACGCTGGCCAACGAATTGCTAGGAGCGATTATAATTTATACTGAATGCTATTTTTTTATAGTTAGCTCAATAGAACATCTATTTTGCATTTTTGCAATCGGAACTCCTTACAACTCGGTTGCTATATCTTTTAAAATAATTTCTAGCTTTTTATGGACGACTGCTATAGCTGCTATAGCTCTTAATTTAAGAGAACTATTATTTACAGCATTGGACTGTAATTTTTCATATTTACAATTTTATATTTATTTTATATTTACGTTACTTTTCCGTATTTTGTTCAAAATTTTTTTAACCAAACAATTTCAACTTCGTCGTGAAATGACGAAAAATATAACATAAAATTTCAAATTAAAACGCTAATTTTAACTGGGTGTACTAAAAATACGGTACAATACAAGGCATAAAGAATTTTTCAGTGGAAAATATTTTACAGTGCTGCTGGGGCGAATCGATGGTGAACAATTTTGACAATGAGTTATTTTACAGTTGTCAGCTGTTTGAAATATTTATTTTTTATTTTTGCAATATTTTTATGAGTCGCCCTCGTATAATCTTAATCGATGAGGAGCTCGTATAAATTGTATACTTAAAAACGAACAAACGAATGAAAAACGATTCAAAATTAACCTTGTCAGATAATTAGAACTTAGCATCTCGAGTAGACCTTGGAGTTGTCACCAGCGTGGCGCGGCTACAGCCATGAGTTGTTCTAGAGTTCGAACCTTGGTTATGCACCTCTATTTTAGTTTTTTAAGTACAATTTATGTAATTGAAAATAAATAAATTAGAATTTGTACAACAATAATGGTGTTCGTCTTTTATTATCTTGTCGTTACAGCGAACCGTTCATATACAAGCCAGACTCCCAATTTGCCAGTGTTTTTATAAAAATACTAGACAATATTTACAGCCAATCCTCCCCACATCGTAACTATATAAAATAACAATAACATCAAACGTACAAAACGACAAAAATATGTTACATCTCAACACCCAACAATATAATAAATAAGTATTACGCTGTGTGTGACAAATGAACATATTTGCGGATTATCGTGGCCGCCATCTTCGGGATTTATTATCGTATGGTAGTACAACGACACATCGGTACAGAATATTCATTAGGTTATGATGTGGGTGACATTTTTTTCTCAAATAATATTTGTGGGCAAATAGCAGGTCTATATAAGTTTCTTCCAATTTTATTTTCACTCGTTCACGTGTTATTGCTATAGGTAGGTACTAAACATATGAACTGTGGAATAATCTCCTTGCTGTGGTTTTGCCAAGCGATTATAAATATGAGGTTACGCATGGGTATCAGTAGGTCCTTGGAGGGTCCGCAGCACGAGTGTGATACTATCCTAACACAGGGAATTCAGTTTAGCTGAAGGAGTTACGAGGAATACTAGTAATTTTGGCTCTTTATAAAATCTATTTTTGAAAAGACAGTTTATTTCCATACAAATTTTCCAACAGCAGTCTACAATCGAACCGTCACACCGCCCACCACGATATAATAAAACGACACACACACGACACACTCCTAGTGTCATTCCCCTGGCACATAAACCCAGGGGAACGAGCGCCGCGTGACTTCGGAATGCATTCATTAAGATGTATTGTGTACAAAGCGCTGCCTGCCCTGTGCCCAGACGCCAGAAAATGTACACAGAGGGTACACTGCAATGTCAAATAAAAATGATGCGCTCTTATTTCTTTGAAGGGTTTTAAAAGGTGTTTGAAGGGCGTTTAAGGATTTTAAACTTTTGTAAATGTTAAATGATAATGTGAAGTTTTAATCATGTTATTTTAAGAGTAGTTTGTGTTTGTAAGAAAAAATTAAAACTGACTTCAAAATGTACCAAAAACAGGTATTAAATAACAAAAAATAACAGATTCAGGCGATAGATTTAATTCAAAAGATACTCTACACTGCCATGGGTGCCTAAGACCGTACGAAGTGGAGAAGTTAAAAAAAAAGTTAAAGCTGAACCGGAGCTGAATTTTCGGATAGATTAGTTAGTGATAGGTATCATAAATCTAAGTCATTTGCCTAGCTGTTTGATCAAATGGCTGAATATCATTCAGACCGTTAATCGAATGGATCAGTTAAGAGACTAGGCGATTAGTAAAACGTCTGATTGAGCTAGTTGGCCTTGACATGTGACAATACACAAACTGGGAGTTCATACAGTGTAATTGTCATCTTATAGATATTAAAATGTCTAGCCTAATCTACAAACCACAATTACAATAGTTGTCTATTACAAAATTAAACCTAATTGCTTTCATTGTGCCTTCAAGACTTACGCCCACATATGCAACATACCTCATTTGTCAAATAGATTTGCCAACACCAAATGTGATCGAACGATACACACACGGGGAACAACCATGTCTGATTTATATTAATAGCTTATATAATTATACTTAGAAAAAATTGGTATAGTCGCCATCGGTAATAGCATTCGAAGTTACTGACTACAATACATTAGTTCTAAAACTTTAAGAACAAAGAAAGAGAGAATGAAAAATGTATTAATTAGAAACTTATACAAAATAATAAACGAAAATTAAGAATAGTAAATTTACCCGATACGGATCTTAATCGATTCCCAGGGTGAATCCCAATTCCTTTTTGACAGTGGGATAGGGAGGGAGAATAATAATAGATAGGGAGGTAAAAAGAAGAACGCAAAAGTAAGTAAGGTAAAGCATTTTATATTAAGTGAGAGGTCCTCAGTTCCATCTTTGCTGTCCTCTGCCTCTATTTTTTCAGACTCGTGTGTATTACTAGACTGACTGTACGGATAGACAAATGTATTTTACGAAAATTATGCGAAGCGTGATGATAGTGTGATGGGAACTTAGTGTAAGTGCCTTTCTATTGATCTATTTTATAAATATTCGTGGGTAGAAAACCGTGGGTTGAAAACGGAAACGCACTATTTTGTCACTCAGTCCCGGAAAATCTCTTCCCACCTCCAAACTGGGACATAATTTGTATTCTAAATTGCTTATCTAGTAGTATTCATAAGTCTATGGTTTATAATCTCTCTGAAACCACGAACCGATAGATAAAAACTAATAATAACTAACTGCTAATTCAGCCACTGTGCACCCATTCCCTTCAAGTATATAAACCAGTGGGAAAATATTCTGAGCTCAATATGTTGAGTGCAAGTCTGCAACTGGTAATGAAAATCAAATTTACACAAAACTCCACGTTCATGAAGTTTAAAGTTTGCCCTCCAGGGGGCAACTTTATGTCTTTCATGTATCGCTTGTAATACCTATAGAACTTGCTTTACGTGCTGGGAACTGTGGTTTTATTACCTTCCCGTCTAGAAAGGCAATACGTTTGTAGAAAAGATTGATCAATGTATGGGATGGATATACATTGACGACTTGTACGTTGTAATCGTCAAAATACTTGTCAATCGCATACATTTATGCGCTGGTCAACGAATTGCCACTTGTCTAGAGTTTTTTTAGGTTATAAAGTATAGACTGCTATAAAAGTTACTGAAAACTACCAAATTTATAAGCGACCTTTACAATGACGGGAATGATTTGGAATAAATGAAACGGTATGTACTTATAACGAACTATTTTTTAAACTGTTGTGTCTGCTTTTCTATCTGTTTGTACAAGGAAATGGCTGAATCGATTGTGAGTCGAGATGTTTATTGTAGAAAACTGACGTTATGAGGTATAATTGACTAGTCTCTCTCTCGTCCGTCAATCAACTAGTGTACCCGCTTGTATATGGAATTAACCTATATGTCATAATGGGATCCCATTCGCCCAAAAATATAGCTTTATATAGTTTGCATTTTTACTGGTAGTCTGCCTCAAGGCGTAGTGAAACTATTTCACAAAAATGCCCGGCTGAGAGCAGTGCGGGCTCTTTTATGCGTTTTCGCTGAGCTTTAAATGTTGACAAAGGTACAACTCGACAGTCTTTTTCCTACAGATTTTCCGTCTCACTGCAGATAAATTTGAGTTATGCATTCCTTTTTGCAGTAAAAACACGTTTTTTTGTATCCGCCTAGGTTTTCATTTGAGTGTCTTTCGGATAATTAATTTTTCTACAGTTTTCTGTTCGAATGAAGTCCATTGTGCCTCGTTTACGTTAAAGAAGGGACTCTGTTGAAATATGCTTTTATGTTAATAACAAAGAAATGAACACATTAATGAGCCAAGTCGCTTTTGACTTGCCGTTTATGTCTCTTAAAGCTTCTTACTTATTAATGAGCAGGTATGAGATTTGGTTTTAACTTAAAAAAAAAAACATTTTGTGAAAAGAGTATGTACTTACCTATTTAAAAAAGGAATCAAGGATATTTAGAACGATATTTAACAATACTGGCATTCGAATTCATTAACTGTAAAAAAAATAAATGAATAAACATAATTTCTATTTTTATTTTTATTGTTCACCATTTTTTTTCTAATTTAAGAACCATCTTCAAAACAAAAATCAAAACAATTTCCTTTCGAAGCCCTCTTCGACAAGTATAATCTTCAAACTTGGGTGCTCACAATTTAAATGAATCACTCCGTTGGTTCACGATTGCTTTCTATCGATGCACCCATCACTCGTCTCGAGGGATTTTGCACCCCCTTGCACCCGTTTGCACCCCAAAATTCTCGTTGTGGCAATTTTTTCCTGTCTGTCAAGCTCTCGCCGAGGGATGTGCGCGTTAGCCTGTTGTAATTGGATAGACTGACAGATGTTACGTTTATATACATTTCGTCATTTGTCAATCAGACCTCAGATCCTTGTTATAAATGATCAGGTTTTGTTCTTGCGGGATAAATTCAATTTTCAGGTACGTTGAACTCCGTTATTAGTGTATTGTAATATTTTTTAGCTAGTATAAAACAGGAGTTTTCGAATGTAATGCATATTTCATGCTGATTCGCATATATTGTGGGTTCCATATATCAATAAGAGAAAACCTTACCGTAATAGGGTCAATTGTTAAGGGTGCGATAAAGTTTAGTGATAACTGAATTAGGACAGAACGTCTGAACTGATCTAGGTGAAATTTGGCTATGAGAAAGACTGAAATAGCACATTATATAAATAACTAGCTGCCCCGGCGAACTTCGTACCGCCATATTTTCGGTCCGCGTGGTATTCAAATCCCGTTCCCGCTGCACCCTAATCACTTAGAAGTATGAAAAATAGATGTTGGCCGATTCTCATAGATACCGGATAAGCACAAAAAATTTCATCAAAATCGGTCAAGCCGTTTCGGAGGAGTATGGCAACGAAAACTGTGACACGAGAATTTTATATATTAGATAATAAATAAATAAATATTCTACAATATTCTAACAACTTCACAACGCTATCTATACTAACGGTAAGCATAAATTAACTAGCTTATGTTATGAAATCGTGAATGCGGATAAACATACTTAGATATTTTTTTTGTAAATACATACATAAGTATCATACATAGAAACACCCAGACCAATGTATATTCATAGGCTACTTGTCATTAAAAAAGGTTTCGGGTTTGCAAGAGCCAGATCAGTGTACCACGCGGGCGGTTCCAAAAAAATAAATAAAAATATTATCATATTCAAAAACTAGTAACAAACTTAAAAACTGTAATAATTCGCGGCGGAAGCCGGATGTACTATTATAAATTTATATGACGCGAATAAACTCTAGTGGCTAATAACAATGTTAGGAAGGCGGACAATGTGATTGGATACAAAGTTCCACAGCGCATCAACGATGTCGCAACTTGCCCCACTTGCGGAGTTGCATCAACCGATACGCCTACGAACGCCTACGAGGTTATTGCGCTATTGTAGAAGTGATGATAAGACATGCTTCAAATGTTTACTCGTAGGCTACACTTAGCGATTTTTTTATTGCTTACTAATAGTACAATCAGAAGAAGGTATTTTGTATCATAGGGTAAATTATTTTCAAAGCGACTAAATATTTGCTATGAGAAAGTGGTAGGTAGCGATTTAAATATTCTAGTAATAATTATATTGGATATGTACATACATATAGTCACGGTTTTATCCCCATGCTAATGGGGGGCTATGGAAAATGAAGAAATTTATTTTCTTAAGTATTTGTTAATGAAGGACAAGTTTATATGTAGAAATGAATCAGATTTAGCAGCAATCTTTATGCGAAAGATTAAAAAACGATGAGGAATAATGTAAAAATTAATATCGATTTAAATTCACATAATTATTGATGCTGTTAGCGCCCCACTTATAACACTGCTCGAGCCGAGTATTGAACACGTTCGATCCCATAAACTTACGACTCAATAGACACACTGACAACAGTGCCACTATTGCATTAGGCAAAAAAGCAACGACATAGTGTATATTGATTTCATTTAATATTTACGTCAGCTTAGTGTGTCCTGATATTCGTTATTTATTTAATCATAAAAGAACAATTTTTACATGGTTATTATAAAAATATGGAGAAAAGAAAATATATATATACAAAAAAGTGACCGTAACGTTAGGCATCGAAAAATTCCTCCCCATCGATCTCTACTGGGACCGTGCCCAGAAGGCTGGCGGCATTACCTCGCTGAATGGCGATGCCAATCCTCTGAGCAAGGTAAAGGCCAGCCCTATGGTCACGGGAAGCGTCGATTAGTCGCTTTGAAATTTCCTTAAATAGCGCGCACGCGCTTGGACCCCACGGACCCAACGTTTCGACTCCAAACGGCTCAAAAATGTAGCTACCAGCTAAATTGGAACGAAAATAAATAGAAACGATTGTAATTGTGAAGAGAGCTCTGAAATGAAAACAGATTTAGTTACTTCGAAATACACGGGATTGTAGGTAGGCCTGAAGCTCTTTTCATCGTCTCTCTAAATATAGACCTCAAGTTTGTCTCCAAAAAAATATCCGAACTAAATATAATATTGTTGTCGCTTCCTCATTTTCTTTCAATATACCTGTGAGAATTGCTTTATCATCATCTTATCTTTATTTGCAATTGCATCTAAGGTTTCTCGGAGCCTAGGGTCAACTTACTCATTCGCCTTTTTTGAAAATAATATCCCTTGGTTCCACTCACGTAAAATTCTGTTTCCCTTTCAAAATCTGAAGTGATAGGTGCAACCGGAATCACTGTTAAGACGATAACGACTCATGAAAAGAACCATGGACTTCAAGATCAACATAAGTGTGAAAGAATCACTGAAAGTTACTGCAGCACATTTTATTTCTATTCAAATACAAAGCGCCCTAATTTTCAGCTATCGCAGAAGTCACATAAAACCAAAATACAGTTTTAGAACAAAGAAAACAACATTTTGTTGAACGTTCTACTTGAGGCTAATGCATTATTGTACAGAAGCTAAAACGGCAGAAAACTCATTTTGAATTTGACTCTAATAAAGGCCCAGAAAATCTTCGTTTGTTTAAAGAAAAATCTTGACAGCACTTGGACAAATTAAAAACTTTTTGGGACAAAAGAATGGTAACAACAGAATGAGGCGAAAGTTTTATTTGAGGGGGCAAGAACAAGTCAAACATTCTCCAAAAGGTTCTGAGGACCTCAGATTGTCTTGAGTGTGAATTTAGGGGCATTGTTGTTAAAAAAATAAATGCTCAGATGTTTTTGTTTAACATAAATACAGAAGTTGTTCAGTTAGTACCAAGTTTCATCTTATATTTATTCGTAATTGTTAGGTCACGATTTCAATTCCCGATTTTTTTTGTAACATTTAGGTGGCATACAAGCACATCACCCACTCGATGGAAAGCGGTTACTGGGCCTATGGATGTATGCAACACCAAGGGCATCAACCTCGCCCTGCCGACCCCTTTGCGGTTTGGGCAGTGAGCTGTTGATACAGACAGGGTCCTTATGAAGCTCAGGTGCTGCAGGCTTTCCCCTCGAACCTGACGGGTCAGACCAAATAAAATCACAAAACGAACCCCGGGGTCCAACGTGTAAATCGCTGGGAAGATAATGATGACTCGTTCGATATCGACTCAGTCTCAACTACTAGTGACTTCATACCTTTCCTTTTCACCACACGTTACCTGCATAACATATTGCCAGTCAACCACTGATTATAAAGTAAGTTCCAACGAAGCCTCCCTGTTCTAATACATACGAGGAGTCCATTTAAACGGTGAGATAGCGTATAACGTTAGAATCCTTTGAGGTATCAATAATCGTGCGCTACTCAACACGGCCAAGGCCTCTACCCACGCATGTCATTGAAGAGTAGTAAGGTACCGCAATCAATACACTGTTACGGTACTAAGTAATATGCTACAGAGATTCAACTGTTAAAATTATACAATTATAACGTACATACGGGTGTATGGGGGTCCTATCATGTTTTGGTACTGTAAAGGTTTACATTTGACAGATTCGATGATGTCAATACCTATTCTAGGTCAAAACCTCAGATAAAACTGAGAATAATGCTAAGAAAAAGATTTGAATTTTGACAAATTTAAATAAAAAAGATGTATTTTTTAATTCTTCCCGTCTTATAGGTCAACGAATTTGAGTGAAATATGGAATAGATTACACCACTACCATGAACGCCCAAAATCGTGGTTGAAGTTATGGAAGTTGAAGTGGAGGAGGAAGAGCCGAAAGATCTAGATGATCTCGGATGCAATCAGGAAAATACGTCTCCATGAAGATGACAATGATGACGGAATACATAGCTCATAACTTAAATATTGCAACTTCAAATACATCCTTATAATAAGCCAGACAAATAAATGTTCCTAAAGATAAACCTCCACAAGAATATACATTTGAATCTATATACATTTTCACTTGATGTTCCAACACAAACAGCTGATGAAGCTATAATACGACCTCGCCGATCCTAAGATGATATCGCCGTAATCTGTATGCTCATCGGGTGGTAAGGGAATCCGGTGATTATTAGCGTTTGAATGCAGCTGATTGCTTCTCATTAGTGAATATGACTATCTTTTCCCTTATTCAGGTTTTCTCGGAATATATGAATTGAATATCGAAGCGGGTTTTGTCGATAGGTAACGTTTAGATTAAGTTGAATGAAATGAAAAAAATAAGTTGAGTGAATGAAATGAAAACGAATGACAGAAGAATGAATGAAGAGAAAGGTAGAGGAAGTTGAAAGATATGATGTATGAAATTTTATGGAAAATCTGGGAAAAGAGAAAATAGAAGTTATCTGAGATACTACTCTAACCTATTATAATTATATTTGTGAAGATTTTTTGATGTTTATCAGTTTAATCATTCAATCATTCAATAGATGAACGGATCTCACTAAAATTTGTTACAAAATTTTTCGCTAGCGGAACTGTAAGAAACATATAGGTTCACATACCTACATACAATCACGCCTTTATCCCCGTAGGGTTAGGCAGAGGTGAATTAACACCCACATTTCACCAATCATTTTATTAAGTCCCACGTAATACGGAGTGAGCCTATTGTATTCGTATTCCGGGACACTATTATCGACTCGAGCCATGCATTTGAAGCTAAGTCTGGACTTTATATATCTTTCTGATTTTAAACAACCCTAGCCCGAACTATAGTAAAAGTAAGATATCAGTAATAAAAACTAAATTACGTTGGACTTACTCTAACGCGCGGCTTCACCTGCGCGGAATCCTGATCTCGTTCACACAACCTATGGAAATTAAAAGGTATAAAAAGTACCCTACGCATTGTTCCTGACTATCCATGTTCCAAGTATCAGTCAGATCCATTCGGCCGATTGAACGTGATTGAGTACCAATCATTCAAATATCTTTTACATTCATAACATTTGCAGGATGGTAGGATACAATGTATAAAATAAGGAATGTGAGAAATAAATCAATAAATAATCGCCTCCACAAGGTAGGTAAAATAGGTATCAAAAATATATTGTGTGGCAGTTTTATAGCCTTTATCTCGAAAAGTCTAAATAATAGTAAGAACAGACGCATGCAATTTAAAAAATTTGAAGTTTCACGAACCAATACTTATAAAAAGGACTTAAAAGATTTCCTAAACATTATACTAGTCTAAACAAGAAAATCCAGAAAACCCTTCAACAAACGTATAGCCACTATTAAGTACATTTTATTTTATTATCGGAGTACATTCGTGGCTGACTGTACGGGTAAGTTCTAAGTACCGGGGTGGGGGCGGGGGGAAGCAGGGGTCATATCGACATACGTTTACTGGCAATATCCGAGCCGCTTTCTTCAAGACGCCCATTACTAGCTTGAGAGGGCAAAGACTAAGAATCGTACGTCGCATAATAAATATTATCTTAGGCAGAATACTGTTTATTTAGTGAAGACGCAATATAATTAAACGGAGTTATTATCAAAATTCCTTAAAATTCTTATTATAAAATAAGTGGTAAAGTTGAAATTTAACCGACTTTTCTGTAAGTAGCAGTGGCATTAGTTCAATATGCTAGATTATAATCAACAAATTAGAAATTTTAAAAACTGACTTCAATCGATTTTTGTTGATATTTCATAAACTGCTTGACTGATTTTGATAAAATTTACATGGGAAAACCACCTGGGAAGTATAACCTATCAAACAAAAAATAATTTTGCAAATCGGTTCAGGCGTCTTTGAGTTATCGGTGAACATACATTAAAAATTTTTTTTCCGACGAATTGAGAACCTCCTCTTTTTTTGAAGTCGTTTAAAAATGAACTCATCGCCACTCGAAAAATAATTAATAAATCCTAATTTATCAGAAAGAACACGGCTTTGATAAAAAAAAAGGGACATCAAGAAGCCCGTCCATCAACAGTTATACCGTGAAATCTTTACGATCGTATACTCAAACGCAGTGTCTGGCTCTCTGCACCTTTGGGTATGTAAATCATTGCAGAGCACACCAAAGAGCATTTTCTCTCAACAACAATGCTGCATAAATCAGTCGCCTTGGCTGAAATTGGCTGGCGGATGGTAGCCTTTATATTTTGTGAAGCTACTAGGATCTAGTTTCACCAATGTAAGTTATTGAGATCAAATCGAACTATACTAATACGAGTAATCATGTAATACTTAATGAAAATTCAGTCGAAGTTTTTCGCCAATGAAATACTTTTTCAATAAAAAATATAATTGCGATCAACTTCAAATAAACTAAGTTATGTGCCATGATTACAATTTATGAGCTTCTCAGCCATACATAAATAATTAAAATCAAATCAATAAACCGGGTCATACCGTTTTACTTAATTGAATTCATTGAATAAACATATATAAATACTTAACTCGATTTTATTTTATTTGATTGCAATTACCTACTTTCATTTGAGAATTTTTTTATTCCATCTATTTCATAACAGTAGGTAGAAAACATCAATCCAACTGTATCAAGTTGAGTAATTTAGTCTATGACCTTGTGTAGGGGAAATACTCGGGCTGAGCGTGGTTCACAGTAACCATCTAGTTAAATCAACCCCGGCGCTGCGCCGATAACCGACGTGAATGGCCGCCTTTATTTTGTTGCTATTGCTGCTCTGACTCACCGTGTTGTGTAAATAAATGTATCTTTGGATGCCTACCTAAAATACCTCATAATAATGCATCGTGGAATATGAGGTATTTTGGTTAGGGATTACAGTTTTAGCAAGTATGTATGAAAACAATTATGGCAGTAAAAGAACTGAAAGGCAACAGCTGAGTAAGTAAACAGCTGAGATCTTTGCTGTCTCTGCCCATACTATTATGAAAGTGGCAAGATTATAATTGTATATAATGGTAGTTTCTTGTATTATATTAGCCTTTGCATGTACAAATGAGGTCGAATGGAACTCGTTGTTTGACAGAGGGTCTAATGGGCACTAAAGTAAAAATAAAATCCAAGATTGAGTGTCCAATTCTAACATGGAGGTCCAATGGATCATATTTATAGATAAGGTCGAATTTTGAGGGTCCAGTAGGTAAGTACGTAGCCTATTTTGTAAGTGTTTTCTTTGATTAAATGAAAAGTAAAAGTAATTTTATGAATCGACAAATACCTAATACATACAAGAGGAATATGGAATTTTACAGTTAAAATCAAAAATATATATATAAACATCCGAATTGAGAACCTCCTCCTTGTTTAGAAGTCGGTTAATAAACCATGCATGTGTCTGCAGTGAGCAGGAATCAAACCCACAACCTCTAATCGCACAGCCGAACGTCAGTAAGGTACGCTACATAGGTAAATACATACATTCTATCATTTTCGGTAAATGAAAAACTATGTCAACGTTTCTCTAAGCAAAAATTGTCTTGTTTCTATGAAATAATAGGGTAGGTATCCTTATCAGCCTATCAATATAGGCATTTATCACATATTTTCCCTCATTTTAGCCTGTTTTTCTTACACAAAAAGCTAGATTCCACTGTATTATCTGAGTTACTGAACAGGAAAATAAAATGTTTACACGAGCGGAGCTAATCAACCGTACACATTTTATCCTTCTTATACCAACGCGAAACATGTTTCTTTTTAATGAGCCCTTCAACATATTCCTTCCTAATGAGCGTTTATAAAAACCTAACATATATTTTTACGACAGTAAAAATACACAGCAATAAAGTCCCTCTAACCCCACAAGCAATCAAATTGCTACAAGATTCAGTATACTCTAATCCTTTTCCAATACCAAATTGAAAAAAAAGTAGAGATTGACCACACAGCAACGAACATTTGAAATTAGAAAACTCTGTGCAGCCAATCGAACGCGTGAGTTAGGTGCGGTGCACACTTGGCGCCCACTTTGTGCAAGTGCAGCCCTACGGGTCGAGCGGCGGTCGCCCGGGAGACGAGCTTGGCCCGGGCCGCCGACGTCCCCGCCGGGGGGCGAACGAACCCTCATAACAACCCCCCCAGCAAACAACACACGGAAAACACAACCTTATTCGTCTAGCAATAAGACTACTATCTCTTGACTCTAAACGCTCTTCTGTAGAATTAGCGATTTGTATGCTATGCAACACGGAATAGGGTCTGCTTTCCGAACGCTAATTCGGTTATCGCTAAGTATTTTGATGGTTGTACAAAAATGAACTTAAACTCGTATGAATAAAGTTGATAATTGTGTGTAGTGTTTCAGTGCGTGCGATACGGTTTGAAGGGGGGTATCTAAGGGTGTCCCCTCATTCATAATCACAGGGATGTCGAACGCTCAGGTGGTTAAGGTAGCAGATTTATCGTTTCTAGGTGAGATGGCCTGCCGTTGAATAATCTGTATTGTTTATAAAGCTCGCGTATTGTTTTATTATAGCAATTAATATGTCTGAAGTTTACAATCCGTGTCATATGACACCTTATTGTGGGGTTTATTCGGCAGTACAATGAGTTGTAAACATTGCGAGCGACCCCATGACTCATTTGGTTCATTTTTGTTCTTTTATTTTGAGTTACATTATGAAGTGATGTTCAAAATTGACAAAGTTGGAATTTTTCATTTCTGTCCATTACGGTATACTTACATTTATGTATTGTATAATTTATTTTCCGCTTTAATGTTGTTCCCGACTTACCTGAAACAAAATAAAATGTAAAGTTAGCGAAAGCTTTCTCTTATCTTGATGAGTTTTATTTTCTCATCACGTTATATTTCCTCGGGGAGTAATAAACATTGTAATATCCTTTAATAGCTAATGCATAATTAGCAATTAAGTGCTCTTTGACTGTGATTAGGTAATCACTGTTGTGAACGTTTACAGTTTATCGTTGCAATTTCGATCGTTTATCGTTTATTTTGTTATAAAAAAATTAGGTAAGTACCTAGTCAAAAAATTAACCCAGTTATGTTATCAGTTTGTTCAGCTACATATAGTTTGGATCTCATTTATATGTGTGTCTTAAAGACCTCATTTTAATACCACTTTTTATACCCCTTAGATGGTAGACAAGCACACGCCCCGCCTGATGGAAAGTGTTTACCGTGGCCTATAGACGTGGGCGTGGACGTAAAGCGTCGGTAGCTTAGTGGTTAAGGAGTCGGCCTTACTATCGAGAGGTCCCGGGTTCGAATCCTGGCCATTACACTACCGACGTGAACCTAACACAAGCAATTTAGCTCAGCTGGAGAGGTTAACGGGAATATTAGTAATTACTGTTGCTAATATTCTTTAAAAAAAAATATTATGGGAGTCACACTATTGTTCACACTATTGTAGGGATTGCAATCCCGCAATTTATGTTTGCGTGTAAGAAATTGCCGCAGCGCGATAAGGCCACCATTTTTATGTGTCAAATGTATTGCATTTCTCATTATGTGTCATATTCTTGGTGCCGCTGGATTGGGAGATGCGGGATTGCAGAAGACAAATTAGGACAAACCTTTGGTCTTCCCACTGACATGACAGCACAAAAACTCCAGTAATCTCTGAATACTCACCGTCGGGACATTCCTCAAAAAATTCCGAAAGAAAATTGTTACTAAGAATTTTTGCTAGATCAAATCCTAATTCGACTGGGCTATCTATTCGAAATTCAAACAGATCAATATTACCCGCCGATACTTGGTAATGTTCAAATTTCGTGCACTACACAGTTCTGAATCTAATAACGTTTTCCCACAAGTATAGTAAAAGGGGACTTTGGGTTAATACCACTAGGATAGACACACCAGTAGTCGACACTGTGTTCACACAGGGTGCTTTAAGTCGTGTAGATAATTCCGTGAAGGGTAGAATCACATTTATCAACACCGATCCGCGTTTTGCTGGGTTATATCGGTCATACTAAGATTATAAAAAAAAAAAAAAAAAAAAAAAAAAAAAAAAAAAAAAAAAAAAAATTGTATTTGGAGTTAAAGGTTACTATTGAAAACATAATGCTATCGTATTGTATTTGGAGTCAAAGATCTTCTTATCACCTTGATGGGATAAGAAGACCTTTGTCGTACGCTCCTGGTGTTGCATATGTCCATAGGGCACGGTAACCACTTTCCATCAGGTGGGCTGTGTGCTTGTCTGCCACCTTAGTGGTATAAAAAATATATCTTACATTAAGCTTCACTTATCCTACCTTCTATCCTACTTTCTATCCAACTTTCTATCCTACTTCCTACATCCTAACTTATATTATTTAGAAATATGAATGTTTGTGAAGATGTCTGCATGTTTGTTATTCAATCACGTTAAATTGATCTGGCTGATAAGGGTCCAGGGATAGATTATACCCTGGAATAACACACAGGTTTCTATTGGGAATAGATTTCCATGGGTAGCGGCAACAGGATTTAAATTCCACGCGGGCGGAACCGCGGGCATCAGTTAGCAACAAATAAGTAAATACTCATTAACAAACTAATCCAAATTGTGCACAGCCTCAGCCATCACATCAAAGTAGCGCCAATAAAAACAAATATCAAGACAAAAGCCGTCAAACAAAAGTAGTTTAAGACCACCAATTGAAGCCTACAGGGCTTTTACGAGATCCAGTAACGATCTGAGTAGCGTGGAAACTCGCACACTGCCTATTAAAGTCTATCCTAGAATCTCATAAAGTCATACTGAAACATGGAAACCCACATCAATAACCTTTATTCCTAACGTGTTAAGGTTCATTTCAATGTGATGAAGGTGTAAGAAAAGTTTCAGCAGTGTTCCCCGCATTCGCCATTTTGTTCGTCGTAAAAAGTTAATGGCATTTCTGTAATTTTGCGGCGAGCAACAAGTAAAATTAAACGTATAATTACTTGAGAAATGACGCCTGTTATGGTGTTAGATACAATGTAGCCTGGAAGTAATTGGATTGGTGAAGTAGAACTTTGTAGTGGCATAGATAGAACGAGGTTTGTTAGAAATTTAGTATAGACAAATAGGTAAACTAGATCTTCATACTAAAAAACATACCCACAAAATAATAAAAAAGAAATAAGGGTCAAACAATGAAGGGTTGTCTGTTTTTGTTTGAACCGATTTTAATCACGATTATGTATGTTTTCTTTGGTTATTTACTCAATTTTCGACGTTTCGCTCACTTTTTAGCGGCTACGATCCCTAGGAGACTAAAACTCGTATTATATGGAAGTGCGAAATTAATTGCAAAGAAAACGAATATTGCCTATAAAAGATTGGTTTCCTCGATATAAGTTTTTGTTTACTAGGTAGGTATTCACGCCATTACAAGTTATATGAACTAAGACCAACGATAGGTATACAGTTGCAGTCAGAGTCAAACTGATCAAATCCCTGTGTTCTGTCAGTGCAAACATAACCTAAATAAGATATATCCGAAATCCCAACATCAATTTCAAGGTATTGCTCGGGATATAGGTATCTTGCTAGTATCTTGGACCTAAACGCGCATTATATGTTTCTCTTTTGAGGATAGCGCTGGGTGCTACTGCGGTGGACGAGCTCAAATTCACAAAACATAGATTATTAGAAAACAATCCGCGCGCGCCATCACTTCATTTGTCTTGCAATTTAGGTCTAAGATTTGTGTCCTGACATTTACAAGATCAACATTTGGCGAATCACAAAAGAAGACATCCTTAGCAAGTCCACGCAAGCCATGAAGGCTACATACCCACTATTGTTCTCTGCAATTCTACAAAAACCCCACCCTCCAAGGAAAATCTTGTGATATATACGACCGATACATAACCCCGAATCGATTTATCCAGTGAAATCACAACTGCGCCGTCGATCAACGTGCTCTGAAAGTAATCTAGAGATGTTACGACCTCTCCACGAAACACACAGACAGCCTGACCAATTACCGCCATTTGTTACTGCGGCCAAGAGCTGTATCGTTGGGGAACAGACGAATTTTGTACTTATGGTTGAGTATGTTTGTCTGTACGTACTGTGAAAACTAGCTATTTTTGTTGTAATGCCAAAAGTGGAGTGAGGCGAGATTCAAAAAAGGCGAAGTATATTTGATTGGTGCCCGGTGGAGTAGAACACCCCGTCTATTCCTATGGGTGTCATAAAAGGTAACTAAGAGATAGGGCTATTCTCCATCCGACAGTAAACATACGGCCCATAACAAAGTGCCCGCTAGACGGTAAAAGGCTCGCCCCCTATTACGTGAGAGTAAAAATCATGGTGAAATGTGGGTGTTAATACACCTCTGTCTGCCTTTTCAGGGATTTACAGGCGTGCTTGTATTAGGTAAGTAGGTTCATTTCGGTAATGTAAGGGCCAGAATTCAAACTCAGGACCTGTCGATCATAAGGCTGACTCCTTAATCACTAACGGCCGATGCAAGACAAAATTCACCAATAGTGTCAATATCGACTAGTTTTTAATTTAAATCCTATATTGTTTTTATTTGGTACATATCTGGCAATATGTTTGTTAAAAAAATGAGAGAGAAAACGTATTACTTACGAATGAACCTGCGATAGCGTTGGTAATTTTAGCACACTCGCAGTCACTGCACACAGTGTACACCTGTTGGGCATTGCGCCAGATGTGTACGCTTCCTAACACCCAAGAGAAATAATATTACTGAAAAACAGACTGAAAAATAATGAGATTATAAAATATTAAAATTTAAAATTGCTTTGATCAAAATTTGTCTTCCACAGGCTCAATTTAAGAAAGATCACCAAACTTTTTAAGATATTGAAAGTTTTGATGAAAATATTAAAATTCTGAAGTTTGAAATATGGCTAAAATAGATTTTAATGTCAAACAGTTTATAAAGTCGGATCTCTGATATCGTTGACTTTCATAGCTATAATTTTGATATCAGAGAAGATCAAACATTTTAAGTAAGGACAGAAAATCTATTGGCAGTGAAAAAGAATTACACCAAATACTAATAATGGTCATGGAGAACTTAATAGTAGAATTATGTCGTTATCATTATCATTATCATCATCATCATCATCATCATCATCATCATCATCATGGAGATATATTGTCTTGATTGCATCTGAGGCCGTGGTGAACTCGGAACTGGGAGTCTGAATCCCGGCTTTTCCTCATGATCACACCACCGCACACGGTCTTGAGCGTCCATAGTCTTACTATTGACATGCATGTCACCCTTTATGACATTAAGCCAGGACTTCTTGGGCCTACCCCTCCTAACGGGACACCGTGGAGACGCCATTGCCAGATATTTGTTACCCACGTAGCCTAGTTAAGTTTTTGCAAAACGTAGAGTTATGTATCAAGATTATCTAATATGAAAATTGTTGAAGCAAAATGTTTGTATATCATTGCAGTGTATATGAACAAAAACGTGTCGCTATTTTAAAACAAATTCGATTGCTCTGAAGAAAATTCAATTCAATATACAGTTCACACTTCTCCGACATTTTTTTCAGCAGGCAATAGCACAAAGGACTTTTATGTTGCCATGAGCGTTAAAACTCAACGCAGAGAGAGAAACTTTTAGTTAAATCGTTACTACTTCGAATCTTTTATTTATAATACTTTCTTTAAATGAAATTTTCTCTGAAAATAAAGATTTTCACACGAAATACTTAAAAGAATTTTGAAGTCTACCCTTGGGTCCTTTATAATATAGGTTCTAGAATGTGGATACACAAACTTTTTAGGCGCGTTGGGGTTTTTTCGTAGAATATTTTTTGTGATAGGAAAAACTATTGAACTCACGACACCGTTACTGTCACCTCACTCGTCTCATTTTAATTATGCACGTGTGACACCTCTGTATATAAGTATCTATAATAAGCACAATATTAGTGCCACAGATTTTTTGTACGTACATATATAAGTTACATATTATGTGTATCTATAGAAATTGATTCTATGTGGGTATGCGTACATGTAGCGCAACTATAATGTATACTTTTTCTCACACATTAACATCATCGTGTATGTACAGATTGTAGGTACAGCCATTATCAGATCGATGCAAAGATACAAAGTAATCATAATGATCTTACCAAGGTATTACGATCATTTTGAGTACCTACCTACTTTGCTAGTCAAGATCGATCTGATGCTGATTGTACATATATTTATATTTAACTTCTTATAACAAATTAACTTAACATAATAAGAACTTCTTAGTTACATATAAAAGTCTACTAGAAGTTCTCCTAAAATAATATCATCTCAACACGATCGAATCGTGGGCGTTATTAACTACAATAGCTTGCAAATTTGTTTCGTAACTTATTTTGTACGATAATGGTACTAACCTTTGACCCCGACATGGACCAAATATTACTAAATATGGACATAACGAGGCTGGTTCTAAATGTAACCTGCTGTATGAAGAACTTGTTCAAGTAAATGTAAAGTATATCATATACTCGTAGTATTAGGGGTGTCACTAACATAAATTTAAAAATGGTATCACTGACTTCGATCAACTCAAAAAATATTAATTTTAAGGTATAATTCCGTAGCCGATTGCATACGACAACTGCCGACGCATGCAGCACATACTTACAGCGTATTCATCACTTGTAAAACTCCGATACAAATAAAGCGGATCATTGACAAGCCGTAATGAACTACGTGCATGTGCTGCGGCTACGGAATCATATCTTTAAGATGAAAGTAAATTGAAGGTCAATGTAAACCTTTGAGAATGCCGTAAGGCGAAACTGGTTAGGTTCAATAATAAATAAATATCGTGGTAAAGTACAAGTGTGTTATCAATATGTGTAACAACAAGTTCCACCAAGTGCCTTCAATCAACAGTATAAATAATAAAAACACTTCTTTTTACTGAAATATTTTATTTAATTTTCAAGTATTCGTATTCATTTTTGTCAACCCAAAGTGAAGCAAGCTCACCATAGGTCTCAGTTCACGTGACGACAAAAAAACATATTTTTTTTTACTTTAATATGTTACCTATCCAATTTTCAAGTAGGTACGTATTTAGTTTTTGTCAACCCTGAACAGAGCAAGCTCATCATTGCTCAAAGTTCACGTGTCGGGCCGTTTGACTTCTATATTAGGTAGCAGGCCGCTAATGTCCTCATCTTGATTCCGCTCACGCGCGACAGCCCTATGCTTCGCGGATATTCTGCTTATTATGCGAGCGCGGAGCACTGAGCACCTTCACGGTATACTATATTTAGCTGTATTTTTAGTTAAAAAGGAAATGTGTGAAGCAGAATCTCACGATATTGTCGGAAGTTTGCGCAAATATCACTCATTGAAATAAAAATATTCTGTAATGGATTTTATCGCGATTTACCTGGTAAAATTAAATAATTTTACACTTAGATCGATGTTTCAGCTACTTTTTAGCAGTCCTGATCGCGGGAGAAGTAGCTGAAAGATTGGGCTAAAAAGTGAGGTTATTTCAGATGAAACCACATAGAAGGGCTTATTAGTGGTGTATAAATATTTATCAATAATCTTTAATATAATCACAGGTCCTCGAAAGTATTGTAAGCACAAATATTGCCTCAAAATTTCATTTAATTAATCTTAAAATTCAAAAGCGTTATTTTGTAACTAAAAATAAGGTTTTAGTAACTGTGACTGTACAAAAAAGACCACAAAAAGAAATAACTAAAAGGCGATAACACAAGCGCGCAAGCGAGTTGACGTTCACATGAAAAAGCAAACTTTAGTACAAAATCCCTTGCAAATATAAGACGAAACAATAATTAAAAACGCCGAAATGCCTCATTATGTAAATGCACAGAGTAATAAAAAATAATACGACCAATAATTCCAGAGTGGGAATCCGCTCCATGGACCATATAGGACGTGAGCTACATATAAAAGAACGTGGGAACGAAACAACGGTCAGTGCGTGACCTTGTTCTGACCAGGTATGCCGTATATATTTTTTTTTTAGTATTTAGGGCAGAGGGGACGCAATGATGAGCTAATTTTAACATGCTGGAGTATATAGGACCGCACTACCGGCACTTTCAAGGACCAAATCAACCGCAGCTGTTAAAGATGGCTGTCGCTCTCATAAAAGCCAACAAACTAACTAAAACTAATAAGCAGAACCCGGACTCCAAAGTGTAAATGTTGGACTTAACCGGGAAATCGCTGGGAGGATGATGAACTCGTACATTGTACAACACAACGTTTTAACAATCGTAGATTGGTTGGAAAAATAAGTTATTTTGTAACGAACACGCCAAGGATGTAAACGGTTTGTTCATTTCCTTTACAGCAATTTACGTCATTTTGAAACACATGAAAACGCTGCGTATTATTACACAAAAAATAACATAATCTCTTTCACCAATCTTTTTTCGGCGTTGCGCGTCGATCAAAATCTATTGGTTCCTCCTTTCGAATAAAAAAAAACTAAATTATACGTTCGTTTTTTAAATAATATGATGATCTACCCAACCGTCTAGAAGAAAAATAAACTAGTGCACGTTAAAATTAAAAGTAGGCCAAGAAAGCATGATATACTCCCGGTAATAAATGAATAGGGCCCCAACAAAATTTTTGATCATAATAAACCTCACCTGCAACTCAGTACACCTACTAATTGACGGATGAGGATTCGGCACTGGCTTTACCCACAGGGTTAGGAGGTCAGGCGACACTTGCTCCAACAATAGCATAAGAGAACCTCAGACACCAAGGTGCTTGAAATACAACTGGGACTTACGCTATTATGATGAAACCAGATGAATGAATATGTATCGCCACTCAATTTATGATATACGGACTTTATCATTATACTTATATCTCAGCCCCGCACAAAAAGCCCGGCTAATCCGACCAAACTCGATAAAAATAAACGCACAGTAATTAAACCGGTGTTCACTGAACAAAGCAACATGTGTACTTTATAAATATGACCGGATGAAGCGTTGCCGACAAAAAATTGTGAAATATAGGGTTAGGGACACGATACACACACCGATCCGGTTCAGCCTGTTATTACATTGTACAATTATAATCGGACAATTCTCGGAATTTAATACGAATAGATACTATAATTTATGACTAAAGTTTTACACTTGCAAATGCGAGGTTGTGGCTTCGACCCCCAACTATTATACCATGCTGTCAACCTACTTATAAGCGATTTATATTACTAGGACAAGTTAACCAGTGTGCTATTATATTTATGTATACACTTCTTATGGATACATTTCTTCATCCTATAATATCCAATCATAGTTAGTCTCGTTCGCATCCGAAGCTTTCACCTTCGAATCCACTCTACCTGCGGGTTCAGCTGAATTTCGATATTTTCCGACACACTATTTCACATATCGAATAAATCGTATTCCAATCGAAATAAAATTATGTTAAATGGAAGTTTCAGTTATAATTTCAGGTTTGACATAAACCTAGATCAGGCTGGTCCCAGTTTAATCAAATTGATCTACATCTAACCTCATTGTATAAATCTGTCGTTAAGTTATATTGTAAATTAAATTAGGTATAATGATGTATATCTGACAGCTAATAATTTTGTACTCTACGCAATGTAATGTAACTGAACTGAATGAAAAATAAAGATTTATTATTATTATTATATAATTATTGACAGTTAAGTCGCCTTCATACTTCCAAAGTCTGTTCGGACAAAAGAGAATAAACAGTTACTTGGACGGTGCTAATTGGCCACCGATGTCTAAGATGTACGAGTACTTAGCTACGATGTGCTTGGTCCCATATATGCACATCTGACATTTTGCGTATCTGACATAACCATTTTCATCTATAAATACAGACATCAAACCCCTCAAGGACAAACCTTGATAAGCATTGGAAATAAAGTATTTAACACGGTCATTTAAATACCTATAGATACCGGATTGAAACCGAACCGTTTCTGTTACAAATTATAAGTGAGAAGTCTCTCTTATGACGATGCGGATGTCGTCTAACGTTTCCGAAGCGAGAAAAATGTGAAATAAAGGGTCAAAGTTTGACGCAACGGGTTCCGTCGTTAATCTTTTTGATGGTGTAATGTATCTTCACGGTTGTCTGCCCTTGGAGTGAGAGTGTTAGGCATGACTCTGCTGTGATGAGCTTTGAATACGAGGGCGGGTACATCATATTACCGTTTTGGAGATGACATAATAAAATTATTATGTAACGTAGTCTAGTTACTGCTAGTGTATGAATAACTTTTTTACGTTAACTTTAAGTTTCTTCAATACAAGAAAGATGTCGTTTTATCATCTCCCGTAATTTTTTATGGTCGAGTCTAAAAGATTCAAACTTTCTATGTTACGTTAGGAATCAGAATACCAACTTTTAAGTGACTAAATACTAGTAAACCTGTCGAGTTGGAGTCTATTTGGATTCATTCTATGAGACCTACGGAAATGGTCGCAAAAATAAACAGAATATTATTATTATCTATTATTTATTAGCCACGAAGGGTAGCTGGGACGGACTGGATGCGGAAGGCGGAGGATCGGCAAACGTGGCGCATATTGGGAGAGGCCTATGTCCAGCTGTGGACTGCAATAGGCTAATTGATTGATTGATTATTACTTATATACCTACTACCTTGTATATTTGTTTAATATACCTACAAGTGACTTAATAAGCATATGCGAAAATTGTTTGAGCGAAGTGAACGAACAATATCTTCGAAACTATGAAGCGTAAAATTCTCTCATATGTAACAATTATAACGAAAAGCGACTTACTAACTTCACAACTTGTCAACTCTCGAGAAACATCGCAACATTCGAAGAGATACGAACCTACCTACCTATAATTAAGCGTTCCAAGAGGATCACCCGCTTTAGACGCCCTCTAATCATGTATTCTATACCAACAATAACTCTTAATTCCATCTACAAAACTTGTTAGCCTGTCTAAAACAGGTGTTACAAGACTCGCACCTACACAGCTCTGAAAGTTCACAAAGGGGGTTGAAAAGTGGCGCGCGTCGTGTTTTGTCACGCCATAATCAAACGTCACGTCACAGGGGGATGATCCAGCGCCCTTACGCCCTGCCTACCCCCCTAGACTCCGCAAACATTGGTGTTACCACCTACCTCACGGATTAAGAATTGTTTGAACATCCAGCGGGTGGAATGTTACGTTTTTGTGATCGAACTGTTCTGAATTCATTTTGAGGTGACATACGATTAATTTTTCGTTATGAATTCATTTATGTGTTTTATTTCCCAGATTGCTTACTAGACTTACGCTTACGAATACCCGAAAGAGTAAGCAGATGTTCATAAACACTTACATTTTATAATAAAAATCAACAATTGTAAAAAAATCAAAGATAGGTAGGTACATACGAGTATATTAGTTAAACTGAATTAAGTTCTTATTTATACTTCGGCCTACGTCCAGCAGTGGACTGCAATAGGCTATTTGATATGATGATATGATTATACTTCATAGGATCGTTCTTCCCTAACTTCTGACTATCCAGTGAGGTGCAGTCAAAAAGATTCAACCTAATTCGACCATTTCAATTTTAGAGAAAGCCACACTAAGTAGCATGATATACGAGTACGTTAATACGCTTCGGAACTAGGAACTTCTCCAGTCGAGAAGCAATAAGTTGTTGTCTGTACAATCAAAACGTTGTTTCCCAAAACGTCTTTTTTTACGTCTATATTTTGAAATTTCCAGCACCCTAAAACAGCAGCCGTTAAGGAAAAGACAGAGATCAACATTGGCGAAATATTCGCTCCAAGTTCGAAGTTTGTACCTCATTCATTATTTCCTACAAAGAATGTTTAATGCAATACAAACATCCACGAGTGCGCTAGGCTGGTATTAGGGGTTAGATATATCCGTGGGGTGGCGTGAGCTTACCATTATGGGATGGAAATTAAAGTATGTTAGTGTTTATTTTTTATTAAAAGCACTTCATGGTTCGAAGTGTGTTCCGTTGACATTTGAAATATTGGCTCGTGATGTGACTATGTCTGCTATTGAAAACTGCTGCATGCTTCATCGTCACGATGCGATATTAGTTGAGTGTGTACGCGGTTGCTGATTTTTTAACCGATTTCAAAAAAAGGAGGATGACAAAGTACCCGCTAGACGGTAATAGGACCGAAAAATATAGTTGACGAAATGTGGGTGTAAATTCGCCTCTGCCTACTCCTTCGGGTATTATGAGGATCTCAACTACACTGAATGTTCTATAAATATTAAGTATGTTGTTTACTCAATCTAGAAAATATCTAAAATTGTATTACCGTATCACAAAATTTTCAAAAAAGAACTTTAACATCGTGATCATTTTAGTTTTGACATTTCGCAGATTGAGATCAAATCGAGACTGCATTTTGACCAGATTTTTGTCTCGTGACCTTCTGTTATCCTTTTTCTTACTTTTGTTGTCAGAAACATAATATAGATGGTGAAAATTACCAAGTAGCTCAGTTGGTAGAATGAATAATTTCACATAGATCGTAGCAGATTTTAATCACGTTCTACATGTTGACTTTCCAATTTAAATTTATTACACAAAAATAGCTTCCAATGCCTCAAAATTCTTTCGCAGTCAATATAAATTTCTGAAAGGAATAGGCCATCAATTCAGCCACAAAGAAACGAAAAGGGTCAGGGTTGAGAAAAAAGGATTTAGAGAAAAATAACGTATGAAGTTTGTGTTCGCGAATAGCAGACACGTTCATATTCGTTGGTTATATTTCAGGGGTCTGGATATTAGATTCTTGCGCGTTGACATAGGTTATCTTGTCATACATAGGTATAGGGCAAACGTCTCTGAACCGCTGTAGACAATTTATTAAACGTAAAAAATATACGAATTTAATAATGATAATTGTATTTTTTTGTTTGTTTAAAGCAGTATAAGGCTGCCTTTCCACCGAAGAAGTGTTATGCTACATTGCTATGAATGCATTTTGATATTCATCAATCATATCCATTTGTCCATATAGCATAACACTTGTAGAAAGGGGTTGGAAAGATGCGTGCTATGGATGGAGAATAAATTCGAACTTTTAATATTTGTAGGAATTTACGTAACAGATCTTACTCGCTACGCTATATAGCATAACACAATACTTCCTCCTTAACACAGGCTACCTATATAATAGCCTATTTAGGAGAGCAGTAACTCAATCAACCTATTATAGAAAAACAACCCTATATTCAACATTCATCAATTTTAAAATGTACAATATTTTATTATGTTCAGCTACAATTGTGATTTGTGAAATAAAAAAAAAAATTATTACAATGGAAACGGTCTCCTAGTTGCATAGTTCAGCTGCATAGCTGCAGTTTAAATTTCAAAAAAAATAAAAAAAGGGTAGCCTAATGCTGTATGGAGTCCGAGATCTTCGGAACCCAAGAGAACCTAACCTGCAAGCCAGTACAACTGTAAGTAGAGTTTGGAGGACGCTGGACAGGTTTCTTGTCAGGGTTGGGAGGTTGGATGACGGTCAGTCGCTTCCTTAAAAGTCAGAATAAAGTAAATACATTGAAGTTCAGAATCGTTTAATTATTTACATTAAAATTAATATTTAGCAAATGGACCATACCGACAAGGGAGTTACGAGTTTAGGATGCAATTTAGATTGGCACTCAAAATTATGGTTTTCTACGCGAATTCTATGCAATGAATACAAAATACATTATCTTCCTCTTCCATTATTTCTTTCTACGCTTGATACATTAAACGTAATAGTATTAACCTTACTGATAAACACACAGCTACACTACCGCAAACCAAACCGACTAATAACACTGAAAGTATAATCCAAATTGGTGAAGCTGTTTACCCCCGTAATCCATTTATTGAACCTTCCCCCACCTTTTGATAAGATTCTTTGTGAGGCAGCTTTCCCCTTAAATTGTATTCGCACCTACATTGAGGCCGTTAATAGAAATTAATGTAATGGTTAATGCTGCGTATTAAATATTTGAAGCGTACTGTAAAGACTTTTAGGTCTTTAAGTCAGTGGTATAAGTAATGACTTCTATGCATAGGTACCTACTACTAATAGCTGTTGCCCGCGGCTCAGCATGCCTAGATGTCGATTATCGCAAACAAACATAGCCTATGTCCTTTTCCAAGGTCTAAACTATCTCTGAACCAAATTTCATCAAGATTGGTCCAGTGGTTTAAGTATGAAAGCGTGGCAGACAGACCAAGTTACTATCACCTACATATTTGCGTTTACTGAGAATGGCGAGAATGAATTTTGAATATCGAATGTGGATCCAGGACGTAGAAACTGGATAAACTGGATAAAGGAATAACAGTTAATAAATTTTGAAACTTATCTCTATAGGTATAGCGCGCTTTTTATGATGTCATCTGTATAACGGCAACTAAACGTGGCGTATTATTGCAGTAAAAACAAGCCTAGTAGACGTCAAAAGGCTCGCTTCCTATTACACGGACCGACAACGCCATTGATGAAATACGTGTGTTATTACGTACCCTTCGTAGATATACAGGGGGTGAATGTATAAAAAAATATTGCTTCTCCCGTATACAGGCAGAGGTGAGCATAAGGTTTCACGCCCTCGATAAAAATAGTCAATAAACTCAACTTGCAAAGAGTCATATTACCGAATTGTAAAGTGACGTCACGTAGCAGGCCTAACCCGACATTTTACGTAGATATTACCTTTGTTTTATACTCTCATACAATAACACAGCCTTTGCGAAAGTAACGAAGCAAAAGTTACTTAGGCATTTTACATTTATTAACATTTTACACGACTTTGAAATGGAGATGAAAGTAATAAGCTCACACAACTTTTGTAAGCGACTTTTGACGATTCTAACATTTAGAACGTACATTAAGTTTAACCTCTAGTAACTAATCTGGTTGACTTATCTAGACTAGTCCATACTATAATATTATAAATGCGAAAGTAACACTGTCTGTCTGTTACGCTTTCACGCTTAAACCACTGAACCGATTTTGATGAAATATGGTTTTTTTTTTTTTTTTTTTAAACTGACGCCTTCAACACGAAGCTGAAGCCTATGCTCGCAATTGGTTATCTTAACTAGTCTCCTTATTATAAAAGAAACCCTCACAGGGTTCTGTTTTCTTAACTAATTTATTTATTTCCTATTAATTTTGCTCTCGCTTTCATTCTGTCCTCTTTGTCATTCCAGTTCTCTGATATGGTACAGAGATAGATTAGACCTTGGGAAAGGATATAGGCTATGTTTGGTCGCGATAACCGTCATCCACGCGGGCGGAGCCGCGGGCAAAACCTAGTACAATATAAACAAAAATAAATCATAGGTACTGACTAAACCCATTCAAAGCTGCGAGAGAGTTGGAGGTCAAGGAAAAGTTTAAAAAGCTGAAGTGAAAATGAATTGGACTAGAACTGGAAGTCAAATGAATTAAAACCGTGACAACCTAGAACTCAAGGACCCAACAGACTGAAAGAACGAGCAGCAATCAGTAGATATACTAGCTTTGAGAGTTTGGGCTTCAAAAATATTGGTGGGGTTCTCCACTCGGGGATATACGCCGTAGCTTCTGTCAAATAACTTTCCAACAGTGCTCATGCACATAATGACGTCATTTCCCATCCAAAAAACTGTATTACAAACATAACAAATATTACTATTAAAACTGCCATAATAACAGAAAACAAAAACAATATTCAGAAACCTAAAACTTCGCAAAACTGTGACATAAAAACATACGTTTATAAAACACGGTTTTATTTTATTATGACTAGTTCTTTACCCCTGTCTCTGCTCAAGACAAGCTTGATAAATAATAAATGTATGCATTCGTAGACAAGGGGTTGGCAAGAATACCCCATTTACGATATTAAAAAAATGAGGTAAAACTGAGAAAATATTTCGGTAATATGGTGATAAAAAAATACGTAAAAATAGCTTAGTCGAACTCACACTTAAGTGAAAAGAAAATATCATCTAATATTGATAGTTAGCTAGACAGATTGGATATCAATGAATTGCGCTGCGCTACCTGTCTGTGTGATCTGTCCTGAAATTTTAGACTAAACGTATCGTAGAGTGATGTAAAACGACGGCGAAAAACGACGTATGGAATTCTTTACCAGCTCACGTGTTTCCCTCCTCCTACAGTCCCGGGTCCTTTAAGCGGGGCGTGAAAAAGCATCTGATGAGACCGTCAAGCTGAGTGCCACCATTGTAGCATGGTACGTGTCTATAATGGTGACCCTCTTTCCTTTGCTCTCAGCTTACCATCAGGCAAGGCGAAGTCAAATTGACGTATCCTATATTTAAAAAAAACGTAAAAGAAGAAAAAAAAATACTGTGACGAAATGTAGCAACAAATTCTTTTTAAACATGATTTTAAACTCATTCATTATGCTGAAAATCATGTTTAAACGTTACATTTTTGTATTTTTTGCTGAGCTGCAACTGTTATAATCCCATAAATATTTTGGTTGATTCGTGTATGACAGTCGTCAATGTAGGTATGTCATAATAGTCACAATTTGGGTCAATCCTATACACAACATTCTATCCTACAATACGCCAGCCAACGAATTGCCACTGGTCTAGGAAGAGCGTGGAAGCCAGTATGCGTATAATAATAAAATCGTAAAGAGTATACCATAGATATTGCTTTTGATATCCAATATCAATGCAGACAATACACACTTGATGTGCATTTGTTTGCAATGTCATTAGATATCTATGAATAGATAAGGCCAATAACAGCCAGCATTTAGAAAAATGGTTTTAGTCAATGGTTACATACAGAGAAGAAAAAGTATATTTTCATAACTGGTTATGAAAAATTACGAAAATAGAAAATATAAGTGTTTATTAGTAACTAGTTACAAAACAGTGAAACAAATTACGTTTTCGTAGCTGGTTATGAACCATATAGTTACCAAAGTGGCTGAAGGAGTGTTTCTTAGTAACTGGTTACAAAACAGTGAAAATAATTACTGTTTCGTAGCTGGTTATGAACCATATAGTTACCAAAGTGGCTGAAGGGCAGTAGGTACATGGCAATCACAGATGTAGTGTTGGCTAGATAGCGTCAACCATCTGTTCTAAACGGTCAAATCAACTCTACACAGTTGGTACACCCACTGGTTGATGTATGGCTCTGAAGCAGACTTTGGGGGTCGTGTGATGTTAGGAGGTCAGACAGAAGTCGCTAAGAGAGTGAGTAAGCAGACCCCGGTCTTCGAGGTAACCAAGACCAACGTTAAGATAAAGATATACACAGTCGGTATACTCACTGTTTGGCGTACGGCTCTGATGCAGGCTATAGAAGTCGTGTGATGTTAAGAGGTCAGATGAAAGTCCCTCAAAGAAAAAGTATGATATTGAGTACGCGGACCCCAGTCTCCGTGGCAGCCGAGACCAACACTTAGATTATGTTTGTGTCTATTTTAATGCACATGCTGTATCCAGTATCCCCTAACTCTGAGATACCAAAGGTATTTGATATGAAATCGCAAACAAACCACAGTTTTCAAAGTAGAAGCTGTAGCCGCAGACGTTCCCAAAACGTGTAGACTACGAGAATACGTTTATGAGTCTGCGTTTTAATTAAGGAATATTTACACGCCCATATTGTTTGTGTAACACATACAAAGTTGGTTGTAATGAAATTTGTCTGACTAGTCAATCGGATGAGAGTTTAGTTAGCTCTTCGATGCTCGCTTCAAATTATTAGAATATCTCTCCGTTTGAAGTATGATTAAATTAGATTTTATATCTCGGTTTGCATGAAGTCCTGGTTTTGATTCTCGAATTGGATGAAGTGTTATTGTGGTTTTGTTTTCGGAAATAATCGATAGCAATACTGGGGCCCTAGACAAAGTGACATTCTATTGATGGAATCGCGCTGAAGCGAACCATTTTTAAGGTTTTAACCATGGATTTCGGGACATTGCGGTGGTTATAGTAATAATGATAAGTTAAATAATGTATTTCGAGTTACAAAGACTTAAATTTCATAAAAAAAAAATAGTTATATTAGCAATTTATGGCAATTTCATACTACAATTAGCGATTCCACTGGCGTTTTCGTCAATAGAATGTCACTTTGTCTAAGGCCCCTGTTGACGATGATAAGCTTGCTTCTTATTATGTACCTATGTGTAAAATCAAAGACTAAAGTTGATTTACACAAAAATATTCATAAATCCTGTTTATATTGAAATGTATGCATCCACAGTTAATGCTCATGTAGTTTTAAAATCTCCCGAGGGCAAAATGAATAGTTCGTGTTTGGTTATTATTCTATGATAGGTTTAACAGCTATGGTGATAATCAATCTATTAAAAACTATCACAACGCTATTAAACTACTGGTAGATTCACTTTGCAGATGTATTACATTGTGTACAATCAATCCATTAGCCTATTGCAGTCCACCGCAGGCTGGACATTAGGCCTCTCCCAATATACGCCACGTCTGTCGATCCTTTGCCTTCCGCATCCAGTCCATAGTGTACAATGCAGATTATTTCATTTCATTTGAAAATAATATGCTGAGGTCATAGACTTTTCATACACAGATATCTTATTCAGCAGCCGTTACTGTTTTTCCCTGTGTATCAGAAGGACATTGCGGCAAAATGTCCATGAGGCTATGAGGACACAAATGTAAAATGATTTATGATATACCTACCTACATAATATTTTTGTAAAAAAAAGTTTTTTTGAGTCTACGCAACAACGACTACGAATCAATCACTTATACGGATTTTCTGATGAATTATTACACCATCAGTATATTTTAATTGTTTACCTGTACAATTTTTACATCCTTGTACCGCACACTTCATCAAGCAGGTTAAAGCTATTTTTATCTTTAATATTTTAACCAAAAATCACAACCATTCATGTTCAACAGATACATGTTTTGTTTAACAATATATTGAAAAAGCTGGTCTATATATAATAAGTCTATGGCTGATGGAAAATCTATCCTGTTTGCCAACCCGGGAGCAAACAACATAAGTCTGCGATCCAGTCCGTTATCCCGAATAATTCTGCGTTTGTCCATCATTCAATTACACAAACAAACATATGGAAATTATCCCACTACGTATCGGAATAAAAGAATAATAGACTAGGGGATGGGGTGAAGGGGAGCTTATGGTGGGTGGTTTTGATATTCGCGTGTGAAATAAAAACGTGGACTAATAGAAATGAAATCGAAATACATTGATGTGTAAAGGTATGGTTAGTAGGATATTTTCCTGTGAATATAAACGCGTTTTACATAGGTTAAACTATGGTAGATATTTTACACAATGGATTTCAATGAGTAAACTGTGGGAACTTAGGTTAGTTGAATAGATTTCATGGTTGAAAACCAGTCTAAAGAGATCACTTTACAATATTTTTGATGTATATTGGCGTCTTCTCATTAAATTTGGTTTATTAATTAAATATGGAAGCACAAAGGGGGAGGAACTTAGAGTATACATTATAAATATAGAGCGCGCCTATCACTCAGGTCTTTGGTGCCGAGTGTTAGCAGATACTTTGCGATGGTATAGTACACTTATAGTGACGTTTCATGCATTACCGAAAATATCAATAGATGCACTTGTTAATGTAGTTTGTTGTTATGAAGTTTTTTGTTCGATTTGATATGCATGGATAAAATTAAAGCCAAAATAGATAAAAATTGCGTCATTTTGCGGTATTTTTGCGTCATTATTACTGCAAATATACGATGTTGTATAAAATTTTGATTTAACATATCGAATTAAATATTATTTGCGAAGTCATTTTGACGGGTATTGTTTTGCTACTCATTGAGGTTGAGCCAGGAGCCTCGGTACTGTTCATACCCGTGATAGCAGTTCATACTTGTAAGGCGCGCTCTACTAAGGGGAGGAAGATCTAAGAGAAGATGAATGGAGTCTGTGAAAGGTGATTTGGTCGGAAAAAATTGAATGTTGAAATGAATACATGCAGAGTTGAAGGAAAAAGCACATAATATGTAGTGACCCAAAATAAATATAGTTCAAAGGTAGTGATGTAGATGATGATGATCTTTTGGCAAACCTTAAAGCTTCAACCTGGAAAGCTTGGCAAGAATATCTACTAGTAACTTCGTAGTAGAACAAGAAAACGAAAAAAAACATTCAGAATTTATATAATAACATTTTATACATGAAGATAAAACATCCTATAAAAAATAATAACAGAACATAGTCGTATAGAACGTTGAGAACATGCAACAAGAAATACGCACCCTGTTCAGAAAACACGTATTCACATTTCTTTGTAACAGGCACATTCATTGTCTAAAAGAAAGTATCGTTCCTCTCGCCAAATCCAATGGGAAAACGCACCAGCGGCGTTCACCACTAAATTAATCCCCGACCCACCCCACACTGGGTAATACCCGGTATTAACCATTCATACCTATGTAATTTCGTTATTTCTCCCAAACGCACAAGCTATTTCTATTATTTTTAGGGTTCCGTGTCTAAAGGGTAAAAACGGGGTTGTATTATTTAGAATCCACTGTCTGTCTGTCACTAGGCTGTATCTCATAAACCGTGGTAGATATTAAATCGTTACAGATTTTTGTTGTCGTTATAATAACAAATATTAAAAAAGAGAATAAAATAGATATTGAAGTGGGGCCCCATACAACTACAACAAATGTGATTTTTTTGCCGTTTTTCACTCAACATTCACACGTACACGCTTAAAATTATGCACAGAATATTATTCGGTTGTACATTCATTAAAAAGAAAATCAAATAAAAAACCTTTAAGGGAATTTAAAACAAAACGGCAAAAATATCACAACATACGTGATACTTTTGCACGATATTAACACGGAACAGTCACATGTATGGGATTTGACGTATATGACAGGCGTCAACGAATGTCAAATACGTCAAATCCTATACATTGTTATGGTATCTAATGATGTACACTTGTAACTAATGGTACGGAACCCTTCATTGACGAGTTCAACACCCACTTGGCCAGCTTTTATTCCCCGGCGCCAAGTTGCTATTATTTCGTCGAGTGAATAGTCGCAATTTGGACATGAATGGCTTTAAGTAAGAATTTTTCCGTTCATGTCAAGACCATAGCGTTATTAGAAAGCTGAATGGTGTGAAGGAATGTTGGGGAAGCTGTTCAAGTACGACGGTTTAATTAGGTACTTATAATTATTGTACGTTTTAAAAACTAGGAGGGAAATTAAATATTTTTTTTTGAAAAAAATTCTGTAATAGCTTTTTCTTTGAATTTATTTCTGTTAGTAAGTTAGTTATGGTGGAGAGTGGGTATCTAGTTGAGTGCTGAACTTATATTACGTTAAAAGTTAGGGTTGTAAAAACTTCTAAAATAAATAATAAATATATATAAATAATAAATAGATGTTGTAAGACATTCTACACATCGCTATCTAGACCCAAAGTAAGCATAGTTTAACTAGCTTGTGTTATGGGTTCTAGAATACGGATAAACATACTTATATACATATTTTTAGGTAAATACAAGTTGATTTATTTGCAAGGAAGATTACAAGTTAAAAATAATACTTAATTAAATTAAAACTACAAACTATTATTAATTACTAAAATAAACTAAATTAAATCATTAAAATATTTACATGCATAATGCGTCGTGAAATTCCTCCACATCGTCACCGACCGGTAACGTTCCCAGAAGGCTGGCAGCATTGCCACGTTGAATGGCAATGCTTATTCTCTGTGCAAGATAATAACCAGCCTTCTGGTCACGCGTAGCGTCGATCAGCCGCTTTGTAAATACATACATATACATACATTATTATACATGAAAACCCCCAGACCAATGCTAATATTATATTCATGCATACAAATATTTGCACTGAGCGGGGATCGAACCCGCGCCTCCTGCGTAGCGGCCGCGTTCACTACCGCTACGCCACAGAGGCAGTCAAATGTGCATAGAGGAATCCATACTAATATTATAAATGCGAAAGTAACTCTGTATGTCTGTCTATCTGTTACGCTTTCACGCCTCAGCCACTGAATAGATTTTGAAACAAATTGGCAACGAAGTAGACTAGACTTTGGAAAAAGACATAGGGCCTATGTCATTTTCCAAAGTCTAGTCATAGGCTATGTTTGGTCGTGATAACCGATATCCACGCAGGTGGAGCCGCGGGCAACAGCTAGTTAGAAATAATTTAAAGTTCTTAGCTAAATTTTATTCAACAAGATGGTGTTGAAAACAGCTGTTATTGTTTAGAAGTCAAGCAGCAGATAACAAGATATTTACTTTCAATTTACTTTGAGTAACTTAAAGGTAATTTTACTTTACAAAATGAAGTAACCCTGACATCTGAAGGCAGAAGCTCTTTATGCCTAATCAATAAATACTCAACGACAAAAAATACCATTGTCAGTCGCCATTTTAATGTTGAAAAATCATTCACTCGTCGAACTCATTTTCCTAAGGTTCGACTAGGCTGTTATAGGCAACCATTTTTTATACACCTGCCAACAAAGGCCCACTTTTCTTACGTATATTTGTACAAATTTATATTTGCCATCGTCTAACTCTAAAATGAACTCTAGTGCGTTGGAATAAGAGTGTTTTTAAGCATAATATGGTTTGTTAAAGTTTGTAGGTTTTGATGTATTATGAAGGTGGGAAGATTGAAGATCGATTGGTTGTGCACAGGCTGTACATTTTGCGGGATTTTGATTTGAAAGTGAGCTTAAATTTTCGTGTCCGTGCTTAATTAATTAAATATCGATCTTGGTCGGTTTATGTCTTTATTTCTAAGATAGAAATTGTTTTTGATAACGTAGTTACTTTGAACGAATTTAAATTTAAAATTTAAATGTAAAACTTTTTAAGATGAGAGGATTTTACTCAATTTAGGAATTGTAGGTAGGTATAGTAGAAGAACCGAGGTAGCTGCTAAAAGTTATATCCTATTACCGCAAATAGCGTGATCCTATTCCTGTGCTAATTTCAATCATGTTCATGTATCGTCAGTCATGTTGGTCTGTTTGCGTCTGTAAATAAAAGACAAACTCAATCTAGTATTCATGATATTAGCATTGTATTACGTATAACCAAGCCAATAGTATGACCGTCAATATAACAGCTGCATGTCACCCAGAGATGTGTACGGACATACAAACTGACAAAAACAGCAACTTTTTTTTTTCCGGGACCCTCAAAGTAGTGACTGTCCCGTAATCCCTAATTCGGGCACCCCTCACATACCTTTTTTTAAATGAAACAACACGAATATGCGGGTTGTATGTATGTTCGATTGTATGCAATATTAGAAAGATTAGTATGGGGTGTAAATTAGCCCGATATTTTGGCTACCACCAGCGTCAGCTTCAGCAGCCACCCAGCGCGAAATGGCTACCGAAAAGAAGCCGAAACGTCATGTTAAATGATATACACTTAAACCGACGTTTAAAAGATAAGGAAAGAATAAAAAAATCCATATTGATATTATAAATGCGAAAGTAACTCTGTCTGTCTGTCTTTGTGTCTGTCTGTCTGTCTGTCTGTCTGTCTGTCTGTCTGTCTGTCTGTCTGTCTGTTAGGCTTTCACGCCTAAACCACTGAACCGATTTTGATTAAATTTGGATCAGAGATAGATTAGACCTTGGGAAAGGACATCGACTATGTTTGGTTGCGATAACCAATATCTACGCGGGCGGAGCCGCGGGCAACAGCTAGTACCAAATAAATCAGGATAGAAAAAGTGATTTTATTTCAATTTATTACTCACTTCATATAAATAATAAACACAAGTCGTAAAATAAATTCAAGTACTCGTAACAAAACGATTTGATAGGTCTCTATTTCTAAAGCGGGCAATATTCAATCCTGTCAAAAAATTACCTCCGCCCAATCAAAGAAAATGTACACAGTCGAATTCACCCAGTTGAGTCCGGTTTTAAAAAATACTTCCCCATTTGAAATCTTTGTGAATTACTTTTATACCGTTCGGGTACACTCACAATACGGATGATTCCACCCCTGAGGGATCTAAAAGGAAAGAAGGTCTCGATAAGAGTTAATGAAGTTGAAAATCTAAAATTTATATTCAGAAATTGAATTCTTTGATGAAACAGATAGCGCCGTGAGAATAACTTAGTGGGAATTAATTATAAATATAATTTGATAGCAAGATTCTACAGAGTTTGAAATACATTGCTTTGAGATGATTTGATGACGTTCGAAATATAAATCACAGTTTAACGAGAAAGATATCATTTTTTATGAGAAATATCTATCTTTTAGGTTAGGGTTTTCGTTATCCGGTTATCCTTGTGACGAATAAAGAATACAAGTATCACCACCTCATCTCATCCGAAGGGTGTCGTAAAAGGAGAGTAACGAAAACATATGCAGAAGATATCACTGCGAGAGAAGGAAAACTCGAATTAAAACCCTGTACTAACCCATCTGGCCAGTGCGGAAACAGTAGGCCAAAGCCTCCCAAGATTGGGAGAGATCTATGTCCAGCAGTGGACTGCGATAGGCTAAACTGATTGATTGATTGAGATTAGGGTTAGGTAATCTCGTAAGGGAAACGATATGACAATCTCTTAATACTTTATCAGTGGTGAAGAAAAAACAGGGCCCATACCCTGAACTCTTAAAACAGGTCAATAATTGAACTGCTGTCATTCTACCAACTGCAAATGTAACTTTATAATGTCATATCTATCTATACTATTATATAATTGTAAAGTGGTCGTGTCTGTACATTGGAGATATTTAAAAAAAAATACTTGGGTTATGTTATGTTAACGATACTGAACACTAAAATATTTTTTTTGAATTTCCTGTCTGTTTGTCTTTTTGTCCGCCATGCACGCAAAAACTACTGGACGGATTTTGATGCGGTTTTTTTTGTTAGAAAGGGCTTGCTCAGACTTAAAATCTTACGTTTGTTTGATCGCAATCGGTTGAGTAGAACCGGAGATATGAGCAAAGGTCGCGTTAACCGAGATGCACGCGGGCGGAGACGCGGGCGGAAGGCTAGTAAATATATATGATTACAAAAAGTGACATTTGCAGTTGGTAGAATGACAGCAATTCAATTATGACCTGTTTTAAGAGTTTATGGTAAGGCTGCAGACTGAGACGTAGTCATATCGTAGCCATTTATTACAGAATTGATCACTTCATGAATTAAACCATTTCACCTTTAACTATGACGTTAACTATTTTACGATATGTTTGATCATGTCATGAAAATAGTCGTGAATTCGCACTGCTATTATTTCATGATGGCTATCCATGGCTATCCATTATCATACACGGGTGAATTAATTGATCTAGCCAGACCATATCATCGTGTGGTTGACGAAAATTGACCATTTCAGGGATATGTCCTCAAAAGTCATGTTTGATCATCATCATTTTGATTGCCTCCGTGGCGTAGCGGTCCCGCTCAGTGCAAATATTTGTATGCATGAATATAAATATTTGCATTGATGCGGGTGTTTCTATGTATAATAAATATGTATGTATCTACGAAAAAGAAAATGTATGTAAGTATGTTTATCCGCATTCTAGTACCCATAACAAAAGCTAGTTAAGCCATACTTTGGATCTAGATAGCACTGTGTAGAATATCCTACAATATTTATCAATGCCATGATTCATCATCATCATTTTCATCATTTCAGCCATAGGAAGTCCACTGCTGGACATAGGCCTCCCCTATAGATCTCCAATAGGACCGGTTGGAAGCGTCTCGCATCCAGCGCGTTCCCGCGGCCTTTATGAGGTCGTCTGTCCACCTTGTGGGTGGATGTCCTACGCTGCGCTTGCCGATACGTGGCCTCCACTCGAGGACTTTTCGACCCCATCGGTCATCAGTCCTCCGTGCTATGTGCCCTGCCCACTGCCATTTCAACTTGCTAATCCGCTGGGCTATGTCGGTAACCTTGGTTCTTCTACGGATCTCCTCATTTCTGATTCGATCTCGCAGAGAGACTCCGAGCATAGCCCTCTCCATAGCTCGTTGGGCTACTTTGAGCTTACTCATAAGGCCCATAGTGAGGGACCACGTTTCAGTGCCATAAGTCATCACTGGTAACACACACTGGTCGAAAACCTTCGACTTGAGACACTGAGGTATGTCGGACGAGAAGACATTGCGTAATTTTCCGAACGCTGCCCAGCCGAGTTGGATTCGGCGATTGACCTCTTTCTTAAAGTTGGACCTACCTAACTGGACTACTTGTCCTAGGTAGACGTACGAGTCAACAACTTCAAGAACCGAGCTCTCAACAGATATCGGGGTAGGTACAACATGGGCATTGCACATCACCTTTGTCTTGTCCATGTTCACTTTAAGACCCACCTGTTGAGAAACTCGGTTGAGGCCTTCGAGCATCGTGTTGAGATCTTCCATCGATTCTGCCATGACTACAATATCGTCGGCAAACCGGAGGTGAGTGATGTATTCGCCATTAATATTGATGCCGAATCCTTTCCATTCCAGGAGCTTGAAGGCATTCTCCAAAGTGGCCGTAAACAGTTTCGGAGATATCACGTCTCCCTGTCTTACGCCTCTTCTCAAAGGGATCGCCCTCGAACTCCGTTCCTGTACTCGAACCGACATGGTGGCGTTATTATACAAACACTTCAACACTTCGATGTACCGATAGTCAATACGGCACCGCTGGAGAGACTCAAGCACAGCCCATGTCTCGACCGAATCAAAGGCTTTCTCATAGTCCACAAACGCTAAGCAAAGTGGTAAATTATACTCTTCGGTCTTCTGTATAACTTGCCGCAGCGTATGGATGTGGTCTATGGTACTGTAGCCTCTACGGAAACCGGCTTGTTCGGGAGGCTGGAAGTCATCAAGCCTGCGCTCGAGACGGTTCGTAATGACCCTTGAAAACAGCTTGTAAACATGGCTCAGAAGCGAGATGGGTCTGTAATTCTTCAGTAAGGTATTGTCACCTTTCTTAAAGAACAGCACCACCACGCCTCTGTTCCACGCTTCTGGCGTTATGCCCTCGAGGACGACGGTGTTAAAAAGCCTCTGAAGGACTTTAAGTACCGGTGTTCCACCCGCTTTCAGAAGCTCTGAAGTGATTCCGTCGTCACCCGGTGCCTTGTTGTTCTTAAGCTGATTCAGAGCCATTCTAATCTCGTACAGGCTGATGTCCGGGATATCCTCGGTGAAGTGTCGGGTCAACTTGGCTCTTGGGTCGGTCGCCATGTTGCCAGCAGGATTAGCGACCGAAGCGTATAGCTGTCCATAGAACCTTTCGATCTCCTCCAAAACCTCAGCCTTGGTCGACGCTATACTGCCATCTTCTCTCTTCAGCTTAGTCAACTGGCTTTGCCCAACAGACAGATTTCTTGCGAACACTTTGGAGCCTTTGTTCCGCTCGATTGTCTCTTTAATATGTTCAGTATTAAAGAGACGTATGTCGTGTCGCAGAGATTTGGAAATCTGTCTGTTGAGCTGCCTATATGACTCTGCATCATCGGAAGACTGCAGTCGAAGTGAGCGTCGTTTAGCCATGAGTTTTTGGGTGTGATCGGAGAGTTTTTGAGGTCTATTTGAACGGCGGGGTCTGAAGTGCTTAGAGCCCACCGTTTGGACAGTTTCTACGAGCCTGTTGTTTATCTCGTCCACCGACGCAAAGTTCTCTAGGCAATCAAAGCGACTTGAAAGCTCAAGCTGAAAGTTCTCGGGGTTTTGGATTTGGACACGAGTAGGTCGGAGTGTAGACTTCATCAGGCGGGACCTTTCGAGTTTAACGTTAATACCCAATGTGCCTCTTACGATTCTGTGATCACTACCGGTTTTCACCCTGTGGATCACGGAGACATCACTGAATATTCGTTTCTCGTTGGTCATGATGAAGTCTATCTCATTCCTCGTGGAATCATCAGGGCTCATCCAGGTCCATTTCCTGTGCGGCGGCTTCTGGAAGAAAGAGTTCATCATGAAGAGTCCCTCTTTCTCCAGAAAGGCAGCCAGCCTCTGTCCCCGTGGGTTCCGTTGTCCATATCCAAATTGCCCTACTCTCAACTCATCATCGCTTTTCTTACCCAACCTTGCGTTGAAATCTCCCATAACAACAGTGAAGTGGGTCTTAGACGTATGTATGGCCCTACTTACGTCCTCATACATAGTCTCCACTTCATCATCTGGGCGTTTCGAGGTCGGTGCGTACACCTGAATGACCTTCAGCGAATACCTCTTGGATATTCTGAGTATTAGGTATACAACCCTGCTCGACACACTTTCGATGGTAATGATGTTGTTAATGAGGGATCTGTGAACGAGAAAACCGACACCACCTTGCGACTGCTGGTCGCCTTCCCGGTGGTAGAGCAGGTTGCCGGATCCCAGGGTTATCGTGTCCTCGCCCTCTCTACGGACTTCAGACAACCCTACAATATCCCAGCGCAACTTACTCAACTCTTCTTCCAGCTCAGCAAGCCTCTCGTCAGTCCTCATCGTGCGTACGTTGTGCGTTACCAGGGCCAGTCGTCGTTTGGGGTGGTAGCCGGATCTCTGCCGGGGATTCTTAGCACCCCCTGCTCCGCTGTTTCCCTGGCCGCTACCGGAGCCAGGTCTAGCGGAGCTGCCGGGGACTAGGGGCCTGGTCCTATTTGTGCCTGTCATAGGGGGAGTTTGCCCATAATCGCCACGCTGGGCAGGCGTGTTGGCAATCGCAGGACGTAGCTTCGCGGCGAGGATGCTGCTGCCCATCCTCGCCCTGTGCCATTTTTAGCTACGCCGATTTGATATGGTTATACCGCCATTGGTCGGTTCCGCTGTACCTCAGTCGGCTCCTACGACACCTGGTACTAGAGGGGGGTACTATTCTACTCTGCCGGTACCCCACGGCAATGCCATGATTATGATCATACTATAACATACACCTGAACCTTAAAAACATTACACTACTTTTGAGCAGTCATGTAAAAACGGGGCGAATTCAAGAGGTGATTTTAATTAATGGATGCTTCGACGAGAATGGATATTTCCATAAAATGAAAAATTACGTAACCAATATATTATATGCATATAGAAGGTTTTTAGGGTAAAATGGATTGACATTCGTGAGTGATGAGCTGGTGAGATGATTTTTTTGCTGTAGGTAAACATTTTTAGATTAGAGATTTTGGATTACTGTTGATTTTACAACGGCTGACGTCGATTCGTTATAGCTTTCCAAATTTGAAAATGTAATTTGAAATATCGGATACTCAAAACATAGATTGGTATAAATATCACGGTAAATTCCACTAACTAATACTAATATTAGTGACCATGATAGTTTGAATATCTGATTTTGAACATGTTCCAATAAAACTATTTTTATTTACTGATTCTAAAGCGATTTATTTGGTATTTCAAATGAGTGATATTCGAGTAAACTTACGAAAATATCACTCATTATAAATCGGTGGCAAAATTAGTAGATAATATTGAAAAGGATCAGATTAACTTAAATATGATCCTTTCCTTTGATCTTTGAAGTTTCATGAGTTCCGTTCATATAGAGTAGAAAATAAACTTAAGAGCTTATTGCAGGCAGCTAGGATCTATCTATGTACTCAAGGATACCACGGGGAGGTAAAGATCGCCTGTGATACAGGTTGATGATTTTACGTAGAACATTGTCCATGGCTTCGAATGTTTGCTTACTGCAATCTCTGTGTACCTGAGATTGTCGGTGTACGTGATAGTATTCCCATTTGATGGACAAAGATCTATGCATTACTTAGGCGGAGAGGCCTATCTCCAGTAGTGGAATGCAGTAAACTAATTGATTGATATGGGAAAGCCTCAATTTACTGTAAGGACGATAAGAGCCGGTATTTACTAACGAAAGGGAAAAAATTGTTATGAGATGACTAGAAATAGACCTTAAAATAATGATTTTTATATTGAAATTATATACTTATATTATTTTTGTATCTACGATTAATCATTATAGAAATTTCGATGTTAAGGTCCTTGTCCTGAGAAATCAGAATCAGAATTAAAATCCTTCGCAGTATCATGTTGGCAATCAGCGTCAGCTAGTTCTACGCGTACCTCTCTACAGATGTCTAATAAATCTTATTTAAATACTTCGAATATTAAAAGAAAGAAGAAAGAAAGCCTAATTTATTACTGGGTAAACACGTGTAGGTGCTACACCTACATTTGTGGAAGATATTTTTTTTTGTTTTACCCCATAACCTACCATAGTCTATTGAGTACGTTCCCAGACTGCATACGAATACTTCGAGCAGCAAACACGACAATCATATTTATACAAACTTAACAACTTCAAATATTAAAAAAAAGAACCTGATTTTATACTTGAAAATGTAAAGAGGTTGCATCAAACTAACCAGCAAAAAAAAACTAAAACCTCACTAGACCCGTAAATGATAAGCCTGGCAACTTTGTGTTCGCCGGGATAACTTTAAATTTTCCAACCGACGCGGGCGGCCGTTAAAACTTCGCCGCGTCTCTTTTTAAATTTAAAATATTCCACCTCATTTTTATTTTGGAACAGATTCCGTAAGGTAAATAGTTGAGACATCTCACTGGGGTATATTTTTAAAACAAAATTTATGACTTCAGCTGGGGTGATACAAACAGCGTACTTGGGCAGCAAAGGGGGTTGGGTAATGTTGGCGTCGTGTTGGAATTGAGCGGCCATCAATGAAATTGGTATATTAAGAAAGTACAGTATAAAGTGATCAAAAGTTACTATGGACAAACTTCTCTAAACTATATCGGGACTTAGCTATACAGGGTGGTATTTTTCAACTTTACTTAGATGGAAGTACTCTAAATACTGGAGATAGCGAATTCCACTGAAAGGAAACATTCCCTTATTTTTTAAAAGAAACAAAACTGCATTCAAAGTTTTCTGAAAATGCCACACCCGGTAGTCGAACCGACTAAAATCTTCCTAAACCTTCTATTTCATGGATTTCCTTTTATTTAATTTACCAAGTTTGTTAGAGAGATTTGATCCTTATGATCGACCCTATCGATTGATGCAAAAAAATACAGGGTGTTATTTTTGCGAATTGTAGTCGGTTCGATTATAAGGCGTGGCAAACGATTTTTCAGCATTCCTTAAATGCAGTTCTGTTTCTTTTTTATAAACATACTAAACTGTATTCAAAGTTTTCTGAAAATGCCACACCCGGTAGTCGAACCGACTGAAATCTTTCTAAATCTTCTATTTCATGAATTTCCTTTTATTTAATTTACCAAGTTTGTTAGAGAGATTTGATCCTAATGATCGACTCTATCGATTGATGCAATAAAAATATAGGGTGTTATTTTTTCGAATTGTTCGCTTATAGGGCGAAGCAAACGATTTTTCGGCATTCCTTAAATGCAGTTCTGTTTCTTTTTTAAAAACGTACTAAACTGTATTCAAAGTTATCTAAAAATGCCACACCCGGTAGTCGAACCGACTAAAATCTTTCTAAATCTTCTATTTCATGGATTTCCTTTTATTTAATATACCAAGTTTGTTAAAGAGATTTGATCCATAAGATTGACCCTATCGATTGATGCGATAAAAATATAGGGTGTTATTTTTTTGAATTTTAGTCGGTTCGATTACAGGGTGTGGCAAGCGATTTTTCGGCATTCCTTAAATGCAGTTCTGTTTCTTTTTTTAAATAAGGAAACATTTCCTTTGAATTGATTACAATAATTACTTCTTGGATGTTAATATGTAGGAAAAGTACCTACTCTTACAACCGGAAATAGCTAATTTCATTCAAGGGAAACACTCTCTTATTTAAAAAAATACAAAGCTGCATTTAAGGAATGCTGAAAAATCGTTTGCCACGCCTTATAATCGAACCGACTACAATTCGCAAAAATAACACCCTGTATTTTTTTGCATCAATCGATAGGGTCGATCATAAGGATCAAATCTCTCTAACAAACTTGGTAAATTAAATAAAAGGAAATCCATGAAATAGAAGGTTTAGGAAGATTTTAGTCGGTTCGACTACCAGGTGTGGCATTTTCAGAAAACTTTGAATGCAGATTTGTTTCTTTTTAAAAATAAGGTAATGTTTCCTTTAAGTAAAATTCGCTATCTTTAGTATGAGGGTACTTTCCTTCAAGGTAAAGTCGAAATGTTGCACCCTGTATATCGCAGCTCCGATATTACTTACAATGAAAATAATGACATTTGTACGTGTGTTTAACACAGTACAATGAAGTGGTATCAAAATTATTGATGGCCGCTGAAAAAATTAAGGACGCCACTGTCCATACTAGATTACCCAATCCCCTTTAAAACGATCAATTTTGTACTAAATGATTGTAAATGTAATTCATCAAGTCCTTCGAAAATATCTTGCACATATTTTCAGACAGCTAGCTAGCCTTTACACGCTATTCGAAATTAGAACATGTTTTCGTTCAATGGAAGCCATTTATTTTTTTTTATCTAATTAGTAGTCTACGTTACTCTTTCATTAATAAACTGTCTTTAAGTCCCAAATAATATTAATCTGTTGCTCTCTTTCCGCGAACAGCTTGAAAAGGTTTGAAGCTTTTCAGCTTTATGAGTATTTTAAACTTATTTGAAACGAGTCCAATAAAGTGATGGTGGCGTAATGGTTAACTTTTTGGATATAAAATTTAGAAGTTGCAGATTAGATCGTCACTCAGGTTACCAGCGAAGTAGAACTATCTTCTAACAAGCAAAATTTAGGTCAGCTCGCAAGTTAGGGTGGATTAATAAGAATAATATAAATATTAGAAAAAATACTTAACGAACATGTAAAAAAGCGTTTTCTTTTCCTTATCCGCTAACCGCTTACATTGACACCACATCTCAACTTCAACTTGCATTATAAAAAGTACCACGAAAGGACAGAATCAGTCCTGTCATTATTTTAAATACTGAATAAGATACTTCCTATTAAAGCGGGAGCGTAATGGGTAAAGCCAGTGATTGCAATGGCCGCATACCACTCGAAATGCCGCAAGAGGTATACCTATAAAGTTTATGCTATACTAAAATGACTTGTCAATGTAGTATGGTATGAGCAGGTCGTATGGTATTACTCTATACTTGAAATTTTTAGACCACTAATCATCATCATCTTCGGGTTAGTCCCGGTAGCTTCTGAGGGTTCGCATCGCACCTGAAAGTCCGGGATTCGCTGAAATTTTTCCACCACAATGGTGACAAATACCTAAGCATGACAGAAAGCGGACATAGTCTACAGACTCATTACTTACATTAGCGGTGCCAAAAATGTAAAACTTTTTAACCCCATTACTTAAATTAGTTTTATTTTTCGTATGAAAATCGCCACCGATGCCCCCCACAAGCCAGTGGGGCTTAGAGGACTCTTAAACTGACTAAAACCGCAAGCCGTCTCGCCCCTGGTATTTGAGACCCGAGACATGTTAGATACGAAAGGCATATGGAAATATTTTTTTCTAACAATTTTCCCATTTATTGTCACTGAATTAGTTAACTAACAATTAAAGTCACTATAAATTATCAGGCTACATATTTCTATAACAAAAAGAATGATTTCGCAAATTTTGCAACAAACATAACAATCTTATTACCGGCTTTTAAGCCACATTTTACTCAAAAAATAAACATAGGCAATAAAAACATCGGTACATTCCAGGATAGCTATTTCCAATAAAAGTCGCTAGTGTACTGAGAGCCCAAGCTATGTGAGTACTAGTCCCTTTGTGTTCGTCAGAGGAACACTTCTGACGTAGACGTGTACCTACCATCCGCAAATTTCACACGCATTCCGCTATTTATACATTACATCAGTATCGGTGAGTGTACTTGGATTCGCCGAGTGTGGATATTCTTTCGAATTTTAGTTGCTACTTACTTTTATAATTTTGATTTGGTAAATATATCTAACTAGTTGACCCACCCCGGCTTTACCCGTATCACCCCTTTAAAACATAATTAATAATGCCGGCATTTTTTAAATTTTAAAATAATGTATGAGAATTTGCCGAATTTGTTGACATTTATGGTTACTACTCCGCTCCCTTGAGTAGTAACGTGATTATATTTAGCCTATAACCTTCCTCTATAAACAGGTTATACAACACAAAAATATTTTTTTAATTGGTACCTATAGTTTCTGAGATTGGCGGTTCAAATAACTAAACAAACAAACGCTTCAGTTTTGTAATATTAAACTAAGAATAAGAATAGATAGTATAGATGAGGTGGGACATGGTGGTATTGATATGAAATAAAAAAAAAACATTTATTCTGTATACACAATTAAAACGACAGTTAAAAAACGTAAAAATAAAGAGTTATGTTTAGGAAATGGACCACCGGGTTGCAACGCAGCCTCGTCCTGAGGCGACTCTTTTTGGTCTATTTATAAACATGTTTACTTAATCTAATTACAATGTTTTGTATAAATAGCACAGTAGAATGAATAGTTCGTTTTTAGGCTTGTTTGTCGTCTAAATATTCCTGAATCATTGATTTAAATTGTTACTTAATACAGAATATTATAACACTATTTTATTTGCACCGCGTTATCATGTCATACAGACGAGCCAAATTGACTTTTGCATTTATGAATTTAGTATGGATGTGAATCATTTAACTTTATTTCAAAACATGTGTCAAAGGGAAGGTTTTGAAGCTCGGTCGTGTTTTTAAAAAGACTAACGAGCAATTAAGACTGAGCAAAGAGTGCGCAGTGGAATCCTTTCGGGATGAAGTGTAAACACGTCGGGTTCTGTTCATGATTTAATGGTTTGAATAACATTCCAAGAAAAATATTGACTGTTTCGCGAAACTAAATAACAGTCTCAGTTTATTGAAATAATAAATTAAGAGTATTTTTTGCTGACAACGAGACCTATGTGGGTGCTAATTTTAGAAGTACATATTTTTTTCTTTAGATAAAGTAATAAAGAAACCACAAAATATTTATAATGACTAATTAATTGCAATTCAGAAGCAGCGGTCTTGCTTAAAAGGTTTAACTACAGAACTTACAAAAAATCAATTCCGTAGTTCGAATGCAGCATGCATTCAGCATGCAAAAGTGGTAATTGTCAACCTAAAGGCAAAATTTGACCGTCACAAAAACAAACACAATTCAAAATCGTCGATTAACATACCCCAACTTGTAAACCAAACCTGTTTTACACACTTTAGCTTACCTACAACCACTCGTACTCATGTCCAATCCACATTCGTTTAATCCGCGCCAAATCCTCACAAAGAGCGGTCTCAAAGGCAGCCGATGGGAAAAATCTCCCAAGTTATAAAGATTTACTATTACCGGAGGGACGGATAATAATGGAATTTCAATCAGTTGTGGCGAGGGGGTGTCCCGGGTCGGGGCGAGGGGGGAGAGTTCAGGTTATTGCTGATTGGGCGGCTAAAACGGAGCTTTGACTATTCGACATGAAAGCTCGAGTTTGATTAGTAATATTGGATTGGGAAACAATAGTGGTTTAGTGAGATTGTATTTGAAAAATGGTAAAGGAAAAATGTATCATATTTCTGACGCTTCTCTCTTTTGTGTGGTTGTAGCTTTTATCTTTTGTAGCATTCTGGAGTTTGTTTATGACAGCTGGTTATCGCACCAATCGTGGGCCGTGTTTATATGTCCCTTAAAAGAGACATGAAACGTCTAAAAGTGAAGTACAGACGAGAATTAAAGATGGTATATTGAGGTGGTTTTAGATCGTAGGACGAATGATTACTGAGTGAATGATTTACCAACTTATATAAGACGACGATCTTTTCAGCAGCACTCTCTTCATTCTTTAATTCCGGTCTTACCTGTCTTTATGCCTATCTTTCTTTCGACAAAATGGCTTATGGTAATGTTCCTTTATCCTTACTAAAACGAAATTAGGTACCTATATCTTGAGAACTGAGTACACAAAATATAATAATAATAATAATAATAATCTTTATTTCAGGCAAAGCCCATATTTTGTTAGTAACATTGCTCTTATAACCTAGTGTTAGTAAACATAATTTTTAATTTAATTGGTGTGGAGCCTCATCCAGTGTCGCAGCAATGGTGACTCCCATTTATCTGCAAATACAGATAAGACGCTGTTAGTGCTGCCGCGCAGGCGAGCGAGTAGCGAGGCGCTCCTTTTACGCATGATGGCCATAAAACCATCTATGCGTCTTTCGGCAAACATTGCCGACGCGCTGCACCTCCACGGCAGCCCCAACAGTATCCTGAGCGTATTATTATACATAACACGTAGATCGCTGTATGCACGCCCACGATATCTTGCCCACAGACTGCACGTGTAAAACGACTGACAGTAAGCCTTAAATAAAGTAATTTTGACTGGCTCTGTACATCGAGCAAATCTGCGGGCCAACACGTTACAGCGAACAGACAGCGACCTACGTTCTCTGTCGATGTCCAGTTTGTCTTTTAAATCTTCGGTGACCCAATGACCCAGGTACTTAAAGCTACTAACCCTTTGAAGGGGAGACCCGTCCATTGTCACTTCTGGTATGTTTTGGTAAGCTTCAATACCTGGAGCCTTAAAAACCATAAGGTTGCTCTTCTTAACATTGTACCTGAGTCCTTGGGCACCCGCATATACCTCGCACACGGACAGAAGTCGTCTCATGGCACTGATTGATGGGCTCAACAACACCATGTCATCTGCATAACTGATATTGTTAATGCATATTCCATCAACATGACAACCGACACCGGTGTTATTAAGCCCACCAATCAGCCGGTTCATGTACAAGTTAAAGAGCCGCGGCGAGCTCAAACCCCCCTGCCTCACCCCGCACTCCAGCCGGTACACATCCGAGAGCGACTCCGCCCACTTCACACTGTTGCATTGCTTGCCATACCAATATTTATATAAAGAAATTACCTCGTGTGGTACGGTCGTTTCTTTATGTAATTTTTGCCATAGGACGGAATAATCTACTAGATCAAATGCCCGTGACAGATCCAGAAAACAGGCAAATACAGGCGTCTTTCTGTCAGTATAGTACTGGACAGTCTGCTTGAGACATAGAATAGCACTCTCGGTGGAGAGGCCCGATCTGAACCCGAACTGATTGTCATGTATTTTAATATGCTTAGCTAGCATGTTATCAAGCAGACCATCCAGCACCTTGGCTACGACAGTAGCCAGCGATATAGGCCTGTAATTAGACACATCAGAGGCATCACCAGTTTTATTTTTTACAATTGGCACAACCGTAGTAAACATCAGGTCATCTGGTAAATAAGAATGACTAATACATAGATTGAAAAACATAGCCAACACTCTCGGTAGGTGTACACCTGCGTATTTCAGGTGCTCGATGCTGAGGCCATCGTGGCCTGGTGACTTGCCTCTCTTCATACCGGCTATTACGGATCTTACATCTTTTGCGGTGAATCTTACCGCAATATCACTTGTATCACCGCCCACAGCATCGCCCACAGCATCGACCACCCGACTCGACCGCGTAGTGTGTGAGTTCACTTTAAAGTGTTGTTTAAAACAATTGGCTATGTTTGTCGATCCATGTACCCCTGAGACACTCACAGGGCGAGACGACTTTGGGCTCAAACTGTTTGTGGCTTTCCAAAAGGCACCAAACTGTTTATCAGCGTGAGATCTTACTAATATATCCATTCGTATTTGTTTTTCATTATCTTGACAATATTTTAATTTACTTTTAAATATATTTCTATATTTACGCATATTATCATAGATATATCCTGTCATTGGCTTGTTATGCAAGAGCCATGTTTGATACCACAGCCGCGCATCCCCGTGAGCGTCACGTACATATTTGTTCCAGCCTGGTATATATTTTCTTCTATTTAACCTCCTTTCGCTACCGACATAAGTACGTTCAGCCGCCACTGTAGCGTTCTCGGGTATTAAATGATACTAGCGAGTCACTAACAAGATTTAATAATAATTAGGTCGTGGGTAGTAAGGGCCCGTCACAATTTTTGCTCTGGCAGCGGTCGTTGTACTTCCCGGGAGCGAGGCGCGGCGAAGAGGCGCAGCTCAGATGGTCGGCTGCGTGGAAGGTCGCCGATGGTCCGGGGTCTATCGCTGTGAGGCGAGGCTGGACCGCGATAGCAAGTACTCAGCACGATGTGTCGAATCCGGGTCCAAAATGTGGACACCAGGCTGGTAATCCCAAACTTAAAATATAATAAATATACTTAGACCAGTCAAAGAATCAAAGAATCAATTTCATTTATTCAATTTAGGCACATAAAGAGCACATATATTATGAACGTCAAATATTACAATTGTTTTGTCAAGTTAAAAAAAATTTGCATGCATATGTATATTGACACGTGTTTATACAAATAAATGGTTTGATTTGATTTGATTTGATAAGATATATTAATAAATAAAGTAAAATAAATCATTTGAAAATGATTCTTTCGCTGGTTCGGTAGTTATTCAGTATTCTAGTAGTATTCTAGTTGTAGTATCTATCAATTTATCTGTACAATCTGTCCTCAGATATATGGAGATTTAGGACTGAGTATCGTTCTAGAATACAGACTTTAGTGATTTGTACAAAGTAATTTCAAAGGTCACGAATAATGTCAATGACAAATGTCAGAGTTAAGTACATAGAAATGTAACCGTGGTAGCCGGCATACCAACAATAAGCCAGACAAACATATCAATCAATCAATTAGCCCATTGCAGTCCACTGCTGGACATAGGCCTCTCCCAATATGCGCCATGTTTGTCGATCCTCCGATAGATATTATGTAGAAAAACATAGATATCACACAATTAGAATTTCTGCATAGGGCGCAGACAAAATCTTCGGAGCCTCAAGCACACCTCACCTGTAGACGGTTGCAGTGAGGACTTAGACTCCGACAATTTTGGTGGGGGCCCCTAGAACACCAAATTCAAATGTCACAGTTAAGTATAGATTGTAACCGGCAAAATCTTCGGGCCCCAGACGCACCTCACCTGTAGGCGGTTGCAGTGAGGTTGACTTGGAGTCCGACAATTTTGGTGGGGGCCCCCAAAACACCAAATTCACCACTGCTCACATTGTATAGTTAGCTAGTACGTTAGTAATGAGGTGATAATTGTATTCTAATTCACACAAACAAACAAATTCAGGTGTCAGATAAAACTCCATCACACAACATGTCAAGTTGCTATTGAATGTGTAAAAATATAAGTGGTGTGCGTGTCGAGCGGTGGGCGTGGCTGCCAGTGGCACGAACGAGTGTCATGTCGACAAAGAGTTGACAATTAGCAGCGAAAACAATTTGTTTTGTTATTCAAATATGTTGATTTGACAGTCAAATGAACTAATATTATAGACTTACTGATTGATGGGCCAGGTGGTGTAAGATTTCCTCTCGGAGTTAGTAGGTTGAACGGTTAGACTATATACAAACTCTGTTCCTAGCAGTGGCGAGAGGCCCCTATAACCCGATTCCTGCTGGCTTGCTCAGCAAATGGAAGCTGTGGTAGACGTGGAGATGTTTAAATTTATACTCTAATAAATAATATCTATACATAATGGATTATCTAAAACTGAATGTATCTAAAATTCTGTATTTAAAATTGAGATAATTCCATACAAAATTGCTCTGGTCATTCTACAACCAGTAAGATGTTTTCTACCGGCTTACCTTCGGAAATATATACCCTTCGCCACTGATACCTAGACACAGCAAGTATCATTTCAACGCGGTATAAAAAATTACATGCACATATTGACAGTTTTGGGAACAATATTGACTTTAGCTTACTCACACAAAACGTGTCTTTCACGACAATTTTTGCGATGTATTTTGTTAACAAAGCTGTTTGCTGCTGTACCGCTTAACAGCCGATTCGTTATTTTTTTTTTATTTTTCTCTCCGCAAGAACCATCCTCGTACTTCGAGGAATATTCTAAAAAAAGAATTAGCGAAATCGGTTCAGCTGTTCTCAAGATTTGCGCTTAGCAACACATTTATGGATTTTTATATTATAGATAAGGTTAAACGGTAGTAAAAGTAGTCGATAAAGGGGGGAAGGGGGATTTCTTAATCAAATTGAAGTAGTTAAATCATAATTTATAACTTAAAGGAAAATCATATCGGTGTTTATGCAAATCGGAACGTTGACGAGAACGCCCCCTCTGAACACAAGAATGCTATTTAAACTTTTTTATGTCTCACTTCGTATAGAAAAGGTGGCCACAACTTTCTTATTAAAGGTATTACGGTTAGACGTCAGGTAAATGAGAATAGGGTCACCACGTGTTACGAATCAAATTGCAATTAGCGTTGTGCTTAGGGAAAATAATATTCTAGAAATTAAATAAGTACTGGATAGAAGACTTTAATTTAAGAGAGAAGAGGTTTATTAAAAGGCTTTTTCAAAAGCATGAAATTAAATTTGTTTTAATTATTTCTTAATATAAACTTTGCTTGTAACTGTATAGAAGTTTATAAAATAAACAAACACACACATCCATATACAAATATTAATTAGTGATTATAGTTACTTATTGTTTTCGTTTGCCATTCTTATATTCTCTGATAAATATTTTATATTACGTCAAAATCAAAAATATAAAAAAAAAAATTTTCATTCCAAAAAAGATATTTTTTGTGATTATCATTCACATCATTATGGTTGCCAACAAAAACCATCGTTTATCTCCAGTAAAATATGTTTTTTTCTCACAAACACCTTATTCCTTTATCCCTGCATCACCATTCATTTCCTTCCGAGGTAGGTATAACAATAAATTCATTTGTATGTCCGCAATGCAGATTAATCAAAAACTTGTCACAAACATTTTGGTGGAAAATAAGGACATTCTTTTTATCCATTGTCTTCCTAATTTTGGTGACAACCCTGCAACTTGAATATTCCATTAGGGATGCGACACTAAGGATAAATTATTCGTTCTCGAGAATTAGGCGAACGCCATTCAGAGGTGATTAAACTTCTTTTTTTTTAATCGGATATTTGTCTTAAGTGAAGGTACTAAGATTGCTTTTATGGCTTTTATAGATTTAATTTAAATTTATTGCAGCGTTGGACTCTCTTTAGCATGAGAATATCTCTTTAACTTTGCAAACTCAATTGCTGTCGATTTATTTATATTACACTAGCTGTTATCCGCGGTTCCGCTCGCGTGGATATCGGTTATCGCAACCAAACATAGTCCGTTCCCAAGGTCTTATCTATCTCTGTACCAAATTGCATCAAAATTCGTTCAGTAGTTTAAGCGTGAAAGCGTAACAGACACAAACAGGTAATAAATTATAAACAAAATACCTAAACAAATGTATTTAATACTTATGTCGGTATGCCACCAAAATTCGTTCATCAAATAAAGACACAACTACAACATCGATGATAAAACCTTCTTAGGTTAACAAAACGTAAAATAGTACTCCGAAACCCCATTAAAACGTAACCTCAACGATCTCGTATGCAACGAGGGGGGGAAATCACAGGATAATGTCATTGGAGCGGTTTCAATGGAGCTCCACCGCGTAAAGGTTTTCGTTTCGATGCGAACGTTATTATGCGAGCATGCGATAAAACTAAATGTCGTGTGCTGACATTTGATAGCGATGTATGGCAGATATTGTTTTTATGTTCAAAATATTTGTATTGTAGAATTTAAATATATATGCTAACAGTTGTCTACGTGTTTAATTATGTGAATGTTTGTTTGGACTGAGGTCAGATTTCAGCGATAATAATTGCGATCAATTTAAACTGAACTAGGTTCTCACGTTTAGTCAATGAAGTCATTTTAGAAATGTGATAATGAAGTTTACTTCGTATTGATCTCTATTACGTACTTTTATTATTGAAAATCTGTCACTTTTTTATGTCACATTTTGTTATAATTACGTAGATATTCCCGGAATCATTATAATCCTTGCATACATCATAAATCTTGTAGAAATTCTCAATTACCAACCCAGATACTTTTTATCGTACAAAAGACATTTATCGAGTGCCACCAAAATAAGTAACTACTAACATATATTATGCTCGGAGGAAGTTGGTTTCTACGCGTGTTAGGTGAGTTTTATCTCCATATATTATTCAGCGGGTACATTTGTACCAATATATATTTCGGGGCTTTAACTCGACTAAAAGATTCAAATTGAAATTTTGATATTCAGCGATATTGTAATTAGAGAAAGTGATATTACGGTGAAGTAATTACTTAGTGGAACACAACCAATTTAAAACCATTTTGGTGGGGCCATATGTGTATACACAAATGTATATTGCCCCACCAAAATGTTCGTGGTCCAAGCCAAGCTTACCTTCTGATTAGCGCAGGCTTTTCTCTAACGTGGTCAGACGGGAGTCGGTTCCGTAAAAGCCGAGATAAGCCATTTCAGGAGAAGAAAGGAATATCACCGGGATAATTTCTAAGATGATGATGATTACGTGAGTATATTAGCACCTTGGCCTTGACCAGATAAATTCCCACAGCATATTAGATAAAATCAATATCGCGTGTAAAGATCGCGTGTAGTCAACCCTGAGAATGTTATAAATGTTGAAGCATCCGTCGGTTACGGTGACCGCTTACTATCAGTTAGTTAGGTTAATTGTTTGTGCCAGAATAGTGCCCTTATATTTTAAGATTGAGCCTTCGATTTATCCAATCGAACTACTTGGAAAAGTTTACGAGACTACTAATTCACAGCCATTATTTTCAAACCCTATTTCTCTCTCGTAAAATACGGCGTAGCGGTAGTGAACGCGGCTGCTATGCAGGAGGCGCGGGTTCGATCCCCGCTCAGTGCAAATATTTGTATGCATGAATAAAAATATTTGCATTGGTCTGGGTGTTTCTATCTATAATATGTATGTATTTACAAAAAAAAAAAAAGTATCTAAGTATGTATATCCGCATTCTAGATTCCATAACACAAGCTAATTAAACTTACCATGGGTCTAGATAGCGTTGTGTAGAATGTTGTAGAATATTTATTTATATTTAATACACTCATAAATGTTCTATCTCCGCGCACTCACTATGAAATTTGCACAACTGTTAGAATTCTGAATTCCGCCGTTCGGGTGAGTATGTTCGGTGCAGCTTCAATTATTGTTACAATGTTTCACTTACCCACCGCCAGATGAATGTATCTGGCACATCTTTACCAATTGGTTACTTACCTGAAACAAACAAATAATTGGAAAATATTACCACTTACACACGAACAATAACATAAACAAAACCTTTGGAAAGAAATGTGAAACCAAATTGGTTTTCCCAAGCGACTACAATGTAGGGTTCTTCAAGAAGGGCTTTTGAAGATTTCTTCAGGGTCGGCAGCACAAGTGTGACACCCCTGGTGTTGCATACGTCCATAGGCCACGGTAACCACTTTCCATCAGGTGGGCCGTGTGCTTGTCTGCCACCTAAGTGGTATAAAAAAAATATTATTGGTGTCTGCGTGCCAAAATGGATCACCTAATTTGCCATTCTAAAGTTGCACATTGGTTATTCATGAAAATAAAGATCGTTTTTGTTACTACGAGTATTCAGGTACTTTTGCAGTTGTCTGAACAAGCAGCTCTGCAGTATAGGCTTCAATCAATCTCATAGGCGAAAGTTTTCTCTTAAAATATTATTATTAAATTGGTTAGCTCAGTATTTTTATTTACTTCTTAAAATATTTCTAATACTTTCAGAGTAGCTCACTCCCGAGTCCTAATGATTACAATTTTTATAAACCCACTCAATAACTTTCTAAGAAATTCAATCAACTGTAAGAACCTTAGAGTGAGGTATATAAAATGTTATTATATTATATGAAAACGTAACAGAAATAAAATATATCATGCTAGATCTACTCGAGACTTCTGACTCCAAGCTGTAAAGTACTGACGTGAATTCACTCCTAATACTGGCAAAAGGTTGGTAGGAGGGGTTCACAAAATACTAGTAAGATGCCAGCATTTTAGTAATTTATTTATTTTACTAATAATAGTTTTTACTCTTAATTTTTTTTTAATATATTAACGATATTTGGCCAGATAGAACCTAATTGTATTCAAGTCATTGGAAACCTAAAGCTAAACTGACTTAAACACACATTCTATAAACATTTCACAACATCTTGATCGTTTTTCAGCAGCCATTAGTGTAAAGTTTTGTCAAAATATTCAGAGATTATTATAGTGTTACTATTTATGTAGAATAAACCCTAGTCACCAGGGTCTCTGTTATGGAAATTATAGTGCTTTCATAACTTTGATAGTATCACGGATACTACTAAAACTAGTATTATTCCAATAAATAACATTCGTCTAACCTATCGAATACATTCGATAGTATCAAATTTTCGCTTTTCATATAAGCCTTGTAAACTAAAACTACATAAAACTGTACTTAAAGCAATAATCCATTAACATACTGAATAAAAAAATAGTAATAAGTGGCAAACTTGGCCCACCCTCGACCTGAATGCATAAACATGTCTTTAGAAAGTTGTATAAAAACATTCAGTACATATACACGTAATACACATCACCTGGCAGCGAGCCAACAGCTGAAACTTGTGCAAATTTCAGTACACCGCCGAAGAAAACCTAAAACTTTTATAGTGACCTAGAACAAGTTCGAAAAGGCTCAACCTTATTTTGGAATTTCAGCGAAGTGGGTTGAATAAATTATTTAAGGTATGAGTGTGTCTAACGGTCGCGAACTTGGGACTAGGAATTGTTAATTCATCATTGAAACTACCTGCTTTTATGTGTGTATGTACATAATGTATAAATAGTGATAGATAGAGCTTGTGTAAATAATTCAGATCCGTGGAACATAACGGTGGAGACATCTGTTTTACAGCCGAGCAAAGTTTTTATAGTTTTCCGCGCTTATCTAGTCTGTGTGTACAGACATCCGGGATTCTAAATTATTTCCACCGACCACCACTAAAACCGTCACCTCTGGTAGATTTTGAGAAGCTGTCTCAGTTCATTTTATACTAATTATGGGATCTATAGAGGAGGCCTATGTCCAGCAGTGGACTTCCTATGGCTGAAATGAGAATGATGATGATGGGAAGCGGTTACCGTGGACTATGGACGTGTGCTACTGTCTCTCATCTCTCTTTGCTGTTAAACTCGTGCGGCCGATCGTACGATGGTTGTTACTCCTTCTTCATAGAACCGCTAATCTTGGATCCAAAGCTAGTACTATGAAGCCAGGGTCTAACCTTCTACTCTTTATTTTGTCCTATCTTTAGGGGGGCGAATGCCATCTGACTCCCAAGTTCGAGAGGCAATCTCGTTGGCAGTCAAATGGTAGTCGTCCTTGAGTGCATGGCGCAGGATACAATTTTTGTTCTATACATATTGTTTTGTAGTAAACATAGTAAAACATTGTAGCATACAAGTGATAGCTGCAGAGCTCCTCGTCTCAATTTTATATTCAGTAGGTCAGCTCGAGCGAAGTACTGAAAGTAATTCTACTACATTTCGTACGTTAGTAGCAGAGGCTTTTCCCCTTTTCCATTCCTTTTTCCCTATGCATACGAGAAGCATTAATAGGTATAACATATAGAAACAAAGGTCATTTAGCTTATTGCGTTTTTACAAGCACTAATTACTTAGTGCTTATGGAAATGGTTTAGCTCATTGCATTTCTACAAACACGAAATACTTAGTGCTTATATAAATCGTTTAGCTCACTTCATTACTACAAGCACTAAATCATTAGGCTTGTAGCAATCGTTTAGCTTATCGCGTTACTACAAGTACTGAACAATTAGTGCTTGTAGATATCGTTTTACTTACTTACTTTCACACTTGTTTATATACTAGTATATAACATAGTGTATATTAGCTTCTAAACCATGATCCCGTAAATCCCCGTTCCGTTCCCGTAACATACTATAAAGTTGAAGAGTAAGCAGTAAAGAACATAACACCCAAATTATAACACCTTGCGAAACCAGCAAAATTGCACCAAAATTATAAGTGTGTTTTACTGGCGCACTCCGTAACAGGGTTAATAAGTTGCCTTGCGGTTTGCGACGTGAAACAACCAGTAGTTATTGTACACGAACGCCTTCGCAATTCTAACACCTTATTACTTGAAACTTTACTTGTTACTCTTTAAAACAATTGTTGGTTTACACGCAGGCGTGACAGTTGATCGTGAGAGACCGGCGGTATAGGTTTCGTGATTGTGATCGTTGAGCAATATAGGAATTGTGATACGGTTTACACTTCTAAATGGGAGTTTTATTGAATTGTTTTCAACAAGTATATGGGCAAGGATATGCGTATGTATCTCAGTGGATGAATGGATTTGAAGATTGAAAATTGAAAGCTTCCAGGTTTGAATCCTAGCACTACCGATGTGAACCCCCATTGACAGGAATACGAGAAATATCGGTTTCTGCTAAAAAAAAAAATCGTAAAATATGGTTTCGGTCCAACGTAGGAGAAGAGTATCACTGCCAAATGAGCCACTCTGCTACTGATAACTTCCTAAATAAATAGCCTGGATCGGAACCAGTTCCTTACAAGTAATTTAAAAGCCTTGTATGGAACCAGTTCTGAAACTCCGGTTCTGTAGACGGCCGAAGGGACTGAAAACCCTAAAATAATTTGATTGACTTGGGATTATTCTTTATTATTTAAAAAAGAAAATAAGCAACCGAAATTACTAATATTTCTTATAACCCCTCTAGCTAAGCTCAAATGCCTGTGATAGGAGTGGGATTACATCGGTAGTGTAATAGCCAGGATTCGACCCGGGGACCTCTTGATCGGTCACTACTAAGTCTGGTACTATTAAGCTACTGACGCTATCTGACACGCATAGAAGCTACCGCTGTTAGAGAAAACAAACCAAGATCTAGATGTCATCCCATTATTTTATTGAGATGTTTCTTTGTATTCTTAAAAGAAAATATATCAAAAGTTCAATTGCAGTAATGTAACTGCTAGCTTAGCAGAACCAGATCGTTATAAAGTACAAAGTAAATAGAGTGAAAAGTCTCGTAGACATGTCTCGGTAACTGAGACTTTAAAGAAGCTTTAGCATTGGCGAAGCTCCAGAATATTCGGTAGTACTGAGTTGTTGTAGTTCGTACTTAATCGATTTTGCGTTAATATTGAGAGAACCTTTTCGGTTGAGGATGATGTTTTATTATTTCGAATACTGATTAGCCCCCCTAAACAAGTGGCAAATCGTTGGCCTGCGTATTGCAGAATGGAATGACGAATGTATGGGTCATGTATGACATGCGTTGACGGCTATCATATACGTCAAATCCCATACATCGGTCATTCTATTCTACAATACACCGACCAATGATATGCCACTTGTTTATACGGTCAGCTATTTCAAGGTCAGGGTCAAGGTCAAGGTCAAGGATCAAGGTCAAGGTTCAAGGTCCAACTCCATCTCAGCTGCATGCCTAGCGACTAAGAGGTACACCTGCTGGTTCACAGACGGGGTTTGCTTGGTTCTACTTAAGCCTTCTCCTATTTTTAGTTTGGCTTTTAAGACTTTTAAGGTAGTGAATTCTGATGACCTCGTCTGGGAACCAAAAGGAATGTCTACACCAGAATCGGCGTTTTTGTCGTCTGATAGTGGAGATTTAAAAAGCCAAAAAAACTTGCTCATAAACGATATATTTTGAAAAGAAATAATGGAATTTACAGTGAAGTCTAATGCCCTCAAAAACTGTACCGAGTGGAAGATGATTGGATGTACTTCCCTGTATGGAACAACCCATCTGTTACTGACCATGACGTCAGAAGTGTCATTCCACCACCTAATGCGTATGTTCCCCTTGTTGACATACAGGGTACCCTAAGTAATGGTACAACCAGTTTAATATTATCATGTAAGGAATGTTATCATTACCAGTCCCCTAACTAAATGTTGTGATTATGTGTCTCTTGGGAGAGGGTCCGTTGTCAGCAATGGACAGCGGTGTGCAGTTATTTTGGATTTCCAAGGAAAAGTAGCGAATGTCAAATTATTTACAGGATACGTATTTTTGTGACTCATGGCTGTGAGTTAATAATTGAGTAGGTTAACATATTGCAAAGTCAAGGGATGCTAGTCATTTCAGTCGTAGGATGGATGACCATTCTTAACATATTAAGATCCCTCCGTGCCTCGGAGAGGACGTCAAGCCATCGCGCCAGTCACGGTTATCATAAGAACATCTATAGCACTCGTTACGGGTAGTTGAAACCCTAAAAAGTCCAGTAATTTGTCTAACCACGGAGCTTCGATAACGCTAGTGGGTTGTGGAGGTCAGATAACACTCGCTTCTCGACAAAAATTGAAGTTCGCCCGTTTCGTAGTTAGATGAGTTGAGAAAAGTCTCGGAAAAAAAAACCATACTGTATATTCCAGAAGAATTAGAATCCAAATAACATATACACGAGATAAAGTACAACTTAATTTTTTTTTAGAACACGTTATGACTTCACCTAGCCTGATGATAAGCTGAAGGTAAGGAAAGCTCAGGAAAGAGGGTCATCATTACCGACATCAATATTGTTACAATGGTGGCCCTCAGCGTGATGGCCTCATCATATGCTTTTTAACTACTACAGCTTTTCTGATAACACGTGTAAGTACTGAGAAATACCATATAAATCTTTCATTACCATCAATAACAATCTCATTAAAAACATCCATTATATACCTAACATCTCTAACCTACATGACAATTACACTCGCAACTGACTTCAATCCAATTAGCGAAATAATTAACATCATTCTAATGGTCCAAATTGGAACATGGCCAGCGAGCTTGTCGTACAAGATTCGATTCCTGGCTGCTATTGTCCGAACGTATTATTATCTATGGGTGACGTCATGTCATTTGGCATTAGCACAATTGTTGATTAATTAGTGTGTTAGGGTTAATTGATGGTGAATGGTTAATTAATCATGATTATGTCTGTCATGTGGGATACTATTTGCTTGGCATAAGTATACACCATTATATTCACCTTCATGTAAATGTATGTAAATGTATGTACACACAGTAAAAAAATCAGGCTTTCCTATGGAGACTCCCGCTTGAACCATTTAACCAGGCGTAGCAGTGAAATTGTGTGAAGTTATGTAGGAATCGAACTCAATAAAACCTTATGGTATTCCATCATGGAAGAATATACCCGCGAGTCAACACGTGACCATGGCTGCTGATGATAAGTAACTGAAACGTCGAACAAAAAGTAAATAATAACAATTACATCGTGATAGGATCCGTTAAAAAGTCATTTTGATTCAAGAACATAACACTTCAGAAATTTCACTGGGCAAACTACATTGCCCCTAAAACCTCTTATTGTGAAACTTGGTCTTACAAATCTAACTTTGGATAACCATTTTTAAATCATAATATGAAGTACATAGTTCAAACCTATTTTTTGTAAAATCGTTTATAATAATATCCTTTGAATCTAAGATTTGTAAAATCGTTTATAATAAGAGAAAACTGCCTTGTAAACCAAAGTTGCTCGCAATTAATTGCAGAATTACCCTACCCCTATTAAATTATACAACAACCTCTCATTACCGAAACTCGAGTACACTTCTTCACCAATAAGTGTTGGTACAGCTGAACTAACAACCCCACAATAAACTAATGAACCAAAACCACCAATCGTATAACAAACTCCATCAAATTTATTAGCAGTACCCAAAGTTCTTCAAAGGCCAGGGACTCAGTGGTCGCCGTTCAAAATCCCTGCTTTAATTATAAGGAAATCAGGTGGCAAGCAAATAATCTTACCCACCTGGGCCCTGCTGATAGCACCCCGATGTTTTATGCAGCCGTTGATATATAGCCCCTGGAACTGGCAATATTAATGACTGTGGGGCACGGCGCAGTAATTCTAGTGGTCACTGTACCAAATGCCGTGGTTTAGAATGATGGAGAGGCTTTTCTATGCTTATGATGCAGTTATTGCAAACTATGCAGTACTAGTAGATATCTATTCTGCGGCTATGTTTTTCTAGTAAAAATGTTTGTAGTATATAAGGACGCGAAAGGTCGGCTGTTGTCTCCATCTACCTACCCTGGAAAAAAGTGTTATCCTTCTGTCACTTCGAGCGTCGCAAGGGTATCTACTACCGATAATCATTTATCATAAGAAGGACCGGAAGGAACTTGTGATCATTAACTACCACAGAAATAAAAAAATCCCACTTCTGAACTTCAGACCTCGTGATATTTTTGAGGGTACATACATATACATTATTTTAATCAACTAACTTTTAAACTCCCGCGTCAGGCAAATCAAAGGTATGTATGTACCTATACCATGATCGCGTTAATTCCCGTTAACATTATTGTTTATTTTAATCAACTCAGAATTTAGACCATTACCTGTGCCATTACTAATTACATAGGTACACTGTTGATTCATTTTTATCACATATATATTGTGGGAATTGTAGGTCAAACGTGTGATTATCAATTTTATTCTCCCTTCCAGTTACATAACATCTATACATTATACACTCGGTGCTAATCGAATCGGTAAGAATTGTTAATTTTAAAGTCGATCCGCAATTTCACATCGTTGAAACTCAATTATCAAGCTGCTGACAAATATAAATAGCCGGATATTATAACTTTACGCTATACAACCAACGGAATTTACGACAAACGATGTTAGCCGAAATCTCTTTACACATCCAACATCCCACTTCTGATTGAAATGTTTTGAAATAAAAAAGGGTAAGTAGTATAGAAGGATGCGAAACCGGCGGGCCTATATGAAAAGATTGATGATAGTAGAGGAGGCTCATGAGATATTTATGTGAAAACAAAAGTAATAGCGAACTTTTGACTTTGTGTACTCCGGGTGAGGAGAAAATTTTTTTTTAGGAAATGATGAATTTCGCAGGTAATAAATAATACAAATGCCATAAATGACTAAATGGTTTTCAAGAAATACAATTTAGCATCATACACCTTCAGAGACCAATAAAACAATATTTGCCTAAATATACACAAAATCATAATTTTCGTAATGCGTAACATTATTTTATGGTGATTGCTGCATTTTATGGAGGAACGGTATTTTATTCGGCAATAAAATTAGGGTGAACGAACTGAATTGCACTCTGTATAGGCCGGTGAATAAAATATGAGGGAATGGGATTGTTTAAGTAATCCATCCATGGGCATGTTGGCTATGATAAGAAAATTATTATAATAATGCTTCATCAAGTTAAGAATCATCACGTAAATATTGCAATTGCAAGTTTAAGTGGAAAACTAAGCTTAGATTTCAATCACGGTTAATAACACATATGTTTACATATACCTCTGAGATTTTTTTTGTACCGCTTAGGTGGCAGAAATTTGAAATTTGTATAATGTATAAAATATAACGCCCTTATAATAATATGTATGTTGAAAGGTATGTAGGTCATGAATCCCGAAACTCCTCGGCTTCGACTTGAAATTTTGACAGGTCTTTGATAGAGTTCACTTGGTAAATATTTGGTAGCTTTTTTTTAAATTAAATTCATTTATTGTTCAGATAATAAAAATCCATTGTTGTTAGTAACATTTTTACACTTAAAATCTATGTTAGTACTTATATTCTACAAACGATTCATTCTTTTTATAGACGTGCCTTAATATGTGGCACTCATAGTTACTGTCCACAAGGACCTTGAGCATACTGTTGCCACTGCCGCCCATTCCATGCAGCATCGAAGTAATTTTTTGCGCCACAAAGCTGTGAAGCTATCGGTACGTGCGTTAGCGAATATAGCCGATGCGCTACAGAAGCGCGGCAGCCAAAACAGCGCTTTGCTCGACACAGAAATACTTAGGTGTGAGTTTAAAAAAATAGTTATATATGATAATTTTTGGTAAGCACTTTATATAGCTAACACACATTTATTAAATTTGAATGAAAAAGTGTGGAACTTCAGAGAAGAGAATCTGGCTAAAAATCGCCAAGGGAGCTACCACACCAGTAAGATTCCGTACTTCGCAGATATTACACGAGCTTTTAATTAATTAAAAAGCATTAAGATACTTGTAGCTACTTGTATATTTTTACCTTAGTTAACATTTTCTGAGCTAAAATCTTAATCGAATATAAAAAATGTAAGCCTCTCAAAATTTCGCACACAGACATATTGCACCAAAATACAAGGATCGTCATCATCATGTTAATGTTACTCCCAGTTGCATTTTTTTTTGTTATTCATCCTAGCGTTAATCCCAGCCGCATCCGAAGCTTTCACCTCGGAGTCTAGGGTCCACTTTACCAGTCTAGCTGCGGATTTGGCTGAAGTATGATATTTTCCGTGAAGCGATTGCTATCTGACGTCCACAACCCAATGGCTATATTGGGCGATATTGAAGTATTGAAGCCAGATCAGTTGTTGGACTTTTTAGGGTTCCAACTACCCGTAACGACTGCTTCTTTTTCTTCTCTCTTCTTTTTTTAGTGTCTTTTTTTAATGTGCACAAAATCCCCACGTGCAGCCTGGCCTGGAGGTTGCATTTGAGCCTTTCACCTCGGAGCCGTAGATTCGCTTCCTCTATCATCTCCTTATTATTCGGCTCATATGGTTTTTATGGCAGCTACTGCCTTCTGAGATTCCAACCCCGCGAGGAACGTCTGTCAGTCTAGTGGAGGAACAAGATGTGATGTTCCTCCAACACAAAGAGACGATCATCCGACCAGGCAAGGTGATCACGCCTGACGGGCCGCGGCCCAACAATTATTGTCGTTGGGATTTTGTATATATAGTGTAACAGCGCGGGAACATCACTTTCGCGATGCAGGATTCGTAGTAACGTAGTGGTTCGGCTTGCTGTCGCTAGATGGCGCTGGGTACATGTGGTATAGCCACAGTCTTGTCAGGTAAGGTTGGTTCGGCCCCAACGATCTTGGTAGAACCCCAGAAACATCCAAGTACGTTACTCAATAGATAAACGTAATCAGAAAAGCACTATTGCGTATTATTTAATTGATTCCGTTATTAGGTTGACCTGCTGGCTGATGCCGTAAACCACGGCAGTAAATTTCCCGTTAATAGGTTCGCAGGATTGGCGATGTTATTTCATAATGGCTTCTTGACTTCAGCGGTAAGTGGAGCCACGAGAATCGAGAATGTGCGGAAGTAATCAGTAATGGATTATGGGTTTAACAAAAATATGTAATCAATATAACAGAATAGAAACAAAACAATAATTTTATTAGACAAATCTCATGCTTAAGATACTAAATGTATAGTGTCGTGTTATGTTATATTATATTATTATCAGACTATGGCCAGTATTCTAAAACGATACTCAGTTTTGTATCTCGATTTATAACTTTAATTTCGATGAAATCTTTCAATGAAAATTGATTAGACTTCTAAAAAAAGAGTTTCTCACACAGTGTCTCTGTCCCAGTCACATAAACTCTTTGTTCTTACAGGGTCGGCAGCACAAGTGTGACTCCCCTGATGTTGCACACGTCCTTAGGTTACTGTAACCACTTTCAGTCTGGTGGACCGGGTGCTTGTCTGCCACCTAAGTCTGCCATCGAATGATGACAATTCTTTGACACTAAGTATTATGCCATCTATGAACTCGTCTGCTCTCTACACTACAGGAGTATAACCTATATCAGCTGTCACATGGGACTACTAGAACATAATAATCCCATCTATACCATCTGCGGTATGAAAAAAACTTCATCCCTCGCACGCACAAGCTGCAGAATAAACTCCCTGCTATGGATATGCATGCGACTACAATATAGGGTTCTTCAAGAAAGAGCATTAGGTTTCTTCTGGGTTAGCAGCACAAGTGTAACGCCCTTGGTGTTGCATACGTCAATAGGCATTTTCTATCAGGTGGGCCGTGTGCTTTTCTATCACCTAAGTGGTATAAAAAATAGGACTGGGACCCATATTCCATGACATCAGTTAGTAGTTATGTGACTCAATAATTACTTCACCATTCACCATACTTATTAGCAGGCAAAGTCACAACAATATTGCAATCGATACTAAAATGAAAAATACCCGGTCATTATCCGTAATAATTCGCAGAAGGAATGAGTCTGCCAGTTCATTTGCATAATTACGGGAATCGAACACCTTATGTATAATAAATATCACAGGAAACCACGATATAAGCATAAAGTTATTAAAATAGCGTACTGGTCACTCATTATGAACATGTTCGAACCATATTGTACACACAGAAAGTTTATATCGAAAGGTCACATGTGTACACGAAATTGTACTACTCATTCGACGTTTTAATACGATGCTAATATCGAGCTTTGATAGAGAAAGGTAGTAAGTGAAGGCAGATCGTATGGCTGTTACGTCTGTTTAGTTATGTGAGGGACACCGGTAGCAAGGCGATTTAAGTTTATTAGTTCTGTCTATAAAAGGGGCAGGGGTCGTAAACTCGCTTTGGTAGTGGTATACAACATTGTTTTTAATACTTTTCGATTTGATCTTTGGCAAATGCGACAGCGTGTTCACGTTTTTGATATAGATAGGTACAGTGCTCGGCTAATGGATTTGACTCGTCGTTGTGAAGAAAAGAGTTCGGCTAAGGTCGGCGTTCTTCGGTTTTGTAGAGCGTTGTAACTATCGCACAGCGCATCTCCACAGTTTGATATCTTTTTAGAGCAGACAAATCCGAAGCTATAGTTTTAATATTACATTTTTAACTACTCTATGAAGGTAAGTATTCATGAAACTGGTAATCCAGTTATATTCTATTAAAGGGTTCCTGTAAATCGCAGGAACGGGTTCAATATTCCACGCAGGCGAAGCCCCAGACAATAGCTTAGAACAATGAGCGCGAATTTATAGTTAGTTACAATTAAACAACCCATACATTCACAATGTTATATCATCCCGCTATAATCTCATTACTTAAACCACACCAGAACCAAACTGCTCTAACAATATTATAACACCACCACGTCAATTAAAACTAGTCCTTCCTGTAACGTAATAAGGACTACAAAAGCCGCAAAGATAAGATTGTACGGAGTGGTAACGTGTGACATCCGTTCGTTCGCTTAGTGTATGTTTTTTTAATAAGGCATTGATTTTCTGTGTTAGAGTATATTCGGTAGAAACAAGCAACAGGTGCTCTACATGATGTACAACTAGGCTAACGTTCTGTCGTACTACAGTTTTTGTTGTGTCGAACTAAATTGTGAAGCACGATGCATTTGAAAAGTGATTTATTCATCAACCATGTTTGAGGTGACGTCACAAAATACGCGTGTCTTTTGAGGATAGCACGGAACGCCAAGGAGGAGCTCAAATTCACTAATCATCAGCTTTGTCTTCTGTGCAGATGGCACGAGTGAGAGATGGTAAGAGGTTACCGTGGCGTATGGGCGAGTGCAACACCAGGGGACTCACACTCGTGCTGCCGACCCTGTAAGAACATAAGAACAGAGAGATTCTGTGCCGTCAGCCAAAAGATAAGTAAGACAAGGCCTTTGGTTTTCCCACTGACAGCACAAAATCTCTCCAGTAAGCTCTGGCTACCCTACTCACAGTCGGAAACACAACACGAGGTTATTAAGCCGTGGTCTCCTGTAGAGCGGAGGTACTTCCCCAGTCGTACTGCTCAATTGAGACGGATATACCGTCGTGTCCTACCACCTCTACACGTGGTACAAAACTACAAGTAGTACAAAAAAAACTAAAGATAAGTATAAAGTCAAAAATAAAGAGTGTTCAATACACACAAGAACAGAGCAATTGTTTACCTCTCCGTAAGACAAGTGATAATAGCCACAGATAAATAAAGCAGCCGCATTTTTCCCTCTCAGCCCCCTGGGAGCCATAACTTGCATTTACCAGGAGGTTGTGCGGCTCCAGCTGAGTGCTTGTAATGTAATTACAATATAACTTCTAAGGGCAAATGGTAACCTCGAATTAATGAAATCGAAATAAATATCCCAATTTTCTAATACCTAAACCGTTTGGTATTTTTAACGGTGGATAAATTGCATTCTCTTTTTAAACTATATAGTGGCTGCGGAGATGATTAAACTATATAGTGGTTATGGAGATAATTAAACTGTATAGTAGCTACGGAGATGGTTAAACTATATAGTGGCTACGGAGATGATTAAACTATATAGTGGCTATGGAGATGAAAGTATTTGCAACAGATTCTATCGGGATTAATTTTGTGTTGTTTCATTATTCACACTAATCCCGATGTTTCGATTGCTTTTCAGTAGCCATAGTCACAAGGAAGCAGCATGACGTCGTAACCTCTAGTTAATATTACTTTAATTTCAACATTTAATTTCTCTTCAGACTATATCATAATTTATTAATTGAGTACTAGGTACCAGTAAATAAAATTAGAAATTCAGCATAGTCAACCTGGCCGCTATCTTGCTTGTATAAACCATAGTACCCATACATACCTAGACATCGAAATATTTTTTTTTACATACATATTATACATACAAAACACCCAGACCAATGCAAATATTCATAGTTATGCATAAAAATATTTGCACTGAGCGGTGGTCGAACCCGCTCCTCCTGCGTAGCAGCCGCGTTCACTACCGCTACGCCACAGAGGCAGTCGATATACTTTGCGATACTTTTACTAGCTCAAACAGGCTACCTCGACTGGACCCTCTCTTCCATTATCGCCTAAAGGGATGGAAATCTTCCTCTCTTTCTTACCTGTATGTCATTCTCTGGTTATCCTTCACCATTCTTCCCTGTTCTCTAACCATTCCTATCTACAAGCAGCAATGCCAAAGTGACAATGGCTACAAGAGCTTACAAGCCACGATTACAGCGTATTTGCCGCCAAGTACGAGTAAAGAAGTACCTATATTTTAAGTCCCATCCGTCACAAATGAAAGCGGAATAAAGAAAAGCCTTTTAGTATTTGCTACCCCGAAACACACGGCAACCTCAAACATTAAGATTTACATTTTCACAGTTAATTATTCAAGGAGGTTTTAAGCCTGGTCGTTGCATTTCACCCTTCTTAATCCTGGCTGAGATTACACCAACCCCTGAGTGATGAATAGGTACTCTGAATTTACCGAATTCGTGTACTGTGTGAATGTTTGAAGAAAATCGCGATTACATTTGATAATCGTGTACATTGTGTGTACATGTACAAATGTACCTGTACATGTAAATTTGAATGCTGGAGGGCTTGGTTTGATTTTAAGAACAGTGGTATGATGGTGGATTGAGCTATTGCTTTCCCCGGTGTTGCTTCAAATACCAATGCTCTTCATATCATGTATGCTAAAGACCATGAAAAGTGGAGAAGAAATAGCAGGTAATTTAATCCCAGACTCTGAGGTGGAAATTTCGACAGCAACTGAAAGACACGTTGGGATTACAATGATAGAAGATTAAAACGCCGTTGATAATGTGATCATTACTAAAAATAGCATAAGGTTTAGCTCCCCTAGACAAGTGGCAATTCGTAGGCATAGTTTTCACAGTCGTTAACATATATCATAAACGTCAAATCCCATATTATATTCGTCACCCGCTGGACATTTTGCAACTTGGACCTTCTGCACCTAAATGAGTCTATTCTACAATAAGCCGGCCAACGAACTTCCACTTGTCTAGGAAAACTGATTAATTTATGAAATAGTATTACAATACCATTAATAGCAACATATTTTCTCAAAACCTTGAAAATTATTCACCTAATTTGAACTTACCCAAAACAAAAGCAAGTCCTTGCAGTGTGAGAGTACTTACAATATGATGTACATATTAGTTAAAAGCATTAAAACACGGAGAGACAAATGTGCCAACGAGACAACAAAGACGTGTTCAAGACAATGAATGATTGTGGTTACGTTTATATTATACGTGATGGTTAGTCGTGTCGGTATCGTCACGGTACAGTGTTCCTTTTTAAGTGCTAGTAATGGGCTTATTGAAACATAATATAGAAGAAAATAAGGCTACACATTAAGAGTGTAATGTAGTAAATGTGAAAATATATTGAGTTAAACGTTAAAACCCAGATTGGTTTAATTTGATTACAATAATTACTTTCATGAGTGAAAATCCGTTTCAAGAACAAATGTAGCTGTTAACTAGTATAATTTTCTTACTCTACTTTATACTTTACATGTCTTAATTATCTAAGCATACCTTTCCCTACCTAAAATATTACATCTTCTACCATACCACAATGTTCCCTAATCACTCTGTCTGTACTTAATTAAATTACAATACATGCCTCTCAGACCTCAGCATGTTTTAAACACAAATAATCTATAAAACAAGTATATTTATTCTATAGGTAAACATATTTAGCTTCATCTAATTGCAATTCACAAAGCACCACAATAACAATTAAATCGATTAGCACAGCAGCCAAATGGTCAACCATCGTACTAAAATCGTATCGGCCCCGTCCCGTCGATTCTAACACCACAACACCACCACACTAGGCATTAGTTAGTGAATCATGTCACTCCAATAGCCAATTGTGGGCAAGCGGTGTCCAGCACATAAATACACGGCTGACTAAAGTGTCGCTTTAATGTTTGATGTAAATATAGAAGCACTCTTTATCTGATGTTAATCATCGGAAGTGACATGTGCATGCATTTGGAGATTAATTCGTGGAGGGGCGGCAATGTTTGTGAATATTATCGGAAGTTCAGATACCACTAAAGCGTCATTGATTGTAACAGCTTTTACTGTATTAATGATGATGCTGCCAAATAAAAAAGTATACGGTGCTATTTGTCGACGAAGATTATGCGACGGAAAAGCATATTTTCAGTTCAAATGGGCTTTGTGATCAAGGTAGTATCGCCGTTTCAAGAACTTTGAACATGAAAACTTGATTATATTTACACGTTGATGAAGTAGTCAGTGAGAGCTAGGCTAGATGCTTTTTTACACTAGTCTAGACAGATGGCAAACTTTAGCATAACGTTGTATCTCGATTGCATTCGAGGGTCCACCTCGGAGTCTGGGATCCGTCTACTTATTTGATTATTTTTATTTAAGGAAGACGATAAATGGCTTTTACGGGTGAACAACATCTCCAATATAGCTTAATGAATCAACTAGACGATGCGGAATGTGCGCTTTAATGCGATAACGATCGCTCGTGCAATCGCTAATTAATTCAGAGTGCATCAGTTAGGTTTGAAACCAGTTCTCCCTAATGTTAGGAATATTTTGTTCAAATATTTCTTCGTTAGATTAAAAGTAGAAGAGTAGGTACATAAAGAAATACCGATTGGTAACTTTCGGTGGTAACTTTTAGTAAATTTAGTGGTAACGAACCCATTGGTCTCCTAATTCGTTCCTCGCAATAAAAGTTGTAGATTCCCCTATGTACGTACCCATTGGTCCCCTGGTAGGAGACCAATGACAAAAATTATTTTTTTAAAGTGCCTATTCGTCCCCTGGAATAAATAATATTATTTGCTTCAAAATTTCAATAATTCAAAAAGCGTGGTATAAAGCAGATACAAATACAAAATATAACAGTGTTGCCATAATCTTGTACCAATAAAGGTAGCAATACACTTAGAAAGCAGTAAAACCATAAAACCCACCCATTTTTCTTACAAGTCGATCTCTGATACAAAAATAAATAGGTACCTACAAATGTATTTACGTAAAAAGATTTACGAGGCTATATTTTATAGTGTCGGATAATTAAGGTTGTATTGGACTTTGACAGGCCGACCTGAATACAGCAACTGGGTCAAATCTGTGATTAGGTACGTTTACGATCTACAGCGTTTGAAACATTGTCATCGATAAGGGCAAATAGATACCTGCTAGCTTATTAAAACTGTGGAATTAATGTTCTGGTTATTTATGTTGGTCGATGGCACTTTGTGGAACTTGTTACACATATTGAATACGCACTTGTACTGTTACACAGTGTGGAAAAGTAAAAATGCGTATTCATTATTGTTCTGGTATTAAAATTATTATGTAGGGATCATAACATAGTGCATAGGCACAGATTACCTAATAGTTGGAAAGGCGCGGTTTTCGAATATTTTTGTTAAGTATGTTTTAATGTTACCTGAGCAAGGTAGAGGATTGAATGCTATGGCATACATTGCTCAAAGCCTATATCTAGCAGTGGACTAATTATTTGATGGATTGATGCTTTTATAGATACATTGTCCACCAAGTCAATAGAGGCTTCGGATAAACAGATAATTTTCTTTATTTATTTAGACAATAGAGTGTCATTGAGCAAAATTCAACCAAATATCTTCAAAAGCTTTCTTATTTTATGATATCAAGTAGTATTACTTTTCAATTTGTTTTCTTGCATATCACTGTGCACTTATCTTAAGTATCCGTCAACTCTCATAGTAGTCCACTTATACACCCAAATAAGATTTCCTTTCAGGTTCCAAGTTTACAATCTCTAAAGAAATGCACAAATTCATCCCAAGAGTGCTGCGTCCGGAAGAATTTACGGCAGATAACGTGACTGTACTTAGCGTTTGCGTCCTACGAAATTATTTTGTTTATAGTGTGCATGTCATTTCATTAATTTTTTAGCCTTTTGGACTGCTTGTTTGTTTAAACTTCTAGGTAAAACTTATGTAATGGAAGTATAGGTACATCAGTTATATCTTACCTACTGTTTTATGAATGCTGAATTGAAAAATAAAAGGCTTCCTACAGGACAGGCTTAGCCTAGTGTAGGAAGCTTTTGGCAATACCAGACTCAATGTATAAGTATAAGAATACCTGTAAAAGATTACCTGTACCTGTAATTACTAATATTATAAAGATTAAAGATTACTAATATTATAAAGATTAAAGATTAAAGAAATAAAATATTTTTTGTTTTTTTGTTATTTTTATAGTTGACCTGACTGCCTGGTGTTACAGTGGTCGCATAAGATTGCACTTTTACGTGGGATTATTAGGTCTTGGTTTAGATTCACAGATCGAGCAAAATGAAACACCTATCCCTCCGTTTTCTTCAAGGAAGAGATTTGGATTTGCGAAATGTAGCTTTGTGAATAAAATTAATAACGACTCTAATAATATAACCGTTAATAGTTGATATCATGCTAGAAGCAATTTTGTCATATTGCGATCCAGATGAGTTAAAAAAGTAGTTACTGGAATGTTTTGGTACACTCTGTTTAACGCCCTTTGTTCACCCACTACACGGAAAACCAATTACTGAATCAGGTTCTCATAACTAGAAAATACTAGCTGCTATCCGCAGATTTGCTTCTTTGGAAACCTTACATCGGTAGTTCTTTTTAATCTTCATAAAAGTTCTAAGAACCTTCAGTATCTTACTCTACAACTTACCGCTTGTATGAAGAAGTCCTCGTGCAGCACGCTGACTACTCCAAAGTTCGTGAACTTGAACACCCTGTCCATGATCCACATCAGGTTGGGCAGCACTCCTGGGCGAGGATTCCAGGCCGCCATCAGCATAGGCACGTCTGCTGTACTCTGATGGTTGGCCAGGACTAAGGTCCGTCTTCCAGTACATGCTGCTGGCTCGTCCCCGGTTTCTATTACTGTGGAAGAGAGAAAAGAAATATCAGTGATGTTTCTGTAATGTTCAATTATGGAGTTGGAGTTATACTCGAACTAAAATAAAAGTAAAGCATTACCATTTGGTTCTATAAGAAGTGATTTGACGTCAATCTTCTTAGTTGAAGAGTGTAGCTCGAATATACCATCAAATGTTCAAGCAAATAGGTGACAGGTACTCAATGTATATTTTTTTCTTTTCCTAATCTCCTGTGTAATTCTCTAAGCGTACAGAGTCGAGCACAGCGCTGCGACCGACCTGGATAGCGTATGTCATTGGTCAATCTTCAGTGACGTCACCCAGTCTGACCAATGACAGGTGATCCGCTCAGAGTCACTGGCCATGCCTATAGTTAAGGTGGTATTTGCCAGTCCTAGCCTGCGCGGACCTCTGCCCCTAGCTTCGTGATAGTTGTCATATACATGTAAAATGGTTCATGCATACTTCGAGAAAAATGAAAGGGAAAAGATCAAATTGTTTAGTCAGTCAAACACTTTTAGTCCAGTTTGACTACCAATCCGCTCAACGCTATAATAATTTATTTATATGTAAATACCAAATATTAAGAATAAATGTTTCATGACCATTAACTCAAAAACTTCTTAGGTTGTTATGTCCATTTTTCGAGTATTGTTATCCACCAAATAATCAGCTTCATACTTTCCCACTTCAGCAAAACCGTCACACATATTTCATATCATCCTTCGTCTATCAACATGGCACCTCATCAGAAATTCACCACCCCTCCGTACCACTCTAAAACTATTACCAGTGCCAGTGGAGGACGACTGTTTGCCCCGCGTCGCGTAAATACGAACTACACTGAAATATTTATTTGCTCCGAGACCGTTTAGAGATGCTGTCTCATGTTTGCGGAACGTGACGTATAAGAAGATGGATATTGATTCTGGGATATATGGTTTGTCTATGAATTTGGTGGCTCCGCTTATGGCGATAAGAAAATGCTGGCCATTTTTCTCTATGTTTGGGTACATTCGAATAAGGTGAGGTGAAAAAGTAAGGATTATCTGAGCGTAGGCGTTTACTTATGTTCAAGATGAATATCGTACCGTATAAATGTGAATAAAATATTTCGAGTGAGTCAGGAATATCGGGCTGTAAGCAGGCGATCGGTTATCGCCAGCTCACCGCGTAATATATATTTTGTAACCGGTGAATGGTGAAATAGTATCGGTGAAATGTGAAATTTACTCTAAAAGTTAAGATTACTCTAGCAGCATTGTAAAATGTTAAATTCTTAAAAGCAACAGACAAAAACTTTAAAAATAGAATAGATGTATTTGCCACGGGGTCGTCGACCATAGCCACGAGCCCAAAAGAATAGGACTTGTGTTTGTAAATGGCAAAGTAAGACGTCTTAAAACAGCACCTATTACCAGTAATAATACCAGATTTTGATTGACAATACTACCTTGATACTTGTGAATATGTAATATAAAAAATAATATAGGCTTCTTTGGTGTTTTTCTCTCTGATATAGAGTATGTGTAAAGGTAACATAATAAAATAATATATATGAGTTTCGTTTTATGCCCAGCTGTAGGATTTTTTTTAACTCGGATGTGCTTATCATGTTCCGAGCAGATACGATCATCAAACAGTAAGACACGCGTAGAATTCGTAAGACCCACTTACATTTTTTTTATGTAATCGCACTCAAAATCATAAAAACAAAGAATCAGAAGAAATACAAAAACACAAGAGCCCTTCAAACTTAGGAAATATAATATGAAACGCTCAATCGAAACTCAAGATTTTCATCACAAAAAGAATCACGCATTTCTTGCCCTACTTAAAATAAATAATGGCTTTCGTATTAAGATTCAAATTACAGTATATCTACTTAAGTACCCCCCTCCCAGTGCCGACCCCCGGACCCCGGAACCTCCCTAATAAAACCCACCCTTCTATCAGTTTCAAGAGAGCAAAAAATTTCTACCTTCGTAAAAATTATTAACATTTTCATGAATTCGTAATACTGTTTGCGAGACGAGTGATCTACGAGGAGCGGTTCCTTGAGGTTGGCCAAATTAAAAATGTATTAGTTGCCCTTTTTGTTGGAAATTGGTTGCTCCGAACGTTTTTGTCTAGAATTTTTAAAATGTACAAATAGAAGGATCGTGACTGGCGTTTTGAAATGTGTCTTTAAAGTTCATTAAGATTAACAGGTGTGCTATGAATATTTTAGCGGGGGCATGAGACTCGACACAAAACGCACGCTTGTGTAAGTGGGGTGAGATATCCCCTCTATGCTACAGAATTTCGCACCAAAAATCAGTGTGCAAATTTTTAAATCAACGTGTTTAAGTCGATAAAAGCTCGAAATAACGAGCTAGTTTTAGCAAGGGTTCAAAATGAATCCTGTATCTCAATCAGAATCGAAGATTATATAGAAAGATTTTTTTTTTCGCTCGCGTGTCCATATTTTCTCACCGTTTAAACCTTCCCTGTACATCCACGAATATTTCAAGACTAAAATTAGCCAAATCGGTTCAGCCGTTCTCGAGTTTTAGCGAAACTAACGAACAGCAATTGATTTTTAGGGTTATTGGACGATTCGCACGAATTGAACTCGCACGAAACGTGCGAATCGACTTAAGAGAAGATTACATAATAACGGTTAACATATAGCCCATGACTAAGTGCCCGCTTGACGGCAATAGGCTCTCCCCCTATTACGGGGGACCGAAAATCACAGTTGGCGAAATGTGGGTATTGATACACCTCTGCCCATGACCTCTGTCCACCTTCGGGGATTTACAGGCGTGAGTATATGTATGTACTTATATATAACAGTAAATAAATTGACAGCCTCCGTGGCGTAGCGGTAGTGACCGCGGGCGCTACGCAGGAGGCGCGGGTTCGATCCCCGCTCAGTGCAAATATTTGTGTTAATGAAATATGGGTATTTGCATTGGTCTGGTCGTGCCTCGGAGAGCACGTTAAGCCGTCGGTCCCGGTTGCCATAAGAACATCTATGGCAGTCGTTACGGGTAGTTGGAGCCCTAAAAAATCCAAAAACAACGGTCTAGCTGCAAAGCTTCGATATCGCCTAATGTTATCATTGGGCTGTGGAGGTCAGATGGCAATTGCTTCACGATAAAATATCGAGGTCTAGCCAAATCTGTAGTTAAGACGGTAAAGCGGACCCTAGACTCCGAGCTGAAAAGCTTCGGATGCGACTGGGAATTAACGCTAGGATGAGAGAGATAACAGTAAATAAATTGTATTCCATCCATAAATAAATTCAATACAGCTATTCTCATTCGCACATGGATAAACAAATCCTAGAGATTGCAATACGTTCATCTACGTATATGTAAGTCTACCGTAATTCCGGTATATTCTACACAAAGAGCACCTGGCTACTGCACACGAGACTGCTAACAGCTTGTGTATACAGTGTGTTCACTATACATATACAGGGTGTAGACATCTCTTTGTGGGCAGTGCGCCACGTCAGCAATAAAGGTTGTATCTTCTTGGGTAATTACTTGCCAAGCTGCCCGGGGGACCTTTGTATACGAAGATCTAAGAAATTGTACAGTTTCGAGGAGGCATTATTTTTTATGAATAATATACTAATGAATAAATTTACTAACCATTTTGATGTATGTTAGATAGACATAAAAATATTTTTGGCTTTTTGATATGATGATTTTTTTATTAGAAGGGAGAGAAAAGAGAAATTAGTTTACTATTCAATTTATTGGAATTTTATAGGTTAGACAGGCAAATATGGCTGAAAATTTAGGTTTTTATAATATACTAGCTGTTACCTACGACTCTACCTGCGTTAAACACTTAGCTACGAAATTTTATATTTTTTTCTGTCGGTAAGAACCTTCTAGATAATACTTATAATAAAACTTAAAAAATGAAGATGAGTATTTTTTCTTCAAAAAGACATACAAATTCTACCTCTTTTATAACATTTATGGAAAAAAATATGTATTGCAGTACAGCTTCCGTAGTCGTCGAATTAGCAATGCAAATGCTAGGATTAAGGTGGTTGGAGGAATATTGGAAGAATTCGACAAAAAAGGGCCAGTTAAAGGTTTGATTTATACCGAAAAGAAGAGTGTCTTGGGGTACAGTACTCACCCCAGAACCTTTTCCTTATAAATTCAGTACCTAGTATCTGTTTGTTAATACTCTTTGTGTTGACAGTAAAAAAAGTCTGAAACAATTTTGATAAACTGTCGTTCAAGACAATTTTTTTGACTTATACGATACAGTTCTATCATTGTCTTAATATACAATTCTTGGCAATTCGTTGATCGTAGTTTTTAGAATAGAAAGTTCAGCGTATAGGATTGACACGTATTTTGAAGTTTATGACATTTATGACAGGCGTAAACGTATGTCAATCCCATACATTGATCATTTAACTCTATCCTATTCTACAAACTTGTCTAGATTTCTAGAAGGGTTGGTCATTGTAATATTATCACATCTATCAGTTCAATATTCATTCATCTTGACTAAAGCTCTGCTGTGAACGCAAGTTAATAAAGTCTGCTAATGAACGGTTTTTCTTGCTACTGACTTAACTTTAAGATGCAAACCCTGAGGGATGGGACGCCATGATGCTTTTGCTTGACTAACTATTGAAGTAGAATATTGTATTTTTTTCTGGTATATTGACAAGTAGTGAGTTTTTTTTTGCGAGTATAGTTTGAAAGTCGTGCGTTAACCTACTAGAAATCTGTGACTGTAAAAAGTTTCAGCGTGGAAGATAATCGTAAGACATACCTACAAGGTTTATTTTTTTTATCGGTATTCGATAGCTTACATATTATTATCAGTGTATATTCTATCATCTATAATATAAAAATTAATCACTGAATGTGTTGTAAGCGCAAATCTCGAGAACAGCTAAGCCGATTTCACTAATTCGTTTTTCAGAATATTCCTTGAAGTACGAGGATGGTTCTTACGCAGAGAAAAAATAAAAAAAATACTGAATCGAATGTTAGGCGGTACGAAGTTCGCGGGGTCTATTATAAAAAATCAAAATTCACTAAAAGCCAGATGAACTGACCGCCTGAAAAAGGTGGCTGGGACAGACTGAATGCGAAAGGCGGAGGATCAGCAGAAACGGTGCACATTAGGAAGGCCTATACTTCGCTATGCGTACCACCAAAACTGTGGAAAGAACGAAAAATTCTCAGTGCGTTCGTTTTGGCAAGCCTTTTTATTCATAGACAACACTTAAGTAATACTTCGTTGAGGGAACGCACTGCGTTGGATACTGCTCCGTGATGTTTGTGAATTAATTTTACCAGCCCTATGCGCTCGAGCACACTATGAGACCTCACAGTATCGTTTGTGAATACGGGTGTATGTGTGTTTTCAACTTTTGTTACACAAAGTCGTTTATTCATAATCCCCTATGAATAAAAGCACATTATAACTAAACAGAGTATTCATTAAAATATATTTGCATAAACTCACTAGCGCGTTTATTTCACGATATATTGCACAGTAAGGCGCGCGAGACCAATTAACTTTGAATATTTCTATTTGAATTATTCTGCAAGAATGACGTCATTCTTGTTAGCTAAACACGTACTGCGTAAACTAAATCTACTATTGTAAATATGTTACAAAAAGAACTGAAGAAGAAATGAAAAGAACAGTGAAGTCTAAATGAATGATGATCAGAGTGAATTATATGTTAATAGATTGTGGAGGTCAGATGGCAGCCGCTTCACGAAAAAATTTCGAAGTTCAGCCGCGTCACAGTTAGACTGGAAAACCGACCCCAAATGAGTTGGAGAAAGGTTCAGAGAATGAGATGATTAGTGTGAAAACGGAAGTTACAATAATTTTGACTAACTAAAGCCATAGCTGCTGAAAATCAATCGAAACGTCGTCGTCGGGCTCAGTGTAAATAGCGAGAGATACTTTGCCTTCAGCTTACCATCAGGCGAGGCGAAGCTAAATTACGTGTCCTATATAAAAAAATAGCATCTGTTGAAAACAGTTTTATTTCAATGGTTACTTTACTTATAAGTTACATCAAAGTCATGTTTCTATTATGGAAATTTATCACGGACTAATTTTTCAGTTCCATGTAATCTTATTAACTACATGAAACTAAAAGCCAAACAGAACAACCCATTTACTTTTTGACCAACTCGAAAATCGAACCAAAAACCCCAATCGTGGCAGTCGTAAATTATATCACTTTGTTACCTGAAGGAATGTCTACTCGTTTCTAACCTTTTCACGAAAAGTTTAGCAAATATTAACTGGTGAAGTTCAAAATAAAGGGTTCCATATCACCAATTAGCCTGATTGATCTGAAACAGATCGGGCGATATCTGATATTCTGTACAAACAAATCTATACGATAATTAGAGAATATCGGTTTTCTGAGAAGTTCACGCAAAGACCAAAACTTTAAAGAGTCATTACAAAAGAATTTATTTATGACTGATCGCCCAAGCTTCTTTATAAGAGCATTTCTTTAAATAATCCTATCACCGAACTTCAGCGCTACACGGCAATTCGTGTGGCGTAGCATTAGCGCGTTTATTTCATTGATATTGTGTCACTTTATTCATTTTATAAACACACTAGCTGACCCGGCGAACTTCGTACCGCCATATTTTCCGCCCGCGTGGTATTATCTCTAAATTTATCAGTATTTATCTACAATATGATGTATGTATTATACATATAAACCTTCCTCTTGAATCACTCTATCTATTTAAAAAAAACGCTTCAAAATCCGTTGCGTAGTTTTGAAGCTTGAAGCATACATAGGGACGGACAGACAGCGACAGCGACTTTGTTTTATAATATATAGTGAAGTGATGATAAATTTATATTTCTAAATATGCTTAAATAAACAAACACATTTGAAAGTTTAAAAAAAATACTCCACTAGCATCAATTGACCAAGCCACCGGTAGTTAGAGCTCCAGGAAGAAGAACCGAGTCAATTTTTTTTTTTTTTTCAAATTGCTATTCATAACAATACTGCTTCTGTGGCGTAGCGGTAGTGAACGCGGCTGCTACGCAGGAGGCGCGGGTTCGATCCCCGCTCAGTGCCAATATTTGTATGGATGAATATAAATATTTGCATTGGTCTGGGTGTTTCTATGTATAATATGTATGTATTTACAAAAAAAAAGTATCTAAGTATGTATATCCGCATTCTAGATTCCATAACACAAGCCAATAAATAAGCTTACCATGGGTCTAGATAGCGTTGTGTAGAATGTTGTAGAATGTAGAATATATCATTATCTAAATGACCTAATTCACCATATAATAAAACGTAATCACATCAAAACTTTCCCCAGCCGGCTAACCCGTCTGTTTCATATTCTATGACAGATAATACGAGTACGGAGTTAAATTTAAATACGAAAGGATAGCGGTAATTAAGCATCTCAAAGGAAGGCGTGCTTAAGTAATTGAAGGTTGCAACGGATTTAAGGAAAGGGCTGCGGGCAGGGGTTTTCATTACCTATTGTAATGGAGAAGGGAAATTTAATAAATTGCTTGGTAAAGTTAATTTTGAAACTGATATTGCTAGTGCTTCTTGCGGATTTTGAATTGGGGAATACAGATATTGAAACTAAACGACCGTTTTAGAGGACATCTTCAGTTAATAGATGTTTTTACACAGAGTATTATATCAAAAAGAAGCGTGATTTAAGAACTCGAACCGACTAAAACCGCACACCGTTTCGGGTCTCAAATACCGGGGTATTTCGGCAAGATTGTGTATCCACCAAGATCTTTGGGGAGGAAGAGACGGACGAGGCTCTGAGCAAGCTTTGTTCTCGAGGTTGGGAGTGAAACATAAACGGCAGTAGCTTTCGTGAAACTAATATGCGCCAAATAATGGAAAGACGAAGTAAAGAAACGGACCCTGAGTTCTAAGGAGCCAAATTTGGAAGCAATGGGATCGGTGCCGTCTTGATTAATCGACAAGCCTTTCTCTTCCCCTGGGTAACGTACCGTAATCACCTTCTACAAGACCAGGAATAGGGCTATACTCTATCCAACAGTGAACAACACAATCCATAGAAAAGTACCCAGTTGACAGCAACAAACTCACCCATTATTACGTAGGATCAATCAAACGCAATACTAATACGCAATAACCAAAACCTATTTCACTCGCGCTTACAATAAACAACATACAATTAAATAATACACAATGGATACAAGTACAAGAGTATCTTAAACAAAAACTACTAAAACAAACTTCACAAGAAGAGTCCTTCCACAATAAGAAATAAGATTACTTACTATCGCTTATCTAACCAGCTTTCATCCCATCTTCCGCAATTTTTGGAACTGCCAGTATCTCTCATCTCCGCCTGAAAGTTATTGCGGAAAGATTTTTGAAGGAATCGTGACAATGGGTAAAGGAAACCGGGTCAAGGACATTGTGGTTGAAGTTGTAGGTCAGTATCTAGAACTAAAAGTTTTATACTCGGGCCTGTTTAGTGGTTTCACCTGCGTAAATCTAAATCCCGTGAGAATATCTGGATTAAAAGTAGCATCTGTAACTTAGGAATAATGTAGCTAACTACGATGAAAGAATTTTTGAAATTTAATTTTTGAGTTTATCGATTACAAGCAAACAAATCTTTCCACTTTATAATAATAGTTATGAAAATATACGTCATATAATCAAGCATTTGTCCCTGGAGGGTTAACACCCACATTTCAACAAACATTGTATTCGGTCCCACGTAATAAGAGGTGAGGCTATGTACGAGTATAAAAATATAAATATAATACGATGTAAAAAATATAAGCGTGTGTATGCCACTGGACTTCTCTTAAACGGTAAACCATGATAGTCTTTGATTACCATAATGGTAAAGAAGTGCTAAGATCAGACACAGATGGTGGGCCGATGTATCTGCCAACCCCAGAAGGAAGAAAGCGTGAGCATTATGTGCCATAACCCAAAATGCTTCACAGTCTAGTAATTCACTGTAATCACAATATAGAACCGCTATCAAGAATTTTACAGTATACTACAGTCGTACTATGTGTAGCCTCCAAGGTCGGTCTGGCATGCACTGCAGATATCGTGTCTTTGCCGTGTCGGGACGTGACCTTCAAACCACACGACATCGGTACTGGGCACCTGAATAATATAAATCGCTCATGTTTGCTTAAATTTTTGGCAATTTCTTTACAATTCCTTGCAAAAGTACATAGAGAAATTACGTGGACGCGTCCTTAAGTGGTAGCTTATGCACGAATGGGCGGTACCACCCTCACACTGAATATCGATTTTAAGTAGCAATATGCTGGGTACAGTATTTGCAGCTTTCTTTTACTTTGTTTTTATTTTATCTAGCTGTTGCCCGTGGCTCTACCCATGTGAAATACTGATCCCGTTCCGGATTAAATAAATGGGATAAAAAGTAGTAGGTATAAGTATGCGTTATTCCTAACTATAATATACTTCTGTGCATGTGTCACACATCTATCCTTCCGAACGTTCATTTTTATCGAGCTGAGCGATTAGGAATCAAACTAAACGGGCATCAAACACGCGACCTCAGATGTAGCACTCGAACGCCCTACCACCACGCTTCACAAGCCACATAATTAACCTCATAAGTACGCCTTATTACTCTCACACAATATTATCATAAACTCTAATTATGTTAATGACCCAATAATTTCGTCTACGACCACAACTATCACCCTAATTTGCCAATTTGCCCATACACTTCCGTAAACATCACCTATTACTTAATGACCCGGTTACCCTTAAGAGGTGACAATTAAAATATTATTTGAATAAATTTGTATACAATGGAATAGTAATACATCATTGACATTCAATTACAGCAATTGTCAATGTATGTAACAAAAACAGTAATCTAAGATTGATCTATCGCACGAAGTTGGCAACAATAATTTTGGCGATGGCGTAAGTCATGCACGCGAGCGATTTCTGGTAAATGAGAGTCGATTTGATTAAGAGTGCTCAAAGCTTGAGATAAACTTCTGATAAGGAAATTATTCACTGTGTTGACAAAACTATACAAATATTATTTGATACTGACGGAAGTTTCCGCGAATGTTGAAATGGCTGCTGAAAAGCAATCAAAGTGATCAGTAATAAATAATGAATAAATAAAACAATAATCCGTTAAAAATAGTTTTGCTTCAATATACAAAAGTTGAGAGATTTTTTTTTTAATATGTGTGTGTGTGAGAGTGAAGCGATAACCACGCGATAGCTACGTCGGAGATCGCGGATTTGATATCTATTTTATGCAATAGTATGTATCAATATACAAGAGAAAACGTATCTAATTCTGTATGTTTACTTTGGGTCTACATAGCGTTATACAGAATGTCCCCAAATATTTATTGTTATACCTATAGCTCGCTTATGGCTTGACCCGTTCCGATGACGAAAGCCGGAGATACAATGCTATATATCACATACGGGTATCTGCTAGTATAATGTATGTTTATATTTTCGCAGATGTTTATCACTCCTGACGTATGTCTTAGCGAAAGTGAGCTTTAAATTAGCGAGCCAACCCCACGGTGCGCATTTCAATGATTTGTGAGTTCATGCATTCGGTTCGCGTGCGCATGCGATTACTAGCATGACCTAATGTATCATATGTTTAGATCTGAATCTGAATATCATTAACTATCAAAATGTGTAATTAATGTGAGTTATGTATTCAGATTTGAAGTGCGATAGTTAAGGCCAATTTTGAGTCCGTTGCCAAAGTTCATAGGCTCACCTTTAGAAAGCGAAACGGTGAAGAATGCAATACAAAGTACAATAGGCAATTGCCTTTGGTGCTGATGAATCCTCAAAATATAAACAATTTAGTTTGTCTACAAAAATCACATTTAATACTACTCATAGATAACTCGATCCAGTTTCACTTGGAAAAAATCGTAGAAACCAATTGTGGCACTACAAAATTGTACAAAATAAATCTTCGTACAAGTGCAATCAATAAACTAACAAATTTTTATCGTTATCAGATTAACGATACAACAGGTCATAAAAATACAAACAAAAAACATCAATATTTATCTACTACAACATTGGCAACAACTATAAAACTATATTTCATTACTTTATTTTGTAATACAGACAGGCAATTCGGGCCAATAGCTTTGACACAAATAGAAATCGAAAATAATATCTGAGGGCTTCAAGAAAACAAGTGAATCAGTAAAATAATTTTCCACAAATAGGACACGAAGGAAAATCTTCTCTTATCTTATAGAAACAAAACAAGACATGTCATCCTATAATTTTGTACCCCAAACATGCCCCTAACTTTGGCCTGTTTAGATAAACCTTCGACCAAAATATATTGACCGTTGCTAGGTTCAATAAAAGGAAATCTTAAAAGAAATATCCTCAATTACTTTACTATGTAGATAAGAACAGATTTTGTATTTTATATACGGTGTCTATCGATAATGTAAGATCATTTAATATTCCAGTTTATTGAGTCTTCTTATCAGTGGAGTGAAGCGGAATGTATGGGGGCCCTTCGGAGCCCAAGGCAAGTTCACCTGCAAGCTGTCACATCAACCTGCTAAAAACGGAGGTGGCACCATGTTTAAATTGCACGCACTATTTGAGGTGAGGAGAGATTGACTCACGTCCAAAACCTGCACGGCCTGGTTAAGCCTCGTATCCATTAGGTAACATTTGACGAGAAACACGTGTCGCTCAACGTTGCGCAACACACACAATGTTGGCAGCTGACGCCCAACATTGCACACAGCTTGTTGTTAGTTCAACGATAGATGATGCGTGGACAGGCAACATAGTTTTGCGTTGTTGCGCGTCTTTGTGGGGGCCACTCACCAAACCAACATTTGCTGCGCACACAGTAAATTGCCAAGAAAAATGCTTCTTGCCTTCTTGTCTTGCATGTCAAGGAACTTGTGCTGTGTAAAAAACGTAGGGCGCTCTTTGCAGCTTTTGCAGCAAAGGAGGATGGGCGTTTCGTCCCATATGGTGTAACACTTTTCTACATATATCAAATGAAAGGTCTCAATGAGGGTATTATTTTTTTGTATGGACATAAATCTGTATTTCGTGCAGGGTAAAAGTTATGGAGGTTTCAGTTACAAAGAAAGTATTTAATTTATTTTAAATAATTAGTGTTTTTATGACAAAATACTTATTTATTTATGCTATTTTTACCCAACTACGTTAAAGCCAAAGGAGGATTATGATTTTGACAGGCTATGTATGAATGTATGAACTATGTATGTATATTCACTAATTGAGGTGGGGATCGTATTTGGCCAGCACTTTCAATTTTCAACTATTCAACTATTCAAATCGATTTAGAAAGAGAAAATTAAAATATTGGGTTCTGCTTTTAATTTTTTTTTGTTTCATGCTTTTTATTGGTAACCGCTGAACCGATTTCCATAAAACCTGCTGTATCGTGATGTATAAATTATGACCTTTCATTTGATACCCAACACGGGTATATTTGAAAATAGATTAGATTTTGGATTGCCACTTTTTTCATTCCGCATATATTTCAAATGGCTGAACCGATTTTTATGAAACATAGCTAAGAATACTCTCGACTAAACCATCTTTCAAACAAAAGATACAGAATCGAAATCGTTTCAGCCGTTTGGGAGCTACGATGTCACAAACAGACTGACACACACACACACATACACACGTCAAACTTATAACCCCTCTTTTTTGTAAAAATATGTGATCGGTACAAGTGTACAACCATGAACCATGTCAACCAGTAGGTGAATTAACCCTAGTTGAGTCAACCGTAGTTGTAATGACCGTCGGCGAAATGATACAAAACCGTAGAACTGTACTGCAAAGCCTATTTGCACAAAAAATATTTTTTACTTACACCCTTATAACTTTGGACCTGCACGAATTTCTGATAAAAAACTTTGAGTTTTAGATAAAAATAGACTAAATGAACATGTTTACACTAGTCGCAACTTGTTACAAGGGTTGGGACGCCTCTCATACAAAACTGCCCCTTCTCCTTTTACTCTATTGTGTGTGAGGGCCTTATGCAACGTCGTACAACAAATTGCATTAGCTAGTAGTATCTACTAAGTACCTCAATTGTTGCATGCTTATTTTGTGTGTGTCTCACTGAGAATGGCGTGTCTATCTCACTATCTATTTAATATTGAATTGCTTGAGGTACAGTTTTTTTTATCATAGGTACAGTTTAGTACAGTTTAGGTACAGTTATTTCGTGCAAATTTTGTGACAATTCAGATTTCGCTCACGCCATCCATCCATCACACACCTTATTTTGGTTTTATATTGGAAAACCCGTTTGGTTCTGATCAGTTTTATCTATATTGCCCCTTTGACAAGGAGGTTCCCGGAGGTTTTCCGTATTAAAAGGGGATGTAGGATTACATAATAAAATAAGCCTATTTAATCGTTTGAACAGGACCAGATAAATTGTCTAAACAACTTTATTGTATTTACGTCCACTAACATCGAATTAGCTACAGTTCTAATAGGTCATAAACGAACTAGGTCAGGTTAATCGATTGTGGCTCTATAAATAACTAATTTGTTGATCTAATTTGCACTAAATCGCTTAATTATGTATATTTAAACAGGCTACAATGTGTGTGTCAATAGCAGAACACATTAATTATTTGGTGATTGGCTGTAACTCAATTAATGACGATACCTACCTATTATTGTTCTATTATGCCAGCTGTTGCCGACGATTACGTCCGCTTAAAGTTCGGAATAGGTCAAGACATTTTTTTCTTCTGTTCTCGACCCCGACTCGTATTAATTAAGCTTATTATTATCGATTTACAAAGAGAAATTCTATCTTATCATTATATTCTGGATTATGTTTACTTCTATAGGTAAACTAATAGGTATAATAATGACAATATGGATAGCTGTAATTAATCATAACATATTATATTCTGTACTTGTATAAGCTTCTGTAAACGACTATTTTTAATCCAAATAAAACAAAATAAACAAGAGGAAAATTTGGACTTTTTTTTTTCGATATTCCCATGTTATTCATGATAGTCTATTCTATACTAATATTATAAAGAAGAAGGCCCTTTTCGCACTGCTTGGACTTTTGTTCTGACATTTTTGCAACGTCATAAATTGTATTTTCCTTAGAAACATAAAAACAATCTAAACGATATTTTCTTCAGGATTTTTATAATTTACACGTGAAACTTTAGAACAAGTCTCATTATCTTATCCGGAAGCCAAATAACTTATTCGGGCAAAGAAAGAAATATAAAAACAAGCAATGAACTTCCTCAATACAAACCTATATACATTTACCTACAACACAATTTCAAACCCAAATCGACCTTCCTTTATCAAAAACTTCGTAAATGAACCTTTCTACTGTGCTCCTTTGGGATTCAGCGTGATGATTTCACTTATACAACTGTACCCTGGCTGTAGGGCTACCATACATTATATCGGAACGTTCACAGAGAAACTTGGATTGTCCTAAATTACTATAGAGATTTAGAACGGAATCTTGAGGTCATCTTGATGTCACTAGTGATTTGTTTGCGCCGAGAGAGGTAGACTAACGAAAATATTAATATTTGAATGTTTACATATTGTGTAAAATGGGGTGAACACTGAACAGAGATCTGAGAGTGAATAGAAATAAAATGGTCAGCTAAATTCTGTAGTTATTTTCTATCAAGTGAAACTATGGATAAGTACAATGTAATGAACAGAATTTTGAAATATCTCTCTTGAAATTATTTAAAAAATATAATTACAAATTTTATCTTTAGGTATTCACTTTTACTTTATTTTTTCAGGTGAGTATTATATTTCAACCGTATTTATTATTCTTTGGTATGTTCTACAGTTTAAACTGGTTAATCTTTTTGCTCACGATCCTGAAGTTTTATGTTCATAACGAGATAATCAAAAATAATTGGTCATACGAACAGACATTTAAAGCTTTATTATAATATTATATTTGGCTACATAGAAATACTATGGTTCATATAGAAGGAAATGAAAAGAGTTCTTCCTAACAATAGTTTTCCCAGGAGATTCGATGGAGTTCGAGTGAAAGAACATAATAATATTTTTTCAGGGTTGTCAAACTTGATTTCATATTACCAATAAAGTTTATAAAAAGTAGGTAGTAAACGTGATTTTAAGTGGTGCCTTATAGGTGAACGCAGACCTAGCCGCACCGCACTTACCGCAGTCATCGCTTTTGTATTCGACCGCGTCGGCGTCGGGTACGACGGCGACTCCGGCGCGGCTAGGTGTGCGTGTTTGCATAGAACTTCATATAAAGAATTCGGAATGCGGGAACTGCAGTGAGTGCGGTGCGGCTAGGTCTGCGTTCACCTTAAGAATGCCCACGAAACTAGTATCACAGAGGTAGTTCCGGTAGCATCCAAAAGTTGTGCTTTGGTGCCCTGGGTACACTTTCCTAACCTATCTCTTGATTAGACTTATTGTGACTTTTATAGAAGCGACATCCTTCTGACCCCCCAAACTCGTCTGTCAGTCAGCAGGTGTACAGACTAGCAGTGAGGATGTAGGAATGATTGTTGATTGTTGTTGGAAGGCTTCATACATTCTATTTCATATTTTATTACAACTATTGCCATTTATTGACCGTGTTGGTTGATCTCTTTCTGTAGGTGTCGTAGAAGAGATAGGGCTATGCTCCATACAGCCGTAAACACACAGCCCATGAATAACTGCCCGCTTGACGGCAATAGGCTCGCTATATTACGTGGGGCCAAAAATTATAATTGGTTAAATGTGGGTGAGAGTACACCTCTGGCTATTCCTTAGAGGATTTACAGGCGTGAGTATAATGTTGCCAACCCTATCGAAGCAAGGAGCTTAAACTTTATCGCTGTAATCTTCGTCCAAGTAATATGGGAGGAGTGTATAAAATTCTTGAGGTCCTCGAGTCCCTCGCCGGTAGAATTTAGAATACTCGCGGGTAAACCGCGATCTGTCGGTTTTGGGTTTTGTTGTGGGTTATATACGCGTTTGCGTTTCTTCAGGTGTATGTGAATTAAAGGAGAATGAATATTATGTGTCGAGTTTGATACTAGTGGAAATAAATACTCTCAGTTCTTTGAAATATAACCACTTTTTAACGGATTCTATCGCGATGAGTGATATTCGCGTAAAATGTTAATAAATAGACCTATCAAAATATATTATTTTTGCAGACCGGCGGCGTATGAATAACCGGAAAAGAACGAGAGTACGTAAGAAAGAAGAAAATGGGTAAACTGTATAAAATACAATGATAATATAACCCGCGCCACGTATCTTGGACCTAAATCGTAAGACATACGAGGCTCTGGCGCCCGTAGATTGCTTTGTAATAGTCTATGCTTGGTGAATTTGAGTTCGTCTACCGCAGTAGCATCCTGTGCTATCCTCAAAAGACAACCAAGAAATGTGTACTGCGCGTATAGGGCCCATTTTGAGCACATTTTAGGTCCAAGATACGTGGCGCGGTTTATACCATACATCATCCCATGACACAGGGCAAAAGAGCTTTTTTGGAAAGCAATAACTTAACCCTAAAATAGAATAGAATAGAATAGAAATAAACTTTATTGTACACCAAACAAAAAAGAAAAGTATACATAAAATCTCATGTCTTTCCATTATCATACCATTTCTAATGGAATATGAATGAATATGGTAATCCATACCATACCATTTTACCTTTATACATTAAATATTTCTCCGTACAAAAGCAGAAAGAAAATCTTCAACTTGATATACACTAGGTTATTTTTAGCCCCAAAAATGGAAACACATACATAAATTATACAAAAACACATATTTATTCACAATTCATCAAATGATAGGTACAACCCTAATCTACTCACGTACATACTAACAAACATTAACTATGTACCCGACCACAGCTAGCCACCAAATCAACCACCAATTTCCGTATAAAGTTTTTCCGAATCAATGAGTGGTGATTAGAATAAACATAGTGGCCGTAGGGTTATATTCGACCGAATCGCTTTCGGAAACTCCATTTATTATAACTGTTAACCCTCCGAACGCGGTCGGAAATTGTCTGTTATTATAAATCGATCAGTTTATTTGTTACTTTGGGTACAAAAATGTCCTTTGGTGTGTTGATTTAATAGTGTCTTTGTTAACTTAGAAGCGGTAATGGTATTAATGTAGTTCTATTTTGTCATTTATATTAACTAGCTTCCTGGAATATATCGTTGTTTGTGTGCTTATTGATTTATCGAGGACGAAAGTATAAATCATCAAATTTTAATTTACTTTTTTCTTTTTTACCAATCAGGAATCAATGAATCAACCATCAGGAGTACAGGTTACGTTGGCCTCGAAGATCTTGGAGTGGCTCCACCTGCCTTATAAACTCGACTACCATCTCTCGCATATCAGATTAAAATATTAGTGAATATCTTAAACTTTTTTTCCTCCCGAGGAAGTCGATATACCTAGTATGTAATCTAAGATTATATTAATTGTTATAAGAACCTCTAATTTAGCTGTTATAACAACATAAATACATCAAAATAGAACAACAACTTTCTTTCTAATAATATAACCCGCGCCACATATCTTGGACCTAAATCGTAAGACATACGAGGCTCTGGCGCCCGCGGATTGCTTTGTAATAGTCTATGCTTGGTGAATTTGAATTCGTCTACCGCAGTAGCATCCCGTGCTATCCTCAAAAGACACCCAAGAAATGTGTACTGCGCATAGAAGGCACATTTTGAGCACATTTTATGTCCAAGATACGTGGCGCGGGTTATATAAAAAGAAAATGACAGCTGCTTTACCGACGTCAAAAGGCGGTACCATTTTACCCCTTTAAAAGAATTAACGTTACTCGTATAATACACTAACGCTAACCCATCATGCCATAACACAAGTGACATTTCAGCGGCACCATTACTAAAACCTTTTGTATGCGTAATTAATTTCTGTAGTGTCCTGACCACTAATAAACTTATTGCCAATCAGAAATCCACTTTATATCTTTATAAGAATGGTTGAGTTTCGTTTAAGTTAGTTCTCTCTAGGCCTGTTATATACGAAGCTCAAGTTACACATGAATTATGACCTTTACGGAGTCTTTCGGGTTCTCGTTTTGACAAATTTATACGTGACAGTTTGTATGTAGCCTTTGAATAAATGAGCTTTGGTTACAATAAAATTGGAATTCGAGCTAGGAAACTAGCTTCCCTAGATTTGAGTCTAATAAATAGGGGAATCGGTGAAACTGAGCTGTTGTTTTGATGTTCGTAATAAATAGCGGATAATCTTAGTGATTTATAAGGGAACTTGCAGAGGAATCTGGGCCCGTAGACAAAGTGACATTCTACAACCGAATTTACGCTATCTACGATAATAAGGACTTCGCTATATGGCCAGTGGCTTTGAGATTAGTATTCGATGCCTCTTGATACTTGCACTTTCGAGCTACGACTATCTCCCTCTCTCAGATCAACCACAGTTGACCATATTGTTACATACCATCAAGAACCAAGCGGTTTCTTTTGCCGCACTATTATGACTTGGAATTCCTTACTAGCTCGCGATTGTAACATAGTACGTGACTGGTGACTCACCAGTCACGTACTATGTTACAATGGTGACACTACGCTTGACGGCCTCATCAGATGCTTTTTCACACGCTTAAAGGACTCGGGACTGTAGAAAGAAGGAAATGTGCGAGCTAGTAAGGAATTCCAAGTCATAATAGTGCGGCAAAAGAAACCAGTGGTGACCCTCTTTCCTGGGGACTTTGCCTTCAGCTTGCCATCAGACGAGGTGAAGTCAAATTGACGTGTCCTATATAAAAAAATATATAGCATTGTTTTTCATTCAATAATAGCAGTTCTGGATATAAGTTTCTTTCAACGTATGCCAGGATACACAACCTCCCTCCATATTATAATTTTAAAATACCTTTCGCAGGCTGCCAGTCCATTTATATTCTTCTCAACATATTAATAATTCCTCTACTCCAATATGTCCAACTATCTGTTCAACCGGTTGAACAAATTGGACAACTTTTCTCCAGGTTTTTCAACTTCAAAATATAGTTGAACTAGCTGGACTGAAAATTACAATAAGTTCAGTTGTGTTCAAATGGACATAAAATGAAATTGATGAAATAACAAGCTTTACAAAACACAACGTTTCTATATGTTGAAACGAACGTGCATTTGACGAATTACTTCCCGTTAGATTGACATCTCTAACGAGGGGCGTGGAGGGTGGAGGGTGGAGGGTAAACGTTTCATCATCAAAGGCGAAAGCCACTAGCCTAATTGTTTCGTTGCTGGTAAAGAAATATTTAATAGAATAGACGGTTGCGGTGTAACCTTCGAATTTGTATCCTACACGTTCATAGGTTACATCGCTACAAATCGGAAAATATCGGATAATCGGAATCGGAAGATCGGAAAGTTATAACTTTTTAATATCTATTTGGTTTAAAAGTTGGTTCATGTTTTTTATAATGCTTATAAAAGTAAAATACCACTTAATCACAAAATCTCAGAAACTATAACACTTACAAACTTGAAATTTGGCAGGTAGACATACGCTAAGAACAGATTGTACGAAACTCCACCCCTAAGGTGGTAAAACGAACTCCACGCGTACGAAGTCGTGGTGATTGCTAGTTATTTAAAAGTAGGTACCTGTATTCATTTCACCCTGAAATAATATCATCCATAGGTATACAAATATTATAAATGTTAACATTGATACCTATCAATCAAACTATTGCAGTCCACTGCTGGACATAGGCCTCTCCCAAAATGCGCCATGTTTGCCGATCCTCCGCCTTTTGCATCCAGTTCGTATCAGCCACCCTTCGTAGGTCGTCAGTCCACCTGGCTTGTGGGTGTGACTCTCGGACCCGTCTGCTCCAACGGCCATCACTGTCATCATTGATACCTAATCGGGTTGTTGTTTTTTGCTCATGCTTCAACTGAGCCAGGTAAAAGAAGTACACCGGTATTTCTTTTAATGACGCCATTGCCCGCGTGAGCATATGGCCGTGGGCTTTGGGGATGAAATACAATATTCTTTAACTACCCACACAAATTAGACAATGAAGAAATATGATATTGCATGATTTATAAGAGCGTTGGATGCTGTTTATGTTTTAGTTAATTAGTTTTGTTTTGTATGGTATTTAGAAGAAGATGAAAAAAGTTTTATTTGAGTTATCTGCACAATGTGAAATAATACAGCAATACAATAATATTACTAATAATACAGCAATATAATATCATTCAATCATCGCGCAGACCCAAATAAGGCCCCATCTCAGCATGAATGCTGCCTACATCAATAGTATACGCAGCGCTGGTTTTCTGATGGAGCCGCTAGTTAGCACTATCGCCCCGCTTGCACATGATCATCACTACGAGTCACAGATCACAGATGCTCGTACACTGCATCTCTGATCTGTGCTCTGTATGGTTCCCGGCGCATAGCTTGCCGCAAATGTCTTACATACATACATTACATACAATCACGCATTTATCTCCAGAATCATTGTATCCCCACGGAATAGGGGGTGAGCCTATTGCCACATTCTGGGCACTATAGTTGTCACGATCCGAGGCTGAGTCTGGGCTTTATATAGTATTTGTCTGATGTTAATCAGACCTATCCCTTAGTCGCTTTGTACGGCACCTCATGGGAGGAGATGGGATTGCCCAAATTCTACTCTGCTGGGAACCACGCGATGCTGTCGAATGTCTTGAGTAAAAAAGAAACCATAGCATACTGTTCACCTATCTTACACATTTACTTATCAAGTACATCAAGGGGTTTGCAGCAGTGACAAATAACTTTTTCAAAACTATCCAGTAAGTTTACTATTGAGTCTGGTAACGCAAACCCTTTCGTTTTTGTGTGGAAATCTCTACGGTTACACGACACGCCCTTTCCCTGCCAGCCACTGGGACTGCATGTCAGACTCGAACCGACTAAAACTGCACACTATCTCGGATTTTAAATACCGGAGTCATCTCCATTGCCCGGAGTGCACCGTACACACCGGAATCTCAACTCGAAGAATAACTTGTAGACAGCTCCCCACCACCTCAAAGTTTCATAATATGAAAAGGCACAGTTCACAGTTGCCCAACGTTTCCCCAGTCTGTCCGCCTACTCGTTAGCCCATCAATTCGGGGACTTAATCCATCAAATGTTCCGGCGCGTGGCATTTGTCAACAATTCCTCTGGACTATTTGTACTAGGCCTGTTCGATGAAAGGGGAGAGGGTTTATAACGGAATAATGTACATTGCTGGTTCGTATTTGTCACACAAATATAGAAAAACAATCGCTAATTTCAGCACCGGGCTACATATTTTATTTATTTTCTTTATTTTATGTGGGACCTCATCATGATCTCCAGGGCCCAAGTATTGACATACGAGGCTCTAGCGCAGGATTTCATGGTCAAATGGCACCTGGAGGTTCAAGGTCAAATGGCAGTCGCTCGGTCAAAAACCATTAAACCATAAGTCATACCTTTTTTTTTTGTTTATCGTGCGAAAAATCCCCACGGATACCTCCCCCGCCGGGGTCGGAGGAGGAGGTTATGTCGGACTCGAACCGACTAAAACGCACGCCTTCTGTTTGCCGTCAGTTGCCGGAGGTGAGATTGTCATAGCCATATCCCTCGCACCCCGGCCGACCCAGGGCCATATCTCTCGATCTGGCCCTCTTGGGGTATGGGGACCACGGAGTCCCCAACTCGCCCCCGGGTATGGGGGGGCACGCAATGCGTGCCACCACCGTGGCCTGCTTCTGCTAGGGTGACAGGCGACCCCACCCGTCACCCCCACCATAAGTCATACCAAGATGACATAGCAAAAGGAGACTTAACCCCTGGACTCCAAAATACAAACAAGAAATAACGCTAGGATGGTGATGATGTTTTGCTACTCTTGCATACACGACTGAACGCCGAATTTCGATGAAATTTGGTACATATAGCATATAAAATCCATCCATATATCCAAACTTTTAACAAACAAAAGCTATTGCCCACGACTGTGCCTGCGTAAAAAGTAATCCATTTCTCACAACCCACCAGAACCTATTTCCAAGATAAAAGTAAGTTCTAGTTAAACTTACTATATTGTGGTAACAAAGAAAATAAACAAACACATTAGCTTAAATTATTGGTATGAATGCTCAACTGAAGAAGCAATGTATTTGATCCAAATCGAAATTGTACGTAGTGCAATTAGGTGCAGGCTGTATGCATTTCCGAAACGGTATATCAGCACTATCTGGGCGTTTGATGCATGACCGCTCTGTCGCGGTTGTGTTCAGAGTGAAACTTGAGACCCCAGTCAATGGCCAATAGTCCGAGCTTACGTGAACAAACGGTGACAGCTACCCGGTACCAATAACAACAAACGACTGTACAAAACACGAACTCAACAAATCGTTTCGTTATCCATTGACGTATATCACAAACATCGACCCGTTTCTGGAACAAAAGCTGTAATGTATATGGTTTGAATTGTTGTTATTGAGTTCTAAAGGCTTTCGTGGTATTGGGAAGCACATTTTGAGGATAGTATTCTCTTGATTTATGCGTTGCGGTAGACTGGTGTGACGTCCGTGTGCTGAGCGCCTTTTGGACATAAATAAACCGACACTTCTTCAGTAGATTTGTGTATAGATTGGGCAAATGTAGGTGAACCAAGTTCTTTAAATTTTATAATTTAACTAAGTACTAGGAATCAAAACGTATGTAGACGATGATTTCGATCCGACACTTCTCTTTCAAGCGTTCACAAGTCATAGTAACTGCTTTTCATTACTTAAAATGTTCTGTACCTTGTTTCCCTTACCTTACATTTCGCCAGATATACTTATTGCTTCAAATAAGATGTGAGTATATTATCATTTACCAGGTCCGTTCATAGAGCCCGTGCTTCGCGGAAATCGAATACAAGACGTACACCACAACAGCTGAACTCCGCCAGGGCAATTCCATACAGCCGCATTATCACAATCTTCACGACACATCACAAATCGCCATTAGAAAATCGCTTTCTCCATTTGTGATTCGACACACATAAACATGTATAGATGAAATCAACTATAATTCTCGATACAGAATCTTGATTATTGAACCATTGGGAGGTCGTGACCGCTGCCCGTATGCTCTAATCTGATTAACTGAGGGCACTTCCCTCCCTGGACTCTATTGGAGTATATTGTTATGACGAGTTTTCGTTAGTCGACCATTCACGATATAGTAGGTCTAATAGCCGGAGTTCACAGTTGTGGTGTACTTCCGATGTGTGTATGGGTTTATTAATAAGTAACAATACCTAGTCTATTATATGAAAATGAATCGTCGTGGAGGGTGATATGCGTGCTAATGGTCTCACACCCGTATTCACAAACAATACTGTGAGGTCTCTCATAGTGTGCTCGAGCGCATAGGGCTGGTAAAATTAATTCACAAACATTACGGAGTAGTATCTAACGCAGTGCGTTCCCTCAACGAAGTATTACATAAGTGTTATCAATGAATAAAAAGGCTTGCCAAAACGAACGCACTGAGAATTTGTCGTTCTTTGCACAGTTTTGGTTCTACGCATAGCGAAGTGTTGTTTGTGAATACGGGTGTTACTACCATGGACGCCCAAGATCGTGCGAAGTGGAGAAGGAAGAGCCGGAAGGCGGACCCTGAGCTTCGAGGTCATCTTGGCCACGGATGCAATCAGGAGAATACGTCTATATGCAGATGATGATATATGAAAATGAATCCCTAAATGTGTTGCTAGCGCAAATCTCGAGAACGGCCGAACAGATTTCGCTAATTCTTTTTTTAGAATATTCACTGAAGTACGAGGATGGTTCTTACGGCGAGAAAAATTAAAAAAAAGGCGGTACGAAGTTCGCGGGGTCGGCTAGTAATAAATAATAATAAATATTGTAGGGCGTATGACGCAACGTTATCTAGACCCAAACTAATCACAGCTTGTCATATAGATTTTAAAACGTAGGACATAATTATGTACTTGGATTTTTTTTTGGAAATGAAACTTCCCAAACGATTTAAAAAACCAATACAAATATACAATACATATTTGCAACGAGCGGGAATCGAGCATGCGAGCAGGTGATCTTGTGTGATCATTGATCATTCATAGATAAAAAATTACTTTTTGGGTAAAATTATTTATATTTCTCAACAAAAAAATGATGTTTCACAATTGGGTTCTATTAAAATAATTGTAAATTTTTTATTATAATGTTATTCATAATTTCATTCAGACTTTTAAGTTTTTAACCTGAGTATTGAGCATCTACTGACTTTTTTTATATAGGACACGTCAATTTAACTTCACCTCACCTGATGGTAAGCTAAAGGAAAAGTCTCGGCAAAAAGGGTCACCATTATAGACACGTAACATATTACAATGGTGGCACTCAGCTTGATGGCCTCATCAGATGCTTACACCCCTGAAACACCCCTCAAAGGACTGTACAAGTGTACATACACATTATCAAACGTAAAAGTATTATTTTACTACAAATAACCAGATCATCACTATCACTACTGTATATTATAAAACAAAGTCGCTGTCGCTGTCTGTCCGTCCCTATGTATGCTTAAATCTTCAAAACTACGCAACGGATTTCGAAGCAGTTTTTTTATAGATAGTGTAGTGATTCAAGAGGAAGGTTTATATGTATAATACATGCATGCTTAATATTGTAGAGGAACAGCATGAAGCGGGAACGGGATCAGAAAATATGGCGGTACGAAGTTCACCAGGTCAGCTAGTACAGTATAAATTAAAACAGATTCACGAATACGATTCGCAAGATCATCTTCTATTAACCATAATGTGATCAGGTTAAAAGAATTTCTTCCGTCTTCCACCCACCTCCAGTTGATATCAGAACACGGTCTGTCACTTCACATCCTTATAAGCGGTGGTCTGTAGGTGGTCTCATAATCAACGCATCCTGTTTAGGCAATTGGTTAATTGTGGAGTATTGTACTGGAGTGCTAGCCCTGGGAACTGTGGCCTAGTTTGTTAATATATGATGCGAAAGTGGGGTATTGGGTTCTTGTTTCACTGTGCACATAAATCTATATCCTACTAATATTATAAATGTGAAAGTTTGTGAGAATGGATGTGTGGATGTGTGGATGTTTGTTACTCTTTCACGCATAAACGGCTCGACCGATTTGGTTGAAATTTGGTATGTATATAGGTTATACCCTGGATTAACATAATATAGGCTATCAACACACCACGCGGGCGAAGCCGCAGGCGGAAGCTAGTACCTATATAAAAATCAATTGCTGTTCGTTAGTCTCGCTAAAACTCGATAACGACTGAACGGATTTATCTTACCTTGGTCTTTAAATGTTTGTGGAGGTCTAGGGAAGGTTTAAAACGTGTGAAAATATGAAAAACGGGCGACAAAAAAATGGCGGTACAAAGTTCGCCGGGTCAGCATTAGTCTAATATATAAAAATCAATGCCACTTTTCGTTGTTATTTTATAACTCAAGAACGGCTGAACCGATTTGGCTAATTTCAGTCTTGACATATTCGTGGATGTCCAGGACAGGTTTAAACGGTGAGAAAATAGATGCAGCGGGAACGGGAAAAATATGGCGGTACGAAATTCGCCGGGACAGCTAGTATTGAATATTTATACCGACTTAGATCATAAATAGATTTGTGAAAATGTTTGGATGTTCGTTACTCAATCAGCTGAAATTTCGTATATCGGTTTATTAATTAGAATAATACTCATACATATATGTAATTTTTGGTACATAGGCAGTTTAGCGGTATTCGTTAGGTACCGGTGGAGTAGAATACTGCCATCCCATTTCTTCCTGTGGGTGTCGTAGAAGGCGACTTAGGGATAGGGCTGTTCTCCTTCCGACAGAAAACATACAGCCCATGACTAAGTGCTTGACGGCAATAGGCTCACCCCCTATAACGTGGGACCAAAAATCATAGTTGACGAAATGTCGGTGTCAATACACCTCTGCCTACCTCTAGTATGTACATACGTAATATTAGTAGAATTCCCGGTTCCCGGCGTGGTTCCCGGCAGAGTAGAATTTGGGCCACCCCATCTCCTCCCATATAGTGTGGTTTTAACGTCAGACATGATATATACAGCCCAGAGTCAGCCTATACATGGCTCGAGCCAACAATAGTGCCCAAAAAACGGCAATAGATTCACCCCCTATTACGTGTAGATTGGTGAAATGTGGGTATTAATTCACCTCTGCCTAACCCTCCGGGGATAAAGGCGTGATTAAATTAAAAAATTAAAAATCTTTATTTCTTTAACTTGTACAATTTTAAACATATCCATGACGAGAGTATCCTTTTAAGTATACACTATACTTGTGTTAGGATACCCCCCTCTTCCATAACAGTTGTTATATAAACTTATACATAATACCTTACTGTACCAGGCTATATAATAAGACTAACAAAACATGTATATGTAGGTGTATATATAAAACTACATCATATGCTTGTGTAAATAGGATTATGAAATAGTGTTCATAAGGACCTCCGTTTCATCATAGCTTTTATTTTGTAACCATACCAGTAGCGTCTTTTTGCATTTGTGGTAATTCATATGATATATATCAAGATGTTTATTTATTGTGTTGTATAAGTGTGCCGATTGTCTAGCAAATTGTCTCCTAGCATAACTACTTTTTACCGTGACAACAGGAGCAGCAGAGTATTTGCGCCTTCTATTCACAATGTCACGATTATAACTTAATGAATTATGTAATTTTAGGACAGCGTGTAGGATATATAGTTTTCTAATAGAAAGGAGATTACTAATTGCATAAAGTTCACTTGTAGGGAATCTATATGGCTTACGGTACATAACTTTTAATAACAATCTTTGTGTTCGTTCCAGTTCTAAGGTTTTAATTTTGGTAGCCCCACCCCATATGGCTATACAATAGGTTAATACGGATTGCGCTAGTGAGATGTAGATTTTATTTAAGAGGTTGTTTGAGGCGACGTGTCTCAAGTTCTTAAAGGTCCATACTAGTTTTCTGGTTCTGGACATCATCATTTCCATGTGACTATGCCAGGTTAAACGCTGATCCACCATGACGCCTAAGTATTTGGTTTGAATAACTTTATTAATTGCATTGCATAGACAATTACCACTATCCTTACACGTGTGTATTTTTAATACCAGGTCGTTTTTAGGTTGAGTTGAGTTGTATTTAGTGAATGTTATGTAATTTGTTTTTGCGATATTTAAGGTGAGAAGATTAGCATTCAACCAGTCAGCAATTTGGGAAAATCCTTTTTCGGTAGTTTGCTTCACAGCAGCCCAGGTATCACCAGTGAAAACTATTGCTGTGTCGTCAGCGTAAGAAAAAATTTGTCCTCCAATGTCCTTTCTATCGCAGAGACTGTTGATATATATTAAGAACAGAGTAGGACCAAGAACACTGCCCTGCGGCACGCCATAGGTGACAGAGACCTCCTCACTTGTATATTTGCCAATTTTTACGCACTGCTTACGATCCTTAAGGTAGTCTGTGAGCAATTCTAGGGGTAAACCTCTCACACCGACGTCCGTAAGTCGTTTCACAAGGATGGTGGTAGAAACAGTATCGAAAGCCTTTTTTATGTCTAAAAACACTGCCAGACATTTTTTGTTGGCATCAACTTGTTTGATAATTTGAGAGGTGAGTGCTATTACCGCGTCTTCAGTTGAAATTTTGCGTCTAAAGCCGAACTGTGAATTTGAGAGTATACCAAAGTTATCAAGATATTTCAGTAGACGATTATTTATTAATTTTTCTAGAACCTTAGATATTGCTGGTAAAACAGATATAGGCCTATAATTACAGGGATTGTCTCTATCACCACCCTTGTAAACAGGTGTGACGACAGCTTGCTTAAAAGGTATAGGGAACTTACCCTTTTTAAAACACAAGTTAGCCAAGTGCGTTATTACTGGCACAATTATTCCACTAGCGTATTTTAGAAACTTTGTGGGGATATGATCCCAGCCAGGTGCACTATCTGTTTTAAGCTGAGTTAATATGGAGAACACTTCATCATTATCTGCATCAAGAAGCGCAAAAGAAGACAATTGACTTTTTTCATTTGCAATAGTTTTTGTTTGTTGTGTATTAGTATTTAAGATAATTTCTTCGGCTAGAGTTTTGCCAACGTTAGCAAAGTATTGATTAACGGAATTAATGGACTTTTCAGGAGAATTTTCTATGTTTAGTAGTTCCGTATTTTGGATTTTATTAGTGTTTTTATGTGTTAAGCTATTTATCGTGCGCCATAGTTTCTTAGGGTTTTTATATGTGTTGTTTAATTGTTCGCTGTCATATTTACGTTTTAGGTTTTTAATTAAGTTATTACAATGATTTCGGTATCTTCTGTATGTGATTTTTAATATTACATTTTGAGGATCAGTACGCACCTTCATTTGCATATGGTTCCTGTTTCTGATACACCGTAGTATACCTGGAGTAATCCAGGGCTTAATTATGCGTTGTTTACTCGAAACTAGTGATGTTACGGTATTTCGTAGTATACAGTCAGTTAAGTGTTTTAGTAAAACTTCAGATAGAACGCAAGGATCATTATACGATAGCAATTTTAATAGTAATTCTTTGTCAATGCATTCCAAGGCTCGATCAAAGTGAATAATTGTTTTCGTTTTAGAAGATTGCATATTATTTTTCACTTTCGATATCTTAAGGAAAGTCGTAAAGTGGTCTGTGATAGTGGTAGATATAACTGCTATAACCGCATCCGTTCTGTTACCATTTAATTTTAATATGAAATGGTCTAAGCAATTTAGTTCACGAGTAGGTAATGTATGACCGGGCAACAAGCCGTGCAATGCTAGCATATTCAAATAGCTAAGTCTATTTATGCGTTCATAACTCTGTTCAGTTGAATTCTGTTTGATATTGATGTTAATATCACCGGTTATTATAATGTTAGAGCATGCCTTTAGAGTTTCTAAATGAGAGTTGAGTGAATTTATGAAATTAACAGCATTACTGTTTGAAGGAGAACGGTATATACCCAAAATTATAACATCATACATAGAAATTTGTAGACATGACGCTTGGATTAATTTTATTTCTTTGACTTTTACATTGTGACAATCTTTAACATAAAGGACCACGCCATCGCAGTGATTGACGTGGTTAGAAGTAAAGTAAGACGTATAGTTTTGAATGTGTGGAATAGGTTTATCTGAGTTTAGTCTACACTCACTTAGGACCATCAAATCGAACTCGGAGTAAAGGCTAGTTAACATAATTTGAAAGTCATGCATGTTGCGATATATACTTCGAATATTTTGCGATATTATGGTTAGGTCAGTACTTTGTATGTTAGTTACTTTGTTAAAATCCTCTGTAGAACATTCCAAAGATTTTGCAATTTCTATATTATCTATTTCCTGCAGAGCACAAAGAGTATTATCCATAATATATTATTTTGATATTATCTTTTGTTATAAAATAAAAACGATATGTTTCATAGCTTTTTGCTAACTGACCTGTGATGTAAATGCAATTTCTTGTCGTTGTTTTTATAAATAGTAGACCGAAAGTATGTTTGTCATAAAAATGTGACTGGGGACCATGATACCAGTGAATGAGAGAGTAATCTCTTGCCCATAACAGATATATGCGATGGTAAAGAATATATGTATATTTCATTATGTATATGTATGTGAGTAAATGTTTATGTATGCAGGTATATATTATATGTGTGTTTGTATATTTGCCTAGATATGTATATATGTAGATGAGTGAATTTTTAATAATTGTAGGTTTGTTTGCAGATGTATGTATATAAATTGTTGTTAAGTATGTGTAGTATATTTTAGTTGTAAGTGTTGTATGTTTTGATAATGGACGCTGTATTGAACTGTGTGCAAAAGGCTTGTAATTCTCGGAGTATCCTATAAGCTGTACAATAATTTCTAACATATAATTATGAACAGTATGATCAGTGTTGTATTTTGGGTGTGTTAATTGTATTTGAATATAAGAAAGTGTAAGTGGTTCGATTATGTATACACAAGCGAATATAGTTTTATAACACAGAGATTTTGAATATAAAGCGACGAGAAACAAAAAGACCATAGTTAACCAAGAAATTGAAAATAATGTTGTCTCTTCACCATCTAGTCAGTCACCCTGCATCAGAGTGTGCACTTGAGATTCACTTCTGATAATGATAATTGGCGAGTCGTCGGCCCTCCTTACGTAGACCTTTCCGTAGGCAGTCCAACAGTATTTATAAAGTTTTGCCTTGGCGAGATCACGAGCAACAAAATATAGGCGAGCGCCCTTTGCTGTTAATTGTTCAGAAACAAAAATAGGAGTATCTTCGTTTGTAGTAAAGCCAAGGTGCTTCGCACATAGCTTATCTTTGTGTTTGATGTTATAGCTCTTACACATCTTTAAGAAATTCGTTTTTTGTATGGTGGATGAAGTCTCAACCACTATTGGCGTATTCGTAGAACTCGTCTTCTTTTTTCCTTGTACTCGGTAGATATCTCTGATATCGGATTCCTGTAATTTGCAGTCTATAGTTTTTGATAAACGCAACACCATGCCGATAAGGTCGTCTTTGGTTTCCTTGCTCCATTTCGGCACATTTTTAATTTCCAAATTTGTCTTTCGACTTGTGCGTTGCATGTCCTCGACTTTCTCTTCCAGGAGAGTGATGTACTCTTTGTCTTTTTTATTTTGAGCCTCCAGCTCCAGCAATTTATTATTCAGCTCCGTATTTTGTGCCATTAGAAAAGATACGGAGTTTTCAATATTGCAATTTGTTTGTTTAATATCCATTAGAGTGGAGGTGATTTTCTTAATTTCATTTTCCTGTACTGACAATGTATGTATCATATGTATGTGTGTTATATTTCTGCCTAATTCTTCAAGGATAGGTATGCCTGAAGCTTTAGAAAGAAGATAAATAGCCGGCGCGAGATTTGATCACTCATCTATTACCGCTTGCTAGTGGGTCGCAAACTTAGATTTATTTGTTTTTCTTCTGGCCTTACTCGTAACAAGCTAATATGAAACCCATTTGCTACTTTAACGACCTCATTATTTAATACTAGCTTTTGCCCGCGGCTCCGCCCGCGTGGATGTCGGTTATCGCGACCAAACATAGCCTATGTCCTTTCTCAAGGTCTAATCTACCCCTATACCAAATTTCATCAAAATCGGTTCAGCGGTTTAGTCGTAAAAGCGAGACAGACAGACAGACAGACAGACAGACAGACAGACAGACAGACAGACAGAGTTACTTTCGCATTTATAATATTAGTAGGGATTAACGGCGAACTGATTGTCTATAAAGCCTACCATTAGGATCGCAATCTTCGGGCACGTAGGCTGACTTTGAATGACGAACATCCGTGGAGATTTACACTTTTTTTATTTATTTATTGCATGTTTATATGAATAAATAACAAAATAGTTAGTAACACAATAAATAGAAGAAAAACAAAAAAAGAAAGCGCAGAAATTGGCTCTCTCAGTTTATGCTGCGTACATCCATACTAATCCAAACTAATACATATCCATACTTCCATACTAATATTTAATGCGAAAGTAACTCTGTCTGTCTGTCTGTCTGTTACGCTTTCACGCCTAAGCCAATGAACCGATTTTGATGAAATTTGGTATAGGGGTAAATTAGACCTTGAGAAAGGACATAGGCTATCTTTGGTCGCGATAACCGACATTCACGCGGGCGGAGCCGCGGGCAAAAGCTAGTATATTATAAATGTGAAAGTAACTCCGTCTGTCTATCATTCTGTCTGTTACGCTTTCACGCCTAAACCACTGAACCGATTTTGATGAAATTTGGTATAGGGGTAGTTTAGACGCTGAGAAAGGACATAGGCTATGTTTGGTCGCGATAATCGACATCCATGCGGGCGGAGCCGCGGGCAAAAGCTAGTAATAGATACTTACATAATGCCAGACATCTTTTCACTTATGGGGATGTGGACAGTTTGTTTCTGATAAAACATTATCAGCAGCACTATTGAATCTAGAAAGGTAGCCTGCTTTTTAGCTGCTGCACACTAGAGGTGTATGGAAAGGTAAAGGAAAAACTGTAAGTGAAAGTCAGTTAATTTTAATAGATGTACTGATCATCCGTCCTGGCATATAGGTAGGTACATCTTTAGCTTTTCATGGTCACTCACATAACTATTAGAGCTATCGGGATATTTACCATATATTGCTTGGAGTTTCCGATATTTCAGCACTGTTGCAAGCAGCGGCCTCAGTGAGCAGAGAAGAGGAGTTCTCTATGATCATGATGCTTGGAACAGGTCCGAAATATCGTATAATCCAAGCAATAAATTGTAAATATACCGATAGGGCGATAGCTCTTAATCTTCAGCTTCTCCTACTTTCATTATTGTTTTCATAAATGCATACTAGTTGTGGGTACTCTGGCCTGACTGACTGGCTCTGATCTGATCTTCAGTTAGCACATCCACGATCTGATTAACAGTTTGAACAAGTAAGCGAACCACAGACTCGGATGCAACCGGGAACAAAGCTAATATGATGATCATGAAGTTGGATTTCACTAGTAAGTTTTATATAGTAGTTTTATAGGTACCTGTTCATGGTACCTATAAAACGTGAGAACAAAGTTTAGTTCGTGGTAATACAGAGATGGTATAATTTTATCATTACTCACGCCATTTTCAATTGAACGCTCATTTGTCAATTTAGGTGTATTTACGACTTTAGTTTCTGTGTACTGAGGTCGTTAAAAACTTCTTACAGTATCTGATATATAAGAATGAATGTTGTTTGTTCGTATCAATAAATTTTTCATTTTATATTGCGTTCATTCATTGATAAACCATCAACCCTAAAAGCCACCGACCAGAAATTCGTAGACCACAATCGATACCGTCTCGACTTGAACAAACTAAATCAGTCGCTTTCCAGGCCCCCCTAACTGCCGATATTTTACGTTTGCCGACTTGGGTGATGTTTGCAATGGACTTATAGTTTGTGCGAGACATTGTACCCATTTTACCTACAAAATATTAAAGCGTAGTAGCGGCATAATGTAAAGTACTAGCTGTCCCAGCGAACTTCGTACCGCCATATTTTTCCCGTTCCCGCTGCACCTATTTTGTCATCCTTTAAACCTTCCCTGGACACCCACGAATATTTCAAGACTAAAATTAGCCAAATCGGTTCAGCCGTTCTTGAGTTATAAAATAACAACGAAAAGTGGCATTGATTTTTATATATTAGAAGATAGATGACGTTGGAAATGAAAATTGTGTTTCCAGACCAAGATATGAGCCCAAGCCAACTTAACCTGTGAATCATTCACAAGTGACTGTTATAATTTGCCATGTGTTTTATACCATTTAGGTGTCCCTAGACAAGCACACAGCGCACCTAATAAAAAGTGGTTACCGTGGACCACTGGTATGGACGTGTAACACCAAGGGACTCGCACTCATGCTGCCGATCCTGTAAGAAACACAAGAACCCTGTGAGAGCTTCTGTGTTTCTTTACCCTCAGTGCAGAAGGCAAAGCAGGACAAGCCTTTGGTTTTCCCACTGACAGCACAAAAACTCTCCAGTGAGCTGGCTACCCCACTCAACGCCGGGAACACAACACGAGGTTATTATGGTCGCGGTATACGGACGGAGGTGCTTCCCCAGTCGGACTGCTCAATTAGTACGGGAATGCCGTCCTGTCCTACCTCCGTGTTTTATTAGTATTTGAGAATATACCGACCGGTATATAACCGATATTTCGGTGCTGTTACAAGCGCGATGTTCACGGAAGTGTCCACTGGTGACCGCTGAGCTATTTGATAATAGGCCAATCGTATCGGCCTACCCTCTGCCTCACTGACAAAGTCCTACCAAATATCCCATCGACTCTTACATTGAGTTTGATCAAATTTATATTTCTTCAAGTAATTGATTACTGATTTTTGTTCAACAACACTTATGCCAACTTGATCCGAATGTTTGGAAGTGCCAGTTTGATCAAAATAACTGAATGTATATGACAGCCATTACAACAGTTGTATAAATGACCATTTCAATAGTTGTATAAATGACTATTTCAATTTAAAATCATATGTGGCTGAAAATCAAATACCATTAAAATATACAATACATTTTTCCACCTTTATACTCGTGTATTAATTATTCATAGGCTCATTACCTTCAATTAAGTATGTTAAAATGAATTCCATTTAAGCTCTTTCAATTAACTAAATCCAGAGTCGATGGTATATAATTATTTAAAAACTTTAACACAGAATTTATATTAAGTCCGGCTTAATGGACTTTTCATATCTCATGCATTAGTTAGTAAATGTGAGATTTAAAAAAAAATTGAGTCTATTTTTGTGTTGTGTTACTTTTTTACTATTGGCCGCTTGGGATAGACTAATACAGCAACTAACAGTATGTAACTACAAGCAATTTAGCCTAGCTAGAAGAGGGGTTAGGGCGATAATGAGTAATTCGGTTACCATTAGGAGAGGCCTTTGTCCAGCAGTGGACTGCAATGGGCTAATTGATTGATAAAATCTACAGAAAATCTACAAAAAAAACTACAGAAAATCTACAGAAATATAAAAAATCTACAGAAAATACTTATACTAAAGCCCATTTTGATAGGTGACGAAACTCGAAAAGTAAAATTGCAAATGTTTCATTTGTATTCTTGTGGGGGTACTGAGCGGAAAATTATTTACATAGGTCTGTATTTCGGATGTGGCGACAAATAAAACGATATTGCCATTGAAATAATAATTTAGTTTTTCTACTGTGGACCTTAGGTATTTTGGGAACACGGCAAATGGTTCTCCAAAGCGTTTTTACGACAGTATCATTATTGGTAATGGAAATTATTGCAATGTTATGTTTTTATTCGAATAGTTATTGCTGAATATTATTATGACGGGAACGCGCTGGATGCGAGCCGCTTCCAACCGGTCTTATTGGAGATCTATAGGGGAGGCCTATGTCCAGCAGTGGACTTCCTATGGCTGAAATGATGATGATAATGATGATAATGATTATGACACTTGTTTTTAAAGGCTTTCTTTGTAAATAATAGATGTGAATCGGTTACGTGCATGGTAGAAATGAAGTTGGTCCATCCTAAGAGCACAATAGGTTCAAAATATCAGCCAAAACGCTTCGCAGCTTACAATTAAATTAAATATCCAAAAATTGAAATAAATTCTCTGTCTATATGTCAATTTCTTAGTTCTCAATTGGTCTTAACGTAGCTAGAAAATGGCCTAATCGGCTAACGGCCGACACCGATTAGGATATTTACAGCAACCATAGTGTCTGTATCTCAGAGAAGCCGAGCGTTTCAAGAAGGATGCCCTGGGCCCATACCATGAACTCTTAAAACAGGTCAATAATTGAACTGCTGTCATTCTACCAACTGCAAATGTCACTTTGTAATCCTATATGTTTATATGACATTACAAAGTGACATATGCAGTTGGCAGAATGACAGCAGTTCAATTATTGACCTGTTTTATGGTTTATGGTAAGGCCGCTGCTCGATCACAGTTCGCGAACTTTAGGCTGTAACACACCTTTATCAATCTTTATCTTTCTGTAATGCACTAGGCAAAAAAATATTAATAAATAAAATAAAAGCAATCATAACAGCTAGGTGCACACGAGCGCGACAATCCGAACAGATCCGAATAGATTTCGCGTGTTTGTGAAAATTCGATTGCGCGGCCACCCTCCGTATTCAGTTGTATTGGTTCAAGCATTCCCACTATTCCCAGCGACGTGCTCGCTCGCAAATGCACTTTGGTTGTCATTGTTTACCGTCACATCTGCGAAATGGGTTTAGCCGATATTTATTTTGCGGGTGCCGTGTGTTTATAGTTTTATTTTCGAGTTATAGCAGTTTTATTTTATTGTACTGCTGTACGTGGCTTTGTTGGTTGTTTTCAATTTCGTGTATGGTTTGCGGTAAGTCAAAGATATTGTTGAAACTGTTGGTCCAAGAAATGGGAAATTGTAACGAAAATTTTCAGAACTTTCAATAAATTTTTCTGTCATTTATATTTTTTTCTTCAATGGGATAAAGGAACGGCATCATAAAGGTGTCTTCTACTTTAACACTTATTTACGTATATTTTTTGATCCTAGTTTATGCGGGGCAAGCCACTTGCTGTCTACTTGACATTATTTCGTGCTGCTACTAAAATTTGCGTAACAGTAAAATAAATATATCGAGTCCAAGGATCAAAGCTAGCTCCAAAATCTAAAACATAAGCATAAATGTAAACCTATGGTCAAATATTACTGTATTAAAAACATACTTTGCAGGTTTCAAGTAAATTAAGATCCTACCAACACGGTTCAAAATAAGCATCTAAGACTGTAATACAGTAAACTAGAATAAAAAAAGATAGAAAATATAAATATTCAAAGGAAAATAATCTCGTTGATTTACATTTATTTACATTTAAATCGAGTCAAAAGAAAAAATCTATTTACATAGTCCAAATATACATTAAACCCAATCTCATTGCGAGACAACTTATTTAGATACGAATTATAAGGCTATGAGTACATAAGGGGCAAAAATGGATCAAACTTTCATTTATTTCGGGTCTAACCGCGATGACCTAAATGACCTATATATGACGACCTCTGTGGCGTAGCGTTCGACTGAATATTAAAATGCATGAATGTGTATATTTGCGTTGGACTGGATGTTTCTATGCATAATATGTATGTATTTACAAAAAGAAATGTATCTAAGCCTATGTTTATCCACATTCTTTCAAAAACCTTTCACAAAGTAATTCATTCCATAACGCCCACACATATGAGTGGGCGTGGGCGTGATCAGTGTAGACCTTGCTTTATATACGTCGGTTTGTTTGTATCCTTTGATATGGTAATTCATAATTACTGGATGGACCTCTGTGCTCAAGAAGCTCAAAATACAACCTATTTCTGTGAAATTTTCGTAATGATATATCTCTATGGTGGCTTTAGTTACGAGTACCAAGATATTTATAAAACAATTTTCTTAAGAGAAATGGCAAGAATTTTGTAACTTTTTTTTATTTTTTTTTATTTTATTATATTACTTAGGTCGCAACAAGCGCACGGCCCACCTGATGGAAAGTGGCTACCGTGGCCTATGGACGAGTGCAACACCAGAGGAACTAATGATATAATTATAATCCTAACTAAATGTAATTAATTAGTAATTGTGAATTCTAGAATGCTATAAATATTTCTAAGTATTTTTTTTGGAAATCTTATAAACGGAAATACTTTAACTAATGCGAATACACACATTCATGTACACAAATATTTCCATTGAGTGGGAACCGAACCCACGACCTCTGACATAGCAGTGTAACATACTTACGTCCTGTACTATACCTGTTTCTTATATCACTACAATCAGTATTGACAAGAGGCTAATCTTCGGTGACTGTCTCGTGGTACTACCCAATGGCACTACTGGTAGTGTCAAGGGTAAAATTCTTTCCCCATGGCACTACCGGTAGTGTCAAGGTACAAATTATTCCCCATGACACCACTGTTCTAAAATAAAACGATGTATTGCAATACAACTTACATTGACATCAAAAGTGAACAAAAACTAAGTTGCCACAGCTGTCGCCATGTTTAGCTCTCTTGTCTGCCACTTTGTTAAGAAGGGGGATTTATTGCATTAAAAACTTGTGCAATTTACTTTTGATTAAACTCTCCCAACTCTCAGGGAGTTGCCGAGTGTCATGCTCGGGAATTTCTACGTGAAGGAGTAAGAAGTGGGCGGGTTTGGACTTAACTTGAAATAGTGTTCACATATTCTGCCCCTCTAGACAAGTGGCAATTCGTCAGCTAGCGTTTGGTAGAATATAATGCCAAATGTATGGGATTTGACGTATATGACAGGCGTCAACGAATGTCAAAAACGTCAAATCCTATACATTCGTCATTCTATTCCATGATACGCCTAGCAACGAATTGACACTTGTCTAGGGGGGCTGATCAATTTCTAGCAGTTAACGACTGTCTATAATAAATCATCAAGAAAATGTATTATGACAAGAACTATGCGAAATTTCGTGGTGGTTATACTGGGTGATTTTATGGTCGTTTCGGAACGAAAGATTTTGGGCACAGTTCCGTTAGCAAAATCGTCTGGAAGTATTATTTTGGCGAAAAATAACTTTTTTTTTTACAACCCCCATATATGTAGTAGGTATGTCTCTCACCTGTACATTATCCCCATACATAATTAAAAAAAAACCTACTTTTTTTTTTACTCTAATCAAAAGTGAGCTGGTGCTCACCTGGTCCTAATAATAACGAACAAAAAATTCAATAAAAATTCCTATAACTGGATTGTAGAAGATGTCTAATTAAATGTTTCAATACAGAAAGATAATCACTCCGACCACACCCATATCCATTTCCATACTAATATTATACTCGTAAATGCGAAAGTAACTCTTTCTGTCTATCTGTTACTCTTTCACGCCTAAACCATTTAACCGATTTTGATTAAATTTGGTGCAGAAATAGATTACACCTTGGGAAAGGTCATCCACATGGGCGGACCCGCGGGCAACGGGCTAGTGTTAAATAATGTAGAAAGTTGATCCTTTGAAGTATTCTCAAAATGCTTTTTCCCTTTACACCGAAGGAGCGCCTGATCTCAACCAGCATCAAGGATTACTATTTAACTTGGGATATTAGATATGCAGATTACTTTCAACGGCAACTTCTGAGCTCAATGTTCACTCTGTTGTTTAGTTTTAGTTCATTTTGGAGAACTGTTTATTCTATGTGGCATGTGATGTAATTATGCCTGGACAGTATAATGAAATCCCGTGTAAATTGTGTATTTTTATACCACTTCACACTATCAGACAAGCACACAGCCCACTTGATGGTAAGTGGTTATCGTGGCCTATAGACATGTGCAACACCAGGGGACTCGCCCTGTAAGAACAGAAAGTTTCTCTTTACTATTAGAACTATCGGGATATTTACCATGTATTGTTTGGATTTTCCGATATTTCGGCGCTGTTGCAAGCACCATGATCACGGAGTTTCTCTGCAATCAGTGCAAAAGACAAATCAGGACAAGCATTGGTCTTCCCACTGACAGCAAAATAACTCTCCAATGAGCTCTGGCTACCCTACTCACCGCCGGGAACACAACAAGAGGTTATTATCGCCGAGGTATTCTGTAGGGCGGAGGTACTTCCGCAATTGGGACGAGAATACCGTCGTATCCGCATGGACATTCTAGATCTTTGCCATACGAGCCAACAATGAAGGAGGGTCAAAATTACAGAGAGCAAAAATATTAAAATGCTCGAAGCTCCTCAGCTTGACGGCCTTATCAGATGCTTTTTGACGCCCGGCTTGAAGGACCCGGGACTATAGGACGATATCTTACATCAGCATTTCTTCAATCATAACACTAAGAATATCCACTTAATCAATAATTCATAGTCACATAGCGGCTTCAGGATGAATTAATTCTATATATACCTCTATCTTGGAACCAAACCACATAATTATCTAATACTAATCCAATTATCTAAACAATTCTGCCCTAATTATATCAAATCAGTTGCATTGCGGATGCCTTCGATAGGCATTTAAGGCACAAGAATGCCTCGGATGCCTGCATGTTGTCATACCACACTCGCAACCACGGAATGCATTATACTACATTATTGAATGTCGGATCATTCCCGTGAATCTAATTACATGCATTTGGAATAAATGATTCACATTCAATTACTGTGGTTTGTGGAATTCGTGAGTTCTAAATTAAATGTTTGGAATTCGTGTTTGGTCATGTTGTCGGCGGTAGTCAAATACAATTAAATAATTATTAAGTATGCTGTTTTCTAATTTATAATTCAAATGTGAAGTTCATTCAACAGGCAAATTAATAAAAAATTAAGGGCATTGTCTCCCCCTTTCATAGTATAGGTATCGATATACATTTGTGTCCCCCAGGGAGACACCAAGGGAGACACGATCCCAAACAACTTCTTAATGTAGGTACTGTAATTGAGCAGGAAGCCTTTTTTAGGTCTCTTTAATGGTTGTGCGGAGCGCGATGGGCGCCAATTAGTCAGTCATAGATTATAAGCCAATCACGAGCTCAAAGGGCTTGTGGCATTCATTGATCAATCCTTTTAATGTTCGTGATGTTATTTTTGGTTGATCCGTTTAGTGCGCATGCGCGAATTATAGGTACATACATACAATCACGCCTTTATCCCCGGAGGGTTAGACAGAGGTGAATTAACACCCACATTTCACCAATCATTGTATCAGGTCCCACGTAATAGGGGGTGAGCCTATTGCCGTATTCCAGACACTATTGTTGACCCGAGCCATGTTTCTGAGGCTGAGCCTGGGCTGCATACATCTGTCTGATGTAACACAGCCCTATCCCTTAGTCACCTTGTACGACACCGCAAGGGAGGATAATACTTGTTGAAATTATACAATCAATAATACATCAATACAAATCCATTATAATACTATAAATGCGAAAGTAACTCTGTCTGTCTTTCTGGTTGTCTGTCTGTTACACTTTCACGCCTAAACCACTGAACCAATTTTGATTAAATGTGGTACAGAGATAGATAAGACCTTGGGAAAGGACATGTTGGGTTATCACAACTGACATCCACGCGGGCAGAGCCACGGGCAACAGCTAGCTAATAATAAAAGCGCATACAGAATAACGGCATAACTGTGAAAACTAGTTAAAAATTGTAAAAAAAAAAACTAAAGTGAAAGCTAGACCCCGATCATAACAAGAGGAGCAACGTCATATTCAATTTCAGAGTCATAATTGACGCAGATTTATAACATTACTTTAATAATATAGTACCCACATTTTATTGTTACGACGAAATGAATTCGAAGTGACCGCGTGAGATTGCTCGCAGAGCCGCGGGTGGCCGCTCTGAAAAGTGGGATATACTGTAAGGCGCTGCTTAGACGACGGGACAGCGTGCGATGGGAAAATGGGTCAGCACCCATTGGTCCTCTAAAACTCGACCCCTGGCATAAAAGTTGTAAATTCGACCCCTTTTTAGGTGCCCATTGGTCCTTCGGTAGGGGACCAAAATATCCGCAACGCACTCTTATCACAAAAGAAAATGTATGTAAGTATTTATATGCGCATTCTAGAGCCCATAACACAAGCTAGTTAAATCGATTAAGATAATAGAAAAGAGAATCGACCTAACATTCCAAATGCTTTAAAATTTCATTTAAAAAGCTAGTTAAACTATACTTTGCGTTTAGATAGCGTTGCGTAGATGTTCTAGAATATTTTTTTTTTCTATTTATTATACTTCATGCACAAGTACATAGGCGGACTTAATGCCGGAATATTTATTAGTACTTTAATAAGGACAGAGAGAGAGAGAACTGAAACAAAAACATAGGGCTAAACATACCTATAGCAATTTGCCGCAATAAAGGGTTTCCATATGGGCGGAGGCGCATGCAGCAGCTAGATCTTTATAAGTCGGTATTATAAATCGTATTCATCAAAAATGAACGTACATTACACTAAAACTTAACTTCCAACAAAAAACTACATCAATCATTCAAAATATGAAGCAAAGTAACGATAGAAAATATAACAGAAATAGAAAAAGGGTTATGAATTAATAAAACCGATTCGACATCGATCGAAACGACCCCAAAGTACAGTCAGCTATATTTATTACACGTATTTGTCCTACAGGGTTAAATTATATGGCGAAACGGTAAACAAATGGTAATTGTCACGTACGCTTCGAGGGATATTAATGAGTTTCAACTTAAAATAGAAGCTCCTGTGGTGAATACTAATATTCACCGACAGACTGTGTTATTATTTTCCAATAATATTGTAATCATTGGATATTGTACTCTTGTTATATTAAAGTGTATGAATCGAGGATGAGTGGTATGCCTATGGTTTATGTAACTGTGATTGTGATGTAGATAGTGAATAACTTCGTTCATAATTCGTGGTAATTAAGTCTGTATATACAGGAGACATTTTTATATTTAGCGAAAATGTACAGAAATATACGTAGAATGTAAAATTTTCAGCCTTCATCACTGTTTCTTAGGCTATCCGTAAAGACATGTTACTACTGATTTGCATGGCAGAAAACCTAAAAAAAGCCTTTCAACGTCGTCTGTCAATCAGCAGGTGTATTGGCTGGCTAGTGAAATTCACTTGCGCCCCAAAAATCACAGTACATGGCTCCATAAACACCCTATACAGGCCAGTATCCAATCCCTTGCAAATATTATAGCTTGTTACAGGTTATTAACCGTGATAGTAACAAATCCCTTACAAATGTTACAGCTCACATGTTACAGGTTAGTAACCGTGGTAGTAACCCGAGGTGTCGGCCTGTCGGCGTGCTGCACACAAATCGTCGTCGGGCCGTCCGCGCCAACGGAACGGCAATTAACGTGCGACCTACATACAACGGAGCCGGCAAATCCGCAATCAACGATAAACTACCTGCAAAATATGTTCAACGGTCTTTCGGAGCATTCTTTATTTTAGCAAACGGTTTTGTTAATTAACTACAATAGCAATAAGCGGGGTAAAATTGCAATTTTGATAAGTGAAACTTTGTAGTACCTAATATTTCAGTGATATAGACTATTTGGAGTGGAGTGTACGGGTGAGGCAGTAGCTCCTGTAATCGCCAAACAAAACCAAATGAAAAAAAAATGCTACATTTCCTTTTTTTTTAATTTGTTTTTTTTTTGTTCAGTCAATGATCAATTACTTACCTGAAAAATAATTGTTCAACGCTATTTCAGAAAACTCTTAATTTTTGTTTGACGGGTTTGAAATTATTTATGTGTTTATATAAAATACATCAAGTACAGATCAAATGCAGGTCAAAAGTTAGTAGTTACTTTTGACCTGCATCCCTGCAGTCAAAAAGCCTTAACTGACGGGCTTGTATCAAGGGTTCAAAGACAGTAGAGTAAGCTGGTGAAGTGTGTGAGGAGAGAAGTATATGGTAGTCACTCCCATAAAAGTCGTACAAGCCGAACAAAAAGCCGTAAGAGGATCCCGAACTCTGCGGTAAAAGCCTCGGATGCACTTGGAAACTACGCTAAGACGCTGATGATGAGTTGAAGACACTTGTGCCCGACAGAAGACGGAACTGGTTTTGTGAATTTTAAACTCAGATTATCTACAAAATTACAGAGCAAACATCAAAAGTTTCGTAACAAATTCGTCTGCTTGACAGTTACGCAACTTCAATATTTCATTCGAATTCGTTTTCAGCAAACTGGCAAAGTATATTTCGTCGTACTGTGACTAGAAACAGCAAAACAAAAAAAAATCGCAAAAAAATGTCTACCAAAATTCTAACATGTCTATCAAAAACAGCGTTAAAAATGAAACCCCTTTCACGTGCATGAAAGTCCCGGGAATTGTAGCGTGGAATCACATATTTTTCTGTTTTATTCCTGGTTTATATTTTTACATACGCATATGTATTCCGGAAAGGTAAACAGAGGTTTTATACTGTTCATTGTTACTATTTTTTAATTTTACGGAGTAGCGAGCTAGCCTATTATCATAGAGTACATTTCTACACCTCATGCTCTTATTAATAAAAATCTCTCTGTACTGGTTCGGCAGCACGAGTGCGACTTTGCGTCCGGTGGGCCGTGTGCTTGTCTGTGACCTAAGTAGTAAAAAAAATACAGCATCCCCGATTTGGGAATCAAAACCAGGATCAAATTTCATGATGACATAAAATTACAAGGAGTTAGGTATCTCTTTTCTCGTCGGACTAAAACCGCATTATGTTTCGTCATATCTGTCTGTATGAGTGGGGCATTAGTAATCCAGAAAGATTATTTCTCAGACCCCAACCAGCTTTGGCTGACAATAATGACAACCCCGTAATGTTGTTAGCTACTCTGTTGCTTTTTTGGTAGGTACGTCATTCTGAGCTCCAAGGTTCAATTCTATAAATATACTGGTATTTATTTTCATTAAAAACTAGCTGACCCTGCAAACTTCGTACCGCCTAACAATCGATTATTTAATAAAATTTTATAGTACTTTTTTAGACTGTTTCGGGCAATTTTTCCATATTATTTCCTGGACATCCACAAATATTTCAAGACTAAAATTAGTCAAATCGGTTCAGCCGTTCTCGAGTTTTGGCGAGACTAACAGAATTGCAATTCATTTTTATTTATATAGAGTATTACATTTTTGGTAGCAGTATAGTCTGGAAACGTATCCAGAACATAGAAAACAAATATTTGGTATATAAACAACAGACCTCAACCTCAGACCCCAGGAGACCTTCGAAGCTTTATCTAACATGCCCATCTAAATCCAACTCTAGGTCTGAGATCGTCAACAGTATTGCTCGGGACATATATCTTGAACCTAAAATGTGCTCTATACGCGCAGTACACGTTTCTATTGTGTCTTTTATGGATAGCACAGGGTGCTACTGGAGCCTCCGTGGCGTAGCGGCAGTGAACGCGGCCGCTACCCAGGAGGCGCGGGTTCGATCCCCGCTCAGTGCAAATATTTGTGTTCATAAAATATGGGTATTTGCATTGGTCTGGTCGTTCCTCGGAGAGCACGTTAAGCGTCGGTCCCGGTTGCCACAAGAACATCATAGATGTTCTTGTGGCAACCTGTGGCAGTCGTTACGGGTAGTTGGAGCCCTAAAAAGTCCAAAAAACAACGGTCTAGCTGCAAAGCTTCGATATCTCCTAATGTTACCATTGGGTCGTGGAGGTCAGATGGCAATCGCTTCACGTAAAATATCGAGGTCTAGCCAAATCTGTAGTTAAGACTAGTAAAGCGGACCCCAGACTTCGAGCTGAAAAGCTTCGGATGCGACTGGGAATTAACGCTAGGATGAAGAAGGGTGCTACTGCGGTGGACGAACTCAAATTCACCAAGCATAGATTATTACAAAACAATCTGCGCGTGCCAGAGCCTCGTTTGTCTCACGATTTAGGCCCAAGATACGTGTCCCAAGGTATACATTAAACATCTTTGCGGGAGACATGTCAGTCATGACAGTTGAGTAAAAAACATCATCAATTCGAGTCACGTCAGTCAGGTGAATCTGTCGTAAAAACCGTGGTTAAAAAACATAGAGGCCAGGTTTACACCCACGATCAAACTTTCTTGTACCTGAATAGGTACGTTAGAAAAAAAACAACGTTTTTAATTACCATATTATATTGGCAGTTGTCGTGCTATGTTTCCTATCAAAAGTAGTAGTACTTCTTTTTGATAGTCTGAAGAGATACTTTCTCATACCCATCTTATGGATTTCGAATTTTAGAAGAAGGGAAATACGCGTAAAATATTATAGTATTAGAACCGATAACACAAACTCTAGTCTAATAAGATTACCGGATAATATGTATGTCATTAGACGTGTGTCTGTCTCGTCTGTCTTATCTATCTAACACAAAACCAATAGGTACTTTCTGCGACCTTCAAACGCTGCTGGCACCTCTTTCGCTAGTGTTTCAAAATTACATCACTGGCTTTTCATACACAGAATTTGATGATCTTTCAGATGAGCCTGATTTTTCTAGTAATCATATTTAGATACTTTCCGTATTTTTTTTTGTTTATCAATGCTGACTTTTGGTATCACCACCAGAATTTTAGCCTTGCAGCATAGCCATTTAGTTTTTACCAGTTCAAGAACGTCTAATGATATATGTACATATCATCCGGTAATCTGATCAGACTAAAGTTAGCGTTATCGACTCAAATACTATTAAAACATGTGTTGATACTTAATTCCTATTAACATTTTTATGGTGCAGTGTAGTTTGTGATGGTTTTCTTGCACCGTATAAGTGTGATACCCTCGCCATATTCATGATTTTCTTGTACAGAAACGATGGAACGAGATGATAGAACTTGCCTTAACAGGCTAAAAAACTTGCTGTCCTCCTGAGGCAGTATATGAATAAATCAGGCAGTATTCCTCAATCAACCCTAACTATAATAACACGTTTGGTGTGAATTTCCCCACGTTACCCTCCGAGTGCCGATAAATTTAAACAACTATTAGAATTTCAAAGTGTGGCTGACGTTCAACTTAGGGCGAGATTCATAAAGCGCACTAAAACTTAGTGCGCTCAGTAAGAATAACGTTCTATATGCATGTGAACACGGTAGTCAAGTCAATGTGCAATGTGTGAACTCAGGCGAGATTCACAGAACACACTTCAGCTTAACTGCAATGTTCGTATTAGGATATAGATAAGTACCATTACCAATTACGGTTTTGGTTCAATACTGAAACGATTCTAAGAATTCGCGGGACTTTTGATACTTTCTATACTACCTTGAATGTGACTTCAATGGCTAGCTGCAATGCTTTGATATCGCCAATATCGCTATTGGGTTGTGGAGGTCAGATGGCAGTCGCTTCATGTAAAATATCGAAATCCAGCCTAATTCGCAGTTAGACTGGTAAATCGGACCCCAGACTTCGAGGTGAAAGCTTCGGATGCGACGTGGATTAACGCTGTGATGAAGAAGAGTCCCGAAAAACACAGAAATTATTCACTATTACAGGCACTAATATTTTGGGGGCGAGTTGGGGACTCCGTGGTCCCCACACCGGATGAGGGCCAGATCGAGAGATATGGCCCTGGGTCGGCCGGGGTGCGAGGGATATGACTACGACAATCTCACCTCCGGCAACTGACGACTCACAGACGGCGTGCGTTTTAGTCGGCTCGAGTCCGACATAACCTCCTCCTCCGGTTCCGGCGGGGGAGGTACCCGTGGGGATTTTTCGCAGAATAAACAAAAGGCACTACTTAATATTCCCGAAAAGCATGTCTGTATAAAACGTTTCTCTAGCTCAAGGTAAAGTAGGTGCAAGTGCTGTCTGTGTATCTCGCCCTAAGTTCGAATATTGTGGGATCAAAGGTTTATTACATTGAATATTTAGGGACTATACCTTCTTTAGATGTATGAAACGGGTAAATAGGTTTTTAAATGTTAATCTCTTTGAAAATTAAGTGTGATGTATGAACACGATGCTTGTAATCTTCTTGAGAGGTTTTATGAAGTATCACAAGGTGTAAGTATTATATTTTTGATATGAGATTATTTTATTAAATAGTTTTACACAGTTTACGATACCTGCTTTGTGTGTATATATATATAACGCTTGAATAGTGAATAGTAGGCAAAAGTATAATCAGTAAACCAGATATATTTGGCTGCAACTGCTCTAAAGTCTGGGTTCGTTTCTCAGATCGCGATCGGGCGAAGTGCTTAATAGTTTTTGCAATTAGACTGAACATTTTCAGTCTCATTTCGATCTCAACTTTAGTTGGAAAAAGACTCAGAAAATATTGATTGATATCACCTATATAAACTGGTTTTATTTATTGAATGAAATTTTGAAGCATTTATTATGCTAACTATTTTTTACTTAACTATTATTATATATTTAACAGTCATATAACAGTTTTATTTAACCACAAAAACGTTAAAAAGTATAGGTAAATCTAATATTTTCACTTAGGGAAAACCCTGATGTACATAACAATCTCACAAACCACATTTTCCACAAACAACAAAAGGAAAACGCCTTACAGGAAACATCAAAACTAAACCCCGTATCGACGTCACTCGCACGCCATTACACAGGGTGCGCATTAAATCTAATGTTATCGGCCAACGTCCGCCATTTCCCGCGTCAAGCAACAATCCAGACGGGGACGTGAATAAATCAGCTAGGGCACCTCTGATCCCTTAAATAAGTAGCCCCTCGTGTCTGAAATATCGAGTACCTCTGGGTTTGTGAGGAGGTACGTCACTACGTACCTCAGAAATGTGTGTGGGTTCTGTATATTCAAGTGTCGTTTTATGATTTTTTTTTTGGTACGAAGTATTGACTAACAACGTACGCTGCTTGTGCATATGCTGCCGCTTACTTGCGTACCTACTGTTCTATGTAAATGGTATATATTTTGTGCATGAGTGCACACGCAGTAAGCAGTGAAGGGCCTAATTTTAACAGTCACTGGTTTACTCTTCGACTTGGATCCATTTGTTTAGTCCCATAACTCCACCAAAAAATGCTTGAAGAGGCCACAGAAATTATCACTTCCAAAAAAAAAATTCGTCATACTGAAAATCTAATCTTTCAAAAAGCAAAAAGCCCAAGTATCACATTTACAATAGAATATAAATAAACCACTTACGACATCAAATTTCTGTAAAACGTTTCACACAACAAGTGCACAAAATATATGGTAATTTTATTTTGCTGCAGATATACGCCCGCATTCTAAATTCTAAGAAAACAGCATTATCTTGGTCTTTTGAACATATTTCATGTATGATTGTAGTGCACATGCACCGCACAACATCGCCACATATTAAATCTTCGGTACTTGCCTAATATCATTTCGTATAAAAGAAAAACCAACTTCAACAAGCAGCAATAATTGTTTTGGTACATTAATTTATTTGTTATGTTTGAAGAAATGCCTTTATAAATTCAAAAATTGATGAAGAAAAGTAGATCCTTTAACATTATCAAAACAAATTTCCAAAAAAGCGAAACGCCTATAATTGTTATTTAGTTTGTTTCTTTTTTTTTTTAAGTAAGAAATAGTACCATTATTTTGGATACGACTTTTCATTGGGATATCTACCATACTCGGATCTCAGAGATCTTAATTAATGCGAGAATCAAACCTCGGACCTCAAGCACACTTGCTGTCACTGTTCCACTAGCTTACAAAAACTTGTGTAAGTATACCTATAATATAATTTATTACGAGCCTTGCCCGTGATTTCTTCCTTGTGATGATGATGTGATATTCCCTGGACAAAAATATTTTAATCCAGACTGTATCCAATGATTTACTGAATTCAGTCAGATTTGCTCAACCATTACAACATGATTTAATAACAAATATCTTCACAAACTTTCAAACATTAGCAGGAAGTAGATCAGATAAAATTACTAAACCAATCTTTTCTACACCCAAATGGAAATTCTTCCGCCATCTCCGTCACATACACTAAGATCACAGAACCATCTCCTCACGGGTCTCCATCGCAACAATCTCATTAGCATTCAGCTCTCGTCAGAGCGAAGCGACACGTATGTACGCCGGGCATCCTTCATGCCGGGACGAATATTGTGACGCGGCTATACGGACGAATACATTACTCTGCTACATTAGCAGGTAGATTGCTGATGGTTTATTATCTGAGGAACTTGGATACGGAGTAATACGTGATGAATATAGGGCTGCCGGTAGAACCACAGATATAGAATGGACTAGATACCGCAGGATTGATGAGGTAGTCAAAGAGAGTGATAGTACAAATCATCCATTTTAGCAACGTATTTTTCATACCATTTAGGTGGCAGACAAACACATGGCCCACCTGATAGAAAGTGGTTAGTCAGGCCAGGGGAGTCATACTCGTGCTACCGAACCTGTAAGAACAGAGAGTTTCTGAACACTAAGTGTAGAAGACAAAGCAGGACAAGCATTTGGTCTTCCCATTGACAGCACAAAACTCTCCAGTGAGCTCTGGCTACCCTACTCACTCCTGGAATTCTGTAGGGCGGTGGGACTTCCCCAGTCGGATTGCTTAAATGGGATCTAATGGGCTTAAAGGTATCCTACCTGTACGTCCGCCTCACCAAGATTTTCAGGACTCAAGTCAACATCACCTGCAAGTTGGTTACACTATAAAGACAGATACCGCAAGTGGTCCATGCCAACAAGGAGAATGGAAGGCTCCATTCTCCTAATGTATGTATGGAGACAAACCGGTACCCTGGTAATTGATGGACGAAGCTCTGGGACAAGCTTTTCTATCGGAGACGGAGGTCTGACAGCAAATGTTCCCATAAAAGTCAACTAAACCAAATAATAGGAAGCAAAAGTAAAAGAGCGGATCTCAGGCTTAAAAATCAAGTTTAGTTCATGTGACGTCATCGGAGCAACGTCATTGCAGCTCAACCTACCAAGTCTAAACCATGCCATCAAAAAAGTGCAAGCTATTATACCAAACGGCAGTGAATGAAACATGATCAAACCTTAATTTCACTTACCGACTTCTAAAAAGGAGAAGGTTATTATAAAATAGATTGAATTATTGACGAAGACAACTAGCTTTTAAATCAAATAATGGTGAATCAATTAGACTAATTGACCTATATAATGACCGGATAGTTATTCACTGGACCAATTAATTTAGAATTCAATTACAAATGAAATTGTAATTCAATTTTATTTAGCGGGCAGGTAAGATCAATTAACGATCAAATTAACAGATTATTTTCGTAAGTTATCTTTACAGAAAATGTGGGATCCTGTAGACCCAACCTTGAGGGTCTATGGGACCTATCAAGATCTTCGGGGCCGAAACTAATTACCTGTAAGTGGGTTAACCTGCTGAATAAAGGTTTCAGTACCCCTAGACAAGTGGGAATTCGTTGGATGACGTATTGTAGAATTTAATGGTGAATGTATGGGATTTGACGTATATGACAGTTGTCACCGTATGTCATAAACTTCAAATTTCATACATTCGTCAAATAGTAATCGCCACCATAAAGGTCCAGATAATATTTTGTCACCGGTGTATTATCAAAGCTAATTGTACTTTCCTAAAATACCTACGTGAATGTGAACGTATTTCTGTCTTCAATCAAAAGATTTTAACTTATCCTGAATATTTTAATAGAGTTACTATATTAATGTCCTACAGAGACCTATGACGAGTCGTAGCTATTTTTAACAGACTATTCACTAGCCATCACATCGTGGGAACAATTGATCCCAGGCGGAAATAACTCAGTCATTTATCACGTTAATATATAAAGAGGTCTACAAATCTGTCTGTGCGTTAAAAACTTTTATCAATTGTATAATAAAGAGACCGTGCTAAGGCTCGTCAAATTATAACGGTGTCATTCATACAAGGACCGGGAAACTATAAAACCATTGGAGTTTATAGGTTGATCAACCCGTATGTGGTAATAGATCAAAATCCCCATTATTATTTTTAGTGAAATCTCTAGTTGTCAAAATTTCGACATAGGCCCTAATTTTAACAGATTAGCATAAGGGAGGGTTTGTTTTACTATGGACCATTTTTATTAGTTTCATTATCTTATATAAAAAATAGGCAATTAAATTTTTAATTTTGCAGTGATTTTTTCTTCTCAATCCCCTTTTTAAACATTCAATTAAATCGTGTTACTAAAATAAAAAATAATCGTATCCATATTAGCAGAAAACACATCGTAGAACTAAATATTTATCGTTATTCGTTAGTAATAGTTATTAGTTTATCGTTAGTCGAATTCTAGGTAATATTCTACTAGAAAATAATCCTAAACAAACGTCGTGCACCATTTAGCTAACAGTTAAAAATAAAGTCCGCTGCAGCGCTGAAACAATAAATTTGTCGTCTAACCCAACGATTTAAACTTATAGTTGTTGTTGTATAAGGAGTCGTTTTCTCGCCACCGTAGAAACACAGTACTTGCCAAAGTACTGTATTTTTACGGTGCATATTATACGTACCTATCATTTCCAATGAATACAAAAAATATTATAGAAGTAATATTATAGTATAGAAATACTCTGAAGCAATTATAAATACGAAAGTAACTGTCTGCCTGTTACCATTTGACGCCTAAACCTCTGAACCGATTTTCAATTAATTTGGTATAGGGGTAGATAAGACCTTGGGAATAAGTTTGGTCACGATAAATTGGCATCCACACGGGCAGAGCCGCGGACATCAGCTAGTGTACGTACCAGTAAAAATGACATTATTTTTACTAATAAATAATGAAATTTTTCGAACATTCGAAGTCAATACTTTGAATACTAAAAAAAAACTAAAAATAAAGGTATGATTCCGTAGCTGACCGCATACAACAACTACCGACGACGCACGCAGCAGATGCACGTCATTCATTGCGTCTTCTCCCCCTCTATCTGTATTGGAGTTTGACAAGTAATGGGTACGCTGTATCTGCTGCATACGTCGGCAGTTGTCGTATGCGGTCGGCTACGGAATCATAGCTTAAATAAAATAGTAGATAACTCTGATAAAAATTTCGGGATTTTGATACGTAGCCCCCGTAAAGTCCGAAATGCCGAAAGTCAACGTGTATGGGTTGCTCAATCGCTTCCCCGTAATAATTGTCAGCGCTTCCTTTAGATCCGTTAGCAACAAAGACGGACATAAACTGTACAAACACAATAACCGACTACGTGTTATAGAATATCTAATATGGACACTATGGACAGCATTGTGACACGATATCGACATTGAACGATTTTTAATTTGTTTGTGATTTTGGGCCCAACCAAGGCTTTCTGGGCACAAACTAACTTTACCTTTTTTATTGTGCGCAAAATACCAGCCGGAGCCGGCTGGGGAGGTTATGTCGGACTTGAACCGACTAAAACGCACGCCGTCTGTGGGTCGTTGGTTGCCGGATGTGAGATTATCTTATATCTTATTATATAGGTATATCCCTCGCACCCCGGCTGACCCCAGGACCATCGCTCTCGATCTGGCCCAGTTCGGGTGCGGGGAGCACGGAGTCCCCAAAACCAACCTAACATGCTTGTACACGTAATGATTAACAGATCAGGTTCCGGCGCAGGTTTTCTTCTCGGAGTTGGGAGGTCAGACGCTAGTCGTTCCCATAAAACTCATAAGATAAATTGATGGGGCTCTATTTACACCTCTGTCAATAGCAAAAGTTACGGAATATTAAAAAAAATAGTTAGATAGATAGATAGATAGATAATAATTAATAATTCTTTATTGTACACAAATATATTACAGTACATTTACGGACAGTATATCACATATGTACAACAATCGGCGGCCTTATCGCTGCAAGAGATCTCTTACAGGCAACCTTTGGATGGACATATTTAAATTATCGTAACAATAATAGTTCATAGTAGTAGTTAATAGATTCAATAATGTTCATTTTTGTAATCTTCAGAGATACTGTTTTTTAAAGAATACTAGTAACCGAATATAGTGTGATACATAATAATATAATTTTACGGTTTAAAACGATACGGTTATAAAAAGTTTTAGAGTTATGCTGATCTGTAAATTACCTATTAACCCACTTTTGTCCCTGACTGTACTGTGTTCTTTTTTACTATTTGGGTTGAACGAACTCCACTTACGTTTAAATTAGCACGTACAGGCGCGAACAATATGCTTTTTAATGAAATAATTATAACATAAAAGGCCTATAATTTGTTACAAATAAGTTTTAATGCCCGCCATCACACCTGGGGGCCTACTATAAAACGTACATTAGAAACTTCTGACCCGTTGAGACACGAACTAAAATGAAACATTAGTACAGAACAAAAAATGAAAATGATAAATTATATTTTAATTAAAACTTTAAAATATATTAATCGAGCACATCAAGCGGTTAAACAGTATTTTAGTAGGAAACAAAGTTTCCTGCTGAGAAACTAAATTAAAAACCAGAAAAATGTCGTATATCCACTTTACCCCGCTGGATTAATTTTCGATTAAGTTTCGTAGTACCATTTGCCCGAAACTTCGGTCCGTATCTTCGGAACATTTCATGGTAGACCTACAGAACACGAAAGTATTATTATCGTACTGCATAATTTATAAATGAGACAAAAAATACGCATAACGGTACGTAGTTTAGATGGATGTCAAAATTAATAGGAATAGCAATCATATTCCCATCTGCGAGGAAGCCGATTGTCAGTGGAGTTAATTGCGCGGAAGTAGGTATTATTAAGTGATGGTATTGAACGTATCTATTATTTAATAATGGTAGTTATAGTAATCATGTTCTCAAATATTGAAAAAAAAATTGGCCGTCACGAAGCGAAACAGATGTGAACTACAAAGTTGATAATAGAATTTATAAATTACCTATAGAAAGCATCATCACTATCACTACATATTATAAAACAAAGTCGCTCTCGCTGTCTGTCCGTCCCTATGTATGCTTAAATCTTCAAAACTACGCAACGGATTTTGAAGCGGTTTTTTTAAATAGATAGTAATTCAAGAGAAAGTTTTATAAGTATAATACATGCATAATATTGTAGAGAAACACTGATAAATTTAGAGATAATACCACGCGAGCGGAGAATATGGCGGTACGAAGTTCGCCGGGTCAGCTAGTTAAATATATTTAAAGGAAAATTAATACAATATCAAAATATGCATCTATTTATCTATACTATTATATAATTGTAAAGTGGTTTTGTCTGTACAACAAAAAAAGTTATGTTATATTACCGATAGGTACTGAGCTCGAAAATATTTTTTGGAATTCTTGTCAATGTTTTCCTGTTTTGTTCGCGATGGACGCAAAAACGGACTTTAATGCGGATTTTTTCAAAGGTCAAGGTCAGATTTGAAATCTTACGTAAGTTTGATCGCAATCAGTCAAGTAGAGTCGGAGATATGGCCAATAAACGGGAAAACCGACATCCACGTGGGCGGAAGGCTAGTATTACATAGGTATATAACCAATGAAATATAATTTCCGAGTACTAAATAGCGAACATCTAGAAACTAATTTTGATAAAACAGTAAAACAATGTCTCAATAGTAAATCTCGAACACTCACAAACAAAATTTCTAACACAGAATTAAACAACGAATTCTCAACTAAAATACTCGAACAAAATATACGACTCGAATCTCCACGAACGACAGCCATAATACAATAACCGCATGCAAGTACCTCACACATGCATGCATATGACGAGACGAGCAACTCCATGCATGCACGATAAAGTTTAAAACGACGGAAGCCAACGCAAATTGTATTCCGCAACAATAATTCCCAATGGGTATCGTAGGACAGCGAGCGAATAATCAACTGGGACTTGGAGACGATACTGTGTGGTGAAGTGCGAGTCGTGCTATGACGTAAGGGGTAATATATAGGATGATGTTTAGTTTATTACGATAAAAAGGATGATTTTTGGGTGTATTCTTGAATACACGTGACAGTAGAGTGTTTCACTGCTACTTCAAAGGATGCGAGTTTGATTCTCGTTCAGAGTAAATAAATCTTTTTACATTGATGCCTTTCTTTGTGTGCGTAATATCTTTATATACCTTATCTTTGGCTTATTTAGGCTATTATACGGGAGCGATTGCGCCTCTGAACTCATAACCTAGAGATTTCATTTAGCCCCAGCCAGCTCAAGCAAAGTTATGGCTGGAACCTCGAATATGTTAACAAGACCCCAACCCAAACCTAGAAGTTAATTGTACGTGTACCATGTTTAAAATATCAGCCATGCCACGCGAGATATTTGAAATCGAAACACAGAAAACGAAGTTAAAAATTGTAAATTCCATTTTCAAGTTAGTTAAAAGTAATGGCAGATGCTTGCCACGACTTGCAGCGGTGGTGGAGTGTCGTTTCAATATGCATTGCCAAGACAAGCCGCTCGCGCCGCAAGCCGCTACTTGCGCCGATAACAAAGTAGAACTGTAAAGTGGTAACACATGAACTTCGCCTTGACTCAGAACTTGCATACGTAGTACGTACGTTCTTTGTATTTTCATACAATTCTCATTATTATGCATTGCAGTTTTGCGATTAAATTTTCTTCTAAATTACAGTGTACCATTTCGTATTACCAAGTGTTAATTTTGTTTAGGATGTAAGCAATCTAGTGAAAGTTCTGTTTACCACCGCTTACGCTTGCTAGGCGCTAGTGGAGAAGAAACGGCGTAAATCGAAGAATCGAAGATCTCATAAAGATAAATGGGAATTAGGATTGACTGGATACGGAAGCCGGAGGATGTAGTAATATTACGTACACTTATTGGTGATGATTATTTTAATATTATAAAAGCACATTTTACCATTCTATTGGAGGTAGGACACGACGGTATTCCCGTCCCAATTAAGCGGTCCGACTAAGGAAGTATTCTAAGTAAATACTATTCTGCGGTAGGTACCTCTGCCCTACAGAATACCGCTGCGCTGTCGAAAACCAAAGGCTGCTTTGTCTTCTGCACTTACAGTACAGAATATCTCTGTTATTACAGCGTCGGCAGCACGAGTGTGACTCCCCTAGTGTTGCATACATTCATCGGTCATTGTAACCACGTTCCATCAGGTGGACAGTGCCAGCTTATCACCAGTTATCTGCCAGCTAAGTGGTATAAAAAAATCTGCTGAGAAATTATAATCCTTACAACACACTTGATCCGGGGCCATCCGGACCTGTGCCTACCACAAATTAGTTCAAAACGACCTTTATCTCTCTATAGTTCCAATATACCAAAGTTTTTATAAGCGGAACTCAGCTTCATGTTACTAATAAATCGCTGACCGTTTAGCTGTTCACTAATTTCTCGGGCACCATTTCAAATCTTAACAGTGTCCCTTATTTTTTGTCTACGAGACGCCTCACAATGGTGTCTTTTGTGGCCCAACCCCGCCTACATCTTTTTACAATAACCTTCTTTTGTAGGCGACTATTTATTCGATCTTTTTCTACTTGACACTATTCGAAGTGATCGGACAAGTTCTGACATGATTTGAAGGCAAAAATAACAACCCTGATTTTAACACTGAGTTTTTTCTGCAAATTTCTTCGGCAAAGGAATCGTTTTGGTGACTGCAATAATGGTGAAATTCTTTGAAGCATTGATATTCTTCATTAGGTGTAAAGTTAATTTAATTCATATTGCCATCTTTTATCATAAAAAGATATAAAGGTACTTATATCTTCTAAACTTACAAATAAGTCAGCCTCACATGCTTGGCTCGAGTCAACATTAGTGCCCGGAATACGGCAATAGGCTCAATTCCTATCACGTGGCACCGAATGCAATGATTGGTGAAATATGGATGTTAATTCACCTCTGCACAACCCTCCGGGAATAAAATTGTGATTATATGTAGTTGTAGATTATGTATGTTAACTTACAAAAATATAATAAGTAGGTACCTATCTAACAATAAAGAAACAAAGTCATTTGTATTACAAATGTGCAGAATTAAATTTAATACAGAATTTACAATTTTGTGTAAAATTAACTTAATGCGTATCATACTAAAATTGAGTCATACATTCTGCGTAGGACCGTACACAATTGGTGTGCAAATGTCTTTGTTTCTCTCACACATCATTAGCGTCCACTACAGATGACTGAGTGTAAAATATTTCTTAAAGAGACAAAGAATCTTCTAGAAGCAACAGACAAAATCTTGGGAAAGAATATCAAGTGGCAATAATTATTGGGAGCCTGTTATTCTTTAGTTTGTTGCAATTACAATTGTAATCGTACCTACTACAAACTGTATATGGTTTTTATACCACTTATGTGACAGACAAGTTCAAGATCAATACCCACCTGATGGAAAGTGGTTATCGTGGCCTATGGACGTGTTTAACACCAGGTGCATCTTATTCGTAAACTTTTAGAAAATTGTAGGAAGTGCGTGTTGTGAATAAACGTGTTTTTCTTTCTTTCAAGCATAAAGGCGTAATGCTTATTTTTGACTATTACTTAATAACTATTTACGCACAACGTACTCAAAATTTCAGCCATTATTGTTATAGTAGCTCTTAGACTATAAACTAAGTCATGAGACAATGAAATGGAAACATCACATGTAGCTTTAAAGAACAAAATAAGTATAAGTATGATTTCCAGAACAAATGTGCAGAATCCAGATCAGAACACTATTGTGAGTAAAAATAACTTATTGCGTATCAAAGTAATATTGACTCATACAGTATGCGTAGGGTCGTCGCAGCTGATATGCAGACATCTTTGTTTTTTACACATCATTAGCGTCGAGCAATGAAGACGTTGTGTTCTAGAAAGAGGTGTGGCACTGAAATGGACTCCTGCCTCACTAGGCAAGTGGCACAATCGGTAGTAGAATAAAATACAATAAAATAATCAATGTATGAAATTGACACGTTATTTGACGTTTATGATATGACAGTTATAAACATTTGTTAATCCCAAACTTGACACAAATTGACACTTGTCTAGGCAGGTGCAATCTTCTTTAATCTCATGTCTAGTGCGACGTAATTGATTCTTTTATATTTTAATTTCATTGTTGTGTAGTTCCTATGAATATCGATAGATGGCTTTGTACGTTGCTCTAAAGGTGTTGGTAGACTTGAACATTGACTTGTAACAGAATTCGCCGCTTTTAATTTTGTCGAGCCGAACAACGAACCGAGCCAAGTGTAGAGCCAAATAATGCTACGAACATTTACATGATCTTTCTAGCGAACGCTCAAGTCGAAGCAAATTTACAGTCGTTTTGCAAGCATGTTAGCCAGAATGCTCGCCAGAAAATTTGATAGAAAGCTCACTATAAAACGCTCTCGTATATTTTTCTGTAATGTAACATTCTTAAGAATGCTCATTACAAGTGAATGCTCAAGTTTATCAGTACCTTTAGACTTTGACTGATCCGGCAAGACGTGATTACTTATGCTGTCTGTTCATGATCACTGTCATAGGTTGGACGCAACAATCCAGGTAGCCTCCAAAGCCTATACTTTGTCGCCTTGGATGTCACTTACTCTGTTCACTCCATTTCGCAATAGTCTCACCCCTGATTAAGGCAATTTATTAGTCCCATCGGCCATCAATCAGTCTAATAGCAAAAGTTACCAAAACATAGTTAACTAAATGCCAATCGATCAAAAGTGGTCAAAACAAAATAATCGCGAATAACGCGACATATAATGTAATAGACTGTTCGTGGCAACTATTAATTTTCTAATACACGCGTAAGCAAAATTGCACTTTTGTGCGTAGACATTAAAGTCACTATTCATTTAAATATTTCCCGAGTCGAATTTCTGTATGAAGTACTATTACTTATTCTGTGGTAGTGTTTCGACACTTAATAGTCAGCGCGTGACAACGAAAAGCAAATGTTTTTTTGTATGTACACGTCAAGTAAATATGGACTTTATTACGAAGGACGAGAGTTGTAATTTATATGATTTTCTGTAACGATACGATGTATTTGTTATGTAGTTAGACTGTAGATACTTTATCAAAACACCTCTTCTTAAGTTATGGGCTAAGATTCCAATGTTGTTTGCGAGTTATTTCAATACCTGCATACCTGTATGAGAAGCTACGAGTACAATGTATCTGAAAAGATACGAATGGATTTACAGAGAAGAATTTGACCTTTACACTTATTTATTTTTTATTTGCCTGTTTTTATACAGTCCATTATTGGATATCACCCTAAAAATATTAGCATTAAATATTAGCAATAGAATTGGAATCGAACTAGGTCCTCAGATATAGCAATTCAATAATGTATCACCACGGCAAAACGACAAAAACTGCGCCATATAGAAGCGAAAGGTATAGGTAGGATGCTAGTCCCACTAAATTTCAAAGTTCAAAATCGCAATAAATTATAGCCCTAAAGTAAGGAAACGCGAATCACGTTAGTACGAAGGTGTGCCATATCTCTGGATCGTAGCAAGTGAAATATTGCAATCTGTAGTATATCCAAATGGAAAAGTGGAATACATATAGGTGAGCGCTGATGCATCACAAGGTGGCCACCCTAAACCTACATCTGGGTCGCAAGTCTCAGTCGCCGTCACGGTGTTCCTCTCTGTATCACGCTATGGACCCGGCGACCGCTCGGTGAATCCATGGAGTGCTGAGAATCAGATCTCGAGTTATCTCTCCATCAGTGCAATGTACTTAATAAAAACATATCTCTCAGACTTAATCATCACACATTTATTCGAAAAGATCGGTAGCTCTACTTCCCACGGCATAATATCCACAAACACATCGATACAACACAAGTGCCTAAATTAGGCGTAAAGGGTTTACGCGCAATAAAACGTATGGAGATTACTGCTCCTTACATTCTATAAGATGTGAAACGTGTGTAATTTCAATGTAATGCTCTGGCAATACGTACATACAACTGTTACTTTAGTTTATGAGATGATTACGTTTTATACTGTCCTGGTTTTGGAGAGCTACTTCGATAAGTAACTTACTTGAAACTTATTTACAGAAATAGGCTCCTGGAGACTGAATGAGAAACCTCTATAAAGGCGTCTATAAAGTTTACAAGTCATGAGGGACTTGTGTGTTATGTTCTTGTGAGTGAAAAAGATTTCTCTCCTACAGTGGACACAGGTGCTACATCAGAAAACTACCTCTTCCACAGTGCTTCTGATTTTCGGTCCCGCGTGATAGGGACCAATTGCCAGAAGCGCAGAAGCTTACTGGGGGCTACTGCCTCGCATTCCAGTATTACGAGGGCAACCGTTTCTTCGGCGACGAAGCACCCCCTACATAGGGGGCTATCCGTGATCCCGATGGTGTAAAGGTGGTGGTTTAGTGGAGAGTGACCTGTTATTGACCCCATAATTGTACTTTGGCATGGTTGTTACTATCGGATGGAAAACAATCCTATCCCTTAGTCACCTTATGACACATACGGGATCATAGGGTGGCATTCTACTTCACCGGGAACCAACAAGGCATTCGTCGTGTAAAGTTTTTACAACCTTAACAGTCCAAAGATGAACACATACATGCCTACTCTGTTCATTAAGCTACCAATTTAATTATAGAGGGTCTTAACTACACCAGTAATCTGTTGAGCAAGTTCCCATTACCACACCAAATTAATCCCCACTTTGGAGTGCGGCACCGTGACTGTCAATGCCATTATCAACCTCCCAAAAACGGTAGAACAAATTTCGTTACTGTTATCGAAAGCCGTCGCTGGTTTAACCTTCCGATAGCCGAGTTAAATAGTTTAACAGATAAACCTGTATATGGTATGTGAGACCGAAAGTACTGATGATGGGTATAAACATTAATTTAAATCGCATCTAGTGTGGCGCCGATGTTAATCCTCTATTAACACAAGCAATTCGGTTTAGCAGGATGGGGTTAAGTTACAATAAATACTAGTAATTTAGGTTAGTCTTTTCCATTAAGGCTTTGGAGTGTGTTTTACTATTAAACTTCTCCTTATCATCGGTCTATTTTGATTTTTACTGGAGCGATTTCCGTTTGACCCCAACCCTGTTGGGGAAAAAGTCTTCGCCTCTCATCCGTCAATCCGCAGGTGCAAGGCTTTCGGGTGCGGTTCAACGATCTTGTTCGGGGCCCTATACACCTACCCTAGTAATGTCAGTTAGGTACTAGTTGGTACTTTTGCTAGTAAGTTCAGTGGGCTCCAGAATTGCCTGCACAATTTAAAACTAAAATTGTGTTAAGTGACTCCACACGCTATCTAGTATTATTAGGTATGTAAAGTTAATAATACGTTAATAATAGTAAATAAATTAGACTTAGATTGACAAAATATAACAGGCTTCAAGGCAGAGTGGGCATTATGAACCTAACTGTACCTATTTATATCGATAATTTTAACTCGACCACGCACTACGCTGTTACTAAGGAATTTCCATCAAACCAAGAACAAAGTAAATTTATAATACCGGTCGGTCTGCCAGACCAATGTGCGGGTAAACGAAGGTTAACCCGGTACTTTCTTAGCGAGCGATCTCATCACGAGATGTCAGGTATCGACCGCAAATTGCATAATTCCGCCGCCGACAACAACCGTCATAATAACGTCACGACATAAAATATGAAATGGTGCATGTGACGAAAGAGCGCGGTGGGGGAGATGTTCCAAGGTTGTATGAATGCGGTCCATTTGCAAAAGTTATAGCGTGTTCCGATTGGGTGACTACTTTTATACCACCTTATAGTTATACATACATAAAGTCACACGTCTTTCCCCATGGGGTAAGCAGATCACATGTTTCTACTTGTTACGGTCCCTGTATACCTCTTTAGCTTCTTCTACTTTCATAATTCTTTTGATATAAATATGGTCACTGGTTTCGGATACTCTTGAAATGGTCTTTCTTTGAAATTCCCTCGATCTGTTGACATACGTACCTATGCCTAGATCGACCCTGCTAGGTTGACCATTCACCCTCGCTTCATAAGTCTGTTTCGTCAACTCTTGTAGACTACAACTATTTTTCCATGCAACTACAAGTTGTAGTTGCATGGAAAAAAAAGTTTTTTTACAACGTACGTAGATATCAAAAAAAGTTTAACGAATTCAGTCTCAATATCTTCTTAAGAAGGTGAAGGTAAAAACTGCGAGGGTCATTCTTCAAATAAAAAATGACCTAACAGTGAATGTTAGCAAGCTCCGAATTTATTACAGACGTTTTATCAGATGAAAATTTTTCTAGCTTAAGATTTGGACCCGATCCTAATCTTGCCGACCATTAATTTTGTAACTCATATAATATTTTACGAAAAAGTAACCGAAGAATAAGTACTAGAAAACGCTTAAAGTTTATTCAAAATTCTAAGATGATTTTAATAATGTCAACAGAGTATATAATAAGCTCTTTTTTCTGATTACAACAAAAGCTGCGAGTTAATACTACTTTCAGCTTTGTCTAAAAGGAATAAGTTTGATATTCAATTATCTCTTAAAACTGAGCTCGAGCATTGATCTAGAATGACCCTTAAACTATTTTTTTTTGTAATAACTCCCATCTTGCACCATAACATATTTATAATCACCTATTTACAAAGTGCTCTAAAACCGCAATCTCGTCATCAATAATTATGTCTAATCAAATCCAATTTTAGGCAAGCCTCATGAATGAGCTCGTTGGTTATGTAATCAAAACTAATCGATCATCGTTGCAATTACCGACGATATTGATCGATTATATACGTTTAAGTAAAGCAATGTTTTGGGTATATAATATAAGCGGAATCTTCCCAAGAGATTAGAAGATACTGGTATAATAAATAGATTGTTGCTAGGCAGTCTATCTTGTCACAAATTCCTTATTTTGACAAATGAGTATTGTTGTAATTTCATAATTAATGAATGTTGAAAACAGTCTGAACCTAATCTATAAAATAAAAGCGAAATACCACTCACTGATTGATCACGATATCTCAGAAACTATAACACCTACAAACTTGGAATTTGGCAGGCAGGTTCTTTACAGGGTGTAGACATCCGCTAAGAAAGATTTTTACAAAATTTTACCCTTGAGACGGTAAACGAACTATACTTAGCTTGACCTGTCAGTAAACTAGATTTAACACTGTCAACCTGGCACCTTAAGATACGAGTTCGTACCCAATCGTATATACGATTGAATATGAACTCTACAGCAGCAGCAGACGCGTGTCGCTGTGACACCACTGATTCGTGTCACGACGACACGTCGCGTCGTCGCCTGCTGCTGTAATATGCGGTTAACTACGATCTCGCACCTCTACTCTTGAATTTAATTCCGACCGTTCGATATTGAAATTTTAAAGATATAATTAGTACAACAAAATATGAAATTAGAAACGCTACTTATAATCGCTCACCGCTCATGATTTAGACCACACAAAAGGCTCGGACAGCCGATACAATCTCCGATACGACGACAACAAAAAGAAACGCCGTTATTTCCCACGGGGTGTTAAATTCTTGTGCCAATTCGGACACAAACCTTTTGCGATCCCCGGACTGCCGCTAGATTATTTCGTTTAATATTGAAACTCCTTACAGTAGGCATTTCGGTTTGTGACAAGTTCGAGTATTCCGTCAGGAATTCGAAGGGATGATACAGACATTTTTTTAAATTTAAATATAGGTACAGGATGTTTTAGTCCCTTAACATTGTGGTCCCACATTTCGCACAATAGATTTCTTTATCTACACTAACAAACCTACATTACTACTAATTCAACAAAGCAGAACCAAATTACTGATATTCCAAACTTGATCCTTGACGATTTTTTTACACAGCCTGATAATTGACTACATCCTGCTGGATGGTAAGAAGCTAGGTGGTACTCCAGATGATAAAGACAAATTCCAGATGATGAGAAATTCAAAATGGAGGTCCCTACTTTGACGGTCTAGATGCTTTTTCACGTTCTACTTGAAGAACCTGAGATCGTAAAAAGAAGGAAACACGTATTTCCTGCAATACTCGGAACGATCCGCTACTAATAAATAAGTAAGTTTATCATTAATAGGTAAAAAACGATTTCATAATAAGCCAATCATATTATTTCCAATGCAGCAGCAGAGCATAAAATATTATTTCACGCAGTAAGTTAGTAGTAAGTATAAACACTAACAAAAAAGTAACTAACAATATTCCTAGGACTCTGACGTACCCTCCACCGCAGTTACCTGCCCCCCTAGACAAGTGGCAATTCGTTGCTCGGCGTATGATGGAATAGAATGACAAATGTATAGGATTTGACGTTTTTGACTTTCGTTGACGCCTGTCATATACGTCAAATCCCATACATTTGGCATTCTATTCCATCATACGCCGAGCCACGAATTGCCACTTGTCTAGAGGGGCTGATACGACGACAGCCAATCGATACGAGATTACCATCTCGAGTTTAACACGTTTAGAGATCTGCTGACCCGATTAGTTCGGATACAGTGAGCCTTTGAGCAGTGCCGACAGTACTCCGTGTAAATTGACTCGGAGATATATCTTGAAATGGAACTTTAGCGAGCATCTTCAGGAACAGAATAGATAGATATAATCTTTTTAATAAGGAAACACTTAGTTCAACTAACCAACATAGTAACTTCGAAGTATTTTAGTAGTAAGAAAGTAAGTTTCTTTACTTGTTAAAAGGGTCAACCTTAGATACTATTGTCTTGCCGGTGAGGTGACTTCTAGAGCCCTGGGTCAGCCGGTTAAGTGTTGAGAACAAATTGAGTATTTTTTTTGTTACGTCGCTACTGTTATAGAGGACAGTTTGTTTGAAGTATGTAAGGCTAATAATGACGGGTTGTTGTCTCTGCGTACCCCAGAGAGAAATAGGTGTAAGCGTATGTATATACTATTGTTATAAGTACCAACTTCCCGGGATTGTAATCGTTCGTCCTAAAACGAAAACATGCCACAACGACCACAACTGCAGGACTATAATAAACTTTCACAATCGTAAACAAGATGTGACGTCAAAGTGTCCTATTTATCTAGTTGTTTCCCTATATCTTACTTGGGTTTTCTTTTTAACTATGTCATAATAATTTAAATTATATAGATATAGATAATAGACATGTACAGTATGAGACCCTGACCCTGATTCAAGTCCAAATCAATATATCTGCGGATTGATAGACGAGGTTTTAGCGCAGGCTTTTATATCGAGGTTGGAAGGTCAGGCGTCTGTCGCTCCCGGAAAATTCAAAATATACCAGTCCATAGGGACTCAACGCTAGGTGTGTATCTAAATGTCCTCAATTTTTTGCTCAGTATGTCATCCGGTGTATGCTGATCTAGAAAAAATACAAATAATATGCAGTATTTGCATATATATTTGTATTTGTATTATTATATTATATATTTGTATTGCAGACGAGAGATACAAACTATAAGACATACCTTGGTTCTGCATTTTTTTTTCTTACATAAGAATGTTAGCCGATGACATGCAAAATTTTAAATAACATCCGCCTGTAGCTTTGGAGTCACAGACTTAAAAATGGCTAGATAATACAAGTGGTCCCTGCGTGTCACGGTAGTTACTGTTGGCATGCAGATATCCGCGTGCCGCCATCAAGTGGTCTAAGTTCAACCTTGTCAGCCGATAGCCATCAAAAAATGTGAGCGACCATCTAGTCATAGCACTCACCGTAGAACGATTCTATTCACGGTGAGCATTATTATTAAAAAAAAAGACGTGTGGCACTCAGGGACTGCCGCGGTAAAGCTATTGCATAGCATTTTTTATCAACTTATGCAATTATAATTACTTACGTTAAGCGGAGCTACTTCGGAGCAGCTCGGCTCGATTCGTGCGAGCTTCGGGGTGTTAGGTTTTTTTCGTTACGGAATTTCTGGATTCGGTCTCCAAGCTCAAGGCCCGCGATAAAAGCTATGCAATAGCTTAAAAACTCACGTGACGTAATCGGTCATAGTTAATCATCTTCCTAATGTTTCTTCTAGTTGCGTCTAAAACCAGGGACCACCTTTAGTGTAGTCCCCACACCGGAAGAGGGCCATATCGAGAGATATGGCCCTGGGTCGGCCGGGGTGCGAGGGATATGGCTATGACAATCTCACCTCCGGCAACTGACGGCCCACAGAAGGCGTGCGTTTTAGTCGGTTCGAGTCCGACATAACCTCCTCCTCCGACTCCGGCGGGGGAGGTATCCGTGGGGATTTTTCGCACGATAAAAAAAAAAGTGTAGACGCGTGGTACCAACCAGTATGCAATGTGTGGTGTGGTACCCAACGAATATTTTTTGAGTTTTAGGACAAGACGTATGTCCGGTACGGACCCACGCTAGTTTAGGATAAAAATAATATTACATTTTGAGAAATCAACACCGCCACAATCAAATTACAAATTAATTTAAACGATAATTAATTTTAAAATATATCAATTTCTGTGGTGCGGTGATTACACATTCGTTTGGCAGTACCACAGTAGGTACAATCGTAGTCGTGACCAACCGACAGTCATTAACAGGACGATACAGGCCACTAGCCATTACGAACTGTTAATTCGACGGTCCCTATTAAAATCGTCGGATGTGAAAAACTGCAACTTTACAGGAGAGCATTTCAAAGTTTAAATTCCGTGTAACTTTTTACTTATTTTAAGCAGAGTCCTGAAAGTTTAGAATAATGCTGTACAAGTTATGCCTGTTTAGGACAATAAAATAAGTAGCCGGTATATTAAGTGTAAATGTGAGAAAAGTCACTTGTGACCTTTTTAACGGTTTAGAACTAATGTTGATATGTCGGTAGTACCAGAACCGACATTGTTGCTGGGAAAAATTGATAATTGTTTGTCGGAAGTACCAGAACCGACATTGTTGCTGGGCGAAATTTATAATTATTTGTCGGAACTGCCATTTACTACATTGTTAAATGATTATTATCTATTAATATGCATGTCGTATGTACAAATTACTATAAAAAAACACCAAAAATGTAAGTCTATGCATATATATTTATTGACAATGAATAAAGAAAATTTGGTCAATTGAGAAAATCATATAAAAATCTAACTTTATGACTTATAAAGTTAAAAGAATAAAAATTTTGTAGTTACTCAAGTAAAACCTCTTTATTATTAAAAAAGAAATCCAACTAATAAAACAACTTAAAAGTGGCATACAAAATCTTTTTATGGTAAGTAATAATCACAAGTAGGGTATAATCACAGCTTTATAGTAAACTAACATTAATTAAATCAAGATTAACTGTGTAATTTTATTAAAATCTGTCTAAATCTGTCTTCTTATTGATAAATATTGGATATTATAAATAGTTAATGCCTATTAAAAAATGGTTTCATAACAAAACAACTAAACAAAATACAAAATCTTCTTTTTTTATAATTAAGGCACTTTGGAAATAACTTAGGTAATCAAAGGTCTTTAGTTTCATGGAAAACTTCCACCCATTCAATTATAACTAACTATTGTTAAAATCAGACTTCTTATTTACAAATATTATTATAAATAATAATTATTACAAAACATACTGCCTTAACTAAAACAACTAATCAAAATACAAAATCTTCTTGCTTATAATTAAGGCACTTAGGTAATACTGAATCAAAGGTCTTAGCTTTATGGAAAACTTACATCAATTAAATTAGGATTAACTAATTGTTAAAATCAGTCTTCTTAGTGAAAATCAATCAACCAATTAACCTACTGCAGTCCACTGCTGGACATAGGCCTCTCCCAATGTGCACGTTTGCCGATCCTCCGCTTTCCGTATCAGTCTGTCCCAGCCACCTTTTGCAGGTCGTCAGTCCATCTGGATAGGGGAAAAAGGAAGGTGGGACCTTCCTTTTTCCTTCACGCGGTCTCCACTCTAGGACTCGTTTACTCCAACGGCCATCAGTCCTTCGGCAGATGTGGCTAGCCCTCTGCCACTTCAGCTTGCTTAATCTGCGAGCTATGTCGGTAACTTTGGCTCTATGTCGGATAACCTCGTTGCGAATTCTATCTTTTAAAGAGACTCCAAGCATAGCTCGCTTCATAGCCCGCTGCGCGACTTGTAGGTCACGGACTAACCCCACCGTCAGTGGCCACGTTTCGGCACCGTAGGTCATAACAGGTAGGGCGCACTGGTCGAAAACCTTTGTTTTGAGGCATTGCGGCAAGGAGGAGGAGAAGACCCGGCGCAATTTGCCAAAAGCTGCCCACCCCAGTTGGATTCTTCTGGTTATTTCTTTCTCGAAGTTGTTTTTACCGAGCTACCTGGGGCAAGTTATCCACTTGCTCCCGGTAGATATATTTTAGAACAACTTCGAGTGTCGCCCCTTCGATGGCAATCGGTCTCGGTACAACATGTTCGTTGAACATAATCTTGGTTTTATCCAAGTTTACACCGAGGCCGACTTGTCGAGAAGCTCCATTCAGGCTGTGTAGCATTTCGTCCAGTTGTTCCAGCGACTCCGCTACTATGAAGATGTCGTCGGCGAACCGAAGGTGCGAGATGTACTCACCGTTGATGTTGATGCCCCGCCCAGTTCAATCCAGTCTTGAAGACGTCCTCCAATGCGTTGGTGAATAGTTTGGGAGATATAACACGTTGGAGGCTAATGGGTTTCGTCTTCTGGTCTTGGAGCTGGACGGACATTGTGGCACTGTCATACAGGCATCTTAGCACCTCGATGTATCGCCAATCAACGCGGCACCGCTGCAGGGCATACTATCAATGAGATGTATTCTGTACTATATCTTCATTACCCTCGTTAGTTGGTGATGGCGTCGGAGATTTAGTATCGCCAGTATTCTTGTCAACTACAATTTGGGAATGAGATTTAGTACTTACTAAATTATGTTCACAACCTTTGTCAGCTAATTCTATTTCATCGTTGAACACAGCAGGTGTTGACAGTGGTGTTGTAACGGCTTCAGTAACATTCGCTTTATTGGCTAATATTATGTCGTCATTGTCATTTAATACATCATCGAGTGAATCCTGCATTTGAATTAATTCAGCTTCAAAGCTTGCAGGTATGGGAGACTCTCGAAAAGCTGAAAAAAAAACTCAATTTTCACATAAATATGTCATAAAATAAATTAATCATTTTAGATTTTAAAAACAAAGCACATTATCTATGTATTTGGGTGTCAGTGTAGTTGGTTCTACCACATCCCACTATAACATTATGGTCGGATGTGATGGTACCAACATTTAATTCCTTAACAAAAACGGTAAAATACGTAGGATGTGGTACTACCGACATAAACCATTTGTAAAACCGGTTAAGAGCGTTGGATGTGGTACTACCAACATTTTACCCATTTGATAAACCGATTAACATTGTCGAATGTGGTACTACCGACATTTGATCTATTTGAAAACGCGACAAAAAACGTCGGATGTGCTACTACCGACATGGAACACCTTTTGAAAACCAATCAACAAAGTCGGATGTGGTACATCCTACAATTTTAAATTACGTTACGCATTTTGAATGATTAAATGATACTTTAATTTGGTATTAAATTCGCAATAACATTAAAACATAAACTATACTGTAAATAATTGTAAGAGTAATATTTTAATAATACATACCTGTTTCTGTACTATGTTTTGCTTTCATAATATTTTCGACCGCATTTCTATTTCTATTATTGTTGTTTTTTTCACCATGCCCAGTAAACAGCTTAATCAAGCGTTTTGATCTCGTAGACATCGTGAACAGTGTTATAAGGTAAGGGATTGTTTCAATTAACTATCGTAAAAAGACAGGTGACAGCGCGAAGTCCGTTAATCCCGCTAACATGGTCGGAACTGGGAGATCGCACGCGCTCACCTAACCCCGCGTCCCGTTAAAATCGTAGGTAGTTAATAACCGACTATGTTAACGGGCTATCTAGGTAATATCCAACGTTTTTAATTTGGCTATTTCAAAAACTAGGCATACTAGATTTTTTTCTTTTTAACTGACGATAGACCTAGGTATATAGACACGTTTTATGAAATAAAATAAAAATTGCATTTTTGTAATTCCGACGATTTTAATAGGGACCAGCGAATTAATAATGTGTGTTTGACGAAATGAAAACTCACTTCGCTGTAATTAAAATACAGTCATTGCGTATGAAAATTAAATTAAATATGGAAATACAAGTGACTCGAGATGGTAGTTTTTTGATAACTTATATGGGGAGCTCAAAAAGCTTAGCTTAAACTAGTCGGTCAAGATTTCCTAAGAGCTTTGACCACCATCATGAAAAAAGGGTATTTATTGTTCTTTTGATTATTCGGTCTTCGTCACGATACGAAAAATGAATTCATACCCTACTTACCTACCTATACCTACCTACCTATAGTTTTTTGCTTTTTTTTTCTTCAAGTTATATCAAGGTTATATGAATTTTTCACCTATATTTTGTTTTTTTTTTGTATTCTATACCTATTTTAAGCAGGGCGACTATACTTCCTCGATCGAATTCGCCTATATGCACTAGGTTTGCCCACGCCATTATCTCTATTTTGGAATCCAAATAGTTAAGTTATACTTTCTTTAAGTCATTGCAGAAAATTCGACGTCGAAAAACGTACGACAAAAAGCCATCCGCCCCGTGTGCTATACCGATTCAAGACATACTGTTTATCCACAAATTCATGTAAGCATTACAATCAAATATCGTTTTGTTCCTCCCTGGCTACTCAATCCCTCGTTTGGAGTACCCGGAGCACATTAGCCGCAGATAATACATACACTGCTTCTAATGCTGACATCCTGAGGTCTGGGGATAAATCTTATATAGGCCCAGTGTAAATAAAAGATTAGCGGTCAGATACTAGCGTATATTAAGGATGTAGGCACTAATATCAATGTAGATAGAGGAAGGAAGGCATAACTGGTTCGCTGAAGTACAGAAGATCTATTTAGTCTGATCTGTTTGTGTGTAAATTGAAACACATTAACAGTTCTAAACCAAACTAATGAAATATCTGGGTCGACAGCGCGAGTGTGACGCCCTGGGTATTGCACTCGTCCATAAGCCACGGTAACCACTTTCCATCAGGTGGGCCGTGTACTTATCTGTCACTTGAGTAGTATAAAAATATTCCTTCCAATCCCTTTGGAAAGTGCGTTTTAAGCTGCGTTTACATACTCGCGGCAGAGCGAGGGGAAGTGGCGAGAGAAGTGGGCAGAGACGTGGTGTGAATGGTATATTCGTCATGCCGCGAGTACTGCCGCGTATGTTGCTGCGAATGTCGGCTTGGCCGCGCGAGTCAAAGGAGCGGCAATACTAGCGCGATGAACTATACGAGACCGCTAGATGGCGCTAATCAGTAAACACGGCTTTCGTTATTGCTCCTCGAATATTTACTTTTCAAAATATTTATATCGATCTACGGAAAGTGTATAGTAGTTGAAAGTGATAGTTTTTATTAATAATTTATTAAATTCATTCGCTATGCTGTAAAAGGATAATGCGTACACTGCTACAGCGTTGTCCTCCATACGTTTACGTCCATCTCCGTTGCAGGGCGAATACTGGTATGCGGACCAACACGATGATGCGCGTGTATGAAAGCTAGGGCATTAATCGTGCGAAATTTCCGGCAACACGATCAGCAATGCGAGCGGCAGTATGTAAACGCGGGGTTAGGAGAAGTGCGTGCGAAGGGAGCGTTTGTCCAATGCATTCACAAGCGGCACTGCCCCCCTAGACAAGTGGCAATACGTTTGTAGAATAGGATAGATTGATCAATGTATGGGATTGACATACAATGACGACTGTCATAAATGTCAAATATGTGTCAATCCCATACATTCATATTTAAATTTTTAATTTTTTTTCAACATTATTTGTTTACTAGCTTTTGCCCGCTGCTTCGCCCGCGTGGATGTCGGTTTTCGCGACCAAACATAGCCTATGTCCTTTCTCAAGGTCTAATCTACCCCTATACCAAATTTCATCAAAATCGGTTCAGTGGTTTGGGTGTGAAAGCGTGACAGACAGACAGACAGACAGACAGACAGACAGAGTTACTTTCACATTTATAATATTAGTAGGGATTGTAACATGGTACGTGTCTATAATGGTGATCCTCTTTTACGAGACTTTGCCTTCAGCTTACTATCAGGCGAGGCGAAGTCAAATTCTATTCTATTCTAAAATACGCCGGCCAACGAATACCACTTGTCTAGGGGCTGGACAGTGCAGTGTGTTAGAAGTGCACATTTTACTCCGGTGCATTTTTTTTTTAGTTCATCCTCCGCGTCGGTCGTCTTTAGGTTAATATACTCAATTTAATCCAGAAAACTTCGTACTAAAGGTTAATGCGTAGTACATGAAGTTCGTGCTTGGGGCCATAAAAACAGCGACTCTTGTGACGCGCAAATGTATTTTGTTAAATGATTTCTATTAATCAAGAGTTTGAAATTTCTACAAATAATAAACGTTTTAGTTGATATTGGTCTTGTGTCTTTGTGCTCGACGAATTCACAAAATATTCAGTGAAGAACTATAACTACAGCTACTAGCTACCCATCGTCGGTAGAAATGCGAGTATATGTCGCTAATATTTCAAATGTAATTTTACCGTACCTATATTCTTACCCACTGCAGTATAAATATTTTGTCCAGTGCAGCCTAAATAGATGCGTGTCACTTACCTGAAACAAACATAAAATAAAAATAAGATTTATTTCTCGTCAGTATATTATTATTGTCTATGAAACCCGTTACAATTCAATTCAGTAATTTAATATACGTATAGATTAGAAATAGTAGTACACATTTATTTTTCACTTTCGAAAAAAGCACAAAAGATTACGAGTGAAAAAAAGCACCAAGAAGATGCAAAATTTGTACAATAAGTTTTTTTTGTATACAATGTTTTTTGGCGAATTAATTTCCGTTACCCTAACTACCATTATCTTAATCTCCTCATGACCATAGCTGCTGGAAGGCGACAGCAACTTCGGGAACAGCATAAAATATATACTCCTAGGTAAGTACGAGTTCAGGAACACATAAATCGCGACTACAGGCAGTAAATCGCTGGTTTAGGAGCTCCAATCAGATACTCAAGTTGATTAGCTCTCCGTATGCACAAACGTAAACGTTTTTACGCGTTGCCGAGCGGATGAACGTTTATGGGACTTTACCGGGATCGAGTAATGCTCGTAACGCGGGAATTACGGGCATGAGCCGCTTTACCGGCGATGCTGGATTCACTGACGCGTTCCATTGCTGGTCGCGTATAATGTTTTTGTGAAAATCGCAGCACAAAATTGCTGATTAAATATGTATATTCAAGTTTTTATATTTGGAACAAGTTAGCTTTCTGGAGACCGCGAAAAGACAAACGATAGGTGGGACCTAATCAGCTGGACTGACGACCTGTGAAAGGTGGCTGGGACAGACTGGATGTGGAAGGCGGACCAATTACGCATATTGGGATAGGCCTATGTCCAGTAGTGAACTGCGAATACTGCGATAGACTAATTGATAGATGGATAGATAAAAATAATAAACAAATCATAATAACTTTTGTCCTTTGATAACTTTGTTTATGTAATAACGCCACCATGTCGGTTCGAGTACAGGAACAGAGTTCGAGGGCGATCCCTTTGAAAAGAGGCGTAAGACAGGGAGACGTGATATCTCCGAAACTGTTTACGGCCACTTTGGAGAATGCCTTCAAGCTCCTGGAATGGAAAGGATTCGGCATCAATATTAATGGCGAATACATCACTCACCTCCGGTTTGCCGACGATATTGTAGTCATGGCAGAATCGATGGACGATCTCAACACGATGTTCGATGGCCTCAACCGAGTTTCTCAACAGCTGGGTCTTAAAATGAACATGGACAAGACAAAGGTGATGTGCAATGCCCATGTTGTACCTACCCCAATATCTGTTGAGAGCTCGGTTCTTAAAGTTGTTGACTCGTACGTCTACCTAGGACAAGTAGTCCAGTTAGGTAGGTCCGACTTCAAGAAAGAGGTCAATCGCCGAATCCAACTCGGCTGGGCAGCGTTCGGAAAATTGCGCAATGTCTTCTGGTCCGACATACCTCAGTGTCTCAAGTCGAAGGTTTTCGACCAGTGTGTGTTACCAGTGATGACTTATGGCACTGAAACGTGGTCCCTCACTATGGGCCTTATGAGTAAGCTCAAAGTAGCCCAACGAGCTATGGAGAGGGCTATGTTCGGAGTCTCTCTGCGAATCAGAAATGAGGAGATCCATAGAAGAACCAAGGTTACCAACATAGCCCAGCGGATTAGCAAGTTGAAATGGCAGTGGGTAGGGCACATAGCACGGAGGACTGATGACCGATGGGGTCGAAAAGTCCTCGAGTGGAGGCCACGTATCGGCAAGCGCAGCGTAGGACATCCACCCACAAGGTGGACAGACGACCTCAGAGCGGAAACACACGATGCGTTGCGGCGGCGGCGCGACGCCGGAGCGGTGTCGCTGCGTCGTTTTACATAGAAATATCTGTAGCATGTCACACGATGCGCTGCGTCGCCGCACCGGACTTGCAACCACCGAGACGAGGCGGGGAGGGGTGAATGCGTTGCGACGCCGGAGCGGCACCGCTCCGGCGCGCGCCGCACCGCCGCTGCGTAGTTGTTTATGATTTATAGACCGGGCGCTAGAGGTATGTATGAGTATGCAAAATGTGAGTACCGAATTTTGCCAACGGATTTAAGTGAAGAAAAGGTCCAAGAATGATAATGTGGATCTTGCCGGTCTATTTTCTGGTCCATTTTTTTTACCCCCTCTTGTCTTATTCGTAAAGGAAATGTATTGAGTAGGTACATGATATAAAATCATTTTAATGAATATTTCTGTTATAATTTATAGTTTGTTCTAATGGTAAAAGTGAGGATGGATTCTTAAATAGGTAGGTACTTAATAAAAAAAAACGAAAATAAAAGTAATATTTAAAAAAAAAAAGTTATTCGAACAACCAGCGAATTCAAGCATAAATTTTCTTAAAGTTGGTAAAAAATACTTATTTTTAATTTTGACATTTGTTATTGATGCATTTACATAATGAAATACAAACCAATTCAGATTTATTGCAATTACAAGACCTTGTGCGACAATTTACAGTTCATTTACATGGGGGAATTAATAACTCTGGTAAAGACGGCTTGTATAGTCATTTTGTCGTGGACGTAAGTCACTGTTGAGCTTTTCGTAAAAGTGTACTTATTTTGTAGCATTAATGATACTAATGTTGTCAGCAAAATGTTATTATATTTAATCATCGATATATATTATATTAGCTTTTGCCCGCGGCTCCGCCCGCGTGGATGTCGGTTATCGCGACCAAACATAGCCTATGTCCTTTCTCAAGGTCTAATCTACCCCTATACTAAATTTCATCAAAATCGGTTCAGTGGTTAAGGCGTGAAAGCGTGACTGACAGACAGACAGTTACTTTCGCATTTATAATATTAGTATGGAAATATGGATTCAGGGTTGGCAGTCGGCAGCACGAGTGTGATGCCCCTGGTGTTGCATGCGTCCATAGGCCACGGTGACCACTTCCCATCAGATGGGCCGTGTGCTTGTTTGCCACCTAAGTAGTATAAAATAAAAATGGATACAAAAACACGACTTAATAAAGCAACTTCTTTACGTCAATAGATGTAGAAACACACTAAACACATACGCGCGCTATGCTTACTTTAAGGGCGCAGAGGGGATGTGAAGGGAGCGGGAAGGGACCATCACACCCGGCGGCAAGATTTCTTTGTCATTATTTAGAGGATCAGGTATAAGAATCCGGTCATAGTTGCCGTCACTCGGATTTTGCATACTCAACTACCTCTAGCGCTTGCACTATTATTAATAGACATTACAACGCAGCTAGGGCGCACGCGGCGCCGCTGCGTCATAACAACGCAGCGGCGTCGCACCGCTCGTGTGCCCGCTACTGCGGCGAAATTTCTGCGGTGCGTCGCCGCAACGCATCGTGTGTTTCCGCTGTCATTAAGGCCGCGGGAACGCGCTGGATGCGAGCCGCTTCCAAACGGTCCTATTGGAGATCTATAGGGGAGGCCTATGTCCAGCAGTGGACTTCCTATGGCTGAAATGATGATGATGATGATGAACTTTGTTTGTGTTCTGAAGACTACAAATAATTTATTGATGTATTTTTATGTGAAGATTATTGCTACCGTGTAAAGTTTACGTGAATGTTTACTTGTCAAGTATACGTACCTACCCTTGAAATATAACTATTTAAGCGAATCATATCGCGATTTATTTAAGGTATAAACTGACTTTGTTTTTTTTTTTTCAGAATAAATATATGGACGGTTGGAGATGTTTTCTTAATTTACTATACTATTAAATTAACCAATCGCAAATTATCGTAACTGCTGACCACCTCTGGCTGCCTCAGTGGTATAATGTCTCATTTTAATTATTTAGAAAAACTTTAAAGATGTCGCTTACTTTTAAATAAGACAGCTGAGAGATTCCTTACGATTCGCAAGACTTTCGTGCCCAAAAGTCTCAAGACTCGCCTATAAACCTTCAGAATGAAGAAGACACTCTGGCGTAGACTTCCCTCGCAAAAGTCAACCTAACCATCATCATGCCTTAATCATTAGTACCTTGGAGCCCGGAGTTAATTCGCCTGCTCCTTTATAAGGAGTCTTTGATTAAACTTAGGGTTGCTAGGCTTTTACCACTATAAAAGACAGAACTATATAAATACAGTCAAATATTTCTATCTGTTTTTTCACAGTGTTCATATTATTTGTACAAACTATGATAATTGTAACCGTTAATCCCTACTAATATTATAAATGTGAAAGTAACTCTGTCTGTCTGTCTGTCTGTCTGCCTGTCTGTCTGTCTGGCTTTCACGCCCAAACCAATGAACCAATTTTGATGAAATTTGGTATAGGGGTAGATTAGACCTTGAGAAAGGACATAGGCTATGTTTAGTCGCGATAACCGACATCCACGCGGGCGGAGCCGCGGGCAAAAGCTAGTATAATATATAAGTAACTGTTATATTATGATGTTTGCAAATGGCGACCATAATATCGCTACCCGTATACCGTGGGTGCTGTAAAATATACTTCGAATGTTATCCACAACATAGTATTACTTCCCTAAAGGTAAGTACCTATACAATTTCAAGATATGCATTACCCAGTGCTAGACATTAGTACTTCTAACCAAGGCAAAATATTTTTTAACTGTCATCCCACATCACTGACACCACTGACACTACTGACGTTTAAAAGCTGTCATTAAAACGTCTTACTCATCACCGAAACGGAATCATTAACCTAAACAACGAAACATCGTTGGGGGCACTTACGTCAATGAAATGATTAAGACTAATCACAGACAGTCTCTGTCTGTACGTCAGTTGGCACGCTGTAAAAGGGATGACACGGAAATGAAATACACAATAAGATGCAATTGAAAATGAACTTTAGGGCCTTATAACAAGGTACATATTTGCTGTTAAGCGCAAGTTGTAAAGCCGCGTGTGGTAGTTAGGATCACGCATTTATTACCATCGTAAAGTAGTTTAGTTTGTACGCATGCGCCTGCGCATCATAGATATAATGCAAATAGAATAAAAAATATGTTGACACAGCTGTAAAAGACACGAATTGAGATTGATAGTACGATCGAATTGATGTTTTTGCTGTTTTTTTTTTTATATAGGTAGGACATTTTATATAGAGGCAATATGATTGCACCTAGCTTGTTGGTAAGCTGTTAACTTTTTCACACTCCGTTAACAAGGGTCCAGAACTGTGTAGGATGGTAGGTAAATCAAAATGCCAAACTGATATCCCGGTTGCATTCAATGCTAGAACTTTAGGCCCCGGGAGCTGCCCTTGTACTCCGATCCTTTGGTTCTTCGCGGTCAACATAGTTCTTCTGCCGAGGATCAGAAGTTATGGCTTAAATTGAGAAAGGTCTATGTCCAGCAGTGAACTGCTACAGCCAGTTATTTGGTACATGGCACATTCCTATTCTATCTGTAATATCGCTATACCAATCAGTTGACAAGTAATAAATATCTTACTACATTAATTTCAATGCTAATTACGGCACTAATCATTGAAAGTAGACGCTTGTTGAGGCAAGTGGCGCCACCTACGTACCGGGCCTAGTTGTTACTCAGTACAAAAAACTTTCAAAGGTGACCTAGACAGTGTTAGGTGTACTTTTAACACCTCCACCCATTCCACCCTTATAGGTAAGAAACTTACACCTATGTACGTATTGTAGGTACCTATTCCTACATTTCTCTCTTAGCAGAAGCAAGTGTAGGTATTGACAACTCGTGTTTTAAAAATTACGATTTAAATTCGACACAATTGTTCATTTCTTATTTCACTGCTACTGGGACTCCCCCTAGCCAGGTGGACTGACGACCTGCGAAAGATGGCTGGGACAGACTGGATGCGGAAGGCGGAGGATCGGCAAACGTGGCGCACATTGGGAGAGGCCTAATGTCCAGCAATGGACTGCTATAGGCTAATTGATTGATTGATATTTTTCTGCTAAAAATCATTCCTCAATGGATACTTCTACTAACATAAATGGCATCAACTGATAAATTTCAAGTTTGTACAGTCAGCGTCAGAGAAAACAGACCCCCTTTCATGACGATGTCATTATCAAGGGGGTCCCTTTTCTCTGAAGCTTACTGTACCTCCAGCTTTTCATGCCGCTTCCATGAATTGGCTAATCAGTCAATCAGACAAATTTATACGAACTTATAGCTGGAAGATGCGATCACAAGCAAATAAATACTACCGTCTATAATCTCGCCAAGTTATTGCATCTCCAAGTACAATCACTCGGTACGATATTATTCCATCAGGATGTTAGCTGTTGCATGTAATGAAAACGAGAATATTGTTTGAAGGAGTGAAACATGTTTGTACGGAAGATGAAAACTCGCTCTGCGTAATCTCGCGGCGCGGTTATTTGCGCAAGATTTTGTGACGTTCTTACGGAAATTGTATAACGAATTACGCAATTTAGAAAAAAAACATTTAAAAATAATTCCAACAAATCTCTAATTTGCGAGAGATTCAACTCTTCGTGAGCACTATTCTAATAATATTATGAAGAGGAAAGACTTCTATTTTTGTAGGTAATGAATAAACTCAAGAAATAGTGGATCGATTTCAAAAATTGTTTCGCACTTAGAAAGCTACATTATCAGCTACAAACATAAGCTTTATATCATCACGCTACTATCAGCGGTGAACGGGATCAGAATTCCACGCTGCAAGCAACAGCTAGTTATCAATAAAAAACAAAGTACCTTAATATTGCTTAACTAGTTTCTAATATGGATTCAAGAATACGAGTAAACACTTTACCTACCTAACATTTTTGTATCTAATATACGATACATCTATCTATCTAACATTTCTTATAAATCCTTACATATATTGTTATATATAGAAACAACCAGACCAATGCGAATATACATATTCACACATACATATAATTTCACAAAACAAAGTAAGCCAGAGATAGCTCTATGAATTAGCTACCGCTCTACCGCTATATCACACGCGTCATAAAACACACAAACAAATTAAATAAAAGCTTCAAAAAATTTAATGCAGTTGAATTCGGTCGGTAAAAGCTTGTAAAATTCGGTCGATCCAATCGCATAACATCGACAGACTCCGATCAGTGTCACGCGTGTCCGCGACTCGTCACCGTGCAGGTACCGTGAGCGTGTCGACGGGATATTGCCGGTAAAACATGTCGACACATTGTCATCTCGATATTATCTGATACTTTACGGAACCTCCCAACAGGTGGGCGGAGGTACCCACTTTGTATAGGCGGTATTGGAAGCGTTTTAGTGCTTAAGTTGAACACTTGAGTTCCGTACCTTATAGGGAAAAAAGGAGCCTTTAGAAAGGATCACTTTGATGCAGCTCTATCGATACATACATTATTCACGCTTGTCAGGTCTATAAGACGATCATTAGGCCTGTTCTCTTGTATGGTTGTGAGGCGTGGCCGCTGCTCGAGCGACACAAGCAAGAGCTGCGTGTCACGGAGATGAAAATGTTGCGGTGGATGTGCGGCGTTACGCGTAAAGATCGCGTACGGAACTCTCGCATCCGCGGCAGCCTCCATGTCCGTGACATCGCGGATAAAATGCAAGAGAGCCCCCTTCGCTGGTGCGGCCACGGCTTGCGGCAACCGCCAGGCTACGTGGGGAACAAATGCCTGGCAATGGTACCCCCGCCGGGTCCAGGTAAAAGGGGTAGGCCAAAGAAGTCCTGGCTTGACGTCGTGGAGGGTGATATGCGTGCAAATGGTCTCACTACCATGGACGCCCAAGATCGTGCGAAGTGGAGAAGGAGGAGCCGGAAGGCGGACCCTGAGCTCCGGGGTCATCTTGGCCACGGATGCAATCGGGAGAATACGTCTATATGCAGATGATGATGATTATTCACGCTTGTAACTTCCCGAAGGGATAGGTAGACGTATATTAACACCAGATCCCACGCAATAGTGGGTGAGCCTATTGCCGTCAAGCGGGCATGTCAAAGTATTTGAAAGAAGAAGAAAGACAAGATTGATAGTTGTCTGTTTCTATGGAGAACATTCATTAAATGTGTCATGTTAACACTATTTCTTGAACGTTCTTCCTCTTGACCTAAGCGTACCGTACCTGTGGTACCGTAGTGAGTAAACATCGGACGTGCGATCAAAAGACCGCAGGTTCGAAACCCGGTCATTATCACGTGAACTCACTGCTAAGCTAACACAAGCAATATAGCTGACCGAAAAGGGTTACTACGATTATTTCCCTAAAAAAATCTTTAAAAAAAATTATACCTTCCCTCCCTCCCTATAAATGACTTAGCGATCTTTATTGTATCAAAGTTATTCAATTTCATTAACCAATTAATCAATTCATTCATTTTCACTTTTTCCGATTAATCAATTTACAATTAGTTCGACTTTCCCTCTCTATAAATGACTTTTTACGATTAATTGTTGATTAATAAAAAGGTCTTTTATGAGTGATTTGATTAATTGATCAATGAAATTTATCAAATTTAATATATTTTTTTATGCTTAGTAGGATCAGCAGAGAAAAATATGACAACTTATCTTTTGTGGTAGTAAAGAGTTTTGACTGCTTCAGCACAACGCAGCAGTTTTACTGGAAGGGCAAGTTGCTGGACGAACGTCGTGAGTATGGCGTAGGGTTTGCGGTTCGTAACGACCTCTTGAATTCCATACAAGGACCTTCTGGTATTTCCGAGCGTATAATGGTGCTGCGCCTGTCTACTACCTGTGGGTTTGTTACAATTATTTCTGCATACGCTCCGACACTCGCATCCTCGGTTGAGTCCAAAGACGAATTCTACGATCAACTGAGCAACACAATACGTGGGGTAAAATCCGGAGACCGCCTGATAATCCTTGGCGATTTTAATGCCCGTGTAGGTCGTGACAATACAGCTTGGCCAACTTGTCTAGGAAACCACGGTATCGGCAAGCAAAACGACAACGGTCTACGGCTGCTGGAACTCTGCTGTAAGCACCAATTGTGTGTTACAAACACCTACTTTAAGGGCAAATTAATGCGTCAGGTTTCGTGGATGCATCCACGCTCTAAGCATTGGCACCAGTTGACGTTGTCCTAACACGGAGAAGGGATCTTGTAGACATTGTTCATACAAGAACCTTTCATAGCGCTGATTGTGACACTGACCATTCCCTTGTGATCTGCAAAGTCCGATTCACGCCAAAAAAGATCCACTCTAGCTAGTAAGACTCCCGAAAGGAAAAAAATCAACCTTCTTAATGCTAAGAAAGCTGAGCTTGTGCGTGATTTTGTTGAGCTGGCTAGCCAGAAGGCGAAAACTTGGGACCCTGACGCCTCAGTTGACGACGAGTGGCAGGCAATTAAAACACTTCTCACCACGGTTGCCGGTAGGGTTTTTGGCTACGAGGCATATAGATCTGCCGACTGGTTTGCGGAAAGCGCAGACTGCCTCATGCCCTTAATTCACACTAAGCGCTAAGCTGCGTTAAACCACCGACTTAATCCCTGCACTGAAACTAAGACTGAGCTCCGTACCGCTGGATCTGACCTTCAGCGAGAAACCCGCCGGTGCGCCAATGCTTTCTGGCTGAAACTGTGTGGAAACATACAGAGTTGTGCAACGATTGGAAACCTGGCAGGGGTTTTTGCAGGGATAAAAGTAGCTATCGGACCTATGCCAAAGAAATCAGCTCTACTAAAAGAAACTGATGGTACAATTATCACTGATGCCGACCGTCAATTGGATCGCTGGGTGGAACATTACACAAATCTTTATGCGAGCCCAGTCAACATCGAGCCAGAGGCTGTGGAGGCCATCCAAGAACTGGCAGTTTGGTACGAGTTAGATGAGTTACCCACCCCAGACGAGCTGCACAGGGCCGTCACCCAACTTAAAAACGGCAAAAGTCCTGGAGACGATGGCATTCGTGCAGAACTCCTTAAAATCGAGGGCTTGCATCCGATCCTGCATAACTTTTTCGGAAAGTGTTGGGAAGTTGGGCGTTTTCCTCAGGATATGCGCGATGCAAATATTATCACCTTATACAAGGGTAAAGGTGACCGCGGAGACTGTAACAATTACCGCGGCATTTCCCTTCTTAGCATCGTTGGTAAATTATTTGCGCGAGTCATCCTAACGAGACTACAGCAGTTGGCCGACCGCGTATATCCTGAGGCACAATGTGGGTTCCGCTCCGGACGCTCTACTACGGACATGATTTTTACTCTGCGCCAATTGCAGGAAAAGTCACGCGAGCAAAATAGTCCCCTAGTGATAGCTCTTGTCGACCTAAATAAAGCATTCGACACCGTGAGCCGGGAAGGTCTATATACCGCACTCAAGAGGATAGGGTGTCCTCCAAGGCTCCTGAACCTAATAAAGTCTCTTCACGAGGACATGCAAGGCACTGTTGTTCACAACGGGAGGACGTCTGCGTTGTTTGACATGCGAAGAGGAGTGCGGCAGGGCTGCGTTTTGGCGCCAACTCTTTTTGGCATATTTTTCTCCCTACTTCTGAAGTCAGCTTTTGGGGAATCAGTTCAGGGTGTTCATCTGCACACAAGAGCTGATGGTAAAATGTTTAATACCTCCTTATTAAGATCTCGAGGTAAACGGGAGAATTTTTACATCGACTCACTACTCTTTGCCGACGATGCCGCCTTTGTTGCTAAGACTCAACAGGAATTGCAGGTCCTACTGGATAAATTTGCACACGCTTGCTCCCTTTTTTCCATGTCAATAAACGCTAAGAAGACAGTTGTTCTGACACAGGGCTACACCCAGAAACCATCAATCCTGCTGCAGGGTGCGCCACTTGCTGTGGTGGACCAATTTTGTTACCTGGGTTCCCACGTGTCCAGCAATTTATCATTGGACACTGAAATTGGGATTCGGCTAGGTAAGGCTGCTTCGACGTTCGGAAGGCTGAGTGCAAGAGTGTGGACTAACAACCATCTCACAACAAGGACAAAAATGTTAGTGTACCAAGCATGTGTCCTGAGCACACTTTTGTACGGGGCGGAAACTTGGACGTCATATGCGAAACAGGAAAGAAAACTAAACAGTTTCCATATGCGCTGCCTTCGCAGTATTTTAAACATCACCTGGCGAGATAGAGTAACAAACGAGAGAGTGCTGCAGATTGCGCAGCTGCCCAGTATAACCGCAATGCTTAAACAGCGAAGATTGCGATGGCTTGGGCATGTCCATCGAATGGAGGCTGCGCGACTGCCAAGACGTACCCTGTTGAGTGAGGTTGCTTTTGCCAAGAGAAAGGTTGGTAGACCCATGTTACGTTTCAAGGACTGCACAAAGCGTGACATGATAGCCTTTGAGATCAGTCCTAAAAACTGGGAAGACCTGGCAGAGGATCGCGACCAGTGGAGAAAGTCTTTGGCTGATGGATGTGAAACCCACGACAACCGCTGGTTTCGAAGTTTAGCCGTAAAGCGTGAAGAGAGACACGCAAGTGCGAGGGCCACATCAACACATCAATCTGGCGACCCACAGTTTAAGTGTCAATATTGCGGACGTCACTGTCGTTCCCGTATCGGACTTTACAGTCATTCTAAAGTATGCCGCACGGATGCTGCTTGAATCATCTGTTTGAGATGCAAAGGCCTACTACTACTACTAGTAAAGAGTTTGACTGTTACATCAGAGGTCCAGGGTTCCTTTTCCGGTTAGTGCAAATATTGTTTACATTAGGGTGTGATGTACCTAAAGTGATGTTCCTTGTCCACTCTGAATGAGACTCAACATCGCCGATATTGGTTTTTTATCCTACAGTATACGTATAACGGGGGCACACGATGCGCTGCGGCGCCGCACCGCACCGTGTGCCCCCGCACTAAGTACTGCCCCCCTAGAAAAGTGGCAATTCATTGGCCGGCTGGCGTATCGTAGAATCGATGACGAGTGTATGGGATTTGACGCATATGAAAAACGTCAACCGATGTCATAAACGTCAAAATAGTGTCATACATTCGTCATACTAATCTACAATACGCTGGCCAACGAATTGCCACTTGTCTAGGGGGGCTGATCGGGTAAGTTGACCCTTATCAGTTTTCCCATTCACACTAGTCTCATAAATCTATTCCGTCAAACGAATAGAAAGCATTTTAGGCTAGGTTCACACGTCAATACGTTAGTAACAGTGTTAAAATGAACGAAAACAAAAAAGAAATCGAAAACTTTTCGATTTTTTGACTTGAAACGATATTATAATTTTTACGAAGTGTTAATTAATTTTATATCCCGGAGAATATATTTTGTATCATTATTCAGACTGTGTAGGGTAGGTACAATGCCCTACAATACTTATTCTTATTATATAAGCCACAGCGAAATATCTATTGAGGGAAATTATAGTATGTATTGGCAAGTTCATGAATGACAAATGCAATAATGTATGAAATGATTTATTATTGAATAAGTTATACATAATAATAGTATTTTACAACACACCTGCTCATAACAGTGTTATTATTTCACCGCAAATAGGCACGGAATGACACCTATTATCAAACTGTGACTTTTTCATTACTATTATTCACAAGTGAGTTATAGATTCTTTTTTAATTTAATAGGTTAAGTTTCTATGTTCTTAAAAAAGTTTCGATACAAAAAAGAACGTGTTTAATAGTACTAATAAATTTAATATGCTTATTGTATGTTCATTTGATGCGTTTTCGTATTTAAATAAATAATTTCAACTTGTCATACTTATTTGTTTAATAAACAAAATTTTCACTCAAATTTAACTTTTTTTTCTTTAAGTACAGAAAAAAAAAACAGTAAAAAAAAAGTTGAATTCAAACCTCATTTTTTTTTAAATATGGCCGACCGCCATTGTTAGATGCGCGCACATTGGAAAACGAATTAATTTGTGGCATTGTTTATTTAGTATTTGTAGTGTTATCTTATTCGCAAGTGTGTTGTAAAACGTCGTATGGCACGCGTGAGCATGATGATTACCGTCCTCAGCTCTCTTAAGACCCTCGCCTGCCGGCTCGGGCCTCAATAACGCCTCGGCGGTAATCACCAACATAGCTCACTTGTACCATAATGTACTATTTTACCATTGACACTCGAAAAAGGGCCCGTGATTCATCAAAAACAGTGAATAAAACGCTCTTTGTTTCACCGAGTGAATAAAAAAATTTGAATTTGGAACATGCGCGAATGTACGGATTCTAGTGAAACATACAAAGAGGTTGCACACTCTCACTATAAAAACGTACTAAAAGCCACCTAAATGTAATCACTGGCTGGATGGAATGTGGCTCAGTTTAAATTAAGAAAAAAAAATGCCGCCATTTTCTGTGTAATTTTCCTTGTAAAAGTTTATGTTTGTCTCATAATCATAAAATGACTTCATCTAGTGATGAAAATCAAACTCATATTCTCGAACGCGAAAAGACTCCTGAGTCTTTTCGCGCTAAAGCGGTAGCTATTACTGATAATTTGCTGCTTCTTTTGTGTACTATCCATAACAAAATGTAATTCATAATCACAGAGTAATCGTTTTCTCGAAGTCAATGGTGAAAAGTTGAGTACCTAACACGTGAAAAAAGAATTCATCTCGGCTCTTGTATCCCTCGATCCACTCAGGTTTCTCTCTAGAACCCCTCGCTACGCTCGGGATTCTACCGGAGAAACCTTCACTCCTCTCGGGATACAACTTGGTGCCTCGAAAAGAATTCACCTTTTTTTCACTTGTTGGGTAATCTACTATTATACCCAATTGAAATAGATTAATAATAACGTCAATAAACGAATAGTTATTTCCATAGAGTAGGTTAATGAAATGTGACATTTAAAAGTTAATTTAGATTTAAACTAAGTTCATGACATTGGTCGTATTTTCATAAATTTTAAATTTAATTAATTAGTTATAGTGTGATTATTTTTCCAACATTGTATGTAAATATGTATGTTTCAACACAATTAATTGTAATACAATAATACTTATGCGATAAAGTTAATCTTGCAAACAAAACAATGCCGTGTGAACCAACTCTTACTTTCATTTTATACGATTAAACCTAAATCCCTGTCACACAAGCAAAAAGAAAACATCTTACAAGAACAACGAACTATTATCGAGACAGCGGAACGTATAAATTACAAAATGTCTGAGAGCACGTAGAGCAGCCGGTGCGGGTGTCGCGAGTGTCGCGAGTGCCGGCGACACTCGGATACACTTCGAACAGCGGATTTATTTGTTGTAACATCTGTTTTGAAAACTCACAGTAGATGGAAAATATTACGGAATAAGTGTTTCGTTTGCAACACTATCACTTGTGCGTGGTTTTGCTTGTAATCCATTATAATTATAATGAAATTGGATGCGATTTTATATGAAGTATGTATATTATACACATGTCTGATTAAGTAGTAGTCTAGGTTATAGTGATCGCGCTCAGATTTTATACTAAACTAGCCGACCCGCCCTGGCTTCGCCCGCGGCACATTTCGAAGTCCCGTATTACCCCTTTCAGTCATCTATCTATAGTCTACAGGCTCGCAAGGTATGGAAATCTGCCGGATTTGTTGACATTTATGATTACTGCTCCGCTCCTTTAAGTAGTAGCGTAATTTTTCTCTGCGTAAGGACTATCCTCGTACTTCAAGGAATATGCTAAAAAAAGAATTAGTGAAATCGGTTCAGCTGTTCTCGAGATTTGCGATCAGCAACACGTTCACGTTCGTTTTATATTATAGACTAGATGTTGACCGCGGCTCTACCTGCGTGAAAAAAGTTTACAGCCGTCGCGTCGTCGCTTAGCATGTGCTTATTTGGTACCTACCTCAGAAGGAAAAAAATAACTGCAGTTTCTAAAGATTAACGATGTAATAGAATTATGAGTGCAGCGCCAAGGAAAGTGTTTTAAAATACAAAGTTATATTGCTGCATACTTTAACCTAGTTCTTTAAACATCTAGAACCAGGACAATCTGTGTTAACAGCAGTAAATAAAAACAGTGATGTATTGTGAAGTTTTATGGCTAGTTTTATGCATTAGTCGTTTGCATTAATTCCGAGCAGGCGCCGCGGAGCCTGGCGCCTCACCGCTGAGTGCGTTCTGTTCGATTGTTCCGTTTATGAGACAAAATATACCACAAGAGAAGTATACCACATACTTCGGGATATATATCTTGGACTTAAAATGTACTCAATATGTAATCCACATGCGCAGTTACTTTTCAGCATAGATTATTACAAGAAAATCCGCGCGCACCAGGGCCTCATCTGTCTCGCGACTTATGTCCAAGATATGGTCAGATTAGGTACCGGTTTAACGACATTGGTCAAATCTCATATTCGTCAAATCGGCATTTTGTCCAATGTGACAATGGTCAAAGCTGTAGTTCGTCAAATCGTATGTTTGTCCAATTATGAAATTTGCCAAACGCTATTGGTCAAGTATAAGTACCTACTGTCGATGAAACCATGCATTATGAATTACATAAACAATATTTGGGGTGACCGTTAGATTTTTAACGTATCTAACTCTCTACAAGACGAATTTAGATGGGTTTGCTTCTCGTACATAGATGTTTCAATATAGACGTTTTGCTAAAATGCATTACGCACTCGGAGAGGACATTCATCAACTCGCTAATCTGGGTTTGGCATAAATTGATACACAATTACAAAGTAATTAAAACGTCTAAACAAATGCTAATATATTTCTCAGTGACCAAGTTCCCCGTGTAGTGAAATAAAATTGAAGTGTTATAATAAAATTCTTTATAACGTCTTAACCTTCGTTATACGACCGCATATTCTAAAGTCTAGATATCAAATGTTTACATCTAGAAAATGCAACTTACACGAATTTTATCGTTTTAGATGGATGGGGTGGATGTCACTATCATACTAACAGGATATCAAGACAGTTAAGATCGTTTTTTAAATAGAACATAATACATATGACTATACTGACTATATCACTTTATCACCTGGTAAGCTGTTGAAAAAGTCTTAGGAAAGAAAGTCACCATTACCATGATAACCATCATCTTGACGGCCTCATTACATCCTATTTCATACCCCGCTTAATAACCCCGGGAGTATAGGAGGAAGGAAACGCATGAGTTGGTAAAGTTTATGTATCATATTGTATCTTGAGCTAATTTCTTAAGCTATGGTATCTAGCAACTATCAGTTTCCGTGAACAAGCCGCGAGCACAGCTTGTGAAGAAAGCAATGACGAAGCTTCGGTAGCTTAGTGGTCAAGGAGTCGGCCTTACGATCGAGAGGTCACAGGTTCGAATCCTGGCCATTACACTACCGCTGTGAACCCACTCCTATCACTAGCACTTTAGCTTAGCTGGACGGGATATTAGCAACCGAAATCACTAATATGCCCGCTAGCATATTAGTGATTTCGGTTGCTAATATATATATATAATAGACAGTCGACCAAACGTTGAATACAAAACGTATTTAAGCGCCACGATGTCTGCTGCTAAACATGCAATTCTCTTATGAAATGGCTCTTATCATGAGGATTTCCTGGCCGTCTGCCATATCATAGCTTATCATAGAATGCAGAGCAGATGCACTCGCAATAGTATCAAATCTTTAAACGAACAATAAGTATATTTAATTATATCAGTGTCGTATATATAGGACTGTATATACCCGATTCCTGCTGGATTCTAATAAGTCGCAGGGTGCATCAAGGCAATTTTCTTTCCACCGGCTTACCTTTTCGAAATGTTCACCCTTCACCACTCATTCACGTGTATATTTTTTGACAGACAAGATTTTTTTGAACACCGAAACTAACGATGGAGGACATAAACCGACTAAAACCGCTCATTGTTTCTTCACATCTGCTTCTTCTGATAGGAAAATGAATGATATTTCTGAGACACGGCTTTAGATACCTCCTTTCGAGTCACAGCAGTCTGGTTTTCGTATAACTTACAATTTAATATGAGAATAATAGCTTGTAAATCATGAGCAGTATGTCGCCTGCCACGACTATCGGGCACAAAGAATGTAATTTCTAGGAAAACTTTGAATAATAGCACAATTTCTTCGCGTGTGCAGGAATAACAATAATCGCAAGTTCGTTAGAATCCTTTATGAACACTCACGACATTAAATATTTATTCCAATGAAATGAGAAATATTTCTAATGAGTTTCGTGTTATAATAATGGCGTGTTTCATATGTTTTTTTGGCAGCGACTAGGTTAGGCTAGACAGACTAGGTAGACAGTCAGCCTAGCTGCCAAAAAACTTTATAACCCAAATCAATTTACTCGCTCAATTAGGCGCTAGGATATTCGTGATAGCTACCAAAACTATGTTCTGTTGTCAAACTATTTGCTAGTTTCAGTAGTATAGCAAATTTTCATTTTTGTCTCCGCTTAGGTCGCAGACAAGCACACGGTTCACCTGAATGACAGTGGTTACTGTGGCCTATGGACGTATGCAATACCAAGGGCGTTACACTCGTGCTAACGACCCTAAAGAAACCTTCTGATGCTCATAAAGAACCCCATATTGTAGTCGCTTGGTAAAACCACAGCAGGGAGTTCATTCTACAGCTTGAGCGTGCGTGTGATGAAGTTTCTTAGTTTCTTGCATAGGTATACCGCACAGTTCGCACCGATTTCGGTCGCAATGTGTGAGGATAAATTCCCTGCCTATGGCCTATGGGCAAAGGTATACGCTTTTGTTCACCTACATTACGAATTCAAAAACAAATTACCCAGAATATCAATACGCACCGTCTTATTAACAAACATAAGTTGAAATACTCTTCGACAAATTATTGTGTGTCACGCTACAATATTATCTGCGGGGTGACGGAAAGATGGACGCATAGAATAAATAATATCACTGCGTTCAAAGAAATTGTAACTCTCATGATCACGCGATAAGGTGCTATTTAACTCGCACGTTAATGATCAAAATTTACATTTGCCTAGAGTTAACACATGCAGTCAATAATATGTCATATCACCAAGTGCAAGAGTTTATTTTACCTTGACAGCAAGAAGTTCACCACTCGCTAGGGGGCAATCCTTAAATGCGTTTTTGAATAATGTGACTACGATTTCGTTGAGATTTAATTATGAAAGTAGTAAGTCGTAGGTAAATTATATGTGAATATTGTCAAGAAGGTAAAACCTGGTTGAAACGTAGGGTAACAAGGATGCGAGAATTTAATAAACGTCATCTTAATGATTGCATACAAGGCCTTCACCTCGGAGTCCGCAAGTTTATAAAGCAAAATAGTGAAAATACATTATTTTCACTATTTTGCTTTATAAACTTGCAATATGGGGTTCTTTAGTTTAAGGGCATTAGAAGGTTTCTTTAGGATCATCAGCACGAGTGTAACGCCCATGGTGTTGCATATATTAATAGGCCACGGTAACCACTGTCCTTCTGGTAGACCGTGTGCTTGTCCAAGGTTTACTTGGTCGAAGCTATATTTTATCAAAGACATCTTCAGAAACAATCTTATAATTCCAAGCGTATCTTAACAGATCAAACTCCAATCTAGCAGTCAGTACTTCAAATACTTTTTCCGAAACATCACCTCCCAAACTAGAGGCATAATGATATTCTAAATGTAGCTCAACTTTCTAGACCAATCTCTGAAAAAAAGATTGATTGACGCCTACTACACCAGACAGAGCGTTAACCTCTGAACCAGCAAAAATCTGTTCATTTTCAATAAGAATCTGTTATTATTACATTGTCGGTAGGAACGCATTAATCATAGTATTAGTGGATATTATGATGACTCATCGGGACCGAAGAATCGAGAACACACGTAACAAATGAGCCGACTAATGGAAAACAAGCTGTTTGTTACCTATTGCAACTTTATCGTAGTTATTATAAAACTTGAACGCGAACTGAAAACGCGAATATACGCCCTGTATGTATACCTACCTCAGTTCCTCTGTCACATTTTCACATCACTATAATACAGAACCCACCAACAACCCATTTCGTCCCGCTGTCCGAGGGACATGACCTTTCCTAGAGCAGGTGGAAGTCCCTAAATAGACTTCGATTATAGGGCGGCCGAAGCAACAGAATCGGTCTAGGTGGTGTTCCACAGATGACGAAGACCTGCGGAGTGAGTGTGGAGTTGCTCCACAGACATGGCCCACCTGCTAACTTGTGGATGTGCTGCGGTGTAGTCATATGCTATGATCGCGTTAGAAACTTCCAAAGCGGTGGTAGTCTTCAAATCCATGACGTCACAGATAAATAGCAGACATGAAAGGCTATCATCGGTGGCGCAGTAAATTTCTGCGGTAACTGCCTAGCTACTATACTCATATGTAGTATTTTATAATAAATTGCCTGAATCGGTCCTTGGTATGCCTGAAAACCAATTTAAAAATCATGTAAAGACCACCCTATGCAAAAAAGCATACTATAGGACAGACGATTATATTAAAGACAAAAATGTATGGCTTGAGCATGGTGCAGGCCCCTCTTGAAGTTGTCTTATATAGGTTTTTTTTTATATACTTGACGCGAGACAAATGTACATACGTTCATATTTAGTCTTAAGAAACCTTTTTATTTTTTGTAAACTGACGTCCTTAAAATGCCGCAGTGGAGTTTGTTGCGCCGTTTCTTCTCCATTAGCGCCTAGGAAGCGGTGGTAAACTTAGTTTTAAGGAGATTTTGACGTCAAAAAGCTGTAACAGTGTTGCACTATTTTGAGAAATAAAGACTTTGACTTTGACTTTGACGTAATAAATTTAACCACAAGTTGGGGCTGGTTTGGGGGACGCAGCTTTGATTTCTACTCGAAGCGGTGTGCTAAAATGTTTCTAGTTGTAATATCTGAATGTTTAAAATAAATTATAAGTAGGTACTGCCGCCTACATAGCGCTGTGTATCTACTAACAAAATTCGTAAAATAAATCAGTCATTTGACGTTATGAATAATTGAAATTAATAATATAATTGTTTCAATTATGATGTTTCGCAACATTTCGCTTTGAGGTGACACTTAGACAAAAGTTCATTACGTACATAATTATGATTGAAAACTGAAGGGGAGATGGCAAACGTGTGTGCGATGTAGATATATGTACTTAAAATGTATAAATTTGTGCCATTTAATCTGATAAAACTAATTATAGAACTGATTCGTTAATTTAATTAGTCCTCACTATCATCCAGTGATAGGAGTGATAGTGAATGAGCGTAAAAATGAAAATTAGCTAAAAACGTGATACTGTCACTCTGACTGAAGAAAACTATCACGCTTATCCAATGATCGGAGTGATAATTGGGTGGACACGATGATCGTTGCCCATGAGAACCGCAAGAATCAAACAGATACGTGAACATGTAACAATCGATTCTCAACTTAAATACTGACAACAAAAATATCACCCTTATTCAGTGATAACAGTGATACTTCGGTTGTGAGTATGTTTATAGTGTGTGATAGTCCACACAGTATAACATCTCATCCAAGGTATATTCCAAATATAAATCAAAGTTTGCAGAACATTAATCTCTTCAACTGACGTCCGGAAGGTTTTATTTGTCAAACGCCACATATTCCACAGTTATATTTGAAAAGGAATTCATTTCGCAAGTTAAGTCCGCCGTATGTTATTCTGTCGGTCGTGGATTCTACAAATATTACCCTTGAAGGGTAAAAAATGGATCTTTGGGTACGCCTGACGGCTGCCATTACGTACAACTAATAAGTCACACGCGGTAGCTTTGAAGGGTCGCACGAGTGACAAGATCCATCGTTTTTTTGTTACGTTTGTAGACAAAAGGATTCGTGACCTTTTGTTTCTTAATTGAAAATGAAAAAGTATTAGTACAGTCAATAACAAATAGTACTTTCTGAATCTTTGATATAGATTAATACGTACAATCAAACACAACCATCCTAATAATAACCCTTATATAAATATATAAGTTGCGTATATTCACTACAACAGGATAATCTCTTGTGCGTGGTTATATAACTTAGACTTAGGCATGGACCTACCCTTTTCATATACCTAAATGTGCGCGAAGTTCAACGTAGGTACCACTGAAACCGGGACAGGAGGAAAACCACTAATATTTACAACTCTTTTGTGTCCCAGACAATGTTTGTTCAATTATTCATAAGCGTATATCATTTCCTTAGCCTCTTACGTTGAATTTAGTTGCAATATACATGCAGTACCTAGTTTAATGAGGAAACTTTATGTTGGCCAACTTTTGTTCGTAGTACCTACTGATTCGAGTTGAGTTGCTAGAAATTAATGTACTTATTTCTTTCCTCTAGCTAGAGTTACCTTAGCTTATTTACTTATAGCTGTATGTATGAAATGTATGTGGCTCGAAAATATTGCTGAAAATTAAGTTTTCTGGGGCCGGTACACCTGCTGATTGACCAAAAAGGGGCTCTGGCGCTGGCTTCTCTCTCGGGGGTTGGAGGGTCAGGTAGCAGTCGCTCAAGGAAAAGTCAATTTAAATGAAATCATGGCAAGGGGTTGTAGGACAGCAAACCTCGGACTCCAAAGTTTGTTTGTGTGTATGTTTTAAAAACAACCAGGATTGTAACTTAGTTAAAGAACAACAGACGGACAGACAGACAACGACAACAACGTATTAATTAATTAATAATTTATTTATTTATCAAAGGAAGGCTTTACATTATATATTATCAATAGTCTTATATTTATGGCCATAAACTTATTATGGTGCTACGTTTATTAATACCTACCATACACACTAGGTAGGTGTATAATTGCAATAGGATAACGTTTACAGGTATATGTGAAATTTAAAAAATAAATATATCTACTTTACATATTTCTTACGACCTGCCTGATCTAGGTTTATGCAAACCTGTGTTTCAGGCCATGTCTTTTCAAGGTTAATTTTCTAGGGTATAAGGAATATAACAGTAAAAACAAAAAATATTTTTATAGCTAGAAAGACAAACGCCTGACACTCTCTCCTCACTTCAAGATTTCTAGCAGTTTCTCCGTGTCTATGTAATTTAACATCTCTAAGTATTCTGTACATAAGACCTTACAGTTCCAATAACTTACACTATATATGGTTAGTATTTTGTTAAATTTATTGTACAAAAAAGGACCCAAAAACACGTAAAATTTATTTACAAAAGCATGCTTGGTTTGTGAAGTTATGCAAACTATATCTTTCCGTCTCTTGTCTGGAGGTATAGCAGACATAGGGAGTTTAGTATGTTGGTATAGAATGATGTTCAAGATAAATAATTGACGTACTGTTAACACCTTACATGACTGGTAAAGTTCATGTGTAGGAAACCTAAATGGATGAAATGTGGCTAGCTTTAGGATGGCTCTTTGGGCTCGTTCTAGTGGGAGTAAGATTGAACTTGCAGCACCACCCCAGGACGTTATGCAGTAAGTGAGGATTGATTGACACAGAGCTAAATATACCTGTTTAATTAACTTGTAGTCAGCTATTGCGCGTAAGTTCTTAAAGATGTACATTAATTTGCGTACTCTAGTACAAAGCAAATCGATGTGTTTCCGGAAGTTTAGATTTGTGTCAATCGTTACACCAAGATATTTTATGTTGTTAGTATTATTTAATGTGGGACAAGCGCATGCAACATCAGCGATTCTACAACTATGTGCAATATGGGCATTGATGGTTAGGTTAGTAGTCGGTTTATTTGTATTTCTCATTGTAAATAACATGTATTTTGTCTTATCAGTATTAAGCGATAAGAGGTTTTTTTGAAGCCACGTCGACACAAAATTAAAACCATTATGCCAGTATTCTGTGTCTCTCTTTCCAAGACTTTGCCCTCAGCTTACCATCAGGCAAGGCGAAGTCAAATTGACGTGTCCTATATAAAAAAAAGAAGTGATCCTATAAAGGTTCCGTTTTTTCCTCACGAGGTATGGAACCCTAAAAATAGAATAAAAATAAAATCATAATTTAACCTAAAAAAAGTACACGTGTAAAAATGAGGGTCATAAAATATGCTCAGAGTGAACTCCAGGGCACGTTTAATAAAGGAAATAGAGCGATTGTTATCACGCGCCTTGGGAGGCACCTCCCAAAACAGCACGACGAAAATCTGATTTCTGATATCGAATCTAAAATTACAATCACCGAACCGTTAGATACAACTAGGCCAGTTACGAAACATAACATTTAAGAAAAATTCCACCTCAGAGGTTTAGAGGTAGAGTGGCTGCTGTGCCTGTGTCACGAGTTCGATTCTTGTGTGAGGTAATACGTTTTTCAGTTTTCTATTAAATTTTTCTGTAACAGTACGTATCAGATACTTGAATGTCCCCAAAGAACAACTCCCAGGTCAACATCCCGTATTATCAGATGGAAAACAGTGGCCAGTTCCAGGTGTATAAAGATATGAAGCGTCGGTAGCTTAGTGGTTTAGGAGTAGGCCTTACGATCGAGAGGTTCCAGAATCGAATCCTGGCCATTACACTACCGACGTGAACCCACTCCTAAAAAAAAGGTGCGAATGTAAATACCGTAAGACAACTCGGTTAAAATAACTGTACAACTTTTTAGGAGGTGCTAGGATACGATAGGGTACAAAGGATTGACTGCAAGCATAAAACAAATCACCTTTATTAAGGCAGGTTCATCTAGAAATTCATAAACAACAATTCATCTTGGTATAGCACCTAGAAAAGACAAAATTGCAAGGAATAAAAAAATAAACCAATAAATCAAGAACTCAACAACCAGCTATCGCCAAAATTGGTCCACGCTTAAGCTATTCAGCACACAAACATCACGACATAGCAAACAAATGGTAAGTACAGAACAGGACGTTATTTGTGACCTTTCCGTGTTTATCTAACGAAAGGTCGACGCAGGGCTTATGCAAACCTGACCCGTAGGCCGTCGAGATCGCCCAGAGAATTCCATAACCGTTAACTGTAACATTTAGAACGGCCAAAGTACCAAGACACTTCATATTCCATTATTCTGCATATTCAAGTGTCGATAATGTACCACCTGTGAAAGGTAACGGTTCTTGTTAGGCTGGTGATGCTTCAAGGCTCTGGAGCAAGCTCCTATCGCGTAATGATAGAACGAATCAGGGTAAATCAATAATTATGTATTGTTGTGTCTGAAACTAATTATAAGTACTTGCAATTTTTAGCACTTTCTTTTGATAGGATTAGCTGTCTTGTTTTTGTGTTTGCCACTTTATTTGCCAAGATCTAACTGTACAGAAGACATGCAGAAATACCATATTGTTACCATCATAAATCTTCATTGTGATTTAAATGATTATTGCCGAATATGACAACTCTGTTGCTACAAAAATTATAGTAAAATCATATCCATCTAATTTCACCCTCTAGTATTTTAGAACTACTTTAATATAATAGTACCTTTATTTTCTCTATCAAAATTACCTGCTCGTAAAAGTAGAAGTACGCAATTCTTTGCATAACAAAAGCTAAAAAACTAAACCCACAATACAAGTAGGAGGTGCATCTGTACACAATAATACCAGGAACAAAATCCTTTCCTCGAACATCGAAGCACCACAAATTGTAACTTTAGAACTGTATTAGAATGAAATCGGTCAAAATAACGGCTTTGATCTCCTGTGGCGTTGCACAATACATTCGTCCACCGATAGCTTCACCCCCGGGGTATACCCACGACTTGAAACAATCCTTCTACAGAAAAATAAACCTAAAACAGCAAATCTTAAAGGCTAAAACAGCTTGAAAGACGGGATTGTGCATATCGTTTCAACAGAACACAAATCTAAAATGGAGATACCATAGTGTACTTTAATGTTAGAGAATAACTCGACGATACTGTGTGGTATTTTCTGTATTAAGTTTTATTCCTTTTATAGAAGTATTTTACTTCTATAAAATATTTCGATTTACGATCGGGAACGATGATCCCAAAACTATCAAAGCAACTATTGGAATTTAAATAAATTTGGAATATTTTGAGTAAGAATTTATACTTTTAACACATTCACATATTATACGCAGGCTCAAACCTGGATTTTTTTCGTAGTTGACGATATTTGGAATGCATTACAAACAAATACAAGAAGATCTGATAAACAATTCGCGTGATACAATCAAAAGTGTAAACATAAAGACTTCGAATTGTACGTACTGTAAGATTCTGTTGAGGTATAAGCAGTGCAGTCACGACGGACATAAATAAAGTCAGAATCACAGCAGATTGATGTAATAAACACCGATCTTTATTTCTAAGACGGTAAAGTCCAAAATCGGCGCTGTAAATAGCAAAAGATCTCCCAGATGCGCGTGAGTACAGAAAGCTATGCGCCGCCCGCCAGCTCCATGTTGAGGGAACGAAAGGTAAGTTCATAGTATTTCCAGTTACAGCTAATAGATGTCGCTAGTTAGGCTCTGAGTTTTGGATTTTGACTCACGCTGTGATTTTAAATGAATGGATTTCACGCAACGGACACGATTGTCGTGATGTTAGAGTGAATAAAAAATGTGTGAGCATCTTCGTACAGTTCGTAATCTTTTGATTAGTGAATAACGATGTATGGATGTGATTAATCCGATGCGTGACTTCACAATGATATTAGTGATAGCTGGTAATCAGTCACTTTTTATATAATACAAGGCATTAACTTTAATGTAAAGCTATGGAACCTTTTTGTGAGAGTCGTCGGACCTCATCAAAGTTAATACCAATTTGCAATTTCTTATCTAAATTGATCTTCATTAATTAATTTTGTGGATGTCCGCTAAAACATGAACCATGTATTGACTGCATGATAACTAATTTTAAAATTTAATTAGGTTAATCTGTTGTAATTTATTTTAATTTTTGTTAGTAAACTTTTAGACGGAGAGCTGACATAATAATCTATTAGTGCATAACCTAATTTGCTAGAGAATCTGTTAATACAAAACACGAATGTCATTAAGCTATATGATGGTGATATTTTTTTTTTTTATATTTTCAAACTTTTTAATACGACTACCGCGGCTATCGGCTGTATAGTGCTGGTTCAATGTATGAAATTAGAAGAAGTGAATAATATGCGCCAGACAATGGAAAGATGATTGTGGTATCTGCCTACTCCAATGGGAAAAAGCGTGATTCAGATTCTACATAATTATCTATCATCATCAACGCAGCGTTGTTCCTGGTTGCATGTTGTATTCTACGTTTTCAGCCAGGGCCCTAAGGCCTGCTTACGTCTTCTGCTCCTTATGGTTTTGCCTCTCAACCTGCCTGCTGGAAAGTAAACATTAGGTAGGTGTAATGGCTTTTAGGTGAGGTTGGCCTACCCCCCAATATCTTGATATGGCCCTATACAATTCTATATAGTCGATTTAGATCGGAAAAAGTGAATGCCCAGGCGGTCGGACAGTCAAACAAATCGATTTGAATAGTTAGCATACTAATTGTTTTAAAATTTCATTACATTCTACTGTAGCGTATTGCCTTATTCTCTTATTTAACTGTAATATTTTATATCTAACAGCAATATTATATTGCATACTTATAAGTTAATGCTGACGCACGGAATTGGGGCCCTATGTATTTCATGTCAATTCCATACAAGACACCGAACTATGTAGACGTTTAATATACCTCTACTCCTACCATGATGCTGTCGTATCATTTACCGACCTCCTAATCATCTACCAGTTACAACATTACCACACTACATAGGTAATTGTTATGTTATGTACGTAATAATGAATAACAAATTCATGACATTAATGTTATTATCTCTTCCACTATAAGCAATGCTTCAAGACTATAAATTTCTTTAAGTTGTTAAGAGTAATCGGAGAGATAAGAATCTGAATATCTACATAGTTAACTGTGCCATATAAAGTTAAGGCGAAACAATAGAAAGTCCGAGCTTCTTAGCTCACTGTTCACTTGAACAGCTTTTCTTTAAAAACGTACGTATAATTGTGCCCATTTATGTGAATCTGCTGTGAGTTAAGTGAAACCTGTAGAGTAAGTATATCCGTGAATGAAGAATGGAAGATGGCCGCGATTCTTTAAGATTGGATTATAAGGAATTAGTAAATTCCTTAGTAGTGAAGTAGATTAGTTAACCAATGGTAATATGAGTTAATTAGGCATGCTCATTAGAAGTGCTCAAAGAGTAGAAAATATAGTTTATATATGTACTACTTAGTTCGCAGACAAGCACATGGCCTTCCTGATGGTAAGTGGTTACCGTGGCCTATGAGCGAGTGCAACACCAGGGGAGTGACACTCGTGCTGCCGACCTTGTAAGAACAGAGAGATTCTGTGCCGTTAGCGCATAATACAACTTCAATGAAAAAAAAATTAAGAACTACGAGTATAAATGCTGGAATATCGAATGACAGGCTTTATTAATTGCACTCTGTGGTGATCATCAGAGCTCGTCATCATGTCGAAGAGTGCAATGAGCAGTTCACCTAAGGTACTTACTACTGCCAGCAGGGAACGCCTTTGGCCGTACGGGTGATCTTCTCTTTAGTATGGGCCTTTTCACCCATTTCCCCTATTTTTCCCCAATGGAGGGTATGGGATGTCCGGCATTCACGGCGCTTCGACGAACCTACCTGATTTTTTGCAAAAGCTTATCTTACTTACTTACAGATCCTCGAGGTCTTTTAATCCTACTTAGTCCGTTCCTTTATTTTCTCATCCTTTCATCTAAGTAAGGTAACAAGATTTAATATTTCAACCCTTGGTCAGCAGATTTTAGAATCTATAAATTCCCCTGATAATCAGCCTTAACCTATACGTTATACGTTATTTTTTTCATTCTTTCGTATTCATAAAGTACCATGGAGTCTGGAAAAATGACCTATTTCACGGCAAGAGTCACCGATAACATGGTACCCATTAAAAGGTTCACCAATGTGGGGGTAATACCTTCGCTTCAACCCTTCAACCTACGCATAAGGTATATACAACCAATCTTAATTAGAATCATGAGTCTAGACGTCTGAGTGGAGGTTAATGCCTTCTGAGATGTCGATCCTTTATTAAGGGGGCATATTACCTTAGAACGGCCCTAAAGGTGTGTGTACAGCTACATATATTATTAATATTACATATTATTAAATGCCACGCAATTAATCTCGAGAACATTATATAAATCAGTCTATATAAATGCTACTTATTATAAATGTGAAAGTTTGTTAAGATGTTTGTATGTTTGTTATTCAATCACGCTGTAACGGCTAAACGCATCTGGCTGAAATTTGAAATTGGGATAGATTATAGGCAAGTTTTATTCCCGAGAATAGGATCCCCAGGATTGCTGGAACGCGATGCGAAGCGGGCGAACCGCGGGTATCAGCTAGTAAATAAATATTTTGGAACAAACTACACTGCACTATTTGGACCCAAACAAAACGCGTCTTGAATGAAATTTGGAACCAAACACCAATTAAGCTAGCCCCCCGAAACGACTGATCAGTGTTCAGAGTTCAAGCCCCGTTCTAGATGTTAACTTGCCCCGACTTAAATTTTTAAGCATAACTTATACATAATAGGAGTTCTAGAATGCAAAAAACATATTTTATTGCAAATTAGATACGTCTAGATACTATTGTACACATATCACTATGTCTAAACGTAACCGTCCCAGAAAAATATTCTCACGATTATGACAAGATCTTTCATTCAACTTACTCATCACTAATATATCACACCTGTAATTTCCGTACGCAATCAAACCATAAAACGCATCAAAAAGACAATTACATCACCAACAAAACGGAATACAACAGTCAGATAAAAATCTGTTGAAAGAACGTATACAAATGGCTATAACAAAAAATACGTACATTAATGCGTATCACACAATACAGAAATAATTCACTTTCGCTCCTAAACAATGAAGGTATTAAAGGGGGGACATGGACAGGAACAAAGAAATTACTCGCCATAGCTGGGGTCACAATGCTTCTAGATTATAATCGGATATTTCCATCAACAAAGTGCTAAATATCGCGGGAGTTGTTAACTGTAATGGCAAATAACGACATGATGTCATAAGTAACGTACCTACAGTAAAGTATTCAAAATGATCTTAATACCTTAGTAATGATGTTAATACCAAGCTGTTTTATGGATTTAAATTGTATATCGTCCGAACTAAAGGTGTGTACCAAATATCAGAACAATCAGTCAACAGAAATTTCGAGTACTTTGCTAGTCCAGATCGATCTGATGCTGACTGTACAATTTATATTATATGTAGATATGTAAATGTAACGATTAATGTTTCTTTGTACTGTTTACTTATACTTGCCGCCTCTGAAAACCAGCGCTGGCCGCTCTTTGGCATTTAAACGCGGTCAGCATTAAGCTTAGAGGCGGCCGTTGTTATGTATGGCTGTGTGCAAAGTAAAAAAAAAATAGACTTAATTTTTTCTATGTATTGTTCGTGCATCTCTGTACATAATAAAAAAAAACTTTTCTTTCTTTCTTTCTTTCTTTTCTTCACTTCATACATTGCAAGATAAATAAAATATCTTAATTATAAGAGGTGTCGCAACGTTGGATGGCATTTTTAATTAGAGCATTTTCTTAACTCGGAGTCGGTTATTCAGTCTAACTAAAGAACTGTAATCTATATTTTTTATGAAGCGACTACCACTTGAGCCCTCAATCCACTGGTTACATCGAAGTTCTAGATAGTTACAAGACTTTTAAGGTCCCAACCACCCGTAACTAATGCGATAACTGTTTGTATGGACCGATGACTTGACGTGCTCTCCGAGATTTTTTTTAGTTAGGTGTTATAGTAAGTAATCGTTGATTATATACTAATGAGGACAACGGAAGACGTAGGACAAGTTTGCCATGAAGCCATTTCCGTGCATTTGGAGTTTTTCGAATGGGGTGCTTTATGTGGCTGATGGTAGGGACGCCAAAGTAATTTTGAAGTGTACGAAAGCGCAGGTGTAGCAAGCGTTTATGGCGTAACAAGCGAGTGTATAATATTTTTTTTATATAAAACACGTCAATATCACTTCAGACCGGGTGAAGTTGATGGTGAGTTGGAAAAGTGTAAGCGTAGTTGCTATGGGTGCCTGGGTGTCTATGTGTATGGAGTATAAAATGTATCTCTTACAAAAAATGTGTATAAGTATTGTTGTATTTTTGCTCTAGATAGCGCTGTGCTGTTCGTCCTGTCATATTATGTCATCATCATCTTCATGGAGACGTATTTTCCTGATTGCATCCGAGGCCAAGATGACCTTGGAGCTCAGGGTCCGCCATCCGGCTCTTCCTCCTGCCCTTATCACGATCTTGGTCCTGTCATATTATGTAATATTGACTAAAATTTTCTATGTTCATTTCATATACCTACGTTACATATTAAAATAAATAATTATTAAAGACTTAATAAAAAGAGGTAGTCTTGTCAATTTATGGATAGATGCCAATAATGCTATACCTAATTGTGGTCTCCAGTTTCGTTCCTCGCACTTAAAGGGTCCGGATTTAAAGGAAGACGAACATACATGGTGTTCGTAGACATACACATTACTCTTATAAGAAAGTCAAGGTTATTTCGACATTTATTGTCACCCTATCCCTTGATACATAAATATAAATATAATTTACAACACACCTGCTCATAACAGTGATATTATTTTACCGCAATTAAGCACGGAATGACACCTATTATAAAACTGTGACTTTTTCATTACTATTATTCACAAAAGTGAGTAATAGATTCTTTTTTAAATTTTATAGGAAGTGTCTATAATTGTCTATGTTCTTAAAAAAGTTTTGATACAAAAAATAACGTGTTTAATAGTACGAATAAATTAATACGCCTATTGTATGGTCATTTGATGCATTTTCGTATTTAAATAAATAATTTCAACTTGTAATACTTGTGTAATAAACAAAATTTTCGCTCAAATTTAACTTTTTTTTTTCTCTAAGTACAGAAAAAAAAACAGAGTAAAAAAAAGTTAAGTTCAAACCTCATTTTTTTTTAAATATGGTCGACCGCCATTGTTAAATGCGCGCGCATAGGAAAACGAATTAATTTGTAGTATTGTTTATTTAGTATTTGTAGTATTATTTTATTCGCAAGTGTGTTGTAAAACGTCGTATGGCACGTGTGAGCATGATGATTACCGTCCTCGGCTGTCTTAAGGCCCTCGCCTGGCGGCTCGGGTCTCAATGGCGCCTCGGCGGTAATCACCAACGTTGCTCACTTGTACCATAATGTACTATTATGGCTATAATACGCTGAGTAAATTCTTTCAGGGCCATAAATGTACGAAATGTGGAAGATATCTCAGTGTTGTGTATAATAAATAAACTTATAATTGCATTGTTTTTGTTAATTTGATTCTAGACAACAGACACGCACCGTGCTACGCCCTTGGCTGAGCTTATGACAACTACGGTTTTTATTTCCATTATGTAACGTATATGCATTTTTATTGTACTAGGTAGGGACAACACTTTCCCCTTCTTTGTGTTGTTTTATTTTCTATAGTAATAAACACGGATATCTGTGGTAATAAATAACGTAGTAAAGAATGATTGTTTAACCGTTAAAATACTGGTTATTATACGACATTAAATCCTTCTTAATGTATGAATTTATTTATTGCTAAGAATATGTTAAGTACATCGAGGTCTTTATTGTACTACATACATACACACGCTCATGCCTATTTCCCTCTGAGGTAGGCAGTTACGTTATGTTACTGCAGTGGTCATACATATTCTACCGTAATGAACTTACTGAATTAAAACGTAAAATTACATAGTAGTGACAATAGCAACTGTCCCAGAATCAATTTCTGGATCAAGCAAAGCGTCATTGACTTTTCCTTCTCCTACAACAGCACTACAAGCCACACTTGATACCTTTTTTTCGGTGGAGGAGGTCATGTCGGACTGGAACCGACTAAAACGCACGCTGTCTGTGGGCCGTCGGTTGCCGGAGGTGATATTATCGTAGCCATATCACTCGCACCCCGGCCGGCCTAGAGGCCACACTTGATACCAGTATGCCACGAAAACAGTATTTCTTTATGGAGATTGAAGCCGAGGTTCCTCTCATAGAGGAAAGGCTACATCAGAGCCTCATACCTCAATCAGCTTGCAGGCGAGAGTTGACTTGAACCCCAAGACCTTATCCCCCCTTCACCACCGTGCCACGGTAACAGTGTCTATAAACAATAAGCAATAACATTCACTTTAGATTGATTAGAAGATAACGGCACTGACGAAACGTTTGAATAATTTAGACGTTTACCGAGACTCCGGAGAAATGAGAGCAATCTAATATAATGAAGCGGCAACGGTGTAATGGCATCGGACTAGCGGCCGAGGGGAAGCGGGTTCGCACCCTACTGCACTATCAACGTGAATAGCAAACGCATTTGCATACCTTGAGGTTATCTACTGCAACATCTGTTTAACATAGCACGAGTAAATTGAGATTCGATTTATTTCAGACTAGCTTTTGCTCGCTGCTCCACCCGCGTTGAATACTAATCCCGTGGTCGGTACTCACAAGATTCTAAAGCCGATATAAAAAGCCCATGTGGTACTTTCCCAATCTAAAGTATAAAATTCGTTAATACACTTTAGTTTCAATTTGACTACATTTTGATAATAAGTATTCACGTAAAATTTTACACAATATTACCCAGGTACCTTAATTTGGTCACCCAGGAGTTACCTATATTTTTTCCGAGTTCTGAGTTATAATATAATCAACTAAAAAATATGAAATTGTAAAGTGCATGTCAATCCTTTGAACTAAGATCTTCCTCGTAAATAAAGTTATCTTTAAAATACCAGAGTCATGTTTAATAACAAACAACGGAAAGATTCTAAAATGGCTTTTTTTCCTAAAATTAAATGCCAAAAAAGTCTACCCTTCTCTTAAACTTCAAAGCCGCGGTAAGGCAAGGTCTCACTGTGAGCGACGAAGAAAATGGTTTAATTTTTTTTTTTTCGAGTTATTTCTATTACCGTATTATAAATATTTGATAAGAAGAATAAATAAATATCAGCTGACTAGTAAGCACTTGAAATTCAATCGTGTTGTTTTTTTTAGGTGTCTTCGTTATTGACAAACCGATTACACACCCATATTTCACTCCTAGCTAAAGGCCTGTAGTGTAGAATGCTACATCTGTCTATACAATCTGTCCTCAGATAAATGGAGATTCAGAACTGATTGTTGTTCTAGAATACAAGCCTGAAAGTATCCAACAATTTCATCCTAGATTCGATTTCTTTGTCAGGTATGGTTTTAGAATTTTACCTGATACAACAATAGCCTATCATGGAGGATCCAAAACACAGCTGTAATGTAGCTAACAGATAGTAATCTGTTAGCTACATTATAGCAGGCTGTGTTTACACTATTAGCTGGCTAGTAGCTGTAGCCTTTTAACACCAACAACCTTGAAAAATTACTAACAATAACAGTCACATCAACAGGAATCGCTTACAGTCGTACCTGGGCTCCATCGCGTGTTGCCGTGAGAACGCCACCACGATTACACCGAGTAGAATCAAAGGCGCCGCCGCCGGGGCGCTTAATCGCTCTTCCTATTCGAACATGCCCCTCATGTGCAGGTTTAGAGGAGTTTAGTGTTAAATACTTTTATTGATTCTATACAAGCGGAGCGATAAGCGAAAAGAGAAATATAAGGGCGAGACCCTTGTGATTTTCTGTTCACGGACGTTGACAGTATACGATAGAAATCTATTGCTACTTATCCGGCTATATTAAAAATTTGATCACGCTTATATATAGCTTTATTGTTCCCAGTCGTTCCTAGTGTACTCTAAAATGGGATCGTTTTAGAGAACAATCGCTTCGGATCCTATTCTTTAGTTAGGGGTTGAAGTGCTTGAAATTATGGATCATTTTTTTGATAATAGGTACTTAGTCTTTCTACTTTAAGGTAACCTTTCTAATACTGTTCAAAGTCTATTTATTAGACGAATATTTATATAATGTACACGGGTATAAGGGTATTATCTTAAGACCTCTTAGCTTTTAGATCTACTAGTAGGTATACATAAATCACGTGCATCACGGTATTCGTAGACGCACTTTTGTGAAACTGGCCAAATGATTTCAATGGTAGTAATTTTTCACCCTCCTACACTGGCACCAAAACCCATTTGAAAAAAAATTGCTTTAATATTTCATGTTCCCCTCATTTGATCTTGAATGTATAAAGGACAATGATACAATTTGTACTATTTGCGATGGAAAATAGTTTCATATTTGAAAAGAGTCAATTTAGCTCACTTGGAACATTGCCATAAGACACGGCATTTTTCAAGTTACAGAAATGCAGCTCTGTGCAGTTGATTAGAGGACCGCCTAGAATACGATATTTGATAGGTAGTATTTCAAGCACCATTGACTGGAAGTTAGTAAAAGATTCTTATAACACTAAGGAGACACATAAACATCAGATTATGTTTAGGTACCTATTGTTGACTATTAGATATATCTCGTCGTTTATTTATTGTGGAGAAGAAAGTAACTTGAGATTTAATAAATAAATTATTTACTTATCAAAATTCTTCGCGCGTTGCACCATTTTAAGAAATAATAAAGAATTTGACTCAATACAATACCATTTGACTAGGTACAATCATTGATATACATTTGTATATCAATGGGTACAATCATTTAATTTTGTGCACTCGTTTGGAAGTATTCATACATATATTTCGACAATTCATTTTTATTTATGTACATTTGATGATAAATAATCATTTTACAATTCTACTGGGTTGATTTTATTACTACAAGGAACGGGAGAGCACTTATGTATTTATATTTGAAATAACTTAGTTAATATCATTATAATCATCCGAAAATCACTGTTGGGTACGTCTACTCGATTTCAAAGAAAGCGTATTCGATACAAAGTATGAGAATTAGACCCATAATACCAGATGTTTGAGCACGCGAATGCATTTTATTGCAGCCATGTGCCTTAACGACTTTAAATAGTTTAGATATAGCTTTCTTTAGCAGATGCGACGATGGCAGATGAGAGCGTGCGATGGGTAAGTACTTACTACACTCACACAAGTACGTCCAATTTTATCGAAATAAACGCGATATACGATTTCGCCTAACCGGATTTGTGTGGACTCCAGTCATTAAGGTGAAAATATCTGATGCGGTGTACGATTTATCCAGTCTTACTGAGATGCGGCTAACCTTCTATATTTTCCGTGACGCAACTTTCATCTGACCTCCAACACCCATTGGCGATATCGAAATTCTGCAGTTGACTTAACCTTTAGAACCATGATTTTAGAACGGACTGAAAGATGACTTTAGAATTGATTTAATATTGTGACTGCACTGAAAAACCGGTATTAAGTACTTCAATTTTGACATTGTTAATTTTTTATTTTATGTTTGACAAAAGCATGCTATTATTAAGAACGAAAAGACAAGTGAGAAACTCGCTGTACGAGAGTTACGAGTTATGATGAAAATGTAAAAAGAATGTCCGACTTTCATAACACAAGTTTCCATAACTAACGAGGCCTGATTTTATATTACGCTAGTCCAACAGTGCCCACCTCACTCTTTTCAATTTATATTAAGCGGTCAGTCATCTAAAATTAGAGCTGTCGTCAAAAATTTGACGCACACAACCCAAAAACGTACGCAGTTATGAGTTCGCGTGACGCCGCCGAGCCGGTAGCGTGCGACTCTTGTCACGCATGCCGCTCACAATGTAAACAATGTTTAGTCATCCCATTCTACCCGCAGCTGTATATTTGGACACCTTGTGAAATGCGAGCGCCATTTTTTAAAAAGGTTTTCCATATACGTGAGCCATTGAATACCTTTTTCAAGATGTTGGGCACTTGGAGAGTGGTTGCATTGTTCATGGTGCTCAGTTGGTCACAGCACTGTAAGGGAGTGGTAGCGGGTTCAAATCCCACTTTGGACATTCATTTTTTGGATAGGAATAGTTAGCATACTAATTGCTCTAAAATTTCATTTAAAAGTAATATCCTGCATGACCTAAAACAAAGTAGCAATATTGTGGTACAATACAATAATGTGGATTGGCGAAATATGGGTGCTTACACACCTCTGCCTACCTCTTCGGGGACTTTCAAGCGTGAATATTATGTAGGTATGTATTTATGTACAATCACTTACAATAAAACGTTCATTATTTACATTGAAACTATTACTTTTAAACTTTGTCAAACATAATGACGTGTTTCTGCGCACTAGCAAGTGACGTAATAGATCAAAAATGAAATCATTTATATGCACCCTAGTATATTATTTATATTCATACCCTTTATCTAATAAAATGAGGTCAAATTTAACCCCCTTTGACCACTAACACCTATTTAATACATGTTTTTGTTATCTACCCCGAAAACATTTTCATATTCATAAGCATAGAAAATGTTGCTAGCCTTAATAATGCGTGTAGAGGGCCCTACCGACATTTTTAAGGCCCAAGGGTACCTCACTTGTAAATCTATGCAGCTGTCAAACAACGAATGAGGCTCTGGAGTAGGCTTCCCTCTAAGGGTTAGAAGGTCAGATGGCAGTCGCTCTCTAAAAGCCAACATACCAATGAAAATGCAATTTTAGGTGCCATTGAAAAATCATTACGACGATGATGGTGATTTACCCTTCAGTTACGGAACTCTAAAATTCATTTTATACAATCAACAGTAAGATAGTAGAAGAGGAAAAACGAAGAAGAAGCGGAAGATATATGCCAGGATCGTAGCAGGTGGAAAACTGTGGTCTCTGCCTACCCCACTGGAAAAGAGACGTGACTGTACTTATGTATGTATGTATGTATGTAGTAGTAAGTATTTGATAAAAAAAAAATATAGTCAAGGTAGTCAGATGATAATGCTGATGATAACAACTGACTACAATAAAACCTTATAGTCAGTTTGATTTTGACCGTAGTTCGAGCCCTAAAAAGTCCAACAACTGGTCTAACTGCTATGCTTCAATAACGCCCATGGGTTGTGGAGGTTAGAAGGCAATCGCTTCACGGGAAATATCGAAGTTTAGTCGCAGTTAGAGTCGAAAAAGCGAACCCCAGACTTCGAGACTGGGACTAACGCTAGGACGAAGAACAAGAAGTCAGTTTAATTCTGACTACATCAACAGAAATCAAATTAACAAAAATAAAAGGAACTTTAACTTACAGCCTTGCTGACCATGCTATCGTTAGTCACGTTATCACAGGAAACCACGGTGACGTCATCATGTAAACAGACGACATACTGACTCATAGCCAGAGACGTTCTTGGAAAGAACTCGCAGACGATCCGATACCAACTATAGGTATTAAAGATTTAGTTAAGGTGAATACAGACGTAGACTTTTAGATTTTAATGCCGTCATAAAGTTATTCAAAGAAAGAAAGAAACATTTATTTAGTCCAAATGGTCATATACCTTGGTCGGGCTATCAATTATTTTATATTAGTACACCAGTAGTAATATTAAATTTGGAACTAAACACACTAACAGATGTGTCCAGTTAAGTGTGCATAAATTTGAACATTCTTGGTGCTGGTTTTAGACTGAAACCAACCTGGGCCTCGATTCTGCTAAAACACAACCACTGTCACGCCACAGAGACTGCGAGAAAATTCCATTTGATTTCAGCCTTTAAAGCAATGCAGTTAAAGTTTACAATTAAATGGCTTTTTGTAGAGTGAACGAAAGCGTGTAATGAAAATATTGTCATTTAATTTTGGACTTTAATTCTATACTAATAAAGTCTAAAATTTAATGCCAATTTTTGCAGAGACTGTGGCACGACAGTGGTTTTGCTTTAGCAGAATCGAGGGCCTGTTTATGACACATGGATACAGGATACCAAAATGATTTAGCATTTCTAAGAGTTTGATGATAATAATGAGAGACCACCTCCATTTTTTATGCAATATAGGGTTTTTCTCAAACAAGAAATTTTAATATTTATTGAAATTGGAAAACGTGGTAAATTTTTTTCTAAATACCCAATTCAAAACCTCTTGATTATAGGATTAGTTAAAAGGGTATTACTGGAAAAAAAATATAGAAATTACAAAGTAATGTAGAAAGTAGATCATAATGTACTTGCCTTCCACCTGAGAAGATTAGATATGTCCAGCGTAGTTTGAATAAAATGTATTACTTACCTGAAACAAACATACAACATTTGTTAAAACTAGATAAGTCCAAAGATGAAATAACTATCTATAGGTATACATATTGTAGAGTCGTTATACTTATCTAGATGAATCAAAGAAAAGCTGCAACATCTGACATTTTTTTCTGTGCCCTATATGTTGAACTATACCACCTAAAAGAACATTGCAAAGTAAATGAAAAGCAACACACATCGTGACCTATTAAACTAAAAAGGCCACAGACAGACCCTCCATCCTAACACGCTCCTGAAACTAGCACGTCATATGTAGCAAAAACCTCTTGAGTAAAGTACGAGCTTGGAAAAGGGGCAGGGAAAAAGGCTATTTATACCTAGAAGTGTGTGATTTCCACAATAAGTTTTTACTATTATTGTCAACAAAGGATTCTTGTAGCGAAAACGCCAAAAGTTATTTTAAAATAGCTACGTAACAATTAAAAAAGCAGCAAAGCCCTACTGCGGTACTTTTTGTAAACACACAACCTTAAAAATCTATTAAGTTACCATACTTAGTAATTCATACACTTTTGACATTGTTAATTCGAAGTTTTTTATTTTTTATTACTGTGACTCTAAATTTGAGATTAATTTTATACGTTTGACATTATCAAATATGATTTATTATTTTTTTTTATTATTTTATATTTGACAATATTTAATTTAAAATCATTTACTTTTGACACTATTAAATTTGAAATGAAATACTAATAAAATTGATTATGTGGACCTATTAATGTAATAATAATATTGGAATTATGTAACCTATTTTGTGAATTTTCATGTAGCTGACAGCATATAAGCGCTTTGGTGCAAACTGTAAGCTTATATTGCTAAATAATAATAAATGAATAAATGAATAAATGAATAAATGAATAAATTTGATATATTTTTAACATCGACCCAATGGTAACCGCACAGTGAAGGCAAATCAAACAACATTGGATTATCAAAATGGGTTCAGACGTTTAATTGTTATGATAGAACATAGAAACATAACATAATAATAGGTCACAACAACACATAAGTTTCCTTTTCAGTATGGTAAAAAGTATTATTAAAATCGATGTGTGTATGGACCTTAACAGAATAATATTCATATCCGTTACTTTATAAATAAAACACTTGAAACCAGTTTGTGTTTGAATGTAGCGTATGGTTCAAAGACGGTAGGTTGCGAATAGGTTGCCAAATACCACAACTAAGTGCAACTTTAGTTGCTACAAGACGTGGTTTATAGCCTGGTAGCGGGTTTTGAGAGAAGGGCGAAGGATGCGCTATAGTTTAATTGCTAAGATGGGTAACATTGTTCTAAGAAAGTTTGACTTTTTGAGCATATTCTCTGAGATTCGAAGATCACGTAAAGAAATTGTATAAAACAAAATTGTATAACAAATGATAGAATTACATATTGGTAAATGCTACGTTTGTCCCGATTGCGGGTTTATCTTTGATCGTGTGGTCGTAGGTTCAATTCAAAAGTTACTGAATTTTTGTCAAAGAAGCAAAGTTGATCAGAGAGCTCAGTGGGTGCACTGTGTGTGACATAATAAATCCTCTTACCCTTTCGGCGACGTATGTAGTGAATATATAAAAATGGGTTTATAGGGCCCCACCAATATCTTACTGGGAGAGCTCAGAGGTGGTAATACATTTACTGTTTGACGGATCAAGCTCTGACGTAAAATTTCAAGAGGTCAGATGATAGTTGCTTCCGCAATACTCAAGATAACATAAAGGAGGAACAAAATAGTAGACCACGAGCTCCAAATCACAAGCTTTGTTGGTAACCGGGATTGGCTATCAGATGATGATGAATGTTTAAACAATATCGGCGATTTTAGTCCTTATTCTTGAAGCAGTAAGTACCAGGTCATTTTATCTATCTACCCTGGTTATGCTGCCGGCTGATATCCTGCAATGTGGGTCAAGAGTTCAAGTCCTGACCCTCCGCACTGACCTACTAAACATATAGCACCCGTATCTGGGTCAAATTACTAATATTACTCTGTTTTATTACTATGCAGTATTTCGATAGAAGTGCACGAATACTTATAACACGCAAAATGTAGGAAGCTAGCTGTGTTGTTTTTTTTTTTTTGCTGGAAATAATAGTTATTTTCTAGTTTCCAATCGATTAAGATAGAAAAAAGCGACTCCAGCTCAGGCGGGACTCGAACCCGCGATTTTTCTCTTACAGGGGGAATTTTCTGACCACTGAGCCACCGAGCCTCGCCCGAAGCTGATCCAAATTTTTCTATACGTTCGTCTTAGGGCGACGGTGGGAGCCATCTACCAATACTTGTACAAATCCTAGTCGATTTGAATTTGAATAGTTAGCATACTAAATGCTTTAAAATTTCATTCAATCTTTTTTAGTTTGTTCAAAAAGTCGATTTCGCATTTTGATATAAATGGGTAATGGACTGCTGAAACGAGGTCTCGGGTTCGATCCCAAGTTTTACCATGGCACACACCAATGACTTTTTGATGCTTTTCGAAGTTATATGTGTATTTATCGCAGGTTTATAAGTGCCCGGTTAATGGCAATAGGCTCGCCACCTATTACATTGGGACCTAAACTTAAACGGCGAAATGAGGGTGCTAGCACCTCTGCCTACCCCTTCGGGGATATAGGCGTGAGTTTATGTTATGAGTTTATATATGTTATTTTGATATATTATTCAATCAATCAATGGCTAATTGCAGTCCACTGCAGTCTGGACATAGGCCTCTCGCAATATGCGCCACGTTTGCCGATCCTCCGCCTTGCGCATCCAGTCTGTCCCAGCCACATCTCGCTGGTCGTCAAGTCCACTTGGCTAGGGGGTGTCCCACCTTCCGTTTTTGATATAATATTATTATGATTATTAAAATAATTCAGCGATATCCCTCATACCAAGAATACAAGTAAAAATAAAATAACCCAAAATTAAGCAAAAGTCGATACCTAAAATAATTTATTCTGTTGACCATTAAAACGGAAATTACAAATCGCCTAAAATAAAAATAACTACACCAAAGTTTAGCAAATGGACCACTTGTGAATGGTGTTAACCTCAGCGGGTCCAATTAGGCAATAGCACGCTAATAGCGCTAAACACGAGCTTCCCGGACACACCCAGAGGGAATTTTCTCGTCTAAAACTCTCATCAAATCCATGTTTTACAGTACACACACACAGCTCTGGGACTTGACCACCATCTCTTAAAAGTAATATTAATTCAATCTTACTTTATTTTCAGTGTGAATCAGACTCGGACCTTTGTCGTGTCGATAAATTGTGTCCCTACTGGATCTTGTAAGAAAACCTAACGAATTAATCAAATACATATAAATCTACTACAGCAAGAGTTACTGTTTGACATAGTTTGACCAGACAGCCTCTGTGGCGTAGTGGTAGTGAACGTGACCGCTACGCAGAAGGCGCGGATTCGATCCCCGCTCAGCATGAATATTTTTTTTTTTTTTGTAAAGAATATTAGCAACCGAAATTACTAATATTCCCGTTAACCCCTCCAGTTAAGCTAAATTGCTTGTGTTAGGAGTGGGTTCACGTCGGTAGTGTAATGGCCAGGATTCGAACCCGGGACCTCTCGATCGTAAGGCCGACTCCTTAACCACTAAGCTACCGACGCATATACATATTTGCATTGGTGTGGTCGTGCCTCGAAGAGCACGTTATTCCTTCGGTCCCGGTTCTGGCAGAGGCCACAGTCGCGTCACGGAAAATATCGAGGTCCAGCCAAATCCGCAGTTGAAACTGATAAAACGGACTCCAGACTCCGAGGTGAAAGCTTCGAATGCGACTGGGGAATTGACGGTAAGATGAATAAGAAGAATAGTTTGACCATATAACACTAAAAGTCCCCGGTCCCGGTCCTATAAGTCAAGCTGAGCATGAGCACAACCATTGCAACATGGTGCGTGTCTGTAATGTTGACCGTCTTCCCTGAGATTTTTCTTTATGCTTACCTGCAGGCGAGGAGAAATCAAATACACGTATCCTACATTTCCTACATAAAAAATATATCATAAGTATTCTGACGGACGCTTTCCAATTCACACTACGAAAGTAACAAAGTAAGATTAAAATAATAATAATAATAATACATCTCTTTATTGTATTTACACACAAATATCTACAGAGGAATACAGGTAAATGAATAAATACAGTAGGTAAATACAATTGGCGGCCTTATCACTGCTAGAGATACCATCTTGCCCCCCTGATCCTTTATTAAACGATCTTATCATCACATTTATGCGAGCATCGCTTCCTTACAAGTTCGAAGAGGTAAATATATAGATTAAAAGAACGTAACTAACACGTCTAAAGCCTGTTTGTCTTAATAATTAAAACCTTCACGAGCTTATCTCGCAAGTATAAAAGTAAACAAGAGAGCGTCCCGGCGGCCGGAGTTACTTCATTATACGGAGAGCGGCTAAGCCGGGTTGTCGAAGCGGTTCTAGTTAGCACATGGATTTAACTGCGCGAGTGGAAGACAATCGCTATGGGCTTTGGAAGGATGTGTGTCACACCGTATTGTAATGTTTAGGTTGACAAGGATTCCTATTCCTTTAGTTTTGAGGTTACTTTGGAAGTTTGATTTAGTTATGAGCTTTAAGTCAATCAAAGTTTTTTAACAGGACACGTCATTTGACTTCACCTAGCCTGATGGAAAGTTGACGGCTCTCAGCTAGACGGCCTCATCAGATGCTTTTTCACGTCCCGCTTAAAGGACCCGGAATTGAGGGCAGAAGGTAACTTTGGGCTATTTGCGCCACTCCAGGCACGCTGTGCGACACAACCCATTCAAAAAGTGCTCTGGGGCATTTCACGGCGTGAAACGACTCACGGCCCGGTTAGGGTGCCGAAACTTTACCTTTTCCTATTTCCCTCTTGCGTCTTACGTGGCAAGATACAGTTAACACGTCTGGTTTAATAACATTTTAGAGAAATTAGTATACTAACTATTCCTATCGATTGTTGCCCCAAAGAAGATTGTATAAAAGAATTTTGCCAATATCAATGGTCAGAGCATTCCCCTTGTAAGGGAATGGTCGCGGCTTGAAGTCCCGTCTTGAACGTTCACTTCTTCCAATATTTTCGACAACGTGGTGATTCATTGTCATTGTAACTGTCAAACATATCACCGGTAGAGTTAGAGCAAACTTTTAGCTATTATTCACGTTGCATTACGGTGTAACAGTCGCCTCGGTGCAGCTAGGGGTTAGCCTTCACCGTTGACGTCTTCCAAGTCGCGCGAAATCCGTCGATGTACAACACCCTGACTAATTAAATTCTGCTACAGCGACGTAAAATTTGAACAGACTTAATTACCTATCTAAATTGGTTGTGTTATCATTTGCATATAACAGCATTACGTCAGAATACTGAGGAGGCGTGTACATATTTATGTATCCAATATGATATAAATCAGTCTTATGCTAAACGTTACGCTTTGAAACGGTAGCAAATTGTTTTGATTACGGTTTTATTAATATTTAGTAGTTTGAGGACTCGAGAGATATACCCAGCAGGGTTATTGCGTTATCTGCTGACAGCTCTAGTTATTATCACTTTGTCAAAGTGCACATCATGTGGTTAGGACGAGGTAACCGATATTATCTTCAAGTGAGTCCATATAAATTTTGTGTATGTAACATTGGATTGGGGAAGTTACTTAAATTATGTTATACTAGCTGTTGCCCGCGGCTCCGCCCGCGTGGAATTCTGATCCCGTTCATCGCTGATATATAGCCTATATGTTAATCCAGGGTATTACCTATATACATACCAAATTTCAACCAAATCGGTCCAGCCGTTTATGCGTGAAAGAGTAACAAACATCCACACATCCACACATCCATTCTCACAAACTTTCACATTTATAATATTAATAGGAAGTAGGACTAGCTGTTGCCCGCGGCTCCGCCCGCGTGGAATTCTGATCCCGTTCATCGCTGATATATAGCCTATATGTTAATCCAGGGTATAACCTATATACATACCAAATTTCAACCAAATCGGTTCAGCCGTTTATGCGTGAAAGAGTAACAAACATCCACACATCCACACATCCATTCTCACAAACTTTCACATTTATAATATTAGTAGGAAGTAGGATTAACGAAAATGAAGACTTCTTTAATATTTTTGTCTGTTTGTCCGCGATAGACGCTGAAACTATTGAACGGATATTAATGAAGTTTTCTTGTTTGAAAGATCTTGGTCCGACTTAAGTAAGTTTGATCGCAATCGGTTGAGTAAGACCGGAGATATTATGACCAAAAATCGCGATAACTGACATCCACGCAGTCGGAGCCGCGGGCATCAGCCAGTAAGTAATAAACTAAATATAATCATCATCATCTCAAGGTTAAAATCGTATCCATTTTCTTGCTATTTCTCCTTATGCAATGTTTTCGGTTTTTGCATTTACATACCTATGTTTGTCAAGACAAGGTTTGTACACACAAGGGAAGAAAGAGAATAACTCACTATCTGCTTATAGCTTTATAGCGGCGAAAGGTTAAAACTTTCAAAAGGAAAGCCGGTGGATGAAAAACAGATTTCAGATAATGAACTTTAGATTCTGATTTTCAGAATCATCTCTACCACGGCTTCCCTTTACAGAGCAAGTCGTCAAAGGAATCGGGTTATAGGTACCGCTCGTCACTGTTGCATTTTTTTTATAGTGCGAAAAATACCCACGGATATTCCCCCCCCCCCCCCCGGGCCTCCGCCGGAGCCGATGGATTCCTAGTCGCATCCGAAGCTTTCACCTCGGAGTCTGGGTCTTGGGAGGAGGTTATGTCGGCGACTAGAACGCACGCTGTTAATTGCCGGAGATTGCCTTACATAAAAGGTTCGTATGGAAGAAAATTTTTGGAGAGTGCACGGGTAAGGTGCTATACCTACTTGCACTGCCACCGGGGTGAAGCCAAAACACACAATACTTTCATCCATACTAATATTATAAATGTGAAAGTAACTCTGTCTGTCTGTCTGTCTGTAAACGCTTCCACACCTAAACCACTGAACCGATTTTGATGAAATTTGGTATAGGGGTAGATTAGACCTTGAGAAAGGACATAGGCTATGTTTGGTCGCAATAACCGACATCCACGCGGGCGGAGCCGCGGGCAAAAGCTAGTATACATATGAATGTCTACTTAACATTCCTAGTGGGCGCCTACCAAGAGGATGTCGTCTCGATGGCGTGTACAGTTATCGACACGCGACCGCTCTATTGATCAACATTTACACTTTTTGTATCACTTCCGATCCGGACCGGTTTGACAGACATGTCAAAAATAGACTTGTGTTGAACGCTCATTAAAATTGTAGGCAATGGAAGTAATTGGTATAAACATGTGTCTTTTTAGCACAAATTAGCTTGACCGGTGAAGTTACATCCTCTCACTAAATAATAATATTAGTTGTGACTGCGACTTCGTTCGCGTGAATTTGTTTCGGGTATGAGATAGTTATTGGCTATGAACATCTATGGCAGTCGTTACGGGTAGTTAGAGCGGAAACACACGATGCGTTGCGGTGACGCACCGCAGAAATTTCGCCGCAGTAGCGGGCACACGAGCGGTGCGACGCCGCTGCGTTGTTATGATGCAGCGGCGCTGCGTGCGCCCCAGCTGCGTTGTAATGTCTGTTAATAATAGTGCAAGCGCTAGAGGTAGTTGAGTATGCAAAATCCGAGTGACGGCAACTATGACCGGATTCTTATACCTGATCCTCTAAATAATGACAAAGAAATCTTGCCGCCGGGTGTGATGGTCCCTTCCCGCGCCCTTCACATCCCCTCTGCGCCCTTAAAGTAAGCCTAGCGCGCGTATGCGTTTAGTGTGTTTCTACATCTATTGACGTAAAGAAGTTGCTTTATTAAGTCGTGTTTTTGTATCCATTTTTATTTTATACTACTTAGGTGGCAAACAAGCACACGGCCCATCTGATGGGAAGTGGTCACCGTGGCCTATGGACGTATGCAACACCAGGGGCATCACACTCGTGCTGCCGACTGCCAACCCTGACTCCATATTTCCATACTAATATTATTAATGCGAAAGTAACTGTCTGTCTGTCAGTCACGCTTTCACGCCTTAACCACTGAACCGATTTTGATGAAATTTAGTATAGGGGTAGATTAGACCTTGAGAAAGGACATAGGCTATATTTGGTCGCGTTAAGGGCCGGCTACGCCGAGCGCACGACTCAAAATCTGTCAAAATAAGACGCAAACGTGCACGCACACATCGCCGAGGTGCACAGTGGGCTGCAAGATGCTTTTTGCAAGTCAACATAATGTAGAAAATTGTCTTACGAATACTGAAAAAGCTATTTTATTACTTATGATTAGAGTGCATTTTCAGTAATAAGATTTATTGAGACGAATTTCGTCTGTCAAATTATATTTCTTTTCCTTTTCTTGCTTGTATATTCATCCCTTTCATTTCGTGCATGACGTCATTGGCATGTCTTTTGTCTTGGCATCATGACATGACGTTGTTTGAATTTTTTACAAAGATTTGAGATATTGAACAAAATAAGGTTGGTAACATACCTACACCTAAATATTGATATAAATATTAAAAATGTTCGTAAAATTAAAATGCCCACCGCGTAGAAAGACTATAATTATCATAGTAGAGAGATGATGAATATCTCATACTCTAAATAAATAGTTTCTTAAAGAACTAAATTGTCCTTCCTACCTTACTTTTATACTCTTTTATCATGAGCAAAACATTGCCATAAACAGCTATTGCCATGAAGGTATTTTTAAACCACTCCGAGACATCACATTTTATGGCGATATGTTGCCCAACAACGACAATTATCAACGCGAGACTTTGTTTTCTTTGAACTGGAAACATCGCACTTGTCGCGTAATGTTCCCGAACTATAGAGTCGTTCAACAAACAAACAAACATTCCTATCATACGTCTTCACTTCGATTTCGGACTGTTCGTTCCACTGTTATGTTCCACTAATTCAGCAACATGTGCTCAGGTAGGAGTCAGTCAAAGTTTCTAATGTCAATCAAAGAAAGCTATGTTTCAATTATTATATGTAATAATAAAAGGCAGATTTAGGCTTTAGGTTATAGACTTTACTCCAACTGATAAAGCCAAGAGTTTTTCAATCAAAGTTGAGATATAGGGTATGTTGGGGTCAATTAAAACATACAACTTATATTTTATATCTTATGTATTATCTTACAATATTGTACAATTCATAGTAGGTATATTAAAAAAATAAAACCAGGCTTAAAAAAACGAAAATTAAACTGATTTAATGAACAGATTTATTTCAGAAGACAAAATTAAATATAGGAGTAAGTTTTTTTTGTTGAATTCTGTGACAAGAACGGAAACAAAGTCCCGTAAAAACCTGATTTTCTTTTAGGGTTGTGTTCTTCTCCTTCTTAATTAGCGTAATCCAAAACTTTCGCGAAGCGATTGTCATCTGACCTCCACAACCCAATAGCGATATTGGGCGATATAGAAGCATTGCAACTAAACCAGTTGTTGGACTTTTTAGGGCTCGAAGTATCCCTAAAGACTACTACTACTTAGATATTTTCTTGTTTAATATTAGCGTAATTTTTCAGTAGTCGGGTATTAGTTTTTACCCGACTGCGCCAGCGAGGGTAATGTGTTTCGCGCGAATAATGTATGTATGTAGTTTTCTTTGTTCCCCTTTACAGGCCTAATCCCTAGACGGATTTCAATGAATGGGGTCTCAAATGAAAGGTATTCATCTCCCGAGTGTTATAGGGTACCTACATAAAATTCCATCAAAACTATACGGTAGATTTTTGATGCTAATAGTACATTATGGTACAAGTGAGCAAAGTTGGTGATTACCGCCGAGGCGCTATTGAGACCCGAGCTGTAGGCGAGGGTCTTAAGAGTGCCGAGAACGGTAATCATCATGCTCACGCGTGCCATACGACGTTTTACAACACACTTGCGAATAAAATAATACTACAAATACTAAATAAACCATACTACAAATTAATTCGTTTTCCTATGCGCGCGCATTTAACAATGGTGGTCGGCCATATTTAAAAAAAAAATAAGGTTTGAATTTAACTTTTTTTACCCTGTTTTTTTTTTCTATACTTAGAGAAAAAAAAAAGTTAAGTTCGAGTGAAAATTTTGTTTTATACAAGTACTAGCTGCCCCGGCGAACTTCGTACCGCCATATTTTCGGCCCGCGTGGTATTCAAATCCCGTTCCCGCTGCACCCTTATCACTTAGGGGGATGAAACATAGATGTTGGCCGATTCTCATAGATACCGGATAAGCACAAAAAATTTCATCAAAATCGGTCGAGCCGTTTCGGAGGAGACCCCGTGACAGAAGAATTTTATATATTAGATTACAAGTTGAAATTATTTATTTAAATACGAAAATGCATCAAATGACCATACAATAGGCGTATTAATTTATTCGTACTATTAAACACGTTCTTTTTTGTATCAAAACTCTTTTAAGAACATAGACACTTCCTATAAAATTTAAAAAAGAATCTATAACTCACTTGTATGTCTATAACTTACTTGCCTAATTGCGGTAAAATAATATCACTTTTATGAGCAGGTGTGTTGTAAAATATATTATGTGTTGACAGAAAACATTTTTATTCAAATTTATCGAGTAGGGTATCAAAATGAAGAGAAAAAGGAGATTACAAAAGTATATAGATGTCATATCTTAACTAAAAAGGTTAAAATAAAATTGATTATTAAAAAATAAAAAACCTGACTGCTGTCCAAAAGATCGAAACAAGCTTAATAGCAGGCGGTACGGTACCCATTACATTTCTTTCGGTTTATGATTGGCAAACAAAGAAAACTACATACATAAATACATTACCCTCGCTGACGCAGTCGGGTAAAAAGGCATCCCTACAATTTACCAAGTCACTATGCCATAGCGGGCCCTCTACATTCCGCTCGATCGCATGTATTGCGTCCAGCCCCTCTAGACAAGTAGAAATTCGTTGCTCGGCGTATGATGGAATAGAATGCCAAATGTATGGGATTTGACGTATATGACAGGCGTCAACGAAAGTCAAAAACGTCAAATCCTATACCTTTGTCATTCTCCTTCCATCATACCTATTCCATCATACGCAGAGCAACGAATTGCAACTTGTCTAGGGGGGCAGGACCTACTTCCTTGTCAGTGTAGTACAACTTACAGTCCCAGAGTGCGTAATCACGGCTTTCCTGGTCGAATTCCCTACATTTGCATGCTGCAGACTCGCAAGCTTAGCTGGTGTAAGCGTTGCCTAAAGCAGCCATGGCCCGTTAGTAGTCGTGAAAAAAGAAAAAAAAAAGATATAACAAGAATAAAAAGAAAGTATCCACAAAACGTATTTTAGCCAGGTATATACCAAACTGTTTGGTCCAACCTTTTTGAGCAACCTTTTTGAGAAATCATATTGAGCCGGTATGTGTAACATAATAATATAGACCACGAACTTACGACGAACACGCACAATATAACCCAAGTACTTACTTAAGTTTTCTTTATTAATTTCTAAAATGTACGGAAACAGCTACTTCATGATACATGTATTTTAGGAACTTATGTTTATAAAATACATGTATACATGTATGACTACGAACTTATTGTCTAATTAATATAATTTCCTTACAACAACTGACAGCCTCCGTGGCGTAGCGGTAGTGAACGCGGCCGCTGCGCAGGAGGCGCGGGTTCGATCCCCGCTCAGTGCAAATATTTGTGTTCATGAAATATGGGTATTTGCATTGGTCTGGTCGTGCCTCGAAGAGCACGTTAAGCCGTCGGTCCCGGTTGCCATAAGAACATCTAGTGCAGTCGTTACGGGTAGTTGGCGCCCTAAAAAATCCATAAAAACAACAGTCTAGCTGCAAAGCTTCAATATCGCCTAATGATACCATTGGGATGTGGAGGTCAGATGGCAATCGCTTCACAGAAAATATCGAGGTCTAGCCAAATCCGTAGCTAAAACTGGTAAAGCGGACCCCAGACTTCGAGCTGAAAAAGCTTCGGATGCGACTGAGAATTAACGCTAGGAGGAAGAAGATGATTTCCTTACAACAGAACCCAAAAATATTGTCTTTAAAAAAATATTTTGGATTAGTATATCCCCAACTTTTTAGTTTGACATTTTAGGCGCTTGTGGTTAGACACTAAATCGAACCACTATGTTATAAATCTACCAACGAATTCGTGAAACGGCCAAAATCGGAACTACGTTTGTCACTGTCAAATGCATACTATTTTATTGAACATCTAAATAAATTTGACAACACTGAGAAGACAGTGTCGCCACTTTTGACTTCACATTTTTGTTGGTATGCCTATTGTGTATGTGTGAACTGTCATCACGCATCAAAGAGACGTGCTCTCTCTTCAAAAGCCCGTGGGCGACTGACGTTCGAAGGAATCTACACAGATCGCTGCAAAATTGTATGGGAAATTTGCACACATATTTAATTTTATTGATATGCGACATCATAACAGTTATTTATAATTAATAAAATGTATTCAGCGGCAAGTATAGCTGTTTATCTACTTATATACATATTTATTTCTTAAGAAAATTATAACTTCACACGAAAACTGTGCCAGGCAAATGACACAGTTTTACGCGTTTTTCAATAACTTTGGAGTCTTTTTTTGGATTAATTACTAAATTTATCATCAAATAAGTTATTTCGGCCCCTTCAAGAACTCTTTGACTTTCAAACCGACTCCAGTTCATCGCTAATATCATACATTTTCTGTCATGATTTCCGTCAGGTTCGAGCGCTGTTTCGCGTAGCCTGTCCTTAACCGACATCCACGCGGGCGGACCGCAGGCAAAAGCTAATCCCTACTAATATTATAAATGCGAAAGTAACTCTGTCTGTCTGTCTGTCTGCCTGTCTGTCTGTCTGTCTCGCTTTTACGACTAAACCGCTGAACCGATTTTGATGAAATTTGGTATAGGGGTAGATTAGACTTTGAGAAAGGACATAGGCTATGTTTGGTCGCGATAACCGACATCCACGCGGGCGGAGCCGTGGGCAAAAGCTAGTATAATATATATCGATGATAAATATAATAACATTTTGCTGACAACATTAGAAAGAAAGAAAGAAAGAAAGAAAAGACGTTTATTAAACACACACATAAAAAAAATAAAAATAGAAAAAAAATACAAAATAACACCCACTAAAATAAATGCTACAAAATATAGGTAGGTACCTACCTAGGCATATATAAAAGTACACTTTTACGAAAAGCTCAACAGTGATTACGTCCACGACAAAATGACTATACAAGCCGTCTTTACCAGAGTTATTAATTCCCCCCATGTAAATGAACTGTAAAGAACTGTAAAGAAAGGCTACATCAGTCATTATTTTTGTTACCATGCACTCCAACTGAAGTGGAAGTTGCTATAAAAATGCTAAACGATACAAAATCTGTGGGTTATGACTTTATTTCGACAACGATCTTAAAGCAGTGTGCAACCACTATAGCAGCCCCTCTTTCACATCTCATAAATCTCTCCTTTGGCCAAGGTGTGTTTCCCGACAAATTAAAGCTGTCAATAGTGAAACCCCTATATAAGAAAAATGATGAATTTGAAATGAGCAATTATAGACCCATTACGTTGGTACCCGTACTATCAAAAATTTACGAAAAACTGATGCATAAACGTATAACGACCTTTTTAAATAAATATAACATAATTAAAGACGAGCAAAACGGTTTTCAACAGAATAAGTCTACAACACTCGCAGCTTTCTCTCTCATGAAAACTATTACAGAAAATATAGACAAAAAAACTCCTGTAACGGTACTGTTTCTGGATATGTCGAAAGCATTCTATTGTGTGGAACACGATACGCTTTTGAATAAATGTGAACGTTACGGTATCCGAGGGACAGCCTTAGACTGGGTTAGGAGCTATCTATCCAATAGAACTCAATGCGTTGAGGTAAGCCGCTTAGATAACACCTTAATATCAACACCATACAGATCAACTTTCAAGAGGAACCCTTTAGGCATTCCGCAAGGCAGCGTGATTGGACCACTTTTGTTCCTATTATATATTAACGATCTTCCTAACATCATAACTCACCAATGTATACTATTTGCAGATGACGTATCCATAGTCATACCAGCTGAAAACAGATTATCTCACGAAACAGTTGTAAACCAAATTCTATCTGACGTAATTAAATGGCTAAAATTGAATAATTTAACTATTAATCTATCAAAAACAAAATACATACAATTTTGTAATTATAAAATGAATACAATCAATATTAATATAACATACAATCACCATATAATTGAAAGCATTGACCATATGAAATTCTTGGGTATTACAGTAGATCGTTACTGTAACTGGAAATCACACATTGCCGATGTGTGTAAGAAAGTAAATAGGTTTGTTTTCGCCCTACGAAACCTTCGTAGGATGGCATCGGAAAGGGTGGCTCTTACAGCCTATCACGGATATGTTGGATCAGTTTTGCGCTATGGGCTCTTGTTGTGGGGTAACTCTCCACTCATCATAAACGCTTTTAGAGCTCAAAAAAAGTGCTTAAGGGCAATATGCAATGCTGCCCCATTAGACTCATGCAGACCCAAGGAAACATCCAGATCTGTTCGAGAGGGTTGATGCCAACAGTCGCTTTACCCAAAGAGACCCTACCAAGCTGGTCATAAAAAGATGCCAAACGTCTTTGTGTCATAAAAACGCCTATAACATGTGTATCAAAATATATAACAAAATACCACAGACGCTACGCGAACTGCCGCAACGTCTGTTCATTAAAAAACTAAAAAAATGGCTTGTGCACGAGTGTTTCTATGACATTGGAGAGTTTCTAGATCATTACTAGATATTTGGACATTTGTATTTGTATATGGTTTGATTATAATCATAGTTATAATTTATTTGCAATAGATTTTTAAGGTTCTCCTAAAACTTGTATTAATGAATAGTATATTTAATTTTTATTTTTGTTTAATTTTAAATGTAATAATGTTAAGTTGGGTACATAATAATAATTGTTTGTATAAAAATTAAAATATTTGCATGTCACATGCCGTGGCTAAACATGTTCGGCTATAACTGATATACTCATTAAGATCTGTATCGTACCATGTTTATGAGCAAATAAATTCTTTCTTTCTTTCTTTCTTTCTAAATTGTCGCACAAGGTCTTGTAATGAGCAGTTTTCCAGTAGGTATTTATAGGGTTCCTAAAGACGCTCTAGATGGCGCAACCGGCACTTTTGGTAAGAAGAGTGTGGTGTCACATCTAGTGTTCCCTAATTTATGGAAAAAAAAAATCTTCGGTTTTGTAATGATTTACTTTACTTAAATATTCTGTCATTTTTTCTGATACAATTATTTTAAATATAATATTATTATTTTAAATTACAGACAGTGACGCGAAAAGAATTAAGTGTTTTATTATATTTTATCTATTATAATATGGGTAAACGAAATTAAACTTTGGCAACATCGCAAATTCATGAAAAAATACCACAAACAAACCACAGAGTACATTAAATTACCAAAAGCTATGCTAGCGCCATCTCCTGATGACTTAAAAACCAACTGATTATTATACCTACTGGAAAACTGCTCATTGCAATAAATCTGAATTGGTTTGTATTTCATTATGTAAATGCATCAATAACAAATGTCAAAATTAAAAATAAGTATTTTTTACCTACTTTAAGAAAATTTATGCTTGAATTCGCTGGTTGTTCGAATAACTTTTTTTTTTTAATATTACTTTTATTTTCGTTTTTTTTATTAAGTACCTATTTAAGAATCCATCCTCACTTTTACCATTAGAACAAACTATAAATTATAACGGAAATATTCATTAAAATGATTTTATATCATGTACCTACTCAATACATTTCCTTTACGAATAAGACAAGAGGGGGTAAAAAAAATGGACCAGAAAATAGACCGGCAAGATCCACATTGTCATTCTTGGACCTTTTCTTCACTTAAATCCGTTGGCGAAATTCGGTACTCACATTTTGCATACTCATACCTCTAGCGCCCGGTCTATAAATCATAAACAACTACGCGGCGGCGATGCGGCGCGCGCCGGCGCGGTGCCGCTCCGGCGTCGCAACGCATTCACCCCTCCCCGCCTCGTCTCGGTGGTTGCAAGTCCGGTGCGGCGACGCAGCGCATCGTGTGACATGCTACAGATATTTCTATGTAAAACGACGCAGCGACACCGCTCCGGCGTCGCGCCGCCGCCGCAACGCATCGTGTGCTTCCGCTCTTAGAGCCCTAAAAATTCGATCAACTGGTCTAGCTGCAATGCTCCGATATCGCCTAATATCGCCATTTGGTTGTGGAGGAGATGGCAGTCGCTTCACGGATACCTAATATCGAAATTCAGCCAAATCCGCAGTTAGACTGGTAAAGCGGACTTCAGACTCCGAGGTGAAAGCTTCGGATGCGACTGGGAATTAACGCTAAGATGAAGAATAAGATGAGATATTGGCTACGTGTATACTAAGGGTGGTGAAAGCAGATGAAACCATAATGACTCGCATGCGCGTGACAAACCACTGGCTTCCTTTTTGAAAATTTTCACTCTTAACTACTACTAAGTACCTATCCTTACGGTCACTAATTTGAATCCTATCACAAGAACAAAGTACACCATATTATCATCGCTATTTCACAGTCAAAGTCGTTTCAGCCGTTTCTGAGATTAGCCAAGGCAAATATGTAAACGAGCTGAATACAAATCCTTCTGTTTTTTATACCACTTAGGTGGCAGACAAGCACATGGTGGCCTATGGACAACTTACACCAGGAGCGTCACACTAGTGCTGCCGACCTTGAAGAAACCTTCTAATGCCCTTCTTGAAGAACCCCATATTGTAGTCGCTTGGGAAAACCACCTTTTTCAAAATCGGTTAAAAATATGAATATAGTTATTTCACATCTGCCACGCATTCCACATCTCAAATAGTTGCTTATTTCGACATTCGAATACTTTCATTCACAACTTCAATATTCGACTACATAGTTACTGCTTACCCACAGCAAGTAGTGACAGGTGGCACTTGCAATAGTCTTACTAATAAAATATTAACCCCGCGCGCATTCCACTTTTTACAATAGTAGGGGACAGAGGGCATAGGGTATTGATCTGTTCGGACTATTGTTGATTGCAGTTACTTGACTCATAGGCTTGCATTCAATCGTTGCGTATAGTAGAGGAAATAATGACTAGGAAAGGTTTTCGCTAACGCTGATCGAGGAATTAGAAAAAAAAACAGTAAACATACAGTCCATGAATAAGTACCCGCTTGACGGCAATAGGCTCGACCCTTATGGCGAAATGTGGGTGATAATACACCTCTGCCTACCCCTTCGGCGATTTACAGGTGCGAGTTGATTTACAAACTTCATTGGAAATACGTGATACTTAACACATTTTCAGATCTCGATTAATAATCTCGGTTTCTATAGCACGTGAATTCGCTAGAATAACAGAACAAAAAAGAAACCTAGTATATTACCTACCTACCTAGGGTAGTTTAGCTGACTAAGAAGAGAGAGCTATCGATCTCCCCATAAAAAAATAACAAAATATTTTGATTTAACCACGATATCCAACCTGCCCCCCCTAGACAAGTGGCAATTCGTTGCTCGGCGTATGATGGAATGTATAGGATTTGACGTTTTTGACATTCGTTGACGCCTGTCATATACGTCAAATCCCATACATTTGACATTCTATTCCATCATACGCCGAGCAACGAATTGCCACTTGTCTAGAGGGCCTGTTAACTCATACACAGCATTCGCTCCGTTACCACTGCACCACTAACGCAATAAATCAATCCTCAACTTATAGAATACTAACAGAAACTTGCCAAGAACATTTACCTTCCTCAGAAGCCCATCCCCACAAGATCGATACCACTTATCTGAACTACACACTGTCTTCAAAACCAAAAGTTTTTTGTAACAACTACTAAATCACTTGCGACGATGCGTGGGGTCCACGCGTGGGACAATACCGCCCCTTCCACGACCCTTGTAACTTAACAACCAACTTAACCTGACCTTCCACGCCCTTAGAACTCCTCACAAATGAGACAAAGAAATCTTCGCTCGATAAAGAATGGAGTTCATACGAAAGTGGGCAGAAACAACAGCTGTTGTGAGTCTTTTGAAGTACTTGCCGGAGTTGTATGTGTATGTATGTGTTAGTATAATGTTGATATCAAAGTTTTAAAACGTCGTTTCGTTTATTTATTTATGAGATGAGAGTATTAGCTAAGTTTGAGGGGGTCAGTGTATATTCTATTTATGGAATTACAAGAGAAACTAGGGTCCAAGTCGTGTTGGGGATGGGTGGAGGATGTGTGGTATAATGGGACTTCCTGTTCGTATTTTTTATAGTACTTCTTATCGGTAGCAAGTCGGGGAGTGCGAATAAATACGTCTTTGAGCCACAGACATTCACATGTGTGTATTAAATTTAAATTTGCAACTTTTAAAGTGAAAATAATGTAGGTACCTACTGTATGTGTGACCTCAAGCTAGACCCAAAGCAAGCATAACTTAACTAGCTTGTGATATTATTGGTTCTAGTAGGTATATAAAGTCTTGCATAGGTAATAGAAATTATATTCATGCCTAATATTTGTATATTTTGCACTAAACTGGAATGGTACCTGCGACCTTTTGACGTTGCAGTCGTCAATATTAAGAAAGTTAGGATTATGAACTCCAGACCCAGGAGCTACCGGCCTATCCTTATCTACCGTAAGAGATAGTCCAGGCCTATCCTACTTCACTGGGACTCACTTAACGAGTCCTCCGTTAAAACAAACAGCAGGTAAAACCAGCGCATTTAGTATGTAAACACCAAAATAACTCAAACGAAAGTCCAGACTCATTTACAATTTTATTGTAGACACAACAACGTATAGAGAGACCGAGACCACTAAAAAGAAAACGTAAGCACCTAAAAATCCCACAGCTTTTCTGCCCCACTTGTGACGCCAACACTTTTACTCAAGAGTCTCAAATACACAAATCTCGCCGCATACGAATATATTGTCAACGTGGTGTGTTTAAAATTCCTGCATACTACGTAAGGACCACTCGATTCAGCATTACAGCCATTCAGTAGTACACCATCCATGTTACGAAGAACTACCACACCCCTCTCTTGGTATAGTCAAAAGGAGTTAAGAGGAAAAAAATTAAGCGAGTGCGGAGGTCTTGGGTCATTGGTTAATGAACAATAGAGGTGTGAAAGGGGTTTAGGTAAACACCCTTTTGTGAGAGCTCATGGTATTGTACGGTCGACGGTGCTTTGTGCAAATAGATTACCACGTATTGTTGCGGTTATGCTGACGGCGAGTGACAACCAGGGACCGAAACAGTAACCACTATAAAGTGTTTTAACACTGTTCTTTGAAACTGTTTTAGAAGAAAACCTTTTATAAGTGTAACCGAAACGAAAGTGTAACCGATTGAAAGTGTTAAGGGTTTATATCTGTTAATAACGGTTCATAAGTGTAACCGTTATAGGTTTATAACGTTATAACGTAATGATTTAAGTATCTGCACGGAATGGCAACAACACGTCGCGTTCTTCTATGTAGGCTCACACCACAGAAAAAATACTCACACCGAACTTTATGGCCGCTTTAAGTCCGTCACACGCGTAGCTATATTATAGGATACCTATATACCTATAAATATCAATCATATAGCAATGCATATTACTAGATACATATTGCTCAGGAAATTATATCTTGGGCCGAAAATATGCTCAAAATGTGCTCTATACGCGAAGTAGGTACCTACTCATTTTATGGGTGACTTTTGAGGATAGCACGGGGTGCTACTGCGGTGGAAGAGCTTCATCAAACATAGACTATTACAAAATAATCTGCGCTCGGCAGGACCTTATCCTTTCTTAAGGTCTAAACTACCCCTGTACCAAATTTCATCAAAATCGGTTCAGTGGTTTAGGCATGAAAGCGTAACAGACAGATAGACAGAGTTACTTTCACATTCATAATAATAGTATTGATATATGGATATGGATTAATACGAAGTTATTACGCACACTTATTCACAAAATTTCGTATTCATGTATTCGTTTCGTATATCGTCGCCTACTACGCACCTACTAGGTATACCTAGATGTCTTAAAATGATGGCGAGAGGGTAACGCGTGTGAATTCATCTCCAGTACTAAATACTCGAAAGCGTTGATATATGGGGACATATACCTTGGACCTAAGTCACGAGAAAAACGAAGCTTTGGCGCGCACGGATTGTTTTGTACTAATAATATCTATGATTGGTGAATTTGAGCTCGTCCACCGCCGAAGTAATTCGTACTATCCTCAAAAGACACCCAAGAAACGCGTATAGAGCACATTTTGAGCGTTCAAGATATAGATATGTCTCGCTGTATACTTACTAATATGTTACAATCTACAGACACATGGACCTACTGCGTAAACCGCAGGGGATAATGGCCTCTAGGGCCATCAGAGGGTACCGCGCGATATCCTTTGCAACAGCGAGTCTTCTCGCTGGATCGCCAACGTGGATCCTGGAAGCGAGAACCCTTTCGGCGCTATATCGGTTCCGAAAAGCGGCGCGGGAAAGGGGACACGATCCCGAGCCTGAAAAACTTCGGGCCGTGTGATCCCGGCTCTGTGAACTCCGGGCGATATCTGCATCGGATCGTCGAGAAAGAGCCAACGTCCGAGTGCCACTAATGCGACCCGAGCGAGGACTTGGTGCTACATACGCTCACCGAGTGTCCGGCATGGGAGACGCCGAGACCGGAGTTGGTCGCGGCCCTGGGCGTGAGAGCCGAGTGGAGGAGAGACGCAAACTGCGTGGCCCGTGACGAGCGGAGGCAACTCGGTCGTGGGAGGTCACAAAATTACCTACGTCCCCCATGAGCTTGGGTGTGACGGGTGAGGCCGCCTGTGACCCTAGCAGAAGCAGGCCACAGCGGCGGCGCGCATTGCGTGCCTCTCTATACTTGGGGGCAAGGTGGGGACTCCGTGGCCCCACTCCGGGAGAGGGCCAGCTGGAGAGATAAATGGTCCCAAGGTCGGCCGGGGTGCGAGGGATAGTTATGTTTACGATTACCTCACCTCTGGCAACCGACGGCCCAGAGACAGCGTGCGTTTTAGTCGGTTCAAGTCCGACATGATCTCCTTCACCGGCTCCGGCGGGGGGTATCCATGGGGACTTATCACACGATAAAAAAAATGCATACCAATTAGTTTGAACATATACAGGGTGGAAAAATACTTAAAGAAGACATTCCTTTATTTTCAAAAAGAAATAAAACTGCATTCAAAGATTTTCTAAAACTAGCTTGGCTCACCCAATTCTTTCATCGGAAAACCTATGATTGAAAAATACCACCGAAATTAGCAAAAAATTAGGCATCGTGAAATTACCCTAAACAGGAATCAAAGTTCAGTCATTTAGTACTTATCTATTATAAAAAGAGGTGGATACTTGGATACTTATCCATGTCCATACTTCCATATCCATATCCATACTAATACTATAAATGCGAAATTAACTCTGTCTGTACGTCTGTCTGTTACGCTTTCACGCCTAAACCACTGAACAGATTTTGATGAACTTTAAAAGGACATAGGCTATGTTTGGTCGGATAACCGACATCGACGTGGGTGGAGCCGCGGGCAACAGCTAGTAATATTATAATAACGTGTCATCAAACTCTCAGTTCAGCTAAACACCTCTCTTCATCGAATAACACGCGGCGAGGCCAAGCGAGGTGTACAACAAAATGCCATTATTTCAAAAAGTTAGCTAAATGATAGAATAGTAAAAGTGGCAACGTAGCTATTTCGGTGCACCCTTATAAACCGGTTAACAGTTTGATATCGGTTAGGGTTCTGTAACGGTTACACAATCGTCCGTGGTAATGGTTAACAGTTTCAAAAACACTTTTATAAGGGTTACACATTCAATGTGTAACCTTTTAAAAGTGTACCCCGTATATTTCTGTACCCTTTATGAATGTGTTTTTAAGTCCCTGGTGACAACACGAGGTGTCTCGCGATATTCGAGTTAATTCAAGTAAATTCATGAATTCACGGCGATTTATGAGGTTAGTCACCTAATAATAAATAAATAAATAAATAAATATTCCACAACATTCTACACAACGCTTTCTAGACCCATGGTAAGCTTAATTAGCTTGTGTTATGGAATCTAGAATGCGGATATACATACTTAGATACTTTTTTTTTTTTTTTTTTGTAAATACATACATATTATACATAGAAACACCCAGACCAATGCAAATATTTATATTCATGCATACAAATATTGGCACTGAGCGGGGATCGAACCCGCGCCTCCTGCGTAGCAGCCGCGTTTTATCTCGACACAATAGATTAAAGGATTCATTTCCATATGCTTTGTTGTTTAGTGACTAATACATTAAAATTTCCATTAAGAGACGTTCTTTTTTTAAACATCGCGATAAATATAAATAACGAGTATTATTGATGGGTGTTATTAGTAATTTTGTTTTATTTATTGACTAATTTTATTACCAGTTTAGAGCTAATATAGAGTTTATATTAGACGAGTCTGAGTTGTCTGAGTAGTGACTAATACAGGAATGATTTGTTTTTTTTTAGCTATTTTATTTATCCAAAAACTAGTTCCACGAGTATCTTCGTCTTTGGTATCGGGCGTACTTGTGAAATTGAGTAGAACTCAAACTTGATGTTGATATACCAAGTACCTCTTTTTTTTCACAAAGAATATTGATCCTCAAACAAATGAAAAAAGGTGCACAATTGAATGTACTTACTTGAAAATACTTTCAAATCTTGGAAATAAAAATATTACCGTAGCAAATGTAACTGTGCCATCTTGTAAATAATGAGCACAGTCTCAATGGGTTATCGATCATTGGAATACTTTTAGATCTTGCGAGTATTTCGGGTCACGATTTGATAGTGGACGTAGTATAGTCAGTAGCGAAAGTACACATTTCGAAAGTGTGACGCTAAAGCCCTTAAAAAAGCTAGCACACAATGCACCACTTGGAGGTAAAACTTCATGTTTTAGTATAGGCGTAGTAACTATTTAGTAATCTGTGGTATAGGTAGGTACGTACTGTAATATAATAAATAATATAATAGCTTGGTCACCGACGATATCTAAAATACTTGTTAAAAGCATATTGATATTCAGTACCTGTTATTATTTATTGCACTATAAGCAGTAACTATTTAGTAATCTGTGCTATAAGTACTTAAGTTAACTTTCAAATTCTCAATTTGCTGTATTTTAAGTTTTTTTTTTATTGTGTAGGTATAGTGAATTACTAAAGTTACTGAAAACTCAGTACCGAACCATATAACAGTGGGGAAGAGCTCATATAACCCGATTCTTGCCGGCTTCCCAATGGATCACATGGGGCATGACAAACTAAATGAACGTAAGTAGCTATTACCACCGGCTTCTCTTTTGAAAATTTCACCCTTTGCCACTACCATATACAATAATGTTAACTGGAATTAAAGTTAGGTACGGGATAATAAGAACTCAGTAACCTTATTTGGTCATACGCGTGGATATTATCTATCCGTACGTGTTGGTCCGAGCTCACACACAAGTAAGTATTTAAATACCTAATACTAGATATGCGTACGTGTACATGTATAAACCGCTTTCATTATAAATAGTAATACTGCGGTTAACCGTAATTATCCTAAATTATAATTGGTTCCCGGCGAAATAGAATACAATGGCTACCCTATCTCTTCCCATGAGTGTCGTACGAGAAGAGAGAACTAAAGGATAGCGTTATTATCCAGTCAGAAAACGAAAAATACTCGTGGAAATATTAGGTAGGTTTAGCAAATATTTCAGGTCTAATGTGGGTGTTTGTTCTCGAGAATACTTAGATAGAAACCTAGTCTTAAAAGTACTTATAACCTAGTATATAAGCCTCATCTCTATAGCCTACATCATAGAATCCCCTTTCTTTATACGAACGCCAAACCTAGTCACTATCAAAGCTCGCATCTTGGGCACCTGCTACTCCTTTTACTAGTTCGTTTTGGCTTTTATGAGAAAAACTATCCTCAGACCTCTCAACCCCGAGAGATTAGTCCATATTACAAGTTATGCTCAGGTTGACTCTACTCTAAGGCCCGTATTCTAGAATGACACTCAGTCATTTATCTGAAGGCAGATTGTATAGACAGATTTGACAGATTGTCTATCTATACAATCCGTCCTGACATAAATCGAAATTCAGACCTGAGTAACATTCTAGAATACGGGCCTAAGCGATCTTCTATGTAATTATATCCTAGAATATTTTTTTAGCTACCAAAATTCGAGTACGGAGTATGTTGGGCCAAATGTCATAATGTCCAATGTATCAAAATGACAAGGAAACAATGTTCAATTGTCAAAATGCCCAGTTGTCTTACACCCGTATTCACAAACAATACTTCGCTATGCGTACTACCAAAACTGTGCAAAGAACGACAAATTCTCAGTGCGTTCGTTTTGGCAAGCCTTTTTATTCATTGATAAGTGATAACACTTAAGTAATACTTCGTTGAGGGAACGCACTGCGTTAGATACTGCTCCGTGATGTTTGTGAATTAATTTTACCAGCCCTATGCGCTCGAGACCTCACAGTATCGTTTGTGAATACGGGTGTTCAGTTAATATCTAGGTGTCAAAACGAAATCACCCAAAGAAATTTTCACTACAAAAAAAATGCATTCAATAAAAAAACGAAGCAATTCGAAGTAAAACTAATCAGGCGATAATATCCCTAGTTCCTCGTATATCATCACTGATCTCGGATAGACAGACCGATTTAGAAAAAAATATTCGCGTGTCGTCCTTTCGCTCGTTCATACAGAAAACACCCCATTAAGTAATTTTTTCTGCCTAAATCTAATTTTGAGGGCAGGCAACCCATATGTGCCTATGGGATTTTGATCATCAACAAGCGAAAATCAACTTTATTACTATTGTTTTAAAGTTGTATTTTCTTTGAAGGTGTTTTTATTTTCTACCCTCTGCGTTGGAGTCCGAAGCAGCTGCCAGCAAATGCACTATGAGATTTCAACCCTCAAATGCAGTGTTGTATAATAATAATAAATTTGAAAAGACAAGGTAATACTGCAATCGGGCACGGATGGGGTTGGCCCAATCGTCAGGAGATTTAGCATGAATATTTGTTATATTACATGTCATTTTTTTTTTCTAAGACCAACAGTGATTTGCCAATCCCTTTGGTAACGTTTCGTATTACAATTTCGCGTCGGTGTAATATCAAATTCTCTTGTAAAAGGAATATATAAGTTTAATTTTACGGTCTGATTCATTCAGATTGGTGATTAAATGCAAACGATATTACGTTTGAAACAGATTTGAGTACTTTTACGTAATGTTTATTTTTTTGACACAAACTGGTATATTTATTTACCTTGACATGACTGCCTCTGTGACACAACGGTAGCGATTGACTGCTGTGCTAGAGGGCCTGACTTTACTTCCTGGGTTGAGCAAATTTGGATTTCCTGTGCTAAGTCTAGTTTAGTGGCAATTTACTCCTAAATACATACTCAAGCCTCTAAACCCCCGAAGGGGTAGGCAAAAGTGTATTATCTTATCACCCACATTTCGACAACTATGATTTTCAGTCGCACGTAATAGGAGGCGATCCTATTGCCGTCAAGCGGGCACTTATTCATAGCCTGTATGTTTACTGTCAAAGTCTGTTACGTGGGATAGGAAAAAATGTGGATACCTACTAATATACCTCCCCTTCTGAGATATTACAGGCGTGAATAAATAAAAAAATATCCGCATTCAATTTGTATATTTTATCATCATTTTCAAGGCATCGCAAATAAGAGTATATCTACTGACCTTGTACCTATAAACCTTGACATGGGGCCACATCAAAGATTCCGTGTTCGTATTACGTTATCAGGCATAAAACACCCCACAATATTGTTCTTTAACTTTATTAGGTTCAACATTTCAAATAGACTTCACAAAAAAAATATTATTTGAAATCTTGGTGTAGTTTAGTCAGAGCACCCAGGCGATAATAGGCAATAATAGCACCTCTATTCAAGTATGTGCCATACTTGAATAGAGGTGCTATTATTGCCTAGTCAATGAAAGGCATCAAACAAATCTAGTTATTTATTGGTTAATTATTTATTTGTATAATTTTTACTATTAGTAAATGCATATTTCTTTTTACATTTTTGTCCACGAAGAGCACATATGCATCAGCAGCCAAGTTTTGAGAAAACGTGGATAAACGAGTCACGTACGATCTTTGCAAACATAGTCATCATCCTGACAGAGTTATGTGCCTGCTTCTGTGGTCTTCTACTAGAAGACCAGGGTCCGCTATATTGATTTTCTAGCTCTATTTTTTAACCAATTGAAATCTACCGTCTTCTCATGTTTCGAGTGCTTTTGAAACTCAGTGTCATTCAGAATGACAACCCAGATGAGACTGTTTCTCACAACAGTTTCATCTCAAAACTCAACGTGAGGTCATATTGATGACACTTCTAATTTATATACTATCACGTATAAAATCGATTCCCCAATCACTTCAAGCACCATGGTGACACGACAGCAATATTTACAAAACACCTTCAAACACCACCTCTAGGTGCTTAGTAGTTACACCACTGACAATAGCGTTACCCCCTTTTGTCGCTAATACCCCGACAATGCTTACACCCTAAGCTACCCTTATAACGTACGTGAGTCATTTAGAGGGGTAACATACAGATAAGTGGGGTTAATCGCCTTCTACAGAGCACTGAACAGTCTTAAGCTCATGAAGGAAATGGAAAATAAGTTTTAGATTGTAAACTTCCTTTTACAATAATGGTAGCGGTTATTCGCTTGTTAAGATATCTTGTCGTTTGTATGTGACAAGAGTTTCATTTCGTTTTTTCTGCGCCAGACCTTCATTCGTCAATCAGGGGGTTCACTGGTGGTTCACTAGGTTTAATGATATATACACCCTGCTAAGGTAAAAAAGGTAAGGTAAAAAACACGGTTAATCCTAAATGGCTACCTTGAGCAATGAAAACTAGCAAAACCAGAGCTATTATGAAGAGAATAATGTCACAACCTCAATTAAATTTCCCGAAAAGTAGGGACTACCTACGTCACAGAATAATTCGGTGACGCATTGGACGTTACGTAAGCATATGGTTATTATTCTTATACCTTGTTAGACGCGTCATCACTTTCAACACAGGTAATTGACCCAAATAGGTTATGCCGCCTAAATTGAGAACGGTAGCTCCTAAGTTATTAATATCATTTTTAAATAATATTCCTCAATTAACCGCGGTAGCCTAGTGGTATGGGTTCGATCCTAGGTTTTACCATGGCACACACCAATGACTTTTCGATGCTTTTCGAAGTATTGTATTTATCGCAGGTTTATAAGTGCCTGGTTAATGGCTCGCCACCTATTACATTGGGACCTAAACATAAACGGCGAAATGTGGGTGCTAGCACCTCTGCCTACCCCTTCGGGGATATAGGCGTGAGTTTATATGTTATGTTATGTTATTCATCAAAATAGATTCCAGAAGCTACGGGTTTCCAACTCACCATTCAGATGATTATTTCTATCTATGACGTGTCGATATTGCAAATAGAAAAGGTCTGTGAAAAATGGAGAATATGAAAAAGGGAAGGAAGAAAAAACTGGACAGGAGCGACTCGCTATGAATAATTCAATAGAAATTTATAATTTACTTCAGATTGGCGAAATTGCTGCAGAACCCATTGTTAAAATAAAACCGAGAAGAAGGCAGTTCACATTTTCACAGACCATAGAAAATACAGCATACTAACTACCTATTTATAGTCGATATTAAACGAGATAATATACTGGTACATGTGGTTTAGTTTTACTACATGTCGATTACAAAATGAACACACTTTTGCGGACCCCAGCAAAGATTTCTATACACATAAAGACCCACATACATATCATATCTAATATGGAACGTTGACACTTCAAACTCACAACAGCACATTACATAACACATAACCACATCAAACTGATATCATAACAAAGATTTATCTATCAAGAAACCAGTCAACACAACAACGCAACGGCTCGATCCAACGGTCGACAGATACACCCAACACCCACGACATTCCACCAACAAACAACTTACTCAAGTTACAACCACTACTCAACATTAAAAACAAAACAAAAATAAAAACTTCTAGCGTTCATTGTCCAAAATTGAATAACTTTTCAATGGTGATGAAAACAAGACGAATAATCGTAGGGACTAAGCACTTGTAGAGAATGCAACGGCAGAACGAGACAAAATTACAACATAAACGGCAAGCCAGAAAAGGATAAAGCACGTCTCATGTCAACAATGAAAGACAGACTTCGTGCAGTAATGTGAACACTCAATGGACGTGAATACAAAAGCGTGATTGCATCTGATGAACCTATATGTGACGCAAATTTATACTCTTTGTCTTATTGATAAGGTTTAGATTAATTTTAATGATGTGTAAATGAGATTTGTATACGATGCATGTATATCATGTCATTGACTCAGTTATCTTAAGACATTCGACCTAGACTGGGCGGTGTCTAGCATTCTTGCTCGGTAATAATAGGCTTCGAACATATCTGTTTATTACTGCGAATCGAAAGATGTGTTATTACGTAAGCTTATTATGAGCCTCTTATGGGATTTAATGATTTGCGGTTTTATTTGCAAAAGGCAAGTGTTTCTCACAGATAAAAATATATACCAACTAAAGGTTGGAGTAATCATCTTGTGACTCAGGGCCCATTTATCATACCACATGTAATAACCGATTTTTCGCTGCAGCTAACGGGTCCAATTTTGTGTATAGGGCAAAGAAATGGTCAGAAAACCTGGTCTTCTAATTGATATTATTAATGTACAGGTTGCTTTTGCAAATTTCTGAGTCAGAGATCATTGAATTTTAGGTATATTGGACACTTCCCCCAAAGGCTTTCTTTGTCTGCTGTTTCCTATCCAGTTCAAGGATAGGCACTTTGTAAAATAAATGATGTAACACGAAAATGAATAATGTAGGTAATAAATTCTATTCTTACATAGACTGCTCATTACATAGGCCATTAAAAATCAATAGACGTCTTATGTAAGAGAAGATGGATCATTTTATGATTCAATGTCTGATTTTGCTGTACTCGTACTTATAATACAAAGAAACAAGTTGACAGTGGCGAGGGGTCCCAATAACCCGATTTCTGTCGGCTTCTCAATGGGTCGCATGGTGCATGACAAACTAGATCGAAGTAGGTTTATTTTTCCACCGGCTTTCTTAATGAAAATTCTCACCCTTCGCCACTGCAATATGGCATGATAGTATGGAGTCACATGAGTTTCCATCGGAGGGTTAAGAAGTTAAACGGTAGTCGCTCCCAAAAAAACCGTATAGAACCTAACTAACACCCGTATTCACAAACAATACTTCGCTATGCGTATTACCAAAACTGTGCAAAGAACGACAAATTCTCAGTGCGTTCGTTTTGGCAAGCTTTTTTATTCATTGATAACACTTAAGTAATACTTCGTTGAGGGAACGCACTGCGTTAGATACTGCTCCGTGATGTTTGTGAATTAATTTTACCAGCCCATGCGCTCGAGCACACAATGAGACCTCACAGTATTGTTTGTGAATACGGGTGTAAGAAGCGAAGGAGTACGTAAGCGAATCCCAGGCTCCGAAGCGAATGTCTTGGATGCTACCAGTAACAACGCTAAGATGATGATGATGATACAAAGAAATTATTATAATTATTGTGCAATTTAAGAATACCACAATAAAACATGTTTCAACTTGTTTAACTAAATGATATCGCCTCGCTAACTACTTACCTAAAGTAGGTTGTAGGTAGGTAGGTAGGTAGACGTAGCTTGGAGCGCATTGGATCACAGTTTGTGTGATTCACGGATTGTCTTATAGGTCACTGACACAAAGTACACCTAATGTACCTATTTGGTGTCAGTGAGTCAATGTTTACTAATAAATGCTGTCAACACAGGAATTTGTTGTTTTACACGGACAGTTTAAAAAACACAAGGCCCGTATTTCAGAACAATACTTAAATCCTCAATCTCGATTTATAACTTGATCTGAGGACAGATTGTATTCTAGATGACAGTTCTAATGTCATCGTGAGCGTCGTTGGGCCTTATTAGCCGACCAGCCTCTGTTTCGAACGTCCAAATTTCATAAAAATGAAATCCTGTAACCCGTCTGGTTTGAACATACATACCTTTTATATACATATGCACGCATATAAATTCCTGAAGGGATATGCAGAGGTATGAACAACCACATTTCGTCCACTATTATTTTCGGTCCCACGTAAAAGGGGGTGAGCCCTTTTTCATGGGTGTTTGATTACTTCCGAATGGAGAACAGCCCTACCCCTTAGTCACCTTTTACCACACCTACGGACAGAGATGGGGTGGCCCTATTCTAGAGTAGAATAACCAGGACCAACACAGCAAAATTACCCAGAAATATCCTGAAATATGCTACTAAAATCCGTAGTAGAATAGAAACACAACACTTGTGAACCATAATGTCACAGTATTAGGGTACACAAGTTTCTATACACAGATGTTCAACATAATTCACAACATAACTAATCCCTGCCTTAGCGAAACAAGATACTACTTATACTGTGATACTACTACAATTAATACGAGTAGGTATAGTTCCCGGCATATGACCTCAATCACGAGAGTCACGAGAGAAACGAGTCCCTGGTGCGCCCGAATTGTTTCAATATAATCTATGATTGGTCGACTTGAGCTCCTCCACCACTATAGCACCTCGTGCTATCCTCAAAAGACGGTATATCCGTCCCAATCGAGCAGTCCGACTGGGGAAGTACCTCCGCCCTACAAAACCGCGGCTTAATAACCCCGTGTTGTGTTTCTGACGGTGAGTAGGGTAGCCAGAGCTCACTGGAGAGAGTTTGTGCTGTCATATGTCAGTGGGAAAACCAAATGCTTTGACCTACTTATCTTTTGCGCTGACGAAACAGAATCTCTCTGTTCTTACAGGGTCGGCAGCACAAATTTAATGTGACTCCCCTGGTGTTACACTCGCCCATAGGCCAAGGTAACATCTTACCATCAGGAGGGCCGTGTGCTTGTCTGCGACCTAAGTAGTTTAAAAAAGTGACCTACTTTCGCATTTATAATATTAGCATAATTAGTATGGATACCATTATTGATAGATTCCTCGAGTGCATGTTACGCTTTCATGATAAAAAAATATATCTGACGCCATTTCAAACCATGCATTACTGAGATCTATTCAAAGAGTACAGTCCTCTGTGTACTTAGCTGTTACGCAATGCAAACGTCGGGATGGTCTACGCAAACTTAAGACCACTTGATTTATTAACACAAGTAGGCAAATATATTCGTGAGCCGTACACGAGTGACATTTGCCGGGACAATCAACACGGTGCGCGTGGGAAAATAGTGAATACTAGTAAAATATAGTACTGGTTTATCAGCGGTAACCACAATTTATGTGGTGTACTGTTTCTGTGTGATATGTACGGAAAGCGTGAAAAGTAAATTCAAGATGATGATGAAATTCCAAAATAAATGCAATTCATCTATCGTGGTCAATTTTATTCTACTTTTTTTTTTTTAATCGTGCGAAAAATCCCCACGGATACCTCCCCCGCCGGAACCGAAGGAGGAGGTTATGTCGGACTCGAACCGACTAAAACGCACGCCGTCTGTGGGCCGTCTGTATTCCTCGCACCCCGGCCGACCCAGGGCCATAAGTATCTCTCGATCTGGCCCTCATCCGGTGTGGGGAGCACGGAGTACCCAACTCGCCCCCGGGTATGGGAAATTTTATTCTACTTAAGTTTACCACAGCTTCCTAGGCGCTAGTAGAGAAGAAACAAACTCCACTGCTGCATTTTTCAAACGAAAGAGTATATTCAGAATGGCAAAAGCTACAGCGTTTTAAAGTTAGTGATGACTAAAAAGTCACTTCTACCCTTTTACGTTCAAAATTGAAAGACTTTTGATGCTGACTGTACGTGTAAAATAAGATTTAGTAATATAAGATTTTTGATCAAATAATTCTCTGAGTTATCATCACAGCGTTAGTGCAAACTGCATCCGCAGCTTACATTATGTAACCCAGGGCCAGGCGTCCTTACTTTTTCTATAAATTTGGCTTAGGTATCTTGGCTTTTATTGATTTGGTTTTTACCCCAACACCAAGAGGAAAGTCTGCTGGTTGTATTCAAATCGGTTTAGTCTGATCGATTCCACATATTCTACCTATCTTTCAATATACAGTCAATTGAACCATCCTAAATCCTGACCCCGATTGTCGCGGACCAGTTTTTACGTGGGCGAGATGAGTACCATAACCCATAATCTCGCCCCCTATTACTTGTCATTAAAAACATAACAGTCAAAATGTTGACGTATAACGCACATCTGTCGATCTCTTCAGAAATGTATGTAATAATCTCAAGCAACAACAACAAGTACTTTAATAGTGTTTGTCAAGTAGAATAATGGCCCAGGCTATAAATATACTTAGCGATAAATAAGAATGCCTTTCTACGCAATACGCACCATCCCTTCCACTCGCCACCTCCGGTCAAGGCAGGCTAGAGCCTTATGAGTAATTCAACGGTCTCTATCGCCTAATATTAATAGCAACGAATGTTCTGAACCTTACGACTCTGATTTATTATTAGAATTCCCACATTAGGGTATAGTTGCACTGTACGTACAATTTGTAGTTTTAATAATAAAAAAGTCGTATACTATACTGTAAGTCTGAACATAGTTCGCCTCTTACGCCCAGTTTCCGAAAGGCTGATCAACGTCAAATCAACTAATCCAGTTGTCAAATCTCTTGTCAAGTAGCAATTGGGTTGCTAGAATCATGGTTAAATAGTTTAATTTGATCATCATGTCGGTTAAAATAGCTGATTAACCAACACGATGATCAAATTATACTGTTTAACCATGCTTTTAGCAACTCAATTGCTACTTGAAAACAGCCGATTAGTTAATTTGACATTGATCAGCCTTTCGGAACTGGGCGTTAGTAAGTTGTTAGCAGTGTCAAATGTAGAGATGAACTTTCCTAAAATATATGAACCTCTTCATAAATATATTTCTTTAAAGGTACTTTGGCCTGTTTACTCCGAGTAGATAGGCACAGGATTAACCATTAACCTAACCTAACACTCAAACTTGATTATTTTCAATCATACGTACGGTATTGATGATAACCGGGCACATTGCCCAGACACTTGTACAACTGGAAATTCCGAACTAAATAGTATAAAGAAGAAGAGTTTATTGGTGATGGTGACTTACTTTTACCATTTGGGTGCTAAGTACGAGCCTAGATTCTTTTGAATGCTACCTCTCGTAAATATTAAACAGTATGATGGCTTAAGAAGTTGCAGGTGGTCGCTTTGCTTGACTCTAGTTTTTTTTATGTTTTCTATGGGTACTTCTACTTATCATCAAACGTCACACGTACGCTGAGATTAGCCAAATGAGAACCCATCCTTAGATTTATTGTCGAGCAGTGCTTACTTTTAATGTTAACTCGTAGGTTGGATGTGAAATAGTTTATTGTATTCTGCCAGGAAGGTAGTAAAGGATGGCAGAGTAATTAGAACTATATAAGTGAAAATTTTAATGAGAGCCAATTTTTTCTGTCGCATACGAATAAAATTAAAATACATACAAATCAAGTGAAACTTAGTTTCATTACTTCTAATATTTAATGATCACAATTTTAATTAATTTCAAAACAAAAAATGAATGAATTTGCAATTTACCAACTGCAAATTTTAAAAAGCGTTTGTCGATATATTATAAACTTTCCGTCTTGCGGCAACCGCCGGGCTACGTGGGCGCAAGAAGTCCTAGCTTGACGTCGTATAGGATAACATGCGTGCAAATGGTCTCACTACCATGGACGCCCAAGATCGTATGAAGTGGAGGAGGAAGAGCCGGAAGGCGGACCCTGAGTTCAGAGGTTATCTTGGCCACTGATGCAATCAGGAAAATACGTCTATATGAAAATGATGATGATGATATATAAACTTTTATATTTGAGACTCAACGCTGGGTATTGACGAGTCGGACACGTTAGTGTCAAAAAACGCGTGAAAAACTTACGTACAGTCCAACCAAACTAGAACAGTGTGAGCGCATTACCTGAATATGTACTCTTATTGCCCCACTCTACCCTACTAGGTACTTGTTAAAGATACGTATTATTATGGTGTTTATTAAATCCAATGCTTTATTTGCCAGATATTGATCATTTCCTGGTAATAAATACGTACATACATACAATCACGCCTTTATCCCCGGAGGGTTAGGCAGAGGTGAATTAACACCCACATTTCACCAATCATTGTATTAGGTCCCACGTAATAGGGGGTGAGCCTATTGCGGCTTAACTTTAGATTGCCCGCACTCGAGTTTCGCGTCCATATTTTTTTTACACAGAGCTAATATTATTAGAAGCCTCCGCGCAAAGTTTCAAGTTGCGGAGTTCAATGGTTAACGAGAAAAAAAATAATCAAAATCATATAAATTTAGCAATATTTTGTCACTTTTTACCACAGAACACATACTAATAACGCTTTTGACATTTCGTTTTGGTAGTAAACGTTTTATTTCACGTAATGTTAACGCACTAAATTTTTTTATTCCATTTAATAATTAAATAAATGCCTATATTTAGTGTTTTAAGCATATTTTATTATATTACGTGAATTGTGCTGATTAAAATGAATGCTATTAAATTTATACATACAATAAAATTATTTACCGACTATGCCGACATGTGAAACTAAACGTAAAACGTCGTCGAAGCGCGGTATTATTAATGTCTATATTAATGTCTATATCTATGTATGTAATTAATGTTTATATTGCATTGTTTTATTTGAACTATAGTAATATTCGATAATAAATACCTGTGTAACAGAGACAAATCGCTGCAAAACCGACTCCACGTAGTCTTGTCTGCCCTACCCCTAGAGTGCTATTTAAAAACGCGTAGGCGCGGAGGGGCGAGGCGGCCCGCGAGCTGAGGAGCAGGTGGTTTCAAACACTCGCCACAGCGGCTGAGGCTGGCCGGCGGAGCCGGCCAGCAAGCCGAAGCTGCGGTGGTGAGTGTGAAACACATCTGCGACGATAAGCTCGCGTGGGACCGCCGGAGCCGTGCAGCGCCGGAGCCGTGACAGAAGCCATGTCTGCTACACGCTTACTTGTTTTATCATATTAGACCACTCAGAAGTCGATACATCGCGGGGGATTTTTACTCTTACCTCATCTGTCATTCCATGAACGAGGTACATATATGATAAAAAAAACTTCAAAATCCATCAGCAGATGCAAGGCGGAGGGATGGGGACTGGTATTTTTCCCTTTCTTTCATTCTGCACCCCCTTTCAACATGTAAATCGATGTCAATACAAGAAAATGCGAAAGTTAGGTTAGAATTTTAAAAAATTCGTATCTCAAAAAGGGGGGGCGTCCGCAACTTTTCCTTCACAGGGGGGGTCCTACACCTCCCCCCCCTCCCCCCCACCAACTCCCAGCGCTTAAATCGAACCGAAGTCCTACCCCTATTGCCGTTATCGTAATCTTAATGGTTGTTATAATAATACTCAAATGGTGTATCCATGGCAGGTAAATAAAGTTGCTATGCATGAGGTCAAAGGTTCGTTTCCCAGATAAAGAAAAAATTTAATTGGAATGTTTTTGTTAAAATTTTCTCAATAACATGAAGTCCGAAAAAACCTCACCGGTTGACTTTTAGTCACGGAACCGACCACAGGTCACGAAAGGGGTTATACAAATTTTCTTTTAAGCATTACAAAAGTTTTTGTTCATCACTATCACTACATTATCATAAAACAAAGTCACTGTCGCTGTCTGTCCGTCCCTATGTATGCTTAAATCTTCAAAACTACGCAACGGATTTTGAAGCGGTTTTTTTAATAGATAGAGTGATTCAAGAGGAAAGTTTATATGTATAATACATGCATAATATTGTAGAGAAACACTGATAAATTTAGAAATATGCAGCGGGAACGGGATCAGAAAATATGGCAGTACGAAGTTCGCCGGGTCAGCTAGTTTTGTATACGCATAGGTAAATGCCAGTGGCGTCCCTATAACCCAATTCCTGCCGGTTTCCCAATGAGTCGCATGGTGCATGACAAATAAATCAAGGCGGTGAGTAGGGTAGCCAGAGCTCACTGAAGAGTATTTGTGCTGTCAGTAAAAAGTCCAAAGGCTTGTTGTCCTGCTTTGTGTTCTGCACTGACGATCGACTGCAATACGAGTGCACGTCCATAGGCCACGGTAACCACTTTCCATCAGGTAGGCTGTGTGCTTGTCTGTCACCTAAGTTGGGTAAAAAAGTTATGTTTTTCCTAACGACTTCCCTTTTGAAATTTGTCAGTCCTCTGGTAGATAGATAATTTTATTATTAGATCTAAAGCTAAAGTAAAAAAAAAACAGAGATCTCTGTTTTTTAAACCCAATGACGAGCATTAAAAAGTTTCTAGAGATTTGGTGTGAACGCAGTAGCGACCTAATTTCTGAAACCAAAAATAGACAGTATTTTGGTTCGTGAATAAAACAATAAAATAAAAAAAAGGAAACGAGAAACGTCCACGTATCATTAATAAATAAGGAGGAAAGATACCTACGACATACACACCACAACACAATTATAATACAGAAGGCCAGTTTCATTCAATAAATGAAAATGCTGGTATGTAACTCATATGTACCTACTTCCTAACACGTTGAAACTCACTTACATACATCGTTTAACATGATAAACGAAAGAAAGAAAGAAAAATACGTTTTCAACACCCTTGCTTATAAACAGGCTTTTATTTCACCGCAATTAAGCACGGAATGACACCTATTATAAAACAGTGGCTTTTTCATTGCTATTATTCACAAGTGAGTTATAGACTTCTTTTTTAAATTTCATTGATTAAGTTGCTTTGTTCTTAAAAAAGTTTCGATACAAAAAAGATCGTGTCCAATATTACAAACGAATTAATATACCTATTGCTTGCTCATTTCATGCAACTTCGTATTTTAAAAGATAATTTCAACTTGTAGTACGTGTTTAATAAACAAACCTTTCACTAAAATGTATTTTTTTCTCTGTGAGTATTTACAGAGAAAAAAAAATCATAATTCAAATAAGTAAGTAGATGACAAGGCAGCATGGTGATAGCACCTTAGCCTGTTCCGAAAGGAACAAATAAAGAAAAATGTTAGATGCGCGCGCATATGACAACAAATAGATTTTTACTATTGTGTTTTGATTGTATTATGTAGTATTTTTCATCATTCATCATCATTTCAGCCATAGGAAGTCCACTGCTGAACATAGGCCTCCCCTATAGATCTCCAATAGGACCGGTTGGAAGCGGCTCGCATCCAGCGCGTTCCCGCGGCCTTAATGAGGTCGTCTGTCCACCTTGTGGGTGGATGAACATTGTAGTATTTTTAGTATTATTTTATTCGCAAGTGTGTTGAAAATAGTCGTATGCCACTCGCGTGTATGGTGATTACCGTCCTCGGCTCTCTTAAGACCCTCGCCTTACAGCTCGGGTCTCAATGTCACCTCAGCGGTAATCACCAACTTTACACACTTGTACCATAATGTACTATTATTTCGACTCGCAGCACACAAAACAGTAAAGTTCTGAAGTTTACGCGAATCTCACTCATTACAATAAAACTACTTTTTAATGGATTCTATCGCGATATATTTGTTATTAATTAATTTTAGCCCGAGGTTTCGGCTACTTTTCAGCAGCAATGGTCGCGGGTTTACTAGAGATGGTAGCTGTCACATAGTTTGAAGTGTTTTATTTCACTTTTTTTCTTTCACATCGTTTAAGTTCCCGCACTTACAATGATTGAAGCCATTTTTTTATCATCATTATTAACTAAGTGAGGTTTCTGGTTGCATTCGAGGCTTTCACCTCTTAGAACAAGGTCCGCTTACTCCCTATCCTCCTTTGGATTTATCTTATGCGGCTTTCATGGGACCGTTTGAGTTTCCCAACCCCGTGAGGGTGTCAGTGCCAGTCTCGTCTATCAATTAGTAGGTGTATCAGCCTTCAGGTGAGGTTGGTATCGCTCCAAATACATCTGTGAGTATTATATACCTATTATGAAAGAGTAGTAGGCATCCTCGGGCAACGTCAGGGATTTTGAACGAAGCTGTCCTTCTGCATTCATTTGTAAAGCAAGACTACGGAACTGTCTGTCCGGTCTCGGGCCGACACGACACCGTAACGACACAAGTTAAATATTTAATTCTCCCACGTCTCTGTCGTTAAGTGACTAGGGACGCACTAATTATTTCTTGTTTTGATTCGCATTGTCAGTATTCAGATCCTATTATATATTCATCAAATTAACCCCATACAAATATATTTAAAAAGGATAGGCTGAAGGATAGACAGAGTATGAGAGTATTCACATTTGAGTTTCACAAGAATCTAGGTGTATATTGCGAAAATTTATATTGTATAGCAAGGAGTCTGGTAACATGTCCAGTAGACAATATAAGCACTTATTAGCCTTCTTTAACCACTTTAGAAAGACATAGACAAAAATAAAATTAAAGTTCAAAAGTCACAAATAGATGGTCCAAGTGTGTCAAGTCTTTGGAAATTATTTCCATATATTTTCTTTAAGTTTTGTTTAAATTTGGATATTGGGGAACTACCTACCCCCGCAGAAAACTGCAATCAATTAACACTACTAAGGAATTTTGTAAGTTTCTTAAGAAGATTTTATAGTCGCTAAAACGTGAAGACAGTGCTCTGAAAATACTGGAAAGAGCTCTTAGCATCTGCAAACAGAGTATTAACAAAATCGACGAAATTCAATTTCAATACATTTTATGCACCAAAGGATTCATACTATAAATTCATTTTTAACAAAAAAGTTTAACCGACTTCAAGAAACGAAAAAGAGTCACTGAAAAGCGAAAAATAACTTAATTTACAGACTTACTGATTTATTAGAAGTCGGTACCTAGCCCAAGAGAGGCCATATTTCAATTGATTGCATCATAGTAGTTCAGACACAACAAACAAAGTTGGCTGGCACCGACTTCTAATAAATCAGTAAGTCTGTAAATTAAGTTATTTTTCGCTTTTCAGTGACTCTTTTTCGTTTCTTGAAGTCGGTTAAACTTTTTTGTTAAAAATGAATTTATTTTTCTCTTTTTAGTGAGTTTGTACAGTCTCACGACTGTGCATCGCATGTATAGTGACCTGACTGTACATGCGCTGCTGACGCTGCAATACAGATCGAACCGGCCACGCTACAAAAAAAAAAACATTATTCAAAAAGAATTTTTAAAATCAATGCATATACACCAGAAATATAGCTGAATATTCTAAACACTTCTGCGTACCCCTTCAAAGGACTCAGGCGTGATGTTATGATGTGTAATGACAGAAACATTGCAATAATATGCCATTGCAGCAATCGCGGCTGATTTCCTGGTACTTTTTGAAGAGTTCCTTGGTCTAATCTCGGAAACCCATCATCAGATCTTTACGAAATTAAAATGGGACCACTTCGGAATAATCTACTTACGAACACAAGACGAATTTTCAAAATCCGTCTAGAATTGGCTTCACAATCGCGTAACAAACATACAAAAAAAAAAAAAAAAGAGGGTACGAATTGAGAACCTCCTTTTTTGAAGTCGGTTAAAAAGTCCAAACAAACATAAAAACGAACACCGGCATTGAAACAAAAGATTCTAATTTCTAACCATGAACTTGTCGATAAATGTCAACAAAAAACTATGAATAGAAAAATAAATTCGAGTCTTTCACCTCGAAACAAATAAAGAAAAAGATATTGTACGCCCACACTGGACATGCAAGGTTGATTTATATAAATATGGAGCTATAGTAGGGGAGCCCCAGTAAGTTTGACAGTTATTCGAACGCGTCGGTTAATATAAGGAAGGATACCAACCAGCCAACCGCTAAAAATTGACAATCGAATTTACACGCACGCGAAAAATTAAGATAAGAGAGGTTAGTTACTAACTAAAAAGCTAATATGACGATTTAAGCGTAACCTAAGGGTGTCGGAAGATAGTAAAGTTGCAAAAACGATGTAAACGACCTATTGGAATTGTTCAATCTAATAGGTTTCTGCGACGCTCGAGTTACTAGGTATACATTTAGCATCCTACAAATCTTTTGCGCTGATAGTACAGAATCTCTCTGTTCTTATAGGGCCAGCAGCACGAGTGTGACTCCTCTGGTGTTGCACTCGTCCATAAGCCACGATAACCACTTTCCGTCAGGTGGGCCGCGTGCTTGCCAGTGACCTAAGTAGTATAAAAAATGGTCATGGTCTCCCCTACTAATATAGACGGTGCTGGCCGATAATGACGAAGGGCGGGGTCGCATTACTTGTCAAGCGCATATTAATGGAGATTTACGATGAATCGGAACTTTTAGGGCATGTTCCGAATACACAAAGCATTTTATTATACCCAGTAATCATGAGACATGGCATTACTAGATTTCCCGTTTTAAATTAGAGTCAGACAGTGTACACTAACGCTGATGGTGCGGTATGTTTTATAGAACTGCCCCTAACTACCTTGCTGGCAATTTGAGGTCACAAATGACATCTGTAACCAGATATCCTAGTCCTAGGTGTGGAAATTGACGTCACCAGTCGTGTGAAGAACCTGCTGATCCCAGGCATTTCTTTTGTTGGTCACGTTTAATAGTAACAAATATAGCAATAAATAATACCAACATATTTCAAAATTGATTAACCATTTTCATGTCGCATCCGAAGCTTTCACCATGGAGTCCGGGGTCCACTTCACCGGCCTAACTGCGGATTTGGCTGAACTTTGATATTTTCCGTGAAGCGACTGTCATCTGACCTCCACAACCCAATGGCGATATCAAAGCATTGCAGCCAGACCAGTTGTTGGACTTTTTAGGGCTTTTTAGGGACATAGATGTTCGCATGGTAATCGATAGTTTAACGTGCTCTCCAAGCCACGACCAGACGAAATTAATAATAACGTATACTGAATCAATTTAGCAACATCGAAATGTGAGCAGCATTTAGGACTAAGTATGTCTAATTGTACGGTCCTTTGATGTACAGCCATGAAGGAGAATGTGAACAGTTAAGGTAATCAAGTGGAGAACATAATCAAAGGATATTACTATCTAGTAATTAGGCACTAGGCACAGACATTCGTGATAGTTACCAAAACTATGTTCTGTTGGCAAACTATTTGCTAGTGCTTGAGTTGTTTCAGTTCAACATAGTTATTCTGATGCCAAAATGTTCATTAGACGACATTAAAATGTAGCTTCAAAACATAAATAAAATAAAAATTACGGAAGTAGAAGGGAAAGGTTGCCAGGAGTTATCATCCAAAAATAATGGCTAGTTTTCTACCACGGAAGCAAAAAAAACTAAAAAGGTGTCGACTTTGTAACATTTACAGGGAATAAATCGGTTGCATAAAAATACATTAGCGTTATTAACTGATCTCCTACCAAGGGACCAATGGGCACCTATAAATGGCACCAATTGGCACCTCTATAGGGGACGAATCTACGTCGTTGCCTGTTGATCGTAGCTAGCAGAAAGATCTTGCCTCTTCATGCTAAAAGCTACCAAAGAAGCTTTTAAACTGTCGATATATTCCTTTCCTGCTTGTTAATTAAAAGCTCACGGGAAACTAAATGGAAATTAAATCTATCAATAAAACTGTGCAGTTTTATCAACATGAAGATACAGAACTACACACGTAAATGCTTGTTACGCATTTCTCACTATCTAAACAGCCCATCAAGAATTAATTTATGTCGCACTGATATCCTAAAGTGTTCAGAACTTAACTACTAAAGTAAATATTTGAGAATCTAAATAGTTTCTTTTTACATGTAGTGTAATCATATCCCTTTCCCATGATTAGAAATTTATGAACTCGTTAAGCCCTTAAGTTAAGTAAGTTGAAAGGAATATAACTTTCATTAATTAAAATACCGAGAAAGACATTTTCTTAATGAATTTAATGGTAATTGGAAATAATTCAGTACAAGTCCATATCGGAGTCGAATGTTGAAGTACTTCAATTTATCTTTTGCCCAGGAAATGGTTTTCCATTAACATGGACTTATCGAGCGACGGTAGCCTGGTGGCTAATGGTTTAGACGTCGGACTTGATTATGAGAGGTTACAAGTTCAACCCCAGTCATACATACTATCAACATGGAATAAAAGTCATTGAGCGTAGCTGAAGGTAGTGAGCATACCAGTTATTTTGTTCTTAAGCGGACCCGGGCTACGAGGCAAAAGCTTCGGATACTACTGGAAATAATGCCAAGATGACGATGATGATGATGATGATGATACCTGCATAGTACACCTGACAGTACTTAGTTCAGGTAATACAATAGAGCAGAGTGATGGCATACCTCTTGCCCGTTGGAGCAGTTATCCGTGTGGTGCCGGCGCAAAAATACAAGTATCACCACCTCATCTCATTCAAAGGGTGTCATAAGAGGCAACTAACGGAAAATACGCAGACGATATAACTGCGAGAGAAGGAAAACCCGAAATGAAACCCTGTACCAACCCGTCTGGCCAGCGTGGAAACAGTAGGCCAGAGCCTCCCAACATTGGGAGAAGCCTATGTCCAGCAGTGGATTATGACAGGCTAGTTGATTGACACGCTCACCGGTTACAGGTACTCCTGACCTTACCCCTAATCTTGTGTATCACTTTTCCAAGCATGAAGTAACAGAAAAAATCATCCATAAACCACGATTTAAATTATCTACTACTGATTTTAACGGTCCAACCGTCGCATAAGTGTGCATATGCAAAGCGCAGATGTCCTCATGAATTCAAATGATCACGATAAAGATATAACAAGAAAAAATAAAGATAAATGAATGTCTTGAATAACTTAAGTGTAAACGTACAAGTAGAGAATCTGATTGAGGAGAGGAGGGATCATGTTACATACCAAAGTTTGATAAAAAGTAAATGAGGCAATGAGAATTATTTGAAAGAAAGTGTACGGAATGTATCCATCCATTCAGGTTCTTTGGGTGAATATTCCTGTTCATACATATTAAGTACTCATAGATCAAAAGGGGGTCCACAACTTTCGATCTGAAACACTATCATAGGAATCCAATGTATTAAAAAAAAATTGTAACAGAGTTTACAAACTTTCCTCCTAAGCTAATCTTAATTGCTTGTGTGGCAGTGTATAAACCTCTCATCACCATCGCTTAAACCATTGTATACATTGTATGACATAATAAAGTACTTGAGAAAAATCAAATCAATCAGTGTATAAACATCGGTAGTGTAATGACCAGGATCCGAACCTGGAAATTCTAGATCGTAGGGCACTCTTTAAGCATTAAGCTACCGATGCTTTCTTTTAGTAGCATCTAGAAGTAGTGTCATTTATTATCATCTACCTATCTCCATGCACAATTTCTACTTAGGTGGTATATAAGCACACAGCCTACCTGATGGAAAATGGTTACCGTATCCTATGGACGAGTGCAATACTAGGGGAGTCACACTCGTACTGCCGACCCTATAAGAACAGAGAAATTCTGTGCCGTCTACGTAGAAGACAAGCCTAGTATTATCCACTACCAAATAACCACCCCTCGTATTTATAAAGGTATGATTCCGAAGCCAACCTTATAAGACAACTGCCAACGCATGCCCTTCAGAATCATACCTTAATAGTAGAAAAAAATTCTCATCAACAAATCAGAATGAAACCAACATAACCGAACCTGCACAGAAGCCATAGCCATGAGTAATGGAAGCGTTACCCCATAATTAAATGTAACTGGGGACAGCTCCACACTCACCGATGGTATACATCATTTTGATACAAGTTATGATAATGTTAAATAGAAAGTCATTAATAACCATGTGAAGGTACTGAAGTAGGTACTACTACGAGTCGCTATAATCTATAGTGCGTGTAGTAAAATATTAACTGGACTACCGGGGGACCAATGGGCGCCTAAGAGACGAATCTACAACTTTTATTTGAGGGGACGAAATTGAGGAGACCATCAGTGGGTTCTCACAACAGAAGTTGACTAGGCCTCAGAATTTTGTTAGAGAGTATTATGTCGATGAATTTTTGTATCAGTATTGTCTATTTTTTAAAGCCCTTCACCACCATTGATTACAAACCATGGTCACAACAGTCATCATGCAATAATTTATACATGTCGAAGATTTTTGCAATTTTGCTTATCTCCAAACAACGCAACATCGTGAACAACAAAGACTCAATAACACAATAAGCCTAAGACACAACAAACTTTTTAAATGTAAATTTGTTTGAATGACAAAAGCGGTAACATACTATTTAGTTCCTTGTAACATTGTATCCAGTACGCTACTGTGTTGTGACTTGTGACCTTTGGTCTGAGAATACTCATAACATGCTTTAAAAATGGTCCTCATTTAAGGATTGACGTCGATGGCTTATCATATCGATCTGAAGTTCCAAGTTAGGTTCGAAAACGGGATTAGGTATAATTTATTTAAAATACAGAGACCTGGGTGAAAATTTTACAGCTATAACTATGTTGTACCCACTTAATTTTGTATAAGTCAATGACATTATGTCAACAGTAAGATTGTAAGTAGTTTGCTACAGTAACAAACTATAGCTAAACTAGTAACTTTACCAACTCATAGTTGACCATAGTAGCCCCCAAGAATAGTTTCGATACAGACATCGTTAAATACCCACGAGTTACTTTATCTCGCTCATAAATATGCCAGATAAATGCTGAGGAAGAGTACCGAAACTAATTTATGGACTCGTTTCTAATTCTTCCAGTATCACTATAATATTTATCTTTATAATTGTATTAGTCTATAACTAGGTTTGGATGATACATGGTTAAATGTATTTGTTGAAAGTCTCCTTAAAGCAAAAAATACTAACATGTATTTTTAAATCCACTACCAGGACCGCGTCAACTCTCAAATTCTATTTTCCCAGTGTGCAGAACACTGGGAAAATTTATTTTTATTGTGTTCTCGGAGGTTCTCATAAGGTTCTCCGGTGTACAAGTGGGTACATGGGCATGCAGCACACGCCTATTGGAAAGAATAAGAAGAACATAGAGCTCATAAAAAGAAGATACTATCAAAAACCGCCAAGTCGAGCAAAAAAGGGCGGCACGGCACTAACACTATTTACTTAAATTATCTGTTCTGTGACATTATTAAGAATTCTATGGGGCCAAGCTAACCGCACCTGCAAACTGGTAGGTACACCTATTGATTGGCAGGCGAAGTTCTGGCGCAGGCTGTCCTTTCAGGGTTAGGAGATCAGACGACAGTCGTCGTTGTCATTGGGACATAACATTATCACAGTCTCTTTATTACAGTGAAAGAAAATTAAACTCAGAATTGGGCAATAAGCAAATTGGTTGAATTACGATTACAATTAATTTTAGCGTTCGAATTGCAGAAAATAGACATTATCTCATTATTTATTTTTATTGTGCGTGATTTAAACTAAATAAATTATTGCCAATAAACGCATTGTACGAGAAATTGCAACAAGTGTGTCTTTAACGGCCGAAGAAACACGGCAATAAAATTAAGGTGAAACGCAGAAATTGCGAAATTGTGTAGCCTTAGTTATGTTTACACCTATGTTGTACATTACTTTATTACAATATTATTAATTTAATTTATTAATATTGTAATGAAATAAAATTGTAATAAAAACTATCTTTAACAGACTATCCCCATTTATTTAACGTTTCGGTTGCTTTAAAGCAGCCACGTCACAGAGAGCTGCTGCAACGTAACCATAATGTCGGGATCGGAGTAAAAATATAATGACCAAACGAAAACTCTTACTTTTCCTCATTATAATATTTTTGGTTTCATTGAACCTTATTAATAAGCAACCATTATAATACAAACATACAGACATACAATCACGCCTTTATCCCCGGAGGGTTAGGCAGAGGTGAATTAACACCCACATTTCACCAGTCAATGTGTTAGGTCTAACGTAAATAGGGGGTGAGCCTATTGCCGTTTTCCGGGCACTATTGTTAGCTCGAGTCATGTATAGGCTGAGTCTGGGCTGTATATATCTGTCTGATGTTAAACAGCCCTATCCCTTAGTCGCCTTGTACGACACCGCATGGGAAGAGATCGAGTGGCCCAAATTCTACTCTGCCGGGAACCACGCAGTAATTCTTAATTCTTTTTACTACCTACTCTTTATTCAATAAGCTCAGGTGACTATTTACCTAATTTGATCTAGTATACTTGTTTTTGCTCGTGTTATCTTCTAAATGTTGTCAAACTACTCCACACAATACAAAATATTACACAAGCGATCGGACACACAAGAAAAAAACTCTCTACACATTCACAACTAGGGCACCGATTATGTAACCCTTTAGTACCGGAGCCAACATTCCGGTTTCCGGATCAACAAACAACAAATCAGCCAAAAATACGCAAAACAAATCATAGTAGCTATTACTATTAAAAATGTAAAATATTTGTGTCTGCTCAATGAAGATATTAAAAAAAACTTGAGTTATGTTAACTGAATGACTTTGAACCCAAAGAAATATTTTTGTCTGTTAATTCGTGATGGATGCAAAAACTACTGAATGGATTTCGATGCGGTTTTGATTCAAAGGTCTTGGTAAGATTTAAAATTAATTTGAAAACGATCGGTTGATTAAAACCTGCTATATGTCCTGCGATAATCGAAATACACATTACACACACACACATTTAATGGGTTGTAGAGGTAATATGACAGTCGCTTCACGGAAATATCGAAGTTCAGCCAAATCCACGCAGGTAGAGCCGAGGGCATCAACTAGTTAGTACATATGAATGAAATGTATAAATGTATACGTTATCTAACAAATAAATCATAGTCATAGTCACAGAATTAGAAGCAATGTCATGCATGTATAAATATATCTTCAATTACTCTGAGACGATGTCAGCCCGGCTCGCGCTACCGTTGCGATAAGATCAAGCGAGAGATCCGATAAAACTATGAGCATTGAATGAGATAAAAGATACAAATTGAAACTAACTTTGTCTTTTTTATTTCTATTTTTTTTTATGCGTGTAAACCTTCTGATGGTGAGCAATTATTGTAGTATACTATTATACCTAAACGCTTATTACACTGAAGCCTAGAGATATCACTCGCGCGTTGCAAGCATCGGAAGAAAGTAAAGGAAGCGATTTCAGACCTTTTTTATACCACTTAGTTATCAGTTTTGTCATAGAATTTCTTGCCAAAATCGATTTGCACACTAAATTTATATAGCAAACAGAGAGCCTATGCAACTGTGCACAGTGATTCTATGGTCTAGCCAGGTGAGACGGTAGAAGAGCACACTACCCACTTGATGGAAAGGGGTTACCGTAGCTCATAGGCCACGGTAATACATACACAACACAACTTATTCATCATCATCTGCATATAGACGTATTCTCCTGATTGCATCCGTGGCCAAGATGACCTCGGAGCTCAGGGTCCGCCTTCCGGCTCTTCCTTCTCCACTTCGCACGGTCTTGGGCGTCCATGGTAGTGAGACCATTTGCACGCATATCACCCTCCACGACGTCAAGCCAGGACTTCTTTGGCCTACCCCTTTTACCTGGACCCGGCGGGGGTACCATTGCCAGGAATTTGTTCCCCACGTAGCCTGGCGGTTGCCGCAAGACGTGGCCGCACCAGCGAAGGCGGCTCTCCTGCATTTTATCCGCAATGTCACGGACATGGAGGCTGCCGCGGATGCGAGAGTTCCGTACGCGATCTTTACGCGTAACGCCGCACATCCACCGCAACATTTTCATCTCCGTGACACGCAGCTCTTGCTTGTGTCGCTCGAGCAGCGGCCACGCCTCACAACCATACAAGAGAACAGGCCTAATGATCGTCTTATAGACCTGCCCCTTCAACCTGACTGGCATTTTAGGATCACAGGTCACGCCAGTCATTTCTCGCCACTTGGCCCACGCGGCAGCAATGCGTGCCTTGACGTCGCGGTCGATCTCACCGGTCACATGAAGTACAGATCCCAGGTACTTAACCTGGTCCGTGCGCTCGACCAAATCATCGCCTATGCGGACGGGTGTGGGATCTGTGGAGTTTAACGCTAAGTATTCAGACCGCCGTTCTCAAGCGCTTCTTTCCATCCTTTCACGCGTCGCACCAATCTGCTCCTGTCCGCGTCCATGAGCGCAATATCATCAGCATACATGAGCAACCACGGAGGCTGCTCATGTGAGTTTCTAATGCTGTCCACAACACAACTTATTATCCCCATTTTTATTTGACTAGCTGTGCCAGCGACTTCATCCGGTTTCACTTTTTTTGCGCCCAAACCCACTACTTTTTCTTTAAAATAAAGAAACCATCGTAATATATTTATGATTGATTGCAAAATTACAAACGAACTCAATCTCCATCTCATCTCTTCTAAGGTCCGTCAGTAAAACTTTAAATGAGTTGTAAATGTGTGCACTCTTCCAAAAGTTGTCTCGCTATAGAAAACACTCGTCTACGGATGACGTCCGTCCGAAGTTACTCACGTTTTGTTTGCAAGGTCGAATGCTAATTATTGTAACGGAACGTTTACACACGTGGTTTCAAGTGTTGATTACCGTTTTATTACGTATTACTATAGTACCCATAGTTTAAACGTACGCAGTAGTAATTGTGTATATTCAGACAATTTGCAAGATTGTCGTAGACTTCCGTCTTATTCTTCTCATCGTTGTCTATTCTTCTTCTCATATAAAATATTCCACCAACAAGTGCAGCCGCTCAGCAACATTTCAAACGTGTATTATCAAGTTCAAACTTGGTTAGGGCATGATTTGGAACCCCAGGTATGGGGTTGGGCAATGCGAAACGATTTTCTGGAGCCTATCATGACAATTTTACCACCTGCTCCAGAAGATTTGCTAAATATAATTTTCTGCAACTGCAAGAGTGGTTGTGGTTCGCGTACTTCTTACCCTTTTGTAGTATCTCTGGTGTGCTCACACCAGAGATACTATTAACGCTAAGCGGATCATACCAATAATACTAATTTTCACATGTTAATCTAAACTTCTGAGTATCACTGATAGCAAATATACTGGTTGGCATAGAAGGTCAGCTTCATATAACGAGTGAATAGGCAAGCGCACGCACACGCAGACATAATAATCAACAAAACATTGTAAGTCATAACTGGCGAACAAATTGAACCTTATACGCAAATAATGTGTGTGCGTGTGTTTATGTTCTTTGAATAAAAATAACCTTCTGTGACTATTTTTATTTTGCTGATACTATACAAATAAATATCACTAGTACCTAATCATTTGATATTATCGCATATGTCTAAAAGTAGGTCAAATCAGTTAAATTGAAATCTCTCCAATGTATTTAAGATTATATTATTGTTCCTATCACAAAATAAAAAAAATTCAAGGTAGAGATTACTTTGACGATCTCAATGTATCTTTACATACAATCGATTACCCAATCGGATTATATTGGATTTTTCAGTTTGAATTCTATTCGAATCACAGAAGTCTGCAGTCTGCAAACGTACACGATATAGGCTCACTCACTATTACATCGGACCAAAAATATAACTGACACGTCTGTCTACCCCTCCGAGCATATCGGGCGTGTGGACGTAATGCAAATGGACGGATGTAAGTGAGGTAGTGTAGTCGGTAGTGTGGATGTAATGGACGTAATAAAAATGCATCAATATTATACAAATTTTTGAATAAACTTTACTCACCGTTTCAAAAGCCAGTGTATAAGCCATCTAACAGTGAATGTATATGTGTGTAAATTTAAACCAATACCACAAACGTGTTCTATGTGGGCGTGAGAGGCGCCTACGCATTGTGCGGTAACATTTTATGTATTCAAACAACAACAAATAATTTATTTCGTTAGAAAACGATGTCAATTTTTTCAATTTAGACCGGTATTCAACCTTAGTATTATGATTATAGTAAATTTGGTAAGTAATTTAGTAATTTTGGCAGATAACATGCTAGGACTAGGAGTAGTGTTGGTTCCCGGTTGAGTAAAATAGAACTACCTCATCTTTTGGTGCCTTACAAAAAGGCTACGGTATGTTGATGATGACGCTGTTCTCCATCCGACAGTATACAGCCCATGACAAGGTTGCTTGACGACAATAAGCTCGTCTTTTATTACGTGGGCCCGAAAATCATAATTGGTGAAATGTGGGTGTTAATATACTTCTGCCGATCCCTTCGGAGATTTACAGGCGTGAATATACACTAGTTTTGGTAGTACCGATATGTAAGAAGTGACTGAAGGATTTATAGAAGTTTTGATACTTTATATTTACGGTGGTACCTAGGTATATGTAAATATTACCATCGGTGGTACCTAGGTATAATTGTAAATATTATCATCGGTGGTACCTAGGTATAATTGTAAATATTATCATCGGTGGTACCTAGGTATATGCAGGGACCGAAACAGTAACCACTATAAAGTGTTTTAACACTGTTTTTTGAAACTGTTTTAGAAGAAAACCTTTTATAAGTGTAACCGAAACGAAAGTGTAACCGATTGAAAGTGTTAAGGGTTTATATCTGTTAATAACGGTTAATAAGTGTAACCGTTATAGATTTATAACGTTATAACGTAATGATTTAAGTATCTGCACGGAATGGCAACAACACGTCGCGTTCTTCTATGTAGACTCACATCACAGAAAAAATACTCACACCGAACTTTATGGCCGCTTCAAGTCCGTCACACGCCATCACACGCGTAGCTGTATTATACTAGGATACCTATATACCTAGAAATATCAATCATATAGCAAGGCACATTACTAGATACATATTGCTCAGGAAATTATATCTTGGGCCTAAAATGTGCTCAAAATGTGCTCTATACGCGAAGTAGGTACTCATTTTATGGGTGACTTTTGAGGATAGCACGGGGTGCTACTGCGGTGGTAGAGCTTCATCAAACATAGACTATTACAAAATAATCTGCGCTCGGCAGGACCTTATCCTTTCTTAAGGTCTAAACTACCCCTGTACCAAATTTCATCAAAATCGGTTCAGTGGTTTAGGCATGAAAGCGTAACAGACAGACAGACAGAGTTACTTTCACATTTATAATATTAGTATGGATATGGATTAAAACGAAGTTATTACGCACACTTATTCACAAAATTTCGTATTCATGTATTCGTTTCGTATATCGTCGCCTACTACGCACCTACTAGGTATACTTAGATGTCCTAAAATGATGGCGAGAGGGTAATAGTACAACCGATTTAGCTCAATTAAGGGGCAAACCTAGAAATAATTCCTAGTAGCAATTTTCTTTCTGAATTCCTTGAGGGAGGTCCTTGGTAGTCTAAGTTTCGATTTGCGTGGTATTCGGTTCGTTGCGTTCTCCATGATCTTGAATTTAAGGATACATTTTTGTTTACTGAATAAATCGTTTAGTTCTAATTTTACACAAAAAGTTATTACTACAAAGTTGTTCAAAATTAAATTTTCTACAGTCTGACTCTTCTTAATTTTTTCTAGGATCGATATTTTTTGATTTATACCCCAAAAAGTGGTAAATCTTTGTTTGACTTTTTTGACTTATGAAAAATTCCTAGTAGCAATTTTCTTTCCGAAATCATTAAGGAAGGTCCCTAGCAGTCTACATTTGGTTTTGCGTGGTATTCGCTTTGTTGCATTATCGGCCATCTTGAATTTAAGGGTAATTTTTTGTTTACCGAATAAGTCGTTTAGTTTTATTTTTACACAAAAAATAGTTACCATAAAGTTGTTAAGAATTAAATTTCCTACCTTTTAGTATTCATAATCTTCCGCTAGGATCAATATTTTTCGATGTATACCCCAATAAGATGGTGAAATTGTATTCGATTTTTTGACAAAGGAAAAATTCCTAGTAGTAATTTTCTTTGGAAATTAGTTGAAGCAGGTCATTGGCAGTCTAAATTTCAATTTGCGTGGTATTCGGTTCATTGCATTCTTCACCATTTTGAATTAAAGTGTGAAATTTTAGTTACTGAATAAGTCGTCTATTTTTAGTTTTACACGAATAATGGTGATAAAACATCTTTTTTTCTTTTTGAAATTTAATTCTAAACAAATTTTAAATTACCATTTTTAGTGTAAAATTAAAAATAGACGACTTATTCAGTAACTGATATTTTACCTTTTAATTCAAAATGGTGAAGAATGCAATGAAAATTGAAAATTGCTACTAGGCATTTTTCTTAAGTCAAAAAAAGTCAAACAAAGATTTACCACTTTTTGGGGTATAAATCAAAAAATATAGATCCTAGGAAAAAATTACAAACGGCAAAATTGTAGAAAATTTAATTCTAAACAACTTTGTAGTAATAATTTTTCCTGTAAAATTAAAAATAAACGACTTATTTAGTAAACAAAAATGTACCCTTAAATTCAAGATGGCGGAGAACGCAACGAACCGAATACCACGCAAATCGAAATGTAGACTGCTAGTAACCTCCCTCTATGAATTCCGAAAGAAAATTGCTACTAGGAATTATTCCTGTGTCAAATCCTAATTTTCTCGTACTATAACGCGTGTGAATTCATCTCCCGTACTAAATACTCGAAAGCGTTGCTATAGGGGGACATATATCTTGGACCTAAGTCACGAGATAAACGAAGCTTTGGCGCGCACGGATTGTTTTGTACTAATAATATCTATGATTGGTGAATTTGAGCTCGTCCGCCGCCGAAGCAATTTGTACTATCCTCAAAAGACACCCAAGGAACGCGTATAGAGCACATTTTGAGCGTTCAAGATATAGATATGTCTCGTTGTATACTAATATGTTACAATCTACAGACACATGGACCTACTGCGTAAACCGCAGGGGATAATGGCCTCTAAGGGGGTCCATATTGGCTTACATAAACTTTTAAATCCTATTCTTTGTCTTACTACCGATTTGTGCTCATAATAATCACTCTTCATAATTTTCTTTTTCATATATTTTTTATTCATACATTTCTATTCCTAACAACGGAGTTCATAACCGTTAGTGATCATATTTTTTTTATTCATAACTTTTTTCTTCATAACATTCAATTATCATAATTTTTGTATTAATAAAGGGTATTACCAAGAAAATATTTTAACTCATATTATCATTTTTCTAGAGTGATAAATTTTGTTTTAAATTTGTTTTTGGATTAAATATAGTTCTGCATGGTTATAAAAAAAATTCTAACCTAATCTATCCAAGTCGGATACGGAAAATACGGATAAAAACACTTATGATTAAGAAATATTAAAACGAATATTAGAATAAAACACCTTTATGAACTGTGGAATGAACTCCCCGCGGTGGTTTTCCCAAGCGACTACAATATGGGGTTCTTCAAGAAGGGCATTAGAAGGTTTCTTCAGGGTCGGCAGCACGAGTGTGACGCCCCTGGTGTTGCATACGTCCATAGGCCACGGTAACCACTTTCCATCAGGCGGGCCGTGTGCTTGTCTGCCACCTAAGTGGTATAAAAAAAAAAAAAAATATTTATTGAAATTATTATGAGTTTCGATTATTAGTACTGGGTGGCGCAAAAGTACTGGCACTAAAGAAAATACCTTTATTTTTTTTATATGACATTTTCTGTCATTCTGTTGTTGAAAATTGTGTAGTGAACAAATGTAAAATACACTGAAAATAAACATGGACCGTTTTACTCCCCAAGAACGTGGAATAATTGTGTCAATGTTCTTACGGAATAATTCATCAGTGATAAGAACACAACGTGAATTTCGTCGACGATTTCCCCACCGTCCGGCACCGATTGGTCGCACAATTCGACGCTTTGCCACACGCCTTGAAGCAACTGGCTCAACATTGGATAGACCTAAGTCTGGGAGACCAAGAACAGGCCGTTCAGCTGAAAATATCGATGCTGTGCGCGAAGATGTGGAAGAGTGTCCAGAAACATCAACGAGGCGATGTGCCACGCAATTGGGCATTTCCAGACGGACCCTGCAGCGTATTTTGGTGAAAGACTTAAAGATGTTCCCGTATAAAACTCAAATGACTCATCAGCTGCTGGCTGCTGACCACCGAGCTCGTCTAGATTACTGCCAGCGCGTCATAAACCTCAACCTTGAAGAGGATGATTTTCCTTCAAAATTGGTTATGAGTGACGAAGCGCATTTCCATCTCTCAGGGCATGTCAATAAGCAGAATACTCGGTTCTGGGGCACTGATAATCCGCGCATTATTCAAGAAACACCTCTACACCCACTAAAAGTTACTGTATGGTGTGGCATCTGTGTTGACAGAGTGATCGGACCCTATTTTTTCGAAGACGCTGGAGGCAATGCGATAACTGTCACTGGAGAACGCTACAGAACCATGTTACGTGAGTTTTTGATACCCAGTTTGGACGAATTGGGGCTGGAGCACATCTGGTTTCAACAAGACGGCGCTACGGCACACACAGCGCGCGACACTATGGACTTAGTGAGGGACGCTTTTCCAGGCCGAGTTATCTCTCGTTTTGGCGATTTGCCTTGGCCTGCAAGATCACCCGATCTGACCAGTCCAGACTTCTTTCTTTGGGGTTTTTTGAAATCTCGGGTGTATGTGAACAAGCCACAGACTCTCGCAGCTCTAAAAGAAAACATTCGTCAAGAAATAACGAACATATCGCAGGAAGTGTTACGGCAAGTTATGCAAAATGTCATAAATAGGGCTCAAATGTGTATCAACTCTGGAGGTCACCATTTAAAAGACATCATCTTTAAATCCTAATGGTACGAAATTTAATGGTACAAATATACATTTAAAAAAACCTAAATCTAGTTTTCTAATTTAGAAAAAATGTTATAGCCGAACCAAATAGGGTCTTTACTTTTGCGCCACCCAGTATAAACAAATAATATATATGAAAACAAATATTAGTAACAACAAATTTATGATAAGTGATATTATGAATTTCAATGATTATATATTTCAATATTTATTTGTAAAATTTTTATGAAGAATGATCATTATGACTTTAAATAGTATGAGAAAATTTTTCGGAAATCCGATGATAGGAGTTAAAAAGTTATGTAAGAAAATGCGCACCCCCTCTAGGGCCATCAGAGGGTACCGCGCGATATCCTTTGCAGCAGCGAGTCTTCTCGCTGGATCGCCAACGTGGATCCTGGAAGCGAGAACCCTTTCGGCGCTATATCGGTTCCGAAAAGCGGCGCGGGAAAGGGGACACGATCCCGAGCCTGAAAAACTTCGGGCCGTGAGATCCCAGCTCTGTAAACTCCGGGCGATATCTGCATCGGATCGTCGAGAAAGAGCCAACGTCCGAGTGCCATCAATGCGACCCGAGCGAGGACTTGGTGCTACATACGCTCACCGAGTGTCCGGCATGGGAGACGCCGACACCGGAGTTGGTCGCGGCCCTGGGTGTGAGGGCCGAGTGGAGGAGAGACGCAAACTGCGTGGCCCGTGACGAGCGACGGCAACTCGGTCGTGGGAGGTAACAAATATCCTACGTCCCCCATGAGCCTGAATGTGACGGATGAGGCCGACTGTGACCCTAGCAGAAGCAGGCCACAGCGGCGGCGCGCATTACGTGCCTCCCCATACTTGGGGCGAGGTGGGGACTCCGTGGCCCCACTCCGGAAGAGGGCCAGCTGTAGAGATAAATGGCCCCAGGGTCGGCCGGGGTGCGAGGGATAGTTATGTTTACGATTACCTCACCTCCAGCAACCGACGGCCCAGAGACAGCGTGCGTTTTAGTCGGTTCAAGTCCGACATGATCTCCTTCACTGGCTCCGGCGGTATCCATGGGGACTTTCACACGATAAAAAAAATGCATACCAGGGAACATATACAGGGTGGAAAAATAAGTCGGGCCCTGGATGGAAACTACCATAAATCCTTAAGTTGGCTCATTTTACTAAAAGAAGACATTCCTTTATTTTCAAACAGAAATAAAACTGCATTCAAAGATTTTCTAAAACTAGCTTGGCTCACCCAGGCAGCACCCTGTATTTTTATAGCACCAATTGATAGTGTCAATCATAAGGATCAAATGTTGGCCAAGGTACGGTGATGTGTACCACGCGAAGGTTTCCGATCAAGTACCTACCTACCCCAAATTACTTGTAATTTAGGGTAGGTAGGTACTTGGTCGTAACTCATGCAGTTACCCAATAACGTCACATTGCATAACAGGAATTAAAAGTTCAGTCATTTAGTACCTACTTATCTATTTTAAAAAGAGGTGGGTACTTGGATACTTATCCATATCCATATCCATACTTCCATATCCATATCCATACTAATACTATAAATGCGAAAGTAACTCTGTCTGTACGTCTGTCTGTTAGGTACGCTTTCACGCCTAAACCATTGAACAGATTTTGATGAACTTTAAAAGGACATAGGCTATGTTTGGTCGGATAACCGACATCGACGTGGGTGGAGCCGCGGGCAACAGCTAGTAATATTATAATAACGTGTCATCAAACTCTCAGTTCAGCTAAACACCTCTCTTCATCGAATAACACGCGGCGAGGCCAAGCGAGGTGTACAACAAAATGCCATTATTTCAAAAAGTCAGCTAAATAAAGAATAGTAAAAGTGGCAACGTAGCTATTTCGGTGCACCCTTATAAACCGGTTAACAGTTTGATATCGGTTAGGGTTCTGTAACGGTTACACAATCGTCCGTGGTAATGGTTAACAGTTTCAAAAACACTTTTATAAGGGTTACACATTCAATGTGTAACCTTTTAAAAGTGTACCCCGTATATTTCTGTACCCTTTATGAATGTGTTTTTAAGTCCCTGGGTATATGTAAATATTATCATCGGTGGTACCACGGGGCCATCATGAAACTTCATACAAAGCAAGCCAGTGTCTTGTATGAAGCCATGTAGGTACAGTTTTCGATCCCGGATATTGTTTTCCGGGTTAAAAGCTAAAACAATATATCCGTATTAGGAAAGTAATCCTAAAACTATGTAAATTATGTTAATATCATAGATTTATACTGTCTGTGGCAACTCGCGCTCCAACATCGTATGCTAAATAGATTTTTAATGAGACATAAAGCATACAAGCGAACAGATTCATCTTTTATATTCAAATCGAAGAAATATTACATAGAAATAAATTAACTATTCTCCCACGAATAAAATGTTATGAATATTTTATTAATTTAAACTGCCGTTATAAAACTATTGACTTACAAAATTACCTTTGACACTACCGGTGGTGTGAAAGGTATAAATTATTACCCTCATCGTTAGGTAGTGCTACGGGGTAGTCACGATTTTTGAGAGGTAACCTTTTAACCCGACTGTTAAGAGGGGTTATTGGTCAGTAATCATTACTGTGTCGATATATTTTTATCTTTTAAAGACTACCTACTATCAACCGAAATTGCGTACGAAACAGAAACCTAGTGTGACTCCTCTGTTCCACTCGTCCATAGGCCACGATATCCACTTTTATCGGGTGGGCCATGTACTTGTCTGCGACCCAAGTGGAATAAAAAAGCTAGTATGTTGGTTAACTCCAGTAGTTCAACCAAATGGCTCATGTTAAGATTAAATTCATGTCAGTACGGAATTCGAATAAGTGCCAGGATTTGAACCCGGCACCTCTAGATCATAAGGTCAATATAATTCATCATAAGGTCAAGAGTCGATCTTTAACCACTATACACACACTTTCTACTCTGTTTAAAACATTTTTATTTCTATAATTGGGGAAGCGCATACACACATAGTTAGCGCTCCTGCTAAACTCCCATCAAACTAGACAGGACCAGATTCACATCATTATTACTAACACAACAGTTAGCTGCCCTATTCACTAACAGTAACTACCAACGAACGTTCACTACACGGGGGGGTGATATTCAGCGTGATATCAAAGTAAATAACACATCTGAACCTTGTAGAAGGCGCGGATACAAGCGTCAGTTGTTTTGGAATAACGCCAAAGGCATGAGTTAGGGCTGGACAGACGAGCAACTATGAGGCCACAAAGAGGAAACAAAGTTACACACACAAGTAGGAAAAGATCTAGGTACTTCAGCGACGCCTATACCAAAGTTTTAAGGTAGACTTCGAAGTGAAAATTTATGTAGGTATTGTAGGCTACCCCATGGTGAAAGTTTTGTAAAAAAAAAGTAAAAATTTATTTAAATTGCACCAGCTCAAGAACGTGTGTCTGTCACACCAGCACAGAACTTTAATATTGATACTGAAAAAATGTGAAAAAGTTCGGATATTTGTTCAAAACACACGGTCAAAAGCTGAGTGAATGAAGCACAAGTTTGTTAGCGGGATAGATTGTAGTCTGAAATTAGATATAGACTACTGCATATCCCCCCCTATGGGTTGAAAAAATATAATTCCTCCTACGTAGCCTCTGAAGTCTGAACTCGGTATCCTTTACCTGTGACTGCAAGAATCTACAATCTCAAGATTGCCGGTAAAAGCAAAGAGCTTCATGGTGAAAGGATAAAACATACCTAATATAAATTAATATTTTAGTCGTTACCTTTCAAAAACCTAATTTCAAAATGTCTAGTAACAATTTGAATGGCCTCAACATGCGTAACATAGAAACACGATAAAATTAAGTGGTTTAAATCCTTCGCGTCTGTCCCAATAGCTTTTAACTAGCTTGTTACGTTAAACTCTAGATAATAACTTTGATTCGTGAATAACAGAAACTGTTATGTGCCAATTTTTTAATGCACAGACAAGGTAAACACTATCACCTCCTAAACTAACCACTCAATAGCCAACAATATTAAACCGACTACACACGTTGGCTCCACAACTACGCCTACATCTTCCATCATCCCTCCAGGAGTCGTAAACTCCTCCTCACTCATGCTTTAATAGAGCAATTTTGAAGGTAATATTGGTGCAGAACTTGTCGTAACAATGAAAAACATGCCGATTGGCTCACAATTGAATCACAGGCGAACTGATGGAAGAACGTCCGGCAAGTGAATCCCGGGCTGAAAGCCTCCAATGCGGCTGTGATCAACGTTAAGTTAATGATGATTGGCGCATGTTAGGCCAACGTGTACAGCCGACTTTATAACCAATTTATTTATATCTACAGTTACCTAATAGCGAGTAAACGCATTTATATCAGTTTACAATCCGGTTTCATTTAGTAATTTTCAAACGTATTGAAAAGTAAAGCTTATGTCATACCGATAGAGTTTATAATGAAATGACGACATTGAAGTGATTCAATGTTAAATAACTTCTCAAACGTCAATAGACTTGACAAGAGTGTCATAGCTGTCATCAACACAAACACCGCATAAAAAGTCAGCAAACGAATTTATGACTGCTGTGAGTATCCTCCATCAATAAATTAGTCGAATGATGATGAGTAGCCAACAAATAGACGAGATATTATGACTTCATAATATACCGAGCTTCGGGGCCAAGTGTACTTCACGTGCAAACCGAAACATCTGCTGATTGATGGTCAAGGCTCTGGCGTAAAATTTTATTTCGGAGTTGGAAGGTCATACGGTAGTTGGATGCAACAATGGGAACAATGCTAATATTATTATAATGATATTGATAAGCAAGTTTAAGTAGCAATAGACTTGCTATATCTGCCAAAAGACTGTTGGACGTCTGATCTAAAAAGTCCTAGAGTGGAGCTAGCAAATGAGATTCATCATCATCATCATCATCGTTCTAGCCATAGGAAGTCCACTGCTGGACATAGGCCTCCCCTATAGATCTCCAATAAGACCGGTTGGAAGCGGCTCGCATCCAACGCGTTCCCGCGGCCTTAATGAGATCGTCTGTTCACCTTGAGGGTGGACGTCCTACGCTGCCGATACGCCGTGGCCTCCACTCGAGAACTTTTCGGGTGAGATTGGTGGGGCCTAAAACAAACTATTGTAATCAACAATAGGACACTAATAGTCGCCCGTCTGCGCACCACCGAGCGCAACTGCAAGTTATCAACGTCGCGACAAGCCGAGAGGGTTTAATTAGTGCGGGGACAAAGCGCTTCCTGCTCCCGCCTTCAAAAGGCCAACGATATTATGAGCTCGGACAATGAAGGTGCTCCTTCAAATCTCCTTGTTTATACTTTAAAAGGACCTGATATAAAGCATTTTGTGAAGAAAATGGATCGTATCTTCTGCGGAAGGATTTAGAGGCGCAAAGTAATTGGAATAAGGTTGTGTGCTGCACATTTTAGGTAGTACCATACCATTTTTATACGTTAAGAGAGTTAGTGTAAAAAATAAATAACAAAGAAAAGCCCAATGAAGAGATAATTGGATAAAAAACGTATTAAGGGAACGTGAAACCAGCAAGTATGTATGCAAACACTCATAAAACTAGAAGTAGTGAACGATGAATGCCGTGGAAAGGAACGTAACTAGTAGAAAAATGTGGTCCGCCCACCCTGATAGCACTGAGGCATGACTGTTTTCTCCAATTAAGATTTATCAAGATTTATAAAAATGTAAAAGTACCTGTATAATATTAAAAGCTACTGAAATCAAGCAATTTATCATCGAGCGGCGAAAAAACTTTGGAAAAACAAAAACCATTTTATATCAGCATTAAATCATAACGTTTACTTTAAGAGAAAGGAATGGTAAAAACTCATAACCAAAAAGTAACGATATCCGATATCTAATTCGTTTTATCTATAAACCATATCTCGCACCGAACTATCGTTAACGTTTAATTACAGTAAAAACTACAACAGACCGACAGAGGAACTTAAACAGGAAGACGTTAACAATATCCACGTGTTGGATGTAATGTTTAAAGATCAATCGGTCCGGTTAACGACGGTTTTAACCGGACAGGATATTGGATTGCAGTAACGGGTTATGCGAATAACCTATTAAGATTTATAGTTTTTGTGGGGTCAGCTCTATTTTAATCATTTCAGTTATTTTACTCGTACATCGTGGTATAACTGCAATACTTCTATATCACCAATGGGTTGTGGAGGTCATGTCGCAATAATTCTGATAGGTATCTATATTATTGGCACTCGCACCGAATTCTGTACTTACCCACGTGAAGTAGGTCCAGCGCAGTGTGAGTAAATTAGTTACTTACCTGAAACAAACAAAAATAACTTATTAAAATCAGGTTTCTAAAATTCATAAATGTTTATGAGTATGAGTTGAGTAATAATGAGTAATAAGAAACTGGATGAATAGACTGTATCAAAATATTATGTTAAAAATCCTTTTATTCCCTTTAATAGCCATCATTCCTTTTATTAACACCCAGCAATATAGTATTAATAACCAATAACACTTTTGCTTAACGTGGGAATCGAACCCGAACCTTATACGCAACAGTCGCACTCGCTACCACTAAACCTCATTACTATGTATTAATTACTACCACAACTTTACCACGGGTACGCAAAAAAAAAAACACAAAAATAACAGTGTAAAAACAGCTATAACCAAACAAAACGCCTTACATAACGGTGAACAACAACATAATTGAATACGGTCAATCAAAAACCAGTGTGACCGAAATATCCGTTACGTTGCGTTGCCCAATAGTAACGTTATTGATTCGCTAAAGATATTTCACTATAATGCTATGTACCGCGTGTTGCGGTAAACCAACCAATCAGGCAATTAGTCATTAGCTCATTGAATTTGCGTAATTGTTTCTAAATCGTTTGTACCTGATAGTTAAGCAGTTGGAACTAACTATATTAGATTCTGTTTTAGATTTAATAAAGGCAACTTTTGTACTATATAACGAATTATGTTTCAATGACAATTTCAAGATTGTTTTTAGATTTCCACGTGGTTCCCGGCAGAGTAGGATTTGGGCCACCCCATCTCTTCCCATGTCGTACAAGGTGACTAAGGAATAGGGCTGTTTAACATTATACAGCCCAGACTCAACCTCAGATGCATAGCTCGAGTCAATAATAGTACCCGGAATATGGCAATAGGCTCACTCTCTCTAACGTGGGACTTAATACAATGTGGGTTTTAATTCACCTCTGCCTAAATGGCGGCGGTCCTTTTATCAATATAGGGCCATAGAGACCGTACAGCCCTATATTGAGGGCCAAGCCTAAGCAACAGAACAGATTCTGGCACAGGTTCTTTCCTCTCTGGGTTAGGAGGTCAGATGGCATTCACTCTTATAAAAGCTGACATACCAATCAAAAGCAATCTTTGGACGCAAATGGGGAATCGCTACGAGGATGATGATTAAAAGTTCTGTCAAGTCCCGCACTGGAGTTTACTTTTCCATCGTTTTATAGGGAAAGTACGATAACCGTAACCATGACATACAATTTTACCAGCACACGTGTTTCCTTCTTCCTATAGTCCCTGGTCCTTTAAGCGGAGCGTGAAAAAGCATCTGATGAGGCCGACAAGCTAAGAGCTACTGTAAAATGTTGGTGTCTGTTACACTTTCAGTTGACCACCAGGTGAGATAAAGTCTTATTGACGTGTACAATGAAACAAAAGGCTTCAAAATTTCATTACTAAACGTGTACACTGTAGACTGATTTGCTACAGATTAGTATCAAAGCGATCAATCGCAGCGGTACAGAGATCACGATCAATACAGTTGATATCTTTATACCAAAGTAATTAAGCCTTAATTCATCTACAGCACTAAGTAATGTTGGCTTTGTTAACATTAATACTACAAAGACGATTGTAACTGTATAGATATTTCATTGCAACTGTTCCGAGGTTCGCAGCACTGTTTGACGTTCATTAGTACATATTGATATCAATAAAATTCTTTTGATATTGTTATAATGACGTTTCGGAATGTTATTATTGAATCAATATAATAAAATTCATCGTGATGATAGAATGTGCCACTGTATCTCTTTCCGTAGGTTACGTAATTGGTGAGCTGTTCAGTCGGTCAATGATGCCTGATGCGGCCAGCTCACCAGCAGTGTCATTGCGCTTGGTGCTTGTAAGACCTTCTAAGAACACCCGAATAGAGCTCTACTTGATAGTAAACAGCGAATGAAAGTGTCATGTGTATGGATGCCGTCAATAAAGGATCTTTTCTGACTTCTGTATACTGAAATTTTTCTAATAGAAACGGAATCTTTTTCACACAATATGGGACCTCATACACAGCAATCCTACACGTAACCGCTGTGCTAATAAAGCATCAACAAAAAACATCTAGGTATAGGTACCCGTCTAAAAAGAAATAAGTTTCGAGTATTTATAAGCTTCGACAAAAAAATATTTACGACTTGCTCAATAAAAATAAAAACTACGAATAAAAACAAAATAAAAATCAAGAGACTTGCTAAAATAAATGTAGAATTTTTGTGTTGCGAAAACCATTTTTCTCATAATTTACTTTTCAAATGCAATACTTGAAAATAAATTGAACATTTTTCTTACAGAATTTTTCTTGCCAGACAGATAGAAAGATAGATAATTCTTTATTTCTATAGCATATATGTACAATATAATATGTAGCTATTGATAAGGTTATTGTCAAGCACAAAGGTCAGCTTTATCAATACACGCGATTTCTGCCAGGTTTTCTATATATAAGTTTAATTTTATCTTGAATGTGAATGTTACATAGAGTCTATCTGATTTATGGTGAATGGACCATTTTTCTAATAGGTAGAATCGAGACCCAACCGCTTCTACCACCCTACCTTAAGCGTCGTAGTGGTAGCGAAATTGCCAACTGTTGAGATGTGTTTTGATATCTTGCAACCGTTTACCTTAAAATCCATATAACGGTTCCATACCCAAAAGATAAGAACTGTACCCTATTACTAAGACTTCACCGTCCGTCTGTCGGTCTGCCACCAGGCTGTATCTTATGATCCGTCATAGCTAGACATCTTGTCGTCTGTCTTATTATTTAGAGTTATATGAGTCAGGCGGACACACAATGGCAAGTTTACACATTTGTAACCATTAAGCTAATCAATTTTTTGTCACCAGCCTATTTAAATTTTAACACCAATGGGCTCACATATTCACTGCCAGAAGATAGAGCTATATAGGGTGTAGGTACACTGTATAGGACCATGATTATTTTTCGTCCAGAATTCGAACGCCTTAACACGCTATAACTCACCAGACTAGATATATTATCTATGCCTTAACCTCAGAACTATTCTCTGAGATACGTAGGTATCTTAGAACTTATAATTCTTTAGGAACCTCAAGTAAATACTTAAACCCAACTTCAGATCTATAGTTTTCTATCACGAAATCAATAACCACATCAGCAATTTGTCACGTCCACCGAATGAATCAGTTGGACAGTTTTAATTGCACCCCGAAGGTCATGGCTCACGGCCCGGCGGCCATTGTTCAAAAACTGTCAACGTCCGTTCCCATGTCACGTGTGTCACAATACACAGGTACTACACCGGTGTGTATTGTGTGATTTGGTTAAGTGATATTACATATATGAAGGTATGTGAAAAAGCATTAAAACACATTGTCGTTCTGTTTGTTAAATTCTAGAATTGTATCATGAAACTGTAATAACAATAAAGGAAGCTCGGCAGCTTTGTGGCGTGGCGGTAGTGAATGGGATTGCTATGCAGGAGGTGCTGGTTCGATTTCCGCTTAGTGCAAATATTTGTATGCATGAATATGACTAATTGCATTGGTCTGGTCGAGCCTCGACGAGCACGTTAAGCCGTCGGTTCCGGTTGTCATACGAGCATCTATGGCAGCAGTTAACGGTAGTTGGAGCCCTTACTGGTCTAGCTGCAATGCTTCGTCCAATATCGCCATTGGGTAGTGGAGGTTAGATGGTAGTTGCTTCACGTAAAATATCGAAGACCAACCAACGCAGTTAGACTGGTAAAGTGGACCCCCCCCCCCAGACTTCGAGGTGAAAGCTCTGGATGCGATTGGAATTAACGGTAGGATGAAAAAAACAATTTCAATCAATAAAACCTGTTTAACTTCAAACACATTTTTGGGTAGTAGGTATTAATTTTTACTATTCAAAATTGACAGCAATAATAAAATATGTTTATATGTTTTATCACATTGCCAAATATAAAATGAAGCCTAAATCTCAATTCTATTTGAAGCAGAGAAATAGTTTATCGGAAAGTAAAAAGAAAACTGCTGCTAATAGACAGTTGGTGTCCGTCCCCTGGAGTGTAGAAAAAATTAACGAATTGAAATGGATCACCTTCCCTTCGAGGCGCTGCATTACTACGATTTGCACTATCTGCCCCCGAATCCATCAATCTTTTCTGTTTTGTCTCTTTACTTATTCTACTAATATTATAAATAAGAAAATTTATATGGATCTGCTGCTTTTTCACATTGTTACTTAGAGGTTTGAGTGAAATTCAAAATAGAGATATTATATTTAAAAGTTGTTAACTACGAACAGATAAATCTACATTCTATAAACCACAGATTTACTATAAATAATGGTAAAACTATACTTTTTGAAATACCTAAACCAATTTAAATAAGTAGGGTATCGGTAGAACCTATATACCTAGACATATAAAAGCGAAATACCATTCACTGATTAATCACGAAATTTCAAAAACTATAATACCTACAAACTTGAAATTTGGGAGGTAGGTTCCTTATAAGTTTTAGACATTCGCAAAGAACAGGTTTTACGAAACTTCACGCCTCAGGGGGTAAAAAGGGGGTGGGAAGTTTGTATGAAAGTCCAATAACTAACTCCACGCGTACGAAGTCGCGAGCGGCAGCTAGTGCTTATATTTGTCGACCTTAGGACGTATTAATTTTTTATCTTTGTCGTTAAGTTAACTTTACCTTTCCTAATAATAAACGTGATAGATACCTGCTATTATTACTACTTAATCTTCTACGGGGCTTATCATTGTGTTATCATCCTGTGCTGCACTAACGAATCAAAAATCCAGTATTAATGTCAACAAACGCAATACAAGGATAACCTCACAAAAGATTTTATATATTATCTCTTAATAGGTGCATTGACGGAAGTAATGCAGATTATGAGGTCATAAGTTCAATTTAAAATCCGGCTAAGTTGTTTTATAAACCATTTTCATAATCTAGAATTTGTCATGTTGAAATTCAAAATAAAAAACAAAATAATTATATGTGAGATAACATTCTTGCATAACAATTTTAAGAAGATTTAAATGGTAGACTTGAAAATGAGATTAAAGGTGCAAATCAGCATATAGTCACTGATAAAACATGTAAAATTGATACCAAGGATAGTAGTAATATCAGACCAAGATTATTAATATGATAATTGAATACTATAAATGATATAGACTACTAAGAATCTACTCGATTCAGATTCAGAATAGCTTCACCTTGACCATCTATATGGCCTTAATAAAATTCTAAATTGATCATATCTATACATTGGAGATAGAAAAAAAAATACTTGCATGAAATAATACATTGCTAAATTACTGAATTACATGGGGCCTTAGACAAAGTGACATTCTAATGGCGAAAACGCCAGTGGAATCGCTAATTGTAGTATGAAATTGACATAATATATCATTAATATAGGTAACTATATATTTTTTTATGAAATTTGAGTCTTTGTAACTCGAAATACATTATTTAATTTATCATTATTACTATAACCACCGCAATGTCCCAAAATCCATTGTTAAAACCTTAAAAATGGTTCGCTTCAGCGCGATTCCATCAATAGAATGTCACTTTGTCTGAGGCCCATGGTAACGTTTAGAAAATGGTAGTTATACTATACAAGATTTATATAATGTAAGTACAAATTAGCTTCGTATTAGCGGTACGTATAGAGTTACAAGGATTTGCCGCGACATGCCAGCATATTTAGGCACTTGTGAGGTTTCTGTTTTGTATTCAATTTATATTTGGATTATCCGCAATTAGGTATATTATAAAGGCGAAAGTTACTCGTTACGAACAACAAAACTTATCGAAATCGAACGTTCTCGATTATATGAATGTTCTAATTCGATAAGTAAGGCATCAAATAATTTTAGCCCCTGGTGTTGCATATATCCATAGGCCACGGTAATCACTTCGCATGAAATGGGCAGTGTGCTTATTTGCCACCTAAGTACTATGAAAAAAATAAAGATCAAAAATCCATAAATCATCATTCAGCTTAGTGCCTTTATTATTGTTGTTGCCGGTTCCATCCAAAGCTTTCCCCATAGAGCCCGGGGTATGCTTATTCCTCCTACTTTTTCTTCACTTATACGTCTGACCTTCCAAGGCAAGCCTGAACCAGAGCCTTTTTCAACAATCAGCAGATGGTACCGACTTGCAGGCAAAGTCGGCTTTACCCCGAAAGGCCAAAAACATGTCCTGAAATACCCACAAACTCAAAAAATACCTAAACAAGATTGAAAACCTTCTCATTATTTAGTTCGATAAACAATAAACGTATAAACATAATAACTGCCTGGTAAACCTACATGACTACCTCTACCGCAGTAATCAACTAAAAACAAATAAAAGCATTTTGATCGCGATACCTTGACATCACTCAGATCGACACCTGTCATTACAATGACCATCGACCCTCGCTGCCCGCGCCGCGGTCAAATACGATAATTTCTATGAATAAATCAATATTGTCGTGTCGAAAGCAGGTTTTCCCTGAGGGCAATAAACTCGCTCTATGCCTACAAAATGTGTGCTGCACACAATCCGTGTTATTACGAATAACTATGGAGCATAATGTGGTATTGTTCGGAATGGACCTGTTCGTTAGATCGGGATTTATTTGCTGGTTCGTTTAGATACAGCAAAAGATTATTAGTCTTGATACTTGTTCTAGAATGTAAGGCAGGTGTAAAAGGCCTTTGCGAAATCTAAATGCATCTATTAAACTATTTACCTGTACTGTGGATTGATGGCACTTGGTGGAACTTATTGTTACACATAAATATGATAAACACACTTATAACTATTAATGTAAACCTTTGAGAATGCCTTAAAGCGAAACAGATCAGGTTCAATAATAAATATCGAGGAATAGTACTCAAGTGTGTTATCAATATGTGCAACTATTCAAGTTTAGGACTCTAAGGTAAGATACACTGGATGCAGAAGGCGGAGGACTGGGTGTTATATCGAAAGAAGCATAATATTATGTCCAGCAGTGGACTACGATAGGCAAATAGACTGTTTGATTTGGATTCTCGTGCCAAACTCTGATTTTTTGCGTCGTTTCATCTACTGGCATATGATCATATTGGCGTATCCTTGATTCCCGAGTCGTGATATTCAATCAATCAATCAATAGCCTATCGCAGTCCACTGCTGGACATAGGCCTCTCCAAATGTTGGGAGGCTTTGGCCTTTTGTTTCCACGCTGACCAGAAGGGTTGGTACCTTGGTACACGGTTTTATTTCAAGTTTTCCTTCTCTCGCAGTGATATCGTCTGCGTATTTTTCCGTCAGTCGCCTCTTACGATACCCTTCGGATGAGATGAGCTGGTGATAGATACTTGTATTCTTTATCCGTCACCAAATAGCCATAATATTGTTATTATTGAACTCGTTTGTTACAAACTTGTCAGTAGAATCATTAAATTTGGAAAAGTGTTTGGCAATAATCTTATCCCTCATTACGAAAGGCCAAAAATATACTTAATTGGCGAGTCTTCAAGATACTTAAGTCACAGTTTACATATTTAGATACTTATACAGAGGGACGTGCTAATAGCTCGTCTAGTGTATATTGTTGATTTGTGCTAATCGTTGTGTGTGTGTCATCAAGTAATTGTACTTTGTGGTTTACCGATGATTGTGTTAGTTTGGTACCATTATGTGACAATTGATTGCAATTGTATAAAGTCACCTTAATTATCCATAGATCATTCCTTAGCATGTAAGAGAGCAAATACTGGTAGTAGGTATGGTATCTGTACCTATCTAGGTTTTGCATTTGTATAAATATTTAAAAAATGAAGTAACGTAGAAGATGAATACTACTTAGTAAGACATGTAAGCACTTGAATCACGTCGATAAAAGAGTATAATATTTTCAAGTAACCGAAAAAATTGACGTTACTTTTATACTGACCTACTTTTATTTCGCCGCGTGGTTCCCAGCAGAGTAGAGTTTGGGCCACCCCATCGCTTCCCATACGGTGTCGTACAAGGCGACTAAGGGATAGGTCTGTTTCACATCAGACAGATATATTCAGCCCAGACTCAGCCTCACATGCATGGTTCGAGTCAACAATACTGCCCAGAATACGGCAATAGGCTCACCCCCTATTACGTGGGACTTAATACAACGACTGGTGAAATGTGGGTGTTAATTCACCTCTGCCTAACCCTCCAAGGATAAAGGTGTGATTGTATGTATGTATTTTTATTATACTGCTTGATTTATCACTACTGCATATCTTTGCGCAAAAACAAAGTTTAATAGGTACTCAAAAACTTATATAATACGAGTTCCGTTCCGATGCCTTCTCAAGGTTTATAACCTTCAATGTTTACTTGTAATAGCAGAATTCATTACCGAAAGTATATCTCAGCATTCAGTTATACATAAACAAGGACCAACAAGGTCGCCATATTTGGGTCGTGAAATTAACATACGCTGTGAAAAATCAATGATTTCGTCTATAATACCCCATTCGGTTAGGTAATTAAATGAACGTAAACAATCTTGACGTGTCTATTACTCTATTTAATACCTATGTTTTATTTTAAAAAAAAGCAGTTTATGAATATTTTTCTGTTTAGAAACTCATCGACTCGAAATGATCCACTAGTTGGTCACTTAGTTCAATCAATCAATCAATTAGCCTATTGCAGTCCACTGCTGGACATAGGCCTCTCCCAAGATAAGATAAGATAAGATAAGATAAGATAAGATAAGATAAGATAAGATAAGATAAGATAAGATAAGATAAGATAAGATAATATAAGATAAGATAAGATAAGATAAGATAAGATAAGATAAGATAAGATAATTCTTTATTGTACATTATATTATATTAGTCTAGTTTTTTTTGTTTAATAGGTATGTGTTTTTATGAAAAGTCGCTACAAGATTGTTTACCTTTAGTTAAGGACTAGAAAACTAGAACTAGAAAAGGCAAATTTGCCAAATTGCTTCGAGACCATCTAATAAACCAATTGTAATTATTGTTATTAAAATTCTTAAATAATTATGCTTGTTATACATATAATAATGTCCGCATGCAAATGGAAACGGTCCGCGTGGAAACGGTTTTGTGGGGCCTTGTTTATATGTAAGACTTATGTAATTATCCGTTAATAAAGATACATAAATAAAAAAATATAATAAGTACCTAACCGAATCGAATATAGATAATATACACAGAAGTCTATAAACGAAATATTATTGTTAACAAAATAAGAATCAAAAGACGGGCGGAGGTGGGTTAGCCCTTGTATACATCTCTTCCCGTTCCCGTGGGTGTCGTATAAGCTGGTTAAGGGATAGGGCTGTAAAGGCGTCCTTTTATTACATGGGACCAAAACACGGTTGGCGAATTGTGGGTGTTAATTACAATGCTACATCTACAACATGCAAGTTAGCCCTTTAGAGATAAACACGTGTGAGTATATGTATAAAACAGAATCCATTATAGGTACATGGTGCCATTTCTACTGCATCTAGAGAGACGTATCTACAGTCGTCAAATTAGATAAGGTCACATTTTTTTATATTAGGGCCCGTATTCTAGAATATCACTCAGCTGAATCTCGATTTACCTGAGGCAAGATTGTATGTGCAGATTCCACAGATTTGACAGGCTGTCAGGCAGATTGTCTATGGTTCTATACAATCTCAATTCTCAGGTAAATCGAGATTCAGCTGAGTGGCATTCTAGAATACGGGCCTAAGTTGTATGTAAAGGTGCGACGTGCAACCGTATTTTCTTTGTCGACTGTACTCTAAATACTGAAGGTAACCAATTATACTAAAAGAAAACATTCTTACGTTTTTATAAAAGGAAACAAAAAAATAAAAGTCTTACTAAGCCTAAAGCTGCGTTTACATACTCGCGGCAGAGCGAGGGAAGTGGCGAGAGAAGTGGGCAGAGACGTGGTGTGAATGGAATATTCGTCATGCCGCGAGTACTGCCGCGTATGTTGCTGCGAATGTCGGCTTGGCGGCGCGAGTCAAAGGAGCGGCAATACTAGCGCGCTGTACTATACGAGACCGCTAGATGGCGCTAATCAGTAAAGACGGCTTACGTTATTGCTGCTCGAATATTTACTTTTAAAAATATTTATATCGATCTACGGAAAGTGTATAGTAGTTGAAAGTGATAGTTTTTATTAATAATCTATTCAATTAATTCGCTAGCATAATGCTCGTTGCAGGGCGAATACTGTAATGCGGACCAACACGATGATGCGCGTGTATGAACGCTAGGGCATTAATCGCGCGAATATTTCCGGCAACACGATGAGCAATGCGAGCGGCAGTATGTAAACGCGGGGTAATATATTATGTTCTGCTCTCCTAGACATATGGCAATTCGTTAGCATTATTGTAGAATATAAATGATGAATGTATGGGATTTGACGTATATGACAGTCGTCAACGTATGTCATAACATAAATGTCAAAATACGTGTCATTTCGGACAATATGGGATCAACGAATTGCCACTTGTCTAGGGGGGCTGTTTTGATTTTAATGATTTTCACAAAGATCTTGAAGAAATTAAACTAACTTGTTTGTTATATTTTTCATCTTCATCCTAGCATTAATTCCCAGTCGTATCCGAAGCTTTCAGCTCGGAGTCTGGGGTCTGATTTACCAGTCTTAACTATGGATTTGGCTAGACCTTGATATTTTTCGTGAAGCGACACCTCCACAACCCAATTGTAACATTAGGCGATATCGAAGCTTTGCAGCTAGAACTTGTTTGTTATATAGGCCAGTATATAGCGATTGGTCCAATTCCCAATCGGGACAATTCGTAATTGGTCCAATCAACTCCATAGTTAGTCCATAGCTTAAAAATTAAACTCATTCAGTGACCATTTTATACACTTCAAACGAACGACGGTTAACTGTCGTGTGTGAGGCTTTATTATCATGAAACATTATCGACACGAACTGCGGTATTTCATATAAATTGCACAAATATGGCATATTACTGTAATACACTGCACAATAATTTTATACACTTATCCATATAATCACGCCTGTAAGCCACAGAGAGGTAAGCAGAGGTGAATTGACAAACATTTCACGAACTATGTAATTCCGTACCATGTAAGTAATAGAGGTTAAGCCTATTGCGTAAACCGGGCACTTGTACAGGCACGTAGTTCAAACAAACAACTAGTTTCGGCTCTACAATGATAGGTACCTATGACACTTGTGGGAAAAGAAGTCTTCCCTTTTGTAATTTAAGACAAACTAAAGCACAAAGTGCAAAAAGGTTTTCTTTTTTCAGATAATTCCAATCAAAACATCGTACCTATAACAAAATAACAAGTAACGTCAACAAAGTTCTGTCCGCAGACTCGAACTCAGAACTAATTGTACAAAGGACAGTGAGATCTAAAGGACAAATGAGTAAACAAGTGAAGTTCGCAAACATTGCGAATGTCGCGAAAGTGGCCTGCAGCCATAACAATGACCGATCATAGCGAGCACGCCGCCAATTAACGATATTAATTAGAAATAATTACTGAATAGCGCGAATTAGAGCGAGGATAGGGTTAGCATGCATACAGCTATGCACTATTATAATCGTTTATTTCTGTAGGCATGTTGGTGGATTATAGAGGCCGGTTAGGGTTGCGGGGGGACGGGTGGGGATTAAATCAAATCATCTTAATATGGCCACACAGTAGTACATGTTACGTTAGTCTGATTGCATCCAAATCTTTTTTTATGCAGGACACGTCAATTTGACTTCACCTCGCCTGATGGTAAGCTGAAAGCAAAGTCTCCATGTGCCATTTTTCAATGGTGGCACTCAACTTGTCGGCCTCATCACTCATCAGATGCTGTTTCACGCCCCGCTTAAAGGGCCCGGGACTGCAGGAAGAAAGAAACGCGTGAAGCTGGTAAGGAACTCCAGGCCTGAGGTACGTTCTCTTTTTATTTCTTTTGATTTGGCTGTTCTTTATTGTCACGGTAGTGACTTATGTCTAACCTCAACCCAACCCCGAGAAGATAGTCTATGTCAGAGCTTCGCCAGCCAATCAGCAGGCAACGCAGTTAGACGACATCTCCTCAGTCATTCATATCCTTGCCACGTCCTCCTATCCATTCATTTGTTTTGCTACATGACAATAAATAGTTACAGAGTAAAAAGCGTACAAAAAAGTATACTTACTTCTGTTCTATGTGATATTAAACAAAAACTTAAGCTTCCTAAATAAGAACCGGTTTTAGTCACCAAGTCACAAATAAATAAATGCGCTAAAGTTAAAAAAAAAATCGACAGTCGTCGACCATCTAGGAATGTGGCCGACGCAAAAAAGGAACTTATAATCGCATAAAAACTAATGACATTAATATACTTATATGTATTATAAAATCAATTAATGATCAGACTAGTATTTCACATAAGGTGTGAGAAGATTAGTCGATACGGACAAGATTAACTTATTATTACCTTTTACTATTCGACGACTAGTCCCTTACTAGGGCAATACTTTGGGCGATTGAGATTATGCCTGGATCTGAATGATAAGACTTAGATACTCTTCTAATGTATTAGGCATTGAGCACTCAGCAATACGATCAACCAAAGTATTCGGTAAAAAAAATTACCCTTAAATTCAAGATAGCGGAGAACGCAGCGAACCGAATACCAAGCAAAATTAAATTTAGACTACCAATGACCTCTTTCAACGAATTCTGAAAGAAAATAGCTATTAGGAATTATTTCTTCGGCGAATCCTATTTTACTAAGAGTAATATTTTTATTCAAATTGCCAAAAAAAGAAACTAACATTCAAAGTCAGTCAAACTAATCAAAATAAAAGTGTACCACAAAGCACGTGGAAATATGTATCTACGTTTTTACACTTCAGGTGCAAAAACTAAACGAATCGAAACATGGCGCGAAAGAAAGCAACGGTAACATGTTTAATATAAAAAACAATCATCTAATAAACGTTCTAGTTCTAATACATTTCAAGAATCATTGAATGACACAACACTTTCACAGCCACACCAACCCTAGAGGACCGACAAAAGCGTCAATTACCCGCTATTTCGTATCGGTAACGTTCCGCCATGGTTTAGTCAGCCATCTTTGTTACCAACAAAAGGTATCTTGTTTGTAGGTTGTAAACTGTCATATTACCTTAACTCCCGCCAAAATAGTGACGTATCGGGATATGTAAAGAATCCAGTTTGAATATAAAATCATTAAATGTTTCATTGATATTTCAGATTGAAATTCGATATTTAAGGTTATTCAAATCGGTTTGAAATAACGGACATCTTCAGGTATAGCTTCGATAGCTTGAACAGAGACTTGCCAATTATTTTGATATCATCTAATATTCCCATATTCGTTTGAAACGTTTACTAGTCTAATCTCATGCGACTGATCACGGCAAAGCTATCATTATGCTAAGCATAATGGCATCATAATAGAGAAATATGCGATCTACGCGACATCATTTCGTATGAAATCTTTGCTTTTCTGCGATGTTATTTCGATAAAATGTTGGTACATAACGTGGCCTTAGGAAAATATATTCTGTTATAGTTGATAAGTAAAGCAACAAGTTTAACAAAACATCTCGTGAAATGGATCTGAGACGATAATTTGGTATTTAAAATCATCATCTACCTGCTTTTGTCCCAATTAATTTGGGAAGGAATGCATGGGAGCAGCGCAAGATGACGTTCTATCTCTGTCAGACGTGACCTTCTTAGTTATTTCTTCTTTCAAGCAATCAGTCTAACTTTTCTTACGCCTAGCTTTGCTACTAAAGATCTCTACATTATACTATCGGAAATATAATAATTAGAAACCTATGCACAATTTTGTTTAGTACAAAACATAGAGTCACTTTTACCGCCCTTTTACTCATGACATCCATGACACAAATATCACTAACAACACAAGTATAGACAGACGTATGACAAAAAAGGTATGCCCAATTCATCACAAAAGGTACAGCGGCCAAAAAAATACTCAATTACTTAATCCTTACCGTCGCGTCGGTGAAAGGTTCACAAAAGGCGAAGTACAGACAACAGTTATGGGACGATTTGTCACGATCAGTCCATTGCTGAGATACTAAAGATAAAGTTCGAAGGGACCAATTAGAGAGATCGTTAGCATCGCTTTATAATTGGTGTCTTAAGACGATTGGAGATAACGTACATCACGATCTGTGGCTGCAACAAATGCATTTGATGCAGTTAAATATAATTGACAACAATTTTGACGCATTCCACGAATTACTTAGTCGTTGACGGCAATTTTCACATCTCACGATGATACTTACATCAGTAATTTTGGAGTACGCAGTAAAAAGAATTTAGGCTGATTTGTTTATTGTGTGTCAAGGTATATACTAAGTAACTGTATTTGGTTTTTCATATAAAATTTAATGGTTATTGAGATTGGCGTAATTAGTTCAAATTTTTATTGTTATAGACACATCATTGATCACTTAACCGGCGTCAAAAACGAACAAAACTTTCAATTCTTCGCAACAAAGTTTTGATATTTCATTACCAGTATTACCACATTGTCCATTAACAATGATTCTATTTAATCAGACCCCAAAGGTGCCGCCTGCACGTCTGGGGTGGTCCCTTATACATATTTAGTAAAGATCTGATCATCAGATCCATTAAAAAACCATCAAACCCTTCAATTTACGATGGCAACTGCAAATGAAATTTCATATAAGTACCATATAATATAGTGGAGTGTTTAGGTTGGTTGAAGTTGTATTTTCCTTTTTTTTTAAGATTATATCACGCACATAATGTATGCCCAGATCTGGCCAGCCTGCGACAGATTTACTATACTGTTAATTACTTAATGTTAAGAGCTGTGCAATAAAAATAATGTGAAGGAACATATTTTAATATTCTAAATATAAAAAGACGAACTTCTTACTTCACCGTGTAGGTGTTGGGTCAATCGTCAGGCAAAAAGAGGGGGGAAAGGAAAGAGAGGGGGGAGGAGCAAGAGATAGAGGAAAGAGAGAGATCTGTTTGGAGTAAGTACTGTGTAAAATATAAAACGTTCTATATTAATTTTCATACACAAATATATCGCTAAAAATATAACAGTTTTAGTAAACTCACTGATTAATAATTAATTCGCAGAAATATAAGATAACACAACAGAAGCGACACAATATTGTTGTGGTTTTGGGGTTCTTTGTTCCAACCGAAATGATTCAAGTACATAATCATTTAATGCTAATTGAAATATATTTTAACCAGTACATGTCAACGTAAATAAGAGTCATTATTGCCACCCCGAGACTGTTATAAGCCCCAAGCGATTCATTGGCAATAAATTGTGGCTAAATACTGTTGCAGAAACTTCGAGAAGCTATGGCTGTTCGGCATTAAATACACTTAAATATGCATTTAGTTATAATTATGATATGAGGAATTTGTTTGAAAATAACACGTTCGTTTTATGTTGAACACACATGGTAATATTTTGCATGGCAACTTGCTTCTTAACTTAATTTATACCCAATAGAGGTAACGTATTCTTTTATCATAGTTTCCACCTATGTCAAAACACACCTGTTACTTATAAATGCAGTTTATGACCTCCATAACTATCCTGTTTATAATTCATGAACAAAACTTCACTTCAAAGTTCTCGCTATAGTATAGAATTCTATACTTTGGTATTTGTGGAAAATGTTTAATAATCTTTGAATTTAGCAAGCATTTGATTATTCAAAAATAGTAGAGAAAGCTTGCCGTTTCTCTCTCTTCTTCCAGACGCACAAAAGCCGAAATATCTTTCCGATCATCATCATACTCCATGCGCGTTAATCCCGACCCTATCCTACGCCTACACCTCAGAACTCGGGTCTGCTTTTTCCAGCCTAACTACAATGCGGCTAACTTCGATATTTTCCGTGAAGCGACTATCTGACTTCCACTACCCATTAGCGATATCGAAGTATTGTAGTTAGACCATCTAAGTCAGATTCGATCTTTCAGATATCTCTTACAATAGCTACCCATACCACCCATCACTAAGTCAAGTACTAAAAACCAGATTTTAACCTAATAATAGGTTCAGAATCTCTAATTAAACACCTCTAACGTGGTTCATACATAACTAGTATTCAATAAAAGTTTAAAAAAGAGTAATTTTGCTATCAAGCAATTATGTAGACAAGCTGTTGAACGACGAGTCTGTAAGAACTGAATCATATTATTATTCACTACATTACATGCTTTGTTCACTCATACAATTATCGCTTGTAAGACTAGTTGTTTAATGCTAATTTGACAGAGTTAATTTCTTACTACCTACTAACAATTTTGTACCAAACTGTTTATATTTTGTACCAAACATTACAATTTCAATATTGACCTAACTTTATCCTATTCAATAGAGATTTATAGAACTTCTAGGATTAATTAAACTCGTTTTATGCATGACTAACCCATTCGTTTACATCGATGAGTTTAATATTATGTATTCTGCATATTGTATTCAATATCTGGTTGTTTATAAAATTTGTTATCGTTCACATAGAATCTCTTTATGTCTCGTCAACATCTTCGGTGTCCAAAACAACCTTATCTACAAGGTATACCTGTTGATTGACGGACGACTTAGGGGATTCTGACTGCAGCCATCGGGTATAAGTGCAATCAGAATCCCCAAAGTCGAATCCCCAAACAAACAAATTTTGAAAACAGGAGAGTGAGTCCAGACCTCCAAAGCCTTGGATTTACCTGGGATTGGTGCTATGTGCTCGAATGTGAAAGAAAAGAAAAGTGTTATGATGACAAGAGTTTTACGTTTAGTATAAATTTTTTATCATAATTTGTTTGTTGTTATAAACGAGTGGTAATCAAAGGTAACCTTCAATAACAATACAAAGATTTTATCCCTTTTCTATCTCTCCAATAAAAACAAACATAACTTTCTAATATCTCAGCTCTAATGTGTCCGCTTCCTAAACTATGATATTATTGCTATTATTACTATTAATGAGTAAGCCAGTAGCTATTACATTAAAAGGTCTGACAAACGGAGCGTAGAGAGGACGTTTCGCGAATAGCTAGAGGCTTTTACGCAATAGTCCCTGTTTTGAGCGCGATCATTATATATGAGGTAAACACGTTATAATAGGCTGACGTTGAGATCGAATAACAGCAGTGATTACGGTAGGCTGCTGACAGTTCAGTTCGTAAGGGTTTTTTGGAGTCATGAAGTCGACATGTTTGACCGATGCTGCCTCTGTTGGCTGCCGCATTCGAGGGTTGCGTGCGGGCAATAATTGTTGGGCGTCTTATCGGGGCGAGGCTGTTCACGGAAGATTGGCTTGATGGTGGTCAGGTTTTGGACGTGTGCTACGGATCCCGGCCTACAATGCCATTTTACTAACATAGTTTTAAGTATATTGTTACTAACAAGATATGGAATTTATTTGTTTTCCGAAATAAATGATTTTTATTTTATTTTAATTATTTATTTAGAATCAAATATTTCTGTACAATATACGGTATGACTGATTGGAATAAAAGCGAGATATTGTCATCTGAGCGGTATTCTCGGTTGGATCCAAAGCTTGGTCTTGGAAGCTCAGGATCTGTTCTCTAACCCCGTCTCTCGATAATTGGTTCCTACGGAAGCCACTGCTGGCTATCCCTTCAAACTCGAAAGGAAAATCTGCGCCAGATCTTTTTCCATTAATCAACAGGTTTCCTGGCTTGCAAGATGCAAGAGAGCTCACTGGAGAGTTTTTGTGCTGTCAATGGGAAGACCAAAGATTTGTCCTGCTTTGTTTGCTTACGGGGACGGCAGCACGAGTGATACTACCCTGGTGTTGCATACGTCCATAGGCCACGGGAACTTTGTCTGCCATCTGAGTCGTAAGTATAAAGAAAGACCCGTTGGTTTGATCCTATACATCCCAACCCATCTTCCCTATACCATGACTTCATTAATTCCCATACACGTCATCCTGAAATTATTTATTTATTGTTTTTTAGACTCATGCTGCAAACGCAGAAATAGATAACTAACAATTCGCAAAATGAAGCCTATTCAGATTCCACAATTGAACAATAGTAGATTATGAAGATAACGATTGAATTATATGCCTGTTTTGCATAGCCTATGGCATATCAGTTGATAAATATTACTGAATGATATAGGGGAACAATATGATTGTTAACTAGCTTTAACGAACCCGCTTCTAGACGGAATCGTTTACCATTCGTCATCAAGTAGTAGAAATATGTTTTTGACCGGAGAAATTCCTCTCTGTTTAGCTGAATTTCACCAGTGCAAATCCGTTTATCTAAGCTGAGTTACGTTTTATTCATTAACATTCAATGAATAAAATGTGCTAATCCAGTTTAAGTTGAATTAGTAGTTTATCTTAATCATTAAAATTCCGTCTCTTTACAGACGTCAATTATTTTCTTTTTTATATTTATAAAGAATATTAGCAACCCAAACTACTAATATTTCCTCTAACCACTCCAGCTAAGCTAAATTACTTGTATTTATGGCCGGGATTCGAACTCAGGACCTTTCGATTGTAAGGCCGACTAAGCCACTAGGCTACCGCCGCGCCGGCCGCTCATCAAGTTTCATATTATAAGTATGTGTTCATATAATATATGTATACATACATTTAGGTGTGTGTAAATAACAAGATTATCTAACCACGTTTTATCAATTAATCATGACTTATACCTACATTACACCGATTTAGCGGTACCCTATTACTCAATGGGTCGTTTAACCACTTTTAAAGGATGTGCGTAAATCGATACGTATGTCGGTAGTTTTTAAAATGTAAATCAGCTAATGATTCACACTTTCTCGGATGTGGCAGTTCTCACCATATCCTGAGCGATAGGTAGACAGGATACTGGTGAGAATTGCAAAATATAGGTACAACTATATCAAAACATGCAAAAGAAACTGCTTAATGATGGTACGTATTTTGGTGGGCCCGCGAAGCGGCTGCAACTCGGGTGTCGGAGGTCGCAGAATGACCTCCGTCCCCCATGAGCGCGGGCCTGGGGGTGACGGGTGGAGCCGCCTGTCACCCTAGCAGAAGCAGGCCGCGGTGGCGGCGCGCATTGCCTGCCTCCCCATACCCTAGGGCGAGTTGGGGACTCTGTGGTCCCCACACCGGAAGAGGGCCAGATCGAGAGATATGGCCCTGGGTCGGCCGGGGTGCGACTGTGCGAGGGATATGGCTACGACAATCTCACCTCCGGCAGCTGACGGCCCACAAATGGCGTGCGTTTTAGTCGGTTGGAGTCCGACATAACCTCCTCCTCCGACTCCGGCGCCGGTTACCGGTCACACGATAAAAAAGGTACCTACGTATTTTGGAGTTAGGCGAGCAACGGTAATACTGAAGTGGGTTCACGTCGGTAATTCAACGTGAACCCACTCTTGAAACGATTATGCCATCAAAAACAAAACTTGTAAAAAATGCCAAGTCTCGCAAGTTGCAACTCCGTTCGTCTACCGTAAAAAGTTGTGAGATCCATGCAATACCAATTAATTTATTCAATCCCTACTTCAGGGACCTTCTATCTTAAGTTATTTCGTAATTAGCTAACCTACAACATTTTATATTGACCATTATCAATATTAAAATTTTTGCTTTTAAATAAAATTGATTGAATTGACCGCCAAGTTTCAATTCAATTAGGGAATGAAAATTTCAACAGATTACACAGTTTCAATCGAGTCATTCGATAAAATGCAACCTTGTTGTATACTCCACTATAGTTAAGCTCCCTATACACGAGGCTCAAAGCATCTAATGGAAATCGAATTCAAACTTACTAGATTGAGTTAGCATTGTAAATAGTTCCTGGCGCAGTAACGGGCAGGGGCTACCCCATCTCCTCCCGTGGGTGCCGTACAAGGTGATTAAGGGATTGGGCTATTCTCCTATTGATAGTAAATATAGCCTCCTATCACGTGGGGTCGAAAAAGAGTAGAAATGGTAATAAATCCTATCAGGGAAATATATACAAACACAGCTATGCTTCTGAATTTGGACAGTAGGTATATGTATAATGAAAACATAGTGTCATTACCAAGTAGTACTTATTTATAAAGAGATTAGCAATATTATAAAAAATGCGAAAGTAAATCTGTCTGTCCGTCTATTCCGCCTAATCAATGGACCGATATTCATGAAATTTGGTACAGAGCTAGATAGCTTGGAAAAAGCTATGTTTGGTCGCGATTACCGACATCCGCGCGAATGGAGGCGCACGCAACAGCTAGTTACTTATAATTTATAATTCATCACAAATTCTCATCACTCCATTTGTAATTCACTTCCAATTTCACACTCTTTTGTTCAATACGGGCAACGGTAAAAAAATGTATGACGTAGGTAGGTAGGTACCAAAGCAATCAAGAACAAAGTTATGACATCGCTCCACCAGCTTAAAACCCAACACAGCCTCCATATCCACACTTGGGATGATACCTGTTAATAATGACATAATCTCGCAAAAAAAAAATGAAAACAAAATTTTTGACAAAGGAATGTCGCATCAAAAGAATGCTCTTGTATTAAATAAGCCAGTATCCAGTGCCGTACGGACAAACTTGTTGTTACTTGTTTATCGTGTCAAGTTGGAACATGTCCATAAAAGTGGATGAGACCGTTTATATGTTTAAATATAGAAAGGCAGGTGCCAAAGTAAGTGGGGTAGGCTTTGTCTGTTCTGTACCCATTTAAAATAACAATAAATAAATTTTGTAAGACATTCTATGTCCCCCGAAGTATGTGCATAGCTTAACTAGATTGTGTAATAGGTACTTAATAATATAATGTATACCTAATAATATCTAAATTCTACGAAGAATATATAACATAAGTAAAAATTACACCCAACTAAACAAATTAAATTGAAATATTACTGTTATATTTGTACCGTGTGTCAAAATTTCAATAGCTAGATTTTCGCCTAGATAGGTACGTCACAGAGAGAGCCTCACGTAAATTTGCTCAAGATTAGATGATGGGATCCAAAAGAAAGTCATAAAATCCTTAAAAGATCCAGCGCCGGACCTGTAAATCCAGACTTAAGCCACCGATTGCGTAACAAAAAAAAGCCCTTCATTTTACCTGTTTACCCCATGTAAATCTCGGCCTGCTAGGCAATGGCTAAGTACTTAATCATTACTTACCACAAACGATGCACGATTTAACTGATTTGGTCGTAGCCGATAGTTATGAAAATGAGGCTGGAGAAACCTTTCTAAATGCTCTAATTATGGTCTAATTTTGCCGTTTAGACCCTGTTTAAACGCGTATACCGTATTTACGTCTATTTGATATAAAAAATCATATTTAGATACCAACATAAATAACAAGATATCATCAGATGACCGTTGATGCCGACATCATCGTCATCTGACGAAGACTGCATTTGAGGCTTTTACTTCGGAGCACGTGCATGGTCCGCTCACTTTTTCGCTAGAGACTTGTCGGTTTCGTTTAACTGCATTTTTGGTAGCAACTACCACCTAACTATTAGAAGGAACCTTGCGCCAGAGCCACATCCGTCAATTAACACTGTACAGACTTACAGATCAGGGTGGCTTGTCCCCAAAACTGTTAGTCTGGCTCCACACACTTTGTATGATGACCTAGTAATAGGGTGTCCACAATTTACTTTGCATCTAGAGTCAATTAATCAGAAATCGGTTTCGTTAGCAATCGACCCGCCTGTTGTTAACAAATCTGCGCCCTATAGGAAAAAGGGCGTGGTATCTATCACCATAACCTTATATTAAATATTAATTATAGCTTATCTTAACGATAAACTTGATCGCCTTGAACGAGTAGATGACAAATGGACATTATCGTTTAGCTGTACCGGTATCAGTTACAATACTTACAATACTTACAATAGTTTAACATGTTTTAGCTCAACAGATATTGTTGCACTGTCTACACTACAGGCACGGAGCGTTTCTGTGAATATTCATAATAATGCTTTTGTTATAAATGTTTTAGTTATGTTATGTCTGCTTGAATAGATTAAAGAGTAAGAAAAGAGCAGGTCCAAGTATTGTTTACAGAAATAGCCCACCTGCCCTTCTGGACAAGTGGCAATACGTTTATAGAATAGATTGATCAATGTACGGAAATGACATAAGTTGACGACTATCATAATAAACATCATAAACTTCAGAATACATAATAATGTCAAACCGTGAATTTTTATACCACTTAGGTGGTAGAAAAACACACGGCTCACATGATGAAATGTGGTTACCGTGGCCTTTGTACGTATGTTACACTCGTGCTGTGGACCCTGAAGAAACCTTCTAATGCACTTCTTGAAGAACCCCATACAATACGCCGGATACGAAATTGCCACCTGTCTAAGGGGCTGAATGAGGCACATTGGAATGCTCTGCCTGCACACGTGTTTCCTTTTTCTTATAATCCCGGGTTTTTTTTAGCGGAACGTGAAATGATGGCCAGACCTTTTCAACTTAACCCTAGTTTCCTACCACCATCATAAAAAGCAGTCGTGCCTGTGCTCCCAGGCAGTAATAGGTATCCTAATATTGTCTTTCATCAACCCATCAATTGTATGTTAAGCTGTATCATATGACTGTTAGAAGAGACTGTTTCATTCTCAGAATTCAATCGGACCGGACACTTACACAATACACAGTAAATGTTTTTGTCATTAAGATTCACAGCAAGAGAGTCACTTCCTCGGCTCGCGAGCTCGGTGTGAGTTTTAAACATCTAATACAGAATTGATTAAGTGTTGATTTTACAATCTGATGGTTGTTACGGCAGTCTATCATAAAGTTTATGATAAGTATAAGTAGAACTAAATAAAGCGTGGAACGGACGTTCGCACGGGAAAATTTCGTTCAAAAATCTTATAACCTGATTGCAGTGCCACCTACCGAGTCCATCAATTAATTGTACTTAGATGCGTACCTCTCTTTATTGTTTGCAATAAGTTGATAAAGTTTTATCACAATCATTCTACCTACGACTAGATGATCCGTCATTTCGCACGGGAATGTTGAGCAATGATCAAAAGGCTCATTGGTTTAAGTTAATCTTTCGTACAAACATACGAGAAACTCGGAGTCAGACAGCGCAATGTCTAGTCAAAACAAAGTAGGAGAAAGAACCTTGGTTCTAAAATACAAGCTTTGCATGTAACTGGGACTTACGCTGATGATAAGTCGGTGAGATATCGTCAAAACCATTGCTTTATAAAAGATTAAAGGTATGATTCTGAAGCCGACCGCATACGACAACGACAGACACATGCAGCAGATACAGCGTATCCATCACTTGTTAAACTCCGATACGGATAAAGGGGACCATTGAGAAGCCGCAATGAACACCGGTGGTCAATTAGAACTAAAATCGTCCCATTTTATTTTGTTTTCTATGTATAATATGTATGTATTTACAAAAAAAAAATGTATCTATGTATGTTTATCCGCATTCTAGAACCCATAACACAAGCTACTTAAGCTATGCTTACTTTGGGTCTAGATTGCGTTGTGTAGAAAGTCCTACAATATTTATTTATTATTAATATTATTTTATCACTAGTGGTGAATTGGGAATAAGTTTTTCCTAGTTGACCACCAGTGGTGAAATGGGGTGGTTTCCGTCTCAATTGACAACCGGTGGCAAGTTCATGGTGGTCAGATGGTCCGGAGGGGGTACTTCGCATCTTCTGCGTGCCTGGGCAGTTGTCGTATGCTGTCGGCTACGAAATCATACCTTTACAATCGCATTACGTACAAAATTTCTAATTATAAAACGTAATATTTCGTAGAAGCCTGTATGCAGCATTTCTCTATGCACTTCACAATATTACCTTCGCACGCTGCATAGCTGTTGGCAGCACGATATTCATTCGGGGCACAAATAAAGCACCGGTGGCAACTGGGGCACGCTGTAATCGATCCATTTGCATGTTTTACACACATCCCAAATGGATTAATGCACTTGTTGCTGGACAATTCAATTTTTGATATTCTTTTTTAAAATTTACATGTGTAGTCAAGTGTATCCCTTAAGTGATATTTAGGGATGTATAAGTTAATATTAAGTGATATTAGGGATGGATATTAGTAATACTTTGTTGAATGTTCTTTCCTTCTTTCTAGGCCAAGCCAACCTTACCTGCAACCGTTACAATTTACACCTAGTGATAGAGGAACGAGATCCTGGTATCTTGGGGTGGGAGTCAGTTGTCGTAACAGTGAACTAACTGTAACTGAAGCTACTCGTAACATAAAAGTTAACCTAACTTATGAAAACTAAATTGTGCAAAATGAGAAGAGAGTACCGAAAGCTCCAAAGTGCAAACTTTGAATTAAACTGGGACTTACGCTGTGATGATGATACGATGATTTGCTAAAAACTGGTACAGACCCACTGGTCCCCTAAAATTCGTACCCTGTGCCTACTCGTACCACCAAATATTAGAGCTCTCACTTGTTCCCCGGTCTGTTATATTAATATAACTACCTGGAAGCACAAAATATGGTCTCAGACCCACTGGTCCCCTAAAATTCCTACCACTCGCTCCTTCAAATATTTCACGCTCCCACTTGTCCCCTGGTAGCTTATATTAAAATCATTATCTGGGCGCACACAATCGGTAAACGGTTTAACAAGATACGCCAGCTCACCCATATACTTAGGTACGTAAAGCAATATTACCTTAAAACAATATAATCACGAATGTAAATTCCTAGCCACGCCCTTCACTGAATGCTCAGTAAAGGACATGTGAACCCGCGCCACTTAGCGAGAGGAGCGCCATGTTTAATGTAACTGGGTCGGATCTTGAAGTTACGTGCATATGCTGGGCTAGTTTGCACGACATAAGGTACCTACTGGGTTCGTGCAAGGCCCATATCTTTGTGATATTTGTGGCTATTATTAAGTGAACAACAGTGAATCGTTAATTTTGTTAAGTTGCTAAGGTCAAAGCTTGAGAACGGCTCACCCGTTTTTTGTTGTGTTCGCAAAATTGTTAGTACAAGACTGTAATGAAAACAGGAAGAATTTATCAGGAAATTTTAAATAATAAATATCTAGTATCTAATTCAGACTATTAAAATAAAGTTAGGTTAGTTAGTAACTATTATTATTATGTTATTGTAGAGGCCTATGTCCAGTAGTCGACAATAAGCTAATTGATTGATTGATTGACTGATATAAAGTTTGTGAGTTCAGAACGTTGAACGTTGTAGGGGGTAATATCTACTAAACCGATTTTAAAAAAATCATTTACGAATACGTAAAAAGCTACATCTTGTGAATGTCATAGTAGCTATCGGGGAGGGACAATTTCGGGAACGGGATCAGAAGTCCACGCGGGCGGAGCCGCGGACCACAGCTAGTAATATTATAGCAGATATTATTTCAAAATAGATAGGTCAGAACTTCCAATATAAGCGATAAAGGTATATAATAGAATGACAAAAAATTATTGTAATAAAAATTTTCATCGAATGCTTTTATATTATTTTGTACGAACCGAGAGTCAAATCCAGAATCCCACACACAAGCAAGAACCTTAATACAGAACGAACGAAACAGACAAGACCAAAAAAATCTACCATCTACCATTACTACCATTGAAACGTAATTCTACCAAGGTCAATACACTATGAGAATGTATACAATTTCTAAATTTACCATTATCTAACGCCTACTGTTTTTCAATAAAAATATTTAAAGTTGCTCGGTACACACGTGGCTACGTAATCAAGATATTTTTATCTGCAGTTTAATCGTCGCTGTGACCGGTCATACGAGTGACTCATGTGTAGGGAAACCACCATTACATTGTATTGTTTGAATAAATTCTGTCAAATGTTCAGCTGTTGGCGAGTTCAGCCGGTATCTATTTTTATTTATTAGAGAAAATTGTTTTTTTTACGTTCTGTAGTATGTTTTTATGGATGTGTTTAAAGTAAGACTTACGTTAGTGCGTATAAGATCCCTACATAGGTATTTATGTGTCAGTTTGTTTTAAATTTTGAAAGGTAGTCATTGGACACTATACCACAGAATAAGTAATAGTACAGTCAGCGTCAGAGAAAACCGACCCCCTCATGCTTTCATATCATTAACAAGGGGGGTCCCTTTTCTCTGAAGCTTACTGTACTACGTAACTACACATAAAATATCAAATCAAAACAGAATTTGAAATTTCTAACTGATTTTGTTATCCGACATAACGCAAAATATTGGTAACCCTATACTTGCGCTAGTGGCAAGATTACATCACTATTCATCACATGTGAACAAACGAATTAAATACCCATCAGAGTGGCACAAACTGCTAAATTAATGGCCAAATTGTGGTCAAACTAGGCTTATCGTGTTTACATCTATTGTAACAGGGATTGACAATGTCAGACGAACACATTAGATAATATTAAAATTGAAAAAGGGATTTACATTACGTAAAATAAAAACTTTGTCAGAAAGGTAGCTGGGACAGACTGTAGGTATGCGGAAGACGGAGGATCGGCAGACGTGGCGCATATTGGGAGAGGCCTATGTCCAGTAGTGGACTGCAATAGGCTAATTGATTGATTGTCACAAATGGTGAACTCAGTGATAATCAGAAAGATAGCACACGGCCACCTGATAGAAAGTGTTTACCGTGGCCTATGGCCGTGTGAAACACCAGGGTCGTCACACTCGCGCTGCTGACCCTGTAGAAACCTTACCCTATGTTGTAGTCGCTCGGGAAAAGCACAGCAGGGAGGTCTTTCCACAGCTTGTGTGCAAGAGAATGTGTGAGGCCGAATTCCTTGCCTATGGCGAGCGGTGCGATGACATAAAGTAGCTGTGGGCATCATAACAATTATTTTAATCACAAACCATTGTATATATAGGCGATAAGGCACACACAGCGAGGCAAAGTCTTGCGTGGTGAACGAGAAGGCAAGAATAAACCACTTCTTTACACTAGGAAACTTTGAGACAACGCGAGTCGCAAACTAGCGTCACGTGACGCTGCAATATTACCGGAGTTGCCCGAGAGAGACAGAGATGGCGACTCGTACACAGTATACACTGTGAGACCGCAGTCGTAAGTTTCCCCTACCAGTTTCGCGAAGTCCGCCGAGTCGATCGTGCGCGATTCCCGTTGCCCGCAACTCGCGCGTCAACCAGCGTCAGCAAGATGGCGGAACAGCAATTGAATATTCAATTTGTACAAGAAGTAGAGAAATACCCATGTTTATATAATTATACATTATCTGACTATATGAAAAGAAGTGTGACTGAGAACGCTTGGGACGAAATTGGAGAGAAGTTTCAATTAACAGGTTAGTAAGTTATTTTTAAATAATAACCCTTGGCTTGGCATGCTCTCTTTCTCTTTCTTTCTGCCACCATAATGGCTGACGTCATGAGAGGTTGTCTGGCTGGTGGTACAAGTACATGATTTCAGAAATAATAGTATAACCGCAAAAACAATGTGTCCGATTTACAACGGTTCATATTTGTCCCATAAACTTATTATATGATTCGTCTACCTGGGTGATGCACGCACGAGTGAAAGCGATATTTAGTACTAGCTGTTGCCCGGGGCTCCGCCCGCATGGATGACAGTTATCGCGACTAAATATAGCTTATGTTCTTTCTCAAGGTTTAATCTATCCCTGTACCACATTTCATCAAAATCAGTTCTGTAGTTTAGACGTGAAAGCATATTATAACAAACAGAGTTACTTTCGCATTTATAATATTAGTATAGGTAGATTAGATACTTACTCTTACTTTCGGTGGCTTCACACGCGAGTTCAATGCGTTCCGTATATGTTATTCTTTTAATCTTATAGTCTGAGACCTAAGCATATAAGTCTCTCAAATAATAAATGCAGCTACAGCTATGATAGTGCAAATTGTACTATCTCTTCTCGAAAAATACAATCCGAGGCTCACAAGCCACAACATACCTACTGTGTCCTTAATGCTTAGGTACTTATCTGAAAATAAGCAAACATTCTATTTGATTTTTCCAGGTGCAGAATGTAAGGAAAAGTGGAAAAATTTACGGACTGTCTTTGTACGTCATTTGAAGCCCTTTAAAAGTGGATCAGCACATAAGAAGTCTTATTATTTAGCTGAATATATGCAGTTTGCCATACCATTTATAAAACTAGCAGGCGGGACTACAGTAAACTTCACAGAAAATAATACAACAATACCTCAAACACAAACAATTTTCTTTCCCGAAGAACAACAGACCACGCAGTCTTCTCTATTCACTCAGTCAGAAACAGAAAAGTCTACAAGCGCTCAGTCCGCTTCAATACATCCCGTACAGATACTCTTCTCAGCGAATTCTGAATCTACCTTACAAGCGCAGCCCTCAACTTCATATCAAGAGAAACCAAGACATAAACAAACAGACGAAAGAAGGATGAGATTATTGAGAAGAGATATTTCGAAATATTTAAAAATGAAACAGGCAAAAATGGCTACAAATTCAGCAAATCTTAGGCAAAATGCAAACAAAATGTTTTTACTCAGTATTTTACCAGATATGAACAAAATGAAGGACAAGCAAGTGAGATTATTCAAACGAAAACTGCTCGCATTGGTAGATGATATAATAGAAGATCAAGACACGTAAATAGTCCCGTTAGCCCCTACTCCTTCGCCGAACAATGCATACATACTTAACTAAAAGTTAATATAATTTTTATATACGAGTACAATCTGTCCATTTATTTTAAAGGTCCCTTACACGTATTTTGATCTTTATGACATACGTTTGACAACTGTCATATACGTCAATAATGCCATACATTCATATTTCAATTCTACAATACGCCGGGCAACGAATAGCCATTGCCACTTGTCTAGGGGGGTCAGGTAAGAAATTAATAATGTTAGAAAATAGATAACTGGCAACACTTTAAAAATGAAAACACGCGTGTTAGCTCACAATTTATCACTTACAAAAATATAACCTCTGTGTGACCTTCATATTCATATACACACACATACGCGATCACTCACACACCGACAAGTAACCACACATAATATTATGACATAGGCTTGCACACACATGCGCATAATGAAACTACACACACACACACACAAATTACGCACGTGCGTATATTTACATACACTCATACATAGACGCATTTCTTTTGATAAGTAGTTATTTTAATGCTTAACTTTTTCACATGAGAATAAATATAGATAATAAATTAAGTTCTCGTTGGTATGGAAGCTGCAGATTCCAAGAAAAACATAAATGTGAATAAATTAATAGTAAAAACATTTTTTTAAACCAAGCAACGTTGGCCGTTGAAGAATTCTTCCATCAGGGGCAAATGATGGATGTTGGTTTAAGTGTTACTTACCATTTAAATGCAAATTCAAATCCACGTAATTCGTTAGTTCTGTCAAAACAAATTAAATGTCAACAACGCTATTCTAGCACCTATTATAATAAAATTTTCAATGAACATTGACATCATGATCGTTTTTAACATTAGAACGAGAAATTAATAAATATTTTTACGAGGATTGGTCTTCTTTTCCTTGAAGTTATGAGATTTAGAGTACATCGAGACAGAATTTTTTTATTAGGAGAATTCTAGTCTGAGGAGAAATTGGTCTTCAGCAGAACTGACTAAATGATTTATAAAAATAAAAAATCACATATTGTGTGCCACTGCGCACATTCGATCGTTAAAAAAGGGAGTTTTATTTAATCCCAATCCAGTAACATAGATATTTAATAGTGTTACTGGTTTGGGAAAAAAATGTAGTCATTGAGTAGCGTGACATACTTACCTACTGGGAATTCTTTCGCAACCTAAATCTTTTAGGTTAAGCTATTGTATGGGCCAAAACCAGAATAAATTGTCTTGTCGTAGTCTAAACGTTACAATATCAGAAAGTTAATAATGACATTAAAACTATGATAATAAAACGGCGCAAAAGCAAGTACCAACGTACACGAGTAAATCATAACTTAACAAATGATAAGTTGAGGTCATCGCTCGTGTTGTGTTGGACCGGACGACACTATCTCTGCGATAACCTACCGCCCGTCTGTGTCAGTCTTTATCTCTAGGCCTCGGTCCAACTGCGAGCGATTAAAGGTCAAAGGTCAAATTTCAAGACAAAAAATAACCTATTGTAAATCGCAACAGTCGAGAATATTCTATTGCGCTTTAATATTGTAAATATTATTGAGAATAAATGATAATAATAATAAATTAAAGTCCACCCAATTCATTAATTGGTTTGACCTGGCTGCTAGCGATTCCTCATAAAAGTCATTATTTCAATGTTAACCCAGAATCCGATAAGTTGTTAGTTGACCTCAAGGTAATTAAAATAATACATAATTATTATGACTATTTAGTTTATTAAAGTCAGTATAATTTTACAAAACATAATGACCATTCATCATTGGAGAATTCACATGATATCCAATATTACCAAAAACCGTTAGAGAGGATCACATCCCGTTTACGAAAAATAATGATGACATCGAATAGACAATATATTATTACTGCCCATTTTTGGCGCTTAAAATGTATTTCCCAGCAATAAAAAACTATTTAGACGACATAAAATCATCTATTGTTATAATAGAATGAGTCGGTGATGTAATGTCACGTCATTGTTCAAATTAATAAGGATTAGACGCATTTAGAATAAGTAATTTAAAACTTCAAGTCATAAAATACATCTATATCACAGTGATTGCAGATTTCCCAGTATCAACGTAACAGTATTATGAGTACGCGACGTCCTGTACTGGGGACTAGCAGAGAGCGAAACTCGTCATTACGAAATGTGGTGGTACAGGCAAACCAAGAAGGATTAGCCGTGACACCAAAAATGCGACTATTCAACAGGCGATCGAAGTCCCTAAAGATAACTTAAGATAAAGCGTTCCCTTCTTGTATAAGGTAAAGGTTAGTTTTTAGATGTTCGATTCGTAGCTATCAGAGGCTGTATTAATTTAAAGTGACAATGGACATTAAAAGATAAAAAAAAACAATAGATTGTGGGTTATAATCATAAGAAAGAAGTTTTAAGTCTTACGAAGATTGCCTGTAAGATATTGCTTTTAGGGTAACCTATTGAAATATCGAATTTCTGTTACCCGAATCTTAAAACCCCGAAAACGGTTGGTAGAACTTTTAAAAGACAGATGTAATGAATGACAACTTTCTATAATTCCGTTTTTCATTTCCCAGATAAATCAATTACCAGGTGCACTAAAACCAAATTTTCAAATAGCTTTTTTTTGTTTCCCATATTGTCATAATCCAAATATGGTTATACCAGATTCTCAAAATATTTTTTTTTGTTTCCCATCGTACTATTTACCAAATTTTCATAATCGTTTTATTTGGTTCCCATACAATCGTATTCCAGCTAAACTATATATACAAGTATAGTAAAATTCAGTAAATTTATATGATTCATTTATTAGGTACAGTAAGTAATTTAGAAATTAAGGTACATAGGGTATTCAGGTATTAAAACAATTATCTTAAGATAAGGTACATTAATTTAGAAATTTCAATGTCGAAATTATTAAAATTATCGTTAACACCCCGACTCAGTGCAATCCGATTCGGATAGGTTAGGTTTTTTTTTATTTTTTATTTATCCCTGTACGGAATTTTATACTGAAAAATTAACAGTTTAACCTTTAAATTATTGGTTTGAAAAGTCAAAAATTGTCACAAAAAAGTTAGTGAAAGAAATGAATTGCCGCAAATCCGACTTCACGTAGTCTTGTTTGCCCTACCCCTAGAGTGTTATTTAAGCCCGCGTAGGCGTGGAGGGCGTTACAACCATCTGCGACGATAAGCTCGTGTGGGGCCGCTGGAGCCCCGCAGCGCCGGAGCTGTGACAGAAACGATGCTTGCTGCATGCTGCATGCCTGATACTTGCTGCATGGTAAATGCCTGATGTTTGCTGCATGCTAAATGCCTGATGCTTGCTGCATGGTAAATGCCTGATGCTTGCTGCATGCTGCATGCCTGATGCATGCTGCATGCCTGATGCATGCTGCATGCCTGATGCATGCTGCATGCCTGATGCATGCTGCATGCCTGATGCTTGCTGCATGCTAAATGCTTGATGCTTGCTGCATGTTGCATGCCTGATGCTTGCTGCATGCTAAATTCCTGATGCTTGCTTTTTTACCTAACCTTTAGTTTTTAAAAATCTTGGTTTTAAAAATCTGGATATTGTTTGTCTGGTTATCAATTAAATGCATTTCAAAAAAATGTGTTTTAAAATTTGGGCATTCATGCATATGGATTACGGTCATCTGGATTTTGTGCATTTAGATTTCGTGTGTCTGGAACTCGTTCGTCTGGATTATAAAACGTCGTACAAATGAATAATTGGGCAAATGAAATTCGGAGTTGCGATTATATGGCAAATAAAACTTCGGAATTTGAAAAAACGGGATTATGAAAAAATGGCCAAACGTTTTCGGGATTATGATATTCGGCATATTAAAATTCGGGATTAAGATAGGTAACCTGCTTTTAGCAATCATCATTCTCTGAACCTTTTCACATCTCATTTAGGGTTTTCCACGCTTTTAATAAGACCGCCATTTATACCACAATCGAAAAATGCTTCTCTTGCACTTTGTTTCTTTCTTAAGTTAGTTGGATGTTCATAAATGTATATTTGATTGTTAGTCGGACATTTACGACAATTTCTGTGAATTCTAAAGCTTCAAAGCGCCTTGAGAAAAATGGGGAAAGAAAACATATTGACAAGGGACATACCACTATGTTCTAATCTCCTGACAGCAACACAAGGATTATTTCTATTAGATTTATTAAATATCCCGATAACTCTAATTGAAACATGAACGACCATGAAAGTTTAAACACAAGGATTAAGATATCTACGATACATCGTACAACCTTCTGCATTGTCACTCTTTCCGTAATATCAATGATGCATACATCCACTGCGGTTACAACAAGAGTATGTGTATAGTATGTCTCATTTTTGTATATTAACATTGGTTCCTTAACCGCTATTGCTACTCAGTTGGACAAAAGCTTTATGATTGAATAACCAAATTAATATGACACCTCAGTATGTGAAAAGAGAAATGTATGAAGGGTCAGATTATGCGGTCGCTGTTGTAATAATTTCTTGACTTATAGACTGCTCGCATAAATTGTGTAGTTATTAGTGATGTGCAAGGGTTAATAAAGGTGAACGGAGATGGTTTAGTTTAAGGTCAACGTACACTGTTAGATGTTTTGAAGAATGTAGTGTTGAGCATCAATGAAGTAGAAAAAAAACAAAGAATGAAATACGATAGCGTTACAAATAAATCGTATCTATACATTGCTTGCTGTATTTAATGTTCCGGATTGTTTTTTTTATATTAGCGAGCGTTGTACAACGATACTATAGTAAACCCTTAGACTAGGGACTAGACTAGAATAGATTCTTTTAGTCTGAGAGTAAACCTTATTATGTTCCTTTGAAGTGAAACGCAACTTAATGTTGACATGTGTGTAGATTTTTAAACCATCTGACCTCCACAACCCATTGGTAATATGGAAGCATTGCAATTAGACCAGTTGTTGGACTTTTTAGGGCTCCAAATACCCGTAACGACTGCCATTGAAGTTTCGTATGGCAACCAAGACCGACCTATAACTGAATATTAGAGACTAGCTTTTGCCCGCGGCTCCGCCCGCGTGGATGTCGGTTATCGCGACCAAACATAGCCTATGTCCTTTCTCAAGGTCTAATCTAGCCCTATACCAAATTTCATCAAAATCGGTTCAGCGGTTTAGTCGTAAAAGCGAGACAGACAGACAGAGTTACTTTCGCATTTATAATATTAGTAGGGATTATTTACATAAACAAAAGGAAAATTGCATAAAAAAAACAACTAATTGACACTAACATAAAACAAAGCACCAATTACAGTCACACGTTCTCAGATACTGCTGAGCTAAAAGAAACACTATGACCTAAAACATAAGTAACGAAATGTTTTGATATTTCAGATGACATTGTTATAGCTGTTATCCAATGTTATTCGAACAGAAAAACAAAACAATGTTACTGGAGTGTATTATGTCACATTATTAATTAAGTATGACGATTTTATTTATTTTTTGTTTTGGTAGGTTATACGCGAGATGGCAATGGTGCCCCCGCCGGGTCCAGGTAAAAGGGGTAGGCCAAAGAAGTCCTGGCTTGACGTCGTGGAGGGTGATATGCGTGCAAATGGTCTTACTACCATGGACGCCCAAGATCGTGCGAAGTGGAGGAGGAAGAGCCGGAAGGCGGACCCTGAGCTTCGAGGTCACCTTGGCCACGGATGCAATCAGGAGAATACGTCTATATGCAGATGATGATACGCGAGATAATATTGGCAAGAGAATGATAAAGATTTTTGTGTCTAACTTACAATAATCAATCAATTCATTAGCCTATCGTAGTCTACTGCTTGATATAGGTCTGTTCCAATGGGCTGTTCCACTTGTCCCTACCAACGAATCCCCCCTGGTAGGTAAGAGTGGAATATTATTCCACATATTTCTACTGTGTTATCTTGAGGGGCGATAGATGGAAATGAAATGCGACTTATAACTACTGACTTATTTTATAAAATGAGACGTACAGTCCATTACAAAACTTAAAGAACAAAACTGACTTTATGTCAAAAAAAAGAATTGGAAGATAAGTAAAAACTTCTCTATCTAAGTTGCTCCCGATCCATAACTAAGACCAATATTGCCTAGTAGAGTATCATTTTCTGATTCTTTGCCCAACTCTGCGGGGTTGGCTTACTAATATAAGTGAACAGCTGAACTTCGATATTTTCCGTGAAGCGACTGCCATCTGACCTCCAAAACCAATTGGCGAAGTTCTATAGTTAGACTAGACGGACTTTTGAGGTCACCAACTACCCGTAACTACTACCATAGATGTTCGTATGGCAACCTTCAGCTTACTATCAGGCGAGGTGAAGTCAAATTGATTATTGAAGTGTCCTATATAAAAAAAACCGGGACCGACGCGCGTCGGCCTAGTGGACACTAGGCTTGAATGTGTTTTTGCAAAACCACGTTTTGAAACCAATTTTGTACGGAACCATCTCTACTGAATTTTAACTCACATTTATCCAGTTTTTTATTCGCCATTCAATATTGCGAAACTGAAATATCTAATTCAGTTACTCAAAAGCATCGTGAGCAAACCTCACGTTTGTAATGTATCTAGATAAGTCCAAAACCTAAAGCTAATACGTGATGACTGTCACTAGTCGTGTTAGCTGTAAAGGTGAAACCACACTTCGTATGTGTTGTTATTCGTCTTATTCGACCGACGAAGTGCATATCAAGGGTACGGAAACCGTGTCTACGACGCCTCCGGACACTAGGATCCCACGACGAAGTTATCTGTGGGTCCCATGGGAGCGCCCATGGGACCCACAGATAACTTTTAAGCCTTTTTACTCCCATGGGATCCTCAGACAATTTTGTATTCTTCTTAGCTACCTCACCTCCGACAACAAACGGCCCACAGATGGCGAGCGTTTTAGTCGGTTCAAGTCCGACATAACCTTCTCCGTGGGGACTTTTCGCACGATAAAAAAAGGGTACCGAAACCGACAAGCACGTGTGAAAACAATAATGAAAGTAGAAGAAACGAAACATGTACCTATCGTAGCAGGCGGAAACATGTTGTCTCTACCTACCTCACTGGGAACAAGAAGTGAATTTATGTATGTGTATGTAAAACAAAGTTTGGAGGGATTATTTGCACGTATAACGCATAAGTACGAATAGCATATGCGCGTATCAGTCGACTTATCCACTGTCTAGGTACTTGTATTTTGATTCACATCAAATAAAACGAATAAAGGTCCAACCCCACCAAACGGACGGCATCGGAACGGATTTTACAATCTTTAAACAAAATAAATCTTATATCACAGCATTTAAAGTTTATATTACCAAGTCACGCATGACAGCTTGACGTGCGTCATGCCGCCGCACGTCGCTGTCAAGCTGTTGTGCGTGACTTGGTAATATAAACTTCAAACACTGTGATAATAAGATTTAATTTTGTTTAAAGATTGTAAAATCCGGGCCGATGCCGTCCGTTTGGTGGGGTTGGATCTTAAGCTGCTAGCACCAGGTCAACGTTGTCAACGTCATGTTTGGCATATGCGCACGAAGCGGTTTTTCGTTCGCTCACATAATAAATAATTGGACATATAGCCGCATTATAAATCACCATAACGAAGTGTTGGTCCGCCTTAAAACGAATAATGTGTGAAACATAATTCGTTTTATATAAAGTGTAAATATAGCGGTGATTGGCATATGTGCCTACTGACCGAGATATCGGCTCAGATCAATTTTATCGCCCATTCTTATCTGATCACGTGTATGTGTTATATCGAATGATTCCGCTTCTGTGATAGGACGTATATGTATCACAAAACAGATGGTTTTTCACACCCCGCTTAAAGAACCTGTGATTGTATGAAGGAGGTTACACCGAAGACACAGTTGCTCTTGTTTCTACGTTCCTCAACATTCCTTTCTGTCAATCAATCAATTAGCCTTTTGAATTCCACTGCTGGACTAAGATAGGCCTCTTCCAATGTGTGCAACTTCTGCCAATCCTCAGCCTTCGGCGTCCAGATTGTCCCAGCCACCTTTTTCAGATCTTCAGTCCATCTGGTTAAGGGACGTTCTATAATTCCGTTTTCCTTCTCCCGATCTCTCCTCTAGGAGTCCTATCTGCTCCAGCGGCCATCATTCCTTCGACAGATGTGGCCAGTCCACTGCCTCGTCAGGTTGCTTATTCTGTAAGTTACGTCGTTAGCTTAGGTTTTTTATCGGATGTCCCCGTCTCGAATTCTATCCTCCAATGAAAATCCAGTTCCATTCTCATATGCAGATGGCACAATACACAAGTTGCCATCTTTCACATGTCGTGGTAGTTAAGAAAGTTAAATTGTGCAAATAGTTAAATTCTTGTTCTAGCGGTCACGTTCATGAGCTATTCAAAATTGATTGACTGCGACGAACGCCGCGGTCAATCGACCTCTAAGAGTAATTGAAATCAATGAGTTAGATAGGTCCCGGCCAATTTAGTCATTGTTCGACCATTGCGCGGTTCGCTCGCTTTTTTCTTACGTTTTGATAATAAAAATAAACACAATTGTAATGAAATTGACCTAGTTCTGTTGGTCGTGGATTGTGATATATAGTCGTATAGATACGTCTGCAATCAATGAATGATCGGTGTGTAAACTAAACATAGTATGAGTCAGTCTATTGTATATATGTAGCTCTGCGCTGGAAAATACAAATTGTAAATAATGAGCGTAATCAGAAAACGAATTGTTATAATTATGCCGAAGATAGGTATTACAGTTCCAATGTTAAGTATCGTGGTCATGAGAATGAAGTAATATTCTCTGAATTTCATCGATTAATAGCAACGCGTTTAATTTCACATAAAACTGTTATAGTACATTTTTAACCGATTTCCAAAAGAAGGAGGAGGTTCTCAATTCGATTGATAATTTTTCACTCAATAAATTTCATTGGTTAATAATAATTGTAAAGTCAATTTAGTACCTACACCAGATTTTTACTGGAGAAACGAAACAGGCAAGAGGTGTTGAATTAGAAATCACCTTTTTATGCACTTTGAATAATGAAATTAAAAAGTAAATTATGGCTAGTCTAATCATAATCTTAGCCATTATATATTGCTGAACATGATTGCAGTATTTACTGATAATGTTCATCTGTTAGAAATTCCTATACCTATACAGATATTCTCTGTAAATATTGTGGAAACAAAACAAGGCCCTATACTCTCCAAAGCTATACACCATGGGAATAAATAGGGTATGTAAATACAAATACTTCAATAATGAAGCTAGTCGATCACCCATGACAATTCCATTCTCAAGAAAAAAAGGATTACAAAAAGCTTTTGAAGACTTAACATCTACATACCCCTCATTCATCTGAGCTCCCTATCGAAGACAATAACGTTAAAAAATACATTTATAAACTGAAAGGATCGTTAACACACCACCCTCAAAAATGCTGGTACACAATATTTTTAATGATGCTTTTTTTTTTCATATTTCTCCTACACATATTTACACATTCAAACCGCATCCTTTTTCTCCCATGTCGGGACATGTCTCTAAAACAGGGTTGTCGCATATTGTAATCTATTTAAAAGACAGGCGAGCGACGATTGGGGAAAGAAAGGACCAAATCTACAATGGTAACGTAAATAATTAATTTTGGCTGGCTTTGACGTTGATGCAAAAATATATTAGCAGAACTGAATGATCATCAGATATCTTTTTTTTTATCTCGCGAAAAATCCCCAAGGATACCTCCCCCGCCGGAACCGGAGGAGGAGGTTACGCACGCCGTCTGTGGGCCGTCGGTTGCCGGAGGTGAGATTGTCGTAGCCATATCCCTCGCACCCCGGCCGACCCAGGGCCACATCTCTCGATCTGGCCCTCTTCTGTTGATCATCAGATAACTGCGCACACAATCCAGTTACATGATGTGCTAGCTATTAAGATTCGACTACATGCATGGTGTCAACGCCGTTTGAGTGGTGGTGACGTTGTCACTACTTCGAGTATTACGGGTACGATTCCCATATGAGAATGTGTTTTATCTATGTACATATATAGCCAATTGTGTAAAGCAATTATTGTTAGACGGGCTTGCAACATCACTTACGTGTTACCAAGCCTACTCTCAACTCAAGTGCGCTAAATTAGAATACTAAACTAGTGCTGTTTAACAGCAATTTACTGTAGGATGAAAGAATTTACCTAATTATCCCGTAAAACCAAATCACATTTTTCCCGATAATCTGAACGAATACGTAATTCTTCGCTGTTCAATTTGCTCTGGTACAAGAAAACGTCAAAAAAAAAGAAAGCCGTTCAATATTACACAAAAAAAAAACAGTTAAAGAAAGTTTTGAAGAATTTCATCGAGTCACGTTTTTCACAAGCCACGCCCTCGACAACCCTGTTTTAAAGGAATGCGCCGCGCCGCGGCTTGAAAGGGCAAACAAATTCCTGCGCCGGCGCAGGTTGACAACTGACGATCGCGATCCACATTCGAAGAGTGGGGAACGGAGAGGGATAACTTGTTCCGATTGCCGTTTTCGGACTTTGTTGCGTAAGTCACATCATTAATGTTTAATTGCGAATAATTCCGAGTCTTACGGTTGTTGTTCATCACGGTGAGGTAACGTCATACTGGCAGTCCTTGAGTTTTAAACGAGATGTGGGATCAGTAATTTAAAGGGCATAAGGCCTTTAATTTAAACGAAATGCGGCTTGTTAGTTAAATAATATTATTGCGTATAAATGTATAGGTATTTTATAACCCATAATACTTGCTTGGCTATAAAGGTAAGTTAAGTGGCAATAAAAGATGGCTTTATAAACTACACTGAGTTGTGACTTCAAGATACCAGGATTATATACTAAACTAAACATAGTTTTATTTACAAATATCTCGTCTCGTCTATAATGGTCACCCTCTTTTCCGAGACTTTGCCTTCAGCTTACCATCAGGCTTGTGAAGTCAAATTGACATGTCCCATATGTAAACAGAAAAACTGGATTTTTATTTATTTTATCAAGTCAGTTTATCCTGTAAATGAAACACTTTATTTGAGCTACTATCTAAATTATAATTTCTGAGAACAGTCCTAAATCAACTAACACATACCTACCTCACAAATATTTGATAATTTTTTTTGCCATTTAATTTGATACGGCATAGAAATATGTCAAATAGCTACATTCTGTTGCCAGCTAATGTTATCTTATCAGTACAAGTCGGATGCGATACCGTATGAGAATGAACCTACAAACACATGATTTGCAGAGTTTTAATGGACGTATTTTTACTTGTTCGTGTTTATTATCATTCATGTTCTAATTTATCTGTATAAAAATCTGCTGATATGGAAGATATCTGTGCATGGTTATGTTGAAAATAACCTTGCGATTATTTATCAATAGCACGAGTTTTCGCAATGTAATGCTGCTCACGCGACCGCAGATTTAAGATCATTTTATATATAAGACACATCAATTTAACTTCGCCTCGCCTGATGATAAGCTGAAGGCAAAATCTCTGAAAAGAGGGTCACCATTACAGACACGTACCATGTTACAATGGTGGCACTCAGCTTGACGGCCTCATCAGATGCTTTTTCACGCCTTGCTTAAGGGACCCGGGACTGTAGGAGGAGGGAAACACGTGAACTGGTGAAGAGTTCCAAGTCTTAATGGTGCGGCAGAAGGAGTCGCCGAACCAATTGACTCTTGAGTCAATGGCTCGAAATTCCCTAAATTTTTCGGCACAAAATTTGGTCACGACGCGCGATGGTAGGTACTCGTACTATAGAGACGTACGATAGAGGGACATAGTGCGCAAGAAGAGTAAGCGCGACACGGATTGTAATGGCCCCTGCAATCACAGGGCACTTGTAACTAGTAAATTCATTCCCATTTTACCATGTTTACCTCACGACGGTCAAATTGCGATCCGTAAACGATTTAATGACTCCCAAGTTGGTCACAGGAGATGAAGTCACTTAATAGTAGTTAATAGTACCTAAATCCAATTTGCTATTTCTCCGAATAGGTAATTGTTCTTTGATTTATGGCATCGGTAAACAATATAATAATAATCTACCAATTAAATTCTCATGATTTCTATTAAAACTATTGCATTTATAGTCACTTGTGCACAATTACTGCTACATAACTTATCAACTGGTGCCGTGTTGGTTCCCAGTGGAGAATAGGGCCACCCCATCTCTTCCTGTGGGTGTCGTAGAAGGTGACTAAAGGATAGGGCTGTTCTCCATCCGACAGTAAACATATAGCCCATGACTAATTGCCCGCTAAACGGCAATAGACTCGCCCTCTATTACGTGGGACCGAAAATTATAGCTGGCGAAATGTGGGTGTTAATACACCTCTGCCTACCCCTTCAGGGATTTACAGGCGTCAGTATTTATATATAACTTGATTATATTGAAAAATACTAGGTTAGAAAGTCATATCGTGATACAGTTCTGCACATACTAAGTAATTGGCACGGATGTCGCGCTACGCACAATAATAACGGCAGAACCAAGATACTCCTCTGTTATAAGACGGTTAACTATCTTTGAAACGTCACATAACACTGCATGAGATTCTTATCTGATGGTAAGTGATGGCACAGCCGTGTACTGGCACGGAAGCTGCAACACACACGCCCCAGATCGTATAAGGAAGTTTTAATAAGAAAGAACCGTAGCTTTAGTAAACTAGTTTCAAATTAAGGCTTATCGCTTGTTATTATATTAGGCATACTTTCAATGATGACCGACACCGTCTCACTAAATAGAGGTATGATTAGACATAATTTTCAGCAGAGAGCAAGCCATGGGCGTATGGGGCAAGCGTGACTGACTTCGCCTTGCCTGATGGTAAGCTGAGGGCAAAGTCTTGGAAAGAGGGTCACCATTATAGACACGTACCATGCTACTATGGTGGCATTCAGCTTGACAGCCTCATCAGATGCTTTTTCACGCCCGGACTGTAGGAGGGAAACACGTGAGCTGGTAAAGAATTCCACGGCAGAAGAAGTCACCGAACCGCTTGGTTCTTGATGGGCCTGTATGGTTATGGGAGAGGGAATGTATGAGATTTGACGTATAGGTATGACAGTCGTCAATAGACAAGGCTCTGGTGTAGGCTTCCCTCTTGAAGTCAGTGCCATAAGCCAAATCATGACCAAGAGTAGAAGAGCAGATCCCTTTTTCCAAAGTACAATGTATGTGTGTATGTGTACTATAAAGTACATTCAACGGCCTATTGTATAATTACTCAGTTATCGGTCTGATAGGCACTACATAATAGACGTAAGTGTTCATAAATCAATAATAATATATTCGTTATGTCATAAATCTATGATTGATAATGTCTTTTCTGGTTATGCGTAGTACGCATAATAAAGTGTCCACAATGTGATTATACGTCCTAGCAGCGTGTTTGAAAGAAACACTTTATTCCTCGGAAGGAAAATTTTGGACTTATTCCAGAAAGAGATTTTCGATAAGAACAATTTTTTTTTATATTGAAAAAAGTGAATGCTCAAGATGGAACTTGAATAGTTAGCACATTAATTGCTTTAAAGTTTCATCCTACTAATATTATAAATGTGAAAGTTTGTGAGAATGGATGTGTGGATGTTTGTTACTCTTTCACGCATAAACGGCTGGACCGATTTGGTTGAAATTTGGTATGTATATAGGTTATACCCTGGATTAACATATAGGCTATATATCAGCGATGAACGGGATCAGAATTCCACGCGGGCGGAGCCGCGGGCAACAGCTAGTAATATTATAAATGTGAAAGTTTATGAGAATGGATGTGTGGATGTGTGGATGTTTGTTACTCTTTCACGCATAAACGGCTGGACCGATTTGGTTGAAATTTAGTATGTATATAGGTTATACCCTGGATTAACATATAGGCTATATATTAGCGTCGAATGGGATCAGAATTCCACGCGGGCGGAGCCGCGGACAACAGCTAGTTCTTCATACTTTCATCTTCCATGTGACTACAATATGGGGTTCTTCAATAAAGGCAATAGCAGATTCTTACAGGAAGAGTGTGACGCCCTTTTGTTGCAGACCACGGTAACCACTTCCCATCAGGTGGGCCGTCTGCTTGTCTGCTCTTGGGTAGCATAATAAAAACATTTATTAATTCTTCTCTATCAATAGAACATAGACCCACAATAACGATCCACAAAGAATCCGGTGCTAAGATCGCACTGTCGATAATGTTAGCCAAGTTAACTACTTATCATAGTAACTTAATCCATTAACTTGTACAACTTGTTGAAATGATAAAACAGTAATAAGATCTATTATACTGTGGCTGGAGCGGTAAACTATCCGTCACGTAACTTAAGCGTGCATAGTATTCTTTAGTTTTCACTAAAGAAAAGAAATACCATTCGTGATCCTTAGACGGTAGTTAAATGGTCTAAGGCCCGTATTCTAGAATGCCACTCAGCTGAATCTCGATTTACCTGAGGCAAGATTGTATGCACAGGCTGTCAGACAGATTGTCTATAGTTCTATACAATCTGTCCTCAAGTAAATCGAGATTGAGTTGAGCGTCATTCTAGAATACGGGCCTTAGTCCTGGTTGCACATTTTTATGTAGTGTAGCGTTTTGTGTAAGTAGTGGGCTATGACTAGTTTATTAACTTACTGAGTTTTCACTAATATCAGCCATTCCTAAAGACTGCCTCACATGTTTTTTTTTTATGTGAAACCCTCTACATGGGGTTCCTTTTCTATTCGAACCTCTCACGTTCCTCTCTCCTCTTCTATAATTTCTATTATTATGACTTAGTCCATCTAAAACAACAATTCCTGGTTAAACTGGCATTGCTAGAAATTTCTATACGCGCAAGAAACTAACACACTTTTACTGAACAGCCGGCCAGTTGACAAGAGCAGACATATCTGGTTACGTCACTGACCATCTGTCAAAAATGTCAATCAAATATTTGACGCTTTTGTAGTCTTATTTGCCGCTAATTTGACTTTCGAAAGTCTAATAGCTATTGATTGAGCCCGAGATTTAACACTATTACTGAGAAGATCAGATGACACGTATCTCAAACCGAAAATCGAACCTGACGACCTCAAGACCATACATATTACGCAAACAGAAGGTAGAATTTATATAGCACTAGCTTTTGCCCGCGGCTCCACCCGCGTAGATGTCGGTTATCTCGACCTAACATAGCCTATGTCCTTTCTCAAGGGCTAAATAAGGGATAACTACACCATATCTTTTGTTTTTATCTCTACTGTCCATCCCAAGGTTGCCTGGAAGAAATCGCTTCCAGCGATAAGGCCGCCCATTGTACATTAAACTATAATACATGTTACCTACTTGTCATCTTTGTAAATCTATTGGTGTACAATAAAGAATTATCTATCTATCTATCTATCTAAACTACCCCTATACCAAATTTCACCAAAATCGGTTCAGTGGTTTAGGCGTGAAAGCGTAACAGACAGACAGACAGAGTTACTTTCGCATTTATAATATTAGTATGGAAGTATGGACATGGATATGGATATGGATGAATCAACGTGCACTGGACTAGCTTTAATGCGGACCTGCATGTAAGATTTAATGACATGTAATGGAAGGTAATGATGTTAGTAAGAAAACAGTATTGGATCAGAAAACGGGGCAATGTGATTGGCCAGCTCCACATGCGCACAGGTTCACAGTGGACAGGCGGCCAATCGCAATGCTCCGTGCCCTCAATACGTTTACGATCCGAATTCGAATATTTTTCGTGCACTGATAGTTGACGACTGTCTCTTCCTACCCTGAAGAAGCAAAGGAGTAGGTAAGTACATATTTGTTAAAAAGAAATCACTATTACCTTCTTCATCTCGGAGTTTGGGGTCCACTTTACCAGTCTAACTATAGATTTGGCTGGACTTCGATATGTTTAGTGAAGCGACTGCCATCTGACCTCCACAACCCAATAAAGATATTGGGCGATATCAAAGCATTGCAGCTAGACCAGTTCTTAGACTTTGTAGGACTCCAACTACCTGTAACGACTGCCATGATAGATGTTCGTATGGCAACCGGGACCGACACGGCTTAACGTGCTCTCCGAGGCACGACCATACCAATGCAAATACCCACATTCATGTATCACAATTACCAATAGCCTAAATTTGTTCTCATTCAACATTAATTACATAGGCTCGTTAATTTTCTTTTCATTTCCATAAAGCTTTTTTCAACGTTCCATTGGAAAGTTTCTCGTTAACTGCCTTCAGTTACAAATTACAAGACAGCCTTATCTCAAGTAATTAACCTTCGGAGATAAGGCCTGCGCAGATAAAGTAGTAATTAAGCTGCTCCATGAAAGGTCGCAGTCTCTTTATCTGGAGTGAGGGTAGGTCGCTATCTGCACCTAATGAAACAAGGAAAAGAATGGAATGGTCTTGTGTATTTATGTCAGTGGGAAACTTTTATATGCCTACCACTTGGGTACACGAAACAGGAATAGCTGTCCTACAGAATGTTTTCAGACAACCACTTTGATGTCAAATTGTTAGATGGATAGAGAAGCAGTAAGCATAGGAAGTTCATGAATAGGTCTTTATTTATAACTAGTACTGCACCCCTAGACCTAGACAAGTGGCAATTCGTTGACCAGCGTATTGGAGAAAAGAAAGATGACTGTACGGTATTTCAGTTTTATACATCAAAATAGGAACGACACCTATACCTTCATCAAATCCCACAAATTCATAGTTCTATTCTACAATACGCCTTTCAACGAATTGCCACTTGTCTAAGGGGGCTGAGGACAGATTGTCATTGACAATCAGTGAATGAAAATCGATATTCAGGACTGAGTATCGTTTTGGAATACGGGCCTAAAATTTAATGCATGTCTAAATTTTTATATTGCCTCAGTTAACCCAAATATGCGAAAGATTATTATTGTATCTGAAGACCAACTTGGGCTGAAAATGAATAAATTAATAATAGACAGCTAGGAAACCGTAAATATCATCACCAGCTGCTATTCATGTCCCAAAATAGATATGCCTGTGCTGTGAATGATTCAGTTTCTACCGTGCAGGGTGGAGTACGAATTGCATTTTCGACTACAAGGTTGAAACTTGAGGATGAGTAAAATAAAATCTGTGTCATTTGGAAATAATATTAGCAACCGAAATTACTAATATTCCCTCTAACCCGTCTAGCTAAGCTAAATTACTTGTGCTAGGAATGGGTTCACGTCGGTAGTGTAATGGCCAGGTTTCGAACCCGGGGCCTCTCGAACGTAAGGCCGACTTCTTAACCACTAAGCTACCGATGCTTCTATTTATGGATGCATATTTATTGGAATTGGTACCTACCGTACTGGACTGGCCATATCTGAAGGGACTATGACCACATGAACTAGATTGTAACTCCCATGGATGTCGTAAGCGTAAGCTAAGCTTTCGTCTTAAGGATACCTGGTGAATGACATTCATTGAAAAGGATTATAGAAGAATTGGAGAACATTGGAACGTGATGTCAATGATAAAAGATGATGCTAGCGCACTGCAGACGCACTCTGCCTTTCTCCAATGCTTTTGTATTTAATAATAAATGGTAACTACAATTTAAGTCAATAATATATTATGTTCTCAGAACAGAGATAGTGGATACTCAGAAATATTATCAAAGATGTCAAATTTATTTCAATACCGTGACAACAGCTGCATAAACTTCAACGGTAGGTAATTTTATTTCTCACATGCATTAGCAAGCCTGCGCTTCGTCATCATTTACGACTAATTATATAGGTATACACATAGCTACACTAAATGCAGTTTTCAAGATATTAAAACGCACTCTTCTATGATTCATTTCAAGAGACCTTTTTGTACAAATTCTTAAACGCAGGTTTCGAAAGAGCAATACGGTGATTTAGCTATATAAAATGATCATTGCGAAGAATTTTAGCTATAATGAAGTAAGTATGTTAAGGATATGTAGCGGACTTTCCTACAAACGATATAGTCAATGATATTTAAAAGAAAGATGAGTTACTTGGCTCTGTCTAGCTACAGTTAACGATGTCCTTTCTTGGGACAATCGGCAATCCCGACCGCAGATGAACACTTGCAAGATGGGTTTAACAAAAAAGAAAAGCAACAATCCTCTCTAAAACAGGTACTAATTACTTATCCGGTACATCTTTCTTTATAATGATCATACAACTAATTATGTGCTAGTAATTATATTGTTTTTACACGCATCGATGTTCTCGGTTAGGTAACTAAACACGCGAGCACAAAATGTTAGTACGGGTATCTATTAGCTACGAGCCTTTGTTCCGAGTACTTACTGGCTTACGTACTCCGCCCACATAGCGCTTCTAATCACTCTAACTTCGATCAATAATCAAAGGTACTCTATTCTTCATTCTATGGTTCCGACCGATGTTTTTATCAGATGGGAATTAGGTACCAATGTTAGGCCGCCTCTGTTTGTGTTGTTGATTTTATTGAATTAGCATTTTGTAAAACAGTTTCTTGCCTGAATTTACGACTAGTTGTTGCGGCTCTGCTCGCGTGGACTTCTCATCCCGATCCTTATGCTGACTCTCCCTGATAGCGTGATGATATGACACTCACAAATTAATAATGTGGCTTGCTATATTAGTGAAAGAATTTTCGAAATCGGTTCAGTACATCCTAAGATTACCCCTAAAACGTCACAAACTTTAGCTCTATAAAATTATAGTATAGATTTACGATTTCCTCTACAAAGATTTGCCATTCACTCGTTCACTCTATGACTCCTGATTGACCTACGTTCGCCTATGTCGACCCATACCTGATTGTCCATTCACCCTCTCCTTGTGAATCTGTTTCACCAACCGTGTAGTCACTGCGTAGCTCATTAGGGAAGAACAAGTCTCTTTCCTAATGAGGTAGATAATGTTTGTACGATGTACAAGTATTTAGTAAAACAGTGGTAAAAAGGATATCCGCTTTTATCTCGGGATCGTCTTAGTTGATGAGATAACCAATTATACTGGTCTTGTGAAAGTAAAACTTATCTTACAATATGAACCATCTGAGCAGTCTAATCACTCTACCGAATTTAAAAGCTTGCATTGCCTTATGCGTGCGTATTATTTTATGCAAATCATATGTATTTTTGCACGAAATAGGCCTCCTCTTCGCTCTTACTTCAACTATCTAAATTCTACAATAAATCATGCTTAATTTCCAGAATTTTATAGAACAATATCGTTTCCTGAATTTAGCATCTCTGAGGTTAGACTATTTCTGGTTCGTCTATGTTTAGTGGTCCTCTTCGAACATTTAAGCCGTCAATCCTGATTGCCAAACATCAGGCAGTATGCCAATTAGTGAGGCTTCGGAGGTCAGGCGTCATGCACTCCGTTTATAGACTGATTAGTCGCATTAGGGCGACCTCAACGGCTCGACCCAATCAGAAATGTTGTTCAGGGCAATATATTTGGCGAGACGGTTCGTTAAATGTATTGGTATTTGCTCAAATTTGTGCACAAAGACTGTAGTCACAGTGACATTCTGTTTGATGAATCGCTTCGAAGCGAATCGTTTTCTATTCGTGATAACGAATCCCATAATATTTCGATTATTCATACTAATATTATAAATGCGAAGGAAACTCTGTCTTTCTTTATGTTTGTCTGTCTGTCTGTTACGCTTTCACGCCTAAACAACTAAACCGATTTTCATGAATGATTGAAAGATGATGAAGATTAGATTAGGAAAGGACATATGCTATGATTGGTTGTGATAACAGACATTCACGCGGGAGGGGCAATGGGCAATAGCACATAGCTTGTTTATTGTAATAATAATTGCATTGAATATGCATTATTTATTACATAACTTGCATAAAATATCAGAGATTATCACCAACATCAAGAAACGAAAATAATCCCACAACAAAGTTGGATGAAATATCACCACGAGGGCGTAGGATTTTTACGATAAAGAATCCTCGCATGTATCTACAACTTATTATAAAACAACGTTGTTCAGCTTAAAGTGAAACATTATCTTAATTTGGCCTTCCTACAAAATCTAAAGTGCATTCTATTTTCGGCAAAAGTTTGCAGTCTGTTTCCTCTCCTTCATAGCTACTACACATGCGGCTCTCAACAAAATCGAAACTTAAAAAAAAGTGGGCCGTACTCAAAATCATAATCTTTAGGGCCACTATCGAATGCTTTCGTATCCATTCAAGGCCCGTGAGAGTCGAAACCGGTTGCTCCGGGAATCCGATCCTCGAGTTTTATCGCTTTTTTTTTTAACATGTGACGACGAACGCACAGCCATGCAGCCAAAAGGCAGACGTTAATGATTGATTGCAGACGCTATTGGACCTTTTTGGTAACTTGATTGTTCTTCTATGCGTTGGCTTGAATGTTTGTCTATGTCTCAAGACGTTGGTGTGTTTAGTTTTAAAAAAGGTTTGGTTAATTAGTTTTTCTGAGATGATAATTAAGAGAATAAAGTAATTTGTGTTTGGTAATTTTCTATAACATTTTAGAAGCAAAAGGAAGACTTTGAACCCTTTGAACTATGGATTTAGAGTAGGCATACTAAATGATGATAGTAGCGTCCTGTCAGTTTTTGAAGTGAAAGGTTCTTTCCGCACGCTTGATTTGGGAGGTAAACTGATAAATGCGATACGCAAACGTTCAAGAACGGTTCGTATGGTCAGTAGTAGGTACCTATGTAATATAATAGTCCGAAAGTTGTTTTTTTTAAATTTTATATGACCAGTAGTACCTACTACCTATTTCATAAATCATTATTAACCTAGTCTAAATTTCTGGTTTTAACTGTGTAACGTACAGATAAATGATAGATCGCATTAGGATTGCTGTAGCCATCCTTTAGATTAGACGTAGCCGAGTGCTATGCTCCGTAATTAAGACGGTCACTTCTGTTTACCAAATATAGCCAGCTCCCAATATCATCGTCATCTCAGAATAGCTTCACATATTTACTCGTTTCTCGATTACAATGTAGTTACTGAGTATACCGATGACGAAATCTAACGGTAGGCCGTTGGACTGCTAAATCATAGGTCAAGGATTCGATTTCCGGTCAATGCAAACATTTGTATAAATAAATATGTATGTATATTTGTAATGGTCGAAGTGTTTCTATCGTTAAAAAAAGCCTAAGTACGTTCAAGAGCCTAATGATATATGATCTGCTTAGTTTGGGTCTAGATGGCGCTGTGTAATAATATATCCCAGTATTATTTATTTATTATGTCTATAGAGTCGTGTAGAATTCACTAGTAGATTTGTACGTAATTATTCTACTAAATATTTACTTAATTAACATTTAGTATGGCAACACTGGCGTCGTATAAAAAAGGTAATTACACACCATCTGTGTTCGTGACGCTGCACGATGGGGTGTAAATGAATAAAAACTTGTTACTTGAAACTTGAGAGCGCACGCTAGAGCGTGTTAAAGCATGTTAATTTCACGCTAACACGCTTGCATAAAGTTTTGTATTCAGCAAGTGACAACTTGAAGATGTACTTCAAAATATTTGTTTATGAGACACATATTGTACCAGGAAAACATACCAAAGCATAACATGCATGAGACGATCCGCTATAATGCTCTTTCTCTCTCTTTCTTTACAGCTTCGGTTGCCGGAGGTGAGATTATCGTAGACATATCCCTCGCAGCCCGGCCGGCCCAGGGCCATATCTCTCGATCTGGTCTCCTTCCGGTGTGAGGACCATGGAGTCCCCAACTCACCCCCGCGTATGGGGAAACGCACAGTGACAGGCGGCTGCACCCGTCACCCGCAGACCCGCTCATGGGGGACGGAGGTCGTTCTGGGACCTCCGACGCCCGAGTTGCCTCCGCTCGTCACTAGTCGCTCTACCTGCGCTCGTCACCGACAATAGTATGACGTCATACTCCTTTATTTAACAAAAATTCTCACCGAAGTTACAGTTTTGACATTTAATAACAATAAACTGTTATAGCTTGATAGTCAAGTACCCATTCCTCACTTTTATCACGTAGACATTTCATCATATATGCCAACTCAATAAAAACAACTGCGGATTACCAAACAACGTTTGGGCACATCAAAATCAACTCACGCGCAGCAATTAACCGCATTTCACGTAACAAAAGCAAACAAAATTAGCCACATATTATACAATTATGGTTGGCGGTGTAATTATTATTCCGTCTTCGAAAAGGGAAGGTTTATCGGGACCACCAAGATGTTTAGGCCCAAGCTAACCACATCTGTCAACCTCTTTTTTTATAGGATACGTCAATTTGAATTCACGTCACCTGATGGTAAGCTGAAGGCAAAGTCTCGGAAAAGAGGATCACCATTATAATAATAGACACTTTGTACCTTGTTACAATGGTGACATTCAGCTTTGTTGTATCCATTGATTGACGGACAAGATTCCGGTGCAGGAGTCCTTTCGGGATTGAAGGTAGTGATATGGTATACGTTTCCGTAAGAGAGCAGGCTTTAGAATGAAAGTTTGGGATGCAACCAAGATTAACACTGGGGTGAAAGAGTCTTTGAATGGTGTATGGTCCCCGGTGGAGTACAATACAAGGTCTTAACGCTAACCCATGTGTGGTTATTCTACATCCTACAATATATAATATACTGCACAGACTCATTGTAAGTGCCTTGGGTAGTGAAAAAAAAAACCCGGTACACAACAATTGACTCACTTCCGAATACATTAGTAAAATGTCTATTTTATTCACCTCTGCCTAACCCTCCGGGACAACAGGCGTGACTGATATCTTTAAGAAAGCGATAAAAAAACAATTAACAAGAAACATTTTTTATATTAAGTTAACCAACCGGTTTATAGTTTGTGTAATGTGTTTCATAATTTATTCATTTATAAGCAGGTACCTACACAGGATGTGAACAGAATTAAATTGATCGCTATGTTCTTTCACTTGTTGACACACAAAGTTTTATAGTTTCTTAATTTATAGTATTGCAAAAAAAATTAAAAACAAAATATGCAAAAATGCTAAAATTTTAAACAAAAGAAGTGCATTTAAATAAATGGAATTTGACACCTCATCTGTTTAAGAATAGCGCACTTTTTGTAATGTCATCATCATTCTGCATGACAGCAATAAAAGTTGCGCATTGTTGCTGTCATCCGCATGACAGCAACAAAATGTTGCTGCACATTGTTGCTGGTCAACTAGTTTCGCGACTACGTGCCCGTTTGACGGCAATAAGCTCGCCCCATATTACGTGAGACCGAAAATGTGAGTGTTTATACAATTCTGCCTACCCCTTCGGGGATTTACAGGCGTGAGTATTATGTATGTATGTAGTTGCGCGATATGTCATTTATTGTTACGAACCGATCTTCTAGTATACACAGGGCAGGGGTCATTGAATTATTATTCTTAAACCTTTTTTGTGGATTGAAAATTGAATTTAACTGCTTTTTCTATTTTCACATAAATACCGTTTTCAATTGCAGTCCCCGCATCGATTTACCTTGGCACAATGACCACTCGGTATTGCGGCCATTCTACTGGACTTACCTATTATATGCAAGAATAATTTATGGTAAATTAGCCTTTTCTTTCACGGTTGAGAAATGAATTAAAATTTCTAACAAAGAAAATGGCAGTGCTTATTTCGACTAAAAGGTCATTGTGTATTAAATCTATACTTTCCTATTCTAATTAATAACATTATTGGTTTCCTATAGTTTGAATGAATTATTTAACTAAGCTTGTTAAATTAAGAATAGTAAAAGACCGGTAAAAATAAATTACGTACTTTCTTATTTATTTATGTACCACTAATTGACAGCAAATTACCGATTAAAACTAGGCATAAAGAAGTGTGACGTCATCCATCCTTAATTATAGCTTTGACGACGTCGATAAAAAGAAAAGTGACATTTGACAGTCAGCCAATTATTATGATTATTAATTTATTTTAATTCCTAGTTCGCATGAAGCTTTTAGACATCAATATCCAGAACCTCCCACAGAAAACTCCATATTACCTACACGTTAAAAAATATACATATTTGCCTAACACTAGGTACATGTACAGTTATCACCATAAACGTACAGTGACATGCAACAGACCAGATACACCCATACACCATACACGCCATACCGAACGTTTCGAAATTCGAACAATAAACAAACCGATACTAATTGTAAATAACGTATGGACTACGGCGCAATCGAAATGTTTGGACATTCCAATTTTAAAGTTGAGTTGCTTTCGCGTAAGTCCTATTTTATTGCTCTGGCAACATTTAAATACAGAATTAATTTAAATTTAGAATTTATTTTGACACAAGCAACAACACGTAATAATAATTAATAGCGCGAAATTAGCAACTGTTTTGACATGTGTGTTTGAATTCATTATTTAAATTTATTTGCATAAAAGCAATTCATATTTATTTTTATTTACACTTTCTGCAAAAAATATTTCTTATATTATTATGTGTAAACAGAGAGCAACACAATACAATATTTTTGCTTAAACTAACATTAATAGTTATTACTTATTAGTTATAGCTTAATTAAATAAAGTGTATTATTGAAAAGAGAAACCGAATGAGTAATAAACGAGGATGACAGAACTTTTAGAATTTCAATTATCTTACTTCGAAAGAAAGTTCTTATTATGCACTAAACTATGCAGTATACGTAGTAACTATTTATTAATCTGTGGTATGGCTCAGTTTCTCACGCCTCGAATTATTGTAAAACTATTCTTGACAATTTACGTCCATTCTACGTATGTCAAGATGTTTAGAACAAAACCTTTTTTCTGGGGCCTGATTCTGTTAATTTAAAAAGATTCTATTTCGTTTCGCTTGGCTGTCTTTAATTTGATAAACGATAAAATCGTTCACGATTTTAATGAAAAGAGGGCCAATTATTATCATGTTGTATTCATTCATTTTGTCCCGATCTAATGAAAAACGATCAAGATGTCAATGTTCTTTATTGAAAATTGCATTACATTTTTTTTTTACATTTGGAGGATCGAAAATAAGTTTTAACTATCATAAAAAGCAGAATTTTTGTCAAGTGGTATTGGTTTTTAGCCATATCAATTTATTTGTTCTGTAAATTCGGTCTAGGTATAGAAGTTAATATCGGCCTCAAAAAAAACAATGTATGCATGAATATATACAACTTAATTAAGCAAAGCTTCTCTTCATTATGTACTGAAAATATTAAAACAAGTCGAGGAATTCCTTCCTCGGAGCGGAAGCCAAATAAACAAACAAAACAGCCCCAGCGAAGACATATTTATATTTCAACTTGTTTACTGTTAAGAATGTTGAACGCAGGTCATTCCTCACTGGTTAGTGTAGTCTGTCACCGACCTATGACCGTGCCTTGACCGAACTGAGACATTTACGGTAAGATTTTGCAAGTAGCTCAATATGTTGTGTGCAAGTAGTAAATACACACGCACAAGCGTAGGTATAAAAAAACAATGTGTCTAAGGAAGGATGTGTATCCGTTGTCTAGACTAAAGAAAGAACTACATCATCACTACATTATTATAAAACAAAGTCGCTGTCGCTGTCTGTCCGTCCCTATGTATGCTTAAATTTTCAAAACTACGCAACGGATTTTGAAGCGGTTTTTTAATAGATAGAGTGATTCAAGAGGAAGGTTTATATGTATAACCCCGCGTTTACATACTGCCGCTCGCATTGCTCATCGCCTTGCCGGAAATATTCACGCGAATAATGCCCTAGCATTCAAACACTCGCATCATCGCGATGTTCATCGCGTTGCCCAACACTCGCATCATCGCGATGTTCATCGCGTTGCCCCGCATACAGTATTCGCCTTGCGATGGATATGGACGACTTTAGTTAAGTGGACACCTAACCGAATGCAGTATAGGCATTTTATTAGGCTAGGCTATCTACTTAGATACTTAGCTAGTAGGTAATCAGGCTAATTTGGTAGGTAGGTAGGTACCTACCTACCTACCTATTTGGTAGGTAATCAGGCTAATTTGGTAGGTACTACCTACCTACTTACCTATTCTAATTTGGTAGGTAGGTACCTACCTACCTACCTATTCTAATTTGGTAGGTACCCTAGCTACCTGTTTGGTAGGTATACTTAGGCTAATTTGGTAGGTAGGTACCTACCTACCTACCTATTCTAATTAAAGGGGGTTCTACACGGTCGGGTGGTCGGGACCGACAAAGGTCACCTTGGTCAGACCCGACAGTCGGACCCAACCACTGAGCAAGGTCACCTTGGTCGGGTCGACCGATTGCTACACGCAGTGTTGCCGCTTTAGCGACTTTTTCGCTAATTCGAGCGGAGTTTGGATTACTTTAGGGACTATTTATTACCATCTAGCGACTTAATTTTTGTAGCGACCTCTAGCGATTCATTGTATTCAAAGGTTAAATTAGAAGAAATGAAACAGTTTTTTCGCGATTGAACTTGATTTTGACTTGGTTTTCACTTAAAAATCCGATAAAATCGGTTCGATTTGGCCATTTGCTCCATAGTACAGACTGATTAAGGATGCTAGGGACAAAAACCTCTGAAAAACGTAGTGCACGCAATTTTCGACCTTAATGACATGACATAGAATCGAGTTTTTTTTCTTATATTCGTAATCTGTGTCATCTATAAGCGCAAAAAGACACGTAATTAGGAAAATGTCATTAAGGTCGAAAATCGCTTGCCGTTATGGTTTACCTAACTATTATATAATATTATTATTATTTTATTACAAGAAATCTAGGGAAAACGTCGCTAAAGCGGCAACTCTGCCCCCTCCGTCGGCCGACAAGCGTCTACACGGTCGGGATCCGACACATCGCCCTTCGTTTGTCCTTGGTCGGGCCGACTGCGCTCCCAACCAAGGTCAAGGCAAGGTTGTCGGAAAAATGCACCCCGACCGCCGTCTACACGGTCGATTTCTACCAAGGTCACCTCTGTCGGGTGGTCGGGACCGACCGTGTAGAACCTCCTTTAGTAGGTAATCCTGTGACTGTGACACGCGCGTACACAACGAGCACTCGATGCGAAGTGTGCGCGACGCGAGTATGTGAATGCTTCATCGCGCTAGTATTGCCGCTCCTTCTCGCGCCGCCAAGCCGACACTCGCAGCAACATACGCGGCAGTACTCGCGGCATGACGAATATACCATTCACACCACGTCCCTGCCCACTTCTCTCACCACTTCCCTCGCTCTGCCGCGAGTATGTAAACGCAGCATAATACATGCATAATATTGTCGAGAAACACTGATAAATTTAGAGATAATACCGCGCGGGCGGAAAATATGGCGGTACGAAGTTCGGCGGGTCAGCTAGTATATTATAAAGGTTGATTTACATCAGACGAGCGAACGCTCATTCTATCTCCTCTACCTCAAATTCTATTAGTGTAAACAGTGACAGAACATTCGTTTGTTGTTCTTTCTTATGTAAACGCTGAAAATAAGGTCTTAAACTAAACATTTAACCACTAAAATAGTAATAAAGAATGCTCTATTATTTTAGCTCTATGTTCGTTTAGTCTAAATGCACCTTAAGCTAGTTAATATTTGCGAACTTTGGGTTTTGAATAACTATTCCCTTCATCAGAGTGTCAGTCTCGGATTTATAAATCATACAATCGTTATTTATTCATAAAAAATATTACACGTCACATATCAGCACATTAGTCGATTCAATTCAATACAATATTAGATACTTAGTTTATTCTAAACTAGCTGACCCGGCGAACTTCGTACCGCCATATTTTCCGCCCGCGTGGTATTCTGATCCCGATTTATCAGTGTTTCTCTACAATATTATGCATGTATTATACATATAAACCTTCCTCTTGAATCATTCTATCTACTAAAAAAACCCAATCCGTTGCGTAGTTTTGAAGATTCAAGCATACATAGGGACGGACCGACAGCGACAGCAACCTTGTTTTATAATATGTAGTGATGCCATGGATAAATGTACACATCTTTTCATACAACTTTATAGGTACGATAAGATGTACATTTATATCCTTTGCCGACTGTACATAAAACTCATTAGAATAGAACGAATAAAAACAAAATAACCGAACGGATCCGTTCATTGCTGATTGTAGATTTTATATAGAATACTAACAATAACTTATCAAGTACATAAATACTTCCCCGACCATAAACAACAGTCGGTAGTAAAGATACTACTCTATCAAAAGCGTTAACTGTACGCATTTAAGTATAGAATATAAAGTCAAGAGGAAATGCCCCGCAGTTATTGCCATTGACAATATAAAGTTGTTCAATGTTCAATAATTAGCATCGCGATAGATAGCAGATATTTTTTTTATACTACTTAGGTCGCAAACAAGCACACGGCCCTCCTGATGGTAAGAGGTTACCGTAGCCTATGGGCGAGTGCAACACCAGGGGAGTCAGACAAACGAGGCTCTGGCGCCCGCGGATTGCTTTGTAATAAATCTATGCTTGGTGAATTTGAGTTCGTCCACCGCAGTGGAACCAGGTGCTATCCTCAAAAGACACCCAAGAAATGTGTACTGCGCGTATTGGACACATTTTGAGCTTATTTTAGTTCCAAGATACGTGTCCGAAGTTATACACCTCTTTAATCACAAATGCGTAGGTAAAGTACCTTAGAGTATACATTGCTATAGAGCGCGCCTTACAAGTATGAACTGCTATCACGAGTATGAACAGTACCGAGGCTCCTGGCTCAACCTCAATCAGTAGCAAAATAGTACCCGTCAAAATGACTTCGCAAATAATATTTATTTCGTAATGTTAAATCAAAATTTTATAGAACATCGTATATTTGTAGTAATAATGACGCAAAGATAACGCAAAATGCCGCCATTTTTTGTATTCTGGCTTTAATTTTATCCATGCATATTCAATCGAACAAAACACTTCATAACAACTACATTAATAAGTGCATCTATTGATATTTTCGGTAATGCATGAAACGTCACTATAGGTGCGCTATACCATCGCAAAGTATATGCTAACGCGGTGTCCTGCGTGAGCGACGAATACGACGCGACGCGACGCAACACGATGCGACGTAATGCGACGCGATGCTACACGCGACAAATGTCCTACGTGATTTGTAATCTTTGTTCACGCACTGCGGCGATCCACGCTTCTGAATCAACCATTTTACGAACGAAAACGAACTACAGTTCGCAGTGTCGCGTCTGGTCGCGCTCAAAACAAGTACGCGTTACGTCGCGTCTCGTCGCAGAGTGTCACGCAGGTCGCAAGTAGGTAACGCGATCAAATCAACGGCCTACCCTACTTGCGTCCTACGTGACACTCTGCGACGAGACGCGACGTAACGCGTACTTGTTTTGAGCGCGACCAGACGCGACACTGCGAACTCGAGCAATATTGTACTGTACTTCTTTATGATTCGCAAAGTTATGACCAAAACCACGTAGGACATTTGTCGCGTGTAGCATCGCGTCGCATTACGTCGCATCGTGTTGCGTCGCGTCGCGTCGTATTCGTCGCTCACGCAGGACACCGCGTCACGCAGGACACCGCGTAACACTCGGCGCCAAAGACCTGAGTGATAGGCGAGCTCTATATTTTTATAATAATGTATACTCTAAGTAATGTACCTACCTATTGTAATAGGTACGTTTACACTTGAACGCTACACAATAATAAATTTGGTAAACATCGCTTAGTTTACATTTGGCAAACCTTGGTTTACGTAAACAAACCTTGACATGCACTACATGAAGTTAAGAATTAGAGATTTTGGAACAAAAATATTTATTATTACTTGCCTTTTTTCGTTTGGTAATCTCAGGTACCCGAGGGTATGGTGAAATGGTTCTATAAAGTCGACGTAACTTAACCTTTTTTACCAGAGTTATCCCAACTACCTTTTTCAGGTCGTCATCGTCAGTGCGTCTGGCTGAAGCGTTCTACAATTTGCTAACTAGTGGTCTCCACTTTAGGAAGGGACAATCGGTCGGCCACTTTTATCGAAGGACCGATTGCCGTTGGAGCAAAAAGTGATGAAAAAAAAATGTGTTCAAAATAGAACTTCCGCTTTACGGAATCTTTATTTTTCTTTCTTTAGGATATTGCAAACGTTTAATTAACCGTCTTATCGGAAACTACACCCAAACTCTAAGAAATATCTGTGAATCATCAAAATAATTGTGATACGGAACAAAAAATATAACTGAACTAAATAATCATCCTGTACCCTTAAATTTGTCATCAATAAACGACTTCGTTGTAATATTGTAGTCAGAATGATTAGTCATGAACTAATTCTAATGACTACAGTGTGTTTGCACTGAAAAAAAATATTTTTAACATTTTGATTTCATGACGACACATTTAGAACTTAAAACCACGTGGGCATATATAGGAATATGCATCAAAGTAGTTAAAGCCATATAAAGTTACCATAGAAAGGTAACTATTTTTGCCAACTCTTATAATAATTATGTACCCATAATGTCACACGAAACCGTGACGTCATTAGTAATCATTTTCAACACAGAACAAGCCAAATGGTGTATGGGGCTTCGTCATGAACATCATGATCTTCAGAATCCATGAAGCCAACCGCTACCTGTCCTGGCGCTCTGGCTTTCCTTTAAACTCTTAAAATGCGTAAAAGGAGTATAAACAGCCAATCTCGTATACAATACAATACAAGTTTTGGATGCTACCTTGCTCGGAATATGATGAAGTAAATCCGACCTTCCAATTGACACAAATACGCGAGTGAAGCCGCGCACAAAACATAACCGAACAAGTAACACAGCATTCAATTAAAATCGTCTAATTGTCCCGGATTAAACAGTTTATTGGTCCAATTTTCCCGGGAACGCGAAAAGCTTTTCAATACGCTGCCGGGCACGATCGCGCTAAAACGGTGCGTTTTTATTGCCGTTTCAATGAGCCATTCATGAAGATATTACGCAATGTAAATATTTTTAATCGAGTTTTATGTTTTACCTGCTAATCACGGTAATGAACGTTTATGGATTTTTGTTAAATGTTTAACACGTTTCGGTCATGGTACCGATTCTGCTGTTATAAAACCAAAGACCTAAGTAGTAAGAAAATATTATTAAGCCCTGTCATAACGACGTAAATCAAAAATTATGTAGGAACAATCCGCATCACATCTATTTAGAGTACTTTACTGGTCAAGCAAGATTGATCTGATGTTGAAGGTACGGTAAAGGAGAAACCTGATCGCACCTTTTCCTATCAAGAACGCTACACCAATGACATCCAGGACCAACCTCTTTACTTTGTTCCATCACAAATACTTGAAAAGTAACCGGAACTTTTGAATCAGTGATAATGCAGTTATGCATGGCGGTGCACATTGAGAGAGGTCTATATCCAGGCAGTAGACTGTACTAGGCTAATTGATTAATATTTTTATTTCAACAATTTATTAAAAATATTTCTTAAAATATCGGATAATTAGTTTTCTCAGAAGAACAGTGATTTTATAATGAGGAACTGCGGTTTAAACTAATTTCGTACAATCGCCATTGTACTACAAGACAATGTTCGTTCATTAGCATTTCATAATTTATAATAATCTATTATATTTAATAACTTCCTCGGAGCTGATTGGCAGACCTCGAGCACCTGTGGGCATTGTTATGTTAGGCATTCAAGTCTATTAGATACTGTTTAATATACTATCACGACGGTATATCACGCAAAGGTAAGCAAAGGTGTAAATATAAGTTCCATATTTCTTCAACGATTAATGTGTTGACTTTATTTACATTTGATTTTTTTTTATATAGGACACGTCAATTTGACTTCGCCTCGCCTGATGGTAAGCTAAATTATCTGAATACTCTTCTTCTATCTTTTCTGTACGTCATATTTTAAGGAGTGTTTGTCCGCATGGGAAAAATTACTCCAATTACTTTTCCTTCGAAAAAAGGAATACTATTTTTTGGGGAAAGAAAGAGAAAGCAATGAACATTTAGAAAGAAAGGAACATACAGTAGACAAAGGGGGCACGGTCGCACTTTTTCACAGAAAATTGTGTGTAAAAGTGCAATCTCCTTTGTTATATCTTGCAAGAACATTTAGAAAGGAAGGAAGGAACATTAACTTAAAACAGTACCTTGCTGTACTACTAATATTCAAATCAAACCAATCGTTTATTTGCGTCGAATATAGTTATCGGACATACGATCAACGGTTCGCGACAGAATCCTCTAAAATTATTTTATTTCAACCTTCCCCACATTTTTATCCACATCTCTATACCACGATACACTTTCATACCATGATTAATGTCAGCTCATAAACTTACCGACATTGTAAAGTGACCTTTTCTCACTTTTGTAATGAAAATGGTCACTATATTAGACCCTTGTCCAGTACTTAACGGGATTGGGGGATTGGGGGATTGAGTAGTATTCTATCAAAGCGTGGGAGGACTTCGTACACCTACGCTTCGGGGTTAATACTTTCATTATTAGAAGTGGTTCTTACGATTTTTGTTTGAGAATTCTCTTAATATTATAATAACTAGCCTTTGCCCGCGGCTCCGCTCGCGCAGATGTCGGATAACGCGACTTTTACTCATATCTTCGGTTCAATTATACGAGTAAGTATATGGACACGGCGACCGCACGGTGAATCCATGGAATACTGAGAATCGGATCTCGTTTAGACGTGCATATAAGTTTGTCAATATATGCTCAAACGGCTGAACGGATATAGCTGAAATTTAGTACCTACAGGAAAAGGAAATCTGGAATAATAAATAGGCTACTTTTGCCCATAAGGTTTCCAGGGGTTGCGGGAAAACGGGGTAACAGGCTATCCGACACTTCCATGTGTTAGGTACTTTATTTCGGAATAACAACGATACTAAGGCCCGTATTGGCCGTATTCTAGAACGACACTCAGTCCCGAATCTCAACATATCTGGGAGATTTGACAGATTATCAGTACAATCTGTCCTCAATAACCCGAGATCCATGACAGAATACGGTCCACGGTCCATCACAGAATACGGTACGGTGAGAGTACCATCTCAGAATACGGTCCTAAATACTTCAATAACTTTCATAAAATATTATCTAAACAAGTCAACTCAAAGAATTTGTAAAAAAAGAAATTTACGTGCCAGTTATTGAACATAACAGGAGAACAAACTTCAATACTTGTACAAAAATTCTTTCAAGTATTTCGATAATTGTGTTAGACGTTCCGAATAAATATTAGTCGGACTTTTATCCTACTATTTGTAACACCACAACCACGTCCAATGTAAATAATACATACTTAGAGAGGCAAACAGAAATAAATGGGCAAGTGCGAGTTGGACAGCACATGAAGGGTTCCATAACAGCCACTAGATTCTAGATGTAACACTATGTAATCTACTACTTTTCAAATACTTTTGTAGAAGAAGTAACACAGGCATGAACCATGAGCTTTAAGATTTTATTCCGTAGCCTATGGATAAAGGGGACCATTGAGAAGCCGCAATGAATTACGTGTAGGTATCTGCTGCGTGCCTCTGCAGTTGTCGTATGCGGTCGCCTTCGGAGTTATACTTTTAAAGAGCGCGCATTGAATGTGATCGGGATTGGCGACGCATCCGGAGAGGCAGAGGCCCAGATGGATACGAAGGCCTCAGTTACTACCGAAGGTAGATGAGGGGACGAGAGGAACCTATGTATGAAAGATGTAGGTAATGACTTGGTGCACCACAGACTTTGAATATTTGGGACAAAAGCAGACAGATTATGATGAGTGAATTAATAATACATAACCTACGATTAAAATTGTTGTTTTATGAGTTCACCAATACAACCCTGCGACATAGATCTGAGTCTTAAGGCGGCCACCCACTTACAGTCCGCCTGCAGTTTTTCGTCTGTCCGGCGGCCTGCAGTAAATAATAACATTATTTTATTCTTTTAGTCTGATGTTATTACTACTTATTACGTATAAAATGCCGACGGCCATAGACTCTCCGGCCTTTAACTGTCTTTGCTGACCGGAATCGTCAAGCGGCCACACACATATTATCCGTCAGTCCAAAATCGTATACAAAACTGTAAGTGTGTGGGCTATTGCGATGAACTGACAGACCGATATCCGGTTGTCGTTCGATAAACTGTAAGTGGGTGGCCGCCTTTAGTAATAGAGTTTTGTTAGTTACATCGGGTAAGGAACCCTAAAAATGCTTTCAACTTAACACATACTGACAAGTATTTTCAAGTTCACGTTCTTTTGGGGCACCGAAATCAGCGATTAGCGAAAGACACAAACCTTGCTATCGAAAGTAAGACAATAAATAGACGATTTTAACCTTTAGCTTCATAGACATAAAGTTCAAAATTGGTTAAGCACATTTTACTAAGGAAGGTTTCAGGTAGAAGGCATCTGTTTTATTTCTTTTCACCGGTATTCATGCCTAATTAGAGGGAACAGTTACCGTAATTTCATTGTTTATTTAGTTGTGTAAGAAAGATGGCTACGGACTTTTATCTTTGCTGGTTAAAAATAGGCAAGCAGTAAAAGGATACGCCAAGAAATAAACAACAACTGTAAATAATGTTTTCCGGGCCGAGGAGAAATTTATTTTATTGAGAATGTCTGAAAAGGTATTTTAACGAAAGTAGTAAGTATATGGCCTTGAATTTGTTTTATGCGAGAATGGAGAAATACTTCAAAATTCATTTAAATAAATGTGGTATCATCATTCTCTTTACTTAGTTGGGGCACAGATTAATAAATAGTTACGGTCAGTTTTCCGTCTAACAACAAAGACCAATTTTTTGACGTTATCCGTGAAGCGACTATCTGACATTCTGACGTTCTGTCGGAATTTTTAGGGCTCCTACTACCCGTAACAAATGCCACAGATATATTCGTATGGTAACTGGGACCAGCGACGGCTTAATATGATCACCGAGGCACGAAAGGTCTCAACGTAGGTACTACATATTAAGCAGGGGTCACCCATCCTAAAACTGACCAGCCAGACTAATATTGAATCTTCACAGTTAGCCACAGGCCTCTGCTAACAAACGTAGTATATGGCCTCTAATCAGAGACTGATTGATGAACTGAAGGAATTTAGCAAACTGGACAAAAGGCGCGCTAAAAACCGGTTCTGTGTCTCTCAAGTTGAAACAACATTGAGTGTTTTTATTTTCAACAGACATGCCTACTATTATTACTTACCTACGTGTAACAGTTGGCGAAATATGGATTGAAACAGATGGATACAGAAGCCAGTATGTAGGTACAGTCAGCAACAAAAGTAGCTCATCACTGACAGAACAAACTCTTAAAATCGCCGACCTCCCAAGGCCGCTCTCGTTCGATACAACTCTATCTCAAAGACTGCTTTGGAATTCATACTAATATTTTAAATGCGAAAGTAACTCTGTCTGTCCGTCTGTCTGTCTGTCTGTCTGTCTGTTACGCTTTCACGCCTAAACCACTGAACCGATTTTAATGACCAATATCCACGCGGATGGAGCCGCGGGCAAAAGCTAGTACTCTATAAAACCGATCCCGCTAGTCATCAGCAGTTTAGTGGTTCGTTCGCCTTACGATCCAGGAGTATCTGGCTCGAATCCTGGCCATTACACTACTGACGTGACGAACCCACCCTTAACACAAGCCGTTTAGCTTAGCTAGAGAGGTAAGGGGTCATATCGATAAAAGGCAATGGAATATAATTCAGCGCGGCAATGGATTGAAGTGGAAACAAATCCATGAATGGATTTGTTTAGTGGATTAAAGTGGAATAGAGCTTGGCTATTATACATATTTACATCAAGAATGTACCTATACTCGCTTACTTCAAAGCCAAACCATGAAACGTGCCCATACATTAAATTGGTGTATCAAAATAAGTGTATTTGTACCTGCTGGCCTGCTGCGTACGTTCTACTCAAACGCTATCGTATGACGTCACAATATGTGTTGATGATACAGATAGGACCTATTAGGTACTTAACTTTGATGTTAAGTGGGCATCAAAAGGTAATTACAACAATCATACTACTGCTACTGTGTTCTTTCAGTCGCGTGGTACCCTGCAGAGTAAAATTTGGGCCACCCCATCTCCTCCCATGCGGTGTCGTACAAGGCGACTAAAGGGATAGGGCTGTTTAACATCAGACAGATATATACAGCCCAGACTCAGCCGCAGATTATATGGTATGGCTCGAGTCAACAATAGTGCCCGGAATACGGCAATAGGCTCACCCCCTATTACGTGGGACCAAATACAATGAATGGTGAAATTTGGGTGTTAATTCACCTCTGCCTAACCCTTCGGGGATAAAGGCGTGATTATGTGTAGGTATGTGTATTGTGTTCTTCTTCATCATCCTAACGTTAGGCTGCCTTTACACCAGAGAGTGGTGGTGTCACTTGGTGGAAAGACAGCCTTAATACCAGTAGCATCTGAAGCTTTCACCTCGGAGACTGGGGTTCGCTTTTTCCAGTCTAAATGCGGGTTTGGGTGATCTACGATATTTTCCATGAAGCCACTGCCATCAGACCTCCACAACCCATTGGCGATATCGAAGTATTGCAGTAAGACCAGTTTTTGTACTTTTTAGGGCTCTGACTACCATTTTTTTTTATCGTGCGAAAAATCCCCACGGATACCTCCCCCACCGGAGCCGGAGGTTATGTCGGACTCGAACCGACTAAAACGCACGCCGTCTGTGGGCCGTCGGTTGCCGGAGGTGAGGTTGTCGTAGCCATATGTACCATATATATCCATATCCCTCGCACCCCGGCCGACCCAGGGCCAAATCTCTCGATCTGGCCCTCATCCGGTGTGGGGACCACGGAGTGCCCAACTCGCCCCCGGGTATCTCTCTGACTACCCGAAACGACTGCCATAGTTTTTTACTGTAACTGTGACGATGGTCGACGCTCGGATGCAAGATTTCCTCGTGAAGTTGGGAGGTCACACGACATTCTCTATCATCATCACTCCGAAGATCTTGAAGAGGCTCATCTCTCTCATCTCATCAGGCTCATCTCTCTTGTAGTAATACGTTGTTGTCAAAGCGTATTATGATAAATGTATACAAGTAAGTACATGTGTCGTTAATGTATGCAAGCCAAACGCACCAGCTGTTGATTTTCCCATGCGATTGGTCAATTATGCAGTGACGTCATTCCGATGTGACCTTAAAACGTTTGACGATTAGCGTACGTACTTAGTACCTAAATGTTCATACGTTCCATCAACTTAAAAAAATATATCCGAAAATGTCTAGAGGACGGGATTCGAATCCGCGACGAACTCCTAGAGTAGGAGAGCGGATACGAATGTATGGGATTTGACGTTTATCACATGCGTTGACGACACAGTCAAATCCCATACATTCGTCATTCGATTCTACAATACGCCGGCAAACGAATTGCCAAATGTCTAGGGGGAGGGGGGGCGGGGGGGAGGCTTCAAAGAGCAAACATGGCAAAGCAGGATTGGTGCTCAGGGGAAGATGGGTGAATATAATAATTTTCACCATTGACACTCGAAAAAGGGCCCGTGATTCATCAAAAACAGTGAATAAAACGCTCTTTGTTTCACCGAGTGAATAAAAAAATTTGAATTTGGAACATGCGCGAATGTACGGATTCTAGTGAAACATACAAAGAGGTTGCACACTCTCACTATAAAAACGTACTAAAAGCCACCTAAATGTAATCACTGGCTGGATGGAATGTGGCTCAGTTTAAGTTAAGAAAAAAAAAATGCCGCCATTTTCTGTGTAATTTTCCTTGTAAAAGTTTATGTTTGTCTCATAATCATAAAATGACTTCATCTAGTGATGAAAATGAAACTCATATTCTCGAACGCGAAAAGACTCCTGAGTCTTTTCGCGATAGAGCGGTAGTTTTTACTGATAATTTGCTGCTTCTTTTGTGTACCTACTATCCATAACAAAATGTAATTCATAATCACAGAGTAATCGTTTTCTCGTAGTCAATGGTGAAAAGTTGAGTACCTAACACGTGAAAAAAAGAATTCATCTCGGCTCTTGTATCCCTCGATCCACTCAGGTTTCTCTCTAGAACCCCTCGCTACGCTCGGGATTCTACCGGAGAAACCTTCACTCCTCTCGGGATACAACTTGGTGCCTCGAAAAGAATTCACCTTTTTTTCACTTGTTGGGTAATCTACTATTTCACCATTGACACTCGAAAAAGGGCCCGTGATTCATCAAAAACAGTGAATAAAACGCTCTTTGTTTCACCGAGTGAATAAAAAAATTTGAATTTGGAACATGCGCGAATGTATGGACGGGTTCCGGGGGGGGGGGGGGGGGGGGGGGTTATAAGTACGGATTCTAGTGGAACATACAAAGAGGTTGCATACTCTCACTATAAAAACGTACTAAAAGCCACCTAAATGTAATCACTGGCTGGATGGAATGTGGCTCAGTTTAAATTAAGAAAAAAAAAATGCCGCCATTTTCTGTGTAATTTTCCTTGTAAAAGTTTATGTTTGTCTCATAATCATAAAATGACTTCATCTAGTGATGAAAATGAAACTCATATTCTCAAACGCGAAAAGTCTCCTGAGTCTTTTCGCGCTAAAGCGGTAGCTATTACTGATAATTTGCTGCTTCTTTTGTGTACTATCCATAACAAAATGTAATTCATAATCACAGAGTAATCGTTTTCTCGTAGTCAATGGTGAAAAGTTGAGTACCTAACACGTGAAAAAAGAATTCATCTCGGCTCTTGTATCCCTCGATCCACTCAGGTTTCTCTCTAGAACCCCTCGCTACGCTCGGGATTCTACCGGAGAAACCTTCACTCCTCTCGGGATACAACTTGGTGCCTCGAAAAGAATTCACCTTTTTTTCACTTGTTGGGTAATCTACTATTAAGTATTTTACAATGATTGTACAGCTGTTGCCGCTCCACCTGCGTGGATGTTGTATATCACGACTAAACATATCTTATATCCTTTCTCCAGCCTAAATCTCTGCACCAAAATTCATCAAAATTGGTTCAGTTAATTTAGCGTGAAAGCATAACAGACAGAGTTACTTTCGTACTTTTTTATAAGACAAGTCAATGTGACTTCACCTCGCCTGATGGTAAGCTGAAGGTAAAATTTCAAGAAATAGGGTCACTATTACAGATACTAATTAGGAATTTAAAAACATGTAGGTAATGAATAATAATAATTAGGCACCTACAAGAATGTGACACATGACCTCAACAATCTATAACCGGAGACGCATGTTTATCACCTTAGGTTTTGTCTTCGTACTGTCATCTGAACTGATAATGAGTGTTTTATTAACGTTACAAGCCTACCATTACAGTAGCTCTGTGTACAGTCCACAACAAAAGTAGGTAACTACATACGCCCGGTGAATTTTGTTGCCGGAGTATTCTCAGGTCGGGGCCGCGTTTCAAACCGGCGGTGGTCCATTTGCTAAACAAGTCCTTAATATTCTTAATTTTGACGTTTTGTAAGTTAAAGACCTTTACAGAATTAACGATTTATTATTTCAAATTGACCATAAGTTCCGATTTACCATAAGTTATCTCAGCATTTACCATAAAATATCGAGGTCTAGCCAAATCCGTAGTTAAGACTGGTAAAGCGGACCCCAGACTCCGAGCTGAAAAGCTTCGGATGCGACTGGGAATTAACGCTAAGAGGAAGATTGAAGATCTCAGTTATTCCCAAAACTTATCATAAGCTGATAAACAAAACTGGAAATGACAAAAAACCTTGTCTTGTACAGTAACGGGCTCAAGGACATAAAACAGTCCACGTCAACGCGTAAGAGCACGTCATACTTTTGTTTATTTTGTACTAGCTGACCCAGCGAACTTCGTACCGCCATATTTTCTGGGCCCGTTCCCGCTGCATATCTTTAAATTTATCAGTGTTTTTCTACAATATTATGCATGTATTATACATATAAACCTTCCTCTTGAATCACTCTATCTATTGAAAAAAACCGCTTCAAAATCCGTTGCATAGTTTTGAAGATTTAGGCATACATAGGGACGGACAGACAGCGACAGCTACTTTGTTTTATAATATGTAGTGATGAAGTGATGATGTGACATCCTAATGATGCATCATCAGGTAAAGTGTGAACTGATCTGATGATGGAAGTACAATATTCTCTCGAACTCTTGAACAGCAAATAATACTTAGTAAAGCCGCCGAATTGGCGTTTACTTGGTTTGTTTCAAAGAGTCATGAATATGTATATTTGCGTTGAACTCGTGAATCATCAAAGCACAGTAATTATGCGAATTAATTGAGTATTATGTAGGTTAAGTGCCATAATGATACTTATTAACAAATATGAGTGTGCAAGGCGCTATCAACACCTTTGCGGCACAAGCCCACCTCACCTGGTACTCGGTGCACCTGCTGAACAGCGGACGAGGCGCTGGCGCCGACTTCCCTCTCGTGGAAGGTGGAATGGAAGGTCAAGCGGAAGTCGTTCTCGTAAAAATCGACATTCCAATCGAAAACAAGAAACCGACCTCTGCAACTGCGGAGCATGATGATGACTATCTAGTAATATACCCCGGGATACATATCTTGGACCTAAATCGCAAGACAAACGAGGCTCTGGTGCGCGCAGATTGTTTTGTAATAATCTACTACTACTTGGTGAATTTGAGCTCGTCCACCGGTGTAGCACCCTGTGCTATACCTACTCAAAAGACAGGAGATATAGGTACCTGATTAATAGTATACCTTAACTAAAAAAAAAACTATAAGTAGATAACGTATAAGGACAAAAAAATACCTACCTCTGTATCGCCGTTAGTAAACATAATAGAATATGTACAGATGTCATTAACTTCAGATTAAAAGATCGTCTGTGTGTTAAAAAAATCGTATAACCATGAGCATGCGAAAAGCTTATCCTCATGGTGTCCTCCGTACCATTACTATTACTTATATGGCAAAGAACATCTTAAAATCGTTTCCCGTCGCATCAGAGGCCTTCACCTTACGATTTTGGCTTATTTTAGCTTTAATGGGACTACTGTTTGACCTCCCAATCCTGAGAGGAAAGCATGCACTCGTCTGTCAACCAGGCTCTCGATTCTGCTAAAGCAAAAGCACTGCAATACTGCGGACACTGCAAAAAATGCCATTTAATTTTGGACTTTAAAATAATGTCGTTATAGTCCATAATTAAATATCTTTTTGTAGATTGAATGAATGAGTGTATTGAAACCTTTTCATTAAATTTTGGACTTTGAACCCATAGCAATAAAGTCTATTTAACCCAGATATTACTGAAACTATTTTTTGTATCGGATTGCAATAATTTTTGAATATGTTGTACTATAATAATATAGTATTATTAGAAAAATACTTAAAAAAATAATCGTGGTCTGGAAAAGCCGGAAAACGAGTGGCGTTATAACGCCCAGTAGTAAGATCGGCTACCAAGCCAAAGTTATGATTGCAGACATTTTGGAATGAGATGAAACACTAAATGCTTGTTGAATGAAACGCTCATAATGAAACTTTATTCATTTAAAAAGTAAACATCGACATGACAGGAAACAAGACATATTTTTGACAAACAAACCATAAAATATATCCTAACCTTTGCACCGACCCAAAATTTATATCAATTTCTGATGAAGCTCTTAGCTGGGAACATGAAAATTACCTAATAAGGACATTTTTATACTACTTAGGTCGCAGACAAGCAAACAGGCCACCGAATGGAAAGTGGTTACCGTGGCCTATGGACGAGCGCAACACCAGGGGAGTCACACTCCTGCAACCGACCCGATAATAACAGAGCGATTCTGTGCCGTCAGCGCAGAAGATAAGTAGGACAAGCCTTTGGTCTTCTCACTGACAGCACAAAATCCCTCCAGTGAGCTCTGGCTATCCTACACACCGCCGGGAACACAACACGAGGTTATTTAGCCGCGATATTTTGTAGGGCGGAGGTACTTCCCAAGTCGGACCGCTTGATTGGGACTGAAATACTGATAACGACCTACCTCATAATGACATTGCAATATATTGTAGTTATTTCAATGACTGAAATGAAACACGTAATATGCTCAAAAGCAATAATCCAACCTGGAAGATTATATTACAAGTTCTTCATCACCGGAATCTTCGTTTGTTACTTCGGTATTTAAATTTTCCGGTGGAAAAATGGTAATCTCACTGGGCAGGTCGTCATCCGAATCCACATATTGCAATTCGTCAACTATTTCGTTGAGATTACAAGGCCTTTTCATCAGTGATCTCAAATTTAATAGTAGTAGTAAACAGACGTACATTTTACTACCGGGCGTTATAACGCCATCAAGTTTTTACAAACGATAATTTTCATGAAAAACTGTGAAATTCAAACTTATTTTATCTCAAACTTATATTACAACTAGCTTTTGCCCGCGGCTCCGCCCGCGTGGATGTCGGTTATCGCGACCAAATATAGCCTATGTCCTTTCTCAAGGTCTAATCTACCCCTATACCAAATTTCATCAAAATCGGTTCAGTGGTTTGGGCGTGAAAGCGAGACAGACAGACAGACAGACGGACAGACAGACAGACAGAGTTACTTTCACATTTATAATATTAGTAGGGATTAGTAGGGATAACAACACTTTACGATATTCTACGTTATAGTATTTATTACATAATTTATGTACCTTAAAACTTACTTTTTTGAAGCCAAGTCGCAAAGCAAATTTACTTTCAATTTAAAACATGTCAGAACTTCTAAATAATACACGCTCTGTGACAAATAGTACTAACACACTATAGAAGGACCGTTTCTGATTACGGTAATGTAAGACGATCTTTGGTAAAACAACAATAAATATATAAATTAGGCGGTTACATCTATCACTCGATTAGTGGCGTTATAAAGGACGGTAGTAACAAGTGGGTTAATACCCTTTTTTTGCAGAAGAAACTTTTAACATTATAATGACAGGCATATTATATCTTTTGTGGAAATTACTAACCATTTATTACATCACTAGGTATTGTTAGTAATTACTAGGTATAACAAATCGGTAATAATATTCGTTTCCATATCCGTGTCACCGCAGGTAAACTACAAGAGTTACGTTTTGCGGCAACAGTTTGGGTACCTAACGAAAATCGGGCCATACCACTTCAACTAGACCCCAGCACAATTCAGAAAGGGACAACAAGTAAAAACCATGGCCTCTAACCAAGTGCCTAGTGGATACGAGGCTTTTAATATGGCTGTGAATATCCATATCCATACTAATAATAACACAACACCCACATTTCGCCAATCATTGTATTAGGTCCCACGTAATAGAGGGTGAGCCTATTTCCGTTTTCCGGGCACTATGGCTAACTCGAGCCATGTACACACGGCGCCAGACCTCGGTTTACAGGCCACACCAACATAAAGGAAGTGTGCGTGACAGCAATACTATTAATACATTGCTTAAAGATGTGTGTCATAACAAGTAAACCAATCAGGGCCCTTGACGCACTCACACATTCGCTATTTTTAACCGACTTCATACTTACATGAAATATAGGTATTGATGATAGCCACTGCACCAAGTTATAATAGCATATTTAGCGAAAAACGAATAAGTAGATATAGCTGAATGGTTTAAATATGCAGCTGAACCAATAGAATCAATACCGGGTTCGGTCCTCGAGCGAGGTGCACTTTTTGTTCCTCAATATATTGAAGTCCGATTGGTCTAGTTTATTTACAGGAAACTAAGTGTATAAAATTCATATATATAATATAATTTAATATATTTTTTGTATATTTCCTTGATGATACTATTTATTCTTAATGGATAAAAGGAAAGGAAAATAAAATAATTAACTTATTGTTGCAATGCAATAATATATTTACTATTATAAGCATGATATTTTTCTTAAGTATGGGTATAATTAATTATTTATAGATAGGTGTATTTTAAGTCGGCGAAGCATGGACCCTTTAATTTTTACTACATTAGGTAAGTTATTAAGTGATATGAATCAACATGTTAGCTCGTTAGAAATTATGACTTTTAAGTATCATAACATAACTTCTAACTTATTTAACAATAACATCATTCACTTATGGTTTACTCACCTACTTAGGTATATCAAATTATTATTTAATAGTAGGGAGCATTAGTAGCCAGTAGGTGCCCCGTCATTAATTATTACTTCTTGCAACCTTCGCCTCATGCTTGAAACCATATTCCAACACAAGTCACTACCCCTAAAAGATTCCCATGTAGAATTAACCACCGCATCCAAATTTGTTTTGGACCTTACGTCTGATGGATCCCAGTTGAGCACCATATGACCCCACAAATTTTCGATAGGGTTCAAATCCGGGCTTTTAGCTGGCCAATCAATAACGGTCAAGTTTTCTTGTGTATTAAACCAGTTACGCACTACCTGTGCGCGGTGCACGGAACAGTTATCATGCACAAAGTAAATATGTTCATGTGGATATGCAACACGCACTGTTGGCAGCATGACATCTTTTAAAATATCCAAGTAACCTTGACCGGTATTGCGACCCCCTACTTCAACTAATTCACCAGGACCCATCGATGACATCCAACCCCAATACCCCAAAGTAATATGGCCACTAGACCTGCATGGAAGGACATTCTTTGGGCTATAACGCTCACCTGCTTTTCGCCATAAAATTTTTCGTCCATCCTTATCCGACTTAAAACACTTTTCATCACTAAATATTACAACATTGTTACACCAATCAAAGTCTAAATATTGTTGAGCGAAGCGTAATCTGCACTGTCGATGAAGGTCAGACATCAGGATCTTCTTTGCTGGTCTGTGACATTTCAGGTCAGCAGCGTGCAAATGGCGCCGGACCGTACTTAAGCTCACGTTGAAAGTAGTCGCTGTGGATCGAGTGCTCGCAAACGGATCTGTGCTATGAACAGCCACGACATCTCGGTGCCGTGAACTAACATCCGTATAAGCGACAGCCTGAAAGCCAGGTCGGCGACAATTTATGTGTCCCGTGTCTCCATAGCGACGAACCCACAGCTGGACAGTTCTCCTCTGTTGACAACAAAATAAAATTTTTACAAAAGATCTCTTATTAACAATAGTCTCATAGATAATCCAACAATTTCTAATTAAACTTACCGAGATATGTAAACGACGCGCTATTTCGCTAATTGAAACATTTTGTTCATAAAGAACAATTATTTCGGCTTTCATAAGCGTAGTTAAATGACTCATAATAATAAAACGACAGTAACAATGATGATGATTATGTGATGATGAGTAGAAAAATCCACAACTTGTCAACGAGGTGCAAAGGTTAATAGCTTTGTAGTCAGGCAATGGCACACAATAACTTACACATAATAATTATCAATGAATATGAGGGTAATACTAAATAAAAATTCATTAGGCTTGATTAACATTATAGCTACTTGAATGAGTGTATAATTAAGTATCAGATAAAAATATTTGATCTTTATTAAAAAATATAAAAAACACATAAGTATAATTATTATAAACTTCTAAAAAGATATTAGAACATAAAATAAAATGTTATGTCTATTAAATTGACTGACATAAAGATGCACGAATGACAAAAAGAGAATTCCGTTGTTAAGTTCCGAACCAACGACCGGCGACAACGGTGAGGTTCAAACTTACTTTACTTGCATTCTTATCCATCTCGACTATGAGAACAGATAGTATAGTGACTAAATTTGATAACTCCTATTAGTTATAGAAAAAAATGCTGCATACATTTCATAAAATTAGTTTAGAATATGATATTATAACCTTGGTGCATTTTATGTAAGTAAAATAGCAATTGTGTGAGTGCGTCAAAGGCCCTGATTGGTTTACTTGTTATGACACACATCTTTAAGCAATGTATTAATAGTATTGCTGTCACGCACACTTCCTTTATGTTGGTGTGGCCTGTAAACCGAGGTCTGGCGCCGTGTGTACCATAGGCGGTGTCTGAACTGTATACGCTGTGTCTGGACTGTGTAGGTATTATATCTGTCTTTTTGATAGCCCTATCCTTTAGTTGCCTTGTACGACGAAGTTTAAATAAATAAAAGATAAAAATGTTTTTTCGTTAAGTTATATCTCAATGAAAACACTCAGATACCTAAGTAAGTATGTCTAGATTACAGAGGTCATCAGAAATGACATACCGCACATCAACAACTCGTGATTTTGATTGGATTCGTTTATATTTCTATACAAAGTACCTATCGAAGAAGTTCAAAGTACTTGTGCTAACAGGTTTTATAATATGTAATAAGAATAACATATTATTACACCTGTAGGTATCACGGAAATAGGTAAGTACAGCATCTAATGTTTGTTCGTAGTAAAACTCGAAAGTATCTATCAGTATTGATTTATTGAATAATGCACTTGTACTTTTGCATGTTACACATGCCCGCAATGTTGTATGGCTCCGAGTGCTGGACAACAACAAAAAGGCAAGAACAGCAGTTACATGTAGCTGAAATGAAGATGCTGCGCTGGGCAGGCGGTGTAACACGTCTCGACAGGATACGCAATGAGCACGTGAGAGGATCCTTCGGAGTGGCCCCAATAACGTACAAATTGAGGGAAGGCAGGCTTAGATGGTACGGACACATAATGAGACGAGATGAGACCTACTCCGTGAAAACCGCTTTGAATATCCCTACAAAACGCCTGGGAAGAGGAAAGCCTCCCGCTACATGGTGGTCCAAAATCGATAGGGAAATCAAAGAACAGAACCTAGCCCCTGAGACAACCCAGGACAGAACGACCTGGCGCAGACGTACAAGAAGACCCGACCCCAGATAGATATGGGACTAAGGGACGGAAGAAGAAGAAGCACTTGTACTTTTGCACAGTTTTAAATATTTTTTTCCTGACCGGATTTTTTTAAATTGTTATAATTAATTTATAAGTTAGGTATATTATAACAAAAATAATAGTAAACCTATGAGGTTTCTCATAGGTTTACTATTATCTATTTTCGGGATGGGTCAGCGATAACATAATTTTTTGTGAATTCCAATTTTGAGTTGTAATTTTTTCATTTGTTTTTAAACTCATATCTTAATAAAAAACGCGTAGATATGCCTAATTAGGCATATCACTGTGTATGTACAATCACTTAGTTAGATAATAATTAAATTAAGATTAAAAAGGCTGGCCGAGTGTAGACATATTACATAACAATAACATTGTTCATGTGGCTAACTCGTGCTACCTAATAAATATGTCATTTGAATACAATTGTCGGTCTATGGCCTTCGCCTAACCAGACCTGATGATCAGCTGACGCCAAGTCGGTCTATGGCCTTCGCCTAACCAGACTCGGCGATCAGCTGATTGTAGACCGAACGTGAGTAGCAGCTGATTGGTGATCAGCTGAGGGGTCACTGACCCGAGAGGTAGGTACTGATCAGCTGACCCGTAAGGTAGGGATCAGCTGAGGGGTCACTGACCCGTGAGGTAGGTACTGCCCTAGTAGTTAGCTATGCCAGCTGGCTGATGCCTCTAGACCGGCTGGGTTCAAGAAGTGAACCCTGTCCGTTGCTAGAGAGCTCTGTCTGTTTGGACCGGAAGGGGAACCGTAGCCAAAAGTAAAAGCCAGAGCATGGAACTGATTATTTTATTGAGCAAAAAGGGCTACTAATATACAATAATTCGTCTTTCTATATCCATACAATTAAGCGAGCTTACAAACTATCTACACCAATCACAGTTTAGTATTCTATTTACATAAGGAATCTTAAAAGCTATTATATACAATGCAGTTCACAAATACGCCGCGTGGGGCGCTTATCTTTTGCTATAAATATAAACTGGGTGCGCCGAGGCGCGCCAGCTATAAATATACGAAGACCGTGTGTAGCGCCGCACTCGACGAGACTCTTCACTGCGTACGGACGTATTTGGGGCTCCGCATTTCGGCACTGCTGTTATCGTATGATAATGTTGATCTTGTAGGTAAAGTAAGTAAGTAGGTATTATGTATGTTCCTACATTACCCCCCTCTAAGAAAAACGTACGTTTGGTTTTACTAATCTTCCTGTACGAGTCATATAGGGGTCTTGCTGATTGTTACTCACATTTGTAGATTTCTCGGAATTTGCAGTCGCCGAGTTCTTAGAATTGGATGCACTCGATGTCGTAGGTTCCTGACGTATAATTGTTGCAGGCCTCGTACACGGGGATTGCAGTACGTTGGCTGCAGGCGTCTCATCATTATGTAATATGTATGCTGGTTTCAGTCTGTCTATGGATATGCATGTTTGACGATTTGGTAGTTGGATTGTGAATGACTTGCCGTTTTGACTTCGTTTGATAACTTTGTATGGGCCGTCATATGGTGGGATCAACGGTCGTCGTACTGTATCATTTCTCAGGAACACATGAGTACAAGTTTCGAGTTCTTTGTATATGAAGGGTTGCTTAGATGAGTGTGATATTTGCTTCGGTGCTAGTGACGTCATCGTTTCAGTGAGTTGGCGAACGAATTCTGCGTCATCAATGTTTGGCTTGGTAGGCACAAAGAAATCCGACGGAATTCGAATTGTAGACCCATAAGTCATTAGTGCGGGACTTACAGATGTGTCTTGACATAGTGCTGTGCGTAGTCCTAGTAGTACTGTAGGTAATTCCTCACTCCAGTTGGTACCTGCTGATCTGGCCATCAGCGAAGCTTTCAAACATCTGTGTCTTCTTTCTAGGAATCCGTTTGCTTGTGGGTGGAATGGAGTTGTGCGTATACGATTAATACCTAGTCGTTGCATTAGTGTGCGAAATAATGATGATTCGAACTGTCTGCCTTGATCAGTTGTGATTCGTAGGGGACAACCGAATCGTGAGATCCATCCGTCGTATACTGCCTTCGTTATTGTTTCAGCGGTAATGTCACGAGTAGGTATAGCTTCAATCCATTTCGTGCATCGATCTATCATTGTGACTATGTACCGATATTCGTTTGATATGCATAAAGGTCCGACGATGTCCAGGTGTACGTGTTCGAAACGCGATGATTCTTGAAACTCACCAAGGGGACTGCTAACGTGTCTTTGAACCTTCGAGCGTTGACAACCAATGCATGACTTTGCCCAGGTGGTTACATCTTTATTCATAGAAGGCCAGAAGAATTTGGATGTGATAAGTTTTCTAGTTGCGCGAACGCCAGGATGACTTAGTTCGTGTTGTGCTTTGAATGCTATTTCACGAAAAGTCACTGGTAGGTATGGTCGAATGTTTGTTGTTGATACTTCACACCATATGGATATCGGTTGTTGACCTCCAGGGAGATTTACGAGAGCGAATGTGAGGTTTGATTGTTGTTTGCAGGCTTCTAATTCGGTGTCATTTTGTTGATCTGTCGCTAATTTGTTGTAGTCGTTTGTGTTGTTTAATATTTCAATCTCCGTGATTCGTGATAAGGCGTCAGCAGCTGTGTTGTACTCGCCTTGAATGAATTTGATACTTGTGCAGAATTGACTAATGAAATGAAGTTGTCTTTCCCTTCTTGGAGTGTCACTGTTGTTGGCTGATCTCGTGAGTGCGAAGGTTAGAGGTTTGTGATCAGTATATATTGTGAGTTCATTACCCTCTATCAGTCGTCGTAAGCTTTTCACAGCGGTATACATAGCTAGTAATTCGCGATCGTATACGCTGTACCTTCGTTGTGTGTCACTCATGTTTTTGGAGAAGAATGCGAGTGGTTTCCATATTCCGTCGATCTTCTGTTGTAGTACCGCGCCGATGCCTGTGTCTGAAGCGTCGGTGAGTAGGCATAGCGGTGCGTTAGGTATCGGATGGGTTAATGAGGTTGCATCGAGAATACTTTGTTGACATAATTGAAATGATTTTTCGGCTTCGGGTGTCCACTGTATGGGTGATTTATCGTTCTTCTTGGCATTGTGTAGGTATTTATTAAGTAGGTGCTGATGGTTAGCTTGATGGGGTAGGCAGCTTCGATAGAAGTTGATCATACCCAGAAATCTTCTTAACTCTTGTACTGTAGTTGGTTTGGGATATTGGAGTATGACTTGAATGCGTTCGTCTGTTGGTTTGATTCCGTCTGATGAAACTTCGTAACCGAGGAATTGGACTTTTTTCTTGCTGAATTCGCACTTATCGATGTTGAGTGTGACGCCATATTGATTTAAGCGCTCGAGCACTCGTTTTACGTTGCGTTTGTGTTCTTCTTCGTTGTCGTCTGAGTATATGAGTAGGTCGTCTATGTAGCAGTAGCATATGTCATCGAGGCCGCGTAGTACTTCGTGCATGAACCTTTGAAATGAAGCACTACTGTTTACTAAACCGAAGGTCATAACTTTGAAGGTAAAGCTTCCGAATGGGGTGGTTATAGCTGTCTTAGGGATGTCTTCTTTTTCGATAGGTATACTGTAATATACCATTTTCATATCGAGCTTCGAGAATAATACTTTTCCGTGCAGTTGGTAGGTGAAATCTTGTATTCTAGGTATTGGGTATCTGTCGGGGATTGTGACAGCATTTAATCTTCTGTAATCGCCACATACACGTAAAGAACCATCTTTTTTCTTTACCACGTGCAGTAGACTGGCCCATGGGCTGTTGGCGGGTTCGCATATACCCATTTCCATTAACTTTTCGAATTCTAATTTGGCAGCTTTGTACTTATCTGGTGGTAATGGTCGCGGTCGGGAGTATATAGGTGAACCTTTAGTTTCTATTCGGTGAGTGACGCTATGTTTTGCAGTTGACTTGATTGCCATCGGACGTAATATGTCTGGGAATTGCTTCAAGATGTCGTGATATGCGTGATTTTGGTTGATAATATAGACTGATTCTTCTGTGCTCTGTACCTTAATAGTGTTCACGGTGAGGTCTGTGACACTATCGATGAGTTTCTTTTGATGCAAGTCGACTAGTAATTTGTGTTTTACTAGGAAATCTGCGCCTAATATTGAAGTCTTCACATCGGCAACTATGAATGTCCATTTGTAACTTCTACGTAAACCTAAGTTGAGTTCTAATGTACGCTCTCCATAGGTTCGTATTTGTGTACCGTTTGCAGCAAATAATTTGTAATTGTTTTCTATAGGTTGTGAATATTTCTTGTTTCTTGCGGCTAACACTGAAATATCGGCTCCAGTGTCAATAAGGAACTTTTCTTTATTGTTTCTGTCTATTATACATAGGCGGTGGCCTTGGTTAACATCGACGCCCGCCACAGTCGATGTATTGCTTAGTTTTCCTGTTGCTTCGTATTAGTGTTTGTATTTGTATTTGTATTTCTTTTAGCACATGGTTCTTCGCATTTACGAGCATTATTACCGAACTTGAGGTGGTAATAGCATAACCAATCCGGATCGCCTGGCTGTCGACGTGTTGAACGCGAGTGTGAACGCGGCCTTATGTTGCGCCTATCGTCAAAGCGCTCGTTGCTACGTGGCTGGCGATGCGGGTTTTGCGTCGGTCGAAATTGGTTCGAACGTAATTCTGCTACTTCGAGGGATAGTTTCTCTATTTGTTTGGTAATTAAGTCGAGTTGTCGTTTTTCGACTGTAGTAGATGTGCTAATAGTTTCGTTCTGAGATGGGCTTGACACGGGAATCGAAGTAGTGATAGCGGCGGCTGTAGCGGGTTCGAAGTGCTCTATCATTTTGTCAGCCATAGCAGATAGGGTTTCTAGTGATGACTCTGTATTTATTGATAGTATGCCACGTATTTGAGTAGGTAAATGATTCAACCATATGACTCGGAGTGCTTCGTCGGTTAGTAGCTTCCCACTTAATTCTCTCATTTTTCGTAACAGCTGACTAGGTTTAGAATCGCCAAGTTCTAGGCCACTAAGTAGCTTTTGAAGCTGACGATGATCCGATTCTTGGTATGTCGATATGAGTCTGTCCTTCAATTTGGTGTATTTGCCACTCGCGGGTGGGTTGAGGATGATATCTGCTACTTGTTCTAGATCATTGCAACCTAGCAGTGGCATGACTAGGTTGAATTTTTGTTCTTCACCTATTTTGCTTGCCGCGATGGCCGCTTCGAACTGAGCGAACCATAATCTAGGATTCTGACGCCAGAACGGTGGTAGGCGTGCGGGAAGAGATATCATGGCGACATCGCTGGCTGGTTTGATATCACTACCTGATGGTAGCGATGGTGGTGCTGTGCCGCCTTCTGTAGACATGATGTCTGTAGGTAGGTACACTAGGTACGACAATCAGCTGTGCGTGCAGTAGTGCGCTGTGATACCGTAGGTACGTAGGTATCAGCTGTTCGGGTCGTCGGGGGTCACCAATGTCGGTCTATGGCCTTCGCCTAACCAGACCTGATGATCAGCTGACGCCAAGTCGGTCTATGGCCTTCGCCTAACCAGACTCGGCGATCAGCTGATTGTAGACCGAACGTGAGTAGCAGCTGATTGGTGATCAGCTGAGGGGTCACTGACCCGAGAGGTAGGTACTGATCAGCTGACCCGTAAGGTAGGGATCAGCTGAGGGGTCACTGACCCGTGAGGTAGGTACTGCCCTAGTAGTTAGCTATGCCAGCTGGCTGATGCCTCTAGACCGGCTGGGTTCAAGAAGTGAACCCTGTCCGTTGCTAGAGAGCTCTGTCTGTTTGGACCGGAAGGGGAACCGTAGCCAAAAGTAAAAGCCAGAGCATGGAACTGATTATTTTATTGAGCAAAAAGGGCTACTAATATACAATAATTCGTCTTTCTATATCCATACAATTAAGCGAGCTTACAAACTATCTACACCAATCACAGTTTAGTATTCTATTTACATAAGGAATCTTAAAAGCTATTATATACAATGCAGTTCACAAATACGCCGCGTGGGGCGCTTATCTTTTGCTATAAATATAAACTGGGTGCGCCGAGGCGCGCCAGCTATAAATATACGAAGACCGTGTGTAGCGCCGCACTCGACGAGACTCTTCACTGCGTACGGACGTATTTGGGGCTCCGCATTTCGGCACTGCTGTTATCGTATGATAATGTTGATCTTGTAGGTAAAGTAAGTAAGTAGGTATTATGTATGTTCCTACACAATCATCCAGTGGCAACTTCTAGAAAACTAACTTCATGGCGCTTTCGCGTTTTATGATAGGTATGTTAATTATGTATGTACCACTATATTATATTTACTGGGATTATGGCGATAATGATATTATAGGCTCATACAAAATTGACGTCAAAAAGATGTAGTTCACCATTTTGAGCAATAAAGAAATTAAATTGAATGGAATAAAAAAGTCACTTTTTTATTCGTCTGAGGCTGTATTCTGAGGGTATAGGCATGTACCTATCTATACACTACCAAAGAATTACTTGGACAGGCCCACTAACAAATAAACCACTTCATAAAAGGTTATACCAAAAGGGAGGAGAAGCAAGCGGATCCCGGGTTCCGAGGTGAATTCCTCGGATGCAACCGGGAGAACGAGGCTTAAGTGATCATGATAAAATACAATACACTGAGTGTACAATTACGACCTTTTTAAATGTCTTTTTGTACAATAAAAGACATAACTTAAGCCTTTCAATGGAACAACGATGTGGCTAATTGCAAAGACTTCATAAATTTTTTAATGAATGTGTTTAATGTCCATATTTATTTTGCGGCAGTCTTTCCAAGGACAAATTCTTTCATTAGTTGTTGATGAACAAGAGAGTTAATGACGTTAGATAATTAACTAGGTAGGTTCTAGTAAAGAAAGACTCCAGCGAAAACTACACAAAAAGACATGCCTACCGACAATTGTGTTAAATTTCAAGAACAATATTTATTTAATCATAATACATGTGTTTTTTGTAAAGTGAAAAACTTTGGATACAACCACGATTGGAACTCGGATGTAGGAGTGAAGGACCAACCTAATGTAGCTGATGTAGAAGGAAGTGACAAATCATTGAAACAATGAAGAAAGGACCCAACCTAACAAAGTGTAGAGGAAGTGATAGATAAGTCATTCAGACAACGGAAAAAGACTAAAAACAAAATCTGATAGCGTCGCCATTGATTAGTATGCAACACACCGTGCACAATGACGCACAACTGTTGCAATAATTATACCCATGTAGTAAAATATCTTAGATGAATCATTTGTATAGCAACGGTGACACACTCTACAAGCACTTACAGTGAACTTTATTCCTTGAAGGTGTAAGCACAGGACGGTGAGGCAGGCTTATCAACGCCCATATTTCAAGGGCATTATCACGAGAATTTCTTTTTTTTTTTTTTTTTTTTTTTTTTTTTTTTTTTTGTTGCAAATATGGGTTACATAAGGTGTTATATTACAGTCAGTAGGTAGATAGTCTCGCCATATTCCACCATAATAGGCATGCAGTCTTAATAGCTAAATCAGGAAACAAAATATAATGTAGTACACAATTAATTTAACTTTGTAATTTATCATAGCATAATATTATTTACAAATTCCACACATACAAATCAAAATGTCATGGTACATACTGGCTACATAAAAGATTGAAATTAAACATGGTCATCATACTGTATTATTCATAGGTATCATGTCAATTTATAAAGTCAATTTATATTTCAGTCATATAATAATTAAATGTAAATGTCAAACAAACACAATTAGTTTAACTTTGTCAAAATAAGTTTTATTGCCATTTACTTACGTACCAGTTCTACCAGTTCTACCAAATGTATACTGAACACAACATCACAGCTAAGGTAATTTGTACTCCCTCAATGAGACATCAGATAAGAAATCTGTTAATGAATAGTAGCATTTACTTATTAGCAAATCACGAAGTAGTTTTTTAAATTGTTTAGGCTCTGGTATGGTTCTGATAGACTCCGGAACATTATTGAAAATCCGCGGGGCCAAACAAAAGATACTTTCATGCATCAGTTGTGTCTTACTGGCTACTATGTGCAGCTTGGTCTGATGTCGTGCACGTGTACGATAGACAAAAAGTTCAGAGTTATTTTTCACAAATACTGCGGCCTCAAGTATGTACATACAAGGAAATGTCAATAATTTGTTTTCCTTGAAGTATGATACACACGATTCAGGTGCATAAAAATTAAACATGGCCCTTACACAACGTTTTTGAGCAATAAACACACGCTCCCGGTCAGTACTGTTGCCCCAGAATATAATCCCGTATCTGAGAGTTGAGCTGACGTAGCCGTGGTAGGCTGTTATTAAGGCAGATGTGTTTGCTACCTTCCTTAGTTTCTGTAGTGCATATGAGAACCGGGCTAGTCGTTTACACACATCCTCAACATGTAGTTTCCAGTTGATTTGGTTGTCAATATGTAATCCCAGAAACTTAGTGACCTCTACTTCTTTGACATCGCTGTCCAGATAACGAATTTCGAGATCAGTTGTGCGACTAACTCGTATTTTGAAATTCATAATTTTTGTTTTTTCAAGGTTAACTGTTAAGTTATTTGTTTTAAGCCAGTCAATAATTCGTACCAAAGATTTATTTATGTCAGATTTCAAATTTATTCTATCGTCATTAGTAAAAAGTACTGTGCTATCGTCAGCGAATAGTATAGTGTCATGTTGTGTTGCCAAAGGCATGTCATTGATATAAATAAGGAAGAGTAGAGGACCTAAGATGCTCCCTTGTGGAACACCATATTTGGCAGTACCAGTATCTGAAGAGCAGACTTGTTCAATTTTTGTTATGGGGTTGATCCATCTTAATTCTGTAAATTGTTGTCTGCAAGTGAGGTACGATTTTATTAAGTTGTACACATTGCCTCTAACACCATATGCGTACATTTTACTTAGTAGAATATTATGGTCAACCCGGTCAAAAGCCTTTGACATATCCATATATAATGCCACAGCTGGTAATCCCTTATCCAAATTGGTCATTACTTTACTTAAAAAGTTATATATTGCTACATTTATTGATTTGTTACTTCTAAATCCATACTGGCAAGGTGTAAAAATATTTTGTTTTTCAAAGAAGGTATACAGGCTTTTGTGTATAACCTTTTCGAAAATTTTAGCGAAGATAGGTATTAACGCTATAGGTCTATAGTTGGTCATATTCGTTTTGTCACCTTTTTTAAATATTGGCTTTATGACTGATATTTTTAGTTTATCTGGAAAAGTACCTTGTTCTATACATAGGTTAATAATATGACTTAAGGGTTCAGCTATAATATGGGCAGCATCTTTAATGATGTTTGTCATAATGCCATCAAAGCCAGTACTGTTCGTGTTCTTTAAATTTATTATTATTTTATATATGTCATTTGCGATAGTCGGTGCCATAAAAATTGAGTTAGAAATAAACGTTATTTTATTTGAAGAACTGTTAGGTGAATTAGTGCATATGTCATGATTGTTTATGTCAAGAAAAAAGTTGTTAAATGACTTCGAGATGTCTTTAGGATTATCAATTATTACGTCATTACTTATTACCTGACCTATGGTTTCAGTCGGATATTTATATTTCGTCTGATTTATTACTTCCCACGTAGCTTTGCTTTTGTTAGGTGCAGACTTTATGTAGTAATCGTTTTGTGCTTTTTTTGTCAATCTAATTATTGATTTGTACCTCTTTGCATAAGTTTTAAATATTTGTCGGTTAGTTTGACTTTTATTATTTCTGTATTGCCACAGAAGATGTACCTTGCGCTTGCTGCAAGTTTTTATACCACATGATATCCATTTTGGTCTATATTCGGTATAGGTCTATCTAGGACAGGTCCAGATAGCTCAGTTGGGCAGAGTATATTTTATTATTATTAGTAGATTCTCGTTTGAACACTATCTCATTTGGTAGTAAGTGATGATGTGGTTGATGATGATCAAGCTTGCCTGGAAGCTCGGGTTAGGTTAGCAGTACGCATAATGAACATTTGTGTGTAACTCGTTTTGTCTTTAATAAGCGGAGTGGTTCCCGGCAGAGTAGAATTTGGGCCACCCCATCTCCTCCCATGCAGTGTCGTACAAGGTGACTAAGGGATAGGGCTGTTTAACATCACACTGATACACGCTGATATGCACGAGTCGAGTCAAAATTAGTGCTTGAAATACGGCAATAGGCTCACCCTCTATTACGTGGCGGTCCCACGTATACACTGGTTGGTGAAATGTAGATGATAATTTCACCTCTGCCTAACCACCGGGGATAAAAGCGTGATTATATGTTTTTCTACTTAACCTGTTACTTGCCAATATTAGCAGATATAATTTAAGAATCTAAGAACGATTCTGTCTAAAGCAACCTCTTGAAAACAAGATTCCTTAAAATGCTCGATACTAACCCTTATTCATGATCATGAGTAAACAATTATAAAGAGAGGGTATTAAGCTAAGCCCGTATTCATGAAGCGGACTTTAACCTGAATGTTTAATGCCTGAAATTTCTGTTAATATTTCGTTGGGAATAAGCTTAGGAATGGAAATAATCATGGTAATATTTCGGCGAGCTTTGGTAAGGCTTGGGCGATCCGATGTCTGTGTGAGCTCATTTTTGTTTTGCATAAATACTAAGCTTATAGGTGTGTGCCATAATGAAAGTATTGCAGACAGGTGATAGTGTATAAATAATATAGTAGTTTATGAAACTATTACATAATAAGGGTTCTTAAAACACGAGTGTAAGTTAAAAAACGAGCCGCAGGCGAGTTTTTTTATAGTATCACACAAGTGTTTTAAGACCAAATTAAAGTTAGGTACCTATATTATGTATGATACAGTCGCCCATAGAAGAACAGTATCATAATGTAATTTACAACACACCTGCTCATAACAGTGATATTATTTTACCGCAATTAAGCACGGAATGACACCTATTATAAAACTGTGACTTTTTCATTACTATTATTCACAAAAGTGAGTTATAGATTCTTTTTTAAATTTTATAGGAAGTGTCTATAATTGTCTATGTTTTTAAAAAAGTTTTGATACAAAAAATAACGTGTTTAATAGTACGAATAAATTAATACGCCTATTGTATGGTCATTTGATGCATTTTCGTATTTAAATAAATAATTTCAACTTGTAATACTTGTGTAATAAACAAAATTTTCGCTCAAATTTAACTTTTTTTTTTCTCTAAGTACAGAAAAAAAAACAGAGTAAAAAAAAGTTAAGTTCAAAGCTCATTTTTTTTTAAATATTATGGTCGACCGCCATTGTTAAATGCGCGCGCATAGGAAAACGAATTAATTTGTAGTATTGTTTATTTAGTATTTGTAGTATTATTTTATTCGCAAGTGTGTTGTAAAACGTCGTATGGCACGTGTGAGCATGATGATTATCGTCCTCGGCTGTCTTAAGACCCTCGCCTGGCGGCTCGGGTCTCAATGGCGCCTCGGCGGTAATCACCAACGTTGCTCACTTGTACCATAATGTACTATTTTTTAATTGATTTTGATACTCTGTGCGTAAGGAGTGGCATTAAAGTTTTGTTTTAAATTTTTAATGTTTACATTTCAGTACATATGAGAGTAAATAAAGGTTCTCAGAATATTTTAGCTAATTATTAGTAACCGAAATTCTAGTAATTTACCCGTTCGCGCCCCAGCTAAGCTTGATTGCTTGTATTATGAGTATGTTCACGTCGGTAGTGTAATGGCTAGGATTCGAACCCGGGACCTCTCGATCGTAAGGTCGACTCCTTAAACCCTAAGCTACCGAAGCTTGCCGAGCTCACGGACTATATAATCATACCTTGCGAAAAAAGAACAGAACTGGTGACCATCCCTTACAACTATTCATCAAATTCTTGGGCATCGTGTCGTTCACGCGTTAACGACGATGGGTCGTTCCTGTCACCTGCAGTCGTCTGCCACGAGCCAACACGCGATGGCCTCCCGCGGACACCGCGTGAACGCCGAGCGATGAGGCATTGCTGATCGTGCGATAGGTTGATAAATGAGCGACGACCTTTAGGCTCCGGAAGCTCGGTACTGCACGCGAAGCCGCTAAATATAGCCTTATGATATCGTTTCAGTATCTAAGTAATAGTAAAGTCGAAATAGAGTCGCACTAGTGACAGTCATCTATCTATCCTATAAGTTTATCATGACTACTTAGGTCGCAGACAAGCACACGGCCCTCCTGATGGTAAATGTTTACCGTGGCCTATGGGCGAGTGCAACACCAGGGGAGTCACACTCGTGCTGCCGATCCTGTAAGAACAGAGAGATTCTATGCCGTCAGCGCAAAAGATAAGTAGGACAAAGCCTTCGGTTTTCCCACTGACAGCACAAAACCTCTCCAGTGAGCTCTGGCTAAAACACCTAAACCTGCAAGTTTCCTACAGGTATATTATGTATTGTTTTTATATTTTTATTTATATAATTCTCATATACATTATGTACGTACCTACCTACCTACATATAAAATTCTCCTAAACTCCTACGAATCGGAAAAAAATCTGTGTATATTTGGTAGATCTGAGAATACTTTTCATCCTGGGAATAGGTTATACCTACGTGAGACCGAAATCATAGTAGACTAAATGTGGGTGTCAAAACACTTCTGCCAACCCCTTCGGGGACTTACAGGCATGAATATGTAGAACGTATGTAAAATAAGTAATTTGATATTCATAATTCTACCCCTTGCATCACCATGCTTAACCTATTTTTACCCGTTTAGTCAGCCTCCAGTGCACTTGGCGAAGGGTCCTTGTGGCATGATTCCCACCGTTTTCCCTATTTAATATGCAGCAATACCTATGGTATGTAGGTTACAGCTGATAATCCGTGTTTTGATGACTTGTATATTTAAATTGGACAGCCTTCCCCACTGGTACTTATAACTACTATGTATGTACTTATTTCTAAGCTACATCACGCCTCCTTCAAAATTAATGCGAGATCGCAAGATAGTTCCGTCGAGGTGGGCAATATGACAATTCTGTCATTCCGTTTTCTTACAAGCTCTGGGCCACAGATTTAGTGTAGGGTAGGAATACAAGTCATCGTCTGCGTCACCAAAATTGAACAATACACAAAATTTTTGCACCTATACAGTATCCGCGTTCTTAGACACATTGAACATTGAGTATTATCACTAAATAGCTCGTGTGACGTCATCGGTGTGATGGCGAAAAAATAGCAACCTCGGTTTTTATATCTACTATTTACTGCAACATAAGGTATCTAGCTCACTCTATATCTGCTTAAGACCTTTGTAACTCATAAACTCATTGCACAACTAACAAACGACTTTCACACAATCGCGCCAAATTGCCGACACCTAGGTACCGCTTTCCAAACATACTTATCTTTACCTTGTCAAACCTAACGTACCATATTCGGAACTATTTAGTACCAATCTACCCACCAGCCCTTTAATCACAACTTTCCCTTTTTTACTTTGCGATTAAGTATAACTTGTTCTGTCGTACGTTCAAAAAATAATATCAAACCATACCACACTATAGCTCGAACAATGCCACTAATAGGTACACTACTTACGCACACATGAAACCGCGTCCTCGGATTGGCAGGAAAGTCGGACAGACACACACATAGATAATGTGGTTTTGTTGCGAGAACTCGCTCCGCTCTAGTGCTTTTGTGGTATACTAATGTACGCACATGTCTCGAGTTAACATTTTATGTAGTTTTGTATTGGAAGCGATACTACTCGCCGAGTTATCAGGTTTTATTGCAGGAAGGCAAACAGTTTGAATAAAATCACATTTGGTCGAACCCATCTAGGTAAATAAGTAATTAAATTTTACAAGGAAATAACATATCCCTGCTTTGTATTATACTAGTGAGTTATAAGCAGAGGTTTCTAATTAATTTTACAATGGTTAAATAAATATTTTTACAACACACCTGCTCATAAAAGTGATATTATTTTACCGTAATTAAGCACGGAATGACACCTATTATAAAACTGTGACTTTTTCATTGCTATTATTCACAAAAGTGAGTTATAGATTCTTTTTTAAATTTTATAGGAAGTGTCTATAATTGTCTATGTTCTTAAAAAAGTTTTGATACAAAAAATAACGTGTTTAATAGTACGAATAAATTAATACGCCTATTGTATGGTCATTTGATGCATTTTCGTATTTAAATAAATAATTTCAACTAGTAATACTTGTGTAATAAACAAAATTTTCACTCAAATTTAACTTTTTTTTTCTCTAAGTACAGAAAAAAAACAGAGTAAAAAAAAGTTAAGTTCAAACCTCATTTTTTTTTAAATATGGTCGACCGCCATTGTTAAATGCGCGCGCATAGGAAAACGAATTAATTTGTAGTATTGTTTATTTAGTATTTGTAGTATTATTTTATTCGCAAGTGTGTTGTAAAACGTCGTATGGCACGTGTGAGCATGATGATTACCGTCCTCGGCTGTCTTAAGACCCTCGCCTGGCGGCTCGGGTCTCAATGGCGCCTCGGCGGTAATCACCAACGTTGCTCACTTGTACCATAATGTACTATTAAGATGTAAGTCGTTAAATTCTAAGAACACATTTCGCTACGCCAAAAGAAACTCGTAAGTTGCAAGCACCGCACTAAAACAATCTTTGACTTGAGGAACTTCGGTATTCAAGACGAAGTTAACTGCTCATTAAAGCGGCTAACTCTAAAATTAGTTGTTCCTCTGAAAGATGTTCCATAAACGAAGCCAAAACCAGTTATTTGTTACCTCTAGCAAGCACAATTGTCCGTGCACCATGAGATCGGATCTAAAACAGGTTTCCATTGCGTTGTACTGTTTCTTATAAAGTATTTACGCGGACATAAGTCGAGTATCACAGATAGTTGGTCCAATTGATAAAAAATTTGCAGTTTTTTTTAGTGTACGTGTAGACCAACGTCCTTGCGCACAGAAATGGCTGTTTTAGAACGAGGACATGCACATAAAGTGCTCGATTTATATGAACATTTCTGAACGGAAACCTATCTGGATTGTATCTCCGCCGTGTGCGACTGCAGGAAATAAAACCATCGACGGCGTACGTACGGGCAAACTAGAAACGGTATCATAAAGTTAATACACAATTCCTATAGTTATTAGTTTATTTTACTATCATGGAGGCATTAATTTACTTTGCTTTTTGTTTATCAAATGAATTAGATAGAAACTGATAATTCTGTTACTTCTTTTATACGATAAACCAACCTTAGTTATTCGCGTGCAGAAATAAAAAGTTGAAGCAAAATATTTTATAGTTGCGCCGGCAAAAACAAGAAATTCTTTGTTTATCAGCAGCGCTAACTTACAATTTAATGACCCTGTAAGTTTTGATTACACTTTCAAAAGCAATGTCAGTGGACCAACGTGTCTTTATAAATCACCATTCAAGTTTAGTGTGCAATGCCGCTTAGAAATTTCCAATCACATAATACTTAAGCATTCCATAAAGTTATACAGGATGCTTGACTTAAAATTATGTTAATTCGTATAGCACGTGTTACTTCCAACACAGACGGTGTTCTTTGAGCTTGAGCAGTATATCACTCAGTTTCCGCCTCTCGGATTTTGCATGACACTTGCCGATTAGAACAGTAATTACTTACATACGTTATAGTCTTAAATATTCTAATGAGGAAAACCAAATCAAACACGTACTCCAAATATCGATTCATTAGAGGAAATATGACAAAATATAGTAGTTTAGTATTATTGTATCGCCCTTGGTGTTCAATTAACAAAACAAAATGGGCCCCTATAAAATACTAGAGACCAGGATAAAGAAGAGACGTAAATAATTCCACATATCAGTGGCTAAGTAATACCTGTAACATTTTGAGTAAGGTTAACACTCCATTGTACTCACAGAAATAATGACTGATGATGACACACAATGATGAATGACGTAACACATAAGATAAGACATAAAAAAAAAAATTATGTGCCATAATATCCATTATGGTATACGAAATCCGAGGTATACAGTCATGTATATGATACATTCTTTTCTCCAGACTAAGGACCATGGATCCGACAAAAAGCAACAATAGCTGAACCCGTCAGCTTGTAACCAAGGCTAGTCTAACCTGCATCCTTATTCTGATTGACAAACCGTTTAGTAACCACAACCACGCGCGTTCAACAAACGCGATATTTAAGTTGGTGTGGTTTAACGCCAGTTCTCTACATAAATTTTAATCACTTATAATTCACTGACTTCTCACGTTAAGACTGTGTTTGAGACATGTCGCTCAAAATGATGGCCTACGTAAGTATACCATGATTACGTTAATTTCTGTAAACCTTTGTGTTGTGTAAGTAATGCATTCATGAGTATGTCTATGTAAGTATTATAAAGTTTAGGATATATTCCACCATACTGACCTAGTGTTAATCAGAATTAACGTTAATGAATGTTAATTTTGAAAAACGTTAACGCTGCCTCTCGTTTTGCATCGGAGAGTACACGTTTGGTACAGATATATTATGTTGCTTACTTTCGGGGAATTCAATTTTATAGCGTAGCCCTATCAGTGCGTTAACCGGCAATTTATCATTGGGCATTGCGTAGGTGTTGATAATATGAGCACTATGAGCAGCTATTCTGTAGTGTCCTCACCTAATATACCTATTCATAGAGAGCAGATGTAATGTCCCAAAATAATTAAGTTTCGTAATAATAGGTATGAGTAATTGTCTATTATGTATTACTTATCAGTTTTAATAAGTGACGTTTAATATCCATAGGCAACTTTTATTACTCTGTGTGTGACACGCTCCATGGTCTGTGCTTCTTTTACAACAAAGTATGTGTGTATTGTAATTAGGTTACTGTTATCATCAGTCACAAATTAAATAGATACAGAAGGCCGGTTTCAAACAAAGAGTGTGTACGCACGTACACTTTGTTACACATCTACTTAGGAGGATCTCGACATAGTTCAATTTCTTTCCCAGTAGAGAGTTCCTACCTCAGTATAACTCCGGACACATATCTTGGACCTAAAATATGCTCAAAATGGGCTCTATGCGCGCAGTACACGTTTCTCGGGCGTCTTTTGAGGATAGCATGGGGTGCTACTGCGGTGGACGCGCTCAAATTCACCAAGCACGGATTATTACAAAGCAATCCGCGGGCGCCAGAGCCTCGTTTGTCTTGCGATTTAGGTCCAAGATACGTGTCCGGGTCCGGAGTTATAGTACTGTATTATAGACTGGTGCCTCTTTAGTGTCTTTGACCAATGAAATGAATCATTTTGACATTCAGTCCATTTGATCCTACCCTGCCTGGTGGTTAAAAGTTATGCCGAGTCCAAAAGACATAAGCCTTAATGCTAGATGCTGTCGATCCAGAATTGGTAATCCCAACTTGACGGCTTCGACAGATTTTTTTTCATGCCCCACTTAAGAAGCCAGGATAGTAGGAATATGGAAATAGGTTGATAGAACTATCTTTATCGTAACAACTTTTACAGCTTTATCATTGAACAAAGAGAAACCACACCGAGTTGTCCCTGGCATACTGAAGATGCTACTTTTGACAGTATGCAGGTAGCATGCAAGTATGTTTTTTCGCTCGTTCTATAAAACTGGCTTTCTGTGTCTATTAATTTTGCTTATTATTTAGTTTATCGAAGGAAGCCAGACCCGTTTAATAACAGCAACGAAGTAAAAAGTGCCGTACAACCGGAAGGTGATTCATAATGATATTATTATACATTGCCAACTCAATCAATGTTGCATTCATTTAGCATGCGTGATTCACACTTGAAAATAATCATTCAGTTTAATGACAAAATAGTCGGGAAATGAAACATAAATTGATATCTAGGTACTATATCTAGTGGTTCACTGGATTATTGAAGTTTATTCTTATTTATTTTTCTTTAAGTGGTAATTAAATGAAGTTGATAGTTGATATTATCGAAAATTTACTAGTATATTATATTACATATTGAAACAAAACTAGCTTTATCCGACTTTATCGCCACAAAAACTAGTTTTATTTCTTTTGTCAAGGTGTATAACGTTTATAGTCATTTGTTAATATGCGTCAGCTGCGAATATAAAAAAAAATCATTAGTGTGTTTGACATTGTCTCAATTAATGTACAATCTACAAAGGAGATCCGGTCTCACTTTTTCATATACAGTTGTATGTAAAGGTGCAACCGTATATCCTTTTTCGACTGTACATAAACGATGCTTTTTTAATATTCAATTTATTCCACATAATTCCTGCACGCCTAATTAATCTCTAATGACGGCCACTATTCTTCGAACTGCACCCCAGCTTACCATCAGTCAATTTAAGGATCGAAATTAAAAAAAAATGTAGTTTTGACTTATAAATTACCTAACACATACTTAGGTGTCACTCAAAAGATTACGCCGACGTTATAGCATCGTCAATCGTCAGTCACTATAAGGTCATGACTAAATTTAGACGAAATACGTATTACGTACCCTATCTGCCTATTATCTAGAAATAGACGGTATCTACTGCGGCGACTTCACCTTAGTTTAAAAAAAACACCCTCACCATAAGTGGGGCCCGCAAGTTAAACCACAACATAATTCGTATTTTAAAAAAAATATGCCAAAGAAATACCTATGTTGCCCTATATAATTTTTCAATATTCGCTTCAATACCTTGAAGGGAGGATTATTTTTAATGAAGTGTTCTTTATTAACGGACTTCACATATGGCATTACGGACCGGGATTTTAAGAGCCCGCTATGATTGCGGTAAGATACCGCAATAGACTTAGGAATAAAAACAAGTGATGAATAAATCCAAGATGATGATTAACCGTACTTTTGTTTCCGAGCCTAGAATGATAACCGCCGAAAAATCTATTTTATTATTAAGCGTTCCTCAGATGCTGAGGTTGAGTTGAGACTGAGGTCTGATGTTAAACAGCTCTATCCCTTAGTCGCCTTGTACGACACCACATGGAAGGAGATAGGGTGGTCCAAATTCTACTCTGCCGGGAACCACGCAGGAATATTATTAAACTGAGTTTTAAAATAAACATATTAAAAAGACAACAAGAATGTTTACGTTTTTAGTTTAAGTACCTAACCAAATGGAGTATATATTATATTAGTTGTCATGCCATAACGCCAGTCAATACCGGATCTAAATGAAATCACCTAATAGGGCAGGTTACCTAAATAGTTGGTACCAATATTTAAATTAAAACGTTCATAAATGTCACATCGTTATCCACGTAACCATAGATAAGCATTGTTTCAGATCGAGGCGATCAGTCAAAGTTGGGTAACTTTATCTGTGGCTAAGTTAGGTAATTTTTCGTGACCTTTCGATGCGTATACAGTTATTACAGGCTAATTAATTAGGATTTGAAACTGTTGACTATGTCGCCCAAAATGTACGGGAAAATTATTTTTTACTCATATTCACGGGAAACTTTTTATTGCCACATTGGCGACGGTTATCAAACAACCACGGGTAATTTAATTGGGAAAAAAGGTAAAAAATATCAAGTATAATATCAAGGTCATAACGACACCACAGTAATTTTCTTGGTAACCAGATATTTCGGCCCTCCTTGTTCCCTTTTCCTTATAACCGCTCGAATAAATCGGTTTCCTGCTCACCAATATCATCCCTATAGAAGATTAAGCAATTTAATTGAACTACAACTGTTATTATTTTCCTGCTATTGTTAAATTATAACCATGTATAAAAAAACAGTATTTGTTTGTATTTTGTGCGATGTACTTTATGCGATGTAGTAGGTCCGTGCGTACGCGCCCGATTGCGACTTCGCCAACCAAATGATGAACTAAAGATGAAGTCTCAGGAATAAAAGCCACATGACCATAGTCAAGCTTTAGTGAAGGGGAAAAGGGGTTAAAGAAAATAGAAGACCAAAAATCTAAGAACCTGCTTATGAAGTTGGTTAAAATGCAGATATTGCATTATTATTGTTGTAAAAAGTAAAAGCAGGTTCATTTGTAGATTTTTTTATACTACTTAGGTCGCAGACAAGCACACAGCCCTCTTGATGGTAAATGGTTAACGTGGCTTATAGATCGGACAGCTCGATTGGGACGGAATACCGTCGTGTTCTACCTCCTCCAACCATCCAATCCAAGATTTTGGATCATGAGAGTTTGAACCCCCAAAACATGATGATGTTGACTAAAAGCTGTGCTGTTCATTTACTGGAGTAAAAGAGGACACGTAATGCTTCTACGTAAGTAACCAATTACCATAAATACAGAAAATCGCGAAACCAATGATGCGTAGTCAATGAAATCGCGTAACCTGTAAAAAAAACTTGCTTTCCTATTATTATGTCATGTTTAATCTAGAACCCAATTACTTTTTTACAGAGATTTCTCTCAATATTTGTCTGACCGAAAAACCTAGGTTTTATTTCAAGACTTGAAATGAGGAAATGACACAGTAGCCGCGTGAGGCCATTGTTATTTTAGCGTGTGACTAAAACCAATGTCAGAAGAATCTTCATAATTATATCATCATAATATAATGTATACTCTAAGATCATAATAAAATTGTTATTAGCAAATTCTGCTGGAAAGGTCACATAAATGTTTTTACAACACACCTGCTCATAAAAGTGATATTATTTTACCGCAATTAGGCACGTAATGACACCTATTATCAAACTGTGACTTTTTCATTGCTATTATTCACAAAAGTGAGTTATAGATTCTTTTTTAAATTTTATAGGAAGTGTCTATAATTGTCTATGTTCTTAAAAAAGTTTTGATACAAAAAATAACGTGTTTAATAGTACGAATAAATTAATACGTCTATTGTATGGTCATTTGATGTATTTTCGTATTTAAATAAATAATTTCAACTTGTAATACTTGTATAATAAACAAAATTTTCACTCAAATTTAACTTTTTTTTTCTCTAAGTACAGAAAAAAAAACAGAGTAAAAAAAAGTTAAGTTCAAACCTCATTTTTTTTTTAAATATGGTCGACCGCCATTGTTAAATGCGCGCGCATAGGAAAACGAATTAATTTGTAGTATTGTTTATTTAGTATTTGTAGTATTATTTTATTCGCAAGTGTGTTGTAAAACGTCGTATGGCACGTGTGAGCATGATGATTACCGTCCTCGGCTGTCTTAAGACCCTCGCCTGGCAGCTCGGGTCTCAATGGCGCCTCGGCGGTAATCACCAACGTTGCTCACTTGTACCATAATGTACTATTACAACACACCTGCTCATAACAGTGATATTATTTTACCGCAATTAAGCACGGAATGACACCTATTATAAAACTGTGACTTTTTCATTACTATTATTCACAAAAGTGAGTTATAGATTCTTTTTTAAATTTTATAGGAAGTGTCTATAATTGTCTATGTTCTTAAAAAAGTTTTGATACAAAAAATAACGTGTTTAATAGTACGAATAAATTAATACGCCTATTGTATGGTCATTTGATGCATTTTCGTATTGAAATAAATAATTTCAACTTGTAATACTTGTGTGATAAACAAAATTTTCGCTCAAATTTAACTTTTTTTTTTCTCTAAGTACAGAAAAAATAAACAGAGTAAAAAAAAGTTAAGTTCAAACCTCTTTTTTTTTTTTAAATATGGTCGACCGCCATTGTTAAATGCGCGCGCATAGGAAAACGAATTAATTTGTAGTATTGTTTATTTAGTATTTGTAGTATTATTTTATTCGCAAGTGTGTTGTAAAACGTCGTATGGCACGTGTGAGCATGATGATTACCGTCCTCGGCTGTCTTAAGACCCTCGCCTGGCGGCTCGGGTCTCAATGGCGCCTCGGCGGTAATCACCAACGTTGCTCACTTGTACCATAATGTACTATTATTTATTCATCATTGAATAATAATGACTATTTCGTTGTAGCTTACGCTACTTTACGTGCGATGGAGAGCTCCAGGGTTCGTTTCCTGAGTCGAATAATTTATCCTTAATAGGTATCCTCAATAGAAATACACGAAGTCCGAATACTTTCCAATATACAGCAATGGGCTCCCACCTCGTAATGTTCGACAAAAATTAATTGTGCTAAATGTAGGTTATCAATTTATCGTATATCGTATACACAGAAGAGTTATGTCATGGGTTATTGTAAAAAAAAAACATTTGGAGACAATGTTACAAGTGTTACAACTAATTAATTACATTAATTACTCTAATAAACAAAAACGGACGTAAATGGAACATTGAATTATCTAGTAAGATGTTCTGTACATTATAGTGTACATTAATTTGTAACACATACAACCGGTGCAGATGCGTGTAATAGTTATCCGAATCAAGTTCTCGAGAACATCTGGCGCAGCGGCCTCAATAAACGCCATTTTCGCCATGTTAAGGCAAAACGACCATTTCCCATCAAGATTTGTGTGGCACGCACGCTTCGCCTGATTTACTACACAGGAAGGCCTCAATTTGCCTCTCGAGGAGTCACAATCGAAGGATGTACCTACCAAAAGGAATTTATGAGACTGATTATACTATGGCGCAATAGCAGCCAATAACGATAGTCTGTGGACACCGTATGAATACCATTTGTTTGTGTCGAGTCTTTCAATGTTAATTTATCTCGGGAGGTCCGGTGTGTAGGGAATGCGAATTGATCAACGATGTGTCAGTATAAGTTTTGGGTTTGAATTAATAAGGACCGGACCCGTTTCGTTCCACATTGTTTCCAGCCGTAATTAAAGAAAATGGCGCCAACTTTATCGTTCCTCATTTGAATTCTGTATAAGTGCTTCGTTACTGAACCTATTTTGTACAATATTATATTGATTTATTTCATATTCGGGTGTATTATAATAACAAAATTGTTGCCGTTATCAAGTTTTCAATCAAATATGGAATGGATCCGGTTGCACTTTCAAGTGCTTTTATCCAGAGCAAATTCAATGGCTAAAGACTCTTGAAAACGCCGATCGTTTCGCTGACTCGACAACAACATGCAAATTCGCCACTCGAAATGCAACGTGACATGACGTGGGGGGAGGCAGCATTCCTAGCGCGCGGGGCTGCGCGGGGGCGAGCGGCGGTCATCGACCGTCCTCAGGCGGCCGCGCATAAACTACGCAGCCGCAGAAGGTCAATACAGCGCGGGCTTCCACGACCGGTCTCCGTCACCGGCCGCCGCCGGCTCTCGCGACCACATTTCGAAACCAACTATTGTTCACGTCGAAAATTAATTACGTAGCCACTAGCCACATACTAAATATCATTCTTAGTATTAAGTAACATAAGTATTATCTAAATATGATAGGCCGCATACCGGTTTGTTGTCGCTTGTCGCCACCCGGACGGTGAGGGGTCCACTTTTACAATGCGATTAAGCTCGAATGAACGTCGCGTGAATGGAGCTATTTCGCTATACATAAAACATGTACAATTTAACGGATTACGTCGTTTTTCTGCATATGTTGCGTCATCGCGCAAACTATAATGTGCCTCTAGGAGCCTGATCACCTGATTCGATGAATCATAAAGCAAACTACAAAATATTACTTATGGCTTGATACCAGCAACTATAATGTCAGAAGTTGTTGTAACGAAACATGTAAAACCAGTTTTTAGTATAATAGATAAGAATATTTACCATGAAGTATTTGACTCATTTCAGTAACATCTTTGTAAAGTAGGAAAATGTTTCTCAAATGACATCATGCGTAACTAAACGTGTAACTAAAGATAAGATACATAATGTGCTGTAAATTAATTATGGATTCAAAGGTAAAGTGTTCACAATTGTTCAATTTCAAGTAGAATGTCAGGCGGTTACTGTTCTATAAATAAATCCATTTGGCTGCAAGATTGCAAGCTGTCTCTTACAGCTAAGTGGCTTTATTGAGACTAGCGATGACTTTATTGAGACCAGCGTTATCTTCATAAAGCGCCATTAAGATGGAGATTTTGCAAAACTCTAAGACTAAAATAAGATCAAAGAATATGTTTGTACTTACTTCTGTCGTCGCAGCCGCAGCAGCAGTGTATCCTCAAAAACTTATTGCTGATATATAGTTATAAATACTCAGGTTATAAGTAATAAACGTTCATAAACTGTTCATTGTTTTGACATCCGTTTGCTTTACATACATTGTGTTTACGTCCGCCTAAATAGCCACTGATTTAATAAGTTCCTTGAAAGTGTGCCGTCGTGACGCAAGGAATGTACTTATGCGAAACATATTTGTAGGATATGTAACGATTGATAGGCCGTTACGAAGACGCAAGTTCAGTGAGCCGTAATATTTCAGGTATCAACTTAGTAGATGGAGAGGCGCGCCAAGAACCTATCAAAACTGCAAAATGTTCAAGTCATATTCGTGATGTAAATGTATTGAATTTCGAAGTATTTATTACCAGTGTTCATAATCTTTGAAGCAATATGTTTGCTACCACACATACTGCCATTAATACTGTCCAGTATTAGGATAGAATTTATGAGGATTTTGGGTCAATGTCAAGGTAGTTAGAACTTGAACTGAGGCGCGCCGTCTCCGAACAACAAAACAAGACTTACTTTCATATCCAGCCGTCCAGGACCACATGGAGACCATCGCCAGCAGCCAGTGATACATGAGTCCTTCGATCTTCCAATATAAGGGACCAGACACAGATTTGGTCATGCGCAGCGCCATCATCCACACCACGTAAGCGGGGATGCAGTATAAGTTGTTGACGATCGCGAATGTCGTTCGCGCCACGATCCGCACGTACCGGCTGAAACAGCAGGGCCGCGTAGGTTCATCCATGACCGTCTCGCCACGCCGCGCGTACGTCGCTACCCTCGTGGGCCGGGCTCAACGCAACGACATACACATGATTGGTGATATGAAATGTGACGTGCTGGACACCACAGTTGAGTGATACCACCGACAAGGGTTCGAGACCGAGCGAGACGAGGCGGGATGGCACCGTACCGCGTTCACCCTGCCGACAGCTGCCGAGACGCGGGGGCTTTCGTCTTGCGCTGACAATGGCGCTGCACACTACCGCCGACGACAATCAAACACAATGTTATATTCGACGATATTTATTTATTGGAATCGTTCAGGGCATCACTGTCGGATATTTCTTTAAGTAGTGAGTACAAATTTTAAAATCGCCCGTCGGCGAGCGACTGCTTCGCTCGCCGGCGAGCTCACATGCGATTTCGTTTGCGACACACATTTTACACCGATCGACGTAACATTAACTCGTACGACGCGAGCACACATAGACAGACATACACAATTTTTATTACGATGCTTACTGGGGCACGACCGCGGCCGGCCGAGCTCGTCGTGTAAAATTAATACAAATTTCATTATATAAAATTAAAAAACGACATCGGACCGCAGAAATGATACAAAAATTACAATATTAATGACTGTACACTATCTAATATATACAATATCTGCCAGCATAGATATGTGCGGGGGCTTTATATACAGGGCGGTGGGGTTGTCACGGGCTCCCACACGAGGCGATCACACGTTATAGTCATGTGCGATCAGCCCGTGCACCTGCTCGAGGCGGTACGCGAGCCGCTGTTTCTGCGAGAACTCGTCCTCCTCGAGGGTCACCGTTAGTTGCTCGTTGTACCTCTCTGCATACGCGTACAGCTCGTTCAGCGCACAGTTCGTGTTGAACTCTTTAGTATGGAGGCGCGACTCCTCCGCGAGCATGGCGTTCATATCCTGATCGGATATCGCCGGCATTAACTTTATATCAGCATAGTAACGCTCCACCCACTCCTTATAAACCGGTATGTCTTTCGCGTACAGAAGCTTAGACGACGGGGAGTCTTTACCAAGAATATGATCGGAAGTGGAACATGAGTCCATGAAAGTTTGCGCAATTACTGATAAGCAAGAGTCCACCGTGTTGGACTTATGAACGTCAAAAACAAAGTTAGGATTCTTAATCAAATTCACCCAGAAACGAAGCGGGAGGGAATTGCTCTTCCAAGTGTGCACCACTTCGGGATCGGAGATAGTGTGCTGCAACGCTTGATCGTCGAGGAAGTCGAACATATACTTTATAGCGAGAGGCAGCGCCGAGCCGCGGTGCGCTGTGCTAAATATAGTCTCGAATAAATCATCGACAAACTTTTGCAAAGTGCCCTTAGTGGCAAGAAGACGAGTGAGATATATTTCAGAGACCATTTTATTGCCACGCTCTCCCTCTTTACGCGCGTCATCATCGTGGTGTCTTACCAAATGCCAATATTTGAAACCACCGCCATGTTCGTATTTTAGGGGGCTAGCAGGTGGACTTGCCGAACCGTATTTACCGCGATTGAGAGTTTCATATGTATGGGATTTATCGTTCTTCTCCATATTAGATAGATTATAAACGGAACTTTGTTTCGCGACGAGACTGAGACAGGCACCATCCGGCACGCGGTAATGATTAAGAGTATTGAGTTTGCGCCATTCGCCTTCGCATTTAGTAGTACTGTCCTCATCATAGAGGATCAAGCGACCGCAAGTACCCGTACGCCATTCCAAGTCGAGGTCGTCACGACTTGGTCTCTGAGAATACGGAGTCGCGCGGTAAATCGCGTCTAAACACTTCTCTTTTACTTGACTTATCGTATCACAGTCGAGAACTTTAACTTGAACGTTTTCAGTAGTTGCCTCTAAACCACTAACAAACAATGTCTGTTGCGATATGGACACGGTAACTGTCATGTGTTTAAAATCTATAGACTGCCTAATTAGCTTTTCCTCGCTGAGTGAATATCTAGCCTCTGAAGTGATCGCGTCTACGGGACCTTTATCGACCTGACCCTTCATGGACCTAAATAACAGATATAGTGGTTCGCCAGCACACTCACGTAGAAATTTATACAACAGGAAAGTAAACCAAGCACTCAACATTTTCTCGGCGACGCTCTCTGTGCGCCTTAGCAAGAGCTTGGGATGATTCTTTCCTTCCATACACTTTTCAATTAACTCAGCTAATAATGTCTTTAATACATCAGTACAATATTCCATCTTACTCTGAAGAGTAACCATAATTAGAGACGCTACATTTACACGATCACGCATTGAAAAATATCTATTGCTTTCTAAAGTACGAATAAATAATAGAAGGAATGTTTTGTTCATAATTAGCTGCCCAAACATTCTGAGACCTTTTTCTTTTCTAATAAGCTCTGGGCGCTCCCATTGCAGGACGGCATGGTCGTCGATGTTAGGGAACAATATTTTCATGGCATACGTACGGTAATCTAAGAAAGGAATGCCACCCGTTACGTCTCCAGTCAAATCAGTCATTTCCGTTTGCAACTCTGCAAACGCTTCCTTACACTCAGCAGCTACCCTTAACTCTAGGATGTCCATTTGTTCTTGCATATTCTTTAAAACCCTAATATTTTCAGTAGATTTTCTCCTATACATAACTAAAAATCCGAAAAATATCAAAAGCAGAATGCCGGCACCTATGATAATGCCTATCAAGGCGGGTTTCCCTAATGCAGCTTGCAGGCCGGCCTGCGATGAATAAGATAATTTGCCAATCTTGTACGTGAGAGCGCGTCCAACTTTGACTATAACTTCGGGTGTATCTACGCCGTCGGGGAGTTCATCGCGCGATGGAGGACGGCAAGTCAATTGATGTCTCGACATCGATGTCACGTTACACATACTATCTCCTATGTGAACTTCTACATCAGTCTCAGTACAAGCTCTATCCAAGTTTTGACCATTAATAGTTAAATATTCAGACTTAAAATATTTTACGTCTTCGTCAAACTTCTCATAAATAGGATCTGGATATAAAAGGAAACCATCACCTGTCTTGGTGGTAAGGTTCTGCACACTTTGAACATCGTCCATATTGAAACCGTATTCTAATTCTAAAGGTCTATCAGGATCGAGATTGAGGCTAGCACTTTCGATACCGGGAGATTCACAAATGAGATGCGATTGATCAATTCTATGACACGGAGCGATGTAAGGTCGGTTATCATGATATACGTATATCTGCGGAAATTGAATTGTATGGAAATTCTGTCCTGTTACTTTGATGTTTATCCCTCCGGACGGAATACCTTTAGGTTGTTTTCTTTGCGTCATTAATGGTGGTCCAGACTCTACGGCCGCGACAATGGGATCCTCCATATATTCAAACTTTTCTCGTTCTAAAGTTCGCATACCGTTATCGAAACGCATTCGCAATGTTCCCATTTTATTTTGATACGAATGGCTAGTTCTACAAACTGCTTCATCGTGCGATACAGATAGAATAGCACATGGCAAATCATCTATAAAAGCTTGTATGTTACTCCCCGCATCAAGATATTCGCCCGTAATTCGCAGTTTTGTGCCTCCGGATTGAGGTCCATATTTTGGTTGAATGGAATTAAGTTTTGGATTAACAAATGCATAATGATATTTAGATTCACCACGATAATCCGCGACGCGGACAACCACGGGGCCATCCCGAGGTACTTCCTCACCCGGACCATCTACAGTACAGACAATTTGCTTAGTTTTTACGTACAGTTCTATTATAGGTTGACACTTAATTCCTGCAATAGTAACGCCATTATAAATATCCGATATATTACGACCTAAATTTATGCCTTCTATTGTAATATTAGTACCCCCATCCCATGGTCCTGACTTTGGCCTAAAAAGGTGAATTTCGGGATTGGGACAAGTTTGAGTACGATTCAACCACACACTGGGAACGCCACACTGTTCTTGCACTTCACATCTATCTGATCCCTGACACCAACCACATCCAAATTTCTCCGGGAGTGCGAGGCACATACCACAATTATCTGCCATATCATTACAACGGTATATAAGTATATGAGTATTATCTGGATTATCTAAAGGCTTCGATCCTCCCCATATAACAGCGAACGAAGCAGTGATATTTGGAGCGCGCGATGTGTACGTAAATTCAACGGCTTCACAGTAAATAGTGTCAGCGAGAAGTTGAGCGTTAACATGAGTCACTCGCCCCTCTATATTGAATTGACAAACGAACCTCGTCTGAACGATAAATTGACCTATTATGTGGACTTTTACTTTTATGGCTTTCTTTACACCGGATGGTACTAGAATCTCGTTGGTACCGTCGGACGTTGAGTTTATGGTGGGACAAAAGCCCGGACCGGAGCGGTAACTGGGACCTATTCTGCTGACGCCGGTTACTAATATATCGTTACGACAATTTTCCGCAGTGTCATGTGTACAACGGTGTCCGTCTACACACCAGTCGCAAGGAAATGAGGAGCTGACGCATTGTGTGCACGAGCTGTACGTGTTGCAGTCGAAAAACGTGAAGTTAGTAGCTACAAAATCGGGCCCCTGCGTAGTGCGCACCGACAATTTCGCTGTAAAGTGGTGTTGACCGGTGGGGATTGATGGGAGCGTGTCGGTACGAGGAGTGGTACAATTAACGCCATACGGCTTCCTAGTAGCATTGGTAATGAGAGTACGTTCTAAAGCTGTAAATGCACACAAAAATTGCCCATTAAGCGTGGGCAAATTTTCAATAAGTAAATCTAATGTTCTAGCTGTCGTTCGTTGCAATTGATTTGGTGTCACTTGGGTAATAGTAGTACATCGACCGCTACGATATGAAATCCAATATAGTGGATCCTTAGCTGCATCCTGACAGTCCGATCGTAAGCTGCACTTATTTTCTAAAGAACACCATCCACAGTAAGGGTCTTTGGCTCCGAGACACGTTAAACACGATTTATAGACGCTACACTCTTGAACTTTCACTTTAGACACTTTACGTTCAGTCATCACATATAAATGCATAGATTGAGTATCGAAATACAAGTCTTTATTGACGGCGGAGCCCTCATCAACCACGATGTCACCATACTCGAACGCGGACGTTGCGCTCTCAACGACGATCTTCTTAAGATGCCCCTGTGCGGTGCCGGCGAATACAACTGTGTAGTCGCCGGTAGCCGTTGCTGCAACTGCCGTTAGCCTCTTTGAGAATATTGCCACTGGTACCGCCTCCACTGGTTGCTCTCCTCCCAAAGGTGTATTCACATCCAATCCACAAAAGTCTTCACTTATCGATTGCAGTTTTGTCCCAATACATGAATGAGATGGTGATATGAAATCTAGTCCTCGGGAGCCATTGCCGCTAAAGCATGTCTTTATATTTTGCATGAATTTGCGTCGGATAGCTTTGAGTGAGTAGACACACAGTGCGGATAAATCTGAAGGTGTGTTGGTATTGATAGTTTCACTCTGACTGAAAGAAGCGAATAGTACTTCGTGTTGAGCAGTGATTCCCAACTCTCCAGCTAATACAGATCCAGCTTTTCCAACAAACGCTGCTTGCACAAGGTTGTAACCATAGTTTCCGCCTCCCTCTCCCATACATGACATAGGAATCTCAGTATAGGAATAATAATTCTCATCATCATGGCAAACTCGAACCAGTTTACTGTAATATGTATCTGAGCCTACACCTCTTAGCTGTGTTGTCAAAAAGTAACTAAATCCGTCCGAGCTGAAGCCGTAAACGTAATTAATTGGATAACGTTCACGGGATAGGGAATTGACAAACATTCTCGTACCAGTGGTAACTGCTGTTCTAGCTATCATAAATAGCCGATCATCTTCCAGTGAGCGACTACTCACAGTAGGGACTTCCGAGCGGTAGGGAGAGTTGCCTGTGAAAGTAACACCCACATACATGACTTGCGTCATAGGTGGGTTCGGTGGTCCCGAAGCGATGAACGCCACAGTGGAGGCGGTGGCATTGTTCGCAACCACAGGCTCGCGAACCTCACGCACATCAAGAGAGATATTATTCAAATTTCGTACAGAACATAGCCCTTGTAGCACTGATCCACACGTAATAAGCCGACTGGTGGCGTAGTCAATCACTAAGGCTTTATTCACATTGTCTGTTGGCTTCTTCACATAATTAGAGGGACAGTCGAAGGTGCAGAGGGCTGAGTCGTTGACGGGGCCCGTGACGATCGACTGGGCAACGTCCAGGTCGGGGGATAACTGGTAGATTCTGTTGACGGCGCCGATGTACACCCGGCCGGTGTTGCGATCGACGGCTAGGTGATTGAAGAACGAGAATGGCGCTGACACCGGGTCGCTGAAGCTGAGCACCACATCTTGAGAGGCGCGCGCGGCGGCGCACGCGGCCCCGAGGGCCAGCAGCACGCGCCACATGGCGCGAGCGCATGTGTGCGGCACTCTACCGGCCGCGCCGCCGCCCACTCGTCGCGCTGCTACCGCCCGCCCGCCCCATACATCTGCAACGCGAGACACCCACTCAGGCGCACTGTCCGCGCCGCTCTCGCCGCTTCGTTCCCAACGCACCGCACCGCTCCATCGCCTGCTACTCGCCTATGTGCTACTATACAATGGTCCAGTGACGCCTGTTAACGATTCTTTGAAGAGGACCTATCGCGAGATTTTACGATTTTACAGTATTAGCATTCCGCGTTATGGACGAGTACGCGTATCGGCTCGGAGAGGTCCAGTGCGGTCGGAGCGAATTCGCGAGCGGGGACGCGCGGTGACCCTGATCGATATTGGTAACCAACCTATTTCCACTTTAACGATCCGCATTTTTGTTACGAACCATCAATTATTTACTCATGTGTGACTTTGACTTACACTTTTTACATATTTTTTTATGTTTTAGTGTCATGTTACAGTTATTTAAAATTGTTAAGTATACATAAAAAAGTTCTGTTTTGAATTATTGTCACTAGTAAGCTACCAGAAACTAAGTTTTGTTATCACAAAAATAAAATACTCGAGCATATCTTAGTCATGAACCGGTGACTAATCAAACAAACGGTCAAAAATAGGTTAGTACCAGGATAGCGCGGGCGACCCCGACGCGGTCAGTGCACTGATACAAGTCACACGCCGACGAAAGCCTCAGCATCATTATAAAGGGAGTAACTAAAATAATAATTTGGCATGCTGTTCGCAACGAGGGAGTGAACGTGGTAGCGTAACGATAAAATAATGAAAAGAAAAAATCGGAGTAACGAAAAACATCAAGACAGAAACACCGAGTCATGTATACTCACAGAAATGCCATTGTGTTGTACGATGCGGGCTTCAAATGTGTATTTGTTCTATATTGAGATCATAAGCTTGTAAAGCGCACTCTCATAGTGCGGTAACAGCAGTGCGAGCTCGTTGTTGAGACCTGAAACAACAAACGTCATGTTTAAAGCCCGTTTGGGCTCGGTTTGAGCGACGTTTTACGGTCCCTTATAGCCCTAAATGAGACGTGAATTTACCAATTCTGTAGATGTTACTGTCATCTGCTTACGTCGAGTGCATTTAATTCAACAAATTACAAATAAAATATACGTATAGCTTTTAATTTGACGAATTGCACGAGTACCTAATATATTTTGTGAAAATATTTACAAATATCCTTATTTCGGGTAATTTATTTTTAATGTAATTTTAACTCATTCTCCCATACGATATAAGAATAAAGAATAATAAACAAAGAATAGAAATCTGTCCATTGTTCATTATGAATTATCTAACAGTCATTAAAGGAGAGCAGGATTATGCAACTGGCAAAACCTACGATCCGCGACTACAATAGATATTTAGACGACAATTTTTGTACCTCGTTTGTGCAAAGATGAAGAAGAAAATTCATCTACCTGTTTACTGCAACTTCAAAATCACGTCAAATCTCTGTTACTAAGCCCAATACATGCTTTATTGCCCTCACGTCAGCAGCTGTTTTCGGGCCAGCAACCTATCTTATTTGACCTACTCTACTTCTTGGGTAACTCTGTCTTCAGAGATTTGTATGGCTTAAATGGTAACCTGGTTTCATATTAAGGAGCTATTGTTTGTGTAACGTTTTGACGTTAGAGGCGATATTTAGGACAACGGGCAAGGAAGATAAATGGGAACAAATTCTCAATAATGTTGTATAAGAACTTTGAACTGAGAACTATTAAATTTACGAAAGTCATTGTTTTTCTGGAGTCAAAAAATTATACTAAAATGTATTTCATGTCGTATATAGACGCCAATTTTTTATAGCTGTAAGAGACGTACTTACTTTGAGAATTACTTTAAACGACTTTTCATTTATCAAAGACCCTGCAGTTAGAGAAGAAACACTGAATCACGAGACCATGAAAAACCCAAACTGGCAAGAAAATTACGTAATGTACCTAAGTGATTAACAAAATGGTTCCAAAGACCACTAATCTTATCAGGCAAAGGCGGAAGTAAACAGCTATTGAAATGAAGATATTGTAAGTAGATAGATACACAATGCATAGATAGGTACCTATTCGCTTTGAGCCTTCAAATTTCGTCGATCCACTAACTTCATTGTAGTGCCAATGACTTTCGTGATCTTGAAAGTAACCCAACTGAATCAAGTAATAAAACAACTAACGAATTTATTTATTTAAACTGCAGTCGACGTCTGCAGTTGTGTTTTATTCCAAATAAAATGCTCCGCAAATTCAATTTTATGTCCTGCTATTTTTTACTAGAAACTAGGACTTATTGGCTATCAGTTTTATATCGTTTTTGGAATCTAAAGCTACTAGCTGAAATAACAAATACAGGGAACATATTTTTAAGCCAGCTGTTCGATTTTCATAAGTGTACCATGGGTCCATGACCCATGTCCCTTTTCACAAAAAATTGGTACGAAATTATTATACCTAGCGTGCGGAGGGTTAAACTGTTGACCTTGTACGAAATTTTTTACAATAGACAATAAGGTAAAGGTGAATTTATTGCTGTCTATGACTTCCATCATACAAATTGAAATGAACGAAAAGTAAAATACACTATAAATGATAATTATATTTACTGTTGAAAGTTCACAATAAATTGAATATTTTTGAGAATTCTTTTTTATCGAGTTTACAACCTACTATTTCATGTTTGTTGCATTTCTTATAGGTACATTGTCAAACAAATATCTACTTGAATGTTTAAAATTGGATTAAAACTAAGCATCACCTTGTTTCAAGTTCAAACACGAATTTAACGAAATCGAATAGACAACACGCTACGTTGTACGAACGACGGCCGACCGGTCTACCAAGCTTGCTATGCCGCAACATTTTGATTACATTCCCTACCTCCACCCACTCGACAAAATCTACCACCAACACGAGTATTTCGTACGAAACAGCTCATCAAACCAACTCTTGAAACAATTAACTTGTATGCGTCCTCTATTTTCCTCAGTATCTGTGTACAAATCCCTTCTGAGAGAAAAGAAAGTCAGCCATTACCGCGCACGCGAGTCGATAAACGGAAGCCATTCCAATATACGCCACGCGTTACTTCTCCACAAATAAGTCGTTGCACCACGGTTAATTGAAACTTACCTTATAACAGATAATGTCTTCGCTGGTAACAACAATCCTTATGAATCCAGAATAAGTGAACTGCCGTGAACACTATTGCACCACACACAATATTCTTTGTATAATTTTCACTTATTCGTAACGGAACACTATCACTACAAGCTGTTGAATTCACATTATACTTATAAAAATATCTCTGTCGGATATCAAAGCCCGTTACAATGAGTAAAATAGCACGTTTGCACAAGGAGTCCACGACAAGAGCATCAGTCTTGGTACATCGCCGTGGAATGATTTTAGTTTCGCTTTTCGAACGAGTCTAGGCGTGACTGACCCGAGCAATGCCGAACATTGCCGATTCACGATTTTAGTAATATATTTTGCCACTAGAGGCTCTGCTGTGTCCAATTGTTAAGATGCGTTCCGAATTCAGCATATTTATTACTCTTTGCTAACAGTTGATTAAATTAAAAGATAAAAGTGTTTTTATTCAATGATAAAATATGTAAGTAAGGTAACTGTACCAATGCTCGACACTGTACCAATGCTAGACACTTTCGAACAAAACCCAGTATTTTGAGAAAATTATCCATTTGTTTTATAAGACTATTGACTTAAAAGATGCCTAATGGTGTCTATAAGATATGTTCAAATATTCGCAACACCATCCGAAGTAAATTTAGAAAGACGACAGTTGACAGCAAATAATGTGACTCCGTGAACACGGTCGTGTTATTTCTTAAGATTTTTGCCAAGGGTACTGATTTTTATAGGTGTGATTTTTTTGTTTATAAGTTATGATTATTACTAATTTTAGTATAAACGTTATAAATATTGAAGTTATTGACATACTTGGACCATTGCCCGCATATTTTGATTAGGTTTTGTAACATTTATATGCTATGTCTAGTATTGGTACAAAAAATCTTAGATGTTCCAATGATAGACACTTTGGAATAATGCCTTTATTTCATGAAAATAAGATGTTATACCTACGCTAAATGTGATATTATATACATTGAGATTCATCACATGTACCGGAAATTACTAATAATGCCCGCGCTAGCCCGCTCTAACCACGTGGATGTCGCTTATCGCATATTGTTGTAAATTTTAGCGCTGAGAGTCAAGCATTGAGCTCTGAGTCGACACTATTGAAACACTTGACTCTCTATTCGACTATCTACTCACCTTTCTCCCCTTTCCAAAAAAAATCAATACGATTATTGTTTTCGAAGGTTTCGGGTCGGGGTATGTAATTACCTACAGTACATAATAGGTATTATCAAAGTTGGCAGACTGGGTGTATGGGGGTGCCCACCTAGATCTTGGGCCCCAAGCCAACCTCACCTGCAAGCCGGTGCACCTGCTGAACAACGGACGAGGCTCTGGCGCTGGCTTTCCCTTCGGGGTTGGGGGGTCGGACGGCAGTCGCCCTCGGAAAAGCCAAAATTTTGCCACACATATATGAAATGGTGACAATAGGGAATTGCGATGAAGGTAGGGCGCCGCCGCAAAACGGCGCGCATGAGGGTCGCCCGCCTCGTGTCGCAAGTGGGCAAGGGCTACCGTGCCTGAGCCGGGCACGGCTAAAGATGTTAGGCCAACACCGTAATTCCCGAAAACTCCGCTTCGCGACATGGAACATTGGCACGTTGACCGGTCGCACGAGGGAGTTGGCTGACGTACTCTGCAGGCGGAGAGTGGCCGTGGCGTTCCTGCAGGAGACTCGGTGGGGTGGCGATAGCTCCATGCACATTGGGGAAGGCTACCAGCTGATGTACACAGGTGCACCTGACGGGCAGGCCGGGGTGGGCGTGGTGCTCTCCCGGGCGTTGCAGGATGACATCTTGGAAGTGAAGAGCTATAGCGCCCGACTTATGGTTGTGAGGGTGCTTATCGATGGGACTATAACCCACCTGATAAGTGCCTACGCTCCACAGGCTGGGCGTGGCGAAGCCGAAAAGATCTTGTTCTGGGACCAACTCGGGGGAGTGCTTCGTGACGTCCCGCTGTCGCAGGAAATTGTCCTGGGCGGTGACCTGAACGGTCACGTGGGTGACGGGTGTGAGGAGTTTGGGCGTGTCCACGGTGGTTTCGGATACGGTAGTCGCAACGCAGAGGGTGGGCACATCCTTAGAACGTGTGCGACTGCCGATCTTGCCATCGTGAACACGTACTTCAAAAAGAAATCCAGACATCTTGTCACCTACGAGAGCGGGGGGCACTCAACCCAGGTTGATTTCCTGCTCACTAGGAGGCACAGCATCGGCAGGGTGGCCAACTGCAAGGTTATACCCGGGGAGAGTCTCACTAGCCAACACCGTCTCCTTGTCATGGACCTCCGCGTGAAACCCAAAGGCAAACTTGCCGAGCGTGCCCAACGTAAAATCAGGTGGTGGCTGCTTGATGAAGCCAAGTCCCAAAGCTTCGTCTCAGCCATCGGTGATAAGTGCGCCGATGCTGTAGACGAACCAGTACAGGTTTCTTGGGACAGGATTCAGGCAGCTATTCTTGAGGCGGGGAGGGCGGTGCTCGGCATGTCTAAGGGTGGACGCAAGTGTGACAAGGACACCTGGTGGTGGAACGACACAGTCCAGAGAGAGATCAGGGTGAAGAAAGCCCTCTTTAAAAAGTGGCAAGCGTCCAAATCTTCCGACGACCGCGATGCGTACAGAGATGCAAAACGCGCCGCCAGGAGAGCCGTAGCCAGGGCCAAACGAGACCACTTGCAACCTCTATATACCAAGTTGGAATCGTCTGAGGGGCAAAAGCTCATATATAAGTTGGCGCGTTCCAGGGCCAAAGCGGCGCAGGGTCTATCCAAGTGCCGCTGCATTAAAGACCCTGGGGGCAATTTGTTGTACGAGAAAGTCAAGGTGAAGGAGAGATGGCGCTCATACTTCCACGAGCTGCTGAATAAGCAGCATAAAGAGGTGCAGCCACCAGACCTCCCTCCGAATCAAGGACTAGTGCCACCGATAACGCCTGCGGAAGTCCAGACTGCCATTCGCCGCATGAAGAACCGGAAAGCTGTCGGACCCGACGAGATCCCCATCGAGGCTTGGAAGGCAATGGGCGCCCGTGGTGTGGGCATTCTAGCAAATCTTTATAACCGCGTACTCCTCACCGGTGAGATCCCGAGCCAGTGGAGGCTGAGCATCATCACGCCAGTCTTCAAAGGCAAGGGATCGGTGCAGGAGTGTGGTAGTTACCGCGGTATAAAGATAATGTCCCACACCATGAAGCTCTATGAGCGGATAATCGACTCTCGGATCCGACAGGAAAGTACACTCTCGGAGTGCCAGTACGGGTTCCGTCCCGGGCACGGAACCATGGACCCAGTGTTCGCCCTAAGGGTTGTGGCGGGGAAATACAGGGCGAAGAACACGCCCCTGCACTGCCTATTCTTAGACATGCAGAAGGCCTTCGACTGTGTTCCTCGCGCGGTGATCTGGTGGGCACTGCGGGCCAAGGGTGTTCCAGAGACTTACATTGACACCATCCGAGACATGTACTACGATTCCGGGTCCGTGGTTCGGACTGCTGTTGGCGACTCGAAAGCCTTCCCCATCACCGTCGGGGTACACCAAGGATCCGTCCTTAGTCCTTACCTGTTCAGCGTGGTATTAGATGTTTTGTCGGACAGCATTAGAAACTCACATGAGCAGCCTCCGTGGTTGCTCATGTATGCTGATGATATTGCGCTCATGGACGCGGACAGGAGCAGATTGGTGCGACGCGTGAAAGGATGGAAAGAAGCGCTTGAGAACGGCGGTCTGAAGCTAAATGTAGCGAAGACAGAATACTTAGCGTTAAACTCCACAGATCCCACACCCGTCCGCATAGGCGATGATTTGGTCGAGCGCACGGACCAGGTTAAGTACCTAGGATCTGTACTTCATGTGACCGGTGAGATCGACCACGACGTCAAGGCACGCATTGCTGCCGCGTGGGCCAAGTGGCGAGAAATGACTGGCGTCACCTGTGATCCTAAAATGCCAGTCAGGTTGAAGGGGCAGGTCTATAAGACGATCATTAGGCCTGTTCTCTTGTATGGTTGTGAGGCGTGGCCGCTGCTCGAGCGACACAAGCAAGAGCTGCGTGTCACGGAGATGAAAATGTTGCGGTGGATGTGCGGCGTTACGCTTAAAGTTCGCGTACGGAACTCTCGCATCCGCGGCAGCCTCCATGTCCGTGACATCGCGGATAAAGTGCAAGAGAGCCGCCTTCGCTGGTGCGGCCACGTCTTGCGGCAACCGCCAGGCTACGTGGGGAACAAATGCCTGACGATGGTACCCCCGCCGGGTCCAGGTAAAAGGGGTAGGCCAAAGAAGTCCTGGCTTGACGTCGTGGAGGGTGATATGCGTGCTAATGGTCTCACTACCATGGACGCCCAAGATCGTGCGAAGTGGAGAAGGAAGAGCCGGAAGGCGGACCCTGAGCTTCGAGGTCATCTTGGCCACGGATGCAATCAGGAGAATACGTCTATATGCAGATGATGATGATCAAAGTTGGCAGACTCGAAATTTCCAATAAAATCAATATGGGTATCGTTTTCGAGGTTAACAAGGCTGCTAATTACGAATATATCATCCATTTAGCAATCAAAGATGGCGGACTCGAAATTTTCAATAAAATCAATATGGGTATCGTTTTCGAGGTTATCAGGGCTGCTAATTACGAATACATCATCCATTTAGCAATCAAAGATGGCGGACTCGAAATTTCCAATAAAATCAATATGGGTATCGTTTTCGAGGTTATCAGGACTGCTAATTACGAATATACTATCCATTTAGCGATCAAAGATGGCGGACTCGAAATTTTCAATAAAATCGATATGGGTATCGTTTCCGAAGTTATCAGGGCTGCTAATTACGAATATACTATCCATTTAGCGATCAAAGATGGCGGACTCGAAATTTTCAATAAAATCGATATGGGTATCGTTTTCGAAGTTATTAGGGCTGCTAATTACGAATATACTATCCATTTAGCGATCAAAGATGGCGGACTCGAAATTTTCAATAAATTCGATATGGGTATCGTTTTTGAAGTTATCAGGGCTGCTAATTACGAATATACTATCCATTTAGCGATCAAAGATGGCGGACTCAAAATTTTCAATAAAATCGATATGGGTATGGTTTTCGAGGTTATCAGGGCTGCTAATTACGAATACGAATATCAAAGATCAAAAACGATACCCATATTGATTTTATTGAAAATTTTGAGTCCGCCATCTTTGATTGCTAAATGGATGATATATTTGTAATTAGCAGCCCTGATAACCTCGAAAACAATACCCACATTGATTTTTTGTGAAAATTTTGATTCCGCCATCTTTGATTCATAAATCGATGATATATTCGTAATTAGCAGCCCTGATAACCTCGAAAACGATACCCATATTGATTTTATTGAAAATTTTTGGTCCGCCATCTTTGATTGCTAAATCGATGATATATTCGTAATTAGCAACCCTGATTACCTCGAAAACGATACCCATATTGATTCTATTGAAAATTATGAGTCCGCCATCTTTGATTGCTAAATGGATGATATATTCGTAATTAGCAGCCCTGATAACCTCGAAAACGATACCCATATTAATTTTATTTAAAATTTCGAGTCCGCCATCTTTGATCGCTAAATGTATAAGTATATTCGTAATTAGCAGCCCTGATAACCTCGAAAACGATACCCATATTGATTTTATTGAAAATTTCGAGCCCACCATCTTTGATTGCTAAATGGATGATAAATATATTCGTAGTTGGCAGCCCTGATAAACTCGAAAATGATACCTATCCGCACGATTGCTCTGTCTAGACGTCTCCATCGATCGACTGTATTAGACTATGCTTAGATCACCTATTCCCCCCTTACCACTTTTTTCGCGATAAAAGGTAGCTTATGTCCGTTCCCAAGCTCTAATTCCTCTATGTACCAAATTTCATCAAGATCGGTTCAGTAGTTTAGGCGTGGCGCCTAACAGACAAACAGACAGACGGATATATATTCAAACAGACAGACAGACACGGTCATTTATAATATTAGTATGGAGTACCGAGTAACTATGTATTTATCCCTACCTACATAATAAAAATGTAAATAAAAAATAGCTTTGTGTTGTGAGAATAAGAACCGGTGAAAAAACCGGTTTTTCTCCGGTTCATCGGTTAGGTTTTTTTCACCGGAGCTTCACCGGTTTTTCTCCGGTTTCGCCGCACCGGTGAAAACCTCTAATTCTGTTTCTTTTGTTTGAAAGATGGTTTAGTCGAGAGTGTTCTTAGCTATGTTTAATAAAAATCGGTTCAGCCATTTGAATAATATGAGGAGTGAAAGTGGCAATGTAAAATCTAATATTTTCAAATATGGTGTGTTGGGTATCAGGGTATCAAGTGACAGGTCATAATTTATACATCACGATACAGCAAGTCTTATGGAAATCGGTTGAGTGGTTATACCTGTAAAAATGTATGAAATAAAAAAAAAATAAAAAATTTAAAAAACCCCCGATCCAAAATGAACCTTTAAAAAGTAAAACCCACCTTTTGTCATTTGTCTCGTCGGGGGACCGCCGTCTGACCGTCGCTCGGAGGGAATAGGGCATACCAAGGCACTTAGCGGTCTGATATTCAATTTTGTAGAGAGAAATTAAAGTGTCCACTATTGGTACAAATAGGTGTCTAGCATTGGGACAATGATGTCTAGCATTGGTGTTTTCGACCAAGTGCATAATAATTTAATTTAAAGTAAAAGTATGATAGATTTTAAAGATTTTATGGGCAAAAGTTAATGTCTAATTGTTGCTGTAACAGTTAAAAAAGAATGTAACGAACATGCTGTAATTAATTTGTTAAATTTTTTAGATTGAAATTTTATTTTTCCTTAAAGTGTCTACCATTGGTACAGTTACCTTACCTATAAAAAAAATTGAAATAATTTAAGAGATACGATTTGACGTATACTATCTTTTAACTGATATTAATTTATTCATGATTTATTTCATCTATTTTTTTTTTAAATTATACTTATACTGATTCCTTTTTGTTGAAATATTAAAGAGTTTTTTTAATAAATGGACACATAAATGTGACGTCACCTCGCCTGATACAGACAGAAGATTACAATGGTGGCATTCATCTAGATCAAGGGTGCCCAACCTTTTTAGCTGTCGGGCCAAATTTACGATTTGGAGTTTTTGGCGGGCCAGTGCATCTTTTACTACATACACCCCCCCCCCCCCCCCCCCCCTAGATGAAATTGACTGATCTCTCGCCCATCTCCATCTAGCTGGCTCTATTCGGGTATGGGGGCCACCATGTCCCCATCTAGCCCCTGGAAATGGGGAGCTGCAAGCAGCTCCACCCGTCACCACCCTGAGGCCCATGCTCATGAGAGATCTGTCCCAGAGGCTGTTCTGTACTTCCAACGCCCGCGTCCCCTACGCTCGTCACGGGCTGTGCGGGCTGCGAATCTTCTCCGTTCCTACCCCGCCGTCTCCTTTTGGAGTATTACTTGCACACAGAAGGAGGGGCGGTAGCCCACGCACTCGCGCAGCGCAGGGTACCATTGCCGTGAGCAAGGTGGCAAGCGCGAGAACTCTCACTCCTAGGGTGATGGCGTCTCCCGCGTCATAACGATAGCATTCGGAGGTTGGCTCTTACCGGATCCGACGCAGAAAATCCCCGAAGTATCCGTGCCCGGTGAAAACCTACAGGATGGAGGAGTGGCTAGAGAGGCTACATGGCGGCCTCTCTAGCTTTCCCCCATGATGGGTCTTATCGCCGCTACTACGGTGTGCCCTTCACGGCTCGGGTTCGTGTCCCCGTTCCCGCGCCTTCTTTCGGTAATGATATGGGACCGAAAGAACTACGAAGTTCGTCCTTCACAAAGGATGCAAATATGGCGCTCCTGCAGGAAGCTAACCACCCAATCGCACAATTTGAGAGGCAGACCGAAGGCTGGTAGCTTGGAAAGAAGCGATTTGTGGCAGACTCTATCAAAAGCTTGGCGATGTCAAGATTAATTGCCGGTGACTCGCCATGTTTGTCCATTGCCTCGCTCTCCGAGATCCGGCAAGAAAACTCGCCGTGTCATAGGATATCGTGCGGTAACCCCTGATGGCCATCAAGGCCATCGTCTGTTACGATGCACGCGGTAGGTGCACGTGCCTAGACTTCAGGGCATTCACTCACACGGGACACCCGTATAGGGCAATGGAGCGTACGATTCGCCATCTGCCTCCTGCTCTGCTCTGGCTCCCTCATGTTGGACAGCAGCCACACCAGAGCGTTAGCTGTGCTGTGCCTCTTAATTTGGGAGCCAGACTTCGGAGACGCTCCCCGATATCTGAGCCGTCGAACACGAGCCCCAGATAGCCCCAGATATGTCATCTGGGGCCTGATGCCGATAAGAGTATCTCCCACTGTGAGGCTGGATCCCTTTGGTGGTGCACGCCGAGGCCTATGAGAGAACATGGCCTCGGTTTTGTACAGAGCCACCTCAGACCCAGCCGCCGGATGTGTTCCACGCCAGTGACAGCTCCTATTTTACTACGTTTTTACGCGTATAAATGAAAACTCAATGATAAATGGAATATAAATACAAAAAAATAGTATAATAACATAGTGCACTAGTACAATATTACGTGTATTATAATACTCGTACCAAACTATCAATACAATCAAAATCATAAAAATAAATTAAAATAAATTTTATTTTAAACTTTTTAGTTAAGTATGATATGAAGAGATATCATTTTGATGAATACTCGATAGATTTGAGTGAAAAGAAAAAATAGTATAGCATTTGCGACTGCGACTGCGACTAATGCAATTGCTTTTGTACAAGCTTTTTTTTGCTCCTCTCGCAGTGGCTTGCGCGTGCCACCCGAAAATCGCCCGCGGGCCACGAAGTGGCCCGCGGGCCTGGGGTTGGGCACCCTTGATCTAGATGGTTTTTCACGCCCCGCTTATAGGAACCGACTCTATAGGAAGAGGGAAACATGTGAGCTGGTAAGGAAATCCAGGTTTTATGGTGTAGCAAAAGAATGAGTCACCGAACTGCTTGGTTCTTGATGGAATATTCTGCATCGTATGCGGGTGACACCCAGTGGCGTAGCTAGATGATCAAGGGCCCTGGTGCAAAAAGAAACAGGGGCCCCCCTATTTTTTTTTTGTTTCCGAAAATTCCCTCGGGCGTGGTACGTCGCCTTACCGAAGTAAACGCTGTTGTGGGCATATCCACTACCGGTCGCTAACCTGCTGTGTTGGGGATGAAATCCCTCCTCTCTCCCTCTTTTTCGTGCGGAAATCACCTCAGATGTCACCCCCGTCGTCGGCCATCGGAGGTGGTTATGTCGGACTCGGGCCGATTAAAACCACACGCCATCTCGGATCTTCAGATACAAAAACTGCCGGAGTGTAAGGTTACCGAGAGCAAATCACTGGCACGCCGGCTGATTCCGGGCCATCTACGGTTTTAAAATGGCCTTCTTGGGTGTGAGAAGCACGGTGTACCCATAGGACTCTGAAAACGAACATCGAACCGCGGCGCCAGTGGGGGTGAAAGGATGAAACCCCCACACCCGCGCTCGGTAACCGGTCCGCTCCTCGCCTGCTCTCCATTGTGCCCTTTGCTTGTCAGAGGGACATGTGAATGTACAGCAACCCTCCTTCATGTAGATGTAAATTTCCATTTATTATCGTGTGCGTACAGAATACTTAGCGTTAAACTCCACAGATCCCACACCCGTTCACATAGGCGATAATTACCTAGGCTAAGTACCTGGAATCTGTACTTCATGTGACTGGTGAAATCGACTGCGACGTCAGGGCACGGATTGCTGCCACGTGGACCAAGTGGCGAGAAATGACTAGTAGAGTCACGTGTGATTCTAAAATGCCAGTCAGGTTGAAGGGGCAGGTCATTAGGCCTATCCTCTAACATGGTTGTGAGGCGTGGCCGCTGCTAGAGCGACACAAGCAAGAGCTTCGTGTCACGGAGAAGAAAATGCTGCGGTGGATATGCGGCGTCACGCGTAAAGATCGCGTGACGAACTCTCGCATCCGCTTCAGCCCTTATGTCCGTGACATGGTGGATAAAATGCAAGAGAGCCGTCTTCGCTGGTGCGGCCACGTCTTGCGGCAACCGCCAGGCTACGTGGGTAACAAATGCATCGTAATGGCGCTCCCGCCGGGTCCAGGTAAAAGGGGTAGGCCCAAGAAGTCCTAGCTTGACGTCGTGGAGGGTGACATGCGTGCCCATTGTCTCACTACCATGGATGCCCAAGATCGCGCGAAGTGGAGGAGGAAGAGCCGGAAGGCGGACCCTGAGCTACGAGGTCATCTTGGCCACGGATGCAATCAGGAAAATGCGACATAAACATCCGGTGAAGGTGTTTAGGCCGGAACCGAACCAACTTCAACTGCTTGCAGTCTCGGGTGTCCATCGCCGGGCTGTAAGCGGGACCATTAAGAAAATTCCATGACACCTCGACAGACCCTGGGACATATACGACTTTAAGATGGGCCCTCTCAAATATGGGAACCACGATATCTCCATCTTGCCCAGAACCATCCCACCCCCTTACTTGCTTTCCACTGCGACAGTTGCTAATCAGAGTTACACGTGGACGGTGAAAAGTTCATAGTGGGCCTTAGGCCGCAGCGTCTATGCCATCTTGAGACAGGCGCTGCTGTCTCCGTTACCCAGGGTGCGTGCGTCTCAAATTTCGTCCAAGCACCTCACGCGCCACCTTACTAGGTCTGCTTTTGCTAGAAAGACGGTTAGTCGAAGGAGATCGTTCCGTGATCTCCACCGTCCTTCTGTGGTACGGGAGAGTTCACTATTTTAGTACCGGCAAAGTTCGATTCGATAGGTGGGGTGGCTGAAGCAAACCCATATCACAAATGGTCTTCAGTTAGAAGACCAGCGATTCTCTAACAAAAAAAAAGTAGGTACTGAAACTCGTATTACTATTATAATATTATTACAATCAATTGACTACATAATTATAAGTAAAATATTGTATTATGACTGCTAGAATATTTCTCTAGACATTAAGCTTGGAGGGCTCAGGGGGCCCCCAAGATAGCTGCAAATGTGATGAAAATTGGCGAATCTTTCAACGAGACAATACTGTATAAAATTCCCAACTAATTAGTTGCACTGATTAGTGTTGTGTTACTACCCATTTTCGCATTACAAAAGTAAGACTTTTTTGGTAGTTCAATATGAAATTTGCTAGTTCAGGCTCGAGGGGCACTTGAGCTTGGGGGCCCCCTGAGCCTGGGGGCCCTGGTGCACCGCACCACCTTGCCCACCCATAGCTACGCCAGTGGTGACACCTAAGTCCTATGCGTGGTATCCTGTGACGGAAAGGAGTGTACGAAGATGTTTTTGATCAACAACCTCCGCACCAAAGAGTATATTATTATACTCCGCACACTCGCGGCCGAACTTTCTTGGTTGAGTTTTTTCAGTGGCACTTGAGCACATAACACAACGACAGTGGATCACTGATCGCAGAAAATTCTATGATGCAGTCAGACACAAATGTCTGTAATATTTTGAGACATGTTATGGATATATAGTTTTCATTGCTATTTTACAAAACTAGGCAATATATTTTAATGAACAATTTAACATTGTTTGCTACCTTTTTGCTTCTATATATTTTACTAAAGTGTTCAACCTACTTGGGCTGTACACTTTAGTAAAATCGCCTAAAAGTTTGAACATGATGTTTGCATGAGTTACAGAATAATTCAACCGTAACTTAGACTTAACAGATATTGCATAATGTTAGACAATAATCCTACAATATACACCCATAAGCCTGGTGAATGGGTTTCAAAATGTAATAGAACTCGATTATAATTTTTTTAATCGATTCGTGCACTCGATTCACTGATTGATTATCATATAAATAAAGTAAGTACTGCATATAATATAATTTTGAAATTCACTCGTGATTAAATCCAAATAAAACCTATTTTAACTAGAACTACTTAAACGTGAAAACAAACATTTTAAAAAAAAATATTAGATTTTTGTAGCCATAGACAATTATGTCACGTTTATTTTCTATTCCATGTTTCACATCATTACGCTCTTTTTTTTACGTGTCAAAGTCAAAAGTGGTTTGTCTAATTCCGTCTGTCTGTTCCGTATTTAGATCGAAAAGGATTCAAGAAAAGGCAAAAAATAGACCCAAGGAAAGCCTGAAATCATGGCTACACCAATGTTCAAAATATCTTCCGCCTTGATACTAACTTCCAAGCAAGTCCGATGCGTTGCTGCCTGCAAAGTATTCCCTCACATTGCGAAGTGCAATATTTCTACCAGTAATGTCAGACCGGTAAGTTGCATAATCTTAGCAAGTCCTCGAAAAAGAGCTAAAACTTGTCTGAAACTTTACTTTTATACGTACTGTACCTTACTGTGCTTAAAATTTAATGTTATTTTTTTGCGCTCGGCTCAGGAATCGTGGCGCATAGGCAGTAAGGCTGTGAAAACCGCGTCTTCTTGTAGACAAATTTTGATCCTTTCAGACTACGTTATTCTACTTTTTACAACGATTAGTACCTTCTGTAATGACTTTATTAATCTTTATCTCTATCTCTGCCTAGTCCAAGTCCTGTAGCTTCTGTGTCAAACATTTGATCTAAATTCTTAACAGAATTTTCATGTATGAGAGTTGTATTAGGAAAGATTTTGAATATCGCGCGTTCGCAATTATTTTAAAATCAAGAGTAGATTTTTAGGGAATTAATTTTATATTCCTATTTTCTTAATACCACTATTAATAAAATGCTATGAGAAAAATTACTTTAAAATTATTGTTGACATCGGAATATCATTTCATGTTATTCTATCATCGGTTATTTATTAAACTACAAAATTTCAACATAACAGCTGTGTACACCCTGTGTAAAATTGTATTAGTAAGGTCCTAAGTTACTAAATAAATATGATAATAGTGCATGGACACAAATATTTTTTTTAAATTAAGCTTATTTTGTATACTTTGAGATTGACGTGGTCATTCACACGGTTCATTGTTTGTTTGGAATAACCAATATACTCGTATTGGCACTGTCACAAGCGCAATGGTCATGGTGTACCGAAAAATCGGTTACTCAAAACAATAAAAATGGTAACTGGACAGTAATACACTATTAATTTATTTATATAGCCTTTAATAAGAATAGTTGCAATTTTATTTGATTTCATTACTTTTACTTTAGATGCTGAATTATGATTTATTCTGTATGCCCTTTGGCAAAGGCCTCCTCCACTCACACTCCAGTCTCTTCTGTGCTACTCTGTTCTAGGTTTTCCTGACTGTCCTAGACATTTGGTCTTCTTATCATTTAAATGATTTATTATTACATAGTCTAGTATTTTAACAGGAAAGATATAAATTCTACCATGTTGTAACTGGATGTTGATATTAAGTTCATTGCTCACTGGAGAGGTTTTGTGCTGTCAGTGGGAAGATCAAACGCTTATCCTACTTGTCTTCTTCTTCACATCACAAGTATGACTACCCTGGTGTTGCAGGTGTATTCTTGTCTGCGACGTAAATGGTATAAAAAAAATAAATAAACTGATATAGTCTCCAGGATGAGGGGGCCTATATAAGCATGAGTTAACTGAAGGTTTTCAGTCACTGACGCCAACCTTGGTGCAACTGGCAAACACCAATATAAATAGCCTGCTCACAGGAATTGGCTTCACCCTCAAACTCACTCTACCTCTCAGACCTAATTATGATATGTGAGAATGCAGAGTGAATATAGAGAAAATGACTGAAGGAATTGAGTAATATTAGGGCAAGAATAGCAGTCGCTACATACTAGTGGGCACCTGCGGCTTCGTACTTGTGGAGTTCGTTTTACTCCCTTAAAAGTGGAGTTTCGTAAAATCCATTATTAGCAAAATGTCTACAGCCTTTAAGGAACCTACCTGCCAAAATTTCAAGTTTGTAGGTGTTTTAGTGCCTGAGATTTCGTAATTAATCAGTGAGTGGTATTTCACTTCAAGTAGGTAAATTTAAGGCAAGCATTTTCATTTTTTTTTTCCCTTTAAACTCCTAGCACAAGCAATTTAGCTTAGTTGGAGGGGCCAACTAAGCTAAATTGCTTGTGCTAGGAGTGGGTTTAAGTACGTAGTGTAATGACCAGGATTCGAACCCGAGACCTCTCGATCGCAAGACCGACTCATTAACCACTAAGCTACCGACGCAATAGACATTTAACTGTCTATTCTTTCCTAATTCTCTTTTGTTTTATATGATAGAAATAGACAGGTATGGAAATAGTAACAGATTGTAAACTTGAAGTTCAATTATACCTGTATAATTTATTAGGCTTGTAATATGTGTTCTGAAATATGGATAAACATACTTTTATTCGATTAAGATAGAAAAAAGTAAAACAACTCAGGCGGGACTCGAATCCGCAACCAGTCTCTTACCAGGGGGGAATGCTCTGAGCACTGAGCTACCGAGTATCGCCTTGAGTGCTCCAAATTCTCCTATACAACCGTCTAGGCCCAATCTAGGGGCAACTAATTGCTTTAAAACTTCATTCCATACTTTGACTCATTCATTTTAGGGTTCCATAGCCAAATGGCAAAAAACAGAACCCATATAGATTCGTCATGTCTGTCCGTCTGTCCATCCGTCTGTCTGTCTGTCTGTCAAAATTGAGTATGTGACATCTGATATGGCAGTTGAGTTAAGTACACCCAAAAATCTAATTCAGAGAGGTGGTGGCCTAAATAACTGCACTGCACACTAATCTCAATTAGATCCAGAACTCAGGATAGATATCCCAATAGCAACCATTGAATTGTGTGAAATTTTGAAACATTTATTAATTTATTATGCTAACTATTCAAATCGATTTAAGGTATGATTTCGAAGCCGACCGCATACGACAACGACAGACGCATGCAGCAGATACAGCGTACTCATTACTTGTTAAACTCCGGTACGGATAAAGGGGACCATTGAAAAGCCGCTATGAATTACGCGCATGTGCTGCGTGCGTCGGCAGTTGTCGTATGCGGTCGGCTACGGAAACATACCTTTAGAAAGAGAAAAGAGAATCGACGTCGAGTGGATCGCCTCAAAGCCTGAAGTATAGAGGAATTTGGATTGGCTTCGTGCGGTCTCAGTGGCTTAGTGGTCAGAGCGTTCCCGTTGTAAGGGAAAGATCGCGGGGTTGAGTCCCGCCCGAGGTCGATTCTCTTTTCTCTTTCTAAATCCATTGATTTGTGGTTAACAAGGTCTTATTACCCAACTCTAGATGCCTTTCTTTTGGTTTGGGAGAAGTATCATATCCTGTAACTTCACAGGATGGTTCACCCTTCCTAGCACAGTGAGACCGCTCTATGCCTTGATGAGTACGTCAAGCCGTCGTCGTCGGTCCCGTTTGCCATTCGTTACCAGTAGCTGGAACTTCGATATCGCTAGATGAACTCTGCTTGGTGGAAAACATTCAAGCTAATAAGCAGTCTAGCCACGAAACGGCGTCGCTAGACTTCTTCTTCAAAGTCCTCAAGTCTATATTGGCAGTAAAAAAACCGGTTCAACGGGTTAATTGGTCACCGTTCATTTACACTTTCTTGCAATATAAGTGGCATCCCTCCTGGTGTAAAAATTAACTTGAGTGTAATTTCGATGTCGGATCTCACTCAAACGAAAGCGTTTATTTCGGCATTGCTCAGGATGCTCGCTATTACTGGTTCACCCATCCAACCGAAGCCAACATGTTCGAAATTGGTCAATCACGCGCTGCTACGTAACGCCAAAAGCGGGCAATCCGCTCATACCTCCTTGGGGACTCTTGTCCTCGCCCCAAGTGAGGACTCTTGTCTGTTTGAAGCTCTAATTTTTGTACTATTATTATTACAGAATAGTACTAAAGAGTTTTATAATTTTTAGTTATTAAACTTATTAAATGGAGACTAAACTTTTCGGCTGAAACTATAAAATACAGGCTGGAGTTAAAGAATTTTCATGACATGACATAAAATAACGTGCTGTCATAACAATGTCAATCTAACGCGCAATTTTTGTATACACTTATCTTTCCAAAATTTCCAGTGTAAAACTTATATTTAGATTAATTAAATTTCTTACGTGAATATTAAAATGCTGTGTCCAACATGCAAAGGAGCCGGACAGCCCGCTTTAGGTACTCCCGTTGAAGCAAGCCCACCTAAACGACTTATGGTAAGCACTTGCATTGCATTGCATTGCACAGACAATTAAGGGCCGGCGCCCACTGCCGGCACGGCATGGCATGGCATGCCGCGGTATGCCGTGGCAACCTCCCCGCCCAGCTACTCTAGCAGTCTAGCATCATTTTTGCTCTTCGTGGATTCGAAGTTGGCTGTGTGATTGTGTCGTTATGGTTGACTGGGGATTTAGTATTAACAATAATAAAAACTAGACAGATGCATCTGCCGATCTCTTCCGCGGGCGCGTACGCTGATGTGCAGAGAGGGCGATTTGCTCGTCTGTTATAGGTATTAAACGTCTGCAGATATAGGCCATTATAGGCTGTCCATACAGTGCGTCATTACCCGTCTCTAGAATAGTCTAGACTAGAACATTAATCAAGAGTAGTCACCACCCCTCAAGGTGTAAAGTGTTGAAGAATTTTAAAGTTAAATGTCCAACAAAGCTAAGTCACCCAAGAAATTATCTTGGTTACCTAAGTAGCCTTGCCATCCAAGATATCTATCTAGATTGCGTTTCAAATGCGCTTTACAGATTTTTTAATGGTTACGTGAATCTAATCTTAATCTCGAAATTAAAACTACATTTGCATTTTGCAACGATTTTATGTATTACTGTGGCGTAGGTCCTCTACGCGGGG